>CM066032.1:1383690610-1386190610 GCA_033557465.1 Ichthyophis bannanicus | reverse complement strand
GCAGAGCAGAACCAGGACATTCACTCATAGAACTCAATATTAAAAAAAAAATCTGATTCTGAGCATCTCACTAACAACAACAACAACCACTATTCTCCAGTACCAGGCATACTGTGAACTAATACAAAACCCTACAACAAAGAGAAAACCTACCATACCATACCATATCAGCACCAACTTCCAAAACTCACAGAAGGAGCCCATCCAAAAAAAGCGTCACTGTAAATACTACAGTGGGCCCTGGAATATCCATACACCTATTTGAAAAGCTGAATAAGTCAAATTACTACAGTACAGTATAGATCTTTATGTACAAACTCCATGTTAACAGAACACCTGGCCTCAGTCACACACTCACAGCATCGACCCTCACCAAGTACAGAAGAAGTAGCCACAATCTAAAGTAAAAATAAAAATATGTAGACTAAATTTAAACTGAAACCGCAAGAAGCAAGAGTCCACATGCAGTGCAACATCAGATAAATAAGAGATGCAGTTCCCCAATACAGTGTAAAATATAAAGATAGCACAAATTTCAATCACTAAAATTAAATAAAATTATTTTTTCTACCTTTGTTGACTGACCATTTTATTCTCTGATCATGCTGGTCCCGATCTGAGGCTTCTGCTTTCCTATATTCTCTTAGCTCTCTTTCTGTGGTTTATGGTCCATCTGCCATTTCTTATCTCTTCTTTTGTTTTCTTCACTTCCTTCCATCAGCCCATTTCCATTTCCAGTAACCCTCCCCAGTATCAGACCCCTTTCCAGTCCTCTCCTCCCAGTACCTTCCAATATCAACCACCTTGCATTCCCACGACTGCCACTGGTGTCCATTCCCTTCCAGTCCCCCCCTTCCCCACTGTCCAGCCCCTTCTAGTCCAAATACCAACGCAGGTATCAGCTCATGTTCACTCTCAGTACCACCCTCCCAGTCAGCTCCCTTCCAGCCTCCTCCCCATTATCCAGTCACCTACTACTCCCATCCCCAAGTGTCAGCTCCCTTCCATTCCCCCTTCAGTACATCCCAGGTGTCAGCTCCTTTTCAGCACCCTCCTTCCCCCGTGTCATCTCCCTTCCTGCCCCCTCCTTCCCCTGGCAGACCCTCTCAGTATCCGCTTCCTTCCAATCCTATTCTACCATCCCCCTGCATCAGCCCATTTGTAGCCCTAGCCCTTAGTTTTCTTCCAGGGCTAGTAGCACCCTCCTCCCCTCCCCCATTAGCCCATTTCTAATTCAAGCCCATCCCCCTTATCTGCCCACTCCAGTCCTAGCCCCCAATCAGCCCATTACCAGTCCTAGCTCATTTCCAGTGCTAGCCCCCCATCAGCCCATTACCAGTCCTAACCCCTCCAAAAGTCCATTACCAGTCCTAGCCCCCCAATCAGCCCATTTTCAGACCTAACCCCACCAATCAGCCCATTAACAGTCGGCCTCACTCGGCCTCATTATAGAGCAGCCCCGGGAAAAGAGTCACAGGCAGAAGGTGATAGACAGCATTCATCATTATGTATTATTAGTTTCTTAGTTTTTTGTAATAAATACTGATATTTTGCTCCCATACAGTAGAGTTGAAATAAATTATTTTCATGATGAAACATGAAAATAAGTTCAATTTAGGCTTATGTGTGCTATATCATCTACCTATTTTTTCAATAGATGTGATCAGTGTCTTTTTAAATGCTGGCAATGGTGTTTTAAATGCTCCACATTGTTCAGTACCACTATCCAGAGAGTGAGTGGCACTAAACAGGGCCAGACTGCCCATCAGTAAAACAGGTAGCCATCTAGGGTGGTAGACCCTAGTGGGCGACATGCCGATCCTTCCTTTGAAGCAGTGGCAGTTCAGCCGCCGCTTCAGTGCCGCAGCAGGAACTGAAACATATACATGCAGTTACGGCCTGCTGCTCCTTCCCCCTGAAGCTGTCAGAGGGGGCAGGAGTGGGAAGCTGTGAGTGTGTACGCATGCACGGGCACTCTGAAGCCCGCCGCAGCACTGAAGCGGTAACTGAACTGCCACTGCTTCAAAGAAAGGATTGTCATGCCACCCAAGTCCCCAAGATGTATAGATGGATGTCGGGGGGGGGGGGGGGGGAGAGTGCCACAGACACGAGAGGTGGGGGCGGCATGGAGGGCCTGCTGAGGGCGGCAAAGCCCTTGGGTCAGCCCTGGTGCTAAATATACATAGAGAGCGGTGACACTCCATGTATATTTTCACTCCATGGATAGAGGTGAAATTCAGCTGCTATCTAGTTTAACTAAACAGTTTAATTTTGGATAGCCTTTTTGTTGTCCTACATTAAACTGTGTACTATGCAGATAGAGGCACATTCCAATGTGTCCAACCAGGCTCCTGTCCGTCCAGGCCCCTGTGTGTCTGTGGGATAAGAATCGGGTCTAGGGCCTGAACGTGCAGGGTGGGCCCCTATTGCAATTGGTCTGCATACACAGTCACTTGCCTGGATACCTCAGTCAGGCTCCATTCAGGAGCTATGAATGCCGATTCACTTCATTCCCTGCAGCCGGACCCTCAATCCGGCCTCCCATGGCCAGGGTCCGGCTGCGGGGAACTTCCTGCACCCTCTACCTTTTGTCCCTGGCCGGTGACAGTATCCCCCGATGTCCAGGGGGATTTATTCCACCTCTGTGGTGGAATAAGTCCCCTGTTTGAGTTCACTGCTCCGGGCGTACAGGACCAACCTCAGAATTGGCCCTGTATGTCCGGGGTCATGGACTGCTCATGCCCCACCCAATCTCTGCCTCCCAAATACCCCCTCCCACCTCCATCTAAGCCTCCCTGTACAAACGCATTGTTTGTATGGGGAGGCTTTTGTGGGGGGCCGGCAGGGGGGTGAATAGCGGGGATGGATGTCCCAACGTGACATCCATCCCCATTATTCATGGGACAGTATGACCTCCAAAATGACTAAATATTACTGAATGTCCGTAGAGTGAGGCGGAACGTCCACGCTCTGTCCTGTCACAGTCCAGTTAGTGCTTCTGAAAATTTTTATAGATCTGAGCACTATCTGGATAAGTGCTACTGCTGTGCAGATAAGTGCTTTGAATACTGGGCTGTATGTCTTAATTTGTGGCAATTTATTTATGCATTATATTTTTTATAATTTTTTGTGTCCATTTTTCGTACTTAATTACAGAACGTTTGTGGACATTACCAAATCCAGGATCAAGTATACTAAAGGGTGAGGTGAAAGAGGCCTTAATTAAGTGCCAAGATGCTCAACAATCAAAAGAGACGGAAAGATCAGGAGATGACAAGTTTCCATGCACCTTCAAAGACACTTATTCATCATCTGGAGATCTTGGTGGACCCTGTTTCTATATAAACGAAGGGGAAGATGATGGTGGATCTGACGTCCTTCATTCATTACTGTTGTTTTTAAATGATAGGGAATATCGGACTTTCTTTAAAAATATATATGACTTATCCTGTTCATTTTTAGATGCTTCTTTTCATGGCTATACTGAAGAGGAAGAACTTGTCAGGTATCTGGGCTTGGCAAGGGAAACGGCAAAGAAGGCAAATATGCCTTGGGCATTAACAAGAATATGTCTCCTCTTGGGTAGGATATGTGCCAAAAAATTAAAGTTTTCCCAAGCTAGAGTTTATTTTGAAGAAGCTTTAGGAGCTCTAGAGGGAGACTTTAGTGACATATTTCTTGTAATATCTGTCTATACAAACCTTACTGCCATTTACTTGAAGCAGAAATACAAAGAAAAGATTGCATACATTCTGGACAAAGTAGCATCGCTTCTTATGGGAATTCCAAGCTACATCTGTAGTACAGAAATGGAGACAGATATTCTAAAGTATGCTCTAAAGAAGGCTGTGTTGAGTCAAGACATGTGCAGTGAAGCTAGAGCTTGCTTCCTATTGGGGAAACTTTACACAAATCTCAGACAACATGAAGAGGTATTACCGTTTATTGAAAGATTACAAATGTTGAACAATAGTTTAGTCTCTCAGAACGGTTTGTTGTCCATGGATTGTTATTTGAAGCTTGGAGATTTGTACAGTCAGAAATGTTTACCACACATTGCACTGAGCTGTTTAATGGTAGCTGCTTCTTTGAACTCTAGCTCGTTAATGGACTCTTTGAGAAGTGTGGATTTGATCCAAAAAAATTCTTCTAGACTCTATGGAATGAGAGAAGCCAGGAAGATGCTCCCTACCCAGACTGTACACTTCCTCAGACAAGCACTTTCTTCAGCCATCACCAAGGAAGACCAAAAATGCTGTAGCATTATTTATCTTTGTTTATCAGAATTGTACGTTCATCACAGTGAGTATGAACAAGCCATTGCTTACAGGATAAAAGCAGTGAAATCCAGCACCTCTGGGGATTCTAGAGAGATCATAAGCCTTTTACTTTCACTCGCATGGCTCTATATTCTTAACTACCAAAACACAATGGCTTTGGATATTCTGAATTCTCTTGTGGACTCTTCAGTTTGTACTGTCCCACAGATGGGAGTAATTTATAATATGAATGGCATTGCTCTGAGGAGAATGAACAAGAAAAAGCCAGCAGCTGAGAATTTCTACAAAGCTCTACAAACGTCTAAGGAAACAGGGATGATGCAGAACCAGGCTGTTGTTCTGGCAAATCTTGGGATCCTGTGTCTTCATTGGAAGGCCTGCAGCCTGGCAGAACACTACTTAGTTGGTGCTGTTAAGCTCTTCTCTGGACTTCAGCACATGGAGTATGGCAGTGACTTTATTCAGGTCCTTCTTAAGTTGGGGAGCCATTATGTTAATATGACCAATACAGAAAAAGGGAGCTTGTATTATGAGTGGGCACTTTTGGTGGCAATGGAAGCAAACCATTTTGAAAGTAAGTAAATTTGTATCTTATTTATTTTGTTGTGGACTTGAGTATGTTATTAAGAAAAGTTTTCTCCTTTAATAGCAGTATCTTGGAGATTCAATAGCACTTTCATTATTCTTTCTAACCCAAAAAATGTTGGAAAGAAATTATACTTAAGGGGTTGAGAATGTCCGCCTGTCTGTCTAAGGGCAAAATAACTCTCCAAATTTGGCATGGGATCAAACCAATGAAAAGATACATTGACTTTAAAAATGAAACATAGAAACTTTGATATGCTGAAAGTTAGCAGTTTCACAATGCCTCTTCCCTCTTTTATGTTGTCCTGGTCACAGACACAGATAGTGCCAATACATACACACAACATAAATCCACACACACAACACAGATCCATATACAACACACACACAATGCACAAAGATAAAAGAGATTCACATAACATATATACATAACCCAATACACACGCACAACACAAAGATACACATTCAGACCATACAGATACACACACACCACAGATAACAACACAACACATACTGTACATACACACACACACTCATAGATATTGGAATAACTCCATGAGGCTGCTCTGCGTGCTGTCTCCATTATGCAGCCCAGCCACCTCGTGCTGCCACACTTCTATGACTGGTAGGCTGCTTTTTAATGATTCAGATGTCTGTTTCTTTTCAATTTTGTAAATTCTACTGTGAAATCTACTGACTGAATGGTACAGCATTCTTAATGGTACCATGTATACTACCAACTAATAACTGGTGCTGTGGGCAAGGCCAAAATAATTCATTGGCAATCTAGGCACATGCCTAGGGCTCAGATGTTTACAGGGGCCGTGTCATACTTGTTCAGGATTTAGGAGGTCAGGATTGCCAACTGTTTGACTTTTTTCATGATCTTATGGGTTTTTATTAATGTTTTGAAGCTGAAAGGATGGCTAACATGTCTGACCATTTTTCAGAGTTTAAAACCTCTATCTGCAGCTCTCTAATCTCTCCCATGTAAGTGAACCTGAATAACCTGCTTCCAGTCTCATTAGCAGTAAAGACTATGAGTAGAATCCCAACTCTCTTGCCTTTGACCCCGTCATGTCTTTTCTACTTTCAACTCTTTCCTCAAGGTACCTCTGCCTCTGACCCTTCCTCTTCCTTCCCAAATCCTAGCCAACTATTTCCATGACAAATTCCACAAGATTACATTCCAATTCCCCTCAAGACCAGCTTCATCCCCTCTTCCTCCTCTTCAATATAGGGTTACCAACTGGCTCCAGATGCGCCCGACAGGCTTGATCCAGTCCTGGGTTTACTCCATTGCATGCTCGGACATGTAGTTCTGATTTCTCCATTGCACTCCATAAAAAAGCAAAACTACAAGTCCCTTCATGCAATGGAGTAAACACAGAACTGGATCAAGCCTGTCAGGCGCATCTGGAGCCATTTGGCAACCCTACTTCAATACCAACTTTTCCCCTCAATCTCTGCTACCCTTTCTTCGTTCTCTAAGATCTCGAAAGATGAAACTTCTTATCTTCTTTCCTCCTCTAAACGTACTGCCTGTTCCTCTGATCCTATCCCCACCCACCTCCTTAACTCCATCTCCTCCTCTGTCATCCCTTCCATCATACACATTCTCAACCTATCATTCTCCACTGCATCCTTCCCTGCAGCCTTCAAGCATACTCTGGTCACACCTCTCCTCAAGAAACCTTCACTCGACACTACTTGTCCTTCTAATTATTGACCTATCTCCCTCTTTCCTATCATTTTCAAAATTCTTGAATGTGCAGTTCTATTGCCTTGAATTTCTCTCCTCTCAAGCCCTCCTTGATCCATTTCATTCTGGCTTTGGTCCCTTACATTCTACTGAAACATCTCCAGTGACTTGTTCCTGGCTAAATCCAAAGGCCTTTACTCAGTCCTCATTCTTCTTGACCTTTCTGCTGCTTTTGACACTATTGACCACTACCTTCTCCTCGATACATTGTCCTCACTTGGATTTAGGAATTCTGTTCTGTCCTTGTTCTCTTCTTATCTTTCCCAGTGCTCTTTCAGTGTTTGTTCTGGTGGTTCCTCCTCTACAGCTATCCCTCTCTCTGTTGGCATACCCTGGGGTCTGTTCTGGGCCCTCTCCTTTTCTCTCTCTATACCCAATCCCTTGGTGCTCTCATCTCCTCCCATGGTTTTCAGTATCACTTTTGTGCTGATGACTCTCAAATGTATCTATCTACATCTGGTATTTCTCCTGCACTCCAAGCCCATATATCTGTCTGCCTATCTGACATCCCTGCTTAGATGTCTCACCGCCATTTGAAATTGAGCATGGCCAAAATCTAACTTATTATTTTCCCCCTAAATCCTCTTCTCCCCTTCCTCTTTTCTCTATCTCTGTTGATAACACTCTTCTTCTTCCTGTTTCCTCAGCCTGCAACCTTGGGGTCATCTTTGAATCCTTCCTCTCTTTCTCCACACATATCCAACAAATAGCAAAAACTTGTTGATTCTTTCTCTATAACATTAACAAAATTCACCCTTCCTTTCTGAACACACCATTAAAAAACATCCCTCTTTAATCACCTCTTGCCTCGACTATTGCAACCTCCTCCTTGCTGGTCTCCCTCTGAGTCATATTTATTTATTTATCTGGGGTGGTTTTTCTATACTGCCCCTTCCAGTATGTTTCGGGTGAGGTGTGTACTATAATTGGATGGGGATAGGGTGAAGGTTGGTTTGGGGGGTGGTAGAGATCTGGGGTTCCGTAGCTGTGCTGCTTTGAGGAAGTTGAGGGGGTTGGTTGAAGGTGGGGTTAGGGTTATTAAAATGTTGAATGAATATGAATGTTTTAATTCCTTTCAGAACTTTTGGAGGTCTTTAATTTCTCTTAATGATTCCAGGAGGGCGTTCCATTGGGTGGGAGCAACAAATGTGTATGCACTGTTCATAATTTGCTTGGTTTTACGGATTGTGCTTGGCACTAAGAGAGTGTTCTGGTTGTTCCATCTTTTAGCCCTGGTGTCTGTGTGTGTGTGTTAATTAGGAATGCAAGGTGAGAGGGTGCTATCTTATTAATTAGTTTGAACATAGTCATTATGCTTCTATATGTTATTCTGCTGGCAATTGGGAGCCAGTGTAGGGTGAACAGGATGGGGGTGATGTGATCAGATAGACGGGGCCTTGAATATTACTCTGGCTGTAACATTTTGAGATATTTGGAGTATGTTTAGATTCTTTTTGGTAGTTCCTTGAAGTATACTATTACAGTAATCGAAGTGGGGTGTTATTAATGCTTGGACCACTGATCTGAAGTCATCTATCTAAATCAGGGTTCTGAATTGTTGAACGGTCCTTAATTTAAAGAATATGGTTCTGGCCATTTGTTTTATGTGGGAAGTCATATTGAGGGTTTTATCAAGGATTACTCCTAAATATTTTACCTCCTGTTTAACTGAAAATGTGGTGGTGTGCAGGGTGATCATTGAGGTGAGGGGGGGGGGTTGAAATTTTGGTTCCTTGAAGTAAATAATACTTCAGTCTTATTAAAATTGAAGGACATGTTAATTTCATGGAGCCTGTTTTCTGTTTCTTTCAGACAAGCTGATTAGTTGTCATAGTTGGGGTTTGTTACATCTAATGAGGAGTACAATTGATGTTGTCAGCATATATAGGATATTTAATTTTGTTTTTTATGAAAACAGAGCATATTGGTTGAAGGTATAGGTAGAACAGTAGGCTGATAGGGCAGATCCCTGATGAATTCCTTGTTCCTGGGGGAAGGTTGTAGAAGATTCCTGTTCTATTTGTACATATTGGATGTGGTTGGAGATAGAAGATTTAAACCAGTTGTATGTTGTACCTTATATGCCTTTTTGATTAAATCTAGAGAGGAGAATGTTATGATTCACATTGTCGAAGGCAGATGTGATATCCAGGAAGACAAAGATGAAAGCTTGCTTTATGTTGTCCAAATCTCGGATGAGGGTATCAAAGAGTGCTAGTAGGAGTGTTTTGACTCTGTGGAAAGGTCAAAAACCATACTGTTGTTCATCTAATGGTTCAGTAGTGTCTATGAAGTCTTGCAATTGGAGTTGGACCACTTTCTCAATGACCTTCTCAATGAATGGGATACTGGCAGTGGGTCTTTAGGAGGTTGGGTTGTCTTTGTCAAGGTTTCTGTTTTTCAGTATTGGATGGATTGTTGTGAGTTTAAATTCGTTTGGCATGAGTTGACTTAAGGATTGGTTCACCATGTTTAATAGGTAGGGGGTAAGTTCTATTTTTGTTGCTTTGATCCATGCTACAGGGCATGGATCTAGGGGGTAGGTGGTTGTATTGATTTTTGTTATTGTGTCAAGTAGTTGCTTACTTTCAATGAGGTGGAAAGAATTCCACACCTTTGGGTTAGATGGGAGAGTCGTTAAGGGGAGAGAGTCTGTCGGGTTTTTTCGCTTTAGTTCATTGGCATAGTGGTTGGCTAGGGTTTGGAGGTTAATTGATTAATTAATTAATGTTTTATTTATTTAAATGGTCTTTTTATACCGCCCCTTCCAGCAATCAGGAGCGGTTTACATGTAACTACAACTCAGAGGTACATGGAACATATTTAACCTTTGCATTATCTAAACAAGGAACTTAGAACAAGAACTATATACATACCAGTGCACATTATTACAGAGGCATAGTGAAGGCTGGATTCTCCTAGCTAATTACAATTAGTTAAAGTAGGGAAATAGGTTGTGTTAGGCAATTGGGGTAGGAGGGCGGGTGGAGTTATTGGATGTGTTGTTTCATTGGTGAGCATTATAATATTCTGAGAAAAGGTGTGTTTTTAATTCCTTGCGGAATGTTAGGAGATCTTTGATAGCCCTGATTTGGTCAGGGAGAGCATTCCAGAGTATAGGGGCTGTGTATCTGAATGCCCTATTGCTTGTATACTTTTTGGTTTTGCGTGTTAGGGATGATACTTGCAGAAGGTTTTGAGTGTTTGGTGTCAGTTTGAGATTTTATTATAGTGGAGAGGTAGGAGGGGGAGATATGATTGTGCAATTTAAAAGCAGTGAGGATTTGCTTCTATTTTATTCTGGATGCTATTGGGAGCCAGTGAAGGTTATATAGCATGGGGGTGATGTGGTCAGATAGCTTGGACTTGGTTATTATCCTGGCAGATACATTTTGGACAAGCTGGAGGGTGTGAATAGACTTCTTTGGGAGGCCTTGTAAAATACTATTATGGTAGTCTAGATGAGGGTTAACTAGTGCCTGAACAATTGTACGAAGGTCATGTGGGTCTAGAATTGGTCTCAGGTGTTGAATAGTTTTTAGTTTATAGAGTATTGTTCTAGCAGTAAGTTTGATCTGTGATGTTATGTTTAGGGCCCGGTCAATAATGACCCCAAGGTATTTGACTTCTTGTTTGACTGGCAAGATTAAATTGTGTAATTTGAATGTGGTGGGGGGGGGGTTACTTTTGGTTTCTTGTGGGGAATAACATTTCTGTTTTTTAAAGTTGATTTGTAAGTTGTTTTTGCTGAGCCATGATTCAGCTTCATATATGCAGTCGGTAATATTGGTAAATTGTGGATTTTTTATGTCAACCGGTGAATAAACCATTATATCATCTGCATATATGTGGAAATTGACTGTATTTAGTGAATATATCACATATCGGTTGCAGGTATAAATTAAATAAGAGGGCAGAAAGGGCTGAACTCTGGGGTATTCCTTGTTCTTGGGGGAAGGTGGTGGGAGTATCCTGGTTAATTCTTACATATTGGAAACGATTAGAGATATAGAACTGGAATCATTTTAGTGCCATTCCTGCAATGCCTATGTGAGCCAATCTAGACAGCAGTATAGCATGGTCGATATTGTCGAATGCGGATGAGATGTCTAGGAACACCATGATGTAAGCTTGGTTAGGGTTGTCTAGTCCGCATATGATTGATATTTTGTGAGGGTTGTCCTGTGATTTGGTTAGAGATTTAATGATTTCAAATAGTTCCTTTGGACAGTTAATGGCCTTGAGGATTTTAGTGTGATGATTCTTTTTGGCATTACTTATGGCTTCTTTGTAGGTGTTTAATGTTGACATGTATTGTATTTTGTATTCTGCGGACTACTTTGATCTCCATTTATCTTCTATCTTTCTGAGATCTTTTTTTATTTTTGCTAGGTCAGGGGTATACCATTTTTCGGATATCTTGCGGTGGGGTTTTAACAGAGTTGGCGTTGGTTTAGCTGCATTATTGATTTTGGAGTTCCATTTTGTTATTATTTCACTAAGGTTGTTTGATTTGCCATCAGTTTGAGGAATGGTTAACTTTAGGAATGTTTCTTTATCAAAGGGTGGGAAGTAGGTATGTGTAAGAGGGGGTGGTTAGAAGTGAGGGTAAGGAGAAGCGTATTATGGAGTGATCTGACCATGGGACTGGGATTATTTGGGGTGGATTATAGTTTGGGTGATTAGTTATATGCTTTGGGAGGAACACAAGAACTAAGATGTTGCCTCTAGTGTGGGTAGGGCATTTTATTGTTTGTGTGAAGCCCCTTCAGTCTGTTCAAAACTCTGCTGTGTGGCTAATCTTCTGCCAATCCCAATATACTCATATTACCCCTCTTCTCAAATCACTTCATTGGCTTCCCTTATGTTTCCATAACCAATACAAACTTCTCCTTCTGACCTATAAATGCATTCATTCTGCTGCTCCTCATTACCTTTCCTCTCTCCTCTCTCTCTACACCCCTCCTCATGAACGCCGCTCTTCCTCTGGCTTGCTTCGCTCTATGCCCTTCTCTTCAAAAGCCAGTTCCAGACTTTGATCCTTTCACTTTGCTGTTCCATATGCCTGGAACAAACTACCTGTATCTTTATGTCAGGTTTCATCGCTCCCCCTTTTCAAATCCAAGCTAAAGGCTCACCTCTTTCAGGCTGCTTTTGTATCTTAATCCTTTGTTCTCCTTCTGTCTCCTTACCCTTCCCTATTGTACCCTTACTCTCATCTTTAGTACTGCCTGTCTTGACTAGATTGTAAGCTCTGATGGGCAGGAATTTTTTATATATGTCAGCGCTATATAAATGATTAATAATAGTAGTAGTAGTAGTAGTAGTATCCAGCCAATAGGAAGGTGCTGGGGCAGGCACACTGGAAGGCCGATCTGGACTAGTCAGAAGAAGGGAGGGGGTGAGCCAGAGGGAAGGTCTGGCGCTGTACAAGTGCAGCTTCTGTATGAAATAGAGGGGGAGAGGTCTGGGCTGATTTTGGAGAGAGCCAGTGAGTGTCCTTGGAGGGGAGAAGGGTGCTGAGAATGTGTAGTAATAGGAGAAAGTACGTGTGTGTGTCTATTTCTCTATTGCTTCCAGTATTATATAAATAGAATTTCCTTTGAAAATGTTTGCTGCAGAAATCCATTCCTACTAATGTACACATATCTGTACTAAGCAGAAGGACATTTTCAGTTTGGAGAATTTTCCAAGGTGACTACTTAATTACCTTGGAAAATTCCTTTGAAAACTATGCTAATACTGTCTCCACTTTGTAGGTTATTCTGAACCCCGAATAGTGGGGTTGGTCGTCTGGGATGGATGTCCAACCCCCGTTCGGGCCCTGGATATGATTCCCCATAGAGCGCTCCCCGCATATATAGAGGGTTTGTGTGGGGAGCACTGGACGGTGCTGGAGGGGGAAGTCTGGAGGCAGAGAGTAGGCAGGGTGAGGCGTCTAGACGTACGGAGGGTATTCTGATCGGCCCTCTGTACGTCTGATGTCCCCTGCTTAGATGTCCGCCTTATTCTACCTCGGAGGTGGAATAAGTGCCGGGCATTGGGGCGTT
The DNA here is from genome assembly GCA_033557465.1 of Ichthyophis bannanicus. Lineage (NCBI taxonomy): Eukaryota > Metazoa > Chordata > Amphibia > Gymnophiona > Ichthyophiidae > Ichthyophis > Ichthyophis bannanicus. The sequence continues at coordinate 1,386,177,933 of CM066032.1, read as the reverse complement.
TGGGGCCTTCACCCCCGCAGATGATGGTCTGCTGCCCGACCTTGGCCCTGGCTGCACCACTGAGGGTCGGGCACCAGGGACAGGTATGTTTTTGCAGGCAGCATTGGGACTCACAGTTTGGACGTGTCAGTGCCATGATGATGGGACGATGGGACACCACGGCACTGGCACACCAGCTGCAGTGCAGAGAGGACTGGGCATTCAAATCTCGAGACATTACCCGTTGCAGAGTTGGGGCCCATCCAAGTGCTCCGATTCTGCAACCATGGTAACGTATAGTTCCCATTGTTGCAGATTCGGGTGACTTTGGAGCACATCCAGTCTTTGGATATCCAGATGGCCCCTGATCTGAATTGGCCTTCACGTTTATATCCTTTCAGAAGCACCAAAGAAAACTAAATATTGTTTTTTTTTGTTCTATCTTCGATTTGTATAACCTTTATAACATCCCAATTTGTACCACCACATAGCCATTATCTACAGTTATCACTGTTTGGCCTTTAGGGGCTTGCTTAGTAAACTGCATGGTTCGTGTGTGGTAAACCCCCAAAAGTTAGCACAGGAGGTGACATAGGCCCATGCTAACTGTTGGGAGCATGGCATTTTCCCCTGCAGTTACCGCAGGGAGATGCATCCACAATGCTAACAGGCCAGCACAACTAGTGCAGGTGCACTTACTGCCAGCCATCGAGTAGACACTAAGTGCACCAGCGCTAAATGCAGATGTTGTGGTTAATGTGCACCAATCATGGGTGCTTTTACCATGATGTGCATCAAAGCCTACACTCTGCCACTAACCTTCCGAGTCACTGCCCTTTCCCCTGCTAATACTCAGCAAGGATGGAACACGGGGGTTACTCTGCCATATAAGGCATTTTTTTTATATTATATGACAGTCTGACACCACCCGGTGCATCCTAGTATCCACCGAATGGGGCCAGGCGATGCCATTTTACAAGATGGCAGCAAGGGGGCAGGAGCATATGAGCAATACTCTTGTCACAGTCTTTAGGCTGCAGGGGGATGGTGTGTTTCAGGGGGCTGGGGAGATTAGAGCCGCTGGGCCATCAGGTCATATATTGAGAGGTGCGGGTCGAGGCTGCTGGGTCACCAGATTTTCAGTTTTGGGAGGGGGATCAGGGCCGCTGGGTCACCAGGTCTTGTATTTCCAGGGGTTGGGGGATTGGGACCACTGGGCCACCAAGACTTGTGTTTCAGGAGGGTGGGGAGATCGAGGCCACAGGGCTACCAGATTTTTTTATTTCTGTCAGAGAGTCGGTGTCCAGGTAGGGGCATGCCCACTGACATTGTGCATATGGCACCAGGGGCTTTCCCCGATGCCGGGATCATCTGAGGTGACCTATCATACTTCACCTTAGATGATATTTTTGCTCCCAGCTGGATCTTTACACTTGCCCAAAGCTGGCATAAAGATCCAGTGTTAAAAAAAGTGTAAAAAAATTACACTAAGTTTCAGCACAGTTTTTTAAATTGGGTGCAATTAAATATGCAGCATTTGCATTTAGTGCAGTCAATTGACTAATATTAATGGGAGAAAAAGACCTTAGTAACTTCCAATAATATCCCTCTATACACAAAGGGGAACATATTGCACCTTACCATCAATGGCCTAAAATAACTCCTCCCTTTTATTACCACCAAATATTCAATGGTTCTACTATATTTAATAATTTTTATATATATAAAAATGGCAAGCAAGAAAGCGATTCTATCTAGGAAAATCTTCACAGTGATCGCTTCAGAGGAACGCCGCGCATGCGGAAAGGAAATCCTCATCCTTATTTAAACCACCTCTTCAATTCTGTCTTTGGCGGCCTCCAAATCCCTCCTTAATGATGATGTCAACATAGCACTCCTCATATAATTGCCACTAGAACCTAACATAAGACGTGTTCTTCTTCCTAAAAAATACTTTAAGTATATAGTTTCCTACCTATATCAAGGCTTTTGACTGTGTAAACCATGAGAAACTCTGGGCCACATTAAGAAGCATGGGTATACCAGAACACCTGATCGTTCTCTTGTGCAATCTGTACATTGATCAAGAAGCAACAGTTCAAACGGAACAAGGAGAAACAGAATGGTTTAAAATAAGCAAAGGTGTAAGACAAGGCTGCATACTTTCCCCCTACCTGTTTAATTTATATTTAGAACAAATCATCAGAGAAGCAGGATTGTATGAAGACAACAGAGGTGTGAAGATTGGTGGAAGACTCATCAATTCATCAACTCCTCATGTTATCTACACCTTCCTGGGTGTCTACTCTATTGCAGATTTTGGTATCATCTGCAAAGAGGCAAACCTTACCCGACAGCCCTTCCGCTATATCACTAACAAAGATGTTAAAAAGAATCGGACCAAGGACAGATCCCTGGGGCACACCACTGGTAACATCCTTCTCCTCAGAGTGAGCTCCATTTACTTGTACTCTTTGTCACCTCCCACCCAACCAATTTCTCTTAATATCTAGGGATCATACTTACAGGGCCCCATGTGCATGCAAGGTTGTAAGGGCATATTTGGAATCTGGGTACACATTTAGACAGAGCCCTTTTCCTATTGTCAGTGCTCTATTTATTTATTTTTTATTTTTACATTCTCTTATATACTGCACTATTCTGAATCAGTGCAGTTTACATTGAACAAACTGAAATTACATTGAACAGGGCATTATAACTTGGAGATAACTATTTTACAGGGAACATGGGCTATGGAGGGTTAAGTGGCTTGCCCAAGACCACAAGGAGCACCTGTGGGACTAGAAACCCCAGTCCTTCCAGCCCAAGGTTGCTGTCCTCTAGTGGGATTTGAACCCCCGACCTTCTGGCCTGAAGTACCTTGCCCCAACCACTAGGCCACTCCTCCACTCTAGTGAGAGCTATCAATTCAGCTTTCTGTGCTGAAGTTCCTGGGGGCAAAGCTGAGGCCTCAACTACCAGATCAAGGGTCACTACTGCATGTCCGGCTCTCATCCACAAAGAAAGTCCGTTCAGGGTCCTCCAAAGGGACATCAGTCAGATCCGGGAGACTTGAGAATATAGTGTCCATAATTTCCAGACAGTCATGATCAGGGGGGCTAGGACCAATTGGTAACAACGTAGTAGGATTTAAATCTTGACTGACCTTCAATTGCAATCGTGGATTCTCACACAGCATACTCTGATACTTCAACATTTGCGAATTAGTGACTTAAAGATTCCTTCCCAAAGTGAGCTTGTCAGCCTCGCTCACTAAGAGGGCTGTGGCTGTAATGGCTCTTCAACAAGGGGGCCAGCCTTTTGCAACTATATCCAACTGGTCGCTGCCAAGATCTAAGAGATTGAGTCAACACTCCCAAAGCATTTCCTTGTGACTCATGAAGATAGAGGCGAGAAGATTTCTGGACGTCTGGCAGACCCAGAGCTGGTGATGACATCAAGGCAGTCTTCAAAGATCGAAATGCTGCATCCTGTTCAGGCCCCCACTCCAATGGAGACCTCTCCCTTCCTTTGGTAGCTAGATACAATGGCGAAATTGGGGATCCATATACCCTGCAGTCCCCAAGAAGGCTCTCACTTGCCTCCTGGTGGGATTACTGCACACAGCTTCCTTGCGTCGTATTCTGCTGGTCAGCTGGAATCCTAGATATTTAACTTCAGTTTAACATAATTGCGCCTTGGCTCTTGAGATGTTGTATCCAGCCTCATTTAGAAGGTGCAAGAGATCACTGGTGGCTTGTAGATATTCACTTTCTGCATTTGTGGCTATGAGCAGATCGTCCACATACTGAAGAAGAACCCTTTCTCCTGGGTTCACATTTCTGACTGACTGACAGACTGGTCCAGTCCAAGCTCTACATCAACATGTACCTCAAAGAGCTGTCGAAGGAGCTCAGTGGGTTCTCAACAGGCCTCGACAGGGAAACCCTCCAGAGGTTCAAGTCACTGGCCTCAGCGGTCAAAGAGTGCTCAAAGTTTTTGTCTCAAGCAGCTTACGACGGCTTTGAGTCAGCAGCCAGGGTGGACGCAGTTGGCTTCGGGACCCGACACCAGGCATGGCTGCAATCGACTGACCTCAAGCAATGGGTTCAGGACAAACTTATTGATGTCCCCTGCATCGGAGAGAACCTCTTCAGGGAACATATGGCAGGCAAACTATGTTTACATGATGCAAGGTTCCAAATTAGGAACCACCACCCAGGAAAAAGATTTAGGCGTCATTGTGGATAACATGTTGAAATCCTCTGCCCAGTGTGCAGTGGCAGCCAAGAAAGCAAATAGAATGCTAGGAATCATAAGGAAAGGAATGGAGAATAAAACAAAGGATATTATAATGCCTCTGTACCGTTCCATGGTGCGACCACATCTTGAATATTGTGTGGAATTCTGGTCACCATATCTTAAAAAGGATATAGCAGAATTAGAAAAGTTACAGGGAAGAGCCACCAAAATGGTAAAGGGGATGAAAGGAAACCCCTATGAAGAGAGGCTAAAAAGGTTAGGGCTCTTCAACCTGGAAAAGAGACGGCTGAGGGGAGATATGATAGAGGTCTATAAATTAATGAATAGAATGGAACGGGTAAACATGGATCGATTGTTTACGCCATCAAAATATAGAAAGACTAGGGGAAATGCAATGAAGCTATAGTGTAATCTATTTAAGACTATTAAGAGAAAATATTTTTTCACTCAACGTATAATCAAACTCTGGAATTCGTTACCAGGGGATGTAATAAAAACTGTTAGTGTAGCTGGGTTTGAAAAAGTTTTGGACAGGTTCCTGGAGGAAAGGTCCAAAAACCATATTAAAGGGGACCCAGGAAAACCGCTGCTTGCCCCAGTACAAGCATTGTGGAACCTGTGACTTTTGGGGAAATTGCTAGGTGCTTGTGACCTAGATTGGCCACTGTTGGAAACAGGATACTGGGCTTGATGGACTTTGGTCTGAACCAGTATGGCATATCTTATGTTCTTATGTTCTTATACAACCTTCGCTATGCTGATGATACCACATTACTGGCTGAAAGTGAAGATGATCTGAAACATTTGCTTCTCACAATCAAAGAACATAGTCTCAAAATGGGCCTGCACCTTAATGTAAAGAAGACAAAGATCATGACAACTGGCATAATCAACAGGTTCATCGTTGAAGGAGAAGAAATTGAAATTGTGAACAACTTTAACCTACTTGGATCAACTATCAATAAAGAAGCAACAAGCAGTCAAGAAATCAGACGACGCATTGCTCTTGGCAGAATGGCTATGAAAGACCTAGATAAGATTCTCAAGAGCAGAGATGTCTCTCTCCATACAAAGATTCGACTTGTTCAAGCCATGGTATTTTCAATAACATCATATGGATGTGAAAGCTGGACAGTGAAAAAGATAGACAGGAAGAAAATTGATGCCTTTGAATTATGGTGCTGGCGGCGAATACTGTGTATACCATGGACTGCCCGAAGAACAAACCAGTCGGTACTAGAGGAGATCAAACCTAAGCTTTCTTTAGAAGCTCAGATGACAAGACTTCGACTTTCATACTTTGGACACATCATGCGAAGAGAGAGATCATTAGAGAAAGACATTATGCTTGGCAAGATAGAAGGTCAACGCAAAAGAGGAAGGCCAGCAATGAGATGGATCGATACAATAACAGCAGCTACAGGTACCAGTCTGTCAACAATGAGCCGCCTGACTGAAGACCGAACACAATTTAGGATAGCTATCCAGAGGGTCGCCATGAGTCGACTCCGACTCGACGGCACTTAACAACAACAACAACCTATATCAAAACCTCCTTCAACTTTCCTATATCTTTTTACATCGCACCTAACTATACATCACAGACCCTAAAGTGATTTTTCACACTTTAAAAACCTTTTCTACCTAATAATTGTCTCCAGAAAATTAATGATACCTTTTCCTAAATAACAATCCTATATACAGGCTGCCCATTCTATATTGATATTCAGGCCCCCCGGCATAACGGAATTCAAAGTGTATATCCATTTCTGCTCTCTAATGAGCAAAGACTGTTCTTGCATCTTGCCTGCCATCCCCAAATCTATTTTATCAATACAGAAACAACGTAACTGCTCAAAGATGTGTCCTTCACTAATGCAATGTTGAACAAGTGGTGCTTCCTTAACTTTACATTTAAGACGGCTCCGATGTTCCCCCTTTCTAACTCTAAAAGGGCAAATTGTCTTGCCTACATAAATTAATTATATGACAAAAAATGTGCGTTCAATATAAATTTTGTCATATAGTTTAGCGTTTACGAGCTGACCATTTGATACGTGTTTACATAAATTAATTGACAAGGACATTGTATTACATAAACTACATTCGTGGAGGCGCGTGTCCTATGCCTCTTCAATGTGTAGGTGATTCCCTGATATTCAAAAATATCTATTTCCATAGTGATATCACAAATGTTGCAACCTTCACATTTTCTATGTCCCCTCAAATGAGTTAATGAAACAGGGAATTTCAACAGTGCAGGGCTAAGATATTCTTTTAGATTGCAATTTCGTGTCCATACGCATCGTATTTTTTATCTGCTAATCCAGGGATCACTCTTAAAATATCCTCATGTTTCTTCAACGTCTTCTGAATACCTATGCTTAATGGTGAATATCGGGTGATCAAATTAATATTAATAGGATCATCATTTACGACAGCTGGCTGAGGTTGGGAATATAGTGAAAGCGACACCTACAGTCCTCAGGAGAGGTAGTTCAAGTCATTGCACAACAGCAGCATCTAGTGATTGGATTTAGGGTTCTTGATTGTTGGGTTGCAAAAGGAGCCCTGATGCATGGCTCCCAGTAAGGGACAGTCACTGTGGTGACTGGTCTGAGTGAAATGAGAGTGCTATGTGATATATGAGAAAAATTCCCAAATAGTTGCAAATGAATGCTACTACTACTACTACTACTACTGAGCATTTGGATAATGCTACAAGACATATGCAGTGCTTCAAAGGCATGTGAGAGACAGTCCCTGCTCATCAGAGCTTACATCTAGTCAAGATAGATAACACAGCAGGTGTACACAGAGATACATCTAGGGGAAATGGTAAAGAAACACAAAGGAGATCAGGTGAGTCAAGATCCAAAAGCGACAGTGAAGAGGTGAGTTTTCAGCATGGATTTGATAAAGGCCAGAGAAGGTGCCTGATGTACAGACTCAGGTAGTTTGTTCCAGGCATAAGGAGCAGCAAGGTGAAAGAAAATCTGGAGTTAGCAATAGAAGAGAAGGGCATAGGTAGAAACAATTTACCAGAAGAGCGGAGTTTTCAAGGAGGGGTGCAGAGAGGTATAAGAGAGGAAAGATAGCGAGGAGCTGCAGAGTGAGTGCACTTATAGGTCAGCAGGAGAAGTTTGAATTGGATGTGGAAACAGATAGGGAGCCAATGAAGTGACTTGACGAGGCTGGCGGAAGATTAGCAGCACAGCAGCGTGTTGAACATATTAAAGGGGAGAGATTCAGTGGGAGACCAGCAAGGAGTAGGTTACAATAGTTTAGACGGGAGGTGACTAAGGAGTAGATAAGTGTCTTAGTAGTGTGTTCAGAAAGGAATGGGTGAATTTTGTTGATGTTATAGAGAAAGAAATGGCAAGTCTTAGCTATCAGATGAATGTGTGTGGAGAAGGAGAGGAATCAAAGATGACCCCAAGGTTGCAAGCCGAGGAAACATGGAGGAGTAGAGAGTTATCCACAGGGACTGAGAAAGGAGGAAGAGGAGAGGAGGTTTTCGGGGGAAAAATAAGAAGCTCAGTTTTGGCCATGTTCAATTTCAAGCGGTGGTGAGATATCCAAGCACCAATGTCAGAAAGGCAGTCAGAGATCCACGTCTGGTTTGCCAGAGAGATTTCAGGTGTAGAGAGGTAGATCTGTAGTCATCAGCATAAAGATGGTACTGAAAGCCATGGGAAGAGATGAGTGCACCAAGGGATTGGGTATAGAGAGAGAAAAGGAGTGGACCCAAGACAGTTCCTTGGGGTACACCAACTGAAAGCGGGATAGCAGCAGAGGAGAATCCACCAAAACAAAAACTGAAAGAGTGATGGGAGAAATAAGAGGATAACCAGGATAATACAAAGCCCTTAAAACCAAGCAAGGACAAGGTATCTAGGAGATATCCTGGCAATCTTTAGTCAGTGCTGATCAATGAACAATCAGAAGTATAAAAATTAATACAGAATAAACTAACAACAAAACATCAAACAATACATATGATAGCAACAATATTAAAAAACAGCTCAAGATGTCTTATTAAAACATTATGGCTTTCTCCGAAAAACTAAGATAAGTGAGTCTTCAAATATCTCCAAGCATAATTAGAATTGATTAGAGGAAGAAATACTGTAAGAATAAGATCTGATGAAAGTACTAGATGAACTAAGTGGCCACCTAAAGCATTACAATTTGGGGAAGACAGCGGCCACGGCACCTAGCTCATCAACTCAGCCTGTCTCACCCTGTACTGCATTTTCTCTCCTCCCTCGGGCCCAGATATTGCTGGTTTTTGCTCTCACTTGTGGCTAGCATCCCTACCTCCAATCTACAGAAGTGGCCCTTAAATCTTCCCCTGCTTCCCATTAGCACCAGGCCAAACTCATAGTATCTGTGCAGCTCATTCTGTGTGACTGGGCCCATGTCAGATGGAAGCGGTCATTGTATTAAGCACTTCTTTTTCTGCATGCCAGAAAGAGGGATGTCGACTGTGAGAGTGAGAGTAGTGATGTCAAGGCTGTCTTGGAGGACAGAGGCTGGAGCACAGCGAAAGCCAGGACCTCTGGTTTCCCCTGCTGGCTGGGGAAATGGTTCATGAAAGCAGGAATGTTGCACTGGGATGGGAGGGGACTCGACAGGAGGGTGGATAGTGAGAGTGTGGGGAGGTGACTGAACATAATGGAGAAGCTGAAGGTAAGAAAGCCAGAAAGCATACATTTCTGCACCATTTCAGAGTGAAATGGAACCAGGAGTGATCAGATCTACAGTATGCTTGTGAACTGTGAATCATTTCTAATGATGCATCCTTTTTGGATTGCTTTTGGATTATGCTGTTGGCTAGGCAGACTTGGAAGGAGCTTGGATATAATAATTTCAGAGGTACATTGACCTAACGATGTGTTTTAGCGATAGTAAAGATATGTTTTGACTATTTGTGTCCTTTGTCCCTAGGCCAGCTGCAAGCAGTTCAGTTGCTCTGTTGGTTTTACAGTACAGTTACAGTAAATGAAGCCCAGTGTATCATCTACAATAAGTATCAGCTATTCTTAGCCCGAAAAATGCTGGACAAAGTGTTGGAAGGTCAAATATTGGAAACCATTAGCCATCTGTATTTATCCTTAGGCACTGAAAGGTGAGAAGTATTAAAATTATCAATAAGTGGCTATCATTATATACGAGAATCCCATTCAATTAGAAATACAATAGAGCACATTTTATCTGGAAAGGTTGGGATCAAGGCCATTCTGGATAACAGAAGTTCTCCCCTTTTGCTGATAGTCATTTATTTTTCTCTCCCCTGCTCCCAAGCCCAATCTCATCCTCCCATGGCCCAATCCACTTCTTCCCTTTCCTCTTCTGAACTAATCTGGTCTGATTCCCCATGGGCAAATCCAACCTTCCTTTTCGATAACCCACTCCTATGGCTGCCAGTGCCTCTCCCTCCCATGCAGTCCATGGCTTTAGATCAGCTGATAGAACTGTGCAGTGCAGGGCTATGTAGATTTCATCTATAGAGCATTCACGTAACACAGTTCAAACAATTGATCTGATATTGTGAACCATGTAGGAAAAGTGATGGTAGGCAGTGGAGTGGGTTAGAGCAGGGTCAGTAATTTTCTGTATATGGGGAGTTTCTGAATAAAGGATGTCCAGATAAAAGGTGCTGTACTGTACCAGCTTTGCTTGTTTATACAACATATTATATTGAGTGTTGCCTGTATTTTATTTTTGACTGTATTTCCAATGCATGAGATCCCTCTTATAAAATGTTATTGTAAGCTGAATATTCTTAAAAAAGAAAATGTTATTACAGAAAGGAAAATGTTTTTTGTAAGCAGGACTTTCTTACCATAGTAGCTGGTAGGTTTGTGCCTTTAGATTTTCTAAGGTGATATAACAAATGACAATAAACCATAAACCTTAAAATGTATTTAGCTTTTTGCAGTTTATCTGCCCGAAATGTAATTTGCAAACTGCTAGTTTTGAAATTTTTGAAATCATCATCTCCAATGAGGGATGTGCACAGGCAAAAAAGAAATGGTTTGTTTTGAGAGTTTTTGGAAATTGTCTTGATTTTTTGGTGCTTTATTGGTTCATTTTATGCATTTGGTTTAATAAAAAAAATTAAGCACATACTAAAACTTTTTAATGTGCATGAATCAATTTAACATGTGGAATGGAGGAGTAGTCTAGTGGTTAGAGCACCTGCCTAGTACCCAGGCAATCTAAGGGTTTGATTCCCACTGGTACGCCTTGTGACCTAGGGCCAGCCACTTTGCCCTCCATTGCCTAGGAAGGAAAGGCTTTGAAATCTACTTCTGGTAATATATTGCCAAGAAAACCCAAAGGCAGCTGGGTTGCCAGGAGTCAGCACTGACTTGACAGCACTAAATTTAAAAACAAAAATCATAGATTGTTATGTGTTAACTTGATTTTGCATGCACTAACATTTTTAAGGCACGCTAACTAGTGTGCATTGTTCCTGGCTGCAGCAGTGTAGCTTAGGGCAGGACTCCAGAGGTAAATATTGTTGCAATTAAATGGGTTATTTTATCACAGCTTTGTAATTACCTCCATATATGTAAGTGAAACAGCCTAATATTTTTCTTTGTCTAACCATATTAAAACTTACACTTTGAAATTTTTTGTAGTATCAGCAGTATCTAGATCAAGTTTTTGCGATTGGACGAATATTTATGACCTGGATTGGTCACTGTCCAAGATAGGATGTTGCACGCTTGATGGACCTTGGTCTGCATGACTTTTCTTATGTTATTTCTAATTTTAGTCATTACTTGACATACAGTGCTTATGGCAAGCCACTGATGTCTTTCATCTTTTGGGGGGATGTAGTTTAATTCCACTGGGTCCTGAGGAATAAATTGAAAACCATTGACCGATGGCCTTTGACATCATAAGCATTGTCTTTTAGATATGTGTGTGCGTTAATATGACATCATAGACAAGCAGGCATAATATTTTGTGCATTCTCTAGAATTCCTTCTGGGGCTGTTGCCTGATATTTCTTTTTTTCTGTAGGTATTATTTATTTGTATCAATGATATAAGCCATTACAAAATAAAGTTGCAAAAACAAGAAAGCAAACCCAATTGAATTAAGTGCCAATCTATAAAGCAGAATAATAATCATCACCAAATAAACAAATGTCTCATAGAACTGAGGGTCTCAACCCAGTCCTCAGTGCACACCTAGCCAATCAAGTTTTCAGGGTAACCAAAATGAATATGCATAGGATAAATCCGCATGCATTGCCTCCATTGTATGCAAATTGCTCTCATGCATATTCATTGTGGCTATCCTGAAAAGCTGACACTAGGTGTATTCTGAGGACTGGACTGAGAACCTCTGTTTTAGAGAGAAAGCTGACTAGGCAAGACCAGGATACCCGACTGATGCTTGCAGTTTTAATAGTATTGCTTTGCTATTGCATCTGTGAAGCAAACAAATGCCATAAATTAGCAATGTGAATTTGTTAACACACATTTAATTTATTAGCGTGTCTTAAAATGTGTTGCACTTTATCCTATGAATTAGTACACATAAAGTTGATTTGTCTATGTTAAACAATTAAAAATGTTTCATTATCATGAATTGTATGAAATGAACAGAAAAACCCATCTAAAAAGAGGGGAAAAGGTCAAAAATTAGAAAACAAACCTAAAATCTTTTCTCTGTGCACATCCATATCACATATGATATCACTCAGGCAGCTATTCAAAACCTTAGCTAAGTGGCTAACAGGAGGGAGGCCGTCTGTCTAAGGGGGCAGACCGCGATATATTCAGCAGCACCATGGATGGAGCGGGAGCAGTATTGGCATTGATTGGGTCAGTGCCGGCACCTATCTGGTTAGCACGATATTCACTGGCCCTTGTCAAGACAGCTGAGGCTGCATGAAAAGCAGGCCTAAGTTGCAATGTGGGTAAGCAGCAGCTGAAAATTGTGCTAACCTGAATAAGTGCCGGCACTTACCTGATTAGGGATGTTGTGCTCCGATATTCAGCAGCAGTTTTTGTCCAGATACTTCCACTGAATTTCCCACCAATATTTACATGCCACAGCTGATTGCTATGAACCCATTGTGTTTAACAAATTATTATTTCATCCTAGCTTGACTGTCAGCAATCACTTCAGTTGTTTACCACAGATGTGAAAATCTGCACCTGTACTGGGCCTTTTGCACAGGGAAAATAAAATAGATTTTGTAATACCTTTTAATGGACTGTCATGAAAGAAGAGGTCAAAAAAACATACAAATGATTCAGTAATTATGCGGCTCAATATTGTTGATTTCCTGCAGGACTCCATCATGGTAAATGAAGTCTTAGTGGGGAATTACAAGACCGCTCCATAGGACAGCTCTGTACCTAGCAAAACTTTAGTGCTCATCCATACAGCTTGTCTTGCATTTGTTCTCTGTTATTTGGGTCCTAATATTCAAAGGCAATGGTGCTGGATAGTCAGAAGCACTGAATATTTCCCTCGACCACTGCAGGACTGTCCGGATAGTGCCAGTGCTGTCCGAGGGCAGGGCGAGGGTGGTCCCCACCATCATCCTACTAGCAGTGATTTTCAGTCCGTTAACTGAATAGCAAACTCCATCAAGTTAGGGCATGAAAAAGGCAGACCTAACTTAATGCAGTTTGATTATCCAGATAGCAGCTGAATATCCAGTTTTATTTAACCCACGGCGACCAGCAATTAAAAAAAAAAAACATTAATCACCAGGAGCAGAACATCGACCTGTTAGTTAACATCTCTGCCTGATCATTTGGTTAAAATATGATTTTATGTCAACTAGTTGGTATTTTTCATAAGTGCACATGTTTAGTTAGCGATTGAAATGTGAAAATGCACATTTATCATAATATGGAGCAAAGACTTTTTGCTGTGTGTAAAAGGTCTTTTATAAAATTAGGGCATGTCTAACGAAATGCATGGTGCACGTTGGAGCATATTTGTGGAATAGGCCTGCACGGGGAGAAGTATGAACAGGGCACAGGTGGAGTTTTGATTTACACACATATTTTAGAAAGTATCTGCGTTCTTTATGCAACAACATTTATACCTGCTTCTGAGCAGGCGTAAATGTTGGTGTCTTCAATATAGGCACAATTTCTGCAGGATTTATCTTATAAAATTACTCTCCACATATATATCAATGGCAAGGAGAGAGCTGAGTGTGATGCTTAGTTCAGAGCTTCAGTGTTTGTTTTCTTTCCCTTTGAAAGTAAAACCTTTTGGGTTTTATTTAGCCCACTCATCCATGAATACTATTATTTGGATAATGTTCAAAATGATTTCCATACTTAAAAAGCGTTACCACTCCAACCAAGGGCCCCTTTTACTGAAGGTTTTAACGCACGTAAATGAAGTTAATGCGCATTACGTGCCCACAGCCCTTTTATCTCTATGCGCGTTAGCTTCATTAACATGCATTAACCTTTAGTAAAAGGGCCCCCAAAAGAAATTGAAATTTTTGTCGGACTCATAAATTATCACACCGATAAATACCTGCAATAAATACATATGTCCTTTTTATACTTACATCATTACTAATAATGGATATATTATCTCAGTTTATATTTCAAAAATCCCCATGAAATTTATGAGTCTAACAAAAGTTTCAGTTTATCTCTAGTGGAGAACTTGGTTTGAGTGATATGCATCAGTGTGCTCCTTAAAAAAATTCCCTATTTAGTGATTAATTATATTATCTGTTTATATTGACAGTCTGAAAATTCCCCATGCACAATAGGGGTCATTCCAAGGCACGAATAGCGGGGATGGACGTCCTGTTGGGACATCCATCCCCTCTATTCATGCCGTCTCCCGATCCCGTCTAACTTTCCCACGCGTTGTATGGGGAAGTTAGATGGGGCGGGAAAGGGGCGGATCAAGGCGGGATTAGGGCAGGTAGTGGGTGGTCGTCGGCCCCAGAAGTAGAGGGCCGATTCCAATGTCAGCCCTGTACGTCCAGGGCCGGAGGCTTGAACGGGGAACTTATTCCATTTCAAAGGTGGAATAAGTTACCCTAGACAGCAGGGAATGGCAGGCCCGGGACTCAGAAAGGGCAGGAGGGGGCAAAGGACATTCCCCGCAGCCCGACCCTGGCCTTGGAAGGCCAGATCGGGGAGAATGCTGTGGGGAAAGCACTTTTTGAGCCAGCAACAGAGGATCATGGCTTTTGAATGGAGCCAAGGTGCCATGGCAACCGGACACCATGGTGCTGTGGCTCCATTGAAAAGCCCTGACTGAGCTAGTTGGGCAAGGTTTGTATATGCAGGTCAACTGGAATCAGGGTCCCGGCCTGCATGTACAGGCCTGGACGTGATTCTGATCCCACGAGGCTAGATGTGCCTGTGGGATCAGAATCCCGGCCAACTCTGTGCATCTGGTTCCGACCGGGCGCATGGAGGGCCGAGACATCCAGGACTGAATCGGGCCCAAAATGTCTAAAGTACAGGGGACCCCAACAAATGGACCAAATGAATCCTAACATGAAAATAATTTTTTGTAATTTTATTTTGTCGGATATGCTGTCACAGGAAAGAGAGGCAGATTTCTCCCACCTGCTGCAGCTGCCCTTTTAATAAACAAAACTAGAATTTAAACAGCTACTTAACTTAAATCCACATGGTATTTACAACCAAGTCCTGCAAATGACATAGCACATTTTGGGTGGTATTTCCAACCCTGCTTCAGGCTTGACAGGACCACCAAACACTATGACTAGCGGTAAATGACTTCATGAATTTGGAAAGAAGGATTCATTAGTCTCTTGAACAGCATCAAGCCTGAAACAGGGTTAGAAATACCACCCGAAATTTGCCACGTCTTTTGCGGGACTTGGTTGTAAATACCATGTGGATTTAAGCAAAGTAGCTGTTTTAATTCTAGTTTTGTTTATTAAAAAGGCAGTTACAGCGGGTGGAAGAAATCTGTCTCTTTTTCCTGTGACTGCGTACCCGACAAAAAAATTACAAAAAATTCTTTTCATGTTAGGATTCGTTCGGTTTATATGTTGGGGTCTTCTTTTGTGTTGATATTATTGGGCTTCCACTTTTTGAGGGTGTAAATTTTTTGTAAAGTACAGGGGAAGCATGTGTGTAGATTGCATTTTCAAATCAATGCATAACATCCCAAGCAAAACTTTCCTCGCCCAAAAACAGCTGCAAGTGACCATGTGTGAGGCTATTTTTTTAAATTTTCAAAAGGTTTTTTTTGAAAGAAAACAACCGAACCAACTAGTAATGCATGTTTTGGCTGCATTATTAATGTGAGGCTCAGTGCTAGATGCAGATGGGCAGGCCCAGCCTCTCCCTGTATTTAGTGTATTTTGTGGTGTTACTACCATTGCACGGAACAGTTACCACCGCCCATTGTGCTGAGGGTAGTTGTTGCCCACCAAGTGCCAGCAATGCGGGCTTTCAAGACCCGTGCTAGCACTGCCATGGCAGAAATGCCACCCAGATGCCTGCTGCCTAGGTAGCACAAGCCACAAGCATTTTAGTGCAGGGCCCTGTGACTGGTGCCAAAACCGCACGCTACCCTTGCGCTACCCGGGTAGCACCCTTTAATAAACATGCCCCTGAGATACAAAACAACCCATCAAAGAGGAAAAACAACAATCGTAAACACAAAATTAGAAAAAAATACCCTGCATGCTCTGTGAGAGGTACATTTAATAGTCCTTAGACCCGTACAACACAAAACTGAAAACAAAAACAGAATAAAATATTATCCTTGCAAAACAGAGAATGAAAAGTCCAATTTTTTGAAGAAACCTATAACGGGTTTCCAAAGAATTATGATATTAGGATAATTGTCCTTAATTACATACAAAAGCTTCTCCATAAAGACATGGAGGGCATCATGTTTGACTTCCAGGAAGAGGCAATGGTCCATTTAGCTGCAACTAATAATCCATTGATAATATACCTCCATCAACATTAAGCATGGTTCTCAAAAGAAGTAGCTGAAAAGGTGAAGAAAAAGAGGGCAGACTTCATAAAATACAAGAGATCACAGAAAGAGGAAGACAAACAACAATATTTGGAAAACTTAGAGCATCTAGGAAAGTGGCAAGAAAGCAAAGATACATATAGAAGAAATAGACAATGCAATCAAATGGGAGAACAAGACATTTTTCACATACATTAGCACCAGGAGGACATGCAAAAGTGGTATTGTCAGACTTAAGGATGAAGGGGAGGAATATGTAGAAGCTGATGAGGGACCAGGAGCAGGACCATAGAAAACACCATCCAAAAAGAACAAAGGTGAGGGGGACCTTGAACAATTTTCAGAAGACTGTGTTCATGAGGATGGGGAAGGATGGGATACATCCAAGAGTACTGAAGGAACTTGGGGAAGTTCTACTAGCTCTACTGTCTGACCTTTTCAAAGCTTCTTTAGAGTCAAGAGTGGTCCCAGAGGACTAGAGAAAGGCACAAAAGTGTAAGTAATGATGAGATTGAGAGCTACAAGCCGGTTAGTCTGACTCTGTGGTGAGTACGTTAATGGAAATGCTGCTAAAACAGAGGATAATGAGGTTTCTGGAGTCCAATGGATTGCAGGATCCGAGGCAGCATGGGTTTACTAAAGGCAGGTCTTGTCAGACAAATCGGTTTGATTTCTTTGACTGGGTGACCAGAGAGTTAGACTGAGGGAGAGCCCTAAATGTGGTGTAATTAGATTTCAGTAAAGCCCTTGACATCATCCCACACAGGTGACTTATAATTAAACCGAGCACCCTAGGGATGGACCCTAAAGTGACTGATTGCATTAGAAATTGGTTGGGTGGCAGGTGACAAAGGGTACAGGTAAATGGAGCTCACTCTGAGGAGAAGGATGTTAGCAGTGGTGTGCCACAGGGATCTGTCCTTAGTCTGATTCTTTTTAACATTTTTGTTAGTGATATTGTAGAAGGGCTATCAGGTAAGGTTTGCCTCTTTGCGGATGAGACCTAAATCTGCAATAGAGTAGACACCCAGAAAGGAGTTGATAACATGAGGAGGGATCTAGCTAAGCTTGAAGAATGATAGCGAATTTGTCAACTGAGATTTAATGCTAAAAAATGCAAGGTCATGCATTTGGGCTGCAAAACTCCAAGGGAGCGGTACAGTATAAGGGATGAAGTACTTCTATCCATGAAAGAAGAGCGGGACCTGGGGGTGATTGTTTCTGATGATCTTGAAGTGGTTAAATAGGTAAAAAAGACAATGGTGAAAGCCAGAAAGATGCTTGGGTGCACAGGAAGAGGAATGGCCAGCAGAAAAAAAGGAGGTGATAGTGCCTTTGTATAAGTCTCTGGTGCAAACTCATTTGGAGTATTGTGTGCTATTCTGGAAACCACATCTTCAAAAGGATGTAAACAGGATGAAGTCGGTGCAAAGGGTGGCTACTAAAATAGTTAGTGGTTTTTATTATAAAGCATATTGGAACATTCTTAAAGAACTTAATATGTATACGTTAAAGGAAAGGCGTGATAGAGGAGATATGATAGAGATGTTTAAATGCCTCATGACATAAATACACATGAGGAGAGCTTCTTTCGATTGAAAGCAAGTTCTGCAATGAGGGGACATAAGATGAGGGTGTAAGGGGATAGACTCAGGAGTAATATGCAGAAATATTTCTTTATGGAAAAAGTAGTAGATGCGTGGAATAGTCTCCGGGTGGAGGAAGTAGAGGTGAGAACAGTATCTGAATTCAAGAATGCATGGGACAAACACAGAAGATCTCTAAAGGAACTAAAGAGACCCTTTTACAGCCTCAGAAATAGCCCAGGCCCCCTTGGACATTGTTGCTTGTATCAGCTGTCCAAGCCACAAGGGGCCAGAAATGCGTAGGTTCTTGATATCATGCCTTTATTTTTAGTGGTCAAGGTGAGCCTCTTCTCAAACAGGGTTAGGGAGTAACAGCAGCCTTACTTGAAAGTTCCTCTAATGATCAGCCTGTGTAACTGCATATACCAATAAAAAGTACCATCCTAGGCTTGAATTCCTCAGAGTATAAAATTAATTTCTTGAAAGAGCTGAATCGTAACTTTTAGTGAGGACAGAATATTTTCAGGGAGCATAACAAAAGACTGCCCCATAGGCAGGGGCCATCTTTTATGAAATGGAAGAAGCAGGGAGGAGAAATCTATGAGCTGATACCTGAACACCACTTTTCTCCATACATCTAGAACTGGCTAAAAGAATGGATGGCTGATATCTAGGGCCTCTTTGGTCTACCAGGGCTGAGGTGGTCTGCAGATGTGAGGCAGTAACTTAGGCGTATGTCTACTAAGCCAGGCTAATGGTTAACCCAGGCTGTCTGCAACTAGGTCCCATTGAATAATATGGTCCTTGTTGCAGATAGTCCAGGTTAACTGTTAGCCCGGCTTAGCAGACATATACCCGAGTCTCTGGAACCAAACTCAGTTCTAACCTAACCCAATGTTTATTCTCATGCTTGGAGTCCCAATAAAAGACGCTGTTAAGTAGGGTGACCCAATAATATCTCCTGAAGCCCCCCTTCTCCTTTCCTAAAAAGAGGATCTGCTATGAGACCTTTGACTTTTTAAGATTCCATATAAACATGTTGACAACTTTATGGAGCATTTTAAAAAATACTAGGGGAATGCAGATAGGCAATATGTCAAACAGAAAAATTATCATGGGAGGATATTCATTTTGATGGTTGCAGTGCTCCCAAACCATGAAACTGGAACGGATTAATATTGATCTTCCTGAACAAGAGAGGGAAATTCAGCTCATATAATTGGTTCACATCCACCCAAAGTTGTATGCCCAATTATCTCAAAGAAGATTTGCACCATCGAAAATGGAACATTTCTTGTAGAAGCGTTCTGCTTTTCCAGTATCTCAGTTTTAGAAGCATTGGTATTGTGCCTTGAAAACTGAGCAAACAATTAAGTCAGTTGAGAAAGGGTCACCAGTGAAAGAAACACCTGGGCCTACAATCCACAAGAACCTGGAGTAGTCTTCAATCATTATTACAGACTGATCCATACTAAGGGCAAAGAAGTGGGAGGACAGAAGGGAAACTTGCCTCATGCCTCTAGAAAGTTGGAAAGGGGAGAAATAAAACTATTGGACCTGATATTCAAAGGGATTAACAAAGTTAGCAGACCTGCTAACTGTGTTAATCCCTCTAGTCGAGATATTCAACGGCACTCAAATGGCCGTTAGCATTGAGGCAGTCTTGGAGTGGCACCCGGCTATAATCAGACAGAGGAGATATTGAGCTGCTGCCTCATTATCACTAGACGGCAAAAATCAGGCACAGTAAAGGCTGGCCTAACCTTTGCCGCTGAGGCTAACTGGGCAGTGGCTGAACATTGCCGCTTCCCAGTTAGCTTCATGGCAATCCAGGCAACCTAGAAATTCAGTTCTAGGGCCAGGATATGGCACTGGCACTCAATATCCAGCTTTAAAGTTCAGCCGCTGTTGCAGTGCTAGCTGCTGCCGATGAATATTGGGCTCATTGACTTTCATTTTAACCCTGAGGGCCAAGTACAGGGACTGAACCCAACTCATGTAATGTAGCCCCAATTCAAATTCTCTGAATGCTGTGTAAAGGAAAGGCCAACAAAACCAACAGGGAGTCACTTTGTTTATCAATGTGAGAGACCAGATTAATAGTATGGCTGATATTATGAGATCCTTGACACCCCCCTCCCCCCCCCCCCCCCGAAATGAAATCATTTTGTGACTGCTCATCCCTATGGGAGCTCTACACATGCACGATGCCTCATTTTCCATCACATGCATATGAAAATCCCATGAGCAGGAACACGTGCATATTTGCAGATAGGTACATGCCAATTTCAGAAGGCTTGTGCATGTGCACAGTGCCTTTTCTGAAACTGGCATTGCATCCCACTTCTTTTGCTTTGCACATTCCTGGTCGTGCATGCACAGCCTTACTAAAATGTGCTTTTAAAGATACAAAGCAAAGGTGCTGATGGTAACTGCTAAGCCTGTTTACAGATGTCATACCAGCAAAATGAGGGAAACCTCTGATTGAAGAGGATTCTATAGAAGCAAACTGGACGTGAGAACCTAATTGCCAGAAATATTTAGGAGAAATGAAGTATAGGAAACTGTCATTTGTTCCATAAAAAGTGGGAATTTTCCCCTATGAATGCTATGCAGACCAGCCAGTCTGTAGTGTATAATAAGTGTGTTGCTTCTTTTTAGGGCTTACAGATCAGCTCTGGAATACACGAAGAGAAGTCTTGGAATTTTTATAGATCTCCAGCAGAAGGAGAAAGAGGCATTTGCATGGTTACAGGCAGGAAGGATCTATCATATTTTAGGACAGGATGAACTTGTGGATCTTTATATTCAGGTACAGTGAACTGATGCAAATAAAAAACCTCCTTGACCCCAAAGACGTGATTGTTTGACAAAATGTTCTTTATGGGCCGATATTCCACTGTGGTGGCTAGTCATTGTTGCTGAACTAAAGACACAGATATTCAATGCTGGGCCAAATTCTGGCCACCGGCATTGAATATCTGGGTTGACTGGATAGCAGAGAAGCTAGCTAGTCAGTGGTGATATTCAGCCATTGCCTGGTTAGCTTCTGTGGTGAAAGTTAGGCCATCCTTTCAGGTGTCTAACTTTTGTTGCTGCTCATTTATCCCCGGGTGCCACTTCTGCTCTGACCCTGGAATACCTTGATGCTAGGCGTTTAGGCATTCAGTGGTAGCAGCCATAGATATTCAGGGGCATTAACCGCGCAGGTGTCGCTGAATATTGCGGTGACCACAATTAACATGCATAGCAGATGTACCAACCACGTTAATTGTGATGAATATTGCCCCTTATATGTTTTTAAAAATATAATCAGGGATGAAATTAAGATAGAAGGAACCAGTTACACATAGGCTAGGAAAAATGTAGGATCTCTGCCCTCCTGGCCCAGCAGCAGGCATTTATGTCTAGTTCCTCTGATTCATCTGCCCCAACGACTGGACTCTCGACATCAAGGGCTTCCCTGGTAGTCGAGCCGATCCTCAAGCACCACCAGTCTCGAGAGACACAACGGCAGAGGACTAGATCCCGTTCCTGTTCCTTGGGGCACCATTCCTCAGAGGGTCGCAGGGCTCAAGCCTCAACCGTGTGAACTGCGGGGCCTTGGACACCTCCTTGGATTTCGAGTCTGATTGGGAGAGCAAGGATGAGAAGTCCCCGGACACTCAGCGACACCAAGATGTGCCTTTGGACCAGTCTTCCCTGGCATCCTGGTGCCATTCCCCGCCCGAAGATTTCGCCTTCCTTGACTTTGTGCAAGACATGGCCAAGATGCTAGCCTTCGAGGCCGAAGTGGAGGAAGATCCCCGCAAAGAGGGACTGGAGATTCTCCAGTATGAGGCCCCCCCCCCCCGAAGGATGCCCTCATGGTGCCCTTCCCTCTGATCCTCGAGCACCTCCTCCTCCTCCGTATGTGGGAGACCCTGGCATCGGTGCCCATTGTAAGCAGACAGCTCAACTTCATGTATGGAGTCTGCCAAAGCCCTGTGTTTCAGAAAACCCAACTTCCCCACAACTCGATGGTCATTGAGTCGGCCATGTGCAGACTCAAGAGCCAAAAGACCCATTCCTCGTTGCCCCCCCCCCCCCGGAAGAGAGGCCCGTACCCTTGACGCCCTCGGCCAAAAAGATTTTCAGGACTCGATGCTTGCGTGCTGAGTGCAATCTTACCAATTGTACATCAGCATGTATCTCAAGGAGCTGGCAAGGGAGCTCACCAACTTCTCAGCAGACCTCGATGGGGAACCCCATCCAGCGGTTCAAGTCACTGGCCTCGGCAGTCAACGAGTGTTCAAAGTTCTTATCTCGAGCAGCATATGACGGCTTTGTGTTCTCAGCCAGGGTACATGCCGTGGGCATTGGGGCATGATGCCAGGCATGGCTGTAGTCGTCTGATCTCGAGCAATGGATTCACAACAAGCTCATCGATGTCCCTTGTATCTGAGAGAATCTCTTTGGGAAACCCATGGTAGACAAAGTGGCAGAAATAGAGACTGAGTTCCTGACAAGGATTAGACTCTCTAAAAAGACCTATGTAAGAAGGCCCCAGGGAAGAAGCCCTTTTTCCCAAAGAAAAAAAGAGGGTTTTGGCAATGCCCCACAGTCCCAAGCCTTCTCTGTCCCAAAGCAAGGCCAACAGCACAAGGGGCAAGAGCACGTCTCCCACAAGCAAAAGATCCCAAGATTCAGGCGTTGGCCCCGGCTCAGCCTGAAGGGAGTTTTAGACTCCTTGGGCATGACCTCCTCCTCCACAAGAGGTCCCCAACAGCCCATAGTGGGGGCGTCTGGCTCTATTTGCCCACAGGTGCTCTTCCATCACCACCAATTCCTGAGTGCTGCAAATGGTCAAGGAGGATTACCTCCTCCACCTGCAATGGACGTCACCCTCGTTCTTTCCAGGAGAGCCGGTAAGACCTCTCCTTCACTAGACTCTGCTCCTCACCGAGCTCGCAGGCCTCCTCAAGGACAACGAGGTAGAGCCAGTGCCCAAACATCTCTGGGGCAAAGGCTTCTAATCTAGGTATTTCCTTGTTCCCAAGAGAACAGGCAGCCTCAGGCCCATCCTGAACCTGCGGGACATGAATAGATTTCTGGTGAGGGAGAAGTTCAAGATGCTCTCCCTTGGAACACTGCTGCCATAACCAACAGGAAGACTAACTATGCTCCTTAGACTTGAAGGATGCATATACACACATCTTGATTCATCCCAGCCACCGAAAATATCTCCGCTTCGTGATGGGAGGAAGTCACTACCAATGCAGGATGCTACCCTTCGGACTGACTTCATCACCAAGGGTCTTCACCAAGTGCCTAGTGGTGCTCTCAGCTCACCTTCGTTTCCGACGGGTCTTCATCTTTGCCTACCTGGACGACAGGCTCATAAGGGAGGTGCAGCTGCAGAGGTGCATCACGCCACTGGGCACACCATCCATGTCCTGCAGCACCTGTCATCAACTACCCCAAGTCCCGCCTCTCCCCAACTCAGTGCCTGGAGTTCATAGGGGCTCAGCTAGACACCCTCCATCCCAAGGCCTTTCTCCCTCAGGAGAGGTCAGAACACCTCAGGGCACTAGCCACAGAGGTACAGCACTGCCTGTCACTGCCCGCCCATCTTTTCCTACACCTGCTGGGCCACATGGCCTCCATGGTCCACATGACCCCATATGCTCCCCTGCAGATGAAGGCGGCTCAGTGATGCCTCTGCTTCCAGTGGACACACGCCATGGGCAGGCTTTAGGACAGGGTGAGAGTGACCCACCAGCTGGTGGATTCCCTCGACTGGTGGCAGCTCCCCTGCTCCTTCAGGCTGGGATGCCCTTATAGGCACCCACTCCCCAGAGGGTTCTTAACATAGATGCCTCCCTGCTGGGCTTGGGAGCTCATTGCGAGGACCCCCACACACAAGACAGTTGGTCCCAGATGGAATGCCAGTTGCAGATCAACCTTCTGGAGCTCCAGGCGATATTTTAGGCTCTCTGAGCTTTTCACCACCAGTTGGAGCTCCAGTCAGTGCTGATCCAGACCGACAACCAAGTCATAGTGTTCTATGTCAACAAGCAGAGGGGTACAGGGTCGTATTCTCTCTGCCAGGAGGCAGTAGCCTTCAGCTCATATGCGACTTGCAGCGGGATGCTCCTAAGGACGGTCTACCTCCCGGGCCAGGACAATGTCCTGGTGGAAAATTGAGCAGAGTCCTCCAGCCGCATGAGTGGTGCCTGGACCCCAGAGTGTCCTCCCGGCTGTTCCGACTCTAGGGCATTCCCCTAGTGGACCTGTTCACCAGACTAGACAACATGCAGTTGTCCCACTCCTGCTCCCACCAGCCACACCAGTCCTGGATGGCAGCTGTTGCGTTCCTTATTCCATGGACGGAAGACCTCCTTTACACCTTCCAGCTGACTCCACTGGTCGCCTAGACCCTCTTCAAGGTCCAGTGCGAAAGGGTATCACTAATACTGGTAGCACCCCGGTGGCCCAGGCAACCTTGATTCCTGCTGCTTCTCTACCTGTTGGTGGCATCTCCAATTCCCTGGGCCATACCCCAGGACTACTTTCACAGGAGCAGGGCTCTCTCCTGCACCCCAACCTGGGGTCCCTGTCACTCATGGCTTGGCTGCTGAAAGGGTAGCTCTAGCTCCCTTCAACCTCCCATGGGAAGTGGAGAAGGTCCTTCTGGCCTCCCACAAGGCTTCCACGAGAAGGACATATACCTTCAAGTGGTATCGTTTCTCGGTGTCGTGTGCCGAGAGGTGGATGTACCCATTCTCCTGCTCAGTGCAGATGGTACTCCAGTTCCTACTCAACCTGTCCCAGGTGGGATTGAAGTCCAATTTAGTGAGAGTGCACATGAGCGCTATTGTGGCACACCACTAATCTGGTAAGGACAAGCCCTCTTGGCTCAGCCCCTTGTATCTCACTTCTTGAGGGGTCTAATGTTGTCCAAACCCCCCGTCTGCCCACCAGCGGTGGAGTAGGATCTCAATGTGGTGCTCTCACAGCTCACTAAGCCACCGTTTGAGCCCCTTGCTACCTGCAGCTTGTGGTACCTATCCTGGAAGGTTGTCTTTCTCGTGGCATTCACGTCAGCTTGCAGGGTTAGCGAGCTCCAGGCTCTGATGGCAGAGCCTCCCTTCACAAGGTTCTACAACAGCAGGGTGATGCTCCGCACACACCCCAAGTTTCTGCCAAAAGTGGTGTCCTCCCTCCACCTCAGTCAAGAGGTGGTACTACCCACCTTCCCGAGTCCTGACGCCGGCAGGGTGGAGACCATTATTCACACTCTGGATTGTAAGAGGGCCCTGTCCTTCTACCTGCAACAGGCCCACCGAAAACGCCTCAGCTTTTCATCTCCTACGACCCCAGCCATCTGGAGCTTCCAGTGACCAAGCAAACTCTGCCCACTTAGTTGATGGACTGCATTGCCCTCGCCTATGACCAGGCGGGGATTTCACTGGACCAGAGGTTCTTGGCACAGCGCGTCAGGGCCATGGTTACCTCCGTAGAAAATCTGCATTCCATACCTGTGACAGAAATCTGCTGGGCTACCATCTGGTCTTCAGTCTATACCATTGCAGCTCACTACTGGCTGGAGAGGGAGTCCTGATGGGACAGTGCCTTCGGCCAGGCCATACTCCGTAATCTCTTTGGGGTGTAGGCAACTCCTGCCCCCTGACCCTTCTGTGTTCAGGCTACTGGAGTGCTGGGTCTTGCGAGAGTCTCTAACTACTGCAGCTCACGGTTCACTCTTTGCAGGTCACCGTGGTGTTTTTTACAGGTTCTCAGTAGCCTGTATCTGGGGAGTCCCATATGTGAGGACTGACTTCCTTTTTGTTCCTGGAGAAAGCATGGATACTAACCTGTAAAATATTTTCTCCAGGGACAGCAGGAACCAGTCCTCACAACCATCCCTCCTCCCCTTGGAGTTGCTTCTTTACCATATTTTAATTTTTGCCATATTAGCTATGTCACTAGACTGAGGCAATTTGGCACCCTTGGGCGGGAAGGGGACCATGCATGCGTGGTGCATCTCCCAAAGGCTTTCTTTGAAAGCTGGGGAGATGCTTCCATGCAGGCTCTGTTGGCCTCAACGTCACCCATATGTGAGGACTGATTCCTGCTGTCCCTGGAGAAAACCTGTTACAGGTGAATAACTACACTATCTATCCCATCACTTTTTCAGTGTTTGTCCTAGTGGATCCTCCTCTACTGCTATCCCCACTATTAGTTGTTGTACCCCAAGGATCTTTCTTGAGTCCACTCCTTTTCTCTCACTATTACCAGTCCTTTGGTGCCCTCATCTCTTCCCAAGGCTTTCAGTACCATCTTTATGCTGATGACTCCCAGATCTACTTCTCTACACCTGTAATCTCTCCAGCAATCCAGGCCGAGATCTCTGTCTGCCTTTCTGACATTGATGCTTGGATGTCTCACCACTGTTTGAAATTGAACATGGCCAAAAGTGAGCTTCTTATTTTTCCCCCTAAACCATCCTCTCCCCTTCCTCCTTTCTCAGTCTCTGTGGATAACTCTCTACTCCTCCCTGTCTATTCAGCTCACAACCTTGGGGTCGTCTTTGACTCCTCTTTCTCTTTCTCCACACACATTTATTTATTTATTTTTATATACCGCGCTTTTTCACATCCAACAGATAGCTAAAATCTGCCGTTTCTTTCTCTACAACATCAGCAAAATGCACCCATTCCTTTCTGAACACACTACTAAGACACTTATCCACTCCTTTGTCACCTCCCGTCTAGACTATTGTAACCTACTCCTTGCTGGTCTCCCTCTGAATCATCTCTCGCCCCTTCAATCTCTTCAACACTCTGCTGTGCGTCTAATCTTCTACCAGCCTCGTTATACTCATATTACCCCTTTTCTCCCTATCCATTTCCACATCCAGTTCAAATTTCTGCTGGCCTCTAAGTGCATTCGCTCTGCAGCTCTTCACTATCTTTCCTCTCTTATCTCTCACTATATCCCTCCTCGGGAATTCCACTCTTCTGGCAAATTGCTTCTATCTGTGCCCTTCTCTTCTATTGCTAACTCCAGACTTTGCTTACATGTGTCTGTGCAGCGCTGCATACGTCTTGTAGCACTATACAAATGTTCAGTAGTAGTAGTACTTACCCAGACAGCAGGTGCTGCGATTCAGGCTGAATATCAGGTTGGATAAGTATTTTTATTGTTTACTCTAGAGCAGGGGTTCTCAACCCAGTCCTCAGGACACAGCTAGCCAGTCAGGCTTTTCAGGCTATCCACAATGAATATGCATGAGATAGATCTGCATACAATGGCGTCAGTGCATGCAGACATTTCTCATGCATATTCATTGTGGTTATCCTGAAAACCTGACTGGCTAGCTGTGTCCTAAGGACTGGGTTGAGAGTTGTTATCTTTCTTCTAATATTGCAGTATTTATTTATTAAACAGTATTTCTATATTGGATTCTTCTGAGGCAATAGAGAGTTAAGTGTCTTGCTCAAGGGCACAAGGAGTGCTAATGGAATCAAACCCTGGTCTTTTCTTTCCCAAGCTAGTGCTCTAACTGCTAGGCTACTCCTCCACTAACCCCCACACTACCCCATTTGCTTTCTCTTCAGGTTGCCCAAGATGCTGCTTTTTGTACTGGAGATCCACACTTGGGAATGGATTTGTTTGAAGCAGCAGGAGACATATTTTTCAATAGCACCAGTGAGAGACAGAAAGCTGTATCCTTCTACAGGGTGAGTGGTTCATTACTCTTAGTGCTGTAAAAAACTGATTGTTATATTTATTTATTTTGATATTTATAATCTGCCCATCTTTATAATTCGGAGTCCTCTCTCATCCCTTCAGTCTGTTCAAAACTCAGCTGCGTGGCTAATCTTCCACCAGCCTCAACATGCTCATATAACCCCTCTTCTCAAATCGCTTCATTAGCTCCTTATCCATTTCTGTATCCATTTCAAACTTTTCCTACTGACCTATAAGTGCCCTCATTCTGCTGCTCCTCACTACCTTTCCTCTCTCATCTCTCCCTACACCCCTCCTCGGGAGCTCCGCTCTTCTGGCCGATCCCTTCTATCTGTGCCCTTCTCTTCTACTGCCAACTCCAGACTTTGATCATTCCACCTTGCTGTTCCTTATGCCAGGCTTCATCTCTGTCCTTTACCAAATCCAGGCTGAAAACTTCGAGGCCACTTTTGAATCTTCATCTGCTTAATCTCTCACGTGTTTCCTTACCATTGCACAAGATGTATCCTTGTCCACAGCTGTTATGTTGTCTGTCTTGACTAGATTGTTAGCTCTGATGAGCAGGGACCGTCTTTTACATATGTCTATACAGTGCTGCGTAAACCTTCTAGCGCTGTACAAACATCAGTAATAGTAGTGGTAGTAGTAGTAGCAATGGAACAAATACAACATTCGTAATATAAATATGAGAGGCAGAGTTTGTATGAAACTTCACAGAGTGAAGTTCTCTGAAGCAGGTGTCAAATGCGGTATGGTTATAGACATGTTATTTTTAGGAGCAAATAAGCCTTTTAAAATGTATTCAACCTATTTCAGGACCAAGCACTTCCTCTTGCTGTGAAAACTGGGAACATTATGGCTGAACTTCAACTCTGCAACAAACTAGTGGAACTACTGTTACATCTAAAATCTTATGAGGAGTCTCTGGAATATGCAAAAACATCCCTTGCACTTAGTGTGAGTTTAGGTAATCTCCATGTTTTTTTAATAACTAATTCTTCATTTATAAATTTCAAATTACATGTTCAAGAAATACACTTGAAAGGCAAACCCAAGATTTACAAAAACACAAAAAACAGCAAAACTGAAATAAATCACAGAAGTAATACAACTAATCAAACCCCTGATCACATAGAAGAAATAAGATCCAAGATCAGGAAATAAATCAGGTGCCGAGTGAAAAGAGCAGAAATACTTAAATGCACAGATTGATGCTAATGAAAGTCCCCGGAGAGAGCAAAATATCAGAAAGCCTGACTATATTCTATCTCATCTAGAATTTAGTAACAAGAAGCATTCTAAATTGCTTGAATTCATAGAAAGTGTGGGAATTGCCTTGATAGAAAAATACACATTTACAGGGAAAACACAGAAGAAAACCAACGCCCAAGGCATTGACCTTTTCTTTAAGAAGCAAAAACTCACAGTTTCTACTCTGTGTAGCTTTTTCCCCAAGAAGCAAAAATCTTTATACTTGAAATACAATTTCAAAATCCAACTTCTAACTAACTCTTAACGCAAAAGATACAACCAGTGTAGTTCAAGTATTCAAGTCTCAAGATGGAGTCCATTTTCTAGCATTGCACTGATAGCTGAACTGTCTTCCAGGATAGAGGATCCTCTCCAATATCTTTATTTTCTTCTTTTTCTTCCTCCTCAGTCACATAAAAATCTGAACCAAATAAGCCAATAAGGGCATGTTCTCCATCAGAATTTTCAATATCTTTTAATCATATTTTCTGGCTTAATATATCGAGATAATGGAAAATTAAGAAAGTGGAGGTTAAGTCTTCCTTGCTTATCCAAAGATTCTTTCTTCTTAGAGAAGCTTGATCTTTAATTAACACTGCCAACCCTTGCTGGTCTTTTAGCTTCTTCTCCACGCTAACAATCTTGCAGTTTGAAATTTCAATTCCTGGCCATGTACTAAAGCTGTATCAATCAGTTCAGATGTTATGTTCTGATAACTTCTTTGCCCTTGGATGTAATAGCTATCAGAAGCATTCCATAGTCACTGTTGGGGGCATCTACAGTCATGGGCTTGCAACCCTCTATCCTGACTGGTGACTGGTAAGATGGAATAACAAGCTTAGAGGTCTCACCCTTAGCTGACTCAGGTTTCTGCAACCTTGATTCCAGTTCCAGTTCCTCTTGTCCACACTTACTGGACCCAGCATGGCTCCTATAGTGTAGTGTCACCTTCTACTAATAACCCTGGCTATGCTAATTTGATATCCAGGGCCAAGTAAAACTTCTGTGCCGTCATTGGCATGTGTGGAAACCATAATAGTGTTGGTTCCTCAGTATTCCAACTCTGCTGCTTGCCGCACATAACTTGCTAATGTTCACTAGGCAGAATCAAGAACTTCCACCGAGGCTAAAGGTAAGAGTCATAGTTTTTCTTTCCTTTTGCTCATTTGCCAACCTATGTAGGAGAAAACTGATAAGGAAAGGAGAATCAAATTAGCAGAGCATGGTGGTTCACTGCTCACAAGCTGGTGTCATCATGGAATCCCTGTCAAATTGCAATTCTCGACATGTTTTTCATATTACAGCTTTTTCTATTATATTAACTTTTTGGGATACTGTAGTTAGTTCAGAGATGTTGGAGAAAATAGTCGTATGCTTGCCAACTCCGGACTTCATTCATTCTACCTTGCTGCTCCATATGCCTAGAACAAACTACCTGAGTTGGTACATCGGGCTCCTTTCTCTAGCCCTATTCAAATCCAGGCTAAAAACCCACCTCTTTGATGCTGCTTTTGGATCCCGATGCCCCCTCACTCTTTTGTTCACCACTTATGTGTACCTTACCATATTCTAGTCCCAGTTTGTGGCGTTATTTATCTTGATTAAGTTGTAGGCTTTGATGAGCAGAGACTGTCTCTTACCATCTACAGTACATGAACAGCTCTTTGTAGTGCTATACAAGTGATAAGTAGCAGTACTACTACTACTACATAGTAGAATTAGTGGTTTAGTTTCTATTCTAAATTATTTCTCTAATGCTAACCTTTGAAATCCTTCATGTTCTTTATAACACCTCTCCTGGATTATTGTGTTTCATTCTGGAGGCTGTATTTCCGAGAGGAAATAGACAGAGTGGAGGCAATCCAGAGAAGATTACCATAAGACTTAGAAAGAGGAGAGATAAAGAAGATATGATGGAGATATTAAAATATCTTAAAGGCATTAAAAATATACAAGAGGTTAACCAAAAGGAAAGGAGTTCTAGAACAAGGGATTATGATACAACTCATTGAGGTAGTAGACTGAAGAATAGTGTCTTGAAATATATTTAAAGAAAATATGATGGGTGACTTACACTCTATTCTGGGTTGGTTAGCGGAGACTAAACAGCAACTGTCCTTAGAAGGGTATGGGGTAAGCAAAAAGGATGTTTACTTACCAGGCAGTGTGAAAAGAGTACAAGAAATAATTAGCAGCTGGCTCTGTCTAGCAGGCCGCAAGGATAATATTAACTAGAACTAGAAGACCTGGAGGAAACAGATATTCTTGTAGCTGGATCTGTTTGGCAGGGCTGGAGTTGAAGCTGATATACCACAGATCACCACCTTCTTCTTGATTCCCTATTCTCCTTTGGATTTATGGGCTCCTATCCTGGTTTTCTTCTAATCTCTCACACTGCACTCTTAGTGTATGTTCTGTTGGATCTTCCTCTACTGCCATCCTGTTCTCCATCGGTGTATGGGGCTCTGTCTTGGGACCTCTCCTTTTTGCCCTCTGCACCCAGTCTCTTGGTATGCTCATCTCCTATGGTTTTCTTTATGCTGATCACTCTGAGATTTACCTCTCTGCGCCTGAAATCTCTCCAGGAATCCAGGCTCATATCTCAGCATACTTATCTGCTATTGCTGCCTGGATGTCCCACTATCGTTTGAAATTAAACATGGCCAAACCCCAGCTCCTTATCTTTCCCCCTAAACTCCCTTCTCTTGCCCTTGCCCTTGTTGATGTAGGTTGATACTTCAAGTATTCGAGTGTGGAATGCTATTGTACAGTTTTCCTGCTTCAGATAATACTTTTAAAAAAATTGGAAGGAAGGCCAAAAAATTGCCAGCATGGTTTAAAGGTCAGGTCAGAGAGGATGTTGTAGCCAAAAAGGAATCTTTCAGGAAATAGAAAAAGGAGCCATATGATGAAAACAGGAAACAACATAAGCACAGGCAAGGCATTGGTAAGGCAGGCAAAGAGAGAAATTGAAAAAAAGCTTGCCGCGGAAGCAAAAACGAGTAATAAAAACTTTTTCAAGTACAGCAAAAAGCTTGTGAGAGAGTCAGTTGGACCATTAGATGATAGAGGAGTAAAAGGGGCGCTAAGGGAGGACAAGGCCATAGCGGAGAGACTGAATGAATTCTTTGCTTTGGTCTTTACTGAAGAAGATGTAGAGAAGTTACCCCTGTCTGAAATTGTATTGAAAGGCGATGTATCGGAAGAATTGAAAGAAATATTGATAAAAGGGAAGATGTTTTGCAACTGATAAATTGAAGAGTAGCAAATCGCCTGGACCGGATAGTATACATCCAAAAGTATTGAAAAAACTGAAATATGAAATTGCAGACCTACTATTAGTAATCTGTGAACTATCATTAAAATTATCTGCAGTATCTGAAGATTGGAGAATGGCCAATGTAATGCCAGATTTTAAAAAGGGTTTCAAAGGTGATCTGGGAAACTACAGACCAGTGAACCTGACATCAGTAATGGACAAAATGATAGAAACCATTATAAAGAATACAATTACTGAACATGTAGAAAGTCATAGTTTAATTGGAGAAAACCAACAGGGATTTAGCCAAGGAACGTTTTGTCTTACTAATCTGTTATATTTTTTGAAGGTGTGAATGAACAGGTAGACAAAGGGGAGCCGGTTAATATAGTATATCTGGATTTTCACAAAGCTTTTGACAAGATCCCTCATGAGAGACTCTTGGCAAAATAAAAACTCATGGGATAAAAGGCAGTATACTCTTGTGGATCAGGAACTGATTAAAAGATCGAAAGCAGAGAGTAGGGCCAAATGGCCAATTTTCTCAGTGGAGAAAGTTGGATATGAGATTACCCCAGGGATCTCTGCTAGACCTGCTGCTTTTTAACATATTCATAAATGACCTGAAAATGGGAGTAACAAATGAGGTGATCAAATTTGCAGATGATCCAAATTTATTCAAAATTGTTAAAACCCAAGAGGTTGTGAAAAATTGCAAGAGGACCTTGATAAATGGGAAGAATAGACATTGAAATGGCAGATGAAATTTAATGTGGACAAATGCAAAGTTATGCACCTAGGAAAGAACAACCCAAACTATAGTTACACGATGCAAGGTTTCACATTAGGAACCACCACCCAGGAAAAAAGAATTAGGCATCATCGTGGATAATATGTTGAAACCCTCTGCCCAGTGTGCAGTGGCAGCCAAGAAATCAAATAGAATGCTAGGAATCATAAGGAAAGGAATGGAGAATAAAACAAAGGATATTATAATGCCTCTGTGTCGTTCCATGGTGTGACCACACCTTGAATATTGTGTGCAATTCTGGTTGCCATATCTTAAAAGGGATATAGCAGAATTAGAAAAAGTATAGAGAAGAGCTACTAAAACGGTAAAGGGGAAGGATACTCCTGTGAGGAAAGACTTAAAAGGTTAGGGCTCTTCAACTTGGAAAAGAGATGGCTGAGGGGAGATATGATGGAGGTCTATAAATTAATGAATTGGAGTAGAACGAGTAAACGTAGATAGGTTGTTTACTCCATCAAAAAGTAGAAAGACTAGGGGACATGCAATGAAACTACAATGTAACCCATTTAAGGGGTCTGTTTACTAACTGGCGGTAGCAGACTCCGTGCGATATCGAAGCCGCGGCTCTATTGAAATCAATGGAGCCACGGCTCCGATATCGCACGGAGTCCGCTACCGCCGTTTAGTAAACAGACCCCTAAGAGTAATAAGAGAAAGTATTTTTTCACTCAAAGCATAATCAAACTCTGGAATTCATTACTGGAGGATGTAGTAAAAGCTGTTGGTATAGCTGGGTTTAGGAAAGATCCATAAACCATTATTAAAGAGGACTCAGGAAATCCACTGCTTACCCCAGGACAAGCATTGTGGAACCCATGTACCTTTTTGGGAACCTGATAGGTACTTGTGACCTAGATTGGCCACTGTTGGAAACAGGATACTGGGCTTGATGGACCTTGGTCTGACCCAGTATAGCATTTCTTACGTTCTTATGTACCTTCTAAAATAAAATATTCATTGCCAGTTAATCTGCTGTGAGTTCCAGAGGAGTCACTGCAGAAAATGTGAGGAAGGAGGGAAGGAGTCTATGGTTGAAAGAGAAGCCAACTAATGAATTCATATAGATACCATATCAGATTCCACAAAGCAAACCAAGATGACATCTTTTTAGGGGAGCATTTTCTAGGACCAAAACACTGCATCAATAATCCTATGGTCAAACTACTAAGAGGAAAGTTTTAAAGCAATCCAGGAAGTAAGTCTTTTGAAATTAAAATGATAGGACATTGAAACTAATAAGAAAGGACTTGAGAAAGATCTCAGTTTCCTATCACATTATAAAGCATAAATCTTTACTGCGTTGTCACCTTCTGATCACCCTTCCATCTCTCTCACTGTTTCCACTCCCATCATCTTTTCCTTTTGAGACTATCACTAGAATGTTTTTATGATTCACCTACACATTCTAGTATTGTCATCTTTTGCTCATACTGTGATGACCCAAAGATGAAGGTTTTAACCTTCAAAAGCTAGTCATAAAATGTATTAAATTAGTCCAATAAAAAGGTATCACCGTATATTCTTTTCTATTTTATTTTTATTTATTAACCATTAAAGGGGACTAACATAGCAACCACACTACTTTATCCAAGAGGACCATACTGTAATGTTTACACTGCCTGAAAGCAGCAAGATTTAAGAAAGGATTAAAAGTTTTGTGCGGGTTTTTTTTCAAATTTCCTAAAATGATTTTCTGACAACTGCACTTCTTTCAGTGTAAGGTTCTCTTATTATAATAGTTGTCATTGGCTTCTCCTATCCTTTGAATTGGGACATCAGGTACTAGGCAAAAAAAAAACCTCTTAGGTGTTCATTTCTAACTCAAAACTAATGCGTATTTATCCTCTGTGAATAGATGGGAAATAGATATTACACTTACCTGGTAATTGTAATTCCTGGAGGAACTCCAGTTTAGTCCTCCACCTCTGGGTTGTGCACCTCCTCCTGCAGCTTGGAGACTGGGCATGTCAAAGTGGTGACATCACTGGATATAGCCTGCTGGTATCTCCCATCAGCCCCAGTGTACTATTGACAAACAAACTCAAAGGAACAACAAATAAGTAGTTATAACATAACTTTAAACGAACTATCCATCCCTCAATTTGAGAGACCTTTTAAACTATATTAGGTTTTTTTTTACGTTCACGTTTCCCTTATTCTATCACATTTCCTGTGCCACCCCCTCACTTAAATAAGAGAGAAGGAAGAAACAGATCAGAGAGGAATACTCACTGTGATCCAGAGTCTGAAAGGCTTTCTCCACTCCTTGAAATTGATGCTCCACTCCATCTGAAAATAAACTCTGAAGAAATCACCCCCCGGACGGGAATGAGGACGAAACTGGAGTTCCTCCAGGAACTACAATTACCAGGTAAGTGTAATATCTATTTCCTTATCATTCCTCCAGTTTGGTCCTCCACCTCTGGGATGTATCAGAGCAGTAAATATTGGGAGGGACCTTTCCACCCGGATCGGTACTCCATCAAGCCGAAACAGGCATCGCTCGCTGCCAGAACATCCAGGAGGCGAAAGTTACTGAAAGTAAGAAAAGGAAGATGACCAGGTGACTGGTCTTCAAAATGCTACTAATGTAACCAAACTGTATTCCGCTCAGGATGTCGTTTGAGCTCCAATAGAGTGAACCTGTAAGCCCACTGGCAATGGACAGCCTAGCAACCGATAGGCTGACGCCTTCGCCTCTTCCATTCCTCTGGCAATGGACGCCTTCACTGCCACTTCCCCTTTGCGGGAACCCCTGACTAGGCAAAATAGACGGTCGTACTCGAGGAGATTCTGAAACCTTTAAATACTGCCGCAGCACTCTCTCTATGTCCAAGTGGTGTAAACTATGGTCCAAGACGTTCCCCTCCGCCGAACCTAGAGCTAGAAGAGAAACCATTTGATTTAGTAGAAACGGAAAATAAACACGTTTGGTCAAAATGAAAGAACTAGTCGCAATGCCACCCCTTTCTCCGGAAAGAACAGAAAGTGTTCTCCACCTGACAGGGACTGTATTTCCAAAATTTACCTCACCAGTAGATGTCTACCACAAATACTGTCTTTAAAGCTAAATCCTTACCAGACGCCTGGTTTGACAGCTCAAAAGGTTTCCTGATCTAATGCCCCTAAAACCATGTTGAGATTCCACGGCAGAACCAAAATTCTACGCAACAGCTGCAGCCTGGATACTGCTTTAAAAAACGCAACTCATCTGCATGAGATCCCAGGACCACCCCCTGAACTTTGCCTCTATAGCAAGACAGAGCTGTTAACTGAACATTTAAAGAACTGGCTGCCAGCCCCTTATCAAACCCGTTGTGCAGGAAACTCAACCCTAAGGGACAGGAAACTGCATCCGCGCGTACTTGCTGCCTTGGACGCAGTCCTCAAAATACGCCATATGCGCCCAAATGCAAGAGCCGTGTACTTATGTCTTGCTTGAATTAAAGATGCAATTGAACTTGCCCAAATAACCTTACCTCCTTAAACTTTCCCGTTCCATGGCCAAATGTAAGCAAGAGCCGAGCTGAGCCACCAGGGGCATTTGAAGTGGACTCGTCACAACAGAGCCAGCGATACCGATAACCTTCAAGGCTTCCCGTTGAGCAGTCAAACTAGATTGGTGCACTGAATCTCTTACTCTATGAGCGCCCACGGGGAGAAGACATAGAGACCTGATGTTGTCCACTGTTGCTTCAGGACATCGATCCCCTCTGACCTCTACTGGAAAGTAGCCCTGAGAGCCATCAACGGCGGTTCCTACCTGCGGACAATTTTTATTTTTTTTTAAAACACGTACGGACGCAGCTTCCATTCCCCGGCATCCACTTGGGCCCTACTGCAAAAGTCCGCCATCACATTGTCCTTTCCTGCAATGGGCGCCACCGAGATTGCGTGTAGTCGAGGTTCTAACCAAGAGAACAGCGTCTCTGCTTCCTTTTCTATGACCACACTGCCTGTTCTGCCTTGCCGATTGATGTATGCCACTGTTGCAGAGTTGCCTGACAGTCCCCGCACCACTCGGCCTGTCCCTGTCGCACCAGACAACTGTAGCACAAGAAATACCGCTCGGCATTCTAGTTAGATGATTGACCATCTGCTCTCACGTCTGGTCGAAGTGAGTTTCATGTAGAGATCTCCGCAATGTAGACCGCAGCCCGCGACTTGCAGCTGTGATGAAGTGAATCCACTCCGGTTGTTCTTGGGGCATGCCTGCTTTCCGAGATTCCGGATCCAGCCACCACCGAAGTGACTGTCAGAACCAGGAAGGGCAAGAGACTTCTGTTTAGCGAGTTGGACTGGTGCGAGCAACGGCGAAGCAGCGCTCTCTGAAATGGTCTCGTAAGAAATTTGGTCCATGGCACCACTTCAAGGGTCGCCACCTTCTTCCCCCCGAAGGTAACTCTGCCAAGCCAGTTATTTATTTATTTATTTTTATTTTATTGTATTCTTTTTCATTTTCAGCCCTCTAGGGCATTATGCCTGAGGCTGGGCCTCTGACAGAACCCATCCCCTTTGAGGGCCTTCCAATGAGTGGTATAAGAAAAGGCAGTCTGGCATACTTCAATGGCATTCCAGCTTCACAAACTGAAAGACTTATCAGATTTGTGCTGCCTTTCATGTATTCTACTTCCTCAAATAGTGAGGACTACTCTGAAATTGGGAGCCATATAATTATGAAATTTGAATTTGGCTTTAAAGTTCCTGCAGGATACGCCTCAAACAGAGTTTGCTACATGCGGGCCATCTGAAAAGAAGGCCCCAAATCCTCAAGAAAGTGTGGATTTTTTTTTTTTTTTTAGATTACCCCTGTTGCCTTCCAACTATAATATTTGCCAAAATGCCCGGTGTCCCTGTCTAGGAGGAAGACTGCTTATCAGAAAACTCCCTCTACATGTCACCAAATCTCCCACCTGTGATTGATCAGGCACTGGCATGTATATGCGTAGCCCATGCAAGAAGAGCTAAAAATGTGCCTGGAAATAAATTACTGTAAATATTTATGTTTGAATTACCCTGTGTACTACAGGATTGCCAACCTATTCCAGACCATTGAAATGGTTTGAACCAAGCAAATTAGCCACTTAGTTTGCTAAGTACTCCTGGTCTTCTGCTCTTAAAAGAAGCAGAGACGAATCTAGATCATAGTGTTTAGAACTTGAAAACCAAAATGACTTCCGCTCACCCTGGATGACTGAAGTTAGTTAGTATGCAGGTATGAGCTTAGCTAAGCCAAATTGTTCCTAAGCTTATCTGTTACCCATGTTTTTGCACCCCTTGCTTCTCCATCAACTTTACACCCACAGCCAAATAATTGGGAGTGGGGGGGGGGGGTAGCGCATAGCTCTTTAACACCACACATGCACTTGTAAACCTAGTGCTTCACTGTATCCGTGTGGCAACACATTTAAACCAGTCCCAAACAAGGGATCACACAGATTCCAAATTCAAGGTGCCATTATCTGTGCAACAGGTGAAGGGAGACCTATTATATATTTAATCATAAAATTTAATTGCCTCAGATCTGCATTCAAATGATATGCAGCCCGCATCAGCCGCTCCATACAAAAGAGAAAAAGAGCTGATAAACATAAATATCATTAATTCCTATCTCTGGAAGGTGACTTCTCCATTGTATTTACCCCGTAGCTAGCTTCTAAAAATGTTGAAGCATTTCTAATCACTGAGCACAAAAAACAAAGCTCCAAGGAATTGCATCATCCTTTTGCTTGCAGGGCAGACATAATAAAACACTAAATACGCTAACTAAATTGAACAAAGTCTACAAATTAAACCAAAGTAAACAATAAATGAACTAAATAAAGTTGTACTTTCTGCGTTCTTGCCGCCTAAAAACTGTGTCATCACCCCCGTTGCGAGCTGCTCCTGCAGGCCCACCACGCGGCATGCGCGTGCGGGAAAATGACCATTTGGAGCCGGGCCCTGCCTCGGCGCCAAAACTCACGAGGCCATCAAGGAGAGTGTCCTGGCCCGTGGCGCAGCCTCACCACTGTCCCCCTGCACTCGCCAACACTTCAAGCAGAATGAATGCATTCCCTTACTGGCACAGTGCCCTGCTCCAGCCCCAGTGGCGTTGCTCAGCCCCAAGGCGAACCGACGTCTGCAGAGCGAGCTAGACTCAGTGTTGTGTCCCCACTGCCGCCTCGCAGAGATCCGGATCTGTAAGACACCTTGGTGTACGATCTGCAGTGCTCTTCTCTGTACAGCCCAGGAGAAGACTGCTGTTAGGGAGACTGGTCTGGCGCAGTAAAAGGAAGAGCAGAACAGGCTGAAAAACGACTCCAGCCTGCCTTAACCCCCCCTTTTTTTTTTTAAAGACACAGCAACCATCAGTAAATGAATGAAATTATAGGGATCCAAAAGAAATTCTAAATACTATGCTAACTGTTCCTTATCTATTCCAGCACCTTGGCTCACTATGTCCTCCTGCTGCATGGAGACTGGACACATTGGGGCTGATGGGAGATACCAGCAGGCTATATCCAGTGATGTCATGACTTTGACATGCCCAGTCTCCAAGCTGCAGGAGGAGGTGCACAACCCAGAGGTGGAGGACTAAACTGGAGGAACGATAAGGAAAGTGTATTACTGGGTTGTTCTATATTTCATTGAGCTTTCCATGCAAAGTGGAAGGCATGAAATAGTTTAAGGGATGAGAGGATTTCTATAGCAATCTGGGATATGGAAAGATCAAGAGTTATGGATTAGGGATTAACACTTCGTGAGTTGTATTCTGCCCCTGACTCTCTGCCCCGACTTCTCCTCATCATGCATAGTACCAAGATTCAAATCAGTGTTAGGTAGTTGTATGTACATTTCTGAAGTACCTGGATGAAAAGCACTACTGTAATCCATGTTGTTATGATTTCAATAATATTACTAGTAAGGATACTGATGCTGTTCCGCTGGACGGTGCCTACAAAGATTGTTCTTTCCACATAGCCTCAATGTGTAGGTGTAGTTGGACAGTGCATGCATGCTGTGTACATTGAAGAGACTATACTAAAAGTATGAGCGAGTAGAAAAAAAAAGCAAAAATCAATGCAGCATAAAAACAATATTAGATTTAAAACATTCTTTATTTGCTTTTCTCTTATTTTATAGGGGGGGGGGGGGCATTTTTGGCGGTGGCGGCAGGCACATTTAAAAGAGGCTGGCTATCACCGCAATAATTTAAGACTGGATCTTCAATACTGGGGCCATAGCTGGCCACTGACATGGAATATCTGGGGTTGACTGGATAGCATTTTAGCTAGCTGGTCAGTAGCGATGTTCAGCAGCTGGCTGGATAGCTAAAGTTAGGTCAGCTTTTTTTTTTTGGCTGAACTTTAGCTGGTATAAGTTAACTGGCCTGTGGTGCTACGTAGTTAATTCTGGTGCCACCTCCGGAACTCTCCAATGCTAAGTGGTTAGCATTGGGGCATATAAACCAAGTAGCAGGGGTTAGCCATTAGCACTAAATGGTCTGCTAACCAAACAAACCACTTTAAACATGCCCCCTCCAATAGTTTTTTCATATTTTCTTCTCAGGTAATCAGCTGAATGAACGAATCGCATACCATCGACTAGCCGGCATATACCATGGCCTGGGTCAATGTGAACTTGCTGAACACTTTTACCTCAAGGCTCTGTCCCTTTGCTCCTCTCCTCTGGAATTTGATGAGGAAGCACTGTATTATGTGAAAGTCTACTTAACCCTTGGGGATATTATATTCTATGATCTTAAGGTAAGAAATTTAAGTTGGCAGGTTTCTCCTTAGGACCTAGAATTGTTGAAGTAGAAAATACTGCCATAGAACCATGTGCCGTTTCTCATACATGCACTTCAGAGAGAGACGTGTTCTAGCACAAGATTATTTAACAGTAATTTGCAATTACTTGATGTGTGCTGCCTTTTCGATTACTGGAAAAATACTGACAGCTCATAATCATGTTCTGGACAGAGGGAAAAACTCATTTACTGGTTACCAAGTCACCATTCAATAATACACCCTCTCCCCTTCCCCCCTCTCCCCCAATAATACACCCTCTCCCCCCCACCCCCACATTCATACTGCAGAATTCTGAAGAACATTCCACAGTGGACTGAAAGCAGATGAAGGCCACTTAACATGGGCTGGGAACAAACTGCAACATTTTCTGACCACAATGATGTTTTCATTTGCTCAGTGGTTTGGTTTTGTTTTTCATTCTCTGTTAGTGCCATTAATATAACATAAAGGGATAATACTATCAAAGTCAATACTGGTGTAGACTTCAAAAGATCCTTTACTTAGAAGCTCTACAGCTATTTGCACAAGGTGGGAGGGAATGGGAGAAGGTCTGCTATTAGAACTCATAACAGGCCAAAACTACACATTGTTGAGCTTTGATAGACATTAGAATTTTGGCAGAACTCTGGATATTTCAGCATTTTTACAATACGCACACAGTATGAACTCATTAAACTACTATTCTGAGGACTTGGTATTATAAAGTGAACTGGTTGTATGCTGGAACAGGTGAGATACTGGTCAGGTAACTTTAATTTCAAAACACGTAGCAAGGGATGTATGAATATGAAGGTTCATTGGTATCATGAGTAATCTGGCAGAACCATACAGTGCAAAACATAGTCTAGGAAATCAAAAACATTCTTGTCTTTTACTCAATGGAACTACTATGCAAAATCAAAGCTAGTTGCTTTATGCTCCGTTAATGGGATACTTGTCTTGTTCCAGGATCCATTTGATGCAGCCGGATATTACCACTTGGCTCTTGCAGCTGCAATGGACCTGGGCAACAAAAAGGCTCAACTGAAGATTTACACAAAGCTTGCCATAATCTATCACAACTTTTTGATGGACCGGGAACTGTCGCTCTTCTTCTACCAAAAAGCAAGAACCTTTGCTTCAGAGCTGAATGTTCGGAGAATAAATCTAGCACCTGAGCAGTTTTATCATACCCCCTCATGGATCCCTTTTAAAATGATAACAGAGAAATGACCCTTCAGCCTTTTTTTTGGAGGGGCAGAGTTATTACATGGTGGATGGGATGCCATAGATACTGGACCTCGTGACATTTCAGGCAAGGGTTCAGGTGACAACAGGGTTCTGGTTTTGAAAGTCAAAATAACCACAATGTAACCCTGTTAAATCAAAAACAGTCTTTTAGGGGTTAATTATTTCTTTGGGGAATTAAAACAGCTTCCCAATGGAGGTTCTCAAAAACATTTTATCCCTGATTTTAAGAGAGACTTTGATTTAATGCAAACATTTTACCTATAGATAGTTTTGTGTCAGTGATGACACTCTTCTGTATTCCAAAAGAGACTAATCACAGAATATGCTAACAAATGGAACATTATGACACAAGTATTAATAAAACATACATAATGTTGCTGCTTTTAAAAATGTATTGCTGTCACTTCTTTCACCAAAGATGGAATCAGAACAGTCATATTGAAAGAGATTTTAATCATCTTTCATACAAGGTGTAGAATATGACTTATATGTTTTTTATCAAGTTTTACCGTAGGGCTGTTTTTGTTCACTTAGACTAAATTTAAACTAAATGGCATGTTTTCTAAGCTGGAATAACAGCATGAGCTATTTGTAACTAGGTCCCATGTTATTCAATGGGACCTAGTTCAAATAGTCTATGCTAACTATTAGCCCAGCTTAGTAAACATGCCCCTAAACCAGGGCTATCTGCAACTAGGTCCCATGTTATTCAATGGGACCTAATTGTAGACAGTCCGGGTTAAACGTTGGCCCGGTTTAGTAAACATACACCTAACAGGGTCATTCTGAGCCGCGGAGAGCAGGGATGGATGTGCCCCGCAGGATCAGAATCCCAGTTAACTCTGTGCATCTGGTTCCGACCGAGCACATGGAGAGCCAGGATGTCCAGGACTGAATCAGGCCCTAAGTAATTAAATTTCTAATGAAAGGAATTACACACATCATGGGATAACTTTATATAGATGAGCTATTTTTGCACCCAAGTTGGATTTTATGCACATCAAATCATGCTTATAGAGAGCAGAGGTTTTATCTTACACATAGAGCAACTATTGTAGATCTTCAAGCAACATCAACACACAAATATGAAAGTAAATGGCCTTAGTCAACATTCTTAAGGCAGAAAATGCCTTATACGGCAGTCTGACCCTCCCCAGTGTATCCCAGGATGCATTGTGTGGGGTCAGGTGCTGTCGTATTTCAAGATGGCAGCGCAGGGGTGGGAGCGCATGGGCAACACTCCCACACCAGATTAAAGGTATTGGGAGGGGAGTGGGGGGTTTGGGGGCCATCGGGCCACCAGGCCTTTTTGTTATTGGGTGGTGGGATCATGGCTACTACATCAGGGTTTTTTTATTGGGTGGGTGGCGGATCAGGGCCACTGGACCTTTAGGGATTTTTTTTTCGGTGAATGAGTGGGGGAATCGGGGCCACTGGGCCACAGGGATTTTTTTATTGGGCAGATGGGGATTGGGGCTGCTGAGGATTTGGTTTGTGTCGGGGGGTCGGTGTCAGGGGCACTGGCCCTCTCCAACAGTATCCTGATGGCATTAGGGACTTTCCCTGATGCCTGGATCATCTGAGGTGAAGTTTCAAACTTCACCTCAGATGATACTTTTGCTTCTGGCTGGATCTTTACGCCTGCCCAAAGCTGATGTGAAGATCCAGCATTAAAATGCAGTGTAAAAAATCGTGTTAAGTTTCAGTGCAGTCCTGCATTGCGGCAGGCTATAGTACTACCTAAGTCCCACCTTCCTTATGTGCACTGCCCAGGTGTTATCTCCAGGTGCTTTAGAAACTCCTGAGTGGAAGCCCAGCCTGCTGCCTTGTGTTAAGTCTCCTATCTGCCATGGTTCACCTCCATGTGCAGCATTCACTGTAGCCAGCACCTATTCAAGCAGTTCTCCCCCTCTACATGAGTTCCCACTGCAGACAGCTGCGCCTGCTCTGAACCTCTGACTAGATCTGAGAGGGAGAGGTAAGTCGGTAATGCTGCCTGCACTTTACCATTACCTGCACGCTGTGCCTGTACCTGCTAGTGAGCCACAGTGGCCACCTACAGCACAGAGAGCTGCTCAGAGGCACCGGGGGCTGCAGCAACTCTAGAGTGAACCAGGAGTCCAGGCAGAGCATCAGCGACTGGGAGCAGCAAACAAAGACAAACTTTGAATACTGCTGTGCTGCTGGTACTGCTACAAAATAATTGCATGGTAGACTAATGCCCTAAGCAGGCAGCGGCACTAGCAGAGGACTGGTCTGGAGGAATCAGGATTCACATCTGCCCAGCCACCCCGAGCTGCAGCTCACTAGTCCACTTCTCCAGGGAGCAGGCTAGTGGTGGACCCACAGTACAGGTCAAGAGTCAAGACAGGGCCGGCCCGTCCATTGTGTGAGAACGTTGTTTGCTCAGGGCCCTGCGCTTCAGGGGACTCTGTACCAATAACATCTCGCATTCGGCACCAGCAAGGTTGGCTTGAGAGGGA
The DNA here is from genome assembly GCA_033557465.1 of Ichthyophis bannanicus. Classification (NCBI taxonomy): domain Eukaryota; kingdom Metazoa; phylum Chordata; class Amphibia; order Gymnophiona; family Ichthyophiidae; genus Ichthyophis; species Ichthyophis bannanicus. The sequence continues at coordinate 1,386,133,558 of CM066032.1, read as the reverse complement.
GCCGTAGAGGCCCCGGCTCAGCTCTGACAGCCGCCAAAGTGAAGAGTGCCTTTTTTCTTCACTTCGGCAGCTGTGTTGTAGTATAAGCTGCTGGCACACTGAGTGCCGGGAAAAAGGAAATTCCCTTTGACCTCTGGAGCGCCAGCAGCCTATACTACAACACAGCTGTCGAAGTGAAGAAAAAGGTGCTCTTCACTTCAGCAGCTGTCAAAGGTGAACCGGGGCTTCTCTGGCTCCCTCTAAAAGCCAGTTGGACAGCTGCGGGGCTCTTTGGGGAGGGGGGGGGGCTAAGGGCTGAAAATGGGCTCAGTGGGGGGCTAGGATAGGACTTGAAATAGCTGATGGGGGAGCTAGAACTGGAAATGGGCTGATGTGGGGGGGGGGCCTAGGGTAGGACTGGAAATAGCTGAATGAGGAACTAGGACTGGAAATGGGCTGATAGGGAGCTAGGATAGGACTGGAAAGGGCTGATGGGAGGGCTAGGATTGGAAATGGGCTGATGGGGGGCTAGGATAGGACTGAAAGGGCTGATGGGAGGGCTAAGATTAGAAATGGCTGATGGGGAGCTAGGATTAGAAATGGACTGATGGGGACTAGGACTGCAAATGGGCTGATGCGGGGGCATAGGAGAATGGGACTAGAAGGGAATGGGTGCTGGGCGAGGCTGGAACTAGAAGGGAGCTGATGTTGGAGGAGGACTAGAAGAGGATGGGGCTGGGGGAGTGAGGATGGAGAAGAGAAAATATATTTTGTGTGGGAGGGAAGAAAAATCTAGGATTGGCCGGCTATTGGGAGAGAAAGTGGGAATTGAGGATGGAGGGGTGAAATTTGAGTGAATGAAAAAGGAATAAAAAAGAAATGGAGGAAAGAGCAAAAGGGGAAAGATCAGTCTGTTATAGCAGATGTAAAGAGAGAATGGAAAAAAAACTAGAAGAAAGGACAAATGGACAACAGACAATGGAGAGTTAGCAGAAGACACAAAGAAACCAGAAGAAAGTGACTGGAGCAATTGCAACTGAAAAATAAAATTCACAAACAACAAAAGGTAGAAAAATACTTTTTTATTTTGAATTTCTTAACTGGAATATGTCAGCTCTGGGAAATGTTCATCGTTAATGTCTTTGAGTTTTGTTTAGTACAAGAGGAAATTCATTTATAGTTTTATTTCTCCAGTGTTGTTGTACATGCCAAGTTTGGCTTTTGGGTTCTCAGTTTAATTATTGTCTTCCTGTTTCTAAATTGTGATTCCTTGTTTGGTGATGGTCTGTTCTGCATGTGTAACTGAGCTGAGGTATTCTGTTTATGTAGTTTTTATTTGACATTGACACTTGTTCTCTTTCCCCAGTAGGAGATGTTTTGTTATTCTCTGCGATGTATTGGTTTAATATTTGCAGTGTTGCCTTTTGATAGGTAGGGTTTGGTGCTTTGTGAGTCCTGGTAGTGCTGTTATGATACGGCGGGTTTGCTATGGGTTCTAAATGGGCAGTGTTTGTAGTAGTTCCTAATGTGCCTGGCTAGTAATGTAGAAATCTGATAGTCTTTCTTTATCCATACACTCAGGCATGTTTACTAAAAGTTAGTGCATATTAACATTATACAAATATTTATGCAAATGAGGTCCCGCAATGAGTCTCCGCACATGGCCCCGTGCCCCCTTTGGGTCGCCCCTGGGATGGATCACAGGATGACAGTCCAGACCCCCACCAGATCATAAGCAGTGCTAATGTGAATGCTGCTGTTCTACTACTACTACTACTACTGAATATTTGTATAGTGCTACAAGAAGCATTCAGCGCTGCACAGAGACATGTAAAAGATGGTCCCTCCTCATCAGAGCTTACAATCTAGTCAAGACAGATAACACAGTAGCTGTAGACATGGGATACAGCTAGGAGAATGGTAAGGAAATACAAAGGGGATCAGATGACTCAAGATCCAAAAGCAGCAGCGAAGAGGTGAGTATATCAGACTCACATTCCCCACCACACGTGGTGTCTGAGTCTGACATAGGGTGCAGGTAATTGGACAAAAGTGAATGAGGTATAGAAATAGAAGTGTTTATTGATAAGAGCACCCTGACAGGGCCGTGCTTCAGCACGCTGCCTTCTTCAGGGGGAACCTCAGAAAATAAAACATACATCAATAGAACATCAATACAATTGCAAACACAAAGTATAATCAAATATCAACATAATAAAAGAAAATACAATAATGCTAATAATAGAAACAAGAAAATTAGAAAAATAAAAGAACAATAAACGCGCTTGTTGGACCATATAAGATAAAACAAATAATACATGCATAAAAGTTTAAATAATGTGGTCATATAATTAAAAACATACATGCTCATAATGTACTGTAAAAACTATCAAATAGCTGAGACAGGAGACAGAATGTTGTATAGGAAGGACTTAATACAAAATAAAGTGAATAATGCCAACACAAAACCATGGACAAGTAATAAGAACCCACAGAACCATATATGTTGTATGCTCAATATGGCATACGTGTGGAGGCCAATTTTATACTTTGTGGGGTTATTCTGAGACAAGAATAGTGCCAGCCGCATGCCCTGACTAACTTCCCTGTTGGTTGTGCGTGGAAGTTAGTTGGGGGTGGGGACGAGGCAGCCTGGGGGCGAAGAGTCAGTGGGCAGTGGAGGGTTGTGTGGGACAGAATCGGGCCCTGTGCATCTGGGCCTTGGGCCCACCAAAAGCCCAGTGTAGAGATAGACCCAATTTCACCACTGTGTTCTAGATGCACCCACAATGGTGAAATAGGGGAGCTAGATGACCTGGCACTCACCACATTCCAAGAACGCACACATATCCGAACCTGCCCATCCCCATGCTACAACCCCATTGCTGGTGCGAGTGAGCAATGGCATCCTAGCACCATGGGAATGAGCCGTCTACCTGGCATCACAGAGAGATATGCCCCAAATCGGCCCCTGCAGACCACTGTCCGGATGGCACCGGACTCTCCCATGACCCGGATCGTGGCTGCAGGTGCTGTGCTAGGCCATCGCCATGGGGTGCGGGTGGCTGCAGCTTGCGAACTGAGCTGCGCCCTGCACTTATACTACCATTGGGGTGGAATAGACTGGACGTCCGTGGGGGTGCATGGCAAGTGCGTTCTCGGTGTTTTTAACTTTGAATTTTCTCCCCCTTCCTTTTTTTGCTTTTTATTTCTGTTGTTATTCAGCTATCATATTACGCTAATGTGATACGACTGTGCATTGTCACTTGCACTGCTGATTCCTGGGGACTGCTTGCTTATTCACGGTTGGCTCATGACTATTGGCATTTGTCTTTAGTTACAATGTTATCCTTTTGACTTTCCAGGAACATTAGATTTGCATTTTGTCGCCAATAGGTTTTTATTTTTATTTTTGATATGGCTTGATCGCTATTACTCTGTGGCTATGTGGCTACCCTGTCCTTTTGGTTCTAGTGCTCAGACTTATTTATTGCTCTCTCCTCTTCCCTTCCTACTGGTTTTTGTCAAGGTTTGATATTAGCTTTAAAATGCCTGTTGCTGCACTTTTAACATTTCTTAGCACCGGCAGAAGCATACTGCATATCGAACTCTTCAATTTCTTTTCTTCTCTCCCTCTCTTTCCCCTCTTCCCTTCCTCCATCTCTTTTTTTATTCAGAATTTTGGTTATTTGCATGTTAAATATCCCATTGTATTGTTCTAATGTCAAGCTAATTATTTTTAGATGTACTTATTAATACTGTCCATTGCTTTACCTCTGGCTATCATGATTGGGTTTCATAATCGGTCTGCGATGTTCCCACTTTTTAATTAGACCATTGCTTTTTACCCTTATTCCTCATAGGAGGCTCTCTTTATCCTTTTTATTTTTTTATTTTTATTGATATTTATTTAATTTTGATTGATGGCTTGATAGTATAGTTCCTGCTAGTTTTATGTTTCATTTATTGTTTTAAGATGTAATCGGTTATTTCTTCATTTCTTTTTCTTTTATCCTTGCAGCCCAATCCCATTTTTGCAGTATTTGCCTTTGCAGGTTTGAATAACAATTGTTATATTTTTGTCTTATAGTTTTTAGGTGCCTGTGCTCCTGTCCTTTATTCTACCAAGACACAGTCCAAAACGTGATTATTGTGGAAAAAACAGACTTTATTTTATAGTTTTTGACCTATTACCAACCCTAAGTGGTAATAGGTCAAAAACTATAAAATAAAGTCTGTTTTTCCACAATAATCACGTTGTGGACTGTGTCTTTGTGATACACGTGATTAGTTGCCTACCTGTGTTGGACGTTGGACTTTATTCTACCAAGCCTTTGTTTTAAATCCAGTAAGTCCTCTGATTGTTCTGACATTTGTAAATTTTACACATTTCTTTCCCTGTCCCCGTTCCCCCCTCCTTTACCTCCTTGCATATTTTAAGAATTATGCTCACAGTGTCCCTCTGACCTAATATCTTCCCTTTTGGAACTATTCATTTATGGTTGGAGCATATATGCCATATTGAACATACAACATATATGGTTCTGTGGGTTCTTATCTCTTGTCCAAGGTTTTGTGTTGGCATTATTCACATTATTTTGTATTAAGTCTCTCCTGTACAACACTGTCTCCTGTCTTGTATATTTGATCGTTTTTACACTACATTAAGAGTATGTATGTTTTTAATTATATGACCACATTATCTATACTTTTATGCTTGTATTATTTGTTTTTTCTTATATGGTCCAACAAGCACTTTTATTGTTCTTCTTTTATTTTTCTATTTTTCTAATTTTCTTGTTTTTATTATTAGCATTATTGTATTTACTTTTAGTATGTTGATATTTGATTTTACTTTGTGTTTGCAATTGTATTGATACTGTATTGATGTGTGCTTTTATTTTCTGAGGTTTCCCCTGAAAAAGGCAGCGTGCCAAAGCACGGCTTTGTCAGGGTGCTCTTATCAATAAAGGACTTCTGTTTCTATACCTAACTTCCTTTTGTCCAGTTGTGGCTTCTGTGAGGGTTTGTGCACCCTTATGGACCATAAGGTGCAGACAATTCAGTAGCATTCACATCAGTACTGTGTATATTACATTACACTTCTAATACATGCCACTTTTTAAAAAAATGTCTTTCAAGAACTCAGCTTACTGTCACTGCAAGTTCCCATTCGTCCCCAATCCCTGCTTGAGGCCATCCAAAGCAAACAGTGGCTATACAGGTCACAAACTGGACTATTGCCAGTAAACTGAATAAAGTGAATAAAGACTGCTGTGACGGAGGATTGAGGGACTGTTAAATAAAAAATGTGCTTTGATTACATGGGCACTATGTTCCAGCGCTAACAGCTCCAATGTGCAGTAAGATTATTGCACTGCAGTAACAGTATATACTAAAGTAGAAGTTGGCTTTATCATGCAATAGGACCATGGAATGGGCAGGGAGTGGGCAAATACTATGGGACCCTTTTAGTTAAGGGCACTATAGTGTTGCACCTAATGACCCCATAGCACCAAAACCATGGTGCATTAGGTGCAACAGCATCACGTTAACTGTCAGGGGCATGGAAAGCATGTTTCCAGCAGTCAACAAAGAGCCCTTGCCCTAATGTGCCATCAAATAGCATGGGTGCACTTAACTCCAGCTATTTAGGTGGCTTTACGTGAACCTATGCTAATTGCAAGGTTTGTAGTTAGCGCATGGTGGTTACCCTGTGCTATCAGTGAGGTGCTCACCACACCTACTCTCCACCCCTAACCCACCCCTTACTACCCCAATGCATGAGTCACAGTGAGGAAATCAGCCTGCACTGTCATGGTCCCACACTAGCTGTGCCTCCTCATGTCATGATACTGGGGCTTGAAGTGAGTCACCGAGTGCTTTGCAATCCCCAAGCTGCTGACCAATCTCATATGGCCTTCCTGATCCTCCATTAGCGATCCTTTCACATTGCTTGCACAAGGAAAAGAATGCCACCAAACCAAAGGTACAGAAGTAAACTACAGCACACTATCAACTATCATTCCACTTGTGCTCCAGTCATATTTAGAAGCAAAGTAACTGCTTACTCTCTGTGATTCCTGCTAACCGATCAGTACTGTCCACTCTCCTCAAACCAGAGGCATCATGCAAAGGGCAGGTGTCCTGATATTGGAAGGTGGAGGGCAAAGGCAAGAATTTGTAGTGTGTGGTAAGTGATAATGCATGCTATATTACCACATGGTACCACAAGCATACAGCGTAGTTACTCACCTGTAACAGGTGTTCTCCAGGAGCAGCAGGAATCAGTCCTCACTTATGGGTGACGTCGGCGCCGACGGAGCCCTCGCGGAGCAATTTTCCCCAGCTTTCAAAGAAAGCCTTTGGGAATTGCAGCGCGCATGCGCGCGGTCGTCTTCCCGCCCGAGGGTGCCATCTTAGCCAGTCAGATGACATAGCTAAAAAAGACAGCATAAAAATTTGCAAAAAGAACATAAGCAGACGATTGCAACTCCAAGGGGAGGAGGGAGGGTAGTGAGGACTGATTCCTGCTGCTCCTGGAGAACACCTGTTACAGGTGAGTAACTACGCTTTCTCCAGGACCAAGCAGGAAGTCAGTCCTCACTTATGGGACTCCCAAGCTCAAGGCTACCGGAGACCCTAAGCACAAAAATGAGCTCCCTCTAGCTCAGCAGCACAGAAGGACAGAATCTTCGCTGAATTATCACCCACCGGTAGCCCACATCCGGGATGGAGGGTAGGAGTTGCTCAGACCTCAAAGAGATTACGGAGGACTGCCTGTCCGAAAGCACTGTCCCTGCGGGACTCCCTCTCGAGACAGTAATGGACCGCAAAAGTCTGGCTCGAAGACCAAGTAGCGGCCCGGCAGATGTCTGCCAGCGGAACAGAGCGGAGGTAAGCCACTGACGTAGCCTTTGCCCGAACGCAATGAGCCGTGACTCGGCTTTCTAAGGAGAGTCCGGCTGCCCCATAAGCCCAAGAGATACAGTCTGCAACCCAGATGGACAGAGTACGCTTGGAGACCGGGAGCCCCAATTTATTGGGGTCAAAAGACACAAAAAGCTGAGCAGCTTTACGGTGCTCCCGCGTACGGTCAAGGTAGAAGTTCAAAGCCCTTCTACAGTCCAGGGTATGGAGGACCGTTTCAGCTCGGCTGGAGTGTGGTCTGGGAAAGAAGGTTGGAAGTACCACCTCCTGATTGATGTGAAAAGGGGAGACCACTTTTGGAAGAAACTTTGGGTGAGTCCGTAGGACTACCCTATTTTTGTAGAACCGAGTGTAAGGGGGATCAGACACGAGGGCCTGCAATTCACTTACGCGTCTAGCGGAAGTGAGGGCTATCAAGAACAGTGTTTTCCAAGACAGAAAACGGAGAGAGAACAGGTAGCCATAGGTTCAAAAGGCGGACAGGTGATCCGCTGCAACACCACATTCAGGTCCCAGTCAGGCGCTGGCGGGCGCAGAGGTGGTTTAAGTAGAAGAAGACCTCGGAGAAACCTCGCTACGAGAGGGTCGCTGGAGAGAGGTCTACCGTCCACCGGCACATGATGTGCCGAAAGAGCACTGAGGTGAACTTTGACGGAGTTGGACTTAAGTCCCAGATTAGAGAGGTGTAGCAAGTACTGCAAGATCACCGACACCGGGCAGGAGAAGGGATCCTGAGATTGTTGGGTACACCAGACTGCAAAGCGACGCCATTTAAGGGCGTAGCATTTGCGGGTAGAAGGCCATCGCGAAGCCAAGACGACCTCCTCCACCTCCGCCGGCAGGAGAAGGGGAGCAAGGACTACCCTCTCAGCAGCCAGGCCATGAGGCTGAGAGACCTGAGGTTGGGGTGCAGTAGGGACCCCTGATCCTGAGTGAGGAGATCCGGTTGTACCCCCAGAGGGATTGGATCCTCCACCGCCAGTTGTAGTAGGAGCGGAAACCACGGCTGCCTGGGCCAGCGAGGGGCCACCAGGATCATGAAGGCTTTGTCTCGGAGAACCTTGAAAAGAGTCCGAGAGACTAGCGGGATGGGAGGGAAAGCGTACAGAAGGCTCCCCGACCATGAGATCAGAAAAGCGTCCGCCGCAACCCGAAGGGGGTGTGGCTGACGAGAGCAGAAGCGAGGAAGCTGCCGGTTGTGAGGACTGGCAAAGAGATCTACCGTGGGGAGGCCCCACTTGAGGAAGAGCTTCTGAACTACCAAGGGATCCAGACGCCACTCGTGCGGCTGGAGGACCCTGCTGAGTTTGTCCCCAAGGCAATTTTCTTGGCCCGGGAGATAAACTGCCTTGAGGAGAATGCCGTGACTGACGGCCCAAGAGCAGAGCTTCTGTGCCTCCCGGCAGAGGAGGAAGGAGCCCGTGCCCCCCTGTTTGTTCACGTAGAACATGGCAACTTGATTGTCCGTCTGGACAAGGACGGACTGGTGGGAAGTCAGGTGGGAGAAGGCCTTGAGAGCTAGGCGGATCGCCCTGAGCTCCAGGAAGTTGATCTGCTGAGCAGACTCCCACGTGGTCCAGAGGCCCTGAGTACGTGCCTCTTGGCAATGTGCTCCCCAGCCCAGGAGGGATGCATCGGTGGTCAGCACCCGGGTCGGCTGAGGTGACTGGAAAGGCATTCCTAATATCAGGTTCGGCTGCCGGAGCCACCACCGGAGAGACGAGATCAGCGGCTCGGAGACGCGCACTAGGTCTGCTAGGCCGCCTGTGGCTTGTCGCCACTGCTGGCGGAGACACCATTGAGCAGACCGCATATTCAGGCGGGCATTGGGGGTCACATGGACGGTGGAAGCCATATGGCCGAGTAGTCTCAGGAAGCGCCTGGCGGAGACCAGGGGCTGGCTGCGAAAGCGGTCGGTCGGCTAGGTCCATGAGCCGTTGAGCCCTGTCGAGCGGTAGGTATGCTCGCGCCTGAGGAGTGTGCAGCCTTGCGCCGATGAACTCGAGATCCTGTGAGGGGAGCAAAGTGGACTTTGCGAAGTTTATAACAAAGCCCAAGTGCTGCAGAAGAGTCACCGTGCGGCGCGTGGCGTTGGTGACCTCCCGAGCGGACGCTGCTCTGATGAGCCAGTCGTCGAGGTACGGAAAGACATAGAGGCCGTGAAGCCGGAGATGGGCCGCCACGACCGCGAGACATTTTGTGAAGACTCGCGGTGCAGAGGACAGGCCAAAGGGCAGTACTCTGTACTGGTAATCCGAAAAAAAGTAAGAGGACTCGTGACCGGCATCGCGAGTCCGGGCGGGAAAAAGATCGGCGTCGAACCGAAGGAAATAAGAATAAAATAATGAAGAAAATCAACTTTTTCGCGGGGACAAGACGGGGACGTCTGTAGGGCTCCGCGGAAAAAAGAAGACTGGCTAAGATGGCACCCTCGGGCGGGAAGACGACCGCGCATGCGCGCTGCAATTCCCAAAGGCTTTCTTTGAAAGCTGGGGAAAATTGCTCCGCGAGGGCTCCGTCGGCGCCGACGTCACCCATAAGTGAGGACTGACTTCCTGCTTGGTCCTGGAGAACTATAACATACTTCTTGGTAACTGTTGCCATATATTAATGGCCACAAACTTTAGCATGGCTGGTTTCCCTCTGGCACATGGTAAATTGCAGGCCTTGACAAATCGATTTAGGAGCCAGGCCAAAATCTTAGGAGCCAGCACTCATGACCTCCTTGTACGTCAACCCCCCCCATCGGGTTCTCTTGCACTGGTCTCAAGTTCTCAAGTCTTGTGAGGCCAGTACCAGAGTTCTTACACTGCGCATCATCTTTAGATAACAGCTCTAGCTGCAGTTAGCAAGTGCCTGCGTAGGTGCATAGAGCAATGGTGGTATGCCAGTCTGTGCATGGGATATGCTGGTAGGTGTCCTTCTGTGGGTGGTCTGCAGGGCTGCGGTGCATGTGTGTGTGTGTGCTGTAGAGCTAGGGAGCTCTTGTGTGTGTGACGCAGACTCTCTCCCCTTCCCTTTTCCCCTCCCCCCTCGTACTCCCACCCCCTCCCCTGCCCTGGATTCCCCCATCCTCTTTCCTTTTCTTTTTTTTTTTAGTTTCGGGCCCTTTAAGATTTAAGCTCACTCCCCCCTCCCCCCGAGCCTCCTGTCTAACTTTTTTTTTCTTTTTTATTGCAAGCCCCAACCGGCTCTGATCCCAGTGTGCAGCCTGCTTCCTCTTCTGTTCTGGCTGCGGGAATCTGATCTCCCACAGGCAGAAGGGGAGGGCTGCCATCACAGCCCAGATGCAAGCTGTCTGCCCCCAGGGATCTCATCTCCCACGGACAGACAGCTTGCATCTGTGCTGCGATCACGGCTCTCCTTCTCTTCTGCCAGTGGGAGATTGGATCCCCCTGGGCAGTCAGTGCCTGTCATGCTGCAGGTGTTCCAAACCCCAGGCACCAGGTCCGAATTTTTAGTCACCATGTGATCTGGCACCTGGGATTTGTTGTACTCTGTGTTAATTCATATTAAGGCCAAATATTTAGCACACTGGACTCTTTTGCTAAAGCATGTTAGCTAGTTAATGGGTGTTTTAACTTATGGCAATTTGCAGTCAGGAACAATAATTCGTGATAGTGTCTTCCTACTAAACCACATGCTAAACAAGCACGTTAATTGGCGATTGTGGAATGGGGCAGGATATGGGAAGAAAGTGGAAGTGGAGAGCACATTACCACTAGCGCCAGGGCAATTGCTACAAGGCTCAGTGGCAACATAGCTCTTAATATGGGTTCACCTAATGACTCCGCTATAGGAGTCGTTATCTGAACCTGGCTTAGTGTAGTGCATGTTATAAGATATGCCATACTGGGTCAGACCAAGGGTCCATCAAGACCTACTACTACTACTACTGAACATTTGTAGAGCGCTACAAGATGTACGCAGCACCACACAGACACATGTAAAAGACGGATCCTGCTTATTAGAGTTTACAAGTCTCAAGTCAAGACACAGTAGTTGTAGAAACGGGATATATCTAGGGGGAATGGTAAGGAAACACAAAGGAGCTCAGGTGAGTCAAGATCCGAAAATGACAGTGAAGAGGTGAGTTTTCAGCCTGGATTTGAAAAGGGCCAGAGAAAGCCCAAAATCCTGTTTCCAACAGCAGCCAATCTAGGTCACAAGTACCAGTCAGATTACAAAAAGGTTGACAGCTTCCATGCTGCTTATAGCAGGGATAAGCAGTGGATTTCTCTGGTCCTCTTTAATAATGGTTTATGGACTTCTCTTCCGGGAGCTTGCCAAACCTCATTTATACTAACTGATTTCATTACTTCCTCTGGTATTGGAGGCTTTGCAATTAACACGTATGAGATTGGTGCATTAAAGGCAAATCCTTAGTGGGCTTTAGTAAAGGGGCCCTTAATTAAACAGGCCATTAAAATCTTGAAAAAACAAAAACGTTTTCACAATTCTCTGCAAAAAACAAAAATCAGCAATGTCATTAATATCAATTGGTAATGAATTCCAAAGTTCAGGAGACACCATTGCAAATATTCTGGCACACATTGTATTCTTCCTTACTAGGCGTGCCCTGATGAGATGAGCTGATTCATAAGGCTGTAACAACGACAATACACAGCGTGATGATATTCCATGAACTGATTCAAACATCATTAACAGCAACTTATATTTAATCCTATATTTAATTGGCTGTCAATGCAATTCAATTAAACCACCCGTAATATGATCTAAATGAAATTTTCCTAATATAATCCTGGCAGACATGCTCTGTAAAAGTGATAATGCTCATAGCACAGAATAATGACATTACAATAATTAAACGAAGGGGAAAGCATAACCTGGAATAAAGTATGAAAAGTCACTTTTCAACAAAAAAGGCCTGAAACATTGTTAAATCCAGCTTTTATAAAACGCCACAATACCACTTTTTAAAATATGCTCTCGAAGACTTACCTGTGAACCTAGAATAACGCCCAGATACTTAATTTCCATTTTTACAGCGAGAAAAACATCACTCAACTGAATTGTAAACAAAGGACTTGTCATAACATCATGAGAACTACAAAAGCTTCTGGTTTCTTAAGACTAGTGGCTAGATCATTCTGAGACAGCCACATGGTTCTAGGCTTGGGAACATGAGTCCATAGAGGTACCATGAATACCAACAGAAATAGAGAAAAGAACAGCAATGATACCATCATCAACAATGATAACAATGCTAGGAGACTGAGATTTGCAGCATACCCTTGTTTAAGCAGGAGATTCATGGTAGGCACAAAACAAATCCATTTCATGATATTACCACCTCTAAAAACAGAACAAGATGTGAATCAATATAATACGTCTAAAATGCCAATAAAACAAGTCCAATTAAAAAAGGAAATAGTAGGAAATAGTATAAAAACTGGGATATTGCTAGGACATGATTACTTGAGTGTAGTACACCTTTGTGGCATTTTCATGTTTTCTTGAGTGTGACACGCTGTTGTGGCATTTTCATATGTTCTTTGGTAAATAGAATAAAACAGGTTTGTCACAGGAGAGGTTTTTTTCCTCCTTTCAAGACAAACTGTCCAACAAAAAGAATAAATAGAAAAAGAAAAAAACAAGAAATTATATGTGGGATATTTAAGGTCAAACCTTCAGTTTTGGATGGTTTTGGCAGATTTGACCAAATAGTTTTGGGTTTATTTGTATGAGGGTTTATATGAGGACATAATTAATGGCACCCTTATAAACAATTAAAATCAGTTTGAACAGAAGAAGCACATTCCCATTGAAGTAAAATTAGACTCACCTGTGATCAATTGTCAGTACTTATATGACTTGAATCAACCAATGAATGATGGCTCTAATGTTTAAAATGGCTACATTCACTCCCTATTCCATTTTCACAATGGTAAAGACGAGAGCTGCCATTATCACCTAAACATTTTAAACTTCAAAGAGGTACAAGACCATCTTCAGAGACATTGGGATTCCTGTGTCTACAGTTCACAAGTTTTGTGCCCATGGAATTGTTAAGAACCTCCCAGAATGTGGTGGGAAGAGGAAAATTAATCCAAGAAGTCTTCAAAGGTTAGTCTTCAAAGAGATTAAGGCTGATCTGGAGCAACCTGGAGTGGTGGTTTCAACCCACACCATACGCCACGCACTAAACAAAGAAGGACTTCATGGGCAAGGGCAAAGGCCAAGGAGGACCCCTACTCAAAAACAGATATAAAAAGGCATGCCTGATCTTTGCCCAAACCCAACTTGAGAAATCACAATCCTTCTGGGAAAATGTTCTGTGGACAGATGAAACCAAACTTGAGCTCTTTGGCAATGCAGGCCAGAGATACATTTACAGGTGAAGAAATTAAGCTTATAAGGGAAATAAACACCCTTCCTACAGTAAAATATGGTGGAGGTTCCATAACATTGTGGGCATCTTTTTCTGCCTCAGGAAATGGAGGCCTGGAACATATTAAAGGGATCATGAAGTCAGTGGACTACCAAGGTATTTTGGAGTGAAATGTGCTACCTAGTGTCAGAAAGCTAGGTCTGAGTTGAAGGTCATGGGTCCTCCAGCAGGACAATGACCCAAAACATACATCCAAAAGTACAAAAGAATGATGAAAAAGGAAGAAAATGGAAGAAAATGGACTGTTTTAAACTGGTCAGCAATGAGTCCTGATCTCAGTCCAATCGAGAACCTTTATAAAGAGTTGAAATTTGCCATTGGTAAAAAGAATCCTGGAAACAATCATGAGCTGGAACAAACTGCAGTTGAAGAGTGGGAGAAATTACCAGCAAACAGATGTATGAAACTTACAGATAGCTACAAGAAACGTTTGGAGGCTGTCATCACTGCCAAGGGTTGTGCAACCTTTAGTCCTGTCCAGGTCATATTTTGTTTTTTCTCAGAAATTAGTGTCAGACATCTTTTTTTCTTGTATACCTTTGAAGATATTATTAAAAAATTATGATGACATATGTACAGTTGGAATATTTCCAATTATTTCTCAAGATATTGTACACAACATACCTAAAATGCAAGGGTGCCAATAATGTTAACCACAGCTGAACTGTATGAGAGATGTGCATACAATGGAGGTAGTATATATGCAGATCTATCTCATGCATATTCACTAGCAATTACTCAGTCCTCTTCCTTCTTGACCTTTCTGCTGCTTTTTTGACACTGTTGACCACCACCTTTTATTTTTTTAATAGGCTTTCTTATACCATTTTATCCTTTCAGTCAAAGCAGTTTACATTGTAACTTAAACTTGGTAATGTACATTAAACAGGAACATTGATAACTTGGATTTTTTTGAGGCAATGGAGGTTTAAATGACTTGTCCAAGGCCACAAGGAGTGCTATTGGGAATTGAACTCTGTTCTTTTGGTTCTCAAAGCAGTGCTCTAACCATTAGGCTACTCCTCTACTGTACACCTTGGCTTTGACACCTTGTCCTCCCTTGGTTTTAAGGGCTCTGGGCTATCCTGATTCTCTTCTTATCTCTCCCATCACATTTTCAGTGTTTGTTCTGTTGAATCCTCTTCTACTGCTATCACACTCTCAGTTGGTGTATCCCAAGGGTCTGTCCCTTGGTGAACTTATCTTCTCCCATGGTTTTCAGTTCCTCTCTACACCTGAAATCTCTCCGGCAATCCATTCCCGGATCTCTGCCTGCCTGTCTGACATTGCTGCCTGGATGTCTCACTGCCATTTGAAATTGAACATGGCCAAAACTGAGCTTCTTATTTTTCCCCCTTAACCCACCTCCCCACTTCCTCCTTTCTCAATCTCTGTGGATAACACTTTACTACTTCCTGTTTCCTTGGCTTGCAACCTTGGGGTCGTCTTTGACTCCTCCCTCTCCTTCACACACATTTATTTATTTAATGTTTTTTATATACCGTCTTTCTACAATTCAAGAGAGCTTACATGGAACTCAGAACTGACAGTGTGGGAACATCTGTTTTACATAGAACAAAACCTTAGGGAGCGTAAGTAACAGTTATTTGTAATGCTGATGTTGTAGAAAAAGAAATGAAAGGTTTTAGCTGTCAGTTGAATAAACATTCAACTGACAGCTAAAACTTTTCATTTCTTTCTCTACAACATCAGCAAAATTTGCCTCTTCCTTTCTGAACATACTACTAAGACACTTATCACCTCTTTAGTCACCTCCTGTCTAGACTATTGCAACCACCTCCTTGCTGGTCTCCCTCTGAACCATCTCTCTCCCCTTCAATCTGTTCAAAACTCAGCTGTGCAGTTAATCTTCCATCAGTCTTGATATGCTCATATAACCCCTCTTCTCAAGTCGCTTCATTGACTCCCTATCCATTTCCGTATCCAATTCAAACTTCCCACTGACCTCTAAGTGCACTCATTCTGCTGCTCTTCACTACCTTTCCTCTCTTATCTCGCCTTACACCCCTCCTCGGAAACTCCGCTCTTCTGGCAGATCTCTTCTATCTGTGCCCTTCTCTTCCTTTGCCAGTTCCAGACTTTGATCCATTCACCTTGCTGCTCGTTATGTCTGGAACAAACTACCTGAGTCTGTACATCAGGCTTCATCTCTGGCTCTTTTCAAATCCAGACTGAAGGCTCACCCCTTCGATGCTGCTTTTGAATCCTGATCCTTTTCGTTTCCTATGTGCTTCCTTATCATAGCCCTAGATGTATTCTTGCCCTCAGCAGGGACCATCTTTTACATGTGCCTGTGCAGCGCTGTGTACACCTTGTAGTGCTGTACAAATGATAAGTAGTAGTAGGGATACAACCCGATCTGTCTGTGGTCCTCGAGAACTGATGTCTAGATGCTTAGATGAGTAGTTACTGAAGAGCATTAAGCATGGCATTGTTTGACTATTTCATTTGAGGGGGAGGGAAAGGAGTAATATCATATTTGCATATAATTTGCATATATCTATCTATTTCATACATGTTCATTATGGTCATCTACAAAAAGCCTACCATCCTTCCCTCCAGATCAGCATACAGGGATTGGGGGACTCTACCATACCACCTTGAGCCTCCCACTCCCACAAGCATAAAAGGGGCTTAATGACCCCTCCTTAGCACACTGCCCTCCCCCATAAAAACATAGAATATCCCTTTCCAATACTCTTTTTCCCCTGAAGACTTACACAACAACTTCCCCATTCTCTTGTTCCCCATTCTGTCCTCCACTCTCTTCCTCCATCTCCTTCATCTTGCACTCCTTTCTCTCTGCCCATCACTTCACTCCTGCCCTGTTCTACATCTCTCAGTGTGGGAGCTAGTTAGAGAGAGGAGCATGCAAGGTGAAGGGGTTGAAGACCAACCTAGAATAAAAGGCATGTCCCATATTCCATTTTCTTCCCGCCTGCCCCAATCCCTCACTTTGCTCTACTCTTCATGTCTCATTTCTTCACCCCTGCCTTCTACCTCCTATAGCAACATCCCTCCATCTTTCCCTCAACATCTTTCCCTGATTTCCACATCCCACTCCATCACCCCAAACTCTTTGTCCCTTCTCTACCATCATCCTTTCAACCACTGCTCTACTCTGTTGATCTTCCTTTTATTACTGCATCTACCTACAGTTTTCCATCTTTTTCCTTCACCCCAGTCCTCCCATTCCTAATCACTTGTCCTTTCCAAATCTCTCTTCACCTCCCATGCCCAGCATCTTTCCTTCTGCTCCTCCCCAGTTCAGCATCCCCCCTCCCATCCAGTCCAACATACAGAAGTCCCTCTCTGCCCCATCTAATATTCCATTTCTTTCTCCCCACTCCTCTTTTCCCATGTTCAGCACCTCCTCTTTTTTTCCCTAGTCTCCCCTACCCAGAGGCCAAGATCATGTCATCTGTGTCCCTATACCCCTCCCTTGTGGTGCAGCATCTTCCCCAACTGTGTCCCTATTCCCCCTCACACTGACAGCCACGTCATGTCCAGCATGCCCCTTCAACTTCTCCACCCGTGCCCCCAAGCCCAGCATATCCCCATCTGTGTTCCTTTTCCTCCTCCTATGGCCCGCTATCATATCCAGCACATTCCCTCCATATCCATCACTTTCCCCCACCATTCCAGCATCTGGATCCCTACTCCCCCTCCAACTAACTGCCCTTTCATGTCCAGCATGCTTCCTTCAACTCGCCACTTCTCCAAGTTCACATCTCTTCCAACTGTGCTCCTATTCCTCCTCATATGGCCTCCTATCATATCCAGCACATTTCCAAAATCTCTGGCACACCCCCACCCCAAGTCCAGCTTTTTCTCCATCTGGGTTCCTATTCACCCTCCAACTGACATAAGAACATAAGAACTGCTATATTGGGTCAAACCAAAGGTCCATCAAACCCAGTATCCTACTTCCAACATTGGTCAATCCAAGTCACAAGTACCTAACATAACCAAAATGTAGCCCGTTCCATGCCAGTTAGCCCCAAGGATAAGCAGTGGTATTCTCTTGGACTACCTTAATAACTGTTCGTGAACATTTCCTCCAGGATATTGCCCAAACCTTTTTTTAAACCCAGCTACTCTTCCTGCTTTTATCGCATCCTCTGGCAATGGGTTCCAAAGACTAATTATACATATTTTCTGTTATATGTTTTAAATATATTACTTTATATTAAATATTATTGAAATATATTACCGCTCTGATACTAAATAGTGCAGTATATAAAAGCTGCAGTCACTCCAAGGAGGCATTATGATATCCTTTGTATTATTTCCTATTCCTTTCCTTATCATTCCTAGCATTCTATTTGCTTTCTTGGATGTCGCTTGTGATAAGGAAGCTTATCATAGTTCAGGAAGGAGCTATAATAGAGGTGAATTGGCTCTGAACAAGCAACCTGTCTTTTCTGGTAGAAATAATAAAACAGAATGTTCTCATAAAAGACTACCAGTCCCAGAATGCACCAGGTTTCCAACAGCCACTAGAAGAGATGAAGTGGGGAAACGTGTGTTCAATCAGGAGAGCTATGAGGTAATCCCCAAGCACTCATCTCCAAGGGCAGGGCTTGATTCAGCACAGCTGCGCTGTGCTAGGGTGGAGCATCCCTCTAAACAGGTTAAAAGTAAAGCCTATTCTACACAGCAGAATCATCAGAATCTTCAGAATTTTCATGATCATCATCATCAGCAGGAGCAGAGGCAGCAGAAGCCAGAGCTCAAGGACAGAGAGAGCAAGAAGCACTTTGGAAGAAAGAAGAGAAAAGCATCTTGGAGGTCTAAAGGAGTCCATAGCAGTACATGTGCTGGGAGGCATTCCAGAGGCAAGCATACTCCATTGGACTGGAGGAAACCAGAGGAGTGGGGTTACAGAGCCAGGAATCCCCGGACGGCACCTGTGAGGGAGACGGCTGCATTTGGAAGGGGCCCTAAGACCAGTGCAAGAAGGTATGTGAAGAGAGACCCAGTGTCCAGGGATCTGGATTGGAAGGCTGGACATCAAAACTGGACTACATACTGGCCAGGATATTTGGAGAGGAACCCTAACAGCAATGGAAGCTCAGGTATGAACACTGATCTATGCCCTATCTTTTCACTTGGAAGACAGCAGGGAGACAAGTATTGTCCTGAGAGTGCTCCATTAAGAAATTCCTCTGTGCCAATCCATGATATTGATTCTATGATAGTTGAAGAAGAAGGAAATATTGTAAATGAACAGTGTGAATACATGGATTGCTCTCTGTCTAAACTTCTGTGGTAATATACTTTTACAAAATACAACCATCACAAAGAAATATAAACGTGTTCTTTGATCTACTCAGAAAAGCTTTTGAGCAGGATTTGAGCCACGTTTAGAAAGTAAACCAGCCAAGAGGTTTGCAGCTGGTTAATTGTTAGCAATTGAGCCTTGCCTAATTGCCTGTGAGCTCTGAAGAGACCCTTCTGGGTGTGTGTGAAAATACCAGAAGTTAGCCTTGAAAAAGAACAGTTTTTCATTACTTTGTGGGTTTTGTTTGTTTTTGAAGCACTGCTAAAAAGATATTAGCAGGAGCCCACAGAAAAGACCTTTCTGTTCCCATCAAGGTCTTTATGGTTTGATTTAATTGCTTAAGAAGTTCAGTTGTTGTTTTTCCTGATTTGTTTTTCTAAGTATAATACTGAAAGCAAGTATCCTTTTTGTGCTACCAAGCAAATCTGTGTTGGGAGAAATAACCCCATAAATAAAATATATTTTCTTTGCTTTACACTCGAGCAAGCACAACTAATTTATTGTGAACGGCTGATTCTGGTATGAATGGACTACATTTCCCACAATCCTTTGCAAGTCATATTAATATTTGCCTTTTGCCAAGACTGTGGACATTCTCACCCAGCGCCCCCGTTTACAGTTGGCGTAGTTTTTCGGATTGCTTTTGCGCAAAGGATTTACATGCTAAGGATTACAACTGAAGTCTGAAGAAAAAAAGAAAGTTCAAGTTAAAAGCTGGAAAAAAAGATTTTCCCTTAACTACACTTTGGAGAAAAGAGGTGGCTGATCCAGGTAGCTGTCCCAGGAGGAAAAGACCCTGTGTAGAGCTGGATTCATCACTGGCATAAGGTAATAAGTACCTGGGCATGTCTAGTGGTGGATGGGAGTAAGGCACAGGGGTAATTTTAAAAAAACAATTACGAGAAAAACACCTGTTTGGAAGGTGTTGCACTGTTTTTTTTTTCTTTTGTTTTCTTGCAGGGATCAAGGTGGATCCAAGGGAAATGGCCAGCTGGATGGCAGCCCAGTTTAGCAGGCAACAGGAGCTAGCACAGCAGGCTCAGGACACTGCTATGAAAGCCTTAATGGACCAGCAGAGGCCAGTGCTTGATCTGGTGAAAGCCTTAGTTAATCTGCAGAACCAAAGTGGACCGGATGCAAGACCAGCAGTAATTACTGGTATACAGCATGTGGACAATGTGGGACTCAATCAGGGAATTGGGGCATTTAGTCTTGGGAAGCTAACTCCAGATGATAATGTTGATGATTTCCTAGAATCTTTTGAGAGAGTGGCACAAGCATTAGCATGGCCAGAGACCCAGTGGGCAGTAAGGCTGGCAGCCTCATTATCTGGAGAGGCGCTTGCAGCTTATAGAGCAATGCCAGCAGCTCAGGCTTTGAATTATAAAGATGTAAAGGCTGCTATTAGAGATCGCCTAGGGTTGTCTATTTCAGAGTATAGGCGAATGTTTAGAGCTACTATACTAAGAGTGGGTGAAACATCCAGGGCTCTGAGTCAGAGAATCAGAGGATTGGCTGTAAAATGGTTGGAGCCTGAGGGAAAGACTGTGGAAATGTTATTAGACATTATTATGCTTGAACAATTTATGTCTGCTGTGCCTAAAGATTTGCACACTTTCCTTATACAGCAAAATTGCCAGAATCTTGGAGAGGCAACCATGCTAGCAGAGAGATTCTTGGAAGCCACGCAGGCTTGCCATAGAATGGGTGGCCCTCTGAAGATTGGTGCTGAGGCAAGCTGTGCTGTATCAGAAAAGAAAATTGTTAAAAATGTTTCTGAAAATAATTGTACTGTGCCAAACCAGATTACACAGTGGAGTAAAAAGAAATGTTTCAAATGTGGAAAATGGGGACATTTGGAAAGGGGATGCCAGATTCACACTAGCTTAATGGGTGTTGATTTAAAACAGCCCAAAGAAGGATTTCTTTTGATGGTTGATGTGCAGGGAATTATCACAAATGCTCTGTTAGACTCTGGGGCAGACCAGAGTATGTTGTCAAAGAGGCTTTGGAAGAGGATAGAGGCCCAAGAAGGATTTGTGCCTAGAACCCCTGAAAGCCAAGTTCACATCAGATGCATTCATGGTGCTGCAACATCATATCCCACCTATAGGCTAATGGTTAAGTGCCTGGGGGAACAAGAGGAAGTTCTTTAGCAGTGGTGCCTAGGCTACCATTTGATTTGGTTCTAGGAAGAGACTGGCCAAGATTTAAGCAGGGTCTAGTGGAAGGACTAGGAAAGAAGGAGGGAGAAGGAATGATGGAAATAGCTCCCGGGACTTTGGTTGGAAGTCCTCAGTCCCTAGCTAAAAAGATGGTTGAGCTTCCAGAAGGCCAAACTATAAGGAAGGAAATAGGTAAGAAGAGGGGCCTTGTATCCACCCGCTCACAGGCTAATGTAGAGAGCCAGAAGGAGGAGGGGGAGCAGGCAGAGTTATTAGGAGACTTACCCTCTCATGATGATTTAATAACTCCACCATCTGGGAAAGTAAGAAAGTTGAAAGCACAAAAGCGTCGTGAGAGACTTTGCAGAGCACAGGGTAGGGCTGACATGTTGGCAGGTCAAAGTTTACCCTGGGTGCCAGCTGAGTTAGTGGCAAAGTTTCCTAACTTTCCACAGGAACAGCGAGCTGATCAAGCTCTCACCCGAGCTTTTAAGTATGCTCAGGAGGTCAGGGAGGAGTTGCCCAGATTCAGACTAGATAATGAAATATTATATAGAGAGAGTCAGGACCCCAGAAATGGGACCATACGTAAACAATTGGTGGTACCCACAACTTTCAAAGGACTAGTACTTAGATTAGCACATGATCATCCAGTTGGGGGTCATAAAGGGATGCAAGGAACGCTGGATCAAATACTTATGCGTTTTTACTGGCCAGGTATTTTCAAAGAAACTGCCCAGTTTTGTGCTGCATGTCCAGCGTGTCAGCGAGTTACAGCGACTCACCCACCGGTGTTGCCTTTGATTCCCATGCCAATTATCACAGACCCAATTGGTCGCATTGCTATGGATATTGTAGGCCCATTAGTCAAAACGCCCCGAGGTTTCCAATACATCCTAGTTATGGTAGATCAGGCAACAAGGTTTCCCTGGGCCATACCATTGAGGAATGTTTCTGCAAAAACAATAGCTTTAGAGCTAGTCAAATTGTTTTGCGAAGTGGGATTCCCAAGAGAGGTGTTGACTGACCGAGGGTCCAATTTTGTATCCAAATATTTAGCCCAGGTCTGGGATGCCTTTGGCATTCATCACGTGAAAACCTCAGCCTACCATCCACAATCAAACGGTTTGGTGGAGAGATTCAACCAAACTCTCAAACAAATGTTGAGAAGGGGATTAGCAGGAGAGGTAAAAGAATGGGATATGTTATTGCCCTTTGCCTTATATGCCTGCAGGGAAAGAATTCAGGTGTCCCTAGGTGTAACTCCATATGAATTGATGTATGGTAGGGCTCCACGGGGTTTGTTAGATATTTTGAGGGAACAATGGATTGATCCTGAACCAGGAAGTCAGGAGGTGCCACAGTTTTTACGTGACTTGAGAGCACGTTTGAAAAGGACCTCGCAGGTTGCTGAGAAAAACCTGCAGGACAGCCAAGTGCACCAGAAAGGGTGGTATGATAGGAAGGCCAAAAGCCGCCAATTAAGCATTGGTGAAAAGGTTTTGGTTCAAGTAGCAGGTACAGCCCCAAAATTTGAAGTACAGTGGAAAGGGCCATGGAAGGTTGTTAGACAAGTGAGCCCAGTATCTTATGTGGTAGAAAATGCAAGAGGGCGTAGACAGACCTACCACATTAATGTACTTAAGTCTTGGAAGGAGAGGCCTGTAAATAATAATGACCCTGAAGCCAGTCAGGAAGTAGGTGAGCTTCAAAAAGATAATACTCTCGTAGGTATTACGGACTGTAGGAAAGAGGTTTCACCAGTTACACCAGTCCGTAATAACTTAAGCAGGGGGGTATGTGATAAGGAAGCTTATCATAGTTCAGGAAGTAGCTATAATAGAGGTGAATTGGCTCTGAACAAGCAACCTGTCTTTTCTGGTAGAAATAATAAAACAGAATGTTCTCATAAAAGACTACCAGTCCCAGAATGCACCAGGTTTCCAACAGCCACTAGAAGAGATGAAGTGGGGAAACGTGTGTTCAATCAGGAGAGCTATGAGGTAATCCCCAAGCACTCATCTCCAAGGGCAGGGCTTGATTCAGCACAGCTGCGCTGTGCTAGGGTGGATCATCCCTCTAAACAGGTTAAAAGTAAAGCCTAATCTACACAGCAGAATCATCAGAATCTTCAGAATTTTCATGATCATCATCATCAGCAGGAGCAGAGTCAGCAGAAGCCAGAGCTCAAGGACAGAGAGAGCAAGAAGCACTTTGGAAGAAAGAAGAGAAAAGCATCTTGGAGGTCTAAAGGAGTCCATAGCAGTACGTGTGCTGGGAGGCATTCCAGAGGCAAGCATACTCCATTGGACTGGAGGAAACCAGAGGAGTGGGGTTACAGAGCCAGGAATCCCCGGACGGCACCTGTGAGGGAGATGGCTGCATTTGGAAGGGGCCCTAAGACCAGTGCAAGAAGGTATGTGAAGAGAGAGACCCAGTGTCCAGGGATCTGGATTGGAAGGCTGGACATCAAAACTGGACTACATACTGGCCAGGATATTTGGAGAGGAACCCTAACAGCAATGGAAGCTCAGGTATGAATACTGATCTATGCCCTAGCTTTTCACTTGGAAGACAGCAGGGAGACAAGTATTGTCCTGAGAGTGCTCCATTAAGAAATTCCTCTGTGCCAATCCATGATATTGATTCTATGATAGTTGAAGAAGAAGGAAATATTGTAAATGAACAGTGTGAATACATGGATTGCTCTCTGTCTAAACTTCTGTGGTAATATACTTTTACAAAATACAACAACCATCACAAAGAAATATAAACTTGTTCTTTGATCTACTCAGAAAAGCTTTTGAGCAGGATTTGAGCCACGTTTAGAAAGTAAACCAGCCAAGAGGTTTGCAGCTGTTTAATTGTTAGCAATTGAGCCTTGCCTAATTGCCTGTGAGCTCTGAAGAGACCCTTCTGGATGTGTGTGAAAATACCAGAAGTTAGCCTTGAAAAAGAACAGTTTTTCATTACTTTGTGGGTTTTGTTTGTTTTTGAAGCACTGCTAAAAAGATATTAGCAGGAGCCCACAGAAAAGACCTTTCTGTTCCCATCAAGGTCTTTATGGTTTGATTTAATTGCTTAAGACGTTCAGTTGTTGTTTTTCCTGATTTGTTTTTCTAAGTATAATACTGAAAGCAAGTATCCTTTTTGTGCTACCAAGCAAATCTGTGTTGGGAGAAATAACCCCATAAATAAAATATATTTTCTTTGCTTTACACTCGAGCAAGCACAACTAATTTATTGTGAACGGCTGATTCTGGTATGAATGGACTACATTTCCCACAATCCTTTGCAAGTCATATTAATATTTGCCTTTTGCCAAGACTGTGGACATTCTCACCCAGCGCCCCCGTTTACACGCTGCACAATGAACAGAGTTTCAAGGTATTATCAATAATGACACCTAGATCATTTTCCTGGGTGGTAATGTGGAAACTTGCATAGGCATTGGAAAGGGGTGGGCCACATGGGCCTGGCCCCACCATAAACTGCATCATGGCAGGCAGCAGGTTGCCTGTGAGGATCCCATCTCATATGGGCAGCAGAAGAGGAGAAGCTGTGATCAGGGCAAAGACACCTCCTGTCTCTCTGTGGGAGATCGGATCCCCGCGGGCAGAACAGGAAGGGTCTCTGCCTGTGGAGAATAGTTAGGGCAGAGCTTGGGATGGTGCTTGTGCCCCCCCCCACCCCAAAGAAAAGGGCCTTCCGCTGTCCCTGGGTTTTTCTTCCCTAAGTGCATAACTTCGCACTTCTCCACATTAAATTTCATCAGCCATTTGGATGCCCAGTTTCCCAAGATCCTCTTGCAATTTTTCATAATCCTCTTGCGTTTTAACAACTTTGAATAATTTTGTGTCATGTGCAAATTTGATCACCTCACTCATTGCTTCCTTTTCCAGGTCATTTACGAATATGTTAAAATACATTGGGCTCAGCACAGATCCCTGGGGTACTCATGAAAGTCCTGTGATGACTATCCTGTCTCCCAGATACAGGAAGTCTTCAATGGGGGCAGGACAGGCATCACAGTATTTTCAATGCCATACAGTATGTGAATGCTGGTCCCATGCTCCTCTCGGTTTGTTCCAGGTTGCAGATAGGTTTGAAACTAGGTTGCTGCAGCCAACTGGCTTTGGGAAAGGACTGTAGGCAGTCTGGTATTTGGAGGGGTAATGCTCCCCTTTTCCCCCCTCCCAAATTATGCCCTTGATGTTAAGGGAATTACACAAGCTTTTTGTCCTTTAACATGCCTTAAATAGCAAAAGAATGTCTTATTTGCCTTTAACTCATGTTTTGGCAGTGCAATGCGAGCAAAATAACTGTGTGATGTGACATATACAAAGCACTTCATGATTATGTAAATCGAATGATATAGCTTGTGGTTAACTTTGCAAGTTGTGTTATTTCTTTGAATTGAAAGTATTTTTCTTCTCTGGGAATATTGTGCTGTTAATACATGGCCTGATACTCCCAGTGAGCCTTTCACAGGATTCAACACTAATTGCAACTCCTTCTACCCCCTGATTCCCCACCCTCCTAACATCAATCTCCTACTCCCCAATACACCCCCCCACCCTGCTGAATCTGGCCCCTCCTTCCCCTCCTTAGTTCAAATCCCCCATTCTCCACTGCTGGTGTAGGTCCTGGGAGAAGAATTAGGGGATGGGGGTCTGAAATGGAGAAGGTGGTGTGTGTGCTTCTGATGGAGTTGGGGGTGTGTATTGTAGGTGGGGACTTGTCCTTTAGTGTTTGGAGGAATTGGGGATGGGGTGGGTTAACACCTTCCCTGGCCTTCACCCTGGCCAATTAAAACAAAAAAACCTTGTCTTAGGGGTATGTTTACTAAACTGTCTTAACGTCACGGCGAAAATCGCAGCGATAATGTGAGCAATGCCATATAAGGAAGTGGGCGTACCGGCGGCAACATAGCAAGCACTGTGTATTGCGCAATAGAGGGCACCTTGGCTCATTATATGCGGTAACCTGAACTTTGTGACAGCGCTATAACACTACCTATATATAGAGCTGTAGCCCACTGGTTAATACAATGAATACCAAGCCAGAGGTCATGGGTTCAATCCCTCAGAGGTCTCATCTAATAAGGCTGTCTGAGGCAAGCCCTTTTGCTGCATGTAAAAGTCAGACACATCTCTACAATCTGTGCTGCCAGCAGAAACACCCTCACCTCATTTGCCATAACCTATGGCACTCTATAAGGCACCCCATAGGGCACATTATAAGACGCCCTGTCCGCCAAGGCACTTTATAATGTGCCCTATAGGGTGCTGTATAATGTGCCCTATAAAGCACCCTATACAGCTGCAGACAGGGCGCCCTATAGGGCACATTATACAGCACATGGCTGACAAGGCACTGTATAATGTGCCCTATAGGTTACGGCACTGAGGTGAGGGTGTTACTGTTGGCAGCACAGATCGTAGATGTGTCTGACTGTTACAGGTAGCAAAAGGGATTGCCTTGGACAGCTTTCTTAGATAAGACCTCTGAGGAATCAAACCCATGACCTCTGGCTCAGCAGGCAGTGTATCAACCAGTGGGCTATGCCTCTATAGCAAATGTCACAGTACTGGCTGGCTACAGAAAGACTGCAGGTCACCACACGAAATGTCTGCGGTGGTTACCAGGATATGGTAAACCCACCAGTACCCATGCTGCAATGCACATGCAGAACAGCAGTCTACATCCGATCACAGGATGGGGTAAGCGCCTCTAAGGCACCTCAGCCTGGTAGGGGGAACTGACTGTGTGTGTTACTGGCAAAGAGTACATACAAACCGTGACATTTTGTGGTCCCTGTACTCACCCTGGGCCCAGCACCAGGTCTGCAGTACCCAGCCTGGCTGAGTTAGGCTGTGCTGCAGGTCCCTATCAGTGCCAGTGTGTGACAGGTAGTTCTTGCAGACACACCTAGGATACTTCTGTGGTTGTCTGTATTTCCCAGTCACGTCTAGCCCTTGTGGACTATGTGCATATTCTGTGTGGTTGCCATGATCACTTGTTATAAGAGCAGGGGGTGTCCGGGTCAGGGTGGGGGACAGGATCTGCCACCAACACAACCACACTCTACATCTTTGCAATGGAAGCAGTAGAGGAACATGATGAAGGGCTGTGGGACCAGCAACCCCAGTCCTGCAGGGGAAAGGGCACCCTCCAGGGCAGTCAATGCAGATCTGTACATATCACATAGGACACTGGCAGACAGGCAGTAGGCCTGGAAATGCTCAGTTCCACCCCCCCCCCCCCCAATCACCACAATATGACATTCACCAGCAGAGGGCACAGGGAGTTTTCACCTGCTGCACCTTACAAGGTGTTCCAGCCATACACAAGCTAACTGCAGACAGTCTGCTAGCTAGTACATAGTGCATGGTCCTGGAGAAACTGTTCACCCAGAAGTAGGATGGAAGCACAAACACCAAGCAGGTATACCAGTGAAGGGCCCCAGAAAGTGAACTCCCAGATATCACTTGAGAGAAGCACTGTATAGCACTATGTGGGAACCTAGACATGCCATGGTCACTGCTCAGTCAGGGTGAGAGTGACCTCCCAGCATGAAATGCTGTGGCCACCCTGTCCGTGCAGGTGGTGGTTGGGCACTACAATGTCCCAGCCATTGCCCTATGCCCTGTGCAGATGCATCCTGCCCAGACCAGCCTGTCCGGGCCATACCCACAGTACCTTGCTCCTCATTATGCACATTGGCAGGCTAACACTGGAAACAGAGCAAGCATTGTGGGCTCGGTATGGTGTAGGCAGCCTCAAAACACTGGATAGCCATACACACACTCCCACACCTATGTCAGCATTGTGCAAAGATAGAGGTGGTTGGCAGCTCTGGCCGCCACACCAGTCCTGGGCACAGTGCAGGCATTGCTATGGTACTCAATACTGTTAGGGTCACTTTCTGGGTTGGTAAATACTGTCAGTAACAAAAAATGAAACACAATCCACAGATATCAGAAAGGTTGCTATGATGAATCTTTGTTAACAAATTGTGTTTAATGTAGGATTTGTTATCTGACATTAATCATAGCAACCTTTTGATATATGTGGAACGTGTTTCCATGTTTATGACAACATTGCTAAGGTAAGAAGACCGGTCAAAGACCATGGGTAGCAAGGAAGGAATTTTATTTGAATACTCTTTTTGCCAGGCCCGACACAGGCCGTGTTTCGCTTATGCCTTCATCAGGGGCTCTAGGCTGTGTATTCTATATCTGGTACCTTGTACATTGTATATACTCTTCCCAGTGATAACTAAATTAAATTTATCAAATGCTCTCCAAGTGTCTACAAAATGCTTCCGAAGTACAACTTGTTATTAGCACGTGGCTTTGTGCTTTCTAGTTGGACAACATTGCTAAGGTATGCAGGTGCTAGTATTGGGAGATGCTGCTCCACGCGGGGCCCAACAGCCTGACTCTCCATGAGCCCAGATAGTATGGCTGCTTGTGCCCCTGTTGGCCTATGCTCTAGGGCAGAGGTTCCCAACTTTGATCCTGGGGGGCCCAACACGATTCAGCTTTTCATGCTGTCCCTAATGAATATGCATGAGATACATTTGCATACAATGGAGGCGGTGAATACAAATGCATCTCAAGCATATTTCTTAGGGACAGCATGAAACCTGAATGGCGTTTGGCCCTCCAGGACTGCAGTTGGGAACCTCTGCTCTAGGGACTGCACATGTGTATGGTGTTTGTGCTCTGTATGGTAAAATATAGGTGTTTATGGCGTGTTTATTTTATCTGCACTAAAGGTTCCTTCTTTATTACCATGGTTTAGTACTGGGTAAAATATAGGGACATGGTATGCAGGAGCCACAGCTTGAGCTTGAACCTGTGACCTTCGTCCCCTGAACACACTAGCTGTGTGTACTGCACCAAACTGTAGCCACAGAAGTAGGTCATTCCCTGGGGATACCATTACTGTTTGTCAGACAGACCTTGTCTTTTGCAGTGCACGGCACCCACCTTATCAGGACTTGGCCTTGGTCTGCAGTGGGCAGATGCCACTGCCCCCTCCACCACCAGCACCCCTCCGCCACCATGCTAACATGCCCTTATGCCAGTGGTGCTGGTGGTGCGCAGTCCCAGGCCATCCAGTGTGCCGGTAGGCGGCTGCCTATGGTGTGTGATATGGTGTAGGGGTGCCTGCATAAACATCCACGCTTCCCCCCGGCACCGACTGTCAATGTTATGTGCCCTTTGGGGTACTTGCTGGGTAATGTCCATAGGAGTACTGTGGGACACACACTCGCAGACATGTTTGCCCTTGGTCAGTTGCTGTCTTGCTGATTTTCCATTTCTACATTCCTATGTGTCACCTAGGCATCTGCCTAGTCCACCCTGTGCCACAGCTGCCCCACTGCATGTCCCGCCTGCAGCCCCCTGTACCCCATTTGCAGACTCACCATAGTGCCCTTTCGTACTTGGGCACTATGCTGTTGCTGCACATGTATCACTACTATCACTTTTCTTGGTTTCCCTGCCTTTGCTGTACATTGCTGACTGAAATGGTTTCTCTCTCCTGCAAATGTGCCTCTAACACGAGGTTTTCACTGGCGTTAATTTTCAGACCTCCATTTCACATCGTTAGTGTGCCTGGAGCCTCTCCCCGCCCACTCTCCACCCATTGACCCCTTCTCTCCGCCCTCTGGAGAGACTTACTGCACCCTCTGTGCGCCTTAACGCCGCCGGAGACGTTATCGCGCGATATGTAACGTTATCACGCGGTAATTGCATGATAACGTTACTTATCGTGCGATAACATCGCCGCTGTGACGTTAGCGCTGTTTAGTAAACATACCCCTTAGTTGGGGACCCCTATTTCTCCATTGCTCTCAAGAATGCACAATGATTCTGGCTGTAGCCATGCAAGCTAAAATTTATCATGAAAGCGGGTTAGTGACTCCCACAGTAAATTTTGCTGCAATAAATTACTAGAGCTTACTGCAGGAGTCTCTACTACTACTACTGCTACTACTTATCATTTCTATAGTGCTACAAGGCATATGAAGTGCTGTACATATTCACATAAGAAACAGTCCCTGCCCTACATAGCTTACAGTCTGTTCTGGACAAAGAAACACAACAAACAGGGGACTAGAGTACTTCGTAAGGGAAATGATTAAAAAGCATATGGATGTGGATGGGTGAATAAAGAGGGTCAGGATCCGAAAGCAGTCTCAAAGAGACGAGTTCTTAGCCTGGAATTGAAATGGACTGGAAATGGAGCCTGATGTACCAACTTTGGTAGTCTATTCCAGGTTATGGAGCAGCAAGGTAAAAAGAAAGAAGTCCGGATTTGGCAGTAGAAGAGAAGGGCATGGATATACTGTATGTGATTTGCTTGATGAGCAGAGTTGATGATGAGGGGTGCAGGAAATGATAAGAGATAAGAGGTAATGGGAGTGGAGGAGTAGCCTAGTGGTTAGAACACTGGCTTGGTAACCAAGCAACCAGGTTCAATTCCCACTAGCACTCCTTGTGGCCTTAGGCAAGTCACTTAACCCTCCATTGCCTCGGAAGAAAGGCCTGGCAATCTACTTCCAGTCACACTGCCAAGAAAACCCAGGAGCTTCTGGGTCACCAGGAGTCAGGACTGACTCAAAGGCACACATTGCATTTTTGAATGAATGCACTTCTAGGTAAGTAGGAGAAGTTTGAACTGTATGTGGGAACAAATATGGAGCCAATGAAGTTACTTGAGAAGAGGGGTTATATGAACATGGTGTCACTGGAAGAAGATTAGCTATGCAGTTGAGCTTTGAACAGATTAAAGGGGAGACAGATGATTCAGTGGGAGACCAGTGAGGAGTAAATTACAATATTCTAGATGGGAGGTGATGAGAGAATAGATAAGGTGTTCAGAAAGGAAAGACTGCATTGCTGATGGAAGAAATAACAGGTTTTAGCTCTTCTGGATATGTGTAGAGAAAGGGAGAGAAGAGTCAAAGATAATCCCCAGGTTGAAAACTGAGGACACAGGGAAGATGACAGCGTTGTCTACAGAAATGGAGAAGGGAGGAAGGGGGTAAGTTGGCTTAGGGGTAAAATAAGAAACTTCATCTTGGTCATGTTCAGTTTTAGGTAGTGGCGGGACATCCAGGCGACAACGTCAGACAAGCAAGATGAGATTTGTGCGTGTATCCTGGAGAGATTGCTGCTGTGGAGAGTTAAATCTGAGAGTCATCAGCGAAAGATGGAACTGAAGCCATGGGAGGTGATCAGGGCACCAAGAGAATGAGTGCAGAGAGAGACGAGAAGATATTCCAAGCAGAGCCCTGAGCTACACCAACTAAAAACAGGATAACACCAGAGCATGGCAAAGGCGTGACTTGGGAGGTCTTATAGAAATGCACATCGCCATATGATTTCAGAAAGGGTTGCGCACATCTGGACCCGGCTGCTGACATGTCCATGCCTTTACCTGCTCCTGACAAATAGTATATTGGTCACTTCTCGAGTGATTACTTCAAGTAATACAAATGAAAAATAAACTCACTCAACATTCACCAAATGAAACCTTGAACCTTCAGCGTAGTTATATTCAGACTCTGCTATATCTTCAAGAAGGTCTCAGACAAAAGTAGCACCTCATCTTGGACTAAATTTTAGTCCTAATATAGTGCTTTTTTAGCATCAACAACCTTCAAAAATCGGATTGGTTCAATTATATTACAAAGGTTTTTCTTATATATTAATTTTCTGCTAGTGAGAGAAGACCACACGATCTTAGCTTTTGCTTTAAAAAATACTTAGCTTCATTATTCATATATTTCGGGGGATCATACTCTCAGCTTCACAAAGATCCCAACGCCATATTTTCACCGAAAGTTGTTTCTTCAGGGGATCACCAATCACCATCTCATACTGTAAATGGATGCTGCACACGTATCAGAAAGCCAAGCTATTGCACACCTTCAAAATTCCACTCTTCTTGCTTAGGCTAAAAAACGCTATTGCTCAATAGTATGTACTTTTGAAGACAGAGGAAAAAGCCCAAAATTTGTGGGGGGGGGGGGGGGGGGGGGGGGGGGGAGTCCCTGTCATTTAGAGTTGAAAGCAACATGAAATGACATGGGAAATGTTTTTATTTCCCATATCATTTTAAATGAATGCACATTCATATGGAATATGTTAAACTGAGTTTTAAAAGGTCATTTTTATCATAGCTCTATTTTCTGCAACGCTTATGAACCTTGTGTCACCAGTGGCCTATCCTGGGTCTTAGGGCACGCAGAGAGGGTCAGGCTGGTGAATATCCTGAGCCAGGAAGTGGGGGTAGTGCAGGCGTAGTAGTACACACCCTCTGGGTAATGAAGTCCCAAACACTCCCCAAGCAGAGTTATAGAAGTAACAAAAGTAGTAAGGTCAAAATGAGGTTTTATTTCCCTGTCCCGGGGTTTGGTAAGCACAAAGAACTTAGGACAAAATAACCATGCTTCTGGTACAAAGAAAAGTAAATCAGGAACTGAAGAAAATAACTCCTTTTTCTTCCAGCTTTCACTTATATAGTCCTTTAACACAGGAATCAATAAATGTTTCTTTTCAAAGGCAGCAATGCTCACTTTGCTTCTCAATGCTGTTCCTACAGCTTTATACATCCAACTCAGCAAAGTGATTCTACGTTATCTGCTATAGTCAGTGTACAATCCATGAGCTCATCAATTATGCATTCTTCTATGGATTCAACTTGCATATCTTCCAGCCCTTCCCCCGCTGGATACATGGGAACACATTCACACAGGGATTTAAAACAATTCTCTTTACCTTTAAGAGAGTCCCGGAGAGCTTTGCTATCCCAGAGAAAACTGGTATTCTTTGTTTTCTCCCTGTTCCTTTTACAGAAGCCACTTTCTGGCTTTTGCCTGTAAGGTTTACTCAGCAGTGCTTCTTCAATATCAGCAGAGTCCAGAGATTTGTACCTTCCTCTCACCCAAGCTTCTGGGCACACCCAAACTGACTTTCTGCGTGGCTTTTCTCTCCAGTTACCTTCAACACCAGGCTTTAACTGAGAGTAGCTTTCCTGTAGTCTTAGGGTTTGAGTTCTCTGTACCTTTTCAACTGAAGCTTTTCCTGGTCGGTTCTCAGGGCTGCTTAAATCACTCTCAGCCTCTCTGCTATCAGTCCTTCTAACAGCTCTCCTTCCAGTTCCCGTTTCAGTTCTCCTTCCAGAACTGCTTCCAACTCCTACTCCAGACCTCTTTCCAGAACCCTCACTGCTTTCTAATGAGTGCTTTTTATCAGCCTTAGGGCTTAGCTTCGTTCCTCCCCAACCCAGGTGAATCCTATTACACTCAGGGCATGGGAATTGTTTACAACTTGGGCGGGGCTGCTGCACTCGTGGCTGGGTTTGTTTATATCTCCCCTGGCAACCTGTAGCCATGTGCTTTACTTGGCTGTCAGAATCTGAGGTACTTTCCTCAGTTTCCTCTGAATGCATGGCAAGGGACGGATCTTCCCCATTACACTTGTAATGGCTGAATGTTTTGAGATATTTGCTCTGCAGCATGAGAAAAAAATGTCGCATTTCATTTTGCTACCGGCAGCTGAGCAACTTTGATTTTTCACTGGCATTATAAGATGGGGAAATTTAATATCTCTACAAACAAAATATGGGATTAGTCATACGACACAAATATGTTTCATGTTAGAACACATAGGAAGGAATATCATGCCGACACATGGACTTCATCAGTTTTTATAATAATTTCTTTTTTTCCACTTTATTTTTATAATCTTTTACAATCTTAACAAGAGAAAAGAAAAAAGAACCAAAGGCCATAATTGACTTAGATTACAAAGTCATCAAATACAAGAAGGAAGTAAATCATAAGAAAAGGAACAAAAAATATAAAACTGTACCTACAGTACTAAATCACAAGACAATAAACAAGAGGAAGCATAAGCAATATAAATATACTCAAGAAAGGTAAGTAGGAGATAACCTACACTTAGGTCCAGAAAGATAAATAAAACCCTACAGTCAAACCAGGAGTAAAATCTAGCAATCAAGCAGTTTTTAGTTAGATTTTAGTTGCTCCTGAGTAACATTCAAAGCCTCAAGTTGAAAGGGGTCATAGAAAATGTAATCCTGACATTTAACCTGACATCTTCTAGGATACCTCAGATAAAAGGTCATCCCTACCACTAAGACTGTAGGCCTCGGCAAGGAACTTCCCTCAAAATTCCAAGGTCTGAGAAGACAGGTCAAGAAAAACAAAACCTCTATGTGAATGAAAATCAGTTAACCACTCCTTAAAAAAAGCAGGAAATACTTTATTCCTTTCAAACAAAGTCATAAAGGTTGCTACTAAAGTAGCATGAGAGTTAGACTCTTCCTCAGAGTTTTCAAGCAAACCAGTTAAATCACCCATACTCCCCCGCGCAGGAGCATTTTGAGAAACTAATTTTATTGAAGCAGGAATATAAAATGCATTATCTACAATAGGGAGAGCTGACGATTCAAAATGAAAGATTTAAGCATCTCCAAAGCAGAGGTCATGTTTGAAGGAAGGGAAGCTTAAAAACCTCAATTTTTTTAACTTCTGAGAGTTGTCTACCATCGCAATCTTATTTTCAAGAAGCAAATTCCCCTTAATCAAAGTGGCATTAGACAATTCTAATCTGTTTTTTTAACATAAGTATCCAGAGACTGATGATTAAGACCCATCTCTTCCACGAGACTAGAGAGCTTAGTTACTGTCTCACCCGAAAATTTACACAACTAGGATAGGCAATTAGTTAAAGAGGATTCTATCCTAGAGACCATATGCCAAATCTCCAGGTTGATGATCTCATCTGGGGGAGCCTTACCCAGCTTATGCCCAGATTGAAAACACTAGAAAATACAGCAGGTTGCAACGAGGTCCCAGCCTGGAGGTTTGGTACCATTGCTCCAGGTGGTGAGCTACCACTATGTAATACACTCCCAATAGGCATTTACATGGGTAACTGCCCTAGTTATCCATGTAAATGCCTTATCTGGGATTTTCCAAAGGCACCTACACGGGTAGTGCCTTTGGAAAATCCTGGATAAGTCCCTAACACGTCCAGATGCTATGTGGTTTTTCCTCGCCTTTCAGGCACAGGGGCTAAGCAGGTAGCATCAAAAATTGCTGCTACCTGCTTAGCCTTGGCAGTTGCTGGCACGTCCAGCCAAACCCAGATTTTCACTTCCGTCGCTGTGGAAGTGAAAATCCAAGTTAAGGGGGTCGGTGGACAGGCTATGCGTTGACGTGGTGCATAGCCTGCCTAAATGAAAATCAGGCCCACAGACGTTGATACTTCAGGTGAGTGCTTAGGAATATGTAAAAAATCAATAGGAATTGGGTTTGGTCTCTCAGATTTACCATCAGACTCTGGGGACTCCAAACCTTGAGGGCACCCGGGTTGACAGGGCAGTGAGCGCTCTATGGGACTTAGGGAGGCTTCTTCCATTTCCCTCTCTGTGGTACTATCTAAAGGCTTTTGACTTAAGACAACAAAAGAATCCATAGGACCCTGAGGCATCTTAGACTGAGCACTCTTACTCATACCCTGAGAGTCTTTCCCTATCCTCTTTCTCTGCTTCATAGAATACAAAGACCAAGGGTTTCAGAAAGTCTCTTAATAGTCCCACCTTCAGAGTCTGCCGAGAGAGAAATATACACCCAGTAGGCTCCAAAGGGAGGCATTACCCTTTGTCAACCCCCTTCGAGCACACAATTGCAGGCCACATACCGCGGCAGGCATAGATCTTTTATAGCAGAGTTCTTCCAGTTGCACACTGAAGTCAGCACCAGGGTGACCCTCTCAGTTGAGGCCAGTAGGTCCACTGCAGAGCTCCCGATGATACTGGGGCACACCTCCAGCACAGCCCCCACACTCGCAGCTGGACTGGAGACTTCTGATTCACTGTGGCATGCAAAGATCTTTTATAGAAGAGTTCTTCTGGACACACACTGACATCACCACTGGCGCGACTCTCCCAGCTGAGGCCGGCAGGTCCACTGTAGAGCCCCCAATGATACTGGGGCACACCTCCAACACAGCCACCATACTTACAGTTGGACCAGAGACTTCTCTACAATAATTTCTTCAACCAAAACCAAAATTTAAACTATGTATAAGCACAACTCTAAAAAGCTGCATAGTGCTGAAATATTTCAAACTTGGAAGATAATTATAAGACTTAATTATACTGCTCAGAATGTTTTAGTTGACCTTTCATAGACGCTAGAATAAGTTGATGGGGTTTCAGGTACAGCAGAGCTCGGATTAGGGAAGGAGTCAAAGAAAGTGGCTGCTTCTGATGTTACAACTCAGGGCATGCTGCTGTTGCTGCTGTGGAGCTGGCCGGCTGATCTGGAGGGGCAGCCAGCACTTATTCTACCTGACGCTTTTGGAAATACTGTCACTGCCCACCTCCCCCTCCCAAGACGGAATTGGCATCAGCTGGGGGGCAGTGGTATCAACTGGGTGGGCCTCAGCTGGGGAAGGGTGTCATCGGTGGGGAGTGCGGCAGAAACCCTTGGGCCAGCTCTGGGTGTAGGGATAGGAGAGAGGAAAGGTAGTGAGAAGCAGCAGAGTGAATGCACTTACAGGTCAGTAGGAGAAGTTTGAATTGGATGTGGAAACGGATAGGGAACCATTGAAGCGACTTAATGTGAGAATAGTGACAATAGCAGAAAGTGCACAAGTGAAAGGTAGATGCTCAGAAACAGAAAAGGTAACTTTAGGAATTTTCACACATAAAGGCATAAAAGGGCTTTTACAAAATGACCCTAGGGGGTTGCATGCGTAAAAGTGGTCATCGTAAGAAGGACTGTGTACTTTTACATCACCCAGATGTTTGTGTGTTCCGGGGTGGGGTTTGGGTAGAGTATGGGCTGAATTATGATATATGAGCTTATTTTACAAAATAGCCATGTGTGCACCTAATTTACATGCTGCAACTATTTACTACTACAAATCATTTGCATAGCACTACAAGGCATACAAAGTCTAGAGACATGCAAGGGACAGTCCATGCTCATGAGAGCTTACAGTCTCATGAATACAGACAACACAACTTGGGACTAGGATATATCTAGGGACAAAGGTAAAGGAGTGGAGGAGTGGCCTAGTGGTTGGGGCAAGGTACTTCAGGCCAGAAGGTTGGGGGTTCAAATCCCACTAGAGGACAGCAACCTTGGGCCGGAAGGACTGGGGTTTCTAGTCCCACAGGTGCTCCTTGTGGTCTTGGGCAAGCCACTTAACCCTCCATAGCCCATGTTCCCTGTAAAATAGTTCTCTGTGTGCTGTGCTTTCTTGTCTAATCAATGTGTTTATACCTCAAAAATTTCCTGTCATGATTTGACAATTTCCAATCTATAATCAAACCGCTGCTGGTCGCTGGAAGTAGCGGTATACTAAATAAATAAATAAACACATAGGAGGTGAACCGGAGACTGAGGGGAACAGGATCCAAAAGCAGAGCTAACATTTATACCTTAGCTTGTAATCACTTCTCTTATAATGCTGTCCTTTACCATTCCTATCTCTTTCCTTATAGTTTGTAGTTCCTTTTTTCTATCTTCAAACTTATAACTTTTATTGCAAACCATTCTGCTGCTGATTGAAGGGCCAGGGCCGGCCCGTCCATTGTGCAGGAATATTGCACGCACATGGCCCCCATGCCTCAGGAGGCCCCACGCCTGCCTGACCGGCTTCAGAGGGAGTTGGGGAGGCCTGAAGCCTGGCACACCGGCTCACCTCTGTAGAGCTTCAGGAGAAAAGAATGGCGTTTTCTTTCTTTCCCTTGACTTTGATAAAGTTGAGCCCGCCCGTTCGCTGAGTGCCAGGAACTTAAACGGGGGCATTTCTTGTCTCATGTGAGACAGGAAATGCCCCATTTAACCTCCTGACAATCAGCGTGCAGGGGGCTCAACTTTATCAAAGCCGCGGGAAAGAAAGAAAATGTCGTTCTTTCTTGTGGCTCTGCAGAGGTAAACTGGGGCGCCGGGCTTCAGACTCCCCAGCTCCCTCTGAAGCTGGTCAGGCAGGCACGGGGCTCTTCCGGGAGGGGGGGTTGGGGGCCCTAGGACTGGAAATGGGCTGATCAGGGAGGGGGCTAGAACTGGTAATGGGCTGATGGGGGGGGGGCTAGGACTAGAAATAGGCTGGATCTGGAAATGGGCTGATCAGGGGGTTAGGACTGGAAATGGGCTGATGGGGGGGTATGATTGGTAATAGGCTTCTGGGGGCTAGCACTGGAAATGGGCAACTGGGGGGGGGCTGGGACTGGAAATGGGCTGATGGAGGTGGGAGGGAGGGCTAGGACTACAAATGGTCTGATGCAGGGGGATGGGAAAATGGGACTGGAAGGGAGCAGATGCTGGGGGAGGACTAGTAGGGGATGGGGCTGGTGTGAGAAAAAAAAGAAGCTGGGGGAGTAAGGATAGAGAGGGGAAAAGATATTTTATGTGGGAGGGAAGCAAAATCTACGATTGGCCTGGTATTGGAAGAGTAAGTAAGGATTGAGGTTGGAGGGGTGAAATTTGAATATATGAAAAAGGAATAAAGAAAGAAATGAAGGAAAGAGAAAAAGGGGAAAGATCAGTATGTTTGAACAGATGTAAAGAGAGAATGGAAAAAGCTAGAAGAGAGAAAAAATGACACATGGATATCAGACAATGGAGAGTAATTAGAAGACAAGAAGAAAGCAGAAGAAAGTGACTGGAGCAATTGTGACTAAAAAATAAAATGTCCAAACAACAAAAGGTAGGAAAAATACGTTTTTATTTTTAATTTATTAATTGGAATATGTCAGCTCTGGGAAATGTGCATCACTAAATGTTTTTGCGTTTTGTTTAGTACAAGAGGAAATTAATTTATAGTTTTATTTCTCCAGTGTTGTTGTATGTTGTTTGGCTTTTGGGGTTCCCAGTTTATTGTCTTCATATTGCTAAATTGTGATCCCTTGTTCTATGTTTGATGACAGTCTATATTTTGCATTTGTAACCAAGCTGAGGTATTCTGTTTGTGCATTTTCTATGTGACAATCTCACTTGTTCTCTTTCCTCAGTAGGATATGTATTGTTATTCTCTGAGATGTATTGGTTTTTTATACAGTGTTGCCTTTTTATAGGTAGGGTTTGGTGCTTTCTGAGTCCTGGTAGTGCTGTTATGATATGGCGCGTTTGCTATGGGTTCTGAATTGGGCAGGGTTTATAGTATTTTCAAAAGTGCCTGGCATTTGGCATTGGAGAACAGTAATGTAGAAATCTGGTAGGTTTTCTTTACCCTCACTGCCCATGCAAATGGTATTCTTGAGGAAAAAAAATTGGCGGGAAGGCAGAGGCAGGCCAGAGGCAGCAAAATCTAAAATAAAAGCAGCCGAAGTGTTCAGCCGTTGCCGGACGATAAATGCAAGTGAAGGGAGTGGAGACAGCAGAAGGACAAGGTGAGACAACGGGGAGAGACAGGGGAGGCAAATACTGGCTAAAGTGGGAGGCAGGGAACATGCTCGACAAATGGGGAGACAGGGGGCAAGTGCTGGACAAAGGTGGGAGATAGTGGACAAATACTGGACAAAGGGAAAGACAGGGGGGGAAATGCTGGACAAAGGGGAAGATGGGGACATACTGGACAAAGGAGAAGACAGAGGGGCAAGTGCTGGACAAAGTGGAGAGACGGGGGTAAGTTCTGGACAAAAGGGAGGGACAGGGGATAAATGCTGGACAAAGGAGAAAGACAGTGCGTATTAGGATTATAATGGGCTGATGGGGGTGCTAGGATTGATAATGGGCTGATTAGGGGAGGCTAGCACTGGTAATGGGGTTGAGGGGGAACTAGCACTGGAAGTGAGATGATTGGGGGGGGAGGGGTGCTTCGATTGGGAAAGGGCTGATGGTGGAGAGGCGGATAGAGCTGCTGGCCCTGGAAGAAAACTGGGGGCTAGGGCTGCAAATGGGCTGATGTGGGGGGATGGGAGAAAGAGACTGGAAGGGAGTGGTTGCTGAGAGGGGCTGCCATGGTATTTGGACTAGAAGGGACTGGACAGTGAGGAAGGAGGGGACTGGAAGGGAATGGACACCAGTGGCAGTCACGGGGATGCAAGTTGACATTGGAAGGTACTGGGAGGGAGGACTGGAAAGGAGCTGATACTGGGGAGGGTTATTGGGACTGGAAATAGGCTGATGGAAAGAACTGAAGAAAACAAAAGAAAAGATAAGAAATGGCAGATGGGACCATATGCCACAGAAAGACAGCTAAGAGAAGACAGAAAAGCAGAATCCTCAGATTGGGACCAGCATGATCAGAGAATAAAATGGTCAGACAACAAAGGTAGAAAAAATAATTTTATTTCATTTTAGTGACTAGACTGTGTGCTATCTTTAGAAACATAGAAACATAGAAATATGACGACAGAAAAAGTCCACATGGCCTATCTAGTCTGTCCTTCCACATCAACAACTACAACAGTCCCCTTTTTACCCTCAGAGATCCTCTGTGTTTGTCCCATGCTTTTTTGAATTCAGTTACTGTCCTCATCTCTACCACCTCCACTGGGAGACTATTCCACGCATCTACCACTCTTTCCATAAAGAAATATTTCCGCATATCACTCCTGAATCTATCTCCCTTCACCCTCATCCCATGTCCCCTCGTAGCAGAACTTGCTTTCAATTGACAGAGGCTCTCTCCCTGAACATTTATGCCACGGAGGTATTTAAACATCTCAATCATATCACCTCTATCTCACCTTTCCTCTAAGGTGTACATATTAAGGTCCTTAAGTCTGTCCTCATATGCTTTATAATGAAGACTACTAATCATTTTAGTAGCCACCCTCTGCACCGACTCCATCCTGTTCACATCCTTTTGAAGGTGCAGTCTCCAAAACGGCACACTATACTCCAAATGAGGTCGCACCAAAGACTTATATAGAGGCATTATAACCTCCTTTTTTCTGCTAGCCATTCCTCTCCGTATGCACCCGAGCATCCTTTTAGCTTTTGCCGTCACCTTTTCCACCTGTTTAGCTACTTTAAGATCATCAGACACAACCACGCCTAGGTCCCGCTCTTCTTTAGTGGACAAAAGTACTTCACCCACTATACTATATTGCTCCCTTGAATTGTTGCAGCCAAAATGCATGACCTTCCATTTTTTAACATAAAATCCCAGCTGCCAAATTCTAGACCATTCTTCAAGCTTAGCTAGATCCCTCCTCATGTTATCTACACCTTCCTGGGTGTCTACTCTATTGCAGATTTTGGTATCATCTGCAAAGAGTCAAACCTTACCCGACAGCCCTTCCGCTATATCACTAACAAAGATGTTAAAAAGAATCGGACCAAGGACAGATCCCTGGGGCACACCACTGGTAACATCCTTCTCCTCAGAGTGAGCTCCATTTACCTGTACTCTTTGTTGCCTCCCACCCAAACAATTTCTAACCCAAGCAGTAACTTACGCGATAGAGGGCGAGAGGTTGGTGTGCACGGACCAGGGCGAGAGGTTGGTGTGATTATTTCTGCAGATCTCAAGGTGGCAAAACAGTGCGACAAGGCAGTGGCAAAAGCCAGGAAGATGATGGGTTGCATAGAAAGAGGAATTACCAGCAGAAAGGAAGAAGTACTAATGCCACTGTATAAGTCACTGGTGAGGCCTCACTTGGAATACTGTGTTCAGTTTTGGAGACCATATCTTGCAAAGGATATAAAAAGACAGGAAACTGTTCAGCGTAAGGCAACCAAAATGATTTGGAGCCTGCGTCAGAAGCCTTATGAGAAGAGACTTGAAGACCTAAATATGTACACTCTGGAGGAGAGGAGGGATAGGGGAGATATGATTCAGACCTTTAAATACTTAGAGAAATAATGAACAAACAAACCTCTTCCAAAGACGGGGAAGCTGTAAAACTAGAGGGCATAACATGAAGCTGCAAGGGGGTAAATTGAAAGGCAATATCAGGAAATACTTTTTCACTGAAAGGGTGGTGGATGCTTGGAATGCCCTCCCGATGGAAGTGTTGTGGGCAAATACAGTGACAGAATTGAAAATGGCATGGGACAGATACAGTGGATCCCTATACAGCAACAGGATAAAATCAAAATAAACTTAACAAACTAATTTCTCAACATACAGGGGTGTCCTACATGGAGCGGTGGGTTCACCCCTAAAACAAAGACATGGGGAGGGGTGGCCTGCACGGAGCGGCAGGTGAACCTACTCTTGCCTTCTTACTGGGCAGACTAGATGGACCATACTGGTCTTTATCTGCCGTCATTTACTATGTTACGTTTACTATGATGCTATGACGACAGAAAAAGACCACATGACCTATCTAGTCTGTCCTTCCATACCATCCACTACAACAGTCCCCTTTTTTCCTTTAGAGATCCTCTGTGTTTGTCCCATGTTCTTTGAATTCAGATACTGTCCTCTTCTCTACCACATCCACTGGGAGACTATTTCATGGATCCACCACTCTTTCCGTAAACAAATATTTTCTCATATCACTCCTGAATCTTTCCCCTTTCACTCTCATCCTATGTCCCCTCATAGCAGAGCTTGCTTTCAATCGAAAGAGGCTCTCCTTCTATGCATTTATGCCACGGAGGTATTTAAACATCTCAATCATATCACCTCTATCCAGCCTTTCCTCTAAGGTGTACATATTAAGCTCCTTAAGACTGTCCTCATATGCTTTATAATGAAGACCATTAACCATTTTAGAAGGTACGCTCTGTACCAACTCTAGCCTATGTATATCCTTTTGAAGGTGTGGTCTCCAGAATTGCACACAATACTCCAAATGAGGTCACACCAAAGACTTATACAGAGGCACTATCACCTCCTTTCTTCTGCTGGTCATTCCTCTCCCTATGCATGCAAGCATCCTTCTAGTTTTTGCTGTCATCTTTTCTACCTGTTTAGCTACTTTTAGATCATCAGACACAATAACGCCTTCCTGGGTGTCTACTCTATTGCAGATTTTGGTATCATCTGCAAAGAGGCAAACCTTACCCAATAAACTTCCGCTATATCACTAACAAAGATGTTAAAAAGAATCGAACCAAGGACATATCCCTGGGGCACACCACTGGTAACTTCCTTCTCCTCAGAGTGAGCTCCATTTATGTGTACCCTTTGTCGCCTCCCACTCAACCAATTTCTAACCCAAGCAGTAACTTTAGGGTCCATCCCTAGGGTGCTCAGTTTGTTTATAAGTCACCTGTGAGGCTTTACTGAAATCTAAATACACTACATCTAGGGCTCTCCCTCAGTCCAACTCCCTGGTCACCCAGTCAAAGAAATCAATCAGATTTGTCTGACAAGACCTGCCTCTGGTGAATCCATGCTGCCTCGGATCCTGTAATCTGCTGGACTCCAGAAACCTCACTTTTTTCTCTTTCAGCAGCGTTTCCAATAATTTACTCACCACCGAAGTTAAACTAACTGGCCTGTAGTTTTCAACCACATCCTTACTTCCACTTTTGTGTAAAGGTACCACATGAGCCTCTCTCCAGTCCTTTGGCACCACCCCCAAATCCAACAAGGCATTGAAAAGGTCAGTCAGTGGAGCTGTTAGAACGTTCCCAAGTTCCCTTAGTATTCTAGGGTGTATCCCATCCGGTCCCATCGCTTTGTCTACTTTAAGTTGAGCTAGTTTCTCACAAACACAGTCTTCTGAAAATTGTCCAAGATGTCCCTCGCTTCTGGTCCTGTTTGTGGGTGTTTTCTGAGGTCCTGCTCCTGGTTCTTCATCTGTGAATACAGAACAGAAAGATTTGTTAAGCAATTGCGCTTTATCCTTATCAACTTCTACATATTCCTCCCCTGCGCCCTTGAGTCTGACCATACCACTTTTGCCCTTCCTCTTCTCACTAATATATCTGAAAAATATCTTATCCCACCCATTTTATTGCATTGGCTATTTCCTCCTCCTT
The DNA here is from genome assembly GCA_033557465.1 of Ichthyophis bannanicus. Taxonomy (NCBI): domain Eukaryota; kingdom Metazoa; phylum Chordata; class Amphibia; order Gymnophiona; family Ichthyophiidae; genus Ichthyophis; species Ichthyophis bannanicus. The sequence goes on along the minus strand of CM066032.1, from coordinate 1,386,089,819 downwards.
TTGAATCTTTGCCTTCCTGCCTACTTTGCTAGCTTCTCTAAGTTTTTCCAAATATAGATGCCTGTCTTCCTCTCTCTGTGATCTCTTGTATTTCATGAAGGCCTCCCTCTTTTTCTTTACTTTTTCAGCTACTTCTTTCGAAAGCCATAGCGGTCTCCTTTTCCTTTTACCTTTATTTACCATTTTAACAAAAAGGTTGGTTGCCCTTAAAATATCCCTTTTCAGTTTTGCCCACTGTTTTTCTACATCCCCCAGCTGTTCCCATCCCACTAACGACTCCCTGAGGTATTGGCCCATCTTGGCAAAGTTAGTCTTCCTAATAGCCCTAGTCCTAATACTGAACCACACCATCTGGTGATCACTGGATGCAAAATGATCTCCCACTTCAACATCAGAAACACTTTCACCATTGGTAAGCACCAAGTCCAATATGGCCCCTTCATGTGTGGGATCTGTTACCAAATGCCTGAATAGTTCTCCCTGTAGAGAATCCAGGATCTCCTTACTTCTAGATGATACTGCAGCATGAATGTGCCAATCAACATCTGGCATATTGAAATCTCCTATCAGTAGCACTTCCCCTTTCCTAGCAATGCTGCGTATGTCACGGGGTAGTTTCTCCTAATAGGTTAGTTTTGTGCATACCATTGCAGTCGTGAACCTCACTTCTAAGCCAGGGTATGTGGAATATGATCATAATCTCTCAAATTTACTGCAATGCTTGGTGTAATATGGGGTAACTTCATCTCTTATTTATCTGATGTTGCTCTGCATGCGGAGTCTGGCCTCTTGAGGTTTCAGTTTAAATTTTGTCTACATATTTTTATTTTTACTTTAGACTGTGGTCACTTATTCTGTACTTGATGAGGGTCTGTGTTCTGAGTGTGTGACTGAGGCCAGGTGTTCTGTTAACATGGAGTTTGTACATAAAGATCTATACTGTACTGTAGTAATTTGACTTCTTTAGCTTTTCAAATAGGTGTATGGATGTTCCAGGGCCCACTGTAGTATTTACAGTGATACATTTTTTGGATGTGCTCCTTTTGTGAGTTTTGGAAGTTGGTGCTGATATGGTATGGTATGGTAGATTTGCTCTATGGATACTCAATAACTTTGTTGTTTTGTATTAGTTCACAATATGCCTGGTAATGGAGAATGTTTGTTGTTGTTGTTAGTGAGACGATCAGAATTAGATTTTTTTTTTTTTAGATATTGAGTTCTATGGGTGAATTTCCTGGTTCTGCCCTGCACCCACTGTTGAAGGGGGTTCTGTAGATGCAAATATATGTTGAAAAAGAAAAATCAAGAACCATAACACAGTTTATAACAACAAAATAAAAATGAGTTATAATTTCGTTTTATAAACTGTGCAGTGGTTCTTGCTCTCCTTTAGTCCCTTGTTGTGCAAACATCTTGCATTTCCTCCATATAATCTAATTGGCTTTTTGGTTTGTTTCAGTCCCTGATTGGAGTTTTGAAAAAGCCCCTCCCCACTCTATGGGGGGTGGGAGCCATCTCATCCTTCACCTCAGGCAGCAGATTGCCTTGAGCCACCCAGAGGTGGCCCAAGGGGGGTGCGGGGCCTCATTTGCATAAATATTTGCATAATGTTAACATACTTTTAGTAAACATGCCTCTTAATGAATATATTGATAAAGACTAAAAGATTTCTACATTACTATAATCCAGTGCCAACTGCCAGGCACATTAGGAACTACTACAAACGCTGCCAATTTAGAACCCATAGCAAACCCGCCGTATCCTAACAGCACTACCAGGACTCACAAAGCACAAGACCCTACCTATCAAAAGGAAACTGCAAGTATTAAACCAATACATTTCAGAGAATAACAATACATGACCTGCTGGGGAAAGAGAACAAGTGGCAATGTCAAATAGGAATTACATAAACAGAATACCTCAGCTCAGTTACACATGCAGAACATAGACCATCACCAAACAAGGAATCACAATTTAGAAACAGGAAGACAATAATTAACCCCAAAAGCCAAACTTGGAATGTACAACAACACTGTAGAAATAAAACTATAAATTAATTTCCTCTTGTACTAAAGAAAGCGCAGGCGTTAATGATGCACATCTCCCAGAGTTGACATATTCCAGTTAATAAATTCAAAATAAAGAGATATTTTCTACCTTTTGTGCATTTTTTTCAGTTGCAATTGCTCCAGCCACTTTCTTCTGGTTTCTTCGTGTCTTCTGCTAACTCTCCATCGTCTGCTGTCCATTTGTCCTTTCTTCTCTCTTCTAGTTTTTTTCCATTCTCTCTCTACATCTGCTTTAACATACTAATCTTTCTCCTTTTGCTCTTTTCTCATTCCTATTTCATCCACTCAAATTGTATCCCTCCATCCTCAATCCCAACTTACTCTCCAATATCCGGCCAATTGTAGATTTGTCTTCCCTCCCATACAAAATATTTTTTCCCTCTCCATTTCACTCTCCCAGCTCCATCCCATTCTAATCCTCCCCCAACATCAGCTCCCTTCTAGTTCCAGCCCCACCCAGCATCCGCTCCCTTCTAGTCCCCGCATCAGCCCATTTCCAGTCCTAGCCCCCCATAAGCCCATTTCCAATCCCATCCTAGCCCCACCATCAGCCAATTTCCAGTCCTAGCTGCCCAATCCATTTCCAGTCCTATCCGAGTCCCTCCATCAGCTCATTTCCAATCCCAGCCCCACATCAGCCCATTTCTAGTCCTTTCCTAGCCCCACCATCAGCCCATGTCAAATCCAAGCTCCCCTCCACTCAGCCCACTTCCAATCCAAGCCCCCCATGAGCCTACTTTTAATAATTTATTTGGCTGCTTTCGGTCTTTATATGTTTATGTAACACATATCATTTATTATTTTATTCTTACATTTATGTTTTGATCAGTTTTAGTCTTTTATTATTTTTATAGCTTTTAATAATATGCATCATTGTATGTATTATTTATGTATACATATTGTTCTATATATTTTTTTTATATATACTTTTTATGTTTCTAAATATGTGATTATATTAGTGCTATTTATCACTATTGTTGTCTGTAGATGCGTACCCCCTGATGAAGGCTTGACACCAAAATGCGTAGGGGATTTATACCAATAAAGTCAGCACCTGTGACCTTTACTGGCCCGTTGTGTTTTCCTGAATGGCCTGGATGGACACCTGTGGAATTGGCCTCCATGAGTCTCCGCACATGGCCGCACATCACCCTTGGGCAGCTCCTGTGAAGGAAGATATATTAAATCAAAATAAACCATATACCATATACCTACTCCCAAGCAAACATAAATGTCTATGACTGCAGTATAGACGCAATTTTGGTCAGCTTGTCCTTGGTATTTTATAAAGACACCTAGGCGCTTATGTGTCTTTATAAAATAGATGTCCCAACCTAAGTAACCCATTATAAAATTATCCTCCTTTTGTGTAGAGTTGTAATAACTGTATTGGAACTGAGTTGAGGCATTTTTTACTGGTTCTTATGTTTATAACCACAAGATGGCCCTCTCTTCTCAAAAATACGAACTATTTTCTAATGCAAGTTTCAGCATTACCAGAAAAATCTTTTTTTAATCTCAGCCTCTACTAGAAGCACAAACTCTTGTGCCTTGTTTTGAACGGCCAATGCTTCAAAACATCATTGAGGCTACACCTAGGATGATGGTCTTTCACCGTTCTTTAAGCAGTCTTTGCTCAGAGGTTCTTCTTCATCTGCTGTATCCATTTTTGGAAGATTCAATGTTAAAGAAAATGGTTTACAATAACAATGCAAGGCAGATGAGAAAAAGAGATAGTTATGGGTTGAGAGGGCTCAGAGTGGGAATATTATTTGAAGAAGGGAGGTGGTTGGAATAATGTAACAGGTCTATTCATTGCAACAGGCCTTATAAAAAGCTACATTTTTACTCCATGCTTGAATTTGGTTAGGTAAGGTTACTAGATGTCCCCGATTTTCAAGGTTTGTCCCTGATTTTAGGGCTATATCCATGACTCCCACCTATTTGGCAGCCCCCTGTCCCAATTTTAGCAATGGGGACAGGGGGTAGAAAAAAATATTATTTTCAATTTAGTGATTTGAATGTGTCAGTTTTTAGAATGTACATCCATTATCTTTATATTTGGGCAGTACGGGGAAATGCATCACTGTTTCTATTTCTCGGTTGATTTGTCTGTGTGTAAGTGATATCGTTGCCATCATGGGATGATGGGGGAGGGGGAGAGCCTAATGACTCCTCTTCCCTCCTCCATGTCTTGTGGTTCAAACCTGGTACTATGGTGTCCCCTCCCCCCACACACACATACACACGTAAGTGTCCCAGGTTTGCTTACAAAAAGTCTGGGAACTTTAGGTTAGGGATTCCTTATTCCACAGATTAGGAGGCGGGAGTCCCAAAGGACTGGGCACCAATAATTTCAAGAAGTGTGCTGTTCAAGTTCCTGTCTCAAATGGGTGTTGGAATGAGAAGTTAGTTTTGTTGTGTTGATCCACTAACCATCTGTCAAAATATCCAGCTGTAGCCACAGACGGTGTTTTTTGCCTGCCTTGCACATCAGACCACATTTTCAGTATTTTCATCCCAGCCAAAAAAAAAAATTGATATTAAATATTTATATTGCAGTTTTTCTTTACCTACAAAATACTCTCCTCTTTTTCTTTTGCATTGATATTTAGATAATGGAAAAACAATTATGAAGCTGGTGATCAGGGGAATGTCCTCAAGGGCCTTAGGATTATTTGAAATAGTGATAGTTAAATAAATAGAGAAACAAAAAAGGAAAATAAGGTGATACCTTTTTATTGGACTAGCTTAATATATTTGTAGACTAACTTTCAAAGGTAAAACCTTCTTCCTCAGGTCAGGAGTGAGAGCATCAAGGCTGACCACAGCAGGAGAGTTTACTTTTGTCAGAACCTGAAATAAGGGAAGGAAGATCCAAATCTCTTGTTCCAAAATTAGTTTGAGTGTCATTTACAAGCTGCCCACACAGACATATTTAAGTATATGCGGCTTTCACAGATCTGAGTTGAGCATTAAAAACGATGCATTATACCAGGGCTGGCCCTATCCCTAGGCAGACTAGGTCTCTGCATAGGGAGGCGTCAGCAGAACATCTCTCCCCCTTCCCTTTCCTCTATCAATGATGCTGCTGCTCCCACCACCCTAACTTCACAGGAGGCCAATAAATCTGGCTTCGGGGCAGCAACACAGCACCAGTATGGCCCTCGCAAAGCACCAGGAAAGCTCTTTAAAGCAGCTCTTAGCAGCAGGCTTTTGAGACTCTGTGTACATGTATCCACAAGGAGAGGGAATTACACGCAGGCCTTGAGTGGGGCGTACCACTGGCAGCAGCTTTAAGGGGTTTTTCTGCTGCTGGTGCTGTGCTGCTGTCCTTGAAGCCTGGTCTTTTGGCCTCCCATGGAGATAGAGTGGTAGGGGCGGCGACTGTGGTGCTAGAGGGCTAGAGGGAAGGGTAGAAGGGGGACATGCTAGACCTTGGGGGGGGGGGGGGGGTAAGGAAAGAGGGGGGCATTCTGGATACCTTGGGAGGAGGAAGGGAAGGGGACATGCTGGATACCAGAAGCTGGGGGGGGGGGGGCAATGCTAGAGACATGGGGGGGAGGGAATAGGGAAGGGGATATGCTGAACTACAGATGGTGTGTGGCAGGGCAGGGTGGAGCAGGGGCACATGGCCAATGGATCGCTTAAGGCATTCTCTCTTCTGTGGTTTTTCCCTTTCAAGAGAGACTTTACAGTGGGAGTCGAGTTCCCTTGTACTTCCTGTAATGCTGTAAGTCATGCAGAGGGTAATTTTATAACAGAACGCCTAGACAAGGAAGGCTCATAGATGCAGAAGCTGCTCCTGTTTTACACATATGTGTCCCTGTGCGTTCCTCCTGCCATACAAAGTTAGCCCTGTTCCAAGGCAGGTGCAGCTTTGCGCAGGTATGTGCCAATAAAAATTGGTACTTATACGTATGTATATTTTATAAGATACCCACTTAAGTGCTGATTCCTTCCCTGCTCTACCCCAAGAACACCGATACATATATCAAATAAAAAAAAAGAAGGTCCTATGATTTCCTAGTACCTACATTCATGCCTGTATATGCCGAGGCAATTTCATGAGCAACTACTAGAGTGTGTAAAACGCTAATAAAGTGACTCTCCTTTCGACTGGAAATGTCTCACACGGGTGGATGCATTTACCTCCCTGGAACTAATGACCTCAGCGTGAGCCAGAATTCAAGTGCCGCGCTTCTGGAAACATCTTTCTGCACAGCAGCACCCACACACAGGTCCAATGCATGGATATGAGGCACTCTAGGAGAGAACTCAATCCTGCCGGCTCCCCCCCCCCCCCCCGTCTCCACCCCTGCCCCCCAGTGCTGCTGCCCCTCTTCTGGATCTGCAGTGGTAGCAAAGTCCTTTAACTGCAACACAGCGCTCTCTCAATCTCTCCGGCGCTGCCCTGCAGTTCCTGGCCTCTCTGACCTGCTGCTTTAGCCCCTTTTGATGCAGATTTCCGGTTTGCATAGGGGCACTTACTGCCACCCCTTTTGAAATGAGAAATCTGCATCAGAGGGGGTGGATGTGGCAGGAACTGCAAAGCAGCGACAGGGAGATTGGGTAAATGCTGCACTACAGTTTAAAGGGCATTGCCACTGCTGCAGATGTCAGAGAGGGGCGGCAGCAGCAGTAGCATGTCCACCCTTGCACAGTTGGCATTTATTGGGTCGCGCCAGCCCTGCCTACACATCATTCATTCTGAATATGCTCTTTCAATAGGCACCAAAACGTTTTGATAGCAGCAGCTACCAGGGCAGGAATGAGTATGGATTATTCCTTCCCCAGTGTGACCCTAAGTATCTAACATGAGTCAGAGTATTGGGGGAGGATGAGGATGAGGGGTCGGATCAAGTGGAGCAGTCAACTTTGGGTAAGGGATAGGGGCACAGGGCAGGTGATGCACTGGACTATGGGTGAAATGTCACTAACAGTAAAGGATGCCTAATCCTTTCTGTGGTAGTCCATAACTCCTGGGTTGACTTATGGCAGTGATCTTCACTAATTTTCAAGCAGAGACACATTATCAAACAATCTTCAGTGTGAGAGCCAGGGCCATCACCAGACAATGTGGTGTACCCCTCCAATGATATGACTGACCTCTTACACTCAGAGTGACTTGTTTAACTAAAAAGAAGTTTACTCTCTCATAGTTTCTCTCCCCCAGTGCATTTCTCCTAATCAACTCATCTCCACCTCACTTTCATTTTTCACCTCTCCTAACCATTCTACTCCAACGCTGTTTAGCATCATAAGAACATAAGATATGCAATACTGGGTCAGACCAAGGTCCATCCAGCCCAGTATTCTGTTTCCAACAGTGGCCAATCTAGGTCATATGTACCTAGCAGTTTCCCCAAGAGACACAGGTTCCGCACTGCTTGTACTGGGTCAAGCATTGATATCCTGGGTCCCTTCTTAATAATGGTTTATGGACCTTTCCTCCAGGAACTTGTCCAAACCTTTTTTAAACCCAGCTACACTAACAGCCTTTACTACATCCTCCAGTAACAAATTCCAGAGTTTGATTACACGTTGAGTGAAAAAATATTTTCTTTTATTAGTCTTAAATAGTTTACCCTGTAGCTTCATTGCATGTCCCCTAGTCTTTCTATATTCTGATAAGGTAAACAATCGATCTATGTTTACCTGTTCCACTCCGTTCATTAATTTATAGACTTCTATCATATCTCCCCTCAGCCGTCTCTTTTCCAAGTTAAGAGCCCTAACCTTTTCAGCCTTTCTTCATAGGAGTATCCTTCCATCCCCTTTACCATTTTGATGGCTCTTCTCTGAACCTTTTCTAAAATCGCTATATCCTTTTTAAGATACAGCAACCAGAATTGCACACAATATTCAAGGTGCGGTCTCACCATGGAACGATATAGAGGCATTATAATATCTTTTGTTTTATTTTCCATTCCTTTCCTTATCATACCTAGCATTCTATTTGCTCTCTTGACCGCCGCTGCACACTGGGCCGAGGATTTTAACATGGTATCCACAATGACACCTAAATCTTTTTCCTGGGTGGTGGTTCCTAATGTGGATTGAAGAGAACATCACCTATCTGCTTCACCCTCTGTCCCAGAGCCATGAAGTCACTTTTCATATGCTCAGAGGAATACCTGGCAGTATCATTTGTTCCGACATGGATTAGCAACATTGGGTAATAGTCAGTGGGCTTGATGAGTCTCGGCAAACTCTTCGTAACATCTTGGATTTTGGCACCAGGCAGACAGCATACCTCTTTTGACATCGTCTGGTCAGCAGATGGATGCCTCAGTACCCCTCAGAAGAGAGTCACCAACCACCACTACCCTTCGCTTCCTTGTAGTCACTGATTCTGCAACTTTGGGGTACTTGAGCTTTGGTTCTTCCCTTTCCAGGGATGCTTTCACCTCTTCCACTTCCAGGGCTGCATAATGGTTCTTCAATTCAAGGGCTTGAGAAGTTGGATTGGTGATTCTGCAGGCCCTGGTGACTTGTGTCTAACCATCGACATTCTGTTGGCACCCATCTTCTCCTCTACTGGAGAGCTTGGTTGCTGCAAGAAGCATCTCATCAATGTACTTCTCTCAGCCTTGCATGCTCCTCAGCCTTGCCACCTCCTCTCAGAGTTCAATACTCTCTCTCCCCAACATGTCTTTCCTAGATATTTTCTTGCCCCAGTACATCCTCTCCCAATTGTCATCCCAGCAATCTCAACCTCAATCTGCTCCTCCCATCAGTCAGTGCCCACCATCCTGTCCCCATCTCCATTCCCTCCAACTCAGTTCTCCTCCCATGTTGTTCATAGCCCCTCACCTTCACTGGAGACTTGTAGTCAGCACTGCCTCCACAACAGCTGTTCTGTTTTCTTTTGTCATTGTACAACTCTTAGTGACTTTGAGACATGCAGAAGCCTGTTCTGTTCTAACAGTCTTGTGGGCATCACGCCACTCAGAAAGCCATGCAGTGCAGAAGAAAACAGAGCAGCTGTTCCAAAAAAGGTGGGGGAAGAGTGTGCATTGGGGTAGGAGAGTCAAGGAGCTGCACCTAGTGGAGGTTCTCACTCTCCGCACCCCCATGGTCTTTTAATAAAGAATACTTTCTTAAGAAATAATTTCAAACCACACTTCTGATCTGGTTCTTAACAGTGTTGACCATATTTGAACAAGCAGCATGGATAGAGTGAATTTTACAGGAGAACATTCAGAAAACATTCAGTAAACACAGTTCTGTACAGAGCAGTAGAACTGTTGTTGTTGTTAAGTGTTGTTGAGTTGGTGTTGACTCATGGCGACCCTCTGGATAGTTGTTTTAAATTGTGTTTGGTCTTCAGTCAGGCAGCTCATTGTTGACAGACTGGCACCCATAGCTGCGGTTATTGAATCGATCCATCTTATTGCTGGCCTTCCTCTTTTGCAATGACCTTCTATCTTGCCAAGCATGATGTCTTTCTCTAATGATTTCTCTCTTAGTGGCTTCCAAATTCAATACAACTGTCCTTAGACCTTATATTATGAGTTTTTCATTCCACCCACAGCAAAGTAAGAGGATATCTAAAATGTAGCTGAGTTCATATCCTCATAAGCTGGCTTCTTTCCAGCCAATGAAAAACTCCTCTTTGCCCCCTTCCATACTTGGGGTTAACCTATTTCTTTCCTCTCTTCCTCAAATGGAAGGACAACCTAGGAATTGTTTTATTAAAGATCCTCACTGGAGGGATAGTCCTCTTAAATTAGTGTCTCCTAAATCTATCCTTGGGATGCCACATCCAATCAGCTTTCCATGATATTCACATTGAATATGCATGATGAATTTGTGTACACCAAACATCCCGGTGTATGCCAATTGATCTCAAGGATATTTATTATGGGGTCATTTTAGAAACCTTAATCGTGCTTTGGATGTCCAAAAATGGACCTAGAGACATCTCCAGAGTCATTTTAGAAGCTGACTCTGGGGGTGTCCCCAGCGTGAGGATGTCCAAGTATGAACAGTGATGTGGTAGATGCATTCCCAGGAACCTGGACATCCCTGCCTATCTCAGAAATGCCATGGATGTCTGGCATCATGTCTAAGTTTAGACCTATTCCAGGTACCTGAGAAGTGCTCGTTTTGGCTGAAAAAGCATCCAAAGGGTGTAGAGAAGAAAGCATGCCATCATCCTCAGTATTCAGCACAAGGTCAACTATAGCAGCAGAGGGATTTGAAACTTGGCTGCCCTGTTATTAGCCAACTACTCTAACCATGAAGCTATCCTAGACATCCCATGATATCTAGTTTAAAAGCTACTCTATCTCCTTTTTAAAGTTAGTGCCAGCAGTCTGGTTCCACCCTGGTTAAGGTGGATCCCATCCTTCTGGAAAGACCACCTCTTCCTCAGAATGCTTCCCAGTTCCTGACAAATGCAAAGTCCACTTCACTACACCATTGTTTTATACACATATTGAGACTCTAGAGCTCTACCTGTCTCTTGTTTCCTGCACATGGAACAGGCAGCATTCCTGAGAATGCTATTTTGGTGGTCTTTGATTTCAACTTTCTACCGGAAAGCCTAAATTTGGCTTCCAGGACTTCTCTCCCACACTTTTATATATTGTTGGTACCCACATGTAGCAAAACATCCAGCTTCTCCCCAGCACTATCTAGAATCCTATCTAGGTGACTCATGAGGTATGTTATCTTTGCACCAAGCAGGCAAGTGACCAAGTGATCCTCATACCCATCAGCCACCCAGTTATCAATATGCCTAGTGATTGAATCACAAATTAAAATGGCCATCCTACCCCTTTCCTTGTGGAAAGAAGCCCCTGGAGACACATTCTTGGTAAGAGAATATATTGCATCCCCTGGAGGGCAGTCCTGGCTCCAGAATCATTTCCTGCAACATTAATATTATGCTTTCCTTACAGGTGACCTATCTCTTCCAAGGCAGCATTGAGGATGCTAGACTGGAGATGGTGGGACATTTCTAGTACCTCCCCATAGGGCTCCATAATATACGACTCTGCCTTCCTCAACTCCTCTAATTCTACTACTTTAGTCTCCAGAGATTGGACTCATTTTCTGAAAGCCAGGAGCTCTTTGCACCGAGGACAAATGTATGACCTCTCACAAACTGGGAGATAATCATTTATGTAGCATTTAATGCAAAAAAATGGATAGCCCCCATGTCATTGCTGGATGGCTCTCTGTACCCTTGTCTTAGTAAGAATAGTTAATTAGAATCATTAAGGCAGTAAGGATAACTAAATTCATATAAAGGCCTTTAGGATTATTTGGTATATTTTATACTATTTTTCTTTGCTTAACTGCTAATTATTTGCTTAGGGGTAAGCACTTATTGAAGAGAATAGACTGTGATGTTACATTTGATCTCTTTCTTAATTGGTATAATTAACTATAAATTAAGAGAGGAGGAGGTGAAGGAAATGAGAAATCTAAGAAGATAAATTATAAAAGGATCTTGAGGAGAAAAAGCAGAGGGATAGAAGATTAGGGTATCAGAGATAGGAGGAAGAACAAATGACAGAGATGGAAGGGATTAGGGGAAAGAGGGATAGCAGGTGTGAGGAGTGAGAAAGAAGGGAGATTCAGGAGAGATAAAGCCACCCACATTCTTCCTCACAAAGCCAATCTCTCCATTTATATGCACACACTCTCCTATGCCTCCTTCATTTCACTCTTTTAATCCTTTCATATTTTCTCCACCCCTCACCTGCCTTCTGCCCCACCCTCACTCACTCAGTCACATATGGCAAGTCTATCCCTCCCCCCCCCTGCATTTGACATCTTAGTTACTCTTATCCCAACATTCCTAGACAGTCTGCATTGCAAGCAAGGTAATACTGTAGGGCTCCTGACTACAAACTATCTGCCTAAAAACTCTTAAAGGGGGCTTTTTTGTTATTTTTAATAGCTAAATTTTTTGTTTTTCTGCTTTATTGAAAAAGGGGAATTTTTTGTGTTCTAGGGCAAAGCTTCTTTTCTGCAGCTAGAAGTTTTCCTCTCCTCTTGCTTTCAAGTTCAAAAGGGTAGGACAGGCTCTTTGAAGTCACTGACCTTCTCAGGTGTTAAATCCCTCCCTTCCCACACCAGCTCCAACCCACCTCATGTGAGAATTCTTGCTATATAGGACAACTCTCCAATTAGCTTGTTGAATTGGGTGGTCATTCCGATCCGTTAACAGCACTGATGGATGTGCAGGCCGGACATCCAACCAGCGCTCAGCTGGGTCACCGTATTCTGAAGCCAGTACTCCCAGCATGAACACAGGATTTGTGAGTGGAGCACTGCTCATTGGTGGGAGGGGTGGTACGGGGCAGAATGGGGGATGTGGCTAGGTGCTGGAACATACCGAGCCTATTCAGGAGAGGCATCTGAACGTCCCCTGGCACCCTCACAGATGCCTACAGTATTTGTGGCCGCAGGTGGAATATAGGTCTGGCAGAGTGTCCCACATGCAGCAAACCCTACTTCCCCCCATGGTGCTGGCCAGCTGTGGTCATTGTGTGCATGATCCAGCCCATGCTGGTCACTGGCTGCTGGCATACACTTATGTGCTGGGTCCACAGGGTCACAGATAATTCTGTGCAACTTCCTAGGTGGTTTGGTGCCATGGCGACGGAATGTCATGACACAATTTCAGCAGGATTTGCATGGTTGTGTGTGGACAAGCAACATAGTCGACGTAGATCCATATGGAATAGGGTGTCCACCGGCCTGTCTATCTCCCTGATTCCACAATTGTGGGGGCATCTAGACCCCACAGTTATGGAATCTGGTCTAACTCTGCCTTGTCCACACTTTGTGCATTTGCATGGCCCAAGCTTCTAGGGTTTGGAATTGGCTTCCACGGCAACAGATTTTTATTGGTTGGCAGGGAAAATCTAGAAAGCAAATGGTTCCACATTTGGATATCTACTAAAAGTAAACAATTTGTCATTCATCAAGGAGCTTTGATTAGATAATTTTACAAAGGGAACCCATTAATCTATATACTTCAGACACATAATGTCAAGATTTACTAATGTAAGGTAATAACTGTTTAGCAAGGAAGCAGGACTATACACAGGGACATAGACCAGTGCTGTTAGAACACACATAAAAGAGGTTTGCTGCTTTTTTGCTTAAAGGGCAGCTGAAGAAAGGTTAAGGACTTTGGTAGGTGTCTCTTTTTTACTTCAACAGATACCAAACCTCCACCAACTGAACGATGGCTGGGAAAAATTGAATTGTCAAAGCTGTTGCTCCTATTACAGCTTCTGCCACAGTCCAGACTGACAGCACATTGCCAGTTGAAGATTTGGTTCCCTGTGAAAGATACCTGAAAGTTGAAACCCTCATGAAATAAGTGGAGGATCTCAAAGAAGAGGTGTCGAGGCTGTAGAAGCATTCGAGACAGCAAGAAATACATTGATGAAATGCCTCTTGAAGCATCCAAGCTCTCTGAAAGAAATGAAGCTGAGAGGCTACAGAATGAAGAGAGATGGACACGAGCCACCAGAGCCTGCAGAATCAACAATTCAACTCCTCCAGCCCTCGAACTAAGGAACCAATATGCAGCCCTGGAAGTGGAGGAGTGAAAGTATCCTAGGAAAGGGATGAACAATAGCTCAAGCACCGCAAAGTTGTGGAATCAGTGACTACAAGGAAGCGAAGGGTAGTGGTGGTTGGTGACTCTCTTCTGAGGGGTACTGAGGTGTCCATCTGCCGACCAGACTTGATGTCCAGAAAGGTATGCTGTCTCCCAGGTGACAAAATCTGAGATGTTACAGAAAGTTTGCCGAGACTCGTCAAATCAAACCTATTGACTATTATCCAATGTTGCTCACCAATGTTGGCACAAGTTTTGCTGGGTATCCCTCTGAGCATATCAAAAGTGACTTCAAGGCTCTGGGACAGAGGATGAAGCAGAGAGGTTTGCAGGTGTTGTTTTCTTCAATCCTCCCTGCTGAGGGTAAAGGCTGAGGCAGAGAAGCTTGCATCCTGGAGATGAATGCATGGCTGCATGGATGGTGTCATCAAGAATGTTTTGGTTTCCTAGACCATGGGATGATTTTCCAAGACCTGCGGAGCAGAGACGGTGTCCACCTATCCAAGAAAGGTCGAACTGTCTTCCGCAGCAGACTGGTTAACCTATTGAAGAGGGCTTTAAACTAGACCCGTTGGGAATTGGTGAAAACCCCCAGGTAAGTGAAAGCCCCCAGGTAAGTGAAACATTAAATACCATTGTTGAAATTGGTAAAAGGGACAACATCTGGAAAGTAGTGTGCATAAATGCCTGTAGCATTAGAAATAAGATCCCAGATGTTGCAGCTTTAATGGAAGAGGCTGACTTGGATTTAATGCGGGTTACAGAGACATGGTTCACAGACAACCATGCCTGGGATGTAATTATACTAGGCTATACTTTATTCAGAAAGGACAGTGTAGGAAGAAGGGGAGGAGGAGTGGCACTATATGTAAAAAATAATATTAAAGCTATAGAATTACAGAGTTGAAAAGGGAGCAAGGAGGCACTGCGGGTTTAAACTCGAAAGAGGGAAAGGGAAATCCATTTGCACTGGTGTGATATATAGATCTCCCTCATTGGGAGAAGAAGTGGACAGAGATTTAATAGAAGGCATGAAAGGAGACATGCTACTGATAGATGATTTCAATATGTCAGATGTTGATTGGCACATCCCTGCTGTGGTGTCAACTAGAAATAAGGAGATCCTAGATTCTTTGCAGAACTATTCCAGCAACTGGTAACAGAACCCACATTGAAAAGGCCATACTGGACTTGGTGCTTACCAATGGGGAAAGTATTTCTGATGTCTAGTGGCAGATCATCTAACATCCAATGATCACCAGTATTAGGACTAGGGCTGATAAAATCCATTCAAAAACAAGGGTCTTAGACTTTAGGAAGACTAACTTTTTCTAAGATGGGATAATACCTCAAGAAGTTGTTAGTGGGCTGGGAACAACTGGGGGAGGTAGAAAAGCAATGGGGAAAACTGAAAGGGGATGTTTTAAGAACAACAAATGTGGGTTTACCAGTGGCAGGTCTTGTCAGACAAATCTGATTGATTTCTTTGACTGGGTGACCAAGAACATAAGAAATGCCATGCTGGATCAGACCAAGGTCCATCATGCCCAGCATCCTATTTCCAACAGTGGCCATTCCAGGTTACAAGTACCTGGCAGGTACCCAAAGTCCACAGTTTCCACAATGCTTGTCCTAGAGTAAGCAGTGGATTTCCCGGGTCCTCTTTAATAATGGTTTATGGACCTTTCCTTCAGGAACTTGTCCAAACCTTTTTTAAACCCAGCTACTCTAACAGCTTTTACTACATCCTCCGGTAACAAATTCCAGAGTTTAATTACACATTGAGTGAAAAAAATATTTTCTCTTATTCGTCTTAAATGGATTACATTGTAGCTTCATTGCCTGCCCTCTAGCCTTTCTACTTTTTGATGGCATAAACAACTGATCTACATTAACCTGTTCCACGCCATTCATTAATTTATAGACTTCTATCATATTTCCCCTCAGCCTTCTCTTTTCCATGTTGAAGAGCCCTAACCTTGTAAGCCTTTACTCATAGGGGTATCCTTCCATCCCCTTTACCATTTTGGTGGCTCTTCTCTGTACAATTTCTAATTCCACTATATCCTTTTTAAGATACGGCAACCAGAATTGCACACAATATTCAAGGTGTAGTCGAACCATGGAACGATACAGAGGCATTATAATATCCTTTGTTTTATTTCTCATTCCTTTCCTTATGATTTCTAGCATTCTATTTGCTTTCTTGGCCGCCGCTACACACTGGGCGGAGGGTTTCAACGTATTATTCACGAGGATGCCTAAATCTTTTTCCTGGGTGGTAGTTTCTAAGGTGGTACCTTGCACCTGGAGTGGAGGAGTAGCCTAGTGGTTAGAACACTGGCTAGGTAACCAAACAACAAGGGTTCAATTCCCACTAACACTTTTTGTGGCCTTGGGCAAGTCACTTAACCCTCCATTGCCTCAGAAGAAAGGCCTGGCAATCTACTTCCAGTGACACTACCAAGAAAACCCAGGAGCTTCTGGGTCACCAGGAGTCAGGACTGACTCAAAGGCACACATTGCATTGCAACTTGCATCTAACTGTAGTTGGGGTTGTTCTTTCCTAGATGCATAACTGCACTTGTCCACATTAAGTTTTATTTATTATACATTTTTATACTGTATTTTCCATTAGATCAATTGCGGTTTACAAGAAACATTTGAATTGTACAAGGAACAGTACATATTCAGTTACATGAAACAATTTAACTATGTACATTAAAACTGATTACAATCAAAAGAGATTAAGAGCAAAACTATATACATATTCTGTCCCAATAGCATGATGTCTACAATTGGGAAGATACTATCATTCAATTTACCATTTGGATGTCCAGTCTTCCAATTTATCAAGGTCCTCTTGCAATTTTTCACAATCCTCTTGTGTTTTATGATTAATCTGTTTTTTAATCAAAAAGAACCAAGTATAACAACAACAACAACAACAACAGGGCCTGTACAAAAGCCACCACCCGCACACCTGAGTGATGGAAAACAGAATATGTACAAATTACAAACACTGCATACAAAATTATACGGGATTACACTATGTACACACGATACACACCCGCAAAGGCCCCCAATTTCCTTATTTGCATAACTCCCCCCTATGGCCCCCAAGAACTCCCCCCTCCAAAGGCCCCCCACTCCCCCTAACAACCCTGCCAGCGGAGTGTACCTGATGGTAAAAGAGAAAAGAAAGAAAGACCCTGAGAGGATACTACCAGGTTTGGGGTGTACTCTGCTCCCAAACCCGCCTTCAGATACCATAGCACACATGAGCAAACTACATCTTTCCCCCCTCCCATCCCGAACCTATCCGCACCCTCCCCCCACCTACCCCTCTGTGTGTCCCCCCCTCCCCCCTTCCCATGCCCTCCCTTGGTAACAGAGGGGTTGACGGGCATCCAAACACTCATATTCTCATACCGAGCTGGCAAGGAGGTGGGCCAAGCAAGCTGCACATTCACCCTACACGGCCCTCAAGGCCGCCTCATAATCCGACTGCACGCTCGCCAAGGCAGTAGGTGCAAGTGTGGTCCCCAGCCCTCCAGGAACCGTTGCCACCGCCGCTCTGTCGTCCGGGCCCACACCTGCTCCATGAGCATTATCCTATGCAGCTGGATTCGCCAAAGTCCACACAGGGGACCCCTAGTATCCAACCATTGCTGCAACACAGTCACGCGAGCGGTCACCAACACCAAACGCAGCCATCTCCATCTCACTTCCCCCAAAGCATTCGACCACGTTAACTCCCACACATCAAGCACCACATTCTTAGCACTCCACAGCACAGGCTGTCGTAAACAGGTGGACAGGTAGGCACGCACCTTCTCCCAAAACCTCTGAACACACCTACAATGCCAAAACATATGTCCTAACGTGGCCCGAGGGGTTGTGCACCATGGGCATCGGTGATCGTCTCCCACCCCCGCCCGCCATGCCCTGAGAGGCGCAAAGTATAACCTTCGCAAAATCTTATATTGGGTGTCACGATACGGGACTAGAATACTCACTGATGATATAGCAACCAGCCCCCGTAGGAGCTCCTCCGCACTCACCGCTTCCCCTAGATCAGCTGTCCATGTGGACGCCAGAGGTGCCAAGTCAAGGGGGGGAACCCCTTCCCATAACATCTTATTGAGCCAAGACACCCGCATTCCCTGTTCACCCCCCAACAACGCCATCTCCACCGTCGTACTCACCTCCCCATGCAAAGATGTCGCGGGAACCGATCGAACATAACTACGAAGTTGTGCGTATCGGAAAACATCATTTTGAGCTAATGGGTATTGCTGGCACAAGGTGGAAAAGTCAACCATCCCCCCTTCCGGGGTCAACACATGTTCCAAATTAATGATCCCCATCCGGTCCCATGCCAAAAAAGGCGATTTCCCCAAGCCCGGTGCAAAGTCCTCGTTTCCTCGAATAGGAAGATAAGGGGTATGTACTGCCACAAGTCGGTGACCTGTACAGAAATGTCGCCAAGCCTGTCTTACCGGGTCTAAAAGAACTTGCCGAAGAAGAGGACCACCCCCCACCCCCCGAATTCCTTTAGCATGAAGAAGATATCGCAGGTGCAATGGAGATACCACAGCCGCAAGCGTACCGGCAGGAGAGTAATCCTCTAAATCCCATAACCAATCACGAACAAACCGTAGCAGACAGGCAGTATTGTATTTCCGCACGTCTGGGAAACCTAACCCGCCTAACTCCCGAGGTTGACTAAGTACGCTCAAACGCACCCGAGGCCTACCCCCTCGCCAAAGCAACCGATTAAACTCCCGATCCACCCGCCGAATATCAGAGCTTTTAAGAAATAGCGGAAGCGTCTGAAGCACATAAAGAAGCTTAGGGAATAGAGTCATCTTGCACAAGGCCACACGCCCTCCCAGGGACAGCGGTAAATCTCGCCACTTAGCCACCGCTGACGATATAGAGGCAAGCACTCGATCAACATTCAAGCTATACAGGTCCCCAAGGTCTGCCGGCAAATAGATCCCCAGATATTTAAAACAGCCATCCACCCAGCGCAAGGGGAAAGCACCCTGC
Organism: Ichthyophis bannanicus; assembly: GCA_033557465.1. Classification (NCBI taxonomy): domain Eukaryota; kingdom Metazoa; phylum Chordata; class Amphibia; order Gymnophiona; family Ichthyophiidae; genus Ichthyophis; species Ichthyophis bannanicus. Next base: position 1,386,071,102 of record CM066032.1, on the reverse strand, counting down.
CAGGCCCGTCCCATCGCAGCCCCCAATAACATCGCCTCCGACTTATCCAAATTAAGTTTAAAGCCTGAAACCCGCCCGTAGTCCCGTATTAGATGTAAAAGAGGAGGCAGCCCAGCCTGCGGATCCCCCAAGTGCACTAGCAAGTCGTCCGCGAATGCCGCCACACGAAATTCCTCCCTGCCCATCGGTACCCCTCGAAATTGCGTAGCCGCACGGATCTTATGCAAAAGAGGTTCCAGAGTAAGAACAAATAAAAGTGGGGATAGCGGGCACCCCTGCCGTGTCCCCTTCTGAATAGCAAATTCTTCTGTCACATCGCCATTCACTAAGAGGGCCCCAATCGGAGCAGCATACAACAACCGGATCACATCTACAAAGAAGCCCTTGAACCCCATCACCTCAAGAACTTGGTACATAAAGCTCCATTGGACCCTATCAAACGCTTTTTCAGCGTCGAAGCTGATAAGTAAGGAGCCGTGACTCTCAACGTGCTCCGAACAAATAGAGAGCAGGATCCGGTGCAGATTATGGGACACCTGGCGACCTCTGACAAACCCCACCTGGTTGGGATGTATCAAAGTCGGCAGCAAAGGGGCCAGCCTATCCGCCATAATTTTAGCGAAAAGTTTAATATCTACATTGAGAAGCGAAATTGGGCGATAAGATCCCGGAAGAAGGGGATCCCTCCCAGGCTTGGGCAAAACAGTAACTAGTGCTTTGTTCGCCTCATATGGGAACCGTCCTCTTTGTACCAAATCCTCATAGTATCCTACCAGGGGGGCCACCAAAGCGGCACCTAAGAGCTTGTAAAATTTGCCACGAAAGCCGTCAACCCCCGGAGCTCTGCCATTCTTCAGATGTTTAATACCCTCCTGAACCTCCCTCCCCGAGATTGGCCGGTTAAGGAGCTGTAGCTGTTCAGCATTAAGCCGCGGTAAGACACATCCGCTTAAAAAAAACCAACCCTCGTCCTCCCGGTCTCCCTCATTCGCATAAAGATGTCGGTAAAAATCGGTGAAGACGGCCTCAATCGCCTTCTTGTCCCGCTGGACTGCCCCATTGGGATGCCGGATGGCCCCAATATATCTGGCTCCTGCCGCCGGTCGCACCAGAGCCGACATCAACTTACCAGCCCTGTTACCATGTTGATATAGCTTGAATCGGTAGTACATCAGAGATTTCTGGGCCCGGCGGTGAAGGACCGTTTCCAGTTCCAATTGAATTTCATGCAGTGCGCGTTGATTCGCTGCAGTCTTGTGTGCTGCTACCCTCCTCCGAGCCCTGGCCAGATCCTTCTCCAATAACAAAATCTGTTGGTTTAAGCGTTTACGTCGCATTCCATGATAGCTAATGATTTCCCCACGCATAACCGCTTTTCCGGCTTCCCAAAGAAGAGCGGGAGAGGTCTCCGGCGTGTCATTAAAGGTCATATAGTCCCCCCAGCACTTCCGAATGTGCGCCTCAAACTGAGCGTCCTCACTAAGGTCCAAAGGATATCTCCAAAGCCGGTTACCATTAGAGCCAGGGTTGCGAAGCTCCAACACAACTATCGCATGATCAGAGAGAACCTGGGACCCAATTACTGAAGCTGCTACCCGCCCAAACAAAGCCTCCGAGATCAAAAAATAATCAATACGGGACCTTGTCCCATGGGCCCGGGACATATGAGTATAATCTCATTCCCCTGGGTGCAGAACCCGCCAAATGTCCAGCAATCGATACGCCTCACATATCCCCCACAAGTGCTTACGAGCCCTTTGACTCCCGCCCCCCCCCCTCTTCCAGAGCGGTCAAGAGTAGTGTCCAGCACCTCATTGAGATCCCCACCCATAACCACCTGGTAGCCCCCGGTATCTTCCAAAATATTAGCCAGAGACCGGTAGAAGCCTGCCTCATAAACATTAGGCCCGTACACCGAGCAGATAGCCACCTTCAAACCATTGAGTGCCCCCCATACACATACATAACGGCCCTCCGGGTCCGCAACGACACGCTCCTCAACCCAGGTAACGGATTTGGTGATTAAGATGGCCACGCCTCTCTTCCGCCCCACAGCTGGGGCCCCATAAACATGTGAAATAGAGCCCCTGCGTAATTTCGCATGCTCCTCCTCCGATTGATGCGTTTCTTGAAGCAATATCACATTAATGCGTTGGCGTTGCAGGTGCTGCAGCACCTTGTAACGTTTAATCGGGGAGCCTAACCCACAAACATTCCAGGTAGCGAAGCGAACAGCACTACCCAATATCCACACTCCAATTGAGCCTCCAATAAAGAATGGCCCGTCCATCCAGTGGGCGAAGACCCCCCCAGCCTAGGGTCTCCCCCCCATCCACATCCAAGCTGTCCAAAATTGCCCCAGCCACGTCCACACCAACCATCCGACATACAAGCCCAACCAACAAACATACCATCTCAGCCACACACACAAGCCTTGCAGATATCTGGTAACCCCATCACCCCTCTGAAGTAAGTCAATCTGCTTGCCCCTCCCCACCCCCCCAGTCCCCCCTTACTTTAACCATCCCCCCCTCATCAACATATCCCCTTATACCCCCTCATTCCCCATCTACCTTAACAAACTCTTCCTACCTACCCGAGGCCGGCGACTTCCTATGGCGATCGGGCCCACCCCTCTACAGGGTCCCAAGCTCCCCCCCCCCCAGTCAGCCAGTATCCTCCCCGCTCCCAGGCCATGCCCCGATTCTGTTAACCATGCTGGGCTTCCAGAGGCACTACCCCCAAACCCTCGGATGCCCATGGCCCAACACACTCCATCCCATTCCAAGCTGCTGCTTCGAAGAGTGGGGTAGGGGGAGCGAAATCACATAATCCAGCCTCTACACCCCCCTTCCCAGGTTGCTCCGCCTTCCTCATGCATTAGACACCCACACTAGGAATGCCCGCACGTTATAGCATGCCCTCGCAAAAAAAAAAAAACGAGAGGAGAGAAGAAAAAAAAACGAAAGCGGGGACAGAGGCGTCCGAGGACCCAGTCACCGCCCCCGACCCCCTCCACCTCTACACCACTCCCCCCCCCTCCACGCCGAGGCCCGGAATAACATCCGGAAGCAGGAGGGGGAGGCCCACCGGAGGCAGAAAGCCCAGATAGAAGTTGCCCCCAGTAAGCCCCCACCCCGCCCCGCCCCGTGGACATCCGATGGGAACAGCCGACATACAGTGTTAAGAGATAAAGAGATACAAAGAAGCCCTTAAAGATAGGCAAGGCCGGGTCCAGTCAGCGATGCCCGCGCCGCGGACTTCAGAGGCATGTGACAATTCACACAAAGACATCCCCGGGGGCAACAGCAGTAATCGCAAAGTGGTCCCAGGCTCGATTTGCCGAGATAGCCCACCAATCAAACATTCAAGCAAATAAACACCTCCCCCATTGTAAAGACATACCGTCCCCCCTATGCAGCACTTCAACCTACCCGGAGCAAAGGAGCTTCCAGTTCCGTCCCCAGACCCACGGGAGGGAGCAATCCAATTCCTGTCCATCACCAGGGAACCCAAAAAGGAGAAAATAGGAAAGGAAGGAAAAAACGGAAAATTTAATAGAAAGGGAAATATAAAACCAAAGTAGGAATAGTTTAATTTTGGACTTAAACTAAAAGTAAAAGCAAAATCAAAATAAATTGAATACTTAAAACTTATTTATTTATTTATTTATTTAAAGTCTCTTTTATACCGCGCTATTCAGCATCAGTGCGGTTTACAATAAACAACGAACATACACATTTCCAATAGTACTTTGTGTTTACATATGAACAGGAGAATCAACTTGGCTAACAGGGTAACTATATACAATAACAATATATACAATTTACAGGCTGGTCATGTGTTCTTATGTGTACTTATATTGGTCATGTGTTCTTATGTGTACTTATATTGAAAACGTAAAACACGTGCCTCTATCTCCCCCCCTGCCCGCTCCTGCCCCTCCCCCTCCCCCCACCCTACCAGTTGCCGCATGCTGGCCCGGGCTCCCCAAGCCTGCCCCCCCCCCAGAAAGAAAGAAAGAAAGAATTAAGGGGATAAATCCCCACCGACCAAAATCAAGAGCTAGAGGGAGAAGGAGAGGGAAAACATAAGCAGGGGGGGGAAGAAAAAGAAACAGTCCTCCAAGTGGGCGCCAGGCCAAAGCCCCAATCCAACAGCAGCCAACCAACAGCTAAGTGTGGAGCGTAGTATCGCCAGGGCCATACATCCTCCGACCCCCCGCACAATGGTACCCTAACATATGTCCATAGTACATAATACTATAAAGTACAAATCCTCCAAAGGACATGGCCCTCGTATACCCCTTCCAAGCCCAGCAGGATCAGAGCTTCGACGTCCAAGCAGCAGCTCTCCAGCAAAGTCACAGTCACAGAACCTGCATCAGGTCCCCGTCACGGAAGGCTCCCCCAGCTGTGTCAACCATGTGCGCGCTTCTTCCGGGGTCCCCAGCACTTTCATTCGGCCTTGATGCTCCACTCGGAGTTTGGCAGGGTACAGGAGGGTGAAGCGGATAGCTCTGTTAGCCAGCTGAGCGCAGATCAGAGAGAAAGCTCGGCGTTGTTGGCGCAGCTGGGAGTAGTCCTGAAACACCAAGAGCTGCGTTCCCCCATCTCCACGTCTCCGCTGAGCCCTTGCCGCCCGCAACACCATCTCCTTCTGCCTATAATCCAAAAAACGGGCAATCACCACACGTGGTCTCACCGCCTCCTCACGCCGCGGGCCCAGGCGGTGCACACGCTCAAGATGTATTGGAGGCGCCAAATCTCCAGCCACAAGTTGCTCCATCCAACTAGAGAGATATTTAGGGAGAGCAGAGTCCAGCACAGATTCAGGGACCCCGACGAAACACAGGTTTTTCCTGCGGCCCCGATTCTCGAGATCCTCCAATTTATCAGCTTGGGTTTTCGCCAGCGCCTCGAGAGCTTGTAGTCGGGCAGCCATAGAGTGTTGAACATCCTCCACACCGGAGATATGCTCTTCTGCCTGTTCCATTCGGCCTGTAAAATCTGCGATCTTTTGGGCCACCACGCTCAGCTGGCCGCCGAGGTCACAGAAGCGCTCGTCCAGCGCTTTTACTACGGCCGCGCTCACCTCCGCCACCATATTACATTCGCCATCAGATGAGGGGCTTTTAGGTGCCCCGTCGGCCATTTTAGAGTCAGGGCCCCGGGCACGCTCTTTCTTCATCGTTTTTGTAGCCATCGGGCTGCACCCCGCGCTCGCGGTCTTCGCCGTTTCTGTCCTGCCGCACTCTCCGAAAATATTAAAGCCAGCCAGGGGTTGTCAGCTTGCCAGGAATATTGGGAATTGCAAATCAGTGGGATGGGTGCCCGGAGCTGATCTTCTTGCGACCGATCAGCTCAGCGCCATACCGGAAGTCTCATCCTCTTGTGTTTTAACAACTGAATAATTATGTGTCTTCTGCAAATTTGATTGCCTCACTCATTATTCCCATTTCCAGGTCATTTATGAATATGTTAAAAAGCAGTGGGCCCAACACAGATCCCTGTGGTACTCCACGATTTACTTTTCTCCGTTGAGAAAATTGACCATTTTGCCCTACTCTCTGCTTTTTATCTTTTAACCAGTTCCTGATCCACAGTACTACACTGCCTCCAATCCCATGACTTTTTAATTTCGCCAAGAGTCTCTCATGAGGGACCTTGTCAAAGACTTTCTGAAAATCCAGATACACTATATCAATTGGCTTACCTTTATCTACCTGTTTATTCACACCTTCAAAAATATAACAGATTAGTAAAACAAGACTTTCCTTGGCTAAAGCCAAGTTGACTTTCTCTCATTAAAACATGACTATGTATATGATCAGTAATTTTATTCTTTATAATGGTTTCTACCATTTTTCTGGTACTTATGTCAGGCTCACTGATCTGTAGTTCCCAGGATCACCTCTGGAACCCTTTTTAAAAATTAGTTACATTGGCCACTCTCCAATCTTCAGGTACTACAGATGATCTCAATGATAGTTCACAGATTACTAATAGTAGGTCTGCAAACTCATATTTCAGTTCTTTCAACTCCCTTGGATGCATGCCATCTGGTTCAGGTGATTTGCTACTCTTCAGTTTATCAAATAGTTGTAATACATCTTCCCATAGTATTGATATTTCTTTCAATTCTTCTGTGGCATCACCTTTAAATACCATTTCAGTCATGGAACAGATCCCTACATCTTCCTCAGTAAAGACAGAAGCAAATAAATCATTCAGTCTCTCCGCTATGACCTTGTCCCCTCTTAGTGCCCCTTTTACCCCTCTATCATCTAATGGTCCAACTGATTCTCTCACAGTTTTTTTTTTTTGCTATGAATGTACTTGAAAAAATCTTTATTACACATTTTTGCTTCCACAGCAAACTTCTCAAATTCTCTCTTTGCCTGCCTTATCAATGCCTTGCATTAACTTGTCAGCGCTTATGTTGTCATTTCTGTATGTTGATGCTCTTACGTTTGGGGTGTTTCTTAGGCTTGCCCAGTTTTGGAAGAGGTTGGCCAGAGTCTGCGGTGAGGGTTCGTCACTTGAGTTGCTTTGTGTAGGATTTCTTACTAAGGATTTCACTATTTCAAACAGCTCTCAAGGTTGGTTTAGTGAGTTTAAAATGATTTTAGTGTGGTATTCTCTTTTATTTATTAAAAACATAAAACTCCTTTTCTTTCAGCAAGGTGCATTTCTCGGCAGCATGCATATTATATGGTCTGAGGTAAGTGTAGAAGAGTACTTTCAATCACACAGTGTTGAAAAGACTAAAATAAAAGTAAGCAAGAAAATCAGTAACTTAATTAGGGCAACAGATGGCATGGCTTCATGCCATCGCTTTATATAGGCTTAGAGGATGGCATATGTCTTTCAGGCATAGGTACTGAAATTTTCAATATGACACTGTGGTTGGATAGGAAAACCACAGGTTGCATCTGGGTGGGGGAGCAAGGTTCATTGGACATATTCTAACATGACCAATGGCCAAGTCCTTTGGATTAGCAGAGAGAGTTCTATGAAAGGTTTGGGCCCAGAATGATGGTTTATGGTTTATTAAAATTTTGATATACCGCTCTTTGAACATAGTATCAGGGTGGTTTACAATAACAAAAACATTAGAAAAAAAAAGAAAAGAATGCCATTAAAATTAAGAGAAAGTATACAGACAGATTAAAATAGGAGGGGTGGAGAGGAGGAGGGAGGGGATTCAGAGTATCCGGGGTTCCTCAGGTACTACTACATGGCTGTGATCAAGATTAACCACAGATTTTCATAAAATGTGTGAAAGGAATACAACTGGAACTTCTAGAATGACCAAGTTGTGATGCTTGACTGTACCCAGCACAGAGGACAGAGAAGGCCCAGAATGATTGGTCAGTCAGTGGATAGGCAAATATGCTGTAATACACAGACCTTCTTTAATTCATATTTGCAGTTGCATTGAGAAATATGATTTTTGTGCTATACAACACACAGAGTGATATGCAAAGTTATGCAGCCTATAAAAATGAATAGACAGGAGAAGGCCAGATATAGTCTCTCTACACAAAAGTGGAAGTAAGGAAGAGATTGGGAACTATAGGCTATCCAGTTGCTCCTGCCCCATTAGCGGTCCAAGATCAAAATGGCATCTCGGACTCCTAGTAGTAGTCTTATGATAGTACTTGCTAGGGGTCAAACTGCCAAATATGGGCACATCCCCTTATTTGGCAGCTAGAGCCTTAGCTACAGTATGGCAAGACTGGAGGAGTTAGAAGTGTCATTTTGATCCTGGATTGTCAACAGGACAAAAGAGACTGAAGATTACTCTTGTTCCCCACTAGACATCAGATACTGTACCCCTGATAAGAGCAGGGAGAAAGGAGTGCTGAGGGGTGAGGGCAATTTTTGAAGGATGTCAAGGGGTCCTAAGGGTTTTGGGGGGGGATCAACGAAAATGTTTGAAGCATGTCAGGGGAGATTACTCTTGTTCCCCACTAGACGCCACATACCCCTGATAAGAGCAGGGGAAAGGGAGTGTTGAGGGGTGAGAGCAGTTTTTGAAGGATGTCAAGGGGTACAGAGGGGGGGGGGTTGGGGGGATCAATGACAATTTTTGAAGCATGTCAGGGGATTCAGGGGATGGGGGAATGGGGGGATATGTACTGTTGGGGGTACTGGGGGTGGGGAGATCTTTGGAAGGATGTTAGGGGTGTGGGGGGCTGCAGTAACGTTTTGAAGGCTATCAAGAGTTCTGGAGCAGTTCCATGGGTAGAAGAATGTATGCTAAGATGGTATGGTAGTCTCAAGGGATAGAAGATATTTGGAAGGATATTAGGGAGTGTGCGGGTTGAGGGAACTTTATGTAGGCTATCAGGAGGTCTAGGAGAATTCAGGGGGTGGAGGGATGTGCGCTAAGATGGTGGAGGGTTCTCAGGAGTGGGAGATGTCTGGAAGAATGTCATATGGATCCAGAGGTAGGGAGGAGGCGTTATGATCTACTGGCCCCTTTCTGCATTGCTGATAGCACAACTACAACTGCACTTAATGCACAATAAATTTGCAACTGCACTTAACAAGCAGCAAATTTCCGCCCTGTGTGGTAGCTATATAGTCAGATGGTGACTATACCCCCAACAGTCACCAAGCAGGCTTTGCACTTGTCACACATTAATTTTTACATTTAATATGTGTTAGGGGCAAGAATCTACTGTACTTTGGTTAAAAGTCCCCCTAAGCGGAGGAAGTGACGTCACCCAGGTGATGGCGGCTTAACTGTAGAGCTCCCGTCGGGACGCTGAAATAAAGGTGAAATTAGCTTTTTGTACCCCTTCTCACGGAGGTGCGGTGATTATTGAGGCTCCCAGGTTCGTCGGAGATGTCGGTGCACAAAAAACTGGCCAAGTTTAAGTCTCCATATGCAGACGGGGGAGAGAGAAAGATGCGGGACCCACAGGAGTACATGGCGTCGGGTGAGGAGTTAGAAGAAGAACTGGATCGAGCTGATGAAAGTTGCACAATAGGAGACATATGGGGCTGGATGCGATCTCTGAAGCGGGAGAAAATTGCCACCCAAGGAGAGATTAAGGAGACCCTTGCAGAAATCAAGGGGGAAGTGCGTGACTTGGGGCATAGAGTGGAGACACTGGAAGAGCAGGTTGATCAACAGGCAGAGAGAGACTCAGAGACAGTGGCTCAGATGCAGCATTTATAGTCCAAGCAGGAACTATTTCGAGATAAACTTGAGGACCTTGAAAACCTCATGCGAAGGAATAATGTGCGGGTCAGGGGGCTTACGGAGACGGAGGTGTTTGCTGATGCAGTTGAGGTGATCCAGAAGGTGTGTCAGTTTCTGCTGCAGGGAGAAGAGGGCAATGCTGAGGGAGATGCGATTTCGGTGGAGAGGGCTCACAGAGCGCTGGGCCCTCCGAGAGCAGGAAAACTGAGGGATATCGTGCCCTGCTTGTCTTCCTATGCCCAAAAGGAGCAGGTGATGTGGATGGCAGCCTGGAGGAGGAGCTTTATATGGGAAGGAGAGAGTGTGGGGTTGTACCATGACTTGTCAGCTGGCACATTGCAACGTCAAAGGGACATGAGACCAGTAATGCAGTATCTAATATCAGAGAAAGCGAAGTATCACTGGCTTTTTCCCTTTTCCCTGCTGATGGATATTAATGGCAGGGGTTTCCGAGTGCGCACAGTGGAGGAGGCCTGGAAAACTTTGCGTCAAGAAGGCACATCTAATTTGCCTGAACAAGCAAAGGCACCGGTACAGACTGGGTACAGGGGGTCCTTTCCTAGATGGGAGAGGGTCCCGGTGAAGAGCCAGCGCCTTTGGCGGAAATCTGGAAGACAGGAGAAAGTCAGGGCCACAGGAGCAGCCTCAGAATTGATGCCTACGTGAAGCCTCAGGTCTTGGACTTTGAATGGACCTGTATTTGATTTATTAAGTGTTAAGGGGGAGAGGAGGTGATTTGCTGGTTGGTTGGGTGCTGTGGAGGGAGGTGATCTGGGGGCCTGGAAGGTTGGGGAAGAAATAAATGTGACTGTTTCTTAATTGGCGTGTGGAGGAGGGGGGTTGGAGGGGGAGGGAGGGGAAAAGATGGGGGAGCGGAGTGGGGTGCAATAAAAGGTAATGTGGGGGGAGTGGGAATACACAGCATCCCCGGGGAGGTCCCTTCCTCGGAGAAAAGGCAGACTGGAGTTCCGTGAGTTGGGGTGTTGGGGGGTGGGGGGGGGGGAGGCATCAACATTGCGAAAATGGAGGAGTATGAGATGAGAAAATGGCTGTTGGTCTGAAAGTTGGGACTTTGAATGTGAGGGGACTTAACTCTCCACAAAAAAGGAAAATGTTGTTGTGGGAGCGCTGGGAGCATCACTGGCAGGTGGCATTTGTGCAGGAGACGCATCTGCGCAAGCGTGATGAGAGATTGCTTAACTCAGGAAATTTTCAATTCTTTTTTGCAGCGGAAGAGGGTGACCACCAGAAAGTAGGGGCAGCATTGTTGATTAAGTGGGATGTTCCCTTTATGTTTCCAGGGGGGGGGGGGGGGTGGTTCCAGAAGGCGGATGGGAGGGCACTGGTGGTGTGGGGAGAGTTGTTTGGGGAAAAGGTAACCCTGGTTTTGGTGTATAGACCGAATTCTGCTCAGACTGGGTTCTGGGAGGATTTGGGTAAATGGTTGGCTGGGAAGATCCAGGGGAAGCTTTTGGTAGGGGGTGATTGTAATATTGTGTTGGATGGGTGGTCTGGGAGGGGAGGAGGGCGGGACCTGGGTTTGAGAAGCTTCCAGAAGTGGTTGCATGATTATGACTTGGGGGATCTTTGGAGGTTGGCTTACCCCCTGACACGGGATTATACATACTACTCGGCAGTTCATGCTTCATATAGTCAGATAGATTACCTTTTGGGGGACAATTATTGGCGGGAGGCTCTGGATAAGGTAAAGAGAAGTAGTGCAACATGGTCAGATCATGCCCCAGTTGAGACGTGGTTTGGATCATCTTGTGAACCGGGTCGTAGAACCTTTTGGAGGTTGAATGAGTATCTTCTTCAAGGGGAAGAGGTACCTCAACATTTAGAGAAGGTGGTCAGGGATTATATGTAATTGAATGATAATGGGGAGGTAAACACGGGGGTTCTCTGGCGGTGGTGGGGGGACATCTCCTTCAGTTGGGAGCACAGCAGAAGAGGAAGAGGGAGGAGGAAGTCCAGCGCCTAACAGGACAGCTGGTGATTCTTGAGAGGGCTCATAAGTAGAGGGGGGACCCTAGGATACAGGGACAATCAGAAGACATTAGACGGGAGTTGAATGCCCTTCAGTTGGAGAGGATATCTTATCAGTTGGAGAAGGTGAGACAAAGATATTATGAGTTTGATAATAAGGCAGGACGTCTTCTGGGAAATAAGTTACATTCTCAGAGAAGGAGACAGGCTATTGCTAAAATAAAAGGACCTCAGGATACAATGTTGTTTAAAGGAAAGGACATTAGGGATCAATTTCGGGAATATTAAAAAGGAGCCATTGGGAGATGAAGCCATTGGGAGCCATTGGGAGATGAAGTGACTATTATGCAATACCTGCAGAATGGGGGAGAGGGGAGTGCTAAGTTGGAGGAGCCCTTGGGGGAAGGGCTGGATCAGGTTATTGTTCTTGATGAGGTCTTGAAGGTCATTAAGTGCCTGGCACCGGGCAAGGCGCTGGGACTTGATGGATTTACGGGAGTGTTTTATAAAAAATTATCTGGGGTGCTGGGACCTAGTTTGTTGAGAGTATTTAATGCAGTCCTACAGGGGGAAGTCCTGTCGGCGTCAATGAACCAAGTTGCTATAGTAGTGATCCCTAAACCTGGGAAAGATACGGCGGTGTGCGGGTCATATCACCCCATATCATTATTAAATATTGTTGTCAAGATATTGACAAAGGTCTTGGCAGAGAGGCTCGGACTGTGTCTGCCCGGTCTGGGCCACCTGGACCAGTCCGGGTTTATAGAGGGCCGGCAGATGGTGGATGGGATAAGGAGAGTCATTCAGTTGGCGTGGTTGGCAAAAAAGGAACAACAGCAGGCTATGTTTCTCTCAATTGATGCAGAAAAGGCATGCGATAGGGTAAACTGGGACTTCCTGTTGGTGGTTTTGAAATACATAGGTATAGGCCCTAATTTTATGTTTTGGATTAGAGCCTTGTATGAGGCACCAGAGGCTGCGGTATATGTTAATGGGGGTTACTCGGAGTTCTTCTCCCTGGGACGGGGGACACATCAGGGGTGTCCGCTGTCCCCATTACCTTTTGCCTTAGTTATGGAATCTTTGGCAGCTAGGATTAGGTCACTGGGTGACATTTGAGGGATAGTGGTGGGGTCTTCCCAACCCAAGATTGCTTTATTTGCAGATGATTTGCTTTTTACCCTGACACAGCCGGTTACTTCTCTACTGATTTTGTTGCGTGAGTTAGGGAAATACGGGGCGTTCTCTGGCTTTAAAGTCAATTGGGATAAAACGGAGGCCATGTCGCTTATGTTGCACCCTCGGATGATTCAGAGTCTGAAGTCCTCATTTCCGTTTAGGTGGATGAGTGGGTCTATCCAATACCTGGGGGTTCAGATTACAGCAAATTCACTACGATTGTATGGTGCAAATTATCCACCGTTATTTGGGCAGTTACAAAAGGATATGTCTAGATGGAGGGAGGGGGAGTTGTTGTGGCTCGGGAGGATAGCGGCTCTGTAAATGAATATGTTACTGCGTTTGATATACTTGTTCCAAATGCTGCCGGTCCAGGTGTGCGGTAGAGAGTTGCATCAACTGCAGAGTCAAGTGTTTGCATTTGTTTGGGGGAACAGTTGCCCTAGAGTGAGCCATCAGGTAATGTATGTGACACGGGAGGAAGGTGGACTGGGGGTCCAGGATTTGGGGTGGTATTATGCAGCGGCTCAATTTCTCCAGGTGTTTGAGTGGAGGGAAGGGGCTGGAGAGTCCAAACACTTCAGGGAGATGGAACAATATTGGGCATTGGAGATAAGATTGAAGATGGGTCCTTCTCCGGGGGGTTGATGGAGGGAAAATCCTTATATGTGGCGTTTATTAGCTCAATGGCATAAGGCACGGAGGAAGATTGCTCCATTGTCGAGTTTTTCATTGTTAGTCCCGGTGAGTGCGACCTCGGGATTTATTCTGGGTCGAGAGGGGGTGTTCAAGAGATGGGAAAGGGAGGGGTTGGACACCTTTAACAAATTTATAGAGGATGGGGAGTTGATTTCCTTCCCCGATCTTTGGGTGAGATATCATCTGCTTAATGGGGATTTTTTTGCCCATTTGCAAGTTAAGCATTTTCTGCATCAAAAGGCAAACCGGGAAAGCTCGGAAGCCACTATGGATGCTCGGGAAGTGTTGTGGCTGGAGTATGAGAAAACTAGGGGGCTTATAACGCTATTATATCGAACCTTTCTGGGGGCTCCCTTCTGAAGTTCCCGCACCATCGGGAGTGGGAGAGGGTTTTGGGGGGAGAGTTGGATGAGCAGGAATGGAAGAAAGTGAATGTGAACATAGTGCGCCAGGCCTTATCGGTGGTGATAAGGGAGACCTCCTATAAACTGCTTTATCATTGGTATTATACCCCGGCGAGGTTGCATAGGATGTTTCCTGCAGTATCTGACTGATGTTGAAGGCAATGTGGGGCGGTGGGAACTTTTATACATGTTTGGTTGGAATGTCCGGAGGTTCATACTTACTGGAGGGAGGTGGGGGACCAGATCTCTGATATATTTGAGGTGGACTGGGGACCTGATATGGGGTTTTCTTTGCTGGGAATTTGGCCTGTAGGGGGCATTAAGAGATGGGAGCGGCCCATACGAGTGTGTATTCAAGCTGCCCGCAGTGAGATTGCTAAAGCCTGGAAAGAACATTGGTTACCAGGAATGGAGCAGTGGAAGAATTGGCTGCGTAGAATTGTCCTGATGGAACAACTAACAGCGCTATGTCGTCAGGAGCAGGAGGGCTTCAAAATTTTATGGACACCATTGCTGAATTACTTAAAATGAGATGCCTTGGGGGGGAGGGGGGAGAAGGGCGGGGGGAGGGGTAAGGGAGGGGGTAAGGGGTAAGGGGGGGGGTAAAAGGGGTTTAAAAATGGTTTGGTTTTGAATGACAATTGAAGTGTTGGAAATTTGTTGATTGTTCCAAATGTCAAATAAAAATTAAATTTTCAAAAAAAAAGTCCCCCTAATCTAACGGGATCAGCAACTGAGCAGGAAGGGTCATGAGAGAGTGGGTTGCAAGAATCTAATGGGCTGAGGGGGGAGGAAAGCAGTCTATGGATGCCTGGCATTTTAGATATCAGACACATTTTTTTTTCTTGCATAAAGTTAACAATGAATTGATTTATTGCATTACTCATTTTCAGATTATCTAAGTTGATATCCTCCTCCCTAGATATTTGGCATGCTGCTGCTTCACAAAACCCATCTATTTGTAATCCTGGAATGAATGTTGACAAAATGCCCTCAAAGGATTCACATATTAGCTTTCTTACCAAGCCTGCATTTTCCATATAGTGTTATGACTCACCACTATTTAATTGTTCACTTAGTCTATGCTCTGTTATATGAGTTATTTCTTCTGAGTTGATGTGTGTGACATCCTTTGTACTATTCATAAAATGCATCAAAAATGTAAATCTCTTTTTATTTGCAGAGGTTATATTTACATTTTTCTTCAAACCCAGCAAAAATAATTGGTGTAAGTATTCAAAACTATTTAATAGGTTATCCTTAGGAGTTAAACAAATAAGTATTCCTGCCCACAATCTGGTTAACTTATTGTCTGGGCAAAATTTTTTTTTTTTTAATTTAAGTTTTTATTCAATACTTTTGTTGTACAAAACACCATATGTGCACAACATTTATATCTACACCTTTAACTAAACATGGTTTACATTCTTTCCAACTAACTTCTATTATGGCTTCATTAACTGTACATGTATTCTGTAATAAACCATCATTTATCATCCCCTGCATTTGTATTGAATATTTTCATTTCTTTCTAAAAGCCCTCTCCTCCCCCCCCCCATCCTTTCTCACCTCCCCCCTCCCGCTAGATTCCTGGCAGAATAGACACAATGACTAAATGGAGTAGCATATACTATTGAGACATTCATACAATTAAAGCAAGCTTTTGCACCCTCTTCAATCCATTTCAAAGCTCCTGTCCTCCTGTGTGTTACCTAGCTCCTTCTGCTCTCCTGTACTATCGGACATTCTCCTTTCCGCTTTACTATCTTCTGATAAAACTCTTCTTTCCTGCTCCCACCTTGTCATATTTATATAGTTTTATCACCAAATGCATAAAGCCACCACTTCTAGTTAACAAACAGACCCGCCCCAATCATTGGATCACAACCCGCTGCACTGCCAGTCAACCATGTACACCCCCAAAATAATGACAGATGGCCCCCTAATTACCCAGCAATGACCAATAACCCACCATCCCAACTGCTCAACCTTTTATATTCTCCCCCTCCCCATCCCTGTGCCCCCTTCCCATCCCTCCCCATCCCAACCTACCTACCCCACCCCACCTACTCCTCCCCTCCCCCCCTATCCCACCCCTAACACCCTACACAGCATTCCCCACTCCTCCTCAAATCGAACTCCCCTCATCCTCCTAACAGCTGTCTGTCTGGGCAAAATTTAACTAGTTGAATATAGGCAAGGAAAGAAGCTTGTTGGAGGCAGGCAAAACGTTTAAGCAGGCGACACTGAAATTCAGCACTATAAAGCTGACTGTATATGGGTCGCATGGAAAGTATCACACAAGTTGCATGCATAAGTCCCTATTTTCAAGGACTTACATGCGTGACTGGGCAGTAGTGTGTGTGCTTCACCTAGGCGCTATTCTCTAAGGGCGGGGATAAGTGCCTATCATGTGTGTCATCTGGTGGGCCTGACTGAGAGTGGCACCTGGGTAGAGCACAGATGTGGCCTTTGCCAGCACACATAAGTTATAAAATACTATGACATGAATGTGTTGGATCACCATTCTAGGCACACCAAGTTACAGCTACCTTCGAGCAGCTGTAAGTGGCCACACCTAGGTTCCAGTGTGTCCATATGCCCCCATTTTATAATGTAGTGTATAAACTAGGCCTGAACTACATGTGCTGAACCGCGTGTTGCCATTGCGGAGGAATACAAAATTACCCTCCACTTCGTTCAAGTTACCCAGTTAAGTTAGGCCAGAGAAACATTTGGTCTAAAATTAACCGGATACGAGCTTGTATTCTTCTTTGCCTCTTCCCCTCTCTCTTTAATTTCTCCTCCTTAAACCACTTCTCTGCTGCCTTCCCTCTAATCTCTTTTATGAGGTCACAGTATGAGGTTCCAAGAAGACTGAAATCAAGAAAGCATGGGATAAGCACTCAGGATCACTGCATACAAAGAAGTGAAGGGAAACTGAACATCAGCTGGAGTCTACAGCTATGCACCAGGAATGAAATTGTGCAGAATAATTGGACCTTAAAGTCCTTTGGCTTCATGTACTAAAATGGAAAGTAACTTTGCAAAAGTGCACCTTGCAGGAAAATTAGCATAAAATGCTAATGCCAAAGCTCAGGTGTTTTGTGCATGTTTTCATACATAGTGCCCTTTTGTGATGTCACTTTGCAAAGTTAACTTTTGCATTAATGAACAACTATTATTCAAAGTTATTCATTAATAAAAAAACCCCTCTGAAAATGAGTGAGCATATGCTTTGTGGACCAATTTTTGCTGAAAGTATGACCACTGCTCAAGAGCAAGAGCAACAGGAGATAGAAGTCCCTTTGTGCAGTGCTGTCATAAAACTAAAGGGTCCACTGGCTCAATCTGGAGTCCCTCATGGACCCCCCTCTCCTAAGGTGACCTCTGCTCCTTGGTGGTCCTGTAGGCCCAAACATCTCTTCCCATTCCTGACGTGAGGTTAAAATCTTCCACCCTAAAGCTTCACTCCTTAAATATCAAAGTCTGAAGATGAGCCTGGCCAGCCCCCCCTCCCTCCCCCACCTCCCACCCACCCGAGACCCTAACTCAGCCATGATGCGATGGGGCAGGAGCAAGTTCCACTTACTCCTTTGCGGATGCCTTTGTCAAAGTGACTTCTAACAATAGGGATAGTTTGCCATTAGGGGGTCTGCCAAATAAGAGCACTGGTAAACAGAGAGATCCTTATCTGCCATCATTTTCTGTTCATATGTCTATTGTTTCTCTCACCAGGCCACTGCTCCTTGCTCCTTCAGTAAGGTTGTTTCCTAACACCAAGTACACTCAGTACACTACTGCAGGCTTGGAAGGACTGCAGATGCCTGCCCCCTCTGACACATTCTGTAACCCATGTGTTAGAAATGAATAAATAAATAATTACCAGGCTCAGGGATTGTGTGCAGAGGCAGCCTGAGGCTCATCTAGAAACGGGCAGTCAGTGGCAGTAAAATTTGGGGGGCTTTCTGCAGTAAAGCTGCCCGATCGCGGTTGAGTGCTGCCATAAACATCAGGCAGGCCAAGCAGGGCAGTTTTGGGGCTTTGCTGCAATCGGGACTGTCCATGCCATTGCGGTTCCGATCTCAGCAAAGAGCAGCAGCAGCAGTAGTTTAAAAAAGAAAAGTTGAGGAAAGTTGTTTAGGAAAGCTGTCTGATCATGGCTGAGTCCTGACACGGGTCCCCGTGGCTCAACATGGCTCCTTAGCTTTTTTTTTTTAATAAAAAAAACCTGCTGCCACTGCTGCTCATTGTTGCGATCGGGACCGTCCCATTTCAGCAAAGCCCTAAAATGGCCCTGCTCAGCCTTCCCAATGTTCACGGCAGCACTCGGCCGCAATCGGGGCAGCTTTACTGGGGCACTCCCCCAGATTTTACTACCACTGATTGCCCTTTTTCAGCTGAGCCTCAGACTGCCTCTTCCCATGATCCCTGAGCCCAGTAATTTATTTATTAATTTCTAATGGATGAGTTACAAAATGCTGGCCCCCTCTGACATGATGCAGTGCATCAGAGGGGGCAAGCATTTGCATTACTTCCAAGCGTGGAATCGCAAAGACCAGCGCTTTTTTTTGGTGTGTGTGTTTCAAATCTGAGGTCTGTTGCCACCGCTGCAGACATTGAAAAAGCGGCGGCAGAGGGGGGGACAGAGAATGGCTGAAAGGGGGATGCGGGACAGGAAGGAGGATGGAGGGAATGGCTGAAAGGCAGATGCAGAACATGAAGGGGAATTGGGGAGGAATGGCTGGAAGGGGAATGCAGGGCACTGGCAGGGGGTGGCGGGCAGATGCTGGACATATAGTGGAGTGGTAGATGACAGAAATAGAGTTGTGGACATATTAGGATGGAGTGGGGGCTGGCGAGCCTGAGTCATGATAGCCACCTAAGCCTAGAGCTCCGTTCCCCTCCAGCCTCACATCGTGGCTCTGCCGGCCTTACCGCACGATCCAATGACTGGAATCGATGGCGCTGGTCCTCCAGGAGTAGCGGTGTCATTGTCGGGGCATTGGACCGCCTGAATTTTGGTGGGAGATGGACAGTAAGGGAAGTGCGGCCTATTTGATCCTGCTCCCGTGTGCTCTGCAATATGCCACAAGACCTGCCCATTGACTGAGCTGCTGACCCCCAACTGCGCCCAAGCATCACTGCACGTGGTTGAGCTGACCTTCCATGCGGCCTGACAGTTCCTGGGTCTGAGGTTTCTGAAAGAGGCTGCCGTGCGCACCTGCTTGAACTGTGGGGAAGTTGCTGCTTACTTCTTTGTTTTCCTGTTTTTCTGCCTCTGCAGTGCTCAGCCGGTCGGGCCTCTCAGTCTGCTGCACACCTGCGGTCTTTGGTTTCCAGTGGCTGCCACCTGGCAGGAGAGGCGCATGAGGCACGGGTAAGTGGACTCTGAACCCTCCCCCTCTTCCATCTCAGGTAGCGGCCTGAGCCGTAGTTTGTTGGGCTCTAAGAAGATGACAGTGTGGACTCCCAGAAACAGACTCCCAATGGTGTTGTTTTGAGGGAGGGAGTACAGTGTGGTCTGGCCTCCGTCTGTGTTACTCTTTTCAATCCTTTTTTTTTTTAAGACTGTGCTTCATCATTTTGGATTCTTGGGCCCATTCTGTTTGAAAGGGTTTTTTTGTCTATTTTGGAGCAAGCTTGTTGAGTGGACTACCTCTTCTTGCAACCATAGAGTGAAGCTGCCTGACCTTTTTGATCTCTCCCAGCTCAACATGTCTGAGAAAGAGACCTGCACTGCAGCTTTGACTCGTTCATCCATAATGCGGAACCTGCCAATGCTGGCTCCTCTACTCCGGACCAATCCCAGGGGAGTACCCCTAGCTCCAGCAACCCATCTATCCTGTCTTCATCTGCCATTAAAGTGGGTCTTTTGGAGATCTTACAAGAACTTAAACTTTTTCAAGTAGACTTCTCCAAGGCGGTGAGTAAAAGCTGAAATCAAGGCCCTGGATGATCGTGTCACTCAAACTGAGATCTACTGATCATTTGTATAGTGCTACAAGGCTACAAGGGAGAGATCAATATAGGTGAACAGATTAACAGGAACGCACTCTTACAATCTAAGATCCACAAGTTGCACAGGCTTACAAAAGATCTACAGGAGCGCATGATGATCTGGAATACTGACAGCAACACAACAATGTCAGGATTCTGGAGATTCCTGAAACAGCTGGCGACTCTATTCCTTTTGTGTCCCTGGGGAGAGTGCACTGAGGAACTGGTTCTAGGGTTGGCAAGGCTCCCACCCACAGCCTATTATAGTTTGCTTTCACTCTTTTGAAAATAAAATGCGGAGTCTGAGGGGGAAGTGTTCTATCATATTTCTCAGGGGCAGGAGGTGCAAATTTACCAGGGTCTCTCTCAATACACACTGGAGCTCAGGAAGAGTTTTAAGCCCATGACTCAATTGCTCCAAGAGAAATCCATCAAGTACTGGTGGAGATTTCCATTTGCGCTGATTTTTGAGTGGGACAGCACCCAGCATAAGATTGTGGATATGGAGGAGTGCTTAGACATGGCTGACTTTCTACAGCAGGGTGGATGTTGCGCTCCAGACTGGCCCAAGGAAAAGCAGGAGTGGAAGGTGTCAACTCCAAAATGGCAGAAGGTTCCTGGCCCATTGCTGTCAACTGGGGAGCTTGACTGAGGACCCAAGGGATCATGAAATGAACACTACTAAGCCTCCTTGATAGACAGTGGGGTTACCATACTTGTTCTCTCCTTACACTTTCTTTCCCACTGCTTTATGCTCTGTTACATAGCATGGGGTTCTTTCTTTCTCAGGGAGAGGGGTCTACCCTAGCTTTTTTAGGGGCTCTGGTTTTGGATAACTTGCCTTTCAGAGGCGGAGGAGGTGGGAATCGGGTGGGAGAGCTTTTAAGGGATGGATGGTTGGGCAGTGGTCGGTGAGTTGCAGAGTTCGCTTTGAGGTTCTTTTACCCCTCTTGTAGGGGAGGATGTTTAAAGATAGCTAGGTTTGCAATTTGTCAAGACATGGGTGTCTCTCTCCCTGCTGCTCCACATTGGAACAACATGCTGGATAGGACCCGCCTTCTCTGTACCAAGTGAAGTGGACTGGGGGGGTGTGCTCTGGGATATGCAACATTGGCACCCCTGAGTATCATATACAATTTCCTTGTTCTGTTGTTATCTGTTTTGGCGAGCATCAGCCCCCACATATGGGGGGAGCCGGGGATTGAGGAGTTGGGGGGATTTCTGGGGGATGATAGTAGCATACTAGGGATGGTGGAGGTTGAGGGGGTTATTGTTTGGGACTCTGGCATCTGGTGGGAGGTGATTGTTGGTGTGGTTGGGATGGGATTATGGTTAGATGAATATCCTGGAATGTTAGGGGCCTTCATAGCCCTATCAAACACAAGCGTGTGTTTTACCAATTAAGCAGGGAGTTGGCTGATATCATACTCCTGAAGGAGACACACTTGTCAGGTCAGCAACATCTACATCTGAAGTCTAGGGGGTTCCCACAAGTCTTTGCCTCTAATTTCTCAGCACACAAGAGGAGAGTTTTGATCCTTTTCTCAGAAGATTGTTTCTTTCAGATGATGCCCCAAGTTACGAAACCTGAGAGTAGGTTTCTGATATTGACTGGGATCCTTAATGGGACCATGCTCACCGTCGTTAATGTCTACATTCCCCCTCCCAAATAGGTTAGTCTTTGACAACAGTATTAGGCATAGTGCAGTCTCACCAGAAGGGGGGACATGATGGGAGGTTGATGGGAGGGGATTTCAATTGTGTTCTGTCTAGCATGATAGATCAGGAAGTCGCATTTGCGCTGCTGTGAGCTCAAATAAGCTTCATTTTTTGTTGAAACAGCTGGGATTATGTGATGCCTGGAGAGCTCTGCATGGTGGGGAGATAGGTTAGAATTATTTCTCTTCTGCCTACAAGAGATATTCCAGGATTGATTTCTGGTTGATTTCACAGTGTCTGCTTTCACTACTTAACTCAGCAGCTATTGGGACCATGGGTGTCTCGTACCATGTGATTATTGCTTTGGAGCTGTGGGAAACGGAGTTGGAACAACCTCCTTGTGCCTGCACCCTGCACAGGGGGCTTCTTAAGAACATGGAGTTCCTTTTGGGTTTACAGAAGAGATGGCAGGAGTACTTGGCCTTCAACAACACCACTGAGATCTCCACTGTGGCAGGCTGCCAAGGCAGTTCTATGTGGTCAACTAATGTCCTTCTCATGTTGGTTCAAGAAAAAGGAGAATTCCTGGAGGAAGGAACTGTGAAGGGAGATCTGTGAGCTGGAATGGTTACACTGAGTGGGGGCTGGAGATCAGGTGTGGCAACAACTTGTACATAAACAAGGAGAGCTATCGATCTTGGAAACCGAGTCAATAGCTTCTACCATGCTACGCATGAGATTACACTTTTATGAACAAGGTAAATTGACTCTTCCTCTGGCAGTTGAAGAGGCAGAGAGAGTGGAAGAAGGTTCATGCTCTTAAATCAGCTGATGAGAACATACTCTATCACCCCACAGAGATAGTGGCAATCTTCACCAACTTTTATAGTGACTTATATTAATCCCAATTAGTAGCTGATGGGTTAGAGATCAAGGATTGACTGGTGACTGCAGACTTCCCCTGGTTATTTCCAGAATCGTGGGAGGTGCTGGAATGTCCATTCTCTTTGGAGGAAGTGCGGTGGGCTATCTGCAGCTTGAAATCATCAAAGGTACCTGGCCCGGATATGCTTCTTGCCAGGCTCTACAAGATGATACAGGAGCACTTCGCTCCAGTGTTGATTTGGGTCTTTAATGACACCCTGGCACTTGGAGCGCTTCCAGCATCCTTTTGTCAGGCCTCCATTACTATTCTTCCCAAAGAAGGCAAGGATCCACTCCTGTGCAGTCGTTATTGGTCCATTTCTCTTTTAAATATTGATTATAAAATTTTCACCAAAGTGCTCTCTGCCTGCCTGGAACTTCGGATAGAGGATCTTATCCATCAAGACCAGATGGGGTTCATGAAGCACAGGTATGGCTTTGAGAATGTTCGATGGCTACTTAATGAATTGCATGGTGTTCGGGGCAGAGCGGATAAGGTTGAATGGCCATACCTGTTAGAGGTGCTCACAGGGGCAGCTCAAGGCAATCTGCTGCCTGAGGTGAAGGATGAGATGGTGCCCCCCCCCCTCTGTAAAGGTGGGCGGGGCTTTTTCAGAGCTCCAATGAGGGACTGAACCAAACCAAAAAGCCAATTAGATTATATGGAGGAAATGCAAGATGTTTGCACGCGAAGGAACTAAAAGAGCGAGAACCAACAGCACAGTTTATAAAACTAAATTATAACTCATTTTTATTTTGTTGTTATAAACTGCGTTATGGTTCTTGCTTTTTCTTTTTCAACATATATTTTGCATCCACAGTGGGTGCAGAGCAGAACCAGGACATTCATCCACAGAACTCAATATGTTAAAACAACAACAACAACAACAACTGATTCTGATCATCTCACTAACAACGAACATTCTCCAGTACCAGGCATATTGTGAACTAATACAAAACCCTACAACAAAGAGCACATCTACCATACCATACAATACCATACCATACCATATCAGCACCAACTTCCAAAACTCACATAAGGAATCCATGTAAAAAAAGGTCACTGTAAATATTTCAGTGGGCCTTGGAACCTATTTGAAAAGCTGAACAAGTCAAATTAAAACAGTACAGTATAGATCTTTATGTACAAACTCCATGTTAACAGAACACCTGGCCTCAGTCACACACTCAGAACACAGACTCTCACCAAGTTCAGAATAAGCAACAACAATCTAAAGTAAAAATAAAATATGTAGATAAAATTTAAACTGAACCCCAAGAAGCCAGACTCTGCATGCAGTGCAACACCACACAGACACCTTGAAACGGTCATTGAATAAGCCGCATGACCCGTTCAATTTAGTTAAATCTCTTGCCAAAGAACCCACCCCGGAGCAACTTGGCGGCATACACCCGCAGGACTATGCCGTCTTTATGCAATCCAAAATGTGCAAGACCGACAAGATAGTGATACCCGACCCCCTCGGCGAACAAGAGTACCCAGCATCCCTAACTTCCTTTTCTACCCCTTCAAAGAAAATTATCGAAGACACCATTTCAGCCCTAAACACCACCACTGCACACACAGATCCGTGTCCAGCATTTTGGATAAAAGAGTTGCGCAGTGACCTCGCCCCAATCATAGCCAACATGATAAGACTATCCTTTAGCACTGGGTCATTCCCCTCCACTCTCAAGCAGACCTCCGTTAGACCTCTATTAAAGAACGCCAAGCTAGACCCCCAAAAGGTGGAGTCGTACAGGCCAATATCCAGCATCCCGATGCTTACAAAAATCATTGAAAAGATAGTGTACAGGCAACTACAGGATCATATCGACACTAACGCCCCACTGGATCCATCCCAACATGGATTCAGAGAGTCACATGGAGTTGAAACACTACTCACAACTCTCTTCAACATTGTAATCTCAGGCGTTGACAACATACGACATGGTTTTGCACTCATCTTTTTAGATATAGCTGCGGCTTTCAACTCTGTTTGCCACGAGATTCTCATATACCGGCTAAGAGAAAAAGGCATCAGCGGATCAGCACTAGAGTGGTGCAGATCTTACCTGTCTGGAAGATGGCAACATGTTCGATCAGACGGGGCTACATCCGAACCATTTCCTCAAACTCAAGGAGTGCCTCAAGGATCCTCCCTATCATCCTTGATGTTCAACATATACATCCAACCCATCTGCAACATCATTAGATCGTTCAATGTGAGTTGTATGTTATATGCTGACGACGTGCTGTTATACATGCCAATATCACTTGACTGCCCAGACCGTACCCCTCTGACTGCATGCTTCAACACCATATCCGAGTGGCTACTATCACAAAATTTAAGAATTCAACACAAGAAAACTGAGGTGCTTTTCATCTCGAGAAACCCTAATTTCACACCACCCAGTTGTTTGAAGGTAAATAATGCCGAGCTACAAGTGAAAACTATACGTTACCTTGGGGTGACGTTGGACCAACATCTCGACATGAAGCAACACATAGCGAACACTGTTAGAGCGATCTACTTTAAAATCAGATCCCTCAGACACTTACGCCCGTTACTCGAACCAGATGATTTCCGCACCATTTACCAAGCCCTTATCATTCCTCATTTTGATTATTCAAACGCCATCCTACAAGGACTCCCCCGAGCAACCTTAAACCCCCTGCAACTGGCCATGAACAGTGCAGCGCGGATACTTTTCGGAGCCTCCAGAAGAGAACATATCACACCCCTCCTGAAACAGCTGCACTGGCTCCCCATTCAAGCCAGGATCAGTTTTAAGACCTTGTTGATGACGTTCAAAGCTATCAAGGGGCTCTCCTCCCCCTCTCTGTCTGACTTCATACAACCACTTGCCCCCAGCAGACTTAGAAGAACCACAGAGACCAATATGTTATCTATACCGAAAGAAACGACAAACTGCACCAAAACAACATCCAACCGAGCCTTTAGTCTCTGCGCCCCAAGTCTATGGAACACCCTACCACCACACATCAGAGCAATCCCCAACCTGAGCCAGTTCAGGAAGGCCCTGAAACATTTCCTCTTTATCAAATATCTCACTTACAGCCCTGAACCCCAGCCACTCTTGTATAGTTCGTCCCCAAAAATGTAAAACACCAAACAGGATCCTTTCCCATTGAACTTCATATGTATATAGTTTATCTTTGTTCTCCAAGTTCCATTCCCTGTTCAATGTAATGACCAGACATATGTATATTGTCGGATGTTGTTGTTCTATGTAAACCGCGCTGATCGCAAATAGTGCGGTATATAAGAATTGTAAATAAATAAAATAAATAAATAAATAAACATCAGATAAATAAGAGATGCAGTTACCCCATACTGTGTAAAATATAAAGATAGCACAAAGTCCAATCCTAAAATTAAATACAATTATTTTTTCTGTCTTTGTTGTCTGACCATTTTATTCTCTGATCATGCTGGTCCCGATCTGAGGCTTCTGCTTTCCTGTCTTCTCTTATCTCTCTTTCTGTGGTCTATGGTCCATCTGCCATTTCTTTTCTTTTGTTTTTTTCACTTCCTTCCATCAGCCCATTTCCATTTCCAGTAACCCTCCCCAGTATCGACCCCCTTTCCAGTCCTCCCCTCCCAGTACCCTCCAATGTCAACTGCCTTGCATTCCCACGACTGCCACTGGTGTCCATTCCCTTCCAGCCCCCCTCCTTCCCCACTGTCCAGCACCTTCTAGTCCAAATACTATCCCAGGTATCAGCTCACGTCCACTTTCAGTGCCACCCCCCCAGTCAGATCCTTCCAGTTGCCCTACCCTCTGTCCATCCCCCTTCCAGTGCCATTTGCACATGTCAGCTCCCTTCCAGCTTCCTTCCCATTACCCAGCCACCTACCACTCCCATCCCCAAGTGTCAGCTCCCTTCCAATCCCCCTTCAGTACATCCCAGGTGTCAGCTCCATTCCAGCCCCCTCCTTCCCCTGCCATATAGCTCCTTGATATGCCCCCTACTTCCCCCGTGTCAGCTCCCTTCCTGCCTCCTCCTTCCACTGGCAGACTCTCTCAGCATCCGCTCTCTTACAGTCCTATTCTCCCATCCCCCCACATCAGCCCATTCGTAGCCCTAGCCCCTAGTTTTCTTCCAGGGCCAGCAGCACTCTCCTCCCCTCCCCCATTAGCCTATTTCCAGTCATATCCCCCTTATCAGCCCACTCCAGTCCTAGCCCCCCATCAGCCCATTACCAGTCTTAACCCCCCAATAAGTCAATTTCCAGTCCTAGTGCCCCAGTCAGCCCCTTTCCTGTCCTAGCCCCCCTATCAGCCCATTTCCTGTCCTAGCCCCCCTAATCAGCCCATTTCCAGGCCTAACCCCAGCAATCAGACCATTACCAGTCCTAGCCCCCCTCCCAATCAGCCTATTTCCATTCTTAACCCCCCATCAGCCCATTTCCAGTTCTAACCCCCCCATCAGCCCATTTCCAGTCCTAGCCCCCCTCTAGATCAACCCATTTCCAGTTCTAACCCCCCATCAGCCCATTTCCAGTCCTTGGCCCCCCATCAGCCCATTTCTTGTCTTAACCCTTCCCCCCATCAACCAGTTACAGTGCTACCCCTCCCCCCCCAGCACAGCCCAGTCTAGCCCAGCCCAACCTTCAAAGAGAAACACAAAAAAACCAACGATTGGAGCCACTGCCGCTGCTGCTGCCACCACAGCAGTGGCAGAATAAAGTGCCCCGCGGTCCCCTCGCCTCCCCGGCAGAGCTCTCCTTTCAGCACCACAAAGGGAGAGGTTCCCTTTCTCGTGGCTCTATTTGAGCCCGCTGGCGCTGATGGGAAACAGGAAATGCCTCTTTCTCATCAGTGCCAGCGGGCTCTAATAACAGAGCCGCCAGAAAGGGAAACTCTCCAGGAGTGGGGCAAGGAGTGTGTGGAAAATGGTGAATGACTTGTGGACTATCACCTCAACACCTGAGGAGAAGGTAAGCTCTTCTCTGGGTTAAGAAGGATGATCGGAACAGGGGGCTGTCCCTCCTTTGCTATAGAGTATCTGGAGAATATCACTTTGGAGTCAATTTGGAGTGCTGTCTCCGAATTGGGTGAGTTTATGTCATGACAATCGAATTACATTTTACATCAAGTGCAAGGTAATGGCATGGTTATATAGAAGAATGTGAGAGATATTGCTGAAATGAAGATATCGGTGGAGGGCCTTAAGGCTAAAGTACAACAAAATGAGGATCGTTTAAATATTATGACTAAAGATTTAATCAGAAATAAATTTAAGACTGAGATGTTGAAAAATCAAGTTCAAGCTACAAATTTGCATTTACTGCTACCAGGATTGAGAAGACTACATTAGAGGAGAATAAAAGAGAAGCAATGTCCCGTGCCTCTGTTCTCAATGAAATCAGGGACAGGAAGTGATTATAGTCCAAGTGATTATAGTCCATGGAGTCTGGGACACTACCTCAAAATCGGGGACAATCCCCAAACTCAGCGAAATCTGGTAACCTTATATGCAGAAGGACCTGGAAAAGTTGATTTGGTGAGTTACAGGCCCTGTAGTTGAGGTGACAACCACTCACACATAAAGAAACCACTACACAGCAAGGTATCTACTGACTCTTGTTTTAAAAGTATCCATTGGTTAAGTGTGTCCCAAAATATTGCAGTGTTTGAAACTTTATATGTAGAAAGGTTAAGGGGAAAAACTCAGCCCTTCAGCTCCAAGGTAAATACACCAACTTCATCTCACAACAAAAGGGCAGCCGTGTCTGCTATTTGAGTGAATTACTGCCTTGTTCTGTGTTTGCTTTTCTTTTAAATTTTGTATTTATTGCAACTTATGAAATAACAGTTGAAGACCTGATACAGAAACTGCATTCAGTAAGTTAAAATCTATCATCCATCAGGAGACTAATTATGGAAAAAACAAAAGAAAAAGAAAACCAAAATGCACACCTCTAGACCACCACACTGTATTTATTTATTTATTTATTTAACATGTTTTATATGTAGTACAGCTTTATCTTGACTCAAAGAGGTTTATAAAGAACACAAATAAACGTACTCAAGTGAGTGAAGATTTTACATAGAACTTAGGTGGGGTATATGTAACTTGGAGTTAAAAAGGGAAGGGGTAAACTTAAGTCAGAATTTGTGTGGTAGTTAGCCTTTTGTGAAGTTTGGTGCTAGGTGTTTGCATCAGGCCCATAAAATTCTATGAAGAAGTGAGCCTTCAGCTTCTTTGGCAGATCTTATATTGTCTGGGCTGATCGTATAGGTTCAAGAAGGGAGTTCCAAATTGTGGGAGCAAAGAGGATGAAGGCTCTGTTGTAGGTCTGTTGCTTACACTTTGTCTTCAGCAGTGGAATAGATAGCAGATTCTGATGTATACCCCTTCTTAATCTTATTTCGGGTGCGTTGTTGATTACAGACTCTAGGCAGGGGCCAACTGATTATGTAGTATCTTATATATTGTGGTGACGACTTTGTGTTTTGTTCTTAGTGCTATCAGTGGACAGTGGAGCTCTTAAGAGTGGGTATGATATGTTCAAATCTAGAGGTACCAGCGATTATTCTGGCAGCTATGTTTTGCCCCATTTGCAGCGGTTACAATGCATGCTTTGGTAGGCCTTGATAGCGAATGTTTTCATAATCTAGATGAGGTGTGATGATGGACTGGAAAACTGTTCTAAAGTCATTGTGCACTATTAGTGGGTGTAAGTTTTCTAATGATCTCATCTTGAACTATGCAATGTTAGTTGTTTTATTTATGTCCAGGGCTGCTGCTGTTGCTGGTGTTTGTACATCTCTTCCTATGCAGATGCCGGCGGGTGTGAGTGTGCGGAGCAGTATCTCTGACTTTAATCAGACTGGAGGAGCACGTTCGGCAGTCCGGATGCCGGGACATTCCAGTCCTGCTTTGGAATCGCAGGCCACATGTGAGTGGGATGCTGCCAATCCAACTGCTGGTGAGTATGCAGGCGAAAGTGTTAGCCTTGGTTGTGTGGCTCCTTCGGCTGGGGCTGAGATAGCAGTGGGCCGCAAGGCCAAGACAAAACACAGGCACGGGCGTCGTTGTCTTCGGGATTCATCTTCATCGTCCACGTCGACATCCTCAGGGAGTTCATCGGCAGGCTCTGCGGTGGCGTCCGTTGATAAGAGTGAGCGCGCTGCCCCACTGTGGTTCGTTGTACTGAGCTGTGGGAAGGTGTTCTGCGGAAGATGAGGCACCGGATCAGAAGGCATAGGTATATTGATATTTTTCGCCTTTCAGAGGGGAGGAAGTGGTCTGGCGAGAGCAGGAAGAAGCGTAAAGAGGACGAGAAGGCGGGCAGGGTGCGCAAGCTCTCTCACAATACCCTGAATTGGACGCAGGCCTTTTTAAGATTGGCAAGTGTATGGGGACACTATGACCCAGGACAATATGGTGCTTTGTTAGCATATGCTGACGCTATATTAGCGGCGTCTCAGGCTCATGAAGGCTGGGCATGGTTAAATTATGATGAGGAGTTTTGTGACATGATGGAAGAAAATACACAGTTATCTTGGGGGATGAAGGACATTAACTTATGGCTGATGCAAATGTCCGCCAAGAGGGGGACTGGGGGTGTGGGAGAAGGTACATCTCGGGCGGCATCTCAAGTACCAATGGCAGGCACTAGGACCTTTCGTGCGCCTGCAGGTCTTCCCGTGCTGTTGAAAGGAGGGTCAACAGGGGGTGACCTGTGTTGGCGTTTCAACAAATCCTCCTGTACTTTCCTGGACTGTAAGTTTTGACATGCCTGTTCGCTATGTGGGTGTGGAATCCAGCCATGAAGTGTAGTCAGAAAGGGGTGGCTGGTGCCCCGCCTGGAGCTAAGTGAGGAGCGGAGTTCGGCTTTGGCACCTACTCCTATCAAGGTTGAGGCGCTACGCCCTTGGTTGATTCATTTTTGGGAGAGTCGGCAGGGTATGGCCTGGAGGGTGTTAATGTTGGGTTTCTTGCAGGGTTTTCATATACCTTTTCTTGGGGAAGTGACTGATGTGGTGACTAAAAATTCCAGCTCCGTGCAAACATTGGGCGACGTGGTTCGTAGGAAGATTGCGGCAGAGTGTGCTTTGGGCAGAATAGCTGGTCCCTTTGGTGGGCCACCATTTTTGCCTTTCATTGTCTCGCCTTTGGGATTGGTTTCTAAGAAGGAGCCGGAGTGCTTTAGGTTAATACATAATCTGCCATTCCCGCCAGGGCAGTCAGTTAATGACCATATACCTCACGAATTGTGCACGGTACGTTATGCATTGTTTGATGCTGCAGTTGATCTGTTGCGTCAGTGTGGTAAGGGTGCACTGATGGCAAAGGTGGATATTGAATCTGCTTTCCGGTTGCTGCCGGTTCACCCGTCAGCATTCCCGTTGTTGGGTTTTCAGTATGATTCTCAGTTTTATTTTGATAAGTGTTTGCCAATGGGTTGTGCTATTTCGTGTGCTTATTTCATGGCCTTTAGTTCCTTTTTGCATTGGGTTTTGGGGCAGTGGACGGGGTGTTTCTCCATTGTTCATTACTTCGATGATTTTTTGTTTGTTGGTCCCAGACATATGGAGACTTGTGCCACCTTGCTGACATCTTTTCAAGGGATGGCCAGTGACTTTGGCATCCTGTTAGCGGTGGAGAAGACGGTGGGGCCGGTGACGTGCCTCTCTTTTTTGGGAGTAGAGATAGACTCGGTGGAGATGTCAGTGCGTTTGCCAGCAGAAAAATTTGAATGGCTAAAGGGTTTGGTGGCGGCGGTGGGGGTCTTCCTCCAAGGTCACGCTTCGTGTCTTGCAGTCGTTGGTGGGTCATCTTACTTTTGCCTGACGAGTTATCCCAATGGGTCGCCCCCTTTGCACGGCGGCTGTCTTTGGCGATGGCCGGGGTTCGGCATCCATATCACCATATTCGGGTATCTGTGGGATGCAAGAGGATTTGCGGGTCTGGGAGTCGTTTTTATTGGATTTCAACAGGTGCACGGTGGTGCAGTTGCCCGAAGTGTCAAATGCAGATTTGCAGCTGTTTTCTGACGTGGCGGGTAGCTCTGGATTCGGCATATATTATCAGGGGTCGTGGTGTGCTGAGGCTTGGCCATCTGCGTGGAGAGATTCCGGGCTGACCCGTAAAATAACGGTTTTGGAATTGTTTCCAATTGTAGCTTTTTGGGTTTGGCCTGAGCATTTGCGGAACAGGAGGGTTGTGTTCTGGAGCAACAATGCGGCAGTGGTTGAGATTATTAATAGGCACTCGTCCAAGTGCTCGCATGTAGTGGCTCTGATGAGAGTCTTTTTATTAGCTTGTTTGCGTCTCAATGTTACTGCCAGGGTGCGTCATGTGTGTCATGTGCCGGGCATTTGTGCCATGCCTTCCTCTGTATATGTCGCCTGCCCTGCTGCTTTATCTATACTTACTGGGCTAGGATGGACCTTATCCTCTCCCAGTCCCTGTGTGTTGCAGCATGGGCTAGTCATCTCTGGCCCCTGAAGAGCAGCACTGCCTCATCCTGCAGGACAGTCTGCAGAGCAGATGTGTCTCAGGCTCAGAAATATTTGGTTGACAGGTTGCCATCATGCGTACAGTTCGCTCCATCTCAGTGCATTGGTAGATAGGGCCTTCACTCCATCTTGTTTCCTGTTGTATATGGGCCACAGTGCAGATGGGCATGTTTTCAGACTTACATGCACCCATGTCCAGTGGAATCAGGGTGGACATAGGCGGGTACTGCACATGATTCACAGGGGCGTTTTCAGCAGCTGACAGGTGTGGGTGGTTCTATTCTTTGCACGTCAGAGACATACATGCACAGCGGTAGCAGATATATGTCTCAGCGTGTGTATGTCTATGGCACTATTCCGTGGGTGTGTGTATGTCCATGGACGTGCCAGTGGAATTGGTGTCATGGCTGCACATCTTCAATTTAGATGTTTCTGTGGGTCCTGCACATTCTGGTAAGAATGGGCTTCTTAGTATTTAGCTCACACCTTTACAATATTAGTTCAAAGCAAGTTACATTCAGATAGAGAAGATATTTTCCCCATCTCTAGAGGGTTTTCAATCTAAGTTTGTACCTGAGACAATGGTTAATTGACTTGCCCTAGGTTACTTGTTGTGCTATTAGAATTTGAGCACTGCTCTCTTTTGTCACCAGGCCACTGATTTAACCACTAGACTACTCCTCCACTTAAATAGTTGCATAAGTTACTCAAACTTGCAAATATTGCCAGCCAGCCTTGTTCGCAGTTACCCTTGTTTTTTATTTTTGGGGAAAAGGAAAAGAAATCTCACCCACTAACATCCTTCTTCTCCAGTTGGAAGTACTAAGCATCTAGAATTCAGGGTACAACAGAGCATGCCTGATGGGGGGAGTCTGCCCGGTCAGTCGCCAGACCCAGGGATGTCCCAGCAAGGTGAATGGGCAAGGGACTCACACATTATTGACAGCAAATAAGAAATCAGGGCATACAAAATTCCATTCACAGGCCTTTTAAATGCAAGCCATAGTGTCCATTGAGCTAGGGACAGCAAATTAAGGTGGCTTAAGAATAAGAGAAATAGTTCAACTTCGTAAAAAAGAATAGCTTCAGAAGTGTGTACATTCCTCTCTTTCCTTTTATTTCTCTAATGTAAGGATAGAGACTTTTGCCCAACTGTTACCATCACAAGCTATTTAGCTTGTCAAGGTACTACAAGTGGGTAAGAGAAGAGAAAGTCTACACAGGGATTCACCCAACTAGAAAGCTGTTTGGCAATTTCTCCAATTGTTTAGCTGTTATTACATTTCTCATTTTAACTACCATGTTGTTAGTTTCTTCAGGTTAAGGAATACACATGGCCCATCTCTGATCCCAGGAATTTCTCCTGTGGTTGACGGTGAACTGTTATGCTCTGAGCAAACACAGTGAGATCGGATGTCCCTGGGTAATGTGTTTGTTTGCCGCACTTGAATTCTTCACCCTGCTGCAAAAAGCCTGATGCATATTTACTTTGAATCTTGGCCTGTGTCTAGCGTCTTGGCATGGTTGTTTCCTGAGTCCTGATGATCAAGTAGTGCTTTAAAGTGTTTCAGTTACACACTAAGAGAGTAATTTAATAAGAAGCCCTGTAAAATTACATGCAATCTACATGCATAAATTCTGGCATTTTAGTGATTTACATGCATTAATAGGCATTAATGCACATATTTTAGCTGGTTGCTATTCTATACAGTAAGTACGCACATAAGCCTGATTGCGCGCACTTTCACTGTCGACTTGTGAATGGCAGAGTTTGGGTGGAGCACACAAGTATACAAATAAATTATAAAATGCTATAATTTACATCCTTGACAAATCTAGTTGTGGGCATTTATACCAGTCACAAGATGAATGTTTGTGATTGCGTCTAGATTTAATACGTATTTTTGCTAACTTATGCCCCTATTTTATAAATTACGTGCATACTTCATAAAATAGGCATGAAATTTGCATGGAAAA
Organism: Ichthyophis bannanicus; assembly: GCA_033557465.1. NCBI lineage: Eukaryota > Metazoa > Chordata > Amphibia > Gymnophiona > Ichthyophiidae > Ichthyophis > Ichthyophis bannanicus. Next base: position 1,386,037,557 of record CM066032.1, on the reverse strand, counting down.
ATGTGCGTTAACTAAGCAGGACTCTATAAAATTGCTTTCCACAGCTAGAGTTACTAACATATGCTGTCGCATTAGTGTGTACTATCACCTATAAAGTGGCATTTTAGAAATGATGCCCATGTTAAATCTGGCAAAAAAAAATAGCCACCTAAGGATATGGAAAAACCTCCTCCAAAATTAATACCAAAAATTCTTATAAGTACCCAAATTTCTAAGGACCTCACAGTTTAAAGGTAGCTAAACACTCATAGATTTCTCACAATCACACAGCCAACCAATAAATTCATCTATACCTAACCAATGAACCTCATCATTGGACAAATCAAAATTAAACCCAGCAGTCAATCATAAAAACATCCACAATTTCATTCATAGAATCTCTAACCAATCAGCAGTCACTAGACCCAACCAGTCAGAAAACCGATTGAGTATAAATACTAATCCACTAGACAACCACGACGCAATAGTGTGTTTCAATGGTGATATTACTCATCTGTGTCAGGGAGCAACCATGATAAGTAAGCCTCTCTTGCCGGGGTCTGTTCACCCAGCTCACACCATCACTTAAACAACAAAAAATGCCCATACAACAACCCTCTCCCTATTCAACCTCACCATTCATCCCATCATCTACCCAATGGACAGCTAGCAAACACCAATCAGAGAAGAGGCACCTCATTTATATAAATGACAGCCACTCTATTTTTTGATTCAATCCTGCAGGTTGAATCGAATGCAAATTTATTTATTTATTTAACAGTATTTCTATACCGCCTTCTCCTTCAATCAAGGCGGTTTCCACGGCAAACAATCAAGGGGTGTTCAAGTGTATTCATGCAGTGGTGTGTGTTGTGTGTTGTGGGAGGTGAGTATTTGATTTGGGTTGTGCTTTCTACATTGTGCGCTATTATACATCGTGAGCTATTATACATTCATATATACAAACTTAGGGTAGGGGGGAGGGTCCGATGTTCTGGCTTGGTTGGTAGCTCATGTGGCATGACCGTAGTGTTCGATGAATAGAGTTGTCTTTAGCTGTTTGTGGAAGTCCTTGAGGTCTGTGGTTAGTCTCAGTTCATCTGGGAGGGTGTTCCAGATTGATGGAGCAGCCAGGGAGAGTGCTCATTCCGCTGTGTCCTTGCGGGTCTTAGAAAATGAAACATCCATTCTGCTTCCTTCCTATTAAACATAGACAGGGACACACAGTCAATGACCCACCATCGTAGGCCATTGACCATGTGCCCCTTAAACCAATGGTCAACTAAAGGAGCTCTCAATTCAGAATTTACAATTCAGCTTTTATGTTCAGTAAGTCAAAGACACACCTTACGTTTAGTGCGCCTGACATACAGAAGGTGGCAAGGGCATATAATAACATATACTACCCAAGATGTAACAAACCTAATAGGAAGAAAACAGACTGGAAGTCTGGACCGGTTCCTAAAAACATAGAAACACAGAAACATGATAGCAGAAAAAGACCACATAGCCTATCTAGTCTGCCCTTCCATCAACTACAATAGTGCCCTGTTTTCCTTTAGAGATTCTCTGTGATTGTCCCATCCTTTCTTGAATTCAGATACTATCCACATCTCTACTACCTCCACTGTGAGACAATACCACACATTTACCACTCTTTCCGTAAAGAAATATTTTTGCATATTACTCCTGAGTCTATCCACTTTCACCCTCATCCTATGTGCCCTCATAGCAGAGCTTGCTTTCAATCGAAAGAGGCACTCCTCTTGTGCATTTATGCCACAGAGGCATTTAAACATCTCTATCATATCTCCTCTGTCCTGCCTTTCCTCTAACATATACATATTAACATCTTCAAGTCTGTCCTCATATTCTTTATAACGAAGAGCACTAACCATTTTAGTAGCCAGCCTCTGCCCCAACTTCATCCTGTTTATATCCTTTTGAAGGTGCGGTCTCCAGAATTGCACACAATACTCCAAATGAGGTTACACCAAAGACTTATACAGAGGCACTATCACTTCCTTTTTTTCTGCTGACTATTCATCTCCCTATGCACTAAAGCATCCTTCTGACTTTCACCAATGCCTTTTCTACCTGTTTAGCCATTTTAAGATCATCAGAAATCACACCCGGGTTCCGCTCTTCTTTCATGGACAGAAGTACTTCACCTCCTACACTATACACTGCCTTGTATTTTTGCAGCCCAAATGCATGACCCTGCAGCATCCAAGGCACCCCACTATGATGGTTTCACTCCTACCTCTCCCAACGAACTCAACAAGTGAGAACTGGAAACCAATCCTCAATGCCTTTCACCCTCCCCCAAGGAGTACCACAAGGACCGGCCCTCTCCTTCCTCCTCTTCAACATATACATCAGACCTCTCTGTTACATAATCAAGAACCTCAATGACGGATACCAACTAATATTACTATTACTACTATTTAGCACTTATAAAGCGCCACACATGCAGCGCTGCACAGCTAACCTACAAGACGTAGCCAACATACAAGAGACAGTCCCTGCCCGTCAGAATCATGCTCATCGGAGCTTACAATCTAGTTAGAACAGTAGAGAGCATTAGTCAGTTCTGCGGAAGGTACGGTGTGGTAAAGTTTGGTCTATGGTATGGTCATAAATGTTGATGGGGGATAGGGTAAGATGAGGATGGAAGTCAGGATCTGAATGCAATGGTGAAGAGGTGGGTCTTCAACCTGGATTTGAAGAGGGCCAGGGAGGATGCCTGGTGCACAGATGCAGGTAGGCTGTTCCAGGCGTATGGTGCAGCAAGGTGAAAGGAGTGCAGTTGGGAGTTCGCGGTGCGGGTGAAAGGCATTGATAGAAGTAATTTGTTAGTGGAGCGCAAATTTCGAGAGGGGACATAGGGAGAGATAAGAGATAAGAGGTATTGAGGGGCCATAGAGTGAATGCATTTATAGGTGAGTAGGAGAAGCCTGAATTGGATGTGGAATTGGACAGGGAGCCAGTGGAGTGACTTGAGAAGAGGAGTGATGTGGGCATGGCGAGGTTGGTAGAAGATTAGTCGAGCAGCATGATTTTGTATAGATTGAAGGGGAAGGAGATGGCTCACGGGGAGACCAGCGAGGAGTAGGTTGCAGTAATAGAGGCGAGAGGAGATTAAGGAGTGGATAAGCATTTTGGTAGTGTGTTCAGAGAGGAAGGGGTGGATTTTGCTGATGTTGTAGAGAAAGAAGTGGCAGGTCTTAGCTACAAGCTGGATATGAGCGGAGAAGGAGAGAGAGGTGTCAAAGATAACCCCTAGATTGCGGGCCGAGAGAACAGGAAGATAGTAGACCCATCCTCGTGGACTGAGAGAGGGGGAAGTGGGGGGGGAGGAGTTGGGTAGAAAGACAAGGAGTTCATTCTTGGCCATGTTCAGTTTCAATCAGCGATGAGACATCCAGGCAGCAATGTCCGAAAGACAGGCAGAGATCTTGGCCTGACTTGCCAGAGAAATATTAGGTGTAGAGAGGTAGATTTGGGAGTCATCGGCATATAGATGGTACTGAAAGCCATGGGAGGAGATAAGCACGCCAAGGCCTTGGGTATAGAGAGAGAAAAGGAGGGGGCCCAAGGCAGATCCCTGGGGTACACCTACATGGAGCGGGGTAGGGGAGGAGGAGAAGCCACCGGAGCATACACTGAATGAGCGATGGGAGAGGTAGGAGGAGAACCAGGATAGTATGGAGTCCTTGAAGCCAAGCAAGGAGAGGGTGGTGAGGAGAAGGTTGTGGTCAATGGTGTCAAAGGCAGCAGAAAGGTCAAGAAGGATGAGGATAGAATAGAGGCCCTTAGATCTAGCCAGGAACAGATCGTTGGTGACTTTTATGAGTGCCGTTTCAGTGGAGTGTAGGGGACGGAAGCCGGATTGTAGTGGGTCCAGGAGGGCCTGGGAGGTGAGGAAGTCGAGGCAGCGACGGTGGACTGCTCGTTCTAATAGTTTGGATATGAAAGAAAAGGATGGAGATGGACCGATAGTTAGAAGGGCATGTGGAATCAAGTGAGGGATTCTTGAGGAGGGGTGTGACAACAGAATGTTTGAAGTCAAGAGGGGACAGTTGCAGTGGAGAGTGAAAGCTTGAGGATATGAGTGATGGAGGGGACAATGGTGAGGGAGATGGAATGTAGGAGATGGGTGGGGATAGGGTCTTATGAACAGGTGGTGGGTTTGGAGGAGGAAAGAAGGAGTGCGGTTTCTTCTTCAGAGACTCTATGCGGATGACATAATGCTCTTCACCCCCTTCAACACCACCTCTCCTGACTATTCCACCCTTGCAGACTGCTTCACAGAAGTCACCGCATGGCTACAACAGCACAATCTCACAATCAATCTAAACAAAACAGAGCTCCTTCACATCTCCAGAGATCCCAGCTTCAATTCTCCACACAGCATCAAACTGGGTAACACTGAAATCCAGGTCAAACCCCAGATTAAGTACCTGGGTATAACCCTGGACCACCTCTTGAACTTCCAGCCTCACATCCTAAACACCACAGGGAATATCTACTATAAAATCAGAATTCTCTGCAACCTATGCCCTCTTCTACCCTATGATAGCTTCCGCACAGTCTGTCAAGCATCCATCACCCCTTTCCTTGATTATTGCAACTCCATCCTATAAGGACTACCTATGACCACCCTCAAAACACAGGTGGTGGGTTTGGAGGAGGAAAGAAGGAGTGCAGTTTCTTCTTCAGAGACTCTATGCGGATGACATAACTCAAAACACAGCTGCAAAACACAGCTGCAAGACTCATTGCCGGAGCAACCAGGCACACACACATAACACCCATATTGAAATCCCTACACTGGCTACCAGTTACATCCCGCATCAGGTTTAAGACCATTGTCCTCATGCACAGAGCCCTCCTCAGCACTACAGCGGAACAGCTACAACTACTAATTGAGCGCCCCAACAACAACAGACTCCGGTGCCAAAATGCAGCAAATCTCCTCCTTCCACCTGCACAGAGCTCCAAGAAACCACAATGCACCTGTACAAGAGCCTTTCAAGTCTACGCCCCCACCAACTGGAACAAACTACTCCCCAACTTATGGACCCTCCAATCCCACACCCTCTTCAAAAACATCTTAAGACCTTTCTTTTCGAAGAATACTTCAACACATCTGCCACCACAAACCACTCACAAGATCATACCCAGCCCCTCCTCACCTCTCTCACCACTCACCCCCCATAAGCAGGCGAACACAATGCCACACTGCATAGCTGCTATGACATATGCAAACTATCTTTTTGTTCTTCTGTTCATGGTATCAATGTAAATATTTATACCAGTTATCTGTACATAGTTCCAACTGTTCCATACAAATGTTACTACTTGTTCAATGTAATATTTATACCAGTTATTTGTCCATATTTCTAACTGTTCCATGTAAATGTTACTACCTGTTCAATGTAAACCATTTTGCCTTGCAGAAAAATGGTATGTAAAACCAGTTATATAAATAAATAAATCTCAGCTGCCAAATTCTAGACCATTCTTCAAGCTTAGCTAGATCCCTCCTCATATTATCTACTCTTTCCTGGGTGTCTACTCTATTGCAGAGTTTGGTCTCATTCGCAAAGTGGCTACTTACACAACAGTTCTTCTGCAATATCACTAACAAAGATCCTACAGCAAGATCCAAATGAAAGTATTATATCAGCTATTTTTCAGTTTGTTCTTCAATCTTTATAATGCTTTACCTTTAAAAAAAAGTTCAGTGTTTCCATTTTCTTTTAAGTCAGCAAAATATCTGTGATGTTCTTCTCTAAGATGTGGGACCAATCAAGGGTGTGAGTGCATAAAGGGCATGCTCTCTTTTTATTCGTTATCAATTAGCAGATGTAAGCTGATCGCTGATAGCAAATGCTGAAGGAAGATTTATTTCCATTGCATGTAAACTGAAATATAGCAAAGCAAAGAAAAATGCTACTAATGGAAATATCTGAAGAATTAGGGTGTAACCCTGTATGCAGAGGTACCCCTGGGAAGAGAATAATCACTTTTCAGTACGTAATGTGTTTGTAATAACTTCCATTTTTTAAAAAATGTAATAATCTGTTGAAGTCAAGAAGTATTATCTAAGGCTTTTGTGGTTTCTGCTGTTTTGGTTAGTGATTCTTTTAGTCCTTAGGGTTGTCAGGTGAGTCAGAATTTGTGCAAAGGCAGAATAAAAAAAGAAAAATATTGGGGATGTTCTAATGTAATTACTAAATGAATCTTGTTTGATGGAGATAAGCTCATTAAGATCATCCATGGTGTCCATGGTGGAACAAATTGTTCAGTGGTACCTTGCCTAGGCTGTTGAAATGGACTGTAGAATGTTCTTTGTTGAAGAAACTCTCTTGACGCTTCAAACCCAATGAGCTACTGCTCAGTTTCTAATCTGCAAATATGGGCAATTGAGTGAAAAATGTGTGTTTCACAAGATAAATAATTTTTTTTTAATATTTATATTTGTATTACATTTTTCATGAATACAAAGTAAACATTTAGAAAAGAACACCCCCTTTGCATAAAACACAGAAGAAAATTACAAATTTAAATATTTTTCAGAGGGAATAATCCCAAAAAAACACATTAAATGAGAGACTACTAGCTCAGCATACCAAAAATCAAGACCCCCAATTTGCTTCCCAACGAAACCACTCAAAGATCAACATAATAATCTTATTGCGCGTTCTTACCTACCAAAAACTGTTCTAACTGTGACACTTCAGTAAATACATATCTATTCCCAGAATAAGTAACAAAACATTTACAAGGAAATTTTAAATAGAACCGACCTCCCAAAGCAAGGACCTTAGATTTCAGCTGCAAAAAAGCTTTCTGTCTGAGCTGGGTAACCTTGGCAACATCAGGAAACATCATTAAAGGACTCCAACAAAAGGAAGCATCCTTCTTAGCAAAATATAATTTCATAATAGCAATCTTTTCACTCTCAGAAGAGAAGGTAACCAATAAGGTAGCCCTTTTAGTTACCTTATCTAAGGAGGTTTCTAAAAATTGAGTTAAATCTAATTGGTCCAGGCTCACCTGCTCATCAGCCTCTCCCTCCTTAGCTATCTCACTACCTCCCTGGGTTAGATAATAAATAGAAGTAATATTAGCCACATCAAATGTTAGACATAATAACGTATCATGAACATATTTTTTAAATAGCTCTAATGGAGAGAGAAGGCGTACCATCGGAAAATTTTAAACTCTAGGATTATTTGCTCTAGACAAGTTTTCTAATTTTTCCAATCTATTTTGAAGCACAATAGTCTCCTTTAAATAAGAAGAACTCACAACATGTACACTCTCCGCAGTCCCCTCCAACCTCCGAACCCTCTCACTAACAGCTGATAGAGACTGACCATGACCGCGCAGAAAACTCTCAGTGTCATGGGAAAAACTACACAGTTGAGTGAGAGTGCCTGAAAGAACACATTCCACCCGATGTATAGCATCAAAAACATCTTTCAAGGAAATATTAGGCATAGAAGAACTAGAAAGAACTGGCAGAGAGTCAGAAGATGGTAAAGAAACACCCGAAGGGTATACAAGCTCAGCTCCAGTCAAACCAGTCTGCTTAAGAGAAGCTCCATCAGAGAGAGGGGTGTAGACGGAAAACAAACTACCATCTCCAACGAAGGGGGCATTTGGAGAGTGCATTTTTTCACCAAACTTAGATTGGGGAGGGGTACGATCCCCCAAACTTAATGAAGTTTCTGGGACTGACCTTGCTCCTGGGTCCTGAGGAGCTGGTATTTGTGAAGCAGCAGCACTAATCAGGTGGGTATCCATAGGGCCCTTCACCACCTGACCCCCACCTGAGCCCTTGTTCTTGGCTTTCCGCTTACCCATTCAAAGACACAGGAACAAAAACAAACTCCCAGAAGCTCCCAGGGGCTCACAAGGGGCTAAACCTGCCCCTTAATACACGCCCCTTCAGACACGCACCGCGGCTGTTTGGCTCTTATCCTCAATCGCAGCAGGAGGGAGGAGCTCTGTTCTGGCCAAGTATGCAGCTGACAACAATTCCCACTCAACGTCTCCCGATGTTAGCAGGCAGTCCTGGGCTAGCGTCTCCACCAACCCCCAGTACACACTGACTCTTATCCTCGATCGCAGCAGGAGGGAGGAGCTCTGTTCCGGTCAGGTATGCAACTGACAACAATTCCCACTCAACGTCTCCCGATGTTAGCAGGCAGTCCTTGGCTAGCATCTCCCATAAATAATTTTTTTGAAGGACATTCCATTCAAGGACCAGAACAGTGAGACAAAGGAACCTGAACACACTACTTGTTCCAAACAACTTTTCAAAACTCAATTAAACTACAACAAATAGGGCATTCAGCTTCAATGCTCCTTTAATATGGAATGCTCTGCCGGATAAACTCAGAGATATCACAGATCTTTCAGCATTTCGAAAAGATCTTAAAACTCACCTATTTATAGAGTACTTTGGAGACTCATTCCCAATAGATGAAATATTTCCCACTTAAACTCATGTATACTCATATTCATCAATTCACAACTTACTTTTTCCTTTTGCTTACTCTATCTTACAATACCCAATTCTCCACATTATCACATTTACTCTTTACACTAATAATTCTAGTGAACTACAATACATTTTTCCTTGCTCAGATAAGATGATAACATTTTTGAAATTTGTAAATATTTAAATCTGTATATATGTTTAAACTATCTATATACCTAATCAGCATTTACTCAGCATTGTAACCCTCAAATTACCATTTTTATTGTAATTTCAATTGTTTGAATAAGTTTCAATGTAATGTTCAAGTTTTGTTCTATGTAAACCGCTTTGATTTTTCTGAAAGGCGGTATATAAAACCGTTCAATAAATAAATAAATAAATAAATACATTCATGCCAAAGGTCATAGCACTGAGACTGTCTAAGTCTGTTTGTTTAACACCTGTCAGCATTACATAGATCAGTGTATTGGAATCTGACTTATGTTATTTGATATTTCTGCAGCTTTTGATATGCTGGATCATGTTTATAGCAAGAGGATAAAATCAAAATAAATGTAACTTTCTTTTATACTTCAACAAATAGAGGGGGTGACCTACATGGAGCAGCGGGTACAAGCTGGAAAATATTGGTCTTTATCTGCCGACATGTACTGTGTTATATTACCTTGTTCCTATGTTATCCTGTTGTGCTGTTTGCCAGTGTTAGGAATATGTCAAACAATGCTGAATGTTCCTTCCTGTTTAGTTTATTTCATTATTAATATACTGTTCTTTGTGGAATTGAATCAGAACCGTTTACAATAAAATGTACAATTAACAAAAGAATAAATGGGGAGGAGGAAATATTACTGGAAGATAGACAATGTACAAATTAATACTAGAAAATGGACAGGGGTTAAAAAGACAGGGAAGACAAAGTTTCCCTCATGACCATTAATGGGAAGAGAGAATAAGGGCAAACAGAAGGAGGAGTCAATCTTCTGGGTCCAACACTTCCCCAAAGGCCCAGTTAAAGAACAGGGTCTTCAGTGCTTCCTTAAATTTCCTATAGGAGGTTTCAGTTCCCAGATAGGTAAGCAAAGAGTTCCACAAGTACGAGGCCAGATAAAAAAAGCAGATTGTTGTGTCTCTTCATATTGAAACTGATGGGAGAATGCAGAAATGTTGATTAGTTGATTGTGTTGGTCTAGATCAGGCATGCCCAGCTTCGAACAGATCGTGATCTACTTTTTCCAGCCAAAAGTGCCGGTGATCTACCACCATGAAAATTAAGTTTCAAATTAGTTTTTTCTTAAAGTTTTATTAAGTAATAACTTTCTTTAACTGTCTGAATAGCTTTCTTTAACTTTTATTGAGTAATTTATGTTAAATTTAGGTTGCGTATTGATCTAGGCTGATCTTGCACAATCTTTAATATTTCGCTCTTGCTCATTAGTGAGACATCTGAGCCTGCATTTCATCCACCAGCTTTTTGAAGTTGGGTGAATATTGCGTGAGGGCCAGTCTCAGGGAATCCTGGAGATGTTCATCTGTCATGTTGGAACGTTGTGTACTCTTTGTCATTTTCAGATGGGAAAATGCAGATTCACACAAATAAGTTGAACCGAAACGGGAGTGTACAGCTTCACTGCATCTTCTCAAGTTGGGAAACACAAAGGAGCAAGATACGAAGATGTGGATGTTTGTAGAGCCTTTAATGATGAAGGTCAGAGACCCCGACGCGTTTCGGCGTGGGACGCCTTCTTCAGGGGGTACAAAGCTTAAAAACAGGGGAATAGTACATAATGTTAAATTAAAAATATAAATAATTAATGGAATTAATAATATAACAAACAATACATGGAAAACGTTAATAAACAATTAGATTAATACCATAAATACATTAAAAAATAATAAGTAAATCGTTACAATTACCAAAGTGATTACCCTTATAACTGTGTAAACTGATGTAGAGCAGTATACATTAGCTATAAGCCCTTTAAAATAGTTATGGGGATCACATAAATATACAATAAAAACTCTGAAAAATTACTAGGGAGACGCAGGACATGAGGATTGAAACCAAGAATCAGGCAGACCACCAGATTAATAATTGGTGTATGTGATAAACATGTGTTAAAAATAAAAATAAAAATAATAATAATAATAATAATAATAATAATAATGATGATAATAATAATAATAAATGCATAAAAGGGATGATGCTGTGTTAAAAGGTCAAAATGATAATAAAACAACTGAACATGTAAAAATTGGTAAGATGGTAAAATACATATATTAAATTGAGTCTATAGCGAATAGATATTAAACCACAAATTGCTGCTGTTAGAGCATAAAAATACATGCAAAAATGGAAATATGAAGATGATAAACCAAAATAATAATATAATAATGATAATAGTAAAAATGAAATTGAAAAAATAATATAATATAATAAAAAATATAAAAATGAAAAATAAAAAATAAAAAATGATAATCATAATAATAATAATAATGAATAGATAGAAAACTAACCCATTGAGCATTCAGAGGATATGATTGATCCTTATAATATAATTAAAATGTTAGAAAACTCAATAGGGCCACTAACCTGAGTTAATTTATTGATTTGTTTGCATCATGTTCAAGAATTGTTCAATGAACTGTTGAGTGAAATATGAAACATTGACAAAAACAAAAAAACAAAACAAAAAACAAACGGGAAAAAGGAAAGAGATTAAACCAGATAGGCTAATAAAAATATCTGTATGTATGTCATGTTAATCTATGTAAAAATGTATTCATGAAAACATGTAGTGTATATTAAGTACGTGATTATCGTGAGATAGTGTGAAAAAACAATTGTAGTTAATCTATTCTTGTAATGCTCCTGACTGCTGCGGTGCCCCTTACTTAAAATTGATGATACTAAGGGACAGTCTCAAACGGGAGTGGTAAGGACCTGAAGATTATCTGTTGGACCTTTGGTTTATCCACCTTTATCTAGATACCTGATAAGTTGCGATGGAAAAATGCAGTGGAAGTTACTGTGCCTTACATAAAGTTGTTAGGGGAACCAGTTGGATAAATAGCCAATAAACTCCCTTGTCTAATAAGACCGTCACCCTGTTGAACCTTAAAACCATACTGGCCAATCAACTGGAAGCGATGACTATCTGAAACAGCATATTAAAATATGGTAAATTGAATCGATGATGGTGTCAATATATGCACCACTTGTATAAAACTCCCTATAGTACTTGTGAGCATGAAATGTAGGAGGTAATCCAAATGTTTAAAATCAATTAACTACTCATAAAAAACCTAAGACATGTGGGGAGGAATGGCACGTGATGACTAGTATTAGCGATTAGCAATCCATGTTTTGAGTCTCCACCGGCATGACGCCGTAACAATAGATGTTAAAAACAGTACTTTATAACGTGATAAAGCTAAGCTTTTTGTAAAACGTTTAAAAAGGATCATGGTACTGTAGAGTTATAATGCATAAAAATCATATTATATGAATATAAATGAATGATGAATGAAAATGCATGTGAACTGACCCAGACTCAAAAGGCGCGTTGATCGTGTCGTCCTAATGTAGGGCAAGAGGAGCCGCTATTCTAATTGTAGAGGAGAAAACAAAATGTGTTATATTTGAAATAAACTGTTTATGAGACTGAAACCACACTTAGTAAAAGGAAGCGGGAGAAATACCCGACTGTCCTGATTAAGGAGTGAGAGTATTTATGACTTAAAAACATTTATTGTGAAAAAGTAAAAACGGCAGTACTCATTGAGGCTACAGGAGTCCTGTGTAATCACTATGTAAAAATAACACCGCTGTACTAAGCTTAAAAACTGAAAGCACGAAACAATACTGACGATAATGTAGAACCAACGGCGATGATGATATACCATGAAAGGTTGTAAACAAGAGCCAAACATCATACCTGAAAAGCTGAATTTCCTGCCCACAGCAATAAAGGAGAATTTTGAAGAGCGCTTGTAAGAAGCCAGATTATAAACCGTCAAATTCCCGCCAAAAGTGGGAGAGGTTGCTGAGTGGGGAGGAGCTTATTTGACAGGACTCATCAAACAAAATTCATAGTTCCATATGAAGCTTTATGTATTAAGATTAACTAGCATGCCAGAAAACATCATAAAAACTGATGCTGATGAAAGATATTATTCATGCTTGCCAACAAATTTATATGATAAGCTTCCTCGGTGAACGCTGCTATATTTATAAACAGTAATATTTTTGTAATAACTCTGGATATGGTGAATAATGTCCAAATAGTTGGATAAAACCATCAAAAGTATGTGTGGCTTGCTGATTAGCATGAATATGGTCACTAGATGAATAAATTAAAGTATCTATAAAAACACAGAGAGGTCTACTTCTTGATTAAGTCCGTTAGGTTCCAGACTATTAAACTCATAAATGAACCTTTGTTCAAGTTTTAAAAGGGCCTTGTTGATGTCTCCACCTCTCCAATGTAGTGCAACTTTTTTCAGGACCAAGAACTTTAAATCGCTAATTTTGTGACCTGTTGTGACCCAGTGCGTGACCAGAGGTTTATCTACAATTTTTCTTAGAATACTGCTCCTATGCTCAATAATGCGCGTACGCACTTCTCTCGTAGTCTTACCAATGTATACCAAATTACAGGGACATAACACCAGATATATAACGTTGGACGTTTTACAATTTGTGTAGTTGTGTAAATATACTTTATGTGATGTTATGGGATGAATAAAGCTGTTTTTGACTGTAATGGTGTGAAGGCAAACTGAACAGTTTCCGCAACTGAAGTGACCTTTAATCTTAGGCGGAGGGTTGCTCCTTGTGAGAGCTGACGTGACTAATAAATTGGAAAGATTAGGATTCCTTTTATACGCTATCATTAACCGTTTAGTGGAAAATTGTGGTAGAGAGGTAAGTAAATGCCATTCTTCTCTTAGAATATTGATGATTGGTTTAGAAAGTTGGGTATATGTAAGAGCGCAAACAATCTTGTCTGCTTTTTTTTGTCGATCTTTCTTTTGCAATAGAGTGGAGCGTTCTGTCATGCATGCTCTAACATATGCTTTTTTGATACATTTAGATGAATAGCCTCTATCTTTAAATCTATTGTGCATCCTGACTGCTTGTTGTTCGAAATCTGCATCTGATGTGCATAGTCTTTTGATCCGAAGAAATTGGCTGATTGGTAGATTGTGTTTAAGTGAGGGGTTATGGTAACTATCAAATTTCAATAAAGTGTTACGGTCCGTTGGTTTTTGGAAAAGATCTGTAGAAAATCCATTAGTATCTTTTTTAATCATAATGTCTAGATATGAAATTTTATCTGCACTGAAATGCCCCTCAAACTGTAAGTTAGGGTCCAGATTGTTTAACCATGCGAAAAAATGTTGTAATAGTTGTTCTGTGCCTTCCCAAATGATGAGAATGTCATCAATATACCGCTTCCATAGTTTGATATTGGATTGATATGGATGTCGTGTCATGAACTGTTTCTCAAATTGGGCAACGTACAAGTTGGCAACGTCTGGTGCCATGGACGAACCCATGGCAACTCCTTTTATCTGTTTATAATAAATACCCCTAAAGTTGAAATAATTCTCAGTCATAGCCAATGTGGCTAATTGTGTAAGAAAAAAGGTTGGGATACGGATGGGTTTAGGCCTTAAAAGGAGAGTGTCAGTTAACACTTCTAAAGCTGCTTGTTGTGGTATATTCGTAAATAACGAATTGATGTCTAATGTGACCAGCAGAAGATCATTGTTATATCCTTCAAAATCTTGCAAGATATTGATGATGTGTGTGGAGTCGTGTACGTATGACGGAATAATTGGAACAAAAGGTCTTAATAATACGTCCAAAAACTTGGAAAGAGGTTCGAGCAGAGAACCTATGGCAGACACTATTGGTCGTCCTGGCGGATTATCGAGTGATTTATGAATTTTTGGTACCATATATATTGTTGGTATGACCGGATGAGAAACTTTAAGGAAATTGATCTCATGAGTAGTGAGATAACCAGCTTCTTTGCCAATATATAGTAAGGTGTCAATTTTCTGCTGTATGACTGATGTCGGATCATCAAAGATTTTCTCATAGAATGCTGTATTGTTTAATTGGCGCATTGTTTCTTTAATATAGTTGTCTCTATCTTGAACAACTATTGCTCCGCCTTTGTCGGCCGGTTTTATGATAATATTGTTGTTGGACTGTAAGTTTTTCAAAGCCATTTTATGTGGACCTGTCAAGTTATAGTAATTATGGGTGCTTTTCTGTTGATATAATTTAGCTACCTTAGACATGACTATATGTTCATATGCAGTGATTATGGCATTGTTGTTAGGAGGGACCCATGTGGACGGGTTTTTAACTATTGATGGGTCAGCCACGTCATGTTTAGACCCTCTAAAAAAATCTGTTATTCTGATCTTTCTGAAAAATTTGTGTAACTCTACACATGTAGTGAACTTATCATGCTGCTTAGTGGGGACATAGGACAGTCCTTTCTCCAACACTTGTATTTCATTGTCCGTAAGTTGATAACTAGATAGATTGACGACACTGCTCACAGGTCCCAATCCAGCTGTCTCTTGGCTGCAAGTTCTCGTGAATGGCCTTTCTCTGGGGCCATTCCATGTGTCAGTGGAGGTTCTCTGGGTCTGGCCTGCCAATTGTTTGGTGACCTGTGAAATGTGTCTCTTCCACCTCCTTTCCAAAGGGTCTCCTTGTGAAAATCCTTCTTAGGACTACGTGGTTGCCTAGAGGGATGTGATGGAACTGACGAAAACAAGGACCCGGAGGGGTCTAACCGATCGTTTGTGTGATGGCGTGACCTTTTGTGTAATCTAGCTTCTTCCTGTTGTGGAGATGGAGATCTAGATTGATGTCTGTTATACTTTTTCTGATTGTATCTATTTTTAGATTGTGGTCTAGGGGATCTGAACGGTCTTTTATTGGAAAAGCTTCTGTGTCTATCTTTTTGTTCTGTTTTGTTGTATGTCCAATAGTAGGCCATATTTAGTTTGTAGTCTTCTTCATCCCTTTTATACTTTTTGATTTTTTTATTCTTGGTTGCCTGTTTAAACTCCAAACTATTCTTATCAAAATCTTTTCTTTCTTTATCATAATGCTTATCTTGTTTTTTCAGTTGTTCTATTTTGGAGTCTATTTTAGGTTTAAGGGCCTCAGTCCTGCGTCTGGAGGTATTAATCAACAAGATCATAAGATCTAATGAGCATTTATTGAGTATTTTCACCCAATCTGTCATAAAACTACTGTCATCCCTGAACATGCCAGGGGCTTTCTGGATCCTCAATCCCCTTGGGATGATCTTTTTTCGACAATACTCAAGAAGGGAGGCCGCATGCAGGTCCTCCCTAATGTATTTTTCATCATCCAGATGAGTTCTCCCCATTCTTCATCTATGTCCGGTGAAGATTCTTCTTGTGTAAAGAATGGATCCTCAGGTAACATAGATTTCAAATCATCTTCTTTGTAGCTGAGGATCTCTTTCCAAGGAGAGAACATGGCTCCTGGGTACCAGGAAAAACACAAAAAGGAGCAGAGTGTCTTGCACTACCAGCTAGGAAACACAAAGGAGCAAGATACGAAGATGTGGATGTTTGTAGAGCCTTTAATGATGAAGGTCAGAGACCCCGACGCGTTTCGGCGTGGGACGCCTTCTTCAGGGGGTACAAAGCTTAAAAACAGGGGAATAGTACATAATGTTAAATGAAAATAGCTCACAAGTACTATAGGGAGTTTTATACAAGTGGTGCATATATTGACACCATCATCGATTCAATTTACCATATTTTAATATGCTGTTTCAGATAGTCATCGCTTCCAGTTGATTGGCCAGTATGGTTTTAAGGTTCAACAGGGTGACGGTCTTATTAGACAAGGGAGTTTCTTGGCTATTTATCCAACTGGTTCCCCTAACAACTTTATGTAAGGCACAGTAACTTCCACTGCATTTTTCCATCGCAACTTATCAGGTATCTAGATAAAGGTGGATAAACCAAAGGTCCAACAGATAATCTTCAGGTCCTTACCACTCCCGTTTGAGACTGTCCCTTAGTATCATCAATTTTAAGTAAGGGGCACCGCAGCAGTCAGGAGCATTACAAGAATAGATTAACTACAATTGTTTTTTCACACTATCTCACGATAATCACGTACTTAATATACACTACATGTTTTCATGAATACATTTTTACATAGATTAACATGACATACATACAGATATTTTTATTAGCCTATCTGGTTTAATCTCTTTCCTTTTTCCCGTTTGTTTTTTGTTTTGTTTTTTTGTTTTTGTCAATGTTTCATATTTCACTCAACAGTTCATTGAACAATTCTTGAACATGATGCAAACAAATCAATAAATTAACTCAGGTTAGTGGCCCTATTGAGTTTTCTAACATTTTAATTATATTATAAGGATCAATCATATCCTCTGAATGCTCAATGGGTTAGTTTTCTATCTATTCATTATTATTATTATTATGATTATCATTTTTTATTTTTTATTTTTCATTTTTATATTTTTTATTATATTATATTATTTTTTCAATTTCATTTTTACTATTATCATTATTATATTATTATTTTGGTTTATCATCTTCATATTTCCATTTTTGCATGTATTTTTATGCTCTAACAGCAGCAATTTGTGGTTTAATATCTATTCGCTATAGACTCAATTTAATATATGTATTTTACCATCTTACCAATTTTTACATGTTCAGTTGTTTTATTATCATTTTGACCTTTTAACACAGCATCATCCCTTTTATGCATTTATTATTATTATTATCATCATTATTATTATTATTATTATTATTATTTTTTTTATTTTTATTTTTATTTTTATTTTTAACACATGTTTATCACATACACCAATTATTAATCTGGTGGTCTGCCTGATTCTTGGTTTCAATCCTCATGTCCTGCGTCTCCCTAGTAATTTTTCAGAGTTTTTATTGTATATTTATGTGATCCCCATAACTATTTTAAAGGGCTTATAGCTAATGTATACTGCTCTACATCAGTTTACACAGTTATAAGGGTAATCACTTTGGTAATTGTAACGATTTACTTATTATTTTTTAATGTATTTATGGTATTAATCTAATTGTTTATTAACGTTTTCCATGTATTGTTTGTTATATTATTAATTCCATTAATTATTTATATTTTTAATTTAACATTATGTACTATTCCCCTGTTTTTAAGCTTTGTACCCCCTGAAGAAGGCGTCCCACGCCGAAACGCGTCGGGGTCTCTGACCTTCATCATTAAAGGCTCTACAAACATCCACATCTTCGTATCTTGCTCCTTTGTGTTTCCTAGCTGGTAGTGCAAGACACTCTGCTCCTTTTTGTGTTCTTCTCAAGTTGGGAAATTTGTCTCTAGGCACTAGCTTCCAAAACGATTCTTGCTCAGCACGGGTCTTGAGAAAAATATCATTTTTAAGGGTTAATATTTCATACATATTATTTAATTCATAATATTTCAAATACAGAACCAACCCACTAACCTCCCCCCACCCTCCTACCTAAACAGCCTCAGAGCCTTGCCCCACCCATCTAAAGAAGGAAATAAGATAAGAATAAGCTGACTCCTGTATATATTTATTTATTTAACAATTATTTCTATACCGCTCTTTCCCAAGTATCAAGTGCGGTTTACAATGAACAGTATGTAATATGGTATGGGTAATATCATACCAAGTCATTTTACATAGAACAGGTGGAACTAGATACAGGTACAATATAAAGTTTGAACATTAAACTATTAGAACATATTTACATTGTAGATATTTACAAATTATATCATTTATCATATATGTAAATAGAAAGTTGACACACAAGTTTGTTTGTACAATATGTTCCTTGTAAATAGTTAATACCACTGTTCCATGTAAAAGTTGATCAATTGTTAACTGTAAACCGCCCTTGATCTCTGGAAGGGGCGGTATAGAAGAAATGTATAAATAAATAAATTTTCAAGAAATGGCTTGTTCAATGAGTAATTTTTACTGATAGCAGCTGCAGTTTCTTTAATGTCCACATCTGCTTTGAATGGGTATGACAAGTACTCCACAACTGTTCCAATTTTTTGGAAGTCACAGAATCTATTTTCAAATTTCTGGATAACAGAACAGATTTCTGTCACATACTTCTCGTTCTAAAAAACAAAATTTGAATATTGTCCCGGATGGTCCTGCGTATTAGGAAAAATGATCAAAAGTGTTTGCAAGGTCAGTCATCATTAGCTCAAATTTGCTCTTGTAGGATGAAACTGTACTCATCATCTCGCCAATGCATTTATATTTACCTTGTAGTTCAAGGTTCATATCACTTAGTTCGCCTGTAAAGTCAGCGAGAAATGCTAGATCACATAACCACTCCTTCCAACTCTGCTTGGTCATCTCCCCTCTCCTTCAAAAAATTTTTTATTTCATTCAGCAAATCATGAAATCTTTGCAGAAATTTGTGCCTACTTAGCCACCTTACATCTTTGTGCAAAATGATTTCCGCTGCCCCTTCATCAAGAGTAAGATTGAAAAGCCGACTTTGAAGTGATCTTCCACGAACTGAATTTACAAAGACTAGTAACTGGGCTATGTCTCTTATGTCTGTAGATTCATCCAGTTGGAGTGAGAAAGCAACACAATTTGAAACATCCTCCAACAATTGTTCAGTTGTGTCTCCACACATCTTTTCTATTCGCTGCACAACGGTGTTTCTTGACAATTATACATCTTGAATAGCAGCTATGATCTCTTTCTTATTTTTAAATCCTTCAAAAAGATTGTCAGCTGCTTCAAGAAAACAATCTTTTACAAATTCCCCTTCAGTGAAAGGTTTGCATTTCTTTGCGATCAGGTTGCTGACCTTGAAGGATGCTATGGTTGCATTGACTGAATGTGACCTTGGCTTTGCCATCAACTGTTTCTGAGTAGCCAATTTTGATTTAAGTTCTTTGAGCTTCAGTTTACGAATTTCACTTTTGGGTGAAAAATCAGCATCAAAGGTATTGCTATGCAGAGCCTTATATTGACGTTCCAGATTACCATTTTTGGGCAAGGATACTGGGGCATTACAAATTAGACAACAACACTTGTCTTTCACCATGATGAAGTAGTAGTCCTTTTCCCATTCATCATGAAAGTGGTAGGTTTTGCTTTTCTTTGGAACACTCATCTTCATTATACTGGGGTGGCTGGATGTTAGAAGGCCAAATCTGCTAAGTTAGTATAAACCCTGGCTGAATCTGGTCCAAAACTGTCACTGTCCCAAAGTATTAAAGATCAACAGGAACTGAAGACCTCTGGATGATGTGCAATACAAGGACTGGAGATGCCAAAACACCACATGCAGTTCTAAAAGTAAAAATAAGAATTCATCATACTGGCACCAATAATCAAATACCACCAAACAATCAACAAAAAAACTCAAACACCTGTCCAGCAAACCAGATAAAATCAAATACCGCCAAACAAGTTCAAATACCACCACACGCGATTTAATCAGTGTAGAATCAACACAAAGGCAAGGCGAAATAAAATTGCAGTGTAGCATCAATGCAAAGACCAGACAAAATAAAATTGTAGAGGCAAGCAAAAGTCACAGTGGTTTGAACCAATTTGAAGGCAAGGCATAGGCAAGCTAGAACAAAATTGGAAAAGCCCGCCAAAATCACAAAATTCTTGACGCTTTGTTGTGTCTGCCTGAAAACGTTTAATGAAAGCGAACTATAAAGAAACCAATGACCAGCACACGACACAACTAATATGGTAAGTGTATTCAGGTAAAGCCCGGGAGAATGGATATCGCCCGGTATATAGCACACTTCTAAGGGGTGTTGGGGCAGGGGCAGGAATGGGTGATTCTGAGAGGCAGGAGACCAGGGATGATGCCAGGCCTGTGGCGTCTCATCGTGCGGTGCGGTCGGCGGCCCCCCTAGGGTACCCACAAACTATTGGCATGAAAAAAACAAGCACCCCCAATACACCCGCAGGCAGGGAAAAAAGACAGGCAAAGGATGAGCAACAGCGGCAAGCCCTCGGCAGACGACCTGCCGGCACGAGCTCTCCCCTAGCGACGGGGCGAGCTGCTGGAGAGATGGAGCCAAGTGGGGCTGGCGATCTACCTCTGACCCCTCCATGATCTAAAGGTAGAAAACTTTGAGGCTATGATAGTTATCAGATTATAAACATGGGTGCTAATGAAACTTCATGGCAACTGTTGTGGTCAGATGTTGCACAAATGTGTGCTCTTTCCTCTGTGCTTTATAAAATCTATTTGTAGCCCCTTGTGGCTCTTTAGAAGGAAAAGGGTATAATTTTCCAGGTCTATGCAAATTACTTATTTACTGATCCTTGTTGAGTTGAGCTCAAGAGTTTCCATAGTGTTAGAGAGTAGTATGTCATTGGCTTCAGCAGAATAACTTGGTCTGAAGTCTAAACAAGACTGAGATTCTATAGGTTCAATCCTCTGCCTCAGGGGGAAAGCTGTGTATCTCTTTTGTCAATGGTTAAGGGATCTGGAAGTCCTGGTGGACTCACAATTGGCTTTGAAACAATAGACTAGCTGCATTGTTAAGCCAGACTTTTTTTAAGCTATGATTTCTTGGTAGGCTTAGACATCTGCTGTGCCTGGGGGATTTCTGTTACATGTTGCAGCATCTTTGCTAGGATCCCTAGATTATACTTTACAGCCATTGCAAATGATTCAAAATATGGTGGCTCATTTGCCAACGGGATGCATACATAAGGAGCATGTTACGCCTTAGTTACAAGTGTGGCATTGACTTCCATTTCATCAAAGAATTACTTTTAAAGTGTGTTCTTTGATATTTAAAATGCTTAGCAGTGATGGTCTGAGTTACTTTAAAGATTTTTTAATACTTTCTATACTTGTGAGTCTTCTTCAGTCTGAAGGAATGCAAAATTAAAGGTTCCTTCAGTCAAAGGTTGCTCAGTTGGCATTTGTGTTTCTTGTTGATCCTTTGAAATGGAATGCTTTCTCCATGGACCAAAGTGAGGAATCAGACTTTTCAGCAGGCTTTTGGGGAACTGTTTTAATACTGGTTGACATCATTAGTTTTTGTGTTTAATTGTATGTGCTTTGTTATGTTAGTTTGTGTGGTGTTAAATGTTGATTATGCATAGCAGTTTGTCATCTGCTGGGGATGGTCTGTTAGAGCACATTGGTAGAATATGATTATGTTTACACAAATAAATAAATGTATCTTTATGCTTCTATAACACCAGGACAATAGAAACTGAGAAATATGATGGCAGGTAAAGACTTTGAGGATATCCCCAATATGTTGTCCTGTAATTCATATTGATTCTGTGCTAGTTTCTACAGGTAAAGCCTATTCCAGTTCTGTTTTTACTCTTGCTGCACGCGTGGGCAGGTAATTCCTTTAGAAACAGGAACTGCAAATTCATGTATGCAATAGGTGGGAAACCAAGACTAGCTCAGCCTCTCCATACAGACATGTAGCTATATGGCAACCCTACTCTGCTTTCTTACTGGACCACTGCTTGCCAACAGTGGTCATGGGGTTTTCTTACTGATGACAATAAAGTCCATTCTGTAGCATTTTGTATTTGCATTTCCCTACTAACCTCAGTGTGTTCCTTTTACACATCATCAGTTCTTGATTTGTCTCTGTTTTGTCTGTGTCTTAGATCAGCATCTGCACTGCTTTTACATTGCAAATGACTGTAATCCAGCTGAAACACTGCTTGAGTCTTCTGATCATCACAGTTGCAAATAACGTTTTGGAATTGTGTTCTTTCCTGTTTGGATCACATTTGTTTTATTTTCCACTAGCCATATGGTTATTCATGATATTCAGAGACATCTGTCACCTACCTTCTTAGAAACTGTTTGGAGTCTTTGTTTTCTTGGTTCTGCTTTTGATATGCTTTTGATTAGGAACCACCACCCAGGAAAAAGATTTAGGCGTCATTGTGGATAACACGTTGAAACCCTCCGCCCAGTGTGCAGTGGTGGCCAAGAAAGCAAACAGAATGCTAGGAATCATAAGAAAAGGAATAGAGAATAAAACAAAGTGTATTAGGGAGGAGTGACTCAGTGGTTGGGACAGGTTGCCTCAGGCTGGAGGGCCAGAGGTTCAATTCCCACATAGGGACAAGTAACCTCAGGCCAGAGGGACTGGGGTCTCTAGTCCCATGGCTACTCCTTGTGGCCTTGGGCAAGCCACTTAACCCTCCATTGCATCAGGTACACTTAGACTGTGATATCAGGGACAAGGGAATAAATAGTGCCTGTTAGCATATATCTGTAAACTGCTTTGACCCAGTGAAAAGCAGTATATAAGCACAGCTAAATAAATAAATATAATGCCTCTGTATCATTCCAGGGTGTGACTGCACCTACAATATTGTGCACAATTCTGGTGACCATATCTTAAAAAGGATACAGCAGAATTAGAAAAGATACAGAGAAGAATCACCAAAATGGTAAAGGTGATGGAAGGATATATCTATGACGAAAGGCTTAAAAGGTTAAGGCTCTTCAACCTAGAAAAGAGATGGCTGAGGAGAGCTATGATAGAGGTCTATAAATTAATGAACAGAATGGAAAGGGTAAGCATAGATCAATTGTTTATGCCATCAAAAGTTGAAAGACTAGGGAACACGCAATGAAGCTACAATGTAACCCATTTAAAATTAATAAGGGAAAATATTTTTTCACCTCAACGCGTAATCAAACTCTGGAATTCATCATCAGAGGATGTAGTAAAAGCTGTTAGTGTAGCTGGGTTTAAAAAAAGTTTGGACAAGTTCCTGGAGAAAAGGTCTATAAATCATTATTAAAGAGGACCCAGGAAATGTATTTATTTATTTTATTTATTTATGATTTTTTAGACCGCCTTATCTGGGAATCAAAGAGGTTTATATGGAACAAAAAATTAACTGTTTTAGGGGAGGTAATCAATATGGCAGCAGGACGCTCTGACCTGTTGAGCTGTGTCTGTTGAAGCTCCGGTGTGTCCGTGGCTGGCCCCGTTTGGATTCTGATGGGGCGGAAGAAACGGAAGCAGGCAGCCCTTCCTCCTGGGGCTGGCTTGCCGGCGCCATCGACCCAGCGAACTTTGCCTGACTGCGGCTTTGGGGTCGGAGGACAGGCTGCATCTTCGGCAGCGGCGAGAGTGGAGGATCCGTCACTGGGTGCATCGGGTATTCTTTTCTTTTCGGAGGAACGTACCCCCCCACTGCGCCCCAGAAGTGTTTTCTCACCAGAGGCTGCCTTTCCCACTGGTTTGCTGGGGAGTACACTGGTGGATGGGGCGGCAGGAGGTACTCTGGTTGTTGGAAATTGCCCTGTAGAGACTGGGAGGCAGAAAGGATCTGCGGAGTCGGTGAGTTCCGGGCAAAGAAGTCTACCTGGGACGCCCAGTCAAGTAGAGGCTCTTTCGGGGCTTCCTGCTTTGGAGAGACCTGCGGTGATATCTTTGGAGGCACTCTGGGATGGTCTCGCAGCGCTTAATGCTTCCCTAAAGGACATTTTTCGTCATGTGAGTACTGAGATGGTAGAGATTCGAGCTTCATGTGGAACTCTTTCTGCCGGGACCAAACACCGCCCCTCCTCTGCTCCTGCCCAATCGGGCAGTGGAAGCCGCTTCCAGCTCCTGCCCAATCGGGCAGTGGGAGCCGCCGGCGGAGACAGTTAAAAGCGGCGCCCCTGCACTAGGAGCGCCGCTGCCGGGACCAAACACCGCCCATCCTCTGCTCCTGCCCAATCGGGCAGTGGGAGCCGCTTCCAGCTCCTGCCCAATCGGGCAGTGGGAGCCGCCGGCGGAGACAGTTAAAAGCGGCGTCCCTGCACTAGGAGCGCCGCTGCCGGGACCAAACACCGCCCCTCCTCTGCTCCTGCCCAATCGGGCAGTGGGAGCCGCTTCCAGCTCCTGCCCAATCGGGCAGTGGGAGCCGCCGGCGGAGAAAGTTAAAAGCAGCGCCCCTGCACTAGGAGCGCCGCTGCCGGGACCAAACACCGCCCCTCCTCTGCTCCTGCCCAATCGGGCAGTGGGAGCCGCTTCCAGCTCCTGCCCAATCGGGCAGTGGGAGCCGCCGGCGGAGACAGTTAAAAGCGGCGCCCCTGCACTAGGAGCGCCGCTGCCGGGACCAAACACCGCCCCTCCTCTGCTCCTGCCCAATCGGGCAGTGGGAGCCGCTTCCAGCTCCTGCCCAATCGGGCAGTGGAAGCCGCCGGTGGAGAAAGTTAAAAGCGGCGCCCCTGCACTAGGAGCGCCGCTGCCGGGACCAAACACCGCCCCTCCTCTGCTCCTGCCCAATCGGGCAGTGGGAGCCGCTTCCAGCTCCTGCCCAATCGGGCAGTGGGAGCCGCCGGCGGAGAAAGTTAAAAGCGGCGCCCCTGCAGGGCGCGCCCGCGCCTGGCGGGCCCGCGCCTGAGGGCCCTTTGGCGTGGCCCTTAGGCGCGGCACGAAGGCGATCAGAAGGGAGAAACAACAGACACAGCAGCGCCGACAACATCACCGCAGAATCAAACGAGGAACAGACCGAAACGAAGGACTTCAGAACCGCAAGTAAAACTCGCACAAAACCTCACACACTCCACACCTACAGGACTCCGACTTACACCACACCCGCCTTCGCAATCACAGCCCTACCTCCATGGGACAGGCTCCCGCACCAAGGCACCCTACGCAGATCCGGCTCTACACCCACGGGACAGGCTCCCGCACCAAGGCACCCTACGCAGATCCGGCTCTACACCCACGGGACAGGCTCCCTTCACGGGACAGGCTCCCGCACCAAGGCACCCTACGCAGATCCGGCTCTACACCCACGGGACAGGCTCCCGCACCAAGGCACCCTATGCAGATCCGGCTCTACACCCACGGGACAGGCTCCCTTCACGGGACAGGCTCCCGCACCAAGGCACCCTACGCAGATCCGGCTCTACACCCACGGGACAGGCTCCCGCACCAAGGCACCCTACGCAGATCCGGCTCTACACCCACGGGACAGGCTCCCTTCACGGGACAGGCTCCTGCACCAAGGAACCCTACGCAGATCCGGCTCTACACCCACGGGACAGGCTCCCGCACCAAGGCACCCTACGCAGATCCGGCTCTACACCCACGGGACAGGCTCCCTTCACGGGACAGGCTCCCGCACCAAGGCACCCTACGCAGATCCGGCTCTACACCCACGGGACAGGCTCCCGCACCAAGGCACCCTACGCAGATCCGGCTCTACACCCACGGGACAGGCTCCCTTCACGGGACAGGCTCCCGCACCAAGGCACCCTACGCAGATCCGGCTCTACACCCACGGGACAGGCTCCCGCACCAAGGCACCCTACGCAGATCCGGCTCTACACCCACGGGACAGGCTCCCTTCACGGGACAGGCTCCCGCACCAAGGCACCCTACGCAGATCCGGCTCTACACCCACGGGACAGGCTCCCGCACCAAGGCACCCTATGCAGATCCGGCTCTACACCCACGGGACAGGCTCCCTTCACGGGACAGGCTCCCGCACCAAGGCACCCTACGCAGTTCCGGCTCTACACCCACGGGACAGGCTCCCGCACCAAGGCACCCTACGCAGATCCGGCTCTACACCCACGGGACAGGCTCCCTTCACGGGACAGGCTCCCACACCAAGGCACCCTACGCAGATCCGGCTCTACACCCACGGGACAGGCTCCCGCACCAAGGCACCCTACGCAGATCCGGCTCTACACCCACGGGACAGGCTCCCTTCACGGGACAGGCTCCCGCACCAAGGCACCCTACGCAGATCCGGCTCTACACCCACGGGACAGGCTCCCGCACCAAGGCACCCTACGCAGATCCGGCGGAGACAGTTAAAAGCGGCGTCCCTGCACTAGGAGCGCCGCTGCCGGGACCAAACACCGCCCCTCCTCTGCTCCTGCCCAATCGGGCAGTGGGAGCCGCTTCCAGCTCCTGCCCAATCGGGCAGTGGGAGCCGCCGGCGGAGAAAGTTAAAAGCGGCGCCCCTGCACTAGGAGCGCCGCTGCCGGGACCAAAACACCGCCCCTCCTCTGCTCCTGCCCAATCGGGCAGTGGGAGCCGCTTCCAGCTCCTGCCCAATCGGGCAGTGGGAGCCGCCGGCGGAGACAGTTAAAAGCGGCGCCCCTGCACTAGGAGCGCCGCTGCCGGGACCAAACACCGCCCCTCCTCTGCTCCTGCCCAATCGGGCAGTGGGAGCCGCTTCCAGCTCCTGCCCAATCGGGCAGTGGAAGCCGCCGGTGGAGAAAGTTAAAAAGCGGCGCCCCTGCACTAGGAGCGCTGCTGCCGGGACCAAACACCGCCCCTCCTCTGCTCCTGCCCAATCGGGCAGTGGGAGCCGCTTCCAGCTCCTGCCCAATCGGGCAGTGGGAGCCGCCGGCGGAGAAAGTTAAAAGCGGCGCCCCTGCAGGGCGCGCCCGCGCCTGGCGGGCCCGCGCCTGAGGGCCTCGCCAGAGGGCCCTTTGGCGTGGCCCTTAGGCGCGGCACGAAGGCGATCAGAAGGGAGAAACAACAGACACAGCAGCGCCGACAACATCACCGCAGAATCAAACGAGGAACAGACCGAAACGAAGGACTTCAGAACCGCAAGTAAAACTCGCACAAAACCTCACACACTCCACACCTACAGGACTCCGACTTACACCACACCCGCCTTCGCAATCACAGCCCTACCTCCATGGGACAGGCTCCCGCACCAAGGCACCCTACGCAGATCCGGCTCTACACCCACGGGACAGGCTCCCTTCACGGGACAGGCTCCTGCACCAAGGAACCCTACGCAGATCCGGCTCTACACCCACGGGACAGGCTCCCGCACCAAGGCACCCTACGCAGATCCGGCTCTACACCCACGGGACAGGCTCCCTTCACGGGACAGGCTCCCGCACCAAGGCACCCTACGCAGATCCGGCTCTACACCCACGGGACAGGCTCCCCTCACGGGACAGGCTCCCGCACCAAGGCACCCTACGCAGTTCCGGCTCTACACCCACGGGACAGGCTCCCTTCACGGGACAGGCTCCCGCACCAGGGCACCCTACGCAGATCCGGTGCACCCGCCAAGGAACAAGCTCACGCAACAAGTGCAACTCTCCCCAAACAGACAAAATCTCAAGAAAACAGGCGTCACCCTAACACAACTCCTCCCACCAACCACACACCTCCACTACCCACAAGCAAACACAATATGGCATCCACCAACTGCATTACCATACTCAGAACCACAGCACACACACAAAGAGACACTCAGGGCTTACCAAGCAAAGCGACCGAACAGACACAAATCAAACTCCCACGCAAGCACAAAGGAAACTCATGGAACACCAACCTCAGCAACGAAAACAACAACGATTGTGCTCATAAATGCCAGATCCGTCTGCAACAAGATACACACTATTGTAGACCACATAGAAGAGCGACAGCCCGACATAATATGCATCACAGAGACATGGCTCAACCCTACCAACAACGTACTACTCAACCAACTGGTACCGGACAACTACTCAGCATACAACAGCCCACGCACCCACAAGCGTGGAGGAGGAGTCTTGATAATAGCTAAAACAAAGCTAAAATTCAAGACACAGAACTTCACAGATACACAGCAATGTAACACAATTAGCATCAAAAACAAGAACATTGCAATCTGCCTAACCTACAGAGCACCCAGAGCTCCACCCGATGAACTAGCCCTCACTCTCGAAGAAGCCTGTGCCATAACAACAAACAACAAACCAGCGCTAATGATCGGAGACTTCAACCTCAAGTCCACCAATGCCAAAGACGCAGAGGCCTTCCTTCAAGCAATGACCTCACTCCAATTCACACAAATAATCAATGCACCAACACACAGACATGGATCATCCCCAGACCTCATCTTTGCATCCAACTACCTAACATCAAGAGACCTAATTTCTCCACCCACCATTACCCCAGTGCCATGGTCTGACCATTACTTAATCGAGACCAAACTACGATATCAAGAGGACCAGACGAACGAAAGAGCTAACATCTCTCACACGCAAAGACGATTCAAACGTTTCGACAGGGACGAATTCATACAGGACACAACACAACACAACACTTAAACGTTACCACAGACGACCTAGAAGAACAAGTCTCCAGCTGGAACAGCATTCTAGCAAACGCCGCCAAACCATCTGATGGCGGGATCAAGAAACAACACCACAACAGGAGACAAAACAAGCCATGGTACTCAGAAAAAATACGAAAGGAAAAGAGAAAGCTCAGGAAGATTGAACGGAGATGGAGAAAAAACAAGTCAACCGCCGACCAGCATCTCTAACTAACAAAGCAAAAACAATACAATGAACTCATCAACCAATCAAAGAGGGAATTCCACACAAACATGATAAATACTTCTATCAACAAACCCAGAGAGCTTTTCGAAATAGTAAAGATCCTCACAAAAGAACAAACAACAGAAGGCGAAGTACAAATTGACCCACAGGATTTCGCAGATCACATCAAAGACAAATTTCACTCCACGGAGCGAACAACATCTAGTGGGACCACCAGGTCAGACGTACACCCCAAAACCTGGGGCACATTCTACTCACCCTCAACTGAACAGATATCCCACATCATCTCTACAATCAATACAAGCACTGCCCCTACAGACCCGTGCCCAGTGTCATGGGTCAAAGCCACCAAATCCTGCTTCATCCCCACCATACATAAAATAATACACAACTCACTCACTCAAGGACTCATGCCAAAGCAACTAAAGCTTGCTTCAGTAAGACCAATCATAAAGAAAACAAATCTCGACAAAAAAGATCCAGCAGCATATCGACCAATCTCCAGCATACCCTTCCTTGCAAAAATCATCGAAAAAACGGTCCAACTACAACTTCAGGAACACATCGACAAACAGGAAACACTCGATGACAACCAACACGGATTTCGTCCCAACCATGGAGTCGAAACGCTACTGATCTACCTCTTCGACAGCATCCTAAGAATAATCGACAACACCATGAATGGAATCATAATGATCTTCATCGACATCTCCTCAGCCTTCGACACAGTGGACCACAACACCCTCCTAGAAAGACTAAAGAACACTGGTATACACGGTATCACATTGAAGTGGTTCCACTCGTACCTAACCGAAAGACAGCTACAGGTCAAGTCAGGACACAACACCTCCCGACCCATAAACGTCCAACAAGGAGTACCTCAAGGATCCGCACTCTCAGCTCTCCTATTTAACATCTACATACAACCAATTTGCAATATCATGAAAAAGAACAACATTCAATACACAATATATGCAGACGACATAATGATTTACACCCCAATATCAATCAACAACCCGGACTTCTCTAAGATAACAGACTGCCTCACCCAAATGGAGAGTTGGTGTCAAAACAACAACCTAGCAATAAACTACAACAAGACCGAAGCCCTAATCATCACCCGGAACCAAGGCTTCAAACACCCACCAAATTTAAAGATACAAAGCACCACTATACCAATAAGATCAGAAGTGAGATACCTCGGAGTTACTCTGGACAATAAACTCAATCTCAAACCACACATAGACAAAACAACCCAAAAAGCCTACTACAAGATGCGAATCATTAGGAGACTAAAGCCGCTCCTTGCCCCGGAACACTTCCGTACCGTCTGTCAAGCACTGATAACCCCACTACTGGACTTCTGCAATCCGATATACCTCGGCCTACCGAAACAAGCCCTCAAACCTCTACAACTAGCACAAAACACTGCTGCACGAATCATAACAGGAACGGCAAGACAGGAGCACATCACACCCACCTTAAAGGACTTACACTGGCTTCCAATCGGTGCACGCATCAAATACAAAACTATCATAAACATATTCAAGATCAAACACCACACATCAGCCAACAGCCTACACACACTCATACAATCAGACACCAGTACGCGTCCCAGAAGGAAACAAACCCACAACAGAGTCAGCACCCCCAGTGAATACAAACACACACGCAAGGACACAACAGACAGAGCACTCTCAATGGCCGCTCCAACAATATGGAACAAACTCCCGGACGACTTGAGGGCCGCTACAGACCTAAAAGACTTCAGAAAACAGCTAAAAACCATACTGTTCATAGAACACTATGGACACATCACATAACTTCAGAGAATGAACAACAGCACATGATCCCGCCTAACCAATGTATGCATGGAATTTGTTTTTGCACCACTGTATATAGCCCACTCTGTAAATAGCTCATACCAATCTAGCACACAACACGACACACTCAATTTCCCCCCACTGCATGTATAACACACTCACCTGACCTGATTGTTTGCCGTGATACCACCTTGATTATTAAGATAAGGCGGTTTAGAAATACTGTTAAATAAATAAAATAAATAAATAAATAAGTGCAGCAGGCAGAGAGACTCTCTACAGTGGAGCAGGAACTTGGACAGCTGCGGGAGATGGTAGCGGCCCAAGTAAAAGACAGAGCTGTAACCGCTAAGAAACTAGAGTATTTGGAGAATCAAGTTCGGCATTGTAATTTACGCTTTTTGAATTTTCCACTATCTCCTATAATGTCACTGATGGAGATGGTAAAAAAATACTTTGGAGAGATCTTGCAGATCCCTTTGGATCAGTTACCACCTATGGTGCGTGTGCAGTATTTGTCTAGGGGTCAGGGGGCCGTCAGGTCCAATGACCCTGAGGCTGCCCATGTTAGAGATGATCTTACGGGGTTTTTAGAATCTTCCCTAGAGGTCATCTCAGAGAGGTCTACTCGTTACCTTTGCACTAGAATCTGATAAATTTTTTATCCTTAGATTGTACTTTAGGAACCTCAATGAGGAATTTCTGGGGTCTAAAATACGTATTTTTCCTGATATAGCCCGGAATACGCAGCTGAGAAAGCAGGAGTTTCTAGTGCTGTGCCCTAGGGTCGTGGCACTGGGAGCCTCCTTCCAGCTTAAATTTCCTGCAAAGTGTTTTGTGATGTTTAAACAAAAATGTTTTTTGTTTTTTGATCCTGGGCAGTTGTTGGAGTTCCTGGAGGCTAGGGAAGTTGTTAATGTTGCTCTGTTGGGACCCCCGGTACTGGCTGATGCTTAAGTTCCTACCTGTCGCACATGGTTAAATTTCCTGTGTATTTTAGGTAGTTCAGGTCTTTTTTTTTTTTTTTTTTTTTTATTTAGTATACATTTGTATACCGCTACTTCCAAGGTCTTGGTTTTAGACCTTTACTTTCTTGGTTTTCCTAGAACCTCCCCATATTTCCTTTTTTTTTGTGGTCTATAATATGAGCGTTAGTTATGTTTATGTTGTTGTGTATAGCCTTTGGGGGGTTATTGATTACCTTTGTACAGTGTATTTCTTTTGATAACTATGCTCATGTCTGTATCATTCAATGATGTTTCTTGGATGTAATAATTGTTAAAATTGAATAAAAATTTAAGTGGGAAAAAAAATTAACTGTTTTATATAGAATCTTTGAACCTTAATAACATCGAATAGAACAATTACAATTGGTAATTGATCCATAAGATATTAAAAAAACAGAGGTTATGTAAAACCAGTGATGTGTATTGTTGGAGGGGAGGTGGAGGGGAGGGTTAAAGTGGGAGGGTGTGGGAAGATGGTACTTATTGACAGGGGAGTAAGTATTTGTAAGTTTTGTTCCATGGGGACATACCATTTAGTCCTTGAAGTGTTGTTTGAATAGGAATGTCTTGAGATCTTTGCAGAATTTTGTTAGGTCGTGTGTTTCTCTGAGGTCATTGGGGAGTGCATTCTATAGATCCGGTATATAAGTGGAGAAGGTTCTGTTGTGAATATTTTGGTTCTTTCATATTATTTCTGCTGGCAAGTCAAATAAGTTCTGGTTGCATCTGTGCCTTCTGGTGGTTGTTGCAGTATGGATGAGGGACTTTCGGTATGGCGATTATTGGTCATTTAAGGTTTTGCATATGTTTATTATTGATTTATATTTAATTTGGCTATATACAAGTGGCCATTGTAGATCTTTTAAAATTGGGGTAATGTGGTTGCTCATTCTTGCTTTTACTATGCTGCGTGCTGCAGTGTTGGGCCATTTGTAGCTGATGAAGTGCGTGTTTGGGGAATCCCTGGTATATGCTGTTACTGAAATCCAGGAGGGGGAAGATGAGGGCCTGAAGTACTGAGCAGAAGTTGGACATTGCTAGTAGTGGTTGAATGTTGAGGAGTATTTTTATTTTGTGGTATATAGTGTCCTGTTCCCCCGCCTAGGGCCGATGGCTCTATGGCGAAGGCGACCTCTTATATGTTTTCAAGCGTCCTTATTAACTACTATAGCAGCAAGGGTTGCTGGGAGTTGTAGTTTAAGTAGCTATTCAACAAATGTGTTGTGGCACGAGGGTCCTTTTTTTAAACAGATAAATTTTTATTTGGGGATTCTTCCCTTGCACATGGGTTCAATGGCTCAAAACATGGCACGGCAAAACAATAGGAAAATCAGGAGCAAATTAAAGTCAGAAAACAAAGCAGGTAATAAACTGTTTCTTCACAGCAAATAAACAGGCAGAACGACTTTGTATTTTCCTCATACAAAGTTGGCTTTTAATGTAAGTCCAAATGGTCAATCTTACACAGAGAACAGTCCATCTCACAACTCTCCGATATATCAGACTTGTTTTCTGGGTCAATAATCATATCCTCACTGTAATCATTGTATCGCTGCTTTGGGGAACTTTTAGACTGCAACTCATGGATAACTCCTTGCAGCTGCCCTATGAAGTCGTCCCTCTCATTAGCAGTGTCTTTTTCTAAGGCAGGAAACTGGTTCTTACTTAAACTTTTCACTACAGCATTTATGTCTGGTTCAAAGCATTTGGTAAGAATGTTTCTAATATGAGCAGCTTTCAGAGCCGTGCTATCTCTGCTCTTATTGGCACTAGCTTTTAACTGCTGTACTATTTCTTCAGCAAGCTTCTGGTTTGGAAATAATGCAGACGTACCTTCTTTACTGGCAATGGCTTCTCTGTACTCAGAGCTTTCTCCCCTCGTGCAGGCAAACTGTCTTACCTTTCCCTCGGGTAGCTTCCACAGAGGCTTTGCTTCCAGTGTTTCAGGGTTAAAGGAAATGGACCTTCCAGAATCTTTCTCAACTTGACCTGGGTTCCCAAGTTTCCCTTGTTGCTGCTTTCCTGTGTACCTTTGCTGCTTGAGCGGCTCATACTGCTGTCGAGGCTTCTCTGTGCCTTCCTTTCTCTTTCCTCCTTCTAATCCTGAGGTCCTTGAACTCCTTGAACTCCTCGAGTTTCCTGAACTCCTCCAGTCCCTTGAGTTCCTTGAGTTAAAGTCTGACTCTGAAGCCGGTTTAAAACGGCTTCCTCCTGCAGCCACACCCCTCTGGTTACTCAGGTGGAAGTCATCAGAGCTGCATTCAGCTTCTACGTCAGCACTATGGCTGAGCTCCGTTCTAGCTGAAAGCATTCTGTTGCTATGGGAACCTGTCTTGCTCTTACTTTTAAAGGCAGACTGCTCACTATTTTCCCATTCCATCTGATCAGTAGTGCTGTCACTATCACATATTCCCCCCCTTAAGATATTACAGGCTGGGTTGATGACATCCTCACAGCATGTAATCCTGCATAATCTGTTGACGTCACCCTAGTTCTCCGGGTATCTATGGGAATGTGTAACCAGCTGAGAGAGTGCTACCCTTTCATGCCATGGGCTCAGCAGATTAACGTGGTAAATCTGCCTATGGCTTCTCCTATTCTGTACGGCATAGGTCACGGGACCTACTTGTTCTACTACGCGAAAGGGTCCTTTCCACTGCCTTTCAAACTTAGGTACAGCTCCGGGTACCCTGACAATAACGTTTTCGCCTATAGCCAACTGGCGAGGCTTGGTATTGCGGTCGTAGTAATCTTTTTGTTTCTGTTGACTAGCTTTTAGGTTTTTCTCTGCTATTTGGGATGTTCATGCTAGACGGCCTCTTAAGTCCCTCAAAACTGGGGTACAGCAATTTCCTCGGCCCCCGGTTCTATCCACTGTTCCCAGAGGATATCGAGGATACCTCTCGGTGGGCGTCCATACATTAGTTCGTATGGAGAGGTTCCTAGGGATGCTTGCTTCCTCTCCCTGCATGTGTACAACACAAATGGAAGTAGGGTGTCCCATTCTTGCACTTGACCCTCCAACCCCCGTCTTAGCATACTCTTCAACGTCTGGTTAAATCTTTCAACTAACCCGTTGGATTGCGGGTGGTAGGCTGCAGTCTTAACATGTCGAATGCCAAAGGCATCCCACACCCTAGCTAAGTAGCGCGACATGGAATTACTGCCACGATCGGTCAATACTTCTTTTGGGAACCCCGCCTCACAGAACAATTTTATTAGTTCTGCCGCCACCGTATGGGCTGAAATGCTGCGTAAGGAGACCGCCCAGGGGAATCGCGTTGCGTGATCCACCATAACTAATATATATTGATAGCCACACGGCGTTTTAATCATGGGACCCACTATGTCTACCGCTATTCTATGTATGGGTACCACAATTACTGGTACCGGAATCAGGGGTACTTCTGTTGGCTTAATTGGGGAAACCCTCTGGCAAGAGGGACAGGCCTCACAAAATTTAGTAGCCTCTTTAAATACGCCTGGCCAGTAAAATCGTGCTAATACCTGGTCTAAGGTTCCTTGAATACCTTTATGCGCTCCTATGGGATGATCGTGGGCAAGTCTCAATACCAGGGTTCTAAAGGTAATAGGTATTACCAGCTGCTTACGTATATTACCTGTAGCTGGTTCTAAACTCTCCCTGAATAGAATACCCTCATCCAGGAAAAACCTTGGCAATGTATCCCTTCCTTCTTGGGCATATTTGAAAGCTTGACTAAGAGCTGGATCAGCCTGTTGCTCTTTAGGAAAAGAGGGGAACCTGTCCATCAGCTCAGCAGGGACCCATGGTAATTCTAACCCGGCCCTAACCTCCGCTCTATTCTGAGAGCGAGTCTGGCGCTCCCTGCGTTTTTCTCCCTTACTCTTCCTGGTCTTATCCCCTGGAGTATTGATTAGGTCTTCGTGAGAAGGTAAATCTATTTGCCCTGCCGTTGAAGATTCTCCTTCATCTTCCAAGGCTTTCGCCTGGTTTCTCGTGGAAACCATCCCCTCTCTTATCCGTACGTGTTGTTGAAGACCTTTTTGAAATGGTGGCCAATCTCGGCCTAATACCAATTCATGTGGCAGGTGTGGGACTATGGCTAGTGGAATCTCTTTTTCTATTCCAAATCCTTTCACTAGGAGTTTGTAAATAGGGTATGAGGATGCCGCGCCATGCACACAGCGGATTTTTACAGTGCCATTGGGTAGATCAGGTATGGTTTTACATTGGGCTTCTATCTTTTTCCAAAGGCCACGTGAAACCATACTCTGATCGGAACCAGAGTCCAGTAAGGCATTTGCGCTCACCCCTTGGACTGTCACGGCTATGAGGAAACCTTCTCTAACCTGTCCTGGGTCAGTGGTCACTAGCGCCATCTTTACCCTACAGTTGCGCTGTAAATGCTCATCGCTACCACACTTAAAGCATGTTTTCCTGACATATCTTCCTTTACATTCAGGCAAACACAAGGCATTAACATTCATTATTCTTTCCTTCTTTTCTGAGAATGCACTGGTTGTCCTCCTAGAAGATATGCTTTTCTCCTGGGCGTTCCCTTCTGCTTCAAGGAATCGCTCAGTGAGCATGATCGCCTCCTGGGAGCTTTTGCAACCTTGCAAGGTCAGGAAAGTGCGGATATTCTCTGGGACAGCATTCACGTACTGCTCCATCAGTATACTATCTAACACTGTTTCCAGGCTTTTACCCTCCGGTTCTAGCCATTTGTTTAGCAAACCTTTAAGGCGATAGTGTAAGGCTCTAGGCGTCTCACCCAGCATTAATTTAGCTTCTCTAAATAAATGGTGGTATTTTGAGGACGTCAGACCTACTCTATCTTTAATCACTTTTTTAACTTCATCATAATTATTGGCTAAATTTGGTGGTACGGTCTGGTAAGCCGTCAATGCCTTACCCGTGAGAGACATTGCTAACCTGATCGCCCATTGGTCTTTAGGCCAATTCATTAGGTGAGCAAC
The DNA here is from genome assembly GCA_033557465.1 of Ichthyophis bannanicus. Taxonomy (NCBI): domain Eukaryota; kingdom Metazoa; phylum Chordata; class Amphibia; order Gymnophiona; family Ichthyophiidae; genus Ichthyophis; species Ichthyophis bannanicus. The sequence goes on along the minus strand of CM066032.1, from coordinate 1,386,000,889 downwards.
TCGCTCGAACGTTTCGAGGTAATCGTCCAGATTGTCTCTGTCAGTTAATCGCCCAAAGTTCCATGCCTCTCTGGACCAAGGTCCTGAAGCATGAGCTTGGCTCAATTCTGCTGAACCTGGTGAAGGTGGAACAGGCTCTGGCTCCTTCTTCACAGACTGGATCCAAGCTTCCATCAGCTGCATGAGTGGCTGCTGCTGCGCTGCCATCTGGGCTGTAGCTCGCTCTATAGCTTCTGTGGCTAGCTCGCGTTGGCGCTCGAACTGGGATGCCATCCAGGTGAGTACTTCCTTCATTTCTGTTGCCATCATGAAAAGACAAAGCAGAGAACGCAACCAGCAAGTGCGGTACCACAGTATAGCGGGTCTTATAAACTTTCCCACCAACTACACTGATACCCACTCAAGTATCCTCAGGTACCCCTTGGTTAGCCACCAATTACCTGATACGTGTGGTGCGTCAAGCTTGTAAACAACGTGGGTCTTTTCCTGTAGCAGACACGCCTTCTTCTCTTGGAAGTAGCCTTGCTAGACCTCTTCTTTAGCTTGTTTTTCAAAACTTTTCTTCTTGCACCTTTTAATCCTCCTGTACGTGCGTGTTTGTGCCAATCCGAAAAACTAGGCCAATCTGTCCTGTTCCCCCGCCTAGGACCGATGGCTCTATGGCGAGGGCGACCTCTTATATGTTTTCAAGCATCCTTATTAACTACTATAGCAGCAAGGGTTGCTGGGAGTTGTAGTTTAAGTAGCTATTCAACAAATGTGTTGTGGCACGAGGGTCCTTTTTTTAAACAGATAAATTTTTATTTGGGGATTCTTCCCTTGCACATGGGTTCAATGGCTCAAAACATGGCATGGCAAAACAATAGGAAAATCAGGAGCAAATTAAAGTCAGAAAACAAAGCAGGTAATAAACTGTTTCTTCACAGCAAATAAACAGGCAAAACAACTTTGTATTTTCCTCATACAAAGTTGGCTTTTAACGTAAGTCCAAATGGTCAATCTTACACAGAGAACAGTCCATCTCACAACTCTCCGATATATCAGACTTGTTTTCTGGGTCAATAATCATATCCTCACTGTAATCATTGTATCGCTGCTTTGGGGAACTTTCAGACTGCAACTCGTGGATAACTCCTTGCAGCTGCCCTATGAAGTCGCCCTCTCATTAGCAGTGTCTTTTTCTAAGGCAGGAAACTGGTTCTTACTTAAACTTTTCACTACAGCCTTTATGTCTGGTTCAAAGCATTTGGTAAGAATGTTTCTAATATGAGCAGCTTTCAGAGCCGTGCTATCTCTGCTCTTATTGGCACTAGCTTTTAACTGCTGTACTATTTCTTCAGCAAGCTTCTGGTTTGGAAATAATGCAGACCTACCTTCTTTACTGGCAATGGCTTCTCTGTACTCAGAGCTTTCTCCCCTCGTGCAGGCAAACTGTTTTACCTTTCCCTCGGGTAGCTTCCACAGAGGCTTTGCTTCCAGTGTTTCAGGGTTAAAGGAAATGGACCTTCCAGAATCTTTCTCAACTTGACCTGGGTTCCCAAGTTTCCCTTGTTGCTGCTTTCCTGTGTACCTTTGCTGCTTGAGCGGCTCAGACTGCTGTCGAGGCTTCTCTGTGCCTTCCTTTCTCTTTCCTCCTTCTAATCCTGAGGTCCTTGAACTCCTCGAGTTTCCTGAACTCCTCCAGTCCCTTGAGTTCCTTGAGTTAAAGTCTGATTCTGAAGCCGGTTTAAAACGGCTTCCTCCTGCAGCCACACCCCTCTGGTTACTCAGGTGGAAGTCATCAGAGCTGCATTCAGCTTCTACGTCAGCACTATGGCTGAGCTCCGTTCTAGCTGAAAGCATTCTGTTGCTATGGGAACCTGTCTTGCTCTTACTTTTAAAGGCAGACTGCTCACTATTTTCCCATTCCATCTGATCAGTAGTGCTGTCACTATCACAATAGCTCTTGTGGTTCTGGTGATGTGGGAGGAGAAGTCAAGCTGCTGGTCAAATGTTATGCCCAGGTATTTCATCTCCTGCTTGGTTTCTAGTTCCATGTCATGGATTTTGAGTGTTTTGGGGGGTGAGAATGTCTTGTTTCTGGAGATATGGAGTACTTACGTCTGTCTTTTTTAGCTGAGCTAGAGCCCGTGTTCATGTAGCTATTGTGAGATTTCCTAGAAGCAGATAGTTATTTTGCTTAGGTTTGGAGTAAGAATGTCATAAGGTGTGAACATCATGATATCATCTGCATAGATCCTGTATTTAATATTGTGTTTGTGGAATATGGTACATATGGATTGCATGAATATGTTGAAGAGTAGTGAGGATAATGCAGAGCTTTGTGGAACTCCTTTGTGTTGTCTGTAGGGGGCTGATTTGTTTGGTCCTATGCATACTTGTTGGTGACGATCTCACAAGTATGATTGAATCTATGGCTTGTAGTCTTGCAAATAGGAGTTTGAGTGGAATGTAGTCAAATGTCGTGGTTATGTCTAGGAAGATTAGGATGTAGGCACAGTTAAGCTTCTCTATGCCTCTTACTATTATATCTAATAGTGATGTCAGAAGTGTTTCTACTCCATGGTGTGGTCTAAATCCATGATGGTGTCGATCTAGTGGAGCATAATTGTCAATATGGTTTTGAAGTTGCTGCAGCGCTATTTGTTCAATTATTTTTGTGATGAATGGGAGGCTGCTGATGGGCCTGTAAGAGGCAGGGTCTCCTTTGTCAGCTGTGGGATTATTTAGAATAGATTGTATTGAAGCCACATTTAGATAGAAAACCTTGTTCGACTGAGATTTGTGCCATCTGGCAGATAATTGGAGATAGTTCAGATTTGACTATCTTAATCCAACTGACAGGGCATGGGTCCAGCAGTGAGGTAATGGTGTTGAGCCTGCTGCTGATGTGTTCTATGTTCTTATCTGAGATAGAATCAAAGGTTATCCATTTTGGTAGATTTATTGTCTAGCAGCATGCATTGTGTGGTGTTGGTGGGTCCCATTCTACTTTGGAAGAAGTCTGCCAGTGTTTGTGGGTAGGGAGTGTTGTCAGGTTTCTCTTGGTTGGGTGCTGTGGTTAGGGATTGCGTAATGTTAAATAGCTCTCTTGGGCGGTTCAGTGAGCTCATTAAGATTTTTGAGTGATGATCCTTCTTTGCAGTGTTTACCATAGTGCGGCATTGTTTTAGCTTTTGCATGAAGCTCATTTGTAATTCTGGTTGCTTAGAAGTTCTCCATTTTTGTTCAATTCTTCTCAGTTCTTGTTTTAAGTTTCTGAGTTCTCTAGTGCACCAGGTTGCTTTTGTTTGTGTTTTGGTGTGGATCTAGTCAGTGTTGTGGATGATGCGTCGCTTATGGTCTGGTTCCAGTTTGTAATCTGTATATCTATGTTAGATGTGCTGGGTTGGAGGAGGAGTATGATTTCCTCCAGGAATGCTTCTTTGTTGAATGTATGGAACCTGCGTTTTGTGATGTGTATAGTGTTTTTTGTGGGGGTGTAAGAGTAGTGAAGGGTGGAGAAGTTAATCATGGTGTGGTCTGACCATGAGACGTTGTTGTCTGTTACCATGTACTTAGGTATGAAGATGAGGTCTAGTATATTTCCTTTCATATGGGTGGGGTTGTTTACTATTTGTTGGTAGTCCAGACCATCCATCACCTCCAGGAATGTGTTCACTTGGTTTTTGGGAAGCGTGGTCATATTGAAGTCACCTAGTAGTATAAGAGGTCTGCTTTGTGTGGTGTTCCCACATGCTGTCTCTAGAATCTTGGTTATAATGTTGGTGTTAGGTGATGGGGCTCAATATAGTAGGCAAATTGAGAGGCAGTCATTTGTTATTGACAAGATTTCTAATTCATCTATGTATGTGGATATTGTGATGTGGAATTTTAGGTTGGATTTAGCAAGGATTAGAACTCCTCCTCCTCTTTTGTTTATTCTCGGGCAGTTAAAAATTGTGTAGTCGTTTGTTTTCAGTTGACTGAGGAGTACAGTGTCTGTTGTAGATAGCCAGGTTTTGGTTATGCAGAGTAGATCTGGTTCATTTTATCTTGAGGATGTGGGTGATGATTGGGATTTTGTTGCATACGGAGCGTGCATTAATGAGAGTGCATTTCAGGTAATGCTTGTCGGGAGTAGTTCTTGGGTTGCTAAGGGGGTGTAATACAGGGTTTATTTGTATAAGCCTGTTGAAGTCTCTGCACCAAGGGTTGTGGTGTGTGTTGTAAAGTTGTTGACATTGTGTTCTGGCAACAATTGGAATGTATTGGGTATTGGTTGTTAGAGCAGTAGAGGAATTAGTCAGTAAAATGATTCCCAGTAGGAGGATGGCGTATGAATGGTGATTGAACATAATTGCTTGGAACATAGGTCTCACGATATGTTGTGGGTTGGTTTTATTGTGGGGTATGACAGAATGCAGACAGTGTTAGTGGCAGGTATGCAAATATCTACTTTTTACCTTTGATGCAGTGTGCTCTGTGTTTGTGCTGGGTTAGGCAAGTTGTAGTGATGATCCTTGGGTTCTTGGTTAACTGCAAGCTCTGGAGAGCGTGCATACTGTACAGCAGGAAGAAATTTAACTGGCTTTGGGAGTGTTCTTCAACAGAACTTATTTCCATTCAGATTGACGAGGGCTGTGGTCTGGTCAGCTGGATCTGGTGAAGTTCTTGTGTCTCTGGGGGATGATCTTCAGCACGGTGGGGGGAGCTTATCTCCCTTCCATGCAGGCTAGAGAGGGCTGCAGTCTGGCTTGCTGGATCTGGCATGCAGGAAGGGTTATTTGCTTGAAGCATTGGTGGTGTGGATTGGGGTTCAGCTTGGAACCTGTGTGCCTTTTTGGGAGCCTGCTAGGTACTTGTGACCTGGATTGGCCATGTTGGAAACAGGATACTGAGCTTGATGGATCTTGGTATGACCCAGTATGTTCTTTTGTTCTTATGCTAGTCTGTTTCATTTATCTTTTACACCTTAATTCAAAGACCTGGCTTTTGTCTTTAGATTCTTTCTGTGGTGGTGGGGGGGGGGGGGGAGAAGGGGGAGTTCTTCACACAGCTTCTGCAGCTTGCTAAACTGCTTCTGTGCTCTCATTCACTTTATACTAGAAATCCGCTGACTGCAGCATACATATCTACATGCTTCCAGTGTCCATCCACCACACAACACTAGATCCATTGTCCACAGCCAAGCCCTATGGTACAATTGTTTTTGTTCCAACCATTCTGAGAAGGACTCTCATCTTGAAAAGCTGCAACAGACATTTTCAAATTACAATACCCATCCAATGAAATGAGAATGCAGATCAACAGAGCTAAACAAATACCCAGGAGCAATCTATTACAAAACTATCTCAAAAAAAGAAAATAGCAGAACACCTCTGGTTGTCAATATAGCTCCCAGCTAAAACCACTAAACTATATACAGGAAAGGTTTAAAAAGTTAGGGCTCTTCAACCTGAGGGGAGATATGATAGAGGTCTATAGATTAATGAATGGAGTGAAACAGGTAAGCGTAGATCGATTGTTTACGCCATCAAAAAGTAGAAAGACTAGGAGACATGCAATGAAGCTACAGTGTAACCTGTTTAAGACTAATTAAAGAGAATATTTTTTAACTCAATGCATAATCAAACTCTGAAATTCATTACCGGAGGATCTAATAATGCTGTTAGTGTAGCTGGGTTTAAAAAAGGTTTGGACAAGTTCCTGGAGGAAAGGTCCATAAACCATTATTAAACAGGACCCGGGAAATCCACTGCTTGCCCCAATACAAGCATCGTGGAACCTGTGTGTCTTTTTGGGAAACTGCCAGGAAACCTGTGACCTGGATTGGCCACTGTTGGAAACAGGATACTGGGCTTGATGGACCTTGGTCTGACCCAGTATGGCATCTCTTATCTTCTTATGTTCTTATGTCATCAAGTATTCACAGCACATCCTGGATAATGATGCCATCCTATTACAGGCCTTTACTGGTATTACTGATAACCTGCTAGACTCCAATGAATACTTATCAGCAACCATAAAAGCACAACCGTGACATCAAGCTAATAGAGAAGGTTGTCCAGCGGCAGATTCAACACCACATTGATGAGGTGTCACCTCTCGACCCCTGTCAACACGGATTCAGGGAGTCTCACGGCGTAGAAACTCTCCTCACCACCCTAACCAACACTTTGAATAGAGGATTGGACAAGGTTGAAAATGGCTTCGCTCTCATTTTCCTAGATATCTCTGCTGCCTTTGACTCCGTTAATCACAATCAACTTCTCACTCGTCTCCAGAAGAAGGGCATCTGTGGCCTCGCCTGGGAATGGTGTAGGTCTTATCTATCGGATCGTTGGCAGCATGTCAGAGTTGGTTCCACCACATCCGCACCTTTCCACCAACACCAAGGTGTTCCGCAGGGCTCCTCTTTATCCGCGCTGCTGTTCAATGTCTACATGCAGCCGATATGTGACATCATACGCTTCTTCAATATCTCTACTCTAATCTATGCAGATGACGTCCTGCTGTTTGCACCATTCAAAATCAAACAACCAGACTTCTCCAGCCTTATCAATTCTTTCAACGCCATCACTGACTGGCTATTATCTCAAAATCTCCACATAAACTTCAAGAAGATGGAGGTTCTGTTCATATCAAGGAACAAAGATTTCTCACCTCCATCCTCCCTAAGAGTAAGAGATGCGGAACTCCCTAGTAAACGTTCCATTTGCTACCTAGGGATTACTCTGGATCAGCATTTTGACTTTAAGGAGCACATACGAAACACCACCAGATCTGTCTACAATAAAATTAGAACGCTAAGGCACCTCAGGCCCATGTTAACTCATAATGACTTCAGGACCATTTTCCAGGCCCTCATTCTACCACACTTTGATTACGCATATGTTGCCCTGTATGGACTCCCCAAGAACACCCTTAATCCGCTGCAACTCGCTATGAATGCGGCTGCACGTGTTCTCTGTGGTTTAGCAAGATCAGACCATATCACCCCGATACTTAAGGAACTCCACTGGTTAACAATTCATTGCAGGTTAACATACAAAATCCTTCTCATCATCTTCAAGAACATCAATAACCTAACCCCCACGACACTCAGTGACCTTATCACCCTCACCCCGAAAAACAGAATCAGAAGGTCAGTAACCAACAACACCTTGATTATCCCCAAAGAGTCCATCAAGTGCACCCAGACGACCAGGAAAAGAACCTTCGCCTTCTATGCCCCAAAATGCTGGAACGAACTTCCACCAGAAATTAGATCCATCAAAGACCTTATTCAGTTCCGTAAGGCAATCAAACACCACATTTTCCTACTTCACTTTGCTCAAGCATCCACCCCGCCTCTGCTCACCCACTCACCAATGTCCACAAGCCTTACCCTGTCACAAGTATTTTGAGCTTGCCTTAGCCCTTCTTGTATATACAAACCTAATCTAATTGTATTTTGTACATATGTTTATAGTTACCCTGTTGCTCCAAGTTTAAACTCCTGTTACAATGTAAGCTCCAAGTTTAAACTCCTGTTACAATGTAAGCACAGAACAGTCTTCTGACTGTGCACCCTTGTTATATGTGAACCGCACTGATAACAAATAGCGCGGTATATAAAAGTTGTTAAATAAATAAATAAACTCAAGGACCAGACCCTGTCACAATCCCAGATGCTAACTCTATTCCCATATTCAGGTAACACTTGTACTCTTCATAACAAGGAATCCCAATTTTACCCCCCCCAAAATATCTTAAAGTAAAAGAAGCGGAGTTGCAATCTAAATCCTCAATTCGATATTTGGGAGTCACACTAGATCAACGCCTAGACATGAAAGCCCACATAGGAAACATAGTCAGATCGGTTTACTACAAGATACGCTCACTTAGACACCTACGTTCCATGCTTGATCCAACTGATTTCCGGACAATCTTCCAGGCGTTGGTTATACCACATTTCGACTATGCCAATGTCATATTACAAGGTCTTCCCCAATCTACATTAAACCCACTTCAGCTAGCCATGAACGCGGCAGCAAGAGTCATCCATGGAGCCTCCAGGTACGACCACATTACGCCCCTGCTGATACAGTTGCATTGGCTTCCTATTCAAGCTAGAATAGTCTTCAAGACCTTGATAATTACTTTTAAAGCTGTCAATAATCTCACATCGGCATCCTTATCCTCGCTTATCCATAGCACATCTCCAAATAGAGCAAGGAGATCCATGGCTATAAACTCCCTCAACATCCCGAGGGAACTTACTACTTGCACTAAATCGACAGCCAACAGAGCATTCAGTCTCAGTGCCCCAATATGCTGGAATGCACTACCCCCTGATATCCGGGCTATTAAGAGCCTGACACAGTTTAGGAAAGCCCTCAAAGGCCACCTTTTCAACAAATACCTTATAGAACCCAATGGCGTCACCTAGAGCCCAATAACACCAACTGATACCAGCCCCAGATAAATCTAGGGTATATCAACAACTCACCAAGTGTGATATTCATTCCTATAGTGGCTGGTTTCCCTATGTATCTTCTGTGTATATGATCCCATGTAGTATGTTTTGTAGATAGTTACCCCGGTTATCCAAGTTATTTATACCCTGTTACCTGTAAACTCATACGTGTTAAATGTACTGAGCATTTTGTTCCATGTGAACCGCGCTGATGCTGAATAGTGCGGTATATAAGAGACTGTAAATAAATAAATAATAAATAAACACTCTTAATAGGACCTATGACTACCACATCTGCTCATTCATTTGCTCTTTCTCTAAAGCAATATATCAGTGGTTTCCAATCTAGTGTTCTGGTACCCCCTAGACTAGTCAGGCTTTCAGAATATCCATAATGACTATGCATGACATAGATTTGCATGCACTGCCTCACTTGTATGCAATTCTCTCTCATGCATATTCATTATGAATATTCTGAAAATCTGACTGGCCTTTCTGTTATTGGAGGACTGGGTTGAGAACTAATGAAATATATCTTCATAAGGCAACATCCTTCAGAATTCTGCGAACAGGCACTGTCATAGGTGGATCAAGGAATTGGAGATTTTCAAATACTTCATCCCTGGGTTCCTCCTCCATATCCAACATAAATGGAACTGACTTAGCCATTTCCCTGACAAAATCAATGAAGGACAACTCCTCAGGAGGAAATTTTCTTCTCTTGTAAGGAGGAGAGAGGTTTGAAGGAAAGCCTGGAGATTTCTTCTCCAAGAATATCTCCAAATCATACTCAGACTCCCAAGAATAGTTTTATTGTAATCCAGAAAAATACTCCAAAAGAGGTCTGGGTCACTATTTAGCTCAACCTATGCTGTTTCCTGGGAGCAGATCTCGATGGAGAGCATAAATGGTCTCCTGTATCTTGGTGAGGTTCCCTCCAATACACTGGAGAAGGACACCAGATGGAATGTCATCAAACCAAGGCCCTTTGATGCCTTAGTGATGAAGTCTTTCTTGGAGGCAGGACATAAGTCTTCAGGATTGGTTGGATTTCTTGATGCACTGGCACCAATGCAGTTGAATCTCTTCAGGAGATGCTACTCAGGGGCTGTCATCAACAAAGATAATGCACTGGAATTAGTTGAGGGGTATCAGATGGCTAATCCTGGCCCCTTGGAGACTGGCACTGTCCTTCCAGTGCTAAGTATTGGAGCTGCTTTGAAGGCATCAGTTTCTCCAATATCTCGATACTCATGATATCATGCTCCAGTGACTTGCAGCTCTGATGTACAACAGCCTCTGTCATATGTTCCGTGATATGGGTTCTTAATGTCAATGAAGATGAATCATTTCTCTTTTTGGGCTGGAATCAGAGGTTATATGTTCCCAGTGGACCCTATCAATGCTCAGTGATGAGTGAGATTGATGTAATTTCAATCCTAATGCACCCCCAGCATCCAATGCAGCTCTGTGGACCACTGGTACCGGTGCTGCTGATGCTGATGTCAATGGACCGAACTTATCCACACCAAAAATTATTTTGCACTGTTATTCACACCCCTTGAGACCTCTTGTTGTCATCTATAAATACAATTTACAATGAAAGGGTTAATGGTCAGGACAAGCATTGCAAGCACCAGTTATGAGTACCATTATAGATATGGTCTTGCCACACGTTATGCACCTCTTAAACCCATTGGGAGGTTTCTGAGACATTTCATCCAGAAAAATAGCTGAGGCAAAATCAAATGATTCAATTTTCACAATAACAAAACCTGTCTGGAGCATCCGTGGCCTAAATATGGCCTATAGTGACAATCAGCCAGATTTCATCCTGGATGTAGAACCCTCTGTACGTCCGGTCTGAAACAGACGTACAGAGGGTGTCACGATTCTGATCCGACAGAGCATGTCGAGCCTTGCGGGATCAGAATCGTGATCAGCCCTGTATGTGCAGGCCAGGACTGCGATTCAGCCTGGCCTGCACGTACAAGACAAGCCGACTAACTCAGTCAGGGCTTTTAAATGGAGCAGCGGCGCCATGGCGTATGGTTGCCATGGCACTGTGTCTCCATTTAAAAGCTGTGATCCTGGCTGCCAGAACAACAGTTTATTCCCCACAGCTCGACCCCTGATTTGGCCTCTCAGGGCCAGGGTCAAGCTGCGGGGAATGCTCTCTGCTCCCTGCCACTCTTTCCCAGCCCCGAGCCCGCCAATCCCTGATGTCCAGGGAAGTTATTCCACCTCGAAGGTGGAATAACTTCCCCGTTCAAGTTGCTGGCCCCGGACGTACAGTGCTGACATTAGAATCGGTCCTGTATGTCCAGGGCCAGTGACTGCTCACTGCCTGCCCTAATGCCGCCCCTGATCCTCCCCTTTCCCGCCCCCATCTAGCTTCTCCATACAACCAAATGAGCCTGAATGCGGTTAAAATAAAGGAAACTTAGAAAGGCCTGAAAAACCTATGTAAGGAGGCTATGGGGAGAGAAACTGTACACAGCAGGGACAGCAGTAGCAGATGAAAATAAAATTAATGACGTGATATTACAACAGGAACTCGAGTGACATCTCCACAGAAAACGAAGACTGAGGCGGCCCAGCCTACAGTAGCAGCAACAAACTGGAAGTGGTATGCGTGCATGGTGATGCACTTCCAAAGGCTTCTAGAAATTTTGGAAGCTGGGGAGTTGCACCTACCCTCAGACTCCATCAGTGATGTCACCCATTTGCGAGGACTCTACTATCTTGCTTGCTCATGAAGAACAAATAGTATTCCAGTATCAAAATCAGCTTGTTAAGATTATTGTGTATTTAATATCCTTCGGCAAGTGCCTTCTTTGATCTCAATTTTCAAACTCAAGATGTGTAGTATGTACTATAATCTAATCTATGAGATAGTCAGGGCTAGCCCTAGGTCAAATGGCACCATTTGGGAGACAAAGGGAGAGGTTCATCTCCAGACCTATGAATTGTAGGCAAGGGCAAGGCTTCCCCCTTCAAAGACCTGTTAGTAGGCATGCTGATCCAGGACACACACACTCTTATCATCAGCCCTAGCTATTGTCAATAATTAAAAGGGAGGGAGGGAGGCATATCCTGCCTTTTCTTGGGTCTTTAATCTACCAGTGAATTGATACATTTTTGGCCCCAGAAATTTGTGTCCTTAGTATTACAACAAATGACTAGAATATATTGTAGCTCAGTTGCACCAGGGCATCATGAGCTGCCATAGGAAACCGGAACTTCCAGATAAATCTGAAGCTGTTCATCCAATCAGAACATTGAATTCCTGCTGAGGCATATTGACCAAACTCTTTAAGATTTATAACATATGCTACAGTATTTCTGCAGTGGTTTAGCATATTTGTTCTCTCTATAAAAATTGCTGTACTGAGATTAAATTCTTTAGCCTATGTATTCTTTTTCTTAGCAATTTCATTGTGACCTTTGCATTACTGAGTTTTTGTTTATCCTAGAGATGTTTGAAACTATCAAAAAGATTACTTTGTATGGAAAGAATGAGTCACTGTTTAGTCTTCACCTTCTAGTGTTTCTTAGTCGAGTGAGGGGCCTTAAGGTCATCTATAATAAAAACTAAAAACAGATGGAGTTTTTCTCAGTTCCCACATGCAGTTACAATAAATCTACAGAATTACACATGCACCATTGTTGTTGTTTCTGCAATGAAGTTTTATGTGTTGCAAATAATCTGACACTTTACAGACACTTTTGCAACCGGGAAAGTGATTAAATCTGCGCCTCCTCAACTTCCCTAAATCTGCTTGGGTATTTCCATAAGATATGCTTTCCATATTTATGATGGAAGTCTTGAAAATACAGGCGGAATTGTCTACCCCCCACCCCATCATGACATCCCTTTATTTGCCCCATCCTTGGGCAAGGAAGTTGGATGGGTGCTGAAGGTAGGGAAGGAGTGTTATTAACAAACAGCTTGCATTGATTGAGTTGTTGGAAACATCTGGGGAGGTCATGGAAGCACATGAATGCCATCTTGAATGTCTCCTTTGGCCTGGGGTATGACTGGAACCTGGGACCTGGGGTATGATCTTATTTTTCGTTATTTCTCTGCAATAAAATACAATTTTTTCTGCTTTATCTAAAAACAAAGAAACAGAGAAAAATGACAACAGAAAAAGACCACATGACCTATCTAGTCTGTCCTTCCATAGCAACAACTACAACAGTCCCCTTTTTACCTTTAGAGATCCTCTGTGTTTGTACCATGCTTCTTTGAATTCAGTTACTGTCCTCATCTCTACCACCTCCACTGGGAGACTATTCCACGGATCCACTACTCTTTCCATAAAGAAATATTTCCGCATATCACTCCTGAATCTATCTCCCTTCACCCTCATCCCATGTCCCCTCGTAGCAGAACTTGCTTTCAATTGAAAGAGGCTCTCTCCCTGAACATGTATGCCACAGAGGTATTTAAACATCTCAATCATATCACCTCTATCCCGCCTTTCCTCTAAGGTGTACATATTAAGATCCTTCAGTCTGTCCTCATATGCTTTATAATGAAGACCACTAATCATTGTAGTAGCCACCCTCTGCATCGACTCCATCCTGTTCACATCCTTTTGAAGGTGCGGTCTCCAGAATTGCACACTATACTCCAAATGAGGTCGCACCAAAGACTTATACAGAGGCACTATAACCTCATTTTTCTGCTAGCCATTCCTCTCCTTATGCACCCAAGCATCCTTCTAGCTTTTGCTGTCGCCTTTTCTACCTGTTTAGCTACTTTAAGATCATCAAACACAATCACACTGAGGTCCTGCTCTTCTTTAGTGGACAAAAGTACTTCACCCACTATACTGTATTGCTCCCTTGAATTGTTGCAGCCAAAATGCATGACCTTGCATTTTTTAACATAAAATCCCAGCTGCCAAATTCTAGACCATTCTTTAAGCTTAGCTAGATACCTTCTCATGTTATCTACACCTTCCTGGGTGTCTACTCTATTGCAGATTTTGGTATCATCTGCAAAGCGGCAAACCATACCTGACCGCCATTATATCACTAACAAAAATGTTAAAAAGAATTGGACCAAGGACAGATCCCTGGGGCACACACCACTGGTAACTTCCTTCTACGCAGAGTGAGCTCCATTTACCTGTACTCTTTGTCACCTCCCACTCAACCAATTTCTAACCCAACCAGTAACTTTAGGGTTCATCCCTAGGGTGCTCAGTTTGTTTATAAGTCGCCTGTGAGGAACAGTGTCAAAGGCTTTATTGAAATCTAAATACACCACATCTAGGGTTCTCCCTCGGTCCAACTTCCTGGTTACCCATTCAAAGAAATCAATCAGATTTGTCTGACAAGACCTGCCTCTGGTGAATCCATGCTGCCTCGGGCAGAAACCTCACTATTTTCTCTTTCAGCAGTGTTTCCGATAATTTACTCACCCCCGAAGTTAAACTAACTGGCCTGTAGTTTTCAACCACATCCTTACTTCCGCTTTTGTGTAAGGGGACCACATGAGCCTCTCTCCAGTCCTTTGGCACCACTCCTGACTCCAACGAGGCATTGAAAACGTCTGTCAGTGGAGCTGCTAGAATGTCCCCAAGTTCCCTCAGTAGTCTAGGATGTATCTCATCCAGTCCCATCGCTTTGTCTACTTTAGATTTAGCTAGTTTCTCACAAACACAGTCTTCTGAAAATTCTTCAAGATGCCCCTCACTTCTCTTCCTGTTTGTGGGTGTTTTCTGAGGTCCTGTTCTTGGTTCTTCATCTGTGAACACAAAACAGAAATATTTGTTAAGCAATTCCGCTTTATCCTCATCAGCTTCTACATATTCCTCCCTTTCACCCTTGAGCCTGACAATACCACTTTTGCCCTTCCTCTTCTCATTAATATATCTGAAAATGTCTGATCCCCCCCCAATTTATTGCATTGGCTATTTCCTCCTTTTTTTGAATCTTTGATTTCCTGACTACTTTGCTAGCTTCTCTATGTTTTTTCAGATGTAGATGCCTGTCTTCCTCTCTCTGTGATCTCTTGTATTTCATGAAGGCCTCCCTCTTTTTCTTCACCTTTTCAGCTACTTCTTTTGAAAACCATAGCCGTCTCCTTTTCCTTTTACCTTTATTTACCATTTTAACAAAAAGCTTCTTTGCCCTTAAAATATCCCCTTTCAGTTTTGCCCACTGTTTTTCTACATCCCCCAGCTGTTCCCATCCTGCTAATGACTCAATAGTCTAGGACACACTTCCTGTCAATGAGGCAAAAAGCGTGCTGTCTTGGGGCTAGTATTTTACACAGATTTTCTTGTTAATATGTGTTGAAATTTAATGTATCCAAATTTTATAACTATACAAGGTGTGACAAAATAGAAATGAGACTGTGGCAGACACGCTCATGACTCAATGGCAATTGGCTAACCGCTTATGTCACTATATTGTGCAATATCTCGCCATTATTCTGCTATAATATTTTTCATCTCTCTTACTCTGTTTTTCTTTTTCAGGTTTTTTTTGTAGCACACTGCTCCATCACTTTGTCATGCAACTGGAGGTGGCAGAAATATGGAGCAAAGATTCAACTTGAAATTTCTGGTTAAGTTGGAGAAGGGCCCAACTGAGTGTCTCCAACTTCTCCAAAAGACTTATGGAGAAGATGCAGTGTCAAGGCTGTGAGTCTTCAAGTGGCACAAATGCTTCAAGACTGGCCGCGAGGAGTTGGAGAATGACCCCAAGTCAGGACGGCCTTCCATGTCAAAGATGGCTGAGAACATTGACAGAGTGAACCAGCTGGTGCTGACTGATCACAGATTGATGATGCAGATGATAGCTGAGGAGCTCAGCCTGAACAGGGAGTCAGTGCGGGCCATCTTAGTGCAGGAGCTGGGGTTGTGGAAGGTGTGCGCCAAGATGGTGCTCAAGCTTGTATCAGACGACCAGAAGGAACACCGGGTCAATGTTTGTCGAGATTTGCTAGAGATTGGAGAAGATCCAGAGGTCGTTGGCCAAGTCATTACAGGAGATGAGACTTGGGTCTTCCAGTACGACCCTGAAAACAAGAGACAGAGCCTGCAGTGGAAAACTCGACTGTCACCCAGACCCAAGGAGGCGCGCATGTCCAAATCAAGGATCAAGGTCATGCTGATCGCATTCTTCAACCAGAAGGGAGTGGTCCATCATGAGTTTGTGCCTGAGGGTCAGAGAGTCAACCAGCACTTCTACTAGCAGGTCCTCAATCGCCTCCATGACCGGGTTTGGCGCAGCAGGCAGGCCCTGTGGAAAGACAAGTCATGGCTGCTCCACCATGACAACGCGCCCACACACACAGCGCTCAGTGTGAGGCAATTCTTGGCCAACAAGCAGATCACAGCTCTCGACCCCTCTCCTTATTCCCCAGATCTCTCACCATGCAACTTCTGGCTCTTCCTTAGGCTGAAGACTGTGCTCAAAGGAACTAACCTTCCTGGGTGTCTACTCTATCATCCGCAAAGAGGCAAACCTTACCCAACAGCCCTTCCGCTATATCACTAATAAAGATGATAAAAAGAATCGGACCAAGGACAGATCCCTGGGGCACACCACCGGTAACATCCTTCTCCTCAGAGTGAGCCCCATTTACCTGTACTCTTTGTTGCCTCCCACCCAACCAATTTCTAACTCAAGCAGTAACTTTAGTGTCTATCCCTAGGGTGCTCAGTTTGTTTATAAGTCGCCTGTGAGGAACAGTGTCAAAGGATGATGTCTTTAGCTCATGTCTTTCTAGTAGCAATTCAAGGTAAGATACATTCAGGTAGAAATTGATTGTATGTGCATTAATTTGTAGGTTTACATGCATTGATGCGATTTGCACTTACTTAAAATTTTTAGGCAACCAAATTTAATGTCTGCGCACAATTGCACTTCCCTAATATTTTATGAGATAGCTGACTTCAAGAATTTCCTGGATGCAAAGATTAACTCAAAGAAAGGCATAGCTAGTTGGATGGATTCTGAAAAGCATTTTGTGGAGGGCGATGGGATTTGTAGTGATATGATATAAGTAGGGAATGGCATTTAACTGTCCTGTGTGAATCAGTGGTGTACCCCAACAGGGTCACATGGCAGCAGTAGCAGATGAGGAATAGCAAAGGGTTGTATGGAATTTATTTATTTATTTATTTAAAATATTTATAGCCCGCTCAGATCTCCAAGGCAAATTACAAAAAACATACACAATTTGATCACACAACATAATAATGAATACAAACAAAACAAAAAAAAATGAAAACCCACACAGCATAAGCCTGCAACTAAATAACAGAGACAATCTATTTCAAGAGTACAAGATAAATAATGGGATGGGATGAAAGTATCTGACAAACACCATCAAGATCTATAGTAAGGAGAAGGAACTGCATACCACAGGCTCACCTTGGGAATATTGCACTCAGCGCCCAATGCAGAGAGCACTCTTTGATTCATGGCACATGTGTTGGCCAAAGGTCCGACGGAACACAAATGTATTCATTTAATAGGTTTTTATACCATTTTATCATTTAGTCAAATCAGTTTACATTGTAACTTTAACTTGATAATGTACATTAAACAGGGACATTGATAATTTGGATTCTTTGGAGACAATGGAGGGTTAAATGACTTGCCTAAGGCCACAAGGAGTGCTAGTGGGAATTGAACCCTGATCTCTGGGTTCCCAAGCCAGTGCAAATGAGCCAACCCCACACCAATACTTCTGCTGAAGTAAACCCATATGATCTGTATTATTGTCATGCCTCCACTGCAGATGATCAATGCTAACATGTCAGCCATGTCTGTTGCAAGAACACCCAGTTCATAGGTAGTCATGCTACTACTGTGACAATGTAACTGCCCCATTTATCAAAGGCTGTGAGTTCAAGACCTGCCACTGCCAATATCAACTGTATGTAAGGCTACCAGAATTCCCAGGGATGATCCCAGATGTCATAGAACAGAACCCCACCAGGTCAGTTATGTGTAGTGAGGAATGAGACAAAAAAAAACAGCATTTGCTGCAAACCTGTATTTGTACCCTTTCCATGCTGAGGAAAGGAGAAGATATAAAAACAACAGTGCATGTTGAAGAAAAGAAGCAAGTAGCAAGACAAATAGAAAGCCTTCACAACTTAATACTATGTACTTTGAGTATATATAGTGGTATTTATTTGTCTGACTCCAGAGGCTACTACAAGCTTTTGTTAATCTCACCAATGATTGCATGCTACTTACACTGTCCATTAGGAAATGTAGGCATGTTCTGCTTCCTGACAAGGCAGGACCCTGCCCCCCTCACAGGACAACTTTGCCCTGCTCAGGTGTCTCTGATGTTACCTCCCTAATGCAGATAACGTCTGTTGTACTGTGTGTGAAAAATTGCTGCCATGCCACACCAAATGTCCAACGACATCAATTTGGGTTTCACAGCTGTCGCAGCTGCTATAATCACCATACAATCATACTGACATATATGCATATAACCACTGCACAAGTAAGTTGCCCATAATCCTAGGACATACAGTAACAGCCCCACATCTCTACAAGCTGCACGCAACTGCAAACTGCATCTGTGTAGATAAGGCTTTGGGCATATCAGGGATGTTTCTTTGACAGATTTACAATCACGCTGTCTGGCGGAACAAGGTCACTCACATGATGTAGCACACCTGTCGCCTACTCATGCCTCTAAACTGATGTGTATCACTTATTGGGCCCATGGAGCAAGTAAGGACGTGTGATGATCTGTGCAGGTGCTCATCCCAGGAGTGTGCCTTGGCTCCATGTACTGCATATAATATGTGATGGAGCAACAGATGTGCAGTCACTGTTCTCTCAAACGTTTCCACTCATGTAAAACTCATGTGTCATGCATGTTTTGGTTGAAGCAGAGCTTATACAGTCATGCTGTTAGATGGCTATGATTGGAATGGGCATGCTTGCAGATCCTATGTCCTATCGTAACACATTATGTCAATCTATATGTATCACTGTGAGCTGCATATCAGAGTTACCACAATGGTGCACAGATGCTGTCCTGCATATATGGGGGTTACAGATCATTTATAGCCCCACAGATAGCCCCCTGTGGTCCTCATGCCCATGCCATGCCCCTCTCTGAAATGCCAAAGAGAGATCTGCTGTGTCGCAGCACACTCTTACTCTCCCCCCCCCACCGCATCTCCTCCACATGTGAATACAGTGCATGCCTGTCTCTGCTTGACAGTTCAGCTACTATGATCACAGAAGTCACTGTTTTCTAGGACATGTACTATCATACACTGTGAGCATGTCAGTCAAACATCTGCAGAATGCATAAGGGAGAGACAAGAGCTATGTGTGCACCTTATATGTCAACTGTTTGTGGGACACCCCTGCCACACAATAGCATGTGTATGACATATGGAATTGCTACTTACAGTTGCCATGTAATAGTTACCAGCAGTCCTGTGAAACACTGAAATTGATCTGTGACCAGCAAGTGATACAAGAACATGTGGCCAAGATGCATGAGGTTGGAACATCGCAATGCCTTGCTTAGGAAAAATGCATACATAGCTCCACATTGGGGGTATGAGAAGGGCATGTCATGTCAACAAGCTGCCAGGGTTTGGAGTTCTGTACCATGTGTGCCAGGATCTGCTGGTGAGGGTGTTATCTGTGTGAATCATCCTCATGGCCTTGGACCTATGTCCTATCATAATCTGTGGTGGCCAGAACAAGTGCAGTGACCAGTGAGAAGGTGCTGGGCTACTCCTGTGAATGGCCCAGACCCGGAGTATACATTATCATTGTGGCTCGGAATATGCATTCTTCTGTCACTATTGAAAACATTATGTTCACCTGGGTATGGTGGCTCACATGGATACGATTGTGGGGGGAGGGCATCTGTGGGAGAACTGGCCATTGTACTAGGACCATTTGTGCTGTTATTTGGGTAGGGTTTACACACATTGTTGGCTATATCAATGCTATTAATCAAATGAGCACCACCCAGATTTGATTAATCACGGAGGCTGGGCTCTCTTGTCTCTATTTGTCCCTAAGTGTCCCCAAATATTGATCTACAGAGCTTGGTCCGTGACATGTGATGCAGCCTTGTAATGTTCAGAGGATTCTGCGCACTGTGCAGGCAGCTGATGCAGCCAGAATGTATGTCATGCCGCTGGTGACATTTATTTTATTTATACATTTAACAGGTTTTCTATACCGCCTTTTCCTTCAATCAAAGCGGTGAACACTGTACTACAAGGACATACAAAGGCAGGGGGAGAGACATGCAGGGACCAATGTGGTAGACAATGGGTCTACATAGAACAGGGAATGACAAGACATACATGATGTTACATTTGATATATGGTTTACAGTCATACACCAATACAAAATATATAACGGAACATCATCTATAAAATAGAAAAGAGATAGGGAATATAGTGAGAGGAAATTAAGAAGATACAGCAGTAGTAGGGCGAATGAGCGACTACCAAATTAAGGTCTTATAATACTTGTTATCAATTATGCTATCTCTCTTTATTCTCGCCAAGGTCCTACGCCTAAGGGCACCCCTGCAGTGGCGGTTTGAAGCCAGTATTGTGATCTGATTGGTAGGCTCCGGAGGAGAGGGGGGGCTCCCGATCACAGCAGCTGATGTCTGCTTCAGTTCTCCTTGTTACCATGCGCGCCCCTGCAGTGGCTTCATGATGGAGGCCTTCCGCTTGCTTCTCCGTTTTGCTAGACTGCTTTTGCCTGACTGGGTGAAGCACTGTGGGATGAGTATGGCCTGCCAGCATGTTATAGGCTGCCTAATGAACAGTGTCTTGAAGAATTATTTTTATTTATTACTATAGCATTTTCCTTTTATTAACCAAACCAGTAAATTTTCAAATCTGTCCCTAGAAGGTCCTTGTTGAAATGATGTAATAAGCAAATAAATATATTCTATAGAGATATGCATAGAAAATATTTTGGTCTGTTTTCAGTTTATTTTCAGTCTCTATGGCTGATTTTCAGACTTTTCATGGTTGATTTCAAATTTCTTCTTGTGTAAAAACTTTATCTGCATTCATTCTTATATTAACACATATTTAATTGATATGGAGGTCATTCCCAAGCACGGATTGCAGGGCTGCATGTCCCGACAGTGAGAGCTGGTGGGGCATGGGAGAGGGCGGGATTGGGACAGAGCAGGGGCGGGCCAGCTCGGCAGAATATACAGGGCCGATTCATGTCCCGGCCCTTTACATCCTGCCGGGCCTGCTGAGACATGCTGCTTTCACCACCTTAAAGGTGGTATAAGTAGCACAAGTTGGCAGATTGGGGCAGGTGAGCCACCCCCGGGGCCAGGGCCGGGTGCAGGAAGGTCCCCGCCGCCCGATCCAGGCCGTGGGATGCCAGTCATGGGTCAGGCGGTGGTATTTTGGGGGGCCAGAGCCGAGGATGACAGGGGTGCCTGGGGGTGGGGGATGTCTTCGTTGGGACATCCAGATGGCCCGGATGGTCCCCTCCCAGAATGGGGCTCCATGTATATGCTTTTTTATGAACATTAAATTACACAATGAGAATGCAGAATGAATGCACATCTCTAATAGTCTAAATGTAGACAAGATTAGCAAGACTGTATTTCTCCAGTAAGGAGTGGAGGAGTAGCCTAGTGGTTAGAACACTGGCTTGGTAACCAAGCAACCAGCATTCAATTCCCACTAACACTCCTTGTGGCCTTGGGCAAGTCACTTAACCCTTCACTGCCTCAGAAGAAAGGCCTGGCAATCTACCTCTGGTAACACTGCCAAGAAAACCCAGGAGCTTCTGGGTCATCAGGAGTCAGCACTGACTCAAAGGCACACATTGCATTTGCATTTCTCCAGTAAACTATGGGCCATATTCACTAAGGCTTTTCTCCCATTCTGTGTTTTTATAAATCTGACCTTACAGTACGTCCCTTGCATGATTCACAAAATGGTGATCAGAGAAATTATTTCTTGGGTGCTTCACACATCCCATCCATTTTACTTTACTTTACTTTACTTTATTACACACTTGATAGACCGCTTACGTCAAAAACATTAAAGCGGTGGACAAATAAAAATAAAAAGGCAGCACTGCAAACTACGGAAAAAGGAACGCCAAAAATAATAGGAAAGAAAGAAAAGAATAGCAAAACTTTACAAACAATAAGCAATAGTCAACAACCAAACACAGGTAAAGGACAATAAACAAAACCAGCAAAACAGACAAGGGGGTAACAGGACCAAACTAAGGTAAGACAAGACAACAACCTGGGAAAGCATCATGGAGGGCAAACAGGGGGGAGATCAAACACTTTCTGAAACAGATGGGTTTTAAGTGAGGATTTGAACTGCGAATAGGAGGCTTCTAAACGGAAGGACGGGGGCAGGGCATTCCATAACCGGGGTCCAAGAAAGAAAAAGGCAGCGTGGCGGGTTTTTTCAAGATGTGCGTGAGACGGGGATGGTAAAACCAGACGATTAGCGTGAAGGGAACGGAGCTGACGGTAGGGTGTATGGAGAGAAATTAAATCAGCCAGGTACAGAGGATTGTTAGTGTAAATTGCACGGTGAGTGAGAATAAGAAGTTTGTAATGAAATCGAACATGGAGGGGCAGCCAGTGAAGGTGGATAAGAATGGGGGTGATGTGATCAAAACGACGGGCGAAGGTGATAATACGGACAGCAGTATTCTGAATGAGCTGAAGGCGGTGAAGTTGATACTTGGGAAGGTTGGCCAGAAAGATATTACAGTAATCGAGACGACTGATGATAAGAGCAAGGACGAGAGTAACCAGAGACCCGAAAGGAAGAAGTGAACGAACAGCCCTAAGCTGATGGAGAATAGCAAAAGAACACCTAGTGAGGGAGGAGATATGATCATGGAAAGAAAGGGAGGAATCAAGAATTACCCCAAGATACCGAAAAGAAGATACCAGAGGGATGGGGATAGAATCAATCGTGGGGGCAACAGACGGACAAGACCCGCTCAGAGAAACCCACATAGCAGTAGACTTAGATGGGTTAAGACGGAGGAGGTGTTGAGAAAGCCAAGAGGCTACATGAGAAAGGCAAGAGTTGAAGGGGGTGAGATCCAGTGAGAGTGGAGAGGTATGATAGAGCAGAATAATATCGTCAGCATAAACATAACAGGACACTGGGTATTGCTGAAGCACAAGAAGCAGGGGGGCCAGGAAGATATTAAACAACAAAGGGGACAGTACAGAGCCCTGAGGGACACCACAAGTGAGAGGAAAAGAACTAGATGACTTACCGTTTAAGGTAACAGAAAAGGAGCGAGCAGTGAGAAAGGAGCGAAACCAAAGAAGAACTGCACCACGTAACCCCACCTCAGCAAGACGAGTGAGAAGAAGAGTGTGATCAATTAAATCAAAAGCCGCAGATAAGTCAAGAGAAACCAAGAGAGTAACATCACCGCGATCATGTGCAACGTGTAATTCATTCAAAACAGCCAAAAGGACAGTCTCAGTGCTGTGACCCTGCCAGAAACCAGCTTGTCGAGGGTGGAGGGTGTTCGTGGACTCAATGTGAGAGGACAGCTGAATAAATGCAAAACGTTCCAATAGTTTGGCCAGATAGGGGAGGTTAGAGACAGGGCGCCAATGGGCAAGGACAGATGGATCGAGGGAAGGTTGTTTTAAGAGTGGGTGGACAATAGCTGACTTCCATGGGGAGGGGAACAAACCACAGGAAAAACTTGTATTAATGATAGTGGTGATGATGGGGACCAACTGTAGTGAGGGATCAGATAGCCAACGAGAAGGGATTGGGTCCAGGGAACATGTGGTCTTACGGGAAGTGGATAGCACTGAGAGAAGTTCGGCAGGAAGAATCGGATGGAATGAAGACCAAGTGTGGGCAAGAGCCCGATTGGGTAAAGGAGAAGATGACAGCAACTCATGATCAGTAGCAAGTGGGTTGCAGGGAGAAACAGGTGGGGAGAGAGGGGGCGGTAAAGGGATGGAAAAGGAGGCACGGAGGGTAAGAACTTTATCAGAAAAGAAGGTAGCTAGGGAATGGGGATCCGGGGCCTTAACAGCCATGACATGAGGGGAACTGGTGGAGGAGAGTTTATGCAAGATCTTAAAGAGCTGGCGAGAAGAGTTCGCCGCTGCTGTAATTTCAGCCTCATAATGAGCCCGCTTGGCGGATTGAATAGCCAAACGGTAGGCAGCATAAAGCTGCTTAAAACGGACATGTAAATCAGGGGAGGGATGGCGGGACCAACGACGTTGCACCTGACAAAGTTGAGCCCACTGCAGCCGCAAAGCTGGATGGAACCAAGAGGAGTGACCAGGTTTGGACAGACGGTGGCAAGGCCGTAATGGTGCTAGCCGATCCAAAGCATCTTTAAGGAGGGAATCCCAAAGGGAGGCCTGGCTGTCAGGAGATAGTGATGCAAAATCCAGGGGAAAAACTGAGGGAGCGGGGGGGAAGGAACATAGAATATCCGGAGTCAGACGGCGGCGAAGAGGAGGAGGCGAAGAAGACGCCAAGAGAGGAGTCGCCACAGTGGAAGAAAAAGTGACCGAGAAAAGGACACAACGATGATCGGACCAAGGGATGTCCAACAAGGAAGGGGAGGAGATCTTAGCGGACAGCGCAGGAGATGATACCACGAGGTCCAGAGTATGACCGGCAATGTGAGTAGGGCCTGTAACATGTTGATGAAAGTCAATATCATGAAAGAAATTCAAAAAGGCAAAGTCCTTCGGTCTGCTGGGATTTTCAGCGTAGATGTTAAAGTCGCCCAAAATAACAAGGCCAGGAAACTGCAGGACAATATCGGAGAGAGACTGTAGAATACCCTCCCAGCGCTCCATAGTAAGGGAGGGTGGGAGATAAAGAAGGAGAAAGTAAAGTGGGGGGGAGGAGTGAAGGCGGAGAAGGAGAGACTCAGAGAGTACAACAGAGGGAGACGTTACTTCCTCAAGAATGATAGCTGTACGGTAAAGCAGTGCAACCCCCCCCCCCCCCAGCCAAGCCTGGGGGAAGAAAGAGCTGAATATCCAACGGGTAAAGAGCTAGCGAGTAAGCCATACCAGATCCTAACAAATGCTGTGATTATGGAATTCTCATATAGCTATAAGTGATGCTGGCAACCAAAAATAAATCACGTTTTAAACTATAGGCTGCCAAACACATTAAAATATATATGTGGAAGGTAACAGTTCACCTATGCATGAAGGACAAGCACTGTAGGTGCCTATTCCAAGTCTATTTTATAAAGACGCATAGGTATTTATAGGGGTATGTTTACTAAGGTGCAGTAGGGTTTTGCAAATATTGCATGTTTGGAGTAGAAATCAAAGCACAGTATGTGCAAAAGTCATGCGTTATCTGTTGGGGGCATTTGCAGCCTGGCTGCAGCAGCTACCATACTGAATCAGAGATTTGCGTGTGACTGCGGCAACGCCGATGCACTTAACACTACTCATTGAGATGGCACTAACTGAACATACACTAGCTGCACCACAGATGATGTGCAGGCTCTGTTAACTCCCGCACTAACCACGTTGAGCAGACATATCCGTACTCTGCCCCATCCTGCCCATTTCCCTCTCTATCGCACGCTAAGCAGATAGTGCAGAGGTAACACAAAACTGTCTGTTTAGTGAATATGCTAATAGATAGTGCAGCTTAGTAAGCTTGCGCCTATGCATTTTTATAAAATAGAAGCACAATTTTTGCAGAAATTACAGGGAAAAAGCACACGCATACATTTACACCAGTTTTGGAGCTGGTATAAATGTTCACATATAAAATACATGCATATGAATGCATTTTTTTAGAGTACACACATAAATCACATCTTTGCCTGTCTTCCACTCTAAATGTACCCCAACACCCCTATGTTAAAGTTGCATAAAAATAGGCACGTTCTCCTCATTATGCATACTTGTACATATGGGGTAATTTTATAAAAAGCATTTATACACACAAAAATGCTTTTATAAAATTACCCCATCCTGCTTAACCAGTTTCAGAATCTCTATGGTACTGTTTCCTGTTGTGCTATGTATAGTACATAAGAAACTTAGAAACATGACGGCAGAAAAAGACCACATGGCCTATCTAGTCTGCCATTCCATATCAACCACAATAGTCCTCTTTTTACCTTTAGAGATCCTCTGTGTGTCCCATGCTTTTCTGAATTCAGATACTGTCCTCGTGTCCACCACCTCTACTGGGAGACTATTCCATGCATCTACTGCTCTTTCCATAAAGAAATATTTTGGCATATTACTTCTGAGTCTATCCCCTTTCACTCTCTTCCTATGTCCCCTCATAGTAGAGCTTGCCTTCAATTGAAAGAGACCCTCCTGTGCATTTATGCCACAGAGGTATTTAAATGTCTCTATCATCCCCTATACTGCCTTGCCTCTAAAGTATACATATTAAGATCTTTAAGTCTGTAATCCTATGCTTCATAATGAAGACCATTAACCATTTTAGAAGCTACCCTCTGCACCGACTCCAACCTGCTTATATCCTTTTTAAAGTGCGGTCTCCAGAATTGCACACAATACTCCAAATGAGGTCGCACCAGAGACTTACACAGAGGCATTATCACCTCCTTTTTTCTGCTGGCCATTCCTTTCTCTATACACCCAAGCATCCTTCTGACTTTCGCAGTCGTCTTTTCTACTTGTTTAGCTACTTTAAGATCGTCAGACACAATTACGCCCAGGTCCCACTCCTCTTTTGTGGACATAAGTACCTCACCCCCTACACCCACTCCTTTGGATTTTCGCAGCCTAAATGCATGACCCTGCATTTTTTAGCATTACATTTCAGCAGCCAAATTCTAGACCATTCTTCAAGCTTAGCTAGATCCACCCTCATGTAATCGACTCCTTCCAAGGTGTCTACTCTATTGCACATTTTGGTATCATCCACAAACAAGCAAACCTTACCCGACAGTCTTTCTTCTATATCATTAACAAAGATGTTAAAAAGAATCGGACCAAGGACAGATCCCTGCAGCACACCACTGGTAACCTCCTTCTCCTCAGAGTGAACTCCATTTACCTGTACCCTTTGTCGCCTCCCACTCAACCAATTTCTAACCCAATCAATAACTTTAGGGTCCATCCCTAGGGTGCTCAGTTTGTGCAGAATGGTGTCACAGGCTTCACTGAACTCTAAATACACTACATCTAGGGTTCTCCCTCAGTCTAACTCCCTGGTCATCCAGTCAAAGAAATCAATCAGATTTGTCTGACAAGACCTGCCTCTGGTGAATCGATGTTGCTTTGGATCCTGCAATCCATTGGACTCCAGAAACCTCACTATTCTCTCTTTTAGTAGCCTTTCAAATAATTTACTAACCACAGAGGTTAGACTAACTGGTCTGTTGTTCTCAATGTTATCCTTATGTCCACTTTTGTGTAAAAGGACCACATGTGCTTTTCTCCAGGTCGCTGGAACCACTCCTGACTCCAAAAAGGCATTGAAAAGGTCAGACAATGGAGCCACTAGAATACTTTGTCTACTTTTAGTTTAGCTAGTTCCTCATGAACACACTCTTCTAAAAATCGTTTGAGATCCACGTCACTTCTGTTCCTGTTTGTTTTCTGAAGTCCTGCTCCTGGCCCTTCATCTGTGAATACAGACAAGAAATATTTGTTAAGTAATTCTGCTTTATCCTCATCTATTTCTGCAAATTAAAAGTCACATCCTTAAACAGCCAACTGGTATTACAAAAGATTATCATTTAGGGCCTTCCTGATCTTGCATTGCTAAACAGCTCCTAGAGCTCCAATGAGGTTTCAAAATCAGTTGCCCTTGCTTCTCCAATAAATCCATGCCTTCTCCTTGCTGAGTCACAGGATGTGTTTTCATTTCTTGATAGAGCCTGTGTTATTCTGGCTTTCCCTCGCTATAGCTTCACGTCCAGTCAATGTACTGTGATTGGGTGCCAGAAAAGTGAACTCATAGATATCACTTGAGAGAAATACTGTATAGCACTATGGGGGAACCTAACCATGCCATGGTCACTGCTCAGTCAGGATGAGAGTGACCTCCCAGCATGACATGCTGTGGTCACCCTGTCTGTGCAGGTGGTGGTCAGGCACTACAATGTCCCAACCATTGCCCTATGCCCTGTGCAGATGCATCCTGCCCAGGCCGCCCTGTCTGGGCCATATCCACAGTACCTTGCTCCTCATTATGCACATTGGCAGGCTAACACTGGAAACAGTGCAAGCATTGTGGGCTCAGTAAGGTGTAGGCAGCCACAACACACTGGATAGACTTACACACACTCCCACACCTATGCCAGCATTGTGCAAATATAGAGGCTTTTGGCAGCCCTGGCCGCCACACTAGTCCTGGGCACAGTGCAGGCATTGCTATGGTACGCAATACTGTTGGGGTCATTCCCCGGGGTGGTAAACACTGTCAGAAACAAAAACTGAAACACACTCCACAGATATCAGAAAGGTTGCTATGCTGAATCTCTGTCAAGAAATTGTGTTTAACTTAGGATTTGTTATCTGACATTAATCATAGCAACCTTTTGATATATGTGGAACGTGTTCCGAAGTTTAGGATGGCATTGCTAAGGTATGCAGGTGCTAGTATTGGAAGATGCTGCTCCACGCAGGGCCCAACAGCCTGACTCTCCATGAGGCTTTGGATAGTGGAGCCTGTGGGTGTGGGTGTTTGTGCCCCTGTTGGCCGCTGCTCTAGGGCAGAGGTTCCCAACTCCAGTCCTGGCGGGCCAAACACGGTTCAGGTTTTCATGCTGTCCCTAATGAATATGCATGAGATACATTTGCATACAATGGGGGTGGTGAATACAAATGCAGTACAGGCATATTTATTAGGGACAGCATGAAACCTGAATGGTGTTTGGCCCTCCAGGACTGCAGTTGGGAAACTCTGCTCTAGGGATTGCACATGTTTATGGTGTCCATGCTCTGTAGAGTAAAATATAGACGTTTCAGGCATGTTTATTTTATCTGCAATAAAGGTTCCGTCTTTATTACCATGGTTTAATACTGGGTAAAATATAGGGACATGGTTTGCAGGAGCCACAGCTGGGACTTGAACCTGTGACGTTTTGCCCCTGAATACACTGGCTGTATGTACTGCACCAAAATGTTGCCACAGAAGCAGATCATTCCCTGGGGATACCATGACTGTTCGTCAGACAGATGTTGTCTGTTGTAGTGCACGGCACCCACCTAAACGGGGCTTGGCTGTGGTCTGCTGTAGGCTGATGCCACTGCCCCCTCCGCCACCAGCACCCCTCCGCCACCATGCTGACATGCCCTTGCGCCGGTGGTGCTGGTGGTGCGCAGTCCCAGGCCATCCAGTTTGCCAGTAGGCGACTGCCTATGGTGTGTGATATGGGGTAGAGATGCCTGCATAACATCCACGCTTCCCCCCGGCACCGCCTGCCAATGTTATGTGCCCTTTGGGGTATGTGCTCGGTACTGTCCCCCTGGGACATTGTGGGACACGCACTCGTGGACATGTTTGCCCTTGGTCAGTTGCTGTCTTGCTGGTTTTCCGCTTCTACATTCCTATGTATCACCTAGGCATCTGCCTAGTCCACTCTGTGCCACAGCTTCCCCACTGCATGTCCCATCTGCAGCCCCCTGTACCCCATTTGCAGCCTCACCGTAGTACCCTCTAGTACTTGGGCACTATGATGTTGCTGCACATGTATCACTACTATCACTTTTCTTGGTTTCCCTGCCTTTGCTGCACATTGCTGACTGAAATGGTCTCTCTCCCCTGCAAATGTGCCTCTAGCGCAAGGTTTTCACTGGCGCTAATTTTCAGACCTTCCGCCCACCCACCGCCCACTCTCTGCCCATTGACCCCTTATCTCCGCCCCTGGGGAGCTTTACTCCACCCTCTGTGCAGCTTAATGCCGGTGGAGACGTTATTGCACGATACGTGACGTTCTCGCATGGTAATGCGCCATTATCGCATGATAATGTCACTTATCATGCGATAACGTCGCCGCTGCGACATTAGTGCTGTTTAGTAAACATACCCCTAAATGTTCCAAACAACAAGAGGGGCTTGGCATCCCCAACATAACTCCTCTGAAGCTGCACACTGGACCAGCATAGTGTTAGTGTAAATATATATTGTGCAAAAAAAAGCAAAGGAAATGCAAGATGCTGACACACTAAAGAACTAAGAGAAAAAGTGAGAACAACAGCACAGTTTATAACACCAAATTATAAAATTATAACTCATTCTATTTTGTTGCTATAAACTGTGTTATGTTTACTAGGACATTCACCCATAGAATTCAATATATATTAAAAAAACCTTCTGATTCTGGTCATCTCAGTAACAACAACATAAACATTCTCCAGTGTCAGGCATATTCTGAACTAATACAAAGCCCTACAATAGTCAGGATCTACAGAGCAAATTTGCCATACCATACCAGCACCAATGTCCAAAATTCACACAATAAGGAGCCTACCCAGAAAAATAGCAGCACTGCAAATATTACAGCAGACCCTAGAACATCCATATACCTATTTGAAAAGCTGAGCAAATCAGATTACTACAGTATAGATCTCTACATACAAACTCCATGTTAACGGAACACCTGGCCTCAGTCATTCACTCAGAACTCGGACCAAGTACAGAATAAGTGACCACAACTTAAAATAAAAATACAAATATGTAGATAAAATTAAACTAAAACCCCAGAAGCCAGAATCTGCATGCAGTACAGCACCACAGAAATATAAAGAGATGCAGTCCCCTGTACTCTGTAAAATATAAAGATAACGTGAAAAAATTATTTTGTCTATCTTTTTGTTGTCTGACCATTATATTCTCTGATTATTATGCTTCTCCCAATCTGAGGTTTCTGCTTTCCTCCATCTTCTCTTAGCTCTCTTTCTACGGTCTCAACTCCATCTGCCATTTCTTGTCTCCCCTTTTGTTTTTTTCACTTCTTTCCATCTTCAATTATTGGTCTTTTTCCTTTCAACTTTTTCCATTTGTTTGGCTATCTCTCTATCCACTCAGATTTCACTTTTCATTATCCAGTCCTCAATTCCCCCACTACTTTTCAATCCTCATCCCAGCCCTCCCATTCTCCACCACTTCTTCCCTGGTCCATTATTCAGCAGTCTTTTGGTCATTCTCTCCCCTACATGTTTAGCATCTCTCCCCAGACTCCATCTAGTATCTTTCCTTTCTCTCTCACACACACACACTCTTTCCCTTCGGCTAGCATCTCCGCTCTCTCTTTCTCTCTCTCTATCCTTCAGTGTCCCCCCTCTTTCTTCCTATCCCCCTTGTGTCCAGCATATCCCTTCTCCATTCCTATCCCTTTGTGTCCAGCATCTCTCCTGTCTCCATCCCATCCCATCTCTATTACTCCTGTGTCCAACATCTCTTCATTTTTTTCTCATCCTACTTACCCCTTGTCCAACTTCATCTCTTTCTCTCCCTGTCACCCCATGTCCTGCATTCCCCCTTATTATCCTCATGTCCTGCCTTCCCAATTTATCTTCCTTTATTCTACCACCATGTACAGCATCGTCCCATAGTCTCCCTATAACCCCTCTGTGCCCAGCATCACCACTCCATCACAAAAATTTCACTTGATTTTCTCTATTCCTTTTCTCCCTATGCTTCTTTCCCATGTCCAGTATCTCCCTAACCCCATCCCCCTGTCTGGCATGTCCCCTCTGCTACCCTATTCCACCCCTGCATACATTATCTACACTCTGTCATCCTGTGCCCTTCCATGTCCAGAACCCCCTCCACCTTCCAATGCCCCCCATTATCCAGCATCTCCTATGTTTTCCCATGATACCCAACATCTCAGGTCTCCATTTCCCCTCCATCTCTCTGTGCCTCCTCTTTGTCCAGTTTCTCTGTTTCCCTAGCCCTTCAGAACCCTGTCCATTATCTTACCTCCACCCTCCCACCTCTCTCCTGCTGCCCCCAACTCTCTATTCCCCTTCCCAGACTCTGACCCTTCTCACTGCTCCTTTGCACTCTCACCTCCTGTCTTTCATTCACACGCATCCCATCTTTCTTTCCCTAAAGCACTGCCCCTTTAAAATTATCCTAACTTCTCTGCCTCTCTCTCTGGCCTCCAACTCTAAAGTGCCCTTGCACTGCTACCTCCAGGGTCCCGCCGCATGCGTGATCAGGTGGCAGCTCTTCTGCCCATGGGACTTGCTTCTCCCATGGGCCAGGTTCTTCCATGTTCGGCCGATTGTTCAATTCTTCTGCCTGTGGGACATGCTGCTCCCGTAGGCAGGTTTTTCCATTCTTGGCCGCATTTGTGGCCTTGTGCAATTCTCTTGCCCACGAGACTTGTTGTTCCATGGGCAGAAAAATTGTGCAAAGCCACAAATGTGGCCAAGAATAGAAGAGCCTGTCCAAGGGATTTGCTTCTCCCGTGAGCAGACTAGCGGGTTCTTCTTCGCTTGTTATCTTGCTTGGAGGGTGGCGCTGGACCTGCATCAGCAGCTAGAATTCCTGGGGAGAACTCAGAATTGCTGACTGATTCTCTAAAAGAACATTTAACAACTCTAGAGAAAAGTATGCTGCTTCCATTAATAAAGAAACTGCATCAGAAACAATAAGGGTCCTTGGGGGGTGGGAGGGAGTTCTGGGAAGCAGACAGGTCAGGACCCTACCCAGGCCTCAGCTGGGCCCAATTAGACCAGAGGAAGCTAGGGGAAGGCAGGAAAGAGATCAGAGATCAGGTGTCTGGGAAACACTGCAACAGATGAGCAAACAAAGAAGCCAGAAGCCTCCCAAATCGTAAAGGAATCTCAGCCTTGAAACATCTTCTTCCTGACTGAATACAAAGCACCAAGGTCCAGAAATGGCACCTGGACTGTGTAATAGTATCTGGAAGAGCAAAAACCTCAGACTATGCAACCTGTTAACCTCTAGGAAGATTTCAATTTATCTGGAGTGTAAATGGGAAGGATAAGTTACCAGATTTTTGCTTTGCAAATCTGAAACACGTGGGCGAGGCAGGGGGCAGATCCTTCTCCCTCTTGGGAACATTAGTGTCCAGCATCTCTCGCTTGCTTTTCTTACCACCCCACCTCAGCTGGCCATCCCTTGCTTCCCCCTCCCCCCAATCCAGTATGTCTCTTTGCTTCAGTGGGCAGCACAATAAAACACAAGAAAAGCAACACTGCCTGCCCTCTCACCCCCTCCCAATCCGGGATATCCCCTCGCTTCATGGGCAGCTGAAAAAAGTAAACACAGAAAATGCTTTTTTGCATGTGTTTTTTTTTGTCCTGCCTGCTGACGTAAGGGCTAATGCTGGATTGGGAGGAGGTGAGGGGGCATGCAGTGCTGCTTTTTTGTGTTTATTTTGTTTTTGTGTTGCCCTCTGGCAAGGAGACATGCTGGATTCGGGGAGGAAGACCCCTTGTTACAATCCAGTATGTCCTCTTGCCTTGTTTCAGCAATAGCACAAACTCCCCCCCCCCCCCCAACAGGGCTATGCATCCTGCTGCCTCTTCCCCTCCACCACTAGGTCACTTTGGTCGCCGATCACTCTTCCCGCCCTATCATCTTATAAAACTTCTCTTTCCACAGCAGCACCACCGACAGCTCCAGCCTGTAGCACAGAAGTGTCCCCTCTGTGGTCCGATGGTCCTGTAATGCAGCATGCAGGAGCAGTGCCATATGTACTGCTGAACTCTCGTTTGAGCGGTCAGGCTTGGCTTTGAGCTTGACTCCTCCTGAAAGTCCTTAGGCCTGGGTTGGGGCCGCATGGGTCAGCATGCAGTGAGGCTTTTTGATGGAGCCAATACTGCTGGACAAGGGGTCCGTTTCTCTCTCTCTCTCTCCCTCTCTCAGTTAAAGTAGGCAGGTAGCATGAGGTAGATTTTTCTTGCCAGCCTGTTGCCTGTTGCACATGCACAGAGAGAGAAGAAAGATGCACGTGCAAGTATGTTCCTTATAAATCAAGGACAATTGCTCTATGGAGCAGAATTGATGAAGGATCACTGTGTAAATTTAGGGACAGTCCTAACAATCGGGGAGATATGATAGAGGTCTATAAATTAGTGAATGGAGTGGAATGAGTAAACATAGCTCGATTGTTTATGCTATCAGACTAGGGGACATGTAATGAAGCTACAGAGCAAACTATTTAAGACAAATAAGAGAAAATATTTTTTCACTCAACGCGTAATCAAACTCTGGAATTTGTTACAGGAAGAAGCAGTAAAGGCCATTAGTGTAGCTTGGTTTAAAAAAGGATTGGACAAGTTCCTGGAAGAAAGGTCCATAAACCATTATTAAAAAGGGACCCAGGATATCAATGCTTAACCCAATACAAGCATTGTGGAACCTGTGTCTCTTGGGAATACTGCTAGGTACGTATGACCTAGATTGGCCACTGTTGGAAACAGGATACTGGGCTTGATGGACCTTGGTCTGACCCAGTATGGCATATCTTATGTTCTTATGTTATGTTCTTATTGGTAACTTAGGGAAGGACAATTTTCAGAGCCATTTGCCTGGGTAAATTTCATTTGTTTATGTATAGCTTACCAATCCTTTATCAATGTTCAGCGAGATACGGGACCAAAATGCCTAGGGTCTCTTTTACTAAACCCTGCTGACCAGTTCACTTGCAGTTCTGTATGTGGCCACCGTGATCACTAACGTATGGCCATGCCAGCTACCATTTGCCGAAATGCACATTAACTGGCACTTGCGTCCTACTGTGTAAAGCAGGTGGGTTAGAGCTGGAGCATGGGTATGGAGAGCACAGCAGCATGTAATCACAGTTACATAACGCAAGTTCACCTATCGACTCCTCTGGTCATGCCACGTTATTGCACCACACGTTAGCTGCCAGACACATGCTGATTGCGCCTCCAACAGTTTACGCCGAGGTTTTGCACTTGACATGCATTGAAAATGCACATTAATTGCAAAACATTGGAATTAGTAAAATAGTAACATAGTATATGACAGCAGATAAAGACCAGTAAGGTCCATCTGGTCTGCCCCGTAAGGTGGTTAGAGTAGCTGTATCTACTGCTCTGCGCAGGCCACCCCCCTCTATGCCCTTATTTAGGGTTGTACCCACCACTCCATGCAGGTCACCCACCTCTATGGATAAATAGGACAATAAAATTAAAGATAAAAATAAATGGCTTGCAAAAAATTCTCTTCCGCTAGTCAGTTAGAAGTGCATTGGTATGATCTTACGTAGCACACATTTAGCTGGGTTGCGAGAAGACGCCCCCAGAGATGTGCTTGCATCAGGAAATAGCAGGTTTACATGGCGTGTTTATAGGCATATCTAATATGGTAGATGTATCAGACTTTTTCAGTCAAATCTACAAAACCTATCTGAAGATCTGAAGTGGGGGGGGGGGGGAGGGGAAACACCTTAATTTCAGGTTTCAGAAACAAGGCATGGAGGAGGGAGGAGGAGCCATTACCCTGCCCCCACCCCATCCACCCCATGACAACGACAATATCACTTCCAAGCAGACAAATCAACAGAAACAGTGATGCATTTCCCCCGTACTGTGCAAAATATAAAGATAATGGATGTACATTCTAAAAACTGACAGATTCAAATCACTAAATTGAAAATACAATTTGTTTTCTAGCCCCTTTGTACAAATTGCTGCAATCTGGGACAAGAGGCTGCCAAATAGAGTCAGGGACATAGCTTTAAAATCAGGGATAATCCCTGACAATCAGGGACAGCTGGTAACCTTAACTATGGGGGTCATTTTGAAAGCCCTATTCATGCTTTGGATGTCCGGAAATGGGCATAGAAAGGTCCAAAGCACAGAGATGTTTCCAGAGCCATTTTAAAAGCCAGGTCTGTGGATGTCCAAGTCTGAATGGGGGCGAGATGGAGGCATGGCTGGGGTATTCTCAGAAACATCCTGGACAGCCGGTGCACGTCTACGTTTAGACCTGCTCCAGGCTTGAGTAAACATCAGAAAAGTGTTCTTTTGGCAGAAAAACATCCAGAGGGCATAGAGAAGAAAGTGCTTCATCATGCCCGGTACTCAGTACAATCACAATGTTAGCAGAGTGGGATTTGAACTCTGGCTTCCCTGGTCCTAGCCCACTACATTAACTATTAGACTCTTTCTAGATGCCTAGGTTCTGGAATTCTATTCTGGGGATGTCTATATACTATATCTACCCCTGCAGATGTCCACAACGTTTGTGGAATCATATCTGCACATGGACGTGCTTGCTTTGTTTTCAAATGTTCTGGTTTAGACATCCCAGATTGCCCTTGGACATCCCGTCTAAAATCCTCCTCCACATTCCACCCCTAAGCCACCTGCCTGGAATATCAAATAAAAAGCATGTGGGCATGTAAACCTTCTAAAGCCTGGCTTTTCCTTATCAGAGAAAACAGGAAGGACAAAACATTTACTCTGATTCTTAATATGCAATCTGTCTGAAAATGTTGCAATATAACACAGGAGCATAAATTATCAGTTCCTCCTACGCTAGAACTGCTTTTAAACATGCCATCAACTTCGTACTCAGGGGCCATAAGATTATAGACGAAATATTACTGAAGCTAAAGACACATTTCAACAACAAAGCCAATCAGCGTTGACATATTCCAAAAGGTTATTGTTCGGAAAGAAAAATGCAGTGTACACAATTTGTGTAATTAACCTTTTACAGTAACAGTATGGGGTCAATTAATAATGATTAATACATGCTATGGCAGAGAACATGTGATAATGGCGTTAACATACACTAATCTTTGTAAATAACCTCTGAAGTTTATTTCAGCTCAGTGTATAGTCCAGGTCCACTGGGGTGGTGTATGGGGCAACCAACTCCAAAGGTGTACACAAAAGAAACAGGTATAACTCAGAAATTGAGACCTGATGAAGAAGGGGAGGCAAAGTCCCCCAAGGACTTCGAACTCTGAAGAAACTGAAAAACTCCACTCATAAACAAATGTTTATGCTGATGTGCGAACTAAGTTCATCCTTATTGTGATGAAACCCCCAAATTAAAAGTGCATAGAAAAAAAATTTCAAAAGATGTATATAAATCAATTAGTGGTACATAAGAGCATAACATATGGGTTAGACTAATGGTCCATTAAGCTGAGCATCCTGTTTCCCACAGTGGTCAATCCAGGTCACAAGTAGTATCAGGTTATCAAAAAGGATATGGATTCCATGCTGCTTATTCCAGGATAAGCAGTGGATTTCCCTTGTCCTCTTTAATAACGGCTTATGGACTTTTCTTCCAGGAACTTGTCCAAACCTCAGAGTTTGTGCATTGAGTGAAAAGATATTTTCTCTGAATAGACTTAAATGTGTCTCATAGCTAATGGACATATTGCAGTTCTTTTACAATTTGATCTTTATGCAGTTTTTGATTTAGTTGATCATGAAATTTTGATGATTGTCTTAGATAATTTGGGGATCTCGAGAACGGTGTATAACTGGTTTTATGGTTTCTTAAAGAACTGGAGGTACCGAGTACAGATAGGTGCGAACAACTCTAAGAAATGGGAGACTGTTTGTGGGTCCCTCAAGGTCCACACTTTTGCCAATTATTAATATTTTAATGATTACACTAGGATGGGCTCTAATTTTAAATTTTATGCATTTGCAGATGATATTTCTATATTGTTGACTTTTTTGCAGTCATCTAGTGATTTTTATCAAGTGATTGGGAATGCAATTAGAAAGGTGAGCAAAAACTATGCATCTACAATTAAATGCATCAAAAACAAAAGTTCTATGTTTTATTTTACATTTCTTACATACTGCCTTTCATGATATCAAGGTGGTTTATACTGAACAAACTGAAATTACATTGAACAGGGCATTATAACTTGGAGATAACTATTTTACAGGGAACATGGGCAATGGAGGGTTAAGTGGCTTGCCTAAGACCACAAGGAGCACCTGTGGAACTAGAAGCCCAAGCCCTTCCAGCTGAAGGTTGCTGTCCTTTAGTGGAATTTGAACCCCTGACGTAACTTGCCCCAACCACTAGGCCACTCCTCCCTTGCTAGGTCCTTGTCCCTCTAAATCACTTCTGGATTTATTAACCTAAGTGTTGGAACAGTTAGGACTTTGTTCTGATTTAGTTCTCTGAGTTCTCTGCATTCTGATTGATGATAGTCTTTCTTTAGAGACTCACGTCAACTCAGTGGTTTCAAAATCGTATTTTAAGTTTGTTTATTTATTTATTTGTTGTGTTTTTCTATACCGCCCCTTCCAGAGACAAGGGGCGGTTTACATAAAACTTAACATGTTACAAAGACTATTTGTAGCATTACATTATAACATTTAACCTTGAACATTATAACTTTATATATTATAACATGGATGAGGAGCATCGAATAAGTTATGACAATTGCGTAGAACTAAGGCATATTTTTTCACGGATCATTTTCATCTTCTTGTACAGAGTTCTATTTTGACTTTCTTAGATTGTGGAAATATACTGTTCATGAATTGTTCACAGTGCCAAATTATGCACCTACAATTATGTCAAAATATGGCAGTGCACCTCATTTATGGTGTGTCTAGGTATATGATAGTTATACCATTGTTTCATAAGTTACACTGGCTTAAGATTTCCAGTAGGATCTGTTTTCATCTTTATTGCTCCCTTTTTTAGCACATTTGTCTAAATGTTTACAATTGTCTTGCACTCTATTTTCTCCCTGCAAGAGAATTTGATTTAAAGTTCATTTTACACATACCATACCCTATATGGCTGCGAAATGCTGGTCTGAATTACCAACCAAGTTAAAAAATTCTCCATCCTTTTTCAGAAAAACTTGAAAACTTTGTTGTTCAAGCCACTTAATATGTTTTAGCATTTCTCTTTCCTGTCTTTAATTCTTTTTGTTATAAACCACAGTGAACCACTTTGATTGAGACCATAGCGGTATATAAATCTATGATAGATTAGATTAGAATGTCTTCAAATGATACTGCTGGGTATCCTTTCAAGTGCATCAAGAGTGATTTCCTGGCTGTTTTGGTTTCCTGGACCATGGGATGATCTTCCCAGGGCTGCTAAGCAGAGATGGTGTCCACTTATCCAAGAAGGGTCAAAGTGTTTTCCAGCGCAGACTAGCTAACCTACTGAAGAGGATTTATGAATATAGTTTAAAATCCTCTTCAGTAGGTTAGCTAGTCTGCGCTGCAAAACACTTTGACCCTTCTTGGATAGGTGGACACCATCTCTGCTTACCAGCCCTGGGAAAATCATCCCATGGTCCAGAAACCAAAACGCTGTCGATGAAAACCATCCACGCAACCATGCATTGA
This sequence comes from Ichthyophis bannanicus, assembly GCA_033557465.1. Classification (NCBI taxonomy): domain Eukaryota; kingdom Metazoa; phylum Chordata; class Amphibia; order Gymnophiona; family Ichthyophiidae; genus Ichthyophis; species Ichthyophis bannanicus. The sequence goes on along the minus strand of CM066032.1, from coordinate 1,385,962,142 downwards.
TCTCTAGGATGAAAACTTCTCTGCCTCAGCCTTTATCCTCAACAGGGAGGACTGAAGAGAATATCACCCAATCTATCTATGTCTAACGAAACAGACACTAAGACCATTGCAACTGGCACAAAACACTGCAGCACACATAATTGCTGGCATCACAAGACGAGAACACATCACACCCACCCTAAAAGAGCTCCACTGGCTGCCTATCAGTGCCCGCATTAGATACAAGACAATCATAAACATTTTCAAAATCACACATCAATCATCAGCTTTCAGCCTACACCCACTCATACAACCAGACAACAGCACAAGACCGAGAAGAAGAGGCACATCCAACCGTGTCAACACACCTAAAGATATCAACAGGGTACGCAAGGACACCGAAAAACGAGCCTTATCAAAGGCGGCACCAACAATCTAGAACGCCCTCCCCGATGAACTGCATTCAACAACAGACCTTAAGGAGTTCAGGAAACTACTGAAAACAACCCTCTTCATAGAACACTACGGTGACATTACTTAAACCATGCAACAGACACCTCAATTCCCCCCACATGTCACTATAATTGTAATTAAGCAAGGAACTGATACCCATAGCATTGTAAATAGCGCACGCTGTAAATAGCACCACAAGAATCAACATCCAGACATACTCACACGCATACACTACTCACTGCATGTGCACACTATACACTGTATCTTACTGATTGTTTGCTGTTCAGACCGCCTTGATTGCAGGATAAGGCGGTATAGAAATACGTTTAAATAAATAAATAAATCACCTGCACACCTAACTGCTTCACCCTCTATCCCACAGCCAAGAAATCACTCTTGATGCACTTGAAAGGATACCCAGCAGTATCATTTGAACCAACATGGATGAGGAGCATCGAATAGTCAATAGGTTTGATGAGTCTCGGCAAACCTTCCATAACATCTCAGATTTTGGCACCTCCCAGGACATTAAGTCTGGTCGGCAGATGGATCCTTCAGTATTTCTCAAAAGAGAGTCATAAGAACATAAGAACATAAGATATGCCATACTGCGCCAGACCAAGGTCCATCAAGCCCAGTATCCTGCTTCTAACAGTGGCCAATCTAGGTCATAAGTACCTAGCAGTCTCCCCAAAAGACACAGGTTCCTCAATGCTTGTATTGGGTCAAACATTGACACCCTGGGTCCCTTCTTAATAACGGTTTATGGACCTCACCTCCAGGAACTTGTCCAAACCTTTTTTAAAACCAGCTACACTAACGGCTTTTACTACATCCTCCGGTAACAAATTTGAGAGTTTGATTACACATTGAGTGGAAAAACATTCGCTCTTATTAGTCTTAAATAGGTTACCCTGTAGCTTTATTGCATGTCCCCTAGTCTTTTAATATTCTGATGACGTAAACAATCAATCTATGTTTACCCATTCCACTCCATTCATTAATTTATAGATCTCTACCATATCTCCCCTCAGCTATCTCTTTTCCAGGTTGAAGAGTCCTAACCTTTTTAGCCTCTTTCATAGGAGTATCCTTCCATCCCCTTTACCATTTTGGTGGCTCTTCTTTGTACCTTTTCTAATAATGCTATATACTTTTTAAGATACGGTGACCAGAATTGCACACAATATTCAAGGTGCGGTTGCACCATGGAACGATACAGAGGCATTATAGGAGGGAGGAGTAGCCTAGTGGTTGGGGCAAGGTACTTCAGGCCGGAAGGTCGGGGGTTCAAATCCCACTAGAGGACAGCAACCTTGGGCCGGAAGGACTGGGGTTTCTAGTCCCACAGATGCTCCTTGTGGTCTTGGGCAAGCCACTTAACCCTCCATTGCCCATGTTCCCTCTAAGTATTAGTGTATGTGTCTCATATCCCTGCGTGTTAAATGTATCCCCCAATTGTGTTGTGACCGCTTTGATTGAAGGATAAGGCGGTATACAAAACTGTCTAAATAAATAAATAAATTATAATATCCTTTGTTTTATTTTCCATTCCTTTCCTTAAGATACCTAGCATTCTATTTGCTCTCTTGTGTGATAAGGAAGCTTATCATAGCTCAGGAAGGAGCTATAGAAAAGATGATGTGACTCTGAACAAGCAACCTGTCAGTTCTGGTAGAAATAAGAAAACAGAATTTTCTTACAAAAGACTACCAGTCCCAGAATGCACCAGGTTTCCAGCAGCCATTAGAGGAGCTGAAGTGGGGAAACGTGTGTTCAATCAGGAGGGCTATGAGGTAATCCCTAAGCACTCATCTCAAAGGGCAGGGCCTGATTCAGCACAGCTGCGCTGTATTAGGGAGGAGCACTCATCAAGGCAGAATAAGAATAGAGTTTATTCTACAGATGACCATCTTCATGATCACCTTGGAGATGCAGAGAAGGATCATCAGTTTCATCTGAAGGATCAGCAGAAGCAGAAGCCAAACCGGACGGATAGAGAAGGAAAGAAACCCTCTGGAAGGAAGAGGAGAAAAGCCTTTGAGAGGTCTAGAAGAGTCCAAGGCAGTACGTATACTGGGAGGTATTCCAAGGGCCAGCATAGACCATTGGACTGGGGAAAGCCAGAGGAATGGTACTGCAGAACAAGGAATCACCAGAGGCTACCTGTGAGGGAGACGGCTGCACATGGAAGGGACTCTAAGACCTATGCCAGAAGGTATGTGAAGAGAGATCCAGTGTCCAGGGATCAGGACTGGAAGACTGGACATAAGAACTGGACTACATACTGGCCAGGCTATATAGAGAGGAACTATAGCAACAATGGAAGCTCAGGTATGAACATTGATCTATGCCCTAGCTATAACCTTGAAAGACAGCAGGGAAATAAGTATTCTCCTGAAAGGGCTCCATTGAAAGATTCATCTGTGCCAATTCATGATAGTGACCTTATGCTTGTTGATGAAGAGGGAATAACAGCAGATGAAGATATTGTTTATATGGACTGCTCTCTATCCAAACTCCGTTGGTAACTTTCTGTGATAAAGCACAGCAGCCATCACAAAGAAAATATAAATTTGTTCTTTATTCCACTAAGAAAAGCTCCTGAAGCAGGATTTGACTCACACAGTAGAAAGCCAGCCTGCTAAAGGGTTTCAGCTGGCTAACTGATAGCAATTGAGCTGCACCTAATTGCTTGTGAGCTAGGAGAGAATTACTTCTGGATCTGTGTGGAAAATAATCAGAAGTTAACCTTACAAGAACAGTTTATTTCTTTCTTTGTGGCTTTTCGTTTGTTAGAGATATGCTAAGAAAACATTAGATAATTGCCTGACAAGTTTGAAGGTTGTTTTCCTGATTTTGATTTTTGACTTTGTTTTACCAAGTTAAACACTGCAAGCAAGTAACCTAATTTATGTGCTACCAAGCATATCTGTGCTGGGAGAAATAACCCCATAAATAAAGAAGTATCTTATTGGCTTTAACACTTGTGCACAACTAAATTATTGTCAGCAGCTGTGTCTGGTGTGAATGAACTACATTACCCACAATACCTTGCAAAAATCATATAAATATATGCATTGTCAAGACTGTGAAGATTCTCACCCAGGCAGCCGTCTGACAAATGGCGTAGTTTTTCGGATTGCTTTTGCACAAAAGGGGATTTACTTGCTGAGGATTACAACTACAGTTCAAGTTTAAAGCTGAAAAAAAAGATTTTCCCTCAACTGCACTTTGGAGGAGAGGAAGCTGTCCCAGGAGGAAAAGACCCTGTGCAGAGCTGGATTCATCACTGAGACAAGGTAATAAGTACCTGGGCATGTCTAGTGGTGGATGGGAGTAAGCACAGGGTAATTGAAAAAAAAAAAAGTGTAGAAAAAAACACCTGTTTGGAAGGTGGTGCACTGTGTTTTTTTCTTTGTATTTTCTTAAAGGGTTCAAGATGGATTCAAAGGAACTAGCTCAGTGGATGGCAGCCCAGTTCAGCAGGCAGCAGGAGCTAGCACAGCAGGCTCAGGACACTGCTATGAGAGCCTTAATGGACCAGCAGAAGCCAGTGCTTGATCTGGTGCAAGCCCTAGTTGAGCTGAAGAACCAAAGTGGAACAGATGCAAGACCAGCAGTGAATACTGGTACACCACATGTGGACAGTGTGGGACTCAATCAAGGGATTGGGGCATTTAGTTTTGGGAAGCTAACTCCAGATGATAATGTTGATGATTTTCTAGAGTCTTTTGAAAGAGTGGCACAAGCATTAGCATGGCCAGAGACCCAGTGGGCAGTAAGGCTGGCAGCCTCATTAACTGGAGAGGCACTTGCAGCTTATAGAGCAATGCCAGCAGCCCAGGCTTTGAATTATAAGGATGTAAAGGCTGCTATTAGAGATCGCCTAGGGTTGTCTATTTCAGAGTATAGGCGAATGTTTAGAGCTACTACATTGAGAGTGGGTGAAACACCCAGGGCTCTGAGTCAGAGAATCAGAGGTCTAGCTGTAAAATGGTTGGAGCCTGAGCAAAAGACGGTAGAAATGTTATTAGACATTATAATGTTGGAACAATTTATGTCTGCGGTCCCTAAAGATTTGCACACTTTCCTTATACAGCAAAATTGCCAAAATCTTGGAGAGGCAACCATGCTAGCAGAGAGATTCTTGGAAGCCACGCAGGCTTGCCATAGAATGGGTGGCCCTCTAAAGATGGATGCGGAGGCTAGATGTGCTGTATCAGAAAAGAAAATAATTAAAAATGTTTCTGAAAATGAATGTACTGTATCAAACCAGATGACACAGTGGAATAGAAAGAAATGTTTCAAGTGTGGAAAATGGGGACATTTAGAAAAAAGATGCCAGACACACACTAGCTTAATGGGTCTGGATTTAAAACAGCCCAAAGAAGGATTTCTTTTGATGGTTGATGTGCAAGGAATTACCACAAATGCTTTATTAGACTCTGGGGCAGACCAGAGTATGATGTCAAAAAGGCTTTGGAAGAGGATAGAGGCCCAAGAAGGATTTGTGCCTAGAACCCCTGAAAGCCAAGTCCACATCAGATGCATTCATGGTGCTGCAACATCATATCCCACCTATAGGCTAAAGGTTAAGTGCCTGGGGGGACAAGAGGAAGTCCTGTTAGCAGTGGTGCCTAGGCTACCCTTTGATTTGGTTCTAGGAAGAGACTGGCCAAGATTTAAGCAGGGTCTAGTGGAAGGACTAGGAAAAAAGGAGGGAGAAGGTTTAATGGTAGTAGCTCCCGGGCCTTTATTTGGAAGTCCTCAGACCCCAGCTAAAAAGATGGTTAAGCGTCCAGAAGACCAAGCTATCCCAAAGCAGATATTTGTCCTAAAGTACCATAGGGTCACAGAGAAGGCCCAAGCTCCTAAGCGGGCAACCCCTCAAGCTGCTGGGTTTGACCTGTGCAGCATAGAAAATGTGACTGGACCTAGCCAAGGGAGAGCCCTGGTGGACACTGGTCTCCAAGTGGAAATACCTATTGGATGCTATGGGAGAGTAGCCCCAAGGTCCGGATTAGCCCTTAAATATTTCATCGATGTGGGTGTGGGAGTAATTGATCCCAATTACAGGGGCAATATTAAAGTTCTGTTGTTTAATTTTGGACAGAATGATTATCACGTGAAGACAGGAGACAGAATTGCCAAATTGATCTGTGAGAGGCTGGGTTTTCCACCTGTGGAGGAGGTCACATCCCTGGAGAATTCTGAACGTGGAACCAAAGGCTTTGGTTCTACTGATGTCAAAGGGGTTAAAAGCCTAGCTGCCACCTGTGCCCGAGAGAGGGAAGTGAATGAAGAGGAAGATTTGGGACCCCAGGTATCTGATTGTAAAGAAAAATCAGAGCCCCAAATAGGTGAGGACCTGACAGTGGTACAACAGGAAGAAATTAAGAAATTGCTCAAAGAGTTTCCAGATGTGTTGACACCCATACCTGGGGAGACACATTTGGTTGCCCATGAAATAATAACTCCATCTGGGAAATTAGTTCGTCAAAGGCCATACCGCTTGCCTGAAGCCAAAAGACAGGACGTAGTGGCACAAGTCCAGGAGATGTTGGACATGGGAGTAATAGAGGAGTCAAAGAGTCCCTGGATTAGCCCATAGTCCTGGTGCCGAAGCCTGATGGATCTTTAAGATTTTGTATTGACTTCCGGCAGGTAAACGCCATATCAGTTTTTGATGCATATCCAATGCCAAGAATTGAAGAGCTGTTGGACCAGCTGGGACAGGCTCAATACTTAACCACCCTTGATATGACAAAAGGATATTGGCAAATCCCTCTCACCAGGGAGTCGAAGCCGAAGACTGCGTTCAGCACCCCCGTTGGCCTTTTCCAGTTCAAGAGGATGCCTTTCAGACTGCATGGAGCAGCGGCTACCTGCCAAAGGTTAGTGGATCAGGTACTTCGACCCCACCAAAATTATGCTTTTGCATATATGGATGATGTCATAATCCATAGTAACACCTGGGCGGAGCATCTGAAGAGGATCAGGGCAGTCTTGTGCTCCATGAAGCAAGCGGGAATCACTTTAAACCCGAAGAAGTGTGCCTTTGCAAATAGGGAGGTAAAATACCTAGGCCACCTAGTGGGAAGAGGAAAAATTAAACCTCTAATAAGTAAAATAGATAGCATCAGGAATTTTCCTCCTCCAACAACAAAGAAACAACTAAGAAGTTTCTTAGGTCTTATTGGATACTACCGCAGGTTTATACCGCAATTCGCAGAGAAAAGTGCCATTTTCACGGATATGCTGCGGAAGAATTGTCCAAACCAGCTAAAGTGGACACCTGAAGCTGAAAAAGCGTTTTCAGTCTTAAAAGAAAAATTGTGTACAGGACCGGTACTGAAAGGGGTGGACTTCAAGAAACCCTTTCTGGTTCAAACGGATGCATCGGATGTAGGGCTAGGAGCGGTCCTATCCCAGTGCCATGATGGGGAGGAGCATCCTGTGATGTACCTGAGCAGGAAGTTGTCACCGGCTGAACAAAAGTATTCCACAATAGAAAAAGAATGTTTAGCTATCAAGTGGTCAGTGGAGGCGTTAAGGTTTTACCTTACAGGGAGAAAGTTCCAGTTGGTCACGGACCATGCCCCACTTAAGTGGTTGCAGCAAATGAAGAACCACAATGCCAGGTTGAAACGCTGGTACATGGCCTTACAGGCATTTGATTTTCAAGTTGTACATCGTGCTGGGAAGTTACACAAGAATGCGGATGCACTTTCCCGTATTACGGACTGTAGAGAAGAACTTTCACCAGAAAAACCAGTCCATAATAACTTAAGCAGGGGGGTATGTGATAAGGAAGCTTATCATAGCTCAGGAAGGAGCTATAGAAAAGATGATGTGACTCTGAACAAGCAACCTGTCAGTTCTGGTAGAAATAAGAAAACAGAATTTTCTTACAAAAGACTACCAGTCCCAGAATGCACCAGGTTTCCAGCAGCCATTAGAGGAGCTGAAGTGGGGAAACATGTGTTCAATCAGGAGGGCTATGAGGTAATCCCTAAGCACTCATCTCAAAGGGCAGGGCCTGATTCAGCACAGCTGCGCTGTATTAGGGAGGAGCACTCATCAAGGCAGAATAAGAATAGAGTTTATTCTACAGATGACCATCTTCATGATCACCTTGGAGATGCAGAGAAGGATCATCAGTTTCATCTGAAGGATCAGCAGAAGCAGAAGCCAAACCGGACGGATAGAGAAGGAAAGAAACCCTCTGGAAGGAAGAGGAGAAAAGCCTTTGAGAGGTCTAGAAGAGTCCAAGGCAGTACGTATACTGGGAGGTATTCCAAGGGCCAGCATAGACCATTGGACTGGGGAAAGCCAGAGGAATGGTACTGCAGAACAAGGAATCACCAGAGGCTACCTGTGAGGGAGACGGCTGCACATGGAAGGGACTCTAAGACCTATGCCAGAAGGTATGTGAAGAGAGATCCAGTATCCAGGGATCAGGACTGGAAGACTGGACATAAGAACTGGACTACATATTGGCCAGGCTATATAGAGAGGAACTATAGCAACAATGGAAGCTCAGGTATGAACATTGATCTATGCCCTAGCTATAACCTTGAAAGACAGCAGGGAAATAAGTATTCTCCTGAAAGGGCTCCATTGAAAGATTCATCTGTGCCAATTCATGATAGTGACCTTATGCTTGTTGATGAAGAGGGAATAACAGCAGATGAAGATATTGTTTATATGGACTGCTCTCTATCCAAACTCCGTTGGTAACTTTCTGTGATAAAGCACAGCAGCCATCACAAAGAAAATATTAATTTGTTCTTTATTCCACTAAGAAAAGCTCCTGAAGCAGGATTTGACTCACACAGTAGAAAGCCAGCCTGCTAAAGGGTTTCAGCTGGCTAACTGATAGCAATTGAGCTGCACCTAATTGCTTGTGAGCTAGGAGAGAATTACTTCTGGATCTGTGTGGAAAATAATCAGAAGTTAACCTTACAAGAACAGTTTATTTCTTTCTTTGTGGCTTTTCGTTTGTTAGAGATATGCTAAGAAAACATTAGCTAATTGCCTGACAAGTTTGAAGGTTGTTTTCCTGATTTTGATTTTTGACTTTGTTTTACCAAGTTAAACACTGCAAGCAAGTAACCTAATTTATGTGCTACCAAGCATATCTGTGCTGGGAGAAATAACCCCATAAATAAAGAAGTATCTTATTGGCTTTAACACTTGTGCACAACTAAATTATTGTCAGCAGCTGTGTCTGGTGTGAATGAACTACATTACCCACAATACCTTGCAAAAATCATATAAATATATGCATTGTCAAGACTGTGAAGATTCTCACCCAGGCAGCCGTCTGACACTTGGCAGCCGCTGCACATTGGGCGGAGGGTTTTAACATGGTATCCACGATGACGCCTAAATCTTTTTCCTGGGTGGTGGTTCCCAATGTGGAACCTTGCATTGTGTAACCTTAGTTTGGGTTGTTATTTCCAAGGTGTATAACTTTGCACTTGTCCATATTAAATTTCATCTGCCATTTGGATGCCCCGTCTTCCAATTTATCAAGATTCTCTTGCAATTTTCCACAATCCTCTTGGGTTTTAACAACTTTAAATAGTTTTGTGTCATCTGCAAATTTGATAACCTCACTCATTATTCCCTTTACCAGGTCATTTATGAATATGTCAAAAAGCAGCGGACCCAGCACAGATCCCTGCGGTACTCTTACTATTCACCTTTTTCCATTGGGAAAATTGGCCATTTAGCCCTACCCTCTGCTTTCTATCTTTTAACCAGTTCCTGATCCACAATAGTACACTGCCTCCTATCCCATGACTTTTTAGTTTTGCCAAAAGTCTTTGATGAGAGATCTTGTCAAAGGCTTTCTGAAAGTCCAGATACACTATATCAACCGACTCACCTTTGTCTACCTGTTTATTCACATCTTCCAAAAAAAATAACAGATTAGTAAGACAAGATCTTCCTTGTCTAAAGCCATGTTGGCTGTCTCCCTTGACTATCTACATGTTGAGTAATTTTGTTCTTTATGATGGTTTCTACTATTTTTCCCAGTACTGACGTCAGGCTCACTGGTCTGTAGTTGCCCGGATCACCCCTGGAACCCTTTTTAAAAATTGGCGTTACATTGGCGATCCTCCAATCTTCAGTTATTACAGATGATTTTAATGATAGTTCACAGATTACTAATAGCAGGTCTGCAATCTCATATTTCAGATCTTTCAACACCCTTGGATGTATACCATCTGGTCCAGGTGATTTGCTACTCTTCAGTTTATCAAATAGTTGCAATAAATCTTCCCGGTGTATCGATATTTCTTTCATTTCTTCTGCAGTATCACCTTTAAATACCACTTCAGTCATGGGTAACATCCCTACATCTTCCTCATTAAAGACCGAAGCAAAGAATTCATTCAGTCTCTCTGCTATAGCCTTGTCCCCTCTTGGTGCCCCTTTTACCCCTCTATCATCTAATGGTCCAAGTGACTCTCTCACAGGTTTTTTGCTACAAATGTACTTGAAAAAGTCTTTATTACATGTTTTTGCTTCCACAGCAAGTTTCTTCTCAAATTCTCTCTGTGCCTGCCTTATCAATGCCTTGCATTTGACTTGCCAGTGCTTGTGCTGTTTCCAGTTTTCGTCGTTTGGCTCTTTTTTCCATTCCCTGAAAGATGCTTTTTTGGCAACAACAGCCTCTCTGACCTCACCTTTAAACCATGCTGGCAGTTTTTTGGACTTCCTTCCACTTTTCTTAAAGCATGGAATACAGCTGGTCTGGGCTTCCAAGATAGTATTTTTAAACCACAGCCAAGCTTGATGTAAGTCTTTAACCTTTGCAACTGCTCCTTTTAGTTTTTTCTTAACTATTTTCACCAACCACTACTCCCCTTGGCTGCCTTATTGTCACTGATTCTGCAACTTTGGGGTGCTTGAGCTCCGATTCTTCCCGTTCCTGGGATGCTTTCACCTACTCCACTTTCAGGGCTGCATACTGGTTCTTCAATTTGAGATCTGGTGGACAGTAGACATAAAGGTCTGGACATCTTCCTTAGTCTTTTTGTAATATGCATGTTTTAAGATGATCCTTCAAGAACTACGCAGAACCTTGTCTGGAATGATAATAAGTGTCAGTTGAACACCTCACTTGTAAAGAAGACTGTAACTAGCTGAGCCTGTAATTAGCTGAGCCAATCAGGATTACCTTTCCATTCCAGCAGCGGGAGGGGCCTCCTGGTCATCGCGGCCCAATCGGGGCATTTGCAGCCGGATTTAAACTTCGCGCCATCGGGCGCGCCCGCGCCTGACGGGCCCACGCCTGAGGGCCTCGCCAGAGGGCCCTTTGGCGTGGCCCTTAGGCGTGGACCGTGAGGCAGACCGAAACCTCGCACCACATAACAGTCTGTCATAATCTTCGGAGCTCACACGGGAAAGGTACCAATTGACACAATCGTTTGTGAATATACTACTATTTTGCTGATCAAGATACAATGTAATCTGTTAATGTGTTACTATTTTACCGATTAAGATACAAGGTAATCTGTTGGAACCCTATCCCATTACTGATATCTCAGTATTAAGGTGTTAATGCAGCATTGCAGCATATCATTCTGTTTATCCTTGATATGATTGGGATGTATTCAATCTCCTAGATATGTCATCCATATACTGAGGACCCGTCTACTGCAAACCTTCCTACTGCTCCACCTTAATTTATATTTTTGTATAACATCTCCTCTTCACTACTATACCACATACTGTAGTGTGCTCCACTACTATAGTGTGCCTCATTGATACTAATTCTATCACATTGTGCCTCACTATTACTTGCTACCCTCAAAATGGCCCTCCAGTTCACCTCCCTCTTTAGCCTTTACCTCCTCACTCACTGGCTTGGAACCACCCAGGCCCTCTACACATCCCACAACAACATTCCTATCCTGAATAGCCATGGAAAAAGATGGTATGATCCACCATATTCCCACCCAAGAAGTGACGCCTACACGCGCCGCTCCCACCTTATCCATGTAGCACTCCAGTTATCCAATACACCCAGTCAGCAAAAACCTCTGAACTGCCGACCACTGAAATGTGCCATCATTAACGCACGCTCTATTCGCAAAAAATGGCCTGTTGTACTAGACACAATCTCACTTTACAACCTAGAAATACTTATGATCACTGAAACCTGGTTATCATCAGAGGACAACGTTATCCTCAATCAGCTCCTACCCCCCAATTTCTCCATATACACAAGACACAGAGAAAACAAAAAAGGAGGTGGGGTGCTTATAATCACCAAAACAGACCTCGACTTCCATATAACAGACTCCTCTAGCACAAGTAGTCTAGACATCCTCTCTATTGCAAACCTACATTGCTCTCTCAACCTGTTATACAGAACGCCTTCGGCTTGCCCAGATGACCTCCCAACCATTATTGACCTTGCGGCCAACACCCTCAGCCCCAATAAACCAAATTGGATAATGGGTGATTTCAATCTCCCATCGCTACCCCAAAACCACGCCAATGCCTTCCTTGGTGCTATGGAAGAACTCGCTCTCAAACAAATCATCAATCAACCCACACATATAAAAGGGAATATACTTGACATGGTATTTGCTCCTCAGCCAATCATCGAGCAAAACCGTAATCTACCAATATCAGTGATTGATGTACCTTGGTCAGACCACAAACTGATCATTATCCAGATACCCACCAACAATGAGAAGCTGCACAGAAGCCAAAATCAGAACACACCACGAGCAGCCTCAAGAAGCTTTCGCCCATTTAACAGGGAACACATTCTATCAGAGACCCAATCCTCCTCAACAATACCACGCTCGACCTTGAAGAACTGATATCATCCTGGAACTCCAACTTAAATGCCATCGCACAACGCCCGGACGACAACAACTCAGCAAAGAAGAAGAGAAGCTCTGCCCCGTGGTTCTCTCCTGAACTGCGATCTTCTCTCACCCAACTACGCAGACTTGAGCGCCGATGGCGCCGATCACTCTCTATTGAAGATCAGACCGCCTACCAAACTCACCTCTCAATTCATCGTGAAGCAATCACAACCAAAATGAAACAATATCACACCGACACACTAAAGAGATCATTGAATAAACCACGTGACCTCTTCAACTTGGTCAAATCCCTCTCGAAAGAACCATCACCCGATCAGCACAGCGTGATTCACCCACAAGAATACGCAGACTACCTGCAATCCAAGATCATTCAAACCAAAAAGGATTCAGCAATTCAGTTTCAGGAACCAACAGGCCTAACCCTACTTGACAAGTTCTCTACACCATCCACTAAATGCATTGAAGATATCATAACATCCCTCAACACCTCCACAGCACAGACTGACCCATGCCCAGCCTTTTGGATTAAGGAACTACGTGAGGTGTTCAGTCCATTCATCGCAAACCTAATGAACCTCTCCTTCACAACAGGATACTTCCCCACAACACTTAAGCAGACATCCATTAGGCCACTATTGAAAAACCCCAAGCTTGACCCGCAGAAGGCCGATTCCTATAGGCCAATAGCCAGTATTCCCTTGCTAGCCAAGATAACTGAGAAAGAGGTACAACGGCAGATTCAAAATCACATAGACTCCGCAGCTCCCCTAGATCACTGCCAACATGGGTTTAGAGAATATCATGGAGTCGAGACCCTACTTACCAGCCTATTCAACGCAATAATCACAGGCATAGACAACATCCATCAAGGTTTTGTGCTCATCTTCTTGGACATCGCCGCTGCGTTCGACTCGGTGAGTCACGAAATTCTCCTGGGAAGGTTGAAAGAGAAGGGCATCTGCAACAATGCACTAGAGTGGTGTAAATCCTATTTGGAAGCAAGATGGCAATACGTAAAGTCTGGATCTGAGGAATCAAAACACTTCCATCAAAAACAAGGTGTACCTCAAGGCTCCTCCTTGTCCTCCCTACTATTCAATATTTACATGCAGCCCATCTGCAACATCATAAGATCATTTAATGTGAGCTGTTTGATATATGCAGATGACATTCTTTTATACATGCCGTTCTCCACAGCCCAAATGGACCTAACACCAGCAATAGACTGTTTCAATGCTGTCTCAGCGTGGCTTCAATCACAGAATCTACGCATTCAACATAAAAAGACAGAGGTTCTTTTCATCTCCAGAGACCCCAACTTTACTCCTCCACCCCACGTCAGTGTTAATGAAGCGGACTTACTAACCAAAGAAACAATAAGATACCTCGGAGTTACGTTGGACCAACGCCTGGATATGAAACACCACATAAACAACATTGTCAAAGCTGTATACTTCAAAATCCGCACTATCAGGCATCTGCGCTCCCTACTGGACCCTGATGACTTCCGGACCATATACCAAGCGCTAATACTGCCACACTTCGACTTTGCAAACGCCATCTTTCAAGGGCTCCCCCACTCCACGCTGGCCCCTTTACAGCTGGCCATGAATGCTGCAGCAAGGGTCCTACACGGAGCCGCCAAAAGTGACCACGTGACCCCCATTCTCAAACAACTTCACTGGTTACCTATCCATGGAAGAATCATCTTTAAAACCCTTCTCCTAGCGTTCAAAACAATCAAAGGTATTTCATCCCCTTCACTCACAGATCTTATTCACATGGTGCCCCCCAACAGATCCAGAAGAGCAATAGCCATAAACCTACTAGTAAAACCAAAGGAATCATCAAAGTGCAACATATCAACCACAAACAGGGCGTTCCGCTACTATGTACCTAAATGCTGGAATGCCCTACCCCCTGACATTAGGGCGATTGCCGACCTATCACAGTTCAGAAAGGCACTCAAATACCATTTATTCCTCCAATGCTACCCAAACTCCAATGACACCCCTCTGAAGAGATGACCCACTCTAAGAAACAACCCTCACGTTCATTATGTTATTTCACCCACTCATTGCCATGTAAATATCTCATGCATATAATCAACCCTGTTATCCAAGCTACTCTTTACTATGTAAAAATCTCATGTATATAGTTACCCCTGTTATCCAAGTTTGGACCCCTGTTCGATGTAAAACCAAACAGCATGTTGTTATGGTTGTTGTGTTATAATGTAAACCGCGCTGATGCCAAATAGCGCGGTATATAAGAATTTGTAATAAATAATAAAATAAATAAATAAATAACCTCCATCTCAAGCACTAGGAAGAACCAGTTTCAGCTCTTCTACTGTGGACTTATAAGAAAATATAAAAAGTTCATCCCAGTCTCTCTCTGGATGGGGACTGCTGCTGGTCATCTGTTCCCAATTTTTCTGCAAGAAAAGAAAATTGTCTCTACAAGCAAGCAGAACTCTTCTAAGAATGATCATCCTAGACCTATCTCTAGAATCTCCAGAAAAGAAATACAGCACATTGACTTACATCATTCACAGTGAGTTAGCTTTGAACCAGCACAATTGGTAATTCAGGATTTCACAATTTCTGTTGTTGCATTTTTTCCTTGCATAAAATCCCAGAAAAAAATATATGTACATCTTTGAGTGATTTAATTATTGAATAAGCTTTCAAATTCTCTAAATAAAGCTGCTCTGCAACTTAAGAGATCCTTGATTGTATTTTGTTCATTATTTTGTTGCAGTGTAGGCTCTAAATGAAGGTTAGTGCATATTCTCCAATACATATATATGAACTTCCCTCTCAGAAAATATTTCAATCATTTTCACACCTATAGCTAGATTCCATTCCTCCTCCCTTAGTCTCCTAGTATTTCCTCCTTTCACCTATTTACCAGCTTTCCACTTCCTACACTTACCTCCCTAGTCCTCTCATTTTCACCTGTGTCTCTTATTCTTTCTACAGCATCCTTTGCTCCCCATCTTTCATCCACTTTCTAGTCCCCCATTTCCACCCTCTGTACTTATCACCTCACTAACCTCATTTATCTATGCCATTCAAACATATCACACCCAGTTTCTATCAATGCAGTCACAGACTCAGTGGCGTACCAAGGGTGTGGCGGTGGGTGCAGCTTACCTCTGGTGCCAGCCGGGAGAGGAGTGCACCCCTGCCGGGCCCACTGAGGCAGTGCGTCAAACTTGCTATAAAGTTAGTTTACTGTGCTGTCTCCATGGCCCAGCCGCTCTTCTCTCCCAGGCGAAGTCTCATGAAATCGCAAGACTTTGGCCTGGGAGAGAAGAGCAGCCAGGCCCATGGAAAGAGTGCAGCAAGCCAGCTGTATGATAAGCTAGCTGTGTTGCCTCCCTGGGCATGGTGAGGGGCTGGTGGTGTGTGAATCGTGGCATGGACCGCTGCGCTGCACAGAAGGGGGGTACCCATCTTGGGTGCCGAGGGGCTAGGAATACCGCTGCACAGAATCACACAGTCACCCATTGAAAACCACTCAGTCACACACATGCTCCCTTGAATTCACTCATGGACATGCACATGCAGGTCCCAAGTAGACACCTTTCTCCCCTGCTAATCACAACTCCCACCCCCAACTACTTTTCACTCATGCATCCCACCCAGAATCCCTCTCAAAGGGCAAGTTAATATTCTATGAAAGGTGATTAGGCTCTTTAGAGATTCAAGAGTTAGAATCTGGATAGGAGACTAAACAAGTGTCCAGGTTAGTTGGTCAGAGTCTTCTACAGTTGTATTTCTGTTTATGGAAATGATTAGTAATGTTGCATATATGTAAATATATCCACATATGCATATGAAATATGCAAATTGTGCCTTCTATTTTGGAAGTAAGTGTCTTTCTTTTGGTATGATTTTGATCGGTTGCCCTACTGGTGTGAGATTTCCTGCTTAAAGGATCTGAAGTCCAGGAGGGCCTATTGTGGTGTGTGTGGGTGTTTTGGGGGGGGGGGGGTAGGGATTAGGGAAAGGAGGGTAAATCTGGTGCTTACTCCAGGCGAGTTAGACAAGGTACAGATCCCTGTTTTTCTCTGGGAGGATTCTCTCCATCCTTCCTAAGATGTGTGCTATCACATGCGGTCAGAATAGGGTATAATGCCTCTGGTTCACCACATCTGCTTTCATGTCAGAGAAATATTTATTTATTTACATTCTCTTATATACCGCGCTATTCTGCATCAGTGCGGTTTACATTGAACAAACTGAAATTACATTGAACAGGGCATTATAAATTGGAGATAACTATTTTACAGGGAACATGGGCTGTGGAGGGTTAAGTGGCTTGCCCAAGACCACAAGGAGCACCTGTGGGACTAGAAACCCCAGTCCTTCCGGCCCAAGGTTGCTGTCCTCTAGTGGGATTTGAACCCCCGACCTTCCGGCCTGACGTACCTTGCCCCAACCAATAGGCCACTCCTCCACTCCATACAAGGTACAAAGCAATACATTTTAAATTGCCTACAAACAAACCATTATAGTGCAAATATAAATATATTTGCTCTATAATGGTTTGTTTTTAGGCAATTTAAAATGTATTACTTTGCCCAGGGAATTAGTAAATGATTATAGAGAAACTTCCTTAGCATCCATGCTTGTTCTTCTGTATCAGGGCTTGTACCCTTTATGTTATAAGCATGAAGAGAGGCTGAAAAGGTTAGGGCTCTTCAACCTGGAAAAGAGATGGCTGTGGGGAGATATGATAGAGGTCTATAAATTAATGAATTGAGTGGAATGGGTAAACATAGATCAATTGTGTATATCATCTGAATATAGAAAGACTAGTGGACATGCAATGAAGCTACAGGGTAAACTATTGAAGACTAATAAGAGAAAATATTTTTTCACTCAACGTGTAATCAAACTCTGGAATTTGCTACCGGAGGATGTAGCAAAAGCTGTTAGTGTAGCCGGGCTTAAAAAAAGGTTTGGACAAGTTTCTGGAGGAAAGGTTCAGAAACCATTATTAAAGTGGGCCCAGAATATCCACTGTTAACCCCATACAAGCATTGTGGAACCTGTCTTTTGGGGAAACTGCTAGGTACTTGTGACCTAGATTGACCACTGCTGGAAACAGGATACTGGACTTGATGGTCCTTGGTTTGACCCAGTATGGCATATCTTATGTTCTTAAATAGCTTGCATTTATTGTATTAAATCCAACTTTTGTCTTTTTATTGTGTTTCTCTTTCTTTTATGACTTCATTCCCAGGACATTGCCTAACTCTACTGTTTATGATCAATGACCTTTCCTAAACTTCTTGCTTCCAACTTCTAAACATACTCAAAGAAATTTTTATGACATGGTTTTATGTTGTAAAGACTGTAATTTGCAAGTTTGTAATTGCATGTTTGTTCCTTTAAAAACAATATTGTTATATGCTTGACCATATTTTTGGCAATTAACAGAACTTGTTAGGCCAATTATAAACTCTTGACTGCAAAATGTTACAGGGAAGCAATGCATTGATGGTTCAGTGTTGCTTGTTTTTTAATTTAGGGGGCAATTTTGGATGTGGAGAGGAAGAGACAGATGGGATGATAGTTACCAGGCAGGTAGGGTCTAGTGAAGGAGTTTAGAGGAGTGTAAGATCACAGTGTGTTTGAAGACCGCAGGAATGGTTGACGTTGAAAGTGATCGATTCATAAGAGAGAACATAGCAGCAGATAGGGACCATATGATCCATATAGTCTGCCCGTTCTCATCTCTGACTTAGTTGTACAATCCCTTCTTCTCCCTTATAAATCCTCTGTGCTTGTTCCATGACTTCTTAAATTCTATTATCATGTTTGTCTCCTCCACCTCTGTTGCGAGGCTGTTCCATGCATCCACCATCCATTACTCCCAAGTCTACTCCCTTTCATCCTTACCCCATAAGTTCTCATTCTAGGGCCTCTTTTACATTGCCTCTTGCTCATTTGTTCCTTATAGGCATTTAAATGTCTCTAGCATATCTCACTTTTTTCTCCTTTTCTCCAGGGTATACAGGAGTAATTTTATAAGGAGCCACCTGTGTTTAGGCACCAACCATGTGCCTAAATGTCAGAGCTTTAGTCATTTGGATGCATAAATGACCTCTTAAAAAATATTGACTATAGAAAAATTACGCACATTGTTTGCATTCATGTACTTTCACTGTGGACGTGCACATGGGCAGAATTTAGGCGGAACATACAAGAATGTGCAATGATTGAATACTATGGTGTATTTTACTAATCAGCGGTAGCTGCTTCCGTGCAATATCGGAGCTGCGGCCTCATTGGATTCAATGGGGCTGCGGCTCCGATATTGCACGGAAGCTGTTACCGCTGATTTGTAAACATACCCCAATATGTTATATATGTACTTGCAAAAAGTAGGCTTTCTAGCACTATATAAATATTAGTAGTAGTAGTAGTAGCATTCAAAACTGCTGCTAAACTACTAGTGAACGCAACTAGATATGATAGAGCAATGCCAATTTTGAGATCACTTCACTGGTTACCTATTTTTGCTAGAATTTAATTTAAAGTACTATGTTTAACTTTTAAATGTATGCATGGTTTGTCATCTCAAACAGTATTGGCGCAAGTTGTCTTGGGCCAGAGGGCTGGGGGTTTCTAGTCCCTCAGCTGCTCCTATGGCCTTGGGCAAGCCACTTAACCCTCCATTACCTCAGGTACAAAACCAGATTGTGAGCCCTTCAGGGACAAGGGAAATATATGCCCTACCTGAATGCATACTGCTTTGACCTGGTGAAAAACAGTATATAAGCATTGCTAAATAAAATATTCATAGAATAGTATTTTTCTTTAGCTTCTGGATCCACTGCAGTCTGGTTTTTGTCCTCTACATTCCACAGAAATGGCTCTTGCCAAAGTCTCCAGCGACTTGTTCCTCGCCAAAACCAAGGGCCTTTACTCGATCCTCATCCTTCTTGACTTTTCTGCTGCCTTTGACACTGTTGATCACCAACTTCTCCTCGCTACCCTGTCCTCGCTTGGTTTTAGGGACTCTGTTCTGTCCAGTTTTCTTCTTATCTCTTTTAGTGTATGTTCTGGTAGACCCTCCTCTACTGCCACTCTGCTCTCAGTCAGTGTACCTCAGGGCTCTGTCTTGGGACCTTTACTTTCCTCTCTTTATACTCAGTAATTTGGTGCATTTATTACCTGACATGGTTTTCAGTACCATCTTTATGCTGATGACTTTGTGCCTGAAATCTCTCCAGGAATCTAGTCCCAGATCTCTGCCTGCTTATCCAACATTGCTACCTGGATGTCTCACCACCATCTGAAACTGAGTATGGCCAAAAGTGAGCTCCTTATCTTTCCTCCTAAACCCACCTCCCCCCTTCTTCCCTTCTCCATTTCTGTGGATGACACTCCACTCCACCCCGTTTCCTTCTGCTCACAACCTTGTGGTCATCTTTGACTTTACTCTCTGGGCACATCAACTCCATTCCTTTCTCTATACCATCAGAAAAATGTGTCCCTTCCTTTCTACTCACACTACTAAGATACTTATCAACTCACTAGTGACCTCCTGCCTTGACTATTGTAATCTGCTCCTTGCTGGTCTCCCTCTGAATCATCTCTCTCCCTTTCAATCTGTTCAAAACTCAGCTGCACGGCTTATCTTCTGCCATTGTCACTATGCACCTATAACCCCTCTTCTCAAGTCACATCACTAGCTCCCTATCAGTTTCCACATCTAGTTCAAACTTCTCCTACTAACTTACAAGTGCATTCATTCTGCGGCTCCTCACTACCTTTCCTCTCTTATCTTGTTCTACACCCCTCTTCGAGAACTCCTCTCTTCTGGCAGATCCCTTTTGTCTGTGCCCTCCTCTGCCAACTCCAGACTTCGTTCATTCCATCTTGCTGCCCCATATGCCTGCAATAAACTTCCTGAGGCCTGTTCTTTAGCCCTCTTCAAATCCAGGCTAAAAACCCACCGTTTTGAAGTCACTTTTGGATTCTGATGCTCCTCACTCTCTTATCCATTACTTATTGTATGTGTATATTTCCATACTCTAGTCCCCAGTTTCACTATGGAAGTAATTCCAGAACATGAATAAGGAGTTAGTATGTGCGGTGGGACGTCTATGCGCCCAAATGTCCACGACCATATTCTGAAACACTGCTATCATGCACTTACACGGCGTTAGGACAGGGATCTCAGACGGGGGATCTCAGAAGGCCATGCTACTACTATTCCTACTGATCATTTCTATAGCACTACAAGGTGTATGCAGCGCTGCACAGACACACGTAAGAGATGGTCTCTGCTCCGCAGAGCTTACAATCTAGTTAAGACAGACAAAGCAGCAGCAGTGGACAGGATACATTTAGGGGGAATGGTAAGAAAACACAAGGGAGCTTAGGCGGATCAGATCCAAAAGTGGCAACGAAGAAGTGAGCGCTCAGCCTGGATTTGAGAAGGGCCAGAGAAGAAGCCTGACGTACAGACTCAGTTTGTTCCAGACATGAGGAGCAGCAAGATGAAAGGAGCAAAGTCTGAATTTGGCAGTAGAAGAGAAGGGCACAGATAGAAGCGATCTGACAGAAGAGCAGGGTTCCCGGGGACAGTATAGGGAGAGTTAAGAGGGGAATAGTAGTGAAGAGCAGCAGAATAAGTGCACTTATAGGTCAGAGGCATGAGCAGGGCATACATTTGTTGTTCAGCTATATCATGCATCCTTTGGAGAACTGCAATTTTAGTTTCGGGTTCGGTGCACTTTGTAAGGCTTCATTCCTAGCAGTTTAAAATGTGTTTATAGAGATGACCAAGGCAGGAATCACTGGGGCCGTTTCCAAATGCCAAGTATGATTTGATGCAAGGTATGTCCTGACATACATGTTGTGATAAGGAAGCTTATCAGGACCTAGAAGAGAGGGGTAACAAGAAGGAATTTACCTTAATAAAGGGACCCATTTTAAAAGGTCCAGGACTTAAAACTCCATTTGCTCCTAGAAAGCAGGTAATTCCTGGCTACAATAAGGAACAGAGTGCCCCTAGTGGTGGAAAGGAGAGGGAATACAGGCCCAGGGTAAGGAACCCTTACGTCACTGCATCCCCTAATCACTCAGCTGCCATGAGGGAGTTTGATCTTTCTCACCTGAGAGGGGAGAGGGTGGAGCAGGAGCCTGAGGGGTTTAAGTTTAGCTCTGTTAGGTCAGAGAGACCAGGGAAGACAAGGAGGAAGACGAGGAGGGACAAGCAGACCAGGGACAAGCAGAACACATGGAGAGGAACTGGAAGGACTCCTGAGACCTAAGGGTGCTGCAACTGCTGACCAGAGAGAGAGAGAGAGAGAGCAGAAGTTTTGCCTACTCAAGAAGGAATGGAGCAGTAAGAGCCAGAAGCACTAATTGGAGAACAGGATGTGCTGGATGGTGACCAGAGCATGTAAGAAGTGAAGCTACTACAGGCTTTGATCAAGGTATTTGCCCCAGAAGCTTAGCTAATAAGGAGCACTACGTATTTGCCAGAGACAGCTTTAACCATAACAGAAGGCAGTCAAGTAAGCTATCTGAATCTGAGCCAGAGAGTGAACCAATGGAATTGGGGGAGCCGGATTTACCTTGTGATGAAGAGGTCTCATACATGGACTGCTCTGCATGCCAGTCTGCCAATTAAGAATGGTTCCCAGGGATGTCAACCGTAAAGAGAAGCCTCCAGTGCCCAAAGCCCTGAGAGCTGTGTTTGCTTGTTAATGTTCTAAGCTCAGGAGAAGTGTGACGCAGTGCAAAGCTGAAACTTCCTGATTATCTTTTGAGAAACAGTTGTGAGCAGTGCTGAGCTCTTTTTGATGCCGTTTCCACTGAAGGAAGTAAGAAATGCTTTTGTTTGTCTAACTACTGAGAAAACCTTGAAAAGAGTTTTATCTGCTTGTGAGAATTTGTCTATCTGTATGAAGTGCTGAGTTTAAGCATACAAGATAGCCAGGTATTTGTTCTGGACTGGAAAGGGAAAGAAAACCTGGTTTAAAGTTTCTTTCTGTATGTTTTGGACTGCACGGCAAGCTCTGCTAGGAAGCAGGTGCTGTTAATTAAGGCTGAGGAAAGCTGTTTTGTTTCAGTTCAAGTTATCCTGTAATGAGTTACAAGAATTACTGGTGAAATATCTAAAAAGGTGGATCTGTGAACCTTAGCGTGTCTTTCTTTTCTTTGAATAAATTCTTGTCAATGCACCTACTCAACCCAACTACAGTGAAGGTGTTTTTTTTTAATCTGAGCCCAAATGATATCTAACTGAACTACCTTTCCCACAATGCATTTAAAGGCATCCAGTTAGAAAAAGGCCAGAAAGTTGAAGCACCACAATGGCAAAAACAAAACCACGCCCCTCCATACCAATGTAAGGGGCTAAGGGTGTGACAATGTTCATATTTACATTCTCTTATACCATATTAGGATGCATTGGATTTACCTAGCACTTTTCAGGGCCTGTAGAGGACTGGTATGTGGTCTAGGTTGCAGCAGCAGTCATTTCTCATTGGTTATTATGTCTAGTTTGCATCAGCAAACTACTGTCAGTGTGAAGGGCAGCTTAGGAGATGCACATTTTTCCCAAGGGGCGTGGCGTCCACTGGTACCTTGCAAGGACAGGTAGAATCCAAAACATGTAATGTTTCAGAATATGGTGGGTGCGGGGACATCCAAAATGTTTACCCGTGTCCAACAATATTGACAGAGGACGTGATTCTCCATCTTATTATAGTTGCATAGCGCTTTGCCCGTGCCGCACTAATATCTCTCTTGTGCTTGTGCCTTATCTCTACTATATTACCTGCCTGCTGCTGAACTGACATCTCTGACTTGCATCTGCTTTCTCTCTTCTATTGCAGGTATTTGGGCCTTCAGTCCATCTCTGCCTCAGTTCCTACCTACCCGGAAGTGATGCAGCCAAGAGATTGCGGCCACATTCCCTCTTTGGATGCTGGACTATTTAAGTGTGACCCTTGTGGCATTCAGCACCGTGGGTGAGAGCTCAAGGAGATCACCCAAGGAGCAGGATGTCTCTTTGGGCGAGCTCCTTGGGGCAACTTTGGCTGTGTATCCACCAGCTGTGCTATGTTCCTGCTTCTGCCATCCCTATTGTGGTGGTGTCATGTTCCTGGCTCGGGCATCTTCTCTTGTAAGTGCTTCACGAGTCTGCTATTCTTATAGCTTATCTGACTTTGGTGTTTGTCTTCACCTCATCCTCTGCCCCACTGCACATGGCGTCCATTCCTGTACCTCCCCTCCCAGGTCCCTTGATGTGTAATACTGGCAATCTGATCACTTGTTGACGCTCTGTTTCCACTTTCCATTGCCAGTCATCTGTCCCCTCCCAGGTTCTGCTCAACCTAACTCTGCTTAATTGCAGGTCTCTTCATGCCAAGGCCCTGCTCGTCCATGATCTGATTATTCGGAACTTGCTGCATTCTCTTTATTACCGAAACCTAGCTGCAGGAGGGTGAGAATCCTTTTCTTACCTGCTACTTCTCCCCAGGTTTCAAAGCCTTCTCACTATCTCATCGGAGCCGTAATAGCAGGAGCATAGCCGCCTTCCACCACCCCGGCTATCAGCTCCATGAAGTTCATTCATCATTACCCAGAAGCCCTGCTTCTTCGCTTTGATTCTACACCCCCCCCCCCACTTCACTTTCTCCTTATCTATGCTCTCCCTTTCCTGACATCAAACCATTGGGACTCTCTCTTGCTTAGAGTCTCAGAGATCTCTCTCTCTCTCTTACCCACACTTCCTTATTCTAAGGGACTTCAATCTGCATCTTGCCACTCCTCCAACCAGACCAAGAGACAAAGCATTTGCTTCCCTCCTTCATGGTTTATCACTTATACAGCATGTTCCCCTCCCTAACCATACCACAGGTTTCACTCTAGATTTATTGATCGCTTCTTCCTCCTCTCCCTTCGTCCCTTCACCTGTATCTACCCTTCCTCTCCCTTGGTCAGATCACTTTTGTGTATTTTTCTCACTGCATCTACCTTGTGCTTTCAGCTCCCCCCTCTCCTCTTCAGCCTTCCTATCCTTGATGTCATATTACCCCCCTTACTCTTCAACAATTCCCATCATCAAATCAACTCTTGCCTCCTGATTTCCCCACATTGTTCCCAGATTCCCAGGTCCACACCTGGAACACCACGCTTTCTACTGCCCTTGACCACTTAGCCCCCCTACGCTCTAGTCAGCATCTCCTGCCCCAAAGCATCACCTGTGGTTCCATCCTGGTCTCTTCCTCCACCGCTCTCATCTCCATCAGGCCAAGCACCTCTGACGATTCTGACCTTCAGCAGGCTCTCTTCTCATTTACTGGCAACGCCACCAGGAATATCGAATTTTGATCCATTCTGCCAAATGAGAATATTATTCTAATCAGATCCTCATCTCCGCATAATTCCTCCTGACAACTGTATTCCACCTTCTGCACCCTTTCAACTCCTCATCCAGTTTCTTCTTCTACCATGGTCCTGGAACCAGCCCTTTTGGATGATATTTTCCCTAGTAAGATTCTCTCTCTCCATGCAACTTTCCCCTTGGGCCCCCCACCTCTCTCCCCAGCTCTTCCTTCTCCTTCTCTCACGTCCCCAACTATGGATCCTCCACTTTCACAAATCTGGTCAGTATTTTGGCCAATTTCAGACATGGAACTTTTTAAAACCCTTTCTGCCTCCCAGAAGACCACTTGTTATTTATTTATTATATTTACATTCTCTTATATACTGTGCTATTCTGCATCAGTGTGGTTTACATTGAACAAACTGAAATTACATTGAACAGGGCATTATAACTTGGAGATAACTATTTTACAGGGAACATGGGCTATGGAGGGTTAAGTGGCTTGCCCAACACCACAAGGAGCACCTATGGGACTAGAAACCCCAGTCCTTTTGGCCCAAGGTTGCTGTCCTCTAGTGGGATTTGAACCCCCAACCTTCCGGCCTGAAGTACCTTGCCCCAACCACTAGGCCACTCCTCCACTCCGTTCCCCAGATCCACTTCCTTCCAAGTGGCTCCAGGAACACTCTTTGGCCCTTCTTCCTCCTCACTTGTCACTCCTAAACAATAGTTTATCCATGGGTATCTTCCCAGCTCCCTGGAAGCATGCTTTAGCCTGCTCTATCCTTAAGAAGCCCTCCCCCGACCCTTCTCTCCCAGCCCACTGGCATCCTGTATCCATTCTTTTATTCCTGTCTAAAATACTTGAGAAACTGGTATCTACTCACTTTTCCTCCACAAGTTCCTTACACCCTCACCAATTCGGTTTTTGGGAGGGTCTTCTCCATTTTACTTTCCCTTCTGAATTATCTCCACGTGGCATATGAACATGGTGATTTCACTTTGGCTCTCATAGTAACATAGTAACATATAGTAACATAGTAAGTGACGGCAGATAAAGACCAGCATGGTCCATCTAGTCTGCCCAGCAAGATGGCAAGAGTAGGTGCACCTGTCGTTCTGTGCAGGCCACCCCTCCCCATGTTTTTGTTTTTGTTTAGGGGTGAACCCACCACTCCATGTAGGACACCCTTATTTGTTGAGACACTAGATAGTTCAGAAGTTAGCTGGTACCGTTTATTTTGCTTTTATCTTGTTGCTGTAAAGGGATCCACTGTGTTTGTCCCATGCCATTTTGAATTCCATCACCGTGTTTGCCCCCACCACTTCCATCGGGAGGGCATTCCAAGCATCCACCACCCTTTCAGTGAAGAAATATTTCCTGACATTGCCTTTCAATTTACCACCTTGCAGCTTCATGTTATGCCCTCTAGTTTTACAGCTTCCCCGTCTTTGGAAGAGGTTTGTTTGTTCATCATTTCTCTTTAAGTATTTAAAGGTCTGAATCATATCTCCCCTGTCCCTCCTCTCCTCCAAAGTGTACATATTTAGGTCTTCAAGTCTCTTCTCATATGGCTTCTGACACAGGCTCCAAATCATTTTGGTTACCTTTCTCTAAACAGTTTCCAGTCTTTTTACATCTTTTGCAAGATATGGTCTCCAAAACTGAACACAGTATTGCAAGTGAGGCCTCACCAGTGACTTGTACAGTGGCATAAGTACCTCTTCTTTTCTGCTGGTAATCCCTCTTTGTATGCAGCCCAACATCCTCCTGGCTTTTGCCACCGTCTTGTCGCACTGTTTTGCCACCTTGAGATCAGCAGAGATAATCACACCAAGGTCTTTCTCCTGAACCGTGCACTCTCACTTGATTTCTCTTCTGCTTTTGATTTGGTAGATTACCGCTCTCTTCTCACACGTCTTCATGACTTTGTAATTCGTGGCATAGCCCTACGGTGGTTTAGATCCTTTTTGAATGCTCGCTCTTCTGTCTGTTCCAACTCCACCTTCTTCCCTTCTACTCCTCTATCTTGGAATCCACAGGGTTCAGTTCTTTCTCCCCTCCACTTTAATATCTTTCTGGCCCCTCTCTCTCTCATAATCCAGCAGTCCGGCATCTCGGTGTTCCAACCCTTGTTTCCCAGATCTGGCTCCTCTGAATTCCTTTCTGATCCTTATCCATTCATGGGTTTCCGCAAATTATTTGCATCTCAACCCTTCCAAATCTACTGCCACATAGTTCACTTTTGGTATCCCCCATTCCCTCCCTGGCCCCAGTAATCACTGACATTGCCTCTTCCTTTGGGTACTTAGTCATCACACTGGATTCCTCTCTTTCTTTTGCAGAACACATTTCAAACTTAACCTGCCATGCATTCTATTCCTTACATCAAATCCGTACAATCCATCCTTTTCTCTCTACCCACCTTTTTGACTGTGCTTCTTTTCTCCCTTATAACCTCAAGTCTTGATTATTTCAATGTCGCCCTGGCTGGTATTCCTCAATATCAACTACAGAGGCTTCAACTACTACAGAACACAGCTGCACAACTCCTTACTTGCTCTTCTAGATTTGACCATATCACCCCATTTGATCCATCTCCACTGGCTCCCAGTCCATTTTAGAATTCAGTACAAGATTCTCATTTTCGTTCACAAAACTATTTATACAGGCATTCCTCAGTACCTCGCCAACCTCCTTCATTTTCACACCCCCTCATCATCTATTGCGTCCTATTCATAACCATCGTCATGTGTTGCCTTCCATGTCTCTTGCCTGCCTTGAGCATACCCATGAATCAGCTTTTTTCTGTTTGGGTCCCACCTTATAGAACTCCCTTCCCCTCACACTCCATTCTGAATTGTCTTTTCCTCACTTCAAAGCTGCTTTAAAAACACAGCTCTTTCAGATGGCCTTTGGCCTCCCCAGCTCTTCACCATCCTAAGGATATCTGTTGTCCCCTCTTCTGCTGATACTATAGTTTCCCATCACCCCCCCTACCATTTGACTTTCTCTTCTCTCTCTCTTCTCTCTCTCTTTTCTTTCTCTGTCCTGTCTATTAATGGGAGGAGTGGTCTAGTGGTTGGGGCAAGGTACCACAGGCCAGAAGGTCAATGGTTCAGATCCCACTAGAGAACAGCAACCTTGGGCCAGAAGGACTTGGGTTTCCAGTTCAACAGGTGCTCCTTGTGGTCTTGGGCAAACCACTTAACCCTCCATTGCCCATGTTCCTTGTAAGTATTAGTATATGTCTCATGTATCCCCCAACCACCTTGACCTGGTGAAAAGCAAGATATAAATGCAGCTAAATAAATAATGGTGTTCCTTTTTCTGATTTTGCAGTTCATGTAACTTGGTAAACCATTCTGCTGTTATTGACTGAGTAGTCAATCAAGTCATAAAATAAAGGTAAAGAACACATCTACTGCCCCGATTCCAGACCTGCAGGCGTCCAGACCCATGGATGTGGAATGGGGTCCAAACAGGGTCCGTTTATAATGTAGATATGTCCACAACCCAGCCATGCATTTTATGGAATCAGGCTCTATGTGTTTTGTCTTGATTAGATTGTAAGCTCTGATGAGCAGGGACTGTGTCTTACCTCTATATGTACAATGCTGCGTGCATCTTGTAGCGCTATACAAATGATTATTAGTAGTAGTAGGTGCTTAAATTTTGAAAATACACAGACACATATACTGGGCCTATTTTATAAAGGCAATAAATACCTAATGCCTGTTTGTTAATATATTACATAAATGACCATCAAAATGGGAAAAAAATATGGTGACTGCCCAATTAATTGTATCATCAGTCTAATGCCTGTCTTTTTGTAATTTTTACATTTCTTATTCAAAAGTTCCTTTTTCATATTATTAATCAAATTTCTTCATCATAATAATATCTTTTAATAATAACATCTTAGTCCAAACAAATTCATAACATTCAAAGTTTAACTTAACTTTTTCAATCCAGCACTTAACAAACTCAATCTTTCTGTCACAATCCAGGATTTAGCAGACTCAGCCCAACATAATATCATATTTTCAGAAGAAATTCCTGCATCAGAACTAAAATCCTTTCATGGGCCAGTCTTCATAACTTAGGAATCTTCACAGTGTTTTCTTAGCTCATGGTCTTGATAGTGTACTAAAACAGAAAAATGTCATTAGTATTTTTTAAAAGACCTTCAACTAAGCACAACAGCCAGGAGATTCAGGCAATCACCATCATTCAAAACATTTAAAGGTTCAACATCTACTATCAAATTAGGGATGTCCACTCCACTTCTGCATTCAGCCCTTCTGGCTCAGTGGACCTCAAAGTATAAATCCACGTGAACAGTATTGACTATATTTGTGGAAGTCAACAATAGAAAAGCTCAGTAACATCAATAAAGACAAAATCTAGAGTTGTCTGTGGTACAGACCACCAGCTACTAGTTTGCAAACTCAAGCTAAAGCTGAAAAAGAGCAAGCCACTCATAAATGTAGCAAAGTCTGATCATGAAAATATGCTACTGGAGTTTAAAAGACTGCCTGTGAAATCAATTTGCAGCTTTGGAAACAAATGATAGAGCACTAGCAGAGTTATGGGATGACATAAAAAATGAGGTATGCAAAGAAAATGAAAAGTATTTGCAAAAGGTGAAAAAGCAAAAATGGATGACATAAGAAAGCAAGTTCTGCTACGAGGGGACATGGGATGAGGGTGAAGGGGGATAGATTCAGGAGTGATATGCGGAAATATTTCTTTATGGAAAGAGTAGTGGATCCATGGAATAGTCTCCCAGTGGAGGTGGTAGAAATGAGGACAGTAACTGAATTCAAAAAAGCATGGGACAAACACAGAGGATCTCTAAAGGGAAAAAGGGGACTGTTGTAGTTGTTGATATTTATTTACATTCTTTTATATACCACACTATTCTGCATCAGTGTGGTTTACATTGAACAAACTGAAATTATATTGAACAGGGCATTATAACTTGGAGATAGCTATTTTACAGGGAACATGGGCTATGGAGGGTTAAGTGGCTTGCCCAAGACCACAAGGAGCACCTGTGGGACTAGAAACCCCAGTCCTTCCAGCCCAAGGTTGCTGTCCTCTAGTGGGATTTGAACCCCTGACCTTCTAGCCTGAAGTACCTTGCCCCAACCACTAGGCCACTCCATGGAAGGACAGAATAGATAGGCCATGTGGTCTTTTTCTGTCGTCATATTTATATGTTTCTAAGACTGAAAATTGTTCAGAAACACTGAGAATCTAAAGATAGAGGATAAACTTTAGGTATTTACCAAACTTAATAGAGATTTTTAATGTGCAGCAAGACAAGACAAAGAGAAGTATTATAGTGAGGCATGCAAGGAAATAGAATCAGAAACTAAAGTATTAGAGGAAGACCAAGCCAGCTTTCGTAAAACTATGAGAGTTAAACAGAAAATTCCAGCCTGTAACTGGAATGCTAAAAAATGCTCAGAGATCCATATTGAATGATGCTGAGAAGATCAAGAAAAGGTGGAAATAATACACTGAGCCATTATATCATAAAGATCAAGTGGATCAACATTCATTTCAACCTGTTGATGATGGAAAAAGAAATTGAAGCAGCACTGAAAGCATTATCAAAGAACACCAGGTATTGATCGCATTCCCCTTGAAGTCTCACAGCAATCAAATTTATTTATTTATTTAACCAGTTTTGTATACCACCTTATCCTTCAATCAAAGTGGTTAACAAGACAACAAAGGCTAACATATTGAGGGCATGGGAAAACAAAAACGATACATTACAATATAAATACAAAACAAAACAGTATGTAACTGTTACATCCTTACAATGACCTACCAGGAAACTTGAAAAACAAGATCATAGCCGACTCACTGGAAAAGGTCTGTGTTCATACCAATACTGAAGAAAGGTGATAGGACTAACTGTGGAAACGTTGACCTCCTGGCTTAAGAAGCATTAAGCCAGGAAGTAAGTGTTTCAGTTGCAGAAAAAGCGTGTTTGTGAAGTGCTGAGAGTCTTCTTTAAAGCATTTGCTACTGAATTTAAGATAAGCTATGAAATAGCACAGTCACTGACTATCTTGATTCAGCCCTAGCTTTGCTGAATGTGTGGGCATGCCATGGACACGTTGGGAGAGCTGATGACCTACTGATAGAATTTTGATTTCTTTCAGGTGTAAAGTATAGGAAATTTTCCTTTCATAGATGCTGTTAGAAAGTGAGAGGAGTGACTCAGTGGTTAGGACAGGTTACCTGAGGCTGGAGGGCCAGAGGTCAATTCCCACATAGGGACAAGTAACCTCAGGCTGGAGGGACTGGGGTCTCTAGTCTCATGGCCACTCCTTGTGGCCTTGGGCAAGCCACTTAACCCTCCATTGCCTCAGGTACGCTTAGATTGTGAGCCTTTTGGAGATGAGGGAATAAAAAATGCCTGTTAGCATATATCTGTAAACCGCTTTGACCCAGTGAAAAGCGGTATATAAGCACAGCTAAATAAATAAATAATAAAATAGGAACACTGGAACTCAGTTCCACCTAGAATATACTGGTGGATCAGGTATGATAAGGAGTCCAATAAATAATATTTATCAAAAGTGTATGAAGTTTTTTTGGATTTGTTTGGGCATGGTTTTATTATGCTTGAATGGTTTAATTTTTAGCTCATGTTTTGGATCTTTGGTTGTGTGTGGTGCCTTTTTGAAATAAGCAAAAGTCGGCAGAGTTTTGAACATTTTAGATAAGTGCTCTTTAGGGTTATCAAATTATCCCCAATGAGAGTAACTTTGTATACTGTCACGCCCTTGCCCCTGGCCTCTGGCTTAGAGGGGTGAGTTAACAGAGAACTTCTCTTGGTGAGCTCAAATAAACTAGCTTTTCCTCAGGTGGATTCTGGGACATGTAGTTTGGCTCTTAAGAAGAAGTGTAGTCATGGTCCGATGTTAAGGCAAATGACAGAATTTATTTTAAAGTAAAGGTTCAAGTAAACTGTACACAGGAATTTTGTCCATTCAGGATTGTTTGCAGCAGAGCATTTAGATCAGTATAACTGCTTCACAATCTTTTAAACACATGCAGCTGGTTAACAACGTTGCTCAGTCTTAGAGAAACAGCTCTGCTCAGCAAGGTAAAAATATTTCTTTTTACCTTGTGTTTGTGAAGCACTTAACAGCAAAACAATAACTCAGTTCCTCTGGAACAACCTCTTCTTTCCCTCCTTCCTTTCAGGATAGGTTTTAAACTCAAAATAAGGAAACAAGTAACAAACATTCACAAACTTTCTCTTCAGCGTGACTCAGCACTTTGCCTGAGAAATGCAGACACGTGGAGTTTTCTTCAAACCCAATTCCTGGCTCAATTCCATTTACCTGCTTCTAGGAGACTTTCTCATTCAATGCTAGCCTTTAGCATAATGATTCCATGCTTGTAGCTTGACACAGGGTACAGTCCATGGAGATATCTAGATCTTGCAATTCCTCCCCTGCCAACTCAATCTGCATATCCTCTGGTGTTGTTAGGGCAGTGTCCTGTTCTGAGCTCTGGACACAGTGCTTAGAATACAGCCTCCCTGGGGGTTCTAATGTCTCTCCTGAGCTTAACTCTCCCCAATAAAGACAGTCAGTACCTGAAGCACTGGGCAGTTCTCCCTGGTTGTGCTCGCTACGGTTCCTTGTCTCCTTCCAGCCTCTCTGGAACAGCTCTCTGTATTCCTCTCTGGGTTCTCTCCTGGAGATCTGCAGGTGCTCCTGGTTCCACTCCTGATTCCCCTGAATCCTCTGAGTCCTCCGAACCTCCCGAGACCTCTGAGCTTCTCCTTTCCTCTGAGCTTCCCCTTTCCTCTGCTTTAGCAGGGGTTTATATTTCCCTCTCCAGGGCTCCAGCCCTTCCTCCACTCCTCCCAGGTGATTGTAATCACCTCTCAAGCCTGCAGTTACGTCATAGGAGTTAGGGTGTGGCTGCCTGAACTTTCTCTCCCTCAGGTTTCTTTCTCTATGAGGGGCCTAAAATCCATGCCCTGCAGGGATTTCTCCTTTCTCTAAGTTAGTCATTGGCCTTTTCGATACTCATAGGCTCAAAACAGGCTTCCTTGTCACAATACATTGCATAGGTAGCAACATGGATGTTAAGGTCTGTGCATATAAAGCTAGGACAGTCGTTTTTACAAGGCCTGGTGATCACCAAGTCTTTTATACAGTAAACATGCACTGTGGAAGATATACATCGAAATGGCGATGCATACTGTACAACAGAAATGGCCGTTTAAAAAATCTATACCTTAATAAAATGTGGTGGCACCAGGAAAATACTGTATATGCAGCAGTGGCATATAGACATATGTGGTGACTTTGCTATGCCATCTTGCACATATAAAGTATTTTTTTACTTAGTAGTATTTATTTCACACCTTTGTAGTACTAGTTCCAGATGAGTTACAATCAGGTACCATTGGTATTTCCCAGTGGGACATGCAGCCCTGCAAGCTGCCTGGACCCTAATCCTCCTCTAGCCCTCCCTGCCCATCCCATGCTCTAAGATGGGGAGAGCCAGCGGGAGGTGGGGGATGGGAGGGGACGGTGTCTGAGCGGAGCAGGAGCTGGCCAGCCCTGCAGCACATACAGGGCCAATTCAGGTCACAGCCCTGTATGTGCTGCTGGACCCGTGGGGACATGTTGCTTATACCACCACAAAGATGGTATAAGCAGCACCTTCGGGACTATCATGGCTAGAGAACCACCCCCCCCCCCCACCAGGGCCAGGTCAAGTGCAGGGGGTCCCCATTGCCCAATCCAGGCCCCAGCTGGCAAGCCATGGATCGGACGGCTGGCAAGTGGGCCGAGCCACGGCAGCCAAGGGAGCCTGCGGGGAAGATGGCATGCCAGGCCATCCTCAGGCCCGATTCTGGCTACCACGGGAATGTTTTGTTCCCATGGTACAGAATCGGGTCCAAATGGGCCCATCTTGCCTGGGGCTGTCTGGATGGCCCGGATGTGCCACTATGTGAATTAGGCTCCACAAAACTAGATACGGGATTTCCAAAAATCCATCACAGATTTTGACTGTAACTTTATGGATTTTCTTTTACACATCTCTATTTTCCTTTTCTAAAG
The DNA here is from genome assembly GCA_033557465.1 of Ichthyophis bannanicus. Taxonomy (NCBI): domain Eukaryota; kingdom Metazoa; phylum Chordata; class Amphibia; order Gymnophiona; family Ichthyophiidae; genus Ichthyophis; species Ichthyophis bannanicus. The sequence continues at coordinate 1,385,928,366 of CM066032.1, read as the reverse complement.
AAGAATACTTGCATCATATCCCTTTCTTCAGCTTAGGCCCCTCTTTACTAATTCTTAGCATTATGATGCATTATCTGCCATAATGCCCATTTTATGCAATGGGTTTTGAGGTAGATAATGTGGACGGCACTGTTATTGCTTGCCAAGCATTAGTAAATAAGGGCCTTAATATTCTGCTCTCAATCATACTTATCTTTAACAAGGAGCAACAAAAATGTTTAATTTTACAAAACTCTCTAAACATGGCACTTGTCTATGCAGGAGTAAATTGTTCTCTGAACTGCTTAAAAAATGCTTGCAGGATTTTTGACAGCATATTTTATTGCTTTTTTTTTCTTTCTTTCTGTTTAACTGCTGCTCTGATGCTTGGCAGGGTGCAATATCTGCATGAACAAACTGGGCCAAAATATACATAAGCCTGAGCAGACTAGTCCACCATGCCCCATGCTGGCAGGACTAGAACTGCTTTTCAGAGTGAAAAAGGGCATTTCCTCTTCCTCTGAAAGCGGTTGTTGTAGGAACGTGGGCTCCCTGGAAACCTTATGACAGACTAGGAGGAGAAAAAAAAAACATGTGGGCAGGATCCTATTTCAAAACTGCGAGCCGGGTTGTTCTCTCTCTCTTACTGCACAGCTCAAGACTGGAGACACATAAACTAGCGGGATAAACAATTCTCCTCAATATCCTTTGGAAATCCACCCAAGTCCATCACATATTTGAGCAGCTGTGTGCTTCATAACAAAATTATGTAGCAGGGGTGTATGCCATTGGCTCTGTAGTGAGATCAGTGGTGGGGAGACAGTGAAGTCTGGTTCATTGATTCTTTCTAAATAAGTGCCGGAAAAATTGTTCAGAGACTCTTTCAAAACCTCTTCTTTTCTTGCCAAGTAGGGTCACAACAGCAGCACTTTTTTTAAACTTAATATTTATTGGAGAATAGGCAAACACCAACATTAAATAGATGTCCAAAATTTTCCATGCTCAAATATAAACTTTCAAACCCCGCGTTAGCTAAGCAAATTACAATCATTAGCACCAACACTTTTTAATTCAAACAGGGCATTATGTGAATTTAGACTAGAAATATATTTGGATATTGAGGACAAACCGTAGCCAAATATTCAGAATATATATTTTTGAGACGCCAGTCATCATATGCACTTAGCTTTTCTTTATGAATACTACTTTTAATATCATATACAAAAAGAAAACACAATCCCAGAGAAGGGAATGAAATCTGATCCTCCTCTGGAGTACCGCTTACCCTAAGAAAGATACTTGTAATAAGTGTGAGAGGAGGAGGGGGGATGGGGAGAATTCCTCCTCCCTTCAGTGGGCTGGCTCAGTGGGGGTGGCCAGGAATCTGCACCTCCGGCAAGAACTCAAAACATAAGCTCTGCTGATGACTCACGGGAGGCAAAAAAGCACTTATAAAGCGGCTGGGCTAACATTCTGTACCCTCATCCCAGCTGACCCTGTCCGGAGCTCAGAGCATTACCAGCAACTCTGCAAAAGTGTCTGCAGATCTTGGAACGCTCTTTAGAAGCATCCCTGATGCAAGGCATTGAAATTCAATAAATAGCTTGGAAAGTCCTGCTTGGTTTGCGACTACCAGAAATATTTCTAGTGCATTTCCCGGTGGTCAGTCTATGAATCATTGGCAGTAAAATCCTGCACATCTGTGCATACAGATGTAGATCGACTTCTGCACATTTGCTCTTGTTCAGCTCACATCGCCTTTTTAAAAGAACACTTTTTAAACTTTTGCAGTTCAGATTGTTCCCAATAAACAAGCAAATTAATGCATCCCAGAGAACAACCACAGAAAAAGTGAGAGTTTGCAAGGACATCTTTGGAAAGGATTCTAACATTCGGCTTTTCTTTGTGGACACATATTTTTAGAAAGATATTAAAGCTTTATTTTGGAAAACTTGAAGAATATTGTGGCCCCAGTGCTGGCACCGCAAAGCTTGTTGTGATTCCATCACCCTTATGTCTGATTTTCTAGTTTGGGCTGGTTGCATTTTGCCTAGGAGGAAATGAGAGCTGCCTTTCTGCCATTGGTCTGCTGCCTGGCATTGTTGGCTCTTAGCCTGTGCTGGGGCCCCACAGCCACTGCTGAGCCATCATCCAAATGTCCGAACCGCTGCGATGTATCCAGGTGCCCAAGTCCCAGCTGTCCTAGCGGCTACGTACCTGACAACTGCAACTGCTGCCTGGTGTGTGCTGGAGGCGAGGGTGATGCCTGCGGCCGCAAAGAGGATCCACCGTGTGGTGACAGCCTGGAGTGCCGGCAGCAGCAGCAGCAGCATCTACTGACCATCGCCGCCAAGCGCTTCCTCACCAAGGGTGTGTGCCGCTGCAAGCAGAGCTGGCAGGTGTGTGCCAGCGATGGCATTACCTACGACAATGTATGCCAGCTGAAGGCAGTCAGTCGCCAGGCGTTGCAGCATGGCCGCTCACCCATTGTCCAGATCCAGAAAGGAGCCTGTCCATCGGGTAAGATCAGGTTATGCCACCTCACAGGCTGACCACAAGCATGATAGGATTTTGGCTGTCTTGTGTCTACAGTGGGGTGGGGAATGCTTAGTATCTAGTGACTAGTATTTTCAGGTCTGTTATAAATCAAACTGAGAAAAGAAAGTTAGTGAATGATCTCTAGATGACCCCCTTTATATTGGGCTAACCTAATAAATGTATTGAATTATTCCATTAAAACAGGCATCGCCTACAACTCGTTAGTTGATCATCCTTCCTGTCTAGTCCAAGAAGGCTCATGTGGCAAAACTACAGCTTAAATCAGTGGCATATTCAAATTAAGAGTCCCCACAAGCAATAATTTCAGATAGCGCCGCAGAGTGGGTGTAGGGTCCACCTTAGAAGATCTGGAAGCAGCTGCAAGTATGGGTTGCCTTTTCCCTTGCCCCCCTGTATTAGTCACAGGCAAAAATAATGGTAGCATATCATTTCCATGGACTTGAAGATTGGTGTTACAGCTGATAAGTTTCAACCTTGTGCTAATTTATCCACTTTGGAAGCTCATGTCCTGGCATGCTGGGACACTCATTGCCAGTTAGCATGGGGCTATGACAGCATGGGGCAATTCCTGCACTAACTGTACAACTCATGCTAGGGTCACAAGTGGGCGGGTTAGGGGCAGAGAGTGGGCATAGTATGTTCAGCTCAGGTTCATACCGCGTGCTGCTTTAACGCGGGTTCATCTAACGCCACCTCGGTAGGTACATGCCCAGTAGATGTCCATGCTAATGCGACCCGTGTTAGGGGAAAGTGCACCACATTAAGTTCTGGGGAAATGCTTTCCACACCCCTGACCGTTACCATGATGGTGTTGTACCTAATGCGCCATATTTTCTGCATTTTTGGCGAATCATGTGCAACACCCTTGCGGCCCTTAGTAAACAGACTCCTTTGTGTCACAGCTTTGTTTGGAAGACAGTTGATTGCACTTTCTTTGACCTCCTGGTGCTGCCTTCAGAAGCAATGTTTGTAGTATGTTAGATACAGGGCTTGAAATCTGCAGGAAGTGAGTGGCTAAAAGAGGGTGCAAAGTAAAAAAGCGGAACCAGAACAATTTTAAAATCATGGCTGAGGAACAGCTTTAAAAGGGTTTCAGAAAATTGTAGGCAACAGATTGCAGCAACCCCCAGTCTCATTTCTGGAACCTATTATGCACTGCTCCAGAAACTAACATGTTGTTTTTAGTGCTTACCTCGGGCAGGTCTTTGCTGCAGACTTCATGCTTGTCTTGAACAGCAGACATTGTTGCTTTAAGGCAAGCACCCTCTTCCCCTACGCTTTCCTCTTTGATCTCTGAAAATACTGTCTATAAGGCTCTGCAATTGCATGGAAGCATATTAAATGGCATATTAAAGAAGCTGGCTGTCACCGCTTTAGTTTATGATTGGCTATTCAGTGGCAGGCCATATCCGGCGATCGGCACTGAATACCCGGTTTGCCCAGATAGCCACCTGGTCAGTGGCGATATTCAGCTGCTGGCCGGATAGCTAAAATGCCTAAAGTTAGGTCAACCTTTTTCCTCCCCTAACTTTAGGCATGCTAGCTAGCCAATTAACAGCTCAATATTGCTGCTGACAGGGACGGCCTGAGGGGGATGCCATGTACAAAGAACACAAACGCTCAATAGTAGGGATGGCCCTTGCTACTGACCAGCTAACTAAAGGTGCTGTCTCCACTCAGCCTCCAGTGTGCCCCGAAACTAACTGGTCAGCGTCAGGGCATTTAATCGGTTTAGGAGGGGATATTCAGTGGGATTTTGAATATATCTCCTGCAACTTTTTCCTCCTCAATTGAGAAATTGCTTTTAGTTATAAAAACCCTTCCCCTCATTTTCATTCCGTACACTCTTCATTGCATTCCAGTCATATTCCTGTTTTCCCACTTCATCTCCATGTTCAGTACCCTGAAAGGTGGTCAGTGGTGTTGCAAAGTATTCACCAAAACTGCAGACTGCCCAATCGTTGGGACGTTAGAGTCACTCATGTAGTACACAGTTGTTTTGAAGCCTGTGAGGAAGGATATTACAGGGAAACAAAGGACACCCTTTAATTTCACAATGAAATACTTTCAGGAGGAGGAGGGTAAAGGGATTCAGAACTTTTTTTCTGACAAATCAAAGCATTTCATCTTCTAAGGAGTGACATCTGACAAATCCAAATCCATTTGTCCAAAGACTTTTCCATGTCTTTTGTTTCTCCTTATTCTAGTGCATACATTACAAAGGAAGTTTAAAGCACCTCCTGCACTCCTCACATCCGAAAACCAGACAGTACTGTGAAAGCATACCTGTTGTATAAGGACGGCAGACCTAGTCGTGCTGCTGGTACCAACTTGTGTATTGTACAGTGTATGAAATGTACACACTGCCCCTCATCCATTAAGGGGCCCTTTAACTAAAGTGCAGCAAGCAATTAATGTGGGTTTTAATGCACAGGAACCATTAGCATGGAACTGTTTAATGGTTACTGTGTGCTAAAAACTAGCATGAGGCAAAAATCCCACAGGTTGGGCTGGATCAAGGTGAGTTGTGAGTGGAGACTGGGCATGGCCAGCAATGAGAGATACTGGGCAGTACATTACAATGCAGTAGCTGTCACCACTGCCAAGAGCACAACTGCATGTAAGACCACCTCAAGTGCAGCCGCACAGTCACAGCCTAATGAAAAAAAAACATTTAATTTCCTCCTATTTGATCCCCCACAATCAGATCACCACGCCAATCCTTCCCAAACCACACCTAGTCTCTAGACAGTACCCCCCCCCCCCCCCCATGCTTTGATCAGCATTCATTTCTGGGGTCATCCTGCCAGTAAAAAGGGTGGTCGTCCTTACATGGCAGGACGACCCCTAGTGGTAGTACCACAAGATTACTGCTAGGGGTCATAGCCACTATTTTGAACACAGGCGGTTATCAGAACAGGAGTGGAGAGGGACCACTTGAGCCCTGCTGAGGAGACTCCGGTAAGTCCTGGAGAGGGTCAGGGGTTGAAGGGAGGGTCAGCTGTGGTGTTTAGGGAGCTCCTGTTTGGGGGCTTATCCTTACGGATACTTATCTTGGGGAGACCTGATTGGTCCAGGAGTACTGTCTGGAGGGTGGGGGGTGGATCCTGATTAGGGTGAGACATTTAATCAGAGGTGATATTATCCAGTGGGGTACAGATCATGAGGATCAGGGAGTTGGTTAGATTGCTTCTCTATGGATACAGATTTTTGTTTTTTTGGTGCTGGGGTTCCATGTGCTGGGGTACCTGTGTTACATATAATGGTAGATCTGTAACATGCGTCTGTGTGGTAAGTGTCATATTTACAGTACAGGTTTTACACTTGAGGTGCAGTAAGTACAAAACATGAGCGGGGCTGATATTCAGCATTTAAAGTGCCTAGCCGCAGCCATTAAGCCGGATATTTAGTGCTGGAACTTATTTGGCATCGGCCACTGAATGTCTGGTTTCTCTGGACAGCACCATCGCTAGCCAGTCAGCAGAGATATTCAACCCCTAACCAGATATCACAAAATGATTAGAGTTAGGACAGTCATTGACCTGTCTTAAATTTAACCAGTTCAGCTATCTTGTTAGTGGCAGAATATTGCCCCTGACCGGCAAGTGACTGGACCGCCCCTGATCCATTCACAGGCCACTCCAGTTTTAACCAGGCATCTTTTATGCTAACCAGCTAAAATGCGTTGAATGTGCTCCCCCAATACATTTAAGTAAAAGAGCACCTAAGTGTGAAAGTTGTGTGCTTCAGTTAAATGTTCACCTTCCTGTCTCCCTACTAGGCCGGAAACATCTGTAAATGACTTAATTACTATTAATGCCGGTTCAATAGGACAGAGATGCTTAGAAGTACTGAATATTTGTGGGTGTTAACAGTTTGAGTTTTTATGTATTGCCCCCACCTTATAACTATAGAATAGCTCTATTTTGCTGAGCCAACCTCAGTGCAGAGTTTGGTCCTTGGAGGGACATCAGACTGTCTGCTTTTATGAAACTAGTTAGTGATTGGGAGGGCAGAGGATTTGAGGAGGCAGGTAGATTTCTAATTATTATTATTATCATTAGGGCCAATATTCAATGGGGCATTTGGAGTATACGGTACTCTAACTTGTCCTTTCTAAGGTTTGAACAGGAAAGTGTTTGGAAGCCTGGGTACTGTAGTATGCACCGCTCCTTCTTGTCAAGGCCTAAGGAATGGACAGATGGGATAAAGAGATGGGAAATAATTTACAAACTTGTGTGCCACTCAAAGGTTTTAAGAGGCAGGAGAATATATGTACATTTTTAACTTTTGCCATTCTTTTGTTCCTTTTCTTGTCTATTGTTGCTTTATTTTTCCTCTGGTTTTCCTTTCTTCACATTCTCTTCTTTCTACCAATCCCTTCCTTCCCTTTGGCCTCTTTTCTTATCCCTCTCTCTCCCCCGCCAATTCCTCTCCAATCACTTTTCCTTCCCTTCCCTCCCTTTCAGCCTTTTGCAGCCTGGTGGCAGGGGACAGCCCATCATCAACACTGGCAATAGGTGCCAGCAGGCCTGGATCAAGGCACGCATATAGTATAAGATCCTTAACTTAACCTACAAGGCCTTTCATCAAATAGCCCCAGAATATCCGTCTTCCTCATTATCCCTTATTGTCCAGCTCCGTTCCCTCTGCTCTATTCATGGCAATTGACTGTGCCTACCTTCTCCAAACAAGTCTCACTATGATCACAAGGCACTCAGCCTTCTTTTTCTTAGCTTCCTTGCTGTGGAATGGACTACCTCTTCAGCTTCGCCTTCAAGCCACATTTCCATTTTTAAGTCTGATGACGCACCTGTTCAGACAAATATTTTTTTATTATTTATTTATTTAGCAGTTTTTCTATACCACTATATCTCCAAGTCTAAGCAGTTTACATGACAACAAAAATGGCCAACAGGGTTTTACATGGAACTGTCTAATAGTTTTTATAGTATAAGATAGTTATGGTTAGTGAACTAACAGACGAACGTTGTAACTTTGAACTATAATACATTTTTATGAGTCTAGGGCAAGTGGGGGGGGGGGGAATTGGGTGGGTGGGGAGGGAGTGAATTCTTCTTAGAATGTGGGGGGTCAGCAAACTGTCCAAGGAAGAGGTGAGTTCTTAGTTTTCTTCTGAAGTTTGACCGTTCGTGGCATGTAGGTTTTCCAACAGTGCATTCCAGAGGGTTGTGGCAAACAGGGAGAAGGTTCTCTTGGATATTGTGTGATTGGTCTTGGTAATTGTTCATGGGATGTGCAACATATTAAGGGTATGTGTTCTCCTGGATCTGTTGTTTGGTGTTTTCTTGATGAGGTATTGGAAGTAGCCTGATGACAGGTCATGGTTAATCTTGAAGATCGTGAGTAGGGCTTTGTATTTTATACACTCCTCTATGGGTAGCCATTGTAGTCATTAAAGTATTGGGGTGATGTGTTCAGCTCTGGAGGCATTGCAAAGGATCCCTGCAGCTGTGTTTTGGGATAGCTGTATTGGGTGTAGTGTGCACTTAGGCAGGCCTCGGAAGATGAGGTTATAGTAGTCTAGATGTGGGAAGATGAGTGCTTGAAGCACTGAATGGAAGTCATGGTGGTTGAGCAGAGGCTTGAGGTGTTATACTGTTTTGAGTTTGTGATAGATGGATTTCATAATGTTCTTGATGTGAGGGATGAGGGTTAGGCCTTGATCCAGTGTGACTCCTAAGTAGCAAATTTCTTGTTTGACTTACAACTGTGTTCCAGCAATGGTTAAGGTAGGAGGCGGTGTAAAGTTGTTGTGGTTGGTGATGTATAGCATCTCTGTCTGCCTGTGTTTTATTGTCATGTTGTGTTCGGACAGTCAGTTTGTGATGGCTCTGAAACATTTTTTAATAGGTGATGTTATGGGGTTGTTTATTGTGAATGGTGTGTATATCATTATGTCATCGACATAGATGCGGTATAGTGTGTTATGTGCCTGTATGATTGTGCATAATGGCTGGATGAAGATGTTGAAGAGCAAGGATGATAGGACACATCCTTGAGGTACTACTCCTTGATCCAGTGTGAATGTTGATGATTTCTCTGTGCCCATTTTGACTTGGCTGTGACATTCAGTAAGGTATGATTTGAACCACTTTAGGGTAATTCCAGTCAATCCTATGTCATGTAGTCGTTGCAGAATTCTGTGATGCAGGACGGAGTCAAAAGCTGCCTCGATGTCGAGAAATATGAGTACAAATCCTTTTTGAGGTTGGCTGTGCCTCTTATTAGGTTGTCATTGAGGCCAGTTAGTAGAGTTTTGACCCCATGGTGGGGTTGAATTCGATATTTTTATGGTCGAGTGGGAAATGAGAGTCAACATGTTCTTGGAGCTGATTTTGTACAATTTTTTCTATTATTTTGGCCAGGATGGTAGGCTGGTAAGGGGCCTTAGGAGCTTGGTTGTTTTTTTTGTCAAAGCTTGTCCCTTTCATTAGTGGGCAGATGGAAGTTATCTTTAGTTCTGCTGGCATATACCCTTGGAAGAGGGATAGCATCAGTCTTGTGTATTGGGGGGATCAATTCTTTTCTTCCTATTTTAATTCAACTCACTAGGCAGGGGTCTAGTGGGGATGTGGTGGTATTCACATTTTTGATGATTTGTTCCAGTTGTTCTGGTGTTGTGGGTGAAAATGAATCCCAAGTGATTTTGTTTTGTTTGTCATTTTGATTTGTATTTGTGATATTTGTATTGATATCAGTATTCTGTGAATGAGCTTGGCTTTGGAAGTGGTCTGCCATGAGCTGCGGTGTCAGGTTTGTTTTTTTGTCTTGCTGTGTAGGATTTTTTTTCATTGACTTGATTAAGTCAAATGGCTCCTTTTTTGCCTTGTATGTTGCTACTTGATATTCATGGAGTTTGTCCATGTTTGCATCAGGATGTTCATTGATTTACATTGTTGCCATCTTCTTCCAATAGTTGAAGCTAGAGTTTCATGATTTTTAGTTGTATGGTGCACCATGTAGCTGTATTTTGCCTGCATGAGAGTGTTGGAGCATGTTGTTTAATTGCTATATTGTTTATTGTCTTGTTCCAGTTTTGAATGAGAGTGTCGAGGTGCTCAGAGTTGTGGTTGATTGGCGGTATGATTTTTTCCAGGAATTATTTCTTTTCCAGATTGTGGAATCTGCATGTTGAGGATTGTGTGTGTGGGTCTCTGGATAGTTGGTCTGTATGGGAGCGAGAAGTGGATGATTCTGTGATCAGATCTTAGGACTGAGCGTATTGTGGGTGGGGGGAGGTTGGTGGTCCTGAGAGTCTGTTGTGGAGCGAAGATCAGTTGAGCATGTTTTCTATGCGTTGGTTCACTGATGAGTTGTTTGTATTCACGGGTGTCAATTGCATCTAAGAAGTCCTTTGCGGCATTGAAGTTAGAAGGGGTAAGGTTGAGGTCACCCAGTAGGAAAAGTTGGTTTGCATGTGGTTGCATGACATTTTGATTAGTGTTGCAAGTCCATTGAGGTGGCCCTTGGGGTCTATATACTAAACATATTGTTAGGAGGTTGTTTGTTATGGATAATGTATCTAGTCCTGTAGTGGTGTTGTTGCTGCAAGTATGGAAGTTGAGGTGTTTTTTTGATATAATGAAGAGTCCTCCCCCTCTACGCTCGGTTTTTGAAAAGATAAAAATGTTGTAATTGGATGGTATTAGTTGATTGATTATCACGTTTTCTGCTTCCATGAACCAGGATTCTGTGACATACATGATGTCTAGTCTGTTGTCTGTAAGGTAGTCTGTGAGGATCTGTGTCTTATTGCATGCTGATTGTGTGTTGATTAGGGTGCATTTTAGGTGGTGAGTGTTGTTGCCAAAGTCGTGTTGGGTGTATGAAGGTTACCTCCTGTTCTGCCCCTGTTTCCCTCCCATGTGACAACCCCCAAGGTTCTGTCTTGGCTCCCCTCCTCTTCAATGTTTTTCTCGCTCTACTGTTACTGCTTATCTAACAGCATGGCATCTCGGCATATTCATATGCCGATGATATCATCCTTTTACATCATACTGATCCTGATCTATCACCCCTCAATTCTGGTCTGATTGCCATGAGCTCTTGGTTATTATCAAGCTTTTTGCACCTTAACTCCTCCAAGTCTGCGGCAATCTGGTTCACGTTTGATGGTCCTTGTCCTTCTTTAGTACCTCTCCTCTCTGATGCCCCTATTCCTCTGGTTTCCACTCTTTGTTACCTTGGCATTACCTTAGACTCCTCCATGTCCTTCCACGCACACCTCTCCACTCTCATCTGCCATTCTTTTTTTGCCTTGTGCCAAATCCAGGCGGTTCGTCCCTTCCTGCCTATTCCTGCACTCACTACTTTGGTTCTCTCTCTTGTTATGTCACAACTCGATTACTGTAATATCGCCCTGGCCTAGCTTCCACAATATCAAATCAAGCATCTCCAGCTCCTTCAGAACACTGCCGCTTGCCTGATTATCCACACTTCCCACATTGATCACATCACACCTACACTCATTCATCTTCATTGACGTCCCATTCAGTTCTGCATTCACTACAAGATATTCACTCTGTGAGTATCTTGTACCAGTCATCTATACCAGTTCCTCTCAGTACCTCGCTGATCTCATCCATCTTTATGGCTCTCACTGTGCCCTCTGGTCCCTTCATGTTAACAGGCTATACTGCCCCTCCACTTCGCAAACTCATTTGCAATCCACTCGAAACTCAGCTTTCTTTTCCCTAGGTCCTTCCATCTAGAACTCCCTCCCTTCTGCCCTCCGCCTTGAGCTCTCCTTCCAAAAATTTAAAGCAATGCTGAAGACTCACTTGTTTTCCCTTGCCTTTGATTTCCTGCCACCCACTGTATAATCCCTCTCCTTCTCCCCCTTTAAGGTTCCTCTCTCTTTTTCTTTTGATCCTCCGGTATGATTATATTTTTCTTGTCCTATCACATTTTGGCATTCTTTTCCTTTTCTTACAGCTAATTTTCTATTGTAACCTGCTCTATTGCTCATGTAACGAGTGGTATATCAAGAATGCTAATAAAGATCAAGATAAAGAGTGGACATGTTTGTGTTCGTATAAATTTTGTATGTTGATTTGTGGTGTATGGGTAGTGTGTTTGCGGTAGATGATGGTGAAGATCTTAGCCTTACTGAGGGTGTAGTTAGAACATAAGAACATAAGAAAAAATATATTGGATCAGACTAAGGTCATCAAGCCTAGCATCCTGTTTCCAACAGTGGCCAATCCAAGTCACAAGTTCCTGGCAGGTTCCCAAAAAGGAACACAGGTTCCACAGTACTCATCCTGGGGCAAGCAGTGGATTTTCCAGGTCCTTTTTAATAATGGTTTATGGACCTTTCCTCCAGGAACTTGTCCAAACCTTTTTAAAAACCCAGCTACAGTAACGGCTTTTACTACACCCTCAGATAATGAATTCCAGAGCTTGATTATGCGTTGAGTAAAAAAATATTTTCTCTTATTAGTCTTGACTGAGTTACATTGTAGTTTCGTTGATTGTCCTCTAGTTTTTCTACTTTTTGATGGCGTAAACAACTGATCTACGTTTACCCGTTCCATTCCATTCAATAATTTATAGACCTCTATCATATCCCCCCCTCAGTCATCTCTTTTCCATGTTGAAGAACCCTCATCTTTTAAGACACTCCTCATAGGAGTATCCTTCCATCCCCTTTACCATTTTGGTGGCTCTTCTCTGTACCTTTTTAAATTTTGCTATATCCTTTTTAAGGTACAGTGACCAGAATTGCACACAATATTCAAGATGCGATCACACCAATGAATGATACAGAGACATTATAATATCCATTGTTTTTTTTCCATTCCTTTCCTTATGATCCCTGGCATTCTATTTGCTTTCTTGGCTGCCGCTGCACACTGGGCAGAGGGTTTTAATGTATTATCCATGAAGACGCCTAAATCTTTTTCCTGGTGGTAGTTTCTAAGGTGGTACCTTGCATCGTGTAACTGTAGTTTGGATTGTTCTTTCCTAGGTGCATAATTTTGCATTTGTCCACATTAAATTTCATCTACCATTTGGACGTCCAGTCTTCCAATTTATCAAAGTCCTCTTACAATTTTTCACAATCCTCTTGTGTTTTAACAACTTTGAATAATTTTGTGTCATCTGCAAATTTGATTACCTCACTCGTTATTCCCATTTCCAGGTCATTTATGAATATGTTAAAAAGCAGTGGGCCCAACACAGATCCCTGTGGTACTCCACTATTTACCTTTCTCCATTGAGAAAACTGGCCATTTAGCCCTACTCTCTGCTTTCTATATTTTAACCAGTTCATGATCCACAGTACTACACTGCCTCCAATCCCATGACTTTTTAATTTCGCCAAGAGCCTCTCATGTGGGACCTTGTCAAATGCTTTCTGAAAATCCAGATACACTATATCAACCAGCTCACTTTTGTCTACCTGTTTATTCACACCTTCAAAAAAATATAACAAATTAGTAAGACAAGACCTTCCTTGGCTAAAGCCATTTTGACTTTCTCCCATTAAACCATGACTATCTATATGATCAGTAATTTTATTCTTTGTAATGGTTTCTACCATTTTTCCTGGTACTGACGTCAGGCTCACCGGTCTGTAGTTTCCAGGATTACCTCTGGAACCCTTTTTAAAAATTAACTACGTTGGCCAATCTTCAGGTACTACAGATGATCTCAATGATAGTTCACAGATTACTAACAATAGGTCTGCAAAATCATGTTTCAGTTCTTTCAGCTCCCTCGGATGCATACCATCTGGTCCAGGTGATTTTCTACTGTTCAATTTATCAAATAGTTGTAATACGTTTTCCCAGTTTATCAATATTTCTTTCAATTCTTCCAATATATGATCTTTATATACTATTCAGGCATGGGTAACTTCCCTACATCTTCTTCAGTAAAGACTGAAGCAAAGAATTCATTCAGTCTCTCTTCTATGACCTTGTCCTCACTTAGCACTCCTTTTACCCCTCTATCATCCAATGGTCCAACTGATTCTCTCGCAGGTTTTTTGCTACAAATGTACTTGAAAACGTTTTTATTATATGTTTTTGCTTCCATGGCAAGCTTTTTTTCATATTCTTTTTTTCAATGCCTTGCATCTAATCTGCCAATGCTTATATTGTTTCCTGTTTTCATCATTTTGCTCCTTTTTCCATTTCCTGAAAGATGCTTTTTTAGCAGCAACAGCCTCTCTGACCTTACCTTTAAATGATGCCGGCAGTTTTTTGGCCTTCCTTCCACTTTTTTTAAAGCATGGAATACAACTGTTCTGGGATTCCAAGACATTACTTTTACATATCCCCCTCCTTAAGTTATTACACGCTGCTGACGTCCTCGTCCGACAGCGTGTAATCCCATTAGACCTAATACAGTGGTCCTCAACATATACCATGCGTACAATCGCTGACCTCTCATGCCAAGGCTTCAGCATATTTACATGATAAGTTTGGCGGCGCCCTCTCTCATTTTCCACACTGTATGACACAGGGCCTACCCGACCGACTACTGTGCCCGGGCCTCTCCACTGGGCCTCAAACTTATGGCCAGCATCCGCCACCAAGATTAAAACTTTATCGCCTACAGATAAATTTCGCGTTTTGGTCCTGCGATCGTAGTATTTTTTTTGTCGGCGCTGACTAGCCTGCAAATTATTCATGGACACCCTGGACGTTCGTTCTAAACGATTCCGGAAGTCCTTTAAAAATTGGGGTACTCCTACTTCCGTCACCTCGGGTGCGACCCATTGCTCCCTGAGAATATCCAAAGTGCCCCTTGGGGCCCTCCCAAACAACAATTCGTAAGGGGACGCTCCCAACGATGCCTGCGTGCGTTCCCTGCACGCATAGAGGACGAACGGGAGGACATTATCCCATTCGACCATATTGCCATCTAGGCTACGCCTCAACATTTATTTCAGGGACTGATTGAGCCTTTCCACCAACCCATTAGACTGGGGGTGATACGCTGAGGTACGCACGTGGTGTATCCCGAAGGCATCCCAAAGCATTGCTAAATGCTTGGATGTAAAATTGGTCCCCTGATCTGTTAGTATTTCCTGGGGGAATCCAATCTCACAGAAGAGCTTTATAAGCTCTATTGCTATGGTTCTTGCGGAAATATTCCGTAGTGGTATGGCCCATGGGAACCTTGTCGCATGGTCTATAATCACTAGGATATATGAAAAACCTCTGGGGGTCCTCACTAAGGGACCCACAATATCCATAGCTAACCGTCTTACCGGAGTGGCAATGGTGGGAGGTGATACCAAAGGCACTGGCTTAGGCTTCGTAGCCGTGACTCTTTGACAGGCCGGGCATGACTCGCAATAGCTGGTTGTTTCCTTAAACACACCCGGCCAGTAAAAACGAGCCAACACTTGATCCAGTGTCCCTTGAACACCTTTATGACTGCCCGTAGGGTGGTCGTGGGCCAATCTCATTACTACTGCCTTAAAGGTGGTGGGCACCACCAATTGCTTGCGTACAATACCCGTTCTGGGGCTTGCACTTTCCCGGTATAATAACTCTCCTTCCATGAAAAACCTAGGTAGAATTGTTCTAGCTTCACGGGCATACTCAAACGCTCTTTTTAGAGCCGGGTCATTCCGTTGCTCGGCTGGAAAGGACGGGAATTTCTTTACCAGCTCAGCTGGTACCCAAGGTAATTCCTCTCCCTCTTCCAGGCCTGCTCTCCCTTGTGACCTGCACCTTCTCTCCCGGCGCCTTTCTGGTTTTCTCTTCCTAATTTTTTCTGGAGGGTTAATTAAACCTTCATCACAAGGAAGTATATCCTGTAGTGTCCTATCCGGGTCCAACTCTCGCTCGGGGGATGGGTCCCTGTCCTCGACCCTTTCTTGTGGCTCAGACGCTGTACTTGTCCCTGCGCTCGCACCCTTACTCTGGGATCGGGTGGAAATTAAACCCATTTTATCATCAAGCCTTTCCTTGAGGGCTTGCTGGAAAAGAGGCCACCCTTTTCCTAACACGACCTCTCTCGGGAGGTTGGGGACTACTACTATGGGTTCCTTTTTACTAACACCTAGTGCCTCCATACGCACATCATACAGGGAATAATAGGATGAGTCTCCATTCATACACTTCAGTTGCACATTCGGGGGTATCTGACACACAACAAGGGGGTTACTTGCTATCATAGCTTGCCACATTGTATGGGAAACCATATTTTGATCTGCTCCTGTATCCAGGAGTGCGGTAGCCTTTACCCCTTCTACCAGAACATCTACCACAAACTCTTCCCCAGTGTGTTTCTCTCCCCCAGATACCAGGACAACATACTCTTTACAATCCCTTTGCACGTGCCCTTTTTCCCCACACTGAAAACATTTTAACATCCCATATTTCATTACATTCTTTCTGGGTACATCCCGATTATAAGCTCTTCCTGTCCCTGACATTCTTTCTCTGCCTGTAACCTTCAACAGGTGACCTTGAGAAGCTCCAGCTAATTCCGCTTCAAAATAGCCATTTGTTAGCTCCACTGCTTCTTTAGTAGATTTGCACCTTTGCAATAATAGGAATGCTTTTACATCTGGCGGCACAGCCTCAAAATATTGCTCAAAAATTACAGCGTCTAACAGGGACTCTATCGTGGCTGTTTGAGGAGCAAGCCATTTTGATGCTAGGCCTGTTAATCTTTGCATCAGGGCCTTCGGCGTCTCTTTAGGTAGGATCTTAGCCTCCCTAAAAAGACGGCGATAATGGGTATGCGTCAACCCAAGCCTATCCCTGACTGCTAGTTTTACTTCAGGATACTGGGATGCGAGATCAGCGGGCATCGCCTTGTATGCCGCTAAAGCCTCTCCCCTTAGAGACATGGCGAATCTTACCGCCCACTGATCTGGCGGCCACTTTGCTGCCACGGCTATTCTTTCAAAGGCCTCTGAATAATCATCAAAGTCATCAGAGTGTCCTGAAGGCCCTAGTGTCAAAGCATTATAGTTCTGCAGTCCTACCACAGGGGTCACTGGTACACTGTCCTCCTCTGTGGGGTGCATCCTCTTCACCAGAGTGGCAATCAAATCGAGGAGTGGTTGCTGCTGTGCCGCTACTGCAGCCATGGTCCGCGCCTGTGCTTGCCGTGCCAGTTCGCCTTGGGCCTGCCATTGGGCCTCCATCCAACTGCGCATCTCTTGAGGGTCCATTGCAGCGTCAACGTATACCTGCAAGAAAAGAAAACAAGGCCCACCAAGTGCGGAACAATTTTTCTGTCCCCTCTCTACTTCTTGGCCAGGTTTTAACTTCCCCTTTTCTCACTAAAATCCTCTCCACCCGTGCCCAGTCACTTATACCTGAACACGGTGCAGGATCCCGCTTTGAGAAAAGGTCTTTGGTTCCCTCCTGTCAGCTCAGGACGTAGAAATCCAATCCGCGACACTCCGGTACAGATTTTTTTCCTCCTTTTTTTTTTTTTTTTTTTCAAATCAGCTGTACCCACTCAGGAAGCTTTGTAGTATTCTGTGCTGTAGTTTTTTTTTTTCCAAAAATCCAATAACTACACCATTTTCTTGTAACCCCTATAGTCCCAGCAGGGCTGTGGCGTAGGCAGCTAGCCGAGCTATTAGGGCACCTGACCTTTATATTGGAAATAAGTGTAGTTGTGAATCCAAGTGGTCAAGGTTTAAAGGATTTTATTTCCCCTCCCGGGGTTTTCGGATTTCCAAAACAGCAACAGAGGAAAACTTAGGATACAAAAACTGATGAAACTTAAAGGTAGGAGACTTGCTTTAAACTATAACAGTCACAGTAAATTGTTATCCCAGGCAGCTGATAATCTCTTCTTATCTTCTATCCCAGTTATAAACCCACTGGTTTGAAAGTTTCACAATAAAGAAGGATTCTCATCAGCTATCATTAGAGAGCATTCCATGTCGGCGGGGAGGGCTATGTGCTGACGTACGCATAGCTCTTTGAAGATCCAGAGAAATGAATAGCGAGCCCTTTGTCTTCCTAGCATGTCCTGCTGTGATATTGATCCAATCGATACCAGGATAATTGAAATCTTATTACTTAACAACAACTTTTCTTAGCTTCCCTGATTTCTTTCAGCATTTTATCATCCATCTGTTTGTTTTGGCCAGGTGGTCGGTAGTACATCCCCACTACCATTGCCTTCCCTTTTTACATGGAATTTCTAGCCATAGAGATTCTACAATATATTTTGTTTCCTATGCAACTCAATGCCATCTCTAGCATAGAGCGCAACCCCTCCACCAATTTGATCTACTCTATCATTGCGATATAGTTTGTACCCATGTATCACAGTGTCCCATTGGTTGTCCTCCCTCTACCAGGTCTCTGAGATGTCAATCATATCTGACCTCTCATTTAGTGCTATATATTCTAGCTCACCCGTCTTATTTTTTAGACTTCTAGCATTTGCATACAGGTATTTTAGAGGTTGTATTTTATTCATGTTAATCTGATTATCAGTTGATAGGGGTAATTTGGAATCTTTCAGCTCTGTACTTAAGGTCATCTGGATTACTTTTATCTTTATTGGAACCTCTCTGTTGAGATTCTCTAAGTTCCCTCTTTTGCTAGTATCCTTCAAGGATACATCCTTCCAAACCATGCTCACCTGGGAAACTGTTGGTTTTCTCCTATTATGTAATTTAAAAGCTGCTCTATCTCTTTTTTAAAGATTAATGCCAGCAACCTGCTTCCATCCCGGTTAAGGTGGAGCCCATCTCTTTGGAAGAGCCCCTCTTTTCCCTAGAATGCTTCCCATTTCCTAACAAATCCAAAACCTTCTTCTCTGCACCATCATCTCATCCACACATTGAGACTCTGGAACTCTGCCTGCTTTTTGGGTCCTGTGTGTGGAACGGGAAATATTTCTGAGAATGCTACCCTGGAAGTTCTGAATTTCAGCTTCCTACCTAAAAGCCTAGACTTGATAGCCTCCATCTCTCTGCTGGACTGCTGTCTGCATCTTAGATTTAAGGTTTTGTTTAGCTATTTAAGTTTGTTTGACGTTACTAGTGATACTTGAATTGACACAACTATACCAAATAAGTTTAAGGGACTTTGTTCACCTCAAGATTAATTCATTTCAGATCCTTAATTAATCTATTCCTGGTGAGGATAACCAGCTGCACCTGAAAGTGAATTTGATTACTCCTCCCTCTAATAGGTCTAAGAAGCTACCTGTATAAGATTATGCCAAGAGTGGGTGGGAGTTGGGATGGGAAGGAGGGAATTAACACTTAGTAAAGGCTGACTTGCTACACAGGTCCCAGACCTGTACTTCTAAGGTAATTTAGTTAACAATTTCTTGGATGATTCACACAGCCCTTGCTTTGATGGAGGGAGCCTTTCAAATTTCTTCTTTGATCTGTCACTTGGCTTTAACATCTCTTTGAAACAATTTCACAGGTCTCCTGCTCCCTATCTGGAAGGCCTCTTTGTAAGGATCTCTAGAAACAATTTATTCCTAGTCCTCCTTTTATTCTAAGCTACTGTATATTCTGATTTTATTTAAATTAAAAGCTATCTGCTGATACTAGGCCCTAAGTGAGTTTTAAATTTAAACTAAAAGCTATCTGCTGATACTAGGCCTTGACTGAGTTAACAAATACACTGGATTCTAAATTACGCAGATTAATCAACTTTTAATCCAAAGATTTCCCTTTTCCCCAATATTTAGAGAATTTCCCAAAAGTAAATACTTACAAGTGCAGAACTCTCTCCAGCAATAGCAGTCCCTTTGCATAGTCTTTCAAGAGCTTGTACTATAGTGATGATGGCTTGTGAACTGTTGCTGTTGTTGTTATGTCTGGCTGTATTGCCTGGTAAGGGATGTGTTCCTTCAATGTCAACTTGGCGGCAAGATAGCAGCAATGTCAGTTCGATGGCAAAATAGTGGAAGTCGCCGGTTTGGGTTCTGGTGGGATGAGAGCATTGTCTTTGTCTCCGCTTAAGGTGCGTAGCCGCCAGGTGGTTGCTCTTGATGGTGTGGGGGGATGTAGTATGCCCTTTCGCTGTCTGGAGTCCTCAGTTGGTGGACTTTCCCTGCCACTGTGTTCAGGGGCAGATTGTCTTGAGAGCCTTGAGAGCTAGGCTGGCAGAATTAACAGAGCATGCTGCAATCCCACCTGGAGAAAAGGGGTAGTTTGCCTGAATCTTCTTGAATGTTTGTGCTCTGTTGTGAGCATCTGAATGCCTGTTCATTTCCTTCCTTACTCTCCTTTCTCTTGCTGTCCTATTCAATGATTGGCATTCCTTTCTAGTCTCCACTCTTATTTTACATTTTTATAAACCACTTTGAATTTGTATAAAAAAGGTGGTATAGTAAATAAACCGAACCACAACCATATAGACATAGGCAAATGCGTAGGGTGCCAAATGTTGTAGACACCAAATATCCAGGCCACAGAAGAGCCTGCTACCAATTACTTTAGAGCCATTTGTCTCTGCTCCTTAAAAGAGCTGTACTGTGTTCTTCCTCTGCTCCTCTTTGGCCTCTCCAATCTTGGGATCTCTGCTCCTCCAGCTTTCTACTCTCTGGGATAATCTTGCCCTGGGTTTTCTTGGCAAGATATGACTGGAAGTAACTTGCCACGCCTATTCTTCCAGGGCAATGGAGGGTAAAGTGACTTGGCCAAGGCCACAAGGAGTGCTAGTAAGAATTGAAACTAGATCTCTTGGGTAGTAGGCTGTTGCTTTAACCACTAAGGCTTCCTGCCTATAGATGAGGGTTAACCAAATTGTGAGCATGCCCATGCCCTGAGCACTTATCACAGGCCTGAGCATTTATCACTATAGTTAACAGCGAAAACAACACCAGCGAATCTCAAAAGTGGTGAATTGCTTCAAATACAAGAGCGAGTTCCAGTAGAAGCCATACTGAACCCTTGGTTTGGGAACCACATATCTGCTTAACAGGGATGTTGAAATCTAAAAACCATTCCATTTAGAAATGCAGCCACCAAAATTACACGAGTTTATGTTTGTTTAGTGAAGATGTAACCATAGAAATAGAGTCATCCAAAATAACATTTGCTACAGACTTGCCATGGGGATTCTTTGCTTCGAGTTCTTTGAGAGCACCTGTGTTGGTGGGTGGAGATATGGAAGCTGATGTCAAGAGCCTGGATTCTAACTCCACCTGCTCTGATCTAACTCTCCCCCACAAGACAGGAGACATGGGAAGCTCTGCTCTCTATTAGTTTCCTGGCAGTGTCTGCAACTTCATCATCTATGAACATTTCCACAACTGCAAAGTTTCACAGACTTTTACAAATTATTTCACTTGCTTTCAAAATTAGATCCGTATCCACAAATAATGCATATGTTCACATTTTCAATTTGTGACAATTTGTGTTCACTTAGGGGGCCATTCCACAACATGAATAAGCCCTTTGGATGTGCGGCATAGATGTTTTTCTAACAAAACCATCTATGACTGTATTCTGAATCTCCTGTGACCCTGCACATAAATGGGGCTAGCACGGGGATCTCAGAACATGGGTGGGAGGGGGCAGAACGGGAGCGTGGTGTACAATGAGTATTCAGGAAAGGCCCATGTGCATGCTGCATGTTTCCCATGGATGTCCACGTTATACCAGTGGAAACGTGGAATAAGGCCAGGACTTAGAAATGTTTCTGCTCTGCTCTGCAATGCATCCCATAGATAAGAATGGCTGTGACAATGATGTTTCGAACTGGTGTGTCTTCAGGCTGAAAGACCACAAGAGCAGTTGTAAAGAACAGATTGCAGAGGTGAGGGAAGGTTGTATGGTAAAGACACAGTAATAAAGACCCCTGCAGAGATACTATGGTGATTATTCCAGCTATGCTGACAATTTCTATGTGAGCTAGAGGAGATAATGTAGGGCATGCTAACAATTCCTATCTTCCAAGAAGTGGGACTATTAATGTAGGGATTGTATGTGGGTGAGTATAGGACACATGCATGTGTGGGTGAAAAACGCAGATCAGATAAGTAGTCCTGGGACGCCATGCCAGTATCTTATACCAGATATTTTCTAGAGGTGCAGGGCATCTGCACTGCAGATGTGTTTTGTATGACTGCAAGTGAGAGTGTGTTGGTGTATGTGTGTGTTAGAGGGATACATGGAAGGACCTGATGTGCTCAACTGCAATTTTGAGGGGACATCAGTACTTGGCCAGTACCTGGTCCAAAAGGATGACCGTAGCATGACTAGGTGCCAGTGTGACTGACCAGGATACCTTAGAAAGAGGTCTCTACGGCTAAATATCAAAGCTTATCCCTGTCAATGATAAGGGACCCTCAGAATGAGCACATGCAACAGGGCACACAGCACCATCAGCGGTCTCCCAAATGCACACATTTGTTTAGACAGCCATAGTGCTCTTGGGCATCTAGTAGTGCTGTTTGCGCTGGTGCATGCACTCAATCTGAGGCTCCCTAATTATTGTCAGGGAGATGCTCTGACATTTAACAGTAGAGGACCATTTCTAATGTCTTCTGGTCCATACATAGCCTTATGCAGAATGTTGTCAGAGATGACCAATGTGAGAACAATTAAAATATTCTCCTATGTTTTGCTGTAGGGTATGTCAGGACAATCATATCACTTTCCACTTGCTGTTGTCACATCTCTGAGTGCACAGAGGTCACTTTGCAGTGTCCCGGTCATGCAAAGGACTAGCTTCTATGGTCTGTTTTGCATCAGCACATCTGTATCATCCGTTTTCATGGGTAGTTTGTATGAGCACCACGCTGTCAGTGTGAGGAGCAGCTTCGGGGATGCACGTTTTAAATAAGGAGGCGCGTCTACACGGAGATGGGCAGCAGTGGATCAGTATATCTTTTCGGAATTCGCTGAGGGCAGGGACGTACAGGCCGCTTGCTGCGTATACCTGTGTCCCGGGGTTTGTGCATTCTGTGCCGAACACGTCTATGTCCCCGATTCCAGACTTGTGGGCACGGCTGCATCCATGCATGCAGAATTAGGGTCAGATGGGGCTCATTTTTGATTTAGACGTGTCCACGGGCTGGACATGCATGTTATGGAATTGTGCTATGGTACAGCTGTGTTGGGAAAAACCTACTGTACCAAACACAGTAACATAGTAAATGACAGAAGATGAAGACCAGAATTGCTAGTAAGGTGTTCAGGGTTGGAAATACCACTCTGTGCAGGTTACACCCACTCTATTTTTACCTTGGGCTGTAACTGCCTCTCCAAGCAGGTTACCCTTACTCTATGCCTTTTTTGAAGTGTGAAAGTGATAGGTCATTTAAGTTTTCTTTGAGTTGGAATGCCCCTCTTGCTGTGTAAGGATCCTTTCTGGATGCTTTTTGAATTCTGTAACTATTTTTGTCCCCAGGACATTCTAGGCATCCACCATTCTTTCCATGAAAAAATATTTCCCGATGTTGCTTTTTTGTTCAACTTTTTGCAGCTTCATTTCATGTCCTCTAGTTTTATATCTTTGTAAAAGGTTTGTTTATTCATTGATACATTTCAAGCATTTAAACGTCAGTACCTCTCTCTCCTTTCCTCTAGGGTATACATATTCAGGTCTTCAAGACTCTTTTCATACAAACCACATATCATTTTAATTGCTTTCCTCTGAACCAATTCAAGTCTTTTTATACCCTTAGTGAGATATGGCCTCCAAAACAGACATGTGGCCTCATGAATGACATGTTCATGGACATTATCACCTCCACCTTTCAGCTGGTTATGCCCCTCCCTCTATGGTTTAGTATCATTCCGACTTTGGCTACTGCCTATTTTGCAACCTTGAGACTTTCAGACACTATCAACCTGAGGCTCTGCTCCTTTGGATTTGTGCACCCTAAGTGCATTACTTTGCACTTCTTTACATTAAATCTTAATTGTCAAGCATTAAACTATTCCATTTCTCATGTTGGCAACTCCCTCCAGGGTGTCTGTGCCTGACTATAACTCATCTTGACCCATTACTGAAAAGATGTGATCTAAATTCACATCTTTTCAGCCCACAGCGGTCAGCATTTTTTTAAGCACTGGCTACTGCAGGCAAAATTAAATCAGATATTGAGGGGACGTGCATCCACTGAATATTTGGTTTGAGTGGTGACTGCTGCTGGCAATTCAGCTAACCATATCAAATAAAGTTAGGCCTGCTTTTTTTGGCCTGACTTTATGCAGGTTTTTATCTGGTTAGCAGACTGAAAATCTCTGCTAACCGAATAAGACATTGTACCACCCTCCTCCCGCCCACAGACTGTCCAGATACTGCTGTGGCGGTTAGAAGAAATTGGGTTCAGCAGGGTTTATCCGGTTAGCAGGTCCTGTTAACTGGATAAACACTTCTTAATATTGGGCTCATTCTATTTTTAGAACAAGAGTCATGCATTTTTGATGTAAAGCATTCATCAAAGGTTTTCGCCTTTTATCATGGGCTTGACGGGTGTACTTTCAAAATATTTGAACTGCAATAATCTCTTTGAGGACGATATAAAAGTCAGATCAAAGAATGGGATCGCAAGCACTTTGTTTTAACTGCCGCCTGAGGGGTACTTAATCAAAACTACGGCACCTTGATACAAGCTCTATCCACAGGGCGTGCTCCATTGGGCAAAGAAAAACTATGTTGATAGCTTTGCTTTGATTATTGCTCAAGGAAAAATTACACACAGAGATCTGCATCTGCTTTCTCTGAACACAATTTTTCAGCACAAAACTACAGTACATATGCAATTCAACCACCTGCCCTCTCTTGACCGCTGGGCTTGTCTCTGCAGTCTGTCCACTGATGAGAAGCATGCAGTCACGTACCCACACGTAGGGTGGGCAGTGAACAAAGAGCCTATATTCATGGGTAAAATACTCTGACCTGCAGAAATGCCTTTGATTATTGCTCTCAAGATTATCTATGAACAAATCTTGCCAGTATTTCTTCATCAGTTCTAATGAGAGTTTTAGTGGAGGTGATTAAAGTCTATATTACTTGGATATCCAGATTTTTCATAGCTTTATATTAAATGTAAAAAAGTAGATTCTAAAAAACGATTGAATGATCTGCAAGATAACCGAGTGTCAACATTTTTACTCTCTCAGCAGACGTGGCACTCGATATTTGTCATACTGTGGCCAATGTGGTTTCTATTAGAGCACAATACAGTGCTAGCAAAGAAGAAATTTGAACTGGGAATGTTGTTGCCAGAAGTTCAGGTTTCAGACCCTGAAGTTGCATTAACTGGGGCCACACAGGAGCAGATTTAGAGCTGGATTGTAGTGGCCGGGTCTCTCTCTTCCCCTCCATCCCCTACAAGAGCTGAGCTGCCAAGTTCACCAATTTCAGGGGAGAGATTTTAGACCAGTCCTGGATCTCTGTAGTGATGCATTATGGGACTTGCAGCACTGATTTTAATGGTTATATCAGGAACAAATATCACGCTTCTTTAGGACACAAGTTCAAAACCAGAAAGGGACAAAAAGTCACTCTCCTGGAAAAGGCTAACCTTGCATTCTGCTGTAGCAGAAACGAGGGGAGATATTTTACATATTGCAAGAGCACATGACTTGCTCTCAGTTGTTTGGTTCGTTTGGCAACAACGTATGCACAAATTTAAATAAAGACTGCACAATGTGAGTCAGTGTGTTCTTATTATAAAAGCAAGTCTGAAATACAGGTATTTCATAGGAGGCAACTAAGTATAATGAGGACAGTTATGAAATTGCAGTGATTCTAAAGACGTCTCATATCTTAAGGGGGCTTTCAAACAATGTGCCCATTTATCACAGCAGCGGATACTTTTTACTCACAGAATTTTACATCAATTTTTAAAAGAAAAAGATTTCCTTATGAATATACATACACAGATCTGCACCTGCTATTTGTGTACGTCATTTCTCATGAAAACGTATGCATATACTTTCCATCCAAACATACAAAAACATATAAAATAATGGCAGATAAAGTCCATCCATAAGAACTATTAAGTTCTATAATCCCTTTCTCTCCCTCAGAGATCCTCTGTACTTGTCCCATACTTTCTTGAATTCAGATTCGATTCTAATCTCCACCACTTCCACCAGGAGGCTGTTCCATGCATCCACCACCTTTTCTGTAAAGAAATATTTCCTCAGATTACTCCTAGCCTCTTTTACCTTCATTCAAATCAAAATATTCCTGAATATCATTCAGTACTGTCTGAACTACCTTTTTATCCCTCAAAACACTATCATTGAGTTGCCAATGTCAAAGCTGACCCCTCCCCCAACCCACCAACAGCAACCCAAACCGGCCCATGATCCAACCATGTAATGGGCTCAACCTCCTCCCCTCTCACTGCTGTACAGGCACCTTGATTTACAAACATGTAGTCTATCCGAGAATATGCCTGATGTACTGCAAAAGTGGAGAAAGCGTTGAAGTTGGACATTATTCATCCAAGAATATTGAAAGAACTTAGGGAAGTATTGGTGGTTTTGCTAACAACCTTTTCAATGCTTCTTTCAAGTCAAGAGTGACCTTGCTGTGAACAAAGACCTCACTGTGAACAAAGAACCATCTTTGTTCAGCAGCCTTTGGAAAACCATTTGGTTCAGGAAACCAAAATGTTCTGAATGATATCATTCACATAGCAAGGCATTCATCTCCAGGATGTGAGCGTTTTGGCCATGGCCCTGACCCTCTACAGGGAGGATTGAGGAGAACATCACCTCCACATTTAACTGCTTTACTTTGTCTCCCAGAGCCTCTAATTTACTTTGATATGCTCAGGTGTCAACATCAGGATCATTTGTGTCAACATGGATGAGCAGCTTCAGATAATGGTCAATAGCCTTGAGGAGTCTTGGCAAATGCTCTATAATGTCTCAGATCTTGGCAACAGACAAACAGCCGCCACTCAGGATATCATGTCTGGAGGCAGATGGATGTCTCAGAAGGAAGTCACTAATCACCATTACTCTTCACTTCCTAGTGCTTGCTGATCCTATAGCTTTGGGGTTTTTGAGCTCCGATATCTCCTGTTCCTGGGATGTCATTGTCTCTTTTACTTCCAGGATTGCACATCGGTTCCTTTGTTCTAGGGAAGTGGAGCTGAGGTATTGAGTCTGCAGACTCTGGCGATCTGTGTCCAGCTGTCACCTTTTCATACAGTACCATCTTCTCTTCTGTTGGAGATTTTGTGTGTCTCCAAAAGCATTTCATCAATGTACCTCTCATTGTTATGGATGCTTCTTAGCTTCATCACCTCTTCTTTTGGTTCCTCAACTTGTTTCCTGAGGGCTTCAACCTGCAGGCATCTCACACGCTGAACCAATTCCATGCCCTGGATCTGGATGTCCATCTAGATGGACACAGTACTGGTAACGGGGTGACAGCCTTGGCACCATGATGTTTGCCAGCCATATTTCTGCTGTTGGAGCTTTGGTACCTGTTGGGAAAAAGATGAACAAAAAACCTATCAAAACCTCTACCCTGTCCTCAGCTGTTCTGTGAATAAAAAAAATTAGCAGGCCCGATATTCAAAGTCATTTACACAGGATATTCAGCAGTACTAACATGGTTAGTGCTGCTGAATATCCCCGGGTGCTGCCGCTATATGCCCTGATGTTAAGCACTTAGTATCGGGGTGTTCTGGGGCAGAGCGAATATGGCATCCATCACTAACCAGGAAGTAGCAATATTGAGCCGCAGCCCGATTAGTGATACATGATGAAAGTAAGGCACAGGAAATGCTGGCCTAACTTTCACTGTGCTAACTAACTGGACAGTGGCTCAATATTGCTGCTGCCCAGTTCGCCTCACGGCAAACTCGGATATTCAATGCCAGCATTGAATATCCGGGTTTACCTTTCAGTGCCGGCGGCTAGCCACATTAGCAGCACTAGCTGCTGGCACTGAATATTGCTCCCAGGCTTCTTTTATGTGAAAACTAATAGATTTGTTCAGATTCCCTATGTAGTCCTTGTTTGCTCACCTATTATTGTAGGTTGCAGTAGTTTGCATTATCTCTTCTCTGTAAATTATGTTCATTTGTTTATCTGGGGTGTGTAGTATAGTATAGTAAATGCACACAAGTGCACTGTCTGCTCCCAACTCATCCCAGGAATGCCTCTCTGATATGCAGGAACAATTAGGTGCTCTACACACATAATTGTACCCTGTGTATGTGTTGAGCAATTTTAAAAAATGCCATATCTATGTATAAAACCCTGTTTAATGTGCAGAAGGGTGTTTGTAAATTGCCCTTTAAAAGATGTCTGGGTCAGTGAGCCTGTGCATTGATGACTTCCTGCAATCCTCATATACCAAGGCCATTTTAAATGATAGTTTACAGATTGCTGGTTTCAATTTCAATTTCTTCTACATTAACGATGAACTTATCGATTTTGCCAGTTGTCAGGATCTTTGTCTTCTTTATATTAAGGTACAGTCCCATTTTAAGATTACACAGGTCTGCGCCTAAAAAGCTGTTTGATTATTTTCATCTAATTTCCATGTATTTTGGTGTGCTGAAAACAAATAAAATATTGAATTAACTCCTAGACGTCATGATTTGCCACAACATGCAAAATTGTCTTCAAATTTATCAAATTTTTTCAAATTACTATTAATTAATTCAAATTACTATTAATTAATTCACATAAGTGCATTTAAGATATAAAATGCCAAAAAAAACTTAAAGGGGTTGTCTGAGCTATGTAAAAAAAAATATAGCACTGTAAATCTGATGGTCAGCAATATATACATAAGCTAAGCAAGTTTTAAGTCTGTGCTTCTAATGGTAGAAGGGGTTAATCTTTCCTGAAGAATCCAGTGGAAGGGAGACACAGGGCAGATAGCAGCAGCTCCGGTCAGTGCAGGGGGGCGTGGCCAGCACTGTGACATCTCGTGTACAAACACAGAGCTGCTCTCTCCTGCATGCCACACTTGTGCACGAATCATCATCAGGTTCTTGGTTCTAGGCTGTTCACACTTTTTCATCGCAATTCGTGTTAGCTCATCATTCTTCAACCGTTATGTTATGGCTCCGCAAAAGTGTATTAATTCACCAGACAGTTTCTGTTTCATCTGTGGTGAATATACAGTGTTGAAGCAATAGCAGAATATTACAGACTTTGTGAAAAAAGTATACTTTGCATACTTTGGACTAAAAATTGGAGATCAAGATAGTCTGGGTGCCTCATAAAGTGTGCAAACGGTGTGTTGAGGACCTCCGAAACTGGTTCAAGGGTAAGAAAAAATCTTTCCGTTATGGGATTCCTATGGTATGGCGAGAGCAAAAGAACCATAGTGACGACTGTTACTTTTGTTCATGCAATGTGAAAGGGTTTAATTCCAAATGGAAGCATTCCATTTCATACCCCAATCTTCACTCGGCAATTCGTCCCACCCCCCATGGCACAGATATACTAGTACCCAAGCCCCCTGCTACCTTGGAAGAGATACCTAGCTCCGATGAAGGTGAAGTCATACCTGAACCAGATGACGAATCAAGTTCTGACTTTGAAGATGATACAAGACCAAAATTGTTTACTCAGGAGGCGATGAATGATTTGGTAAGAGACTTGAATCTTCCCAAAGATGCCACTGAGTTACTCGGATCAAGACTGAAAAGCAGGAATTTATTGTTGCCAGGAGTGTCATCTTCATGGTTCAGACATCGTGAAAAGGAGTTTGTTCCTTACTTCGCCCAGGAAGACAAGTTGGTTTATTGCATCGATGTCGAAGGTCTGATGGGTCAGTTTAAAATCCAATATGATTCAGAGCAATGGCGTCTTTTTATAGATTCTTCAAAAAGAAGTCTCAAAGCAGTTTTACTCCACAACGGATTTTACGCTTCCATACCTGTAGGTCATTCCGTACACTTGAAGGAAACCTACGAGAACTTGGAATTGGTTCTTCGTAAACTTAAATATGAAGACCATGGTTGGCAAGTGTGTGGGGACTTGAAGGTCTTGTGCATGCTGCTCGGGCAACAAGCTGGGTATACCAAATATCCTTGTTTTCTGTGTCTATGGGACAGTCGAGACCGACAATCACTGGACCAAGAAGAGTTGGCAGCCGAGGGTGCTAACAGTCGGTGAAAAAAATGTCCTCCGAGAAACTTTGGTACCTTCCCATAAAGTTCTTCTACCACCTCTCCACATAAAATTGGGATTGATGAAGCAATTCATAAAATCACTTCCAAGAGATGGAGAATGCTTCAAATACTTGGCCACCAAGTTTCCAGGCCTGTTGGAGGCAAAATTGAAGGAAGGTGTGTTCGTCGGACCAGACATTAGAAGGCTTATAGTTGATCAAGAATTTGTCAATACCATGACGGATCTTCAAAAAGAAGGGTGGATTGCATTTAAAGAAGTCGTACAGAAATTTTTAGGCAATAACAAAGATCCTCACTACAAAAAGATCGTCGGACGAATGCTGAAAGCATTTCAAGCTTTAGATTGCCTGATGAGTATGAAAGTGCATTTCCTCCAGTCCCACCTTGACTACTTTCCTGAAAATTTAGGAGCTGTGAGTGAGGAACAAGGTGAATGATTCCACCAAGACATTAAAGAGATGGAAAGGAGATACCAGGGAAAATGGAGCATCACAATGATGGCAGACTACTGTTGGATGCTTCAGAGAGACATTCCAGATGCTACTCACAAGCGTAAATGCACCAAGAGGAACCTCACAAGGAAGAAGAATCGAGTTTAGTGTGTGTAGGTGAGCTCATTTCAGTTCAAAAAAGGATTTTCATGAAAATATTGTAATAAAACTTTAATTTTATAAGTCTATTTCCATTTATTTTGAGGTATTGCCTTATTTAACATAGTTACCTAAATTGTCAGGAAACGTGATGTCCTATGACAAAATGGAGGTCCTTTTCGGATTCAGCGCATCAAAAAACATAAAGATTACGTGGAACAACCAAAACAGCACTCGAAAAAGGTTTTTTGCAGACCTGTGTTATGTTCCTTCATCTTCAGAAGCAAATGTTTCAGATTGTCTTCACTTTCAGCCAGTAATGTAGTATCATCAGCATAGTGAAGGTTCTTGATTAGTTTCCCACCAATCTTTACACCTCTGTTGTCTTCATACAGTCCTGCTTCTCTAATGATTTGTTCTGCATATAAATTAAACAGGTAGGGGGAAAGTATGCAGCCTTGTCTTACACCTTTGCTTATTTTAAACCATTCTGTTTCTCCTTGTTC
Source organism: Ichthyophis bannanicus (assembly GCA_033557465.1). Lineage (NCBI taxonomy): Eukaryota > Metazoa > Chordata > Amphibia > Gymnophiona > Ichthyophiidae > Ichthyophis > Ichthyophis bannanicus. The sequence continues at coordinate 1,385,897,666 of CM066032.1, read as the reverse complement.
TGTTTGAACTCTTGCTTCTTGATCAATGTAAAGGTTGTACAAGAGAACAATCAGGTGTTCTGGTATACCCATGTTTCTTAATGTGGCCCAGAGTTTCTCATGGTTTACACAGTCAAAAGCCTTGCTGTAGTTGATAAAACACATATAGATATCTTTTTGGTATTCTTTTGCCTTTCAAGGATCCATCTCACATCAGTGATGTCTCTTGTCCCTCGCCCTTTCCTGAACCCTGCTTGCACTTTAGGCAGTTCTCGTTCCAGGTGTGGTTGTAGTCTCTGCTGCATAATGTTCAATAGAATCTTGTTGGCATTTGTGATCAGAGCGATTGTGCGATAATTTCCACAGTCAGTTGGATCACCTTTCTTTAGTATTGATATAAACACAGATATTTTCCAGTCAGTTGGCCATGATGTTGTCTTCCAAATTTCCTGGCAGAGCCTTGTAAGTATGGTAACAGCTGCTTCAGATTGCAGTACTACTTCAGTGGGAATGTCATCAATGCCTGGTGCTTTGTTCTTTGATAAGGCTTTCAATGTTGCTTTCAATGTTGCTTTGACTTGTTCTTTCATCACCAATGGGTCATAAGTTACAGGTTGAAATGGCAGTTGGTTCACTTGATCGTTATCATATAATAACTCTGTATGTTCTTTCTACCTTTTCTTGATCTTCTCAGTATCATTCAACATGGATCCTTGAGCATCTTGTAACATTCCAATTCGAGGCTGGAATTTTTTCTTTAACTCTCATAACTTTAGGAAAGCCGATTTTGTTCTTCCTCTAATAGTTGCTGCTTCTATTTCCTTGCATGCATCACTGTAATGCTTCTCCTTGTCTTGTCTTGCTGCACATTGGAAATCTCTATTGAGTTCTGCGATTGCCTTTCTTTCTGCTCTGGCTTTAGCTTCTCTGCATTACTGAGCAATTTTCAGAGTTTCTTCAGTCATCCATTTTGGCTGTTTTTGCTTTTTCACCTTTTGTAGAGATTTCTCACTTTCTTCCAACACAATCTTCTTGATGTCATCCCATAACTCTTCTGGAACTCTGTCATTTGAATCTAAAGCAGCAACTTGATTTTGCAGGCAGTCTTTAAATTACAGTGGTATAGTCTGAAGGTAATATATTGCTACATTCATGAGTGGCTTGCTCTTTTTCAACTTTAGCTGGAGTATGAATATTAGTAGTTGGTTATCTGTATCTCAGTCAGCTCCAGGTTTTGTCTTTGTTGGTGTTATTGAGCTTTTCGATCATTGACTTCCACAGATGTAGTCAATTAGATTTTTGTACAATCCATTGGGTGAAGTCCATGTGTACAGGCACCGCTTGTGTTGCTGGAAGAAGGTGTTTGAAATGAATAGATCATTGGTCTTGCAGAATTCTATCAGTCTTTCTCCATCTTCATTTCTGTTGCCATGTCCATATTTTCCAACCACTTTGCCTTCTTATTTGTTGCCAACTTTTGCATTCCAGTCACCCATGACTATCAGGATATCCTATTTGCATGTTCTATCACTTTCATCCTCTTCTGCAGCTGTTGTTGGGGCATATACTGAATTATAGTTGTGTTGATGAGCATTCCTCATAGACGAATAGAAATTAATGGGCTTGTTTAAAAAACAGCGGTAGCGGCTTCCGCTCGATATCGGAGCCGCAGCCCCATTGAATTCAACCTCACTTCTACTGTAATCCAGGGTATGTGGAGTATGATCTTAGTCTCTCAAATTTACTGCTAATGCTCAGCATAATACTCGCATCATGCCAAAGAGAGCCTCCTGCTGGAGTTCGTAAGCTGTAACATGTATGGGTAGTTTGTCAAGATGTGCTTGGAAATTCTTCTTTATCAAGCCTGTGGCTCCCAGTACAATGGGAAATATTTTTGTATCTTTCTGCCACATTTTCTTGGTCTCTGACTGGATTTCTTGGTACTTCAGGATCTTCTGCTTCTCCACGCGATTCACAGAATAATCACTCAGTACCGACACTTCTACGAGGGTTGCTCAGCAAGTAATGCCCCACATGTTTTTTCTCAGTCCAGAATGAAGATAGAGGTGTGAAATTGAAAGGGTAGTAACTTGGAACTTCAAAGGACACATGTGTGTAATTTTACAGTCGTCTGACAAATAGCGAGGTGGTAGTGATCCTTCAAATCGCGTCTGTGAGTGACAGATGGTACAAACAACGAGCTGTAATTGAATTCTTGGTGGAGGACAAAGAAAGTGTGAGAAACATTCATAAGCGGTTGTGTGTTGTGTATGGAATGGACTGCCTTTTAGTCTCTGGTTCATAGTGGTGAGCCCAGATTTCATCACCTGTGACGATCCGGGACAAAAAGGCCTCCCCCTCAGCTTCAAAACACTCCAACAAATCAGAGCAGATGTCTTTCCTTTGGCGTTTGTGTTCGGTTGTGAGACTTCACGGAACCCATCTGGCACACACCTTTGAATATCCCAAAGAGTCAATAATTGCCATTGCACTACTTCTACTGCCGGAAAGCTATATGGACAATTCCCAACTCATGATGCGCTGGTCCGCACGAATAATGTCATCAGCGCGCTGCAACTTGTCTGGACTGGTGGCTGAGGCAGAACGCCCAGACTGCAGCCGATCTTCCAGTTCCATTTTACCACTTCCTGAAGCCTTTACTCTCTTCACCCATCGTCCAACGGTGCTCCTATCTACCGCAGAACTTCCATACACAGCACACAACTGTTTGTGAATGTTTCTCACACTTTCTTTCTCCTCCACCAAGAATTCAATTACAGCTCGTTGTTTGTACCGTGTGTCACTCACAGACGCCATTTGAAGGATCACTATTGCCTCGCTATTTGTCAAACAACTATAAAATTACACACATGTGTCCTTTGAAGTTCCAAGTTACTACCCTTTCAATTTCACACCTCTATCTTCATTCTGGACTGAGAAAAAACATGTGGGGCATTACTTTCTGAGCAACCCTCATCAATGCCATTCTGGTATTCTTCTCCTTTACCACTATGTCAGGTTTCCTGGCATCCAGTTTCTTATCCTTCAGAATGGGAATGTCCCAAGTGATCATAACCTCTTCATTCTCTGTTATTCTCTTAGGGTCATGATCTCAGTGCTTTTCAGGGACAGAGATGTTGTAGTGTTTAAATAGTTTCCAGTGGAGGTGGTGTGCTACTTTGTTGTGCTTTTCTGTATAGAAATTTTCCACCATCAGAACTTCACAGCCTTCTATTAGGTGAGTCACTGTTTCTAGCTCTTTCTTACAGAATCGGCATATGTCTGTTGTGCCAGTTTTTTCAATACTCACCGTAAACCTTCTTGTCCATAATCCACTGTCCTGGGCTTCAACTAGCAATCTTTCATCCTTTGGTTTCTGTTCACCTCTCCTCAACCATTCATGTGCCCATTCTTGATCGACAAAAGGTTCTTGGAGTAACACTCTGTATTTTCCACTGTATTTGTGCATTTGCCACTTATTTTTCCTCATCTGCTGATCTAATTCTTTGAAGAGTTTTTTTCTCTATTTTAGCAAATTCTGTTACTTCCTTTCCCATGCATGCCTGTGGACTCTCACCTATTCCTTCTACTCATCAGAACACTTGTCCAAGATTGATGATAGAGACAGATTCTGGACGTTTAATTTCATATTTCAACACTTTTTGCGTATTTGGATCCAATGATGCTGTCAGATATGCTTGGAGGCCTATGATAGTAGCTCTGTAGGTGTAGTCGATCTCTATAAGTCCTAGTCCTTCTTCAACTCTAGGAATGTACAATCTTGGCATACATTGATTCTTGTAAATTATTTCATGAGAATGGAGGAGTTTTCTTGTTCGCACATCCAGCTTTCAAGATCTTTATGAGGCCAATCCACAATCCCAAAACTGTATGAGAGTACAGGAATTGCCAACTGATTGATGGCTTGTATCTTATTTTGTGATGCTAAAGTACTTTTTAATAACAGTTTAATCTCCTGTAATATTCTTCACTGATCTTCTCTCTCAATAGTTTCTGCTCGAGTGTCATTCCTTCTTCTATTCCAAGATATTTATATACACTTTCCTGTTCAAGGTCCTTGATGTCACAGCCCTCAGCAAGGGAGATGTTTTCGGTTTTGCTCAATTTTCCTCTGAAAAAGGTTGCTTTAGCATACTTGTCAAGGCCAAAAGTAATCCTGATGTCATCAGAAAAGCTTTTCACCACACAAAGTTGCTCTGCTAAGTGTTGGTCACTGGAACTGTAGAGCTTAAGATCATCTATAAATAGCAGATGGTACGTTGCTTCTGGGTTGGTAATATCTTTACAATTCAGGCTAAATCCGTACCCCAAAGAGCTGATGAGAGCACTCATTGGATTAAGCGCCAACCAAAACAGAAGTGGCGACATGAAATCTCCCTTAAATATTCTTTGCTGGATCTTAATGTTAGGAATGATGTACTGACCATCTTCATACCTCAAAAAGAATGTGGATTGCCACATTGTCATAGTGAACTTAATGTATTCTATCAAACCAGCTTTCTTATAATCAATCTGTGCTATACTGAGATTTCTGTCTTTGATAGCACTGGCCATAATGGCCTTATTCAGCATTAACTGGTCTTTGGTTCCTTATTCTCCTCTCTTATTGCCATTTTGCTCTATCGACATGATGTTATTGAGCTCAATGTGGTTGTATATTCTATCTGCATCTATCGCAGTAAACAGCTTATAGATTGTAGGTAAACAGTTTATTGGTCTATAATTTTTAGGAATGGTACTCGGGTCTCCCTTCAGAAAGAGAAACGTTCTTTCTGCAGTAAGCCATTGTGGTGTTAAGTCTGATTGCTCGAACAATTGATTTTTGCAGTAATGTTAACTGTTTGAGCCAAAGGTTCCATCTGGGCCAGGGCTCTTCCAATTTGGAGCTCATTTTAACCTGCTTTCCAGCTCTTCCTTTGTTACTACAGGCCATTCCATAGGCTTGATGTTTGTTTTTTCTAAATGTTTCTGTATGCTGGGTAACCATTCTGCTTTGTGATTGTTCTGTGTGGGATCCTCATATAGCTTTCTCCAGAAGGTTTCGGTTTCAGCTTTGGTTGGAGGTGCTTTTACCATATTAATGCTCTTCCCAATTCCCTGTAGAATTGTTTTGGGTTCTCGCTAGTTTATTCTGATTTTTTCTTTGCTGTTTTCTTCATATCTTTGAAGTTTTGCGCTTCTGCTGCTATTTTCAATTTATTGTTGGAAGATATAAATTTCAGGTCTTCTGTTAATGCAGCATGCTTCAGCTTGATACCTTGGATCTTTCTTAATATCTTTGATAATCTTAATCCTTTTAGATATCCATCCATCCATCCATCCATCTGCAAGCAATGATTGCATTTTTCCTTTGATACGCTTTTACCAAGGAGGAACTGTTATTGTTCTCTTTTTCTTCTGGCCTTGCATTCTAGTTGGTATTATTTTTGCAGTAATAATTTTGTTGTTGTTGTTGTTAAGTGCCATCGAGTCAGAGTTGACTCATGGTGACCCTCTGGATAGCTATCCTAAATTATGTTCGGTCTTCAGTCAGGCGGCTCATTGTTGACAGACTTGTACCCGTAGCTGCTGTTATTGTATCGATCCATCTCATTGCTGGCCTTCCTCTTTTGCGTTGACCTTCTATCTTGCCAAGCATGATGTCTTTCTCTAATGATCTCTCTCTCCGCATGATGTGTCCAAAGTATGAAAGTCGAAGTCTTGTCATCTGAGCTTTTAAAGAAAGCTTAGGTTTGATCTCCTCTAGTACCGACTGGTTTGTTCTTTAGGCAGTCCATACTATACACAGTATTCGCCGCCAGCACCATAATTCAAAGGCATCAATTTTCTTCCTGTCTATCTTTTTCACTGTCCAGCTTTCATATCCATATGATGTTATTGAAAATACCATGGCTTGAACAAGTCAAATCTTTGTATGGAGAGAGACATCTCTGCTCTTGAGAATCTTATCTAGGTCTTTCATAGCCATTCTGCCAAGAGCAATGCGTCGTCTGATTTCTTGACTGCTTGTTGCTTCTTTATTGATAGTTGATCCAAGTACGTTAAAGTTGTTCACAATTTCAATTTCTTCTCCTTCAAAGATGAACCTGTTGATTATGCCAGTTGTCATGATCTTTGCCTTCTTTACTTTAAGATGCAGGCCCATTTTGAGACTATGATCTTTGATTGTGAGAAGCAAATGTTTCAGATCATCTTCACTTTCAGCCAGTAATGTGGTATCATCAGCATAGCGAAGGTTGTTGATGAGTCTTCCACCAATCTTCACACCTCTGTTGTCTTCATACAATCCTGCTTCTCTGATGATTTGTTCTGCATATAAATTAAACAGGTAGGGGGAAAGTATGCAGCCTTGTCTTACACCTTTGCTTATTTTAAACCATTCTGTTTCTCCTTGTTCCGTTCGAACTGTTGCTTCTTGATCAATGTACAGATTGTGCAAGAGTACGATCAGGTTTTCTGGTATACCTATGCTTCTTAATGTGGCCCAGAGTTTCTCATGGTTTACACAGTCAAAAGCTTTGCTATAGTCGATAAAGCACAAATAGATATCCTTTTGGTATTCTTTAGTCTTTTCAAGGATCTATCTCACATCCGCAATGATGTCTCTCGTTCCTCGCCCTTTCCTGAACCCTGCTTGCAGTTCAGGTAGTTCTTGTTCCAGGTATGGTTGTAGTCTCTTTTGAATAATCTTCAGTAGAATCTTGCTGGCATGTGGGATCAGAGCGATTGTGTGATAATTTCCACAGTCAGTTGGCTCACCTTTCTTTAGTATTGGTATAAACACAGATCTTTTCCAGTCAGTTGGCCATGATGTTGTCTTCTATATTTCTTGGCAGAGCCTTGTAAGTACGGTAACAGCTGCATCAGATTGCTGTAATACTTCTATGGGAATACTATCAATGCCTGGTGCTTTGTTCTTTGATAAGGCTTTCAATGCTGCTTCAACTTCTTCTTTCATCACCAATTGTTCCCGATCATACGGTACAGGTTGAAACGGCTGTTGGTCCACTTGTTCTTTATCATATAAAAACTCTGTATATTCCTTCCATCTTTTCTTGATCTTCTCAGCATCATTCAACATAGAACCTTGAGCATCTTGTAACATTCCAATTCGAGGCTGGAACTTTTTCTTTAACTCTCATAGCTTTAGGAAAAACGATCTTGTTCTTCCTCTAATAGTTTCTGCTTCTATTTCCTTGCATGCGTCATTGTAGTACTTTTCCTTGTCCTGTCTTGCTGCACGTTGGAAATCTCTGTTGAGTTCTGTGATTGTCTTTCTTTCTCCTCTGGCTTTAGCTTCTCTGCATTTCTGGGCAATTTTCAGAGTTTCTTCCGTCATCCATTTTGGTCGTTTAATTTTAGCTGCACAATATTGTATTTGATTAATTCTGGTGATGTCAATAAATAGTTCCTTTATACTGAATATGGCCTTGTTCATCTTTCACTTGCTTGGAACCCAGCATATTCATCTCTTTCTATATGGACTAGGAGTTCTATCTTGAATTCCACCACCTCTGGGTCTTTCTTTTCCCTTTCTTCTTCCTCCTTTGCTTCAAGATGTTATCAATCACATAATTCTTGTCTTTGATCTTTAAAATGAAAGATCTTAAATTTGCATCTGTTACTTTTTGCAGTTTTTCTAATGGCAGTTGTCCTCTTTCTTCCAGCTTTTGGCGGACTATCTGTGTATATATCCTCTTGATTTAAATATAGGGTTTGTAGCATAAAAATAGCAGTACATTATCTCCTCTTTATCTGCAGAATTCTACATCCATAGTTTATCCTCTTAACTTTTTCATTAATTGCTCTGGTTTATCTCCTGCCTTAGTGGGTTCATGAAAAGGTTCACCATGGTCTTTATCTGTGGCAGGGATGTTATCTGCATCTTCAGCACTTGCACTATTGCAACCACAATCATTAGCCCCAGTGTGTAAGCTACGGGTGGGCACCTTTTTATCCTAGGTGATGTGCGACCAATATGTATTTTTCTTCTTCATTCCTAGCATACTTTTATTGTAGTGTCACCTTGCTGGGATTTGGTATAGATGTTATACAATGAGGTCACTGCGTGAAGATACTCAGCAAGACTTGAGGAGGGAACTTTATTCTCTCCCCTAAGGATGCACATCAATTCAACAGCTGCTGCACTTCCCTTTTACTATTGAGAAAGATGTCATCTCTCTTACAAAAGAGAACTTGAGAACCCAGTACCTGAGAATCCTGTACAAAATCTATGAATGAAGTTGCAAAACATATAGCTACTTCTCCCATCATATTCAAAGCTCCAATTGCATTTAAGGAATGATAGGATAACTGAGAAGCCTCATTGCTCTCCCCACAGATCCCTCCTTATCTCATCTTATAGAAGGGTGAGTATTTTCAGGAGCTTTAGAATCTCAAAAATATCTTTTGAAGAAATCCAAAGGATTTAGGAAAGTGAATAAAACAAAATGTGTATCTTCTATGTGAATTCTCCAATCTTTTCTTTTTACCACAATGACTTAGATTATCTTGCATTATTATTGATTGATTATATTTAAAATTTTCTCCACCTTAACTTACAATCTCCTTACAATCCTCAGGTTCAGCTTCCAAAGTCTTAAGGGTATGTTTACTAAAGGGCATTAAGGGAGCAAGTGAGCCATTAATGCATGTTATCAGCACCCTTGCGACCTTAACACTGTGAAACGAAATTTAAAGGCTCCTGTAGTGTTAAAAGAAAAGTAGGTGGAGAGTGGGCATTAACAGAGTGGAGAGTGGGCATTAACAGTGGGTATTCCCTTAATGTCTATTGCATTAGCACCCTTTAATGCTGGGAATCCTAACGACAAATAAAACCTCATGGAAAGGGGGCATTTTGAGGGGAGAGAGCCTATTTAAACGTCTGCAATGTGATCCACAACCAGATGAGCCCAAGATAGTGATAGTAGTGCTACATTAGCAGTATAGTGCCCAAGCATGAAAGAGTGCAATACGGCAAAGGAAGTGGCATGTGGGTCATGCAATGGGGGTTGCTGGTGCGCAAGGCAGATCAGGCAGCTGCCCAGGTTTCAAATCTGTGATGTCCACCACGATGCCACAGTTACAGTGGCTAAAAAATACACCCGCAGAAATCAACCTCAATATATCCCCCTATCACTTGATTTCTAATATCCATTATTTCTACAGGAACCAGCTAAAGCTAACACACCCTAAAAGTGTAAATGCAAAAATGTGTGTAATTTTTGTTGGATCACTCACCGTGAAAAGAAACGTTTCTCCTTTCGAAGTGAGCCCTCTGTTTTAATAATTTATAAAGGACCCCAAACAGATCCTGTAAACACAGAATCAACAGCACAGTCGGCTGCCATTACCATCTAAGAAGCCAAGAGATTATAAAGAATTTTAAATCTCAAGGAAACATTTAAATAACATGAATCATTGTCATAATCATTGCAAAGTACTTAGCTGATGGCATCTGTTTATTCCCAATCCTGCCCTTTGAGCACGAAAAGTCAAAATTTGAATAGACCAACAAGTGTCTGTCTGTCCGTCCTCTTACTGCTCGCAGTTCAGACTTCCAACTGCTCTAAAGGCCAGTTGGGTAAATCAAAATAGCAAGGTTTACACTACACCAATCAGTGTTTCAAGCCGCTCAGCTTTACAGCTCTTCTTCAGGCGAATGAACCCTACCAACTTCTGGTTCCGGTTTAATACTTAGAGTGACGTCAAAGAGATAATTATCTCCAAGTAACACCTGACGCACAACTTCCATGATCATAGTCGTAATCCCCACCAATCAATCTCTGCATTCATTCCATTAGGGGTTACCGATTGTAACCAGAAGATCCACTGTTGTTCTTTATGCTGTAATTTAGCCTTTCGATCCCCTCCTCGCATGGAAAGGGGGACCCAATCCAGGATCCACCACTTAAGATCTCCAAACTGATGACCTATCTGCTGGCAATGTGGGACCATAGACGCTGACATCTGCCTTAAATTGATACGTGATCTGTGCTCTAACAGGCGCTTCCTTATCCGGCGAATTGTCCTGCCTACATATTTAGGGTTACACGGGCATATCAATAAATATACCACATAGGCCATCTGGCAATTAGAGGAACACCGTGATATGTACTGATGACCCGTGGTGGGATCCTCCCATATTTCTCCCTGTAAAGTGTTGTCACAAAAATCACAATGGCCACATGCAAAATGTCCCCTCTGCTGAGTCGGGAGCCCTAACTGGTCCTGTTTGCTGGTATGTACTACCAAATCCCCTATAGTTCGAGAACATCGATAAGCAATCATTAAAGGCTTCTGAAAGCACTGATGTAAAGAGAGCATCGACCTATGATGTTTCAAAATAGCTACCACTTTTACCATTAGGCAAAAAAGGTAGAACTCCAATTGTTTTGTCAGCAGAAACTCGAGGCTGAGACTGTTCTCCCTGCCACCACCCTGGATGGTTATAAAGGGCTCTCTTAAAAGCTTGATGAATAATGGAAATGGGATAACCTCTGTCTCTGAGATGATGACTCAATTCTCCAGCATGACGTCGATATTCATAGACTGAGGAACATAATCTCCAGTTACAGTGGCGGCACACAAACATGCTGCTGTTGCGAAAAGGTATCTCCTAAGCCAAACAACATTTGCACACAAAGGTTCGCTGGGCTGCAGTATGGCACTAATCTCTGAGGCAGCACATGTGCAGGGCATGCATTCCCTTGTGACCTGCCCTATACTACAAGCTAAGAACGTTTGCACATATACCAAACTCAAATCTCATTCATGACCCATGAGGTCCATCTCAGACCACCCTGCCCTCTCTGCGAGGGAGGGGGCAGGGGAGGGGGGCATGGACACTTGTTCCGTCATCATACAAGACATGCAAGTACTAGGCAATGCTACAGTGATCAGGATCGCCACTCTGGCTTCAATTTGGACTATGTGTGCCGGTATTGGTTGGCCTTTTTATTTTCCAAGATGCACCTCACAATCTGAGCACCTGTATATTACTTTTTACCCCATGGAGAATGCAGCAATCTATCACATCAGCTCTTGGAATGTGCAGGTACATTGTGTGCTTCATGGACATAACAGCCACCACAGGTGTGGAGTGAGGTATGTCATGCTAAATGTTTTGTACCCAGTATAACTGCAGTATGTTGGAGCGACATGTCCCATCTGGCATGCACCTGTTGACCAGGGACTCTTGTGTAACATCATATGTCATGCTCTAGAGCTTGGGCAGCTGTTTCCAAGGCAGGAAGAGCGGGGGTGTGCTGACACCAACCAGCAAAGCCTGACAAAATCATAGTTACCAGCAGGGTAGAGGCAGCCTAGACAAGCAGTTCTCCTCTCTTTCAGAGAAATCTAATCTGCTAAACCCATCACAGTCAACATACACATGCTGTGTCAGCCACTCACACTCCACCCACTGCAGATACACACACATAACAAAAATATTAGCTCCATACAAATAGCATGGGCAGCCAGCAAGCCGTTGACTGAAGTACTATAACAAAAACAATACCCATGTCACTGCAGCCTAACCCTAGATAGCATTATATGCAACGCCAAGAGCACTGGAAACTGGCCCAAAGACAGGCTGCCAATGCATGTTGGTCCACAGTGGCCTATATCTGTCACATACCAGAAGACTGTGTCCCCTACACAGCTTTTGGCAGTGAGCATTGAACATAGTGCCATGCTTGTGCTTCCATATTATGTCATGTCCCTGGCCATTGACACTGCAAAAATGTCCAGTGCAGCACATGCGGTCTCCCACGCTTTGTATGCAGTTCCTCCCACCCCACCAAGAGCACATTGAAGCATGGCAAGTTGGACACGGGGTTAGATGTTGGTATAATTGCTGGCTACATATACACTGCCATCCATAACCTCTTTGTACTCTAACAATGTCTTTGTGGCCATCCTATTTGGCACCCATGGAGAGTGGGTGAGGCTGTCATGCAGGGACTCTGATATGAAACTTGCAGAGACTGGATAGGCCCTCAGAGTTTCTATGCATCTGAACAGAACCTATGACTGGCAATGCAACCTAGCAGGGGTACATTTAAAACAGGTATGGACTGTCCCCCCTCCCCCACCTCCACCCCGATATTCACCTCCACACATGGTGCCAGGCAATGCAGAGATCAACATGACATCCTATGGCACATTCCTCCTGATGGAATTGTGCACACACCATTCAGAGGTTGGTGTCTCACTATCACAATCAGGCAAACCAATGCATGTCATCTCTGTAAACATAAGGCTGGTTGTTGTTTTGGAGTAAAACATAATGGCATGCTAAATGCTATGGTCAAGGATCAGTAGACAGTGTTAAGAAAGTGTATATTATGTGCAGATATGCCTGAGACAGACATGCCTGTATGTGCATACTGTGCATGGAGCTAAGAGATGCCCAGATTGCACTCTGTGACTGCAGCTTAGGACAAGAGCAAGGCGCATGCAGTTACATGGCAGATTTTTTTCCTGTCTCACCAACTCAGTGACTTCATTGGCAATCACAGAGGCCAGGCCTCCATGTAAAGCCTAGCTCCCAATAGACTGCAGCTGCACTAGGGAGCTGACAGTGTTGCCACAGATACAGCTATTATGGCAGTTGGCATTAATCAGGCTTCTCATTGGTGCAGCCAGGTATGCCCTGATGCCTGGAGGCTCAGTCAGAGGTAAGGTTTGCTGTATACACACGTGTTGGAGCTCTCCCTGGTGAGACCATTCCCCCCCCCCTCCACCAGCTCACTCCAGTGAAACCAGCAAGCGATATGGGAGGTGTATAGCAGTGTCATGTTGGGAGGTAAGTGTAGGGGCATGCTGTGGGGATAGGCCTTGATGATGGTGTAACTGAGAATGGGTACGCTTAGATTGTGAGCCCTTCAGGGACGAGGGAATAAAAAGTGACTATTAGAATATATCTGTAAACCACTCTGATACACACAGTAAAAGGACGGTAGATCAAGTGCCTAAAAAACATCATTTGAGTGTCACAGCTTTGGAGTCAAGAGGTGTAGAGGCACAGCTAGTCAGCCAGTGATTCCCACAAGCTGCAACCCTACTTACTGGAAACTAACCTTCTGCCCATAAATGGTATCTCATGCAGTTTGTGGAATTGCAGAAGAATTGATCATGCAGCATGTTGTATGCGCAGCCATAAAACCTTGCATCACACACATGCACGGTGCATTACTACTGCTCATAGTCCTCTGGACAACACCCACCCACAAACACATGACCCCACTGTCCAAAAGAGGTGTACGTTGGCATTCATACTTGGCCCTAAGGACTCCTTTAATGCTTGGACTTTGTTAATGCCTGCTCTGAGTGTGCGCACATTGCTAAGGTCTGCTCAGTGTGTGGGCGCTACCAGCATGCTCTGCCATCCAGCAGGTGTTGGTACAGCTTCTCAGTGTGGCTGGAGACTGTCAGGACCTATGCTAGATGAGATGGGGAGAATTGCACCTGCGGATGCAGATATAGAAATGTAGGATAAAGTTAACACACCTGGATATGTCACTCTTGAGCCACAGGCTGGTCTTGAACCTAAGACTCTTCTCTCTTACCCCCAGTGGCTACGTGTTAGGAGTCACAGAGCAGCCATATGGGAATATATATAGAGCCACGAAAAGAGCCTAATATATATACATATGTGTGTGTGTGTTTATTATGGGTAACAAGGTAGAAAAATATACAGACTTATATAGTTATAGATATATTATTAGAACTACAAGGTAGCAAATTGTAGTGGTGCAACTATTATACTTATACCAGAGGTCAGCAGCTCGCTCTGCACTTAAAAAATTATGGAAAACTAGTTTCTGAATAACAACCACCCTCCCGGGGGAAAAAAATAAGACGGTACCTTATCTTGGCCATGTGGATGAGCTAGAATCCAAGACAGTCTCTGGAGCAGCACATTGATTCAAAGAGTGGCTAGACTAAATAACACAGGCTATAGCCCTTTCGGAGATGAGCTGCAAGAGAACACAGAACCGGGGGTATCTGTGAGAGTCTTATCTTTGTCCTTAGAACAGCCTTGCACACACACAATGTGTAACTGTCTTTGCAGACAAACAAGGTGGGCAGAAGGCACAAAAGGCACAAAAAGGTATAAAAGGCACACAAGTTCTATTGCATACTGTAATTATTCTTTGTGTAGAGTCTTCATCATAGGTCCGGTGATTGGTTGGCATAAGACAGTCTGAAGTGCTCTCAGTGAATCAGAAGGTAATGAACAGATGTTCATGCTGCAGACACAGGAGCCATGATGAGAGACGATAACAGTATGCAGTTTCAGACATCCCAAGGCCAGTAGCATCATTAATGGATGATGAAGGCTGGAGAAGCAGATGTTCTTGCTTGTGGACAATTAATTGGTCTGGGAAACTAATTGGATAGAAAATATAATTGGACAGAAACAATAGTCTCCTGCATGCAGAGGTATAATTTCTTGGCAAGCAGTTGCTCAAAGGTCAGGTCTGAGACTGGAAGCACACCAAATGTTCCTTGTAGCAGAAATTTCATCACTTTGGTTCAGGCTTTGGTGACTGAGCAGGCCACATGGGTACCAGTCCTACAAGTATGCCTTTGTCTGTGTAGTTCTCTGCAGACTTTGTGCCATATCTGTCTGACAGGGTATGTTAGGGAGAGGAAAATCTTGTTAAATCTGTATGTAGCCCTGTATTTATTTATTTATTTATTATTATTTATTTATTTGTACATTTTTCTATACCGCCCCTTCCAGCGATCAGGGGTGGTTTACTGCGAACAGAATTATTATTATTATTGATATGTATTGATATTATTGATTAGTATTGATATGCTGCTGAATCAACTGACATTCATGTCTTATATATGGGATCTGTCCTGCCAGAGGGGTAGTCCAGGATACATGGACACACACATTCCAGTCCATGGGTTACCTAGCAGAGTGACAAATGTAACTATTTCCTGATGTGTGCTTGTGGGCCAGTCCTGGAATACTCTAATAGTTGGCAGACCACAGTGAGTAGTTTAGATCCCTCCCTTCCTATACGCATGGCACAGTGGGTGGCCTTAAAGCAACAGCGCACATGCGGGTCATCCCAGCATGCCACTCCTGCCTCCTTCTGATGCTTTCTAGGGGGCCAGGAGCAGCATGCCATGAGCAGAGGAGATGCAGCATTAAGCCTTGACACTGCACGACAGAGAACAATTGCCATACAGCCCTCCTTCCCTAAGCGAGACAATGGATGCTGGAAAGAGGGGCGGCATGGGAAATCCTCCCTTTCATGCTGCGGGGAACCTCAAGGCAGCAGTGTGTGTGTGGGGGGGGGGGGTGGGGGGGTTGTACAGGTGGGGTCTGCTTAGGATGGCAGATACCCTTGGCCTGGCACTGACAATACAAATAACAGCATTGAACCCTGTCACACAGGGCAAGGACAATGGTAACGTCCGTATCAAGCAGAAGCTGCTGCCACTCCCACCCCTACACACTGCTAACATGGCTGTGTGGTGGCAGTGGCACAAGTCCTTTGTGACAGCAGCGGCATGTATGTGTGCCGCAGATGTCACAGCACAGTCTTACCAGACATCGTAGATGTACACCCTAGGTGGCTGCCTGGTCCATCTAACGGACTAACCAGCCCCGCTCAGTCTTTCACATGGCACCACCTTCACCACTTTGGCGCCAACTACATAATACCCTTTATTGAAAGGGCACCATGCTGTGACTGCTTATTGACCACTACTATCACTAATTTCAGGGCTCCAGTCTCATTGCTGCACACTGCTAACATGTAAATAGGCTCCCTGTGTGGTGCTGAACAACCAAAGGTTCATTGAGCCCAGCATCCTGCCTCTGATAGTGGCTAATCTGTGGCTTGATTATCCAGCTGATCCATTTCTTTTTGCTCTTTGCCAGGGATAAGATGTGGGTTTCCCAAAGTCTAAAAATGATTCATAGACTTTTCCTCCAGGGACTTGTCCAAATCTGTTTTAGACCCAGCTATTCTAACTGCCTTGATCACATTCCCTAGCAACTACTTCCACAGCTGGTTTGGGAGCTGAGTGAAGAAAATACTGAGTGCAATTTATTTTAGTTTGGCTACCTGTTAGTTTCATGCAGTATCCTCTGGTCCTTTTATTATTTGAAAGGGCAATAACTTTCTATTTTCCCATTAAACCCCATTCATGATTTTTTGAACCTTTATCATTTGACATAACTTGTCTTTGGATAGGTTATCAAAAGTAGGTGTATTGGGAAAGGCATGAGGTGGCTGAAGTCCTTCTTGTCTGATAGGTCTTATGTGGTTTCCTGGAAAGTTGTAAGTTCTAACCTAATGAAACTCTGGTGTGGAGTTCCTCAGGGTACAGTTCTTCCCTCCGCCTCAAATTTATATAAGCCTGTGGGTTTTTTTGATTGAGACTTTTGACATAGATTCTTGTTTCTATGCTGCTGTTATTCAGCTTTGTGACTCAGCAGGCCCAGATCATCTGGTTGCCATAAATTAAATTCTTGCCTTAAATTAAATTGTTGCCATGGCAGACTGCTTGGAACTTCATCAATTGCAGTTGAAACCTAAAAAACTGGAAAAGTAGATGTCATTGATTTTTGAGTATAATGCATTCTGTCAGAGGATTTTCTCTGACTTTAGGTGATTCTATATGATATTTGGGGATAAATTAGACCTTAGCCTTACCAGGGAAATGAAAATATCTGCTGTCATGTGGGTGCTATTTGCCAGCCTATGCTATATATGATGGAATTGGGTTCTTTTCGCGACCAGGGACTGGTTACTATGATCCACGTCTTGAATGGATTATTGCAATAGCTTCTGCAGGTCTCCCTAAAAGACAGATTTATGGGTTTCAGATACTACAGAATACAGCCGCACGACTGGTAACATTTAAAAATGAAGGATCATATTTTCCCAATCTTTGAGAGTTTTATGGCTTACTTGTAAATTATAGATTGGGCATTAAAGTACTCTGTTTAATCTTTAACAGGACCAAAGCATTTGACAGAATGAATGAAGTCTTATATTCCTGGGAGGGAACTGCACTCCTCCCAGCAATCTTTGTTGTCTCTTTCTGTCCCTAACACATTAGATTCCCTTTGACCAGCAATGAACTTTTGCTTACTTTGGGGCAAAACTTTGGAATATGCTAACTGAGCCATTTAATTGGGGGAGCTTGGCTCTTTGAAAAAGCTGATAGAGCTATTTTTTTGTTTTAATATAGGGTGTCACCTTGGACTGGTGGGATTTTAAGTTTTATTTTATGATACCATCTTATTTCACTGTATTGTCTAATTATTTTTGCTTTGTATATTGACACGCTCCGATTATTTTTGCTGGGTGTGAAATCACATTTATTAAATATTAATAATAGAAGTTCACCCCCAGTTGCGGTCTTATTTGAAGCTGGAAAAGTTGTGGCCTTATGTACCAAAGCGCAACACGACTTTTTAAAAGTGCCCTTCTCGTCAGAAATAGTGCAAAACACCTGTAAATATGCAAAAATATCAAAGTTTGTGTGTTTTGTGTTATTTCACGCATATAACACTTTGTGTAAATTTAGAATTTAAGAGCTGCTGTGATTTATTTATTTATTTATTTAACTTCTCTTAAATACCGCGCTATTACATATCAGTGCGGGTTACAATAAAACAACATCTTACCATGTAGACGGGCCACATAGAATTACATTGAACAAGGAAGGTTTCAACTTGGATTCAACAGGGGATAACATGTTTACAGTATTATTTACAGCATTATATACATTACATCTTATTTATTGAGTTTAGGCCATGTGTTATTCCGTATGGGCCAGCTTGGACCGACTATTCCTTTCTATGTTGGGTTGGTTTGGGAAATGGTGTGGATCGATGTTATTTGGATTCCGTTGTTAGATTCAGGGTAGTGTCTCACAAATAAGTAATGCTTGAGGGCCTTCCGGAATTGGGATTGGCTGGAAATGGTGCGCATGTCTGCAGGGAGGGCGTTCCAAGCCGAGGGAGCGCAGATTGCGAAAGCTCTGTTAGAGGTTGTCTTTGTGCATGTGGTCATTTCTTTAGGAATCATCAATGTGTTGGTGTTTACTGATCATTTGGTTTTATTTGGATGAGTAGAATGGATCAGCTCTTTGATGGCTGGGGAAGAGAGATTGTTCAGGGCTTTGTAGATTGTGATTAAGATCTTGTATGAAAGTCTTGCATGAATGGGCAGCCAGTGCAGATTCATCAGAATTGGGGTAATGTGGTTCGTTCTTGGTATCCCGACTAGTGCTCTTGCTGCAGTGCTCATTGCCATTTGGAGTGGGTGAAGAGTTGCCTTCGGGAGCCCGTATAGGATAATGTTAGCGTAGTCGAAATGTGGGAGTACCAATGCTTGGTAAATTGTTCAGAAGTCACTAGGGTCCACAAGTGATCGAAGATGACGGAGAGTCCGTATTTTGTGCTAAATTGTTTTTACCTTGTTTTTTAATATGTTTTTTCATGTCCAGTCTCTGGTCTAGGGTGATCCCTAGGTAGCGGATTGAGGATTTGGTTGTCAGTTCTGCATTCTTGACTTTTAAAGTTGGTGGGGGGATGAAGGCTTGGTTCTTTGTGACAAAGAGGACGTCTGTCTTGGTGTGATTGATCCGGAGGTTTTGTGTGTGCAACCAGTCTGCGATTGCATCAAAGCATTTTGTTATTGGGGAGAAGTCTGGCTGCTGAATTGTAAATGGCATATATAGAAGGATATCGTCTGCATAAGCTGGACATTGGACGTTGAACAAACGTATTAGGGAGCAGATGGGTTGCATATAGATGTTAAACATCAGTGCAGAGAGGGATGAACCTTGGGGTATCCCTTGTTTCTGCATGAATGGTTCAGAGGTTGCGGTACAGGTTCTTACGTATTGCCATCTATTGGATAGAAATGATTTGTACCATTTTAGGGCAGAGCCTTCAATTCCTTTTTCCTTAAAACGCTCAACAAGTATTTGATGGCTCACGGAATCAAAGGCAGCTGCAATATCCAAGAATATGAGGATAAAGCCCTGTCGAACATTGTCGATTCCAGAGATTAATGTGTTGAAGAGGGTGACGAGGAGGGTTTCTACACCATGAGCTTCCCTGAATCCGTGCTGGGCTTGGTCTAGTGGTGCTTCCGTGTCAATGTGATGTTGTATTTGTTGTTGTGCTACCTTCTCAATTATTTTGGCAAGCATTGGAATGCTTGATATTGGTCTATAGGATTCTACTTTTGATCGGTCCATCTTGTTATTTTTCAGTAATGGTCTGATAGATGTGTTTTTTTAATTATTGCGGAAAGTCACCCGTTGAGAGCGACTGGTTGAGAATTTTTCCTATGAACTGGCTTAGTTCATGTCGCATTTCTCTTATCCAGTGTGCTGGGCAAGGGACACTTGGTGCTGTTGATGTGTTGATGGAGGCAATGGTGTCTTCTATCTCCTTGTTTGATATGGTTCTAAAATTGGATAGGGTGGCTGGTGGGGTAGGGTGGTGCTGGAGGATGCCGGATGTGCAGTTTGTGCTCTTGTCAGTTAGTATCATCTTTGATTGAAGGTAGTCCGAGTATGCCTGTGGTTGCAGCAAGTCAGACTGGTCAGGAGTTGGTTCTTTCGCTAATGTAAGAAACTGTTAAATAAATAAATAAATAAATAAATAATGTCCTTACGATGTTGAATAAGTCATGTGGTTTATTCATCGATCGTTTCAGTAGGTTTGTATGGAATTGTTTCCTTCTCTCATCTATTGTAGAGTGATGTTTTTCTAGGTGAGATATATATTCGTTGAGTGCTTCAGGGTATCGTGATTTTCGCCAATGTCTTTCGAGTTTACGAAGGTGGAGTAGAGATGAACGGAGTTCTTTGGAGTACCAGATTGCATGTTCACGTTTCCTCGATTTATCGCGTGTTGTCAGGCGATTAGAAGTGGCAGTGAGGCTGTTGTTCCAGTTGTCGATCATTTCATCTAGCTCATAGGCATTGCTGTCAAGGAGTGGGAGGACTTCTTCAAGTATTTCTTCCTTGACAAACATTCTAAATCTCCTTAGAAGCACTTTTTTGGGAGGGCAGGGCTCTGTTAGCATTCTGAATGAGTGGCTTGCTGGGCATCTGGAATCTGAGTAGACTATGATCAGACCAGGGTACTGGGGTTATGGATAAAGCTGCGTCGGGAGTTGAGTCTGATGTGATATGTGGGGCGAATATCAGGTCAAGTATGCCTCCTTTTACATGTGTAGGCGCGTTTACTAATTGCTTGTAACCCAACTCTTCTAGTGCTTCAAGGAAGGCTGTTGCATGAGATTCCTGTAGGGTAGGTAAATTGAAGTCACCCAAGAGCCAGTTTTGAGATCTTGATTTGTTTGTGTTACAGGCTAAGTTAATTATTGATGAAAGATCTTCTGCTGAGGGTATTGGTGCTCTATATAATAAATTAATTGTGTATTGGTCATTCTCTATTGTGATTGTGTCCAGGTGGGTTGTGCTGGTGGCGTTATTCAGACGGAATTGTAATTCAGTCCTTGCGATGATGAGAGCTCCACCTCCTTTCTTATTGGTTCTGTGGCAGGTGTAGATCGAAAAACTGGGGGGTAGCATTTGATTGAGGAGGACATTATCGCATTCAGACAGCCAAGTTTCAGTAATCATCAATATGTCTAGGTCATAGATGGATATTAGATCAATGACCGCTGGCCATTTTGAGCATATCGATCTGACGTTGATGAGAGCACATTTAAGTGGGAGTTGGTGTTTGGTCGCTTGAGGTTTTTTGCGATGTTGTAAGGAGATGTGCAGCAGGTGTGCGATTATTGTCCGTTGGAGAATGGTATGGGCTATCTGACCATCTCTTTCCACTGTTCTGAAGTATAGGGATAGTATTGAAGCCTGAGTTACAAGCGTTCGACTCCGTGGGGAATCCAAAGAGAAAATAGATACTGGCTAGGGTTAAAATTGGGTGCATTTTCTTGGTTGTTTTTGAGGTATCATTGTTTGGATAGGAATGGATTTTACTTGTGTGATGGGGAAGAGTTGACTAATAACCTATTATATGGACTGTACAAGACAGAAGTTCAAATGACAAATTTATACGTACATCTTTAAGCTCACATACCAGCTTGTAAAGTATCTGTTTCCTAGGCTGTAGGGAAGGGCATGTCTGGAACGGCAAGTTATCTAGCTTCTGTATAATTACTGTCTCTGAGCTGGTAACCTATCTGATAGAGAGAGCAATATAGAAACATTACATTTGGCTAGTAATCTGGCTTATATATTTATTAACTGGTGCCTGGCAAGTTAGTAACCCATCTGATAGGCTGAGCAATATAGAAACAGTACATCTGGCTAGTAAGCTAGTCTAACTGGTATCTCTAGGCCCTGGTAGCTGTGGTGCATTGGGGGCATAATGTTTGTTTTCTTTTCTAAAAAGGTCCCGTTGGTGTGAGCTGTCATACTTGCGTTGCAGTGTTATAACAAGAAACTTCAGGTTCAGGTTTCTTCTTTGTCGTTTCCGATGTGTTGAGCCTCCGCCTAAGGGCCACGCCAAAGGGCCCTCTGGCGAGGCTCTCAGGCGCGGGCACACCCGATGGCGCTTCCTTTTAATTTGTGAGGCGGCTGCCCCGATTGGCCGCTGTTCCCGCCGCTGACCGGCTTGATCCCCCGATGGGGAGAGCCTCTGATGGTGGCTGGTAGGGGATGTCCCACAGCGCCCGATGGCACTTCCTTTTAATTTGTGAGGTGGCTGCCCCAATTGGCCACTGTTCCCGCCTCTGACCGGCTTGATCCCCCGATGGGGAGAGCCTCTGATGGTGGATGGTAGGGGATGTCCCACAGCGCCCGATGGCGCTTCCTTTTAATTTGTGAGGCGGCTGCCCCGATTGGCTGCTGTTCCTGCCGCTGACTGGCTCGATCCCCCAACGGGGAGAGCCTCTGATGGTGGCTGGTAGGGGATGTCCCAAAGCGCCTGATGGCGCTTCCTTTTAATTTGTGAGGCGGCTGCCCCGATTGGCCGCTGTTCCCGCCGCTGACTGGCTCGATCCCCCAATGGGGAGAGCCTCTGATGGTGACTGGTAGGGGATGTCCCACAGCGCCCGATGGCACTTCCTTTTAATTTGTGAGGCGGCTGCCCCGATTGGCCGCTGTTCCCGCTGCTGACCAGCTCGATCCCCCGATGGGGAGAGCCTCTGATGGTGGCTGGTAGGGGATGTCCCACAGTGCCCGATGGCACTTCCTTTTAATTTGTGAGGCGGCTGCCCTGATTGGCCTCTGTTCCCGCCGCTGACCGGCTCGATCTCCCGATGGGGAGAGCCTCTGATGGTGGCTGGTAGCGGATGTCCCACAGCGCCCGATGGTGCTTCCTTTTAATTTGTGAGGCGGCTGCCCCGATTGGCCGCTGACCGGCTCAATCCCCCGATGGGGAGAGCATCTGATGGTGGCTGGTAGGGGATGGAAAATTATTCAAAGTGCCCAAACATGCTGGGGGGATGGGCTCCACCTCTCATTCCATCCTTTTTTGATTATGGCTAGGAAAAAAACCATAGCCATTTTGGAGTGTGTGTCTCCCATGTTGGGGGAAGGGGTGCTGGAGCCAGGTGGTCTGAACACCAAGCACAACCTGCACACATGCTCTGGAAAGCCTGCAGATGGGAGAGCAAGAGGATTAGACAGCACCTCCATGGCAGACCCTATTGTAGAACCTATCCTGTAGTCTGCCCCGTACAACCAACATGGGGGGTGCACAGACATCCACCCACAGAGGGTTCCCTTCTACTGGAAGGGGCTCTGGGAGAATGCCTCATGGAGATGATGAATCCCAAACTGCCTCCAGGCTGAGCACCTCAGCTGTCCTGGCAACAACAGCCCTCCACACACAGGGAGATCACTCAAGGTCTGTGGATTGCCTCAGCTCCAGGCCAAGAAGGGGGCACTGATCAGTGAGCTGCAATACTGGAGGCCCATGTTCAATAATAGAAGTGCTATAGCTACCCAGAGCTGGTAGGCCTCTGACACATCCTCCCTTGGTCAAGCTGAGGGACCATCTGGCAGCAATATGGGTCACTTGGTGCATGTATGGAGACAGGGTTGGATGGTTCTTGTGCTGCCACACCGTCATGTTGCTAGTAAGTGCATCACCTAATTTAGAAACATGATGGCAGATAAAGACCATATGACCTATCCAATTTGCCCTTCCATACCAGCTACTACAGTCCCTTTTTTCATTTAGAGATCTTCTGTATTTGTCCCATGCTTTCTTGAATTCAGATACTGTCCTCATCTCTACTGCTTCCACTGGGCGACTCTTCAACGCATCAACCACTCTTTCCGTAAAAAAAAATATTTCAGCATATTACTCCTGAGACTATTCCCTTTCACCATCATCTTATGTTCTCTCATTGCAGAGCTCTCTTATAGAACCATAGCACACAACATAGAATGGAGGGCATAGGCAGCCTCACTGGTAGTAGGTGCAGTTTGGTGATCCCAGTTCCCCCCATGGTCTAGGGCAGAACCATGCATGCAAATACTGTCACAATTATCCCAGCTGTCAACTGATTGATGTGCAAGCATCTGCCCTCTTGCTGTCTTCCAAGAGCAGGTATTCTGCCCACCTGAGAATCTGGCTGTATCCAGCCTAGTCTTAATTGTGTCTTGTATTTCTAGTTATCTTTGTTCATGTTTCTTAATAGTCCCAAAGCTTCCTTATCTGATCTTGAGCTCTATGGAAAACTCTTTTTTGCCTTGTGATTCTGTTGAATCCTGTTCTAGAGACATACTCCATATACTTTTCTTGTGCCATGTTCCTAACCCTTGTTGAATTCTTGGAGTTACAATCCTGAGGTTTTGTGTTACATTCCTAGTTACTACAACCAGAGACATTTCCCAAGCCTACTACAGATCCTGGCTGTCCAATTAATGATCCAGTTCACAAATTCTTTGAAAGCATGTCTAAGAAGGTAAACATAGCCCCTGTGTCTGGAAACCGCTAGTAACCTTTCAGCATTTTAGGGTTGTTGTTGTTTTTTTTTTGGCAGCAGCTGCAGATATCTCTTAATTAGGAATTGCCCTGAAATGAAATTATAAAAAGAAAATAAAAATGTAGGAAAAAACATAATAAAATGAAAAATAACCCCTGCAAAATGGTGCAAGAAACTAAAGAAAATATTGTTTTTCCTTGCACACTGCTAAACTGTCATGTCAGTTCATTAATGGTTACTGTGGCCATGCTCCAACAATTACTATGAGATTATTTATGTACTAACCGCTCAATGCACCTTAGAAAAAAGGCCCCTTAGTATTGTATTACTAAGGGGTAGATTCTGAACCATGTTTAGCAGGTCTGGACGTCCGATCCAGATGTCCAGATCTGCTAAACACTTGGATCACTATGCAAGAAACAGGGCCTGTATGTCTGGGATTGGTCATTTAAATGGGGGACTTATTCTACCTTGAAGGTGGAATAAGTCTCCCTGGACGTCAGGGGATGCCGGAGCTGAGGCGTAAAAAACAAGTGAAGGGATGCAGGGGTGCCCCCCCCCCCCCAAAGCCCGACCTAGCCATGACCCTGGCCACGAAAAGTCTGCTGTTGCTGCTGGGCATGCGGCTCCTGCATGGAGCCGTGGTGCCATGGAAACATGATGCCAAGGCACTGCGGCTCCATGCAGGAGCTAGGCTGAGCTAGCTGGGGATGTGGCTGGATGTCCAGTGTGCCTGAATAGGGGCACGTCCTAGACGCCCAGCCACTATGCTGTGATTCTGCTCCCACAAGGCCGTCTAGCCCCACTGGAACAGAATTGGGTGCATTCCTGGACCATCCAGATATCTGGATGTCCGGATGGCCCGGGGACACACAGATTTGAATTGGCCTCTAAGCAAATAAGGAAGCAACATACAAGGATATTTAACTTTCTCTGGTCCCTCCAAAATGATCTAATCCATACTACAATTGAACCCTAAATAAGGAAAATTTAAAAATCAAAAATATTTTTGCTGGACTATTTTACTATGAAAGCAATGATATCTGCCATCACATTCAAAGAAAAAAATCAACTATTGCTCCAAGAACTTTAGCCATCCTCCATGATCTCCCCCTCTCCAATTATGCTGGACATGGTTATTCACCTGCCATTTCAGATAACCAAATTCATGCTGTTTCTCCACACAGCATGTCACCATTGCTGTGGTTAAAGTTTCAGTATTTAGCCAGGACTGATGCTCAGCCAATCTGACCTTGACAGTTCTTGTTATGTGTACAATTTATAACAAAAGGCAAGGACAATGAACCATGTAAACTACATACATAGAGTCACAGGTGGCATGGGGGAAATTTTATAAGGGTGCCACAGAAAGATCCACATCTCCTTCACACACAGATGTACTTGTTTTTTCTAATGGGCTGCTTTAAAAAGGGACCTCCATGCATCCTTTCAAGACACATAATCGTCCATTGCCTCTGGTAAAAGCTAGAATTGCTAGCGTGCATTAACACATGTTAATACGAGTTATGTGCTTAGTTACTTACATAAAGGCTTGTCAATTATGGGGCTTGCATTAAATAACACGCATTAAGCCACTAATAAAAACAGAAAACAATGGCAGATAAAGACCATATGACCTATCCAGTCTGCCCATCCATAAAATGATTAAGTTCTACAATCTCTTCCTCTATATTTGTCCCATGCTTTTTTTAAAATTAAGATACAGTTCTTGTCTCCACCACGTCCTCTGGGAGACAGTTCCATGCATCCACCATCCTTTCAGTTAAGAAATATTACTTCAGACTATTCCTGAATCTATGCCCTGTCATCTTCATCTTATGACCCCTCATTCCAGAGCTTCCTTTCAACTGAAAGAGGGCCACCTCCAGCGAATTTATACCATGGAGTTATTTAAATATTTCTGTCATATCACCCCTCTGCCAACTTTTCTCAAAAAGCCTATCCCCCTATGCTTTATGATGAAAACCACTGACCATTTTAGTAGCTGCCCTCTGGACGGAATCCATCCTGTTTATATCCATTCAATAATGATCAATAAACTTAAACAAATAGGTATTAAATCCACCGTCCTAAAGTGGTTTACTTCTTATCTAACAGAACGATCACAAACGGTACAAATCGGTAATCTCTCATCAAAAACATACAAACAAGAACTAGGCCTCCCACAAGGCTCAGCTCTGTCAGCGTTGCTTTTTAACATATATCTAAAACACATCTGTAAAATATTTAAAAAATTCAATGTCCTCTATCACCTATATGCGGACGACATAATGATGTATGTCCCATTCAAAATCCCAAATATCCCTACACAACTCATTAACGACTGCCTCACGAAATCAACACCTGGCTAAATGAAAACAATCTGCACATCAATCACTCAAAAACAGAAGCCCTAATAGTAACTAAATGCACAACATTTATTCCCCCCTCGCATATAACATTGCAAAATAATAATATCATACTGAAAACTGAAATACGCTACTTAGGTGTGATACTGGATAAACATCTCAGCATGGACTCACATGTAAGAAACATAGCAAAAAAGTTTACTTTAAACTAAAAATATTAAAGCAACTCCGCCCACTAATGCACTTACAGGATTTCCAACGCGTCATACAAGCAATCATAACCCCACATTTTGACTTCGCAAACCTAACTTTACTTGGCGTAACCAAGGAAGCCATAAAAAAACTTCAATTAGCACAAAACGCAGCAGCGAGGACCATAACGAAAGCCCCACCTTTCCAACATATAACCCCAATTTTAGAATATCTACACTGGCTCCCGATTCAAAGCCGCATAGAATACAAAACTATATTAACCACCTACAAAGCCATAACAAAAACAGCACCCCTGACCATAAATAATCTCATAAAAACAGAACCCACCCATAATCTCCAAAGGAGAGACCAGTTAAATAAACTAACACCACCAAAAGAATTCATTAGGGCCAAAAAATCCACAAACAAGAAAGCCTTCTCCCATGCAGCCCCTATCTTGTGGAACACAATCCCAATAGAATTAAGACAATTACCCGACATAATGGAGTTCAGAAAAAAACTCAAAACACACTTATTTACAAAGCATTATGGATCTTTGACCAGCCCATCCCACACCCCCCAACTGGATAAAGGATAATCCTACCCCGAGTAATACACAACTCAACAAAAGAATGAAGTGCTACACCCTAAAACAAAGCGAATAAGTAAATGAAAAACAGAACAATGTATATAATTTAATTATGTTCAACTGTACATAGTTTACTAATTGTTAATTGTTAATTGTTAATGGTATTTACCTAGCTACAAATGTTATATGTAAAAACAGACCACACTGTTTATTGTTGTTATATGGAAACCGCACCTGATCAATGGAAGGAGCAGTATATAAATAATCTGTTAATTAAATTATTAAATTAAATTATATCCTTCTGAAGATGCGGTGTACAGAACTGTACACAGTCCTCCAAATGAGGTGTCACTAGTGACTTGTAAAAAGGCACTATTACCTCCTTTTTCCTGCTGGCCATTCCTCTCTCTATGCACCCAGGCATCCTTCTGGCTTTTGCCATCGCCTTTTCTACCTGTTTTGTCACATTAAGATCATCTGATATGATCACTCCCCCAAGTCCCGCTCTTCTTTTGTGCATTGAAGGACTACACTCTCTATACTGTACTGCTCCCTTAAGTTTTTGCAGCCCAAATGCATGACCTTGTATTTTTTAGCATTAATCTTAGCTGCCAATTCTTGACCATTCTTCAAGCATCACTAGGTCCTTCCTCAAATTATCCACATTTTTGAGGATGTATACCCCGATGTAGATCTGAGCATTAACATGCAGTAAGGAGTAGCTTAGTGGTTAGGGCAGCAGCCTAGGATCTGTAAGGCTAAGATTCAAATCCCACTGGTACTCTTTGGGGCCTTGGGCAAGTCACTTAACCTTCTACTACCTCAGATACAAACTTAGATCGTATGCCTTCTACTGTATCTAAATGTAGCTTGCCTTGATCATCTACTAGAAAGGTGTGAGTTGAATATATTTTTAAAAAATGCACACTCACAAGTTAATGCATGTTAGTAAATCTAGGGGCTGATATTGAGTGCCACTTAAATGAACCATTCAGTAATAGAATTTGTCCAGCATCAGGTGTTGAATTTCAGATTTTAATAGACAGCTTTGTTGCTATCCATTCAGTGGCGATATTCAACCACTAACCAGAAAGTGATAACCTGTTAAAGTAGGTGAGCCACTGACCTGTCCTAACTTTAACCAATTTAACTATCTGGTTAGCAGCTGAATATTGCCACTGACTGGATAGCAACTGGCACGGCTCCCGATCTGCCCACAGACCACCCTGGTTTAAATTGGATGTTTTCGTGCAGTTTCTGGGGATATTTAGTGGCACTATCTAGTGTTGCTTGATATTGGGATCACCTGCATTTTAGTCAGTTAGACGGTCTGCTAAATGGCTAAAATGCTTTGAATATGGCCCCTCACCCCCTACCCCAGTTCTTTGTAAACTCTCTGAGAACAGCGAAATACTGCACCTAAATATTGTATACATTGTAGTATGCTTGTTTGATGTACACCGCGCTGATTTTAATAGCGCGGTATAGAAGCAATTATTAAATAAATTGTATGTCTTGAACTACTAATGAAAAAGTGTGAGCTAAAATGAAGTATAACTAAACTCTGATCACTTACCATAATTAGCTGAAAACAGTACTGACTTGATATTCCAAAGTGCTGATGTCAACCGCAGCAGCGCTGACTGCATAAATGTTTCTTGAAAATTTTGGGTCACTTAATTGGATAATTGTTGGATATACACATTGTTATATCAGTCAAATTATTTGCCCCAGCAATATTCCTGAGATTTTATATTGTAAGCTGACCAGGGCTGGTGCAAAGGGATTAGGTGTCCAAAGCAAAACTTCAGTCTTGTGCCCTTTGCAATAAGTTTTAGACCCCTAGCGCTCATGCAAATGCAATGTGTGCCTTCGAGTCAGTCCTGACTCCTGGCGACCCACCTCATATTCACACTCAAATGTTATCATCTCAACACCATCCCTCCCAGAACAATCCTATAAAATGCATATTTGGAATCATACTTTTAGTTAGTAAACTTTGTTTTGTAAATAATGAGGGAGATTTCAAAAAGCCATTTGGAAGGTAAATGGACTATGCATATTACCCATTCTTCCTGCAGGTAAAAGTGCGCACTGATAACTCTTTGAATTTGTGCGATTGCCCCCATTGTTTTGTTTTGATCATAGCCGCTCTTTGCTGCCCCGTTCCCCCCCCTCCCTCCCTCCCAGAAGCTGCTGCGCTAGGTAACTGCTTACTTTGCCTAATGGTCAGGTCAGTCCTGAAGCTGCCTGCTTCATGAGAGAGGATAGCATTCAAAGAATCTTACATTATCACAACTGGCATTATTAGATATTCCATTAGCATCAACACAACAAATGATTTACGTGATTGGCAAGACTGAAACATGCTTCATGTTACTTACTGGTGGAACACTATTTATATGACTTCCAAGTCTGAAATAGTAGCTGCAGAGAAAAGAGAATGCAGAATGTCATTAAAATTGGGCAACCCATAAAAGAATTTTTAGCGTCTAGATAATACTTCAGATTCAAGTAAATAATATTGCTGTTCATTGCTAGTATAATCTGATCACCATTTTGGTCCTTCCACAAAGGTTATAGTTCTGTTTCCTCTCTTTCCTCTCTTATTTCTCCCTACACCTCCCCCCCCCCCCTTTCCCTCGTGAACTCTGCTCTTCTGGCAAATTGCTTCTATCTGTGCCCTTTTCTTCTATTGCTAACTCCAGACTTCCCTCCTTTCACCTTGCTGCACCTTATGCCTGGAACAAACTACCTGAGTCTGTACATCAGGTGCCTTCTCTGACCCTTTTCAAATCCAGACTGAAAGCTCACCTCTTCGCTGCCACTTTCGGTTCTTGACTCAGCTGATCTCCTTGTGTTTCCCTTGTGTTGTCTGTCTTGACTAGATTGTAAGCTCTGATGAGCAGGGACTGTCTCTTACATGTCTGTGCAGTGCTTCGTACGTCTTGTAGCGCTATACAAATGCTCAGTGGTAGTAGCAATAGAGTAGTAGTGTTTCTTGTGTTTACTGTTTTCTCTTTTTTTATATTTGACGTATGATGTTGTGCAATTCATGGTTGCAACTGTATGACTTACCTTAAAATGAATAAAAGTATGAACTGAATCAAAAAAAATTATTCTCCAAAAAGAAAATAGGCATGGTTTGACACATCCTAGGGGTGGCACCACTTAAAGTATAATTTATACAACTTAGTGGCAATGTTCAGCTGTTATGCATCTAAAGTAAGGGTCTCTTTTTTGAAAAGGTAAACATGTGCAGTTACTGTATGTTAGTTGCAAAAACTGCAAATTCTGTGCGGTAACTATTAGGGGTGTAGCCAGCATCATCCCATACAGGTAAGGTACAGACAATGTATTAGCATGTGTTAACAGCATTGCAGATAACCTCTGCTGCTCTTAACACCACCTATGGAGAAAGAGATAAATGATCTGCTTTACCTGCTCTAGGAATAGTGCACAGTAAGTTCCTGTGCATTCCACAGCCATCCCTCATCTCATTCCACGCTACGCCGTTAACGGGAGAATTAATCAGTGCTAAGTAGCAAACTGTCATGCTGATTGTTAGTGTGGCCATGCTGAAAATGTCCCCCATAGTAACATGGCAAATGATGGCAAATAAAGAACAGCACGACCCATCCAGTCTGCCCAGCAAGCTGTTTAGGTTAATTTTATAAACCCCCACACAGGCATCATGTCTATTTACTTGCATATTTTATAAAATTAAGTACGCGCATACTTTATAAAATAGGGGCATAAATTGTTGAAAATACATGTTAAATCTAGGCACATATCTAGATAATCCAGTGTAGCAAGAGCTGGAGGCAGAGTATTTGATTCTATGCTACATACCCTATTTTTTGACCTTTAAAGATTATATTACCAAAAAGGCAAAGAAAAGTGTGCAAACAGAAGTAATAATAAATAAAGCAATAATCCAGGGAATAATCCCAAGAAAAAACACACAATAGCCTACATCAATGGGAAATACAGGAACAATAAAAAAAACACAAAAGGAAAACAGCAGGCAGAATAGCCTATATGGCAAGTGGTTAAGGAAAAAATAAATAATTCTTCTGTAAAATAACCCCCCCCCCCCCCCCCGCCTTCAAACATTCCTATCTGTGATAAATTTCTCCAGGTGCAAAGGATCTTGAAATACATATCAATTCCCCTGAAGGGAAGAACACATTTGTATGGTAAATACAAATAGAAAGTTGTCCCCAAGGCCAGCACTTGAGGTTTCAGGACAAGGAATCAATTCCCCTGAAGGGAAGAACACATTTGTATGGTAAACACAAATAGAAAGTTGTCCCCAAGGCCAGCACTTGAGGTTTCAGGACATGGAATTGCTTCCTGCGAAGTTGTGAACTCCGGGAAACATCCGGAAACACTGGCAGCTTATCACCGCAGAAAGCAATTTCCTTATGCCTAAAATAAGTCTTATTTTGTCACTTTCAGACAAGATGCTAACAAGGTGGTCTGAGATGAAATCTTGTCTGTAGAATCCTCCAGAAAGGCCATGAGGTTCTGACTCTCACCGGCCTACACTGAGTCAGACTCCCCCTCCCTATCATTCTGAGATCAAACCCTAAGGGATACATAATAACATTTAGCAATAGGAATATCACTTCCTAGCTTCAGTACTTCAAGAATATATTTCCTAAGGAGGATCTCCGGAGACAGAAGATGGGTGTAAAAAAAATTAAGAAAACGTAAATTCTTAGTTCTCATAGCATTCTCTAAATTTTCCAACTTGCTATGAATAGTCATAGAACCCTTAATAGCAGTGAGGCATGAGGCATGCAAAACTTGCAGCCGTGAGTCCAGACTCCTAGTGGATTCATCCAAGTCGGACAATTTAGAGTCCATAAATTGAAGTTTGGTTACAGTTTCTTGAGTAAATACACAGAAATTCAAAACAGCAGAGGAAAATCTAGATTCTATACAGGAGAGAATCTCCTAGATGACTTTCAAAGTAATATCTTGTGCGCGGCAGGCAGTAACCACCTCCAGTAATTTAGACAATAGCACGGGTTTGGGAAAGGAAATTAAATCTTTACCAGGAGTGGCAACAGTTTCAGAGTCACTACTCGACAAGACTATCGATGACAAAGGGGCAGGAAGAGGGAGAGGAGAATGCTCTGCAGAGCTTAATGATATACCTTTTAGAGAGCACTGAGGTAGAAGTTGAGACACAATCACATGTTTATCCATAGGACCAATCACAGTACTCACAACTTTGTCGGCTGCAGACTTGTTCTTGTTCTTCCTCTTATGAGGCCCCAAGTCAAAAACTGATATCACACCCCCCTTCAAAGTTGGAAGCTAACTAAAGCCCAGAACTGTTAAGGATTTGACAAGTTTCCCACAGAGCTCCAAAGGCGTTCTGAAGGCGGTCCAAAGAGGTGTAACCTGCCCCTTTGAACACACCCCTTCAGACTATGCCCCTTTTTGACCTCGCCCAAGGTCACACATTGGTAGAAATGCCAGTTTTTAACCTGGCAGGGGGTCCTCTCTGGGGCAGTTGACCAGATCACTGCCTGTTCCACATGGTTGGATGTCAGGTCCCACAGGAACATCACTGCACAGATCCTGGATCTCCCCATACACTGTTTTTTTATTTCACTGCTTCCTGTAGCCTTTGACCTACCTTGGGATTCACAGACACTCCAGCCACTTCAAGAACTGCAGATACACTATGGGTATCCGGTAAAATGTTATACTGTTATACCAAACCCCAACTTCCTCTTAAGATCCCCTGTTAGCCTCCTGACCCAAAGACAAACTTGAAGATCTCTCCGGGAAGGAATGATGTCTAATGAGTTCTGTCTCACTGGTGTCAAAATCCAAAACGATGTCGGCTGACCCAAGGGTTGGGGCAGCTTTGTTGAGGAAGGGACAAGGTTTATCTCTAAATTCACTACCTGATCCTCTGATCCTATCCCCACCCATCTCCTAAGCCCCATCTCCTCCACTGTTGTCCCTTCCATCTCTCATATTCTCAACATATTGCTCTCCACTGCAACTCTCCCTGCGGCCTTCAAGCATGCTGTAGTTACACCTCTCCTCAAGAAACCCTCACTTGATCCTACCTGTCCTTTTAATTATCAACCCATCTTACTCCTACCCTTTGTTTCTAAACTACTTGAATGTGCAGTTCACCACAGTTGCCTTGACTTTGGGGCTTGTTTACAAAGCCGCGGTAGCGGTTTGCGATCGTAATCGGAGCCGCGGCCGCGATTTCAATGGGGCCGCGGCTGCGATCGCGATCGCGAACCACTACCGCGGCTTTGTAAACAAGCCCCTTTGTCTCCTCTCAAGCCCTCTTGGATCCTTTACAATCTGGCTTTCATCCTTTGCACTCTACTGAAACAGCTCTTGCCAAAGTCTCCAGTGACTTGTTCCTGGCAAAATCCAAGGGCCTTTACTCTGTCCTCATCCTTCTTGACCTCTCTGCTGCTTTTGACACTGTTGACCACAACCGTCTCCTTGATACCCTGTCATCGCTTGGTTTTAAGGACTCTGTACTAATCTGGTTCTCTTCTTATTTCTCCCATCACTCTTTCAGTGCTTGTTCTGGTGGATCCTCCTCTGCTGCTCTCCCGCTCTCAGTTGGTCTACTCCAAGGATCTGTCTTGGGTCCACTCCTTTTCTCACTCTATACCCAGTCCCTTGGTGCGTTCATCTTTTCCATGGCTTTCAGTACCATCTTTATGCTGATGACTCCCAGATCTACCTCTCTACACCTGAAATCTCTCCGGCAATCCAGACCCGGATCCCTGCCTGCCTTTCTGACATTGCTGCTTGGATGTCTCACTGCCACTTGAAGTTGAAGATGGCCAAAACTGAGCTTCTTATTTTTCCCCCTAAATCCTCCTCTCCTCTTCCTCCTTTCTCAGTCTCTGTGGATAACTCTCTACTCCTTCCTGTTTCCTCGGCTCACAATCTTGGGGTTGTCTTTGACTCCTCTCTCTCTCCTTCTCCACACACATTCATCTGATAGCTTTCTCTATAACATCAACAAAATCTGCCCATTCCTTTCTGAACACACTACTAAGACACTTATCCACTCCTTAATCACATCCCATCTTGACTACTGTAACCTACTCCTTGCTGGTTTCCCTTTGAATCATCTTTCT
The DNA here is from genome assembly GCA_033557465.1 of Ichthyophis bannanicus. Classification (NCBI taxonomy): domain Eukaryota; kingdom Metazoa; phylum Chordata; class Amphibia; order Gymnophiona; family Ichthyophiidae; genus Ichthyophis; species Ichthyophis bannanicus. The sequence continues at coordinate 1,385,863,402 of CM066032.1, read as the reverse complement.
CCCCTTCAATCTGTTCAACACACTGCTGCACAGTTAATCTTCCACCAGCCTCGTCATGCTTATATTACCCCTCTTCTCAAGTCACTTAGAATTGAGGCATTCTGGGAAGGAGCAGAGGCAGAGACGATCTATGACTGGGCAGCAGCGACATTGCATTCTGCCAGGTTAGTGACCTGTGCCTTAAAGATAGGCAAGGAAAAACCTTGCCTATCTTTTAGACACTGGAGCAAACTGGGCAGTATGCAATATCACTGTTGCCCAGTTAGCTACTGCAGCTTCCGGCATGTGTGGCTATTCCCAGATATTCAATGCTGGGGCCGCTTATGACCCTAGCATTGAATATCCGGGATTAAGGGTCAGCAGGCACGGCTATGCATTGTAGTGGAGCATAGCCTGCCCAGGTGAATATCAGGCCCATAGTGTCCTAGTGGTTAACCTCCTTGCACTAGGTCTCTGAGATGCCTATTATATCTACTTCTTATTTAGTGCAAATACTCTAAATCTCCCATTAGTATTTTTTAGGCTTTTAGCATTTTGTAATTCAGATATTTCAAAGTGTATATATTTCTTTGTATCTACAACCTGTTTAGCAGTTGACAGAGATAATTTGTAATCTTTCAACTCTGTCTGTTTAAACGCACATAGCCTAGTATCACTTTTATTGCAATCTCTCTATTGAAATGCCTTAACTTCTCTGTTTCAATAGTATCCCTCAGATTCTTTACTCCAGACCATACACGCCTGAATGACTGTCAGTTCCCCCTCAGGTTCTAGTTTAAAAGTTGCCTTTTAGAATAGGCTCCTCTTTCCCCAGTATGTTGCCAAGTTCCTAAAACATCCCTCCTTTCTATACCATCATCTCATCCGTTCACTGAGACTCCAAAGCTTTGCCTGCCTCTTGGGTTTTGAATGTGGAGTGAGGAGCATTTCTGAGAATGTGACCCTGGATGTTCTGGATTTCAGCTTTCCATCTAAAAACCTGAATTTAGCTTCCAGAACCTCCCTCCCTGGACATGCCTCCTTGGTGTGAGAGGGTGTTGCATTCTCTAGAGCAGTGGCCCCCAAACATGGGGGTCGGACCTTAAATGGGAGCACATCATCAGTGGATGGGGGTCACAGAAACATGAAATATCAAACACTAGAAAAGAACTCAAAAAAAATCTTTTTATGAAGTTGTATGTTATCAAAAAAACCTCTTTCAAAAAAATAAATCTCATACTAAAAAAGGGGGGGGCGGGGGGTAAAGACCTCAGAGATGTCACTTTAAAATCTAAAAGCCATACTTCTCAGCAGCTCGAGTTACAATAGGCTTATGGACATCCTCACTGGTCACAAAAACCCTTTAAAGCAAAGTCCTTTATTCATTTCAATTGCAATAATTATTTTTATATACTTAATAAATTAATAAAAACAGGTCCCGATTCCGTCCGGCACATAGATCCCTTCTGTGCGTCCGGCATGTCTGTCCCCGCAGAATCAGAATCGCAAACACTCCTGCACATGCAGACTGGGACTGCGATTCAGTCTGGCATGCAGGAGCAGGACTGCCCCCGGCTAACTCAGTCAGGGCTTTTAAATGGAGCCGTGGTGCCATGGTATCATATTGTCATGGCACCGTGGCTCCATTTAAAAGCCGCAATGCTGGCCGCCTGAAAAAGAGTTTTATTCCCCACAGCCTGACCCCTGATCTAGCCTCCTAAGGCCAGGGTTGGGCTGCAGGGAATAAACCCTGACCCCCCCCCCCCCCCCGCCCCATCTGTGCCTCGGGCAATTAAAAAAAACACATCCAGGGAAGTTATTCCACCTCTGAGGTGGAATAACTTCCCTAGACATTTTACTGGACCTGAATGTACAGGGCCAACATTAGAACCATCCCTGTACGTCCATAAGAACATAAGATCATAAGATATGCCATACTGGGTCAGACCAAGGTTCATCAAGTCCAGTATCCTGTTTCCAACAGTGGCCAATCTAGGTCATACGTACCTAGCAGTTTCCCCAAAAAACACAGGTTCCGCAATGCTTGTACTGGGTCAAACATTGATATCCTGGGTCCCTTCTTAATAATGGTTTATGGACCTTTCCTCCAGGAACTTGTCCAAACCTTTTTTAAACCCAGCTACACTAACAGCCTTTACTACATCCTCCGGTAACAAATTACAGAGTTTGATTACACGTTGAGTGAAAAAATATTTTCTTTTATTAGTCCTAAATAGTTTACCCTGTAGCTTTATTGCATGTCCCCTAATCTTTCTATATTCTGATAAAGTAAACAATCGATCTACGTTTACCCGTTCCACTCCATTCATTAATTTATAGATTTCTATCCTATCTCCCCTCAGCCGTCTCTTTTCCAGGTTAAAGAGCCCTAACCTTTTTAGCCTTCCTTCATAGGAGTATCCTTGCATCCCCTTTACCATTTTGGTGGCTCTTCTCTGAACCTTTTCTAATAACTCTATATCCTTTTTAAGATACGGCGACCAGAATTGCATACAATATTCAACGTGCGGTCTCACCATGGAACCATATAGAGGCATTATAATATCTTTTATTTTATTTTCCATTCCTTTCCTTATGATACCTAGCATTCTATTTGCTCTCTTGGCTGCCACTGCACACTGGGCCAAGGGTTTTAACATGTTATCCACAATGACGCCTAAACCTTTTTCCTGGGTGGTGGTTCCTAATGTGGAACCTTGCATTGTGTAACCATAGTTTGGGTTGTTCTTCCCTAGGTGCATAACTTTGCACTTGTCCACATTAAATTTCATCTGCCATTTTGATGCCTAGTCTTCTAATTTATCAAGATCCTCTTGCAATTTTCCACAATCCTCTTGGGTTTTAACAACTTTAAATAGTTATGTGTCATCTGCAAATTTGATAACCTCACTCGTTATTCCACTTTCCAGGTCACTTATGAATATGTCAAAAAGCAGCGGACCCAGCACAGATCTCTGGGGTACACCACTATTCACATTTCTCAATTGGGAAAATTGGTCATTTAGCCCAACCCTCTGCTTTCTATCTTTTAACCAGTTCTTGATCCACATTAGTACACTGCCTCCTATCCCATGACTCTTTAGTTTTGCCAAAAGTCTCTAATGAGGGAACTTGTCAAAGGTTTTCTGAAAGTCCAGATACACTATATCAACCGACTCACCTTTGTCCACCTGTTTATTCACACTTTCAAAAAACACAACAGATTAGTAAGACAAGATCTTCCTTGTCTAAAGCCATGTTGGCTGTCTCCCATTGCATGCTGAGTAATTTTATTCTTTATGATGGTTTCTACCATTTTTCCCGGTACTGATGTGAGGCTCACCGGTTTGTAGTTTCCCGGATCACCCCTGGAACCCTTTTTAAAAATTGGTGTTACATTGGCGATCCTCCAATCTTTAGGTATTAGAGATGATTTTAATGATAGTTCACAGATTACTAATAGCAGGTCTGCAATCTCATATTTCAGTTCTTTCAACACCCTTGGATGTATACCATCCGGCCCAGGTGATTTGCTACTCTTCAGTTTATCTAATAGTTGTAATACATCTTCTCGATGTATCGATATTTCCTTCAATTCTTCCGCACCTTTAAATACCACTTCAGTCATGGGTAACATCCCTACATCTTCCTCAGTAAAGACCGAAGCAAAGAATTCATTCAGTCTCTCCGCTATCGCCTTGTTGCCTCTTAGTGCCCTTTTAACTCCTCTATCATCTAATGGACCAACTGACTGTCTCACAGGTTTTTTGCTACTAATGTACTTGAAAAAAATCTTTATTTCGCATTTTTGCTTCCACAGCAAGCTTCTTCTCAAATTCTCCCTTTGCCTGCTTTATCAATGCCTTGCATTTGACTTGCCAGTGCTTGTGCTGTTTCCAGGTTTCGTCGTTTGGCTCTTTTTTCCATTTCCTGAAAGATGCTTTTTTGGCAAGAACAGCCTCTCTGACCTCTCTTTAAACCATGCTGGCAGTTTTTGGACTTCCTTCCACCTTTCCTAAAGCGTGGAATACAGCTGGTCTGGGCTGCCAAGATAGTATTTTTCAACAACAGCCAAGCTTGATCTAAGTCTTTAACCTTTGCAACTGCTCCTTTTAGTTTATTCTTAACTATTTTCCTCATTTTATCATAGTCTCCCTTGTGAAAATTAAAAGGTATTACTGTGGATTTTGTGGCCGCGCCCCGTCCGCCTAGGCGGTTGTCTAGTGGGGAGCGCTGGACATCACTCTTCTTTTGTGTAGTTGTGGGTTTGCTTTGTTAGCAATTCGAGTGGAAGAGGATCACAGGACAATTTGTTAACTTAAATTGCTTTTTATTTATTTATTTCTGGAACCAATTTTGGCAAACGACCTTGCTGAGGCAAATGACCTGGATAAGGCAAACAATATTGCAAACTGAAAATACAGGATATTTTCTCCCTTAAACTTCTCAGCAATATTTCTTCAAGTAGTTTCTTCACTCTTGATACTTTTAGCTTCTTTCATTAAACAAAAGCAGTGTAACATTTTTTAAATGCACAGTTTTCCAAAAACTTCTGTAAGACAGTTTTTGACCTTTAACTCTCAGCTGCTACAGATTAGGATATCTCTCCTGTGCTGCCTCCTGGTTTAAAACCGCTAGCCCTGTTAACCTGGCTTCTTCAGAGATACAATTGGCTGCTTTTAAACAAGGAGGTTCTTGTGACTTCTTGTCTGCTTTTCACCTTGGCACACAATAACACCAGCACAGATTATCTTCTTAACCTGTTACCCACAGCTTCTTATAAAAGCATTAAACACGGCTTATACAAATCCCACACTCCATGGATTCTGCAGAGGATATTGGAGAGTCTGAGTATAGCTCTACTTCCATTTCTTCTGGGGTGCTATAACACTCAGGGCTTGGGACACGTTCTGGAACGCTATGCTTCACTTCTTTTAAAAGCTTAAGAACTTTTCCCCATTTTAACTTCTGGCTTCCCCTTTTTACCGGGTCAAAAGCTCTTGCCCTTCTTTCACTTAGCCACTCCTGTTCAGGACACACACAAGTTGCTTTACTGGCAGAAACCCTCTTTTTAACTGGTTTTCTGTACTGCCTAATCACAGACTCAGGACTTGAGCTGTTACTTTCAGAATCAGTCATATACTCCTGACGTCTTCCCCAGCTCCACTCATGCCCACAACCTTTGCACTTGCCTTGGGAGTTATGGCTGGTCCCCTTTGAACCTCCAGGCCCTACAGCTTTATACTGCTGTTTCTTCCCCTGGTTCCTCTGGACTCTTGGCCTCTCCTCCTGGCTTTTAGCATGCAGTTTTCCTTGAGCACGTCCTCTCTCTGCTTTTGCTTCAGCTGCTGAATCTGTATCCTCTCTTCCTGGATCTGTTGCCTCTCTCCCTGTTGCCTGCCCACTTCCTGAGTGACGCAGCTTAAATATCCTGCAGCTTGTTTCCTTCTCTGGCCCCACCCCCTCTCTGCCTGCACGAGCTCTAGAGGCTGGGTGTGGCTTCAAGCTATCCCTATTGGTGTGTGTTCTAGCTTCTTTCTCTGCCTGGGAGCTATGCTGTAGTGAGCCCTTCCCCCGCTCATGAGAAAAAAAACTCTTTTTTTCCAGTTTTAAAAGGCTCAACTACCTGCGCATCACCACATATCCCCCCCCTTAAGCTATTACCGGCTGACGCCACAACCCGCGCACAGCTGGTAATCCTAGACAGTGCATCTGCGTTGGTATGAAGCTTCCCGGCCCTATGCTGTATGCGGAAATCAAATTCCTGGAGAGCCATATACCAGCGCGTCACACGTGCATTACTGTCCTTCATTTTGTTTAACCACTGTAATGCGGCGTGATCAGTGACCAACAGAAACCGTCGTCCGGTTAAATAAAAGCGTAACGCCATTACCGCCCACCTTATTGCAAGGCATTCGTGCTCAATTGTCGAATACTTTCTCTCCGGAGGGGTAAGCTTACGGCTTAAGAACATCACGGGATGTTCCGTTCCCTCGTGTTTCTGTGACAACACTGCTCCAAGGCCCGTTTCCAAAGCATCGGTTTGGACGATAAAAGCTTGGTTAAAATCCACCCCGCGCAAAACCGGTGCCTCACACAACTTTTCTTTCAATATTTTAAAGGCCTGTTCCGCGATCCCAGACCACTGCAACTGTGTAGGGGCATTCTTTTTAAGCATCTTGGTAAGAGCTGCACTCTCCGTTGCGAAATGTGGGATAAACCGGCGGTAATAGCCGATTAGGCCCAAAAAGCTCCGAAGTTGCTTCTTCGTCTGCGGCTTCGGGAACGTCCTAACGCTCTCTACTTTATCCAAGAGCGGCTTTACTATACCATGGCCGACCAAGTGTCCCAAATACTTTACTTCAGTCGCACCAAACATACACTTAGCCGGGTTGAGCGTGAGGCCTGCCCGCCTCATCGCCTCCAACACAGCCTTGACCCGAACCAAATGCTCATCCCACCGCAAGCTTTGGATGACGATGTCATCCATATACGCTGTCGCGTAAGACTGGTGTGGGCGGAGGACCATGTCAACTAACCGCTGACACGTCGCTGCAGCCCCATGAGGACCAAAGGGCATCCGGCGAAATTGGAATAGTCCAATTGGCGAACTAAATGCGGTCTTTTGGCAAGATTCCCTGGTGAGGGGAATCTGCCAATACCCTTTGGTCATGTCTAATGTGGTCAAGTAAGTGACTCGTCCTAAACGATCCAAGAGTTCCTCTATTCGAGGCATAGGGTAGGTGTCAAACCTGGAGATGTCATTAACCTTACGAAAGTCAATACAAAACCGTAGTGACCCATCAGGTTTTGGCACTAACACTATTGGGTTGTTCCAGGGGCTTTTAGACTCCTCTATTATTCCCAACCTCAACATTTCCTGGACCTGCCTTATGACCTCCGCATGCTTTGCCTCAGGGAGTCTGTAGGGGCGTTGGCGGACTACTTCGCCATATGGGGTGACTATCTCATGTGCCACCAGGTTTGTCTCCCCTGGTAAAGGGGTAAGGACATCTGAGAACCCACCCAGCAATTTGGACATTGCCTCCCGCTGAGCCCATGAGAGATCCTCTCCCATCCTGAGTACCTGCTCTGCTTTACTATCCACGAGCTGTGGGCCTAAGTCCTCCTCTTCCCTCTCCACACAATTAGCAGTCAAACCCTTTATCTCAGCTTTCCCTGTAGAGCCAAAGCCACCCGAACCCCGGGCAGTAGGGGATAACTCATCCACCTCCTCTATGGGTGGGAACCCTACCCGCTCACAAATAAATTGAGCAATGCGATCCCCCACACTCACCCTAAAATCCTCGCATGCAAAATTAAATAAGAGTACTTTTATGGATCCCCGGTAATCCGGATCAATGACCCCTGCCCCCACATTAATAAAATTTTTGAGAGCCATCCCTGACCGAGGGGCAATTCGGCCATAACAGCCAGGCGGTATTTCCACCTGGATGCCCGTCTCTACTAGGGCCTTCCCCTGTCTTGGTACGACCGTATCCACAGCACTGCAGAGGTCAACCCCTGCAGCCTGCTCTGTCGCCCGCTTGGGCACCGTAGCCTCCGGGGTGGTCCTACAGACCTTAAGTATAAACTTAGGCTTTGGGTCGGTTTTTTCCCTCTGGGGCTCTTTCTTCCCTCCCTGTTTACCCGTGGTTCCAAACAAAGGAGCGGGTAGAAAGCTGGCTCTTCCCTTCCTGTGAGTGTTTCTGGCAGGAGTGATTAAGTCCCCCTGGAAGGATGTCCCTGGCACCGGGTCTTCCTGAGGGCTATTTCCTTTTTCTATGGGCTTATAACCTGTACGGGTAGTAATCATACCTTTTTTACTGTCCTTTAGCTTGGGGTCAGCCACCTTTCCTAACTGGGGTAAAGTTTTCTCCCTGGCTGCGGTATTTTCAGTAGCCCTATTTTCTCCTAGCCTGGGGTCAGCAACCTTTCCTATCTGGGGTAAGGTTTTCTCCCTGGCTAAATTACCTGCTTGTGGAAAGGTAGCTGGTTGGTTGGCTTCACCCTGCAACTCTTCCGCTAAACCCTTCCTGAACTGTGGCCAGTCACGGCCCAGAACTACCTCGTGTGGAAGCTTGGGTACTATGGCCACCTCCATCTGTTTTCTCAGGCCTACTCCCTCTATTATCACAGACTGTACAGGGTAGGTAGAAGCGGCGCCATGGACACAGCGTATCCTAATATGATTCCCAGAGGTCCGTGGCGAGGGTTCGTCTTTCGCCTCTATTTGTTGCCAGAGCCTCTGGGAAATCATAGATTGGTCTGCGCCTGAGTCCAATAATGCCTCCGTTGGTATCCCCTCTACCTCCACCCTCAACAGGAACCCTTCTCCTGCCTCTCTGTGCTGGGTTGTTATCAAGGCCTTCTTGGCTCTACAGTCCCTCTTTAAATGACCAGCTTCTCCGCACGAGAAACACTTTCTCTGCATTTTATATCCTTTATACAGTTTTACATTTCCTTCTGTACATTCCTCAAGCTTGGCCTTCCTTTCTAGTGACTCCATTTGGTTGTTTTTGAAAACACCCCCTCTCTCTGGGCTTAACTTGTTAGCCTCCAGAAAGCGGTCGGTCAAAGCAATGGCCTCCCGAGTGTTCTTGCAATCTTGGAGTACTAGGAAGGTTTGCACGCTGCTTGGTACAGACTCCATGTATTGCTCTAGGATAATTGCATCTAATATAGACTCCATATCCTTCATTTCTGGCATCAGCCACTTGTACACCAGGCCTTTCACACGGTGATACAATGCCTGAGGCGTCTCACCTGGCCTCAACTTGCATGTGCGCAACTGCCTGCGATAGACCGCCGGATTCAAACCTAAGCGATCTTTCACCGCCTGTTTTACATCCTCATAATTTTTAACTAAACCAGCAGGCATAGCTCTGTAGGCCGCTAAGGCTTTGCCCGTGAGAGAAGCGGCAAACCTTAGCGCCCACTGCTCTTTTGGCCATCCGGCTAAGAGAGCTATCCTCTCGAAAGCCTCAATGCAATCCTCCACATCATCCTCTTTCGTGAGGCGCCCACCTGAGAAAGTCCCAGTCCCTGGCCAGTCCCAACCCTGAAAACCTGCCCCTGCACCTGGCACAGTCTTGGCAGCATCTTCTTTCTTTCCTTGGGCCTTCAGCCAGCTGGACATGGCTTCTATGAGGGGTGCTTGCTGTGACTGGAACAGCGCCTTCGCCTGCTCCAGGCTCTGCATGGACAACGCCTGTTGTTTGGCAATCTGGCCAGCGGCCCAGTCCAGGATGTCTCGTGACTCCATGTTTTCCTGTGGAGAGAACAAAAAGACAAAAACACCAAGTGCGGACTTTTTTCTTTTTCTTTTCCCCTGCCTTGGTGATTACTTTCCCCACAGCCACCCTCTTACACCAGTGCCATCCAGATCAACCCTCCAGCCTACGGGTTACCTGGTTCTGGTGCAGAGTCTCACTTTGTCAACTCCGTTGATCCGGAATCCAGCTCCACCGCCCCTCCGGATTTTCCTTTCTGCTCTGCAGACCTGGGGTTGACTCGGCTGCTCCTGGGGATGTCTCTCCTTCGCCTTTCGTCCGGCTTGCCTTTCTAGCGTGCCAACTTGCTTCCAGCGAAAAATCCAACTTGCTACGCCACCTGTGGCCGCGCCCCGTCCGCCTAGGCGGTTGCCTAGTGGGGAGCGCTGGACATCACTCTTCTTTTGTGTAGTTGTGGGTTTGCTTTGTCAGCAATTCGAGTGGAAGAGGATCACAGGACAATTTGTTAACTTAAATTGCTTTTTATTTATTTATTTCTGGAACCAATTTTGGCAAACGACCTTGCTGAGGCAAATGACCTTGATAAGGCAAACAATATTGCAAACTGAAAATACAGGATATTTTCTCCCTTAAACTTCTCAGCAATATTTCTTCAAGTAGTTTCTTCACTCTTGATACTTTTTAGCTTCCTTCATTAAACAAAAGCAGTGTAACATTTTTTAAATGCACAGTTTTCCAAAAACTTCTGTAAGACAGTTTTTGACCTTTAACTCTCAGCTGCTGCAGATTAGGATATCTCTCCTGTGCTGCCTCCTGGTTTAAAACCGCTAGCCCTGTTAACCTGGCTTCTTCAGAGATACAATTGGCTGCTTTTAAACAAGGAGGTTCTTGTGACTTCTTGTCTGCTTTTCACCTTGGCACACAATAACACCAGCACAGATTATCTTCTTAACCTGTTACCCACAGCTTCTTATAAAAGCATTAAACACGGCTTATACAAATCCCACACTCCATGGATTCTGCAGAGGATATTGGAGAGTCTGAGTATAGCTCTACTTCCATTTCTTCTGGGGTGCTATAACACTCAGGGCTTGGGGCACGTTCTGGAACGCTATGCTTCACTTCTTTTAAAAGCTTAAGAAGTTTCCCCCATTTTAACTTCTGGCTTCCCCTTTTTACCGGGTCAAAAGCTCTTGCCCTTCTTTCACTTAGCCACTCCTGTTCAGGACACACACAAGTTGCTTTACTGGCAGAAACCCTCTTTTTAACTGGTTTTCTGTACTGCCTAATCACAGACTCAGGACTTGAGCTGTTACTTTCAGAATCAGTCATATACTCCTGACGTCTTCCCCAGCTCCACTCATGCCCACAACCTTTGCACTTGCCTTGGGAGTTATGGCTGGTCCCCTTTGAACCTCCAGGCCCTACAGCTTTATACTGCTGTTTCTTCCCCTGGTTCCTCTGGACTCTTGGCCTCTCCTCCTGGCTTTTAGCATGCAGTTTTCCTTGAGCACGTCCTCTCTCTGCTTTTGCTTCAGCTGCTGAATCTGTATCCTCTCTTCCTGGATCTGTTGCCTCTCTCCCTGTTGCCTGCCCACTTCCTGAGTGACGCAGCTTAAATATCCTGCAGCTTGTTTCCTTCTCTGGCCCCACCCCCTCTCTGCCTGCACGAGCTCTAGAGGCTGGGTGTGGCTTCAAGCTATCCCTATTGGTGTGTGTTCTAGCTTCTTTCTCTGCCTGGGAGCTATGCTGTAGTGAGCCCTTCCCCCGCTCATGAGAAAAAAACTCTTTTTTTTCAGTTTTAAAAGGCTCAGCTACCTGCGCATCACCACAATTTCCGTACTATCCCTCCTCCTCTAATTAAATCAAAGGCGATCATGCTATGATTACTATTGCCAAGTGGCCCCAACACCCTTATCTCTTGCACTAGATCTGGTGTTCCACTAAGGACTAGGTCTAATATAGCTTCCCCTCTGGTCGGTTCATGAACCAGCTGCTCCAAGAAGCAGTCATTTATGTCATCTAGGAACTTTATCTCCCTAGCATGTCCTGCCGTGACACTGACCCAGTCGATACCGGGGTAATTGAAATCACACATTATTATTACTGCACTGTAAGTTTTATTAGCTTCCTTGATTTCTTTGAGCATTTCATCATCCATTTGTTCATTCTGGCCCGGTGGTCGATAGTACACCCCCACTGCTATCGCCTTCCCCTTTTTACATGGAATTTCAATCCATAGAGATTCTACAGCAAATTTTGTTTCCTGCAAAACTTTAATCCTTTCTGACTCAATGCCCTCTCTAACATAGAGCGCAACCCCTCCATCAATTTGATCAACTCTATCATTACGATATAGTTTGTACCCAGGTATCACAGTGTCCAACTGGTTGTCATCCTTCCACCATGTCTCTGATATTCCAATCATATCTATCCTCTCATTTAGTGCTATATATTCTAACCCTCCCATCTTAGTTTTTAGACTTCTAGCATTTGCATACAAGCATTTTAGAGACTGTATTTTATTCATATTAATTTGGCTATTGGTAGACATGGGTAATTTGGGATCTTTAAGCTCTGTCTGCTCCATACTCGAGAGCATTTGGGCTACTTTACTCTTTTTTGGAACCTCTCTGCTTTTGGTAGTATCCTTCAAGGATACATTCTTCTGAACCATCCGCTCTTGGGCGACTGTCGGCTGTCCCCTATTATCTAGTTTAAAAGCTGCTCTATCTCCTTTTTAAAGGTTAATGCCAGCAGCCTGGTTCCATCCCGGTTAAGATGAAGCCCATCCCTTCGGAAGAGCCCCTCCTTTCCGCAGAATGTTCCCCAGTTCCTAACAAATCCAAACCCCTCATCTCTGCACCATTGTCTCATCCATGCATTGAGAGTCCGGAGCTCTGCCTGCCTTTTGGGTCCTGCACATGGAACGGGAAGCATTTCGGAGAATGCTACCCTGGAAGTTCTGGATTTCAACTTCCTACCTAAAAGCCTAAATTTAGGCTCCAGAACCTCCCTACCACATTTTCCTATGTCATTGGTACTGACATGTACCAAGACAGCAGACTCCTCCCCAGCACTATCTAAGACCTTATCTAGGTGGCGCGTGAGGTCCACTACCTTCGCACCAGGCAGGCATGTTACCAGGCGATCCTCATGTCCACCAGCCACCCAGCTATCTACATGCCTAATGATCGAATCACCAACTATAACGGCTGTCCTAACCCTTCCCTCATGGGCACATGGCCCTGGAGAATCTTCCTCGGTGCAAGAGGGTTTTACATCACCTGGAGGACATGTCCTAGTTACAGGATCACTTCCTGCCACACCAGGGTGATGCTCTCCTGTCACGTGACCTCTCTCCTCCATGGCAACAGGGATGCTGCCAGACTCGAGGTGGGACTTCAGGACAATATCCCTGTAGGTCTCGTCTATGTACCTCTCTGTCTGTCTTATGTTTTCCAATTCTGCTACTCTAGCCTCTAGAGAACAGACTCGTTCCCTGAGAGCAAAGAGCTCCTTGCACCTAGTGCACACGTAAGACCTCTCACCAACTGGGAGAAAATCATACATGTGACACTCAATGCAAAAGACTGGAAAGCCCCCATCTCGCTGCTGGACTGCTGTCTGCATCTTAGTTTTAAGTTTTTGTTTAGATCTTTAAGTTCTTTACTTACTAAGGGTTGCCAATAAAACTGTACCTAATACGTTTAATATACCTTGTTCACCTGAAGCTTAATTAATCTCAGGTCCTTAGTGTATGACTGATTTGGGTAACGAACTTCACCTGAGAGCACCTCCTGTCTTTTAAAATGTGTAAGTACCTATAAAGCTACGATTATCCCAGGTGTGGGTGGGTGTGGGTGTGGGTGGGTGTGGGTGCCTGCCCAGACTCTGCCCCCAGGCCGCCCATTCCTTGCCCCCATCTAACTTCCCTGCACAACCAGCAAGGACATTATTTGGGGACAGGAGAAGCCACGAATAGCGAGGATGGACATCCCGGTGGGACGTCCATCCTGCTAGTCGTGGCTGAGAATAACCCCCTTAGCTTCTATCGATATCCAGCAAATGTTGTTACAATCAACATGGCCACATTTTGCTCATGAGTTGCATCAGGAGAGTGTTGTGAAGAATCCAATTGGCTGCAAATGTGCTGTACGATAAACATACAGCGGATATGTTTTATAATGATGAACAATACTGTCACACAACTGTCTTGTAGAGAAGTACTGTAATTTCAGGATACCCCCCTTATGGTAAACACTTGATACATTTAAATGACCAACATACATTAAATGTGCTTAAAGAAATTTTTTTATCTGACCTAAAGAACGCAGTAATATTGTTGAAATCAAGGGTAAACAATGTCACTTTAAAAATTCATTCTTCAAACTTTTACTTACTTGCAAGATACTGAGTACGCCTCTTCATTCCCTGGTCGGCGCTATAATAAGAAAAATTCTTTGGCATCTGTTATTTAAAAAACACCACCACCAATCAAGTGGAACCAGAACCAGAATGACATCAGTGGCAATCAGCTTAAGACAGTATCCCAGCTCTACCGATACGGAATTCAAGTCCAAAAAAAATAAAATAAAATAATGCAGACAACAAATCAATCAAACAGGCATGAAATATATGCATAAAAACATTAACTGCACAGGAGTTTATAAAATTACTCTCAAGAATCAAGTAATTTTATAACTGGACACCTTGTTTAAGGCATCCAAAGCACATCTATAAGGATGTTTTATAGAGAAAAGTGGCCAAAAACATACCTTAATTGAAGGTGTGATTGTTTACACCAGTCCTAGAAGTAGGCACATATAGTATTTTACATCTATGAACATACAGGTGTGCTCCTCCTTAGTTAGAACCAAACTCCACCCCTGTGCATGCCCACAATGAATGTACATGCCATGAAATTAATGTGCCTACTTTTACACTGGTCATGATTTCTATAAAAGACCATTTACATGTGGAAATGACTAACAAGCCAACCATTAGAAGTCTAATTTCACACATAGAAGTAGGCGTCCTCTTATGAAATTACCCCATGAGAGGCTTATTTTAGAACACTGCCTTCTCCCCTAAGCCCACCTCCCGCCATACTCCTTTCTGTATTTCTGTGGATAACACTCTACTCCTCCCTCTTCCTCGGCTCGCAATCTCGGGGTCATCTTTGACTCTTTCCGCTCCTTCTCCACACATCTGTCTCTTCTTTCCTTATAACATTGGCAAAATTCACCCTTTCCTTTCTGAGCACACTACTGTGACCCTTATCCATTCTCTAGTCACCTCCCATCTAGACTATTGCAACCTCCTCTTCACTGGTCTTCCAATGAATCATCTCTCCCTACTTTAATCTATTCAAAACTAAGGTGCACGACTAATCTCCCATCAATGTTGCTATGTTCATGTTACCTCTCTTTTCAAGTCACTTCAATGGCTCCCTATCCATTTCCACATCAAGTTCATATTTCTACTACTGACCTATAAGTGTCTTCATTCGGCTACTCCTCACTACCTTTCCTCTATTATGCTGGAAACAAAATTTTCTGTAGAATCTCTATGGATTGAAATTCCATGTAAAAAGGGGAAGGCGATGGTGGTGGGGGTGTACTATGGACCGCCTGGCCAGAAAGAACAAATGGATGATGAAATGCTCAAAGAAATCAGGGAAGCTAACAAAAGTTACAGAACAGTAATAATAATGGGTGATTTGAATTACCCCAGTATTGACTGGGTCAGTATCATGGCAGGACATGCTAGGGACATAAAGTTTCTAGATGAAATAAATGACTGCTTCTTGGAGCAGCTGGTTCATGAACCGACCAGGGGAAGCCATTTTGGACTTAGTCCTTAGTGGAACACCAGATCTGGTGCAAGAGATAGGGGTGTTGGGGCCACTTGGCAATAGTGATCATAGCATGATCGCGTTTGATTTAATTAATGGAGGAGGGATGGTAAGGAAATCCACAGTACTACCTTATAATTTTCAAAAGGGAGACTATGATAAAATGAGGAAAATAGTTAAGAAAAAACTAAAAGGAGCAGTTGCAAAGGTCAAAGACTTACATCAAGCTTGGGTGTTGTTTAAAAATACTATCTTGGAAGCCCAGACCAGCTGTATTCCACACTTTAAGAAAAGTGGAAGTCCAAAAAACTGCCAGCATGGTTTAAAGGTGAGGTCAGAGAGGCTGTTGTTGCCAAAAAAGCATCTTTCAGGAAATGGAAAAAAGATCCAAATGACGAAAACTGGAAACAGCACAAGCACTGACAAGTTAAATGCAAGGCATTGATAAGGCAGGCAAAGAGAGAATTTGAGGAGAAACTTGCTGTGGAAGCAAAAACACGTAATAAAGACTTTTTCAAGTACATTCGTATGCAAAAACCTGTGAGAGAGTCAGTTGGACCATTAGATGATAGAGGGGTAAAAGGGGCAGTAAGAGGGGACAAGGCTATAGTAGAGAGACTAAATGATTTCTTTGCTTTAGTCTTTACTGAGGAAGATGTAGGGATGTTACCCATGACTGAAGTGGTATTTAAAGGTGATACTGCAGAGGAACTGAAAGAAATATTGATACACAGGGAAGATGTATTACAACTATTTGATAAACTGAAGAGTAGCAAATCACCTGGACCGGATGGTATACATCCAAGGGTGTTGAAAGAACTGAAATATGAGATTGCAGACCTGCTATTAGTAATTTGTGAACTATAATTAAAATGATCTGTAATACCTGAAGATTTTTAAAAAGGGTTCCAGGGGTGATCTGGGAAACTACAGACCGGTGAGCCTGATGTCAGTACCAGGAAAAATGGTAGAAACCATTATAAAGAACAAATTTACTCATTATGTAGATAGTCATGGCTTAATGGGAGACAGCCAACATGGCTTTAGACAAGGAAGATCTTGTCTTACAAATCTGTTAAGTTTTTTTGATGGTGTGAATAAACAGGTAGGCAAAGGTGAGTCGGTTGATATAGTGTATCTAGACTTTCAGAAAGCCTTTGACAAGGTCCCTCATAAGAGACTTTTGGCAAAACTAAAAAGTCATGGGATAGGTGGCAGTGTACTATTGTGGATCAGGAACTGATTAAAAGATAGAAAGCAGAGGGTAGGGCTAAATAGCCAATTTTCCCAATGGAAAAAGGTGAATAGTGGAGTATCCCAGGGATCTGTGCTGGTTCCGCTACTTTTTGACATATTCATAAATGACCTGGAAAAGGGAACAACGAGTGAGGTTATCAGATTTTCAGATGACACAAAACTATTTAAAGTTGTTAAAACCCAAGAGGATTGTGGAAAATTGCAAGAGGATCTTGATAAATTGGAAGACTGGGCATCCAAATGGCAGATGAAATTTAATGTGGACAAGTGCAAAGTTATGCACCTAGGAAAGAACAACCGAAACTATGGTTACACGATGCAAGGTTCCATATTGGGAACCACTCCCCAGGAAAAAGATTTAGGCATCATTGTGGATAACATGTTGAAACCCTCGGCCCCGAGTGCAGCAGCGGCAAAGAGAGCAAATAAAATGTTAGGTATCATAAGGAAAGGAATGGAAAATAAAACAACGGATATTATAATGGCTCTGTATCATTCCATGGTGAGACCGCACCTTGAATATTGTGTGCAATTCTGGTCGCCGTATCTTAGAAAGGATATAGCGTTATTAGAAAAGGTACTTAGAAGAGCCACCAAAATGGTAACGGGGATGGAAGGATACTCCTATGAAGAGAGGCTAAGAAGATTGGGGCTCTTCAACCTGGAAAAGAGACAGCTGAGGGGAGATATGATAGACGTCTACAATTAATGAATGGAGTGGAACGGGTAAACGTAGATCGATTGTTTACGTCATCAGCATATAAAAAGACTAGGGGATATGCAATGAAGCTACAGAGTAACCTATTTAAGACTTATAAAAGAAAATATTTTTTCACTCAACGTGTAATCAAACTCTGGAATTTGTTACCGGAGGATGTAGCAAAAGCTGCTAGTGTAGCTGGGTTTAAAAAACGTTTGGACAAGTTCCTGGAGGAAAGGTCCATAAACCATTATTAAAAGGGACCCAGGATATCACTGCTTGACACAATACAAGCATTGAGGAACCTGTGTCTTTTGAGGAGACTGCTAGGTACTTATGACCTTGATTGGCCACTGTTGGAAAGAGGATACTGGGCTTGATGGACCTTGGTCTGACCCAGTATGGCATATCTTATGTTCTTATGTCTCCCTACACCCCTCCTCGGGAAGTCTGCCTCTTTTGATAGATTCCTTCTATCTGTGCCCTTCTCTTCCACTGCCAACTTCAAACTTCAGTCTTTCTACCTTACTACTTCATATGCATGGAACGAACTATCTGAATAAATACATCAGGCTCCATCTGTGGCTCTGTTCAAATCCAGCTAAAAACGTACTTCTTTTAGACTGCTTTATGGATCCTGATACCATTAATCTCTTGGTCGCCACCTACGTGAACCATTCCATTCTGCTAGATATGCCCTAGTCCCTAGTTGTGTTGTCTGTCTTGACTAGGCTGTAAGCTCTTATGATCATGGATTGTCTCTTACATGCCTCTGTACAGTGGTCAGCATGCCATGTAGCACATACAAATGGTAGGCAGTAGTATTAGTATTAGTTTTGTGCATTATAGGCAGTGGGGTAAAAATCTCATGCTAATTGCCTAGCACATGATGGGGCAGGGAATGGACAGGTTAGGGCTAGAAGATGGATGTTGATTGCACATTGCAGTTAGCGTAGGGGTAATTTCTGCACACTGTCAATGTTGCAATTAGCATGAGTGCACTTAATGCCACCTCGATGGGTGGCATTGCATTTATGTGCATTAATTGCGAATGCATTATTAGCACGGTGAAGTACTTTTCTGTGTGGTAACTATAATGGACATGCTGGCCCCCCTTGTCAGTTAGCATCGGACAGCTACACCTACTGCATGTTAGTTTTCACTCCAATCGCACAGTAAGTGCAGAAACTTGCCAAACTTTACTAAACACAGCCCTTCATGAAATTGTTTCAAAAAAGATGCCATGGGCCCGATATTCAGTTGAGCGGGCTATATGCCATGTGGGCACATAGCTCTGTCCGCTGACCTCTAAACCCAGACATTCAGTGCTGTGGTGAGGGAATTCACCCACAGAGCCTAACTGGGTAGTGGCGATGCTGGACCGTTACCCGATTAGGCTATGTGAGCCAAAAGCTCGCCTAGTTTTAGCCGTGGATTGCTAACTGGGTAGTGGTTCAATATCACCCCCAACACCCCCCAGTGCTAACCGGATAACATCAGGGCACGTAGAGGACATAGATGGGAATATTCAATGGCACTAACCATATCAGGCCCTATGTGTCCTTATAAAATGGCACCACGAAAGCTGCTGAAATCGGGGCTAAAATATAGCCGCGCACACTTATACCCTCACCAGAGTTGATGTAAATATTGGTGGCTGAAGTATGCACATAAGTGCATATTTTATAGCTACATATGTATTTATGATTGCACCCACACTGTGCTCAAACCATGCCTCCAAATATGCTTACTCTGGGGTCCCATAAAGTATACACTTTCCCATCATCACGAGGCAATTTTATGAGGCCTTTGGTGTACAACGGGGTTTATGTACGAATCGTCTTTTATAAAATGACTTCCTAAGAAATCACTTCATTTGTTTGTTTTTGCTGGAATATATAAATGAACCATTCTAATCTTTTTAGAATAGAATGCTAGGAGTTATAATTGTTAAAATGCAGAAATTTAGTGCTTAAAATAAAAAATACGGAACTGTATAGTATGTATAGATCTATTCTTTTATATTGCAGAAAGATCTTTAACAAAATAAATGTAAAACTATTAATTAATTTTGTAAATATGTAGTTGACAGCAGAAACCCAAATATAGAATTATTGTGTTCAGACAAGAGGTGAATACAATTATTATGGAGCCCACCTGAAGTAAGAAATGTCTGTACCCAGTATGAGGGTAATTTTATAATCAGTCACCTAGTTAAAGGCACCCAATGCATGCCTATTTTAAGCCAAGCATGCCAACCTTTCTTCATAAAATACTAGTGTAAGTGACTGAAAACGCACCTTCATTTAAGGTGCAATCACTTATACCAGTCCTATTTATTTATTTATTTATTTTTATTTATTCTTTTCTTCTATACCGCCCCTTCCAGAGATCAAGGGCGGTTTACAGGGAACCGTTAAACAATTTTATATAGTTTTACATGGAACAGTAGTTGTAACTATATACAGGTAAACATTGTAAGCAACTGTGTCAAAAACTATTTACAAAGAACTATAAACATATGTTACAATGAACAATCGATCTTGTGTACGTTCTGGAAGTTATTTTCTTCTTCTTTTCTTACGTAATACATACTGGGGGGTTATTAACGGTGGTTCTGTCGGGGTTAGTCGTTTGCAGGTTCAGGAGGTTGGTGGGATTGTTTCTGTGACTGCTGGGGTGTGGCTCTTGGGAGGTAGGGGATTTAAAAATGCTCGGTGAAGAGGTGGGTTTTGAGTTCTTTTCTGAATAGCTGAAGGTTCTTCATCATGCGAAGAGTTTATTGGGAGTTCGTTCCAGAGGTTGGGGGCAGCAAATGAGAAGGCTCTGGAGCTTGTAGTTTTCTTTGTTTTTCTGAAGGTTTTGTGCATGTTGAGAGAGTGGATTGCATTTTGTCTACGTGTTCTTGATTCTGATGGAAAGTGTAGGAGGGTGGTCAGGTGTGAGGGGGAGATGTTGTTAAGGAGTTTGAATGTTGTTAGGAGTATTTTATATTTTATTCGGTTATTTATGGGGAGCCAATGTAGTTCAAGCAGCATAGGGGTCACGTGGTCAGTTAGACGCGCTTTTGATATTACCTTAGCACAGATGTTCTGGGCTCTTTGTAATAGATATGTATTCTTAAGTGGCAGGCCAATTAGGAGACTATTACAATAGTCGAAGTGGGGGTGATGAGTGTGCCGACTACAGATCTAAAATCATGTGTGTCGAGGAGGGGTCTTAGGTGTTGTATGGTCTTGAGTTTATAGAATATAGTTTTTACTGTCTGTTTTATGTGAGGTAGAATGGTGAGTGTGTGGTCTAATATTACCCCTAGGTACTTTACTTTTTTTTTGACAGGTATAGTAGTATTGTTGATTGTGATGGTTGTTGGGTAGGTGGCATCAGCATTAGGTTTTCTTGTTACAAACATTGCTTCTGTTTTTTAAAGGTTAATGTTGAGATAGTTGGTTTCTAGCCAGGAGTTGGTCTCATTCATGCATTCGGACAGGTTGTTGTATGAGGGGCTGTTAGTGTTTATGGGGATAGCAAGCATGATGTCGTCAGCATAGATAAAATGGTTAATTTTGTGTTTTTTAAATATGTTTGTAATAGGCTGTAGGTATAAATTGAAAAGGAGGGCGGAGAGGGCTGAGCCTTGAGGGATTTCCTGTCCTTGAGAAAATGTCTCTGATGTGTCTTGGCCTATTTGGACACGTATCAATCTGTGCGAAATATAAGACATGAACCATTTGAGGACTGTCCCTCCTATTCCTAGGTTTTCTAGTCTATTAATTAGTGTGTTGTGGTTGATATTATCGAATGCAGCGGATATATCTATGAAAAGGAGTAGGAAACCCTGGTTATTGTCATCTGTACTTCTGATGAGAAAATCCATCAGAGTTATTAGTTATAAGTCCTAGAGTTGATGCAAATGCCCACGCCTAAATCTATGAAGAACACTTATAAATTAGATGATTTTATAATAATTTACACATATACTTGTGCACTCTGCCTATGCACTCGCAGACTCCAGCCTTGTGCATGCCCACAGTCAAAGTACACACCATGGGATCTGCATACATAAATGACTGAAAAACTGAGATTTAGGTGATTTCATACAAAATTACCCCCTATGTGTCTATGGGAAAAAATGCTTAGTACATATGGCCCTTTGTCCTTTGCAAGGCTGAATTTACATGATGAGGACATTTACCTGGATAAAATAGTAGGGTTGGACTTTGCCCTGTTGTATCCAACAAAAAGTATGCATGAACTTTCACATTCTGCATGCTTTTAGCAGAGCTAAAAAGAGACATTCCCTGGGCCATGTTTAGGTTGGGGAATAAAGTGACACATAGGCATGACATTTTCATAAGCTTGTATGCTATTTCACCCCCTCTGCCACCTGCACAAATAGTAGGTATAAAATCTGTAATAAGTTTAATGCAGACACTTAAATGTGGCCACGTGTGTAGGGAGTCATTCCATTCCACGTTTAGCGGATCTGGATATCCGATCCGGACATCCAGAACTGCTAAACACCTGGATCGCACTGGCAGAAACAGAGCTCCCTGCAAGTATAGCCAACTTGTGCGGGAAGCTCTGTTCATGGGCGGGAGGGGGTGTTTCCGGGGAGGAATGAGGGCGGGGAGTGGGCAGCCTCATGGCTCCAGATGTACAAGGCCATTTAAATGGGATACTTATTCCACCTCAGAAGTGGAATAAGTCCCCCTGGATGTCAGGGGATGCCAGAGTCGGGCCCAGAAACCAAGGTGAGGGGGTGCAGGGGGTTCCCCGCAGCCTGACTCTGGCCATGGAAGGCCCATTCGGGGGTCAGGCTGCAGGGAAAGAAGATAGTGAGGTTTGGCCCATGATTGTGGCTCCTGCATAGGACCCATGCTTCCGCCAATCAATGCAGGAACCTGATTGACCTAGCCGGGTAGCTGACTGGACGTCTGCAGTGCCTGAATCAGGGCATATCCCAGACGTCCAGCTGCTATGCTGTGAGTCTGCTTCCACAGGGATGTCTAGCCCCCATGGGAGCAAAATCGGGTGCATCTCCGGGACATCTGGTCGTCTGCACATCCAGACGGCCCAGAGACACACAACTTGGAATTGGCCTCATAGCATATATAGGCATGCTTACAAAACCACATTTAGCATGATGTGCTGACAGTAAGATGTGTCTCCCCATGGTAACAGAAGGGGACAAGCCAGGCACACCCTCAACAGTTAGCACAGGTCTATGCCACCTCCTGCGCTAATTTTGGGAATTTACCTTGCACTAACAGTGCATTTTAGTAAACATGCCCCATAAAATGGGCTATTGAAAATTAGGAGTGTACATTTTTGTTTTATTTCATTTTGTAGGAGCAGATGCTATTGCATGTACTTTGCACTAAACAGCATATTCCATTACTGAAAGGTGTGTGTTGTTACAAATTTTTTTTATGTGCTATCAAGTCAATGCTGATTCCTGGTGACCCAAAAGACCCTGGGATTTCTTGGCAAGATAAGACTAGAAGCAGATTGCCAGGCCTTTTTTTTCTGAGGCAATGGAGGGTAAAGTGACTTACCCAAGGTCACACAGAGCATCAGTGGGAATCAAACCCTGATTTCTGGGGTACTAGGCTGCTGCTCTAACACCTAGGCTACTCCTCCATTCCTATTCCAAAATACAGCATGCTATTACAAAACAGATGGAAGGATACAAACAAAAAACGAAGCAATACAAAATGAAATAAAAATCAAAGAACCAACATACGTCTGTGTATCTCTGTGATTTTTCCTTGAGGAAGCCAACTATAACAGCCAAAAAAAGTTTAGTTTATGCTCATTTTAAATGAATTTTTACTGATATTTGGCCATTTGTTCATGTTCATTCTACATATTCATCCATTTGTACTCACACTGTATGCATGCAGCAAGTTAAAAATGTGTACATTAAGTTGTATGCTTATATATTCATAGCTATATGCATACACAAGTGATTTGTGTGCACCTTTGTTTTTTAGGTGCCTAGATGAACGAAATCAACTGTGGCAAATGCACACCTTTACCTATTGTCTCTGATTACACTTGATTGATTGACATGTGGTTTTGGCATCAATTCTGCTATAAAACATTAGGCATAGTCTTGAGAGCTGTGAATGGTTCTGAATAAATTTTATAGATGATGTAATTGTAAAACTATGGGTTTGCAAAGTAGCATAAAGCTTATTGGTACACACCAGAAAGGAAACACTGGAGTGATGGGAAAAGCAATCTGATTCCTGGACACTTATGCAATTGCAGAACTATTTCATGTAATAGTGTTTATCTGAGATGCTTTTCTTATTAACATGCCCAATTCTTTCTGCTAGTATAGGTGACCAACAGCTCAACAGTCCAAGATACAAGTTTAACTTCATTGCGGATGTGGTGGAAAAGATTGCTCCTGCAGTTGTTCACATTGAACTTTTCTTAAGGTAACGGTGTACTTTGTCATGCTTATCAGTGTATTGTAGTATTGTTTTGGTTAGAATGGTGACCAAATTTTAGCTACATTGGACACTGCATGAATCTGAGATACGTTCCTATTGACATATAGGAATCATAAAAAACATCTTGCCTGGAATATATTTTTGAATCCACATCTAACATTATAACACGATTCCCCAAATGGCATGCCTTGACAATGGAATTTCCTTCAATAACCAAAAGCTAAAGGGCAAATCTCAAAGGCTGAACCCCCTCGGCACCTCTCCTCTGTCAGCAGTGCAAGCAGTTGCCTTTTCCCCCTTCCCAGAAGCTTCAGTACATCACCCCTGCAATATACCTAAGCTCGGTCAGTCCCAGCAGGCAAGAAAACTATTCTAGTTTCCTTCTCCACAGCCTGATGGCCTTGATGCAGGGCTGACCTAGACTTATTTTAATTATCATACTCATTGTTTTGGAATTTTTTTCCTACTTTCTTGCACTTAGGTTGACTTGCCTGATGGAATAAATAAATTGTATATGACATATTAGTTTGATGATGGACAACAGCTTGTAAATTTGAGATTTGCAGATTCCTTTGCAAGATCTTTTTTTAATTTCAGCGACGCGGTATTTTTGGCAAAACTACCACATGTCATTATGTATAAATCGAGAAAGTTGCATTGCTTCTGAAAAGGAAGAATGATGCATTCAGCTTTATGTGCGTGTGTATATATGTGTGTGTGTTTCTTCCTTATTTGCAAATTTTTTTATGATATGTAGTAGTTTGAGTTGCAGAAACTTATTTAAATTGCATTGTTTGTTTTTAACAGACATCCATTATTTGGTCGAAATGTCCCCTTATCGAGTGGGTCAGGCTTCATCGTATCAGACTTGGGCCTAATTGTGACCAATGCTCATGTGGTCTCAAGTAGCAATACTGTATCGGGGCGACAACAATTAAAAGTACAACTACACAATGGAGACACCTATGAAGCAACCATCAAAGATATTGACAAGAAAGCGGATATAGCAACAATAAAGATCAACCCAAAAGTAAGTGGTTTCTTCTTTTCCTAGAGTGAAACTTGCAATCAATGTCTGCTCTTATATACAGTGGCTCTCAAACTGGATTGGTGAGTTTCAAGAAGGAAATTTGAATTTTCGGTGAGAAAGTTCATTGAAGAAAAGGCAGGAAATTTGAATTTAATTTTGGAGGGAAACTTTGTTGGAAAGAAACCGGGAGTTTTTGAAATTTGAATTTTGGTGGGAAGGTTTGTTGGATAAAAGTCAAGTAGGAATCTGTTTTAGCTATAATGTTAGTAATTGGGAGTTACTGCAAAGTTTAGGCCTCTTGACAAGTTGTGACTTGATCCAGTGGTTTGGAGGTTAGGTTGATGGTGTGTGGTTCTCGGTTGTGGTTGTTGTGCAGATAGTTTTATAAACTTCATGCAACTGTTTGAATCTGGCTTGCTCTGACAAGTCGGGTCCACTTACCAAGATGCAGCAAAGATCATTGTGGAGTGTGTCCCTCATGTAAAGGGAAGAGGGCTACTAGAGTGAGAGTCAGGGGTCTGGAAACCAAGAAAAATCAGTACATATGATCTGGGCAGCCTGCCAGCCTGAACCTCTACCACATGGGGTTCCAAAACACCCCCATTGCTCACCATATAGAGCACTCACCCCTGTGGCCTGACATCTAGATCAATAGAATGCCTCATCCCCTGGACATGGGGGACCAGGGAGAAGACACTGATCAGTGAGTTCTGACAAAGGAAGCCCATGTTTAGAGCTAGAAGTATTACAAAGTTACTCAGAACCGGTAGACCTCAGCTGTAGCCTCCCCACAGGAACATGGCCTATGGCAGTAGCAGAGACCCCCTGGCTGCATGTATGTACTGCTACCCCACATTTATTTATTTTATTTAACATTTCTTATATACCACCTTTCATGATATCAAGGTGGTTCACATTGAACAAACTGAAATTACATTGAACAGGGTATTATAACTTGGAGATAACTATTTTACAGGGAACATGGGCTATGGAGGGTTAAGTGGCTTGCCCAAGACCACAAGGAGCACCTGTGGGACTAGAAACCCCAGTCCTTCCGGCCCAAGGTTGCTGTCCTCTAGTGGGATTTGAACCCCTGACCTTCCGGCCTGAAGTACCTTGCCCCAACCACTAGGCCACTCCTCCACATGTAGGGGAGGTAGGAATTGGACAGCATCTTTTGATGCCACACCATCATTTTACCAGTATAATGACACACCCAATTTGCATGCCCCACTCCCCGCTGTTCTCTGCTGGCTCCAACGCTGGCTCTGTGGCCAGTACTGATGAAAGCATGTAGCACAGGTCCTATCCCGTGACACCCCCACAGCACACAACACCAACAGCCCTCTGACATCTATCCATTGCATATGCAAATGTGAAAGGCAGTCTGTCAGGACAGCTGTTGATGTGTCTGTGAATTTTTGCCCACTGTCCCAGCAGGGTCACGCCTGACCTGCAGTACCTGGTTTTGCAGCTGTCAGGCTGCTGTGGTACAGTGGCATGGTAGTTGCACCATGCAGCCCCTCCAAACAGTTGGCCTAGGCAGATGCCTAGCTATTCTGCAATCATTGTCTCCTTGCCCTAGTTTGTCTTCTATATGGTTTCCCTGTGTCTGCCCTTCATATATCCTAACACACATGTAAGAACCTGAGTTTGGCACATGCTAGCAAAGCAGATGCAACTACTGCCTGGTCAGAGGCAGGTCTTAGTTGCGGCAGGTTTGTGTTATTTGTGCATAACAAGCGCAGTCACCCCAGCCATGCGCCATCTCCCTGCCCATTCTCTGCCCACATTTTCCCTTAATTCCACTATTCATGTACTGCTCGGGTAGTGCAGTGTTTTTAGCACAGCCGCCTTTTGGCCGCACACTCCTGTCTACCGCACAACCAAAATGTGCTTTAGCCCCATGTAAACCCCACATTACCAGCTACCGCACTTTAGTAAACATGCCCATAAAAGTGTGTGCATACCTTTACTTTGAAAATATCCTAAGAAAACAGTACCCTCCCCCCATACACACACTTGCACCTAATTTTTATGTGCGGACTATTTCCGACAAAATGCACGTCCTTTTGAAAATACATTGTGCAGTCCTTGTCCCTTGGGAATGCTTCTCCTAAAGGCAGATGAAAGTGCACCTTGTGGAATTATGTGTGTTCTGGGAAATTTTCAGTCAAGTCTTTAGAAGGGTAGTTACTAACGTGACTTAAGGGAATAATGCATATTTTTGGCCAAATAAAATGTGTTAAATGGCTAAAGTGTGCATTGTATGCCCTCAAAGCACATTGATTTACTGAAGTGAAAGCAAAATAATAATGAGATGCAAAGGATGGACAAGCATGCAGATCATCTTATTATTATGCAAATTACATTTAACCTTGACTTGGGGACTACCATCTGTGCTACGGAAATAGGAACATGCAACGTTTCTGGCTGCAACAACATAAGTTCATATTTACCACAGGAGTTATGAACCTGATATTCTGAGATATTACTGGTTAGTGACTCCTATTTTACCACACTTAATATTTTTCCCTCTGATAAGGATAAAATGCTTTTTACTAGTGGAAATTGCTTTGAAAATTGTCATCTTAAAATTTGAAATGCTGCATGTAAGATGTGAATTTTGTAAATGTCAGCTGTAATGAACAGAAGAACATAACATAAGAATTGCCATACTGGGTCAGACCAGAGGTCCATCAAGCGCAGTGTTCTGTTTCTAGTATTGGCCAATCCAAGTCACAAGTTCTTGACACCCAAAAGTAATCAGTTCCATGTTACTTATCCCCAGGGCTCAGCAGTGGTTTTCTGTCAGTCTACCTTAATAACTGTTTATGACCTTTCCTCCAGGAATTGTCCAAACCATTTTTAAATTCAGCTACACTGCCTGCTTTTACCACATCCCCTGGCAATGAGTTCCAAAGGCTGATTATACATTGAGAGAAAAAATAGTTTCTCGTATCTGTATTAAATATACTCCTTTGTAGCTTCATGGGGTGTCCCCTAGTCCTTGTACTTTCTGAAAGAGCAAATAATCCATTTGCTCTACCTATTCCACTCCACTTGGGATTTTATAGACCTCTGTCATATTTCCCCTCAGCCATCTCTTCTCCCAGCTGAAGAGTCCTAACATCTTTCGCCTTTTCTCACAGGAGAGTCGTTCCATCCCCTTTATCATTTTGGTCGCCCTTCTCTGCACCTTTTCTAATGCTGCTATATCTTTTTTGAGATGTGGAGATCACAATTGCACACAATATTCAAGGTGTGGTCGTACTATGGAGTGATGAGGCATTATGATATCTTTTATTTTATTCTCTAGTCCTTTCTTAATGACTCCTAACATTGTTTGTCCTTTTGGGTGCTGCCACACATTGAACAGAAGATTTCAATGTACAGTACTGTCTACGATCACACCCAGATCCTTTCCCTGGATGGCGAATCCTAATATGGAACCTTGAGCACTGGGTATCTATAGCTCATGTTATTCTTCCCTACATGCAGCACTGTGCACTTGTCCACATTAAATTTCATTTGCCATGTCTATGGCCAGTCTCCCGGTCTCTCAAGGTCCTCTTGCAGTTTCTCACAATCCACGTGTAATTTAACAGCTTTGAATAATTTGGTGTCATCTGCAGGTTTAATCACCTCACTTCTTTCCAATTCCAGATCCACTATTCACCTTCCTCCATTGAGAAAATAGACTATTTATCCCTTCTCTCTTTTTCTATCTCTTAACCAGTTTCCAGCCCAAAATAGGACATTGCCTCCTGTGCCACGACATTTTGATTTCCTCAGCAGTCTCTGATGTGGGACTTTGTTATACACTGTCTGAAAGTCTAAGAAGCCCTATTATTAAAGGGTGCTAAGGTGTTGCATCTAATGAGACAATAGCGCCTAAACTTTGGCGTGTTAAGTGCAGTACCACTGCATGAACTGTCGGGGGTGTGGAAAGCATTTCCCCGGCAGTTAATGTGAAGCCCTGTTCTTTATTGCAAGCCACATTAGCATGGGTGCATGTACCTCCACCTATTGAGCTGGTGTTAGGTGATCTCAAGCTAATGCAGTTAGCGCATGGTGTGAACCAATCGCTAACTGCACGGAGCACACCATGCCCTCTCTCTGACCCTACCCAATCCACTTGCCGAATCGTCTCACGCTGTCATGGCCCTCTGCTAGTAGGCAATGCATGTCTCAATGCGCATACAGCGCACGCCAAAACACATGTTGTCAGCTAACGGCCTTTAGTAAAAAAACTCCCTAAATGTACTATAACAACTGGCCCACCTTTATCCCCATATTTATTCATGCCTTCAAAGAAATGAAGCAGATTGGAGACAAGGTTTCCCTGGATCTAGGAGTAAAGTTAACATACGCTACTTTATCTCATACATATTCATGGTGATTATCCTGAAAACTAGATGGGTTGTGGGTCTTGTAGGGTTGTGCTGAATGCCACAGGCATTAAAGCCCATTAAATTTTCTTCATTGTCCTTATCATCCTAAATGTTGGCATAGTTGTTTTCACAAAGTTGAGCTCTATATTTCTTATTTGTCTAGAAAAAGCTGCCAGTTCTATTACTCGGACACTCCACTGATCTACGACCGGGAGAGTTTGTGGTGGCAATTGGGAGTCCTTTTGCCCTGCAGAACACTGTGACTACTGGCATAGTCAGCACTGCGCAGAGAGATGGAAAGGAACTTGGTTTGAGGGACTCGGATATGGACTACGTTCAAACTGACGCAATTATAAATGTAAGTGACTATACTGTAAATCAGGGGTTCTTAATCCAGTCCTTGAGACGCACTTCGCCAGGTGTTCAGGATAACCACAATAAATATGCATGAAATAGATTTGCATGCACTGCCTCCGTTGTATGCAAATCTTTATCATGCATATTCATTGTGGCTATTCTGAAAACCTGACTGGCTAGGTGTGTCCCGAGGACTGGATTGAGAACCCCTGCTATGAACAGATGAATTTACAAAATGGGTGTTGCCCAGATACAAATGATAAAATTAATGCACTAATGTGTGTTACTACAACCATAGTAATAAGCGGTTTGCCAGCCAATAAGTTACTGTGCAGTAACGTCTGGTTATTCTTCCATAACGTCATCATAAAGTTGTCTGTGGCTAACTATATAATCCATGTGCTATTCCTTGCTTCCTGACTTGCTGTAGTTCATGCTGAACTCGCAACAAATTCCTTTTCAGACGCCAGTCATGTCATCACTCGTTTCCTGATGAATTCCCTACAGTTCTGAACCGCTCCATTTTAAGTCATAAATTACAGTTTCCAAAACTCAAAGCTTTGCTTTGATTATCGGTTTATTTGCATAGTGAAGAAGACAGTAGTGGAGTTTCACTGCAGGAGAGTAGCTGTATTTGTTGAAAGGCAAGGACTCCATGGACTCCAAAGTTTTAATTGCTAGGGGAAGCTATTTTTGAGTAACCCTGATATATTTAGGTTGGTGAGATTAGGTAACAGGACCCTACAATATATTAATTCTCTCATGGGTTTGGGAGAAAAGATAGCCAATCTAGTCAGAAATATCTGTGCTCACTTGATGACGCTTGTACCGGCTTAGCCGCCGGGCCCCGGTCCCGCGGCTGCCTGGTAACCAGGTTCCCGGGGCCCGGCCACGAGGCAGGCCGCTTCTCGGGGGGGGGGGGGGGGGGCGAGGCGCAGCTAGGCATGCGCCCTGGCAGACTCCACGTGCTCCTGCGGGAGCTCGATGATTGGCCGTCGGACGGTCGTGAGGGCGGAGTCAGCGCGAGCAAGGAGGGAGCGCCAGCTGGTGATCTCCCCTTTCCCTCCTTGCTCGCGACCAAGAAGGTTTCCCTCCCTCCCGCCCTTTGTTTCCGGTTGGGTGGGGGGGAGGTGTGATCTTGTCGCAGCGGGTGGGGGGGGGGCGGGGTGCTAGGGTGGCAATTTTCGGGCCTTGCGAGCGGGGTGGC
Organism: Ichthyophis bannanicus; assembly: GCA_033557465.1. Lineage (NCBI taxonomy): Eukaryota > Metazoa > Chordata > Amphibia > Gymnophiona > Ichthyophiidae > Ichthyophis > Ichthyophis bannanicus. The sequence continues at coordinate 1,385,832,924 of CM066032.1, read as the reverse complement.
GAGCTGGTGCTCGTTGACCCGGCGGCTCATTTCAGCTGGAGGCCGCTTTCCATGTGAGCGGCATGGCTATGCGGGTTGGGGGAGACGTCCCGGTTGGGGTCTCTACCCGGAATTAGGCAACCCCTTCAGCCGGCCTTTGCTAACATGGCGAGGCGGGCGGGTAGGGGTAACTGGGGGGGGGGGTTGGATGGTGCTCCACTTTGCTATACGGCTGGTGGGGGGCATCATCCGGATGACGGGTGGGGGGGGGTCTTCTCTGTTATGGTTTGAATTGCTGAGTTGGCCCATGTTGGGCCGGTGTTTCTTACTGTTAATAAAAGCTGCGACCATGCATTAACACCAATACTCGACGTCTGCCTGCTTTGTCAATGGTTGGGGGTGGGTGATGGAGGGGTGGGGGATCCTGGCCGAGTAGGGCATCCGGATACCTCGGTTATCACAGCAGATATTTCATGCAATAACGGTGGTGCTAAGGGTGATACTTGAAATTATTCCCCACTCTGGGAGGGTCCTCAGTCAAAAAGTGTTAACTTTAAAAAAAAACTATCCTTCAAGGGTATAACAGATATTTTTCCAGGGTATAATATCTATCTATCTATATCATTAAGAATACAGAAGTTCTGTAAGTTGTTGAGATACATTGTTGTGCCTTTATAGAAATCTGGAAGATAAAAGGCCACAGTAATTTTTATTGATATGTTTTATAACCATCTGGTTTAATGTTGATGACATTCCAGTTATATATGAACATTATGTTTCCTTTATAAAAATATATTTCTAGCCAACCACAGCACTGACTTGCAAAACAGACTCAAACTCAGACTATGGAGATATCATAAAACAATATTTGTTTCTTATGTAGTACCAGACCTCATATTTTATGAATAAATTAAAATATTATGAATTAATTGTAATTGAGCTTGGTGTTTATATTGGTGCATGTGAGGTGGTTTTAGTGTACAGTCATACAGAAGTTTCAGGATTTATCAACTGGGCCATAGGAAACATTGCCTTACCCAGAAAGGGTGCTGACGGTGAAGGTGGTAAACTGTTGCAGCTAATTGCACCCACCAAGCCACCATCTGCTAGAGATCATCAGTAGACAGAATATTCTTTTCTAAATGTAGAGGGTTACCATTTCATCCTCCCCCTTGATTAGTTTTCCCTGTAGAAAACTGGATTTTTTTGTGGACTGTTTTACTTTTGTTTGGCCAGCATAATAATTCTACAAAGAGGTGAATGTGCATGACCTATCAAGGACATATGGGATCCATCTTCACTTCTGAATTATTTTCCCATCAGAGGAATTAATTGCTTCTGCCAAAGGGATCTGTGTAACTTAAAAAACTCATGCAGAAAAGCATATTTAGATAACTGTTATGTTGGTCTAATGAAAGGTATTGCTAGCTGCAAAGAAGTCATTTTTCACCAGGAACAGTATGGCAATGAGACCTCTGTAGCATCAAATACAAATGCCTTTCATAATGAGAACCAGAGCCATTGGATTGGTTGGCAGACACTCTTGGACTTATCATGCTTCAAAGCCATTTCCTGGGATTTTTCAAAAAAGATCATAGACAGACATATTTTGGAATGGTCAATTCTCAAGTAAAAACAATGTGAAAACTTCAAAAATTGTTTATTTTTGTTTGATTATTTTGTGTTTTTTTAAATGATTTTTGCTCAGCTAGGCCTCTCTAATAAAATTCCCAAGAGACCCAAATAGCTCAATATTGGGAAAGATTCATGTTGCTCCATATTTTTTTCATTTTGCAAATAAGAAATTTAGGGAAGTCTTGAGTAATATTCAGTTTTGCACTGAATTTTTTTTTTTTGCACTGAATTTATTCCTTTGCATAACCTGGGTAATCTGGGTAAATAGTGATTTACGAAAGTGAATTGCTCTAAGTGAAAATTCGCCTTCTTATCATGGCTAAATGTTCACGTGGGCTTCCATACTGCATAGACCTTTTACCAAATTTGGAGGAGGTGCACACTAGAGCATGCTTTTGATTGGGGGTAAGAAAATAGTGTGCATGTGTGGCATTTTCAAACATTCATGCACAATCTTGTCTCCAATTTGGCTGCCTGCAGAAATTGCAGATGCAGAGTATACAGGAACTCCCTAATTTTGAAAGGGGAGCAGGAAAATTAGCCACCATCTTGTAACTAGGCATACACTTTATTTTAAATCTTTGTCCATGCCATACCACTGGAACCAGTTTAAAAAGGATGGACCAGATGAGCAGCCACTAAATTGGCTTGTGTTGACTCTGCAAGACTTGCGGGTTAGTGTCCACCATGGTCGCTATGGAAAGTTCTTTTGGCTCTGGGGGCTAAAGCAGCTGCTTTAAACTAGTCTCTGAAGCCATTGCTGAGCCTGCTTGGTGTGATGAATAGGAGCTCAGGGACTGAGATTTCCTTCTATAAGTACAAAGAGTTCTCTATGTACTGTACATAACAAGCTACCAGAAGACACAAATGCCTATGACACTCTCAGCCTGTTCCTTAAGTTTGTGACAGTAAATAGTGAGATGGATACCAAAATGGGAAATGTACAGTATATTATCAGTCCCTTAGCAATCAAATAGTCTTAGGTTTACTCAACTAAAGCACTGGGGTTTCTTGAAACTGGTACCTGATGTGCTTTTCAGTGTTAAACAAAAATTGAATAGCTGCAGTTGAGAGTATAGAGTGTCGGCAAAGTTGTTTAATGATGAAAAGGTCCCTTCCAAATTTTTCAGCTACTTCAGTTATTTAGGTTTGTCAACTCAGGTTTTATTGACCATTAAAAGACAAACAGTGAGAGGGCTAGATTCTTACTCTGGTAAAGAAACTGGCTTTATAGATCACAATAAAAGCCAAGGTCTATTTTGGACAGAGTCAACGGAAAATCCCTCCCCCACTCACTGGGCAGATTAATCCCCAGCTCTCTTACACTCACAGGTTGTAAATAAACTCATCAGTGGTATCAAGGCCAACATTTAAAAAAAACCCCCACTTATTTTATAGAAACTAGACCTTCAAAACACTCTCGTAGTCCCTACTTTTCTCTTCCCATTCCCACATTCTATGAAATGGAAATATTCCCTGGAGGCCCCTGACATAATTATCCCAATAGTTATTTGCTTGGACCCCTGAAAGACCTGTCTGAATCAGAACAACTGGCCCTTTGCATAATAGGCAGCCTATTGTATAGCCGGGAAAGAGACAGTACAAATTGCGGCACAGATCTCTAGTCATTACTAATGCTCCACCAAATTCCGGAATGTTTCCCAATAGCTAGCAAACATCCAGGACTGGTGCAACCCAATAGATGAAATAGGCAGTCACCTAGAGTGCCAGCATTCCAGGGGTGCCCAGGAAGTCTGCGATGGAGGGGACAGAAGCAGAAGGTCATCTACAGGTGGGATGACAATGCAGCACCGGAGAGTTCAGGCGCTGCTGTGGGTGCCGGAAAGGGGCAGCAGCGGTGGCAATGTAGGTGAGGGTGGAAGCAGAGGGGTGGCAGGATTAAGGGCTTGCCTAGGGTGCCTCGTATCCATGCATCGGCCCTGCAAACATCCCCTTTCCAGTAACTCATCCGGCCATGATGAGTCTCCTTACCATGTCCTTGCTTGTGTAGTATCAGCATGATGATGGAGGGGCTTTCTTACAGAATGGTTTTGTTTCGTTCTACAGCAGATATTTTCCAAAAAGTGTCTGAAAGCATCACTCTAAAGTGGATTAAGAGGATGGCCTCCTTAGTTTTGGTCAGAGCCTTACTAATGCATGCAAATAGATTAGAAAAGATCCAGTGCAATCTTCATGTTACTGTCCTATCCAATGGGTTTGAAGTTAATTTTTAAGGTACTGTTTAGACCAATATGAAACACATCTAAGACATTTTTGAAAATAGTTGTTGTTCAGCAGTGCTGCCTAGATCAGTGGTTCCAAAACTTGCTCTGAGGGACCCCCAGCCAGTTGAGTTTTCAGGATATCCGCAATGAATACATATGGGAGAAATGTACATGCAATGGAGGCAGTGCTTGCAAATCTATCTTGTAAATATTCATTGCAGATATCCTGAAAACCCAACTACCTGAGGGTCCTGCAGGACAGGTTTGGGAACTACTGACCTAGATTGTTCTAAATATCTTGCCTCCAGTTGGTTTTGATCTGAGTATCTGGGGGCTTCTCTCCAGGGTGGGATGGGGCAAAGCTTCAGGCTCCTGACCCCCGGGGCTATGTTGCGAGATGGAGAGCTATCTCTCAAGGACTATCTTCGGTGGGAGGCCATTTTTCTCCTCTGGATGCACCAAGTTCTTCACCCCACGGGAACACTATAAAATCCATTGTTCAGGGCAGTCTCTGAATAAAAATACAATTTATTTCTGTGATTTCTTCATAGTAAAGGCCTATATTTAGGGGTAGAACTCAAAACAAATTCTTATATGAAAACACTAAGGCAGCCTGAATCTTCACTGACTGTGGTAGCCAACATGTCATTGCCTTCTTCCTTTTGATTCTTTTGTAACTCTTCTCCTCCATTCCATCTTAGGCTCTGCAGAACACAGGTTCTCTGTAATCCTTCCATCATCTCTCCCAGGTAACTTTCAGCCCAGCAAACCCTCACTGTGGAGTGCAGGTGTCATCCTTTGGCTCCCATCTGAGGCACATCCCAGCCTAGCAACCCCTCACTGCAGGTTCTAGATGCTCCTGAGTCCTGACTATCTTAGTAAGGTGGAGAAAGAAAAGGAGACCCCTAACCCCTCCTTACCAGGGGTTACAGAATATTCCATTATATCAGGCTTCCAAATACACACAGCAGCCTTAGCTTGTGCACCGCACAGAAAACTAGTGTGAGGGGAGGGTGTGAAATGGTAATCGCCTATATTGAGTTTAGGACTACTTTCTTTGTGCTCACATAGGGGTTTATTCTGAGAAACGAATAGCTTCCCTGAAGCTTCTCCTGCCCCCGAATAACTTCCCCACTGGTTATGCGGGGAAGTTAGACAGGGGCGGGCAATGGGCGGCCTGGGGGCGGAATCTGGGCAGGCAGTGGGCATTCGCCGACCCTGGGCATACAGGGCCGATTCTAATGTCGGCCCTGTACGTCCAGGGCAGGCAAAATGTCCGGGGAAGTTATTCCACCTCCGAGGTGGAATAATTTCCCTGGACGTGTTTTTTGAATTGCCTGGGGCGCAGATGGGGCAGGTGGGGCCAGGGTTTATTCCCCGCAGTCCGACTCTGGCCTTAGGAGAAATAAACCCCTTTTTCAGGCGGCCAGCATCGCAACTTTTAGATGGAGCCGCAGTGCCATGGCAACATGATGCCATGGTGCCGCAGCTCCTTTTAAAAGCCTGACTGAGTTAGCTGGGGGCAGTCCTGCACATGCAGAACTGTTCGCAATTCTGATCCCACGGTGCTAGACGGGCTCAGCGGGATCAGAATTGTGATCTCCTCTGTGCATTCAGTTCAGACCTTACACACAGAGGGGATCTACGTGCGGGACGGAATTGGGCCCATAATGTTTCTCATGTTCCTCATATTTTGATGTAACAGGCTTACACTTCACCACCATACACCCATTTTTTTAAGACAATGTCCTTTTCTGAGTTCACTCTTCTGGTTTCATGCTTTCTGTGTAGCGGTAAGATGGCAGCATGAGGTTCTTCAGTTTACCTGGCCTGACAGTGGTGGGACCGGGTTAGCAGAAGGAACTGTTGAAGGGATTTAAAACTGATTTCTGCCCAGAAGCAAGGTACAGAGATGCCTTAATTTCATTTTTGTTGTTGATTTGAAGTTGGAGCGCTGTTATTCAAATTAATTTGTGAGTACTGCAATTTTAGGTGTTTTGCAGAGAACGCTCAATATGAACTTATAGGTAAAAGGACTAACTGATGTATGTAAAAGGCCTGCTTCATAATAATGAAGATTCTGAAAGAGTTTTTCAGTTTTCCTTTAAGAAATCTTCCTTAGAATTTTGAGTTATGATCCTGCAAGGAGAAATTGCACTTTTTAAAAATGAGAAACTGATAATATTATAAATGAATGTTTTTCTGTTCTGTTTACAGTATGGAAACTCGGGAGGTCCTTTAGTTAACTTGGTAAGTGCCATTAGGTATTCTATACTGTAGAAAGAATATAAATAATTAGCTATACAGGAAACAATTTTGTATATGAACATTAACCATTCATTAAGCTACCTACATGCTATTCAACAAGGTGATAATTCTGCACCATTTTTATATTCTTTCTCTCTCTCTTTCAGCTAATTACATTTTCATTTATAAATGTAAATAGCAGTGAAGAATCAGACAGGCCTGTATTCTGTAAGAAGCTTATTACTGGCATTTCAAAGTAATTAGAAAATCATGCTTCATTCAGATTCCCCTTGCAGCGGCTTACACTGTAATGGAAGGTTTCCACATTAAAGTCACGGTGATTCTCTTTTTCAGAAAGTCATGCAGAGAGAGAGACAGACAGCTATGGTTTGGACTGGTTGATGCTCCAGTTAAAAATATGTAAAAGAATGATTTTTTTGTTTAATTTTTTGGTGTTTTTAAAAATGACTTTGGTTCAGATAGACCTCTCTTTAACAAAATTCCCAAGAGCCTCAAAAGGATCGATATGTGGGAGGATTCAGGTTGCTGCATATTTTTTTTACTTTGCAAATAAAAAACTTAAGTGCCGGTTTAGTAAACATTAATGCACGCTGGGGATTATTTTAGAAGCCCTATTCATGCTTTGAAAATGGGCATAGAGATATCCAAAGCCATTTTGGAAGCCAGTTCTGTAGATGTCCCGAGGGGGAGGACATTCAAGGTGGAACAGGGCGTGGTGTAGACATGTCTGCGGCATTCCTATAATCTTGGCCATCCTTGTCGGATGTGTCTATGTTTCTAAAATTTGACTGATATGTAGACATTCCCAGCATTTTTCTGCACATTCTGCCCTGGACGTCCCTGATAGCACTTGGATGTCTTTTTTGAAATGCCACTTGCTATGTATAAAGTGGCATTTTAAAAATGACATCCAAGTGCAATCTGAGACATCCAAGCCAGAACCTCTGGAAAAAAAGCAGGGACATGCAAGTCTACGGGGCATCTGCATAGACTTCCCTGGAATACTGTTCCAGACAACCAATGTCTAGGAGTAACCTAATGGTTAGCAGAGTGGATTAGGATCAGGAAAGCCAGGGTGCAAATCCCACAGCTTCTATCATTGTGATTGTGTAGGGTATTGGGGATGGTGAAACACCATCTTATCTACACTCTTGGGATGTTTAAGGCCAAACAAGCACTGTCCTGATGCTCTTTTTCCCTAGAGCAGGTAAAACATTAGAGTTGACTCTGGACATCCAGCACATTTCCGAGGTCATTTGGTGACGTCCAGGTTCCTGGGAATAGAAACATGATGGCATATAAAGACCATATGGCCTATCCAGTCTGTCTTTCCATACCAACTACTACAGCCCCTTTTTTCCTTTAGAGATCTTCTGTGTTTGGCCCATGCTTTCTTGAATTCAGATACTGTCCTCATCTCTAGAACTTCCATTGGGAGACTATTCCATGCATCTACAACTCTTTCTGTAAAGAAATATTTCTGCATATTACTCCTGAGTCTATTCCCTTTCACCTTCATCTTATGCCTCCTCATTGCAAAGCTCACTTTCAATTGAAAGAGACTCTCCGCCTGTTCATTTTTGCCATGGAGGTATTTAAATATCTCTATCCTCTTCCCTGCCTTTCTTCCAAAGTATACATATTGAGATCTTTAGGTCTGTCCCCATATGCCTTATGATGAAGCTCACTGACCATTTTGGTAGCTGCCCTCTGCACAGACTCCATCCTGTTTATATCCTTTTGAAGGTGTGGTCTCCAGAATTGCACACAATACTTCACCGCTTTGACCCGGTGAAAAGCAGGATATAAATACAGCTAAATAAATAAATAAATAAATTCAAATGGGATCTCACCAAAGATTTATGCAGAGGCACTATCACCGTCTTCTTCCTGCTGGCCATTCCTCTCCCTATGCACCCAAGCATCCTTCTGACCATTGCCATTGCCTTCTCTACCTGTTTAGCCACCTTAAGATCATCAGAAACAATCATGCCCAAGTCCTGCTCTTCTTTCATGGACAGAAGTACTTCATTCCCTATACTGTATCACTCTCTTGGATTTTTGCATTCCAAATACATGACTGCATTTTTTAGTGTTAAATCTCAGCTGCCAAATTCTCAACCATTTTTCAAGCTTAGCTAGATCTCTCCTTATATTATCAAATCCTTCCTGGGCTTCTATTGCAAATTTTGGTATCATCTGCAAAGAGGCAAACTTTACCTGACAGCCTGTCCACAATATCACTTATAAAACATATTAAAAAGAATTGTACCAAGGACAGATCCCTGCAGGACACCAATAGTCTCCTCAGAGAGAGGTTCATTTACCATAAGCTTGAATGGTAGAAAAGGTGACGGCAAAAGCCAGAAGGATATTTGGGTGCATAGAGAGAGGAATGGCCAGCAGAAAAAAAGAGGTGATAGTGCCTTTGTGTAAGTTTCTGGTGTGACCTCATTCGGAGTAACATAGTAACATAGTAAATGACGACAGATAAAGACCAGTATGGTCCATCTAGTCTGCCCAGTAAGATGGCAGGAGTAGATATTGTGTAAAATTCTGGAGACCACTTCTTAAAAGGGATATAAACAGGTTGGAGTCATTGCAGAGTGTGGCTACTAAAATAGTTAGTGGACTTCGTTATAAATCATATAAGGACAGGCTTAAAGATCTTAATATGTCTACTTTAGAGGAAAGGCAGGATAGAGGAGATACGATAGAGATGTTTAAAATAGCTCCATGGCATAAGTGCACTGGAGGAGAGTCTCTTTCAATTGAAAGAAAACTCTGCCACACGGGGACATAGGATGAGGGTGAAAGGGGATAGACTCAGGAGTAATATGTGGAAATATTTCTTTACAGAAAGAGTGGTAGATAACATAGTAACATAATATATCATGGCAGATAAAGACCAGTATGGTCCATCTAGTCTGCCCAGCAAGGCGGCAAGAGTAGGTGCACCTGCCGCTCCATGCAGGTTACCCCTCTCCATGCGTGGAATAGTCTCCCAATGGAGGTGGTAGAGACCAGGACAGTATCTGCATTCAAAAAAACATGGGACAAATACAGAGGATCTCTGAAAGTAAAACAGGGACTATTGTAGTTGATATGTAAGGGCCATGTGGTCTTTTTCTGCTGTCATGTTTCTATGTACCCTTTGTCGTCTCCTGCTCAACCAATTTCTAGCCCAGTCACTTTAGGGTCCATCCCTAGGTGCTCAATTTATTTATAAGTAGCTTGTGTGGAACATTGTCAAAGGCTTTACAGAAATCAAAGTACACCACATCTAGGGCTCTGCCTCGGTCTGACTCTTTAATCGCCCAGTCAAAAAAATGAATTAGATTTGTTTGACAAGACCTGCCTCTAATAAAACCATGCTGCCTCAGATCCTGTAATACATTGGACTCTAGAAACCTCACTATACTCTGTTTTCGCAGCATTTCCATTAATCTATTCACCATAGAGGTCAGACTAACCGGCCTGTATTTCCCTATCTCATCTTTACTTCCACTTTTGTGTAAAGGGACCACATTTGCCCTTCTCCAGTCCTCTGGAACCACTCCTGACTCTAAAGAAGCATTGGAAAGGTCAGACACTGGAGCCACTAGAACTTCCCTAAGTTCCTTAAATTCTCTCAGATGTATCCCATCCAACCCCATCACTTTGTCTACTTTTAGTTTGGCTAGCTCCTCACAAACACGGTCTTCTAAAAATCGTTAAAAATCCCTCTCACTTCTGTTCCTACTTGTGGGTATTTTCTGAGGCCTGTTCTTTCTTCTGTAAACACAGAACAAAAATATTTGTTAAACAATTCTACTTTATCTTCATCTTTATCTTCTATATAATCCTCCCCTTCACCCTTGAATCTGACAATACTACGTTTGCCCTTTCTTTTCTTACTAAGATAGCTGAAAAATGTTTTGTCCCCCCATTTTACTGCATTGGCTATTTTTTCTACCATTTGAATCTTTGCTTTCCTGATTCCTTTACTAACTTCTCTTACCTTTTTCAAATACTGATGCTTGTCTTTCTCTTTCTGCGATCTCTTGTATTTCATGTAAGCCATCCTCTTTTTCTTCACCTTTTCAGCTACTACTTTTGAGAACCATAATGGCCTCCTTTCCTTTTATATTTATTTATTTTGCTAACTATAAGGTTTGTTGCTCTTAAAACATCCCCTTTCCATTTTGCCCACTGCTTTTCTGTATCACTTAACTATTCCTATCCCACTAATGACTCCCTGAGATATTGTCTCAGCCACTCCTCCCCCTCTCCACTTCCTTCCCTCCCCATTCAGACTTGGTTGTCCACAGATCTGGTTTCTAAAATTCCTCTGGAGACATCTTTATGCTCATTTTCAGACATCCAAAGCACAAATAGGGTTTCCAAAATAACCCCCTTAGTAAACAGGCCCAATAGGAATCCTTGAGTGATATTCAGCCCACTCTCACCTCCCTCACTTAGGCACTTACCAGGGCCTCCCATAGCCAGGCCGCTCTCATGCAACTTTATCAGACACTTACTGGGGCCTCCCATAGAGAGCAGAAGAGCCACAGATTAAAACCAGTGTGGCCCAATCCCATGAGGCAGCGAGCTCCACCCCAAAGATGACATTATCACTTTTAGCCACCTTGGAACATATTAAAGCTGCAAGTCTCAGGAACAGAAATCACTCACCCAGCCGGCTCTCACCTCCCTCTCTCAGACGCTTACCAGGGCTTCGTGTAGCCAAGCCGCTCTCACGCAACTTGATCAGACACTTACTGGGGCCTCCCATAGAGAGCAAAAAAGCCACAATTAAAACCAGTGCATCCCAATCCCACTATGACATCATCACTCACAGCTGCTTCTGACCGCATTAAAGCTGCAAGCCTCTGGGTAGGCATAGTGTGAATGGTACCCATGCAAATACAGTATTACAAGTCCCCAGGCGAACCCAGCACCCTGAGTACTGTAGGTCAGGTCAGGCACGGAACCATCAGGCCAGAGCTGTGACTGTTCCCAAGCCCCAGAAAATGAGAGCATAGCAAGTCAGAGGGGAGGAAAAGTGTGAATGGTAAAGGTGCAAAATGCAGGTGCCCCGCTGCCATGCACTGCTGGTCCCGCCGCACTGCAGCAGCCACCTGATGGCCTTGGCCCAGATGATCTGGAGCTCGATGTCCCCTCACCATCGCCTCCGCCACAGCAGCCCATTGACTATAGAGATGACCAGGGGGTGCACACCCACAGGAGTGCACAGCGACACCTGTGGCAATGTGCTGAGTGTCTGCTTGCTCACAGTGCTGCTCAGCAACAGCTAGAACTGCTGCGCCAGTCAACGGCGTTGCAGGAGAGGCATGTTATGGCCACAGAGCAGCTGATCGTGGCTACTGGATCCCTCCAGACTACCATGGTGGAGATCCTGGTGGAGCTACATCATGTCCCTGGCTGGTCTGTCCCTACACAGCCCCGTACACAATCCAGTGTGCCTCCCGTGGGGTCTGAGTGGGAGCCAGGTGGGGAAGCTCCCACAGTTGCAGTGTCCTCAGCAGCATGTGCACCTGTGCCTCCACACCTGGGCCCCAGTAGTATGACAACACAGGCCTCAGCGCATTCCCACAGCACTGCTGGTTGGCCCACAACACAGGCACCCTCTCTCCTTGGGCCAGTTCCACAGGGCAGCAGCCCCCGGATGGTGTTTCCACCATTCTATGAGGGTATTGTGGAGTCAGGCAACACGAGATGTGACACTTCTTGGTCCAAGTGCTCACCACCATGCACACCGGTGACCATGGTGACTGAGGCACAGGTGCATGTGCCTTTGGGGAGGAGGGAAAGGGGCAGACACAAGGGAGGGGTTTCAGGGGGGTCATCTAGCACCAAGGCTGGGGAGAGGCATGCTTGGTGGGTGGGGTTGGGGCTCATGGGGATGCACAGGCAGTGTGGATCTGAACAGGGGTATGGGAGATGGGTGTCAATCATGTTCTAGGGCTGTCTGTGTGACACTGTGGCATGTGGGTGGGCATGAGTGGTTGGGGTGTGGGTGGGTCCACAGATAGCACTGCCTCATTGGTCTGGCCTTGGGTGGGTGCAGGGGACACACTGTTCTGTGGGGAATGGACACATATGTTCATGCGTTGCTGCAGGGCTCACACATTGATATGTCCATGCCAGCCACACACTGTCCGGCCCCGGTTCCTGGTGTATGTGGCATCGGTCTGATGGCCAGTGCCTCTCTGTGGGTCACTGCTGGGGGCTTGCCAGCATCAACACGTGCATGGGGCACCTGTCTGTGCTATGACCACTGGCACATTTGTCACACCCTCCTCCCATGTGGGTCTGCTTGGACACACATTCACTGCCATAAAAGTTAGTGCTTGCTCTGGGGCTCTGTCCACAACTGATCTTGCTATGGTACTAGTTACCTGACCTCTGAACCCTCCACTAGTTACCTGGCCTCTGCATCCTCCAGTGCCTGTGCTCAGGGTATGTGTGCCCTGGGGCTCCCACAGGCCTTGGGACACTGGTGGCACATTCAGAGCCTACTGTCTTGTGTGCTGGCCAGTGGCTATTATGGACACATTTGCTTGTTGTTGGCTGTGCCATGTAGATGTTTCCTTCAGCCTGTTCTGACAAGCATGGTGTGGTTGCTGCATGCCTGTGGGCAGACACATGTGCCTCATATTTTTCACAGAGTGATGTTGTAGATGTTATAGTGCCGCATTGGGTGGTGGTAGGTTGTGGACCCATGGCTGTCTGTTTCCCAGGTAGTGCTGTTTCCAGTGCACTACACATCCACTATGTGATATGCATGGCTGTCAGTAACTATAGCCTGCATTGCCAGCATCACACTCTGCTCATAGTTAGCAGGTATCACCCTTCATGGACAGGTATGTGAGTATTGTGGTGCCTTGTCCGGCAATAAAGGTATGTCAAGCCCCTATCATCCCCATCTTAGACTTCTGCAACCCAATCTACCTCGGACTCTCAAAACAAGCTCTCTGGCTTCTGCAGATGGCACAAAACACTGCAGCCCACCTAATAACAGGATCACTAAGGCAAGATCACATCACCCCCATTCTCAACCACCTCCATTGGCTCCCAATCAGCTCCCGTATCAGATATAAGACAATAATAAACATCTTTAAAATCAAACACAAAACATCAGCAATCAGCCTACAGCCACTCATAAGACCCGACACAAGCACCCGACCAAGGAGGAGAGGCACCTCAGACTCCATCAATACGCCCAAAGCATTCACCAAAGTACAAGACACCTCAAGAAGAGCACTCTCCCTGGCTGCACCCGCTCTCTGGAACTCCCTCCCGGATGACCTACGTTCGACAATGGACATCAAGGACTTCAGGAAACAGCTCAAAACTGCGTTCTTCATCAAGCACTGCAGAGACATCACTTAGACCGCCCAATAGCCCCTCGGGCTCCATAACAAACCCCCGTCCCCACCCCCCCCCTTCTATCCCTGTATATATCCCCCTGTACAAAGCACACTCTGTATATAGCTCACCTCTAAATCAGTGCCACCACAAACTCATACACCCCACCCCCCATGTTAACACTGCATGCATATACACCTTGACATTTTACTTTGATTGGTTGTTGTGAACACCGCTTTGATTTCAGGAAAAAGCGATATATAAATCCTCTTAAATAAAATAAAATAAATAAATATACCTAAGAACATAAGACATGCCATACTGGGTCAGACCAAGGTCCATCAAGCCCAGTATTCTAGCCACTGGCATTTCCATGGGCCAGAGTGTTGGGTCTGGTCAGTCATGTGCTGTGTCAGGGCAGCCCCTGTGCTAGCTCTTTGCATCCACAGCTCTGATTCACCCTGGCATGCATGGGTTACACACAGGACACATACAATACATATCTCACACCTGCAAAACTATTTGACCGCCATGATATGATCTGGTTAGTGCATGGGTAGGGTTCACTCCTACTAACCTCTACTGCATGGTTCTATATATGGCAGCCAGATACTGGCACTCTACATCTGGCTCGATGAGGTCACACCTTGGGCAACTCTTCAGCAGTTCCGCATATCCATATCACAGCTCTGGATTACATTGTTCCCTGGCAACATAGCTGGGATGTTAGATATTGGGCATCCTTCCACCACTGCCAGTTAACATTCACATATTTCATGCCTTTCCTGCAGTGGCCTGGGTGACTTTACATCTGGGGGACACATTTGCCTTAGATAATACAGTAACATATCTCATCTGAAGGAACAACAGACATTAGGTCCCCTTCATTCTGGGGCAGATGATTCTACTGTGGCTTTCAAGTGACCTATCCCCATATACCTGTCTCTGCCATTGGCACACATAATTCAATGCCCTACCTCCGGGGACTACTTTACTTGGTACCATGATTATGGTAGTAATATTCATGGTTATGGAGACAGCTCAATCTCTGTGCATCCTCTTTATCCATGTACATGTTAACATAGCCATATATGGTTGGTAGTACACATCCTCGCTGACCAATTTAGAGGGTTGTTTCAGAGGTATTACCATATCATGACAGCAGCAGTAACATGTGTGGACTGCCTTTCACATGGAAATGCCCTCTTGGGTATCTGATTGCTGTCAGGAGGCGTATCACCTTAACATTCCATAGAGAGTTGGTGTGGTCAGTCCGAGGGTGGTTCTTGGGCAGGACCACAGGGTAAACATGGGTACCCCTAGTCACATATCATGCTACAATTGCATTACATGCATGTCTGGCCCGCGGACATGTCTATATTGGACATGTGCACCGTTTGCACCTGATTCCGCATGCACATGTCTGAATGTGCCCGCAGGTCCGGAGACTGTATTTTATGGGGCTCGTGCAGGCGCTATTCAGTCACCCCCCCCCCCCCCGCCTCAGACATGGGAAATGGTTTTGGACGTCCCCATGCATACCGTATTCTGGGACGTTAGACATATCTGTTCCTGCCCATCCCCACGCTGTACCCACTCATGCCATGCCCCTCGTGTAGAACGTGCTTACCCTAGGCTGCCCGTCACAGACAGCAGTGTGTTCATGCACAGTGGAGATTACTAACAATGTGATATTGCAGCTGCAGCAGCCTGGACCATATCTTAGTCCCCCTCATGCCCTGTGGGGCATTAGCTTGGCCCAGTGCACACTTATATGAAGCTCCAGGTTGTAAATGTCAATATTTACGACGGGACATACCTTGCATCACATGATATGTCCTAGGCTCTCTTATGGTTCCAGACATTCTCCCTGCACATATCCTGCTCATAGCTGCTGTGTTGTCTGTGCCATATAGATTGTACACCCCACTGGGCAAGTGCCATCTGTTACATGTGTCCGTGCAGTGCTGCATACATCTTGTGGTGCTATCAAAATGATCAGTGGTGGTTGCTATGGCCGTTATGGGGCTTTCTGGCTATGGCATCTGAGGCATACCTATCTGAGTACTGGCATTCTTTACAGCAGCTACACCTGTCCCATCTGGGGTGTGTCGATCTGTCTACATCCACTATCTGTGGGGCAACCCTGTCTGCCCTCCCACAGCTAGCTTTGTGGCACTGCTCCCTCAGTTAGGGCTGTGTAGGCATGAGGGGGTGGGCCCTGTGCCATCACACCACACAGCCAGACACCAGATATGTCACCGCTCTCTCATCTCTCATGCATCCTGGCCTGGGTACGGGTCTCTGTCGCTTGGGATAGACTGGAGAATGTTGGCACTACATTAGTCGTGTCTCCCAGTGGCAGACACCACAGATGTGTGGCTGCCCTATCACACTGCCAACACTATCTGCTGTACATGAGGTACCTTGTATATAATACACCAGATGGTAACAGCATAGGTTCCTACGTGGCTATCTATATAGAAATATCACTATCACTACTAGTGTCCCTCAGATTAAGGGTATTCAGGTGTGTATACAGCACTACTACATGTTCAACAGCACACTGTGCCTCATGCACATGCATTAGTGCTGTTTGAACTGTTGGGTACCCCTACTATGGGGTCCCTTATCTTTGGCGGCCATATGTTTACACATTTGGCTATAGTGGGCCCTCTCTGTTTTTGCCTGCCTCATCACACTGGCACCTGGTGACACTGTGGTCATCCATACGGTCCACGTACTGACCAGACTATCATCCCCCCCCCCCTGCACTGCTACTGCCCACACCAGCTCATTCCTGTGCTCCCCTCAAACCACACATACACACACCTTCTCACTTTCTGTGACAACAATATGATTCAGCCAGAGGGATATGACATAACATAAACACACATGGGGTACCGGGGCTACATATCTGATCTCCCATTCTTACCCCACAAGGTGACCTTTTCTTGCTCACATCCATACTTTCCCTGCATCAGCAGTCCCAACTTTACGTGCCTTCTTCTGTTGGGGTCCTGTACATTGTCTCCTTTGGCACATACAGCACAAAGGTGCATGGCCTGATTGGACACTGTTGCTTCTCTTAATATTGCTGCAGGGGTGTTTAAATATATTTCTTTACCCTACAACATTCCTTCAATTCCGCTTCCTGTATCTTATGACTGCATCTTTTATTTGTCCTGACTGCAGTGGTGCCACTTCAGACCCTATGTGTCACACCCATTCACCTATACGGGACGCATTGTGGGGCAGAAATGAATTTTTTCTAAGTCTGAGCCTTATACCTGGTTTCAGGAGGTATAACGTGGATGTTTCCGGATTACACCTCATATATACACTGCCCTTTTGGGAATAAGCTTTCTATGTCTCTGTGGCTGACCATGCCCCTGTCCCCCCCAATCCCACCCATGTTCTTAACTCCTGTGCTACCGCCCTCGATGTGCATGTCTGCAGTGTTGCAGAATACGGTGGGGGATGTTTTCACCACTTACACGTCCCCACCGCATGTGGACATCCCTTATTCATGTACTAGAATCACCCCCATAATGTATGACAGAGTCATGGTTCACTGCCTCTGACAATGTGCTAATAAATCATCTCCTACCATTGGATTTTAGTCTTTTCAACTGTCTCAGGACTAACCACAGAGGCAGAGGCATTTTTATTTTAGCCAGAGACCATCTCAAATTCCACAACATTATCACAAGCTCAGAGGGAGGAATGGACATTCTCATCATCTCAAATAAGCACGTCATACTCAGCCTAGCTTACAGATCCCCAACTGAATCCACTGATGAATTATCATCCTTCCTGCCAGCAATCTGTGACCTCCCTACAAGAAACAAGCAATTACTGCTATTAGGTCCCCTCTCCCCCACCTAGTCTCACCAAATCCTTCACTGCAGCTATGGATGCACTGAAATTCACCCAGATCGTCAATGAATCAATGCACAAAAAAGAAGCTATCCTAGATCTCATCTTCTCTTCTAAACACATGCTCACAAATAACCATATCCTTTCCCCCATCATATCCCAAACCCCTTGGTCTGACCATAAAACAATCACATTCCATCTTCCTCTACACATGCATAGAGCCTAGCACAGCCCACTAAAAGGAGATTCTGATGCCTAGACAAGAACTTCTTAGTTGTTCCCCAGATAGCGCAGCAATCAGAAGACCTTGACATCTTGATCAACAACTGAAACCAAATACTGCAAAGCAGCCAATACACCCCAAACAAAGAGAGCCACAAGAAATCACTAAGCCGCTGTCTGATACACTGCGGATCTAAGAAACACTAAATGTGAACTCAGACAGCTTGAGAAAAGATGGCGACATTCTAAGACCACACATGGCTGTGATGAATACATGTCTAAGCTACAAGAATGCCAGCATATGATACACCAAAAGAAGAAGGAATACCACACCAAGCTCATCTTTTTTTTTAAATTTTCTATTTATAAATTTTACAATAAACCAAGCGACACTGCTTGTACAGAAAAGATATCACTTGCACAATAATACATAAGGAAAATCTCACATATCAAGTAAAAGCAAGGAATATCATTAGCCCTCAATACATAGGGGAGCAGCTAAGTAGAAAACACAATTGAGGGTAGGAGACCCCCCAATGTTATACAAAAGAAATATTATCCACAAAAATCAAGTGGGGGTGGAGGCCCGAGACTATACATATAAATGAATGAGTACCACTCAAGAGGGTGAAGATGTAACAACATGCGTGCTAATGAAAGTGGAAAGATCCTCAGGCTGAAAGAAAACATATTTCTGCAATTGATAAATAAATGTACATTTACACGGAAAACGTAACATAAAGGAGGCTCCCAACTGAATTACTCCTGGATGTAACAAATGAAAAGATTTCCGTCTTCTCTGCGTTTCCCTAGCTACATCTGGGAAGATGAAAACTTTTTTACCCATAAACAAATTAGCTCTCTTTTTATAAAATAATTTAAGGAGCCATTCTTGGTCAGATGACAAAGCTAAAGTTACTAACAGGGTGGAGACAGGCAATTCATCATCCTTGGGAGTTTGAAATAAAGCAGAGACATTCAAAAAATCCATTTCTAAAGTCCCCGCAGACACTTTACTTTCTTTCTTACCCGACGGCAGATAAAAAACCTTTACCGCCGGGGGTAACAAATCCGCAGGCACCGATAATGTCTTTTGAAGATACTTCCTAAAAAGATCTAATGGAGCAACCCCAGCCACAACCGGGAAATTCAAGAGACGAATATTTGAGGAACGTGCAGCGTTTTCCAATGTCTCCAACTTAGCTCTTAAGGAGATATTATCTTTGACCAAGGAATCAGTCAGATCAGAAACCTGAGATAGCTTCTGCTCAGAAAGTACCAATTTATTTTTTGTTTCCATCATGACTTTATCCAATTTTGAAACAGACTCCTCAACTTGAGAAATTTTTAAAGAAGAAAGAGCTAACTTTTGACCCAGAACTTGAGAAAGCTGTACGAGCGCCTCCCAAATGCTATCGAGTGTCACTGCAGCAGGATGGGAAATAGCCAAGGAAAAAGGAGGTTCAGAGGTTGCCGTCAAACAGGCTTTACAGAGACATCAGCACAACTCACCCCTTGAGGTAAAACACCAACCGCAGCACTTGAAACCTCTTCCGGGTATGCAGACAAGATCTCCAACAGCTGATCTCCAGAGCCTCCCGCCGACGAGCCCCGCTCCAGATTCGCTATCGCCTCAACCTTCGGCGAAAATGCAAATACACTCCTCGGGGGGGGGGGGCACCACTGAGCGACCCGGAAGAACAGGAGGTGAACGCTTATTTGGGGAGAGTCACTTCCAGGGCAGAAGACACCGAAATCTCCTCTGCCAGTGCTTCAAAGCCCGCTCGTATCTCCCGAATCTGAGACTCGGAGAGCGTTACAAAGCAATCCATGGGCCCCGCAGTAACAGGCAATAGCTCCGCAGGAGGAGCTCGAGGCTTGCCTTTTCTCTTTGGCATCGTAGCTCTAACTCCTCACAGCCGCCATCTTAGAAGTAAGCCACTCCCCCCACCAAGCTCATCTTAAGTTCATTAAATCGCCTCAGAGAATTATTCAGCATAGTGAAATCATTAGTTAAGAATCCTATTCAAGAGACCAAGCATGCTGCCCCATCTCCACAAGCACTAGCAGACTGCTTCCAAGTCAAAACTTACAAGATGGGCAACATACTATTTGCAACCATATTGCCACTAAACAACAACCCAGTGCCCTCCATGTGGCATACCTTCAACCTGGTTGGAAATTTCAGTTTGTTCAATGTAAACCGCCTTGATATCATGAAAGGCGGTATATAAGAAATGTTAAATAAATAAATGAACCCAATCTCACTAGAGCACCTAGAGACCATTATCACAAATCTCAACACTACCACTACCCCTCCATTCCCAGTGAGCTGGATAAAAATATCTCACACTCAGCTTGCCCCCACACTACTCGAATCACACAAAACTCTCTCATCCAATGCTACATGTCCACCAGACTCAAGCACACCTCTGTTCGACTAATAATCAAGAATTCATTACTAAACTCAGACAGCTCTAGCTCATGTAGACCATTATCCACTCTACACTTTCTGGCAAAGATCATTGAGAAGGTCATGCAGCTTCAGCTCCAGGATCACATCGATTTGCATGCACCTCTTGACCCGCAACAGTATGGATTTAGGCCCAATCATGGCATAGAGATCCTTCTAACTGCACTCATGGCCAGATTAACACAAGGCATACAAAGAACTCATCAAGGATTCATCCTACTGTTCCTGGACATCACATCTGCCTTTGACTCAGTTCCTCATAATGTATTAATACAGCACCAGCAATCCATAGGACTAGGCAAAAGTACATTAAAATGTTTCAGCCCATAGTTAACGGAGTGCCAACAGCATGTAAGAGCAGTAGGAATTGTAGCCGCTCCATACAAGCTACACCAAGGAGTTCTTCAAGGCTCTGTACTGTCCTCACTTCTTTAAAATATATTTCTGCAACCGATTTGCTCAATTATTCAACCACATAACATTTTCTACCATATTTATGCAGAAGATGTTCTGCTTTATGTACCCTTCTCCATCACATAGCCCATCTACACCTCATTAATAAAATGCCTTACATCAATTACCCAATGATAATCAGAACACAACCTGCTCATGAACTACAAGAAAGCAGAGGTACTACATATTACAAGTGGCACAAACTTCGGCCCACAACATTTAAGCAGCTAAACCTACAACCTCATACCAGCAACACCAGCAAAATGCATCTACCACAAAATGAAAGCAATGCAGTACCTATGATCATTACTGACCCCAAGCATATGGAATGCGGTCCCTTAGAGCTTATGAGCCATCCATGATCTATTAGACTTGTCAAGCTCACTTGTTGCTAGAGAGGATAGTTCTCCTCTTTCCACTAAGTGCACAGAACTCTACCCTCCAGTTAGCTATTCTGAGCATGCATCCCCTGGTTCTGTCTCTCTCCTTCCCGCTCATCCACTTTGATTCTCCAGCAATATGCATATTGTTTCTTATGTTCATTTGTTTCTGTTTGTTCATATATAACTTCAATGTTCTTGTTAATTTGTTAATATGTAAAACTCCTTGACATTCTGATAAGGTGGTGTATAGAAGTAGTTAAATAAATAAATATTTAACTTTGTACAGAAAAGATTTACTCCAATGCATAAATTTGCACATAAAAGTCCTATTTATCTTAGATCTTCTGCTATTTAAAATGCATGTTCACTACATAGCCTTTAATATTTGTCACAAGACTAGTTCCTGGGGATTCTGGACATTGGAAAGGTTCAACGTTAATCAGAGTCAGCTTAGGCACCAGTGTCACTCTCTGCAAGCACTAAAAATACTTCCCCCGTGGCTGGGGTGAATGAATCCCCATCCCAAAGTGCTTTAGTCAATGGCACCTCTTCAAATTCACCACCAACTGTGTCAGTCCTGAATGACCACATAGAACTGGCATCCCTGAAGCTGGCACTGGTTTCAATCCATGTTCCCTCTCCCCCCCCCCCCTGCCCCCCCAAAATAAAAACATGTCTAATGAGGCAGCATTCTGACAGCAGGTACTATTTGTCATTTCTGGCACCACTGGATTTTCAGGGACATGAAATTTCCCACAAACTAGACAAGTGATCAGAATTGATGCCATGGTTCAACTTGGGATTCTGCCAGCACCTACTGAGCTCAAATGAGTGCCATTCTTTTCTGCTTGTCTTTGCTATAAGGTGTAGTGCCTCAGTTAAATTTGTTGCTTACCTTTAATGTTGAAGAGTCTATTTCTGATGTGGTCATAACAAAGCAACCAGCAGTACAGAAAGAGCAGTAGATGCATAGAACAGTTGTCAATGGAGATTCTCGAGGCAAAGCTATATCGAATTCAATAGAATAGAATATACGCGCAAAAGATTCTCAGTTGTTAAGAAGCCAAGGCAAAGCCCAAAGTTAGGTAATTTATTTACTTATTAAAACATGTATAGCCTGCAACTATCTAAATCCTAGATAGGAAAAAACAAAACATACATAAAAGGTCTGTGGTATTGTAATAAAAAGAGAAAGAGAGCATGTGAGATGGGTGTGGTGATAGTTTTGTAACTATTCCCCATAGGTCCCAGTGGAGGTGTCTTTCTAGAGCGGGTCCCCGATGAGCTCCTGTTGGTAGAGGTGGATTCATTGGGATTCAGAACAGGTTTTGAATCTTGATGGGTTCAGAGGGTACAGGAGAAAGACTCTGCCTCCAAGACCCTATACAGCCACTCATGCAGCAAACGCTCTTCATCAAGAATCCACTCTGTGGGAGGGTGTTTCTGAAAAGAACTCTACAATGCATAAGGGTTTGTAATTAAACTCCACTCTATTGAACAAACTTGGAGCAACATCTTGAAGGGAGGAGTGGCCTAGTGGTTGGGGCAAGTTACCTCCAGCTTGAAGGTTGGGGGGTTGAAATCCCACTAGAGGACTGCAACCTTGGGCTGGAAGGACTAGGGTTTCTAGTCCCACTTGTGATCTTGGGCAAGCCACTTAACCCTCCGTTGCCCATGTTCCCTGTAAGATAGTTATATCCAAGTTATAATGCCAAGTTCAGAGTAATTTCAGTTTTCTTCAATGTAAACCACCTTGGTATCTTGTAAGGTGGTATATAAGACATGTTAAATAAATAAATAAATAAAATAATCAGTTGAGGCAGATTTTACAAATGCAATCTTGGACATCCAAGCCAGAACATCTGAAAAAAAAAAAGCATGTCCCAGTATGGGCAGCTCTGGGGCATCTACATAGACGTCCCCAGAATAGTATTCAAGACCAAGGATATCTAGGAATGACCTAATGGTTAGCGCAATGACCTAGGACCAGCAAAGCTAGAGTTCAAATTTCACTGCTGCTATCATTGTAATTGTGGAGTGTCATTGGAATGGTGGAGTGCATTCTTCTCTACACCCACTGGATATTATAGAGTTTTAGTATAGTAAACCATCCAACACATGTTCTATGTAAAGTTGACATTCCTTGTTACTCTTGTTCTATGTAAACCGCCGTGACTGATAGATATGGTGGTATAAAAGTATTGTTAAATAAATAAATAAGACCCTACAAGGCCTAAGATTGCTGATTGCTGGTCTGCACTTGTTGTTGGGTGGCAGAAAAGAGGCAAAAGACCACCTTCCCACCAAACCCCCCCCCCCCCCCGGGCCTTAAATAACTTTAGGAACTCCCTATCGTCTCCCTTGGGGTTGCTCTGGTCTTGGGTTTGATCTAGTACATGCAGGGAGCTATAGTTCTGATTTTATGAAGGAAATTAATAGGACAATCATAACTACAACTCCAGTGCATGTAATGGGGCTAACCAGGACTGGATTAGAGACTGTTTGATT
This sequence comes from Ichthyophis bannanicus, assembly GCA_033557465.1. NCBI lineage: Eukaryota > Metazoa > Chordata > Amphibia > Gymnophiona > Ichthyophiidae > Ichthyophis > Ichthyophis bannanicus. The sequence continues at coordinate 1,385,809,528 of CM066032.1, read as the reverse complement.
GACTTCTAGTGAATTGGAAACTCTACAAATGTACCTGAGCATGATTTTTTTACAATATTATTTTATTTATTTCAGTTTTTTGCATGCCCTATTCCAAAGAATGATCTATAAAAACCTATGGCCCCTGTTACTAAAGCCCACCAAGGATTTTCCATTATTGCATCAGTCTCACGCATATTAATTGCAAAGCCTCCATGTTAGCTTTCGGGGGGGGGGGGGGGGGGGTCCCTTATGTCCCCAGCAGCTAACATGTGACAGTTTTGCCTAACCTATGCTCCATTAGGGTAGGTTCACTTAATGACTCCCATAGAGGCACCATTAGGTGAACCCACATTAAGAGCCGTGTTGCCGCTGAGCGCACACAATAGCACTAGCATTAGTGGCGATGAGCTCTCCACGTCCACTCTCAACCTCTTCCCTGTTTTATCCCACAGTCTCTGATTAACGTGCATTTCAGCATGCAGCGGCAGACACTATCAGTCAGTTACAGTGCGTTAAAACGCCTATTAACCAGCTAATGGGCTTTAATAAAAAGGTACCTAACTCTGAATTTGCGCATAATGTAAAATCATGCCCTACACAGTGTGATGAAAATTCATTAAAACACTGATTGACATGTTCTGAAGTATGTCTAGAAAAGTCTAAGCAAATTTTTCCCTCAGTTTTAATTTTGAGCACATCAAGTCTGCTCCAGCTTTGATGCACCATTGCCAGACTAACTCTGATCCTGAAGCATGGCAAAGTGGATCTTTAAATTCACACATCTGTGCTGGCAAGGAGTATGAAAATATTGTGAATTTGGAAAGGAAGGGCAGGTCAGAGCATTCTCCTAGCTGCCACACTATTAGACACTCATTACTGAGCGTTAGGTTGTCTGCTAGAAAACAGTACTTCATTCACGGGCCTGTCTAGCTGATTTGCTGAACTCTGCAGTTTGTTTTATAAGTGAATTGCAGCATATCAACAGCCTGTTGCTCTTGGTAATTTGTTGCCAGACTTAGTCTGCTGGAAACGATCCATTAGGGGATGGGAGGAAAATTTAGCACAAATGGAGCTGCAAGGGACATAAAATGAAAAATGGTTACTAGTAACCCGGCATTATGATTGACACGCCACCTAATTGAACTATGATATCACATGGTTAAGGTTCAAAAATGCTTATTAATGAGCGACTGTCTTCCTGCAGGATGGAGAGGTGATTGGAATAAACACTTTGAAGGTCACAGCAGGAATCTCCTTTGCTATTCCTTCTGATCGGATAACGAGATTCCTCACAGAATCACATGATAAACAAAATAAAGGTAAAGTCAGAGTCTGTTACCATTAGCACTGAAATATTTGCATAATGATGCTGGACTCCGGATGGAGACTTTGTTTGTGCAACCAGTAACCAGTACAAGAGATAGGCAACTCCTTTACCAATAGGGTGTGAGATCCGTTAATACAAGGCTTATGCGGTGCTTCAAAATCTCATTCCTTTGATTCCCTGCTCTTTGTAGAGCAACTGGTATAGTGCAGTATTACTTTTCTGTGGGAAGCCCCATATTGCACAGGTCATCTAGATAGGAAAAGGGGCATCACTGAACGCAGAGCCTTTTGTAAAACATGTGTAAAGCTATGGAAAATATACATGTATCTGGCATTCACTGTGGGAACAGCCATTTTCCTGGGGTAAAGCCTCCAAACGCCTCCATGTTCTTCAAGAATCCAGGCTAGCACCAACCGATTTCTCTCCAATCTCAAGTATGTGTAAATGCCACTACTTGCATGTCTAAGTGCCGAATTTCACAGAACTGGATGTCCAAAGGGAGCCAATTAAAGAGCTGAGCCACAACTCCAATTTTCAGATTTTTGACTTTAAACACCAGAGATGTTAAGAAGAATTGCCCCGCTCAATCACTCCTCCAAAGCTTAGGTCCAAAGAAGCAGTCAGCTGACAATTACCTGTTACTCGAGTAGATGTAAATACCGAAGGGCAAATTTTTTGTATATGTGTATTGCTGTTACAAAATTGAAAATACATTTATACTTTTCTGGCCCATCCAAACTGCAACCACAACATACCCCCTTTAAAACTGTGCATTCCATGGATTTATATGAGAAAGCAGTAGCCTTTCTAAAATTACTACTGTACTTACATTTCCATACACAAGTCATGCAAGCCTTATAAAATAACTTTTTAAATCATCTATAAAGATCCACAAATGTAGTGTGAGATGAATATATAGTTAATATGGCTATGGGTATACTTAGCTGATAAAACGTCTAAGACAGCGTCGCTGAAAGTTAGCCCTTGAGGACTACAGTCCACGTGAGTTTTCACAATTTCCACAGTGACTGTGTATGAGATTTGTTTGTATTCAATAGATGCAGTGCATGCAAATCGACCTCATGCATATTCATTGTGGAAATCCTGTAAAGGGAAACAGCTCTCAAGGACTGCATATGGAACAGATCCTATTGGAATATTTAACTACATTGTGCATTGTGTGAAACTTGACAAGAAACTCTCTAGAAAATATCAGTTCGCATTCTGAGTTGTTCAAATATCTTTCTGGGGCTTACAAAGATGTGAACTGATTCAAAATTTGCATATTTGCAATATTTACTTCTCTGTGCTGGAGAGCTGTGTCATTGTCAGTTCTAAAACTGGGTCTCCAAAATAACAGTATGGCATGTCAACACGGGCCCAGCTTAAAATAGAAGATGTCCTTGAAAAAGTTCCAATGATCTGTGGCAAATAGCACAGGTGCACTTTCAATTTCCCAGCACCGGGAAAGGGTCTTCTCAGTAAAACATTTTGCTGCATGCAAAAAATGAGTGAAAGCTCTTACTCAACAGGGATTTCATTACAAAGGAGAGTGACACATCACAGATCACTGCCTTTGTCAGTTAATGGTCTGTACCACTAAGAAGTTGACTTGGGTTTGAAGCACCTCCCCTACCCCTAGCTGAGGATAGAACAGAAGTTTACATCCCAGTCCTGACACACCTAGCCAGTCTTGTTTTCGAGATAGCCACACTGAATATAAATAAGATTTGAATAAAATCGAAGCAGTTAATGAAAATTTATCTCATGCATGTTTAGCGTAGATATCCTGTAAACCCAACTGGCTGCATGTGACCCGAGGACTGGATTGAGAACTACTGAGCTAGAGCAGTGCTTTTCAACCCTCCCCTAGAGGCACATCTAGCCAGTCGAGTTTTCAGGATTACCACAATGAATATGCATGACATAGATTTGCATACAGTGGATACCTAATAAACGCAGCCTGTCTCACTAGGTCTGCCTCCAGAAAAAGACTGAGAAGCACTGACCCATGGCAATACTGGGGCAGAATTCAGAGAAAAGAGAGCCTCCTAAAGCAGGGCTTCTGAACCTAACCTGGGGTTATCCACAAGAAATATGCATGAGATCAACTTGCATATTCATTGAGGAACTCCTAAAAACCCAAACTGGATGTGAGGGTTCTGAGGAAGAGGTTTGAGAAGCCCTTTTCTAAAGTGACATCTAATGGCCAACCAGGAGCAGCACTGGAAGATACCAGGGATGTGCAGTCAATTCAGATCACAGAGAAATGAAATGACAGATAACACATGAAATGTAGCTGCTAACACAGAATACAGTTCACTAGAAATCTAGAGCTACAGTTAACTATTATCCAGTATCTGTCGCACTAGCAGTTAACATACATTAATGGCAACCCCATTAACTGAAAGGTGAACTCCACACCTCTTCCCTGACCCCTAATATGAATTTCCAAATTTGGTGTTTAATGTGGCCATTATGATGTGCAGCTGACATGATACGTTAGTTGCTTTTTAAGCTCTGCATTTCATTAATGGCTAACATGCCCGATGGTTAGAGTAAAGAGGTAAAAACTAGGGGAGCCGTGGCTTCAAATCTTGCCTCTGCAATTGTCATTCCTTGCAACCTTGAGCAAGTCACTTTATCTATTGTCTTAAAGAGTGCAGGGCCGACCCGTCCATTGAGCAAGAATGTTTTTTGCACAGGGCCCCGCGTTTCAGGGGGCCCCACGCAAAGAACATTCTGCTTTTTTAAAAATTCAATTAAAAAAAAAAAAGCTGGCTGCTGCCGCTGCCGCCGCGGCAGCAGCAGAATGGAGTGTCCCGCTGAGCCCCTCTGCAAGGGCTTTCAGATTCGCGAAGGGAGAGTGTCTCCCTCGCGTCTCTGTTAAGCCCGCAGAGACGTGAGGGAGACACTCTCCCTTCGCAAATCTGAAAGCCCTTGCAGAGGGGCTCAGCGGGCAGAGGGGGCCCCGCGGGACACTCCATTCTGCTGCGGCGGCAGCGGCAGCAGCCAGCTTTTTTTTTTTAAATTTCCCTGAGCCGATGTGGGGGGGGGGGTTAGGACTGGTAATGGGCTATGGAAGGGGTTAGGATGTGACTTGAGGTGGGCTGTTGGGGGGGGGGGTTAGGACAAGAAAGGGGCTGATGGGGAGGGGTTAGGACTTGAGGTGGGTTGTTGGGGGGGTTAGGACTGGTAATGGGCTATGGGGGTTAAGACTGGTAATGGGCTGTGGGCTGATGGGGCCTGTCTGGAAATGGGGTGATGGGGGGTTAGGACTGGTAATGGGCTATGGGGGGGCTAGGACAGGAAATGGGCTGATGGGAAGGGGTTAGGACTTGAGGTGGGCTGATGGGGTTAGGACTGGTAATGAGCTGTGGGCTGATGTGGGGGGGTCAGGACTGGTAATGGGCTATTGGGGGGTTAAGACTGGTAATGGGCTGTGAGCTGATGAGAGCTGTCTGGAAATGGTGTGATGGGGGGGTTAGGACTGGTAATGGGCTATGTGGGGGGCTAGGACAGTAAATGGGATGAGGGGGCTAGGACTGGAAATGGGCTGATGGGGAGGGGTTAGGACTTGAGGTGGGCTGTTGGGGGGGGGTCAGGACTGGTAATGGGCTATGGGGGGGGGGTTAAGACTGGTAATGGGCTGTGGGCTGATGGGTCCTGTCTGGAAATGGGGTGATGGGGGGCTAGGACAGGAAATGGGCTATGGGGGGGCTAGGACAGGAAATGGGCTGATGGGGGGTTAGGACTGGTAATGGGTTATAGGGGGGCATAAAGTGAAAATGGGGTGATGGGGGGGTTAGGACTGGAAGTGGGTTGATGGGGGGCTAGGACTAGTAATGGGTTGGGGGGTTGCTAGGACTGGAAATGGGCTGAGTGGAAGGGGAGGCTTGAACGGCAAATAGCTAATGGGGACGGGGACTTGGAATGGAAATGGGCTGAGTGGAAGGGGGGGTCTTGAACTGCAAATAGCTGATGGGGAGGGGGCTTGGAATGGAAATGGGCTGTGAGGGAAGGGAGCTAGGACTGGAAATGGGCTGATGGAGCAGCTAGGATAGGACTGGAAATGGGCTGTTGGGGGGGAGCTAAGATTGGAAATGGGCTGTGGTGGGGGCTTGGATTGAAATGGACTCATGGAGGGGCTGGGGGGTTAGGACTGGTAATGGGCTATGGGGGGGGCTAGGACAGGAAATGGGCTGATGGGCAGGAGTTAGGATTTGGGGGGGCTAGGACAGGAAATGGGCTGATGGGGAGGGGTTAGGACTTGAGGTGGGCTGTTGGGGGGGCAGGACTGGTAATGGGCTATGGGGGGTTAAGACTGGTAATGGGCTGTGGGCTGATGGGGCTAGGAAGTAGGCTCATGGTGGGGCTGATGGGACTGGAAGTAGGCTCATGGGGGGGCTTGGACTGGAATTGGGCTGAGTGGAGGGGAGCTAGGATTTGATATGGGCTGATGATGGGGCTAGGAAATGACTAGAAATGGGCTGATGGGGGGCTAGGATTGGAAATGAGCTGATGAAGGGACTCGGACTGGAAATGGATGGGGGAGCTAGGACTGGAAATGGGCTGATGGGGGGCTAGGACTGGAAATGGGCTGATGCAGGGACTAGAAGGGAATGGATGCTGGGTGAGGCTGGAACTAGACGGGAGCTGATGTTGGGGAAGGATTAGAATGGGATGGGGCTGGGAGAGTAAAATGGAGAGAGGAAAAATATTTTGTGTGGGAGAGATGAAAAATCTACAATTGGCCTGGTATTGGGAGAGTAAGTGGGGATTGAGGATGGAGGGGTAAAATTTGAGTGGATGAAATAGGAATGAGGAAAGAACAAAAGGAGAAAGATTAGTATGTTAAAGCAGATGTAGAGAGAGAGAATGGAAAAAAAACTAGAAGAGAGAAGAAAGGACAAATGGACAGCAGACGATGGAGAGTTAGCAGAAAACATGAAGAAACCAGAAGAAAGTGGCTGGAGCAATTGCAACTGAAAAAAATGCACAAAAGGTAGAAAGATATCTCTTTATTTTGAATGTATTAACTGGAATATGTCAGCTCTGGGAAATGTGCATCATTAACGTCTGCGCTTTGTTTGGTACAAGAGGAAATTAATTTATAGTTTTATTTCTACAGTATTGTTGTACATTCCAAGTTTGGCTTTTGGGGTTCCCAGTTTAATTATTGTCTTCCTGTTTCTAAATTGTGATTCCTTGTTTGGTGATGATCTATGTTCTGCATGTGTAACTGAGCTGAAGTATTCTGTTTATGTAATTCCTATTTGACATTGCCACTTGTTCTCTTTCCCCAGTATTCTCTGAAATGTATTGGTTTAATATTTGCAGTGTTGCCTTTTGATAGGTAGGGTATGGTGCTTTGTGAGTCCTGGTAATGCTGTCAGGATATGGCGGGTTTGCTATGGGTTCTTAATGGGCAGCGTTTGTAGTAGTTCCTAATGTGCCTGGCAGTTGGCACTGGATTATAGTAATGTAGAAATCTTTTAGTCTTTCTTTATCCATACACTCATTAAGAGACATGTTTACTAAAAGTTAGTGTATGGTAACATTATGCAAATATTTATGCAAATAAGGCCACTTATGCAAATGAGGCCCCGCACCGAGTCTCCGCACATGGCCCCGCACCCCCCTTGGGCCGCCCCTGTTAGAGTGTAAGCTCTTTTGGGAAGGGACATGTGAAAGTACATTTTACAAATGACGTCCAAGTGCAGTTTGGGACATCCAAGCCAGAACGTGTGGTAATAAAAGTAGGCTCATCCAAGTTCAGGCACGATGTCACAAACATGGGCGTGTCCAATATGGATGTCTATGGGGACATTTATATAAACAGTTGCAGAATAGTATGCCAGAACTTGGATGTCTAGTAGCCGAATGATTAGACTAGTGGGTTAGGAGCAGGGTGACCAGGATTCAATTCCAGTACCGCTCCTTGTGATTTTAGGCTAGTCACTTAACTGTCTATACCCTCTGCATACTTTATGGCCAAAAAAAGCACTTTCCTGATGCCTATTTGTGCCTGGAGCAGGTCTCAAACATGGACAGGGTCACAGACATCCCTGACCTTTCTGAAATCCAGCAGGGATGTCTAAGTTCATTGCACCTCCCCAGACACACCTCCGCCATGCCCCCAGCCTACTTGGAGGTCTCCACACCAGAGATGTATTTAAAAGTTATTTGTAAAATGACTCTGGGAACTACTCTGTGATTCTGAAGTCCAAATCACAACTAAGACTTTTAAAATGACCTTCTTAGCCCCTGAATACTTATCACCAACATACAGTATTACATACATCTAGTAAAGCTATAAAAATGTTCATTATTATTATTATTATTTAGTAACTAGACAAAAGTTGGAGAGTGAAGAAGAAAGACAGGAAGAAAATCAATGCCTTTGAATTATGCGCTGGCAAAGAATACTGAGTATACATAGACTGCGTGAAGAACAAACCAGTCAGTACTAGAGGAGATCAAACCTAAGCTTTCGTTAGCAGCTCAGATGACAAAACTTAGCAGTCTATGCAGAAAACTAGCACGGCCTTTATGTGCAGATAACGCAACTTTTAGACACAATTACACTCACACCAAATGCAGAAAAGAGATGGACGCACCCGTAAACAGCAAAGGGAAAGAAAGCACATACAGTAACGCCAAGAGTATTTAAATTATAGGCAAATGAGCTGTGTGCAATAAAATGGCATGCTAATATTGTATGCGCGTGATGCAGAAAAATGCGTAAATCATTTCAGAACCAGTCTTAGCGCCAATATCTCTACACCTGGTCTGAGGTGGCTTAAACATCTTGTGCATGCCCCCAACAGCATTTTAATGGCATTGGGGGCTTCCTCCCAGGTTGCACCACACGGGGCCAAGTGTAACCTTTTTTCAAGATGGCGGCACAGGAGCAGGAGCATGTGGGCAACGCTCTTGCTCCTTTGTAAAGGTACTGGGAGGGGGTTGGAGGGTTCAGGGCTACTGGGCCACTAGGGTTAGTTTTAATTGAGTGGGTGGGGGAATCAGGGCCACTGGACCAGCAGGGTTATTTTTAGTTGGGCAGGTAGGGGGATCGGGGCTGCTGGGTCACCAGGGATTTGCTTTCTGTTGGGGGCACCAGCCCTCTGGCAGTATTTTGATGGCATTGGGGGCCTTCCCCGATACCTGGATCATCTGAAGAGAAGTTTGACAGATCACCTCAGATGATCCAGGCATCGGGAAACGCCCCCAGTGCCATCAGAATACTGTTGTGGTGCATATGCAAATTAGCCACACAGTGTTCCTGGTTTTCTGGGAGAGGAAGCCAAACTTGGACGACTTCTGTGTGCATGTATTTGGCCTGCTCTCCCAGTTTAGCACTGCTTTTTGCGCCACAATTTAACATATGGCTAATTTCTGCATGCCGGCACTGAAGTTGCATGCTATCACTGCACTGTATAGAGGCATACAGAGTTGATAGCGCATGACTTCAGAGCCGGCTTTCTGCATCGGCCCCTTAGAGATCACTACCAGAGAAGAGAAAGATCACTAGAGAAAAACATCATGAATGGTAAGGTTGAAGGTCATCGCTAAAGAGGAAGGCCAGCAATGAGATGGATTGATACAATAACAGCACCTATGGGTGCCACTCTGCCAACAATGAACTGCCTGACTAAAGACCGAATACAGTTTAGGACAACTATCCAGAGGGTCGCCGTAAGTCAGCACTGATTCGACGGCACTTAACAAAAACAATAACAACAAATAGGCCTCTATAAGCCTAAGGAGTCACTTTACTAAAGCGTGCTAGGCTTCTGCAGTGAACACAGCCAAAAGGTGCAGATAGCATGGTGTTAACTGCAAAATCTGTGCATTATCTGTTGGGGGTGTGCACGGCATTTCACCAGCAGACAATGCACCGAAATTGCAGAGAATGCGGCCTGGCAGCACCGTGGATGCACATCACACTACCCATTGAGCACATCTGCTGTCTGCAACTTTGACAGAGAACACAAAAAGCAAGCAGAGTTGAGGTCACTTGCGCTTTATTAGTTATGCAAACCCCGACGCGTTTCGGCAGATGCCTTCATCAGGGGGCTAGAGGAAAATTGTATTATATCAATGCATTAGATGAAGCGCATGGAAGTGTGTAAAGATATGGCACAGAACCAGTAATGCAGTTGATAAAGCTACAAATCAAAAGTAGAGAAAGTAGAATTACAAAAATGCTAGCGTGGAAATATGCACTTTATGTCGGAAGCGCAGCCTTGAGGCATTAAATACCTCTTGAAGCTAACATTTCCATTTTGCTCAATTTGTTGAGCTCCTCACGGAGCTGACAATAAATAAGGTAAAACACCACAATCTTAGTGTCACCAATAAAACTCTTATAAAACTCTGTATTTCAGCATATGTGATCAAAAAGAACAAGCAAAAACCTGTTGAAGCCAAGAAAACTACTGTGCAAAACTGCTGAATAAAACGGAGGTCACTTATCTGAGTCTCTCGTTATTCACGTCGTTTTTGTAGTTAAGTTTCAAAAGTTCATTTCTTTTCAAACGTGCTCCGTGAAAGGAAGACTTGCAATCCAATGCATTTAGTAAGAATGGCGCGGACACAGCACTGCGTTTCGGGCGGTTAAGTTTCTCTCGCCCTGCTTCAACGCTCAGCCCACTGCACCAGAAGCAGTCCGTCCAGCAACTGATCAAACACGCCAGCGCATGCTCAATAGCAATCTGACGTGAATAACGAGAGACTCAGATAAGTGACCTCCGTTTTATTCAGCAGTTTTGCACAGTAGTTTTCTTGGCTTCAACAGGTTTTTGCTTGTTCTTTTTGATCACATATGCTGAAATACAGTGTTTTATAAGAGTTTTATTGGTGACACTAAGATTGTGGTGCTTTACCTTATTTATTGTCAGCTCCGTGAGGAGCTCAACAAATTGAGCAAAATGGAAATGTTAGCTTCAAGAGGTATTTAATGCCTCAAGGCTGCGCTTCCGACATAAAGTACATATTTCCACGCTAGCATTTTTGTAATTCTACTTTCTCTACTTTTGATTTTTGGCATTTATAGTGTAGGGATTTTTGTTAGGTGGTTTTGGGTTGATAAAGCTACAGCACCGCCAATGAAATCAAAACCAACCTTTCATTGGCGGTGCTGTAGCTTTATCAACTGCATTACTGGTTCTGTGCCATATCTTTACACACTTCCATGCGCTTCATCTAATGCATTGATATAATACAATTTTCCTCTAGCCCCCTGATGAAGGCATCTGCCGAAACGCGTCAGGGTTTGCATAACTAATAAAGCGCAAGTGGCCTAAACTCTGCTTCCTTTTTGTGTTTTCTGAGCCATTTCTGCGAGCAGGAGCTCTTGTTTGTGTTCGGTTCTGCAACTTTGATAGAACCACACATTGCAGACATACTCACTCTCTGCCAATATCCCGCCCTTCGTGCAATTTCCCTGCATTATCTGTTAACACGCCAGATAGCATGCACCATCTGCTGCATTAACAGGCATCGCTGCTTAGAAAACATGACCGTAAATGTATTTTCATGTATTTTGAAAGCTACCATGAAGTTAAACAACAGAGACTGTGATTAAATAAAGGAATCTAAAGGGCATCATGTGACAGGGCTATAGACTGTGGTAGTGGAGAGGAAGGTGGTGGATTTACATCTACACTTTATTTGTAACTGCATTCCCTGATGAAGAATCTTTTTTGGAGTCAAAATAAGTCAGTCTTTTTTGGAGTCAGTTATAAATGACTTGCTGGGGTATGATGTTTTGTGGTGTCCAGAAATAGTTAAGTTTTCTCAAACACAGCAGAGGTTGTTTACATAATTTGACAGGAAAGATTAAAGTCTCAGGCCTTGAAGTGAAATAGAGTGACAAAAGCCTGGAGAACAAATCTAAACTCTCTTTACAGTAGTGCTGAAATGTTATTTTAGTTTAAACATACTTTGCTAAATCAAACTGGAAATTACGTGGCTGGTAAGGATGGAAATTTTGAGAATGGTGTTATTTAGAATGGCTTTGAAACTAAATATTTACTGAGTGACACTTTCTAAATTAGAGTAACCTAAACACACCCTTACCTCTTAGAAGATTTGCTAACTCCCACACGCTGTAGAAATGTTGCCTATTCAAATAACATTTGAATCTCTTTTTCAAAGTCAAATAAATAATTGTACGGCAGCAAGCTTTCTGGAGTATATTAATACAGGACATGTTTACTAACGTGTGTGAACCATTAGCATGGGGTTTGCTGCACGCTAAAAGCACTGGGGCCCTGTACTAAAGATCCTGTGTTAGCTGGTTAGTGTACCATTGGGCAGGGAATGGGTGGGTTAGGGTATAACATGGGCGTTGACCGTGCATTGCGGTCAGCATGGGCATTTTAGGTGTTGAGTGTTGTTGTTAATGTGGGTACACTTCCTGCCACCTCAGTGGATGGGGTGAAATGCCCCTGTGTGCCAGTTAGCATGCGCTGCACATTAGTATTGTACTATCGGCAGGGGACAGACGCACACGCCCCTCCAAAAAATTAGGACAGGCCTCCACACTAATTTGGTGGCACGATTTTGGTTTTCCAGTGTGCAATTATGCCCCTAAGAGTTCAGTTTTCAAAGGAGTGTTTCCCATTCCAGCTCTGGGCGCGTTACCCCATATTGATGCGCTTACTGCAAGTACACTGTTCCATTCTTTTTTTTTTACTTTTTCTGTCTACAACCTAAATATATATTTAAAGAACTGCTGTCTTTTTGACTTATTACTGCCAGTGCAGCACAGAAGGTCAAGCACTGCTTGGCGATAGAATAATCAGTGCCCATCAATGCCATGGATAAATTGTCTTACACTTCCAGACATAACATTGGATTATGGTGCAATGACTGGAGGCCTGAGGCTCAGCTATCTGCAGATGTCTGAAATTTACAGCTTCGGCTCCGGTTGTTCTCTACTAAGCTCTGCTTCTCCCCCTCATTTGCCCTCACACACACACACACACACACACACGCATGTAGTTTAGAAGAGAGAGAGCATTTTCCTGTGGACAAAGATTAGGGTGAGGACTCCCTCTGGAGCACCTAAAGTTATGGCAGTCTTTAACGGATCATTAGATGTCATTACAAAAGAATGGTCTTTGCTTTCCAGACTGAATCGGCTTGCACCTGTCCCAGCCCTATCCCACAAAAAATACAGAAAATCAAGTTGTTGATTAAACCCACGGTGTTTCCTTTGTGCATTAGCAGAGCTCATACTATACAGATTTAAATTGTTCCCTTTCAAACAGGATCTTTGCAAGCTAGAGTCCCTTTTATTCATCTCCACATGTAAATAATGAACAGGTCCTGCAGAACTGGAGCCTTTGGCAGCCCTCAGAGCCTGTCTTCAGCTGGGTCACATCCAGTCATAGAATCAAGTGATGCTTTTCAAAGACTAAGGTCTTTCACTAAAGCAAGAACTTCACATTCCAGAAAAAGGGCAATACAAATCATAATCCTAATGCTTTAATTGCAAAAGAACGTCAGTTTTATTAAAGTTTCAATTGCTGTCCAGTTGCACTACAAAACCTGTGGTAGCAGGTCTAGTGGTTGCAGAGAGGAGATGCCCAATGATTAGAGCAGTGGGCCTAGACCCAGGGATCTTTGGCAAGTCACTTAACCCTCCAATGATTAGAGCAGTGGGCCTAGACCCAGGGATCTTCGGCAAGTAACTTAACCCTCCAATGATTAGAGCAGTGGGCCTAGACCCAGGGATCTTCGGCAAGTCACTTAACCTTCCAATGATTAGACCAGTGGGCCTAGACCCAGGGATCTTCGTCAAGTCTCTTAACCCTCCAGTGATTAGAGCAGTGGGCCTAGACCCAGGGATCTTTGGCAAGTCACTTAACCCTCCAATGATTAGAGCAGTGGGCCTAGACCCAGGGATCTTCGGCAAGTAACTTAACCCTCCAATGATTAGAGCAGTGGGCCTAGACCCAGGGATCTTCGGCAAGTCACTTAACCTTCCAATGATTAGACCAGTGGGCCTAGACCCAGGGATCTTCGGCAAGTCTCTTAACCCTCCAGTGATTAGAGCAGTGGGCCTAGACCCAGGGATCTTCGGCAAGTCACTTAACCCTCCAATGATTAGATCAGTGGGCCTAGACCCAGGGCTCTTCGGCAAGTCACTTAACCCTCCAGTGGGCCTAGACCTAGGGATCTTCGGCAAGTCACTTAACCCTCCAATGATTAGAGCAGTGGGCCTAGACCCAGGGATCTTCGGCAAGTCACTTAACCCTCCAATGATTAGACCAGTGGACCTAGACCCAGGGATCTTCGGCAAGTCACTTAACCCTCCAATGATTAGAGCAGTGGGCCTAGACCCAGGGATCTTCGGCAAGTCACTTAACCCTCCAATGATTAGACCAGTGGACCTAGACCCAGGGATCTTCGGCAAGTCACTTAACCCTCCAATGATTAGAGCAGTGGGCCTAGACCCAGGGATCTTCGGCAAGTCACTTAACCCTCCAATGATTAGAGCAGTGGGCCTAGACCCAGGGATCTTCGGCAAGTCACTTAACCCTCCAATGATTAGACCAGTGGACCTAGACCCAGGGATCTTCGGCAAGTCACTTAACCCTCCAATGATTAGACCAGTGGGCCTAGACCCAGGGATCTTCGGCAAGTCACTTAACCCTCCATTGTCTCAGGTACAAACATTTGGATTGTAAGTCCTTGGGGGACAGTGAAATACCAACTGTAGCTGAATGTAACTTGACTTGAACTTCTGAGAAAAGCTAGCAATATATTGTTATCATAGAACTGTCTCTGCGTTGACGTTTTATTGGGGAAGAGGTTTCTCAGCAGTGCCTTTTGCAGGGCTGGTGCAAGGAGACGAGGCACCCTAAGTGAACCTTATCCTTATACCCCCTCTGCTCCTGACCCCTCCCTGGCCCCATTACCACCTCTGCCACCTCTCTCTGGGACCTGCAGTAATGGCAATGGTCTCAAACAGCCCCGTAGTGCTTACCTTAAGCCTCCGGCTCTGCAAAGCTGTTTGAATCCAGCCCCCACCAAGGGGGCCAGAGGCTTAAGGTAAGCACTACGGGGCTGTTTGAGACCATTGCCATGGCTGCAGGTCCCAGAGAGGGGCGGCAGAGGTGGTAATGGGGCTGGGGAGGGGTCAGGAGCAGCTGCCTATTTCACCTAATGGTTCCACCACCCCTGGCCTTTTGTGATATTGCCCTGTTTTAGGATCATTTTATGAAATACCAGCACACTTTGCAGTTTACTTGGATTAATTATTTTTGGCATTTATGTGGAACATTAAACCTAGGTGAGTTACAACAAACTACAAATGCAATGCAATGTGTGCCTTCAAGTCAGTCCTGACTCCTAGCAACCCAGAAGCTCCTGGGTTTTCTTGGCAGTGTCATCAAAAGTAGATTGCCAGGCCTTTCTTCTGAGGCAATGGAGGGTTAAGTGACTTGCCCAAGGCCACAAGGAGTGCTAGTGGGAATTGAACCCTGGTTGCTTGGTTACCACTAGGCTACTCCTCCACTCCACAACAAACTACATACATATCCAAACTTTCCCTTCCCCAAAGAGCTTAGAGAGGGCACCAGAGGCAATAAGGAGTGCCGCGGTAAAGTGGGAAATGAACTTTGGTTTCCTGATTCTCTGCTCATTATACTGCTGCCCTTGTCCAGGCATCTTTTTCATACTATAAATGCATTTACCTTTTGCTAGATGTTTTGTTCTGAAAGACTTTACTATGATTTTACTAACAGAAGACAGCATGTTTTCTCTTAAAATAAGTAAATCAGCTTAATTTAATTTAAAAAATGTACAGTCCATCTATCCTGATTAAACTCGTAAGGTGGATTAAAAAGCTATACTGACAATTAATTTTATTTATTTATTTAACAGGTTTTTTTATACCGCTTTATCATTCCAGTCAAAGCAGTTTACATTGTAACTTAAACTTGGTGATGTACATTAAACAATAAGATGCCAGTTTACTAAAGTGTGCTATGCCTTTAGATCGTTATTTTAGAAACCTTACTCATGTTGAAAACATAAATGTAGCAGAAGAAAAATGTGAAAGCCGCACCCACATGCCAAATGCAATCTTGGAAAGGCCACATTTTACATGTCTTTGCTCTGGGTATGTTCATCCATAAACATTTTCCCGGGAAGCATTCCAGGGGCATTACAAGGGGCATTCCAGGGGCATTACAAGGCGTAGCATGGGACAAAAATCTACACATGTATTACCCATTTCACATAGATGATGCAAGTGGAAGTGTGTAGTAGCCCATGTCTAAATGTAAACCTGCCCCCAACAAGAGCAGGTATTGCAAAAGTAATCCATTGGGCTATCCCTTCACATGAGTGATTAAGGGGGATCCTCAATGTGTATTTTCTCCTCCCAATTGCAGATAGAGTCTGCTGTGTTTAATTAGCAGTCTAGGTTTGCAAACTAACAAATATATGTGTAGGCTCCGACATTTACACATGTCCATTGTGAAACGTGGCACATCCATGTATGAGTTGCTGGGTTTCCTCAGTCCATTTTTCCCACGTGCAAATTTGTAAAATGACTCCATTGATATATTTACTTTATCATTGTTAGTGCGCTATTTATTTATCTGTACATTTGTTCAGTTTTCTCCATTTGTACCTGTCTCTGCTTATCCTCACAACTTTTATCCCTCCCTCTCACCCCTCTACCCACCCACCCCCTGGCGTTCAGTCTCTTATAGCCATATTGTGCTCATTACAATGATTATTCACAGTGCACCTAATCCCCCGTGATCTCTCTCCCACCTATCCTTATTTCTTCTGACTTCTGTTTTCCTCTCCATCTCTCTCTTTTATGGCTCCTCATCACTTTCTCTTCCTACTTCTCATACTCCCTAATTGTCTCCCCTTCTACCAACACCTTCAAGCCCTCCCCCACTTATCTCCCCTTTAGCATCCTCACTTCCCCCACCATCTTGTCCTTTACCCTGTCATCAGCTCTTGAGCTTCACCACTTTCTCCCTCTCATTCAGCCATCTCCTCTCTCTCTGAAACAACTTCACCTTCATTACCACCGTGCTGTCTCCTCTCTGCCCTGCACTCTTCTACTCCTTGTCCTTCTCTCTTCCAGGGATATCAACCCCAATCCTGGCCTCCCTAGACTTTTGTCACACTCCCAGAACAGATCTTCATACAGCAGTTCAAATCTTGTTCATTTCCCTCTCCTTTACCCTTCCTCTCTCCCTGTCTCACGTACCTTGTGGAACGCACACTCCCATCTCAAATAAACTTGCCTTTATTTGTGATCTCTTTATCTCTAATGCTCTCCATCTTCTTGCTCTAACTGACACCTGGCTCATCCCAGAAGACTCAGCGTCAGTCGCTGCTCTCTGTCATGGCAGCTACCAGTTCTCCCAAATGCCTTGTCCCAGTAGCCATGGTGGTGGTGGTTTTGGGCTTCTACTCTCTCCCTCCTGCCAATTTCAACTCCTCCTTTTGCCTCAGTCTTGCTCCTTTCCCTCTTTTTAAGTCCATTCCATCTGCCTTTTTACTCCACTATCTCTCCGACTAGCTGTTATTTATCGACCTCCTGACAAGTCCACCTCTACCTTTCTCTCTGACTTTGACTTGTGGCTTTCCTTCTTTCTGGATTCATCTTCCTCCTCCCTTATTCTAAGGGACTTTAACATGTATGTCGATAACCCCTCTGACCCATATGCTTTAAAGTTCCTTTCCCTTATCTCCTCATTCGACCTCTAGTGTTCTCTACTGCTCCCTCTCACCATCACGGCCACTGCCTCAACCTTGTATTCTTCTCTAATTGCTTACCCTCAAACTTCTGTTTGTCAGTATCACACACCTTCTTTCCTTATACAAACTTACTACCTGCTCCTCTAATTCTATTCCCACCCATCTCCTAAGCTCCATCCCCTCCACTGTTGCCCTTCCATCTCTCATATTCTCAACCTATCGCTCTCCACTGCAACTGTTCCTGCAGAATTCAAGCATTCTGTAGTTACATCGCTCCTCAAGAAACCCTCGCTAGACCCTACCTGTCCTTCTAACTATCAACCTATCTCCCTCCTCCCCTCTGTTTCTAAGCTACTTGAACATGTGGTTCACCGCCGTTGCCTCGACTTTCTCTCCTCTCAAGCCCTTCTGGATCCTTTACAATCTGGCTTTTGTCCTTTACATTCTTGCCAAAGTCTCCAGTGACCTGTTCCTGGCTAAATACAAGGGCCTTTACTCAATCCTCATCCTTCTTGAGCTTTCTGCTGCTTTTGACACTGTTAACCACAACCTTCTCCTCAATACCTTGCCCTCACTTGGTTTTAAGGGCTCTGTGCTACCCTGGTTTTCTTCTTATTTTTCCCATTGCTCTTACAGTGTTTGTTCTGGTGGATCCTACTACTACTACTACTACTCAGCATTTATCAAGCACTACCAGTCGTACGCAGCACTGTACAGTATAGACATGAAAGAGACAGTCCCTGCTCATCAGAGATTACAATCTAGTCAAGACAAGATGCACGAATGCATAAATACTGAAGGTGTAGGCAGGGATGGAACAAAGGGAGAAAAGGAGGCTAGGTGAGTCATGATCCAAAAGCAGCAGCAAAGAGATGGGCTTTCAACCTGGACTTGAAGAGGGCCAGAGAAGGTGCCTGGTGCACAGACGCAGGTAGTCTGTTCTAGGCATAAGGTGCAGCAAGGTGAAAGGAGCAAAGTCTGGAGTTAGCAGTGGGAGTGTGGAGCATTGATAGGAGCAGTTTGCTGGAAGAGTGGAGAACCCAAGGGGGGTTATGAGGAGAGATAAGGGATGAAAGGTAGCGAGGAGCCGCAGAGTGAATGCATTTATAGGTCAGCAGGAGAAGTTTGAATTGGATGTGGAAGTGGATAGGGAGCCAGTGGAGTGACCTAAGAAGAGGTATGATATGGGCATAGCGGGGCTGGCGGAAAATTAGACGCACAGCAGAGTGTTGAACAGATTGAAGGGGAGAGAGATGACTTAGAGGGAGACCAGCAAGGAGCAGGTTACAGTAGTCGAGACGGGAGGTGACTAAGGAGTGGACAAGCATTTGAGTAGTGTGTTCAGAGAGGAAGGGGCAGATTTTGCTAGTGTTGTAGAGAAAGAGACTCTGGTCTTAGCTACAAGCTTTATATTTGTGGAAAAAGAGAAAAAGGAGTCGAAGACTACTCCCAGATTGTGGGCCGAAGAAACAGGAAGGATCACGGAGTTATCCACAGAGATTGAGAAGGGAGGAAGGGGAGGGGGGCTGTAGGGGAAAAGATGAGAAGTTCAGTCTTGGCCATGTTCAGCTTCAAATGATGGTGAGACATCCATGTAGTGACATCAGAGAGGCAGGCAGAGATCTGGGTCTGGATTGACGGGGAGATTTTGGGCATAGAGAGGTAGATCTGGGAGTCATCGGCATACAGATGGTACTGAAAGCTGTGGGAGAGATAAGCACACCAAGGGAATGGGTATATAGAGAGAAAAGGAACGGACCCAGAACAGATCCTTGGGGTACACCGACTGGGAGTGGGGTAGCAGATGAGGAGGAGCCACCAGAACACACATGGAAGGAGCGGTGGGAGAGATAGGAGGAGAACCAGGATAGCACAGAGCCCGAGAAGCCAAGTGAGGACAGGGTATCCAGGAGAAGGGTGTGGTCGACAATGTCGAAGGCAGCAGAGAGGTCAAGAAGGATGAGGATGGAGTAAAGGCCCTTGGATTTTGCCAGGAACAAGTCGCTGGAGACTTTGGCAGGAGCCGTTTCAGTGGCGTGTAGAGGACGAAAGCCAGACTGTAAGGGATCCAGGAGTGCATGAGAGGAGAGGAAGTCGAGGCAGCGGCGGTGGAGGATCCTCCTCTGTTGCTAACCCACTCTCAGTTGGGGTACCCCAAGGATCTGTCTTGGGTCCACTCCTTTTATCTCTCTATACCCAGTCCCTTGGTGCACTCATCTTGTCCCATGGCTTTCAGTACCATCTTTAGGCTGATGACTCCCAGATCTACCTCTCTACACCTGAAATCTCTCTGGCAATCCAGACCAGGATCTCTGCCTGCCTTTCTGACAATGCTGCTTGGATTTCTCACCACTGCTTGAAATTGAACATGGTGCTTCTTACTTTTCCCCCTAAAGCCTACTCTCCCTTTTCTCCTTTCTCAATCTCTGTGGATAACTCTCTACTCCTCCCTATCTCCACAGCTCACAACGTTGGGGTCATCTTTGACTCTTCTCTCTCCTTCTCCAC
Source organism: Ichthyophis bannanicus (assembly GCA_033557465.1). Taxonomy (NCBI): domain Eukaryota; kingdom Metazoa; phylum Chordata; class Amphibia; order Gymnophiona; family Ichthyophiidae; genus Ichthyophis; species Ichthyophis bannanicus. The sequence continues at coordinate 1,385,789,967 of CM066032.1, read as the reverse complement.
ACACATCAAACTGCTAGCTAAAACCTACCATTTCTTTCTCTATAACATAAACAAAATTCGCCCATTCCTTTCTGAACACACTAAGACACGTATCCACTTCTTAGTCACCTCCAGTCTAGACTATTGTAACCTCCTCCTTTCTGGCCTCCTCTGAATCATCTATCTCCCCTTCAATCTGTTCAGCATTCTGCTGCATGGTTAATCTTCTGCCAGCCTCCTCATGCTCATATTACCCCTCTTCTCAAATTACTTCATTGGCTCAAACTCTGGAATTTGTTACCGGAGGATGTAGTAAAGGCTGTTAGTGTAGCTGGGTTTAAAAAAGGTTTGGACAAGTTCCTGGAGGAAAGGTCCATAAACCATTATTAAGAAGGGACCCAGGATATCAATGCTTTGACCAGTACAAGCATTGTGGAACCTGTGTCCCTTGGGGAAACTGCTAGGTACGTATGACCTAGATTGGCCACTATTGGAAACAGAATACTGGGCTTGATGGACCTTGGTCTGACCCAGTATGGCATATCTTATGTTCTTATGTTCTTATGGCTCCCTATCCGTTTCTGCATCTAGTTGAAACGTCTCCTGCTGATCTATAAGTGCATTCAGTCTGCAGCTCCTCACTACCTCCCCCCCCCCCCCACCCCACACCCTTCAGGAACTCTGCTCTTCTGGCAAATTGCTTCTATCTGTGCCCTTCTCTTCTATTGCTAACTCCAGACTTCACTTCTTTCACCTTACTGCTCTTTATGCCTGGAACAAACTACCTGAGTCTGTACATCAGGCACCTACTCTGACCCTTTTCAAATCCAAGCTGAAAACTCACCTCTTCACTACCGCTTTCAGATCTTTACTCACCTGATCGCCTTTGTATTTCCTTACCATTCCTCCAGATGTAGCCCATGTTTACAGCTACTGTGTTGTTTGTCTTGATTAGACTGTAAGCTCTGATGAGCAGAGACATGTGCTGTGCAGTGCTGCGTACATCTTGTAGTGCTATACAAATGTTCAATAGTAGTAGTAGTACTCCCGCTGTATGTGGACGTGTATTTTTGAAACGGCTTCACGCACTGTCACTTATGCACCTGTGCCAATTGTGAAAGCATATGATGCTTGATAAAGACGTTTTCTGTGGCTTAACTGTGGCGAACATGCTGGGCATATCACTAACAATTAACACACTGGCTTTGCACTTACCACATGTTAATTTTTCACCTAATACATGGTAAGCGCAAATATTTACTGTAAATATGCGATCTAAAGTGCAAGGACAATACACATAACAAATCTCTCATAAGATACAGCCCTGGCCAATCAGTCAGGACTGATTGATATATCACAGATAAGTCCAAATAAAAAGGGCCTGTTTACTAAAGGATTCAATGCGTATTAATGAAATGAATGAGCATTAGGTGCCCAGAGCCTTTATTTCTATGGGCACAGTAGTACTTAATGCGTGTTTACTAAAGGTTATCACACGTTAATGAAGTTAACATGCCCCCAAAATTCAAATACAGTTTTATTTACAAATTGCTAATCCTATGCAGAGTGGCATACAGTATTCAAAAATAAGTATACAGTTTAAAGTATCTCTATAAAGCAACAGATATGTCAATGTCTAAAACAGAACCGTGTGATCTGGTGGTCTTACAATAGGTTGCAGTTCTGAATATAGTAGATCTTAACATATCATTGTTGCATATCTCAACAGGAATAATGTATTGTGCCCAAAAAAACCATGCTTTTCCTTCCCATTTACAGTCTTATTGGTGTTTAGCTCATTTTGTTGTTGAAGGCAATCCTTAGGTGTGGAATCTCACGTGTGTGATTATGGTAACCTGCTTGTTTTCAGTGAAAACAAAGTTTATTTATTTATTTATTTATTTGGTTACATTTTTATACCGCTCCTTCCAGCGATCAGGAGTGGTTTCCATTAAACATTTAACTCAACCATAACAGTTACATATAACAGGTTTAAAACTATATACATCTTAACAAATTTATAACTATATACAAAACATGAGGTGGCAGAAAGAGAAACCTTTTCAAACTATTTACAATGTGATACGGATAGTTAGATATTTGTAAAAGGTGATTGCTGAAGGCAGCAGTTTGCCAGTCAAGCAAATCCTTTTGCTTCCTCTTTTGGAATTCTTTCAGCAGTGCAGGAGGTCCTGTGCATGCACAGTAAAGGTCTTTCAGTCCTTCCAGAAAGCTCTGGCACAGATGCATTGTTACATGGTCCACTTGAGTGACTGGTTAATTGCTGTCATCAGAAAACACTTGGAGGCCTATTCCATTTAGGCCGTGCAGCCCCTGTGCGGCTGATTGGAATCGGGGCACGCAGAGGTAGACCCGATTCTGATTCTGCAGGGACTAGTCATGCCCACAGGATCAGAATTGGGTCTCTGGCCTGCATGTACAGGCTGGGCCCCAATTCTGATCGGCCTGCACACCCAGTCACATGCCCGCTACTTCAGCCAGGCCCCTGAATGGAACTGAGTGCCATAGCATCCCGTTGCCATGGCACTGCGGCTCCATTCAAGAGCTGTGATTCCCTCCTGCAGTAAAGAAACCTCTTTCCCCACTGTCTGACCCCTGATCCTGCCTTTCATGGCCAGGGTACTTGCTTCCAATAGCCTGGCTCAGGGATTCTACAATGTCCAGGAGGACTTATTCCACCTTTGGGGTACAATAAGTCCCCCATCTAGATCTGAGGCCTGGACATACAGGGCTGATGTCTGAATTGGCCCTGTATGACCAGGGTCATGGCCTGTCCATGCCCCACCCTTGCTTTGCCTCCAGAATGGTCCCTCCCTCCCTCCCCTGTCCAAACTCACTGTTTGTAAGGGGAGGCTTTTGCTGGGGCTGGCAGGGGGACACATTTATTTTATATTTCCTATATGCTGCCTTTCATGATATCAAGGTGGTTTACATTGAACAACCTGAAATTACATTGAACAGGGCATTATAACTTGGAGATAACTATTTTACAGGGAACATGGGCAATGGAGGGTTAAGTGGCTTGCCTAAGACCAAAAGGAGCACCTGAGGGACTAGAAACCCCAGTCCTTCCAGGCCAAGGTTGCTGTCCTCTAGTGGGATTTGAACCCCTGATCTTCTGGCCTGAGGTAACTTGCCCCAACTACTAAGTCACTCCTCCCCACTGGGGATCTACAAAATGACACCCCCCCCCCCCCCTTGTTGCATGTAAGCAACTTTGCTTTCCTTAGAAAGTACTGAAACCAAAGATATTATTTATACTCGGTAGTGGCTGGTAAACATCAGCAATAATTATGTGAGGCTGACCTTATTGGGTTCTCCTTTTCTATAGTCACTGTGTAGTGCAATGGTACCTTCGGACAGGTACATTATAGTGCACCCAGTAACTTGTCCTGAACCACAGAATAGAGCTCTAGTGCCAAATTTTCTTTGAGGAAACTGGTGTCCCTCTTGAGAGGGCTAAAAGTAAGTAAAGCAATACTAGAAGAATGTAGCTCTTGTTTGCACAAGTAGATGATAATTGTTTCAGTATAAGTTGGTTTGGGGAGTGATTTGTCTGTTAAACAAATAGACCAATCCTATGCATAGAACACAGAATCCGTATAGTTCCAAAACATAAAATATTTTGAAAAGTCTCTAGTCTGCTTGCTTAATTTCCAAGAGAAAATAATTATTTTTCTTAAGTAAACATGCAAAATGATTTATCTTCTTTTTTTGGGTGGGGGGGAGGGGAAAAAGAGGCTTATCTCTTCTTTCTCGGTACCTGAGCTTCCAGCCCAGTCGAAGCCTACCCCAATTTGCTCACTGCCATTTATAACAAAGAGGGAAGGAGAGTTCAGAACTGAGGAATCATAGATTTTTATTCATGACAGCCAGGCATTTTCACCAGTTAGGTCCCACTATCCTCTCTCTTTCACCAAGCCATCACCGCAATGTGTACAGAGGCTCAAACTGGATCAGCATGCATTGTAAATCCCACATGTTGTAATAGCTGGGACTCCCTCCTTCCTGAGGGCCAGAAATGTTGCCTCTCCAACATCATCAGCCCCTGATGGACTGAGAAGCAGAAGATGGGCTTGGGAACTGAATGAGTCCCCTAGCATCTGGACTGCTCATTATACTCACTTGTTCTTGAGTGTTGTTTGCTCCTGTCATTTTTTAAATTTGTTTTATTTGGCTCCTAGACTTTCGCCCAGTTGGCTTCACTAATTGCCATTTATGAGGGATTCAAGCTTGAGCAGAGTCACCGTGAATATTTGTTTACAGAAACCTGTATTTTTGCTCATTAAGTCCCCCTATCCTCAAGCTGAGGAACATGGGACATGCCCATCTGGGAAGCCCTGGATACATTTCCCCTTCAGCTCACAAGTCAGTTTTGCCATCAAGTGACAGCTGGAAAACCCTCTGTGCTGAAGGGTATGTGTATTGCTCCTGCAGGGATAGGAGGAGGATTATTGGACCACTGGGTTGGCATATGTTTTTTAAATTAAACATAAACTTTGCCGCGTCTTTCTGGACATTCTCAGTTTCAAAGGTTATTTTCAAAGTCATTTTTATGGGTAAAGCAGCATTTTACCCACAGACGTTTTTTTCATATTGCCCGCTCTTTATGCAGTGAAAATGATGTGTGGTGTTTGATGATTTTTCCTCCATTATTTGGAGGCATTTCTATGGGGGGTGGGGGGGTTAGGATGAGGAGATAATGACATGTGCAGAAAACGTACTTGCAGAAAATGTGAACACAGATCTCCACAGGCAATTCTTCCAAAGCTTAAATCAACCCACACAGTCTTGCTTTCATTACTGGTATAAACTCTGCAGCTAAAATCCATATATGGAGTTTGCACCCATGTGGGCATTTTGATTATTGCCCCTTTTTGACTCAGGGATATACCTTACTTCAGTACTTCAAAAATGAAAGTTAGGGAGTTTTTATTCTCATTTACATCTGGAGAAGTGACATCATCCGTCAAGCACAGGGGTTCCCAACCCAGTGCTCGAGACACACCTAGCCAGTCAAGTTGTCAGGATAACCACAATGAACACGCATGAGAGAAATTTGCATGTACAGTACTGTCTCCATTTAATGCCGATCCCTCTCATGCATATTCACTGTGGTTATCCTGAAAATCTGACTGCTAGATGTGTCCTGGGGACTGAGTTGAGAAGCCTCTGGTCTAGCTTATGGTTCATTTCTTAAGTCGCCCATTGATGCAACTCATAAATAAGAAGCAATGTTGCCAAACCATGCTGGAAATATAGTGTCAGCTTTTATTTATACATGTGGCTGATCTTTTATAGCGCTTTTCACTGAGTCAAAGCGGTATAGATAGAACAAAGTTAAAAAACATTTCCATGGAACTGTAACTATCTACATTAACAATTTAACTAGGACATTTCGTCCTTAATTTATTTACAGAAGTGACTTGATCGGTTGCCTCTAAAACACACTTATTTGTTAACACGTGAGATTTTAGGACTCTAAATAATTACTGTGCTAAACTGTGTGTGTGTCATCAAGTGAATGCTGACTCCTGGCGACCCAGCCCCGGGTTTTCTTGGCAAACTACTGGTATAATGATGCTGATAGCATTAAGGATCATGGAGGATGATGCTACTAGAAAAGTTACTGCCCTGTGCGTATTAAGTTAAAAGGAAGGTTTTTACACTTTTACAATACTGGGACCTTAGAGCTATTTTTCCAGATTATATTATTATAAAAATCAGGGAGTGTCAACTTTCAGCATCACAGTTATTGTCCAGATCTGTGAAACACCAGCGCGGTTCTGTCCTGCAGGCACAAAGCAAATCCAAGGAAAACAAGATTTGAGTCATTCACACAGAAAACCAGACAAACATTCCTAGACTTGTCAGCTAATTCCCAAGATACAATGCAGTTTGAGCGAGAAGCAAAAAAAACTCCAGTCCAGCTTTTTTGCAAGCAGTTAAGCTTGAAGATGGGGAGAATTTTTTTTCTGGTGTGAATTATCATAGGATTCATTTTCTCTTTTCCCACACCAATAAACAAGAATACTTTGTTAGGGGACTGCCCGGTGCCTTCTTTTTGATAGACAGCTTATTTTTTCTGCACATATCAGTAATGTTATGTAAAAGGCCTTTTTCGTGCTGAAGCAAATTCAGACAATTCAATCTGTATTAGATAAGGCCTTCCTGTGCACCCTCATTTTTGCACCGCTGATTTCACGCCTTGACTCTTCTAACTCATTGTATCATGGTTTGCCTCGGAGACAGCTGTGAAGGTACAGCCACTCCAGAACGCTCCGGGGCATTAGGAAATTTGATCACACATGTCCTCTTTTACATGTGGAACATTGGCTCCTTATAAGTTTCAAGATCCAGTTTAAACTACTTATCATTGTCCATGAGGTTTACTATTCTGGCCTTCCTGTGTTCCTAGGTGATTTGCTAGCTGCCTATGCCCTTCGGCATACTCCCCGTTCATCACAACACAATCTGTTGGTTGTCTCATCTCACTCTTTAATCCACGCTGAACATGTATGCCAGTCTTGTTTTGCTGTGATTTGCCCCGTGACATTGTCTGCTATGAAAACTCACTATTTCATATTAGCCTCTTCACACGTGTAACCTGATTTTTTTTGGCCCTGTATGATCCTTCCGTTGTGGGTGGCTGATCTCTGCAAAGCTTTTTTTGTTTTGTTTTTCCTCTAAGCCTTGTTAAGTAAGTTTCACTTCTTAAGTGATAGTATCTATTGTTGAGGATCTGATCTGTCCTTGTGGTTGTCTCTGTACACATTTGTTTGTGCTTGTGCAAACAAACAGATGGGTAAGGCATCATTTCAGCCTCTGAAAAGCAGTAGGGTTAAACAGCCAAGAGAGAAGCAGTGGCTTCAAGGAACCAGCAGGACTTCTGGGGTCCCGCTGGCATGGAAGAGAGGAGCAGCGGCTTCAAGAGCTGATGGGAGTCCCTGGGTTCAGCTGGCATGGAAGAGAGGAGCAGCGGCTTCAAGAGCTGATGGGAGTCCCTGGGTCCCGCTGGCATGGAAGAGAGGAGCAGCGGCTTCAAGAGCTGATGGGAGTCCCTGGGTTCAGCTGGCATGGAAAAGAGGAGCAGCAGCTTCAAGAGTTGATGGGAGTCCCTGGGTTCAGCTGGCATGGAAGAGAGGAGCAGCGGCTTCAAGAGCTGATGGGAGTCCCTGGGTTCAGCTGGCATGGAAGACCAGGGAAGTGCAGGGAAGGAGGGTGAGGAGAGAAATGACAAGAGGGGGCAGAGTCAGCAGAGTCGAGAGGCAACGCATAAGGAAAGGGGAGGGGTTACAGAGAAAGAACCGAAAAGAGGGTGTGCAAGAAGGGAGAGGGGAAGTGAGGGAGCAGGGGGAGTGATAGGCCGGTGTGAGGGAATGAAGAGGTTGCAAGGCTGGGTAGTGGGTGAAAGCAAGGGGAGGAGAGTACGCGGGGAAAGAGAGATAGTGCAAGAGAGAGACTGGGAGGGACAGGGAATAGAAACAGGAGAACAGGGGAAAGTCCAAGGGCGAGAAAAGCATAGAGGCCGCAGATGCACACACATAGAACCCCCTCTACACATGCATACACATGCTTACACACACATGTGCACAGTTCCCTGAAACACGTATGCAGAACCTGTAAACACATATACATTCATGTATGTACACGCACACAAATACCTTGACACAGACATGCACATGCACAACTATTGATCCCCCCACCCACCCACACACAGTGCCCCTGACACATGCACACACACACATACTCACAGCCCCAATACACACATGCACGGAACCCTTGACACATGCATACATGTATAGTGTCCCTAACACATGAAGCCCTCTGACACGCACACACACATGAATGCATGCACACATACCTAGCCCAAAACGCACACACCCTGTTCCCAACACACTGTCAATACACACTCATAGACCCACCTTCTGACATCAGACCGTCACATGCGCACAGATAAACAGATAAACTCTTCCTGTGAATTAACAGATACACACAACCTCACATATCTACACTCTGCACACTGACTCCATACACACAGACATCCACTCACACATTCCTACCACCGCGATGGAAGACACTTTACTACAGCTGTTCCACGCAGACCTGCCTTAGACTGTGAGTGGAGAAACGCCCCATTTTGCCACACTCACAGATATGCACCTTTCCGCCTGTGCATCTCACATATTGACACTTGTATTTTGCTGTTCTGCTTCTCTTTTCTGTTTTGTTCTTTTGTTTTTCACCTTGCTTTTTTTCCCCTCCCTTTACTGTATATTGTAAACCAGTTACAAAATTCTTTAGATTTGATTTACAGCATATCAAGCGAATAAACAGTTATCATGGGCTTTGGATAGAAATATCCACAGCCTGATTGAATGTTATTTTTAAAGGAAATAAAACCTATTTTTTAGTCTTCATTGAATTTGCTAAGGATAATAGTGTCATAAAACAAGAACTAACATTTGATAGCTATTAAACCAATTTTTGTTTGTTATAGAGTTATATAGCAGGTTTAGCCAAAGGACATTCACATACAAGAACAGAGTCAGGTATCCTGAATACAGAGGTAACTTGCCCCAGATCATGATGAGGATCTGTAGCAGGGGAGAGTCTTGAACTCATGCCCGAGACCAAGGCTTCAACCTCAAGATCATGCTTGCTCTCAATTGCATCCAGCCTACTTCTAACTCAGGAGGAAGTGATGGAATGAAGCCATTCCTTAAAAGTCAAGCTAATTAACCCTCTAAGATAGCTTAGGGAAGACATTTATAGCAATACATTAAATAAAATGTATAGTTAACACTTTTTCTCTCACTTCCTTCTATTTTCCAGATAATTTGGGGGGGGGGGGGGGAATGGGTTGCAGGGGGCCTTCGTTGGCTCTCCTTTCTGTTTCAGCTCCATTACAACAACTGCTGGGATTCTAAGGGCCCCTTTAACTAAAGACCATTGGCCAGTGAATGTTTGTTTTAACATGCGGCAATTGGCAGTTGGGAAGACTAACGTGTGAGCATGTCTGCCATCGCACAATAAAGCACACTTTAATTGGCAATTGAGGGATGGGGAGGGCAATAGACAGAGAGTGGGCATAGAGAGCGCATCGTCGCTAATGCCAGGGCACTTGCCATGCGTTCAGCAGCAATGCAGCTGTTAGAGTTGTGTATCTTTTTCCCATGGGGTGAATAATAACATAGTACCATAATATAGCAAATGAAGACCAGCATGGCCCATCTAGTCTGTTCAGTAAGGTGCGGTTACACCTACTCTAGCCACCTTGCTGTGCAGTCTAGATGGACCATACTGGTCTTTATCTGCCATCATGTACTATGTTACTATGTATATGTAACTACTGTTTCATGAGCTTACCCTTGCTAACTCTACGCAGGTTAACCCACCCATGCTTTTTGTGAAGCGTGAAAGTCATTTAAGAGGCATGTTTACTAAACTGTGGTAATGTCATTCGCATTAGGTTCCGCAGTAAAGGTACAGATGCCCATATAAAGGTGTGGGCGGGGCATCATTATGGCAAGCTGTGTCAGGTAACGTACATTATAAGGCGCGTTATAAGGCACGTTACAAGGCACCTTATTAGGCACAGTACAAGGCACGTGCCTTGTACTGTGCCTAATAAGGTGCCTTGTAACGTGCCTTGTACTGTGCGTAATAAGGTGCCTTATAACGTGTCTTGTACTGTGCCTAATTAGGAGCCTTATAACGCCTTATAAGGATTGTTGGCAACTGTGGTGAGGGTACTATGGGCTGGCAGCACAGATCTGCAAAGATATGACTGTCACAAGCAAGCAAAATATCTGCCTTGGACAGGAGGGAACAATGAGGAATTGAACCCATGACCTTTGCCTGGAACGTCAGTGTACTAGCTAGTAGGCTACACCTGTAAGGCTTGTTGCATAGCAATGGCTGGGTACAGAAGGACTGCAGGTCACTGCACAAACCGTCTGCTCTGTGTGCCAGGATAGGGTAACCCCACCAGCACCCATGATGCATTACACATGCAAAACAGCGGCCTACAGCTGACCACCAAATGGGGTCTGCACCTCTCCAGTACTGCAGCATGGTAAGACGGACTGACAGTGCGTGATACTGGCACAGAGTAGCTACAGACCATACCATTGTGCAGGTTCCGTGTTAACCCTGAAGGATAGGATCGGCGCCCAGCACTAGGTCCACAGTACATGTGGTGCTAGAGATAGGTCCTGCTGCACATCCCCTGCACTACCAGTGTGTAACAGGTGTTCCCAGCAGTACAACTGAAGGCACCTCTGTTCCAGCTGTGTTCTGCAGTCACATGTGGGACCGGACACCACCCAGATTAGTGTGTCACCCGGTGTTAAGGTCTGGCTGCCATGGGTACCTGTTATCAGGGTAGTGGGGTGTCTAGACTTGCATGAGGGTTAGGTAGCACTGCCACTATGGGTCAAAGTGGTATGCACTATATACCCCAAGGGGCCTCAGTCACCCTTGTGGTAGATGAGGGTGTTGTGGGATAGGTGCCTGCACCCTGCAGAATGGCTGTAGTACCAGCAACCACAGTCCTGCTGGCAGATGACAGCCATCCAGGGCTGCTGGGCCAGTGCCATACCTGTGACCATTGCAGACCAGCAGTGATGCTTAGGGTAGGTAGAGGAAGGATCAACTGCCCTATGCCAAGGTCTGCCATTTATCAACAGACAGCACAGTCAGACTGCACCTGCAGCAGTCTACAAGGTGTTCTCACCATGCACAGGCAAACTGTAGACAGCCCACTAACCAGTCCATAGTGCATGCTCACAGGGGAACCCTGTGCACCCAAAGATGGGATGCACAGCACAGACACCAAGCAGGTATCTTCGTGATGGGTCCCAGAACCAGGAACACACAGGTATCACTGGAAACAAATAATGTGTGGCACTATGTGGAAACATAGACATGCCATGGTCACTGCTCGGTCAGAGTGAGAGTGACCCCCCTCCCCCCAGCATGAAATGCTGTGGCCACCCTGTCCATGCAGGTGGTGGTCGAGCACTACAGTGTCCCAGCCATTGCCCTCCACACTGTGCAGATGCATCCTGGTCAATCCGCCCTGTCTGGGCCATTCCCACAATACCTTGCTCTCATTATGTACATTTGCAGGCTAAAGCTGGAAGCAGTGTGAGCAATGTGGGCTCAGTGAGGTGTTGGCAGACACAAAATAATGGAGAGACATACGCACAATCCCACACCTATCTCAAAATTGTGCAGATATGGAGGTGGTTGACAACCCTACCCGCCGCACTGGTCCTGATCACAGTGCCGACATTGCTAATCTGTGCAGGGGGTAGTAGTAGTGCTCTGGTGATAACTGCAGCTCTGTGCTGGGGCCAACAGCCTGACACTCCATGAAGCTGTGGATAGTGGAGCCCTTGTAAGTGGGTGTCCATACCCCTGTGCATCTCTGCGTTGGGGTTTGCTCATGTTGTTGTTGTGGCTGCATTGTGGGCTAAAACTATGGGGAGATGCTCTGCAGGATCCACAGATGGGACGTGAACCTCTGCTCTTGAACATGCTGGCTGAGTGTAGTGCACCACACTGTTGCCACAGCAGCATAGTGGTCCCTGGAGCTACCCTTACGTTCCTCGGCCAGACCTCTTCTGTTGCACTGCACACCACGTACTGCTACAGGGCATGGCCTAGGTCTACTGCAGGTGGGTACCACTGCTCCCTCCAGCACAATCCCCCACCCCCTCTGCCATGCCGCCATGACCATATGCTGTTGGTGCCAGTGGTGCGCCATCCCAGGCCATCCAGGAGGCAGGTAGGCAGCTGCCTAAGGTGTGGGTTCTGGGGTAGGGGTGCCTACATAGATGTCCACGCTTCCCCCGGCACCACCTGTCACTGTTATGTGCCCCTTGGGGTACCTGCTGGCACTGTTCCCTCTAAGCTGTGCGCGTGTGCACGCGCACACACCTCGCCGAGCGAGCGCACATACTTTACAACAGAGCGCACAAAAATTACAGTTCTGATTCTGATAGAAAACAACACAGACGTCTTAAAATTTAAAAGTTATGATTGTAATTACTAGAAATTTCCCGCTTCATTTAGTAATCATCTATTTTCATTTAATTTGATTAAAATCAATGTGGTGTACATACTGTATTCTGACGTGTAGTCAAATTTTAAAGTATATAACTCTGAGTGTTATGTGGCGCACAAAAATTTAACCTTCCTTCAAAAGCTGCACACAGCTGATATTTTATGCGCACACAGCCTACAGAAAATTAGAGGGAACATTGCCTGCTGGGTAATGTCCCCTGGATGGGACACTGTGGGACACAGACTCATGGGTATGTTTGACCCTGGTCAGTTGCTGTCTTGCTGGTTTCCATTTTCTGCATTTTTACGTGCCACCTCGGCAACCCCCTAGTCCACCCTGTGCCCCAGTAGCCCCCACTGCATGTCCCGCCTGCAGCCCCCATGCCCCATTTGCGTCATCACCATAGTGGCCTTTCACACCTGGGCACTATGCTGTTGCTGCAAATGGAGCACTACTATCAACTTTCTTGGGCTCCCTGCCTATGCTGTACATTGCTGAAACTTAAATGGTTTCTCTCTCCTGCAAATGTGCATCTAACGCCAGGTTTTCAGTTGCATTAAGATTCAGCCCTTCACGTCCCTGCGTTAGTGTGGAAGGGGCCTCTCCCCGCCCACTCCCCGCCCATTGACCCCTTCTCTCCGCCCTCTCTCCACCCTCTGCGGGCCTTACCGCGGCCGAGAACGCTAATGTGCATTATGTAACGTTAAGGTGCGTTAACGTTACATAACGCACCTTAACGTAGAGGTTGCTACGTTACTGCAGTTTAGTAAACATGCCCCTACGTTTTGCTTTGAGCAGGAATGCTCCTCTTGCTTCATAGCTCGGTGTTTACCCCATGCCTTTTTGAATTCCATCCACCGCCAGTAGTGGTGATACAACCCAATAAAATAGCCTAATGGTTAGAACACTGGCTTGGTAAGCAAGGGACCAGGGTTCAATTCCCACTAGTAGTCCTTGTGGCCTTGGGGAAGTCATTTAACCCTCTATTGCTCAGAAAAATCCAAGAGAGCAATGTCCCTATTTAATGTACATTACCAAGTTTAAGTTGCAATGTAAACTGCTTTGATTGAAATGATAAAGTGGTATAAAAAACTGTTAAAGCAATGACAAAAACAGTTTGGTGCTTTAAACTAGGTATTAGTTGTATTGGGCAGGCTAAAAGCTCGGATCGCTAACCAGGTAGCGGTGCAATATCGCCGCTACCCGGTTAGCAGCAGCCTATACCTCTACTGTGCCCTGGAACGTCCCCAACATGCCCCAATATGAACTGCAGAGCATGAGGGCATGTAGCGGGCTTTGAAGGAGACATTCAACAGCACTAACCGTGTAAATGCTGTTGAATATCCAATTTAGGGCATTTACACAGTTTACTGGGCTGTAAAACATGTAAATGCCCTTCGAATATTGGACCCATTATCTTTTATTGATGAACTGGTGCTAGAGACATTGTTGGAGGTCTGTTGATATACTGTGCAAAACTACTGAGGCTTCAGAGCAATCGTTTGTTCTGTTTGGGATCATGTGCCAATAAAAGCATCTTTCCCTGTAAAATCAGCAATGATGCTTTTTGCCAAATTGAATCCAGCTTGCTTATTTTTCTCAGAAACAAACCTCAGCACTTAGCACTGGAGACACTCGCCATTAATGTCTAGCGGTCCAATCACATCCTGACCAAGAACGCAACCAGCATCTGGGAAAGACTAATTCAAGATTGTAAATAACTTAAACATGTTCCGGATGCATAAAAGAAAGATGTAGTACAACCCCTGCCTACTTTCAGCTGCTGAGGCACCATTTGTGAGACTAGTGGTGCCAATATTGCCATCAGAGTTAAATTCCAGTCCAAGTCTTGCAGATTGGCCAGCCAAAGCCTAATTTGGTTCAGAAAGTACACCTTTATCCCTGTATTCATCATATCTGTCATCAAGCTCAGCGGAACAGGATGACCAACAGTATCCTCCAGACACCATAATCGTAAGGAACAGGGATTTCTTGACCTGCAGCATTACCATCTTGCACCTTCCATGCCAGATTCAAACTAAGACTGAACATTGTTCAGAAATATCCATTTGTTTCTGTGTGTTACAGAAATGAGAAGAAGTGGCGGGAGCTTCATACCATAGATCTTGTTCTGAGGAACGTTATGACTTTGGTTCTTTTCAAAACGTCTAAACATTCTTCAGTGACGGCTGTCGAGAATCATCAGATTAGATGAGCTCCACGACAGAGAGCAAAAGGTCCGATGGTTTTTCCATCACGGTGAATTCGTAGCATTCCTGGTTTGATATTTTAGCTAAGCTTAATCATCTCGATGTTCAAATGCTGCAGTCAGCATTTCTTAAACACCGGCTGTAGTGTTTAAATTCACCACACATATTCAATGCTGCTATCTAGAGAGTGAGCGGCACTACTAAATATATATGGAGAGTGGAGACTGCCACTACCCTATGGAAAATGGTGATATTCAGACACTATCCTTTTTAGCCAAGCAGGGCAGCTTCTTTGCAGCGCTAAATTAAACTGCATAGCTATACGGATAGTGATTGAATATCCCCGACTATCTGTAGAGCTAGACAGAACTCCCAACTTCCGCCCTTCCTCCTCCCCAGCAGTGTGTAATAATTTTCACTGGCAATATCCAAACAGCATCACTGAAAATTCAAGGATAGGGGTCTTATCAACTATATGGATAAGTCCTTTTGATTATTGTCAAATGTATTTTTCTTTAGCAGAAGTTGCTGGTCCCATTCTTTGTCAGTGAATGAATCAGTTGCTCAACTATATTTGCATTCTCATTCATATTTTGCTTTTCCAGATGGAAAGAAACGCTTTATTGGCATCAGGATGCTAACGATTACTCCTGCGTAAGTATCTAGCGATATAACTGGAGTGGCCCATGTGTGTTGCATGTGTAAGGGGCCCTTTACTAAAGTAAACTAAGGTTTTGCAGTTACTACATGCTAAGTGCCCACAGTTTTGTACAGTATCGGCAAAGACTCTGCGATTACTGTTGGGGTCATTCCCAGCACCCTTCCATACGGTTACCACTGAAAAAATTGTTTACTGCACGCTAAGTGCACTGGGAAATAGCACTGATGCACTGCACTATCTGGATAGCACTGACAGGATAATTTTCCCTGCTCTAATTGCAAGGCACAGCCAATGCCCATTTCCCACTGATTTCTCACCCCATTCCCTAATATGCACCAAATGCATGAAATAGCATGCACTAACTCTCATGGTAACTGTTACCTCAGCCATGCACAAGCTAACTCAGTCAACACTCAATCAAACTCTGGAATTTGTTGCTGGAGAATATAGTAAAATCTGTTAGTGTAGCTGGGTATAAAAAAAAGGTTTGGATAAGTTCCTGGAGGAAAAGTCCATAAAAAGTCCAAAAATTGACCAGGGAAATCCACTCTTTAACCCTGGGATAGGCAGCATGGAATCTATCTACTTTTTGGGACCTGACAGGTACTTGTGACCTGGACTGGCCACTGTTGGAAAAAGGATACTGGGCTTGAAAGCTCTTTAGTCTGACCCAATATGGCATATCTTATGTTCATATGATATTCAGGGGCAAGGCACTATCTGTATATGAATATGCTTACAGACTATTTGATACTTTACGGATAGTGCAGGGCGGTGGTGGGCAGAGCAGCAAGTTATCCAGAGAGCAGCAAAATTCAGACTGTTATCAGTATAAGTGTCCAGATAAAGTTGAACAGCAAAATAGTTGTCCTAACTATTAAAATTGTGGACTCAATATTACCATTATCCAAAAAGTCCCTGCACTGACTTTTCTATACAGAGCTTCAGCACTACCAGCTTCTGGATAGTGAATACCCAAATTGTCTATAAACACCATGGCCAGCATTTAATAAAGCACGACCATGGTGTTTAAGTAGTGACTAATAAGAATTTTCATTTGGGACTTGACACTTTTTTACCATTTTGCTATTTTCTGAGACCCCTTCATTTTATTATTTACTTTTGCTTTTTATGTATTTGTGATAATCTTATTAGAACAATCAGTAAAATCAGCTTTTCCTTGGAAGGGAAATATTTTATCATGACTATTCTGTAAGTACTTTGTTGCTTTTCCCATCTTGTATTTTGTTTGGTATGTATTAGGCCTGGGGGCTTCCTCTATTTCTTTCTGTGAGAAAAAATGAACAATGATCTTTCTTTTATCTGCTAAAGATGATTACACAATTTCTGTCATTTTGAGCCCAATATTTGAAAGGCATTTACATGGTTTGCAGCCCAGTAAGCCATGTAAATGCCTTAAATCGGGCTATTCAATGGCACTTACATGGTTAGTGATGTTGAATATCCCCTTCTATCCCCACTGCATGCTCTAATGCTATGAGGTTAGCATTGGGGCATGTTGGAAGCGTTCCAGGATGGAGTAGAGGTGGAGACTGTCGCTAATTGGGTAGCAGCAATATTGCATGCTTCCTGGTTAGCGATCAGTGGATAAAACTAGACATAACAAAGGCTGACTTAGTTTTACTTGCGGAAGCTAACCAGATAGTGGTGCAATATCACTAATATCCGGTTAGCTTCGGCGGCTCCGGGGCATGTGCAGCGACCCTGGATATTCAATGCTGTCACTGCGGCATTGAATATCCGGGGTTAAGGGTCAGTGGGCAGGGCTATGCACCATAGCAGCCCATAGCCTTCCCAATTCAATATCGGGCCCTTTATGTTTTGTGGCTCAGCAGTTTTCCCTGTTCTTTACGCTTCCAGCTCATTAAGAAGCAGCCTCTATTAGACTATGATATCAAAAACCTTCATTTACAACTACCTGCGGTCTTTCCATATACGAGTTGATATCCTCAGCTCAGTCACCAGTCAGGGGACCACAAGTTGTGGCTCCCTCTGGAGTCCAGCTAGGGTGTTCTTGACTCTGGCCTTGGGGTGTCACCATGAAGGAAGGTTCTAAATGTTGCCTTTGCAGCTCTTCCAACCCCACCCAGGCTGGAGAGTAGAATTCTGGCCAAAGAATCAAACCTCTATGGCAGCATGCACCACTTTCCACTGAGCCACCAGACGAGCAATGTCTATTGTCATGTTAACAGAATGATCAGTGACTCTGCTGAGCGTGCCTGGCTCAAATCCCGCTCCCCTGAAGATTTCTTTCATTTCAAATTCATGCTCTGCTCTTTCAAATCTGCTTTAGCTCTTGCTAAACAAGATTACTTTGTACACCTGACTAATTCTCATGCCTCTGATCCTCACCGTCTCTTCATTGCTCTCAATTCTCTCCTCAAAGTGCCTCCGCCTCTGATCCCTCCTTCCCTTTCTGCCCAGGCTCTGGCTGATTACTTCCATGATAAAATCCATAAGATCACTCTCCAGTTTCCCTCTAAATTCCCGATTTCCCTTTCTTGCTTTCATTCTCTCCCCCCCCCCCCTTCTCATCCTACCCTCTCTTCCTTCCCCACGATTTCTATTGATGAAACTGCTCTTCTTCTCTCCTCCTCCAAGCTCACCACTTGCTCCTCTGATCCTATCTCCTCCCATCTCCTCTCCTCTATTTCCTCTACCGTTGTCCCCTCCATTTCTCA
The DNA here is from genome assembly GCA_033557465.1 of Ichthyophis bannanicus. Taxonomy (NCBI): domain Eukaryota; kingdom Metazoa; phylum Chordata; class Amphibia; order Gymnophiona; family Ichthyophiidae; genus Ichthyophis; species Ichthyophis bannanicus. Next base: position 1,385,772,321 of record CM066032.1, on the reverse strand, counting down.
TATTCTCAACCTTTCGTTCTCCACTGCTACTGTCCTGGCTGACCTTAAACATGCTGTGGTCACGCCTCTCCTTAAGAAACCCTCACTTCATCCCTCTTGCCCTTCTAATTATCACCCCATCTCTCTCCTTCCTTTCATTTCTAAACTGCTCGAACGTGCGGTTTACCACCGTTGTCTTGACTTCCTCTCTTCCCATGCTCTTCTCGATCCCTTACAATCCGGTTTTCGTCCTTTGCACTCTACTGAAACTGCTCTTGTCAAAGTCTCCAGTGACTTGTTCCTGGCTAAATTTAAAGGCCTTTACTCTGTCCTTATCCTCCTTGACCTTTCTGCTGCCTTTGACACTGTTGACCATGATCTTCTCCTTGACACTTTGTCCTCGCTTGGCTTTAGGGACTCTGTTCTCTCCTGGTTCTCCTCATATCTCTCCCATTGCTCCTTTAGTGTATGTTCTGGTGTTACCCCGCTCTCGGTTGGTGTCCCCCAGGGTTCTGTCTTGGATCCCCTTCTTTTTTCTCTCTATACCCAATCCCTTGGTGCGCTTATTTCCTCTCATGGTTTTCACTACCATCTCTATGCTGATGACTCCCAAATCTATCTCTCTACTCCTGATCTTTCTTCTGTTTTCCAGTCCCGGATCTCTTGCTGTCTCTCTGCCATTGCTGCCTGGATGTTCCATCGTCGCCTGAAATTGAACATGGCCAAGACTGAACTTCTCATTTTTTCTCCTAAAATTTCCCTTTCTCCTTCTTCTTTTTCAGTCTCTGTTGATGGCTCTGTTCTCCAACCTGTTTCATCTGCTCGCAATTTGGGAATTATTTTTGACTCTTCGCTCTCTTTCTCCACTCATATCCAACTCATCGCTAAGACCTGTCGCTTCCTTCTCTTCAACATTGGCAAAATCTGCCCCTTTCTCTCTGAGCTCACTACTAAAACCCTCATCCATTCCCTAATCACCTTCTGCCTTGATTATTGTAACCTCCTTCTTGCTGGTCTCCCTCAGTCTCATCTCTTCCCTCTTCAGTCTATTCAGCATTCCGCTGCCCCTTTGATTTTCCATCAGCCTCGTTTTGCCCACATCACTCCTCTCCTCAGATCTCTTCACTGGCTCCCTATCTTTTTCCATATTCACGTTAAGCTTCTCCTTCTGACCTATAAGTGCATTCACTCTGTGGCTCCTCAGTACCTTTCTTCTCTCATTTCTCCCTATTTCCCCCCTCGTGTACTCCGTTCTTCTTCCCAGTTGCTTCTTGCTATGCTCTTCTCCTCTATTGCCAACTCCAGATTCCGCTCTTTTCACCTTGCTGCTCCTTACGCTTGGAATAAACTTCCTTTGCTTATGCGTCAGGCATCTTCTTTGCCCCTCTTCAAACTCAAGTTAAAAGCTCATCTTTTCGCCTCTGCCTTTGGCTCTTGATTTTGCTGTTCTCCTTCCTTCCCCTCTTTTATTTCAACTTTCTTTCTTCCTCTTACACTTGTTCTTACCTCTTTCCTTTGTCCTGTCTCTCCTGCTCTTGTCTCTTTGCCCTTGTTCTTATCTTTTTTCTACTTCTTTTCTTGTTTTGTCTTTTTAGATTATAAGCTCTTTTGAGCAGGGACTGTCTTTTTGTGTTTTCATTGTACAGCGCTGCGTGTGCCTGGTAGTGCTTTATAAATGCTTAGTAGTAGCAGTAGTAGTAATAACAGCAACTTTTGCCTTTTGCTGCTTTAAAGGGCAATAATGAAAGCCCTTTCCATGAGCAAAATGCAATTTTATCAGACAGATAGATAGGCATTGGATTATTGCCTACGCTATATGGGGTTACGTTTATAAAAACCTTTCCATGTATAAAGCCTGTTTACATGCAGGAAAGGGCTTGTATAAAATTTCACGACTACAAACATATATAAAAAGTAGGTGTATAGAAAGAGAGTGTCAGCTTTTACATGATCTGTGCATAAGCATTCCTGGGAGCGGAGTTTGGGCAGAATGGAGGGAGAGCTGTGATGTATGTGCAGAATTTATAAAAATACTTGCATATATGTGCACACATTTATTTAGACAGTTTTGTACACCACCTTATCCTTCAGTCAAAGTGGCCACAACACAATTGGGGGGATACATTTAACATGAGACAAATACTTACAGGGAACATGGGCAATGGAGGGTTAAGTGGCTTGCCCAAGACCACAAGGAGCACCTGTGGGGCTAGATGCCCCTGTCCTTCTGGCCCAAGGTTGCTGTCCTCTAGTGGGATCTGAACCCCCAACCTTCTGGCCTGAGGTAACTTGCCACAACCACCAGGCCACTCCTCCCTCCATGTATAGCCCTTTTCAGAGCAGACACACATTAATGCATGGGCGTTTACGCGCAACTGCCCCTTTTTATGAAGGCACGTAGGTGCCTATATTGCCTTTATGATATAAGTGTAAATTGGTACCTTTTTGGTCTTCTCACATAGGCGTGTTACTATAAAATTATCCTCTTCATAGGTGAAATTTATTCATATGTCAGCAATGAGGGGACTTTTACACATGGAGATTTGGCACCATTCCAGGGTGAGATTAGGGCAAGAGAGGAAATACAGGCAATGTTTAGAATAATCAAAACTGCACACATTTTTGTACTTATAAAGGCACTCACACAAGAAGCTAATGCAAATTTTTGTAGGTAATTTTGCTTCGCTTACCAAGGCAAACCCCAGGGGTAGAAACTACTTATGGGGTTTACTGGACTGCAGTTAGTTTGATCACTTACACCTTTGTGCTTGAGGCTGTTCAGAAAGGATACTGGAAAAGGAAGAAATACATGTACTTTCCATTCCAAAGAAATTGAAAATGTACTAGTCAATATTCAAACTCCAGAGTCAACATCTATTTAAATGCCAACCACGGCATTGACATATTAATACAATAAACGCCAGATAAAGACCAGCATAGTCCATCCAGTTTTCCTAGTAAGGTGGCTCTATGTATGTTTGGAGCCACTATCTGTAGAAGTGGTGGTAGTGAATATACATGTGGAGCCCGATTCACAAAGGGGCACGTCCGGGCTATTGGAACATCCACAATATGGATGAGCGCACATCATACCCGATTCTGCACTGTGGAAGCTAGACGTTCCTGCGAGTACAGGATCAGGCACTTAGACGACCTGGCATGCCCCTGATCCCACAATGGGAGACATCCAGCCGCTGCCTGTCCAGCCCGCCCCATGCTCCTGCTGGTGTGCCGGTGCCATGGCGTCCTGTCGCAATGGCACCGGGACAACCAGCAGGAGTGCAGAAGGCCTGGCTCACCAGCACATTTCCTTTCCACGCCGCTCGACCCTCAGAGTGGTCTTCCAGGGCCGGGATCAAGTGGTGGGACCTCACCTCTAGCGGCTCCATGTATTGAGGGGTCCTGCCAGGCCCAGTCGCAGGGGAGCCCTTCATTATTCCACCTCTAAGGTGGAATAAGCTGGGCACCCTAATGGAGCCTGCTGGACGTACAGGGCCCTAACTGGAATAGGGCCTATACGTCTCGACACATAGCCTCTTCCTCACCCCGCCTCCGTCCCCCTCCCACCCCCATCCAGTGCTCCCTACACAGAGGGCTTGTACGTGCAGCGAGCCTGGCTTGCTGCATACACTGTGCAATTAGCAGGGCTTCACGCCCCACTGGGACATACAGCCCCGCTATTCGCATCCCAGAATGACCTCCATAGAGGAGTAAGTGCCATATTTACTAAATGTTAGCCTACACTATTTGCTGCAGCACCCATGTTATTCCTATGGACACAACTGTAGATAACACACGCTAACGTTTAGTAAACATGGCCCATAATGCATATTCCAGTGCACTACTCAACAGTAAGGTAAATCAACTCAATATCCACAAGAGAAAACTCAGTCTCTTAATTTTCAAATGTTTATTATAAATAAGCAAACAATGAACTTACTGTAGATAGCTGAAAACAAGAGTGCTGCACTGATTTGTGCTCAGTACAAGCAGGAAACATCTGTCTGTAGCTACTTCAGTTGAACAACTGTTGACTGGATAAATTGTTGAATTAAATGAATAAGTGTAGACGTGGATATTGTGTTAACTGACTGGTGAAAGAATGATACAGATTCCAGGGGTGGAGAGGGAGAGAAGCTGCTGAGTGCTCGCTTTCTAAGCTGAAGATGGAGATTTTTGCCTTTAGAGGAAGGCATGCAAAACAATACCTGTAAGGACTAGGGCCTCTGGAAATGACCAGTAAGATCAAAGGTTATACCTTAGACTGGGGCATGAAGCCAGACAGGTCTCAAAGAAACTGGAGGGAATGGGTAAAATGCAATACTCAACCCATAAGGGCAAAGATTACATGGCCCTAGCAGAAAGCAGTTTGCTTTAGCTTACAGACTGTCAGCACAATACAAAACATATTAATCAGAGGAAATATTTTTTCACTCAACTTGTAATAAAACTCTTCAATTCATTGCCGGAGGATATAGTAAAAGCTGTTAGTGTAGCTGGGTTTAAAAGATGTTTGGACAACTTTCTAGAGGAAAAGTCTAATAAACCATTATTACAGTGGACTGGGGAAACCTACTATTTATCCCTGCAATGGTCTGAGCCAGTATAGCATATCTTATGTTCTCAATGTAATTATGCACAAGTAGCCCCTAAGTCAGGTCGTCTACTCCTTGACAGGCTGATGCAAGAAGCTTAGCGCAGGATTTACGAGCCCCTAGCACCACGTTTAAGCACTTTTAATGATCCTGCAAATGCAGGAGACAACGTAAACATCTGCAGAAAAACTAGCGCCCAACTAGTGCCACACGTATTTAATTGAACTTCAATTATTTAAATCTATTATAATCAGCCGGGGTGGTATACACATCATAGCTATGCCCAATGCAGAGACAGGCAGAGACAGGCATAGAGGATTTCACAACCAACCACAAAATTTTTATTTCAGGGTCTGAGTAGAGGTAAACCTCTAACGCATGCCCTTGACAGTAGTTTGATGACACCGGGTGCTTTCCCCAATGCTTAGATCATCTTCTCCTCACATGATCAAGCATTGGGAAAAGCCCCAGAAGCCATAAAAATACTGTCGGGGGTCATGCTCAACAATAAAATTATCCCTGGTGGTCCAGCGGCTCTGATCTCACTCCTGACAGTATTTTGATGGCTTTAGGAAAGGCACCTACCTGGGGTCCCTACCTGGTGGTCTGGTGGCCCCCAAATGCACCTTAAGCGGGAGCGCTGCACCATCTTGCAAAATCACGGTGTCTGGTCCCCACACGGTGCATCCTGGGTGAGGTTAGACTGCCAAATAAGGCATAATCTACCTTATATGGCAGTCTGACCTCACCTGATGCATCCCAGGATGTGCCTTGTGGGGCCAGACACTGCCATTTAGCAAGATGGCTGATGCAGAGTGGGAGCATGTAGGCAGCGCTCCCGCTTAAGGTGCATTTGGGGGCTGCCCGATCACCAGGTAGGGGCCTCTAGACCACCAGGTTTTGTTTTTTATTTAATGGGAGGTGAAGGGGGAAAGTGGCCACTAGACCACCGGGTTCTTCTTTTATTTAGTCGGGGGGGGGGGGGGAGGGAGCACTAGACCACCAGAGATCATTTTATTGTGGGGCAGGGCCCCTGACAGTATTTTGATTGCATCAGGGGTCTTTCCCGATGCCGCGATCATCCCCCAATGCCATGAAAATACTGTCGGGGCTGCTATACAAATTAGCCATACGGTGCCTGGAGAGCAAGCCAAATTAGTGCAGACTTCTTGTGCGCATGTGTTTGGCTTGTTCTCTCAGTTTAATGCTGTGATGGCTCATTTGCATTCACATGGTTAATACGGGGGTCATTTGCATGCCCTATCTTTGCTGCATCCGGGGTATAAAAATATGCATTGTCGGGCCGCGTTAAAGTCATCTTCAGCATGCGTCCAACGCCAGTTTTCTGCATCGGCCTGTGAGTCAGTGGGGCTGGGAATGTTCTGGAGTCAGTGTTTACAATCTCTGGGGTGGGGGAGTGCAGTTGTGGTCAGTGGCCTGATTCAAGATCTATGATTTCAGGGTTCTTGACGGAGCCCTGGTATATAGCCCCTGGCCAGGACCATTGCTCCAGTAAGGGATATAAAATAGGAGAAGAATCCCTGGGTAGTTGCAAATCAACACTCATGTTGCCAGATCCCACTTCTTGTTCTGGCTGAGCTGGAAATACAAAAGGAGCAGGAAGAAGCTGGTCAGCCCCAAAACAAAGTCAACAGTAGAAGACATGCACAATAACACTGCAGAAAGCTTTCAATGTGATGTCTAACTTTCATCTTGCTTCAGTCTAGTGGAAGAACTGAAGCTCAGCAATCCTGACTTTCCTGAAGTCAGCAGTGGAATTTATGTGCATGAAGTTATTCCAAATTCACCTTCTCATAGGTATGTAGAAATTCAAAGCAAACACAGCTTTGGACTTAAATAGCATTTTCTCAACAGAAGCTGGCAACGTGACATACCTTAGTGTATCAAGGCCTAAAGGGTTGCAAATCTCATCCCTGAGGGTGATGGATACCAGTCCCCGACCATAAGATCTGAAATGAGTCCTGTGTTGCTACGCATGCTATACTGTTTGTTAGCAAAATGTGTTTTTAATTGAACTGTGATATTAACCAGTCTGAAATTGAATTGCTGGTGGTTTAAGACAGCTAATTTGGTTCTCTCGCAATGTTTACATTGTTCATTTCATAGTATACTACAGGCTAATGTTTGTATTTCCCATGTTGTTTTTGTAGCAGTCAGCAAAATCACCAAATCAGCAAAGCACAGCAAACAAAATAATAGTTTTGGGAAACTATTCAAATGTGAAGTATAAATCAGTCAAATAGCGCAATTAAATTCCCTTAAAATGGAGAAAAGCATATATTCTTAAGGGACATTAATCATCCACCTCTTATAAGGAGATAAATTGATGGTCGAAAGTGGTTAACAAATCCACAATCAGCAAATAAATAGGGCATAATGTGATGCACAAAAATTCAACATGCAGAGTCCACCTGGCCAAACAGGTAGAAAAGTTGACGGCAAAAGCCAGGAGGATGCTTGGTTGGAAAGGGATCTGTCCTTGGTCTGATTCTTTTTAACATTTTTGTAAGTGATATTGCAGAAGGGCTGTCAGGTAAGATTTGCCTCTTTGCGGATGATACCAAATCTACAATAGAGCAGATACCCAGGAAGGTGTAGATAACATGAGGAGGGATTTAGCGAAGCTCGAAGAATGATTGAGAATTTAGCAGCTGAGATTTAGCACGAAAAAATGCAGGGTCATGCTTTTGGGCTGCAAAAATATAAGGGAGCTGTACAGTATAAGGGGTAAAGTGTTTCTGTCCACAAAAGAAGAGTGGGACCTGGACATGATTGTTTCTGATGATCTTAAGGTGGCTAAACAGGCGACAGCAAAAGCTAGAAAGATGCTTGGGTGCATAAGGAGAGTAAGGGCCAGCAGGAAAAAAAACGTGATAGTGCCTCTGTAGAAGTCTTTGGTGAGACCAAATTTAGAGTATAGTATGAAATTCTGGAGACCGCACCTTTAAAAGGATATAAACAGAATGGAGCTGGTGCAGAAGGTAGCTATCAAAATGTTCAGTGGAGCTTCACCATAAAACATATGGGGACAGACTTAAATATCTCAGTATGTATACTTGGAAGAAAGACAGAAGAGGAGAGATATGATAGAGACATTTAAATACCTCCATGGCATAAATGCATAGGAAGAGAGCCTCTCAATTGAAAGAAAGTTCTGCAACAAGGAAGCATAGGATGAAGGTGAAAGGAGATAGACTTGGGAGTAATTTGCGGAAATCTTTCTTTATGGTAAGAGCAGTAAATGCATGGAATAGTCTCCCAGTGGAGGCAGTAGACGCATAAACTTGATCTGAATTCAAGAAAGCATGGGAAAAACGCAGAGGATCTCTAAAGTTAACAAGGGACTGTAGATCTTAGTGGTTCATATGGAAAGGCAGATTGCATATGCCGTATGGTCTTCATCTGTCGTCAGGTTTCTATGTTTAAAGGGGGAGGAATGACTAGCAGGAAAAAGTAGGTGATGATATCTCTGTATAAGTCTCCAGTGAGACCACATTTGGAATACTATGCACAATTCTAGTGACTGCACCTTTAAAAGGTTATAAACAGGATGGTGTCGGTGCAGAGGGTGGCTACCAAAATGCTCAGTGGGCTTCATCATAAGACATCTGGGGACAGACTTAAAGACCTCAATATTTTATTTATTTATTTATTTAACAGTATTTCTAAACCGCCTTATCTTAATAATCAAGGTGGTATCACGGCAAACAATCAGGTCAGGTGAGTGTGTTATACATGCAGTGGGTGGAAATTGAGTGTGTGTCGTGTTGTGTGTTAGATTGGTATGAGCTATTTACAGAGTGGGCTATATACAGTGGTGCAAAAACAAATTCCATGCATACATTGGTTAGGCGGGATCATGTGCTGTTGTTCATTCTCTGAAGTTATGTGATGTGTCCATAGTGTTCTATGAACAGTATGGTTTTTAGCTGTTTTCTGAAGTCTTTTAGGTCTGTAGCGGCCCTCAAGTCGTCCGGGAGTTTGTTCCATATTGTTGGAGCGGCCATTGAGAGTGCTCTGTCTGTTGTGTCCTTGCGTGTGTGTTTGTATTCACTGGGGGTGCTGACTCTGTTGTGGGTTTGTTTCCTTCTGGGACGCGTACTAGTGTCTGATTGTATGAGTGTGTGTAGGCTGTTGGCTGATGTGTGGTGTTTGATCTTGAATATGTTTATGATAGTTTTGTATTTGATGCGTGCACCGATTGGAAGCCAGTGTAAGTCCTTTAAGGTGGGTGTGATATGCATACTTTGGAAGAAAAGTGGAAGAAGGGATTTATGATAGAGTTATTTAAATACCTCCGTGGCATAAACCACTCATACAGTCCGACAGCAGCACACGACCGAGGAGGAGAGGCACCTCCACCCGCATCAACACACCAAAAGAATTCAACAAGATACGCAAAGACACTGCAAAACGAGCACTATCACTGGCCGCCCCAGCAATTTGGAACGCTCTCCCAGAGGACCTACGATCAACAACAGACATCAAGGACTTTCGAAAACAGCTCAAGACGACCTTATTCATCGGACACTACGGCGACATCACATAAGCCGCCCTCCAGACAGTACTACAGCATAACCCACATCCCTGGACTCTTATGTGCATAGTATTGTATAATAGCGCACGATATAAATAGCCCACTAAGAATCAACGACACCCGACACATACACGCATTCACAGTCTCACTGCATGCACACACAAGACAGTATTTGTTTGATTGTTTGCTGTGTAGACCGCCTTGATTAAAGGATAAGGCAGTATAGAAATCCATTTAAATAAATAAAAAAATAAATAAATGCATAGGAGAGATGTGCAGGGCCAAAAAAAGTTAGGCCAGTCTTTGATTAAAAGGTTATAGCAATTTTGGAGTGATTTTTCATGTTCTTGTACATATTCATCTTAATCGCATGCCTGCTACGCATGCTACAGCTTTTGTGCATATGCAAATCAATTTTACATATGCTAATTCATAGGTGTATACAGGTAGAGGAGTGGAGGAGCAGCCTAGTGGTTAGAACAACATGCTACTATGTAGGCGATCTGGACTCAATTCCACTAGCACACCTTGGGCAAATCGCTTTACCCTCTATTGTCTTGGAAGAAAAGTCCTGGCAATTTACGTCTGGTCATATCTTGGGCAAAAATACCCAGGAGCTGCTGGGTCACCAGGAATCAGCATTGGCTTGAAGGCACTTAAATTAAAAACAGGCATAAACTATTTGTGTGCACTTTAATTTTTAGGTGTCTAAATAAGCCCAAAATGAACATCTGTAAAAGGAAGCCCTAGATGAAAGGTCATAAGATGAAGGTGAAAGGGATAGACTCAGGAGTAATCTGTCACAGCAGGTGGGACATTGAGAGAAGCACAGAGGATTTCTAAGGGAGAGAAGAGATTGTACAGTTTAGCAGTGGATGGGCAGACTAGATAGGCCATTTGGCCTTTATCTGCCATCATTTTCTATGGTTCTGTGTTTCACGTCATGAAATAATTAGCAAAAGAACATAAAAATTAGAAATATGAATGGTAACTGCACACTGATCTGTATTCTAAATTTATGTTCCCTGGAGACAGATCAATTTATTTCATTGACACATGTGGGGTTTTTGTGGATTATATTACTCTTTCTTTATTTGTTAATTGTGGATATGTTATACATTTTAACCATTGATTAATTCCACTTACAAGAAGTAGATGTACAATGTGGCATAGGAATCTATGATTCTATGTTTTACAAGCATTCTGATTCATTTTTACTTTACTTTGGAATGAGCTTTTCACAACATTTGATTAGCTGTTCATACAGTAAAATTAGCACTCAAATATAAAGATATGATGTAATTAGATTCAAGCAATGTTCATCCTGATTTGGGTTTGACAAAATCCATGGGTCTCACTGAAGTTAGTGGAAGAAATTTGTTGGACTTTTGCCTGCAGGACTCAAAGAATTTTATGACAGATTCACAAAAGCCTGTGGCGTATATACCAGTCCAAAAAAGCCTGCGATGCATGTCACTGCATCTGCTGCGGATCTTCTGCAGATGCACCAGGCGTTTTTAACCGAAAATTTGACTTTTACGTGGGCTGCCCCCATGGATCTGGATGAATTGCTGTCTGATGCCAGCTGGGTTTGGGCAAATTACAGAGGATACCCAGGACATAGAACAGAGAGCTAAGTTAAGAAGTGTATACTTGAAGTGTAATATAATGGCACATTTCACCCATATGCAGAATCAGGTATATGGGGGGTACATATGTATGTCATGGGGGTACATATTTATTTTTATTTATTTATACATACATTTATATACCGCATCTTCCAAAGTTCAGTTGCGGTTTACAGTGAACAACAATTAACAAAGCAAGTTTGTTTTACAGGGAACGTCATATTATAACAGAACATATTTACAAGGAACATCATATTATATATAGCATATACAGTCTTAACAATTTGAGATAATATAGAACAGATTAAACTATATACAGTTTTATATATATGTATATATATATATACACATACATGTATATACACACATACATATATATGTATATATACACATATACATACACATAAGCATATACATGGAAGTGAATGGACATAGGCTGTGAGGTCATCGTATGTATGTGTTATCTGTGTATGATAGGGGCTTTTGCTTAATGTAGACATATTCCTGTTTAACCTTTGTCTAAAGTGGGTGTTGAGTTATCTATGTTATAGTGTTTGGTGAACAGATAAGTTTTCAATTTTTTACGGAGTTCCATGATTTCCGTAAGTGTTCGTAGTTCCTCTGGGAGGGAATTCCAGATTATTGGGGCTATGTGGGAGAAGGCTCTGTTATTAGTTGCCTTATGGGCTCTTGTATAATTTTTCGGGATCTTTAGTCTGTTTAATTGACCTTTTCTGTGTGTTGGCTTGGACGGTTCTTTATGTATTAAGTTACAAAGCATTGTTGGGGCCATATCATTTAAGGCCTTAAATATTGTTATTATTGCTTTGTAGATTATTCTGCTTTGAATTGGTAGCCAGTGAAGGGAGGCTAGTACTGGTGATATGTGTTGGAGTGAGTTAATTTTCAATATGATTCTTGCAGCTGCATTTTGCGCTAATTGCAATCGTTTGATGTTTTGTTTTGATATGCCTATTAGAATTAGATTGGCAAAATCAAAATGTGGAGTTATTGTTGCCTGGATTATGTTGATAAAATCTTGTGTAAATACTAGCGGACGAAGTTGTTTGAGTGTTTTGAGTTTGAAATAAATTTTCTTTATAGTATTGCTGATGTGTGTTTCCATCGTAAGGTGTGAATCTAGTATAACGCCTAGATATCTTATTTCATTTTTTATTTTAATTTCTTGTATGTGTCTGTGCCAAGGAGGGGGGTGTCAGGGGTACAGGTGTGATGGGGGTGTCAGAGATGTGTGTGGGTAGATTTTTATTATTTAGCTCACACCTGTCTAGTAGTAGTTCAAGGTGAGTTACAATCAGGTACTGTAGGTATCTCCCTGTCCACAGTTGGCTTACAATCTAAGCTTGTACCTGGGACACGGAGGGTTAAGTGACTTGCTCAAGGTCAGAAGGAATATCAGCGAGACTTGAAACCTGGTCTTTCAGGTCCCAGGCTGCTGTCTTAACCATTAGGCTACTCCTCCACTCCGTATACATAAGTATATACTGTATACTCCATGTATATATGTATGTATGTGTGTGTTTGTCACAGGGGTTGACAGAGGGGTGCATGTGTGTGTATCTGTGTCATGGAGGGGGTGTTGGGGGGTGCATGTGTGTGTGTGATGTGGGCTTCCATTCCCTATCTTTTAATACCTCCCTCCTGCACTCTCTCCTTCTCTTCACCCAACCATACTCTCCTCCTCCCTTCCCCTTGGACTTTCTTGCCCTTCCCTGCCTTTCACTCCTTCACTTGCACTCTCTCTCAAGTCTCAGTCCCTCTTCTAATGCTATCTCTTGCCAGTGTTCAGCTTCTTCTCCTGCCCTTCTCTCTGGCCGCACCCATTCTCATATGCTTTCCCTACCTTCCTCCTCTAACTTTGCCCTTTATCTCCATGCTACATCTCTTACCCACCCTTTCTATTCATACCCTGCTCCCTTACCCACCCCTTTCCTGCTTCCAGGCAGTCAGGTTACAGCCCCACGCTTCATACCAGTAGGATCTGGGGACTCCCACCATTTTTTTCAGGACACAGGAGAACTGAGGGATTGCAGGACTTCCAGTGGCGTCTTCTGTCCACGGCCCTGCTCTTCAGGGGGCTATCACCAGCATTTTCTGTCCATAGCTCCACTCTTCATGCCAGTGGGTCTGGGACTCCCACTGGCTCTTCAACCTGCTGCTTTGCAAAATAATGCCATAATGTTTGTTTGCACAAACAAACATGCATATGAACAGTGAGACAACCATATACAACTCACTGGAACCTCCCCAGTAGGTGCTATAACTTCTGCGAAATGCAATCTAAAGAGAGAGGCTGCTGTGGACTGGATGAAGGGAAAAGAGAGTTACTCTAGAGAACTGACTGGGGGGAGGGGGAGAGAAAGAGACTCAGACTGGGGAAAAGAAAAAGATACCACCTACCTCGCCAAAATTAGTTATAACCCCCAATTTTGGACTAAACATTAGACAAAGCAAGAAAACCTTCCCATTTATGATCAAGAGAAAAACACAGCTGAGAAGGTATAAAAAAGAGAGAGACTGATATTTAGTGGGGATTATGTGGACAGCAGCACTTGCTATCACCTGCTGATGGTGATATTTAGTGGCACTGTGCGGATAATGCTACTGAACATTTCCTCTGGCTACCACGGCACTATCTAGATAGTGCTGGAATGGCCTGAGTGAGGGTGGTCCCTGGGATTATTCGGTTCACAGCAATATTCAGTAGTTCCCAGCCTGTGAGGAGAGAGAAAGAAACTGATACTGGTGAGTACTGGCTGGAGGGAGAGAGAGACACTAGTGGAGACAGGAAAAGAAAGGGAGATGAAGAAGGCTAGTAGGTATAGGCTTAGATCTGATGGGTAGGGATCCAGGAAGAGTGATAAGGATGAAGTTGTGGTTCCTGAACTTTTTGAAGGTTAATAAGGGGTCCACACAGGTTGGGAACCTCTTCTATAGCTCTTTCAGCTTCTGGTCTGGGCAATCAACAAAGACTCTTGGACTTAAGTAAAATCTCAGATCAACAAGCAGCAGCAGCCGAACAAACCCAATTGTGGGAAGCCACTGCCATCCAGATATAGTATCCAAGAGGAATGATGCCAAGTGATAGTCAGTCACACCCTCTTCAACTCCTGCACTTCTTCCACTTTCCAACATCCAATAATGGGCTACCACTGACACTCCACTCCAGTCCTTCCCTGGTCTCTCGGTTGTTCTCACAGCACATCCAGATGTCTCCCTGCTGACATCCCACTTCTATCAGGAGGACCCGGAACCGACTCCCCACTTTCCACAGCATCCATTGCAATCACAGGCATCTGCAGAAATATCATCTTGCCATGTTTCCAATCCCTAGAAAACAGCAATAAGGACTGCAGGCTGAGCAAAATATTGTTTCCCAGGCTGGGTTATCCATTTAATGGCTTCAGCACAGTCGGGATGTCCAAATATGGCAGGAGTTCTACAAAGCCATGAATGGAAAGCCGCCTAGCTCTAGTTACATGTAGGGATATTGGGGGGGGGGGGGGGGAATGGGTAGCCCTAACTCTGTCCTTATGTTTCGGCATCAAAGAAAAAAAATGAAGTTAAGTGCAAAGCACAGTTGGATCTAAACCCAAACTTGAGATCTTTTTATAGTGAAGATGCCAAGTCCTTCCTGCAACCAGGATCAAGGTTCACCAGAGTCCACTGTCATCTTTTGTCCCCCTTTTCTGACACACTGCCAGTTTTTCCTCAGTTTACCTTCTTCCCCAGTGGTCCTAGGCTTCTCTATCTCCTAGGCAGAATTATTATGCAAGCAATTCCTCTCTCAAAATTCAACAGCAAAACATCTGGGCTTCCTCTCCCAAGCCCCAAGCCCCACACCCATCTGGCCCAAAGACCCAGTTCTCCGTGTCTAGACACTCCTCCAGAGCCACAGCATACTGAAGGAAGGGTGCAGCATTAAAAACGCTTAACACATCCAACACAGATCCCCTGATACCTCCTCTCTGAGAGTGTTATCATCTGTTTGTCTGCCACACTGACCTCATTCATTTCAAAACTCAGAAATCTGATGACACTAGTAAGGGGGAAATTGTAGACTCCCTTACATTTATTTCATTTATTTTATTTATTAACAGCTTTTATATACCGCACTTTTGTCATCAGCGCGGTTACATTTTAACAACTTTGTACTTAAGCATTAAACATATGTCAAGTTTACAAGTAACAGGAAATGAACATGGATAACAGGGATTAAGAAATAGTAATTACACTTACCTGGTAATTGTAGTTCCTTGAGAGACGACAGCTTAGTCCACGACGTATGGGTAGTGTACCTCCTCCTGCAGCATGAAGACTGGACCAATCAGAATTCAACTCCCCTGGATCCGTCACCCCAGGCAACTCTGGAACTCCAGTGAACTACTGTCAAAGCAAACTCAAACACATAGCTAACCTTTACGAAGGTCCCTTTACAGGATATATATTGTTTTGTTTTGTTTTGTTTTTTTTTGTTTTGAAATTGTATCCAAAAGCCACAAGACATAGGGACGGAAAGTCCCGCCCCTGCCACTGCAGAAACAGAGAGCGAGCATGAAAGGAAACAAAAAACATTGTAGCGAAAAGCAAGGAAAAGAAGGAAAAGAAGGAAAAGAAGGGAACGCACTCACCTGGGAATATGTACCTCTGAACCCAAGGCGTGCCGCGCTAAAAGAAAGGAAATAGGGAGAGGCAGGAGGACTAAGCTGTCGTCTCTCAAGGAACTACAATTACCAGGTAAGTGTAATTACTATTTCCTTATCGTTCCTCCAGCTTAGTCCTCGACGTATGGGATGTATCAAAGCAGCCTAACGGGCGGGATTTTGCCAGCCGGCACGCAGAACCGCGGAACCAAAACCGGCATCGCTCGCCGCCAAGACATCAAGTCGATAATGTTTACTGAAAGTATGCAAAGAAGACCACGTGGCCGCCTTACAGATATCCACTGGCGAAACTAATCCGAACTCCGCCCAGGACGCGGCTTGCGCTCGCGTAGAATGAGCACGCAACCCCATAGGTGGGACTCGACCATGTAAGAGATAAGCCGAGCCAATGGCTTCTTTAATCCACCGAGCAATAGAGGCCTTTGCCGCCGCTTCACCTTTGCGGGAACCTCCAAACAGCACAAATAAGCGGTCCGTTTTACGAAAATCACTGGTAACTTTCAAATAGCGGCGCAAGACCCTCTTGAGGTCCAACCGACTGAGACCGCGATCCGAAGCCCGTCCCTCCGACTCCGAAAATACCGGAAGGGAAACGACCTGATTCAAGTGGAAAGGAGAAGCCACCTTAGGTAAAAAGGAAGGCACAGGTCGCAGAACCACCTTTTGAGCCAAGAAGGACAGGAAAGGCTCTCTGCATGAAAGAGCCTGGAGCTCAGAAATACGGCGTGCCGAACAAATCGCCACAAGAAAAACCGTTTTGAGAGTCAAATCCTTTACGGAACTGCGAGAAAGAGGCTCAAAAGGCGCTGCCGAGAGGGCCCTCAACACCAAATTAAGATCCCATGAGGGCACCGAGACCCTGCGAGCCGGACGTAACCGAGAGACAGCTCGCAAGAAACGAACTACATCAGCATGAGCCCCTAAAGACACACCTTGAACCTTTCCACGATAACAGGACAGTGCCGCCAATTGGACACGCAAAGAACTGGCGGCCAAACCTTTAGCAAAACCGTCTTGCAAGAAATCCAGGATCACCGGAAGAGAGGCTGTAGCCGCTCGTAGCTGATGTCGAGAGCACCAGTCCTCAAAAATACGCCAAACGCGAACATAGGCCAGCGACGTGGAACGTTTGCGCGCTTGCAACAGGGTCGCCACGACCGAACGGGAATAACCCCGTTTCCTCAGCCGAGCCCTTTCAATAGCCAGGCCATAAGAGAGAATCTCCCCACTTGAGGCATGCGAAGAGGACCCTGACACAACAGATCCGGAACCAAGGGAAGCCTCCACGGAGAACCGTCCACCAACCGCATCAGATCGGCATACCAAGGACGACGAGGCCAATCTGGCGCTATCAACAGCACTCGACCCCGGTGAGCCTCGATACGCTGAATCACTCGTCCCAGCAGGGGCCACGGAGGAAACACGTAGAGAAGACCCGCGGAGGGCCAAATCTGCAAGAGGGCATCCAAACCCTCGGACATCGGCTCCCGC
Source organism: Ichthyophis bannanicus (assembly GCA_033557465.1). Taxonomy (NCBI): domain Eukaryota; kingdom Metazoa; phylum Chordata; class Amphibia; order Gymnophiona; family Ichthyophiidae; genus Ichthyophis; species Ichthyophis bannanicus. The sequence continues at coordinate 1,385,755,385 of CM066032.1, read as the reverse complement.
CGTCGACTGTAGAATCGAGCCGCCTTCGCCGAGTGGAACGTGGCCATCAAGTCCATGACCGGTTGTCCCCAACGCTGAACCAGCTGTGCAAACACCCTGGGATGAAGTTCCCATTCGCCGGGATCCACCTGAACCCTGCTGAGAAAGTCCGCCGTTACGTTGTCTTTTCCGGCGATGTGCGCCGCGGAGAGGGCTGGCAGTCGGGGCTCCACCCACTCGAACAACGTTCGAGTCTCCGCCTCCAGACCGACGCTTCCGGTTCCCCCCTGTCGGTTGATGTAGGCCACAGTCGCCGCATTGTCGGAGAGAACTCGCACCGCCCGAGACGATATCCGAGTCTCGAAGTGTTGCAATGCCAATCGAACGGCCCGAAGTTCCAAGCGATTGATCGACCAAGTGCTCTCCTCCGGAGACCAGAGCCCCTGAGCGAACTGACCCTCGTAGTGAGCGCCCCAGCCCGTCAGGCAGGCATCCGTCAAGAGCGGAACCCACATTGGCTGCTCCAATGGCATCCCTACGCGAAGTGTTACTGGACTCAACCACCATCGGAGGTCTCTCCGAACCGCCATCGGGCAAGGTAGACGTTTGCTCAGGGAGTCGGACTGGTTGGACCAGCGACGGAGCAAGGCCCGCTGGAGCGAACGCATGTGAAAGCGTGCCCAAGGCACTACCTCCAGAGAAGCTGCCATAGTCCCCAGCAATTGCAGATAATGCCATGCCGACGGGGCTGGAGACTGACGGAACTTCCGCACGAGGGACTGAAGGGTCAAGATCCTGCGGTCGGGAAGAGAAACCAACCCCGCACATGTTTCGAACTGCACCCCCAAATACTCCAGGAGCTGCGTTGGTACCAAATGGCTTTTGTGGGGATTGACCACCCAGCCGAGCGACTGTAAGAGCGCCACTACCTTTGCCGTCGCCGCCAAGCTTTCCGCGCGAGACTTCCCGCGAATCAACCAATCGTCCAGATAGGGATGCACTAGTACGCCGTCTTTGCGCAAGGCTGCTGCCACCACCACCATGATTTTGGTGAAGACCCGCGGTGCGGTCGCCAGCCCGAAGGGCAAAGCCTGAAACTGGAAATGACCCCAGGGCAGTGCGAAGCGGAGATACTTCTGCTGGTCTTCTCGAATCGGGATATGGAGATAAGCCTCCGTGAGGTCGAGAGACGTGAGAAACTCGCCCCGGCGAACAGCTACTATGACGGACCTCAGGGTTTCCATTCGAAAGTGGGGAATCCGCAGACAACGATTCACTCCTTTGAGATCCAAAATGGGACGAAGATCTCCACCCTTCTTTGGCACCACGAAATAGATGGAGTACCGTCCCAGACCATATTCCGCTTGTGGTACGGGAATAACCGCCCCCAGCTGAAGAAGACGATCGAGCGTCTGGTGGACCTGAAGGGTCTTTCAGACACCCCGGCAGGGGGACGCTACAAAGGAATCGAGCACTGGACGTGCCAAATCGAGAACATACCCGTCCCGAATGATGTCCAAAACCCACTGATCGGAAGTAATTTGGGTCCAAGCGGAGAGAAAACGTCGAAGACGTCCTCCGATTAATGGTAGCTCCACCTGGACCCGCCGCCCTTCATTGGGGCTTGCGAGCGGCTGGGGAACCGGTCGCCGAGAATCCTCGGCTGGCTACTCGAAAGCCACGAAACCCTGACACTCTGGAGCTAAATCTGCCATGCTGGAAGCCCCCATAACGGGGCGAACGGAACCTACGAAAGTCCCTAAACTGCCCCCGAGCCACCGGAATCGACCTACCCCGCTTGGGTCTGTCTTCCGGTAGGCGACTGCCTTTGGACTCTCCTAGATCTTTGACCAATTTATCCAAATCCTCACCGAAGAGGAGTCTACCCTTAAACGGTAATTTTCCCATCCGTGACTTGGAAGAGCCATCGGCCGCCCAATTTTTTAACCAAAGGGCTCGACGGGACGCCACCACGGATGCCATGCTATTAGAAAGAGCGCGGATGAGATCATACTGGACGTCCGCCAAATACGCCGCACCAGATTCCAAGCGGTGAACTTCCGTCAACATGTCGGCCTCCAAGGAAGGAGTCTGCTGAAACCGCTGAACCCAGCGTAAACAGGCACGGGCAACCCAAGCTCCACAGACGGAAGCCTGTAAGGCAATCGCGTCCGCTTCAAAGGCTTGCTTTAACAGTCCGTCCATTTTCCGATCCTGCGGCTCCTGTAAAGCCGCACTCCCTTCCACCGGAATGGTGGTTTTCTTAGTCACCGCCGACACGGCTGCGTCGACTTTAGGAGACCGAAAACGTTCCAGATCTGCGTCTGACAAAGGATAAAGACGATGCATAATCTTAACCCCTTTGAGGCCCGATTCAGGAGTGTCCCACTCGGCCTGAATCATCTGGTCAATTACTTTGTGAATGGGGAACACCACATTAGTTTGTCGCACCGCTTGAATGATGGGATCCGCTCCGTCGGCCTCCGCCACCGGAGCCGTAGGAGCCAACCCCAAAGTCTGAAGCGCCTCCGAAACCAGAGCTGGCAGCTCCTCACGGCGGAACACGCGAATAATCTTTGCCTGATCCTCCGGCTCGGGAAGCTTGCCCTCTTCCAAACCATCGGCATCCACCTCCTGGTCGAACTCAGGTTCATCACCTTCAGGCCATTCAGCCTCTGAAGGAAAAGAGTCGTGCACCCGCTGCCGCTTAGGAGCCCTGCTGTCGGACAACGGGGACTCTCCGGAAGAGGACTGAGCAGACAGTCCCTGCGCTGGGGCAGGTGCAGCTCCCATAACCTGGCGCCTACGGCAGAACGCCTGGTGCAGGAGCAAAACAAAATCGGGAGAAAAATCCTCCAAGGGCAAAGCCCCCCCGAGGCTGGACTGTCCCACAGATGGTAAGCAACTGGCAGAAGAAAGCCCCGAGGGTCCCTCCAAAGGAGACTCCAAGTCTCCTGCTGCGGCAGCAGTCTGTGCCGTCGTAGGTAAAGCACTTTCCAGGCGCTGTTCCATACTGCGGGACAGCGAGGCACAGCGAGGGCACACTCCTGTCTCCGCGTCAGCGCCCCGCCGAGATCCACAAATGAGACAGAGGGATCCCCCTGGCATGGGAACCTTTGCGCTGGGAAAGCTAGCAGTGCACTACTGAAAATGGCAAGAACCGGCTGAAGGCCCCAAAGGAACCCAGCGGTAATTGAACGGTAGCAGCCAAGGAAAAATCTGTGCAGATGTAAGAAGGGAAACTTCTCCCCCTTGCTCAGCTAGCAGCAGATGAGACTCCCGATAGATCAGGGCCCTTTCTGTCCCCCTGTAAATCTCTGTACATATTTTTTTTTTTTTGTAAAGATTAGGCCACCCAAGGACACCCCAGGGCAGACCAACCGCGTATTCCACAACTGCCCCGCTGAGAAGAGGAAGCACACACTGAGCACCTCCCCCCCCCCCTTAGGAGCCGCGAGACCGGTGGATGCGGAGGATAAAGGGCCGACCAGAAACTAAAAACAACTGAAAACAAGAGAAAACTGATGAAACAAGCTAAAATATGGAAGGAAATGAAAGAAAGGAAAAAAGGCTACCGCGGGAAGCACGAAGGAAAACAAACTGCGATTCAGAAAAAAATGGCCGCGGCAGTCAGGAAAGTTGGCGCGCTTTTTCCCCCGCCGAGAAAAAAACGCCCGAGGGAAGCCAACCCCGCATGCAGAGACCTCGCACCCCCCGAATACCGCGACCCCGGGAGTCCCCCGAACAAGCAGGCTTAGTACAGAGAAATCGCAGAACAGCAGGGGAGATTACAGAACGCGGCTCTGAAGCAGTTCTGATCTCCCCCAGCTGACAGCACTCACCGGCACCAAATAAGTAAATTCAGCAACCCTCCGGAGAGGAGTCGCTGTGCAGCTGCCGCCGGAGCTCTGCCCCGAAGATCCCTGGGGCAGAGATCCGTTCATCCAAAGGGAAAATGATTCACAAATCAAAAGCGGCAAAGGCTGAGCAGGAGAGGGACTTTCCTGAGGCCCCCCCCTCACGGAGTGCCGTGATAGTAAGAAGAAATTTAAAGGAATAGTAACCTGACAACTATAAAAGAAAAATAAGCCCAAATAGGACCCAAACTAAAGACCCTAAAAGATTAGCTAGGGAAAAAAGGACAAATAACTCCTCAACCAGTGAGCCCAGCTAGGCTCACTAACGTCTTCCTGCTGCATGAAGACTGGACACACTGGAGTTCCAGAGTTGCCTGGGGTGACGGATCCAGGGGAGTTGAATTCTGATTGGTCCAGTCTTCATGCTGCAGGAGGAGGTACACTACCCATACGTCGAGGACTAAGCTGGAGGAACGATAAGGAATAACAGATATTCTCAACTATTTACAATATATTCACATATGTTTGAATTCTGAAGATGGGGGTCTATGGGGAATTAATCTATTGATAAAAAGTAACAGCTATTTGCATTTAGGACAAAAGTTGTCACAATCTGAAAACTGTGCTAAATACGTGCAGGCTGTGGGAGAGTTGGGTTATATGTTCTGTGGCTACCCAGTGTTGCAAATTGTTTGGGCAAGTGATTAATTTTCTCAATAGAATACCCAGATTGAGTTGCCCACATTGAAGTTTGATTGATATTATTTGATGATGTTTCTACATATTCCACCAAGGATAGATCGTATGGTATTTTTGCTAGCTAAAAAGAGTTCCTTATTCCATTGGAGAGATCCTGAAGCCCCGTCTCTGACTCACTGGAGTCTGGCCCTTCACCATGTTGTGGTTATGGAAAAGATCTCTTATTGGAAGGCACCCCCACAGTCTTGACCTAACTTTCTGAAGATCTGTGGGTATTACCTGGAATCTCTGCTACATCGGGTTCAGAGTGAGGTGCTTAATTATTGATCTACTGATGACGTCCCAAAGGATAACTGCTATGGCCAGGAGATGGGGGGGGGGGGGGGAGGGGGGTTAGGCTGGGGACAATGAGTAGGAAGGGTTAAGGGGAAGTTACTATTAATGTAGAAAATAAAAAGGAAAGTTTCGCAGTTGACTTGTGCTTCTTCTGACTTTTAATATTCTTGCAACAAATTTGCTACTCTGTATGTGGTTTAGAGTCATTATTGATTCATTTGCTTAATGAAGAGAAATATTTAAAAAAGCAAAGTATGTTAATAAATGGGCTGGACAAGATTTCTCTTAGTTCCCATTGCTACTATCATCCTTTCAGGCTGCTGTTTGCTGGTTTTCCATCTACATTTTATCTTCCGAAACTACAAGATGGAATTGTCATAGGGATCCTGTGTGTGCTCCGTGCACCCTAATTAATGACTGATAAATGAACTGCACTGCAAATTATACTTCAGTAATAGCACAACATACTTTGTTCAAAGTACATTTTAAAAAGTATGGGTGGTGTTAGCAGCTGTGACATATAACCTCTGGACCACAGTCTTGTATGTTGCTCTCCTTTCATTCACATCAATACATTTAGCACAGGGATGGCCTTAAGGCTTAAGCCACAATGCTGCATTATAGCAGATCTGGGTTTAGGTCACTTTCATTCAAGGCTGGTCAACCCTGTGTGTGCCACAGAGATGGTGCACTTACACTCAAAGGAGGACAGATGATGGGTGCTACTAACATGTCAGCACTTGCAAGCCAATGAATGGCACCAAGCATGTGCCCCTCAAGGCCATAGGCTGGCAAATATTCTTAGAGTTGGGAATGGGTAGAAACAGATGATGGTGGTCAAAAAGGCATAAAAAGCAACTCCAAGGGGACTAGTTTACTAATTATTTACCTATAGGCACAAAATAAGAGAGAACATTTGATAAATCTACCCTAATGTATAGGGCCTACATTAGTTCTAGTGAACATAAATCAGAAAGTAGCATAGATTTGTGATTGTGTCTTTTATTGTGTGTGCAGAGGTGGTATCGAAGATGGAGATATCATTGTGAAGGTGAATGGACGTCCGTTGTTGACTTCAGGTGACCTGCAAGAGGCAGTGATGAATGAGTCTCCGCTGTTACTCGAAGTTCGAAGAGGAAATGATGACTTGCTGTTTAACATAGAACCTGAAGTTGTAATGTAAAGAAGGAGGCTCATACTACACTTAAACTCTTTTATTTTGGAGCATCCGATACGTCTTTTCAGCTAATCACACTTCCTGTTGACTAATGACGTGGTGGACTAACTTGACTGCCTGAGCCATTTCTGTTCAGCTACCCATAAGTTTACTGAAGATAAAATATTAAAGGTCCATCGTAAGGAACAGGGCAATTAAATGTATGCATTCCCTTAGGCTGCTGGAAAGCCAATACTGTTTATCACATGGGGCGTGTCCACAGAAGTAACTTGAAGGGACAGAAACCACAATTTTAAAAAATGCTAAACATGGAAAATTCCTATTGGGATGGGATGACTATGAACAGTACATTTGTTTGTGCTTTATTTTAGAAAGGAATATTTATGCTCATTCAAGCAACATGACATGATTATAAAATGGTTTTGCGCAGCACTTGTGAAAGCACTTTGTACTGAAAAAAATTAACAACATTAACTTCTTCCATTTTTTATTAATAGCTCAGGCTCTCTCTTCTCAAACTGACTGGGGGTTTGGAATACTGTGGAATAGCTTTCAAAGCCCTCCTAGGATAGAATTCTTCTCTTATGGTAACATCCATTGTAAGACAAATATTTGTAAGCAAACCATTGAAAGTCGGAAACTTACAGAACTGTGCAGAAATCTATAAAAATCTCTGGGCTGCCTCATGTCAAGTTGTAGAAGTTCCTGTGGGTATCTGTGAGCTTTCAGCAGAATCCTAGTGGTCCTTGTTGAGGTTGTTGAGGAAACTTCAGTCTGTTGTTTTAGAGGGTAGCTGCAATACAATTGCTTCAGGCCATTTTAAGTGATGTGATTCATAAACTGAATAATACAATAAAAATAACATAAATAAGAGTGCATCCAAATCTTTAACATGAATGAATAAAAAAAGTAGCATTTTTAAACAATTGAGGTTTCCTTGGAGTTGGTCGGATAATTCTGGACTAGTTATCATTCCTTTATCAAATTCATTTGGATTGATGAAAGGAGTGTTACCTCCCAAAACTAGTTACAAATGTATTATGTTAGCCCAATCAAATGGCGTCACCTATAATCTGCTAGCTGACCTACATTTCTACATATCTATGTGGATTAATGTGGCAACCACACTACTAATCATTAAAATGAAATTCTAAGATATATTCTATATGTTTTTTCACGGAATTTTTCTATAATTAGCTGACACATTTCTTAGGAAAATGCCCACATTATGAAAATCAATTACATTTTTTCCCCAAAGTATGCATACATTGCATGTTTTTCCTGTACCATTTGGCATGCATCATTTGAGAATAAAGCATTTCTTATCCAGTTGCAGCTCTTCCTTAGAGCAAAAGCACAGACTTATTTACCTGTAAGGAAGTTAAATAGCCTTTTTTGATTGGCCTACTGAAGTCGATTTCAATTTGCACATCATAATTCCAATAAATGAAATCATTTCTTGGTCTACGCCATCTTTATTCCCTTCCCAGCCTGCTCTGGTGTTTCAAAGTCTCTGGGAATGAAAACAGAAAACTCGTTATTTCTTATCAGTACTTAAAATCTATTCTGTTACAGATTTAAGAGCATTTCCTTTTTTTTGACTCAGTAGTTCATACTTTCTGCTTTGACTCAGTAGTTCATACTTTTTTGACTCAGTAGTTCATACTTTCTTCTGGGTCTCTTGTAGGTCTGTTCTATTAGGCTGTACATTTCAAAAACAGGGACTGTCTGTTATGTGTATCTGTAAAACAGGGCACACCTGGCAGTGTTATACAAATGATAATCAGTGATATGATTTTTCCCTTATTTTAAAAACCTTCTCACTCTTCCAAGTCTGCTCATTGCAGCAAAAGTCCTAAGGCCAGGAGCCTGATATCCAAGCTTGTTTCAGGACCTTTCATCATTGTGTTTTAAATCTGGTTACCAGATGTTGCCCCAAACCGTGACCATACCTTTCATCTCCCTCATTCTCTTGCTCCAGGAGCTATGAACACTGCCTCAATAGCCCCAGCCAAGCTGGAGTACAGAAGGCTTGATCTGGGGGGGAGGGGAGGGGGAACCTTCTGAATATCACTACCACTGAGCCCAGGCTAGCAGCATTTGCTAAAAGAAAATGAATAATTTTGAAATGCTGATCACTATGAACCGATGGGGCGTTTCTGCGTGTGATTGGAATTGAAGTGAGGCACTTCCTCCCACTACTGTGTCCTAAATACTTTCAAATATTATGGTTGTAAGCCAAAGCATGCTGGGAAGGGTATAAAGATGGCATGGGCCAAAAAGTTATTTTATGTCTCTAAACCACAGATTGTAAACTTAAATCAACCCCCAATGAGGCAAGACCTTGCTCTAAGTAACTTAGCACATTTTCACCCTGGTTAAAAGAAATTAGGCATAGGACCTTTCATTTAAAAAAATCGATATCACTTCATGAGATACATATTTTTGACAAATGTGAATGTTCTTCCTGCATGTAAAGAAGCTTGTGAAGCAATGCACAGAAATTCCCAGAGACCTTCCGCCTCCTTCATTGTCTTCAGTGTGAAACTGGACCATAGGCCAATGAATTTAAACAACCTCAACTCACTGTGTGCAAATGGGATGGACTCTAAAAAAACAATAAAGAAATAAAGAAAACAAGTCAAAAGTGGCAACAGGTTATAGAGAATTACACCCAAGTCATGCATTTCTGGAATACAGCAAATGATTCTTATAGAATTAATGTCAAGTATAAACAACTGTACAGACTGAATTTAATAGTATTGATTTTGTTTTACACTTACATTTAACTACAGTGCCTGACTTGGTTAGATGTGAGTTATATGGCCAAGATTTGCTGTAGAGTTATTTGTTTTACTACTTTGGACTTCTACTGTGTATGTTTCTGCTGTAAAAGAATTAAAAACAAAGTTTACAATGAATCTTGCTGTAGACTTGCAATCATGAATTTCTTTCCCAAGCTAAGAAAAGGACTAAAAATAATTTTGGTGTATAGGTGAAATGACACAGGCAAACCCTCGTTCAGATCACTAATTCCTGCCCCTAAGATGATGTCAGTAGGTAGCTTTCATGTACATTTGAAAGGAACAGCGTTCCAAAGAACAGGAAGAGCTAGACTACTATACTGTAGCTTGACGGCAGAGAATGATGCAGAGAGGCAAAAGTTCCTATGTGCCATTGCTGAGAAGTTGCTTGAGAGAAAGCTGGTGCATTGAGGGTACCGCCCCGTATTTACACGGATAACTGTGTAAATGGTCTATCCTTGCCCAGCATGGAGTCATTGTTCTGGGTGTCAGTACTATAGATAGCAAGTCTTTAAAGAGGACAATTTTCAAAGGCAGGCAACTTACCAAATCTGCTCTGTGAAAATGAATCCCCTTCAGAAAGCATTCTCTCTACACGGCAGCTCAAGAAACTGTGCAACTGTATTGATGTTGAATATCTTTATTGATTTTTGTAGTAGACAGAAGCAGTTCCATTCCTAGCCCTTTGCGAGCAGTGCAGCAGCACAGGGCGCAAAGGATTAGCAGCGCGTTTCAGGCTGCTGGCCTCAGCCGCCCACCTCCACCCCATGCTGCCTGCAGCCACTTTTTGTTTTCCAGCGACAGTGGCACCGGCAGCAGGGGAGCAGATCTGAATTCAAATTTAAAAACAAAACAAAGCACATGGGTCTTTCTAACGCCACTCTTGTACGCAGGTCTGGTCCCTCCCTCCCTTCTCTGATGTAGGTTGCGTCAGAGGAGGGAAGGTCCAGGCCAGCCAGTCAAGTACAGAATTGCAAAGACTCACATTTGAATGGCTGGTCTGGTCCCACCCTCCTCTAATGCGAAGTTACATAAGAGCAGGGAGGGATCAGGTCTGCGTCCAAGCGTGGAGTCAAAAGACCTGCATGGTTTTGTTTTGTTTTTTAAATTTGAAACCAGATCTGCTCCGCTGCTGCCGCCGCCGCAGCTGAGAAAACAAAAAGTGGGGGCAGCAGGACAAGGGCAGGCAACCAGCTAGACATGAAGGTATGGGAGAGATGGGGGAAGGGGGAGACACGCCAGATATGCAAGTTGCACAGGGTGCAATTATGGCTTGGTACAGTCCTGAAATGAAGTAAACCATCTGTGAGAATATCACAAAATCCAGCATCAAGCACACAAATTCAGAAAATAATAAAGTCTCCCCCCTCCACTACATTCCCAAGACAGAAAATTGTTGTGGGCTTAGCATTTAATTATAGCCACATACTTTTGCAAAGTGACGGTATCTAGCCACTCTACAGTACAAGCGGGCATTCCTGGGAGCAGGTTAGTCTCAAGGGACAAAAGTAGGTGTACAGATCTTGCATTTTCAAGTCTATGTGTGTTTTTTCTACACTGGTCTCTTGAAAAAAGATATCATGGATGCAAAGTCTTGGGTACTGTTGTGTCCCTGTATCACACTATTTTCAAAGAGAAATGATTTGGGTAGTTTGTATTGGAAAATCCATCTAAAGTTGTCTAGGTACAAATTATCTCTGTAGTTAGTTGCTAATTGGTTTACTCAAATTTGCCTCTTCGGAGGGCAATTCTATCATAAGTCACCTAACTTATGTGGCAAATATCTGCATAAGTCACATCAGTTTTCAAAGGGAACGTGTACACATAAATTTATGCACATTTAGTGGAGTCAATTTTAAACCACATTTAAGTATAAACTAGATAAATGCACATCAAAGATTTTCAGGCGTATTTCTGTTCATCAGAATATAACTGTTAGTCTTCAGGAGCCAAAACATTCATGTACTCATCCCATTCATCCTTATTAAAGTCCCTGGGGGAAGGTACAGTATTTTACAGTGGAATAGTGAGGCTTACCTGCTATTTTCTTTTTTTCCCTTTAGTTATAAGGTTTTACAATGAATAACAAGCATAAAAATAACACTTGCCAGAAATAGGGGACTAAATCCTAAAAAATTACAAACAATCAAGGAAAAACAAATAACAGTAAAGACTGACTACTATCAACTCAAGACAGTCCACCACCTCGGGAGAGGAACACCACAGAAAACTATTATTAAACCAATACCTAAGGAATATATAACCATGCAAACAGACCATCACTATATCTCAGCAGTGACAATTTTATCAGTTATGATAGCACTCTGGGAGCTCAAAAGGGCTTGCATCTGGGCAGGGTCATAAAAACGAAGAGAATTAGCTGTAACTTAACGTTACATTTACAAGGAAATTTGAGGAAAAATTACCCCAGCAGCAGGAACCCAGGCTGGAGAAGGAGGAATTAATGCCTCCAAGTCTGAGTAACATGGCATAAATCAGAAAAAACACCAACGCTTAAACCTTTAAACAGCACAGATTTTTTGTGAAAAAATATTTTTAAAAAACAATCCTGGTCACTTGATAACGTAAAAGTGACCAAAAGAGTTGATGGGATATTCATCTCAGACACAGACTCATCAAAAATTGCAGAAACATTAATCTGCTGGTTGTACTTCAGAAATGGTCCCAGATCCAGTTGGAAGGTAATACAATCTAGTGATTGGGGTCTGGGACTCAACCGGGACCTCAATCACTTCCAACATGTACAACTTAAGCATTTCTTTAGCATTAATATGAGAAGATTTCGGAAAATGGGATTTATTTATTTAGCTGTATTTATATCCTGCTTTTCACCGGGTCAAAGCGGTCAATTGGGGGATACATTTAACATGAGGGGATATGAGACACATATGATAATACTTACAGGGAACATGGGCAGTGGAGGGTTAAGTGGCTTGCCCAAGACCACAAGGAGTGCCTATAGGACTAGAAATACCAGTCCCTCCGGCCTGAGATTGCTGTCCCCAAGTGGGACTTGAACCCCCGGCCCTCCAGCCTGAAGTACCTTGTCCAGACCACTCCTCCCTCGGGATATTTCCTCCCTTGGGATATTTCCTCCCTCGGGATATCCAGTTGCTCAATTCATGCCTTTACACCAATAAGATCACTGCATACCAATCCCGAGGAATCCTCCATACAACCCACCTGAAGTTGAGAGACCAAAGTCTGTAAAGCTGGAATATCAACCATATGCTGTAACAGGATAGAGTTTGCTGATATCTGTGGAGTCAGAGCTTGAACCTGGGGGATTAACATATACTCCAGTTGGGCTATGGCAGTCAAAATGGATTCTAGTGTGAATACAGCCAGCCGGCTCAGAGAGAAGGTCGCAAGCCACCCTTTCCAGCAACCGCTTCTGGATCCCGGAGAGCCATCACAGCAGACAAATTCTTGCCATGCTCCTCCGCCTGACCTTCGATGCCACTTCGCGGCACAAGCTACTTTTCTTCTTCACTCTCCCCAGTAGCCCGTCTATTTACCGGTGCCTCAGAGTTTCATTGACTGCTTGCTGAGGGCAGGAAGCCTGTCGAGCAATTTGGGACCAGGCAGCTTGTCATCGGGGCAGTACCCAGCCTCTAAGGTTGCTTTGCTGGATTCAAGCTCTGCCAAGGGTCAGGTGGTGTTGGTTGTGACCGGGTCAGGTGGTGTTGGTGTGCCAAGGGTCAGGTGGTGTTGGTTGTGACCGGCTGTTCTTTGAAGGGTGACCCCAGGGCAGCAAGAAGGAAGGGTTTTTTCCTTCCAGGTCAGCAGACCAGTGTTTTAGTTATTGTTTGTTTTCAATTAAACTTGCTTGAAATTTGATGGCAGGCATCTGTAACAGCACTACAAGCCATCAAGGGTGTTACAAACCCCACAGTGGCAACAGAAGAGGAGCAAAGTGTACAGAGAGTTTCTGTTTGTCATCCTGTCACTAACATAAGAAGGGCAGTGGCACAAAGAGCACAGTGAACACCTCAGGATAGTGGTAAAAGCACATCAAAGTACTTTGAGAGAAAAGAAATGGCAAAGAGATCAGCATCTACATTGGCCACAAGGCCATAAATTAATCCAAGAGGACCAGCACAGCAGATTGATCGACTGTAATTTATTTATTTATTTAACAAGGCTTATATACTGCTTTTCTACCAGTCAAAGCGGTCAAAGACCCTAAAGCATGCCAAGGGGACCAGCACAGCATCCAGATCAGCAGCAGGGCTCCCTACCACCTGACATCCGTGCCATAACCGACCTAGCCCAGTTCAGAAAGGCCCTTAAATTCAACCTATTTATCAAGTACTACCCTGTATGAAGTGCAATATAATAGTCACACCACAAACTTGTGTAAATAGTTCTATCATGTTATCGATTTAACAGATTATATATTCTATGTATATAGTTCTCCCATGTTTTCCAAGTTGATACTCCTGTTATATGTAATACCGAACAGCCTGTTTGTTCGGGTCTTTTATGTTCTCTGTAAACCGCGCTGATTCTGAATAGTGCGGTATATAAGAAATTGAAATAAATAAATAAATAAAATAAATTATGACAAGAGGACCAGCATGGCACCCAGATCATCTGTAATGCTCTAAATTCTGCTAGGAGGACCAGCAACCAGATCATCTGCAAGGCCTTAAGCATGCCAAGGGGACCAGCACAGCATCCTGATGGGCTACAAGGCCCTAAAACACCAGATGAGAGCCAACACAACCATAGCCAGAGGCCGGATGAGCCCAGGCTGCAAGAGTGGGATGACTTCAGCTAAGCTGTGTGTACACAAGTTAGAGTCCTGGCCAGGGCCGGATTTACCTTGAGTGAGGCCCTACGCCAACAAAAATTGTGGGCCCCCAGCAGGGGCGGCCCAAGTGGGGTGCGGGGCCTCATTTGCATAAGGGGCCTCATTTGCATAAATATTTGCATAATGTTACCATATACTAACTTTTAGTAAACGTGCCTCTTAATGAGTGTATGGATAAAGAAAGACTAAAAGATTTCTACATTACTATAATCCAGTGCCAACTGCCAGACACATTAGGAACTACTACAAACACTGCCCATTTAGAACCCATAGCAAACCCGCCGTATCCTAACAGCACTACCAGGACTCACAAAGCACCATACTCTACCAATCAAAAGGCAACACTGCAAATATTAAACCAATACATTTCAGAGAACAACAATACATGACCTACTGGGGAAAGAGAACAAGTGGCAATGTCAAATAGGAATTATATAAACAGAACACCTCAGCTCAGTTACACATGCAGAACATAGACCATCACCAAACAAGTATTCACAATTTAGAAACAGGAAGACAATAATTAAACTGGGAATCCCAAAAGCCAAACTGTAGAAATAAAACTATACATTAATTTGCTCTTGTACTAAACAAAGCGCAGACGTTAATGATGCACATTTACCAGAGCTGACATATTCCAATTAATAAATTCAAAATAAAGAGATATTTTTCTACCTTTTGTGCATTTTTTTCAGCTGCAATTGCTCCAGCCACTTTCTTCTGGTTTCTTTGTGTCTTCTACTAACTCTCCATCGTCTGCTGTCCATTTGTCCTTTCTTCTCTCTTCTAGTTTTTTTCCATTCTCTCTCTACATCTGCTTTAGCATACTAATCTTTCTCCTTTTGCTCTTTCCTCATTCCTATTTCATCCACTCAAATTTTACCCCTCCATCCTCAATCCCCACTTACTCTCCCAATACCCGGCCAATTGTAGATTTTTTATCCCTCCCACACAAAATATTTTTCCCTTCTCCATTTTACTCTTCCAGCCCCATCCCATTCTAATCCTCCCCCAACATCAGCTCCCTTCTAGTTCCAGCCTCACCCAGTATCCATTCCCTTCTAGTCCCTGCATCAGCCCATTTCCAGTCCTAGCAACCCCCCAGCCCAATACCAGTCCTAGCCCATTACCAGTCTTAACCCCCCCAAAGCCCATTACCAGTTCTAAACCCCCCCAACAGCCCACAGCCCATTACCAGTCCTAACCCCATCAGCCCACCTCCAGTCTTAACCCCCCAGCCCATTTCCAGTCCTAGCCCCCAATAGCCCATTACCAGACAGCCCCCATCAGCCCACAGCCCATTACCAGTCTTAACCCCCCCCAAAGCCCATTACCAGTTCTAAACCCCTCCCAACAGCCCACAGCCCATTACCAGTCCTAACCCCATCAGCCCACCTCCAGTCTTAACCCCCCCAGCCCATTTCCAGTCCTAGCCCCCCTAGCCCATTTCCAGTCCTAGCCCCCCCATAGCCCATTACCAGACAGCCCCATCAGCCCACAGCCCATTACCAGTCTTAACCCCCCCAAGGCCCATTACCAGTTCTAAACCCCCCCATCAGCCCACAGCCCATTACCAGTCCTAACCCCAACAGCCCACAGCCCATTACCAGTTTAACCCCCCCCCAAAGCCCATTACCAGTTCTAACCCCCCCCAACAGCCCACAGCCCATTACCAGTCCTAACCCCATCAGCCCACCTCCAGTCTTAACCCCCCAGCCCATTTCCAGTCCTAGCCCCCCCATAGCCCATTACCAGACAGCCCCCATCAGCCCACAGCCGATTACCAGTCTTAACCCCCCCAAAGCCCATTACCAGTTCTAAAACCCCCCCAACAGCCCATAGCCCATTACCAGTCCTAACCCCATCAGCCCACCACCAGTCTTAACCCCCCCAGCCCATTTCCAGTCCTAGACCCCCCCCATAGCCCATTACCAGACAGCCCCCATAAACCCACAGCCCATTACCAGTCTTAACCCCCCCAAAGCCCATTACCAGTTCTAAACCCCCCCAACAGCCCACAGCCCATTACCAGTCCTAACGCCATCAGCCCACCTCCAGTCTTAACCCCCCCCCCAGCCCATTTTCAGTCCTACCCCCATAGCCCATTACCAGACAGCCCCCATCAGCCCACAGCCCATTACCAGTCTTAACCCCCCCCAAAGCCCATTACCAGTTATAACCCCCCCAACAGCCCACAGCCCATTACCAGTCCTAACCCCATCAGCCCACCTCCAGTCTTAACCCCCCCAGCCCATTTCCTGTCCTAGCCCCCCCATAGCCCATTACCAGACAGCCCCCATCAGCCCACAGCCCATTACCAGTCTTAACCCCCCCAAAGCCCATTACCAGTTCTAAACCCCCCCAACAGCCCACAGCCCATTACCAGTCCTAACCCCATCAGCCCACCTCCAGTCTTAACCCCCCCAGCCCATTTCCAGTCCTAGCCCCCCCATAGCCCATTACCAGACAGCCCCCATCAGCCCACAGCCCATTACCAGTCTTAACCCCCCCCCATAGCCCATTACCAGTTCTAAACCCCCCCAACAGCCCACAGCCCATTACCATTCCTAACCCCATCAGCCCACCCCTAGCCTTAGCCCCCCCAGCCCATTTCCAGCCCCAGCCCCCCCCATAGCCCATTACCAGTCCTACCCCCCCCCCCCATCGGCCTAAAGTAAAATTTAATTTAAAAAAAACTGCTGGCTGCCGCCGCGGGGCCCCCTCTGCTGCCACGGCAGCATGGACTGACCCACGGGGCCCCCTCTGCAAGCTGAATCAATCGGTCCGTCCGTCCCTCCCTCCCTCCGTGCAGGCTTTGAGAGGCACGAAAGGAGAGTGTCTCCCTCATGTCTCTGTTAAGCCCACAGGGGCTGAGGGAGGAGTAGCCTAGTGGTTGGGGCAAGGTACTTCAGGCCGGAAGGTCGGGGGTTCAAATCCCACTAGAGGACAGCAACCTTGGGCTGGAAGGACTGGGGTTTCTAGTCCCACAGATGCTCCTTGTGGTCTTGGGCAAGCCACTTAACCCTCCATTGCCCATGTTCCCTGTAAGTATTAGTGTATGTGTCTCACATCCCCGCGTGTTAAATGTATCCCCCAATTGTGTTGTGACCGCTTTGATTGAAGGATAAGGCGGTATACAAAACTGTCTAAATAAATAAAATAAAATAAATAAATACACCCTGTGCGACTTATGCATGTGGCGTGCCCCCTCCTCCCCCCCCCCCAATCACAGGCTTGTCATTTGCCCCATGCATCTCCCCATTTTACCCCCATATCCAGCCGGCTCTCCCCTGCGCTGCCTGCCCTTGCCCAGCTGCCACCACCTTTAGTGTTGCCTTGGCGGTGGCATTAGCAGTAGTGACATCCAATTGAAAAAAAAAGCAATGCGGGACTTTCTGACTCCACACTTGCATGTCAGTCTGATTCCTCCCTCCTCTGATGTATGCTCATGTCAGAGGATGGAGAGACCAGACCACCCATTCAAACATGGGTCTTTGCAACTCCACGCTTGAATGGCTGGTCTGGTTCCTCCCTCCTCTGACGTGCGCATATGTCAGGGGAGGGAGAGATCAGGCCAACACGCAAGTGTGCAGTTGGAAAGATCCATGGGTTTTTTTTCAATTGGAGGTCCACACCGCTGCTGCCACTGCCAGCATAGGGAGGGAGCCAAGGCCAGCAGCCCCAAATGCACCCCTATTTCTTTGTGCCCTGTGCGGCTGCACTGCTCACACAGGGCTAAGTACGGCACTATTTAAAGGTAAGCACCAAAAGGCTGTTTGTACACATTGCCACTGCTTCACATCCCAGAGAGGGGCAGCAGTGGTGGCGGCACTGGGCGCCAGCAGGGGGTGTAAGAGATGAGATTCGCCTAGAGTGAACATAAGAACATAAAAAAGCCATACTGGGTCAGACTAGTATCCTGTTTCCAACAGTGGCCAATTCAAGTCACAAGTACCATGCTGTTTGTCCCATGGGTGAGCAATGGATTTCCCCCATCCTCTTTAATTATCGTTTATGGCCTTTTCCTCCAGGAACTTGTCCAAACCTCTTTTAAATCCAGCTAAACTAATAGCTTTTACTACATCCTCTGGTAATGAACACGTTGAATTTTCTCTGATTAGTCTTAGGGGTATGTTTACTAAATGGCAGTAGCGGACTCTGTGTGATATCAGAGCCACAGCCCCATTGATTTCAATGGGGACGCATAAGAACATAAGATATGCCATACTGGGTCAGACCAAGGTCCATCAAGCCCAGTATTCTGTTTCCAACAGTGGCCAATCTAGATCATACGTACCTAGCAGTTTCCCCAAGAGACACAAGTTCCACAATACTTGTACTGGGTCAAGCATTGATATCTTCGGTCACTTCTTAATAATGGTTTATGGACCTTTCCTCCAGGAACTTGTCCAAACCTTTTTTAAACCCAGCTACACTAACAGCCTTTACTACATCCTCCGGTAACAAATTCCAGAGTTTGATTACACGTTGAGTGAAAAAATATTTTCTTTTATTAGTCTTAAATAGTTTACCCTGTAGCTTCATTGCATGTCCCCTATTCTTTCTATATTCTGATAAGGTAAACAATCGATCTACGTTTACCCGTTCCACTCCGTTCATTAATTTATAGACTTCTATCATATCTCCCCTCAGCCGTCTTTTTTCCAGGTTAAAGAGCCCTAACCTTTTTAGCCTTTCTTCATAGGAGTATCCTTCCATCCCCTTTACCATTTTGGTGGCTCTTCTCTGTACCTTTTCTAAAATCGCTATATCCTTTTTAAGATACGGCGACCAGAATTGCACACAGTATTCAAGGTGCGGTCTCACCATGGAACGATATAGAGGCATTATAATATCTTTTGTTTTATTTTCCATTCCTTTCCTTATCATACCTAGCATTCTATTTGCTCTCTTGGCCGCCGCTGCACACTGGGCCGAGGGTTTTAACATGGTATCCACAATGACGCCTAAATCTTTTTCCTGAGTTGTGGTTCCTAATGTGGAACCTTGCATCGTGTAACCATAGTTTGGGTTTTTCTTCCCTAGGTGCATAACCTTGCACTTGTCCACATTAAATTTCATCTGCCATTTTGATGCCCAGTCTTCCAATATATCAAGATCCTCTTGCAATTTTTCACAATCCTCTTGGGTTTTAACAACTTTAAATAGTTTTGTGTCATCTGCAAATTTGATAACCTCACTCGTTATTCCACTTTCCAGGTCATTTATGAATATGTCAAAAAGCAGCGGACCCAGCACAGATCCCTGGGGTACACCACTATTTACCTTTCTCCATTGGGAAAGTTGGCCATTTAGCCCTACCCTCTGCTTTCTATCTTTTAACCAGTTCCTGATCCACAATAGTACACTGCCTCCTATCCCATGACTCTTTAGTTTTGCCAAAAGTCTCTGATGAGGGACCTTGTCAAAGGCTTTCTGAAAGTCCAGATACACAATATCAACCGACTCACCTTTGTCCACCTGTTTATTCACTCCTTCAAAAAAACATAACAGATTAGTAAGACGCAGTTCCGATATCGCTTAGTCCGCTACCGCCATTTAATAAACAGATCCCTTAGTCTTGCCATTGTACACCTCTTTGGTGCCTCATCTCATTATGCCGGCCCTGACAGATAAAGATCCCCTGGGGTAGAAAAAAAATTTATGGACTGCTTAGATGATAGGCTGAGGGATTTATAGAAGAATCAGAGAGTGCACCACGGTGAAGGTTCATAAGGTGTGGGAGTTGGGCTGCAGCAAACACAGCAGCAAGATAGACTAGAAGCTCCTATAATGAGAAGCTAATCCTTGTGGCAGAAGTTGCCAAGTAATGGAGGATGGTGGATATGAGGGCAATCTGTCACCCCATGACACCAAGTGTTGATTTGTCTATCAGGCTGGCTAGGATTCACCCTGATCTTCCTGGATGTATCAGCAGCTTTCAATACCATCTCACACAGCATTCTACTACACAGACTATAAGAAATCGGCATGCAAGACAAAGTTCTACAATGGTTCAGATCCTACCTAACAGACGGACACCAACTAATACGCACCTGCACCACCACCTCCCCCCACCCCCCAATTTCAACAAACCCAAGGAATACCACAGGGCTCGGTGTTAAGGGCTGCGGTGTTAAGGCACACTAGCGCTGTGAAATCCGGCTCTGAAGGGTGGAGTAAGGCTTCCCAGAGGGCGGAGAGAAGGGGGTCAATGGGCGGAGAGTGAGAGAGGAGAGGTTCCAGGCACACTAACGCTGTGAAATCTGGGTCTGAACACTAATGCCAGTGAAACCCTCGCTTTAAGGCACATTTGCAGGAAAGAGAAATCATTTCAGTCAGCAATGTACAGCAAAGCCAGGGAAACCCAAAAACGTGATAGCAGTGATACATGTGCACGGAACAAAAAGGCAAATAAACAAAGAAAATGACCTGAACCACATTTAAAATCCCAATAACCAAGCTGGCCAAAAGTGATATTAATGATAAACATAAAGCAACACCACTGACAAAGCTCAAAAAATAAGATATCATGTTTGGAAGGGTCTATTCTCTGTCCCCCTACAAAGTGAATGATCCCACATTGAAATAGTGCTGATCAGGGTTTATTCACATCTATATTGGGCAGGTTTGTTATGGCGTGCACATGTGCAGTAACAGTAGGATGGGCATGTAGGAAAGGGCAATTGTACAGATACTGGAAATGGGATAAAGAGGGCTGCAGGTGGCACATGCCGTGGTCCAGCTGGGGCACAGTGCGTGTTAGGCAGATGTCTAGGTGGCACATAGAAATGCTGAAACTGTAAAGCAGCAAGACAGCAACTGACGAGGGTCCAACATGGGCACGAGTGTGTGCTCCACAGTGTCACAGGGGAGATTATCCAGCAGGTACCCCCAAGGGCATATAACATTGGCAGGTGGAGTGGGGGGGAAGTGCGCATGTCCATGTAGGCACCCCTACCCAAGAACCCACACCATAGGCAGCTGCCTACCGGCATACTGGAGGGCCTGGGACTGTGCACCACCAGCACCTGCGGCATAATGGCATGGCAGCATGGTGGCGGAGGAGTGCTGGTGGCGGAGGGGGCAGTGGCATCTGCCCACAGCTGACCATGGCCTAGACCCGTTTAGGTGGGTGCCGTACACTGCAACAGACAGGGTCTGTCTGACGAACAGACATGGTATCCCCAGGGAATGAACTGTCCGTGTGGTGCAGTACACACAGCCAGTGTGTTCAGGAGCAGAAGGTCACAAGTTCAAGTCCCAGCTGTGGCTCCTGTCAACCCAGTCCCCATATTTTACCCAGTACTAAACCATGTTAATAAAGACGGAACCTTTATTGCAGATAACATAAACATGCCTGAAACGCCTATATTTTACCCTACAGAGCACAGACACCATAAACATGTGCAATACCTAGAGCAGAGTTTTCCAACTGCAGTCCTGGAGGGCCAAACACCATTCAGGTTTCAGCTGTCTCCAATAAATATGCCTGTGCTGTATTTGTATGCGCTGCCCCCATTGTATGCAAATGTAGCTCATGCATATTCATTAGGGACAGCATGAATACCCGAACAGTGTTTCGCCCACCAGGACTGGAGTTGGGAACTTCTGCCCTAGAGCAGCGGCCAACAGGGGCAGAAACACCCACACCCACAGACTCCACTATCCAAAGCCTTATGGAGAGTCAGGCTGTTGGGCCCTGCGCGCAGCAGCATCTCCTAATACTAGCTCTTGCATACCTTAGCAATGCCGCCCTAAACCTGGGAATACGTTACACATATATCAAAAGGTTGCTATGATTAATGGCAGATAACAATTCCTAAGTTAAGCACAATTTGCTGATAGAGCTGCATCATAGCAACCTTAGCCATGCCTGCACTGTGCCCAGGACTGGTGTGGTGGCCAGGGCTCCCAAAAGCATCTATATTTGCACAATGCTGGCATAGTTGTGGGAGTGTGTGTCTGTCTATCCAGTGTGTTATGGCTGCCTACACCTTACTCAGCCCACACTGTTTGCACTGTTTCCAGTGTTAGCCTGCCAATGTGCATAATGAGGAGCAAGGTACTGTGAGTATGGCCCAGACAGGGTGGCCTGGGCAGGATGCATCTGCACAGGGCATAGGGTAATGGCTGGGACATTGTAGTGCCTGGCCACCACCTGCACGGACAGGGTGGCCACAGCATGTCCTGCTAGGAGGTCACTCTCACCCTGACTGAGCAGTGACCACGGCATGGCTAGGTTCCCCCATAGTGCTAGGTTGTATTTCTTTCAAGTGATATTTATGGGTTCTCTTTTCTGGGGCCCAATCACTGATTTATCTGCTTGGTGTGTGTGTGCTCACATCCCAGTTTTGAGTGCACACATTTCCTCCAGGAACATGCACTATGGACTAGCTAACAGACTGTCCACAGTTAGTATGTGTCTGGCTGGAACACCTTGCAGGGTGCAGCGGCTGGAAAATGTCAGATAGTGGTGGGGGCAGCTGAGCATTTCCAGGCCTACTGTCTGTCTCCCATTGTCATTGCCCTGTAGGGTGCCTGTTCCCCAGCAGGACCGGGGTTGATGGTCCCCTCTACTGCCACCATTGCAGGGATGTAGAATGTGGATCTGTTGGTGGGAGATCCTGTCCACTACCCTGAGTCCCAGAGGGCGGGCTGGTTGGTGTTACATAATCCACCTATGGGTCCAAACACCCCCTTCACTTAAATCATATGACCATGGCACCCACACAGGATATGCACTAGTCTGGATGCATCATAGTCCACAAGGGCTAGACATGACTGGGAAATATGGATGGACACAGGTGTATCCTAGGTGCGTCTGCAAGGACTACCTATCAGACAGTGGCACTGATGGGGACCTGCAGCATAGCCTATCTCAGCTAAGCCAGGTGCTGCGGACCTGGTGCTGGGCACCCCATCTCGTCCTCAGGGTGAGCACAGTACCCCTCACAATGTGATGGTCTGTAGCTACTCTGTGCCAGTAACACACACTGTCAGTTTCCCCTACCAGGCCGAGGTGCTCTGAGGGTGCATACCCAATCTTGTGATCATCTGTAGACAGCTGATCTGCATGTGCAGTGCATTCATGGGTACGGGTGGGTTAACCCTATCCTGGTAACCAGAGCAGACAGTTTGTGTGGTGACCTGCAGTCCTTCTGTAGCCAGCCAGGGGTTTGTTGGTAGCCATAGAGATGTAACCCACTGGTTACTTCACTGACTGTGGAGGCAGAGGTCATGGGTTAGATCCCACATTGGTGTTATTTGATAGGGCTTTTTGAGGCATTTCCAATTTAAATTAGTGCTGCCAGCAAACACACCCTCACAGTGCTTTAACCTTAAGGTGCCTCATAAGGCGCCCTGTAAAGTGCCTTATAAGGCGCCCTATAGGGAACATTATAAGGTGCCTTGGCGGACAGTGCACTTTATAATGTGCCCTCTGGAGTGCCTTATAGGGTGCCTTATGTGGCACCTTAGGTTACGGCACTGTGAGGGTGTGTTTGCTGGCAGCACTAATTTAAATTAAAAAAGAAACTGCCTCAGACAGCACTGATTTAAAGTAAAGGGTAATACCTTGGACAGCCTTACTCATTAAGCCCACTGGGGGATTGAACTCATGGCCCCTGTTTCATCAGGCAATGTATTAACCATTGCGCTACACCTCTGTTGCCATATTTGCAGGTCAGTGTGCCTAATTAAGACTAACACGCATTAACGTACGACGGCTCCCTCTATCGCGCGATAACGGACTTTATCGCGCGTTGACCTGAAATGCTACCTTAAGATCGGAACGCCCACTCCTTTTATGGCATTCTTCACATTATCACTGGAACTAACGCCGGTAACATTAAGATGGTTTAGTAAACATACCCCTTAGTTGAGGTTAGGTGCATTTTTGTTCAGTTCTGCGGAAAGACGCCATCATAGCAGTACTGCTTTCTTTCTTTTCCATTTTTAAACGTACTGCTGGTTTGGTATACCATTCTGTCTATATTAGTAATCCATTATACTTGATCATTATACTTGGTCATTTTGTTTGGATAGAAAATATAATCTATGTTAATATGTTCAGATTTAGTGCTTATTTGGTACAGCGAAAAAACACGGGTATGGCCAATTTGCTTAACTTTTAACGTACTGCTGTCTTGATACAACATTTTTCTTATAACATAAAATTCTTTTATCTTATTGATAGAATATAATGGTGTCATCGCAGTGTAAAATTTTCAGGAAGTATATCACAATAATTAATTATTAACTTTTGTACATCCATGGGTCTCATTTAGGGATAGTTATCTTCACGTATCCTTTGGAGCTTCTATAAATTGGTAGGACATTGTCCATCGATCTTGCCAACATACCTAGTTTTGATACAATGTCTTTTTTTCCTTGAAGAACATCCAGGGCATTGTTCCCTACTGATTGGGGTTATTGCAGTGCTCCTCTTTTACCGTGGTTTCACATATATGTTTTTGCCAATATCCTTTTACAAAGGTACCTCACATTGTAGTCCTTTCTCCTCTAGAATTGTCTAAATATATTTTAATAGGTTCTAATGTATACTAAGAATCTTATTTTTAGTTTTTATCTTTTGTTGTTTGCATGATTAAAATATTTGTATCAAGCGCATCATCACACTATTTATGGTTTTAGGTGTTCATCATTTACCATGTACTTATTTTTTAAGTATGTTTTATTTATTCATTTATCTTTTTAAAGCAGATTATTTATTATTGATCTTACATGATATATCGTTCATCAATTTTCTGTATTAATCATTTTACCTGTGTATTATTTATTGGCTTTTTATTCCTTTTTTAGTGACATATGTTCTCTATTTAACAGAAGTCCTATACAGAAAAGGTATCGGTAGACATATTTATGTTTTTAGCTATGTCCTCCTCATCTCATTTTCTATCTTGTTTTTTACCTTTTTACTGGAGACACAATTATAGCACATTACATATATCTGTATTTTTATTTCTGTGATTATTATTTGGTGATTACAGTTGTTAGCCGTTTTCTAGCTATTATATTATCATTTTTTATTTTATACCTTTTAATGATTTTAATTAATGTTTATATTGCTTATTAATTATTTATTTGATGTGCTTTAATTGTTACTGTTTGTTTCTTTGAGGTTTGCACCCTATAATACCCCCCTGAAGAAGGCCGTAAGGCCGAAACGCGTAGGGGCAATAAAGAAAGGGGTCTTTCAAACCGGAAAACTCTGCCGGTCTGGGTATCTGTTCTTTTTGTTCTATTGCATCTTACAGATACATTGGTTGCTTTCTTCGGTCTTCAAAGAAAACACAGTCCATCATCATGAAATGGAAAAAGCCCAAAAGAGACACTGAGCTGTGAAACACTGAGGAAAGAGAAATAGAAATGCACTCCCTCTGACAATAAACTAAATGAAATGCATATTTTCAAAGCTGACATATTTCATTATCTGAAAACTGACACTCTTTTGTACCTTTGTTGTCTGGTCATTTTATTTTTCCAGTTGAGTTGGTCCTGGTCTCTCTTTTCCAATTCCTCTTGTTGATTTTCTTCCTAGTCCTTTTCCAGGATCCTATTTCCATTTTCTGTTTCTTCACACTTCCTGTCCACATTGGCCCATCTCCCTTCTCCCCTTAATTAGTAAACTACTTGAAGGTGAGCTTCACCACGGTTGCCTTGACTTTCTGTCCTCTCAAACCCTACTGGATCCATTGCAATATGACTTTCGTCCTTTACATTCTGCTGAAACAGCTCTTACCAAAGTCTCCAGTGATCTCTTCCTAGCCAAATCCAAGGGCCTTTAATCAATCCTCATCCTTCTTGACCTTTCTGCTACTTTTGACACTGTTGACTACTGCCTTCTCCTCGATACCTTGTCCTCATTTGGTTTTAAGGGCTCTGTGCTATCCTGTTTCTCTTCATATCTCTCCCATTGCACTTTTAGTGTTTGTTCTGGTGGATCTTCCTCTACTGCTATCCCGCTCTCAGTTGGTGTACCCCAAGGGTCTGTCTTGGATCCACTCCTTTTCTCTATCTATACTCACTTCCTTGGTGCACTCATTTCCCCCATGGCTTTCAGTACCATTTTTACACTGATGACTCACAGATCTACCTCTCTACACCTGAAATCTCTCTGGCAATCCAGGCCCAGAGCTCTGCCTGCCTATCCGCCATTTGAAATTGAACAGTCAAAACCGAGCTTCTTATCTTTCCCCCTAAACTCACCTCCCCCATCCTCCTTTCTCTGTCTCTGTGGATAACACTCTAGTCCTCCCTGTTTCCTCAGCTCGCAACCCTAGGATCGTCTTTGACTGCTCCATCTCCTTCTCCACACACATCCAACTGCTAGTTAAAATCTGTTGTTTCTTTCTCTATGACAACAGCAAAATTTGCCCCTTCTTTTCTGAACACACTACTAAGATACTTATCCTCCCTCTAGTCATCTCCCATCTATACTATTGCAACCTCCTCCTTCCTGGTCTCCCTCTGAATCATCTCTCTCCCCTTCAGTCTGTTCAAAACTCACCTGCGTGGCTAATTTTCCATCAGCCTCGATATGCCCATATAACTCCTCTTCTCAAGTCAATTCATTGGCTCTCTATCCATTTCCATATCCAGTTCAAACTTCTCCTACTGACCTATAAGTGCCTTTATTCGGCTGCTCCTCACTACCTTTCCTCTCTTATCTCACCCTACTCCCCTCCTCGGGAACTCTGCTCTTCTGGCAGATCCCTTCTATCTGGGCTTCTCTCTTTAACTGCCAACTCCAGAGTTCAATCCTTCCATTTTGCTTCTCCTTATGCCTGAAACAAACTACCTGAGTCTGTTTGTCAGGCTTCATCTCTGGTCCTTTTCAAATCCAGGCTGAAAACTCATCTCTGACAGGCCACTTTTGAATCCTGATCCGCTTAGTCTCCTGCTCTCCAACTATGTGTTTCCTTACCATTCCACTAGTCATATCCTTGCTCCCAGCTGTTGCGTTGTCTGTCTTGACTAGATTGTAAGCTCTGATGAGCAGAGACCGTCATTTACATGTGTCTGTACAGCGCTGTGTAAGCCTTGTAGCACGATACAAATGATCAGTAGTTGTAATAGTAGTAGCTCTTTCCTTCCCTGTATCTCTTTCCGACATTGATCCTTCTGTTTCATCTTTTTTTCTCTATTTCTCTCATTTGCCTTTTACCTAACTATACCTTCATTCCATTCCTCTTTCTCTATCCTTCAATTTTTAAGTTCCCTCTTTTCACCCTACTTACCAGCTTTCTATTTTGTAACCTTACTTCCCTAGTCCTTCCATTCCACATTCTTTTACTAGCATCCTAGCCCCCACCCCATTGTTTTTCACCCACTTTCTAGTACTCCATTTCCTCCCTCTGTACTCATCCCTTCCCCAGCCTCATCTACCACCTTCTGTCTCTTGTCCTTTAATCAGCCTCAGCTGATTCCCCAGCACTTATCCTCTCTCCACCTCCAGGCCCTTTCTTATGTCTTACCCCCACCCAGGCTTCCATTTCCCCTTTCACTTCTCCCAATTCTAAGAACATAAGATATGCCTTACTGGGTTAGACCAAGGTCCATCAAGCCCAGTATCCTGTTTCCAACAGTGGCCAATCTAGGTCATAAGCAATGTTCCCTCTAATTTTCTGTAGGCTGTGTGCGCATAAAATATCAGCTGTGGAATTCCGGTGATGCGGTGAGCGTGAGCAGTCGCATGCTGCTTGAGCTTTGGGCCCCCTCGCTCTCCCGGTGAGGTAAAATGTGGTAACGGGGACCAAATTCGGGGTTCTGGTCCTCCCCCCTGCTTCCCCAACCGGACCGCAGGGAACAATGACGCCCCTGAGTTCCCGCTTCTTTTTCCCATGCTGATCTGCAGCGTTGGCCTGGACCTGGGCGGCTGGAGAAGAGGACGCCGAGCCGGAACAGAGCGCCACATCGCGGGGCGAGCCAGTAAGCAGTGCACTGCAGCTGGGCATTGGAGCTGCGATCCGCGGTGGCGGGTGCCTTCTCGATCATTGCTCCTCACTCTCCCCCGTCCCCCATCTACAGCGGATTGCTCCTGGAGGGCGGCAGACTCCGAACTACCAGGGGGAGGCTTGGAACCCTCGCCGGGCCTTTGTGCTGGGCCGTTGCCTGTTTCGTCAGCCCCGGGTGCTCCTTGCGGGACGGTCAGCCTAGAGTAAGCCCCCCCCAGGCGCTTGGGAGACCGGGGCGAGATAACGGATCCTGGGACGGGGAAGGCCTTGCCCCCCCGCGGAGACAGAGCGGCACGCACAAGAGGAGGGCGAGCTTGCGACGCAGTAGCCTGTCACAGAGGTGGAAGGACGGGGGGCGAGACCCCTGAAGACCGATGCAGCTCTGGCGATGGCGGCAAAGGGAGGCCGCCGAGTAGAGAAGGAGAAGGTACCTCTGCCACATAAAGGGGGGGAGCAATCCTCGCCGCTGAAGGGGGGGGCCAAAGCAGAGCTGGTGGATGAAATCTCCTTGGCCGTGGCAGGGGCAATGTCTGTGCAGTTTGAAGATCTGCGGGGCCGCATGGACCTCCTTCAAACCTCGGTGGAGGCCCTGGGGAGCCGAATGCAGGAAGCAGAGCACCGGATAGAGCGGACGGAGGAGCATGTGCTGGAGCTGCAGCAGGAGGTGACTTGTGTGAAAAAGTTACTTCAGGGTCAGGAGGCCAAGCTGGATGACCTTGAGAACAGGTCTCGCCGTAACAACTTGAGATTCTTGGGGATCCCGGATGCCATAGAGGACAGGGACTTAAAATCCTATTTGGAGGACCTGGTGAAACAAATCTTGGAGAATGATCCTGAAGGTACCCTAGTGCAAATAGAGAGAGCGCACCGGGTTGGGCCTAGGAGAGCCAGTGACAGCCGACCCAGGGTGGTTCTGGCACGGTTCCTGCGATTCCCGCAAAAGGAGGCGGTGTTGCGAGCAGTGAGGAAGAAAGGAGCAGTTCACAAGGACAATGTTAAGCTGCGTATCGTTCAGGATTATTCGGCGGCCCTGGGAGAGCAACGACGAGAGTATGGACCTTTGTGTCAGATTTTGATAGATAACAATATCAAATTTATGGTGCAATATCCCGCCCGATTGATCTTCAGTCATGGTGGGATTCGTCGGACCTTTGAATCAGCGACAGCCGCAACGCCCTACGTGGAGGAGATACGGCGGGGGGCCGCAGCGGCAGCCGAGACATGACACTAAGCGGCGAGGAGAGTGGATCGGAAGATCAAGTTTGGGGCATGCTGCTTCTGACTGTGAAGGAGGCGGCGGTGATAACCATGTGGGGGGAGGGGGTGTAAGGGGACTGTTAAGGCTGTTTTATGTATTATTGGTTTGCTGTTTCCTTTGGGATATGGGAAGGTGTTGAGGGGAGTTTGGGTTGTTAGGGTTTGTCCAGTGTGGGAGGAGCGGGAAGGAGAACAGTCACTTTGGTGGGGGAGGATGCTCTGGGGGGGACCCCGGATGGCTCTCAGAAGAGCCGGTTTAAGGGAGAGGTGGGGGGGTACTACACGCATCTTGGAGTCACAGAAAGGGAGAGAGGCGGATGGTAGTAGAGTTGGGGAATTGGAGGGGAGAGGAGTGTGGAGGGGGGGTGGGGGGAGGGAGAGGGAAGGCGGGGGGGTGGGGGGAGGGAGGGGGAGGAGAGGGGGAGAGGGAGGAAGAGGGAGGGGGAAGAGGAGGGGAGCTGTATCTTAGGGGACCTGTTGTGGAGAGGACGGAGAGAGGGAATTACCTTGTGGGGAGGAGGGGAGGACCTCAGGCTGGGGAGGTGTCTTCCCTGTATTATGTATGGTACGTGATGAATAATAGTGGGACTATTTTTGTATTACATGCCGCTTAAGATAATCTCTTGAAATGTTTGTGGTCTGGGCAATCCGATCAAACGGGCCAAAATTTTGCAGGCCTTGGCTAGGCAGAAGGCGGACATCGCTATGCTCCAGGAAACCCACCAGACTGCCGAGGAGCATCGTAAACTTTGCCGGGAGTGGGTGGGGCAGGTATGGGGGGCTCCGGCTCTTGGGAAGAAGGGGGGTGTAGTGCTCTTGATACATAAGCGAATAAGGCTGGAGGTTGTAAGGGACCTGGTTGACCCATTGGGTAGATTTGTACTGGTGCAGGGAGTTCTTGAGGGGAGGCCTGTTATCTTAGGCAATTTATATTGTCCTAATGTGCTAGATTTGACCTATATGCTCGTCTTGCCTCTAAAATCGAGACGCTGCCGGAGATCCCCGTGATTCTGGGGGGAGACTTTAACGGTGTTATGGATATAGATCTAGATACAGCCAAAGGGGGGGAGCCAAGGGACAGAATAGCGACGGTTCGGGCGCTGCGACGCCTTTGTTCTAGGCTGGGGTTGGTGGATCCGTGGCAACTGTTACATCCGGCCGAGCGGGATTATACGCATCAATCTCGGGCACATGATACCAGCGCACGTATAGATTACCTTTTGATTTCTACTGGTTTGTTTGCCAAAGTCGAGGATGCCCAGATAGGGCCTGTAGAGATTTCTGATCATGCATTTGTTTGGCTAGACGTCTACTGGAATGGGAACATTCCTTGGACCTCTCCATGGCGATTCCCGCTTGAGTTATACAGGGATGCGCAGTTTCGTTCTTTTATTCAGAAGCGATGGCAGGAATTTGAAGTTGATCATAGGGGTCACCAGGATGACCCAGAGCTGATTTGGGAAACTGCAAAGGTTGTACTACGGGGGGACATTATAGGGTTCCTTGCCAGGAAGAGAAGATTGAGGGCTGAACGTATTATCTGTTTAGAGAGATTGGTGACGAGGCTGTGGCGCCAATGGGCCCAAAACCCAGCAGCAGGGCTTAAAAAGCGGCTGTGGGACTATCAAACGGAACTAAATGAACTCTTGCATCAAAGGGCAAAGATGTCTGTGTTATATTACCGTTACCAATTATACCGTTATGGGGATAAGCCCGGGAAATTACTGGCCAGGTGCCTTCGTGGACCCAGGGGCTCCAAATTGGTGCCAGCCTTGCGAGATGACTTAGGGACGTTACACCGGGAGAGCCCAGCGATAGTGTGAGTCTTCCAATCTTTTTTCCAGAGACTCTATACAGCTGAGTCGATTTCCCTCACGCAGATGGCAGAGTATGTGGGGGAATTGGATTTACCCCACTTATCTGCGGAGCAAAGAGCACAGTTGGATCGGCCGATTACGGCGGTAGATCTGCAAGGAGCTATTTCTAAAGCCAGCTGTTACAAATCCCCGGGGTCCGACGGCCTCGGTGCTGAATTTTATAAAATTCTTAATGAACTGATCTCCCCAACTCTGGCTGCAGTGCACAATCGGAGGGCGCAGCAGGGGTACTTTCGATGGGGGGCTAACCATGCCCATATTGTTCTTATTCCCAAACCGGCTAAGGACCCTCTCTCTGCGGCCTCGTATCGTCCTATCTCTTTACTTAACTACAATCTTAAATTAATGGCAAAAATCTTGGCGGATCGTCTGGCGGAGTTCCTGGGGCAATTGGTTCATGAATCCCAAGTGGGTTTCGTTAAGGGGCGATATGCTGTCCGCAACTTGCGCAAAATCGTCGCGTCTTTAGAATGGGTCCGGCATAGACATTTGCCCTCCTTACTTGTCAGTTTTGATGCGGAAAAAGCCTTCGATAGGGTAGATTGGCAATATTTGAAGTACATTCTTCCGCGCTATGGCATAGGGCCTTTATTCTGTAACATGGTCGCGAGCCTGTATGCTGACCCGACTGCAGCGATACTCTGTAATGGGGTGTTATCTGACAATTTTCCGTTGCAAAGGGGGACTCGTCAGGGCTGCCCCCTCTCTCCTCTCCTCTTTGTCCTTTCTTTGGACCCCCTCCTGCGGAAAGTGAAGGGATCGCGCACAATAAGGGGGGTCAGCATTGGCGATCAAGAATTCAAGATATCTGCCTTTGCCGACGACCTGTTGGTACATTTGCTTTCACCTAGAGAATCTTTGCCTCATCTCTTGCGGGAGTTCCGAATTTTTGGGCAGTGTGCGGGGTTTAGTATTAACAGGGATAAATCCGAGGCCTTGGATGTTTTGGGTCATCTCCGGAGTGGCTGGCCGGGTGAGTTCCCTCTTAAATGGGCCGATAATCACTTCATATATCTGGGGATTGTACTGCCCTGTCAGCCAAGCCAACTTTATGGGAGTAATCTGAAATGGATGCTGACCAAGGTGAGAACCCAGTTGCAGTCCTGGCAGCCCCTCCCCTTGTCTTTAATGGGGAGAATTGCGGCGATTAAACTGGTGATTTTGCCGCGGCTACTATATTGGCTTCAGATCCTCCCTGTTTGGTTCCTCCGGCGAGATGTTCGGCGCTTTGAGGTGGAATTTCGTGGCCTTCTCTGGGGGGGGCGAGAGCCCGTATCCCATATGGTCGTCTAGTGGGGAGGGGGAGGAATGGGGGGTGGGGGCTTCCGGATCTCGGTGCTTATGCATTGGCCTGCCAAGCGCGACACCTGGGGGATTGGCTAGGTGATACCGACCTCTATACGCCTAGGGTCTTGGAGGAGGCCTATGTGGCACCCCATTCTCTACGGGCTCTTTTACATTTGGAAGTAAGCAGGTGGCCTTCACATCTGGCGGATAGTGTGTTACTGGCTCCGGTATGCAAGACTTGGCGGCAGCTGAATGCCTACTGGGGCCGTAGTTGGAAGGTGTCGAGCTGGCTGCCCATTCGGGGGAATGCCAGTTTTACTCCTGGTACCGATGCCGCCTCGTTCCGTATCTGGGGGGAGAGAGGTATACGTAATTTGGATCATGTGGTGGATTTGGCAGGGAAACCTAAACCCTTCCTCGTATTATCTCGGGAGTACGAACTGGGGTCCCATCATTCCTTTGCGTATATGCAAATAGCCCACTATTTCCCTCCCGGGGGAGGAGCTACACAGCGACCGATCGGCTCAGATTATAGCGTTCTTTGGTCAAGGTGACGCGGAGCGATCGTCAATTCGTGTTTTTAACTTCAGGCTGGAGACTTCCGGTGGCATGGTGGGCTAGGGAGGACGTGTTTTTCCTAGCTCCGGAGCCCGCTCCTCCCCCATTAACCTTTCTTCGTTTTCCCGCAGTAAATCGTAACCGGGGGAGGTAGCCCACCCTAGCAGCTTGCTCGCAGGACACAGGGGTGTTGCTGATTTTTGGAGCTGTGCGGCTATGGCCGCGAAGTCCGCCCGGAAAGAAAAACCCCGCGGAGCGGAGACAAAGATGGCCGAGGGGGGAGAGGAAGGCCCGACCCTAGCTGCTCATGGCCTGATAGTGGCGGAGTTTCCAAAGCCGTGGTGCAGGCTCTGGAGGATCGTCTTGGCGGGCTCGCTACCCAGCTGAGTACGGTGGTGCAAGCTGTTTCGGACTTCAATGCACGTGTCGAACAGGCTGAGCACCGCATTAGTGCGTTAGAAGATGGCCACGATCATACCTCGGCTCGGATTCAAAGCTGGAAGATCAATTGCTTAAGCAAGCTGAGAAGTTAGAGGACCTGGAAAACAGGAGCCGCCGCAATAACTTGCGGTTTATTGGTATACCGGAGTCGGTGAGGAGGTTGATCTGCGTGGCTATCTGACAAAATGGATTCCTGAGCACCTACCGCTGGCCGAAGGACTGGAGAGATCGTCTAGAGCGTGCTCATCGGCTGGACCGTACCGTGAAGGCGACAACAGACCGAGAGCCGTCATCGCTAGATTCCTCAATGCGGCCCAGAAGGAGGGATCCTGCGGGCGGCTCGGCAGCAGCGTCGTGGGGGAAGCGGCACCAACACCTCTTCTATCTTTCAGGACTACTCTGCGGGAGTCAATACGCGCCGGAGAGCCTATAAAGATGTGTGTAGCCTGCTCGTGGAGAAGGGCCATTCGTTTTACGCTGGCCTACCCTGCTCGTCTGAGAGTGGACTGCGAAGGGGGGCAGAGGCTGTTTTCATCCCCCGAGGAAGCCATGGTGTACTGCCAACAGCGTGGTTGATGGAGTCAGCCCTTACCTGGGACGGCAGTATCGAGCTCTGGCTGACTGCGGACCTGAACAGTGCTTCGTGTACGAGGGGACCTTGTCGGCCTGCTCATAGGGCAGCAAGTGCTTAATGTGGAGCCTGCCCTTTGGACTGCCTGTGGACCCGGGTCCTGTTTAGACCCAAAGAGTTTTGTTCCTGCCTGTTTTGTTTGTTTGCACGTTTGTTTTAATTGCCATTATGTGTGCTGCATTTAATGGGGCTGTGGTCTTTTGGCTGGGTGGGGAGGAGGGTAGGACGGTTATCCACTGTTATGGTGTATTGCTGTGTGCTTCTCTGGTGGCATGTAGGTCCCCGGGGAGGTGGGAGGCCTTCTCTTGGGCGCTCCCTATGGCGGGATGGCGGGAGCGGAGCGCTGCTTGGCCTGCTTGTGGTGGGATCGTGGCAGAGGCGCTTTTATTTTTCAACTCTCTTATGGCGGGAAGAGGCCTGGTATGTCTCAACTTTGGGCGCCCCGCGGTTTTCTCAGACCGGGTTGTAATTTGCAGCTCTGAGGCATCGTCCCCGGTGGTTCTCTCCCTCGGGAGGGAAGCGGCGCGGAGGGCCTGCAGCTGGGGTTCCCTGCTGAAGGGGTGGTTTGTTGGTTGTTCCCCATCACTAACTTTGCCTTATTTGCATACCTTCTTCTCTAGACTAACAGTCAGTTTAGGCGAGTGCACTTTTTACCTACGTGGCATGATGTACCTTGGCGCTGGTCATAACTTGCCCAGCATTAGGGGCCTCTTTAGGTATTAAGTACCTAGACCCGACCTCACGTTTGTCCCGCCTATCAGGGAATGGCTTTTAGCGCTGCGCAGGCACCGGTGGCTGGGGCCCAATTGCCCGGTTTCTTTCTCTTCTGGCTCTCTTATCTCCTTTCACATGCTCTTTCGCACTCACTGGGGGCTCTTTTTGAATCTTCGGAATTTCCCAAGCCTCGGCCTTGAGCTCCCCGTGCTCTCTGAATCCTCCGGGTTGGTGTCTTCCCAGACCTTTTGTTGGGCCTCTCTTCTGCCTGGAGCGAGGGCGCTGGCCTATGTGTTGTCCCTGGGTAAGTTTTACGCAGCAGGGGCGTTGGGTGGCCACTGCCCCTCTTCGCGCCCATCGCTGAGTATGGCTGCTGTTAATTGTCACTATTGGGGCTACCGTGGTGGTGGTGGGGGGCACCCCTGTTCTTCTAGTTTCTCAACTACTTGGTTTGCCCCTTCTTTGTTTCTCTGTACTCTCTCATATTTTTCATATAGATTTTTTCAATACCTCTCGTCTCAGTCTCCTACTGCTTCACTTCTCTTGGCTGAGGGGCCAGGCTGTGCTGGGGAGCGGTATAACAGGGGGGGTGGGCAGCGGGTGTTTCCCTGGACATTGGAAACGCGCCCCCACTGTAGTTTGTCTCAAAAGGGAAGGGGGGTGTCCCGGGGCCCTTTCATGCTGATGAGAAATGGCTTGTACAGCTGGGTCGATCCCCACTACGTTTGTTGGTGAGGGGCTGGCTGGCCAATGTTAACCGTGGGAGGCCGAAGGCGTGGCCCGGTGGGCTCATACTGTAGCGGGCCCAAAAAACCGGGGGGCTGCTGCCTCCGCTAGTGCGGGGATAGCGCCCCCCTATTTCTTTTTATTTCCTTTTCTTTCCTCAATGTATGCCTTTGCATTCATTCCCCCGATGACCTTATCTCCCCTGAGGGTGTTTATTGGGGATGATGGGGACGAATGGATGTAGTTTGCTGGGGAGGAGCGGGTGGGGCTGCATGCCCACGGAGGGTAGGTGGAGCCAGGATGGCTGGCGGTGAATGTGTGATGGGTTGAATGGGGATGCCGTTGGGGAAGGGTGGGTGGGGGGTTGGGGGGGGGTAGGCAGGGGGGTCTGTTTAAGTTCGGGGGGAAATGGGGAGGACACTGTAGTATATGGCTGAGAGTGCGGGATGGTTGTGTTTTGGAGAGCGTATGGGGGATTGGTTTGAATGTGTCGGGTGATGGGTTCTTTGGTGTATCCCGAATAGGCTGCCTTGGCGTGGGGCCCTAGGCTGGGGGGGCTCTTATGCCGGTGCACGACCGGTTTTACAGAAATGGTATCCTGCTTTGAGGAAGGGTGGTAGCTAGGAATATACGCATAGTTTCTTGGAATGTCTGCGGACTGGGATCCCCGGTAAAACGCTACAAGGTTTTACAATATCTGCGGCGCCAGAGGGCAGATGTGGTTTTGTTGCAGGAGACTCACCAATCGGAGGCGGAACATCAGAAGCTGGGCTCGGGCTCTATTGCTCATGTGTATGGTGCTCCTGCGGTGGGGAAGAAGCGGGGATGACCATTCTTATTGGTAAATCGGTTAGCTGGACCGAGGAGAAAGTAGTGTCGGATGTTGATGGCCGGTATGTGGTGTTTGGGGGAGGCTGGCGGGGAGTAAGGTGCTGCTATGCTCGGTGTATGGTCCGTATACCTTTGTTGTTCGTTTTTTTTCAGAATCTCTCCCAGTTGTTGTCGGAGGCTAGTGGCTATCAGGTAATTATGGGTGGGACTTCAATGAGGTCTTGGATGTCGGCCTAGATAGGACTGGCGTTTCGGAGGGTGGGAGCCGCCGGGGGCGACAGCGTCTGAGGGGTTTGTGTGAGGCCTATGGGTTTAGTAGATATTGGAGGGTGTTGCACCCCGGAGATCGCGACTATACTCATCGGTCCAGGGGGCGCATGGTACATGGTCACGTATCGACTATTTTCTGGTTGCGGAATCAGTTTTTACCTGACATCCCGGGCGGACATAGGATCTCTTGTTATATCTGATCACGCCATAGTGATCCTGGAGCTGGGTGGGCAGGGCCGCTCTGGCGGGCCGGTTGTGGAGATATCCCCTGGAGCTGTGTGGAGATGCCTCCTTTGAGGCATTCCTGCGGCAGCGCTGGAGAGAGTATGAATCCCAGAACGGGTTTGCCCGATGTGTCCTCCGGCTCTCCTTTGGGAGGCCGGGTTAGCGGTACTCCGTGGTGATTTTTTTAGTTATCTTAGTCAGCGACGCAAACGAATGGCTCAGCAGATACTCCAACTGGAGCGGGACTTAGGTACAGCGCGTCGAGCGGTGGCTGGAACAAAACCGTGGCCGCTCAGCGTAAACTCCGGGAGTTGCAGACAGAGTTGGAGATGTTGCTCCATCGACGAGCCCAGAAGTCGATGTTATATTACCGGTATCGGCTGTCTCGCTTTGGGAACAAAGCTGGAAGATTGCTGTCCTCGTTGTTGCGTCCCGCCGGGGGTTCTCGGCAGATAGGGGCGATAAAGAAAACGGATGGTACTATCACTCGGGATACCGCGAAATTGA
This sequence comes from Ichthyophis bannanicus, assembly GCA_033557465.1. NCBI lineage: Eukaryota > Metazoa > Chordata > Amphibia > Gymnophiona > Ichthyophiidae > Ichthyophis > Ichthyophis bannanicus. Next base: position 1,385,718,393 of record CM066032.1, on the reverse strand, counting down.
GAAGGTCTTCACGGCCTTTTTACCAACATCTTTACGCAAGTGATGGTGATAGGGAAGTGGAGGGGCGCCTCCTACTTGAGCGGTGTGGGTTTTTGCCGCGTTATCGCAGCTGATCATCTGGAGGTCCTCAATCAACCCCTCTCGGGGCAAGAGGTTCAGGCCGCTATCCGGTCCTTGAAGAACGGGAAGGCCCCGGGAGTAGATGGGTATCGTAGCGAATTCTACAAAACGCTGGAGCCGCTGTTGTGCCTCCCTTGATAGGATACTTTGAGGACCTCATTCAGCGGGGGCCATTTTCCGTTTTGAAGCCAATAAGCCTTGATAACTATCTTACCTAACCAGGGAGGGATCCCCTCCAGCCGATTTTCTTACCGTCCTATCTCGTTGCTCAATGTGGACCTTAAGCTTCTTGCTAAAATAATGGCGGATCGGTTGGCGATCTACCTCCCTTTGTTGATCCATGGCGACCAGGTGGGATTTGTGCGTGGACGTCAGGTTGCGCGCAGCCTGCAGCGGATTTTGTTATCACTTGGGGCGGGACGCATGTCTGGAGACCCCTCGCTTCTAATCAGTTTCGATGCCGAGAAGGCTTTTTTGATCGGGTCAACTGGGGGTTTATGTATCAGGTGCTGGACGCTGTGGGGATTGGTGGTTTTTTGTGGACGTGGTCCGCTTGCTTTATGCGCATCCTACTGGGGCGATTCTGATTAACGGGACTATGTCGGCGGACTTTGTTATTCAGAAGGGTACCCGGCAGGGTTTGCCCACTCTCGCCCCTTCTATTCGTTCTTTCGCTCGAGCCCCTTCTGACTCTCATTAGAACATCTTCGCTATTCGAGGGGTTCGGATAGGGAGTGAGGAGTTCCGTCTTGCTGCTTTCGCCGACGATCTGTTGGTTCATCTGGGGAGATCCAGTGGCGGGTCTTCCTTGCTTAATCAAGCTTATTCAGTAGTATGGGGAACCCATCCGGACTTCGCCTCAACTTTGACAAGTCAGAGGCGCTCTTTTTGGCCCCTGCGGCGCATCCTGGGTGGCAGGGGCCCTTTCCTTTTGCGGTGGCGAGGGGATCCTTTAAGTACTTGGGCATCTGTCCTACCGGCACGACTGGAGGATTTATACCAGCTTAACATTTCTAAAATTTTGCGGAGGTGAAAGCCTGTGTGGATCGGTGAGTGACCTACCGTTGTCCCTGGGGGGTCGCATCGCTCTTTGTAAGATGGCGCTTTTTCCAAAGATCCTCTACCCATTGCAGATACTCCGCTGTTTCTCCGACGTGTTGACCTTCGGCAACTGGAGCGCTTATTTAACAGGCCTCCTCTGGAGGGGACGGAGACCTCGGGTGCGTCTTGGCGATATTGCAGCAACCCTGGGAGTTGGGCGGGATTGGTTTCCCTGATATTCGGCGCTATAATGTGGCATGTTTGCTACGTTATGTTCGTGATTGGTTATGGGATCTGACCGTATGCTCCCCCTTGGAGTTGTGGATGGCTGCGCTGGCGCCTTTTCATCTGCGATACCTGCTGCATGCCCCGTCGATTAAGAATGTCCCCCTGGACTTTCGGGAGTACCTTCTTAGGCCTATCCGATCGGCATGGCGTTTCTTTTGTGCTGGGCGTCGGCTCTCCCCGGTGCCAACCCCTTATCTGCCTATTCGGGGCAACGCTGATTTTATTCCGGGCCTGGGGCGCTCTCCTTTCAGCACTGGGAATCTCTTGGGATTGTGAACTTAGAACATGTGTTGAACTCTGAAGGGACTATGTTGTCGTTTGCTGAGCTGCGTTGTTCTTATGCGCTGGGGGTTGGGATGTTTTTTCGCTATTATCAACTTCGGAGTTACCTCAGTACGCTCCCTTTAGCGGCCTTACGTGGGGAGGTCTGTTCGACGATCGAGTTTGGCACTGATGGGGGGGATAGGGGAGATCGCGTGTCTGGTCTCCATCGAATGCTGTGGGACGTGTGTCCCCGTTGGAACTGGATACTGTGGCGGCTGCTTTGGTCCCAAGACGTGGGGGAGGTGGTTGGCGCGGAGCAATTATTGGGGGGGCTGGCAGCTATTCCGACCCTCAGCTTTCAAGTGACTCATCGTGATACCCAGTTTCGGGTTGCGCGCCGTCTTTATTTTGCTCCCTTGAGGGCCTGGCGGGCGGGCATAGGAGTGCATCATTGTTGTCCCCGCTGCGGGCAAGATCGGGCAACTCTGGGCCACATGTTCTGGGTGTGCCCCAGGGCCCGAGCTTTCTGGGATAGGGTGGGAGACCATCTTCATTGCTGCCTTCCGGGGTTGGCGTCTCTGAATGCACGGAATGTGGTGTTAGATATCTGGAAGATGAAAGGGGGGACACCCTGGAACCTACGCAAGTATGTTGGTTACGTCTGGCACTGCTGTTGGCGCGTCTGACGGTATTGCATCAGTGGTTGGATGTGCGGGGGACCGTTATATGGACTCTGGCGAGTGCGGCTGCATAATGCCCTGCTTCTGGATCAATTACATGCCGCGGGAGTTGAACGGCGATGGCACCGCTTCCTGCAGATGTGGGGACCGCACGTGCAACTGCTACCTGCAGGGGTGCGGCGGCGGATTTCTAGGCGGCCCATCTAGACAGTGGGGTTGAGAGCATGCCCGGATGCGATTGGTGGGTGGCTGTCGGGTGCAAGAGGTGAGCCTTGGATGGATTGTTAGCTATCCCTTGACACTTCTGTCTTCCCATATCCTGTTCTGATTAGTTGTCCAATAGGGGAAGGGGGGGGGGTATGGGTCGGGACCTGACCTGATGCTTTGGGTATAGCGGGGGGCCTGGGAGAAGGGTCCACCCTAGGCCTCGCTTTGACTTAGTAGGAGGGAGTGTGATAGGGTCCGGGATCCGACACTGGGGTGGGGGCGGGGAGGTAGTTGGGGGGTAAAGGGGAGGGTAACCTAAGGGGGGGAGCTGGCGATAGGTGGAGTGGGTAGGCGTCCTGGTTATGGGAAGGTGGGTGGTCTCCCTCTGTATGTTTTACCACTGGACACTCCGTTTGTTTTCCCAGTGGCGGCTGCTCGCTCTCTCTGGCGTGTATGGGTGCTTTTGACTTTCTTGATACTCTACCTTTGTGGTGGTAGCGAACGCTTGTGTAGTAGCATTATACTGTTTTGCTTGTCTACACTACTGTTGTTGTATGTTTTCCTATGATATGTTTGTGAACTTTTTTGTGAATAAAACAGAGTTACCATAACTTCAGGCTGGAGCAGTTTCGACCGCGGCCGGACTATCGTAGAGTGGAACAGGCTTGGGGTGCCGAAATGGGGTGGGAGATCCCCCACGATACAATCCTGGTAGCCCTCCGGAGAGTGGTGAACCTGGCGGACGGTGCTCGCTGGCGGGAAATACAACTTAAATGTTTAACTAGGGTTCACTTTTCTCCGTGGCGGGCCTTTCGTTGCCACTTGACCTCGGATGGCAGCTGTCCGCGGTGTGCGGAGCCTATGGCGACTTTGTTGCACATGTGGTGGGGCTGCCGACGGATTCGTTTATATTGGCGGAAAATCTCTTTATTTATGGCTAATCTTCTAGGACAACCCGTCTACTGGGATGCTGCTATGGTTGCCCTGGATCTCCTGAGCCTTACCTCTCTGAAGGGAAAATGGAGTCACTGGTTGGTGCGGAGGGCCTGTCTGGTGGGTAAAGGGCCACTTTTGCGTCGGTGGAGGGAAAGCCACCCTCCCTCCTTTTGGGAGTGGCGGAATTCCTTCCATCAACTTATGCTCCTGGAGTGTAGGGCTGCTCGGGGCCACATCAAGCGATGGTCCGCCTTCTTGCTACTTTGGGATCCATATATCCAAAATCTGAGTTCCCGGACCCGCAATGTAGTCCTGCAATTAGGTTGCTAATCTATAACCTTACCTGTTTGCGGCATAATGTGGGCGCTATGCCGAATTTTATGAGCTGGTCCTGAGTGGAACAGATGGGGGGTTGCTGGGGGGGTGGGGAAGGGGGGGGAAGGGGGCCGGGGGAGGGGGGCTGGGGTAAATTCTGAAAATCCTTGTGACCATCAATGTGCTCTGCCCCTGGGGATAAGAGTCAACCCTGGGGAGCGGTTGTTGAGTGTTGTGTATCTACTGTTTTTCTTGATGGTTTCTAAATAAAACTTTGAAAACAAAAAATATCAGCTGTGTGCAGCTTTTGAAGGAAGGTTAAATTTTTGTGCAACACATAACGACACTCGGAGTTATATACTTTAAAATTTGACTACACATCAGAATACAGTATGTACACCACATTGATTTTAATCAAATTAAATGAAAATAGACGATTACTAAATGAAGCAGGAAATTTCTAGTAATTACAATCATAACTTTTAAATTTTAAGACGTCTGTGTTGTTTTCTATCAGAATCAGAGCCGTAATTTTTGTGCTCTCTGTTGTAAAGTATGTGCGCTCGCTCAGCAAGGTGTGTGCGTGCGCACACGTGCACAGCTCCGAGGGAACAGTGGTCATAAGTACCTAGCAGTTTCCCCAAAAGACACAGGTTCCACAATGCTTGTATTGGGTCAAGCAGTGGATATTCTGGGTCCCCTTTTATAATGGTTTATGGATCTTTCCTCCAGGAACTTGTCCAAACCTTTATTAAACTCGGCTACACTAACAGCTGTTACTACATCCTCCGGTAGCAAATTCCAAAGTTTGATTACCCTCTTTTACCTCCTTCAAAGAAGACCTGTTCCTTCCTGTATATCACATCCACTCCATAGCACTCTGCTCTTTTTTCAATTGCCCACCAACCCTTCTCCAAACCCTGCAGGTCCTTCAAACCTTCTCTCCTTCCCTTATTTCTGCACTTGGTCTCACAGCCCTACTCATACCCCATACCCAATCACCTTGTCCCCGCTATTCTCCTAATCTCTGGTCAATTTCTTAGTCCCCACTATCCCCCCAAGCAACTCCAAGTTCCCACTCACAGTCCCACCCAAGCCCCAAGTCCCCACTTAGACTCCAAACACACATCCTATCTTACTTTCTTCTGTTTTGTCACACAATCTTAGTCTCCACCTGTCAGTGTCCATGCTTTCCCACACCCTATATCCCTAGTTCCTGCCCTCCTGCCTCCTATTCCCCTTCCCCAGTACCCATCTATCTACTTCCTTCTCCGATATTCATTAACCTTTTCTTTCCTCCTCCCTCCCTCTCAATCTTCCCCTAGTTATGACTTTACTTCTTCCCCACTCCCCACAACATCTGCTCTCCTCTCCCTTCTCACTCTTTTAGCATCTCCCTTTTCCCACTTCGACCCTAGCATTTGCTAACATCAGCATCCTTTCAGTCCCAGGACCCCAGCCCTGGAATTAACTCCCTTTCAGTCCCTGCTCCCCATCACCAGTTGCCTTACAATCCCTGCCCATTTCCAGTCGCAGCCCCTCAGCTCCAGTATCTACCCATTTCTAGTATTCATCTATTTCCAGTCCCATCTCCCCATCTCCAGTATCAGCCCTTTTCCAGTCCTTCACACCTAATATCCCATTTCCTGTATCAGCCAGCCCCACCAGCCCTATATCAGCCCATTTTCTGTCCCCTCAGCCCCAGTATTAGTCCATTTCCAAACCTCCCAGCCTCAGTATCAGCCTATTTCCAGAAGACCATTTCCAGTCCCATCTCCCCAGCCCCAGTATCAGCCCACCTCCAGTCCCAGACTGCTCCCTGGAAACTCCCTGGGACCCAGTATCAGCCCATTTCCAATCCTAGCCAGCCTTTCCACACAACACTAGTATCAGCTGATTTCCAGTCCCAGTGATCCCCTTCCCCACACCCCCAGCAACACAGCCACAGAAGCATTTGCTTCTGCTCTCATGGCTGTGCTATACGCAAGCTGCCAACCCCAGTATAATAGAAATGCCACAATACTGGCAGTTTGCGTATAACACAGTTGTGCTGAGCATTAATAAAGCTGCAGGCTGCAGGAGCAAAAGCAAAAGCCCCCACAGCTGTATTAATACTTAACACAGCCACAGATCCGGAGGTAGGGGCGGGCTGGTTGCGAGCCAGTGAGGCAGGCTTCATGTGCCCCTATGCTGGTGAGCCCTGAGCCAGTACTTCACTGGCTCACCTCTAAAGCCCTGAGAGAGATATACCCTCAGAGGCAGTGGTGTACCAAGGGCAGGCGGTGTGTGTGGCCCGCCCCGGGTGCTGGCCAGTAGGGGGTGCACCCCCACCAGCCCCTCATGTCAGAGCCAACACAGCAAACGTAAAGCTGTGAGTAGTTTGCCGCACTGCCTTTGCTCCAGTGCTAATCCTTCCCCCTCCCCCCGGGAAGCCAGTCAGCCATCATCCAGCCTCTAATCCACACCCCACCACCATATGTAGCCAGTTATAATGCCACTCAGGCAAGCATTATCTCTCTCTCTCTCCCTCTCTCTTTCTCTCTCTCATAGCCCGCCCCCCAACACACTTCACCCTGTCTCTCTCTGTTTCTGATCCTCTTTTCACCCAGTGCGCTCTCTCTCAAAGCCCCCCTACTTCACCCAGTTTCTCTCTCTCTCTCTCTCTCTCTCAGAGCTCCCTTCACCCAATGTGTGTGTTCTCTCTCTCTCTCTCTCACTGAGCCCCCCCATCCCCGAGACTTCACCCAGTCTCTTTCATTCACCATTTCTGTGCAAGTTTTGAGATGCAGCAAAAATCTTGTGCTGCAAACAGCTTGAGCCATATGTTGGAGGAAGTTCAGGTTGATCTCAGGGTTTTAAGTCTTGTGAGACAAACTGCGTGAACAGCCTGAACTTCCTCTCCCATACAACTCAAGCTGATTGCAGAGAGCTGATCACAGTGGAAAGGGCAGCACAGCAAATGTTCTGGAAGGCCATTCACAAGCAGGAATGAAGATAAAGTTGAAGCAGTGTGTGCCGCAATACACTCAAATCATCGATTGACTATCAGGGAGCTTGCTGAGGACATGGACATCAGTTTCAGGTCAGTACAGTCGATTCTTACTGTCAATATGGGGATGAGAAGTGTGTCTGCAAAATTCGTGACGAAACTCCTGTCCCCTGACCAAAAGGAAGATTGATTGTCTGCAGCCAGGGAGTTGTTGGAATGCTTTGAAAATGACTCCGATTTCATCAAAAAGATTATTTATTACTGGTGATGAATCATGGGTTTATGGTTATGACTCAGAAACTAAGGCTCAATCCTAACAATGGAAGACTCCAAACTCTGAGACCCAAGAAAGCCCGTCAGGTGAGGAGCAATGTCAAGTTCACTAGGGTATTGTTCATCATGAGTATGCTCCAAAAGGCCAAACCATCAATAAGGAGCACGACGTCCAAGTTCTGACTCATTTGAGAGATGCAGTTCATCGTAAGAGGCCAGAGTTGCACAGGAATGGTGAATTGTTGCTTCATCACAATAATGCCCCAGCTCCCACATCACATCTTGGCAGTTCTTGGCCAAACACCAAATTGAGTAAGTCCATCAACCTCCATACTCACCTGACCTCGTATTCTGTGACTTTTTCTTGCTTCCAAAACTGAAATTACCACTGAAAGGAAGGAGATTCAACGACTTGACCATTAAGCAACATTTGACATGGCAGCTTCACAGCATAACGAAAGAAGCATTTCAAAATTGTTTCCAGCAGTGGCAGGAACGCTGGAGGAAGTATGTTTATCGGAAGGGGACTACTTTGAAGGAGACTGAGTGCAATAACTGTCAGTGTTATACTTCTTGTGTTATTATAGAAGATTAGAGGATAACTTTGTATAGGTTATGTAGTAGGCTGGAAAATGAGCATTTAGGTACATGCATTCAAAACTACAATCTTTTATAAAACATACCTAATGACACCAAAGAAGCACCTATATTTGGAGCCACGCGCAAGCCATTTTATAAATGAACACATTCAAGAACCTGGGCAGCAGCAGTTTACATGTGCAGTAGTATATACACAAATATGTTGATTTTGTGCCACAGTCCACTGCATGTGAGGTCCAGTCCCGCAAGTAGCAGTGACTCTGCTTACACTGTATATCGGAAGTGTGTTCTAAGCCTCAGATATTGTGCAATTACTTGTATCATGCTAAAACTCAACTTTAAGTACTTTTGGGAAACCTTTTTGAAAAATAAAGGCCCCCCTCCTTCAGAAATCTCCTGCTGAGAGTTGCAAGATTGGCACCACTAATATGCTCTCAGAGTCTTCAAGCATAGATAGCACTGCCAAATAATCTACGGAGTCATGGTCTGTGAAAATGAATTCCCTTCAGAAATCATTCTCACTCATTAGACAGCAACTCAAGAAAGTATACCATCATATTTCAAATTTAAATGCACTCGGTTACAATTGACAAGATATGTTTGATTCCACAGCTCTGAGATTGATGTGCTGTAATCCAATGGGGGGATATTCAAAGCAATTAATGCGGTTAGCAGACCAGCTGACCATCTTAATCGCTCTGACTGGGATATTCAGCCACACTAACATGGTCAGTGCAGCTGAATATCCGCAGGAGTTGCCGCTGCACGCCTGGGTGCTAGTTGACTAGCCTCATGGTATTCTGGGAGCAGCACCCAGTGATAACTGAGCAGCAGTGATATTGAGCTGCTGCCTGGTTATTGCAAAGTGGAAAAAGTCAGGCACATTAAAGGCTGGCCTGGCTTTCACCGCAGACGTTAACTGGGCAGCGGTTGAATATCGCCGTTGCCTGGTTAGCTTCTTTGCTATGTGGATGACTCAGAGATCAATGCCGGTGGCCAGATATGACCCTGGCATTGAATATCCAGGTTTAAGTTTCAGCGGCAACGACTAGCCTCTGAAATTGGGTTATCCGCCACCGCTGAATTCCCCCCCCCCCCCCCAAATGTATGATATAAGCTACAATTAACAAGAAAAGGTCCTGGTGCTTAACTTGAGATCTAAAGGTGAGCATTTTAGCATTAAAGACTTAGAGGTATGTTTACTAAACCATCTTAATGTCGCAGCAGTGGTATTATCACTTACTATACCGTCTTAACGTCACTTATCGCATGATAATGCGGCGGCGGCGATAAGGCGCACTAACGCTGTGAAATCCGTGTCTGAAGGGTGGAGTAAGGCTTCCCAGAGGGAGGAGAGAAGGGGTCAATGGGTGGAGAGTGGGAAGGGAGAGGCTCCAGGCACACTTACGCTGTGAAATCCGGGTCTGAACACTAACGCCAGTGAAACCCTCGCGTTAAGGCACATTTGCAGAAAAGAGAAACCATTTCAGTCAGCAATGTGCAGCAAAGGCAGGGAAACCCAGAAAAAGTGATAGTTGTGATAGATGTGCAGGAACCAAAACGACAAATTAAACATATAAAATGACCAGAACCACATTTAAAATCCCAATAACCAAGCTGGCCAATAGTGATATTAATGATAAACATAAAGCAACACTACTGACAAAGCGTAAAAATTAAGATATCATGTTTGGAAGGGTCTATGATATGTCTCCCTACAAAGTGAATGATCCCACATTGAAATAGCGCTGACAGGGTTTCTGTCGTTTAGATTGGGCAGGTTTGTTATGGCAAGCACATCTGCAGCAACAGCAGAGTGGGCAAGTAGGAAAGGGCAACTGTACTGATACTGTAAATGGGATACAAAGGGCTGCAAACGGCACATGCTGTGGTCCAGCTGGGACACAGTGCGGACTAGGCAGATGCCTAGGTGGCACATAAGAATGCTGAAACTGGTTTTTGGAGGGATTTTATATATTACTTTGTAGGTAACTTTTACCCTCTAACGAACGACCTGTATAACTTGTGGAAACTGTAAAGCAGCAAGACAGCAACTGACGAGGGTCCAACATGGGCACGAGTGTGTGTCCCACAGTGTCACAGGGGATATTACCAAGCAGGTAACTCCAAGGGCACATAACATTGGCAGGTGGTGCCTGGGGGGGGGGGGGGTAGTGCACATGTCCATGTAGGCACCCCTACCCGAGAACCCACACCATAGGCAGCTGCCTACCGGCATACTGGATGGCCTGGGACTGCACACCACCAGCACCACCGGCATAAGGGCATGTCCGCATGGTGGCGGAGGGGTGCTGGTGGTGGAGGGGGCAGTGGCATCTGCCCACAGCAGACCATGGCAAAGCCCCATATAGGTGGGTGCTGTGCACTGCAACAGACAGGATCTGTCTGACGAACAGTCATGTTATCCCCAGGGAATGATCTGTCCCTGTGGCAACAGTGTGGTGCAGTACACACAGCTAATGTGTTCAGGAGCAAAAGATCACAAGTTCAAGTACCAGCTGTGGCCACTGCCAACTCTGTCCCCATATTTTACCCAGTACTAAACCATGGCAATAAAGACGGAACCTTTATTGCAGATAAAATAAACATGCCTGAAACGCCTATATTTTACCCTTCAGAGCACAGACACCATAAATATGTGTAATCCCTAGAGCAGAGTTTCCCAACTGCAGTCCTGGAGGGCCAAACACCATTCAGGCTTCATGCTGACCCTAATAAATATGCCTGTGCTGCATTTGTATGCGCCACCCCCATTGTATGCAAATGTATCTCATGCATATTCATGGTGGATTGGAGTTTTGTGCAAGCGGAGCTGAGAGCGCTTGATACAGGGGTTCTTCCCCGAAACGTGCACGTTAAGTGTGTTTTTTCCATTGTTACTTAATTTTCTGTTTTTTAAGATAGTTTTAAACCTATTGGGTTGAATAAAAGGGATATGTATTGTGATTGGGGTAAGGTTTGCAGTGCCTTCCCTGCACGATTTATGTCCGACAAAAAAATGATAAAATATTATTGAGGGTGTTTACGGTATCATATTTTCCAGTATTCATTAGGGACAGCATAAAAACCTGAACAGTGTTTGGCCCACCAGGACCGGAGTTGGGAACCTCTGCCCTAGAGCAGTGATCAACAGGGGCATAAACACCCACACCCACAGGCTTCACTATCCAAAGCCGAGAGTCAGGCTGTTGGGCCCTGCGCGGAGCAGCATCTCCCAATACTGGCACCTGCATACCTTAGCAATGCCGTCCTAAACTTGGGAACACATTCCACATATATCAAAAGGTTGCTATGATTAATATTAGCTAACAAATCCTAAGTTAAACACAATTTGCTGATAGAGATTCATCATAGCAACCTTTCTGATATCTGTGGAGTGTGTTTCAGTTATTGATTCTGACAGTGTTTACTACCCCGGGAATTGACCCTAACAGTATTGGGTACCATAGCAATGCCTGCACTGTGCCCAGGACTGGTGTGGCGGCCAGGGCTGCCACGAACCTCTATATTTGCACAATGCTGGCATAGGTTTGGGAGTGTGTGTCTGTCTATCCAGTGTGTTGTGGCTGCCTACACCTTACTGAGCCCACATTGCTTGCACAGTTTCCAGTGTTAGCCTGCCAATGTGCATAATGAGGAGCAAGGTACTGTGGGTATGGCCCGGACAGGGTGGCATGGGCAGGATGCATTTGCACAGGATATAGGGCAATGGCTGGGACATTGTAGTGCCCGACAACCACTGTTCCCTCTAAGCTGTGCGCGTGTGCGCGCGCACACACCTTATGGAGCGAGCGCACATACTTTAAAACAGGGCGCACAAAAATTACAGCTCTGATTCTGATAGAAAACACAGATGTCTTAAAATTTAAAAGTTATGATTGTAATTACTAGAAATTTCCTGCTTCATTTAGTAATCGTCTATTTTCATTTAATTTGATTAAAATCAATGTAGTGTACATACTGTATTCTGACGTGTAGTCAAATTTTAAAGTATATAACTCCGAGTGTCATTATGTGGCGCACAAAAATTTAACCTTCCTTCAAAAGCTGCACACAGCTGATATTTTATGCACACACAGCTTACAGAAAATTAGAGGGAACATTGCCGACAACCACCTGCACAGCATGTCATGCTGGGAGGTCGCTCTCACCCTGACTGAGCAGTGACCACGGCATGGCTAGGTTCTCCCATAGTGCTATGTAGTATTTCTCTCAAGTGATATTTATGGGTTCTTTTTTCTGGGGCCCAATCACTGATATACCTGTGTGGTGTGTGTTATGACATCCCAGTTTTGGGTGCACACAGTTCCTCCAGGAACATGCACTATGTACTAGCTAGCAGACTGTCTGCAGTTAGCATCTGTATACTGACTGCCCTCTGCTGGTGAATGTCAGATTGTAGTGGAGAGGCAGCTGAGCTGATTGGTCCCACTACCTCTCTGCCAGTAGCTGTCCATTCGCCACCAGGACTGGGGTTTCTGGCCCCACAGCCTGTCCTCATGTATCTCCACAGCCCCCCTTGCAAAAGATGACAGTGCAGGTCTGTTGGGGGGAGATCATGTCCCCCACCCTGACCCAGAAAGGATGGTTTGCTAAGTATGTTGTCACCATGTGAGCCCTGACACACCCCTTCCCCTTAAACAGGTGACCAGAGCAAGCACAGTGGATATGCACTCATGCATCATGGTCCACAAGGGCCAGACATAACTGGCAATTACAAATGGACACAGAAACCTCCTAAAGGTGTCAGCAACAAATACCTGTAACACAATGGCACTGATGGAGACCTGCAGCACAGCCCACCTCAACCAACCCCGGTACTGTGGACCTAGTGCTGGCCACTCCACCTCACCCTCAGGGTGAGCACAGAACACGCACATTGGCATGGCCTGTGGGTACTCTGTGCCAGTAAAACACACATTCATTCCCCCCTACCAAGCTGATGTGCCAGTAATATTTATTTATTTATTTGTTCTTATATACCGCACTCTTAAAAATCAGCGCGGTTTACATATAACAAATTGTGCCGATAAGGCATTACAGTGAACAGGTAAAATAACTAGGATAACAATTAGGGAATAACTATGTACATGTACAATATGCACAGTCATTCCCCCCTACCAAGCTGGCGTGCTGTAGAGGTGAATACCCCATCTGGTGAGCAGATGTAGACTGCTGTTCTGCATGTGAATTGCATTATGGGTACTGTTGGTTCTATCCTATCCCGGTAGCCACAGCAGACAGTTTTATGGTGACATGCACTCTTTCTATAGCCAGCCATTTGCTTGATAACTCCCATAGTGATGTAGCACAATGATTAATGCAATGACTTCAGTAGCAGAGATCATGGGTTTGATTCCTCTCTGTTCCCTTTTTTTATGGCTGTCCTACACAACTACGTTTCATTCGTGTAACAGTCATATCTGTGCAGATATGTGCTGCCGCCACATTATACTCTCATCACTGTTGCCATCCATCCTTCTGTCCGTCTATGTGTGTGTGCCAGCTGTGTGGTGTTCTGCCCTAATGTGCAGGCTGCTACCCCATGTCATGCACTGGCACACTTTTCTGCATTGCGGCTCTTCATGCTTGCCTCTCCTGTGTCTGCTCTGCATGGCACTGCTCTCCTCTGTCCTCCTGTCATTGCACTTATCCTGCCACCTCTACCTCCTCTGGTGGACATGTATCCCCATCCTCTGCCACATACTCTCATTGTTGCACTGTACATTACCATCACCCTGTACATCGGTACAGCTGCCCCCAATATGTTTGTCCACTTTACCTGCTGCCACATGGGCTGCACGCAGATTTGGCTGGTCCATGAGCTCCGTCATCTACTTCCTTCCATCACTTGTTCATTGCCTTTCCTTGGTGCTCTGTGCAGTGTTATGGTTACATCTGTGTTTGAGCCATACATTTCATGCATGTGACTTTGGGGCACCTTTGTGCCCCTGGGCACCATCTCCTGTGTCACCTTGGCATCCCTGGGGCATCTTTTGCGGCACCTTAAGTTTGGCCAGCTTATGGGGTGCCTTATATGCTGCCTTGGAGGGTGCCAACCTTTCCTGCCGTCCTCTGGGGCACATTATGACCTGCCTTGGATGACGTGATGCTTTATGATGTGCCTTATGGTGCACCCTAAAAGGTGAATTAGGTTGTGGCACTGGGTTGAGGCTTTTTTGGCTGGCAGTGCAAATTGTTGGGATGTGTCTGACTGTTACAAGCAGGAAAAGGGATTGCCTTAGACAGTCTTTTAGCTGAGCCTACTGGGGGATTAAACTCATGATGACTAGTCAGCAGTCAATGTATTAACCATTGTGCTACACCACTGTTCCTATGTTTGCAGGTCAGCGCGCCTAATTAAGGCTAATGCGTGGTAACGTGCCCAGCTCCCTCTATCGCGCGATAATGGACTTTATCGCATGATAACCCGAAATGCTACCTTAAGATCGGAACACCCACTACCTTATATGGCATTTGTCACAGTAAGACTGCAACTAACGCGCGTTAGACTTAATTAGGGGCGCTGACCTCCAAACACAGTAACAGAGATGTAGCACAATGGTTAATACATTGACTGATGAAACAGGGGTCAGGAGTTTGATCCCCCAGTAGGTTTAATGAGTAAGACTGTCTGAGGCATTACCCTTTACTTTGAATCAGTGCTGTCCGAGGCATTTTCTTTTTTAATTTAAATTAGTGCTGCCAGCAAACACACCCTCACAGTGCCGTAACCTAAGGTGCCACATAAGGCACCCTATAAGGCACTCCAGAGGGTACATTATAAAGTGCACTGTCCGCCAAGGGACCTTATAATGTTCCCTATAGGGCACCCTATAAGGCGCCTTAAGGTTACAGCACTGTGAGGGCAGCACTAATTTAAATTAAAAAAGGAAATGCCTCAGACATCCATATCAAATAACACCACTGTGGGATCAACCCCATTACCTCTGCCTCCACAGTCAGTGAAGTAACCAGTGGGCTACATCTCTATAGCTATTAACAAACCCCTGGCTGGCTACAGAAGGACTGCAGGTCACCACACAAACTGTCTGCTGTGGTTACCAGGATAGAGTTATCCCACCCATACCCATGATGCACTGCACATGCAGATCAGCTGTCTACAGATGATCACAAGATGGGGTATGCACTCCTACAGCACCTCGGTCTGGTAGGGGGAACTGATCATGTGTGTTACTGGCACAGAGCAGCTACAGACCGACACATTGTGGGGGTACTGTGCTCACCCTGAGGGCGAGGTGGGGCGCCCAGCACCAGGTCCGCAGCACCTGGCTTAGCTGAGCTAGGCTATGCTGCAGGTCGCCATCAGTGCCAGCGTGTGATAGGTAGTCCTTGCAGACACACCTAGGATACACCTGTGTCCATCTGTATTTCTCAATCAGATCTAGTCCTTGTGGACTATGATGCACCCAGAATAGTGCATATCCTGTGTGGGTGCCATGGTCACATGATCAGGGAGGAGGGTGTTTGGACCCATTGGCAGATTATGTAGCACCATCCAACCCGCCCTCTGGGGCTCAGAGTGGGGGGACAGGATCTCCCACCAACAGATCCACTTTCTACATCCCTGCAATGGTGGCAGTAGAGGGGACCATCAACCCCAGTCCTGCTGGGGAACAGGCACCCTACAGGGCAGTCAATGCAGATCTGTACGCATCCATAAGGCAATGGCAGACAGACAGTAGGCCTGGAAATGCTCATCTGCCCCCCACCACTATCTGACATTCCCCAGCCACTGCACCCTGCAAGGTGTTCCAGCCAGACACATACTAACTGAGGACAGTCTGCTAGCTAGTCCATAGTGCATGTTCCTGGAGGAGATGTGTGCACCCAAAACTGGGATGTGAGCACACACACACCAAGCAGATAAATCAGTGATTGGGCCCCAGAAAAGAGAACCCATAAATATCACTTGAGAGAAATATTATATAGCACTATGGGGGAACCTAGCCATGCCATAGTCACTGCTCAGTCAGGGTGAGAGTGACCTCCCAGCAGGACATGCTGTGGCCACCCTGTCCATGCAGGTGGTGGCCAGGCACTACAATGTCCCAGTCATTGCCCTATGCCCTGTGCAGATGCATCCTGCCCAGGCCACCTTTTCCGGGCCATACCCACAGTATCTTGCTCCTCATTATGCACATTGGCAGGCTAACAGTGGAAACAGTGCAAGAAGTGTGGGCTGAGTAAGGTGTAGGCAGCCACAACACACTGGATAGACAGACACACACTCCCACACCTATGCCAGCATTGTGCAAATATAGAGGCTTTTGGCAGCCCTGGCCACCAAACCAGTCCTGGGCACAATGCAGGCATGGCTATGGTACACAATACAGTTGGGGGTCACTCCCCGGGGTGGTAAACACTGTCAGAAACCACAACTGAAAGACACTCCACAGATATCAGAAAGGTTGCTATTATGCAGATCTATCAGCAAATTGTGCTTAACTTAGGAATTGTGATCTGCTATTAATCATACCAACCTTTTGATATATGTGTAACGTATTCCCAAATTTAGGGCGGCATTGCTAAGGTATGCAAGTGCTAGTATTGGGAGATGCTGCTGCGCACAGGGCTCAACATCCTGCCTCTCCATGAGGCTTTGGATAATGGAGCCTGTGGGTGCGGGTGTTTCTGCCCCTGTTGGCCGCTGCTCTAGGGCAGAGATTCCCCACTCCGGTCCTGGTGGGCCAGACACTGTTTGGGTTTTCATGCTGTCCCTAATGAATATGCATGAGATAATTTGCATACCATGGAGCGGCGCATAGAAGTGCAGCACAGGCATATTTATTAGGGACAGCATGAAACCTGAATGGTGTTTGGCCCTCCAGGACTGAAGTTGGGAAAACTCTGCTCTAGGGATTGCACATGTTTATGGTGTCTGTGCTCTGTAGAGTAAAATATAGGTGTTTCGGGCATGTTTATGTTATCTGCAATAAAGGTTCCGTCTTTATTACTGATGTTTGGTACTGGGTAAAATATGGGGACTGGGTTGGCAGGTGCCACAGCTGGGACTTGAACCTGTGACCTTCTGCTACTGAGCACACTGACTGTGTGTACTGCACCACACTGTTGCTACAGGGACAGTTCATTCCCTGGGGATACCATGATTCTTCGTCAGACAGAGCCTGACAGAGCCTGTCTGTTGCAGTGCACTGCACCCACCTAAACAGGGCTAGGCCATGGACTGCTGTGGGCAGATGCCACTGCCCCCTCCACCACCAGTACCCCTCCGCCACCATGCTGACATGCCCATGTGCTGGTGGTGCGCAGTCTCAGGCCATCCAGTGTGCTGGTAGGTGGCTGCCTATGGTGTGGGATCTGGGGTAGGGGTGCCTGCATAGACGTCCGCGCTTCCCCCCCCACCACCGCCTGCCAGTGTTCTGTATCCTTGGGGGTACCTGCTGGGTACTATCCCCTGTGACACTGCGAGATACACACTCGTGCCCATGTTGGGCCCTCATCAGTTGCTGTCTGGCTGATGTACAGTTTCAGCATTCCTATGTGACACAGGGGCATCTCCCTAGTCCACACTATGTCCCAGCTGCACCACAGCATGTGCCGCCTGCAGCCCTCTGTATCCCATTTTCCAGCATCTGTAAAGTTTTGAGGCACATGAACAAAATTTGAGCAGTTGTTGGCGAGTGAGCCCGACATTTGATGTTATAGCTCCGTGTTTTCTGATACCTCTGCTAAACACTTGTTGAAATAGATAGCTTGTTATGCTGCAACAAGTATCAATGCATATGAATATATATGGATACATTTCTTCTTTTTCGATTTAGTTTTGTATTTGAGGTGTCAGCACCATTTTTGATTTTTGAATAACTCAAATGTAGCCAGTTTCATGTCATTTATCCACAGGGATAAGCAGTGATTTTCTCTCAGACTACCATTTATGGACTTTTCTCTACAAATTTGTCCAAAGTTTTATAAACTCAGCTACACAACTTGCTTTGGTCACATCCTACAATGAGTTCCAAAGATTAATATGTTGCGAGATAAACTATTTTCTCCTATTTGTTTTAAATATACTCCTTTGTAGCTTCATCGGGTATCCCCTAGTCCTTATATTTTTTTTGAAAGAGCAAATAATCCGTTTGTTCTACCCATTCCACTCCACTCGGTATTTTATAGACCTCTGTCATATTTCCCCTCAGCTGTCTCTTCTCCCAGCTGAAGAGTCCTAATATCTTTCGCCTTTTCTCACAGGAGAGTCGTTCCATCCCCTTTAACATTTTGGTCGCCCTTCTCTGTACCTTTTCTAATACTGATTTATCTTATTTGAGATGTGGAGATCAGAATTACACACAATATTCGAGGTGTAGTCGTACAATGGTGTGATAAGAGGCATTATGATATCTTTTATTTTATTCTATGTTCCTTTCTTAATGACTCCTAACATTTTTTGTCCTTTTGGGTGCTCCGTGCTGCCACACATTGAACAGAAGATTTCAATGTACAGTACTGTCTACGATCACACCCAGATCCTTTCCCTGGATGGCGAATCCTAATATGGAACCTTGAGCATTGGGTATCTATAGCTCATGTTATTCTTCCCTACATGCAGCACTGTGCACTTGTCCACATTAAATTTCATTTGACAAGTCTATGGCCAGTCTCCCAGTCTCTCAAGGTCTTCTTGCAGTTTCTCACAATCCACGTGTGATTTAACAACTTTGAATAATTTGCTGTCATCTGCAAATTTAATCACCTTGCTTGTTGTTCCCAATTCCAGATCATTTATAAATATGTTGAAAAGCACCGGTCCCAATACAGATCCATGATTCATCTTTCTCCATTGAGAAAATTGACCACTCTCTGTTTTCTACCTCTTAACCAGTTTCCAGTCCAGAATAGGGCATTGCCTCCTATGCCATAACATTATAATTTCCTTATCAGTCTCTGATATGGGATTTTGTCAAACGCTTTCTTGAAAACTGAATACATTATATCGACTTGCTCATCTTTGTCCACATGTTTATTCAAAGAAATGGAGCAGATTGGTGAGGCAAGACTTCCCTTAACATAATCCATGCTGACTTCGTTTCAGTAAACCATGACAGTCCATGTGTCCAGTAATTTTGTACTTAATAATGGTTTCCACCATTTTGCCTAGTGCCGATTATAGGTTCACCAGTCCGTAATTTCCTAGGTCAACTCTTGGGCCCTTTTTAAAATTAGGCATTACATTGGCCACTCTCCAGTCTTCTGATGCCAGTGATTTTTAACCTATCATTAAAATCATTTATAAGAGTAGCTCTCAGGCCCGGATTTAGGCATAGACAATGGAGGCAACTGCCTCCGGAACCAAATTTTGATAGGCGCTGGAGTATTGCCTCAACTGCCATGCCTCAATCGGCATTGCTGATTGGCTCTGCTCTGATGTCCTGCTTATCGGCGCTACATGGTCTCCGAGCAGCAGCAGCAAGTTCATTAATTAAATTCAGCCCAGGGCTGCCCAGACGCTGTAGCATCCTGCCTTCTCCTTTCCCCCACAGGGTTTCTATGGTAACAGGAAGCCCTGTGAGAAGAAAGGAAGAGATGTTACAGGGCTTGGGAAGCCCTGGGCTGAATTTTATTTATTTATTTATTTATTTATTTATTAGCTGTTTTTATATACCGCCTTATCAAAGTATCAAAGCGGTTTACATGTTAACAAAATGAAAGAAATCTAATGTACATGGAACATAATGAAATAAAATGTGAGAACAACAATATAAACATGATGCTGGATCAGAACTAAGAATCAACCAATTGAAAATGTATACAATATGGTGAATGTAGCTGAAAGCATTTAGTAAGTAGAGAGGGGAGGGAGGTATAATTAGGGATAAAAGTGAGGAGTCAGTGGCAGTGAGCAGCCAGGTTAGTGTCAGGAGGACTAGCCTTCGGATGCTAGGTGATAGTTCCACCAAAATGTTTGATGAAAATATGTGTTTTCAGCTTTTAGTGGAATTTGTCAAGGTTGCGCATGGTCCTTATGTTATCAGGAAGCACATTCCATATGTTTGGGGCATAGAGTGAGAACACTCTAATTCATGCAGAGTGGCTGCTCTTCTTGTTTGATGATGGAATGGTGAGGGTGATTTTGATCTTCCCTGTGCTTTTGATCTCATCAACCACTCTCTTCTCCTCTCACATCTCTCTTTTGCTGGGTTGTGTGAGATGGTACTGCACTGGTTTGAATATTTTCTTTCATCACGCCCATTCTATGTATCCTTTCAAGACAAATCTTCTTCTCTTCCCCTACCATATGGTGTTCCCCAGGGTTCGGTTCTGGCCCCCCTTCTGTTTAATGTTTTTCTTGCCCCTCTGGCTATCATAGTCTAGCAGCAGGATGTCTCTGCATATTACTATGTAGATGACATCCTGCAGCTCTTCCATCTTTCTTCAATTTCTCCTGATTTGACCTCTGTAAATTCATGTCTCTAGTGGCATCTTGGCTGCATGACAATCATCTCAACTTAACCCTACTAAAACATCTGCCATCTGGCTTATGGGTCCCCTCACTCCCCCTTCTTTCTCTCCTTCTCTAGATGGCTTTTCTATTCCTAGTGTCCCCTATCGCAGGGTTAGCTTAGATTCTTCACTTACTTTCAATGAACACATTGGCTCTGTGGTTAAATGATCTTGCTTTGCACTCCGTCAAAAATACTCCATCCAGTCACTTCTTTCTGATTCTTCAGTTGTCACCCTTCTTCTGGCTTTGATTATTGAATAACTAGATTATTGTAATGTCATCTATTCAAGTTTACCCCATTATCAACTAAAATGCCTCCAAAACACTGCCATCCACCTCCTTTACCATGTCTCCAGGTATGACCATGTATGTCCCTCCTTATCAAATTACGCTGGCTCCTTCTCGCTCATCGCGCACACTTAAAACGCCTTACTCTCATCCGTAAGATTTTACATTCCAGTACCCCAGCTTATCTATCCTCTCATCTCATCCCTTATGTTCCCTCTCATGTCTTATGGTCAATTCATGGAAATTGTTGTACCTTCCCCCACCATCACAGGCTCACCTTGAGTCCACCCATCACACTGCATTTTACTATTTAGGTCCCAGTCTTTGGAATTCCTTCCCGGCCAATCTTCATCTTGAGCACTCCTACCCAAAATTCAAATCTGCCTTTAAAAAAACCCCTCTTCTAGCTTGCATATGCCCCACTTAGTGAACATCAGATTCTGCTTCCCCTTTACTTTGCCTTCTCCCCATCTTGCCCCGCTTTCCTGACTTTCCTATCATTTTAAATGGTGTTCCTTTTCTTTACTAATTTATGTTTTCAATGTAATTTTAATTTTATTTTGTACACCACTCTACTACTGAAAAGGGCGGTATCTCAAATGCCAATAAACCATAAACCATAATTGTGTATTAGCTCTCCTTGGTCTGTCATCTGCTGTCTTCTGAATTAGCGATTGCAAGTATTCTGAGGAAAGGTTGTGGTATACTTTAAAGATAGTAAGCAGAGCCTTGTATTTAGCATGGGTTGTAATGGGAAGCCAGTGTAGGTTTTTGAGAACCAGAGTTATGTGCTAATGCTTGGATGCTCAATGCAGGATCCAGGTAGCAGTGTTCTGGGCCAACAGTAGCGGGTGGATTGCATATCCTGGTAGGCCCTGCAGGATAATGTTTACAGTAGTTCAAGTGGAGGAGTACCAGGGTCTGGAAAACTATACGGAAGTCATGGGTATCAAGTAAAGATCGAAGGCTATTTTTATTTTGTGGTACATACAGTAAGTCTAATAGTGTTGCTGATATGTGGCTGCAGTGTTAGTCCCTGGTCCAGGGTTATTTCCAAGTAGCACACTTGTGATTTAACTTACAGTTGTGCTCCTGGTGTTTTTATGTATGCTGGTGGAGTGAAGCTCATGTTTCTGGTGACATGGAGGACCTCTTTTTTTTGGTAATTCATGGATAAGTTACTACTACTACTGCTACTAAGCATTTATAAAGCGCTACCAGGCGCACGCAGTGCTGTACAATGAAAACACAAAAAGACAGTCCCTGCTCAAAAGAGCTTATAATATAAAAAAACAAAGCAAGAAAAGGAGTAGAAAAAAAGATAAGAACAAGGGCAAAGAGACAAGAGCAGGAGAGACAGGACAAAGAAAAGAGGTAAGAACAAGTTAAAGAGGAAGAAAGATAGGTGAAATAAAAGAGAGGAAGGAAGGAGAACAGCAAACTCAAGAGCCAAAGACAGAGGCGAAAAGATGAGCTTTTAACTTGAGGTGAGGTGAGGTCTGTGAAGCAATTGATTAGGGAGGTGTACATAGACTGAAGGGTGGACAAGGGTACATACAGTGCAGCATTATGTCATCAGCATAGACACGATATAGTACATTGTGGGATTGCATGATTGAGCAGATGGGTTGTATGAAGATGTTAAAGAGGAGAGAAGATAGTGTAGAACCTTGAGGCACACCTTGTTGGAATTTGAATGGAGCAGAAGCGACACCAGCTGTTTGTACCTGCTGTTGGCACTCATTCAAGAAAGAAGAAAACCACTTCAGTCTTGTGTTATATAGACCTATTCCTTGTAAGCGGTGAAGTAATGCTTCATGGAATACAGAGTCGAAGGCCGCTGTAATGTCCAGAAACATAAGTATGAATCCTTGATGAGGTTTTTGAATACCTTGTGTTAGTCTGTCCATGAGGGCTGCAAGGAGGGTTTGAATGCCATGACTGGGTCTGAAGCCTTTCTGCTGTGGGTCTAGGAGTGAATGCGTGTTGATGTGGTCTTGGAACTGCAGCTGTACCACCTTTTCAATAATCTTCGCAAGGAAGGGCAAACTAGAGATTGGGAAATATGAACTTGGAGTGTTTGGGTCCAACTTGGTGTTTTTGATTATTAGTCATATAGATGCATGCTTAAGGCTAATAGGCATGTAGCCTTGTGTGAGAAAGAGCTGAGTGATCTTAAGTAATATGAGGATGAGTGCAGAGTGAACCATTTTGATCCAGCTCACTGAGCATGGATATAGGGGGGAGATAGTGCTGTTTAGGTGAACGTTTTTCCATATGGGGAAGGGGGGGGGGGCAAGCTGCAGCTAGGCATCCAAATAGAGGGGTTTAGTGTGTTGCTTTTGATGATAGCCTTGGTTTGGAAGTAATTGGCTAGTACTTGTGGGGATAGGGCATTGTGTCTAATGTCATGAGTGGGGGTCCTTAATAATGAACAGTTCTCTGAGCCAGTTTAAGGAAGCTGAAATGAAATTAGAGTGGTATTCCTTCTTAACTCTATTGACCATGTGTTGGTATTCCTGTAGCTTGGCCATATAATTATCATGGTCAGGTGTGGCCCTAGATCATCGCCATTTTCTCTCAATTTGTCAAAGTTTGGATTTAGTGTTTCTGAGCTCCGTGGAGTACCAGGTAACAAAGTGATGTTTACTAGTGAGTCTTATTCTGCGATGCGACTGCAGCTTTGAATATTGTTTGATTCCAATTCTGGACTAGGGTGTCGAGGTCTTGAGAATCCTGCTCTAAGTGTGGGAAAAATGTATTCAGACCTCTTCCTTATCCATATGTTTAAAGCTTCTTGTGACAGGTTGCAGGTATATGCTTGGTGGTGGAGCCAGGCTCTGAGGAAGATGAAAGGTGATTGGTTTATGGTCAGACCAGGGGACTGCTAATGTGGCAGGAGATGGAAGGCGATTGTTCTGGAGCATACGATTGGAGACAAAAATGAAATCAAGCAGTTCTCCCTTCTCATGAGTTGAGCGACATACAATCTGAGAGTATTCTAGTGCTTCCAGAGCATCCATAAAGGCCTTAAAGGTCTTGTGTGGGGCTGAGGGTAGATTAAGGTTGCTTAATAGTATGATTTACTTGTTGTTTGCAGGTTGGTCACAGATAGTTTGTAAAGGATTGTTAGTTCATCAGCGGATGCAGTGGGGAATCATTGCACCAGTAAGCAGGACACTGGACCAGAGCCAATGGGGGAAGAGAATATCCCCACTCCCCACTGTTGCCTATGGGCACCAACAAAGTAAATCTGGCTCTGGTAGCTCTGCAATGAATGGAGGAGTAGCCTAGTGGTTAGAGCACTGGCTTAATAACCAAGAGCCCAGCATTCAATTTCAAATGCCACTCCTTGTGGCCTTGGACAAGTCACTTAACACTCCATTGCCTCAGAAGAAAGGCCTGGCAATCTACTTCTGGTCACACTGCCAAGAAAACCCAGGCACTGCTGGGTCAGCATTGACTCAAAGGCATGTATTGCATATTTAGTTCTGCAATTTCATCTTTGAGTTCTCTCATCTTTGAGTTCTCTCATCACTCTTGGGTCCAGATGGTTTGTTGCTCTTCAGTTTATCAATTTGTTCTACTACATCTTCCAGGTTCACTGAAATTTGATTTAGCTCTTCTGATTCATCATCATTAAATACTCTTTCTGGCACATGTTTACTAAAGTGCACTACCTGGTAGCATGGGACTTAGCGTGCCATTTGGGCACCATGCTAGAAAGTAGCACCCGCTACCTGGATTGTGTGTGATAGGGCAGAACAGGGTTGGAATGAAAGTGGTGTCCACGCATCACAACTAGCACATGTGTTAGTAGCCCATGCTAACAGCTCTTGCTGCCCTTAGTGCAGGTGCCCTTAATGCCACCTCAATGGGTGGCATTTAATTGTACCCACATGCCGGCTAGTGCTAACTGCAATGAGATGGCCACACATGCCCCATGAAGTTAGCATGGGTCCTCCATACTGGTAATGTGGCCCACATGCATATTACTGGCATGGGCTTTAGTAGACATGCCTCTTAGCCTCTCAGTTTTAGCCTTGTCTTCCCTGATTTCCCCTATTACTCCTTGATCATCTAATGGTCCAACTGACTTCTTCCCTGGCTTCTTGCTTCAAATGTCCTTGAAAAAGGTTTTATTGTGAACTTTTGATTCTATGCCAAGCTTCTATTCAAATTCTCTTTTTGCCTTCCTTATCAATGCTTTCCTATTATGCAGTTTCCTATTTTCTTCATTTGGTTTCTTTTTCCTTTTTTGAAAAATGTTCATTTGGCTCTAATAGCCTCTTTCACGTTATCTTTTAACTATCATTTGGCCTTCATTCTACACTTCTTAATGTGTTGAGTACATCTGATCTGGGCTTCTAAGACTGTATATTTAAACTACGCCTACGCCTTATGTAAACTCTTGACTTTAGCAGCTGCTCCTTTTAGATTGTCTAACCATTTTCTTCATTTTTATGCATACTTACTCCAGTTATTAAGTCAAATTTGATCATATTATGATCACTAGTGCCTAGTGGCCCCAACACAGTTAGCTCTTCTGCCAAATTTTGTGTTTTAGAAAGGACTAAGGAATATGTTTACAAAGCAGCGGTAGCAGCTCCCATGCGATATCGGAGCCGCCGCTCCATTGCATTCAATGGGGCCGCGGCTCCGATATCACACGGAAGCCATTACTGCTGTCTAGTAAACATACCCCTAAGTCAAAAATAGCTCTTTCTCTACTCAATTTCCAAACCAACTGCTCCATGAAGCAGTCATTTATTTCATATAGGAACTTTACTTCTCTAGCATGTCCTGGCATGACCTTTATTAAATCAATATTAGGGTAACTGAAATCACTCATTATTATTGTGTTGCCAATTTTGTTAGCTTCCCTGATTTCTGATAACATTTTATCATCTGTCTGCTCATTCAACATAGAACCTTGAGCATCTTGTAACACTCCAATTCGAGGCTGGAACTTTTTCTTTAACTCTCGTAGCTTTAGGAAAGCTGATCTTGTTCTTCCTCTAATAGTTTCTGCTTCTATTTCCTTGCATGTGTCGTTGTAGTACTTTTCCTTGTCCTGTCTTGCTGCACGTTGGAAATCTCGGTTGAGTTCTGTTATTGTCTTTCTTTCTTTCTCCTCTGGCTTTAGCTTCTCTGCGTTTCTGGGCAATTTTCAGAGTTTCTTCTGTCATCCATTTTGGCCGTTTTTAATTTTTCACCTTTTGTAGAGACTTCTCGCTTTCTTCCAACACAATCTTCTTGATGTCATTCCATAACTCTTCTGGAGCTCTGTCATTTGTATCTAAAGCAGCAAATCGATTTTGCAGGCAGTCTTTAAATTCCAGTGGTATATTCTCAAGGTCATATTTTGCTGCATTCATGAGTGGTTTGCTCTTTTTCAACTTTAGCTTGAGTTTGCATACTAGTAGTTGATGATCTGTACCACAGTCAGCTCCAGGTTAAAATGTTCCAGCCTCAAATTGGAGTGTTACAAGATGCTTAAGGTTGAATGATGCTGAGAAGATCAAGAAAAGGTGGAAGGAATATACAGAGTTTTTATATGATAAAGATCAAGTGGACCAACAGCCGTTTCATCCTGTACCTTATGATCGGGAACCATTGGTGATGAAAGAAGAAGTTGAAGCAGCATTGAAAGCCTTATCAAAGAACAAAGCACCAGGCATTGATAGCATTCCCATAGAAGTAGTACAGCAATCTGATGCAGCTGTTACCGTACTTACAAGGCTCTGCCAAGAAATATGGAAGACAACATCATGGCCAACTGACTGGAAAAGATCTGTGTTTATACCAATACAAAAGAAAGGTGATCCAACTGACTGTGGAAATTATCGCACAATTGCTCTGCTCCCACATGCCAGCAAGATTCTATTGAAGATAATTCAAAAGAGACTACAACCATACCTGGAACAAGAACTCCCTGAAGTGCAAGCAGGGTTCAGGAAAGGGCGAGGAACGAGAGATATCATTGCAGATGTGAGATGGATCCTTGAAAAGACTAAAGAATACCAAAAGTATATCTATTTGTGCTTTATCGACTATAGCAAGGCTTTTGACTGTGTAAACCATGAAAAACTCTGGGCCACATTAAGAAGCATGGGTATACCAGAACACCTGATCATACTCTTGCACAATCTGTACATTGATCAAGAAGCAACAGTTTGAACAGAACAAGGAGAAACAGAATGGTTTAAAATAAGCAAAGGTGTAAGACAAGGCTGCATACTTTCCCCCTACCTGCTTAATTTATATGCAGAATAAATCATCAGAGAAGCAGGATTGTATGAAGACAACAGAGGTGTGAAGATTGGTGGAACACTCATCAACAACCTTCGCTATGCTGATGATACCACATTACTGGCTGAAAGTGAAGATGATCTGAAACATTTGCTTCTCACAATCAAAGAACATACTCTCACCTTAATGTAAAGAAGATGAAGATCATGACAACTGGCATAATCAACAGGTTCATCGTTGAAGGAGAAGAAATTGAAATCGTGAACAACTTTAACCTACTTGGATCAACTATCATTAAAGAAGCAACAAGCAGTCAAGAAATCAGACGACGCATTGCTCTTGGCAGAATGGCTATGAAAGACTTAGATAAGATTCTCAAGAGCAGAGATGTCTCTCTCCATACAAAGATTCGACTTGTTCAAGCCATGGTATTTTCAATAACATCATATGGATGTGAAAGCTGGACAGTGAAAAAGATAGACAGGAGGAAAATTGATGCCTTTGAATTATGGTGCTGGCGGCAAATACTGTGTATACCATGGACTGCCCGAAGAACAAACCAGTCAGTACTAGAGGAGATCAAACCTAAGCTTTCTTTAGAAGCCCAGATGATAAGACTTTGACTTTCATACTTTGGACACATCATGCGAAGAGAGAGATCATTAGAGAAAGACATCATGCTTGGCAAGATAGAAGGTCAACGCAAAAGAGGAAGGATCGATACAATAACAGCAGCTACGGGTATCAGTCTGTCAACAATGAGCCGCCTGACTCAAGACCATACACAATTTAGGATAGCTATCCAGAGGGTCGCCATGAGTCGACTCTGACTCGACGGCACTTAACAACAACAACAACTGCTCATTCTATCCAGAAGGATGATAGAATACTCCTACCACCATTTTCTTTCCCTTCACACATAGAATTTCTGTCCATAAAGATGCAATGATGCATTGTCTCCTGCAGAACGTTTATTCTGCTTGAGTCAGTGTGCTCTTGCTCCATCCCTCCTGGTATCATGGTGTCTCTTTAGTTAACCTCTCTGACCTGACAATTTTTTCTCTCTCTTTAATTTTTTTTTAAGTGCTGTCAAGCCAGTGCTGACTCCTTGCGACCCATCAGCCTCTGGATTTTCTTGGCAATGCATGACTGGAAGTAGATTGCCAGGCCTTGTCTTCGAAGGCAATGGGGGTAAAATGACTTGCCCAAGGAGTACCAGTGGGAATTGAACTCTTCATCTTTTGGATACCAGGTTGCTCTAACTACTAGGCTACTCTAAGGGGTATGTTTACTAAACTGTGGTAATGTCATTCGTGTTAGGTTCCGCGGTAAAGGTAGAGATGCCCTTATAAAGGCATGGGCGTTGCATCGTTACATCAAGCTGTAGCAGCTAACGCCTTAGACTGACAAGCGTTACAAGGCACCTTGTAAGGCACCTTGCAAGGCACCTTATAAGGTGCCTTGTAAGGTGCCCAGTAAGGTGCCTCATAAGGCGCCCTATAGGGCCTCCTAGGCTAAGCGTCATATTAGGCACCCTTGGACAAGGCACCACAGAAGGCACCCTGGGCTATGGAACCATAGGTTAAGGTGGCCTAACAAGGTTATGGTGTCCTAGGTTAGTGTGCCCTAGGGACTGCAAGGTGCCTCAGGATAGCATGCATGACCTGTGCGGAACAGAGACAGATGTAGCCCTAACACTAGATAGAGCACTCAGGAAAGGAAATGAACAGGTGAGTGAAGGAGGGAGAGGTGGGAGCCGCTGGACCTGCCATATCTGCAGGCATCTCATGTGCCTGCCAGTACTGATGACAAACATGGTGGGGCAGCTGTACCACAGCACAGGGTGTTGGCAATGTAAAGTACCGGAAAAACAGTTGGTGGCAGACAATGGGAATACATGTCCCCCAGTGGAGGCGGAGGTGGCAGGATAGTTACAATGATGGGTGGACAGAGGAGTGGTGGTGCCATGCAGATCAGGCACAGGCGAGGCAAGCATGAAGAGGTGCAATGCAGGAAAGGGTAGCAGTGCATGACATGGGGTGGCAGCCTGCACTGGTAGACAGGACTCTACACAGCTGACAGACGCAGACAGACGGACCGAGGGAATGTTGGCAATTGTGGAGAGGGTATTATGGGCTGGAAGCACAGATCTGCAAAAATATGACCTCTACAGGCATGCACACTATTTGAGAAGGACAGGCATGAGAGGAGGGAACAATAAGGAACTGAACCCATGAATGCTGCCAAGAATGGCAGTGTACTAACCAGTAGGCTATACCTCCATGGTGTACGTCACAGCAATGTCTGGGTATAGAAGGACTGCAGGTCACCGCACAAACTGTCTGCTCTGAGTGCCAGGATAGGGTAACCCCACCAGTACCCATGATGCAATGCACATGCTGAATAGCAGTCAACAGCTGATCACCAAATGGGGTCTGCACCTCTCCGGTACCTCAGCTTGGAAAGATGAACTGACAGTGCGTGATACTGGCACAGAGTAGCTACAGACCATGCCATTGTGCAGGTTCTGTGCTCACCCTGAGGGATAGGATGGGTGCCCAGCACTAGGCCCAGAGTACATGTGGTGCTAGAGATAGGTCCTGCTGTACATCCCCATCACTACCAGTGTGTGACAGGTGTTCCTTGCTGTGCAGCCAAAGGTAATTTGGTGTCCATCTGTATCCTGCAGTCACATGTGGCCCTGTCGGACCAGACACAAGCCAGATTGGTGTGTACCCCTTGTTAGGGTCTGCCCTGGGGAAGCAATCTCCATCCTGTTTGTATAAGACAGCCCTCCAGGGTTGGTGGGCCAGAGCCATACCTATGACTGGGGCAGGGGCAGAGCAGCAGCAATTCTGGGGTTAGGTCTGGAAAACCCCAACTGCCTCCCATCACTGTCTGCCAGTCATCAGCAGACAGCACCTTATAGGTGTTCTGACCATGCACAGTCTAACTGCAGACAGCCAACTAGACAGTTCATAGTGTATGCTCACAAAGGAACTATGTGCAGCAAGCAGGCATCTCAGTGATTGGGACCCCAGCACTGGGGAACACAAATATATCACTGGAGGCAGATAGTGTAGCGCACTATGTAGGAACCTAGACCTGCCATGGTCACTGCTCGGTCAGAGTGAGTGCCCTCCCAGCATGCCATGCTGTGGCCACCCTGTCCATGCAGGTGGTGGTCAGGCACTACAGTGTCCCAGCTATTGCCCCACACCCTGTGAAGATGCATCCTGGCCAATCTGCCCTGTCTGGGCCATACCCAAAATACCTTGCTCCTCATTATGCACCTATTCAGGCTAACGCTGGTAACAGTGGGACATTTTGGGCCCAGTGAAGGGTGGGCAGCCACAGAACAATGGATAGACATACACACATGCTCACTCCTATTGCAGCATTGTACAAAGATAGGGGTGGTTGACAACCCTGCTCGCCACACTGGTCCTGATCACAGTGCCGACATTGCTAAACTGTGCAGGGGGTAGTACGAGTAGTAGTGCTCTGGTGATAACTTCAGCTCAATGCTGGGGCCAACAGCCTGACTCTCCATGCATCTTTGGATTGTGGAGCCTGAGTGGGTGGGTGTTTGTACCCATGTTCGCCGCTGCTTTGGGCTTTGCACATGTTGCTGTTGTATCTGCATTGTAAGGTAAAATATAGGGACATGCTCTGCAGGAACCACAGCTGGGGCTTGAACCTGTGACCCTCTGCTTCTGGACACACTGGCTGGGTGTACTACACCACACTGTTGCCACAGATGCACAATAGTCCCTGGGGCTACCTGTACGTTTCCTCAGCCAGACTTTGTATATTGCACTGCACACCACGTACTGATGCAGGGCATGGCCTAGGTCCACTGCAGGGAGGTGGCACTGCCCCCTCCAGCACAGGCACACACCCCCCTGCCAAGCTGACATGGCCAATTGCTATTGGTGCTGGTAGTGTGCAGTCCCAGGCCAACCACTGTGTAGGTAGGTGCCCACCTAGGAAGCGGATTCCAGGGTGGGGGGGCATACATGGACATCCTCCCATCCCCCCCATCACCGCCTACCAATATTATGTCCCTTCCACATGGGGGCGGGATGGCTGGGGGGATGTCAGGTCAGTGCCCTAGCAACTATTGGCTAGGGTGAACCAGGTAGATATAGGTGGATTGTGTTTGGCTTTGGTCAGCTGCTGTCTTGCTGATTTCCGGTTTCTATGTTCCTATGTGCCACCTAGGCACCCGCCTGGTCCACCCTGTGCCCCAGCTGCCCATGCTACATGTCCCGCCTGCGGCCCCCTATGCCCCTTTTGCACCATAGCCATAGTGGCCATTCATACTTTGGCACTATGGTGTTGCTGAAAATGGAGCACTACTATCACATTTCTTGGGCTCCCTGCCTAGGCTGTACATTGCTGACACTTAAATGGTTTCTCTCTCCTGCAAATGTGCATCTAATGGCAGGTTTTCATTCGCGGTAGGATTCAGCCCTTCAGTTCAGCGCATTAGTGTGAAAGGGGCCTCTCCCCGCCCACTCTCTGCCCATTGACCCCTTCTCTCCGCCCTCTCTCCACCTTCTGCGGTGTTTACCACAGCCAGGGATGTTAACGATCATTAAGTAACGTTAACACACGTTAACGTTACCTAACGATCATTAACATTACATAACGCGCGGTATGTAACGTTACCGCAGTTTAGTAAACATACCCCTAAGTCTCCCATCTTACTTTTAGGGCTTCTAGCATTTGTATAGAGACATTTCAAGGTATGTTTGAATTTACAACCTTCTTAGTAGTTGACAGAGATAATTTGCAACCTTTCAACTCTTTCTGTTCTTTATTTATAAGCACTTTAGTTGTTTTACCCTTTATTGCAACCTCTCAATCAGGATGCCCTAACTTCCACATTTTGATAGTATCCTTCAAAGAAACCATGCACTCCTTAGTGACTGTCAGCTTTCTCCCAAGATGGTGCAAATTATTGCATAGATAGCCTTCATTAATTATTTGGAAGTCTTAGCTATCCAAACTTTAAAAATCTTTCTTACAAGGTGCCTACTCGATTCCCCACCCCTCCTTAACTTTACAGCTAAGCCATTACGTAAAAGCTTTATCAGGACCAGACTCGGTGCTTACACTGCACTTATTCATGCTGCCATGCGAAGAGTCTGGCTTCAAATCTGGGTCATGTTTTTTAATCTTGGCGGTAGGGATACTGCAGAGGAAGCATTCATAGCTTGTGGGGGAAAGAAATTCCAGCTATAAGACAATAATGATAGAGTGTTAAAAGGGGAACTAAGAGGGGACAAGGCCACAGTGGAGAGACGGAATGAATTCTTTGCTTTGATCTTTACTGAGGAAGATGTAGGGATGTTACCCATGATTGAAATGATATTTAAAGGTGATGCCGCAGAAAGAAATATCAATACACCAGGAAGATGTATTGCAACTATTTGATAACCTGAAAAGTAGCAAATCACCCGGACCAGAAGGTATACATCCAAGGGTGTTGAAAGAACTGAAATATGAGATTGAAGACCTACTATTAGTAATCTGTGAACTATCATTAAAATCATTTGTAATACCTGAAGACTGGAGAATGGCCAATATAATGCTAATTTTTAAAAAGGGTTCCAGGGGTGAACCGGGAAACTAGAGACTGGTGAGCCTGACGTCAGTACCAGGAAAAATGGTAGAAACCATTATAAAGAACAAAATTACTGAACTGCAGATAGTCATGGCTTAATGGGAGACAGCCAACATGGCTTTAGCCAAGGAAGGTCTTGTCTTACTAATCTGTTATGTTTTTTTGTTGGTGTGAATAAACAGGTAGACAAAAGTGAGTCAGTTGATATAGTGTATCCGGATTTTCAGAAAGCCTTTGACAAGAGCCCTCATGAGAGACTCTTGGCAAAATTAAAAAGTCATGGGATAGGAGGCAGTGTACTATTATGAATCAGGAACTAGTTAAAAGATAGAAAGCAGAGGATAGGGCTAAATGGTCAATTTTCCCAATGAAGAAAGATGTATAGTGGAGTACCTCAGGGATCTGTGCTGGGTCCACTGCTTTTTAACATATTTGTAAATGACCTGGACATGGGAAGAACGAATGAGGTAATCAAATTTGAAGATGACACAAAACTAT
Organism: Ichthyophis bannanicus; assembly: GCA_033557465.1. Lineage (NCBI taxonomy): Eukaryota > Metazoa > Chordata > Amphibia > Gymnophiona > Ichthyophiidae > Ichthyophis > Ichthyophis bannanicus. The sequence continues at coordinate 1,385,685,505 of CM066032.1, read as the reverse complement.
TCAAAGTTGTCAAAACCCAAGAGGATTGTGAAAAATTGCAAGAGGACCTTGATAAATTGGAAGAATGGATGTTCAAATGGCAGATGAAATTTAATATAGACAAGTGCAAAGATAGTCACCTAGGAAAGAACAATACAAATTATGGTTACACAGTGCAAGGTTCCATATTAGGAACCACCACCCAGGAAAAATATTTAGGCGTTATCGTGGATAGCACATTGACACCTTCTGCCCAGTGTGCAGCGGCAGCCAAGAAAGCAAATAGAATGCTAGGTATCATAAGGAAAGGAATGGAGAATAAAACAAAGGATATTATAATGCCTCTGATTCGTTCCATGATGCGACTACACATTGAATATTGTTTACAATTCTGGCTGCTGTATCTTAAAAAGGATATAGCATTATTAGAAAAGGTACAGAGAAGAGCCACCAAAATGGTAAAGGAGATGGAAGGATACCCCTATGAAGAGGCTAAAAAGATTAGGGCTCTTCAACCTGGAAAGGAGACTGCTGAGGAGAGATATGATAGAGATCTATAAATTAATGACTGGAGTGGAACGGATAAACATACATCGATTGTTTATGCCATCAAAATATAGAAAGACTAGGGGACATGCAATGAAGCTACAGTGTAACCTATTTAGGACTAATAAGAGTAATATTTTTTCACAACACATAATCAAACTCTGGAATTCCTCACCGGAGGATGTAGTAAAAGCTGTTAGTACCTTGGTTTAAAGCTGTTAAACCTTGGTTAAAGCTGTTAAACCTTGGTTTAAAAAAGGTTTGGACAAGTTCCTGCAGGAAAGGTCCATAAACTATTATAATAATAATGAGGAATGGAAAATAAAACAAAGGATATTATAATTATTATAATTATTAAAGGGGACCCGGGAAATCCACTGCTTACCCCAATACAAGCATTGTGGAACCTGTGTATCATTTGGAGAAACTGCTAGGTACTTGTGACCTAGATTGACCACTGTTGGAAAGATGATACTCAGCTTGATGGACCTTGGTCTGACCCAGTATGGCATATCTTATATTCTTTACCTAATAATTAAACTTCGAGCCCATGATTGTAGGATTCTGGAAGAAACCCTGGTGCATAGTCCCTGGTGCTGCAAAGACTGACCTAAAGAAAGTTAGGAGGCATTCTAGAAGAGAGAGAAAAAATATCTAAGGCGCTTGCAAATGAAGGCTTAAGGTGCCAGATCCCAGCCACATTTGCGACTGAACTGAAAGCCCAAAAGAGCAGAAGGAAATTCCAAGGCCCAAAATAAAAATACCTTATTCCATCTCCTAAGGTCTCGCTAACTGCGTTATTTATACTCCCACGACCATCTGCCAGTATCATATGGTGATTCTAGTACAAGTGTAGATATAAATAAACTAGGCTACCTGCACTCCCACAGACCAAAAGTCTTAATTATAATAGTTATGCAACAAAGTAAAAATCAAAATGTTTCAATACAAAATTGTATCTTACTTGAATAGTTAATATTACAGGAAATAAGAAAGGAAATTGTAGATTTCTTAACAGTTGTTAGAAAGGGTACAGTATTTCAGCTAAAGTTTAATATTTAGTTGGTTTGATTAACCACAAAACACTAATCACAGTTCATCTGAAGAACACAATTTGAATACAGAAAACATGGTAATTCTCCTAACCTCATGCCATGCTATTATAAAAACCTGCAGGTGCTAATCTGTGGCTTCTGAGTGGGCACATTTCTCTTCTTAGGCTATACTCTGAGCCTCGGTTTTTAAAGTGCTACTTTTAGATGTAGTGAGGAAATGCAATTTTCAGACATCAAATTTATGCATGTAAGTCACCATTTACCTAAATAAATGGCTTTGAAAACTGCTCTTTTAACATACAGAACTATTTTACACTCCAGAATAATCTAGTTTTCCAACATTTCAGGTGTATCTGGATATATTTTTTATTTACTTATGTTTCATTGTTTTCTTCATGTCAGCTTTTTCCTCTTTTATGTTCATTCTTTTTTCTACTTCTTTATCTTATATCTTCTCTTACTACAACCTGTTTTATTTGCTCTAAAGGTGAGAATATTCTTACCTGCTTTCATCCTCTTGTTCCTTTTTCCTTTCATATACGACTCTTCTCTTTCTATCCTATGTGATTCCTCCTTCAGGTTTTTTTTTCCCCCTCTAGTCTCTCAATCATCCATCTCCCAGCATGAGAGTTCTTATCATCCAAGAAAGCATACTGAGGTTTGAAGAGGATAAACCAAGAATCCCAGGAGGGGAAAGAGGAACCTGAGGTGTTCAGCCCAGAAGAGGATCCTTCACAGGATCCACCTTTGTCCCTGTGCAGAAAGAAAACGCTGCTTGTGAGCATGAGAAACAGTATGTCATATTGAGCAGCCAGGTTAAAAAGAGGTTAGCCTTATGGTAAAGAAGAAGGGGGTAAAGCCTGTGTCCCAAGGAAGAAAGAAGCCAGCTGTTGAGAGAGAGTGAGTGAGGTACTTCCAAGATAAGAAGCAAAGAACTTCCCATCAGGGCACATTACAAATACAAGAAGAGAAGGAGGAGTTCCAAGGTTCATTCCTCAAACAAACCACCAGCACCAGCATCAAAACGCTATCGCCAGTTCAACAGAGAAGAGATCTTAGAGAGAGCACAACCTCTCCACAATACACATGGACTGAATCTTGATGACATGGTTTCCACATGGAACTCATGCCTCAATGCTGCAATTGACCCTCCCGCCATTGATGCTTCACAAAACAAGAGGAAGAAGGCACCTTGGTACTCGCCCGAGCTCAAGACCTCCCTCCGACAACTCCGACAGCTAGAGAGATGCTGGCGCCGCTCAAGATCTACCGAAAACCAAGAAGCTTACTCTGCCCATCTGTGCACCCATCGAACAGCAGTTTCGAGGAAAATGAGGCAATACCACGCTGAGGTTCTACAACGATCCCTGAATAAGCCACACGAGCTGTTCAACATTGTCAAATCCTTAGCTAAGGAACCCTCTACTGATCAGGCAAACCAACCAGACCCACAGAAATATGCAGACTACCTGCAAGCAAAAACAAACCAGGCCACCCTACCCGCTAGCTCTGGGTTGCCAGACATGAAGCCGGCCCTTTCCCCCCCACCCTCACCCACACAAGTATTGACAGTTACCCTAAGTACCATCTCCACCTTTGCTACCCCAACTAAAAGAGAAATACAAGACATCATCATGAATATAAACACCACCACAGCACCAAACGACCCATGTCCAGCATTCTGGATAAAAACCCTACATACTGAGCTCAGTACCTTCCTGGCTAAACTGATTGGAACCTCATTCCAGACAGGCATCTTCCCCCGAAGCCTAAAACAAACCTCAATTAGACCACTTCTCAAGAACAATAAACTTGACCCCACAAAGATGGACTCATACAGACCCATCTCCAGCATACCGCTTCTAGCTAAAATCTCGGAGAAAATAGTCCACCGTCAACTGAGCCAACATATTGAGGATAATTCACCCCTTGATCCCTGCCAGCACGGGTTTCGTGAGCAACATGGCGTGGAAACCCTATTAACAATCCTATTCAGCACTCTGATAACAGGTCTAGATAATGTCAAACAAGGATTCGCCCTCACCTTTCTCGACATTGCGGCGGCTTTTGACTCCGTCAGCCATGATCTACTGCTGTCCCGCCTTGTCGAAAAGGGAATCTACGGCACCGCCCTTGCATGGTGTACCTCATACCTAAATGACAGATGGCAGCACGTCCGCTCCGGTACCTCAACTTCCACCCCATTCCCACTAACGAAGGGCATCCCTCAGGGTTCCTCACTCTGCCCTATTCTTCAACGTCTATATGCAGCCTATCTGCTCCGTCATCAGGTCTTTCGGTATAAACTGCCTAATTTATGCCGATGATGTCCTCATGTTCACCCCAATACATACTGATCACCCAGATGTATCCCGATTAGCCTCATGCTTCAACGCAGTCACAGACTGGCTACACTCTCAGAAGCTCAAAATCAACCTTAAAAAGACGGAGGTACTTTTCATCAGCAGAGACCAAGCATTCACCCCGCCACCTTCATTGAAAGTACATGATGCCGAACTTCTCACGAAGACAATGATCCGTTACCTTGGAGTGATGCTAAACCAACATCTCAACTTAAACGCCCAGATATGCAACATCTCAAAAGCAATTTACCACAAAATCAGAATGCTACGTCACATCAGACCGCCGCTTGAGCCAGAAGACTTTCGGACAGTCTTTCAGTCACTGGTGATGCCCCACTTCGACTATGCGAACTCCATTCTCCACGGCCTTCCGAAGTGCACTCTACAACCTCTGCAGCTAGCAATGAACACTGCAGCCCGAACCCTTCACCAAGCATCTAGAAGGGAGCACATCACCCCTATCCTGAAAACGCTACATTGGCTCCCAGTACGCTACAGGATCACCTTCAAAATCTTAACAATAACATTCAAAGCCATCAATAAATACACGGCCAGCGCCCTCTCTGAACTTATCCAATTCACCCCCCCCCCAACAGACTGAGAAGATCTGTCGCCACCAACTCCTTAATACTCCCGAAAACCATCACCAAATGCAACAAAGCCTCTAGAGACCGCGCCTTTGCTCTATCTGCACCTTCATGCTGGAACAACCTACCAACCAACATCCGTGCCATAAACAACCTTCACCAATTCAGAAAGGCTTTGAAACACTACCTTTTCCTTCAATGCTTTCCCAACCTTGAAGACATTACGTAGCCACATCTCATCCATACCCAACATCCATCGAACAGTCACCCCAGTCACCTTCTCCGACCCTCCAACCCCCCTTTCCTGGTTAGTCACCCGACCAACCTCGACTCTACACATCACAGCGACCTTTAAATAACATGCATAGATATATATATATTGAAGAGTTATGTACATAGTTTTACCTGTTCTTCAAGTTTAAATTCCTTGTTTTACTGTAAGCCCAATGTAGACCCCCACACTGGACATTTATGTTACTTGTGAACCGCGCTGATGTTAAATAGTGCGGTATATAAAAAATGTTAAATAAATAAAATAAATAAATAAGGTGGAGCTTACCAGGAGAAAGGGAGTGCAGAGTCTGAGCGCCAGAATAAAGAGGAGTTTAAGCCACAAGGACAGACTTCCAGCAATTTCAGATTTTTCTTTCCTTTAAAGTATGTCTCCCACCTGAGTGTCTATGATTGTTTTCTTACTTTTGCATTAAATTGTCGTTTTATCCTATTAATGAGGTGGTTGGTCTATGTGGAGAGGAAAATGGTGAGTAGGATCACTATGACGGCCTAGAATGCACATGCATAAGTAATGGAATGGGCTGGTGCAGGGCTTATCTACCAGCCATCAACTTTTGATTTGTCCACTCTCAAAGCTCTCATAGACATCATGGTGAGTCAGGTTGTAGGAGATGTAGCAGGAACCTGGAAACTTTGGAGAGACATAAGTTATCTCTCCCTGTGTGTTACAGACCACCTGCATGTTTAGTGAATGAAATGCCTTTCTGTTGCAGTAGGCAGCCTCCCCAATGTCCACATGTGCAATCAATGACCCCCAATACAAATGGAAATCTGGCCATCTTATGGAATTGGATCATGGTTTGCTACCTCTTGCCACATGGTCTTCAGTAAGGCTACATATTCTTCAATGTGAGTTAGAAAGGCTCTCAAAGAAGTATTCTGTGATCGGACTGACTGGCCGAGACCCACAGTGGTGCCCAACAGAGACTGGAAACTGTCAATGGTTAGGAAGGTGAGGGCTGTTGTGATCTTGAGATGGATAGGCATGGACTGGCCCCTCTGTGTAGTGGAGTGAAGGGGCAGCTCTAGCTCCTGGCTGAGATGGTAGATGGTTCCCTTATCAAAATGGAACCTAGTAAGGCACTGCTCAGCCATGAGGTACGTGAAGTGGGTTTTGGACCAGTAGACCCTCTGATACTGGTGCCTCTTGTTGGCTCTTCTGTGCTCCCTGTGGGCCTCATGCAGCAGGGCCAGCACAAACCATATGTTCATATCACTTATGAAGTGGAGTGGAGGAGTGGCCTAGTGGTTGGGGCAATGTACTTCAGGGCAGAAGGTCAGGGGTTCAAATCCCACTAGAGGACAGCAACTTTGGGCCAGAAGGACTGGGGTTTCTAGTCCCACAGGTGCTCCTTGTGGACCTGGGCAAGCCACTTAACCCTCCATAGCCCATGTTCCCTGTAAAATAGTTATCTCCATGTTATAATGCCCTGTTCAATGTAATTTCAGTTTGTTCAATGTAAACCGCACTGATGCAGAATAGCACGGTATATAAGAGAATGTAAATAAATAAATTTATGGCTCCTGCTTCTCTCCACCAGCACCCATTGATGCCTACCACCAGCACCCATAACACTGCACATGTACCTCCACACACATTCACACACACACAGACATCAGTGAACCACACCGAAACACAGATGATTCGGAAAACACTGGGGCACACACAGATAGGCAGCAGGAAACCACACAGAACACAGAGGCCACAGGAAACACCGAGAAACACACAGAACATAGGCACCAGGCAACTGAGCAACAGGAAGTAGGTCACTAGAGGTTTGTGACTGGCACAGCTAGGGGGAGGAAGAGATCAGTGAAGGGGAATCTACAGGATCTTGACAAGGAGGGAGGATAGGTTTGAGAAAGGCACAGGATAGACTGCAGGGAAACACATGGTAGCTCAAAGACACCCACATGAATACAGATGACAGTCAAGCCAAAAAGTCACAAGCCAAGCTCCTCTAATCACCAACACTACAAGCAGATCCAAAAGACAGCAAATGCCATCCTTATTCATGATCTATAGCAGGTATAAATTGGCACATTTAGAAAATCCATCTTGCATATCGCCAGCCTATGTGAAAAAGTGGAAGGAAGTCCAAAAAACTGCTAGCATGGTTTAAAGGTGAGGTCAGAGAGGCTGTTGTTGCCAAAAAAGCATCTTTCAGGAAATGGAAAAAAGAGCCAAACGATGAAACCTGGAAAAAGTACAAGCACTGGCAAGTCAAATGCAAGGTATTGATAAAGCAGGCAAAGAGAGAATTTGAGAAGAAGCTTGCTGCGGAAGCAAAAATGCAAAATAAAGATTTTTTCAAGTACATTCGTAGCAAAAAACCTGTGAGAAAGTCAGTTGGTCCATTAGATGATAGAGGAGTTAAAGGGGCACTAAGAGGCGACAAGGCGATAGAGGAGAGACTGAATGAATTCTTTGCTTCGGTCTTTACTGAGGAAGATGTAGGGATGTTACCCATGACTGAAGTGGTATTTAAAGGTGCGGAAGAATTGAAGGAAATATTGATACATCGGGAAGATGTATTACAACTATTAGATAAACTGAAGAGTAGCAAATCACCTGGGCCGGATGGTATACATCCAAGGGTGTTGAAAGAACTGAAATATGAGATTGCAGACCTGCTATTAGTAATCTGTGAACTATCATTAAAATCATCTCTAATACCTGAAGATTGGAGGATCGCCAATGTAACACCAATTTTTAAAAAGGGTTCCAGGGATGATCCGGGAAACTACATACCAATGAGCCTCACATCAGTACCGGGAAAAATGGTAGAAACCATCATAAAGAATAAAATTACTCAGCATGTAGATAGTGATGGCCTAATGAGAGACAGTCAACATGGCTTTAGACAAGGAAGATCTTGACTTACTAATCTGTTATCTTTTTTTGAAAGTGTGGATAAACAGGTGGACAAAGGTGAGTCGGTTCATATCATGTATCTGGACTTTCAGAAAGCCTTTGACAAGGTCCCTCATCAGGAACTGGTTGAAAGATAGAAAGCAGAGGGTTGGGCTAAATGGCCAATTTTCGCAGTGGAGAAAGGTGAGTAGTGGTGTACCCCAGGGATTTGTGCTGGGTCCGCTGCTTTTTGACATATTCATAAATGACCTGGAAAGTGGAATAACGAGTGAGGTTATCAAATTTGCAGATGACACAAAACTATTTAAAGTTGTTAAAACCCAAGAAGATTGTGGAAAATTACAAGAGGATCTTGATAAATTGGAAGACTGGGCATAAAAATGGCAGATGAAATTTAATGTGGACAAGTGCAAAGTTTTGCACCTAGGGAAGAACAACCCAAACTATGGTTACACAATGCAAGGTTCCACATTAGGAACCACCACCCAGGATAACGTTAAAATCCTCGGCCCAGTGTGCAGCGGCAGTCAAGAGAGCAAATAGAATGCTAGGTATCATAAGGAAAGGAATGAAAAATAAAACAAAGGATATTATGATGCCTCTATATCGTTCCATGGTGAGACCGCACCTTGAATATTGTGTGCAATTCTGGTCGCCGTATCTTAAAAAGGATATTGCGTTATTAGAAAAGGTTCAGAGAAGAGCCACCAAAATGGTAAAGGGGACGGAAGGATACTCCTATGCAGAAAGGCTAAAAAGGTTAGGGCTCTTTAATCCTCAACCGTCAACTCAGACACCCTACATGTTCTGCCCGATATCATATCCGTCAAATCCAGTACTAGCCGCCGAGCATACTCTTATTCTGCCCCGACCCTCTGGAACCAACTACCGCCTGAGCTAAGAGCGACCAAAGACCTTATTGAGTTCAGGAAAAATCTAAAGACACATCTATTCCAGTGTTATTAGAATTTGATGTAAATCCCAGGAGACTACAAGATGTCACAATTTGCAACATGAATTCTGTTATGTAAAATGTACATATGTAAATTTCTGACTCCTCTCTTATGACCTTATTACTGTGTGCGTGCTCTCCTTTCAAATCAATGTGTTGATACTCTGAAATTTCTGTCTTGATTTGGCAATTTTCAATCTGTAATCAAACCGCTGCTGATCGCTGGAAGTAGCGGTATACAAATGTATTCTAAATAAATAAGTAAACCTGGAAAAGAGACGACTGAGGGGAGATATGATAGAAGTCTATAAATTAATGAACGGAGTGGAACGGGTAAACGTAGATCGATTGTTTATGTTATCTGAATATAGAAAGACTAGGGGACATGCAATGAAGCTACAGGGTAAACTATTTAAGACTAATAAAATATTTTTTCACTCAACGTGTAATCAAACTCTGGAATTTGTTACCGGAGGATGTAGTAAAGGCTGTTAGTGTAGCTGGGTTTAAAAAAGGTTTGGCAAGTTCCTGGAGGAAAGGTCCATAAACAATTATTAAGAAGGGACCCAGGATATCAATGCTTGACCCAGTACAAGCATTGAGGAACCTGTGTCTTTTGGGGAAACTGCTAGGTACTTGTGTCCTAGATTGGCCACTGTTGGAAACAGGATACTGGGCTTGATGGACCTTGGTCTGACCCAGTATGGCATATCTTATGTTCTTATGTACGTCATAGAGGTGCAGGTGCCAGCACTGCCCAGGCTATTTAGCAAAACACCCCTCCTATGAAGACATGCAAAGATCAGCATGTCCACCACAAAAATGTGCATCTCACGACCTTTCTAAAATTGTATTTTAGACATGGGCGCTGCACCCATATTTAAAACACAAATAGGGCTTCTAAAATAACCCCCATAGAGGGTCATTCTAAAAGGTTTAGTTGTGGTTTGGAGATTTGCAGACACACACTGTGTACATCAAAATCACAGACATGTCTCCATAACCATTCCACAAATGCCATTTGCAGACGTTTCCAATACAGGGACATTCAAGTAGGCAAGGGGGTGTGGCAGAGGCGTATCTGGGGAAGGTCAATGGACTTACATGTTCCTGTTCGATCCTAGAAGCAGCAGAGCAGTCTGCAGGCACATGCATGTCTATTCCTGCTCCAGGGACAAATAGGCATCAGGAAAGTGTTTGTTTTCACTTTAAAAAAAACTAAAGATAGAGAATTAAGTGATTCGCTTTAGATTTCAAAGTCCTAAACTGGGATTTGAACCCTGACCAACCAGTTTTTCAGCCAGCATTCTAACCATGATGCTATTAGACATCTTGGTTCAAAAATGCTCTCCTGGGGACATCTATATAGACATTTGATACACGTTCGTATCGGGCACATCCACTTTTCTGGAATAGTGCCTGTACTTGCACATACCTGCCTTTCTTTTTGGATGTTCTGGCTTTGATGTTCCAGATTGCACTTGGATGTCCCATTTCAAATGTGAATCATAGTGTATTTAGACTTTCAAAAAGTATTTGACAAACTCCCACACGAGACACTCCTGAGGAAATTAAAGTGTCATGGCATAGGAGGCAATGTCCTATTGTCGACTGTAAACTGAGAGTTAGAAAACAGAGAGTAGGATTATAATGGTCAATTTTCTCAATGTAGGAAGGTGGAGTACCCCAGGGATCTGCTTTGTAACATATTATAACAAATTTGGAACTGGGAAGTAGTGAAAAGATTAAAGTTTCAGATGGCACAAAATTATTCAAAGTTATTAAATCACGTGGATTGTGAGAAATTGAAGAAGGACCTTGTGAGACTCACCTAAATGGCAGATAAAATTCAGGGGAGTAGTTACTAACGGGCATTAAGGGAATAAAGCACAATATTTGGCCCTTAACTCATGTTAAAGGACAATAATGTGTATTATTCATCATGCACAATTTGCCACCACATTGTACATTTAATAATAATGAGATGCAAAGTTGGCATTGCTTTTCAGTAGAAAACATCGGGCCACTAACACATCAAGATACCTGATGGAGGACAACCAGGATCTGAATTAGGCTTGCTAAATGTCTCTGATAATATGCTTAGACATGGTTTCACAGAATTCCTAGCATAAGAATATGGCAAAAGAAAAGTCTTTGAAGTAAATCCGTTCAGCAGGAGTCAATAGATTCACAAGGCAAAAAATCAAGTTGGCATTTTCCATAGAGCTCCAGACCAAGCAAGCTTTGAGCCACTCAGGAACCAGAAACAAAGATCAGCAGCAATAGAAGACACAATTAAAAGCAAGCTGGTTAGAACCTACCCCATAATACCTATGAGCTCTTCCTATAAGATGCCTGCCTTCTAATCCAAAAATTGCTGGATTGAGGCCAGCCTTTGACTGTGAGAAAAAAAAGCCAGTTGGGTTTTTTATTTGCCTGAAGCCTCTAGTAACCTTTCAGCTATGTTTTTCATTTGTGCAGCAGTCATAGCTGCCTCTTTCATTAACAAAAGTGCCCTAAAATGAACATTTATAAAAAGAAAATGACACAAAATGGAAATTTCCTGAAACAAAACAAAGTGAAACAAACCTGCAAATGCACAGGAAACTAAAAAAATCAAAATATTTTTGCCTGCACACCACTAATACACATGGGAAAAATTAACAGAGGAAACTCAACAACCTACACATGTAAGTGGCAACATTTCAGAAAATGCACATGTAAATGTCAACACTTAGACATGTATCTGAGCATTTTAATAGCCTAGAACTGCAGATGCTCTTAATTCATTACAATGGATTTTATCTTTATCTTATTTTAGTTTTAAGGCGGAAATAAACATTTGAGGATAAAAGCGGATAATCCCTCCTGTAAAAGGATGGCCAAAAGGAGAACTTTCCAAATACCTATTTGTCAGGGAGCAGGTGTAAATCTGAACATAGACAATTTTGAACTTCCCTATATGAAATGGGGAATACATATCTAGATTTTTGTCCCACCCAGGCCACACTCCTGAAACCCACTGACATTCCCCCATGCATTTCTGACATGGTACAGTCATTCACCTGTATATTTGACCCTTTCTAAAATGGCTATTTACATGTGGATGTAATTTATGTCTGATTATGCATGTGTAAATTGTGACTAAGAGGCATGTTTACTAAACGGCGGTAATGGACTCCATGTGATATCAGAGCTGCGGATATTTTATGGAGTCCGCTACTAAATTGCGGTAAACGTGAATAACGCGCGTTGTACGATGTTAATGATCGTGCGCACGCTATAGCGCATTAACGATCGTAAACGCGCTATAGCGCGCGCTAACGAGCATAATGCTCCGCGGCGCGGTAAAACACCGCAGAAGGTGGAGAGAGGGCGGAGAGAAGGGGTCAATGGGCGGAGAGTGGGCGGGGAGAGGCTCCCTGCACACCAACGCTCTGAATTTCAGAGCTGAATTCCAACGCGAATGAAAACCTACCGGTAAAAGCACTTTAAAGGGGAGAGAAACCATTTACGTGTCAGCAATGTACAGCCTAGGCAGGGAAACCAAAAAAAGGTGATAAGTGTGATACATGTGCACAGAACAAAAGGGCACAGAAACACCGAAAATGACCCCAACGAACTGGAAAAAAACAACAACCAAGCTGGCCAATAGTGGTAGCAATGAGAAACATCAACCCCCCCCCCCCAAGTAAGCTCCATAGAACAGATATAATTCGTGGAAGGGTCCATACTTCGTCCCCATACAAGGTGCATGGGCCACAGTGAAATAGCGCTGCTCAGGGATTTCCCCACCATCGGACAGGGTTCCTATGGCGTGCACATGTCCCACAACATCATGGCGGGCATGTCAGAATGGGCAACCGGGCAGATGCTGGAAAAGGGGATACAGAGGGCTGTAGGCGGCACATGCAGTGGCGCAGCTGGGCCACAGTGGGGACTAGGGTGATGCTCAGTTGGCCCATAGGAATGCGTAAACAGTAGAGCCAGACAGCAACTGATGAGGGCTCAACATGGGCACGAGTGTGTTTCCCAAAGCGTCACAGGGGAGAGTACCCAACAGCAACCCCCAAGGGCACGGAACACCGGCAGGCGGGGCTGGGGGGGAGCGTGGACGTCTATGCAGGCACCCCTACCCCAGAACACGCACCATAGGCAGCCGCCTACCTGCACACTGGATGGCCTGAGACCGCGCACCACCAGCTCCACCAGCAGAAGGGCATGTCAGCATGGTGGCTGAGGGATACTGGTGGTGGAGGGGGCAGTGGCAGCTGCCCGGAGCAGACCGTGGCCTAGCCCTGTGTAGGTGGGTGCCATGCACTGCAACAGACAGGCCCTGTCTGACCAACAGTCATGGTATCACCAGGGAATGCACCATCTCTTTGAGAACATGGTGGTGCAGTGCACAGAACCACTGTATTCAGAAGCAGAAGGTCACAGGTTCAAGTCTCAGCTGTGGTTTCCGCCAACCCAGTCCTCATATTTTACCCACTACTATAAGGTGCTAATATAGGCAGAACCGTTCTTGCAGATGACGTAAACATGCCCAAAACCCCAACATTTTACCCTACAGAGCACAGACACCATAAACATGCACATTACCTAGAGCAGAGCCTCCCAAATGCAGTCCTGGAGGGCCAAACACCATTCCAGTTCCATGCTGCCTCTGATAAAGATGCCTGTGCTGCATTTCTATGCGCCACCCCCATGGTATGCAGATGTATCTCAAGCATATTCATGAGGGACAGCATGAAAACCCGAACAGTGTTTGGCACCGCAGGACTGGAGTTGGGAACCTCTGCCGTAAAGCAGCATCCAACAGGGGCAAATACACCCGCACCCACAGGCCCCATTATCCACAGCCTTCTGGAGAGGCAGGACTGTGGGCTCTTTGTGCATCTCCCAATACTAGCACTTGCATACCTTAGTAATGCCACCCTAAACCGGGGAATATGGTACACATCTATCAAAAGGTTGCTAGGATTACTGGCAGATAGCAATTCCTAGGTTAGGTACAAGTGTCTGAGTGAGCTGCATCATAGCAACCTTTCTGATGTATGTGGAGTGTGCTACAGGTCATGTGTCTGACAGTGTTTACCAACCTGGGGAGTGACTCCTACAGTATTGCGTACCATAGCCATGCCTGCACTGTGCTCAGGACTTGTGTGGTGGCCTGGGCTGCCCAACACCTCTATAGTTGCACAATGCTGGCATAGGTGTGGGGAGTGTGTGTCTGTCTATCCAGTGTGTGGTGGCTTCCAACACCCTCCACAGCCCACACTGCTAGCACTGTTCCCAGTATTGGCCTGCCAATGTGCATAATGAGGAGCAAGGTACTGTGGGAATAGCCTGGATAGGGTGGCCTGGCCTGGCCGCATCTGCGCTGGGCATAGGGCAATGGCTCAGACATTGTAGTGCTCGGTACCACCTGCACAGACAGAGTGGCCACAGCATGTCCTGCTGGGAGGTCACTCTCACCCTGACTGAGTAGTGACCACGGCATGGCTAGGTTCCCCCATAGTGCTATATATGGGTTCCCTTTTGGGGCCCAATCACTGACTTATCTGCTTGGTGTGTATGCTGACATCCCCTAGGGTCTGGGTACATGCATCTCCTCCAGGACCATGCACTATGGACTAGCTGGCGGACTGTCTGCAGCTAGTATGTGTCTTGCTGGAACACCTTGCAGGGTGCAGCGGCTGGAGGCTTGCTGCTGGGGAATGTCAGATAATGGTGAGGGGCAGCTGAGCATATCCAGGACTGCCGTCTGTCCGCTATTGCGTTATGGATGTGTACCGCTCTGTCTGTTCCCCAGCAGGACTGCTGTTGCTGGTCCCCTCTACTGCTGCCATTGCAGGGGCGTAGACTGTGGATCTATTGGTGGGTAACCCTGTTTCCCACCCTAAGCCCCAGAGGGTGGGATGTGTGGTGGTAGATGATCTGCCCATGGGCCCATACACCCCCCCCCCTTCACCTACAGCAGGTAACCTTGGCACCAACACAGGATATTCACTATTCTGAGTGCATCATTGCCCATAAGGACTAGACATGACCGAGACATACAGCAGGGCACAGATATATCCTAGGTGTGTCTAACAGAGCTACCTATCACACACTGATGGGGACCTGCAGCATGGCGTATTTTAGCCATGAAAGGTGCTGGGGGCCCCACCTCAACCTCAGGGTGGGCACTGTACCCGCACAATGTGAGTGTCTGTGGCTACTCTGTGGCAGTGCCACACACGGTCTGTCCTCCCTACAGGGCCGAGGTGCTGTGGGGGTGCATACCCGCTCTTGTGCCCATCTCTTGACTGCTGATTTGCATGTGCAGTGCATCATGGGTACGGGTGGGTTACCCCTATCCTGGTAACCACAGCAGAATGTGGGTGTGGTGCCGTGCAGTCCTCCTGTGGACAGCCAGTTGTTTGTTAGCAGCTCTAGCCCACTGGTTACTTCACTGCCTGTGGAGCCAGAGGTCATGGGTCCTAAACCCACAGTGGGGTTCATCAATAGGGCTGTCTTAGGCATTGTCTGTTTTTATTGTATATTAGTTCTGCCAGCAGGACCACCCTCAGGGTACTGTCCCCTTAGGGTGGTTCATAAGGCGCCTTATAAGGTGCCTTATAAGGTGCCTTATATGGTGTCCTATAGGGGACATTATAGGGTGCCTTGGCAGACAGCGCACTTTATAATGTGCCCTATGGAGTGCCCTCTAGGGTGCTTTATGTGGCACCTTAGGTTACGCCACTGTGAGGGTGTGTTTGCTGGCAGCACTATTCAGGTACAAGTAACCTTCCTCACAGCCCACTACTGAACCCTTTCCAGGCCAAGCCCAATACTTTCGGGATCCAAACCTCTGCCTATATATTCCTATCAAATGGTATAGCATACATGACCATGCCAGAGGGAACGTCACTATTGGAAAATATTGGATACGACGGGTACAATTTTCCTGACATGTGCAAACATTAACCCAGCTGCAGAATGTGGATTAAAATATTATAGTAGGCCTTCAAAGAGTTACACATGATGCCTCAGCCAGCCTTATTCATTAGGCACACTGGGGAATCGAACCCATGACCCTTGTACCATCAGTCTGTGTAGTAACCACTGTGCTACAGCTCTGTTTCTGTATTTGGGTGTCTGCGCGCTGTCTTAAGCTTGCGTGCCATAGCGTGCGCGCTGTAGCGATCGTTGCTGCGCGGCGCGCACTAACACGCGCACCTGCGCATTATCGGTTACGATGTACCGCCCATGTCCTTTTATGGCTTTCCTTCCACTAACGCGGCTCCTAACGCGAATTGCACTAACGCAGTTTAGTAAACATACCCCTAAGTTTTCTAAAATAACCCCCTTATTGAACAAACCAGATTTCTTTCTTGGGGCTGTGAAGAATATTATTTTACTCTCCAAATTTAGGTCTGGAATAGACCCCTTTTTGATCCTTGTTATATGGCAATGCATAAATTTCTACATTTATTTGTCCATCAGGACGCTGAAAAATAACAGGGTGAATCAAATCCAGAGTGATGCATTCACATGAACTCTTTTTTTAGCAAGTCTTGCTAGCTTGATAGAAAAAAAAAAGCTATGGGCATGTTTACTAAGCTGGGCTAATGGTTAGCTAGGCACATGGTTGAACAACATGGGACCTAGTTACTGTACAAATAGCCTGTGCCAACCATTAGCCCAGCTTAGCAAACATGTATAATAAATTGACATCTAGTTTGGCACTCTGAACTGCCCACTGGTGCGTGGTTTGTAGGTTCTAAGAAAATCAACTCCTGAGAAAATCAATGCAGAATATCCAGGAAAAGGGAGCTACAGGACTGATGCATCAATAAAACAACCATTTCCAAATAACAAAAATAGCATTTATTTTCTGTATGGTAGAGAAAGGCATCACAAGGTATTGCATTTGTGTTGATGCCTTGATGCTTAAATGCAGTAGATGAGTGTTCATTTAAATTAAGAACAAGACATGCCAACCAGATGCAAGACAGAATCTCATTATCCATATCATTATGACATCCTACTGCCTCCCTCCCCCACTTTTTGGGCTAAAATCAGTATGTATATTCAGGCAGTCAAAGATTTGCAAAGACAAACATCTTCAGGCATAAGCTTCATGCTTCACAGTGCAGCTGTATGTTAACACAGCTGCAGCAACAGCTCTAAGTGAAATGGGGACATAAATAGCCATGGGAGAATGCAGAAAAAAGTCTTTGGAAGGCATGGCTTAGGTAAGATTATGCAACCACCAAGCTCATAAAACTGACTAAATGTTTCCTCCTGCAATGTGATTGACCTGACTTGCATAGCTATTGTGCGGCTGTAGCTTCAAATACGATATTAAGGAGACACTGTCCTGTTTATTTTGCTTTACTTTTGCAGAGTTGCCAAGTTACCTGGTCCCATAAGTGAGATTTCATGTTATTCCTGGATTTCTGACAACCTCATCCTGATGTATTATGGAGCCTTCAGCACTGATTCCTATTGATAAAATTACGGACTATAAATATCATAATGAAAACCTGAACTGGCAAAAAAATCTCACTCATGGAACTGGGGAACTTGGCAACTGTGCTTTTGTGAGAGAAGACATAGGGGTATGTTTACTAAACTGCGGTAACGTTATAGACCGCGTGGGTAGGTAACGTTAACGCACGGTAGGTAACATTAATGCGCGTTATGTAACGTTAAAGAGCGGTAACATACCGTTAACGCACGGTAACATTACAACCCGCGCGGAAGCGTTCCGCGGCACGGTAGACACGGCAGAGGGAGGAGAGAGGGCGGAGAGCTGGGGTCAATGGGCGGGGAGTGGGCGTGGAGAGGCTCCCTGCACACTAACGTGCTGAACTGAAGGGCTGAATCCTACCGCGAATGAAAACCTGTCGTTAGATGCACATTTCCAGGAGAGAGAAACCATTTCAGTGTCAGCAATGTACAGCATAGGCAGGGAGCCCAAGAAAGGTGATAGTAGAGCTCCATTTGCAGCAACAGCATAGTGCCCTGATATGAAAGGCCACTATGGTGATGGCGCAAATGAGGCATGGGGGCTGCAGGCAGGACATGCATTGGGGGCTACTGGGGCATGGGGTGGACTAGGTGGTTGCCTAGGAGGCACATAGGAACGCAGAAAATAGACACCAGCAAGACAGCAACAGACCAGGGTCAAACATGCCCATGAGTCTGTGTCCCACAGTGTTCCATCCATGGGACATTACCCAGCAGGAACCCCAAGGGGCACATAACATTGAGAGGCAGTGCCGGGGGAAGCGTGGACAGCTATGTAGGCACCCCTACCCCAGAACCCACACCTTAGGCAGCTGCCTACCTGACCCCTGGATGGCCTAGGACTGCACACCACCGGCACCAACAGCATATGGTCATGGCAGCATGGCAGGGGGGGTGTTTGTGCTGGTGGGAGTAGTGGCATCCACCTGCAGTGGACCTAGCTCATGACCTGTACCAGTACGTGGTGTGCAGTGCAACAGAAGAGGTCTGGCTGGGGAACGTAAGGGTAGCCTCAGGGACCACTATGCTGCTGTGGCAACAGTGTGGTGCAATACACTCAGCCAGTATGTCCAAGAGCAAAAGGTTCAAGTCCCATCTGTGGAACCTGCAGAGCATCACCCCATAGTTTTATCCCACAATGCAGCCACAACAACATGTGCAAACCCCAATGCAGCGGTGCACAGGGGTACAAACACCCACTCACACGGGCTCCACTATCCATAGCCTCATGGAGTGTCAGGCTGTTGGCCCCAGCATGGAGCTGCAGTTATCACCAGAGCACTACTACTACCCCCTGCACAGTTTAACAATGTCGGCACTGTGCTCAGGACCAGTGTGGTGGGCAGGGTTGTCAACCACCTCTATCTCTGCACAATGCTGAGATAGGTGTAGGAGTGTGCGTATGTCTATCCATTGTTTTGTGTCTGCCAACACCTCACTGAGCCCACATTGCTCACACCTTTTCCAGTGTTAGCCTGCAAATGTGCATAATGAGGAGCAAGGTATTGTGGGTATGGCCCAGACAGGGCGGATTGGCCAGGATGCATCTGCACAGGGTGGAGGGCAATGGCTGGGACACTGTAATGCTCGACCACCACCTGCATGGGCAGGGTGGCCACAGCATGTCACGCTGGTAGGTCGCTCTCACTCTGACCGAGCAGTGACCATGGCATGTCCATGTTCCCACTTAGTGCCACACATTATTTGTCTCTAGTGTTACCTGTGTGTTCCTGGTTCTGGGGCCCAATCACAGCACTACCTACTTGGTGTTTGTGCTGTGCATCCCACCTCTGGGTGCACAGGATTCCCCCATGAGCATGCACTGTGGACTGGCTAGTGGGCTGTCTGTAGTTAGTCTGTGCATGGTGAGACCACCCTGTAGAATACTGCAGGTGCAGTCTGATTGTGCTGGTGGATGGCAGACCGTGGTGTGGAGCCTTCTGCTGTCCACCACAAGCAGCACTGCTGGTCTGCAATGGTCACATGTATGGTTCTGGCCCATCAGCCGTGGAGGGCTGTCATCGGCCAGTAGGACTGTGGTTGCTGGTATTACAGCCATTCCTCAGGGTAAAGGCACCTGTCCCACCACATCCTCATCTACAATAGTGGGGATTATGAGCCACTTGGGGTATATTGTGCATACCACTTAGACCCATAGAGGCACTGCTTCCTAAACCTCATGCGAGTCTAGCCCTGCCCCACCCACACATCAAAAACATCAAAAAGGTTAGATAGAATTTGTCACGTTCCTCCTCGCTTCTCACCACCACCAAAATATTGTCTATTAGACAACTTTATGGTGGTGGTGAGAATTGAGGAGGAATGTGACACATTCTATCTACCTTTTTGATGTCTACAACATCTGTACCTTGCCCACTCACAATCTTAACTGACAGAGGTGTAAGGCAGGGGTCTCCAAATCCAGCCCTGGAGTGCCACAAACCAGTCAGGTTGGCAGGATATCTCTAATGCATATATATCTCATGCAGATTCATTAGGGATATCCTGAAAACCTGCAGGGTTGTGGACCTCCAGAACTGGATTTGAGTAGCTCTGTTCTAGGCAGTGGTCATGGGGTTCGATTCCTCGTTGTTCCTTCCTGTCCATGTCTGATGTTTTGCATGCCTGTGACAGTCATATCTTTGCAGATCCGTGCTGCCAGCCCATAATACCCTCACCACGGTTGCCATCACTCCCTATATGGCGTTATAAGGCACCTTACTAGGCACAGTACAAGGCACGTTACAAGGCACATCATAAGGCACGTTACAAGGCACATCATAAGGCAAGTTACAGGGCACAGTACAAGGCACAGTACAAGGCACGTTACAAGGCAAGTGCCTTGTACTGTGCCTACTAAGGTACCTTATAACGTGCCTTATGACGGGCCTTGTAACGTGCCTTATAATGCGCGTTAGCCTAAGGCGCCTTGTAACGCGCGTTAACTGACACAGCTTGCCATAATCATGCACCACCCATTCCCTTATATGGGAATCCAGGGAACCTAACGCGGGGAACATTACCGCAGTTTAGTAAACATACCCCATAGTGTGATTGTTCTTAACTGACAGAATCACTATTGGCAGATTAAATTAGTCAATTCCTTAGAGGCTGCAATGCCTCTTATCGGTCCAATAAAAATTGCCCAAAGATGCTGTTAGATCTCTGAAAAATTGCCTTTTAATAATCCTTATGCTGTTATAATAGAGGTATTAGAAGCTTCAGAAAACTCATATTGCTTGAGCTTGAAGATGACCATTGGAACTCTTGATTTCGTCCTCTTTACAGTAAACACCATGACGTTTGTCACCACCCTTCTTGCTGCACAGCTCTGTGAGTAGTGTGCTGTGGCTTTTTTGGGCCACTTCTAATCCTTCTCATGATTTGCACCTTTGTAGGTGCCTTTAGCTTGTCATTGTACATCTTTTTGGGTGTTCTTCCACCTGTTTTTGTATACAACTCCCATCAATCTGAGTCCAGGAGAGAATAAACCTGGCATGATGGGGAACACTAACAGACTACCATCTTTGACAAGTCTTGAACTTTCTCCTGAAAGTTCTATTATTGTACTTGTTTGGAGGTTCATGTGGGAAAAGTTCAGCTACTGCTATACCTTTGAGTGAACAATGATATCTCCTCAATCAGCAGGGATGAGCATGGAGTCCTGACAAAGAATAAGAAACCCCACCTAGCCAGCCTGATAGTCAAATCAATCCTAGCTCTCATGGGATGACAGATTACCCTCATATCCACCATCATCCATTAATGTACTTGCTGACTATTGGTCTTCTGCCACAAGTATTAGCCTTACTACTACTACTACTACTATTAATCAATTATATAGCGCTACAAGGCATACGCAGTGCTTTATAGAGACATGTAAAAGATACTCTTTGCTCATCAGAGCTTACAGTATAGTGAAGACAGACAACACATTAACTGGGGACTGGGATATATCTAGGGGAATAGTAAGGAAATACATAGGAGGTGAACAGGAGACTAAGAGGATCAGGATCCCAAAGCAGCCTGAAAGAGGTAAGTTTTTAGCCTGGATTTGAATAGTGCCAGAGCAGGGGCTTCCAGTCTATCTTGCTGCTGTGTTTGCTGCAGACCAACTCACATTGCTTATGGAGCCTTCATGATGGTGCATTAAATCCCTCAACATATCATCTAAGCAGTCCATGAATGCCTCTTCCACCTCGGGAGGATCTTTCTCTGTACTTAAGGTTCCTCAGTGTGAAGTCTCTAACTTGCAAGCACACAGCTTAGCTGAACTTACCTAATCCTGCAGCCTGGGCTTGTGCTTCATCTTCTACTATTACAATGACTCTTCTCTGGTGTTTTATGACTTTACAGCTGATCTGTATGCTGTGCTGGTCCTCAGCATAATTTAGGGACTTGTAATCGATCTGGATGCTGTGCTGGATCCTTTAACATGATTTAGGGCCTTACAGCCAGCCTAGGTACTATGCTGGTCCCCTTTCCATTTTACTCCTCTCACAAAGTTCCTTGTAGAGTCATTCCAGAAACCAAATAAGGGTTTGTACATGCACCGGACATTTTTGTGCCACAAACATCTACGAAGGTATTCCAGTACATAACGCCCACACACATTTATCTCACTTGTATGGGGATGTTGGAACGTGCTAGAAGGTGCGGAAAGGTGTATAATGTATTCTGGAAAGGCCCGTGTATGTTTTTGGAGTTCCCCGCGGACGTGCCCGTTATTCCTACTGGAGATGTGGAATAAGGCCAGCTGTGTTCTACAATTCGTCCTTGCAATTGAGAGTGTGTGTGTGTGGTTTGAGGGTTGTACGGGAGGATGCGATGTGCTGATTTGCAATTCAGGGGGGACATGAATACCTAGTTAGTACCTGGACCTTATGGATGACCACAGTGACACCAGCTGCCACTGTGATAGGGCAGCTATTGTCACCAGTAGTCAGCCCGTAGCCTCAATGTACGGGGTAGATAGCCTGGAGACCTTTTATTGAAAGGTTGGAGTCAATGCTTTATGGTTGCATTGCCTCCTGGGAGTTGTAGTTGTGTCCCTTTTCAATAAGAATGTAGTCGTGAATCGAGTGGTTCAGGCAAAGACAGGCTTTTAATTCCCCTCCCGGGGCGGATTCAAACACAATGTAACTTAGGATCAGAAAGCCAAACACTCTGGCACAAGGTAAGAAAAAGAACTCATAACAGCTTTCAAACTTAAACCAAAAGTGGCACGGTATTCACAGCAATGGAAAACAAAAAAGAACCCTAACCAGACCAAATTAAACCTCAAAAAGAAAAGTCCAATTAGAACACCAAAATTCCCCTTAAATTGTCTAAATATTTTTGTCGGAGCAATGTCATCACAGTATCTCATATAATGTATCAAAAGATACCACCGTGACCGCTCCCTTTTAATAAACTTTTAACTTTTAAAGTGGGCCAAAGCCCAGAACTTAGCTGTGTAGGCACCCAACGCCAAAACTTCTGAATACGACGGGCGCTCGTTTCGGGTTTTATTCTGGCTGTACCGGAAAACCCTGCTTCAGGTGTAGAAAGAATCAGCTGAAGGTTTGCACAGCTATTTGCAAGACATCAGAAATGTGTCTGCTATATCTTCATCAGCGTCTGACGTCAGTATGGAAAAGAGGAGAGCTTAGCCAATCAATGAATTAACTCCACCCCCCTATACAGGGAATGCCCACCAAACAGGGAATCCCTAGGAGGTGATCATAAGATGGTATGCCAGTCCAATTGAGAATTCAATCCTCCAGGCGCAACTGAATTTAAAAGAAAGATCCATCGCTGCTCGCGAAGTTGAAGTTTACTCTCACGATCCCCCCGCCGAGGATCAGGTGGGATGTGATCCAACACTCGCCATCTTAAGGATGTAAAGGGATGGCTCATCTTCAAGTGATGTTCCACCATGGGAGCTGTCAGTTTATTAATCCGAAGACACGAAGCATGTTCAATAAGGCGAGTACGAAAAGCCCGTCGTATTCAGAAGTTTTGGCGTTGGGTGCCTACACAGCTAAGTTCTGGGCTTTGGCCCACTTTAAAAGTTAAAAGTTTATTAAAAGGGAGCGGTCACGGTGGTATCTTTTGATACATTATATGAGATACTGTGATGACATTGCTCCGACAAAAATATTTAGACAATTTAAGGGGAATTTTGGTGTTCTAAATGGACGGTATTCACAGCATACAGTCCCTTTTGTATTAGGCAAAGTAAACTCCTGTGCTTCTCAACTGCCAGTTAAACAGCTTCCTCAGATTATCTGGCTCAGCACAATGAAATCACATCATCAGTAACCGTTAATGTACAATCCATTTGATTATCAGACAATTCTTCTTCTGGAGGATCAATTAACATTGACTCATGCTGACTTTCAGCTGAATACAACTTTTGCTTTGTATACGTTTCCAGATTTTCCTCCTCTGCCTGTTCCTGAGGCTTCCCTATTACAGCCTCTGTGAGATAGGGTTCAGCTTTACCATATCTCTTGGTAAAGCCTAGAGGAGAGTCATACTCTTTATAGTTTCTATGAGAGAAGTTCTTATAACCACTTTTATAGTAATTAGACAGCCTACCTTCTGGCTTTGAGGCAGGGGAAAGTCCGTGCACAGCTCTATCAGGATGGGTTTTAAACCTCAGAGGTTTCTCTCTGTATTCTGGCTGCTCACCTTCTTCCTCTGACATACAAATGTCCCGTACCGTATACTTTTCACTCCTTGGAGCTTGTAAGTGCTTCCCAGCTATCCTTACTGGTAACTTTTCCCTCTGTGTGCCTTCACCATAGGATAATTGCCTGGAGTTCTGGCCAAAGGGTTTTTGTGCCCTGCTCCTCCAGTTATTCCTGCCAGTTACTTTCTGTCTTTCTCTCTCACATTCAGAATCAGAATCCACTGAGTCACTCACATACGTTTTCCTTTCACACCGAGACAGATGCTGTTTCCAAGACCCAGACTTCAGCTCACACAGCCCTTCCAGCTGGTTCTGCTCTCTTCCGTCTTTCTCTTGCTTCTGCTCGTCCTCCCTGTTCTCCTTGTTCTCCCTGTTCTCTCTAATGAACGTTTCTTATACGTTTGCTTGGGTGCTAATCTAGCCCTTCCCCCTCCCAGGTGAAAGCTATTAGGCCCAGGAGATGGGGATTGTTTGTTAGCTGGGCGGGGTTCCTGCCCTCGTGGCTGGGATTGTTTATGTTGCTCCTGGCAACTGGGAGTCCTGAGCTTTTCCTTCCTGCCAGGGAACAGACCTACTGCACTCAGGTTCCTCTGTTTCCCTAGCAAAGGATGTCTCTTCCCCATTACACTATACATCAGCTGTGCCGTGCATTGGAAGACCTGAAAGTTGTTGTGCCAGCATTCGCCAGATCATGCCATGTGGCCTACATCCTTACTTAGTCCAGGATCTATACAAGCTGTGAGAGTGGTGATATATCTGGAGGCATGCTACTTGGTATGCTGGCACAGGGATCCCCCTTCCATGCCCACACAGGCTGTTTCAGTGAAGCCGCGAATGCTGGGAGAGGTTAAAGGCAATGCCCTTTAACCTTTCCCAGCATTCGCAGCTTCACTGAAACAGCCACCTGCGTGAAGGAAAAGGCTCTTCACGCTGGCAGTTGTGCAGGGGGAGCCAGGGCCTCACGCGAGCTTCCCCGGCTCCCTCTGCAGCCCCTTAGACGGCCGCAGGGCTCTTTGGAGGGTGGGTACTTGGACTGGATGGGCTGTGATGGGGGGAAAACAGACTGCAAATGGGCTGTGATGGTAGTGGGGGACGGACGGACTGCAAATAGGCTGTGATGGAGGGAAACGTACTGCAAATGGGCTGTGATGGTGGTGGTGGTGGGGGGGGGGGGAATGGACTGCAAATGGGCCGTGATGGTAGTGGGGGATGGACGGACTGCAAATGGGCTGTGATGGGGGAAAACATACTGCAAATGGGCTGTGATGGTGGTGGAGGGGGGGAAATGGACTGCAAATGGGCTGTGATGGGTGGGGCTAGGACTGGAAATGGGATATGATGGGAGGGCTAAAATTGGAAATGGGCTGCTGAAGAGCTGGATTAAGACTGGAAATGGGCTGATGGGCGCTGGAATAGGACTGGAAGTGGGCTGTTGGGAGCTGGAATAGGGCTGGAAATGGGCTGATGAAGGGGCTAGGATTGGAATTTGGCTGATGGGGGAGCTTGGAGTGGAAATGGGCTGATGGGGGACTGTAATGGAACTGGAAAAGAGCATATGGGGGGCTAGGACCGGAAATGGGCTGATGAGGAGCTGGAATAGGACTAGAATGGGCTGATGGGGGGAACTTGGACTGCAAATGGGTGATGGGCTGGAATAGGACTGGAAATGGGCTGATGGGGCTGGAATAGGACTGGAAGAGGACTGATGGGAGCTGGAATAGGACTGGAAATGGGCTGATGGGGCTGAAATAGGACTGGAGGTGGGCTGATGGGAGCTGGAATAGGACTGGAAATGGGCTGATGGGGGGCTGGAATAGGACTGGAAGCGGGTTGATGGGAGTTGGAATAGGGCTGGAAATGGGCTGATGTGGAGGCTTGGGAGAATGGGACTAGAAGGGGGCAGATGCTGGATGGGTCTAGAACTATAAGGGAGCTGATTTTGGGGGAGGACTAGAAAGGGATGGGGAATGAGAATGGAGAGGGGAAAAGATATTTTGTGTGGGAGGGAAGAAAAGTCTACGATGGGCCGGGTATTGGGAGAGTAAGTGGGGATTGAGAATGGAAGGGTGAAATTTAAGTGGATGATAAAGGAATAAGGAAAGAAATGGGGGAAAGAGCAAAAGAGAGAGAGAATGGAAAAAATTTAAACGAGAAGAAGACAAATGGATAGCTCGCAGAAGACATGAAGAAACCAGACGAAAGTGACTGGAGCAATTGCAACTGAAAAAGAAAATGCACAAACAACAAAAGGTAGAAAAATACTTTTTTATTTTGAATTTATTAACTGGAATATATTAGCTCTGGGAAATGTGCATCATTAACGTCTTTTGTGTTTTCTTTAGTACAAGAGGAAATTAATTTATAGTTTTATTTCTCCAGTGTTGTTGTACATTCCAAGTTTGGCTTTTGGGGTTCCCAGTTTAATTATTGTCTTCATATTTCTAAATAGTGATCCCTTGTTCTTTGGTGACGGTCTATGTTCTGCATTTTAACCAAGCTGAGGTATTCTGTTCATGTAGTTTCTATTTGACAGTGCCACTTGTTCTCTTTCCCCAGTAGGAGATGCATTGGTATTCTCTGAGATGTATTGGTTTAATATTTGCAGCATTGCCTTTTGATAGGTAGGGTTTAGTGCTTTGAGAGTCCTGGCAGTGCTGTTATGATATGGTGGATTTGCTATGAGTTCTAAATGGACAGGGTTTATAGTACTTCCTAATGGCCCTGGCGGTTGGAATATAGTAACGTAGAAATCTGTTAGCCTTTCTTTATCCAGACACTCATTAAGAGGCATGTTTACTAAAAATGTATGTTAACATTATTCAAATGTCTATGCAAATGAGGCTCTTTATGCAAATGAGGTCCTGCAATTAATCTCCGCACATGGCCCCGCACTCCCCTTGGGCGCCCCTGCTTCCAATATGGTTAGTTGTAGACAAAGGTTTGGTCAAGCTGCTATTATTAATAGCTACAGTAGGAATTTTCCACCCAAGGATGATGAGGGAGAGCCTGGAACTGTTGGCATCATATGAAACTTTGAAATACCTAGACTGCTTCACATATATTAAATGGCAAGGTACCAAATATCAAACAATTTGGCCTAACCCTGCAATATTGAATGAAAAACAACCTATTTGTGGGCTATTTGGTATGGATAAAATATATACTGATATTATGAAAGGGGTTGCACATTTATCATACGATGAGCTACAAGCCAAATATGGTTTACCCAGTACTCTACAGTACAGGTGGCTACAATTAAGGTACACAAGTCCAACTTGAGGAAACGGGAACATGCACCATGGTTCTCTTCTGACCTTCGCTCATCTCTCCACCACCTGCGCAAACTTGAGAGACGGTGGCGACGATCACACTCCTCAGAGTCACTTGATACATACAACTCTTACCTAATAACCCACCGTGGAAAGATAACACAGAGCAGGAAACTCTACCACACAGATCTATTGAAACGTTCCATCAATAAACCACACGCCCTATTCAGACTAGTAAAATCCATAACGGGCGAACCGGTCTCTGCCCAACCCTCAATGCCACAACCACAGGACTTTGCAAACTACTTGCAATCAAAGATGATTAAGACCAACATAAACATGAGTAGCAGTACCTCACCTATACCGTCTAAAGCACCCCAAGCAACTCCACTATGTAATTTCACTGTGGTTTCAAATAGAGAGATGGAGAGCATTGTCGCCTCTATCAATCCCAGCACAGCACCCAACGACCCCTGTCCAGCCAATTGGATCAAAGAGCTACGTCATGACCTAAGCCAAATCCTGTGCAATATATTGAACCAGTCTTTTCTAACAGGCTCGTTCCCACAGCGCCTGAAAAACACCTCCATCAAGCCCCTATTAAAAATAGCAGACTTGACCCGTCCAAAGTCGAATCTTTTAGGCCAATCTCGAGTATCCCCCAACTTGCAAAAATCATAGAAAAAGCTGCTCAACAACAACTCCAGCACCATATTGACACTGAAGCTCCACTAGACCCGTCACAACACGGCTTCAGGGAAGCGCATGGCGTCGACACAGTCCTCACAACCCTATTCAACGAATTGGTCACTGGAATGGACAGCATCCAACAAGGATTTGTCCTCATCTTCCTGGACATCTCCGCCGCCTTTGACTCTGTGAATCATGACATACTTCTACAACGCCTGAAAGAAAAGGGGATTCAAAGCACAGCACTTGAATGGTGTAAATCCTACCTATCCAACAGGTGGCAACAAGTAAAAACAGGTCATACATCCTCGGAACCATTCCTGCAGTCTCAGGGGGTACCTCAAGGATCGTCCTTATCGGCACTAATGTTCAATATATATATGCAGCCGATATGTGATTTGATCCGATCTTTCAACGTACGGTGCCTAGCTTACGCAGACGACATCCTCCTCTACATGCCGTTCAAAATTGACCAACCAGTGTTCTCCCCAATAATCAATTGTTTCGGAGCGGTAGCTGATTGGCTGCTGACACAAAACCTTCGGATCAATCATAGTAAAACTGATGTCCTTTTTGTTACAAAGAACCGTAAATTCATACCCCCCCCATCACTACTTGTCAACGATGTAGAATTGAAGTCCAAACCTACAATCAGATATCTGGGCATCACATTGGACCAGCACCTAGATATGACTACACATGTGAAGAACGTTACAAAGTCTATATATCACAAGATCAGAACATTACGTCACCTCCGCCCCCTACTGGAATCCAATGACTACCGGACAACCTTTCAGGCATTAGTCCTCCCACACCTGGACTTTGCGAACATCGCCCTCCACGGCCTGCCTCAATCAACTTTAAATCCGCTCCGCCTGGCAATGAATGCAGCTGCAAGAGTTCTCTCTGGATCATCAAGAACTGACCACATAACACCAATCATGAAAAATCTGCATTGGCTACCGTTACTCGCCAGACTCCAATATAAGTCATTAGTCCTTACTTTCAAAGCCCTGAATAACTACCCACCTACACCGATTAGCAAACTAATCCACAGCACCCTGGAAAACAGAGACAGGAGATCCACAGCAATGAACACCTTAATAGTCCCCAGGATGATGACGTCATGTACTAAGACCACATCCAACAGGGCTTTCTCCATATTCGCTCCCCTAAATTGGAATGCCCTTCCTCATGAAATCCGTGGCATCAAAAGCTTAATCCTATTCCGTAAAGCTTTGAAACACCACCTATTCACAATATGCTACCCTGACACCAACCCTGACACCCACACATCGGGTAAACTTCTCTCATGTCACAGCTACCATAGCACCATATTACAACCAGAAAATGGTTAGCCTATACTCTTGCCCACCCACTAATTTTACGCCTGTCCACAAAATGAAGTTGATACCAAATTAGCTTAGAGTATTGGTGACAATACTAATTTAACCTGTAAATAGTTACCCTGTGAATAGTTACCCCGGTTGTCCTATGTTTCTTTTCCTGTTCTATGTAAACTCAATGTTGCTTGTATGCATTGTAGTATGTTTTGTTCGATGTACACCGCACTGATTATAATAGCGCGGTATAGAAGAAATGTTAAATAAATAAATAATAAATAAATAAACTCTCTCAATTAAGGATGTGCATCTTCCAAGCTTTCAGCACACCCCACATCATGGTTTTATAGATTTATATATAATTTTAGGAAGCTGAAATCCATCAGAATTCAGAAAGTATGGGAGAGGAGTTAGAACACAAACAGATTGACTGGGATTGGTTTTAGGCGAAAAATCTTAGACCTTCTCTTTCAGCAAGCCTTTCGCAGCCCGTGTACTTGATTGCATACAAAGAAGTTTGGAGCTCTCTTAAAATGCAACATGCTAAACTGTCCAATTCTAATATATTTTGGGGATACTGAAAAGAAGTTGGCACTTTATTTCTTATGTTCTTTTACTGTCTTAATGTGATGGCATTTTAGGTTAAGGTAAGGGAGGAAACCTCAAACATTTTCAACTTGTCTGCCTTTGTTGTACAATATACAGTAGTCATTCTGAAATCCATGCTGTTTAAGCCATTATTGACCAAAGAACAGTGGAAGCTTCTTGATATGTTGTTACTTTCCATTACATTGCAGCAAGTAGTCAAGCAGTGGAAAGACAGTAATAAGCTGGACTATACTTTTTGGTGCCATTCTGGACTAATGTATAGCACAGTGCTTTTCAAACGTTTATTCCAGTTGAACCCATTTTAACAACTGAAATTCACTTGACCCCAGATGATGACGATGAAATCAAAATAGCAGGTCTCCAGCTTCCTTCCCCTCCCTCTACTCATCTAAAGCAGGAAGGCAGCATCAACACAGTGGCAACAGCAGCAGTCAGCACAGGGTCCCCATGCTTACAGACCCAAGTACTCAGCATGAGTTCCCAGTCTAACAGGAAGCTTACCCACGTGGGGGCAAGGTTCTATGGATGTCCACTGGCTCACAGACCACATGCTGACTGCTCACTGCCACTACTTGGCATAGGTCAAAATGAGCCAGAGAGAAGAAGAAATGGCCATGTTTATGTGACCCCCATCCACTGAAGATCTCACTCCATTTTTGGTCCCAACCCCAAGTTCGGGAACCACTGATACAGAAGGTATGAGGGAACAGCAGGGATAAAGAGTGTTGGGTGGACTGTTTTGGTGAAATGCACTGCCAAAGAGAGATGTTGAACTTTTAAGGGATGACATTTTTTTCTCTCCTATTTTTTTCTGTCTTTTCTTGTTTTCATTCACTGGTAATTTTAAGGTATATATGTTATTTCCTTCCATGGGTAAAGTATGGTGACATGCAAATGTCAGTGTTGGAAATTTAATAAAATCAGTGAATTAAACTTAAAAAAAAAGAAATCGTACATGTGCAACAGACAGCTATGATGACTTTTCAGTTTATAACCTTGGTGTAGCTCCTTCTACTCTATGATAAATAGAAGGCTGATGCTGATTTTGGGAAAGGGAGGTGAGACTGGAAGAAGGGGAGGTGGATGCTATTTCTGGACCTGAAAGAAGTGGGGCTTGGAGAAGGAGGGGCTAAGATGGTGGCTTGGAGAAGGGGGCTGATGCTATTACTGGGGTTTGAGAAGAGAGGGCTAGAGCTGAGGCTAGGACTGAAAGAAAGGGGCTGATGCTATTGCAGGGGCTTGGAGAAGAGAAGGTTAGAGCTGAGGCTAGGGCTGAAAGAAGGGGACTGATGCTATTACTGGGCCTTGGAGAAGAGAGGGTTAGAGCTGAGGCTAAGGCTAAGAGAAGGGGACTGTTGCTATTACTGGGTGCTTGGAGAACAGAGGGTTAGAGCTGAGGCAAAGGCTGAGAGGAGGGGACTGATGCTATTACTGGGGCTTGGAGAAGAGAGGGTTAGAGCTGAGACAAAGGCTGAGAGAAGGGGGCTGATGCTATTTCTGGTGCTTGGAGAAGAGAGGACTAGAGCTGAGGCTAGGGATGAAAGAAGGGGGCTGATGCTATTACTTGGGTTTGGAGAAGAAAGGACTAGAGCTGAGGCTAGGGCTGAGAGAAGGGGACTGATGCTATTACTGGGGCTTGGAGAAGAGAGGGTTAGAGCTGAGGCTAGGGCTGAAAGAAGGGGGCTGATGCTATTTCTGGTGCTTGGAGAAGAGAGGGCTAGAGCTGAGGCTAGGACTGAGAGAAGGGGACTGATGCTATTACTGGGGCTTGGAGAAGAGAGGGTCAGAGCTGAGGCTAGGGCTGAAAGAAGGGGGCTGATGCTATTTCTGGTGCTTGGAGAAGAGAGGACTAGAGCTGAGGCTAGGGATGAAAGAAGGGGGCTGATGCTATTACTTGGGTTTGGAGAAGAAAGGACTAGAGCTGAGGCTAGGGCTGAGAGAAGGGGACTGATGCTATTACTGGGGCTTGGAGAAGAGAGGGTTAGAGCTGAGGCTAAGGCTGAGAGAAGGGGGCTGATGCTATTTCTGGTGTTTGGAGAAGAGAGGACTAGAGCTGAGGCTAGGGCTGAAAGAAGGGGGCTGATGCTATTACTGGGGTTTGGAGAAGAGAGGACTAGAGATGAGGCTAGGGCTGAGAGAAGGGGGCTGATGCTATTACTGGGGTTTGGAGAAGAGAGGACTAGAGCTGAGGAGGGAGGGAGGGAGGAGTGGCCTAGTGGTTGGGACAAGTTACCTCAGGCCAGAAGGTCAGGGGTTCAAATCCCACTAGAGGACAGCAACCTTAGGCCAGAAGGACTGGGGTTTCTAGTCCCAGAGGTGCTCCTTGTGGTCTTGGGCAAGCCACTTAATCCTCCATTGTCCATGTTCCCTGTAAATAGTTATCTCCAAGTTATAATGCCCTGTTCAATGTAATTTCAGTTTGTTCAATGTAAACCGCCTTGATATCATGAAAGGCGGTATATAAGAAATGTTAAATAAAATAAATAAAATTACTGGAGTTTGGAGAAGAGAGGACTAGAGCTGAGGCTAGGACGGAGAGAAGGGGACTGATGCTATTACTGGGGCTTGGAGAAGAGAGGGTTAGAGCTGAGGCTAAGGCTGAGAGAAGGGGGCTGATGCTATTTCTGGTGCTTGGAGACAAGAGGACTAGAGCTGAGGCTAGGGCTGAAAGAAGGGGACTGATGCAATTACTGGGGTTTGGAAAAGAGAGGACTAGAGCTAAGGCTAGAGCTGAGAGAAGGGGCTGATTTTATTACTGGGGTTTGGAGAAGAGAGGACTAGAGTGAGGCTAGGGCTAACAGAAGGGAGCTGATGCTATTACTGGGGTTTGGAGAAGAGAGGACTAGAGCTGAGGCTACGGCTAAAAGAAGGGGGCTGATGCTATTACTGGGGCTTGGAGAAGAGAGGGTTAGAGCTGAGTCTAAGGCTGAGAGAAGGGGGCTGATGCTATTTCTGGTGTTTGGAGAAGAGAGGACCAGAGCTGAGGCTAGGGCTGAAAGAAGGGGCCTGATGCTATTACTGGGGTTTGGAGAAAAGAGGACTAGAGCTGAGGCTAGGGCTGAAAGAAGGGGGCTGATGCTATTACTGGGGTTTGGAGAAGAGAGGACTAGAGCTGAGGCTAGGGCTGAGAGAAGGGGACTGATGCTATTACTGGGGTTTGGAGGACTAGAGCTGAGGCTAGGGCTGAAAGTTGGGGGCTGATGCTATTACTGGGGTTTGGAGGACTAGAGCTGAGGCTAGGGCAGAGAGAAGGGGACTGATGCTATTACTGGGGCTTGGAGAAGAGAGGGTTATAGCTGAGGCTAAGGCTGAGGGAAGGGGGTTGATGCTATATCTGGTGTTTGCAGATGAGAGGACTAGAGCTGAGGCTAGGGATGAAAGAAGGGGACTGATGCAATTACTGGGGTTTGGAGAAGAGAGGACTAGAGCTGAGGCTAGGGCTGAGAGAAGGGACTGATGCTATTACTGGGGTTTGGAGAAGAGAGGACTAGAGCTGAGGCTAGGGCTGAGAGAAGGGGACTTATGCTATTACAGGGGTTTGGAGAAAAGAGGACTAGAGCTGAGGTTAGGGCTAAAAGAAGGGGCTGATGCTATTACTGGGGTTTGGAGAAGAGAGGACTAGAGCTGAGGCTAGGGCTGAGAGAAGGGGACTGATGCTATTACTGGGGATTGGAGAAGGGAGGACTAGAGCTGAGGCTAGGGCTGAAATAAGGGGGCTGATGCTATTACTGGGGTTTGGAGAAAAGAGGACTAGAGCTGAGGCTAGGGCTGAGAGAAGGGGACTGATGCTATTACTGGGGCTTGGAGAAGAGAATATTAGAGCTGAGGCTAGGGCTGAAAGAAGGGGGCTGATGCTATTACTGGGGTTTGGAGAAGGAGAGGATGATGTGAGCACTGGGGAAGGGGGCTTATGCTATGGCTGTGAAAAGAAGGGCTGAGATTGGAAAATTTTGGGTCACTGCATGAAGTCCACTTAAAAAGCCACAAGACATTTTTTGTTATGTGAATATACCAGTTACTTGCTATTTTTTCTGGCTATGCGAAAGCATCTTTTTGCCTCACAAATATACCCTAAAATTGCGAATGATAAACACCTAGAACAGGGGTTCTCAACCCTGTCCTCGGGACCTACCCAGCCAGTTGGGTTTTCAGGATAACCACAATGAATATGCATGGAGAGATTTTCATATAATGGAGGCAGTGTATGCAAATCTCTCTCATACATATTCATTGTGGTTATCCTGAAAACCCGACTGGCTAGGTGGGTCTCGAGGACAGGGTTGAGAACCCCTGACCTAGAAGCAGATCTCGTTCAGTGGCTTCAAATTCTGTCTGGGGGGCCCCAGTCAGTCAGGTTTTCAGAATATCTGCAGTGAATATTAATAAGATAAATTTGCATGCATTGCCTCTATTGCATGCAAGTTTCTCTCATGCATATTCATTGTGGATATCCTAAAAATCGGACAGGCTGAGGATACCCCAGGACCTGTTGTGAGACTATTGAACTAGTTTATACCAACTAAAGATCTAATATGTTTATTGGGCGCTATGGTCTGGTGGCTGTTTTTAACCTGAGCTTCTCCTAGAACAAGCAGGATGAGTCAGCCACACTTGGTGACGTCATCCGACGGCGCCGAGATGGAAGTACTCTCCATAGCTCAGAAGGGCTTTCTGCCCTTCTGAGCATGGGCCAACTGGCCCCACCCCCTGCCCGCCCCTAGCTAGCCAGTTTCAGTTCTTCCGCCTTGCCAGCAAGACGGACTTTGCTACTCTCCACCATATCTATACTTAAAATATCTTAAAACTTCTCCTCTTACATCGTATACTTTATCTGCTTAAACTTGACATTAATGCCTTCTTCAAGCTTCTCGTTTCAGGTCCGCCCTCTTGTCTAAAGGACTGAATTCTACACCACCCATGTGTTCTCACAGGCGGTGGAAAAGAACTTTCGCTACCAGCAGCATGGGGGCTAGCGGCTCACCTACCTTCCTGGACCACTGCCTCGCTGCCGCCAACCCGCTCAAGATTAAAGGGAGCTGACTGGAACTCCCGTGCCTGCCTGCCAGCCATGTGCTCGCAGCCATGTGCTCTCAGCCGGTGATGGCAAATAATGCAGGAGAATCCCTGGGCCGGAACACTATGGATCTTGACTGCTGCTGCAACCGCTGCCTCTCGGGATGTGCCTATTGGCCCCCATCCCCAGTCGCAAGCAACGGATCTCGGCAGAAAGGAAGCTCCCGGTCAGGCAGTAGGCAGCCCAGGACGTGCCTAAGAAGGAGGTCGCTGGCTGCCCGACATGTGCTCAGATGTCTCCTGAGCCCTCCGATCCAAGAATATCGCTCTGCTGGACTTTGGCTTTCCGCCCAGCCCCGGAGACTTCAGCGTCCCGGGATGCGCCTCTGGAGGCCTACATCCTCGATCGCGCTGCGGTGGAAACCCTCTGCCTCCTCCACCCAGACTCCTGCAGCACCGGAGCATGCTTTCATGGGGGCGGCCATCTTGAAAATCCAGCCAGACACGCCCCTTCAACCGCTATTGGACGGATCAACGGGTCTCCCTGATGTCACAGTAAGACTCCGCCCCCCCTCCTCGGCGCCTACTCAAGGGCGTTCCCAAGGACCGGGGACTCCTTGTCAGGGCCAATCCAACATAGCACGGCTCGCCAGAAGCGCCGGAGCCGGCATAAAGTGATCGGGGCTGCAGCCTGAACACAAGCTTTGGACGGCATCGCAAGCTTGTAGCAACCGGCACGGAGATTCTTCAGCGCAGAGAAACACTATGAAGAAGCATTCATCGGCTGAAGGCTGAACCGCCCCACGATGCCGAAACCCCTCCACTGGCACTATTGGCTAACGTCATGCCTACACAAGCTCTTTACTGACGCTGGCCCGACGGAACAGCTGCCAAAGGAGATCCCCTCCTCCCCTTCTCTGATGCCGGGATCTCCTCGGGGCGCAGGTATCTTGGAGGTCGTGATCGCTGCAGCTGCCAAAGGAGATGCCCTCCACCCCTTCTCGGGCGCCGGGATCTCCTCATGGCGCCGGTACCTCCGGAAGTCGTGATCGGTGCTGATGACATTTTTCGTGGTCGGCGCTGATGACAGCACTGCATGCTCTGTCCTTCCTGGCGACAAGCGGCAGCTCGGCACCAGCGTTATACATCAGAAAAGGTTACGGATCAGTTAACCGCCAGCTGCCAGCAGCGATCGAGGTTGGGAGCGGGATGGAGCCTGGCAGCTTCTTCCTTGTGACGGGCCCGGGAGCCTCCCAGTGGGGAGAGGGCGCCCCCTCTTTCTCGTCTAAGCTGATCAATCCCTCGCCAGCCCAAACCCCTCCCAGTAACTCGAAAGGTTCCACGGGAGAGGCCAGAAGCAGAGGCTTAGGAGCGAAAGGTGGCGGGAAAGAGATGCAGTGCGCCTCCTCGCACGGCTCCCGAATCGGGCTGCCTCCAGTGTTGTTTTGGCGACCCCGCTCCTCCTTTGACATCCCCGGTAGACAGGTGACCTATGCTTTCGGAGTTCTGCTTTCCAGTCTTAAGTTTCGCGCTAGCTCTTGTGATCGTGCTCATGTTTTTGCGCGGTTGGTGCTGGCACTAGTCCTCATCCCGAACTGCAAAAAAAAAAAAATGGGCTCTGCGCGCCATAACCCTTCAGAAGTGTTTTTTAGATAAGCTCTACACTGAAAGGAAGTTTTATTATGCTTCAACAACCATCGGAAGCCAACATGGAAAGCACCCTGGCCTGCCACTGCTTCATTTTCCCAAGACCCTCGGACGTCTCTCCAAGAGCCGCAAGTTCAGCGCCTCCTGCAACTTCAACCAGATCCTGGTGAGTGCCGAGCGGTGGAACACCAACACGGCTATGGAGGACGAGCTCATGACCCTGCCGGGGGTGAGCCGCACCATGGCACAAAGTGGAGTCCTCCGCCAGGCGGAGGGACCCCCTTCCTCACTCGTCGAGGCCTCCCAGCCCTTGCTGAGGAAGAGCTGAGCTGCTTAGCTCAGCGGTAGGTGCTTGACTGCCTTGTAGCTCACTGCTCCATGGGCGATCCCATACCTACTAGAGGCACATCCGGTCCGATGCCTGCACCTTAACTCCACATCAGCGCACACCAGACTCTGAACCTAAAGGGCTGATCACGCCCCGGGCCTACCTACAAAGCGGCGTAGCTGAGGCAATGTCCTTATGGGGAATGGGCCAAAGGTTTAACTCCTACCTGCGCTCTAGGGTCTACTTCTGTGGCAACAGTGGGGTGCAGTGCTCACAGTCAGTATGTCCAGAAGCAGAGGGTCACAGGTTTAATTCCAGCCATAGAGCCTACAGAGCATGCCCATATCACGGCTCCTGTCAAAAAAAAAAAAAGGAATTTGAATTCTAGGGGTCTGCAAGTCCCCCCACGGACAGTGTCCAGGCCCTGAGCCACTCTCACTCCACTGCAAGGCTTACTCCAGGTCAGGGTGCAGACCAGATCTTGAGTTTTAGCCAGCGCCGCCCTCCAGCAGGGCAACAACTGCGGATTGTGGCTTCCTCCATCCAGAGCGGTAGACCATAAACAGATCTCCTGACCCTCCATTGGTCTACCTCCACATCATATATCCGCTCTCTACACATCAGTTCCGCAGCAGAAGGTCCTTCCAAGACCTTTCCCGAGCCCATGGTTCGGGGTACATACCACATGAGGGCTGACATTACCCAACAGGGCGCCACTTGGCACAACCGTGGCAACAGCTGGTGCAGTACACACACCCAGTGTGTTCAGGAGCAGAAGGTTACAGGCTCAAGTCCCAGTACTGGCTCCCGCAATCCAAGTCCATATCTATATATGTATATATATATATATATATATATATATATATATATATTTATCACAGCCCATTGTCATCCTGATCCCACATCTTTCACACACCAGATTGTCCTACCTCCATACTGAAGAGAGGGGCAGACAGCAATAGCCTACCAACCCCTGCAGGCTCATACAGAGGAAAATGCTCACAGCCCACTGACTAGTGCATGAGCTTCAGGACCGGCCTACCAATCCATGCAGGCACATACAGAGGAAGATGTTCATGGTCCACGGGTTAGTACATACGCTTCGGGAGCTAACTACCACAAATGGCCCAGGAAACCATCCTATGCTCCT
Source organism: Ichthyophis bannanicus (assembly GCA_033557465.1). Taxonomy (NCBI): domain Eukaryota; kingdom Metazoa; phylum Chordata; class Amphibia; order Gymnophiona; family Ichthyophiidae; genus Ichthyophis; species Ichthyophis bannanicus. The sequence goes on along the minus strand of CM066032.1, from coordinate 1,385,647,609 downwards.
AAGGGTAGGCAACGGTGGTTGTCCAAGGAGAAGGTCAGCAATCTGCCACACTCAGCAGCACTGGCTCAGCTCAGCAGCAGTGAACCCTGCTGCCGGGCCACACGCTCCTATATGTTAGCCTGGGCCACATGGCCCTATCCTGCCTTGGACCTCCTTGCATCTGCCTGGACTTCCTCGCTTCCTCTGCAGCTCTGTTCATGCCACATACCCACATCGTGGTGGCAGTAGACTCGGTTCGCTCTACCTCCGTTGCATGGTCCCTGTGCAACCCACCTGACAAACGTCATAGGTAAGCACTACACACCATCAGGTTGGGATCCCATCGGGTTCAGATATGCCCTTCCACTTCTCGAACTCAGCAGCGCTGCCTCTTCCGCCAACAATAGCCTTCAGGCCGGCCCTAGAACCTGAAGCGACATGCGGAGCCCTTGCTGTGATCCAACTACCAGGCCACCCATTACCCCTGAGCCTACTGGTGGACCACCTCAAGACCCATGCATCCCTCCCACAGCTGGAGGATGCACCACCGTCATCTTCTTCATGGCGTGGGTCAACTTCAGCACCTGACCCATTAAACTCGGTGACACTGTACCTAATGTCATGGAGGCAGAAAGGCGGAGTGTCAGGCTCATGGCCAGCTTGGGACCCCAGTCTGGATCTTCCTATGATCTACCCAGGGGTAACCTGCCTCAGCGTGCATAAAGGCAGGTGTCCTGACCAGCAGGGTCGAGTCGCAGGCCCAAGACCCTCCGTGTACCATGTCGTGGAGTTAGCACGGTGCTATGGTGTCTGCATCTCAGCATTCCAGGGCCTGGACAGGGAGGGAACAGATGCTCCCGGCAGCCCTTCCTCTTGGGATCATGCAGGGATTCAACCCGTTGGCTTCCTCCTTCACGGGGCCATCATCATGCTGACGATCCAACACAAGATATGCATGCTGACTATCAGACACCAGAACCAGACCCTGTCAGCTCCCGACCCTGTCGGGAGGCTGTATTCCAGACCCGAGCCGGTCATCTTCTACTTACCAAAACACGACTGAATGGCTACACCCCTGGAGATTCCACCTTATGAAGGAGGGGCGTAGTGATTAGTGCAGCAGTCTACTACCCAGACTATCTGGTCCTAACTCCACTGGCACTTCCACAAAACACAGCTGCCTGGTTACAGCCAAGGGCTCAGCCACACGGCGAAGGCCAAAGCCTCCCTGATACAGGCGAAGGCTCAGCTGCAGGCAAGACCCAAGAACACGCACAGCGGCACGCACGCATTGCATTCCTCCCCAGAGGTCCTCCCTGAATCCTGCCCTCCACCCAGACCTTGCAACTTGGAATGTCACGTCACCCGTGAAATTAACGCCACCGGTAGTGGCGCATCTCATGGAGAAGTATGAAGCCGTAGGGCCGTGAGTCCTGGTCGACCAGACGGCCCTAACAATCTGGACTGCAACCTTGCTGCCACCGCCACAGACTGCCCGGCTTGAAACTGACTTATAAGCACTGCAACATTAGTGATCATCCTCTCACCACTCTTGTAGCATAGCCGATGCCGCCTTACTATCCCGGCGCGCACCTTCCCTCACTGATAACATAGACCAGATGATACACCGTAATTGGCCTTACGAGGCCAGTCACGTCCATATCCTGTTTCCAACTATGGCCAATCTAAATCAAGCCTGCCCAAAGGCACAAGTCCCATTGCCGGTTATCTCCAGTAACAAGTTCCGGAGCTGGCTACAGAATTGATAAATAACTAAATACGTAGGCAAATAAGGAATAAAAAGCGAACTCCCTTATTATTCTTTTGTGCCATCGACTGCTTTCCTCTTCGTGCCAGCGACCTTTGCGGCACGGGACAGCAACTGAAGGGCTTCTTCATTGCGTTGTTCCCGCACCACCACTGCTCAATGGGCCGGCACCACTGCTCAATGGGCCGGCACCACTGCTCGATGGGCTAACATCTCTGCTACCGCGCAGAGGTGCCCTTTAACTACATTCGCGACTGCAGGCCATCGTACGGTGCATGGGAACTGCATGCACGTGCATGCTTCCCTATATGTTCCTGCAGGCCTCTACTGGCCCTGTAAGCCTAGATTCCTGCAGGCCTGTATGTTCCCACAACACTGCGACTACACATAGGTGCATCGCCTCTACTTGCATATATTAGGCCTATACTTCCTTGTTGCAACATGCAACATGCTGTCATGCCAGACCTGAAGAATGGTCTCGGTCTTCTCCCATCTCCCACAGCACGTGACAGCTTGGGAGGCACCAAGTGTGGCTGACTCATCCTGCTTGTCCTAGGAGAAAATGGAGTTACTTACCTGTAACTGGAGTTCTCCGGGGACAGCAGGATAAGTCAGCCACACATAACCGCCCACCTCCCCTGAGATGAGGTCGACCTCCTTCCGGTGCCTGCCTCCTAGCGGCAAAAGGCTCAGCTAGGGACGTACTGGCTAGCTAGGGGCGGGCAGGGAGTGGGGCCAGTTGGCCCATGCTCAGAAGGGCAGAAAGCCCTTCTGAGCTATGGAGAGTACTTCCGTCTTGGCGCCGTCGGATGACGTCACCAAGTGTGGCTGACTTATCCTGCTGTCCCCGGAGAACTCCAGTTACAGGTAAGTAACTCCGTTTTCCTTAACAACCAGCATCCCTTCCTGCTCTCTTTTCCCCTCCTCCAAAAGGAGAAAAGCTAAATTGTAATTTATTCTGTGAAAACAATCAGTGAATACAGTGGAAAACAATTAAACATACGAGCTATGGACTGCATATCAAGGCTAGATGGGAAGCCATTAACCTGTGGAAGAGCCATTCTATAGCATCGAGTTTTCCTTCCTGGCTGGATTCTATCACAAAACATCGGTTAACTTATTTAATTTCACCCCCTGTGTTCAACTCTTCCTTTCCTATCCAAAAGAACCTGACTGTAGTGTAAAATGTGTTTGAAACCAGAGCCCATGAAGGTTCCACGTACCAGAGCTGTCCCCAAAGGATGGTGCCTCGTAGACTTTGTGCTCTCTGCAATTAGCAGGAATGGGGGAGGGGGTTGCTTGCATTCACAGATGTCTGAAACTTTAGCTTTTTCTATTGCTATTGGAAGATAAAATATCAGATGTACTGAAGGGTTTTCTCTATGATGTGTTTCTGAGAAAAATCCTTAGTACAGATGGCCCAAAGATTGTTTTTGTTTCTCAATAACATGTAATTGTTCTTGTTACGAGAATTGAACTATTACATAATAACTTAGTAACATAGTAAACGATGACTGATAAAGAGCAGTACAGCACATCCAGTCTGCCCAATAAGGTGCTCTTACTTTGTGTTGTAACTACTGCTCAGTGTGCGTTACCCCCAATCTGTGTCCTTTTCGAAGTGTAAAAGTCATTTAAGTTTTGCTTAGAGCAGGAATACCCCTCTTAATATATATGCATCCTCTGTGTTTATCTCATGCTTTTTTGAATTCAGTCAGAGCCCAATTCCCTAAGGGGCATGACCATGCCATCTGGATGGCCCCGAACATCATAGACCTGTTTGGACAAGACTCTGCACTACAGGAACCAGACGTCCCCATGGGTGCAGAATCAGGCCCTGAGACGGCCCGGAGTGACTGCATCGCCACAGGGATATCCTCCATTGGCACAATCTGCATGCTGCCTTTGTGACCCCCAATTCCCCACTGCTCGACACCGAGAGTGTCCCGTTGCTCCGGTGGGGGTTGCTGGGCTCCAGGTGGGCTGCCAGTCAGGATTGGCCCCCTGCTCTTATTCCACCTCGGAGGTGGAATAAGCAGGGCGTCCCCCTAGCAATCCCCAGATGTACAGGGCTGTCACTGGAATTGGCCCTGTATGTCCAGGCAGGGCTGGCCTGTCCATTGAGCAAGAATGTTGTTGGCACAGGACCCCACGCTTCAGGGAGCCCCGCACCAACAACATCCTGCATGCTGTCAGCTCACCTCCTTTAGCGGATCCCAGCAGGCTCAGCAACAGCTCGTTACAGCCGCCAAAGTGAAGAGCGTTGTTTCCTTCACTTCAGCAGCTGTATTGTAATGAAGATCGCTGGCACGCCGGAGGTCAAAGGACACTTCCTGTGTTTCAGCTCTCAGCACGCCTGCGATCTTCATTACAATGCAGCAGCCGAAGTGAAGGAAACAACGCTCTTCACTTCGGAGGCTGTAATGAGCTGTTGCTGAGCCTGCAGCGAGCCACTAAAGGAGGTGAGCGGGGGCCTCTAAAGCCTACCGTGGGGCTCTTTGAGGAGGGGGGGCTTGGGTTTGGGCTTGAAATTGGCTGAGTGGAAGGGTCTAAAATTGGAAATGGGCTGGAGGGGGGCTATAATTGGAAATGGGCTGGGTGGGAGGGGGTGGCTAGGACTGCAAATGAGCTGATGAGGAGGACTAGGACTGCAAATGGGCTTTTGGGGAGCTTGGATTGGAAATGGACTGATGTGGTTCTGGAATAGGATTGGAAATGTCCGAGGGGGGGGGGGCTACTTTTAGAAATGGCTGATAGGGAGCTAGGATTTCAAATGGGCTGATAGGGGCAGCATGGACTGGAAATGAGTTGATGGGGGTAGCTAGGACTGGAAATGACTGATGGGGGGGCTTGGACTGGAAATGAGCTGATGGGGGGGCTCGGACTGGAAATGGACTGAGTGTGGGGGAGCTTGGACTAGAAACGGGCTGAAGCTCCCCCCACTTGGCACAATTTCCAGTCCAAGCCCCCCCATCAGCTCACTGGAATAGGATTGGAATTGGTTTATGGGGGGGGCTAGTATTGGAAATAGCTGATGGGGGGGCCTAGGATTGCAAATAAGCTGATGTGAGGAGCTTGGACTGGAAATCGGCTGATGGAGGTTGGAATAGGACTGGAAATGAGCTGATTGGGGGGGGGGCTAGGATTGGAAGTGGGCTGTTGCCAGGTGGGGGGGAGAATACAATTAGAAGGGAGCGGATGCTGAGTGGGGCTGGAACTAGAAGGGAGCTGATTTTGAGGGAGGACTAGAAGAGGATGGGGCTGGGGGAATGAGGATGGAGGGGGAAAAGATAGTTGTGTGGGAGGGAAGAAAAATCTACAAGTTGCTGGGTATTGGCAGAGTAAGTGGGGATTGAGGATGGAAGGGTGAAAATTGAGTGGATGATAAAGGAATAAAAAAGAAATTGGGGAAAGAGCAAAAGGGGAAAGATCAGTATGTTAAAGCAGATGTAGAAGATAGAATGGAAAAAATCTAGAAGAGAGAAGAAAGGACAAATGGACAGCAGACAATGGAGAATTAGCGGAAGACAGAAGAAACCAGAAGAAAGTGACTGGAGCAATTGCAATTGAAAAATAAAATGCCCAAACAACAAAAGGTAGAAAAATACTTTTTTATTTTGAATTTATTAACTGGAATATGTCAGCTCTGGGAAATGTGTATCACTAACGTCTTTGCATTTTTGTTTAGTACAAAAGGAAATTAATTTATAGTGTTGTTGTACATTCCAAGTTTGGCTTTAGGGGTTCCCAATTTAATTATTGTCTTCCAATTTCTAAATTGTGATTCCTTGTTCTTTGTTTGGTGACAGTCTATGTTCTGCATATGTAACAGAGCTGAGGTATTCTATTCTTGTAGTTTTCTATTTGACAGTGCCACTTGTTCTCTTTCCCCAGTAGGAGATGTATTGGTATTCTCTGAGATGTATTGATTTAATATTTGCAGTGTTGCCTTTTTAATAGGTAGGATTTGGTGCTTTGTGAGTCCTGGTAGTGCTGTTATGGTACGATGGGTTTGCTATGGGTTCTAAATGGTCAGTGTTATACTACTTCCTAATGTGCCTGGTGGTTGGCACTGGAGTATAGTAATGTAGAAATCTGGTAGTCTTTCTTTATCCAGACACTCATTAAGAGGTATGTTAATGTTATGCTAATATTTATGCAAATGAGGCCCCGCAATGAGCCTCCGCACATGGCCCCACACTCCCCTTGGGCTGCCCCTGCGTCCAGTGTACAGTCCCACCCACGCTCTGCCCAGCCCACTCTCCGCCCCTGTACTGGCCTTGTTCCCCACAGCACGCACAGCAGCCCTGTATGTGCAGCGAGGACAGGAGGCAGCATAGGCTGAGGGTGGATAGTGGGGCTGGATGTTCCATCGAAACATCCAGCCCCGCTATTGGCCTTTGTGGATCAGGCCCTCACTATTTTTATCCCCACCACATCCACCAGGAGGGCAATTCGGGCATCAACCACTCTTTCTAGGAAAAAGGACTTCCTGATATTGCTTTTAAGGTTACCTCCTTGTTGTTTCACTTCATGTCCTCCAGTTTTATAGCTTCCACCTTCCACATCTTTGCAAAATGTTTGTCTGTTCATTAATATGTGTTTTTGAACATGAATGCAAATAAAAATGAGTTAAACTAAAGGTCTTTTGATATCTCCCCATCCCTTCTTTCTTCTAGGGCATACATATTCATGTCTTCAAGTCTCTTCTCATATGGTTTCTGGCATAAAGGCCACACTATTTTGGTTACTTTCCTCTGTACCGCTTCATGTTTTTTTATATCCTTAGTGAGATATGGCCTCTAAAACTGAACACAGAACTCCAAGTGAGGCCTCCCCGATGACCTGTGTAGGGCCATTATCAGCTTTTCCTTTTGGCTGGTTATACCCCTCTCAATGCAGCCTAGCATTCTTCTAGGTTTGGCCACTGCCTTTTCACATTGATTCATCATTTTGAGATCCTTAGATACCATGGGCCTGATTTTCATTTAGGCAGGCTGTGCCGCATTGGCGCCTAGCCTGCCCGCCGACCCCCTTAATCCAGATTTTCACTTCCATGGCAACCTCGTGAGGAAAAACCTCACCCATCTTTAAGGCACTGAGGACTAACTGTATAGCATCAAAAAAACACTGCTACCCACTTAGCCCTTTCCTCCGCCCCTGCTCTGCCCCAGAATGCCCCAAACACGCCCCAATGCTAACTGGGCGCATTAGGGACTTAACCAGGATTTTCCAAAGGCACTACCCATGTAGGTGTCGTTGGAAAATCCTGGTTAAGGCATTAACATGGGTAACATGGGCAGTTACCCGTGTAAATGTCTTCGAAAATCGGACTCTATAACCCCAAGGTCTCTCTTGTGGTCCATACACATCAGCCAGTCACCTCCGATTGCATACTGCTCCTTTGGATTTCTGCATTTCAAGTGCATCGCTTTGCAGTTTCTCACATTAAATCTTAACTACCAAGCACTAGACCATTCTTCTAATTTTGTAAATCATTTCTCATGCTTTCAACTCCCTCCCGGGGGTCCACCCTGTTGCAAATCTTTGAGTCATCCACAAAAAAAAAATCAAGCTTTTCCTTCCAAACCTTCAGCAAAGCTGTTCACAGAGATGTTGAACAGAATGGGCTCCAGTCCAATTCTTGAGGAACTCCACTACTCATCTTTCTTTAGAGTGAATTCCATTTATGAACACCCTCTGTTGTCAATATGTTAACCAATTTCCAATCCAGTTCACCACTTTGGGCCCTAACATCAGTCTGCTGAGTTTGTTCATGAGCCTCCTGCAAGGAAAAGTAATCCAAGTAGACCACTTCCAGGCACACCCCTCTGGTTATCCAGTCAAAGAAACCAATCAGATTCGTCTAGCATGATCTGGCTTTGGTAAAACCATAGTAACATAGTAAATGACGGCAGATAAAGACCAGCATGGTCCATCCAGTCTGCCCAGCAATATGGCAAGAGTAGGTGCACCTGTCGCTCCATTCAGACCACCCCTCCCTATGTCCTTGTCTAGGGGTAAACCCACCACTCCATGTAGGACACCCCTATTTGTTGAGAAGTTAGATGGTTCAGTTTATTTTGTTTAGATCCTGTTACTGTAAAGGGATCCGCTGTGCTTGTCCCATGCAGTTTTGAATTCCGTCACCATGTTTGCCCCCACCACTTACATTGGGAGGGCATTCCAAGCATCCACCACCCTTTCAGTGAAAAAATATTTCCTGACATTGCCTTTCAATTTTCCACCTTGCAGCTTCATGTTATGCCCTCTAGTTTTACAGCTTCCCCGTCTTTGTTCATCATTTGTTTGTTCATCCATTGTTTCTCTTTAAGTATTTAAAGGTCTGAATCATATCTCCCCTGTCCCTCCTCTCCGCCAAAGTGTACATATTTAGGTCTTCAAGTCTCTTCTCATAAGGCTTCTGATGCAGGCTCCAAATCATTTTGGTTGCCTTCCTCTGAACAGTTTCCAGTCTTTTTACATCTTTTGCAAGATATGGTCTCCAAAACTGAACACAGTATTCCAAATGAGGCCTCACCAGTGACCTGTACAGTGGCATAAGTACCTCTTCCTTTCTGCTGGTAATCCCTCTTTGTATGCAGCCCAACATCCTCCTGGCTTTTGCCACCACCTTGCCGCACTGTTTTGCCACCTTGAGATCATCAGAGATAATCACACCAAGGTCTTTCTCCTGAACCATGCACACCAACATCTCGCCCCCTATCGCGTACATTTCCCATGGATTTCTGCTACCTAAGTGCATGACATTGCACTTTTTCACATTAAATCGTAATTGCCAAGCATTAGACCATTCTTCCAGCTTTTGTAGATCTTTCCTCATGGTATCCACTCCCTCGGGGGAGTCCACTCTGTTGCAAATTTTTGTGTCATCTGCAAAAAGACAGACTTTTCCATTCAGTCCTTCAGCAATATCACTCACAAATACATTGAACAGTGCCGGGCCCAGGACCGAACCCTGGGGCACCCCGTTAATCACCTTTCTTTCATCCGAGTGAGCTCCATGTACCATCACCTTCTGTTGTCTGTCAGGCTACCAATTTCTAATCCAGTTTACCATCTTGGGACCCATCCCCAAGCTACTGAGTTTATTGACAAGCCTCCTATGAGGAACAGTATCAAAGGCTTTGCTGAAATCCAGGTAGATGACATCCATCGCATGCCTCCTGATCTAGTTCCTTGGTCACCCAGTCAAAGAACTCAATCATATTTGTTTGGCAAGACCATCCTTCAGTAAAACCATGTTGCCTCGGATCTTGCAACCTGTTGGTTTTGAGAAAGTTCACTATTCGCTCTTTCAGGAGCACCTCCATTACTTTTCCCGCCACCAAGGTAAGGCTCACGGGCCTGTCATTTGACACTTCTTCCCTGTCACCACTTTTGTGTAGAGGTATGACATCAGCCATTCTTCAGTCCTGAGGAACCTCTCCTGTTTCCAAGGATCTGTTGAACACATCCTTTAACGGCCCTGCAAGAACCTCTCTGAGCTCTTTCAGTATCCTTGGATGTATCCCATCCGGTCCCATGGCTTTGACCACTTTCAGTTTAGTAAGTTGTTCCAACACCTCATCTTCTGTGAATGGTGTGGTATCTACTTCATTCCCATTTTTATATTTGGGAGTCACAGCTGGTCCATCTACAGGATTTTCTTTAGTAAAAACAGAGCAGAAGTATTTGTTTAGCAATTTCGCTTTTTCAATGTCACTTTCCACGAGTCCTTTCCCAGCACTTCTGAGTCCTGCAATTCCAACTCTGATCTTCTTCCTTTCCCGAATATATCTGAAGAAAGTTTTGTCGCCACCCTTAACATCTTTAGCCATCTTTTCCTCTGCCTTTGATTTTGCTATCCTTATTTCTCTTTTTGACTCTTTGAGTTTGATCCTGTATTCATTTCTGTGTTCTTCTGTTTGCAAGCTTTTGAATTTTGCCCAAAGCTGTGTTTTTTGCTTTTATTTGAGCAGCCACTTCTTTGGAAAACCAAATAGGTTTCCTTCTCCTCTTGTTTTTATTTACTTTTCTTACATATTTATCTGTTGCCTCTTTTATTGCCACCATATTGCCTTGAATCTTGCAGTTTATAGGATTTTAGAAAGTTCACTATCCTTTCCTTCAGCAGCATCTTCATTACTATTCCAATCCCTGAGGTAAGGCTTTTGGGCCTATAGTTTTGTACCTCTTTTATGTTACTACTTTTGTGAAGAGGGATCACATCAGCCCTTCTACAATTCCATGGAATCTCTCGTACTGTATGTCTAATAATCTATTATAGGGCATGGTATCTACTCCATTCCCATATGTATCTTTGTCAGACAATTGTGGTCCTTCTCCAGGATTGTCTTCCATGAACATGGAACACAAGTATTTGTTTAGCATTTCCAATTTTTCCTCCTCACTCTCTACAGAGCAGTCCTCAACATCGTTCAGTCTTACAATTCCACCTCTAGCCTTTCTCCTCTCCCTGACATACCTGACAAAAGTCTTGTCATCTCGCCTTACATCTTTATTTGTTTTTTCTTCTGACTGCAGTTTTGTCATCCTTATTTCTTTCATTGCCTCTTTAAGCTTTATCTGGTATTCTTCATGTGTTCCTCTTCTTGCATTTTTCTATATTTTGTCAATGCTACCTTTTTTGTCTTTATTTTTTAACCACTTCCTTGGAGAACCATATTGGTTTCCTTTTCCTCTTGCTTTTATTTATTTTCCATAGATCAAGGTGTGATCAAAAAGTATTGAGACTTGTTGTTTAGCTATATAACAATATGTCGCACCATGATGTTATTAAGCATGTGGTGACCTACTTATGTGTTCTGCATGTGCAGAATGTAGCATGGCTGCAGCACACCTGGTACTTTTTAAAATCACGTGATGTTTGGTATCCTATAAAAGCAGTTTGTCAGATTTACAATGAGTGAAAAAACTGAACAGTGAATTTGCATTAAATTCTGACAGAAACTTGGAGTTTTGTGCATAGCAAGTCTATGGTGATGAATGCATGAGTCGTGCTTGAATTTATGACTGATACAAATGTTTCCAAGAAGGCCACCAAACTGTTGACAGTGATGAATGTTCTGGAAGGCCATCCATAAGCAGAAATGAAGACAAAGTTGAAGCAGGGTGTGCCACAATACACTCAAATCATCTATTAAGTGTAGGAGTGGCCTAGTGGTTAGGGCAAGGTACTTCAGGCCGGAAGGTCAGGGGTTCAAATCCCACTAGAAGACAGCAACCTTGGGCTGGAAGGACTGGGGTTTCTAGTCCCACAGGTGCTCCTTGTGGTCTTGGGCAAGCCACTTAACCCTCCATTGCCCATGTTCCCTGTAAAATAGTTATCTCCAAGTTATAATGCCCTGTTCAATGTAATTTCAGTTTGTTCAATGTAAACTGCACTGATGCAGAATAGCGCTGTATATAAGAGAATGTAAATAAATAAATACATTAACTATCAGGGAGCTTGCTAAGGACATGGACATCAGTTTTGGGTTGGTACAGCCCATTCAAGATAGACTGCAGCCAGGGAGTTGTTGGAATGTGTTGAAAATGACTCAGATTTCATCAAAAAGATTATTACTGGTGATGAATCATGGGTTTATGATTATGACCCAGAAACGAAGGCTCAGTCCTCACAATATAGTAGAAGACCCCAGACTCTCCCGACCCAAGAAAGCCTGTCAGATTAGGAGCAATATCAAGGTCATGCTCACAGTTTTTCTTTGATTACTAGGGTATTATTCATGATGAGTAAGCTCCAAAAGGCCAAACTATCAGTAAGGAGTACCTTGTCCAAGTTCTTTTTTTATTCATCTGCCCTTCATCTGTGAACACAGAACAGAAATAGTTGCTAAGCAATTCTGCTTTATTCTCATCAGCTTCTACTTATTCCTCCCCTTTCACCTTGAGTCTGACAATACCACTTTTGCCCTTCCTGCTCTCACTAAGATATCTGAAAAATGTCTTATCCCACCATTTTTTTTGCATTGGCTATTTCCTCTTCTTTTGTATCTTTGCTTTCTTGACTACTTTGCTAGAGTGTCTAAGTTTTTCCAAATACAGATACCTGTCTTCCTTTCTCTGTGATCTCTTGTATTTCATGAAGGCCTTCCTCTTTTTCTTCACCTTTTCAGCTACCTCTTTTGAGAACCACAGCGGCCTCCTTTTCCTTTTACCTTTTTCATTCTAACAAAAAGGTCAGTTGCCCTTAAAATATCCCCTTTCATTTTTCCCTACTGTTTTTATACATCCCCCAGCTGTTCCCATCCCGCTAAAGACTCCTTGAGATATTGGCCTATCTTGGCAAAGTTAGTTGTCCTAAAGTCTAAGGGGCATGTTTACTAAAAACCGCACAATTGCGCGCCGCACAATAACGCACTAAAAGCAGCACTTAAGTGCTCTTAAGCGCCCCGCACACGTGCGATGAACCCCCGTGCATGTGCGCGACACACTAACAGGCCCCGCACAAGTACGGGCCCGCAAATGTCCGATAGAGGCGTGGAAAGGCTAACGGAGGGCGGAGGAAGGGACCCGAGGGGCGGAGAGACGGGGTTAATGGGCGGGGAAGGGGAGGGGAGAGGCTCCCCGCACAGTATCGGGGCCGAATTTACAAGTTAAAAATAGCGCGAGTGAAACACTCGCGGTAGAGGGCATTTAAAGGGAAGAGAAACTATTTCCGTCAGCAATGTACAGCAAAACCGGGAAAACCTACAAAATGTGAGCAGTGTGATACATGTGCCAGAACAAAAGTGCATATAAAACCCAAAATGACCACAACAAAAATGTTTAAAAATTATAATCCAGCTGGGCAATAGTGCTAGCAATGGGCAAAACTAAAAAACACACCCAGGAAAGCTACAAAAAAAAGAAATGAATTTTGGAAGGGTCTACGGAGCGGAGACCCTTCCAAAAATCATTTCCTTTGTGTGGAGCTTTCCTGGGTGTGTTTTTTATGTGTGCCCATTAATATCACTGTTGGCCAGCTTGGTTATATTTTTACCCCCATTTTTTCGCGTTCAGTTGCAGGTTTTATTTGCACTTTTGTCGCCAGACACGGTGAATGAGCCCACAGTAAAAATGTGCAGAGCAGGGCTCCCTACTCTTTTGGTCAGGTTTCCTATCTCCAGGGACTGCACTGTCTCTGTGGCCACAGTGTGGTGCAGCGGACACAGCCAGTACCTATAGGACCAGAGAGGCACAGGTTCAAATCCCAGCTGTGGCACCTACTAGCCCAGTCCCCACATTTTACCCACCACTAAACAGAGATAGTAAAGACACCCCTTTATTGCAGAGTACAGAAGCATGGTGCAAACACCCATATTTTATCCTACACCGCTCACACACCATGACAATGGGCATTACCTACAGCCAAGTCCCCCAAATGCAGTCCGGGAGTGCCACAACTCAATCAGGCCATATGCTTTTACCAAGATAAGGACATGCCAGCATGTTGGCATAAGGGGACAGGTGGTGGGGGGCAGTGGCTGCTAGCCACCGAAGACAGTGGCCTATCCATGTGCAGGCTGGCACTGTCCACTGCAACAGACAGGCCCTGTTGGATGTAAAGTCATGGACTTCCCAGGGAATCCAGTCAATCTGTGGCAACACGGTGGTGCAGTGCACCCAGACAATGTGTGCAATAACAGAAGGTCAAAGGTTCAAAGCCCAGCTGGGACTACTGCCAATCCTGTCCACATATTTTTAACACAACTAAACCGTGATAGTACGGACAAACCAGGATTGCTGGGGACATACGCCTATCTTTTCGCACACCGATCACAGACACCATGAACAGGGGCATTACTTAAAGCAGAGTCTCCCAAATGCAGTCCTGGAGGACCACACACCATTCAGGCTCCTTGCTGCCGCTAATACAAATGCCTGTGCTGCATATCTATGCACCACCCCTATGGCATGTAGATGTAGCTCATGCATACCCATGAGGGACAGCAGGGAAACCCGAACAGTGGTAGGCACACCAGGACTGGAGTTGGGAAACTCTGCCGTAAAGCAACATCCAACAGAGGTGAACATACCCACACCCACAGGCCCCATTGGCCAATGCCTCCTGGAGAGGCAGGACATTGGGCCCTGCGTGCATCTCCCAATACTAGCACCTGCATACCTTAGCAATGCCACCTTACACCTGGGTATGCGGTGGACAGCTCTCAAACGTTTGCTATGTGTACTGGCAGGTAGACTGTCCTACTTAAAGCACATTTGGCTCTCTGATCTCCAACATAAAAATCTGTCTGATGTCTGCGGTGCGTGCTTCAGGTCTGGTCTCTGACAGTGTTTACCACCCTGGGGAGTGACCACCAACAGTACTGCGTAGCATATCCATGCCTGTACCGTGCCCAGGACTGGTGTGGTGGGCAAGGCTGATAAACCCTTCTATAGTGGCACAATGCTGGCATACGTGTGGGAGTGTGTGTCTGTCTATACAGTGTGTGTTGGCTGCAAACACCTTCCACAGCCCACACAGCCAGCACTGTTGCCAGTATTGGCCTGACAATGTGCATAATGAGCAGCAAGGTACCATGGGTATAGCTCAGTCAGGGTGTGCTGGCCAGGATGCATCTGCACAGGGCATAGGGCACTGGCAGAGACATTGTAGTGGCCGGACACCACCTACACAGACAGGGTGACCTCTGTATGTGCTGCTGGGGGTACATTCCACCCTGACTGTGCAGTGACGCCAGCATGGCTAGGCACCCCCATAGTGCTATATAGTATTTCTCTCATGTGATATGTATGGGTTTCCTTGTGGGGGTCCAGTCACTGACTTATCTGCTTGTGTGTGCTGCCATCCCAGTTCTGGGTGCATGCATGTCCACCAGGACTAACTAGCAGATTGTTCTCAGCTGGTATGTGTCTTGATGGAGCGCCTTGCAGGGTGCAGCGGCTGAAGGCCTGCTGCAGGAGAATATCAGATAGTGGTGGGGTGCTGCTTAGCATATCCTGGCCTAATGTCTGTCTGATATTGTGTTATGGATGTGTATAGGGCTGCTTTGGATGCCCTGTAGGGTGTCTGTTCCCCAGCAGGACAGGGGTTGATGGTCCACTCTACTGCCACCATTGCAGGGTGGTAGAATGTGGATCTGTTGATAGGGGACCCTGTTTTTCACCCGCAGCCTTGGGGGGGGGGGAAGAGAGGAATGGTGGTACATAGCCCACCTAGGGGTCCATGAGGGGTTCCACTGACTGACACAGACAGAGTAATCCAGGGTGTTTCTGCAGGAACTACCTAACTCTCAGATTACTACTGCTTTGGAGCTCCGGCATGGCCTCTGTCAGCCATGGCAGGTGCTGTGGACCTGGTCCTGGGCGCATCACCGCACCCTCAGGGTGAGCACTGTACCCACACGATGTGACGGTGTGTAGCTACTCTGTGCCAGTAACACACCCGGTCAGTACCCCCCTACCAGGCCGAGGTGCTGTGTGGGTGCACACGGACACTTCCCCCTACCAGGTCAGGGAGCTGTTGGGGTGCATTTCCCATCTTGTGTTCATCTGTGGTCAGCTGATTTGCATGTGCAGTGCATCATGGGTACGGGTGGCCTAACCCTATCCTGGTTCCCACAGAAGACTGCCTGTGTGGTGACGTGACGGCTCTCTGCAGCCAGCCAGGGGCTTGCTGTAGCCCAATGGTTATGTCACTGCCTGTGAAGCCAGAGGTCATGGGTTCAAACCCACAGTGGGGTTCTTTTAGAGGGTTGTCCAATGTTTTTTTTAACTGTCATGTACATATGTTGTTGCCAGCAACAACACCCTCAGCGTACTGTACCCATAAGGTGCCTCTGAGGGTGCTTTATAGGGCGCCCTATAGGGCACCTTATGGTTGCCGTCCATATAAGGTGCACTATACATTACCCTGTACCGCAACATATATGGGGCCCTATAGGGGACATTCTAGGGTGCCTTGCCGGACAGTGAACGTTAACATGTGCCTTATGGGCCGCGCCTTATGTTAACACGCTTTGTGAGTGCGTTTGCTAGTAGTGTTAACTGACATAAAAAAATTAACCTGCCCCCTACAGCACTCATCCCCATAATACATAATGCCTCTGTGAGCCTTCTTCATTGGGCACCTTGGGGGATTGAACCCATGGCCCCTGCACCATTGGTCAGTGTCGTAACCATTGTGCTGTGGCTCTGTTCCTGTACTTGCACATCGGCGCGCCGCCTTCTGCTGCACAAAATTAGGCTCCCTCCTAAAACAATCCTCCCCATAATAGGTACTGCCTGAGCCAGCCTTGTTCATTGCGCCCAGTGGGGGTTCGAACCCGTGGCCCCTGCACCATTGCTCAGTGTCTTCACCGTTGTACTACGGCTCTGTTCGTTTGTGTGCCCAGCAGCGCGACACTTAGCCTTTCCACGCGCTAATACGGACCCCGCACAGTTACGCAACGCGCACAAGTACGGTCACTTTCTCCCGTTTTTTTTTCTTTTTTCTGCCTGAACCGCCCACTCCTTATATGGCACAGGCACACTAACGGGGCCCCGCACAATTTCGGGGTTTAGTAAACATGCCCCTAAAGAAGCATTGAAAAGATTAGACAGTGGAGTTGCTAGAACTTCTCCAAGGTCCTTCAATACTCTGAGATGTATACTATCTGGCTCCATCCCTTAGTCTTCTGAAATTCGTCAAGATCCCCTTTCACAATTGTTCCTAATTGTTGATGTTTTCTGAGATCTTTACTAGCAAGCCACATAAAAAATCTGAATAAGGGAGCTCAGATCATCAAACACACCTCCCAATAAAGAGCTTCAAAAACACAACAACTGAAGCATCACCTCTTTCTCCAGCACTACTCCCATGATGGTGGCACATCACTTCCAGCCATACTCAACCACCAAGACAACCCCCCCGACATGCCCACAGCACATAGATGCAGCCCTGACCGTTAGCACAACTATTCACCCTGGTACAAACATGTATATAGTCACTTAATCTTGTAAATAGTTGCTGAGCAGCTCCTGTCAATACCACACACTTGTGACCTGATTGCTTAGCATATAGTCATTTAATCTTGTAAAGAGTTGCTGTGCAGCTCCTGTCAATACCATACATTGTGATCCGATTGCTTAGCCAGTATATAATTATACCATACATTGTGATCCGATTGCTTAGCCTGTATATAATTATACCATACATTGTGATCCGATTGCTTAGCCTGTATATAGTTACCTGTACATTAGTCCACGACCTGCTGCTCAGCCTGTACATAGTTACCCTAGTTAGTCCCAAGTTGCAACACCCATTCATTGTAAGTACAGTGCCAATTTGACCGCACTGTACAAATTACTGTTGAATGTAAACCGCACTGATTCTAAAGAGCACAGTATAGAAAAGACATTGAATAAATAAATAAATAAATAAAACTTCTTAGAAAATTTTTATATGGACTTTTAGTTTAGGTTTGCTGACTAGCAGGTCTAAACAAAACAGACAGGGCCAGTGTGGTCACCACACTATTCCTATATGCAGCACCATTACTTATATGGATCATGGAGCTGACAATATATCTTAAGTTAAATGTGATGCCAGAGTCTAACTTAAGTTGATGAATGAATCAGCTGAAAATTAGCCCCTATTTGTACAGCTCATACCACAAAACTGGCCCAAAGATGGAAATGCAAAAGCAAAAGTTCACTCAGGACATCACGACCACTTAAACTGGCCTTGAGCTGAGGAGTAATCAGTGCAGAAAATAGCAAAAAATATATGGAAGGATCCAAGACAAGAAAGGAGAGCAGTGCGTGTGCCAGGGGAAGAGGTGTTTTTGTGGTGTTTTCCAATTAAAATCTATTTAATAATTTAATTGAATTTAATTCATTTTCTTTTATTCCACTCATACCAATAGCTCACAGCGGTTTGTAAAGAAATAAAATATAAATAAATAAATATAAATAAAATTAACAATTTGTCAAAATTACAATTAAAATTACAAAATATAAAACAAAACAAAATAAAAATACAAATTATAATTATAATCAACAATCCACAATTAACATTGATCAAAACTGATAAACTGATCATTCAATGACATTAAAATATCTTACAAACAACCATATCTTTAAAAGCCCCCAAAATCTTCAATAAGATTGCTTGCTACACAATTCCAAGGTAAAGCAATTTCATAGATTAGGGGCTACCAATTTAAATACCTTTATACGTGTGTTCATTAGTTTAAAAGCATAGCTAGTTAACAATTTCAATGTATTCTTATGTTAAGAACGAGAGCTGCTCTCCCGGCGGGGATCGAGCGGGTCGGAGCACCAGGCCACCCCCACCAAGCCGCTCTACCCAATCCGGGCAGCAGGAGCACCCGGTGAAAAAGAAGCGCCAGCAGCCGCGTGGCCTCTTCAGCAGCCCAGCACTCCGACCCTCCAGCTGCTCTCCCGGCGGGGATCGAGCGGGTCGGAGCACCAGGCCACCCCCACCAAGCCGCTCTACCCAATCCGGGCAGCAGGAGCACCCGGTGAAAAAGAAGCGCCAGCAGCCGCATGGCCTCTTCAGCAGCCCAGCACTCCGACCCTCCAGCTGCTCTCCCGGCGGGGATCGAGCGGGTCGGAGCACCAGGCCACCCCCACCAAGCCGCTCTACCCAATCCGGGCAGCAGGAGCACCCGGTGAAAAAGAAGCGCCAGCAGCCGCGTGGCCTCTTCAGCAGCCCAGCACTCCGACCCTCCAGCTGCTCTCCCGGCGGGGATCGAGCGGGTCGGAGCACCAGGCCACCCCCACCAAGCCGCTCTACCCAATCCGGGCAGCAGGAGCACCCGGTGAAAAAGAAGCGCCAGCAGCCGCGTGGCCTCTTCAGCAGCCCAGCACTCCGACCCTCCAGCTGCTCTCCCGGCGGGGATCGAGCGGGTCGGAGCACCAGGCCACCCCCACCAAGCCGCTCTACCCAATCCGGGCAGCAGGAGCACCCGGTGAAAAAGAAGCGCCAGCAACCCGTGCCCGCGCCTGAGGGCCTCGCAAGAGGGCCCTTTGGCGTGGCCCTTAGGCGGTGGCACGACAGGCACAAACCACAAACCAAAAACCAACGACTCCACTCCAACAGATACTCCACCACAGACGGAGACTACAAACAAGAAACAGCAGATCCGGACCCCTCTAAATAAAGCCTCCAACCGCAAGTATACCAGCTACAAACTCTCAAACGGACTTTCCCCTAACAACCGAACTTGGTGTCTTAAATTATATAAACCTTTCACATCTACCTAGATTATAAACCAACAAATACAGCCATAGTGCTTTAATTATTTACTATTACTAGTATTACCTAATAATATATAACATACTGTAGCCAGTATCAGAAAATACAACTCACTATACTTTATTGATATACTTTTGCCAGTAATCTAACTAACAGTACACACTGTGCTTTAATGCCATACAAATGCTATACTGTCGCCAGTATTCCACAAATATGATTGCATTTCAACACTATTCAATTGTACTATACTAAGCATTTTATTGTTACTGTTGCCAGTAGTGTATTCTAAAATAGTACTATACTGTTTCCAGTTATACAATTAATCATTATAGATCAGACCATCCATAGATCAGACTAATCATAGATCAGTCTACTCTCCTAGCATAACCTATCTAATTGTCTATACTGTTGTCAGGAACTACAATTAATTGTCCTAATAGCTTATAATTGCTTATACTGTTGTCAGTAACTATAATTATTGAAATAATATCTGATATTCTCATTACATTACCACTGTTGTCAGCCTAACAGGATTGTTTTCATCATCTTACTATCATACCTTACAGGAATACACCACCATAACCTGAACTAAAGTGTTTAGCCAGTTCTAAATTTCCCAGCCTAACTGAATCTATCACCAGTGGCAACACCACAAAACACACTACCAATTGCCAACACATCTGCCAAAAAGCCCCGACTTCACAAAACTCAGCCTCAGGCTGTTACTGTTGTCAGTAACACTTATAATTACTATTGTCAGTAATATAGGCAAACGATATCAAAATGTTATCATCTAACACCTCCAAAACTAGAATACATATAATATGCTTCACTATCTCTATCCTAACTATTATTGCACACAGTCTAAATAACAATAACTTTAAAAACATCCCAATAATACACAGCCCAACAAGAAACAGTTTCTCAACATGGCAACTCTATCCAGAACACTACCCTAAAGTAAACCACCATAGACTAATTCACATAAACTTCACCTCAACCCTGCCGTCTAAAAACCTTAACCCAGGAATAACCCCTGACTCATTATCAATATATCTAATCAATGCCAGATCAATGAAAAATAAATTGCCTATATTCATGGATATATTAGACATACAAAAACCAGACATATTATGTGTAACAGAAACATGGTTAACTGACACAGACTCCGTATACTTGAACCAACTGAACAATAATCATTATGACATCTTTTTTACACACAGAACCCACAAAAAAGGTGGTGGAGTACTAATAATGATAAAAAAAGAGATAAAAGCAAAAAAACTACAATCACACATACCCACCAACATTGACACAATCATTACACAAATAGGCAACCTGAAAATCTGCCTAATTTATAGACCACCAGATCAACAATCAGAAAACCTGGACCCCGTAATTGAATTCCTAAGCTCCTCCACCGACCAAAATCCAATACTAATGCTCGGTGATTTTAACCTCCCCTCCTTACCAAAATCATATGCCTCTCTCTTCTTAGAATCCACCACAGATATGGATTTTCACCAAATAGTAAATGACAGCACACACAATAAAGGGAATATACTTGACATGGTCCTACTACCAGATATACTTCACAAATTTTATAACCCCAACTCCCTCAAATGCACCTCAACCCCCTGGTCAGACCATCATCTCATTAACTTTCAAATTACTATCAATAACACAACAGTTAAACGAACCCCACCTACTGTTCCTCCATACAGATTTAAAAAACATAACAAAGAGGAATTTTTAGACATGACAATCCCCAAATTAACTACCTCACCACAAAATCTTGATGAAGCAGTAAAAAACTGGTACGAAATCATCAATAATGCAGCTGCCAATAAGCAAACCAGAAAGAAAATCACTCACCCGAAAGCAGACCAAGCCCCATGGTACAATAAAACACTAAACCTAATGAAAAGAAACTTAAGGAAAGCGGAATGCAAATGGAGAAAAAACAAAAACCCCATAAACAAAGATTCATACATCACTCTCCTTAATGAATATAAAGATGCAATTAACAATGCCAAGAAAAATTACCACTCCTCTATACTCAACAATGCAATAAACAGACCTAGAGAACTATTCTCAATAGCCCAAAGGTTAACAAATAACACCCACAACTCCAGCACTGAAATTACTGAAATTTCCCCACAGAACTTGGCCGACTACTACATGACCAAAGTCAAATCCCTCCCCCAGCTACTAAAACCAAAACATATACCTCTAACTCATTTTACAGATGAATGGACAGAATTCCAACCCCTATCTAACATGGCACTCAAGAACATCATAACAAACATAAATACAACCACCTCACCCCTCGACCCTTGTCCAGTAACATGGATAAAAAGCTCCTTACCTACCCTCTCACAATTTCATCCTCCCCATAGTAAATCTTTCGCTAAAAACGGGGTACTTACCCCCTTCTTTAAAACACGCACAGATTCGCCCAATAATAAAAAATCCTACCCTTGACAAAGCATCACCCAAATCCTACAGACCCATATCAAGCATCCCGTTCATGGCTAAATTAATAGAAAAAACAGTACAAATTCAAACCCAAGAATACATTGACAGTTCAGCCCCCTTTGATGATCAACAGTATGGGTTTCGCCCCCATCACGGGGTGGAGTCACTACTAACAGTCCTAATCGACACCCTAGTAAGAGGCATTGATAATTCAAAACAGGCATTCCTACTTATATTCATTGACATCTCCGCAGCCTTTGACAGTGTCCACCACTCAACAATGATTGACAAACTAAGACAAATTGGAATAAAATCTACAGTCCTTAACTGGTTCTCATCTTACCTAAGTGATCGAACCCAAACGGTACGAATTGGTAACCTCGCTTCAAAAACTTACAACCAAGAACTAGGCCTCCCCCAGGGCTCTGCACTGTCAGCGCTACTATTTAATATCTACTTAAAACACATCTGTCAAATATTTAAAAAATTCAATGTTTTTTACCACCTTTATGCGGACGACATAATGATGTATGTCCCATTCACAATTCCTAATATTCCAACACTTCTAATGAATACCTGCCTTAACGAGATAACTAACTGGCTAAATGAAAACAACCTATACATAAATCACACTAAAACAGAAGCCTTAATAGTAACTAAGAATACAACTTTCACCCCCCCAACATACATCACATTACAAAATAACGATATCAAAATAAATACCGAAATACGTTACTTAGGCGTAGTAATAGACAAACACCTCACTATGGAAACCCACATAAGGAATATAACAAAAAAAGTTTATTTCAAACTTAAAGTATTAAAACAACTCCGCCCCCTACTGCACCTAAAGGATTTTCAACGTATAATTCAAGCAATAATAACCCCCCATTTTGACTTCGCGAACCTAACACTAATAGGCGTAACAAAACAAAACCTAAAAAAACTCCAACTAGCCCAAAACGCAGCAGCCAGGATTATAATGAATGCCCCACCATTTCAACATATAACCAGGGGCGGCCCAAGGGGGGTGCGGGGCCATGTGCGGAGACTCGGTGCGGGGCCTCATTTGCATAAGGGGCCTCATTTGCATAAATATTTGCATAATGTTACCATACACGAACTTTTAGTAAACATGCTCTTAATGAGTATATGAATAAAGAAGACTAAAGACTTCTACATTACTATAATCCAATACCAACCACCAGGCACATTAGGAACTACTACAAACACTGCCCATTTAGAACCCATAGCAAACCCGCCGTATCCTAACAGCACTACCAGGACTCATAAAAAAACCATACCCTAACAATCAAAAGGAAACGCTGCAAATATTAAACAAATACAATTCAGAGAACAACAATACATTACCAAATCGTGAAAGAGAACAATAGGCAATTTCAAAAAGTAATTAAATAAACATAATAACTCAGCTCAGATAAACATCCAGAACATAGACCATCACCAAACAAGGAATCACCAATTTAGAAACAGGAAGACAATAATTAAACTGGGAATCCCAAAAGCCAAACTTGGAATGTACAACACTGTAGAAATAAAACTATACATTAATTTGCTCTTGTACTAAACAAAGCGCAGACGTTAATGATGCACATTTCCCAGAGCTGACATATTCCAATTAATAAATTCAAAATAAAGAGATATTTTTCTACCTTTTGTGCATTTTTTTTTCAGCTGCAATTGCTCCAGCCACTTTTCTTCTGGTTTCTTCGTGTCTTCCGCTAATTCTTCATCGTCTGCTGTCCATTTGTCTTTTCTACTCTCTTCTAGTTATTTACCATTCTCTCTCTACATCTGCTTTAAAATACTAATCTATCTCCTTTGTGCTCTTTCCTCATTCCAATTTCATCCACTCAATTATTACCACTCCATCCACAATCACAACAGACTCTCCCAATATCCGGACAATGTAGATTTGGTCTTCCCTCCCACACAAAATATTTTTTCCCTCTCCATTTCACTCTCCCAGCTCCATCCCATTCTAATCCTCCCCCAACATCAGCTCCATTCTAGTTCCAGTCCCACCACCCAGCATCCCGCTCCCTTCTAGTCCCCGCATCAGCCCATTTCCAGTCCTAGCCCCCCATAAGCCCATTTCCAGTCCTAGCTCCCCCCATCTATTTGCAGTCCCATCCAAGTCCCATCTCCAAGTCCCTCCATCAGCTCATTTCCAATCCCAGACCCCCCCATGAGCCCATTTCTAGTCCTTTCCTAGCCCCACCATCAGCCCATGTCAAATCCTAGCTCCCCTCCACTCAGCCCATTTCCAATCCAAGCCCCCCATGAGCCTACTTCCAGTTCTAGCCCCTTCATGAGTCCATTTCAATCCAAACCCCCACCACAGCCCATTTCCAATCTTAGCACCCCCCAACAGCCCCTTTCCCGTCCGCTTCGAGCCCATCAGCCCGTGTCCTGTCCTAGCCCCCCCCTCACCCATTTCCAGTCCTAGCTCCCTCCCCCTCACAACCCATTTCCATTCCAAGCCACCGTCCCCATCAGCTATTTGCAGTTCAAGCCCTCCTTCCACTCAGCCATTTCCAGTCCTAGCCTCCTCATAGCCCATTACTAGTCCTAACCCCCCATCAGCCCATTACGTCCTAACCCCCCATCACCCTATTTCCAGTCCTAGCCCCCCATCAGCCTATTTCCAGTCTTAGCCCCCCTCCCATAGCCAAATTACCAGTCCTACACCCACATAAGCCCATTTCCATTCTTAGCCCCCCATAGCCCATTACCAGTACTAACCCCCCCCTCACCCTATTTCCAGTCCTAGCCCCCCCATCAGCCTATTTCCAGTCTTAGCACCCCCCCATAGCCAATTACCAGTCCTACCCCCCCCATCAGCCCACTTCCAGTCTTAGCCCCCCCATAGCCCATTACCAGTCCTAACCCCCCCATCAGCCCATTTCCAGTCCCTACCCCCCCACTTCCAGCCTTAGCCCCCTCCCCATAGTCAATTACCAGTCCTAACCCCCCCCCATCAGTCCATTTCCAGTCCTACCCCCCTCCCCATAGCCCATTACCAGTCCAAACCCCCCCATCAGCCCACTTAGCCCCCCCATAGCCCATTACCAGTCCTAACCCCCCATCAGCACACTTAGCCCCCCCCCATAGCCCATTACCAGTCCTAACCCCCCCCCCCCCATCAGCCCCCTTCCAGTCTTAGCCTCCCCCCCCCATGGCCATTACCAGTCCTAACCACCCCACCCCCCTGGCCCATTACCAGTCCTAACCACCCCACCCCCCTGGCCCATTACCAGTCCTCACACCACCCCCCCCCCATCAGCCCACTTCCAGTTTAGGCCTCCCCTCCCATCAGCCTACTTTCCAGTTTAGCCTCACCCCCCCTCCCATAGCCATTACCAGTCCTAACACCCCCCCCCCCCCTATCATTCCAAATTAAAATAAAAAAAAAAACCAAACCGGCTGCTTCTGCGCGGCAGCTTCAAGAGCTCTGCCGCGGCAGCATCAAGAGCTCTGCCACGGGGCCCACCCCTGCCCGGCAGAGCCTCCGTGCATCTTCAGCTCTTCACGTCCAAAAACGCGGGCTTCTTTCAGAGCCGCGAGAGTTTCTTTTCCGCGGCTCTGTTAATCCCGCCGAGGGTGATGGGAAATCCCATCAGCCCGCGGGATTAAGAGAGCCGCGAGAAAAGAAACTCTCGCGGCTCTGAAAGAAGCCCGCGTTTTGGACGTGAAGAGCTGAAGATGCACGGAGGCTCTGCCGGGCAGGGGGGGGCCCCGTGGCAGAGCTCTTGATGCTGCCGCGGCAGAGCTCTTGAAGCTGCCGCGGCAGAAGCAGCCGGTTTTTTTTTTTTTTAACTTGGGATGCTTAAGAATGTTTTTTGCGCGGGGCCCCCTGAAACGCGGGGCCCTGTGCAAAAAACATTCTTGCTCAATGGACGGGCCGGCCCTGCATATAACACCTATATTACAAAATCTACACTGGCTCCCGATGCAATGCCGAATACAATATAAAACCCTCCTAACTACATACAAAGCCCTAAATAATATAGCACCTCCTACACTAAACAAACTTATCAATAAAGAACCCAATCTTAATCTTCAAAGGAGAGACCAAATAAACAAACTAAAAACACCAAAGGAATTTATAAAGGCTAAAAAATCAACAAACATGAAAGCATTCTCCCATGCTGCCCCCATAATTTGGAACAACATTCCATCTGAACTAAGATCCTTACCTCAAATCATGGAGTTTAGAAAAAAACTCAAAACACATTTATTCTCAACATACTACGGTCCTTTAACGAATTCACCTTTTCAACAAGAAAAAGGATAGTCTCACCAGCCAACCTTATCAATCCCTGATCTGGAACAAGTACCAAAAACACAAAACGATGCTTGAATTATACATACCTTGTATATAATTAATCCTGTCCATTGTATATAGTTACAACTGTTAATTGTAAGTTTTGAGTTGAATCTTTGTAGCTTCTCATTGTTATATGTAAAAACAGCATTGCCTTGTTTACTGTTGTTCAATGTAAACCGCAACTGATCATTGGAAGGTGCGGTATATAAAAACTTGTTAATTAAATTAAATTAAATTATTAAGAGGTATGTTTACTAAACTATGGTACTTTATGCAGCTATCACAGTGCAATAGCAACAAAAGGCCCACGATTAAGTCCAAAATCATGGATGTTTTGGATTTACCACAGAGATCCTCAATACCTGCATTGGCACATAGCACGGGAAGTCCTAAAGTGCCTGCCGATGCAAGTATCGTGGGTCTCCATGGTAAATCCAAAGGGAGGACAGAGCAATTGAACGGCCGATCTCTTATCAGCTCTGTCCCCCTGATTGCTGTTGATCCCCTCTAAAACACTGATTGTCCCCCCCACTCCAAGTGACAATATTTTTGGTGCTGCAGATATACAGATCAATGGCACCGACAATATGTGAAAATGTGCCTGCCTCCCCCTTCAGCACTGATGCCCCCCAGACAGCTCCCAGTCCCTATTGGTAACTGTATGGTGGGGGGATTGATGCACCCTCAGACCAAGAGAAAAGCCCAGCAACTGGCTAGTTGAGCTTTTCACTTGGTCTGAGGGTGCATTGATCCCCCCTGCACAGTTCCTGATGGTGATCAGAAGCTGTCCAGGGATCAGTTCTGAAAGGGGGGGAGGGAGGGGGGGTAAGCCAGGTTTGTTAATATTATTGCTGCCATAGATCTTTAGTCCGCAACACTGACAATGATCTGAGGGTGTGGGGGCTGATTGGCTCAGGGGAGGCAATTGTGGCTGCGATCAGCTCCATAGCAGTGTCAGATATTGCAGGAAAGTGCTGCGATATCTGCATTTCTCCCGTGCTAGCTGCTACCACCATGGGATAAATCTGGATTAGATCTGCGGGAGCAGCTAACGCCCTTTAGTATACATGCCCTTAAATGTCAGACTTAGGGGAACATAAAAAGCAATATAATCAGGAGTCAAATCATAAAAAGCTTTAAAATTAAGACATAACAATTTAAACTCTGTTCTGACATTAATTAATATCCAGTGAGGTGAGTATAATAATGGCATAATACGGTAATGCCTTAAAGTTTTAAACAAAATCTTGGCTGTCATATTTTTTATCATTTGAAATCTAATCAGTGATTTCTTAGGTAGGCCTAAATATGTGAAGTGGCATTTTAGAAAGGACGTCTAGGTGCAATCTGTGGCGTTAAGGGCAAAGCATCCAAAAAAACCCCACAGAGGCTGTTTATGTTCTGGCCCAATTTCTGCAACTGGAATGTCCCCGAAATGGACGACCATACTGGAGCCATATAGACATCCTGGCTACAAACACATGCAGTGAGACATTTGTCTTGTTTTGAATGCATGTCCATGCAAGCTAGTTTTGCATGCAGGGACATGAATCAGCTTGCTGAATCAAAAAACAAATGTCCTCACTTTCCTTCAGTTTTCGTTATCATCATGGAAAGTATAGGAGATATCAGAGTACCTCTGTCTCCTCTAGATATCTTGGGAGCAGAGCAAGAGCTTTTCTGATACCTATTCATGTTCTGGAGCATGAATAGACATGGACTGTCCCACTAGTGGGTGGGGGATGTGCTCACTGCTTCTGAAATGGGGTGCACATATCCAGATTGACCGGAACACCCTGGTCATGCCTCCATCATGCCCCTTTATGACTTGGCTAACTTGTGCTGGGGAAGTCTATAGAACTGCTTTGAGGACATCACTTTCATTTGGACATCTGCATGCCCGTTTTCAGACATCCAAAGCATGAAGAGGGCTTCTAAAATGACCATTAAAATATTACAATAATCCAGGTGTGAAAAAACTAATTGCTTGAATAAGTGGGAGGTTTTTTTCTTACATTTGATGGTTTCATCAGGGCCTCATATTCAAAGCACTTATCTGGGTAGCAGGACCTGTTATCTTGATAAGAGCCTCTGACCAGGGCCATTCCTTGATTTTCAGTAGCATTATATGAAAGATAATGCTTAAAATCATTGCAGACTACTCAATGCTATCCAGATAGTCCTGGACAGAGCGAGAGCATTCTCCAGACATATCCGGTTAGTGGCAATATTCAGTCTGATAGCGGAAGAACTATCTGGATAGAGTTAGCACAGCAAAAAGGCTGTCCTAATGTTATCTGGAAAGCTATTTGGATAATGGGCAGAATATCACCACTATCTGGATAGGAACAACAGAGCTAGATTCAGATATTCAGTACCGGCCACTATCCAGATACTGGTGGATTTATTTCAGCTGCGCTAGCTCAAGTTTAAAAAAAAACACACTGACTGCTCTGGCTTAGTATTGCCCCCTCAGTGTTTATCAGTTAAAAGCTAACATCAGAAACCCTCTTTATAGCATACCCAGTCATGGCTTATTGCATTGTCTACTTATCTTTAGTGTGTTAAATTTAAATCAAGGCAACAGACTGAAAGTGTTAGACATTTTTGTGTAGGGAATTAGCCATATGAAAAGGTAACAATGCCAAAATAAGCAATAAAAGAAGTAAAAAAGTTCTTGCATGGCCCGACCCACTGTGCAAACTGCATTCACACTGGACGGTGGCCCCAGGAGGGTGGAATGGTGGGTACAGTGAGATGGTCAGGCTCAGCTTCTGTGGGACAGCAGATGGCAGTCAGCGGGCACTGGGCAGGCTAAAAGCCACTCAAAAACAATATGGAGCTGTATATCTTGCACATCCCTGCTCCCTCTGATGCAACTTCCTGCTATTGAGTAGCAGGGACATATCAGACATTCAGCACACGCATGGGCTCCAGAGCCTCACATAGCATTTTCCATTTTTAAAGTGGTGGTAGATTGGTGGTGGCAATGTAGGGGAAGGAAAAGAGAAGGGGTAGATGTTGGGCCAAGGAGAGGAGGGACAGAAAGCTGTTGAATTTTGAAGGGAAGGGATAGTGGATAGCAAGATACAGGACAGGGCGGGGGGGGGGGGGGGGTAGAAAAAGAGGGGAGATGCTGGGCTATGAGGAGAGCAGAGAGAGAAAGGTGATGCTGGACTATGATATGGGCAGAGAGAGAGAGAGAGGGGAGATGCTGGACTGTGAAGGGGTCAGAAAGAGAGGGTAGATGCTGGGCTATGAGATGGGGACAGAGAGAAGGGGATATGCTATGCTATGGGGAGAGGGAGAGGGTAGATGTTGAGCTATGAGGGAGAGATATAGAGAGAAAGAGAAGGGAGATGCTGGGCTATGAGCGGGTCAGAAAGAGAAGGGAGATGCTGGGATATGATCTGGGCAGAGGAGAGTGTGAGATGCTGAGCTATGAGTGGGGGACAGGGAGAGAGAGAGAGAGGGGGGAAATGCTGGGTTATGAGTAGGGGACAGAGAAGGGGGGAGATGCTGAGCTATGAAGAGGCAGAGAGATGAGATACTGGGCTAGGAGAGGGACAGAGAGAGAGAGAGAGAGAGAAAGGAGATGCTAAGCTATGAGGTGAGAGGTATATATAGAGAAAAGAGAGATGCTGGGCTATGGGGGGGGGAAGAGGGGGAGATGCTTGGTTGTGAAGGGGTAAAGAGAAAGGGGAGAATCTGGGCTATATCGAGGGAGGAGAGAGAGAAAGGGGGAAGCTGTCTATGAAGTGAGAGGTATGGGGAGATGCTTGGCTATGTGAGGGATAGAGAAAGAGAGAGAGAGAGGGAGGAGATCCTGGGTTATGAGGGGGACAGGGAGGGGAGATGCTGCGCTATGGGGAGGGGACATATAGAGTGGTAAGATGCTGGACTATGAGGAAAGGACAGAGAAAGAGGAAAGATTCTGGGCTATGAGTGGTAGGCAGAGAGAGAGAGATGCTGAGTTATGGGTGGCGACAGAGAGAAGGGGCTGATGCTGAACCACCAGGGAGTAGAGAAGGGGAAGGGGACAGAAATGTAGGGGAGAGTGGACGAAAGAAGGAAGAGAATAAGAGGAGAGGGAAGGAGTGAGACAGGGAAATGGAAGAGCTAGAGGAGATGAGCTGGGCTGAAGGTGAGAGAATGAGATGGAAAGTTGATAGCTGAAAAATCAAAAGGATATCAGGACTAGAGGGTGAGGAGGAGGGTGACATTTGAGGGGATAGAGGGGAAGAAAAGAAAAAAATGGAGGAAACTACTAAAAGGGAAAGATCACCATAATCAGAGACTGAGTAGCTTAATGGTTAGTGCACTGGCTTGATAACCAAGTAACCAGGGTTCAATTCCCACAAACATGCCTTGGGCCAATCACTTAACCCTCCATTGTGTTGGAAGATATGCCATACTGGGTCAGACCAAGCATCCATCAAGCCCAGTGTCCCATTTCCAATAGTGGACAAACCAGGTCAGGTTCCCAAAACGTTTACAGATTCTTGCTGCTTGTCCCAGGGGTAAGCAGTGGATTTACCCTGTCCTCTTTAATAATGGTTTCTGGACTTCTAGGAACTCATCCAAACCTCTTAAATCCAGCTACACTAAAAGCTTTTTCTACATTCCGTGATAAGGAATTCCAGAGTTGGATTACATATTGAATGAAAAAATATTTTTTCCAATTAGTCTTAAATGTGCTACATTGTAGCTTCATTGCATGTTCCCTAGTCCTTCTACTTTTTGAAGGAACAAATACTTGTTTTATAGATACTGCAGTTCTGTGAAGTATGTACAGAATAGACAGTTTGCCAGGGTACACTTTACATCAGTAGAGCTGAGAGTAGACCCTGCTGTTCCTATGTCTGTTAACATTTATTCATTTCTGCAGCCAAAAAAACCTTGCTATAAATCTTTACAAGGCTTAAACCTAGACAGCTGTACTTCTTGGACATCCAGTGGGGTCACTGCTTTTAATTTTTAACTGATTTCTGTTAAATTTAATTTAATTTATAGCCTGTATTTCCAGAAACATTCAAAGCTTGGGCATCCAGTCATAGAGTTATATTGTAGCAAGTCAGCTGTTTAAACAGCTAGAATTCTGCTTCACAATTAAACATCTGCACAATTTTCCTAATCGTCTTCTGTATATCCTCTAGGGCAGTGTTTCTCAGCCTTGTGTATGCCCCAAGCCCCCTGACTTTCCATATAAAATGGCATGGATTGATTACAGGGTGGATGTACAGAGTCACCCCGCTAGCCACACACCCAACCAGACACCCTTTCTTTCCTCTGTTCATCCCCCTCCCCCCCCACACCTAATTATCTCCAAAGCTAACCAGCCCTAGTCATCGCTGCCTCTCTCCCACCCCTTTCATCTTCTTTCCCACCTCCCAGGATTTCTCTGTTCCTGTTGCAGCAACTGTGTGGAAAGGGGAAGGCTAGAAAGAGAGAAAGAGAGTGTGCATTGCTGCATTCAAAGTCTGCTGTGGAACTGCAATAGGAATTAGGCATGACAATGGTAAAGGTTTGCTACTCCGCCACGCGCCATTGATCACTCAGCCTGTACAGGGTTTTGTTCCTACTGTTATGCCACTCTCTGAACCTGTGCAAAACACAGCTCTTGCTGTTTGTATAGGTCCAGCACTGAGATCTAGCACATGAGGGAGGATCGAGCATGGGCTATGTTACCTGTGACGATAAAAGGTATCTCCAGGAACAAGCAGGAATGTAATCTTCAGATATGGGCGACGTCAGTACCGATGGAGCCTGCATGGGAATGCTCCCCAGCGTCCAATAAGAAGGCTTTTTGAAGCATTCCACTGCACCTGCATTGCTGCCTTCCCACCTATCCAACTCTTCCTCCTCAGTTCTTTGTTTTCCGCAGAGCCAGCAGGAAGCAAATCATGTCACCGCAGAATTCTATTTATTTTTATTGTCTGTGGTTCGCATCTGCCTTCCCATCAATGCCGGAACCAACGCTCAATCTGTTTTATCCTTTTTTTACAGGAAAGAAATAAGAAAGAAAGTAGAACTTTTTCTTTGGGTGCATCAATGCCATTTTAGTCCTTAAGCCTACCATTTTGTCTACTGACACTATGGAGAAACCAGCTAGTGGTTTTAAGAAATGTTCTAAGTGTGGTGGTGCCATTTTGGCTACAGATACCCATGACTGGTGTCTCAAATGCCTTGGTCCCAATCGCCAGCCATCAGAGTATCCTCTGTGTAAAAAGATGACAAAGAGAAGCCTACAGAATTGAGCTGCAAAATTAGGCACACTCTTTGCCAAAGAAACCACGTCTGAGACATTGACATCATCGAGGGCATCGTCTTCCTCTCATGGATCTCAAGTATCGAAACATAAGTCTTCGTCGAAGAAAAGTCATTCTCCCAAGGGTAGATATTTTTCTAAGCATAGAGATGCCTTGAGAGTTGCCTTGGAGGTGGATCGGCCAGCCAAACAACCCCAGCAGGAGGACCTTTCCGCCAAAGCCCTTGAGGGGGTCCCAGGATGCTCCCGAGGCCTCCACCTCTGTAGAGCTCCTGCTGCTGTACTCTGAGACTGTAGCCCGCATCTCCGGTACTGATATCCAAGCATTGGTGAGCTCTGTGGATTAGTGTATCCTGGCCATTGAGCAGAGCTTAGCGGCTCTACTGGCGGCTTCAGTTCCGATCAAATCTTTATCGGCAGTACTGCCAATACTGGCACAGCCTATGGTACCGATGCAAACCGCCTCCGGTTATAAGCCGCTTGATGTGCTACCGCCCATGCCTGCCCTCAAATCCATCCCAGGTACCAGGGATTCGTCCAGGCAGTCCCTCGCTCCTACGCCAACTTTAATCAGTATTGAGCTTTACTGGAGCAGGGACATCGTTCACATAGATACTTAGGGGTATGTTTACTAAACTGCGTTAGTGCGATTCGCGTTAGGAGCCGTGGTAGAGACAGAAACCCCAAATAAGGACATGGGCGGTACATCGTTTCCGAGAACGCGCATTACAAGGCGCCATAAATGAACGAGAGCTACAGGGCACATAACCACGCGTTAATCTTAAGAAGGCGTGCAGGCATACAAGCACAGCAACAGAGCTGTAGCACAATGGTTACAACACTGACTGATGGTACAGGGGTCATGGGTTTGATTCCCCAGTGGGCCTAATGTATAAGGCTGGCTGAGTCAGCACCCTTTACATTTAAGTAGCGATTGTTGAGGCATGTGACGTGTATTTTAATTAGTGCTGCCAGCAAACACACCCTCATGGTGGCATAACCTAAGGTGCCGCATAAGGCACCCCATAACGCACTCCATAGGGCACATTATAAAGTGTACTGTCCGCCAAGGCACCCTATAATGTCCCCTATAGGACACCTTATAAGGATGCGAACAAAGCCCTGGCTGGCTGCAGGACTGCACGTTACCACACAAACTGTCTGCTGTGGTTACCAGGATAGGGGTAACCCACCCGTACCCATGATGCACTGCACATGCAAATCAGCAGTCGAGAGATGGGCACAAGATCAGGTATGCACCCCCACAGCACCTCGGCCTTGTAGGGGGAACAGACCGTGTGTGGCACTGCCACAGAGTAGCCACAGACAGTCACATTGTGCGGGTACAGTGCCCACCCTGAGGTTGAGGTGGGGCGCCCAGCACCAGGTCCACAGCACCTTTCATGGCTGAAATGTGCCATGCTGCAGGTCCCCATCAGTGTGTGATAGGTAGTTCAGTTAGACACACCTAGGATACATCTGTGTCCTGCTGTATGTCTCGGTCATGTCTAGTCCCTATGGGCGATGCTGCACCCAGAATAGTGCATATCCTGTGTTGGTGCCATCGTTACCTGCTGTAGGGGAAGGGGGGGGTGTATGGACCCCGAGGCAGATTATGTACCACCACACAACCCACCCTCTGGGGCTCAGGGTGGGAAACAGGATCACCCACCAATAGATCCACAGTCTACCTCCCTGCAATGGCAGCAGTAGAGGGGACCATCAACCCCAGTCCTGCTGGGGACAAGACAGAGCGGTACACATCCATAACGCAATAGCAGACAGACCAGCAGGTCTGGAAATGCTCAGCTGCCCCCCACCATTATCTGACATTCTCCAGCAACAAGTCTCCAGCCGCTGCACCCTGCAAGGTGTTTCCAGCAAGACACATACTAGCTGCAGACAGTCCGCCAGCTAGTCCATAGTGCATGGTCCTGGAAGAGATGCATGTACCCAGAACGGGGATGTCAGCATACACACCAAGCAGATAAGTCAGTGATTGGGCCCCAAAAGGAAACCCATAAATATCACATGAGAGAAAAGCTATATAGCATTATGGGGGAACCTAGCCATGCCATGGTCACTGCTCAGTCAGGGTGAGAGTGACCTCCCAGCAGGACATGCTATGGCCACCCCATCTGTGCAGGTGGTGGCCAGGCACTACAATGTCCGAGCCATTGCCCTATGCCGTGTGCAGATGCATCCAGGCCAGGCCACCCTATCCAGGCTATTCCCACGGTACCTTGCTCCTCATTATGCACATTGGCAGGCCAATACTGGCAACAGTGCTAGCAGTGTGGGCTGTGGAGGGTGTTGGCAGCCACCACACAATGGATAGACAGACACACACTCCCCACACCTATGCCAGCATTGTGCAACTATAGAGGGGTTGGGCAGCCCAGGCCACCACACAAGTCCTGGGCACAGTGCAGGCATGGCTATGGTAAGCAATACTGTAGGAGTCACTCCCCAGGTTGGTAAACACTGTCAGACACAAGACCTGTAGCACACTCCACAGACATCAGAAAGGTTGATATGATGCAGCTCACTCAGAAAAGTGTACTTAACCTAGGAATTGCTATCTGCCAGTACTCATAGCAACCTTTTGATAGATGTGCACCATATTCCCAGATTTAGGGTGGCATTACTAAGGTATGCAAGTGCTAGTATTGGGAGATGCACGCAGAGCCCAAAGTCCTGCCTCCCCAGGAGGCTTTGGATAATGGGGCCTGTGGGTGCGGGTGTGTCTGCCCCTGTTGGCTGCTGCTTTACGGCAGAGGTTCCCAACTCCAGTCCTGCGGTGCAAAACACTGTTCGGGTTATCATGCTGTCCCTCATGAATATGCATGAGATACATCTGCATACCATGGGGGTGGCGCATAGAAATGCAGCACAGGCATCTTTATCAGAGGCAGCATGGAACCGGAATGGTGTTTGGCCCTCCAGGACTGCATTTGGGAGGCTCTGCTCTAGGTAATGTGCATGTTTATGGTGTCTGTGCTCTGTAGGGTAAAATGTAGGTGTCTTGGGCATGTTTACGTCATCTGCAATAAAGGTGCTGTCTGTATTAGCACGTTGTAGTAGTGGGTAAAATATGGGGACTGGGTTGGCGGGAACCACAGCTGGGACTTGAACCTGTGACCCTCTGCTTCTGAACACACTGGTTTTGTACACTGCACCACCTTGTTGTCACAGAGTCAGTACATTCCTTGGTGATACCATGACTGTTCGTCAGACAGGGCCCATCTGTTGCAGTACACGGCACCCACCTACACAGGGCTAGGCCACGGTCTGCTCTGGGCAGCTGCCACTGCCCCCTCCACCACCAGTATCCCTCAGCCACCATGCTGACATGCCCTTCTGCTGGTGGTGCTTGTGGTGCGCAGTCTCAGGCCATCCAGTGTGCAGGTAGGCGGCTGCCTATGGTGCGGGTTCTGGGGTAGGGGTGCCTGCATAGGTGTCCACGCTTCCCCCCAGCACCGCCTGCCAATGTTCCGTGCCCTTGGGGGTAGCTGCTGGGTACTGTCCCCTGTGACACTGTGGGAAACACAGTCGTGCCCATGTTGGGCATTCAGCAGTTGCTGTCTGGCTGCTCTGCTGCTTCAGCATTCGTATGGGCCACCTAGGCATCGCCCTATTCCGCACTGTGGCCCAGCTGCACCACAGCATGTGCCGCCTGCGGCCCTCTGTATCCCCTTCTCCGGCATCTGTCCAGTTGCCGTTCCGTCATGCCCGCCCTAATGTTGCAGGACATGTGCACACCATAGGAACCCTGTCCGATGGTTGGGAAAACCCTGAGCAGCGCTATTTCACTGTGGGCTCATTCACCTTGTATGGGGACGGATTATAGACCCTTCCACGATTTATATCTGTTCTATGGAGCTTACTCGGGGGGGGGGAGGGGTTGATGTTTCTCATTGATACCACTATTGGCCAGCTTGGTTATGGTTTTTTTTCCAGTTTGTTGGGGTCATTTTCAGTGTTTATGTGCCCTTTTGTTCTGTGCACATGTATCACACTTATCACGTTTTTTAGGTTTCCCTGCCTGGGCTGTACATTGCTGACACTGAAATGGTTTCTATCCCCTGTAATGTGCATTTAACGGCAGGTTTTCATTCGCGTTGGAATTGAGCTCTTCAGATCAGCACGTTAGTGTGAAGGGAGCCTCTCCCCGCCCATTGACCCTTTCTCTCCGCCCTCTCTCCACCTTCTGCGGTGTTTTACCGCGCCGCAGGGCATTACGATCGTTAGCGCATCATAACTCGCGTTATGTAACGTTAACGATCGTAAGCGCAGCATAACGCACGTTATGCTGCGCTTACGATCGTTAACATTACATAATGCGTGTTATGTATGATTACCGCAGTTTAGTAAACATACCCCTTAGTCTTCTGATTCAGATTCTTCCGCTGATGAATCGCTCGATACTCAAAGACTTCAGTGTCTACCAGAGGATCCTTCTCCTTCTCCAGAACAGCGTATGTCCCCTCCTGAGGATATGTTTTTTTCAAGAATTTATTCAAGACTTAACGAGGGGCCTTTCCATAAACAGTGACTTCCAAGAAAGAACCTAGAGCAGAGGAACTGTAGATTCTCCAATACCCTACAGCTCCTAAGGAGGCGGCCACATTTCCAATTCATCACATTCTCCATGATCTCATGCTCTGGATGTGGGAACGCCCCTTACTATTTCCCCGCATACTCAACAACTCGATACCATGTATCATGTACCGAAGTGGCCCGGCTTCCAAAAGACCCAGCTGCCGCATCACTCAATGGTAGTGGAATTGGCAATGCATCAAGTTAAAAGCTCTAAGACACATTCTTCTAATCCTCCGGGTAGAGAATCAAAAACCGTCAATGCTTTTGGGTATTGGTGTTTTCAGGCTTCCATGCTGTCAGCCAGAATAAGCTCATACATAATTTATATGGGTATGTTCCTCAAAGAGGTTACTAGAGATCTTGAGTCAATGTCCCCTCTTCTCCCTGATAAGAAAGCTAACTATCTCACATTGGTTGGACATGCCAGAACGTCTCAAAGTTTGTCAATAGAGCAACTTTTGACTGCTTTGAGTGCACCAGTAGAGCCACGTCAATCTGCATCAGTGCATGCAGGATTGCTTGGCTTCAAGCATCAGATATTGAACAATGGGTTCAAGATAAATTGGGTAATATTCCTTGCACAGGGGAAAACCTCTTTGGCAAGGAATAATAGCAGGATAAAGCTTCTCAGTTAGAATCTGAGAATGCCACTTTGAATAGGCTTTCTAGGACTACTGCCAACCCTGCTAAGAAGGCAGCTGCAAAGAAAACTTTCTTTAGTAAGAAAAATAAGTTTTACCCTTCTTACACCCCTGCTTCTCAATACCAACCTTAGGATGCTCAGAAGAGGTAACAGCCTACCAAACAACAAAAGAAGCCACAGGTTCCTAAGACTCAACCAGCTCTGCAGGCTCAATCCGCTCCTGTTTTTTTTTTACTTTTCCCTAGAGAACATAGCCACTCTGCCTCTGGAGAACTCCCACCCCCTCCACATGCCAGCAGACTCTGTCATTATGCCCACAAGTGACATCTCATCACTTCGGAGCAGTGGACACTGACCATAGTGAGAGAGGAGTACAAGCATCATCTAAAAAATCTGCCCCTCTACACCCTAGTAGGGGAATATCCTTCTCAGCCCTCTCTCACTGTTCTTTTGCTGCAGGAGGTGACTTCTCTTCTATCACAAAGTGCCATAGAGGAGGTTCCAACATCTCAACAGGGAATGGGTTTCTACTCTCTGTGCTTTCTCATCCCAAAGAAAACCAGAGGATACAGACCCATCTTGGACCTCAGAAACCTGAAAAGTTTATTGCCACGAGAAGTTCAAGATGGTCTCTCTGGAGACCCTCCTACCTATCTCCAGACTGGCTCTGTTCTCTAGATCTAAAAGAAGCATACACACATCTTCGTTCATCCAGAACACAGGAAATATCTATACTTCATGTTCCAGGGAAGACATTATCAATACAAAATCCTTCCTTTTGGACTTGCCTCTACTCTGAGAGTCTTCACAAACTGCATGGTAGTCGTAGCTGCTTTTCTGAGATCTCTAGAGATATTTATCTTCCCTTACTTAGACGACTGGCTCATAAAGACAGACATCTCCCAGGAGGTCCATCTGTGTCTCTCCCATACCATGCAGGTACGGCAACATTTGGGATTTGTGATAATCCCCCAAAATCCCATCTCACTCCTACTCAAACATTAGAGTTTATAGGAGCTCTCTTAAACATTCAACAGTCAAGGACATTTCTATCCCAGCCCTGCTGTTCTCCTCTCATTTAACTGGCATCTCAGGTCCATCTCAGAGACCACCTAACTGACCGAGAAATGCTGCAGCTTCTAGGTCACATAGCCTCAACAGTACATGTAGTACCATATGCCTGCCT
Organism: Ichthyophis bannanicus; assembly: GCA_033557465.1. NCBI lineage: Eukaryota > Metazoa > Chordata > Amphibia > Gymnophiona > Ichthyophiidae > Ichthyophis > Ichthyophis bannanicus. The sequence goes on along the minus strand of CM066032.1, from coordinate 1,385,609,104 downwards.
GCATATGCGCACAGCCCAATGTGCTATGGCCTCCCAGTGGAAACAGGCTTCAGGCTGTCTCAGAGACAAGACCCAAGTCTCTGCCCCTCTGGTCACATCTCTTCAATGGTGGTGTTCCCCAGAAAATCTCCTCATAGGGTCACCTTTTCAGATGCCTCTACATCAAGGTACCCTGATGACAGATGCCTCCAAACTGTGGTGGGGGACCTATCTAGGGACTCTTCTCCACTCAGGGCCTCTGGACAGAACAGGAGTTGCAACTCCAGATAAATCTACTAGAACTTTGGGCTATCTTCAATGTCCTCAGAGTGTTTCAAGAGCACTTACGATCCCACAGGGTCCTGGTCCAGATGGACAATCAGGTAGCCATGTTCTATGTGAACAAGCAGGGAGAATCTTGGCCTCTCTGCAGGGGATGTTCTCCATCTCTGGTCCTTTGCCATTGCTTATCAGATCCACCTTCAAGCGGTATACCTCCCAGGGGAGCAAAATGTCTTGGCAGACAAATTGAGCCAGATCCTTCTTCCCCACGAATGATCTCTCCATACAGAGATAGCATCCTTCATCTTTCAGACCTGAGAGACTCCGGAGATAGACCTGTTTGCCACTCCACAGAATGCCAAGCTTCCTCACTTCTTCACCAGGACTCCCATTGTCTGGCAACCAGCAAGCGGAGCTTTCCACCTCCACTGGGGTCGTGGGCTCCTGTATGTCTTTCCCTCCCATTTCCCTAATTCCCAAGATGCTTTTCAAGCTCCAGGTGGACAAGGGCTTCGTGATATTCATAGCCCCATGCTGGCCACATCAACAGTGGTTTCTTCTCCTACTACATATGTCTCAGACTCAACCCTAGATCTTGGATCTGCTCCAGATCTCCTCTCTCAAGAGGACGGGACGCTGCTCCATCCCAATCTGCAGTCTCTCCACCTGATGGCATGTCTGCTGAAAGCATAGCATTGCAAGATCTTAACCTTATTCAGGAGGTAAAGGAGATCCTGTTAGCTTCCAGGAAGCCATCCACCAGACGTTCATACACGTTCAAGTGGCATAGATTCTCTACTTAGTGTTCCCAGAAGGATCTTAATCTCTTCTCAGCTCCAGTGAAGGCACTCCTCCAATATTTCCTCCACCTGTCCTCCTCCGTTCTCAAGACCAACTCGGTAAGTGCAATTGCAGCCTCTCATCATCCCTTGGATGGGCAGCCCATTTCCTCACAGCCACTCATGAGAGGTCTTTTGCTGACCAAGCCTCCCATCAGACCACCACCAGTGGCGTGGGATCTCAATGTCATTCTAGGGTAACTTCTCAATCTGCCTTTTGAACCCTTGGCCACGACCTCACTAAAGTTTCTAACATGGAAGGTCATTTTCTTTATTGCCCTCAATTCAGTTAGATGCATTAGTGAGCTTCAGGCTTTGATGGCAGACCCACCTTATACACGGTTCCACCATGACAAGGTGGTACTTAGGATTCACACCCACTTTATGCCAAAGGTGATGTCTCCTTTTTGTTTGAATCAATCAGTTTACCTTCTTGTGTTTTTTTCCTAGACCACATTCGTCTAGGGCAAAGGCAACACTCCATACTCTTGACTGCAAATGTGCCTTAGCATTTTATCTTCAAAGGACTCGAGAGCACCATAGGGCTTTTCTATTGTTCATCTCCTTTGACCCTAGTCACCTTGGGTTGCCAGTATCCAAACATACTCTTTCTAAATGGATAGCAGATTGCATCTCATTTGCTTATGATAAAGCAAGCCTATCCCTTGAGGGTCATGTCACTGCCCATAATGTTTGTGCCATGGCCACCTCAATGGCAAATCTACGCTCTGTAGCCATTGACGAAATCTGCAAAGCAGTAACTTGGTCTTCAGTCCATACCTTTGCTGCTCATTATTGTCTAGACAAGGACTCCCGCTGGGACACCATGTTTGGTCAAGCAGTTCTACAGCACCACTTTCAGACTTCAGAAACTCCTACTCTCTGCCCCAGATCGTATTGATACCAGACATCCATGGAGGATTCATGACCTCTTGAAGCCTACCCTGAAGCAAACCTACCAGTTCTGAGGTCATTTTTCTCTGGCATCTGGGAGCTAGGGAGTCCCATATGTGAAGACTACATTCCTGCTTGTTCCTGGAGATAGCGTAGTTACTCACCTGTAACAGGTGATCTTCGGGAACAGCAGTAATTTAGTCTTCACAGCCCATCCTCCTCCCCTAGGAGTTGTAGGTTTTCTTTTTCTCTCAACTACAAACTCAATTGAGGAGGGAGAGCTGGGAAGGCAGGAAGGCAGCAATGCAGGTGCAGTGGGATGCTCCTAAAAGCTTTTCTATTAAACGCTGGGGAGCATTCCTGTGTGGATTCCGTCAGTCCTGACATCACCCATATGTAAAGACTAAATTCCTGCTGTTCGCGGAGATCATCTGTTACAGGTAACTATGCTTTCTCTTCCATTTTACGTTATAGGAAAAATTTTAAATCATGGTTGTTTGAATGTTAAATTTGATTTTAGATTGTTTTTTTTTTAATCTTCTGTTAAACTGCACTGAAACACTTAGCATGGGAGATTAGTGGTATAGAAGTTTATATTAGAATTAGAATTAGGACAAAAGATGACATTTTTCAGATTACACCAATACTGAAATTGTAGAGCTGGATCTCGCAACTCCTCATGAGGGTGATGAACCAAAGATATCAGTGTGGTTGTTGAACACATTTTGCTTTCATTCCTACTATTACTTACTCGTCTCTCAGTCTGGCACAAGAACTTTATCTGAATTCAAGAAAGCATGGGACAAATACAGAGGATCTCTGAGGGAGGGGAAGGGATAGTAGGTTTCCCCTCCATCATCTCTTCTCCAAGCTGAAGAGCCCTCATCTCTTTAGCCTTTCCTCATAGAAGAGTCATGCTATCCCCTTTATCGTTTTGGTTACTCTTCTCTGAAACTATGAAATAGTTATTACCTGGAGCATTTGTTCATTCTTGAGAAGATATATAATTAATTTTTACAGGCTCATCTAGAAGAACAAGTTGTACCATTATGCACTTTGGGTATGCCAGAGAATTAGCAGGCTCAAAGTGTCGCAGTGCCTGTGCTTTACGAGTATGCCATATGCGAACCGTAAGAGTCTATATGCAGCATCCTTGCATCAGTCATCCTCCATATTTGAAGAGGTGAGACTACATCTATGCATCAATATCAGCCATTTGTGAACTGCAAGAGGCTACTGCAGCATCCATGCATCAGCTATCTTCCATCTATGTAAGAGTATCAACCAATGTATAAGGAACAAGATGATGCAATTTTCCACAGACTTTGAAAGGAGAATTCAAAAAGACACAGCACCAGTAGAGTCAACGTAATAGTTGCTGGTAAAGAAGGAAAGTTGCAAGTGAGAAGAATTCAATTTTAAGACCCCACAGCTTAGTCATGATAGAGATACACTGGGCAGTGGTCATGGTTCTTCTGTGCTCTCCTTACTTCTGGGTTTATATCTACCTCCTAAGGCTATGTTTATGGACATCAAGCTCTGCTATCCAGGGCCTCTGGCAGATATTCTTGACCTGTGATTATAAAGACATTGAGGATCAACAAAACAATTTATATGGGCTAGGAGGAGGGGGGGGGGGTTAAAAACATGACTGTCATGATCTCCTGAAGAGAAATAAGTAGTTTGCTCAAAAGTGGCTTTAGTATTGATAAGGTATGGCCAGTAGTTTTTAAATACCTTAAGTTTTTTCACATTTTCCTCTCACGGCATATGATAGAAGAAAATAGCACATATCTGTTACCATTGCCTGCTATGGTGGAATTTTTCTATGGTAATGGTAACAGCTGTTGTCTTTAATAAATGCAGCTGTTTTGCTCTATTTCCCCTCTATTTAAAGTTTCTTCTACGCCATTTAGAATTGTTTTGCATCTAATGTCATTGGATTCACCCATTTGGACATAGTGGGCGGTGTTTAAAGCCAACATACGCTTCCATATCATCTCCTACTGCATAGGAGCACTGAGGCAACATAGGAAAGTCTTGCAAGATCTAGAAACCCAAATTTGGGCAGGTAAGTGATTTCTGGTGCAGCGGGTTTCAGAAACTATGCTATCAATTTAATTTGCTGCTAAGTGCTGAAGCACAGCAGCTGGCTCTGATACAGCAAAGCCAGAACTATTTTGAGAGTTTTAGCAAGTGAATAAGCACAGCATAAGCGCGCAGGTAAATAACACTGTGTGAAACGGTCCATGGGTAGAGAAGACCGAGGTAATGGATTGACTATAGTGCAGAACTTCCCAACCCTATCTCGATGATCCCACAGCTAGTCATGTTTTTAGGATATCTGCAATAAATATGCATGAGATTGATTCACAGACATGGAGACTTATTTCATGCAAATTGCTCTCATGTTTATTCATTGTGAATATCATGAAACCCAACTGGACAAAGGATCACAGGGACATACTCATTGAGCTCTAGAAGAATGGTTTCATGTTCCGGGTGCCATGAATATTTTTCAGAGCATCAGGATTATCTCCCTTTCGTGAGATTTGTTATTTGGTGGAATCTAAATACCCTATAGTTTGAGGGTTGAGTTCAGCATTGCCTGCGGAAAGGAAACGGATAGAAAGAAACTTATATTTTAACAATAAAGACATCTATAAAATAATTAATCTTGGGAGTGGACAAGTAGCCTAGTGGTTATCACAGCAGGCAGGAGCTAGGGATCATATCCCATTGATACTCAAAATCTGTATTCCCCACTTTATATAGAGAATGCATGTGTATGATCAAGGCCGGCGCAAGGAGATGAGGTACCCTTGCATCCCCCTCCCCTATGCAGCGCCCATTGCACTGCTGCTATCCCTCTCTGTGACCAACAGCAGCAGCAATAGTTGCAAACAGCCCCGTGGAGCTTACCTTCCAGCTTCGGTACCACAGGGCTGTTTGCTTCTGCCACTCTCCAAGGCCCAATGCCAACTTCCCATGCAAATCCTTTCTAAACTGTGCCTTGATATATACTTTTGAAATATTATGCAGTACATGATCAATACACGTTAATATAGTTCTACTCTACAACTAGTGATACGTCTACAGTAATTGGTAAAAACCATTTTAACATTAGGAAAGTTTGCCACAGTAGAATATTTTAAAGTACCTTCTTATTTCATTAGCTTTCAAGCCATGACAAAGTTGCTATCCCCTTCAGGGGCGGCCCAAGGGGGGTGCAGGGCCATGTGCGGAGACTCGGTGCGGGGCCTCATTTGCATAAGGGGCCTCATTTGCATACATATTTGCATAATGTTACCATATACTAACTTTTAGTAAACATGCCTCTTAATGAGTGTATGGATAAAGAAAGACTAAAAGATTTCTACATTACTATAATCCAGTGCCAACTGCCAGACACATTAGGAACTACTACAAACACTGCCCATTTAGAACCCATAGCAAACCCGCCGTATCCTAACAGCACTACCAGGACTCACAAAGCACCATACTCTACCAATCAAAAGGCAACACTGCAAATATTAAACCAATACATTTCAGAGAACAACAATACATGACCTACTGGGGAAAGAGAACAAGTGGCAATGTCAAATAGGAATTATATAAACAGAACACCTCAGTTCAGTTACACATGCAGAACATAGACCATCACCAAACAAGTAATCACAATTTAGAAACAGGAAGACAATAATTAAACTGGGAATCCCAAAAGCCAAACTTGGAATGTACAACACTGTAGAAATAAAACTATACATTAATTTGCTCTTGTACTAAACAAAGCGCAGACGTTAATGATGCACATTTACCAGAGCTGACATATTCCAATTAATAAATTCAAAATAAAGAGATATTTTTCTACCTTTTGTGCATTTTTTTTCAGCTGCAATTGCTCCAGCCACTTTCTTCTGGTTTCTTCATGTCTTCTGCTAACTCTCCATCGTCTGCTGTCCATTTGTCCTTTCTTCTCTCTTCTAGTTTTTTTCCCATTCTCTCTCTACATCTGCTTTAACATACTAATCTTTCTCCTTTTGCTCTTTCCTCATTCCTATTTCATCCACTCAAATTTTACCACTCCATCCTCAATCCCCACTTACTCTCCCAATACCCGGCCAATTGCAGATTTTTTATCCCTCCCACACAAAATATTTTTCCCTTCTCCATTTTACTCTTCCAGCCCCATCCCATTCTAATCCTTCCCCAACATCAGCTCCCTTCTAGTTCCAGCCTCACCCAGTATCCATTCCCTTCTAGTCCCTGCATCAGCCCATTTCCAGTCCTAGCCACCCATCAGCCCATTTCCAGTCCTAGCAACCCCCCAACCCAATACCAGTCCTAGCCCCCCCATCAACCCACTTCCAGTCCTAACCCCCTATCACCCCATTTTCAGTTTAAGCCCCCCTATAACCCATTACCAGTCCTAACCCCCCATCAGCCCACTTCCAGTCCTAACCCCATCAACCCATTTCCAGTCAGCCCCCCATAGGCCATTGCCAGTCCTAACCCCCTCCCCCATCAGCCCACAGCCTATTACCAGTCCTAACCCCATCAGCCCACCTCAAGTCCTAACCCCTCCCCATCAACCCATTTCCTGTCCTAACCCCCCCCCCCATAGCCCATTACCAGACAGCCCCCTTCAGCCCACAGCCCATTACCAGTCTTAACCCCCCCATAGCCCATTACCAGTTATAATCCGCCAACAGCCCTCAGTCCATTACCAGTCCTAACCCCATAAGCCCACCTCCAGTCTTAAACCCCCAGCCCATTTCCAGTCCTAGCCCCCCCCCCCATAGCCCATTACCAGTCCTAACCCCCCCCCCCCCATCGGCTCAAGTAAAATTAAATTTAAAAAAAAACGCTGGCTGCTACCGCTGCCGCCGCAGCAGCAGCAGAATGGACTGTCCCACAGGGCCCCCTCTGCCCGGCTGAATCCCTCCCTCCCTCCACGACGGCTGAGCCCCTCCGTGCCGGCTTTGAGAGTCGTGAAGGGAGACTGTCTCCCTCGCGTCTCTGTTAAGCCCGCAGGGGCTGATGGGAAATTTCCCATCTGCCCCTGCAGGCTTAACAGAGACGCGAGGGAGACACTCTCCCTTCGCGACTCGCAAAGCCGGCACGGAGAGGGTCAGCCGTCATGGAGGGAGGGAGGGATTCAGCCGGGCAGCGGGGGCCCCGCGGGACAGTCCATTCTGCCGCTGCCGCCACGGCGGCAGCAGCGGTAGCAGCCAGCATTTTTTTTTTTAAATTTAATTTTGAAAAAAGCAGAATGTTCTTTGCGCGGGGCCCCCTGAAACACCGGGCCCTGTGCAAAAAACATTCTTGCTCAATGGACGAGCCGGCCCTGATCCCCTTCCATTACTTAATTCCATCCCTACTTGATCTCTGGCTTTGTCCTTATTGCTAAAATGCTAGTGAGCCCCTCTGCTTGTTCCATGTTTTCTTGAATTCTGAGGCCATGCTTCCTGCCTCCACGTCCAGGAAGACATTGTTCCTTACCACTATGGCTCCGGTGGTTATGGTGCCAAAGTGATGTAAGAACCTAATGCTGCTTCTTACACCTTAGAGGAAAGGCAGGATAGAGGTGATATGATTGAGATGTTTAAATACCTCTGTGGCATAAATGTTCAGGGAGAGAGCCTCTTTCAATTGAAAGCAAGTTCTCCTATGAGGGGACATGGGATGAGGGTGAAGGGAGATAGATTCAGGAGTGATATGCGGAAATATTTCTTTACGGAAAGAGTAGTGGATCCGTGGAATAGTCTCCCAGTGGAGGTGGTAGAGATGAGGACAGTAACTGAATTCAAAAAAGCATGGGACAAACACAGAGGATCTCTAAAGGTAAAAAGAGGACTGTTGTAGTTGTTGATATGGAAGGACAGACTAGATAGGCCATGTGGTCTTTTTCTCTCATCATATTTCTATGTTTCTATGTTTCTTATTTAAATTAACAATAGCAAGCTACATAAACAATCAACCTACATATCCAATATTAAAAGGCACAATGTGGTTTTTATCACACAATAAAATGTAGTCTCTTTGATGTGAGTTAAGAGGATAACATTGTAAGTCTAAGTGCTTTATGAACTAGCCCACGAAAATGTTTGTTGGTTTATACCCATTTCTATTCAATTTAGCTACGAAATGCAGATGAGCCCTGGTTTGATTTATATCCTAAGCTAACTTCATAAGACTTTCTCGTGTGTTATCATAGCCAGATATTTCACACATTCCCGATTGTGACAATGCATAATAATCTTTAACAAAATGTCCCTTTGCACAGTGGTCTGTGAAAATTAAAGGGCCCCGTCTGGTATAAATTAGAAGTCATCATGGATCCCTCGCCTGGAGGGACCTCAACCCCCTGGGGGCTCAGTGGGACTGACACCCCTCTTCCCAGCCCCGATGTGGGAATACAAATTCAGTGGACCTGAACTCCTCTTCTCAGCCCCAATGTGGGGCTAAACATTTTAAATCCTCCTAAAGCCTCTCACCTTAACTGTCCATTGAAGAGGTTGGATCAATTCAAAGCAACTTGCCCCTGCCCCTCCCCCAGTACCCTGAGTCAGAAGAGATGCCCACTGATTCCGCCCTATAGGCTGTAGCTTCAAAATGGTGCTGGTTCAGCCCTAATGGTAGACTTATGGTTCTATTGATAGGGTCAGATTGTTAAAAATTCTATCCCTCCACAACACCACAAAAGAGGGTCAGTGACCCCAACATACCACCATCAGCCCCCCCAAACACACAAAAGGAACTCAATGACTCCACCATACTCCCCTCCATACACATTTATTATAAAATAGCATTTCAGTGCTTTTTTTTTCAATGGAGGAAAAGTATGCGAGACAATATTCTCAAAATGTGCAAAAGAGTTAAAGGCCAAATACTGGAATTTTTGCATATTTCTCACCACTGTGCAGATTCTTTTATGCTTACTTTCCCCACCACAAAAACATTTGCATCCTAGTGCATCAACATCTTTATGAAGAAAAATAAAGTCCCTTCGGTTTTAAGATATAGACTAATGTGGTTACCATGCTAGTCATCTTGGATACTCATAAACAAAGCAAAACAAGCAAGTTGTAAACAGTAATTTCTTACTGGGCTAACTTAATACATTTGTGGCCATGTTTTAACAGTTATACGCCCTTCATCTGGATAGTGCAAAATGAGATAAGAATGATGTTGCCTGGGTTTGCAAGTGAATCATAGGATGGATTACAGCACAAGATACTGACATATCTCCAAAAATCTGGTCATATATATATTATTAGTCCAATTAAAGATATCACCCTTATTGTTCATCTTTATTTTTAAAGATAATTTAGAGACTTTAGACATGAAGACTTGTTAAAGAATACAACTCAACATTATAGCTTGTAACACCATTTCTTTCCAATAAATTGTAAAATACAAAAGGATTGTCTGTGTAGTTGTGTAGCTTTGAAATGCCACTTAATATCAAATCCTACAAAACTAAGAAAGTGGTCTCCTTTCTTGAGCTCATTCAAGCTTGTTTATGTTGAGTGCTCTCGGGCTTTTTTATGACCAGTTCTCTTGTGTGTGGGTTTTGCCATGTTGCAAAGTCAGGGGGGACATAAAGATAATAATGTTTTCCTGGAAGCAGGCATGATGTGAATCCAAGAAGTATTAGAACTGTGTCAAATTGTTTCAGTGGGAAGGACTCAAAACTATGGGAAGAAAGCTGCCTGAAACCTGTTTGCAGATATTTTAATCCCCTTAAATTAAAGCTCATTATATTCACTGATTATTCTTTTTTCTTTTCAAGCAAAACAGGGCATCTGGATACCAAACACATCATGAGGTTACAAGTTAAAATGTAATTCCAGTGTGTGCTACAACAACGCACAATACACCGGCCCAAAGAAATAACCTTTAAAACAGTGTTTTTCAACCTGTTTTGTGCAAAGGCACACTTTTTTCATGAAAAAAATCACGAGGCACACCACCATTAGAAAATGTTAAAAAAATTTACCTCTGTGCCTATATTGACTATATATAAAGTAATTATCTTGAATAGGAATCAAACATTCACACCAACCCCCCTCCCCTGCTGGTTCACTCACACCACCCCCCCCCCTCCACTGCTGGTTCACTCACCCACCCCCCTGTCACTTACTCACCCCTCCTGCTGGGTCACTCACTCACTCACTTACCCCCCCTCCCCTGCTGGTTAAATCACACAATGGCCCCCCCCTTGTTGTTTAAATCACACCCCCCCCCATCCACTGCTGGTTCACTCACAATCCCCCCCCCTTGCTGGTTCACTCACACACACACACACACCCCCCCCCCCCCCTCTGCCCAAGCCGCTGCTTCTGCTTTGTACAGAGCAGCGACTGCCCTACACTTACATTGAAAAGTAAAGAGAAACTGTGTCAGGAGCCCTCCGGTCATCGCAGAGCCCGAGGAAGTGATGTCATGGGGGCGGGCTCCTCACAGGCTGTCTTTCCTTTTCAAATTAACTTTATTGCAGCTAAAGTTAATTTGAAAAGGAAAGACAGCCTGTGAGGAGCCCGCCCCCATGACATCACTTCCTCGGGCTCTGCATGATCGGAGGGCTCCTGACACAGTTTCTCTTTACTTTTCAATGTAAGTGTAGTGCAGCCGCTGCTCTGTACAAAGCAGAACCAGCGGCTGCACTGCTATAGGGAATCGCGTTCGCGCCGCGGACTTCGGCACAAAAGCCGGTTTTTTGCTCTGGCTGCTCCCGATCTTGCGGCCAGAGCAAAAAACCAGCTTTTCAATGGCCGGTTTTACAACTGTGCCGGCAGCCGGCCTGGCCATGGAAAAACCGGCCGGTTGGCAACCCTAATTTGTGAGCCGAGGCCACATGTTACGGATGAAATTGGAATTTTTCCCATGGCACACCAGACAATATCTCACAGCACACTAGTGTGCCGCGGCACAGTGGTTGAAAAACGCTGCTTTAAAACATGCTTTCTGTGCATAATTTCCTGATTTTTCAGATCCCATGTTTCCACTTCTCTCTCACCCTTCATCTCAGCTTGCTAGGTTCCCTTCATCTGGGTATAGAGCACTTTTGGAGAAGGAATTGATAGGTTCTTTTATTTAATTACAAAAGAATGAACAGTCTAATTTGATAATGCATACAGTATACCCTAGCGATTTTAACCCACCAGAGCCCACTGAACTGTACTGGAAACATGGGGCCAGTGGCAGCCACATTCTGGACTGGGGGTTGGGGTGGAGAGGCAGATGTAATAGAGAGATCAGGGATCAGTTTTGCAGTAAGGTGAACTCCTATCTATTAATGAACTTTTTGCTCAGGGACTTCAGAGATATGCTTTTGCACATTTCCTCAGTGATATGACACTCTCCCCAAGATGCATTACAGAAGCACGGTGAGCTACAGATGAATCAGGTCTGAATTGTACAAAATCAAAGTAATGATGAGTAGACATAGATAGTTATGAGATGGGGTGATTATGGGAAAGTCATATTGGATATATTAGTTTTTATACCAGAATGTGAGATGTAAGGAGATATTTTAGATGCCAGAAACAGTGAATTCCACAAGAAAAGGGTGGAGAGAGACAAGGCACAAAAGTAAGAAGGTGTCTGATTGATGTACAGGGTGGTAAGAAAGGTGCCTGTCCCAGACCTGAAGCTTGAATTTTGATGGATTCTCAGATGATGTGCTGCAGGAAGAATCTTTGATTGCAGTAGACCCAGGCCATGGTATTTTCAATAACATCATATGGATGCGAAAGTCAGACAGTGAAAAAGATAAACAGGAAAAAAATTGATGCCTTTGAATTATGGTACTGGCGACAAATACTGTATATATCATGGACTGCCCGAAGAACAAACCAGTCAGTACCAGATGAGATCAAACCTAAGCTTTCCTTAGAAGCTCAGATGACAAGATTTCGACTTTTATACTTTGGATACATCATGCAAAGAGAGAGATCACTGGAGAAAGACATAATGCTTGGGAAGGTAGAAGGTCACCATAAAAGAGGAAGGCCAGCAATGAGATGGATCGATACAGTATCTATGGATACCACTCTATCAACAATGAGCCGCTTGGCTGAAGCCTGAATAAAGCTTAAGTCAACTATCCAGAGGGTAGCCAGAAGTTGACATCAACTCGACGGCACTTAACAACAAGCAGCCCTTTATTGGCAGCAGCAGTGCTCAGCTCTTGACTGTGGGCATCTCTTTAAGAATTCAGCTGCATACAAGCCGACAGCACTGCTTAGCTTGAGACTACCTCCTCATCTTCCAGGCATTTGCAGGCTGCTGTAGCCCATAGATCTAACTCAGGAGCACCTCTCTTTATTTCAGTCTCTGACATAATTCCTTGGGGGCCAGTTCTAAAGCAATGGTCATGGATACATTAAAAATCCTCCAAAGTGGAGGTGATGGAAGTCAAAATAGTGATATAATTCAAGAAAGCATGGGCTAAAACACTGAGGTTCTTGAGTTTCAATGATAATGAGGGTAAAGTCTGAAACTGGCTAGGTTTTATGGTATTGCATCAGGAATGGGCACATTAGATGAGATTTCTAGAGGTATGCATTGGAAAATTTCTCATTTCATTTGTTTTTCATATTATTCCCAGGGTATGCTTTTATTTAGTTTTGTTTTAAGAAGTGTTTCATTTTGGGTAATCTCTGTTATTAGTGCACATTAGTCCATGTATACCAAAGCTTAGCATGTGCTAACATATTACCGTGCATAAAGTGCCACATAACCCTTATGAATAAAATGGGCCTTGGCAGAAGGTAGCGCACTTTAACGCATTGAGGGGTATGTTTACTAAGATTTACGCAGATCATGCACCATTAGCTCTGAAAATGAGCATGGGGATGGTGCTCAACCTGCACTATAAAACAGAGGCATGACTGGTACAGTAAGTCCACATGTTGCAAGCATGAGTTTCGTGCCATCCCATGTTTTTACTGTTTGTCACAATCAATGTGGGCACACTTAATGCCATTCATGGAGATGGCGGTAAGTGCACCCGCACTAAGTGCAACATTGCCAGGCAGCACACACCAAAAATGCCTGCATTACCCATGAGCACGCTCCACCTTAGAACCACCCAGTCTCCATCCCGAATCATGCTTCTTGGGTAGTGTGGGAGTTTTAGGGGTATGTTTACTAAACTGCGGTAATGTCACTCGTGTTAGGTTCCACGGTAAAGGTACAGATGCCCATATAAAGACGTGGGTGGTGCATCGTTACAGCAAGCCGCATCAGCTAACGCATGTTACAAGGCACCGTACACCAACACGTGTTATAAGGCACCTTACAAGGCACATTACAAGGCGCCTTGTAAAGCACCATGTAAGGTGCCTTATAAGGCGCCTTTTAAGGTGCCTTGTAAGGTGCCACATAAGGCGCCCTATAGGGCTTCCTAGGCTAAGCGCCGTATGAGGCACCCCTGGAGAAGGCACTGTAGAAGGCAACCTGGGCTATGGAACCATAGGTTAAGGTGGCCTAACAAGGTTACGGTGCCCTAGGTTAATGTGCCCTAAGGGCTGCAAGGTGCCACAGGATGACATACATGACCTGTGAGGAACAGAGACAGATGTAGCCCTACATTAGATAGAGCACTCAGGAAAGGCAATGAACAGGTGAGTGAAGGAGGGAGAGCTGGGAGCCGCTGGACCCGCCATATCTGCGGGCATCCTATGTGGCTGCCAGTACTGATGACAAACATGGTGGGGGCAACTGTACCACAGCACAGGGTGTTGGCAGTGTAAAGTACTGGAAAGACAGTTGGTGGCAGACGATGGGAATATGTGTCCCCCAGTGGAGGCGGAGGTGGTAGGATAGTTACAATGATGGGTGGACAGAGGAGTGGTGGTGCCATGCAGATCAGGCACAGGCGAGGCAAACAAAATGAGGCGCAATGCAGGAAAGGGTAGCAGTGCAGGACATGGGGTGGCAGCCTGCACAGGTGGCAGACAGGACTCTACACAGCTGACAGACACAGATAGACGAACCGATGGAATGTTGGCAATTGTGGTGAGGGTACTATGGGCTGGCAGCACAGATCTGCAAAATATGACTGTTACAGGCATGCACCTATTTGAGTAAGACAGGCATGAGAGGAGGGAACAATGAGAAATTGAACCCATGAACACTGCCGAGAATGGCATTGTAACAACCAGTAGGCTATACCTCCGTGGTGTATGTCACAGCAATGGCTGGGTACAGAAGGACTGCAGGTCACCGCACACACCGTCTGCTCTGAGTGCCAGGATAGGGTAACCCCACAAGTACCCATGATGCAATGCACATGCTGAATAGCTGTCTACAGCTGATCACCAAATGGGGTCTGCACCTCTCTGGTACCTCAGCTTGGAAAGACGAACTGACAGTGCGTGATACTGGCACAATGTAGCTACAGACCATGCCATTGTGCAGGTTCTGTGTTCACCCTGAGAGATAGGATGGGTGCCCAGCACTAGGTCTGCAGTACATGTGGTGCTAGAGATAGGTCCTGCTGTACATCCCCATCACTACCAGTGTGCAACAGGTGTTCTTTGCAGTGCAGCTGAAGGTAATTTGGTGTCCATCTGTATCCTGCAGTCACATGTGGTCCTCTGGGACCAGACACCACCCAGATTAGTGTGTACCTTGTTTTAGGGTCTGGCTGACATGGGCACCTGTTATCAGGGCAGAGGGGTTTCTAGACCTGCATGAGGTTTGTGTAGCAGTGTCTTTATAAGATCAAAGTGGTATACACTACATACCCCAAAGGGGCCCACATCACCCTTTTTTTAGGTAAGGGACAGGTGCCCCAGCCCCGTGAAGCAACCTCCATCCTGCTGGTATAAGACAGCCCTCCAGGGTTGGTGGGCCAGAGCCATACCTGTGACTGGGGCAGTGGCAGACCGGCAGCAGTGTTTGGGTCAGGTCTAATAAACCCCCAACTGCCTCACACCACTGTCTGCCAGTCACCAGCAGACAGCACAGCTGGGACTTGAACCTGTGACCCTCTGCTTCTGGATACACTAGCTGGGTGTACTGCACCACACATGCATGGTAGTCCCTGGGGCTACCTGTACTTTTCCTCAGCCAGACCTTTTATGTTGCACTGCACACCACGTACTGGTACAGGGCATGGCCTAGGTCCACTGCAGGCAGGTGCCACTGCCCCCTCCAGCACGGGCACACACCCCCTGCCATGCTGACATGACCTTATGCTGTCGGTGCTGGTAGTGCACAGTCCCAGGCCATCCATTGTGTGGGTAGGTGGTCACCTAGGGAGCGGGATCTGGGGTAGGGGGCATACATGAGCATCCTCACATCCCCCCCATCACCGCCTACCAATAGTATGTCCTTTCCGCTTGGGGGAGGGTTGGCTGGGGGGATGTTAAGTCAGTGCCCTGGCAACTGTCAGCTCGGGTGGACCAGGTAGATGTAGGTGGATTGTGTTTGGCCTTTGTCAGCTGCTGTCATTCTGATTTCCGGTTTCTATGTTCCTATGTGCCATCTAGGTGCCCGCCTAGTCCACCCTGTGCCCCAGCTGCCCCCGCTACATGTCCCACCTGCAGCCCCTATGCCCCATTTGCACCATCGCCATAGCGGCCTTTCATACTTGGGCATTATGCTGTTGCTGAAAAAGGAGCACCACTATCACTTTTCTTAGGCTCCCTGCCTATGCTGTACATTGCTGACACTGAAATGTTTTTTCTCTCCTGCAAATGTGCATCTAACGGCAGATTTTCATTTTCGGTAGGATTCAGCCCTTCAGTTCAGCGCGTTAGTGTGCAGGGAGCCTCTCCCCACCCACTCTCCGCCCATTGACACCTTCTCTCCGCCCTCTCTCCACCCTCTGCGGTGTTTACCGCAGCCGGGAACGTTAACAATCGTTAGGTAACATTAACGCACGTTAACATTACATACCGCGCGTTAACGTTACCTAACGATCGTTAATGTTACCTAACGCGCGGTCTGTAATATTACCGCAGTTTAGTAAACATACCCCTTAGTGTGGCTGCATTTTTAGTGTGTGGTACTTTTTACTATGGTGTTACTTGTTGTGCACTGAACCCTGCACTACCCTCTAGTGCACGTCAGTAAACATGCCTCGTAATGCACACTAAGCTTTAAGAAACATGGCCCATTATTCTTAAATAGTGCATACTAAGCAAATAGTACATGCTGTGTAGGAATAGTGAATACCATCAAAAGCATGCAATAAGTAAGATCAGTACACAGTGAATGGGTATAGTACTACTACTCCTAAACATAGTGTGTGCTCTATAGGACTAGTGTGTGCTAAGTAAGAATAGTGCTATTAATGACACAATGAATAAAACACAATTTCAGGGGTGTTTCTTATCATCCTGTTTAGAAAAAAAACATGAAATACCACAAAATATGTTGTTGATATTACCTATGTTGTTTCAAACAATTGCATATATCTAGGGATTTCTGTATTTCTGGGATACTCCATCATGAAAGGGATAACATGATCTAAACTATGCTGCATGTATAAGTGTCATGCCTGGATGTTGATAATGACTGGCCATAATTACATCTACTACTGGGTACACACATCTATCCTTTGGTTAATACACTAAAGACTATGAATACAGTGTAACAATGACAATGGGTTAGTTACAGTATAAACCATAAACGTAAGAGTTCGAGAAAAGTTATAGACAAAATAAGGACTCCCTTAAATTTATCTGCAAGAATATGACAAGAATATTTTGAAATACTGAAAGAATAGAGCTGATGTTTGACACACTGATATCTGCTTCCCGGAGTCCAGAACATTATTTAGGTTGGGAGGGGCAAGCAAATCAAGGAACCTCTGTGTCAGTGTCTCCTCCCGTCCCCCACTCCATCAGCTCTCACTGATAAGGTAGCACAGATCATCCACTGAAAAATGTATAAATACTATAACATATGGAGACAGGCTTAAAGATCTCAAGGTGAGAGAGAGGAGATATGATAGAGACATTTAAATAGCTCCATGGCATAAATGCACAGAAGGAGAGCCTCTTTCAATTGAAAGCTCTGCAACAAGAGGGCATAGAATGAGGGTTAAAGGGGAGAGACTCAGGAGTAATATGCAGAAATATTTGTTTTTTGAAAAGAGTGATAGATGCATGGAATAGTTTCCCGGTGGAGGTAGTAGAGACCATGGAAGGGAAGACTGGATAGGCCAAATGGTCTTTTTCTGCCATCATGTTTCTATGTTTCAAAAACACTGGAATCATGATTTTGACAGAACTGCAGAGAGTAATTGTCTGAGATACTGCCATGTCAACTGCTGCAATTTCAATGCAAGAAAACTGGAGACAGTGATAAGAGAAAAAAAACAAACTGCATTGCCAATGGAAGAGTCAGTACCATGCAACTATTCTGTAAGGGAGATGCAATCAGAGACTAAGAAAATGTGGCAGATAGATTCAGAAATGTCCCTATTGTATTGGACTTGATAAAGAAAAAAATCCAAGCTCACCTTGATGTGTTACTTGTATGTATGTGTTTGGAGCAGACGCGTCATGCTACATTCTTTTTCCTTGGACCCTCACTTTGGAACGCCTTGCCATCTTCCCTCCAACTGGAATTCTCGTACCATAATTTCAAATGTTTATTGAAAACATACCTGTTTCAATAGGCTTATGACCTTCCTCCCAATAGTTCTGTCTAGTTATCGTTTTTTCTGCCTGTCTCTAGGTGACCCCTCTGGTCAATCTTTCTTTTTATTTAATAATGGAGTTCCTTTCTTCCTATGGCGCTAGCATATATATTTTTTTATTGTGAACCGCTCTCACGTCCCGACAAGGGCAGTATATAAAGTGTTAAATAAACATAAAGATAGTATGTATTTATTTATTGTCAAAAAAGAAGATCAACTCTGTATTTGAAACAATAAAGTAAAAAGTATCTACAAAAAGCTAATGTGTATGTTACAAAAAGCAGCAATAGCAAAGCCGGATCAGCCACACACAGAAGCAACAATAGGTCTCAGTCTTCCCGGGCAAAACAAAACCGGCCAGCATCAATGACCCATAAAAAACAGTTGCTCTGGGGTGGACATCAACCAACTTCTTCATGTGCTCAAAATTATTAATAATTATCAATAACGAAAGAGTGGTGTGATAACACTTAGCTTTGCAGTTGCAGCAGTGCTCATATAGTAGTGCTACGCCAGTGCCATAATCCCCAACGCTCTCGTACACGCTTGATTTGCGTTTCACCTAAGGAGGTTTCATCAGGGGGTGGCTAAAAAGCACTATAGCAACCCCAGAGCAACTGTTTTTTATGGCTCATTGATGCTAATAGGGCTATGCCGTGTCAGGATAACTCTGGCCAGTTTTGTTTTGCCCGGGAAGACTGAGACCTATTGTTGCTTCTGTGTGTGGCTGATCCGGCTTTGCTATTGCTGCTTTTTGTAACATACACATTAGCTTTTTGTAGATACTTTTTACTTTATTGTTTCAAATACAGAGTTGATCTTCTTTTTTGACAATTTTAGCTCTGTGATAGGCTGACCATTTTTCTATTTGTATTTATTTATTTACATTCAGCGCACCCCTTTCATATGCTCAAAGAAAAACAGTGGGGAATCTGAAAGCCTGAGATCACACTCAGAATACCCTGGCTTTAGATCAGTAGTTCTCAACCCAGTCCTCTGGGACCACCAAGCCAGTCAGGTTTTCAGGATATCCACAATGAATATTCATGAGATAGATCTGCATACAATGGAAGCAGTGTGTGCAGATCTACAGTGGTGTGCAAACGTCTGGAATCACTTGTAAATTTGATGTTTTTTCAACTTCGTGACCTTATATTTTAATTTCTTTTTCCTCCCAGTGGCTTTTTCTGTGTATCTCATGATCAGTGATAGATTTGGCTATTAGGGCCAACTTTTAGTATTGGTTTGGCCCTTATTTTCTGAGTTTGTTCCCCATAGTTGTCCTGTTGATAGATTTTCTGTGAAAATCGCGTAATGTACATCGTTGGCCAATGATATATTATTGTAAGTATGCTTTAAAATATTATGGACGCACGCCAGGTTTCTTTCAAATTAATGTATGTGGCCTTGAAAAAGGCCGTTTTTATGTGTCAGTGATGGTTCAGTATTTGATGGGCCACCTTTTGTTCTTGATCACCTGACTGCACCTTGTCAGCATTGAATGAACCAGTCTGACAAGGTGATCGTTGGTGACAACGCGGTTCCAAGCTGCAATGAGAGACTCAATCAGCTCACGCTTTGATATCGGATGCCTCTTGGATATTTCCAAGGCCACCTTGTGCCACAGGTTCTCGATTGGATTCAGATCTGGAGACTGGACAGGCCAGTCCATTGACTTGATGTTGTTCTGCTGCTTCCAGCTGATCACCTGTCTGGAGCGATGGCAGGGTGCACTGTCATCTTGGAACAGGAACTGGCCAGGAAACAGCTGGTGTGCTGATGGCACCATTCACTTTTGCAGTATGGTGATGTACTTGGCCCCACTGACCATTCCATCGACGATGTGAAGACGTCCAACGCCACTGGCAGCCATGCAGCCCCAGACCATGACCTTCAAAGGATGCTTCATAGTGAGGTTGAGACACTCAGGCTTGAATTCCTCTCCAGGAAATCTCCCCACATAGGTTTGGGCTGGTTACCAAACAGGCAGACAGCTTTAACTGAATTACAGAAAAATCAGGACTTAATCATTCGTAGAGCAGACAAAGGTGGAGCTACCGTAGTACAATCATCATCTCAATATCGATCCCACCTTTTGAATCATTTAAATGACATAGAACACTATGGGGTATGTTTACTAAACGGTCTTAACGTGCGCCCAGTGATAATGTGCAGGATGCCATAAAAGGAGTGGGCGTTCCGGTCTAAACGTAACAAGCGCGTGTTATCACGCACTAACGTGTGCTGCGCACATTATCGGGCGATAGAGGGAGCTGCGCATGTTAACGCACGTTAGTCTTAAGTAGGCGCGCTGAACTACAAACATAGCAACAGAGGTGCAGCACAATGGTTAATACACTGAATGATGGTACAGGGGTCATGGGTTCATTCCCCCAGTGGGCTTGCTGAATAAGACTGTCTGAGGCATTTTCTTTTTTATTTTAAATCTGTGCTGCCAGCAAACACACCCTCAAAGTGCCGTAACCTACGGTGCCGCATAAGGCACCCTATAAGGCACTACAGAGGGCACATTATAAGATGCACTGTCCAACAAGGCACCCTATAATGTTCTCTATAGAGTGTCTTATAAGGCACTTTATAGGGCGCTTTACGGGGCGCTTTATGGGGCACCCTATGGGGCACCTTACAGTTAAAGCACTGTGAGTGTGTTTTTGCTGGCAGCACTAATTTAAATTAGAAAAACAAAATGCCTCAGACAGCCCTATCAAATAACCCCACTGTGGGATCAAACCCATGACCTCTGCCTCCACAGGCAGTGAAGTAATCAGTGGGCTACAACTACTAACAAACCCCTGGCTGGCTACAGAAGGACTGCAGGTCAGCACACAAACTGTCTGTTGTGGTTACCTGGATAGGGTTAACCCACCCGTACCCATGATGCACTGCACATGCAAATCAGCAGTCTACAGATGTTCACAAGATGGGGTATGCACCCCCACAGCAGCTCGGCCTGGTAGGGGGAACTGACCGTATACACCCCCACAGCCTGGTAGGGGGTACTGACCATGTGTGTTACTGGCACAGAGTAGCTTCAGATCGTCACATTCTGCAGGTCCTGTGCTCACCCTGAGGGTGAGGTGGGGTGCCCAGCACCAGGTCCACAGCACCTTTCATGGCTGAATTAGGCCATGCTGCAGGTCCCCCTCAGCGCATGTGTGATAGATAATTCCTGCAGACACACCTAGGATACATCTGTATTTCTCAGTCACATCTAACCCTTATGGGCTATGATGCACCCAAAATAGTGCATATCCTGTGTTGGTGCCATGGGCACATGATATAGGCAAAGGGGGGTGTTTGGAGCCATAGGCAGATTATGTACCAACCACCCAACCCACCCTCTGTGGCTCAGGGTGGGAAACAGGATCTCCCACCAACAGATCCACATTCTACCTAACTCCCTGCAATGGTGGCAGTAGAGGGGACCATCAAACCCAGTCCTGCTGGGGAACAGACACCCTACAGGGCAGTCAATGCAGATCTGTACCCTTCCAAAGGCAATGGCAGACAGACAGTAGGCCTGGAAATGCTCAGCTGCCCCCCACCACCATCTGACATTCTCTAGCAGCAAGCACAGTGAGTCTCCAGCCACTGCACTCTGCAAGGTGTTCCAGCCATACAGATATAACTGCAGAGAGTCTGCTAGCTAGTCCATAGTGCATGTTCCTGGAGAAAATATGAGCACACCCACCAAGCAGATAAGTCAGTGATTGGGCCCCAGAACAGAGAACCATAAATATCACTTGAGAGAAATACCATATAACACTATGGGGGAACCTAGCCATGCCGTGGGCACTGCTCAGTCAGGGTGAGTGTGACCTCACAGCAGGACATTTTGTGGCCACCCTGTCCGTGCAGGTGGTGGCCGGGCACTACAATGTCCCAGCCATTGCCTTATGCCCTGTGCAGATGCATCCTGCCCAGGCCACCCTATCCGGGCTATACCCACAGTACCTTGCTCCTCATTATGCACATTGGCAGGCTAACACTGGAAACAGTGCAAGCAGTGTGGGCTGAGTAAGGTGTTGGCAGCCACCACACACACTGGATAGACAGACACACACTCCCAGACCTATGCCAGCATTGTGCAAATATAGAGGCTTTTGGCAGCCCTGGCCACCGCACCAGTCCTGGGCATGGTGCAGGCATGGCTATGGTACGCAATACTGTTGGGGTCACTCCCTGGGGTGGTAAACACTGTCAGAAACCAGAACTGAAACACACTCCACAGATATCAGAAAGGTTGCTATGATGCAGCTCAATCAGCAAATTGTGCTTAACTTAGGAATCAAACCAACCTTTTGATATATGTGTAACGTATTCCCAAGTTTAGGGCGGCATTGCTAAGGTATGCAAGTGCTAGTATTGGGAGATGCTGCTGCATGCAGGGCTCAACATCCTGCCTCTCCATGAGGCTTTGGATAATGAAGCTTGTGGGTGCGGGTGTTTCTGCCCCTGTTGGCCGCTGCTCTAGTGCAGAGGTTCCCCACTCTGGTCCTGGTGGGCCAGACACAATTTGGGTTTTCATGCTGTCCCTAATGAATATGCATGAAATACATTTGCATACCATGGGGGCAGCGCATAAAAGTGCAGCACAGGCATATTTATTAGGGACAGCATGAAACCTGAATGGTTTTTGGCCCTCCAGGACTGGAGTTGGGGAAACTCTGCTCTAGGTATTGCACATGTTTATGGTGTCTGTGCTCTGTAGGGTAAAATATAGGCGTTTCGGGCATGTTTATGTTATCTGCAATAAAGGTTCCGTCTTTATTACTGCCGTTTGGTACTGGGTAAAATATGGGGACTGGGTTGGCAGGTGCCACAGCTAGGACTTGAACCTGTGACCTTCTGCTCTTGAACACACTGGCTGTGTGTACTGCACCACACTGTTGCCACAGAGACAGTTCATTCCCTGGGGATACCATGATTGTTTGTCAGACAGAGCCTGTCTGTTGCAGTGCACGGCACCCACCTAAACAGGGCTAGGCCATGGTCTTCTATCTATAAATAAGATAAAACAAGATTCACAAAGTTATGTGATACATGTCACTTTCAGCATAGATTCAGAGTATATCATTTTAATATCGCTATACACTACTCTGAAAGAGAAGACCATTATTTAATTTGTGTAGTACAATATGGTCTTCTGTGGGCAGATGCCACTGCCCCCTCCACCACCAGTACCCTTCTGCCACCATGCTGACATGCCCATATGCTGGTGGTGCGCAATCTCAGGCCATCCAGTGTGCCGGTAGGCGGCTGCCTATGGTGCGGGATCTGGGGTAGGGGTGCCTGTATAGACGTCCACGCTTCCCCCCCACCACCGCCTGCCAATATTCTGTACATAAGAACATAAGATATGCCATACTGGGTCAGACCAAGGTCCATCAAGCCCAGTATCCTGTTTCCAACAGTGGCCAATCTAGCTCATACGTACCTAGCAGTTTCCCCAAAAGACACAGGTTCCGCAATGCTTGTACTGGGTCAAGCATTGATATCCTGGGTCCCTTCTTAATAATGGTTTATGGACCTTTCCTCCAGGAACTTGTCTAAACCTTGCTACACTAACAGCCTTTACTACATCCTCCAGTAACAAATTCCAGAGTTTGATTACACGTTGAGTGAAAAAATATTTTCTTTTATTAGTCTTAAATAGTTTACCCTGTAGCTTCAGTGCATGTCCCCTAGTCTTTCTATATTCTGATAACGTAAACAATCTATCTACGTTTACCCGTTCCACTCCGTTCATTAATTTATAGACTTCTATCATATCTCCCCTCAGCCGTCTCTTTTCCAGGTTAAAGAGCCCTAACCTTTTTAGCCTTTCTTCATAAGAGTATCCTTCCATCCCCTTTACCATTTTGGTGGCTCTTCTCTGAACCTTTTCTAATAACGCTAAAACCTTTTTAAGATACGGCGACCAGAATTGCACACAATATTCAAGCTGCGGTCTCACCATGGAACGATATAGAGACATTATAATGTCTTCTGTTTTATTTTACATTCCTTTCCTTATGATACCTAGCATTCTATTTGCTCTCTTGGCCGCCGCTGCACACTGGGCCAAGGGTTTTAACATGTTATCCACAATGACGCCTAAATCTTTTTCCTGGGTGGTGGTTCCTAATGTGGAACCTTGCATTGTGTAACCATAGTTTGGGTTGTTCTTCCCTAGGTGAATAACTTTGCACTTGTCCACATTAAATTTCATCTGCCATTTTGATGCCCAGTCTTCCAATTTATCAAGATCCTCTTGCAATTTTCCACAATCCTCTTGGGTTTTAAAAACTTTAAATAGTTTTGTGTCATCTGCAAATCTGATAACCTCACTCGTTACACCACTTTCCAGGTCATTTATGAATATGTCAAAAAGCAGCGGACCCAGCACAGATCCCTGGGGTACACCACTATTCACCTTTCTCCATTGGGAAAATTGGCCATTTAGCCCAACCCTCTGCTTTCTATCTTTTAACCAGTTCTTGATCCACAGTAGTACACTGCCTCCTATCCCATCACTCTTTAGTTTTGCCAAAAGTCTCTGATGAGGGACCTTGTCAAAGGCTTTCTGAAAGTCCAGATACACTATATCAACTGACTCACCTTTGTCCATCTGTTTATTCACACTTTCAAAAAAACATAACAGATTAGTAAGACAAGATCTTCCTTGTCTAAAGCCATGTTGGCTGCCTCCCATTAGGCCATGACTATCTACATGCTGAGTAATTTTATTCTTTATGATGGTTTCTACCATTTTTCCCGGTACTGACGTGAGGCTCACCAGTCTGTAGTTTCCCGGATCACCCCTGGAACCCTTTTTAAAAATTGGTTTTACATTGGCGATCCTCCAATCTCAGGTATTAGAGATGATTTTAATGACAGTTCACAGATTACTAATAGCAGGTCTGCAATCTCATATTTCAGTTCTTTCAACATCCTTGGATGTATACCATCCGGCCCAGGTGATTTGCTACTCTTCAGTTTATCTAATAGTTGTAATACATCTTCCCGATGTATCGATATTTCTTTCAATTCTTCCACACCTTTAAATACCACTTCAGTCATGGGTAACATCCCTACATCTTCCTCAGTAAAGAGCGAAGCAAAGAATTCATTCAGTCTCTCCGCTATCGCCTTGTCGCCTCTTAGTGCCCCTTTAACTCCTCTATCATCTAATGAACCAGCTGACTCTCTCACAGGTTTTTTTGCTACGAATGTACTTGAAAAAAATCTTTATTTCATGTTTTTGCTTTCGCAGCAAGCTTCTTCTCAAATTCTCCCTTTGCCTGCTTTATCAATACCTTGCATTTGACTTGCCAGTGCTTGTGCTGTTTCCAGGTTTTGTCATTTGGCTCTTTTTTCCATTTCCTGAAAGATGCTTTTTTGGCAGCAACAGCCTCTCTGACCTCACCTTTAAATCATGCTGGGGGTACCTGCTGGGTCACAGGGGATAGTATCCAGCAGGTACCATGCTGGGGGTACCTGCTGGGTACTATCCCGTGACACTGCGAGATACACACTCGTGCCCATGTTGGGCCCTCATCACTTTGCTGTCTGGCTGATGTACAGTTTCAGCATTCCTATGTGCCACCGGGGCATCTCCCTAGTCCGCACTATGCCCCAGCTGCACCACAGCATGTGCCGCCTGCAGTCCTCTGTATCCCATTTTCCAGCATCTGTAAAGTTGCCCTTTCCGACATGCCCACCCTGCTGTTGTGCCACATGTGCATGCCATAAGCAGCCTGTCCAATAAAAGGGAAAACCCTGATCAGTGCTATTTCAATGTGGGATCATTCACCTTGTAGGGGGAGAGAGCATAGACCCTTCCAAAATTAATACCTTTTTTTATGAGCTTTCTCTGTAGTGTTTTTTTATTTTTCCCATTAATATCACTATTGGCCAGATTGGTTATGTTGCTTTTAAATTTTGTTCAGGTCATTTTCAATGTTTATTTGCCTTTTTGTTCCGTCCACATATATCACAACTATCACTTTTTTAAGGTTTCCCTGGTTTTGCTGTACATTGCTGATGTAAATGGTTTCTCTTTCCTGCACATGTGCCTAGCGCGAGGGTTTCTCTCGCGCTAATTTTTGGAGCTGAATTTCACGGCATTAGTGTGCAGGGAGCCACTCCACACCTACTTTCCGCCCATTGGCCCCGTCTCTCCGCCCCTGGGGAGCCTTTCTCCACCCTCAGCGCTCATTCCCGCCGCTGCACGCGTTATTGCGCGATACATGACGTCTTCACCTGGTAAAGCACCATTATCGCGTGATAACGTCATGGCAGTGCAATTAGCACCCTTTAGTAAACATAACCCTATGTTAGGCTAACTGAGAATCCTATGACAAACTTACAAGAGATCCTCAAAATTATGCAAGAGGTTTTATCAAAAAATTGGATAACCAAACATGAATTTAAGTTTTTGATTACATTACATCCAATTATCCCAATTATATACACAGTTCCAAAAATTCATAAATCGTTACATATCGATGCTAGAACCGCTTTCAAAATTCTGTGATGTGTTCTTGCAACCATGTGCCCAAAAAGTACCATCTTTTCTCAAAGACACTACTCATTTCATCACAAAATTACAAGAAATTACTCATCCAATTGATAATTTGTGGCCTGTATGGCTTGATGTAGCAGCTATGTACACTAATATTGACCAAGATCAAGCTTTAGCTGTGATATCTCAATTACAACTTCCTTTACCAAATAGGATTCCCAGGACGTTTTTTCAACAGCTATTGAGCCTTGTACTCACTAGAAATTATTTTCAATTTAAACAGCAGTTTTATCATCAGATCCAAGGCATAGCCATGGGGGCAACGGTGGCCACGTTATATATGGCTGATTTTGAATCTTCAAAGATCTATTTGTCTTCATGGTTTCAGGAAGTAGTATTATGGGTCAGATTCCTTGACGATATATTTTTTCTGTGGAAGGCATCCGAGGCATCATTACATGTTTTCATACAATGGTTAAATTCCCTACAATCGAATTTGTCTTTTACCATGCATTATCATTTCTCAAAATTAGAATTTTTAGATGTATTAATTGAGAAACGAGATAATAGGCTTCACACTACTTTATTTAGAAAACCTGTACAAGGAAATACATTATTGAATTATTCCAGTTTCCACCCTCTGTCTTTGAAAAAGGGTCTCCCATTTGGTCAATTTTTGCGCTTACGTCAGATTTGTTCAAATTTTGAGGATTTCATTGATCATGCAGAAGAATTATTTCAACGTTTAGTACAAAGGGGATATCCCAATAAAGTAATCAACAAAGCTTTTTTACGTGCAAAATATACCCATCGAGAATGGCTATTCCCCTCAGGGGAATTAAATAGTTTACCATCAACTTCTCAATCTGATGTACTAGTGGGAATATTGCCATACATGTCACATTCAGAGAAAATCAAGAAGATCCTTATTAAACATTGGCATATTATGCAGTTACATTCATGTTTTCAAAGAAAATTACAAATAGCTCATACTCGAGGTCCCAGTCTCATGGATCTTGTTGGTATTACTTCTTCTCCTTTGGATAGACAATCGTTAGAACAACATACCAACTTAAGTCACTTTCCTTGCAACACATGTGACTATTGCGAACAGAGCCTTCAATACAAAACCCACCTCCGTGTAAAAAATAATTACCAAATATAAACCCCGAAGCACCAATCCAGAAAGACTAGAAATCCAATTTATCTTTTTGTCGGAACTCTCAATCAAAAGGGAGAAAGGAAGAAACTACTCACCCTCGCTGTGATTGTTCCTTTTATTAATATAATGAATATAAAACACTTAACTGCAGAATATTTTCAACTGCTTCATCAACATCTTTATATGAAGCTGGACATCACAGAGTACATTAGATGGTTCGACGTGCCATGTTTCGGGTCAGATCTCCATGACCCTGCATCAGGATAAATAATATACCCATAGTGAAACCAGCTGTACCAACCGAAAGAAAAGCCTTTCTGTTTTTAAAGGCCACCACATGACATAAGTGCTGACAGCTGCCCAATCATAGACAGGAAGATGAATGACGTTAATCCCGCCCATATAAAGACCAGGGTATCCCTACTGAAAAGGGACCCCAGGAACCCACCGAGCTAAAAAATTCAAAGAATAGTATGCCACTCAACCTCCATATTCATACCACCAGGGGCAACTGACCCTATATGATAAATCCACCGTTGTTCCATTTTCTGCAGTGACAAAGTCCGATCACCCCCCCTAGGGTTCTCCGGGATCATGTCCAACACTCTCCATTTAAGCTGGTCAAAGCCATGAGCTTGCTGTACACAATGCTCCACCAAATGTGTCACCAGATTTCACTTGCGTAACCGCAAGGCGTGTTCGCTCAAACGGATTCTGATACTTCGTGTACTGCACCCTATATAATATAAAGGACACGGGCATTGAATTAGATAGACAACAAAATAAGAGTCACATGTAGTATACCATTTTGACTTATATACCAATGAAGTACGAATGTCCATCCAGAAAGGTCCCATGACGGCTAATGCACAATAATAACAGTGCCCACAACCATAATGGCCCAGATCAGGATGAAAGGAGAGAGGTTGATCCATCAAAGGGGCAGTATTGAACACCATATCTTACAAATTAGATCCTCTTGAATAGGCACCATTAAACGCTTGTTAGAAAAACAGGAATGTAAGCCCAGAATCGGCCAAAATTGATGTAAGATCTTGGTGAATCTAGACACACCACACACATAGGGAAGAATGCCTGTTACCGTATCTTAAGAGGTTCTTTCCCATTGAGATTGTCCTGGTAAATTAAAAAGCCATTCTCTGTGAGAAAACCGAGCCCTCTTATAGGCTTTCTTAATAAGAGAAAATGGATAGCCTCTCCGCAGCAACCGATGTTGCAGATCATCTGCATGATGGTAGAATTCCTGTAATGTGGTACAATTGCGTCTGATTCGTAAAAATTGCCGATAGGGTAACCCCCGTTTAAGCGAAGGGGGGTGATAACTGGTATAACTCAGCAATGTGTTGCATTGTACTGGTTTACGAAAAAGGGTAGTGTAAATCCCATCCTCAGATCGACGTACAATAAGATATAAAAATTGAATTTGAAATTGATCCCAATGGGCTGTAAATTGAATATTCGGCACAAAGGTGTTCAATGAATTTACAAATATATTCAAATCCTGTACTGTGCCCATCCAAAGGAAGAAAATGTCATCCAAAAAGCGATGCCAGAATGCCACCTGACAAAATAGCGGTGATGAATAGACGTATTGTTCTTCAAATTGGGCCCTATTTATGGCTGCAATAGAGGGAGCCACAGTGGCACCCATTGCTATCCCAAATGACTGCAGATAGTACTGTTGCTGATACATAAAAAAGCTATTATTCAGCACTAATGTCAAGAGCTCAAGCAGGAACTTATGAGGGATTCTGGAGGGAAGGGACAGAGGATAGGTAGTCAGACATGTTAAAACCTCGGCCTGGTTAATATTAGTGTACAAAGCTTGTACATCTAAAGTGACCAGATATGTATAGACTGCATAATTTGTACAGGTTGCCAACTGTCCTAAGAAATCACTAGTATCTCGAATGTACGAAGTCACCTTAGAAGCCGCTGCGTGTAAAAAAAGGTCACAATATTTGGACAAGGGTTCTAATAAAGAATCCCTACAGGACACTATTGGTCGCCCCGGTGGACTCGTCGTAGACTTGTAAATCTTAGGGAAGAGATAAAAAAAATCGGAGTTTTTGGATTCTTATTAATTAAAAAAGAAAACTCACGTTTAGTGATCCAATGTTGTTACAAAGCTGTGGAAACTAAATGTACTATGCGAGTCATCAAACGAGGTGTAGGATCAGTTTCCAAAAATTGATAGTATTGACGATTGGTCAGATGTTTATTTATCTCCTGTTGGTATTGGTCTGTAGATTGGACCACTATGGCCCCTCCCTTATCCACCCTGCGGATGACTAAATCGGAACAGGATAACTGTTTTATAGCTGTAAACTGTTGCCTATTTAAGTTCGAAAACCGAGGAAAGCTGCTGTTGTCCTCCATATTGTCCACTGCACGCAACGCTAGTTCCTGATAAGTGGATATAGCTGCATCCAGAGCTCCCGGGGGGGACCTATCTAGAAGGTCCAGCAATCAATGAATCATCCACTGATCCCCCATCACGATAAGAAAAATAGTTCATTACTCGTAGCTTACGAAAAAAGCGAAAAAGGGCTAATCGAATGTTAAATTTGTCGTAATGCAGAGTAGGCACAAAAGACAATCCCAGTTCTAATACCTGTTGTTGAGCTGGTGTCAGTAATTTTCCAGATAAGTGACACCGGACATCTGACCAATCGTCAATACTATCAACTTTTGGAAACTGATCCTCCACATCGTTGGATGACTCACATAGTACATTTAGTTTCCACAGCTTTGGAACAACATTGGGTCACTAAACGTGAGTTTTCTTTTTTGATTAATAAGAATCCAAAAACTCTGATTTTTTTATCTCTTACCTAAGATTCACAAGTCTACAACGAGTCCACCGGGGCGACCGATAGTGTCCTATAGGGATTCTTTATTAGAACCCTTGTCCAAATATTGTGACCTTTTTTTACACCCAGCGGCTTCTAAGGTGACTTCGTACATTCGAGATACTAGTGATTTCTTAGGACAGTTGGCAACCTGTACAAATTATGCAGTCTATACATATCTGGTCACTTTAGATGTACAAGCTTTGTACACTAATATTAACCAGGTTGAGGTATTAACATGTCTGACTACTTATCTTCTGTCCCTTCCCTCCAGAATCCCTCGTAAGTTCCTGCTTGAGCTCTTGACATTGGTGATGAATAATAGCTTTTTTATGTATCAGCAACAGTACTATCTGTAGTCATTTGGGATAGCAATGGATGCCACTGTGGCTCCCTCTATTGCAACCATATATATGGCCCAATTTGAAGAACAATACGTCTATTCATCACCGCTATTTTGTCATGTGGCATTCTGGCGTCGCTTTTTGGATGACATTTTCTTCCTTTGCATGGGCACAGTACAAGATTTGAATATATTTGTAAATTCAATGATCACCTTTGTGCTGAATATTCACTTTACAGCCTATTGGGATCAATTTCAAATTCAATTTTTAAATCTTACTGTACGTCGATCTGAGGATGGGATTTACACTACCCTTTTCCGTAAACCGGTACAACGCAACACACTGCTGAGTTATACCAGTTATCACCCCCTTTTGCTTAAACGTGGGTTACTCTATGGGCAATTTTTACGAATCAGACGTAATTGTACCACATTACAGGAATTCTACCATCATGCAGATGATCTGCAACATCGGTTGCTGCGGAGAGGCTATCCATTTTCTCTTATTAAGAAAGCCTATAAGAGGGCTCGGTTTTCTCACAGAGAATGGCTTTTTAATTTACCAGGACAATCTCAATGGGAAAGAAGCTCTTTAGATACGGTAACAGGCGTTCTTCCCTATGTGTGTGGCGTGTCTAGCGTCACCAAGATCTTACATCGATTTTGGCCGATTCTGGGCTTACATTCCTGTTTTTCTAACAAGCGTTTAATGGTTGCCTATTCAAGAGGATGTAATTTGCAAGATATGGTGTTCAATACTGCCCCTTTGATGGATCAACCTCTCTCCTTTCATCCTGATCCGGGCCATTATGGTTGTGGGCATTGTTATTATTGTGCATTAGCCATCACGGGACCTTTCTGGACGGACATTCGTACTTCATTGGTATATAAGTCAAAATGGTATACTACATGTGACTCTTCTTTTGTTGTCTATCTAATTCAATACCCGTGTCCTTTATATTATATAGGGCGCACTACATGAAGTATCAGAATCAGTTTGAGCGAACACGCCTCGCGGTTACGCATGCGAAATCTGGCGGCACCTATGGTGGAGCATTGTGTACAGCAAGCTCATGGCTTTGACCAGCTTAAATGGAGAGTGTTGGACATGATCCCGGAGAACCCTAGGGGGGGTGATCGGACTTCGTCACTGCAGAAAACGGAACAACGGTGGATTTATCGTATAGGGTCAGTTGCCCCTGGTGGTATGAATATGGAGGTTGAGTGGCATACTATTCTTTGAATTTTTTAGCTTGGTGGGTTCCTGGGGTCCCTTTTCAGTAGGGATACCCTGGTCCTTATACGGGCGGGATTAACGTCATTCATCTTCCTGTCTACGACTGGGCAGCTGTCAGCACTTACGTCATGTGGTGGCCTTTAAAAACAGAAAGGCTTTTCTTTCGGTTGGTACAGCTGATTTCACTATGGGTATTGTAAACGGGGGCGCTGGGTGAGAATGTCCACAGTCTTGGCAAAGGCAAATATTAATATGACTTGCAAAGGATTGTGGGAAATGTAGTCCATTCATATCAGAATCAGCCGTTTACAATAAATTAGTTGTGCTTGCTCGAGTGTAAAGCAAAGAAAATATATTTTATTTATGGGGTTATTTCTCCCAACACAGATTTGCTTGGTAGCACAAAAAGGATACTTGCTTTCAGTATTATACTTAGAAAAACAAATCAGGAAAAACAACAACTGAACTTCTTAAGCAATCAAATCAAATCATAAAGACCTTGATGGGAACAGAAAGGTCTTTTCTGTGGGCTCCTGCTAATATCTTTTTAGCAGTGCTTCAAAAACAAACAAAACCCACAAAGTAATGAAAAACTGTTCTTTTTCAAGGCTAACTTGTGGTATTTTCACACACACCCAGAAGTGTCTCTTCAGAGCTCACAGGCAATTAAGCAAGGCTCAATTGCTGGCAATTAACCAGCTGCAAACCTCTTGGCTGGTTTATTTTCTAAACGTGGCTCAAATCCTGCTCAAAAGCTTTTCTGAGTAGATCAAAGAACAAGTTTATATTTCTTTGTGATGGTTGTTGTATTTTGTAAAAGTATATTATCACAGAAGTTTAGACAGAGAGCAATCCATGTATTCACACTGTTCATTTACAATATCCCCCTCTTCTTCAACTATCATAGAATCAATATCATGGATTGGCACAGAGGAATTTCTTAATGGAGCACTCTCAGGACAATACTTGTCTCCCTGCTGTCTTCCAAGTGAAAAGCTAGGGCATAGATCAGTGTTCATACCTGAGCTTCCATTGCTGTTAGGGTTCCTCTCCAAATATCCCGGCCAGTATGTAGTCCAGTTTTTATGTCCAGCCTTCCAATCAAGATCCCTGGACACTGGGTCTCTCTTCACATACCTTCTTGCACTGGTCTTAGGGCCCCTTCCAAATGCAGCCGTCTCCCTCACAGGTGCCGTCCGGGGATTCCTGGCTCTGTAACCCCACTCCTCTGGCTTCCTCCAGTCCAATGGAGTATGCTTGCCTCTGGAATGACTCCCAGCACACGTACTGCTATGGACTCCTTTAGACCTCCAAGATGCTTTCCTCTTCTTTCTTCCAAAGTGCTTCTTGCTCTCTCTGTCCGTGAGCTCTGGCTTCTGCTGCCTCTGCTCCTGCTGAAGATCCAGCCGATGATGATCATGAAGATTCTGCTGATTCTGCTGTGTAGAATAGGCTTTACTTTTAACCTGTTTAGAGGGCTGCTCCACCCTAGCACAGCGCAGCTGTGCTGAATCAAGCCCTGCCCTTGGAGATGAGTGCTTGGGGATTACCTCATAGCTCTCCTGATTGAACACACGTTTCCCCACTTCAGCTCTTCTAGTGGCTGTTGGAAACCTGGTGCATTCTGGGACTGGTAGTCTTTTATGGAAACGTTCTGTTTTATTATTTCTACCAGCAAAGACAGGTTGCTTGTTCAGAGTCACTTCACCTCTATTATAGCTCCTTCCTGAACTATGATAAGCTTCCTTATCACAGTATATTATTTATCCTGATGCAGGGTCATGGAGATCTGACCCGAAACGTGGCACATTGAACCATCTAATGTACTCTGTGGTGTCCAGCTTCGTATAAAGATGTTGATGAAGCAGTTAAAAATATTCTGCAGTTAAGTGTTTTATATTCATTATATTAATAAAAGGAACAATCACAGCGAGGGTGAGTAGTTTCTTCCTTTCTCCCTTTTGATTGAGAGTTCCGACAAAAAGATAAGTTGGATTTCTAGTCTTTCTGGATTGGTGCTTCGGGGTTTATATTTGGTAACTACTGCAAACAGGTCATTGCAGGTAAAAATTGGCAAATACCTAACTCTGACATTAATCATGTAGCTAGGTGACACACTACATGTTCTACGTCTCATGTAGTGTATGTTTTAGTTTGTGCATGTAATCTTTTATATATCGGGAGAACAATTAGTCCCATTTGCACTAGATTGTGTGAACATGCATCAAGAATAAAGACTAAAACTTTGTCTGCCGCTATAGACCAACGTTGTTTGGACCATCAACATGTATTTGCGGATATTTCCTGGAGAATTCTTGATTATGCACCACAAAATCCCAGAGGAGGCAATCGCGAACAGCGCCTTCAGTTATTGGAACAATCATGGATATTTAGGCTATCCACGGTAGAACCATTTGGGCTTAGTAAAAAACTTGATTGGAATAGTCTTCTTTGAGATATACCTATTTGGTTTCCTCATGACGTGTATATCTGTGATTGGCTTTGAATTGACATTTAACTATTGGCTTTTTGTATCATGGCATTAGATCGCAAATGAGCATGCGCTGGTGTTCTGAAGTATTAGGGAAGCCAGAAGACGGAGTTTGCAGTTTAAAGAAAGCGTTGAAACAGGGTATCAAGATTGGCTTGCCAGAATTGCATTCTGTCCACTTGGTTAATAACTGCGGACAATGGAGTGATCAACATTCACTTTGGGTCTGAAAAACGATTTGGACTCATTTACATATGGACAACAGATAAGTGTGATTTTTGAGTAGTCACTATGATTGGTCCTTTTTGAATATGCTGGAAGCATAATATTTTGAACACGTTGGGTTGTATGGTACACTATTTTATGGTGTTTTTACCTACGTTTTAAAGCTCTGATAGAGCTTCAAAGATTTGAGTAAAATGGAAGTAAAGCCACGAGAGGCAGTTTTTTCCTCATGGCTCACCTTCCAACATTAATGCATTCATACATAAACATTTAAGTTCATGACGATAGAATTCAGCTCTATTTTTGTTTTAGATTATAGTTCGTATAGAGCAGTAGTTATTTTAGATTATTGCTCTGTACTTAAGGGCATTTGGATTACTTTTGTCTTTATTGGAACCTCTTTGTTGACATGCCCTAACTTCAGTCTTTTGCTAGTATCCTTCAAGGGATACACATCCTTCCGAACCATGCGCTCTTGGGCAACTGTCGACTTTCCCCTATTATATAGTTTAAAAGCTGCTCTCTCTCCTTTTTAAAGGTTAATGCCAGTAGCCTGGTTTCATCCCAGTTAAGGTGGAGCCCATCCCTTTGGAAAAGTCCCTCCTTTCCCCAAAATGTTACTCAGTTCCTAACAAATCCAAAACCCTCTTCCTTGCACCATCGCCTCATCCACGCATTGAAGCTCCAGAGTTCCACCTGCCTTTTGGGTCCTGCGCGTAGAAGAGGAAGAATTTCAGAGAATGCTACCCTGGAAGTTCTGGATTTCAACTTCCTACCTAAAAGCCTAAATTTGGCCTCCAGAATCTCCATACCACACTTTCCTATGTCATTGGTACCAATATGTACCAAGACAGCAGACTCTTCCCGAGCACTATGTAAAGACCTTGTCTAGATGGCACTTGAGATCTGCAGCCTTCGCACCAGGCAAGTATGTTACCAGGCGATCCTCACGTCCAGCAGCCACCCAGCTATCTACATGCCTAATGATCAAGTCACCAACTATAACACCTTTCCTAACCCTTTCCTTGTGGGCACATGACCGTGGAGAAACCTCCTCAGTGCAAGAGGGTTTTATATCACCTGGAGGACAGGCCCTAGATACAGGATCACTTCCTGCTACACCAGGGTGATGCTCTCCCATCACATGATCTCTCTCCTCCATGGCAACAGGGAGGCTGCCAGATTGGAGGTAGGACTTTAGTACTATGTCCCTGTAGGTCTCGTCTATGTACCTCTCTGTCTTCCTTATGTTCTCCAAGTCTGCTACTCTAGTCTCCAGAGATCGGATTCGAACTGGGAGAAAATCATATATATGACACTCAATGCAAAAGACTGGAAGGTTCCCATTTTGCTGCTGGACTGCTGTCTGCATTTTAATTTAAAGGTTCTGTTTATGTATTTAAGTTGTTTACATACATAGATTTGCTGGGAATAGTTATACTAATAAAACTATATCTAATACATTTCATGAACTTTGTTCATCTCAAGATTAATTAATCTCCGGTCCTTAATGTATGCCTGATGAGGATAAACAGCTGCATCTGAGAATGAATATGGGCATCTTCTTCCCTTTAAGAGGTTTAAGAGCCTATAAAGCTACGATTATCCCAGGGGTGGGTGGGAGATGGGGAGGAAGGAAGGGAAAGAAGACCTATTAAAATTTGGCTTGCTTCTAAGGGAAAGGTTTATCATTTCCTGAGCGATTCACACAGCCCTTGGTTTAATAGGAGGGGCCTTTTCAATTGTCCCTTTGATCTGTCACTTGCCTTTAACGCCTATTCAAGACAACTTCACGGATCTTTTGCCTCCTAACTGGAAGGCTTCCTTATACAAGTCACTAGAAACAAGTTTATTTCTTCCTATTCAGGATTATTCTACCTATATGCTAAGCTATGCTCTGATTTGATTTAGATAAAAAGCTCACTATAAACAACTTTCAGTTATTTCAGTAACTATTTACTATATTTAACTTTCTATGTTTAAGCTATACTCTGATTTGATTAAAATGAAAAGCTCTCTAGAAACAAATTTCAGTGTCTGTTTACTCTTAATTTACTTTTTATGCTAAGCTATACTCTGCTTTGACTTAAATACTAAGCTCTCTGGTGGTACTAAGACCTGACTGACTCAGCAAAAACACTGAAGACTAAAATACACAGATCTATCAGTTTTAACTCAAAGAATTCCTCCCCCCCCCTCAAGATTTAGAGTTTATTTCAGAAGATGAATACTCACCGGTGTAGATCTATTTCCTTGTAGCAGTCCTTTTTGGTAGTCCTTCAAGACTCACCTTACACTCTACAAAGCCATTTGCTTTTCCTGTCCCCCACTTTCCCTTTTCAGTGATCTGTCATTATCCCCCCAGTGTAGCTAATAGTCTGTCTCCCATTTTCCTCCATAGTCTCTTTTTCTACACCCTCCTCCCATGTCTTTTACTCTCTGCCTACTAGCATTATTTCAGCCCCTTACTCTCTTTCACTATTATCTACTCCTTATGTCCACCAGCTCACAACTGCCTCTCCCTCCAAGCACAGTCCAGCTCACCTCTACTTCCCAGCACAGTCTTTGGTATTCTATGAAGCATCTATGGGCACATGACCAGATGCCATGCATATTTCACAGAATGCAGACTCTGGATGAAATTATCTGGGGCAATAAAATCTAGTATTCATGGGTGGGATATTCAAAGGCATTTCGACAGTTTGTGGACCTGCAAACCATGTAAATGCCACTATACAGCATTTAGCATCCGGGCATACTGTGGGCAATCTGGAGTGGAGCACAGATGGCACCTGATGCTAACTGGGCAGCGGCGATATTGAGTCACTGCCCAGTTAGTGACAAGCGGGCAAATTCGAGGGCGGCAAAAACTGGCCTAACATTACCCATGGAAGTTAACTGGGCAGAGGCTCGATAATGCCGCTGCCCAGTTAACTTCCGGGTTCTGCGGTGACCTAGATATTCAATGCTGGTGGCCAGATATGGCTCCGACATCGAATATCCAGAGTTAGAATTCAGCAGCGATGGCTAGCTGCTATACAAGCACTAGCTGCTGCCTCTGAATATCCTCATGTATTGTGCCAATCAAAAATACTTATTATACACATCGTAACATACACGCAAAGCAATCAAATTAGCATAAATGTGCATGCAATCATGTGTCCAATACATGTACACAAATCTCTCTCTGTAATTACAGTTAAGGCTATTCTCCTAGGACAAGCAGGATGAGTCAGCCACACTTGATGAGTCAGCCACACTTGGTGACGTCATCCGACGGCGCCGAGACGGAAGTACTCTCCTATAGCTCAGAAGGGCTTTTGCCCTTCTGAGCATGGGCCAACTGGCCCCACCCCCCTGCCCGCCCCTAGCTAGCCAGTTTCAGTTCTTCCGCCTTGCCAGCAAGACAGATTTTTTTCTACTCTCCACCAAATCTACGTCTACATAGTCAATTTATACTTGCCATTAATGTTTCCAAAGTTTCTTTTTCAGAGCTGTTCCAGACTTATCTACATAGTCGGTTTATACTTGCCATTAATGTTTCCAAAGCTTCTTTTTCAGAGCTGTTACAGTGCAGCTGCTCCCAGTCTCAGCAGCTTCCCCATGGACTCTCAAT
Source organism: Ichthyophis bannanicus (assembly GCA_033557465.1). NCBI lineage: Eukaryota > Metazoa > Chordata > Amphibia > Gymnophiona > Ichthyophiidae > Ichthyophis > Ichthyophis bannanicus. The sequence continues at coordinate 1,385,570,972 of CM066032.1, read as the reverse complement.
CGCAGCAATCAACGGAAGGAAATAAGGCTGGAAAGAAGTGAAAAGTTCCCAGACAGCAGCTACCCACGGCAGCTACCTCGCTCTTCCGATGGCAGAAGGACCACCGGAGCAAAGGAGAAGAAACTTGCGGAAGGTGGTGGCAGCCTGGGATGTGCCTAAGGCCTCCATCCCCAGCCAGCCTCCTGGGCCCCTCCAGTATGGCTGCTGTAGTGCCTGAAGGTTAGCTGCTGTGCACCTCGGCGGCTCTGAGTGTGCCCTCGGGGCCTCCACTCATGACACTGCTGCTCCTCCCAGGGATCGGATCCACGATATTGCTGTGGCCTCTGTTCTCCACACGGCGGCTCTGAATGCTCTCGGCTCTCGGCTCACAGCCCCACGGCCCCGGACACCCCCCGGTGACCTCAGCAGCTCCGGCCATGTGGCTCCCATGGCGGCGGCCATCTTGCCGATGTCATCACAGCCCCGGCTCCTCCCCTTCAGCGCTATTGGTTGGCGCCCATCCAGCATCATCAGCGAAGGAGGAGCTGCATTTCAGGAGGCACTCCCATCGCCGCTGGCGCCATGACGATGGAATCCAGTGGGAAGTCCATGTCGGTGCCGATACCGGCGCCCATCGCGCAGGCCTCAGCACTGAAGGTTCAGTTCATCTCCTGGCACCGCGCTGACACCAGCAACATAAGCGGCAGCAACAGATGGGATCATCTCACTACTTTGGCCTGCCCTTCTGGCTCGGAGCCTTGAGGCCCTTCTGGATCGGCGCCGGGAAGCCTCTCCGCTGATCGCACTGCCCACCAAGCTTCGGCACTGCGCCATCAGCATGGGCTCGGCGCCGAGTTGCCGTCTGCCACCTCATGGGCCTTAAAGTGAGGTAGAGACTGGAAGCGAGTCCTCCACCTCCTGGCACAGCTTTATGTGACCAGGCTCCGGACTCTGCTCACTGCTCGGGAAGCCTCCGCAGTGATGATTACTCCAACAGGCACTCTGGCACACATGATCAGACCTGTAATTTTTCCTTTTACAATCAAACCCTCATGGCACCGGCTGCCCTAACTCTGCTCACTCTCTCAGAAAACTGTCTCAGCAGAGTCTGCAACGCCGATGGAACATCTCTCCCAAACGAGTGCTCAGCGCTGCCACGGTGTGATCCCAACGGGCATCGACAGCGCTGGACCCGACCCATTGGGGGCGATCAGACCCGCCGAGGGGTGACCAGACACGCTGAAAAGGGGTCTGGACCCGGTGAGGGAGACTGGCGGTGTCCGTGACAGTTTCGGTTCCTACTCTTACCAGGGCTGGATGATCTGGTGGTCACCCGTACCGCCCTGGCCGTAACCTGCTCCCAGGTCAGCAGCCACCGGGAGCATCGGAAAGGGGCACACCTTATTAGACCAGAAAATTTGGCGGTTCCCTGGAGGCACCCAGGTGTTTCAATGGGAACCGATTATAAGTAGTGCATCTGAAACAGCGTGGTGAGGGGCCACCAGCAGCCAACTTCTGACTTAAGTGGCAACAGTGTGGTGCAGTACACACAGCCAGTGTGTTCATAGTCAGAAGATCACAGGTTCAAGACCCAGCTGTGGCTCCTGCAAACCACGCCCCCTATATTTCTGACTTTACAGATAAGGATGCCCTCTGCAGGTTATCCCGCAGCACATTTCCTCCTTGGATCCCCAGAGAAGTGAATGTTGGAGTATCACCGGGATGCAGCGCACCAAAAGCAGGTTACTATCAACAGCAATAACTATGCTCTGAGGACATGGCCATGTGCCGCAGTGGCGCACAGAGCTTCAGAACAGCACCGACTCCCTTGGACGCAGAGCCACGGGAGTTCAGGGTCCAATCTTCAACCCTAGGAGCCTTGAGAAGTCTCAGTGACCCCTGAATAAATGGCTTAAAAAGGGCAAGGGATGACTGGCCAATACCAGAACTCGATCCCACCGGAGCTACGCCAGACTCTGCTCCTTGACCATGCCCACTGTGACGTTAGCCTCCCTATGGCCTGGAGTGCCCCTACGGGCTCATCACCATCGGATGTCCTGTAGTAGAGCGACAGCCAAAGAAGGCAGTAGGGCGCAGGAGCTTGCCCACTGGAACTGCTCCATCGCCCACTTCTGATACAACCACCTCAGTCCAACATCGTCCTGATCCCACATTGTCCGCATATCCTTCCCCAGGACAACCTGACTGTGGCAACAGTGCAGTACACACAGCCAGTGTGTCCTGGAGCAGAGGGTCACAGGTTCAGGTCCCAGCTGTGGATCCTGCAGAGCATTTCTCATGCTCCTGTATATATTCCCAGGATGACATACCTCCATCAACCCGAGTGGAGGAGTAGCCTAGTTGTTGGGACGCCTTCCTAGCACCCAAGAGATCTGATTCTCCATCGATCTTGGGCAGGTCACCTTTCCCTGGAAGTGTCTTCACAGGATACCCTGTACAGCCGCTATATACTGAAATGAAGGTTATGGGTTCATGTCCAGCTGATGAACCATGTGTCCTAACCACCATGTGTCTTAACCATGTCCCAGTGGTAACAGGGTGAGCCATAGAGCACTATACCCAACCTGTTGTATCACAAACTACTGAAAGGCCTGAGTTTCCCCCCTGGACCAGGCTTATCCCTAAAGAACCCCGGCCGCTCAAACCCAGCTGACTTGATCCTGCTCCACGGACTCACGGAAGGGGAGTATGGGGCAACGGCACGACTTGTCAGGCCACAGTCCAACCAAAGTCGTTTCACTAAAGGTATACAGGCATAGGAGGGCCCGAACATGGGCTAGGTCAAGGCCCCCTCATACAGTCACCTTCTGATAGATGCTCCATCTTCAGCACCTTGCTGACCGTGACTGCTCTTCCTGGACTTCCTCACATTCCCAACAAGGGATGATCGGAAGGTCCACGCCGCATACCCCAATGTGTGATGGCAGCTGACTCCTGTGGCAGATATTGGTGTCCCCCATCTTGGAAATGAGCCGACCTCTGCCGTGCCATCGTGAGGATCAAACAAGCAATGGGCTCCCAGAAGCCTCACATCAATGAGTGCTTCTGCACTGGCGGAGTGCTCTTGGAATGGACATCAGCACCGGCGGGGTGCTGTTGGAGTGAACAGAGTAGAGGAGTAGTCTAGTGGTTTCAACACTCGCTTGGTAACCAAGTAACCAAGGTTTAATCCCCACTAGCACTCCTTGAGGCCTTGGGCAAGTCAGTTAATCCCCCATTGCCTCGAAAGAAAGGCCTGCCAATCTACTTCCGGTGAACTACTTCCAATCTACTTCCAGTGAATTACTTCCAGTGACACTGCCAAGGAAACCCAGGAGCTTCTGGGTCACCAGGAGTAGGACTGACTCAGAGGCACACATTGCAAGAGTGAACATCAGCACTGGCGAGGTGCTGTTGGATTTAACATCAGCACCATGGTGCTGTTGTGCACCGAGACAATCCTCGTGACTCAGGGCACCTCCCATACCCAAATGGCTACAGTGCAGAACTATACGCAACCACTATATCTTAGAAGAAGGATTCACAAATCCGTGTCCCATCGCGGACCCTGGATAGCAGATCTCGGTTGCACATTCCTGAGTGTCATGGCCTACCGTGTGAAGCCTGCATCTATGATAAAATTTCACATGGAGCGCCCAGATCCACAGTTCCTGGTGCGGTCAAGGGCTGCATTCTGTCTTCTAGAGACAGGTACACAAGGCCAAGGACAGCACCAAGATCCGCCGTTCCTGGAAGCGCCCACTGGCGTTTCTGTCATCTTCAGACAGGAACAATTGAACCCGCCTGGAAATTGGGACAACAGGCTAGCATCATGCTATCCTTGCAGAGAGAATCTTGCACTTCACAGACCCAAATCTGTGACACGGACCCCAAATAGCCTGCAGCACCAAACCCAGGCCACTGTGGCCATGAGTAAAGGATGACAGAGTCCTGCAGCACCAAAACCCTGGTCCCTGTGACCATGACTGCAAGGTGGCAATGTCATGGCTGGCCAGCAGATCACCATTGTACAAAGGTCGCAAGGGCATACATTGGCACGGACGGTCGCCTATTCCATACCTGACTACACGCACATAGTCAACAGGGTGGCCCTAGTGCCGGGCAGAAGTGAAACAGGTTCCCACTCCCCCACCTGAATGTCCTAGAACCTATGATGTGCCAGACTTAACTGCGGCCAAAGGCCAAACAGTACCATCCATTTGGGCAGGGAAACCGCAACCCTTCGCCATCAGCTTACCTCTCCCACGCAGGGCTGACCACAACTCGTCCTACCCACTGAAATGGTCAGAGCCAGGCTATCTTCATCATGCCCTGGCCAGCTCCAAAGCGTTTTTTACTAAGAACATAAGAACATAAGATATGCCATACTGGGTCAGACCAACGTCCATCAAGCCCAGTATTCTGTTTCCAACAGTGGCCAATCTAGGTCATATGTACCTAGCAGTTTCCCCAAGGGACACAGGTTCCACAATGCTTGTATTGGTTCAAGCATTGATATCCTGGGTCCCTTCTTAATAATGGTTTATGGACCTTTCCTCCAGGAACTTGTCCAAACCTTTTTTAAACCCAGCTACACTAACAGCCTTTACTACATCCTCCGGTAACTAAACTTATGGCCTACGAACTCCTGGATACCGGGCACAAGGAATAACTCGAGAAGCCGACACGGTGTATTGCCAACTCTTCCCGACTTGTCGGTATCATCTGTCCCGACTTGTCATCCCCTGATCTGATATGATTGAAACTCTTCCCACAAGTACTACAGAGCCATCCTGCAGCCACCTGCCACTTGAAAAAGAAACAAACAACAACAAAAAAAAAAAAACGGGGTGGACTAACAACCCCGTGGCAGCTTGGCTAGCGGTCCAAACTGCTAGTCTGGATGGCATACCTACCACACACATAATGCTACCACGGCCTCCAGAGACACTCCATGCTCTGGACGTCATCGCAGCCCTATGCAACTACATGCCCTACGCAACTAAACAGCGCATTAACAGCGATCTACTGGCAACGACGAAACAGCGCATTAACAGCGATCTACTGGCAGCGACACCTGCCAACACCCCTAGCTGTCTCAGGCCTACATGCACCTTTTACAAACGCGTCGCCCAGCGGTCTCAAGGTCTGGACTGCTAATACGGTCGATATTGCTGCTGGTGCGTCAATCTCGCACACCCTCGCAGCGCTTCCAGCACCATGACTACCTGCTCTCAGTGGTGAACTCAACGCTAATGTTCGGCGGTACCCCTCAGCTACTGCATCTCAGGGCCTGCCCATTGCGGCCACATAGGCGCTACGTAGGTCTGCATGCCTACACCTTCAGTATTACTACACGCGCACTTCAAGTAGGCGCGCACCCATTACCACCACAGGCTGCATATTCTCCGTGTGTGCGTACAACGCACATTGCCATTAAGGACGATCGTCCAAAGTGTCCCAGGGCACTCCATTACAACATCCATGCCCTGATAAAGTGACGCCTGAACCTGATCTCGGCCTCCCCCTTTTCCACCACATCGCAATCACAGCTTGGGAGGCACCAAGTGTGGCTGACTCATCCTGCTTGTCCTAGGAGAAAATGGAGTTACTTACCTGTAACTGGAGTTCTCCGGGGACAGCAGGATAAGTCAGCCACACATACCCACCCACCTCCGCTGGGAAGGGGTCGGCCTCCGTCCGAATGCCCGCCTCCTAGCAGCAAAAAGACTCAGCTAGTGACGTACTGGCTAGCTAGGGGTGGGCAGGGGGGTGGGGCCAGTTGGCCCATGCTCAGAAGGGCAAAAGCCCTTCTGAGCTATAGGAGAGTACGTCTGTCTCGGCACCGTCGGATGACGTCACCAGGTGTGGCTGACTCATCAAGTGTGGCTGACTTATCCTGCTGTCCCCGGAGAACTCCAGTTACAGGTAAGTAACTCCGTTTTTTGTATCTGTGTCAAGGATACTTGCTTTACAAATCCAAGGAAATGTCTCTCCTGCATGGGCTGAGAGAATATCTGGACATGTAGTACAAGTTTCTTTTTATTAAAAAACAAAACAACGGGTTCATAGTTAAGTCAAGCACACTGTGTTCCACTGAAAATGCACAGTCACTGTAGTCCAATATTTTCAGTCGCCAAAAAACATTTTCAAAACCCAGAAAAGAAACATTTCAATAATCTTTGGCTAGCAAAAACGGGGCTGGTCCTGGAACGCAAGGGACTTTTAATCTGGGTATAAAATTTCACAATCTTATCCAGAATCATTAAAATGATTTCCCATCATTTTTGACATTACAATAAAACAGCATACGAGAGAACGATTCAAGTAAAACATGACATAGCCATCATTTATTTGATGGCACAAACCCAGCCTTAAATAACATGAGAGGAGTCAAATAGAAACAATAAACCATGATAAAGCAACTGAGTTATTCCTGTTTTATAAAGGCTGGCTAGATTAATTGCTCCTATTTTATAAAGAAAAGCAGGTGCCTACTTTCCTTTGTAAAACAGAGTTGTGTCATCATAAGATACAGATGACAAACCTAGGCGCAAATACTTGTCACCCCTAGACTTGGTATAAATACACATGCCTAGAATTCTAAAGAACACATGTAAGTTATAGTATTTTATAACTCATGTGTGTACATTTGTGCTGCGTCTAAGCTCCACCTCTGGCCATGCCTACACTAAAAGTACACACCATTGGCTTGATGCATGTACTTATAGAATAGAACCTGACTAAAGTACACCCTAAGAGGCCTATCCGTGCATGTGTCATGGAAAACACATGATTTACATATGTTGGTGGCATGTAACTTTGTGTGGCTGGTTATAAAATTACCTTCTTAAGGCCTTACACACTTAGAGCGTAGGTTCATCTGAGAGATAGAATCTTCATTACAAGCAGCTCATATTCCCAAGTTTTTCTAAACCAACACAGTTTTGCAGCTTTTCTGGGATTTATAGAATTCTGATATAAGGTGAACAGACAATAAGCCTTAGAACACACGCAAAAAAAAAAATGTCTGGGAGTTTCTGTAAAGTGTTTACCTTCATCCCACTGCTTCATAAACAATACTTTATCTGCATCCCTTTGAAACCTTGACATGGAGGCCAGTTACATTTACAGTATCTTTAAGTCTTCTCATCTTCCAGGAAATGTTCTAAAGTCAAAATTCCTTTTGATTGCCAACCCACAGGATTAACTGATAGCAGATGCAAGGTTAAACCACAGTGGAGTTTTATGAGAGTCTTTCCAAGAGTAGCCAGGGCCTGCGATCGGCAGGGCTAAGGATGACCCCAGAAGCTAGGTACAGAACAAAATCCTGGTGTCTGTGCTAAATGTCACTCTCCTCTCTTGCAATGCACAGCATGCTCGTAAGGGTCTGCAGGGGTTTGCACACCATCTTCTCTCCAATCTCAGCGAAATCAAGGAGTACATCCAGCAGAAACAACAACTTCAGATTGCAGAAGTAAATTGCAGCAAAGGTTCCCATTTAATGGGCACTCCCCAAATGAACAAAAATATACAAAAGAAAGATGAAAATGATCAAGCATAGAGTCCACAAAAATAAATAAAGTCAGATGATGGTAGACGGTATCAAACTTGCTCACGAAACTTGGTTGCCCCCTTGCTCTCTCAGGCATCTCTTCCAAGAGTACTGTACTCACCTCACTTCTCCTCTCTCGGATCTTTAGAATAGTTAGGTGCCTGAGAGGATCATTTTTCCTCTTCATTGTCAGTCTTAGTGACCTAGGAAGGACCCCCTTTTCCTTATTCCCCTAAGTGCAATTAATGCAATCAGTGCCATCACTGCAAATAGCCTCACCCAGACACTAGTCCGCTCTCACCTCCTTGGGATTGCTTTCCTCTCTCCTTACAGTATCAATGAAACTGTTTAGCATATGGGATGTAAAATGCATTCAAGACTTGGATCCTTCCTCCTGCTTATTTGCTCTGGGTCCCCCACTTGTTTCTCACACATGTCTCCACTTCTGGATTATGCAGCTCTACGTCACACTCCTCATTCAGCTCCTGTCCAATACTGTGTCAGCTCCTTTTCCAATGAGCCCTTATAGTTTAAAACTGTCAGCTCCTGGTGCTTGTCTCTTTTGGATCTTGGTTCAGGGTTCTTTTCCTTTTCCCCATCAGGGTTAAAACCTGGTACCCCCCCTCCCCCTTGAATCTCAGTTCAGGGTTCTTTTCCCTTTCCCCATCAGGTTAGAACCTAGAACTTGGGAAATCGGTGGAGAGTGTCCGGAGGCTCCCATCATCGGCTCAAAGGAAGAGACAACTGCTCCAGTAGTGAGTGAGCCTGCAGTGCACCATCCAACCCGTGGGCAGACACAGGGGACACTCCCTGTGACATCATCGCAAGGACCCGAGGGGTCCATAAGAGCAAGCATTACCATTGGTGGAGCAGAAATTAGCATCTTCTGAGGTGGAGGTGTCTGGAGGTCCACTTTATCAGCCTGAGGAAAGAGGCAACAGTCTCAGAGGTGAGCAAGACCATGGTGCACCATCCAACACACAGGTAGGCACAGCAGACACCCCTGTGACATCATCACAAGGACCCAAGAGATCCATAAGAGGAAGCATTGCTGCTACATGCGGCTGCAGTATATGACCTGAAGGGGCAGACCCAAAGGAGCAGGACACGCCCCTATGGAGCCCTTCAGAGCACCAATGGGAACTGATGGGAGACATGGCCACATAATTTGTGATGTTGGATTACTGAGGTGAGTATCCCCCATGGGGAAAAGCAGGAACAAAGACACAATGAAGCCACAATATTCAGCTGTAACTTCTGAAAAGACTGTTGGACCATTAGGATAATCATGTGGTGGTGATGCCCATGGCTCAATCCTCTCTGCAGGGAACGTCTTTAAGCTCCACAGACATAACCCTCCCTCCTCACCCGCAGCCCCTTCTGTCTTCTACTTTGGCAATTGATGACTCCTCTATTTCTATTGGGGTGTTTGAAGAGAGTCCACCTGAGGTTAAGGTTCCTAAGCTTGGGATCCTAAGGAATCTCTAATATTTCCAACTATTCCCCTGGACAAGGAAGTCACTCCAAAAGACCTATGGGCGGCTATTAGATCTATTGACTCTAAATAAAGTTCTACTGTGATGTCCTTGTGTTCTTTATCTTAAGAAACTGTAGTTAAATTGCAAGAAGTGGATAAAAATGTCCTTGCACTTCATAAGTCCTTGCAGCGGACTGATTCTCAGGTCCAGACTCTCCAGCAAACTAATGTGCCTCAGATTAAGGATTCCCTTTTTTTGCATCATAAGCTGTAAACTCTTGAGAATTCTCTCCATGCTAGGAATTTAAGGTTTCTTAATTTTCCTTGTACTTATTTGCTTTCGCCTGAAATACTGTTAAAGAAATATTTCCTTGATGTTTTGAAATTGTCTGACAATATTGATATATTGCATCCTTACTATGTGCCCAGTAAGTCTTGGGGTCATGTTTACTAAACCGTGGTAACGTAACATTGGTAGTGTTAATGCACGGTAATGTTACCTAATGTGACATTAACGTGTGGTAATGTTACCAGCAGCAGTAAATGTCCCAGAGGGTGAGGAGAAGGCGGAGAATAGGGGTCAATGGGCAGGCAATGGGTGGGGAGAAGCCCCTGCTACACTAACGCTGGAACAGTAATGCCAGGACTTTAGCACCAGTGAAAATCTGTCGGTAAATGCACTTTTGCAGGAGAGAGAGACCATTTAAATGTCAGCAATGTACAGCACAGACAGGGAGCCCAAGAAAAGTGATAGTAGTGCTCCATTTGCAGCAACAGCATAGTGCCCAATTATGAAAGGGCACTATGGTGATGGTGCAAATGGGGCTGCAGGAGGGACATGCAGTGGGGGCAGCTGGGGCACAGGGAAGACTAGGCTGTTGCCTAGGTGGCACATAGGAACCCAGAAACTGGAAAACAGCAAGACAGCATCTGACCAAGGTCAAACATGCCCAGTATTCTGTGTTCCATCCAGGAGACATGTAACTAGCAGGTACCCCAAACATCACACAGGGACCACTATGCCTGTAATGGGGCAAGCAGTGCACATCTGGGGACCACTCTAACAAGGGTCTGCGGACCTTCCCCAGGATACATCCCAAACTGTTCGTAAACCCAGCTAAATGAACACCCTTTACTACAGCTCCTGATAAGGCAGTGCAGGATGTGACCAGGTGTCATCTAAAACATATGTACACCCAATAGTCCAAACTGGGTACACTGTACCCGCATTGCATGCCCTAGCCTGTCCACAGTCTGCTGGCATAACACAATATACCTACGTTTACTTGGTCCACCCTAGCCAATAGCTGCTAGATCACCAACCTGACACCCCCCAGCCATCTCTCCCCCAGGTGGAAGGGACATAACATTATCAGGTAGTGATGGGGGGGATGTGTGGATGTCCATGTAAGCCTCCCCACCCCGGACCCCGCACCCGCCTACCTGCACATTGGATGGCCTGGGACTGCACACTACCAGCACCTACAGCATATGGGCATGTCAGCATGGCAGGGGGGCGGGGTGCTGGTGGCAGAGGAGGCAGTGGCACCCGCCTGCAGCGGACCAAAGCCATGCCCTGTTCCAGTGCGTGGTGTGCAGTGCAACAGACAAGGTCTGTCTGATGGAAAGCAAAGGTAGCTCCAGGAACTGCTATGCCTATGTGGCAACAGTGTGATGCACCACACATAGTCAGTGTGTCTTGGAGCAAAGGATCACAGGTTCAGGTCCCAGCTGTGGATCTTGCAGAGCATGTCCCTACATTTTATCCTACATTGTGGATACAACACCATCGGCCAACAGGGGTACAAACACCCACTCACACAGGCTCTACTATCCAAAGCTTTATGGAGAGTCCGGCACACGGAGCAGCAGTTATCACCAGATCACTACTACTAGCTCCTGCACAATTAGCACACCTTAGCAATACCTCCACTGTGATCGGAAGCAGTGTGGCAGGCAGGGTTTACAACCATCCCTATCTTTGCACAGTGCTGCAATATGAGTGTGTGTGTGTATGTCTATCCATTGTTTTGTGGCTTCCTACTCCTCACTGGGCCTCACAATGCTTACACTGTTTCCAGTGTTAGCCTGCAAACATGCATACTGAGGAGCATGGTATTGTGGGTATGGCCCGGACAGGGTGGATTGGGCAGGATGCGTATGCATCGGGGGTAAGGCAATGGCTGGGACGTTGTAGTGCCCGACCACCACCTGCATGGACAGGGTGGCCACAGCATGTCATGCTGGGAGGACACTCTCACTCTGACCGAGCAGTGATCATGGCACGCCTATGTACCCACATAGTGCTATATAGCATTTGCCTCTAGTGACATCTGTGTGCTTGTTGTTCTGGAGCCCAATCACTGAAGCAACTGCTGGGTGTCTGTGCTTTATATCCCAACTCTGGATGCACATAGTTCTTCTATGAACATGCAATGTGGACTAGCTAGCGGACTGCCTGCAGTTAGTATGTGCATGGCTAGAACACGTGGTGGGGTGCAGTCTGACTGTGCCTTTTGCTAGTGAATGTCAGACCTTGGTGGTTGACAGCTGAGGTCTTCCAGCATTCCTGGATGTGGCCTACTAGTCTAACCCCTCTGGAGGGCAGAAACCTCAGGCCTGCGGAACTGGGGTTGGTCCCACAGCCACTTCTCCCTCCACTGCCTCAGTTACAAAATGTAGATTGCAGGCCCTTTAGGGACAAGGGACATATACTGCCCATCACTTTGACCCAGAGAGGGTGGTATATAAGCATTATTTATTTATTTATTTACATTCTCTTATATACCGCGCTATTCTGCATCAGTGCGGTTTACATAAACCTTATGCAAGTCTAGACACCCCGCTGCCCTGGTAATAGGTATCAAAAGCAGCCACATTGCAACACTGGATATACACTATTCTGGGTTTGTCCCAGACCACCAGGGCTAGATGTGTCTGGGGCATACAGATGGACACGGGGTGACTTTAGGCACCACTGCAGGGCCTATTCACCACATACTGGTAATAATGGGGATCTGCAGCAGAACCCATCTCTACCACCACAGGTACTGCAGACCTGGTGTTGGACGCCCATCCTCACCCTCAGGGTGACCACAGAACCTGCGCAGTGGCATGGTCTTTAGCTGCTCTGTGCCAGCATCACACTTTGTCAGTTTTTCTTACCAAGCTGAGGTGATGGTTCAGTGTATTCTCCATTTGGTGATCAGCTGCAGACTGCTGTTCTGCATGTGCATTGCATCATGGGTACTGGTGGGGCTACCCTATCCTGGCACACACAGCAGACATTTTGTGTGGTGACCTGCAGTCTTTCTGTATCCAGCCATTGCTGTACCAAGAGCTGTGGAGGCGTAGCCTACAGATTAGTACAATGACTCCTAAGGCAGGGGTCATGGGTTTGGTTCCTCTTTGTTCTCTTTTTATGCATGACCTACTCAAATCATTTTCATGACTGTAACAGTCACGTCTCTGCAGATCTGTGCTGCCAGCCTACAACACCCTCACCTCAGTTGCCAACTATCCTTCAGCCCATCTATCTGCCTCTGTCATCTGTATACAGTCCTGTCTTCTTGTGCAGGTTGCTACCCCACTGGTACCCTTTTCTGCATTGCGGCTCTTTGTGCTTACCTCTCCTGTGCCTGATCTGCATGGCACCACTACTCCTCTGTCCTATCATAGCAAATATCCTGCCACCTTTACCTCCACTGGGGGACACGAATTCCCATCCTCTGCCATCCACTGTCATTGCAGCACTTTACATTGGCAAAGCCCTGTGCATCAGTACAGCTGCCTCCAACATGTTTGTCCGTTTACCGGCTGCCACATTGGGTGCCAACAGGTATGGCAGGTCCATCAGCTCCCACCTCTCCTTACTTCCAGCACCTGTTCATTGCCTTTCCTTGGTGCTCAATCCAGCGTTAGGGTTACAGCTGTTTTTATGTCTTACAGTTCATGCTTGTCAACATAAAGCACCTTACAACCCTTAGGGCACCTTAGGTCAAGGCACTTTAATGTCCTTAGAGCACCTTAACTTAGGGCACCTTAACCTAAGGTGCCTTATGTTAAGGCATCCTAAGGGCTTTAAGGTGCCTTAACCTAAGGCGCTTTAAGGTGCCTTAGGTTAAGGTTCCCCTGTGTCACTTTGCAAGGGGACACTTGTGTGTTTCAGGATATAGCCCACTTAGAGAAAGTTTTGTTAAAAAGGGATAATTTGGGGTGGTTGGGATTTTGGAGTCAAGCATGATTATACTATCTATATAACTGGCAATTTTGCCTAATTTTCCTAGACTGATCTTTACATTTATTTTGTCTATACCAAATTAATTTTTCCTTTTAGTGTGTGGTATTCTGGATATTTGTTTTTCCTCAAGGTTTTCCGTTTGTTAAGTGGAATGTATATTTCAAAATTCTCAATAATAAAAAAAGAACCTAGAACTCCTTTCCTCTGGATCTTTTCTTTGAGCACTTGATGTTCCTCCTCTTTGGGCAAGCTGTTGGATCCTTTTGCCTCCTCTAGATCTCCAGTAGGGCACTGTGGAAAGCACCTCTACCAGGCCTCTTCCTTTTTTGAGGAAGGCCAGGCTGTCAGTTACATACCGCTACTACAGTCAGTGGATGGGAAGGAAAAGGACCATTTCCTAACCTCTGCTTTTATACCTCGCTCCAAAATTTAGAGACTCCTATTGCCAGGGTTTCTCCAGATCAGACCCCTCCTCATTGGTTTTGATGGGTACTACTTTGGAGCAGGGAATCAGAATGTTTCTTGCATTATCTAATGCAAGGGACATTTTGGCATCCTGCAACATAGAGAAGAGCTAGTTTCCTATCCAATTTGCATGCAGTGAAATGGAGACTGCTCAGAATTGCCACATAATATATCCTTCCACGTCCGACAATAAAAGCATAGCAAAAGAAGAAAAGGGTCAAGAAAGTTAATCTTTCTTGTAGGACTGTTAACAGTGGTTCTGGGGGATATGGCTTTCCATGAACATTTTGATAAGTCGTTCAGTTCATTAAATGTCAGAAGAAATAATATCAATAACATTCAAAATGTAGTTAACCTTGAACTAGAAATCTTAGCAGATTCAAGACTGTCCCATCGTAATAACAAGGGGATCCACCCAAGACAGCATCTTTAAGTGACAACATGATCCATGTTATTTTGTACCTGTCACAGGTAAAATAAAATTGCCAAAGGGGCCTTTAAATGGTAGGATTTCCAATTTCTACAAAACCTTTCCAATACTATCATCAAGGCCTCTGTAAAACATCTGTAAAAATAAAGGAGGTACTGATTACTGGTAAAAACTAATAAACTCTGATATAACACTTCTAATATAAATACTAAGGCTATTAGCTTTAAGTGATAAACACTGCAAAGATGGTCAAATAGGTGCTGCCATGGAGTCATCAGGAGGTCAAGTCTGTTGCAACAAGTACCAGTGTGGGCTCTGGTATTACTAGGAGACCAAGTTATATTATAGCATGGGAGCCATTGGGGGCGTAGAGTGCTTTTTCATGCACTGTGGCCACCATTGTTGGGAGAAAGCTAGGAAACTGTGTTGGAACTAGGGCATGGGAGAGTGCAAGGGCCATGGTGGCTCCTACTAGGATGGAGGATAGTGCTGGGGCTCTGTGGGGGCATGCTGTATATGTGAAAGGTATGGCATGCTTGTAAGGGACTATGCTAGACTGTTGGGAAGTGTCCTATGCCAGGTGAGAGCAGATTTCTGTGGCTGTGCTAGATGAAGGAATTGCTAGGCCTATACTGGGTACTGAGCCTGTTCTGGTGCTGGGGAAAGAGTTCTGAGACTCTTGTGGGGTGTACTAGGTTTGCACTAGATTGTGATGGGTATGGGGGTGAAGTTGTGCTGGGTGTTGGGGAGAGCTGTGGAGGGGGAAAGGTGTGGAGCTCTGGCAGACTGTGCTGATGGGGGGCTGTGATTGGTGATGGGGGACGATACTGGAGCCACTTTAAAAAAAAAAAGCATTGTGGATAAGGCTCCTGATTATAAGTATTTAAAATGTATTGTTAATTTGAAATAACCCCAAAAATCAATCCAATAAATGTGATAGCAATGCTATAAAAGTGACAAAGAGTGATTTTAAGCAATTTCCAACCTCCCCCCCCCCCACCCAATTAGCTACAAAATCAACACAGAAATTTACATTGTTCAAATACCTCCCATCAGAAACTCTAGATATAGCAGATTAAGTTTAGGGATTTACATAGATAAAGATGATCTGAAAACTGCTCACTCTGTACATGTGTAAAAGTACATGCTGGGATCAACACAAATGAGAGAAATAGGTGGGCTCAGAGGCACAACTAGGTCTGGCAAGGAAACCGCACACAGAAATTTGCATTTTCCAAACTAAGTGGGCACTTTTTCCATTATCAATTTTCAAAGGAGCATACTTGCATTCTTTCCCTTTGAGAACTGGTGTAAAATCTTTAGGAAAAGGTACCAAGACTTTGCACCTATTCATGTTTTGAAATTGCTCCATACATGAACACGGTACAGAATTCCTGAATTATGTTCCTGTTCTTAGCAAGCTAGCTCCGAGCCAACAGTGAACCTAGCAGGGTTCCATTCTTAGTGGCTTCCCACCTCCCAACCAGGGATCTCTTCTATGTAATCAAATTACAATGGTTTTGAAACACATGAAAAGACACTGCTAAGGTTCTACCAGTTATGAAGGTAGAGATCTCTGGTGATCCTACTGTAAAACTGACTGGTATAAATACCAAGTCCAAAGGCAATTTCTTGTCCTTGGAAGCAAAAATGCGTAATAAAGACTTTTTCAAGTACATTCGTAGCAAAGAACCTGTGAGAGGGTCAGTTGGACCATTAGAAGATAGAGGGGTAAAAGGGGCAGTAAGAGGGGACAAGGCTATAGCAGAGAGACTGAATGAATTCTTAGCTTCGGTCTTTACTGAGGAAGATGTTGGGATGTTACCCATGACTGAAGTGGTATTTAAAGGTGATAATGCGGAAGAATTGAAAGAAAGAGTAGTTACTCAGCTGTAACAGGTGTTCTCCAGGAGCAGCAGGAATCAGTCCTCGCATATGGGTGTCATCGGCGCCGATGAAGCCCCAGCGAAGCATTTCCCCAGCTTTCCATGAAAGCCTTTGGGAATGCTGGCAAGCATGCGCGGCTCCCTTCCCACCTAAAGGTGCCATCTTACCTCAGTCAAATGATATAGCTAAGAACAGCACACAAAAATGCAAAAAAACAAACTATGTACAACTGCAACTCCAAGGGGAGGAGGGAGGGTTGTGAGGACTGATTCCTGCTGCTCCTGGAGAACACCTGTTACAGGTGAGTAACTACTCTTTCTCCAGGACCAAGCAGGAAGTCAGTCCTCACATATGGGTGACTCCCTAGCTCTGGGCTACCAGGAACCCAAGGCTAAACAAGAGAACTCCCTCTAGTCACAGCATCAAAGAAAGGCTTTTCAAGGACACAACCTCCACCGGTAGCCCAACAGAGGGCAGGAGGGCAGGAGTTGCCTAAACCTCAAAGAGATTCCGGAGTACTGCTTGGCCAAAAGCACTGTCCCTACGGGACTCCCTCTCCAGACAGTAATGGGCCGCAAAAGTCTGGCTTGAAGACCAAGTTGCAGCCCTGCAGATGTCTACCAAGGGCACAGAGCGGAGATGAGCCACTGAGGCAGCCATTGCCCGGACACGATGGGCCGTGACCCTACCCTGCAAAGGAAGGTCAGCCAACTTGTAAGCCCAGGTAATACAGTCAGCCACCCATATGGACAAGGTACGCTTGGACACAGCCAACCCCAACTTATTGGGGTCAAAGGAGACGAAGAGCTGAGTAGCCCTTCTATGCCCCTGCATACGGTCAAGGTAGAAGGATAAGGCCCTCCTACAGTCCAGGGTATGCAGGACTGCTTCAGCCTGGCTTGCATGAGGCCTAGGGAAGAATGTTGGAAGAACCACCTCCTGGTTGAGGTGGAAGGAGAAGACAACCTTAGGGAGGAATTTTGGATGAGTCCTAAGGACTACCCTGTTCCTATAAATCCTGGTGTAAGGTCTATCACAGACCAGGGCCTGAAGCTCACTCACTCGCCTAGCCGAGGTGAGGGCTATCAGGAAGAGAGTCTTCCAGGAAAGGAAGCATAGAGGGCAAGTAGCCATCGGCTCAAAGGGTGGGCGAGTCAGTTGCTGCAAGACCTGATTCAGCTCCCACTCAGGAGCAGGACGACGGATGGGGGGCTTGAGCAAAAGCAAGCCCCTGAGAAAGCGGGACACCAAGGGGTGACCTGACAGAGAATGTCCCTCCACCAGTGAGTGGTGAGCTGCAAGTGCTGAGAGGTGGACCCGAACAGAATTGGACTTAAGTCCCTGATTTGATAAGTGCAGTAAGTACTGAAGCACTACTGGCACAGTACAGGAGAAAGGATCCTCTTCCATTTGAGGGCATAGGTTTTCCTAGTGGACTGTTTTCTAGAGGCTAGGACAACCTCCACAACTTCCTGAGGCAGGCCCCAGGGAGCCAAAACTACCCTTGCAGCCTCCAGGCCATCAAATTGAGAGCTTTGAGATTGGGGTGCAGAAGGGAACCCTGCTCCTGTGAGAGAAGGTCTGGCTGCAACCCCAGGGGTAGGGGGGGTCCACTGCCAGTTGAAGCAGAAGTGGAAACCAAGGCTGCCTCGGCCACCTGGGAGCTACCAACAGGACCGAGGCCTTGCCCTGAAGAGTCTGAAAAGAGTTCGGGCCACCAAGGGCGTGGGAGGAAATGCATACAGGAGGCCCTGAGACCAGGACATCAGAAAAGCATCTGGTGCTACCCTCAAAGGATGCGGTTGCCTGGAGCAGAACTTGGGCAGTTGCTTGTTCAGCAGACTGGCAAAGAGATCTATCCAAAGGAGACCCCACTTCAGGAAGATCTTCTGAACCATCAAGGGATGCAGCTGCCACTCGTGGGGCTGCAGAATTCTGCTCAACCGGTTGGCCAGGCAATTCTCCTGGCCTGGAAGGTACACCGCCTTGAGAAGCATGTTGTGCTTCAGGGCAAAGGAACAAAGGTCCTGAGTCTCTCGACAAAGGAGCTTGGACCCAGTCCCACCCTGTTTGTTCACATAAAACATGGCTACCTGGTTGTCTGTTTGAATCAAGACTGAGCGGTGAGCCAGGGCCGGAGAAAAAGACTTGAGAGCCAAGCGGATAGCTCGAAGTTCCAGGAGATTGATTTGTTGGGCTGCTTCCCAGGGAGACCAGAGGCCCTGAGTGCACTTGTCTAGACAATGAGCACCTCAGCCTTTCAGAGAGGCGTCGGTGGTGAGGACCACCGAGTATTCTGGCATTTGGAAGGGCATCCCCTTCAGCAGATTGGGTGGATGTAGCCACCAGCTGAGGGAGGCCAAAAGGGGTCTGGACACCCTTATCCTGTCTCTTAGGCGGCCTGTGGCTTGAGACCACTGAGTCCGAAGGCACCACTGTGCAGGCCTCATATGGAGCCTGGCATTGGGAGTCACATGCACTGTCGAAGCCATGTGGCCCAGAAGTCTGAGGCAGAGTCTGGCGGAGACCAGGGGTTTGTTTCGAAACATTTTGGCCACGACCATCAGCCTGTGGGCCCTGTCTTCTGGCAAGAATGCCTTTGCCAGTTGAGACTCCAACCTTGCCCCGATGAACTCCAAGTTCTGGGAGGGGAGCAAAGTGGACTTTGCGAAGTTTATGACAAAGCCCACGTTTTGAAGCAGAGCAATGGTTCTGAGGGTGGCTTGTCTGGCCTCCAGGAATGTCTGACCTCTGATGAGTCAGTCGTCCAGATAGGGAAAGACAAAGATGCCCTGATTTCTCAGGTAGGCCGCTACAACTGCCAGGCACTTGGTAAAGACCCTAGGAGCGGAGGTCAGGCCAAAAGGTAGTACTCTGTACTGATAATGGTTTCCTCCCACAATGAACCTGAGGTACTTTCTGTGGTCTGGATGAATGAGGATGTGAGTGTACGCATCCTTTAGATCTAAGGAGCATAGCCAATCTCCCTGCTGGAGGTAGGGCAGAAGTGTCCCAAGAGTAAGCATCTTGAACCTCTCTTTCTCTAGGAACTTGTTGAGGTTCCTGAGGTCCAGAATGGGTCGAAGGCCACTGGTCCTTTTGGGTACCAGGAAATACCTGGAGTAGAATCCGTGACCTTGGCTCCACCGCCCTGTCCACCAACAGACCACGAAGCTCTTGTAGAAGAAGGTCTGTGTGCAGGGGAGGCCTTGGAGGCTCCCCTGGAAAATATGGTGGAGGCAGTTGGTGAAAATGGAGGGCATAGCCCTTGTGGACTATCTCCAGCACCCAACTGTCCCCGGTGATAAGGGGCCACTGGTGGGCAAAGAGGGCGAGGCGACCTCCTGTTCAGGGTTGGGGGAGCAGTGGAGGAGAGGCTACACTCAAGGAGTCAAAAACCCCCACCCTGATGAGTGGTAGCAGGGGCCGGAGGCTTGGGGGTCCTCTGCCCACGGGGCCCATTACCCTGGCCCTTGGCTTGCTGAACCTGGGGGGCAGCTTGGGCAGCCTGATACTGAGGGTACTGTTTGTAGGCAGTGCCCTTCCTCGGGTAAAAGGACTTTTTACCCGAGTCCTTCTTTTTATGTGAAGGGGCAGAGGTCTTCCTCGACAGCCTTGTCCGGGTAAGGTGCTCGGTCTCGAGCTGAGCGGCCTTCTCGGTCACGGGTTTGCCAAAAAGGTTCTCACCTCGGCAGGGGACATCGACCAACTTGTCCTGAACCCATGGCTCGAGGTCCGATGACTGCAGCCACGCCTGGCATCGAGCCGCGATGCCGGCAGCCGCAACTCGGGCCGAAGCCTCGAAGCCATCGTAGGCGGCGCGGGAAATGAACTTTGAGCATTTTCGAATCCCCGAGGACAAGGTCTTAAATCTCTGCAAGGGTTCCCCGAAGAGACCAGCAGAGAATCCGGCTAACTCCTTGGCCAGGTCTCGCAAGTACATGCCCATGTACAGTTGGTAAGAATGGACAAGGCAAGCAAGCATAGACCCCTGGAA
This sequence comes from Ichthyophis bannanicus, assembly GCA_033557465.1. Classification (NCBI taxonomy): domain Eukaryota; kingdom Metazoa; phylum Chordata; class Amphibia; order Gymnophiona; family Ichthyophiidae; genus Ichthyophis; species Ichthyophis bannanicus. Next base: position 1,385,550,942 of record CM066032.1, on the reverse strand, counting down.
GCACTTCCTACCGACGCCATCGAGGTTGCGGGCCTCCCTGCCGGGGGGGCACCGCAGAGTGCATCTTCTGGCTCTTCAGACGATGCATGGCCGATTCCACAACCATGGAATGGTGTGGTAGCTGTGCTTTCTGGAAACCAGGGCTTTTGCGGAGTCGATAGATGGAATCGACTTGCTTGCTCAGAACTGGCGCCGAGGCCGGTGCCTCCCACATCCGGAAGAGGAGCCGTTCCAGCATCGGAGGAACCGAGACAGTAAAGGCCTCCTTCGGAGGAGAGTCGTACTGTAGAGCATCGAGCTCCTCGGCTCGAGGCTCTTCCTCGGGATCGGCAGGAATAGCCAAGGCAGCGGCAGCCCTCCGGAGGGGATCTACTCTGGGGCTCAGACTGCGGTGAGTCCGACGGGACGCACCGAGTCTTAAAAGTATCGGGAGACTCCTCGTCCTCCGTCTCCCAGGCAGACTCATCCGAGGAGGAGTCAGGGTCCGACCCTGCGGGGCCCCGAGGCACCCGCCCCAACGCCGGGGGCACCGGTGTCGACACCCTTGGTCCCGAACGGGAGGTCGAGGGAGACCTCGACCAAGGATGACTTCGAGCCACGAGGGTCTCGAGTATCGGCTCGGTCTCCGGGGTTGACTTCGAAGTCGACATCCCGGTGGTCAGGGCAGATGCACCAGACAGGCTGGCCATCAGTGTCCGTTGCTGCTCCATGAAGGCAGACAATCTGCACTCCAAGGCTGTCATCCTTAGACTCAGCTCGGGAGACGCAGCAGCCACCGACTTGGGCCCCGGTGGCACCGGGCCCGACGTCAGCTCTCTGGGAGGAGAGTCCACGAGGACTACGGGGCTTACGTGTCCAGCAGACTCCGGCTCCACGTGAGGAACTTTGGCAGGCTTCTCTTGGTCCACGGGCCCGGGACGGCGGTCGGGGGTCTTAGACCTGGCCCTCGAGGGACCAGGGACCTCTTCCGATGCCGCCCTAGTGAGCCGCTTCTTCCTCTTGCGTTCCCGGTCGGGGGACCCCCTGTCCGAGGAGTTTCGACGGCACTCGGGATCGGAATCCCGAGATGTCGAGGCCTCAGACGAGGTCCGGGCCCGGCCGGAGGCAGAGTCCGAGAAAAACCTTTCCTTCTGATGCTGCCAACTTTTGAGTGCCTTGGAAGACATTTTCCCACATGGCACACATGACTTGGGGTCGTGGTCGGGGCCGAGGCACCGAAGGCAGCAGTCGTGTGTGTCAGTGAGAGACATAGGTTTCTTACACCGATCACACTTTTTGAAACCACTGGAAGCCATCGGGGAAAAAAGAGCCCCTGCGAGTTCAAAAGACCGGCCTTCCAGGGAAAAATTGAAAAAAGGGCGCGAACGCCAGCCACGAAGAGCAAAAACCGAAAAAGAAATAAACGGGCTCGATACCGGTGTACCGAACCTGGCGGGAGGGGAACCGGCGTCGAACCGGAGAAAAATAGCGAAAAATCGCCGAAGAAAAAAATCACTTTTATCCAGGAGAACAGGACAAACGTCCAGTGGGCTTCTCGGAAAAAAAGAGACTGAGGTAAGATGGCACCTTTAGGCGGGAAGGGAACCGCGCATGCGTGCCAGCATTCACAAAGTCTTTCATGGAAAGCTGGGGAAATGCTCCGCTGGGGCTTCATCGGCGCCGATGACACCCATATGTGAGGACTGACTTCCTGCTTGGTCCTGGAGAAATACCGATACACCGGGAAGATGTATAACAACTATTTGATAAACTGAAGAGTAGCAAATCACCTGGACCATATGGTATACATCCAAGGGTGTTGAAAGAAATGAAATATGAAATTGCAGACCTGCTATTAGTAATCTGTGAACTATCATTAAAATCATCTGTAATACCTGAAGATTAGAGGATTGCCAACGTAACGCCAATTTTTAAAAAGGGTTCCAGGGGTGATCCGGGAAACTACAGACCGGTGAGCATGACATCAGTACCGGTAAAAATGGTAGAAACCATCATAAAGAACAAAATTAGTGAACATGGAGATAGTCATGGCTTAATGGGAGACAGCCAACATGGCTTTAGACAAGGAAGATCTTGTCTTACTAATCTGTTATGTTTTTTTGAAGGTGTGAATAAACAGGTAGACAAAGGTTAGTCAGTAGATATAGTGTATCTGGACTTTCAGAAAGCCTTTGACAAGGTCCCTCATAAGAGACTTTTGGCAAAACGAAAAAGTCATGGGATAAGAGGCAGTGTACTATTGTGGATCAGGAACTGGTTAAAAGATAGAAAGCAGAAGGTAGGGCTAAATGACAAATTTTCCCAATGGAAAGGTGAATAGTGGAGTACCCCAGGGATCTGTGCTGGGTCCGCTGTTTTTTGACATATTCATAAATGTCCTGGAAAAGGGAATAAGGAGTGAGGTTATCAAATTTTCAGATGACACAAAACTATTTAAAGTTGTTAAAACCCAAGAGGATTGTGGAAAATTGCAAGAGGATCTTGATAAATTGGAAGACTGGGCATGCAAATGGCAGATGAAATTTAATGTGGACAAGTGCAAAGTTATGCACCTAGGAAAGAAAACCCCAAACTGTGGTTACACGATGCAAGGTTATACATTAGGAACCACCACCCAGGAAAAATATTTAGGTGTCATCGTGGATAACATGTTAAAACCTTCCGCCCAGTGTGCAGCGGTGGCCAAGAGAGCAAATAGAATGCTAGGTATCATAAGGAAAGGAATGGAGAATAAAACAAAGGATATTATAATGCCTCTAATGTTCCATGGTGCGACCGCACCTTGAGTATTGTGTACAATTCTGGTCACCATATCTTAAAAAGGATATAGCATTATTAGAAAAGGTTCAGAGAAGAGCCACCAAAATGCTAAAGGGGATGGAAGGATACCCCTATGAAGAAAGGCTAAAAAGGTTAGGGCTCTTTAATCTGGAAAAGAGACAGTTGAGGGGAGATATGATAGAGGTCTATAAATTAATGAATGGAGTGGAACGAGTAAACGTAGATCGATTGTTTACATCATCAGAATATAGAAAGACTAGGGGACATGCAATGAAGCTACAGGGTAAACTATTTAAGACTAATAAGAGAAAATATATTTTCACTCAATGTGTAATCAAACACTGGAATTTGTTACCGGAGGATATAGTGAAATCTGTTAGTGTAGCTGGGTTTAAAAAAGGTTTGGACAAGTTCCTGGAGGAAAGGTCCATAACCCATTATTAAAAAGGGACCCAGGATATCACTGCTCGACCCAGTACAAGCATTGTGGAACCTGTGTCTCTTGGGGATACTGCTAGGTATGTATGACCTTGATTGGCCACTGTTGGAAACAGGATGCTGGGCTTGATGGACCTTGGTCTGACCCAGTATGGCATATCTTATGTTCTTAACCATCGTATCACAGAGACAGAGTGGAGTCTTTAGCTGGCTAAACCATTGAACCAGAACAGGTGTGTTAACAAGGGTTGCTTAGGTCACTGCACTGCGCAGTGACTGCTTCCGAGATGACTGAAGAAGCCACATCATTACTGCTTCGGTGCAATGAGGAGTCCGGGGTGAGAGGCCACCTTTGAAAGCAGGAAAGTAAAGAATTCCCACATATTCTGGTAGTGAAAAGGAAGATTCAGAGGAAATCCCCCAGGAGATCAGACAAAGAGGACTAGGATTCTGCATGAAAGAAGAGCCTACTGTCATATCTGTGTCCTCATCTAGAAACTGTAATTAACAGCTGGATCCAGGAAGGCCCAAGGTTCAAGGGGAAGAGTGTCTGCAGCTTCTGTCTGTGATCAGCATCCAAGCAGATGAGATAATGGGAGAGATGGTGGACAAAACTGGAATTCTCAGCCAGTAAGAGTAAAGAAGAGCTTTGCTATACTCCAGGGTAAAGGAAAAATAAACCGTATTTTTGATAATTGATACTCTGCATGTTTGTTGTTTTATTGATTTTTGACCACTTAGAGGGTAATTTTATTACAGGGCACCAGAGGTAGGTGTCTATTTAGTTGCTGTTTTATAAAGATAGTAGATGCCTACTTTCTTTATAAAATACTAGCGTAAGTGGCATAAAGTGCAACTACATTGCTGGTGCAGACTTTTACAGCAGTGCTGCAGCAGGTATAAAAGCCCACACTTAGATTTTTCAAGAATGCATATTAATCATAGCATTTTTCAGAGGTGTCGGAAAGGGATGGGCCACATGTGCCCTGGCCCCATCAAGACCTCACTGCCACAATCAACAACCTTCCCTTCCTGTCTGTCTGCGGGGATCCAATCTCCCATGGGCATACAGGAGGGGAACACTGCGAACTAACATGCAGTAGGATGCCTATGGAGATCCCATCTCCTGTGGGCAGAAGAGCACTGCAATTGTGGTAAACATCCCTCTTCTCTGCCCACAGGAGATGAGATACCTGTGGTCAGACAGGAGGCGAAAGCTGATCGAGGGGTAGAGCTTGCCCCCACCCCCAATGTAAACAGCATTCCACCTTCCCTAGTATTTTTAATCTGCATGTGTGCTTGTGCGCACCAAACACATTCTACTCAAATTCTACCCTGTCGCAGGCCCAAGTATGCACCATTATGTCAAAGCATATATGAGGTGTGACAAAAAAGAAATGAGACTGTGGCAGCCACGCCCATGACTCAATGCAATTGGCTAACTGCTTATGCCACCCCATGCTGTGCAACATCTTGCCACTATTCTGCTATAATATTTTTCATCTCTCACTCTGGTTTTCTTTTTCAGGTTTTTTGTAGCACACTGCTCCATCGCTTTGTCACGCAACTGGAGGTGACAGAATTATGGAGCAAAGAATCAACTTGAAATTTCTGGTTAAGTTGGAGAAGGGCCCAACTGAATGTCTCCAACTTCTCCAAAAGGCTTATGGAGAAGATGCAATGTCAAGGCCGCGAGTCTTTGAGTGGCACAAATGCTTCAAGACTGGCTGTGAGGATGTGGAGGATGATCCCAAGTCAGGACAGCCTTCCACAACAAAGACAGCTGAGAACATTAACAGAGTGAACCAGCTGGTGCGGAGTGATTGCAGATTGACAGTGCGGATGATAGCTGAGGAGCTCAACCTGAACAGGGAGTCAGTGTGGACCATCTTAGTGCAGGAGCTGGGGATGCGGAAGGTGTGCGCCAAGATGGTGCCCAGACTTTTATCAGACAATCAGAAGGAGCACTGGGTCAATGTTTGTCGAGACTTGCTAGAGAAGATCGGAGAAGATCCAGAGTTCTTTGGCCTAGTGTCACCCAGCGCGTGACCCTACAGGTAGAAGCAGGGTATTACGCTGAGGCCTTGTGTTTAACCAGCCTGAAAAGGTGTAGAGAGCCTTGCTAGGCACTCTGGGATTTGTAGTTTTCACCAGCCAGTCAAAAGAATGAGTTGTGGATGTGTGGTAAGGCTTAAAGACAGGTTTTATTCCCCTTCCGGGAGGATTCTTTTAGTGGTGGAAAATAAGGTAGACAGACCCACTTTGGGCACAAAATAAAGAAACAAACGTGAACAAAAATTGCTTATCTTCAGCTTCTTAACACTCAATACAAAGGTATTTTAAACAGTCCTTTTCCAAGCAAACAAAACCTTTTCTTTGCTGCTTCAATGGTTAGCAACTTTTCCAAGCAAACAAAACCTTTTCTTTGCTGCTTCAATGGTTAGCAAGTTCTCACAGCTTGTTCAACACAGAGAGGAGATATCATCTGCGATTGTGAGCGTACAGTCCATGCATTCAATAAAAGGTTGGTCCCCTTGTACTTCACATTGCATATCTTCACTTTCTGCTTCTAACAATTCTTCCTTTGAACAGCTAGGAATATTATTAAACAGTCTCTCCCTATCATACAGAGAATCTCTTTCTCCCTCCGTGAAAGTGTGTGAAAAACAATTACCACATTCACTGGAGTATCTTGCCTGGGAGCCCTTCCAATGCTGATAACCATATGGGAAGTTATTGTATTCACTTCTCCCTCTATTAGAAGTAATCAGCTTACCTTCTGGCTCTCTCTGACTAAGGCTTCTCGGTACAGCTGCAGTCACCGGAGTAGAACAAGACAGAAGGTTTCTACGGGTTTTGCCTTTTAACTTTCCCCCAGATATGTGAATATCTTCAGGCCAAAAGACTTTACCTTTCCTGTGCCTGTTGTTTGGGTAAGTAGCTTTCTCAGCCTTTCTCAATCTGGCTTCCAAACTGAATTCTCTGTTACCTCCTGGATAACCTTTGCTGAGCTCTGACGTCTCTGTGCACTGCTTTCTATAACAGTCACCTGGGCTCTCTCTCTCAGCCGTGGAGTACAACCTTCCAGCTTTCCCAGCTCTCTCAATGGCTTCACTCCAACCCGGGCTTTCCCCAGAACGCCTTGGGCTCCTTGAATTCTCTGTAAACGCAAAGTTTCTTAACTTTCCAGAAGTTCCTATAGCTGCTGCATTCTCCGGTCTCTCTGTTCTACCAAAGCTGCTTGTTCTCGTTCTGCCTTCTCTCCTACTAACTGCATGTGCCTTAGGTTTATCTGTGTGTGTCTCAACTCCACCCACTCCCAGCTGGCTTTCATCACTTAATGATCCCTCAGCCTTCCTGCTGCTTGGGCGTGTTTCTATAGCTCGTGACCTGATTTGTTTGTGTTGCCTATAGCAACTTCCTGACATGTGCTTCTCTGAAGTGTCAGTGTCAGCTTCACTGCCTGCATTTATGCCTATTTCCATGGGCTCTGCTGGATCCACCTCGTGACACTAGTCATCACAGGAGACGAGACTTGGGTCTTCCAGTACGACCCTGAAAGCAAGAGACAGAGCCTGCAGTGGAAGACTCAACTGTCACCCAGACCCAAGAAGGTGCGCATGTCCAAATCAAGGTCATGCTGATCGCATTCTTTAACCAGAAGGCAGTGGGTCCATCATGAGTTTGTGCCTGAGGGTCAGACAGTAAAACAGCACTTCTACCAGCAGGTCTTCAATTGCCTCCATGACCAGATTCAGTGCAGCAGACGGGCTCTGTGGAGAGATAAGTCGTGGCTGCTCCACCATGACAATGCGCCCGCACACACCGCGCTCAGTGTGAGGCAGTTCTTGGCCAACAAACAGATCACAGCTCTCAACCACCCTCTTTATTCCCCAGATCTTGCACTGTGCAACTTCAGGCTCTTCCCCAGGCTGAAGACTATGCTCAAGGGAACTCATTTCGCCTCTGTAGAAGAGATCAAGGCCATTGTGACGAGGGAGCTGAGGGACCTCAAGGAGGAGGACTTTACCGAGTGCTTCCGTACATGGCAGAAGCGAATGCAGAAGTGCATTAACTCTGGGGGGGATTACTTTGAAGGGGACAATGCATAATTTCTCTGTAGATTTTGTAATAAAACATTTATGCAGCAGTCTCGTTTCGTTTTTGTCACACCTCGTATGTTTATGATGGTTGGTACGAGTATAATATTAAAAGTCATTAATACGCATATGTAGCCACATACATGAATTCATGACTAAAATATCATCAGAACAGCAGCATATGTTGTGGCTTAAGATATGCATGCTCTTATAAAATTACCCCCTTAAAGACTGGCAGAATGAATGATCCCAGGGCCAACGGTTCCCGGCCCTAGCTGCTCCCAGCCCAGAACCCTAATGAGGTGGTAAGATCTCATTAGAACAGTGCTGTCACCCTTGAAGTATATGCTCCTGGTCTCCCCAGAGAGGAGGCAGTGCTTAATGAGGACCAACAGAGCAGAGAGCTATACATGTGAATGGAAAATAGCTGGGACTGAAGCCTTGATGACTGGTACTACTGCTCACAAGTTTCAGCCTTGTGCTAATTCAACCCATTTATGTATATTGTCCTAATCAGAAATGCAGGACAAGTTAGCTTTGGAATGGAAATTTATAAATCAGGAGTGCAAGAAAAGGCCAGTAGTTAAAAATATTGCTTAAATATTAACTCCAAAATTAGGGATGGATATTGAAAGAGGCATCAACGGTCACAATAATCATGAAGTCCTATGATCAACTTAACTGCAGGTCAGAACCATGGATATCCCAATTGAATGCACATATTTAGCTTTGTTGACAATAAGTATAGATAACCCTTGATAGGCCCAATTTTGTAGTATGGGGATAGCTGCCAGAACCATCTTATAAAACCAATCATTTTTAGATTCTTCGCAGGTTGTGACCATCCTCCTGATGGAAATTCCTACTTTAAAAAGGACTGATGTACTGTAAAGGCTGTGAAAACATATGAAAAGTAAAATGAACAAAGCGCATAGCAAAGATTAACCTTGTTGTCCTGCAAATCCCTGGTTGAACTTACTGCTATTTTTCATATTTTGGGCCCCATTTTGTAAAGTGTGTTAAAAACCACAAATTAATGCTTACTCCTGGATATACTAAACTGCAATAATAAATTCTGCACTCTCATGCAGAGCATAAGGCAGCCTTGGGTCAGGTCTCTGAACTGCACTTTAAATTTTAAGGTACCCCAAGGCGCGAAGAGGAGCCGCCACACACAGCATTCTATCGGGGCTGACCTGATCGGCATCGAGGAGTTGAGCGGAAGGAGTGCTTCTCCCCGATCACCACCGCAAGGCCCAATCAGGTCTCTGAACTGCACTTTAAATTTAAAGGTGCCCCCAAGGCGGGCCCGTGCCTGACAGCCTCGCCAAAGGGCCCTTTGGCATGGCCCTTAGGCGTGACTCGTAGGTACCAGAGTTCCACACACTTGACCATATGTACTGATCCAGTACCATTAATATGAATGTATTGTTTCAACACTGTTATCTAACATCGGCTGTATGTACCTGTTAATTCGTAGCATTTACTACTACTACTGAGCATTTGTATAGCGCTACAAGTCATACGAAGAGCTGCACAGACATGTAAAAGACAGTCCTTGCTCATAGAGCTTACAATCAACACAGACAAGTCAAGACAGACAACACAGAAGGTGTAGACAGTGATAAAACAAGGGGGAAAGGAAAAGAAAAAGGAGATCAGGTGAGTCAAGATACAAAGGCAGCAGCGAAGAGGTGAGTTTTCAGCCTGGATTTGAAGAGGGTTAGAGAAGGTGCCTGGCACACAGACACAGGTAGTTTGTTCCAGGCGTAAGGTGCAGCAAGGTGAAAGGAGCGAAGTCTGAAGTTAGCAAAAGAGAAGGGCACAGATAGAAGGAGTCTGCCAGAAGAGCTGAGTTCCTGATGTGGGTTGTAAGGAGAGATAAGAGAAGAAAGGTAATGAGGAGCTGAGGAGTGAACGCATTTATAGGTCAGCAGGAGAAGTTTGAACTGGATGCGGAAACGGATAGGGAGCCAGTGAAGTGACTTGAGAAGAGGAGTAATGTGGGCATTATGAGGCTGGCGGAAGATTAGCTGTGCAGCAGAGTGCTGAACAGATTGAAGGGGAGAGAGATGATTCAAAGGGAGACCAGAAAGGTGTAGGTTACAGTAGTCAATACAGGAGGTGATTAAGGAGTGGATAAGCGTCTTAGTAGTGTGTTCAGAAAGGAAAGGGCAGATTTTGCTGATGTTATAGAGAAAGAAACGGCAGGTCTTTGCTATCAGATGAATGTGTGTGGAGAAGGAGAGAGAAGAGTCAAAGACAACCCCAAGATTGCGAGCCGAGGAAACAGGAAGGAGTACAGAGTTATCCACAGAGATTGAGAAAGGAGGAAGAGGAGGGGAGGTTTTAGGGGGAAAGATAAGAAGTTCAGTCTTGGCCATGTTCAATTTCAAGCAGCGGTGAGACATCCAGGCCACAGTGTCAGAAAGGCAGGCAGAGATCTGGGTCTGGATAGCCAGAGAGATTTCAGGCGTAGAGAGGTAGATTTGAGAGTCATCAGCATAAAGATGGTACTGAAAACCATGGGAAGAGATAAGTGCACCAAGGGACTGGGTATAGAGAGAGAAAAGGAGCAGACCCAAGACAGATCCTTGGGGTACACCAACTGGGAGTGAGATAGCAGAGGAGGAGGAGCCACCAGAACACACACTGAAAGAGCGATGGGAGAGATAGGAGGAGAACCAGGATAGTACAGAGCCCTTAAAACCAAGTGAGGACAGGGTATCGAGGAGAAGGTTGTGGTCAACAGTGTCAAAAGCAGCAGAGAGGTCAAGAAGGATGAGGACAGATTAAAGGCCCTTGGATTTTGCCAGGAACAAGTCACTGGAGACTTTGGCAAGAGCCGTTTCGGTAGAGTGTAAAGGACGAAAGCTAGACTGTAAAGGATCCAGGAGGGCATGAGAGGAGAGGAAGTCGAGGCAGCAGTGAACAGCACGTTCAAGTAGTTTAGAAATGAAAGGAAGGAGGGAGATGGGTCAATAATTAGAAGGACAGATGTGATCAAGTAAGGGTTTCTTGAGGAGAGGTGTGACCAATGCATGCTTGAAGGCTGCAGGGACAGTTGCAGTGGAGAGCGAAAAGTTGAGAATATGAGAGATGGAAGGGGCAATAGTGGAGGAGATGGGACTTAGGAAGTGGGTGGGGATAGGATCAGAGGAGCAGGTAGTGAGTTTGGAGGAAGAAAGGTGTGCAGTTTCCCCTTCAGAGATCACAGGAAAGGAAGAGAGGGTAGAAGAGGTGGGGGGGGGGGAGGGAGAGTTGGGAGTGAAGAGGGGGAGGAGAGGAAGTAGCTGACTTTGTGGGGAACTGGAGGGTGATCTTGTGGATTTTGTCATGGAAATAGTCAGCCAGGGTTTGGGCAGAAAGGGAGGGAGGGACCAGAGGCGGAGGCACTTTGAGTAGAGAGCTGAGAGTAGTAAAGAGACGGCGAAGGTCAGAAGTAAGAGTCAGATGGACATAATAGTCTTGTTTGGCAAGAGCTATGGCTGACTGGAAAGAGACAAGCATGAATTTGAAGTGTAGAAAGTCAGCAAAGGAGCGGGATTTGAGCCAAACACGCTCAGCAGAGCGAGCACAGGGACGTAGATAGCGGGTAGTGGATGAAAGCCAGGGCTGGGATGCAGAACGCCTCACAGGATGTGGCATGGGCAGAGCGAGAGCATCCAGAGCAGAGGAGAGTGCAGCGTTATACGAAGCTACTGCTTCGTCAACAGACTTAGTCGACATAGTGAAAGAAAGATGAAGAAACAGTGGAAGAGAGAACCAAAGGATCAATAGCATGAAGATTTCTAAATAGGTTGGAGGAGATAGGACGAGGTTGAGGCAGGGGGTGATGAAGATTGAAGCTTAAAAGGTGATGGTCAGATATGGGAAGAACTGAGCTACAGAAGTTCGAGGGTAAGCAACTAACATTCATGTCGATAACCCCTCTGATCCCTATGCTTTAAAGCTCCTCTCCCTTACCTCCTCATTTTATTTATAAATAAATAAACTAGAGAAAAATACCAGGTCAAAGTAATGGCCATGCTGGTGAGTGGGAGCAGTGGAGCAAAGCTGGAGGTCAAATGAGGAGGTAAGGGAGAGGAGCTTTAAAGCATAGGGATCAGAGGGGTTATCGACATGAATGTTAAAATCCCCGAGAATAAGAGTGGGGGAAGAGGAAGCCAGAAAGAAGGAAAGCCATGAGTCAAAGTCAGAGAGAAAGGTAGAAGCAGACTTGTCAGGAGGTCGATAAACAACAGCTACCCAGAGAGGAAGTGGAGTGAAAAGGCGGATGGAGTGAACTTCAAAAGAGGAAAAGGAGTGAGACTGAGGCAGCAGGAGGGGTTGGAATTGGCAGGAGGAAGAAAGTAGAAGCCCAACACCACCACAGCCAGTGGGACAAGGCGAGTGGGAGAACTGATAGCCCCCATGACAGAGAGCAGCAATAGATGCAGTATCATCTGGGAGGAGCCAGGTCTCAGTTAGAGCAAGAAGATGAAGAGCATTAGAGATAAAGAGATCATGAGTAAAAGCAAGTTTATTAGAGACAGAGTGTGCGTTTCACAAGGCACATGAGAAAGGGAGAGTGGAAGGGGAAAGGAGAGGGATTTGAATAAGATTAGATGTGTTGCATGAAGATCTCTTCTCAGAGTGTGACAGAAGTCTAGGGGGGCCAGGGTTGGGGTTGATATCTGCAGATGAGAGAAGGAGTAGCAGAGTACAGGGCAGAGAGGAGACAGAAACGAGGGTGGGCCTGCCTTAGAGAGAGGGGAGATGGATGAATTAGAGGGAGAAAATGGTGTAGCTCAAGAGCCGATGATAGAGTAGAAGAGAGAATGGAGGGGGAAGTGAGGATGGTAAACGGGAGAAAATGAGAGGAGGAGTGAAGGTGCTGGTGGGAGGGGAGATAATTAGGAAGTATAAAGAAGAGAAAGACAATGTGATGAGGAGCCATAGAGGAGGAATAGAGAGGAGAACAAAGGCAAGAGGATATAGAAGGTGGTAGAGTCAAAGAGATTGGCAGCTCCTGGGTATGAGGTAGGTAATGAGCAGATGACAGCAATAAGAGACAGCGAGCCACGGGGTAGGTGGGTAGAGGGGAGGTGGGTGGGATATAAGTTATACAGCTGAGAAAGCTGAACAAAGTGCAAAAATAAAGGGGACAGAGAGATGAGGGAGCACACCAATAAAGACAAACAAACAAACAAATAAATAAAGAGTATGCAGGCAGACAGACAGATAGAACTCACAGCAAATTCGCTCACAGGAGCTAAAAATTCACCTCTCTAGCAGAGCACTTGCAAGGGCACTGCTCTTCCCAGAGCACAGAGAGGCAAACAGGATTTGTGACTGTCTATTACTGTCTATCACTGTTCCTTACAGCTAAACTCTCGCTACCTTATGCAACCTCATCACTGTTCCCTCTCCTGTACCAAGACCTGGCACTGTGACTCATTTAGCACATAGCTGATACATTAACAAATTCTTGTCTCACTGTGTCTGTCCATGCTGCGCTGACAATTTACTGTACCATTGCATACCTGAGATGATTCCCCCTCAAATATATTCACAGCAACAAGCCAAATCCACTCTAGGTTTACATTGCAAACATGGAAACTAAACACACTATGGTACATACCATATGCATTCCACTATGCCTCCCAATATTAGCCAAGGCACTCCTGGTCCCTCTAAACTCCCCCCCTTAACAACCCTTCCCCATTATCTAACACCGCCCTAACAATGACCAAATTTACACCACACCATACCATACCATAAAAACACCAGAGATAACTATCAGCAGAAGTACAAACCCCACCAGAGACTAATATACATAAACACCAGTGAGGGCACCATACCCAGACAGTGTACATTAATCCCCTAAAATGCATTCTGGTGAATATGCATTCTGTAAGGAATAAAATACTTTTAATTCATGATATCCTAACAGACGAATCCCCAGACATCCTCTGTATCATAGAGACATGGCTCACTGAATATGATACCATCCTCTTAAACCAACTGAAATCAAATGGGAACAGCTTATTTGACTGCCCTAAGAACACCAAGCATGGAGGCGGAGTCCTTACATTAACCAAGACTTTCATAAATGCCTCTGTCAATGTCTGTGACAACCGCGGTGGCATAGATCTTCTGAAAATAGACAACAATGGACTTGCAATATGTCTCCTCCATAGACCCCCCACCGTTAATCATGCCAACCTCACAATAATTCTAGAATCATCCTGCACATCCCACATACAGAAGACCCACATCATCCTTGGTGATTTTAACCTTTCCTCCCTCTCATTACAACAGTCATTAGAATTCTTGGAATTCATGGAAGACCTAGGATTCCAACAAATAATGAATAATCCCACCCATACCAAGGGCAATACTCTTGACCTGATATTCCTCCCAAAACACATCACTGAACACCCCAACTTGACCCCCACTAGTGCAACCCCAGGAACCCTGGTCGTACCACTTCGTACTAAGGTTTGACCTCCCAATCCCACTTACTAAGCAAAAACCCCTCAACAGCGCAACATAATCCTCTTTTCAGGTGTTTCGACAAAGAAGTATTCTTGAATAATGTACTTTCACAACTCACCTCTCCTTCCCAAAACCTGGATGAGTCAGTAAAGAACTGGCATACAATAATTCATAAAGCAGCTGTACCAACAAGCACATGCAAGAAAACCACCTGCAGATCCTCTGAAAAATGGTACACTTACGAGTTTACACACCCTCGAAAAAGAACTCCGCAAGCTTGAGAAAAGATGGAAGAACAAAAAATCCCCAGACCTCAAAGCTCTTTACATAGGAGTTCTAAACTCCTATAAAGAGGCCATGCAAACAGCAAAAGGGAACCACTTTACTAACACCCAGAGAACTTTTCGAAATAATCAAATCCCTAGCAAAAACACAAAACGAGGCACCCAAGACCACCATCAACCTCCAAACCCTTGCCATTCATTTTGCTTCAAAACTAAAAAGCAAAAAAACTTCAACCACTGCTTTATCACAAGTGAGACTACCCCCCCCCCAACAAATGGAACACTACACACTATCAAGGAGAAGCATTTACTTGATACCATTACTAAAATCAACACAAATACTTCTCACCTTGATTCATGCCCCGTAGCTTGGATAAAAGCAATTAAATCTGAACTAGCCCCCTTCTTACTCAGCATAATGAACCAATCCCTCCTCCTGGGGACAATGCCAAATGATCTCAAACTATCCACCATTCATCCTATACTCAAGAACAGATCCCTAAATAAAGATGATCCTGCTTCCTATAGACCAACCGCTAGTATCCCCTTTCTAGCAAAAATCATTGAAAAAATAGTTCAAACTCAGTTGCAAGACCCATTGACTCAAACTACCCCCTTGACGAACACCAGAATGGTTTCCGCTCACACCACAGAGTGGAAATCTTACTAACGGTCCTGTTTGACACCCTCATCTGTGGCATGGATAATACTAATCAAGCTTTCATACTTGTCTTCATAGACATCGCCTCAGCCTTTGACAATGTGGATCACAATATACTCCTTGCTAGACTTACTCAATTAGGAATAGCAGGTGCCGCCGTTCAATGGTTTAAGTCATACATCACCAACAGATACCAATACATAAGAATTGATCAAGAATCCTCCACGACCTTCCCACAAGAAAGGGAATACCTCATGGCTCTGCTTTATCAGCCCTCCTGTTTAACCTCTACCTTCAACCAATCTGCTCAATCTTCAAAAAGCATCAAATAGGTTACCTCTTATATGCCAATGATATTATGTTGTTTACCCCAGTAAACACACAAAAAAATAGAATATCACAACATCATTGAATGCATCCTTGAAGCAGAGTCCTGGCTTTATGAGAACAAACTCCAAATGAACTTCAAAACAACTGAAATCATGTTCACAACAAGAAACCAAAACTTCACCCGCCCCCCTCGAAATCAAGATACAACACACCACCATTCAAGTAAAACAGGAGGTGAAATACCTGGGAATCATCTTGGACAAATCCCTCAATATGTCATCCCATGTAAGACAAACAGACAAGACTATATTCTTTAAACTAAGATCCATCCAGAACCTAAGACCTCTCTTAGAACCCAGTGATTTCCTAATGGTAGTCCAAGTGCTTATAATTCCGCACTGGGACTACTGCAACAGTTTACTGCAGGATCTGCCCCAAAAGACAATCAACACCCTCCAAATAGCTCAAAATGTGACTGCCCAAATAATAGCTAAAGCACACCTCATAGATCATATTACATCAATCCTTAAAGATCTGCATTGGCTTCCAATAATGAGTAGAATAGAATAAAATATAAAGTAATAATTACCACTTTTAAGTTACTCCATAACATCTCACCCTCATTCCTCACATCTAAGATTCATACTCAAGCAGAGACCTGGAGCAGGAGAAACAGCAATCTAAACACACTTGCAATACCATCATCAATCCGTAGGACAAAACAGGTAACCAGGAAAAGAGTCTTCACTTAGACTGCACCCAAATTATGGAACCTTCTGCCAATCCACATTAGGTCTATCAAAGACCTCCAAATATTTAGGAAAGAACTAAAGACACTACTGTTTACCGAATACTATAACAACAATGCCTAAAATGCTTCCTGTTCACCCATGTCCCACAACCAATCTAAATGTGTATAGTTGACGTTATATATATTAGCTCCCTATATAATAGCTCCAGATGCAGGCAGCTGTTTTGTATATAGTTTAATGCTTTCTATGGTTCTTGTTAATTGTTCTCTGTAACTGGTTTGTTCAATGTAAACCGCCCATGATCTCTGGAAGGGGCAGCATATAAAAGTTGTATAAATAAATAAATACCATCTTTATTTTCAGTAGTAATGGGGCAGGAGTGTTTGGATATATGAGTGGAGGGGGCCTCTGGAGACCCTAATGTTAGGTTTGGAAGTCAGAAGACAGGGTTCATGGATGGGGTAGTGTGGTTATGTTTGAGGAGAGCAGCATATCTCAGAGGATGTGCTTATGCTGGGGCATTTCACTCTATGGAGCAGGGGGTAGGGCAGATGCTCCATTGCTGGTCCATGTGGTGGGTACCTGAGACCATCAGCAGGCGTGCTAGACTGCTGCTGGTATTAAGGAATGTTAACAGTTCCTCTTGAGATTTAGCTAACTTTTGAAGGTTAATAGTAGTAGTAGTAGCAGCAGTAAAAGCAGATCACAACATTTATTACAATCTGTATTAAGCAACTTTAATATTAATATGTTACTTATTTATTTCATAAATATTTTCTGTGAGTTCCACAAATTTCTCCATGTTATCAGTAATATGGAATTGCATGTTATTGCTAATGCATGTTACAGTAATACACTTTTAAAGCATACCTGCTAAATTCAGTGTTTAATGTGTGTTAACCAAGGGCCAAATTAAGGGGTGAGCCAATGAGGGCTTTGTGACAGGGTGTACGTCCTATCACCACTGGAGTCCCACGAGATCCCATCCAGTCCTTGTTCTGTGGATATTGATCCATTCAGGAAGGGCCCTCTAGAGCATCAGACAAGGACAGCCAGGGGCCGAAGAAGGGCCCGAACCCCTGTTCCCTCTCTGGCCAGGAGACCTAGGGCCCGACTCCCTGAAAATACGTAGGATGGGAGGAAGGTGGAAAGGGATGTGAGAGACTTGCCCCAACCCCCCCCCCCATGGAGGTAGACCCCCCCCACTCGGGAAGGATCTAAGGGACCCAAGTAGGAGGAGATGAAGCTAGGAAATGAGAAACAGCTAGTCCCTGAAGACACACACATCGGCATTCTGCAGGTGGATAACCCGCCAAACTTGGGGTGGTTGTGGAAAGTGGCAGAGCATCCAGGGAATTCCACACCTGAGAAGTACCCTGGTTGAACCAGAAACTAAAAGGGGGGGGGAATGAAAACCTTGGCAGTATGAATGACTGCAGCATCACCAGATGCCAGTGTGATCAGGCAGTCAAAATCAGAGAGGGTTCACTTTAGCTAAGTGTCAAAACATATCCATGTCAATAATAAGGGACCCTCAGAATAACAGCATTCAACAGTGGAAACAGCACTAATGCATGCCCATAATGAACATTTTGTGGGAACAATGGTGTTGGCTTTTGAGCATATATTAGTGCTGTTTTCACTGCTAAATGCTCTTAATCTGATGCGGATTCCTTTTGGATTATTTATCATAGGGTACTCTAATAAAGCGTAGTTACTCAACTGTAACAGGTGATCTCCGGGAACGGCAGCAATTTAGTCTTCACATATGGGTATCGTCAGTACGGACGGAGCCTGCGCAGGAACGCTCCCCAGTGTCCAATAGGAAAGCTTTTGCGAGCATCCCACAGCGCCTGCGTGCTGCCTTCCCGCCTTTCCCAACTGTCCCTCTCCAGTTGAGTTTAAAGCTGAGACAAAGAGAGAGGGAAAGAGAGAAAGAGAGATACAACTCCTAGGGGAGGTGGGTGGGTTGTGAAGACTAAATTCCTGCTGTTCCCGGAGATCACCTGTTACAGGTGAGTAACTATGCTATCTCCAGGAACAAGCAGGAATGTAGTCTTCACATATGGGGACTCCCTAGCAGCAAATGCCAGGGAGAAAGCCCCAGAAGTTGGGTGCCCTTGTGAAAGGACTCCACATCCCCCAATGGATCTCTGGCATCCTAACAGGGATGGTGGGTAGGAGTTGATTAAGTATGGAACAGGTGTTGAAGAACAGCCTGACCAAACAAGGCATCCCGGCGGGAGTCCTTGTCTAAGCAGTAATGGGCTGTGAAGGTATGAACCGAAGACCAAGTAGCTGCTCGACAGATGTCGTTGACAGACACAGAGTGAAGATGAGCCATAGAGGCTGCCATGGCTCTCACATTGTTAGCTGTGACATGGCCTTCAAGAGGAAGGTTTTTACTCTCATAGGCAAAAGATATACACTGTGCAATCCAGCTGGACAGTGTTCTTTTGGAGACTGGAAGTCCCAAATGACTAGGATCAAAAGCAACAAAGAGTTTAGAGGACTTTCTATGTTGCTGTGTCCTTTGCAAGTAGAAGGCCAAAGCCCTTTTACAGTCCAAAGTATGAAGATTCCTTTCTGCATTTGAGGCATGAGGCCTTGGGAAGAATACAGGAAGGTAAACTGCTTGGTTTAAATGAAAAGGTGACACCACCTTTGGCATAAAGTGTGGATGAGTCCTAAGGACTACCTTATCATGATGGAACTTTGTTTAAGGAGGATCAGCCACCAACGCTTGCAGTTCACTGATGCAACGTGCTGATGTGATTGCAATAAGAAAGATGACCTTCCAGGAAAGGAATTTCAAGGAGGTAGTGGATAATGGTTCAAAGGGCGGCTTCATGAGCTGCCCAAGAACCAGATTTAAGTCCCATGCTACCGGTGGTGGCTTAATGGGAGGCTTAGTTAAAAGAAGGCCTCTCATAAATCTCGCTATGAGAGGATGAGAGGAAATAGGTTGTCCATTTAGAGGCTTGAAAGAAGCTGCAATAGCACTCAAATGAACTCTCACTGAATTGGTCTTAAGCCCTGCATTTGATAAATGAAGGAGATACTCCAGTAATGATTCCAGAGGTATCACAAGAGGGCTAAGACCCTTCCACGAGCACCATATGAGAAACCATTTCCACTTAAATGCAGAAGAGCGTCTTGTGGAAGGCTTCCTGGAAGCATAAAGGATATCCTTTACCTGTTGGGAAAGGTTAAGACCGTGAAGTTCTAGGCTTTCAGCAACCAGGCCTTGAGATGCAGAGACTGGGGATTGGGATGACACAGTATCCCGTCCTCTTGAGAAAGGAGATTTGGAGCAGATCCTAACTCCAGAGGCGGAGCTTGAGAGAGATGTAGGAGCAGAGGGTACCACATTTGCCGTGGCCAACGTGGAGCTATGAGAATCATATGACCTCTGTCTCTGAAGCTTGAACAGGGTTTTGGGAATTAAGGGAATGGGTGGAAAGGTATACAGGATGTCCTGACCCCATGGAGGAGGAAAGCATCCCTGGCCTGACAACCCTGAGCCAGAATTCTGGAAAAGAACCAGGGAAGTTTGGCATTCAGCGGACTTGCAAAGAGGTCTATGTCCGTGGTTCCCCAAATTTGAAAACTTTTGGCCACCTGGTCTGCATGGAGAGACCATTCGTGTGGAAGCAGAACTCGACTGAGTCTGTCTGCCCAAGAGTTTTGAATGCTTGGAAGATACACCGCAAGGAGATGAATGTTATGCTCTCTGGCGAGGGCCCATAGTCGCAAAGCTTCGTTGCAGAGCAACAGAGCCTGTTCCGCCTGCTTGTTCACATAGAACATGGCTACTTGATTGTCCATTTCAACTAGGACTGTCTTGTAGCTGAGCTGGATGTGGAATACTCGAAGAGCAAGGAAGATTGTTCTGAGTTCCACGTTGATGTGTAGATAGACCTCCTGTGGAGTCCAGGTACCCTGGGTAGAGAGGCCTTGCAGGTGGGCTCCCCAACCCACCTGTGAAGCATCTGTTGTTAGAGTGGCTTGGGGTGGGGGTTGCTGAAAAGGAGACCCCACCAAAAGGTTTTGGGGTGACTGCCACCATTGGAGGGATAAAATAAGGCAAGCTGAGTTTGCTATTTTGTCTGACAGGCAACCTGACGCCTGAGTCCACTGCGTGGATAAAGTCCACTGGGCTGCCCTCATATGGAGGCAAGCATAAGGAACCACATGCACGGTGGATGCCATGTGGCCTAGCAACTGTAGCATTTCCCGAGCAGTGAGGTGAGGTAAGGTTTTAGCACTGCTTGGGAAGCAAACTGCACAATGCGAAGGCAGCGGGGCTGTGGAAGGTAGGCCCTTGTCTGTCTGGTATCCAGCAGAGCTCCTATAAACTGTAGGGACTGAGTGGGAGCAAGACTGGATTTTGGGAAGTTTATGACAAGTCCAAAATACTGAAGGATGCGCATTGTGCGAGAGAGAGCAACCCTGGCCTCTGGCTCTGAAGGGGCTTGAATGAGCCAGTCGTCTAAGTAAGGGAAGATGAATATTCCCAGGGTGCGGAGAAATGCTGCCACCACAGCCTTGCATTTATTTATTTTATTTATTTATTTATTTACATTTTTTATATACCGCACTATTCGGCATCAGCGCGGTTTACAGAGAACAAAACAAAAACCAGAACAGCAAGCTGTTCGGTGTTACATATAACAGGAGCATAACTTGGAAAAAACAAATTTAAAATGGGAGAACTATCTACATGGAGTATATGATCGGTTAACTAGACAACATACTCAACTATTTACACAATTTAGCCAGAATGTTAGTAACAATGAGAAATCTGTGATTACGTTTGCGGTGGGACTGTAAGTTTTATTTTATGTTGGGTAGTATTTGATGAATAGGTTAAATTTGAGGGCCTTTCTAAACTGGGCTAAGTCGGTTATGGCACGGATATCAGGTGGTAGAGAGTTCCAGCATTTTGGTGCGCAAAATATGAAAGCTCTGTTTGCTGTTGATAGGCTGCATGTTGTTATGGCCTTTGGCATTATTAGGGAGTTCAATGCTACCTGTCTCCTATTTCTGTTTGGTGGTACAGTTCGTATGAGCTCTGTGATTGAGTTGGCTGAGAGACCATTGATGGCCTTGAAGGTGAGAATCAAGGTCTTGAACATAATCCTTCCGTGTATAGGGAGCCAATGTAGCTGTTTGAGGATAGGTGTAACATGTTCACTCTTGGACGCTCCTTGTAGAACCCTTGCAGCAGTATTCATAGCAAGCTGAAGTGAGCTCAGGGTGGATTGTGGGAGCCCTTGCAGGATGGAGTTGGCGAAGTCGAAGTGTGGTAGGATCAGTGCCTGATAGATGGTTCTGAAGTCCTCTTGGTCTAGTAGGGAGCGTAGGTGCCTGAGCGTGCGTATCTTGAAGTACACAGCTTTTTCAATATTATTTATGTGTGATTTCATGTTGAGATGATGGTCCAGTGTGACTCCGAGGTATCTTATTGTTTCCTTAGTGCATAGATATGCTCCCTTAACACTTATATGTGGTGGTGGAATGAAGTTGGGGTCTTTGGTGATGAAAAGAACCTCCGTTTTCTTATGTTGAATGCGGAGGTTTTGTGATAGGAGCCATTCTGATATTGCGTCGAAGCAATTTATTATAGGCAATAAATCCATATGCACTGTGGAAAATGGCATGTAGAGTAGGATATCATCTGCGTATCATACATTTCACATTGAATGATCTGATGATATTGCAGATAGGCTGCATATATATGTTAAACATGAGAGATGAAAGAGAGGATCCTTGAGGAACGCCTTGTTTTTGATGGAAGAGTTTTGATTCTCCCGTTGTAGATTTTACATATTGCTTTCTGTTGTCAAGATACGATTTACACCAATCAAGTGCGGAGTTGCAGATGCCTTTCTCTTTCAGTCTCCCGAGGAGAATCTCATGGTTTACTGAATCAAACGCTGCTGCTATATCTAAGAAGATTAGAACAACGCCTTGCCGGATGGTGTTTATGCTAGTGAGAATATCATTGAATAGGGTGGTAAGCAGTGTTTCCACGCCATGGTATTCTCTGAATCCATGTTGAGAATGGTCAAGAGGGGCTGCGGAGTCTATGTGGTCTTGGATTTGACGTTGTGCCTCTTTCTCAAAAATCTTTGCTAAGAGGGGGATACTGGCTATAGGCCTGTAGGAGTCAGGCCGTTTTGGGTCTAGTTTGGCGTTTTTTAGTAGAGGTCTTATGGATGTGAGCTTTAGTGCGGAGGGGAAGGAGCCAGTTGTAAATGAGAGGTTCATGATTTTTGTGATGAAAGGGCTAAATGTACTTCGAAGATCCTTTATCCAAAAGGCTGGGCAAGGATCGGTTTGCGCAGTGGTGGTGTTCAGTGAGATGATTGTGTCTTCGATGTGTTTGGCAGAAGGTGTGGCAAGTGCAGACAGGTATGTTAGGCAGGATGTTTCTTGTACATTGATTGTTGAGAGTTCATCTGCATTATGTGAACACCCTCGGTGCAGAGGCCAGGCCAAAGGGAAGAACCCTGTATTGGTAGTGCTTCCCTTGAAACAGAAAGCGAAGGAACGTTCGGTGAGTTGGATGGATGAGAACATGACTGTACGCATCCTTGAGATCTAGAGAACAAAGCCAATCCTGACTTTGAAGGTATGACAGCAGAGTTCCTAGAGAAATCATTTTGAACTTCTCTTTGAACAGGAATTTGTTCAATTCTCTGACGTCTAAAATGGGTCTGTGTCCTCCTGTTTTCTTTGGAATAAGGAAATAGGGGGAGTAAAACCCTGTACCCCGTTGGGGAATGGGTACCTCTTCTTTTGCCCCTTGAGCAAGGAGCACAGTGACCTCTTGACCTAACCGGTCGTTGAGAGAGGTCTGAGAATTGAACTGTCTTACCATTGTAGGAGGGGGCATGCTGAGGAAATGAAGCTTGTGCCCCTCTCTTACAATAGACAGAGTCCAATTTTCTGCTGTTATCTGTCCCCATCTGGGGGCAAAATGACATAACCTTCCTGGGATGGTGGAGGGTTCTGGGCCATTCAGGGCTAGGAAGGCAAAGTTCTCTAGATAGGAGTCAGAGCCCCTGTGGAGGCTGAGTCTGCTGAGCTGGTTGAGGCTTAGCTGCTTTTGTCTGTCTGTGCCTAGGTTGTTGCTGCTGTCCCTTTTGGGAAGACTGGCCTAAACGATGCCCCTGCTGGGTAAAGGAGGGATAAAACTTCTTCTTCTTACTGAACAATGGTTTCTTAAGAAGATTTTTTCCTCGCAGGATCAGCTGTAGATTTAGACAATCTATCCAAAGTGATATTGTCAGCATCTGTCTCATTAGCTTTTTCCTGCCAATTCTTGCCAAAGAGACTCTCTCCTTTGCAAGGAATATTCCCTAATCTATCCTGTACCCAAATTTCCAAGTCAGATGCCTGGAGCCAGGCAATCCTATATGCACCTATGGCAATGGCAGAGGTTCTGCTTATGCACTCAAAGCAGTCAAAGGCTGCACGATTCACAAACTTGGAAACATCCTGAGCATGTTTGACAAGGGCGAGGTAATCTTGCCTCTTATCATCAGGAAGGAGAGGGCTCATAAGCTCTAAATCTCCTGTGACCTCCTTAAAGAACATTCCCATATACAAAATATAGGAACTGATCCTAGCAGAAAGCATGGAAGCCTGGACAGTTCGACGTCCAAAGGCATCAAGATTCCTACACTCACGTCCTGGAGGATTACATGCATGCCTCTTTGCACTCTTTATCCTTCTCATAGCTGATTCCATCACCATGGAATGGTGTGGTAATTGAGTCTTCTGAAACCCAGGACAAGGAGGAACTCAATACATGGTGTCGAGTCTTCGAGAGTGAGGAGATGTGGTTAGAGGTGTTTCCCCACATCCTTAACATGAGATCATGCAAGATCTAATGAATAGGTAAGGTAGCTGCCTCCTTGGGAGCTTTAGGGTATTGTAGGATTTCGAATTCCTTTGCCCTAGGCTCTTTATCAGGAGCTACTCTGATGGAAAGACCTCAGGCCTCATCTCGGATAAAGTCCTGAAAGGACATATCCTCTGGTGGAGACATCCTATGCTGAGGAGAAGAAGAATCATCAGAAAGAAGTACTCTGGTATCAGCAGACTCAGACTCATCCGAGGATTCAAAGTATCTCCGATCCGGGTGATCGTGCAAGGCACGGTACCGGTACCGATCAAAGTTGGCATCGGAGTGGTCCGGTACCGATGCCGGATAGACGCATGACTCAGTCCCAGTAGAATACCTGCCGATATCAATGCAGTCGGTGCCGGTACCGGTTGAATTGTCTGAAGCAGTTTCAGGGGCATGGAGGCCATGAGAAGAGTCGCCAGACTGCGTTCAATAGCCAAGAATCTCTGGTCTATCGACGCTGCCGATGCTTGGGTATCAGTACCGGATGAAGCAGCCGGCACCCCAGAGCATGGCACCAGTAGTTCTGCCGAGGTTGAAGCCTCGAGAACATCCTGGAGCCCCGTTAGTGCTTTGGAAGCCGAAGCCTCCCGCTGGGGCAATTTTGCCGGTGAAAATCCCTCAAGGGCACCGCCAGAGGCATCTCGATGTCTAGAAGGAGATCTACCCTTTGAGGACCGACTAGATTTATGTTTAGTTACCTGAGATCCATGGGAGGAAGACAAAGCCCTGGAAGATGTCGATGCCACGGAGGCTGCATCGGAGGGAAAAAGGGTGCTAAGTTTAGCAGCTCATTTTTCCGGCCCCTTTTCAACATCATCCCACAGGCAACACACTCAGAAATAGAGTGGTCAGGACCTAAACATTTGAGACACCACTCATGGGTGTCAGTGACGGAGTTGGTACCACCACACTTGGAACACTTTTTAAAACCTGAAGCGGGTTTTTCCATTTTGAAGGAAAATGTCGGGCCTAGTGCCCAAAATGGCACGTGGCACCTGAAGAGAAAATTACTCGAAAGACTCCAGAAAGAAAGTTTTCTTGTTTTTATTTTTAGAAAAAGGGAATGAAGAACCGGCGGTACCGGTATAGCGTCGAGGGGAGGCAGACATGACCACAAAAAAAAAAAGAATAGAAGAGATTTTTTTTTCTGCGGTGACAGGATGTGCTCCACGGAAAATGAAGAACTGGAGAGGGACAATTGGGAAAGGCGGGAAGGCAGCACGCAGGTGCTGTGGGATTCTCCCAAAAGCTTTACTATTGGACGCTGGGGAGCGTTCCCACGCAGGCTCCGTCGGTACTGACGATACCCATATGTGAAGACATTCCTGCTTGTTCCTTGAGATTAATAATAATAATAATAATACAAAGACTTGATTTGTTCAAGCCATGGTATTTTCAATAACATCATATGAATGTGAAAGTTGGACAGTGAAAAAGATAGGAAGAAAATTCATGCCTTTGAATTATGGTGCTGAAGACAAATACTGTGTATATTATAGATTGCTGGAAGAACAAACCAGTCAGTAGTAGAGGAGATCAAACCTAAGCTTTCCTTAGAAGCTCAGATGACAAGACTTTGACTTTCATACTTTGGACACATTATGCGAAGAGAGAGATCATTAGAGAAAGACATCATGCATGGCAAGGTAGAAGATCAATACAAATGAGGAAGGCCGGCAATGAGATGGATCGATACAACAACAGCAGCTATGGGTGCCACTCTATCAACAATGAGTCGCCTGACTGAAGACCGAACACAGTTTAAGTCAACTATCCAGGGGGGTCACCCATGAGTCGACACAGACTCAATGGCACTTAACAATAAACTTTAATAAGATCATATATTGTTGGCAGTGTGATAGGACAGCCATACATCTGCTGTACCAGGCACTGGGAGACATGATTGATATGCTAACATTCCCTGGATTGTACCGTGCAGCCTACATCCCTAAGCAGGCCTGGATCAATGAGAGCTGCGAGAGTGGTGATATATCTGGCATCTGGCTACTTGGTGTGATGGCAAAGGAATCTCTCCTCCACACAGCCCTGACCAGGGGAGCAGTGCCACAAAGCCGACTGTGTGAAGGAAGACAGGGTTGCCCCACAGATAGCGGATGTATATAGACTGACATACGCTATGCTGGGATAGATGTAGCTGCTGTGAGAAATGCCAGTACCCAGTTGGTGGGCCTCAGATGCCATAGCCAAAAGGTCCCACTTACTACTACTTCTACTACTGATCATTTTATAACACTACAAGGCAAATGCAGCGCTACACAGACACATGTAAAAGATAGTCCCTGCTCAGCAGAGCTTACAATCTAGTCAGGACAGACAACACAGCAGCTGTAGACAGGATAAATCCAAGGGGAATGGTCAGGAAACACAAGGAAACTTAGGTGGATCAGATCCAACAGTGGAAAGAAAGAGGTGAGCACTCAGCCTGGATTTGAGAAGGGACAGAGTAAAAGCCTGACATACAGACTCAGGTAGTTTGTTCCAGGCATAAGGAGTAGCAAGGTGAAAGGAGTGATATCTGGATTTGGCAGTGGAAGAGAAGGGCACAGATAGAAGCAATCTGACAGAAGAGCAGGGTTCCCTGCCTTACTAGCCTTCCTCTTTTGCATTGACCTTCTACCTTGCCAACCATGATCTCTCTCTTCGCATGTGTTCAAAGTATGAAAGTTGAAGTCTTGTCATTTGAGCTTCTAAAGAAAGTTTTGGTTTGATCTCTTCTTGTACAGACTGGTTTGTTTGGGCAGTCCATAGTATACACAGTATTCGTCACCAGCACTATAATTCAAAGGCATCAATTTTCTTCCTATCTTTTTTACTGTCAAACTTTCACCTTCATATGACGTTATTGAAATTACCATGGCTTGGGCAAGTCAAATCTATGTATGGAGTGAGAGAACATAAGAACATAAGATATGCCATACTGGGTCAGACCAAGGTCCATCAAGCCCAGTATCCTGTTTCCAACAGTGGCCAATCTAAGTCATACGTACCTAGCAGTTTCCCCAAAAGACATAGGTTCCGCAATGCTTGTCCTGGGTCAAGCATTGATATCCTGGGTCCCTTCTTAATAATGGTTTATGGACCTTTCCTCCAGGAACTTGTCCAAACCTTTTTTAAACCCAGCTACACTAACAGCCTTTACTACATCCTCCGGTAACAAATTCCAGAGTTTGATTACACGTTGAGTGAAGAAATATTTTCTTTTATTAGTTTTAAATAGTTCACCCTGTAGCTTCATTGCATGTCCCCTAGTCTTTCTATATTCTGATAACGTAAACAATCAATCTACGTTTACCTGTTCCACTCCGTTCATTAATTTATAGACTTCTATCATATCTCACCTCAGCCGTCTCTTTTCCAGGTTAAAGAACCCTAACCTTTTTAGCCTTTCTTCATAGGCGTATCCTTCCATCCCCTTTACCATTTTGGTGGCTCTTCTCTGAACCTTTTCTAAAACGCTATATCCTTTTTAAGATAGGGCGACCAGAATTGCATACAATATTCAAGGTGCGGTCTCACAATGGAACGATATAGAGGCATTATAATATCTTTTGTTTTATTTTCCATTCCTTTCCTTATGATACCTACCATTCTATTTGCTCTCTTGGCTGCCGCTGCACACTGGGCCGAGGGTTTTAACATGCTATCCACAATGACGCCTAAATCTTTTTCCTGGGTGGTGGTTCCTAATGTGGAACCTTGCATCGTGTAACCATAGTTTGGGTTGTTCTTCCCTACGTACATAACTTTGCACTTGTCCACATTAAATTTCATCTGCCATTTTGATGCCCAGTCTTCCAATTTATCAAGATCCTCTTGCAATTTTCCACAATCCTCTTGGGTTTTAACAACTTTAAATAGTTTTGTGTCATCTGCAAATTTGATAACTTCACTCGTTATTCCACTTTCCAGGTCATTTATGAATATGTCAAAAAGCAACGGACCCAGCACAGATCCCTGGGGTACACCACTATTCACTTTTCTCCATTGGGAAAATTGGCCATTTAGCCCAACCCTCTGCTTTCTATCTTTTAACCAGTTCTTGATCCACAATAGTACACTGAATCCACAGTAATACAGTCTGCTCTTGAGACATCTTATCTAGTTTCTTCATAGCCATTCTACCAAAAGCAATGCATCATCGGATTTCTTGATTGCTTATCATTTCTTTATTGATAGTAGACAACTTTAACTTAGTTGGATCAACAATTTCAATTTCTTCTCCATCAACGATGAACTTATTGATTTTGCCAGTTGTCAGGATCTTTGTCTTCTTTATGTTAAGGTGCAGGCCCATTTTAAGACTATGGTCCTTGGTCTTGAGAAGCAAAGTTTCAGATCATCTTCACTTTCAGCCAGTAATGTGGTATCATCAGCATAGCGAAGGTTGTTGATGAGTCTTCCACTAATCTTCACACCTCAGTCTTCATACAGTCCTGCTTCTCTGATGATTTGTTCTGCATATAAATTAAACAATTAGGGAGAAAGTATGCAGCCTCGTCTTACACCTTTGCTGATTGTAAACTATTCTATTTCTCCTTGTTCCGTTCGAACTGTTAGTTCTCTTGCACAACTTTTACATTGATCAAGAAGCATCAGGTGTTCTGGTATACCCATGATTCTTAATGTGGCCCAGAGTTTCTCATGGTTTACACAGTCAAAAGCCTTGCTGTAGTCAATAAAACACATATAGATATCCTTTTGGTAGTCTTTTGTCTTTTCAAGGATCCATCTCACATCCACGATGATGTCTTACATTCCTCGCCCTTTCCTGAACAAATAGGTAGAAAAAGCAATGGCAAAAGCCAGAAGGATGCTTGGGTACATAGGTTAAGGAATGGCCAGCAGCAAAAAGGAGGTGATAGTGCCTCTGTATAAGTCTCTGGTGCGACCTCATTTGGAGTATTGTGTGCAATTCTGGAGATCACACCTTCCAAAGGACATAAATAGGATGGAAATTGGTGCAGAGGGTGGTTATTAAAATGGTTAGTGGTCTTCATTATAAAGCATATGATGACTGATTTAAAGATCTCAATATGTATATGTTAGAGGAAAGGTGGGCTAGAAGAGATATGATAGAGACATATAAATAGCTCTGTGGTATAAATGCACAAGAGGAGAGCCTCTTTTGATTGAAGCAAGCTCTGCTATGAGGGGGCATAGGATGAGGGTGAAAAGGGATAGACTCAGAAGTAATATGCGGAAATACTTCTTTATAGAAAGAGCGGTAAATGTGTGGAATAGTCTCCCAGTGAAAACAGTAGAGGACAGTATTTGAATTCAAAAAAGCATGGGACAAACAGAAAAGATCTCTAAAGGAAAAGAAGGAACTTCAGTTTTTGATATGGAAGGGCAAATAGAAACATGATGGCAGAAAAAGACCACATGGTCTATGTTTCATTGCCTTCACTGCCACGCCTCTCCGAGGCCTGCAGTGTTGGCAATGGCTTCCAAACCATGATGCAGCACTTACCATTACACCCTAAGGCTGAGTCATGGTTCCTTTCTTTCACTAAGTGCTGTTTCCCCCCCCCCCCACCCCCTCCTGGAAGCTACAGTAGTGGCGAAAAAATTAAGGCAGGTATCTTTTTCTACAATTTATTGTTAAATAATGTACTGTGGAGATGTCACACGTGCTTACTTATTTAATCAGCATGGCGATTAGTCACACCATGCGTCTGGCGTCCATTTTAGTTTACTTACACTCTGTAGTAGGTTTCTTGGATGAAGTTTTGAATTTTTACAACTAGGAAAAGATTGAAAGTTACATGTAAAATATACAATCAAGATGGGTAGAAAGTGCGATATGAATGACTTTGTAAAGGGACAAGTTGTCACACTCCATGCTGAAGGATATTCGCAATGTGCTATTGCAAAACATTTGCATATATCAAGGTGTGCAGTTCAGAATGCTCTGAAATCAGGTGGCCATACATATCATTCGAAATGTGGGCACAGATGGATAACTACTGGACGCGATGACCGATTCCTCAAAAGCATTATTACATCTGTCCACATACTTCATCTCAACGTGTGGCTCAGTTAGGTAATGATCGAGGAATAAAGATAAGTGACAGATCTGTCCGAAGACAGCTTGTGGATGAATTCAAACTCATGGCCAGAAGATCTGCTAAAAAGCCTATGATGACCAGGAACCTCCTCAGGTTTAGAAACTGCTAACACCTAATCAGGAGTTAGTGGGCCTGTTT
This sequence comes from Ichthyophis bannanicus, assembly GCA_033557465.1. Lineage (NCBI taxonomy): Eukaryota > Metazoa > Chordata > Amphibia > Gymnophiona > Ichthyophiidae > Ichthyophis > Ichthyophis bannanicus. Next base: position 1,385,520,968 of record CM066032.1, on the reverse strand, counting down.
CCTGAGTGCAGTTGAAGCCTGCATAAAAGGCTCCAGTGCCCTGCCCTGTTGAGGCTTTCCTAACCAGGGCTCCACAGATCAACAAACAGTAAGGATTTGAGGGTTAATTTGTTTATTATATTACATTGCCAGCTCTCTGACTGGGAGCTCTCAAAAGGGTTTTTTGTATATTTTTTAAAGCAAGGTTACTTTCTTTTTGGTGCTTTAGGGGAACTTTCCTTGAGCACAGTAGGTTGCTGAACTCCAGTAACCTCCTCAGGTTTAGAAACTGCTAACACCTAATCATAAGTTAGTGGGCCTGTTTCCTGAGTGCAGTTGAAGCCTGCATAAAAGGCTCCAGTGCCCTGCCCTGTTGAGGCTTTCCTAACCAGGGCTCCACAAACAGTAAGGATTTGAGGGTTTGTTTGTTTGTTTTATTATATTACATTGCTAGCTCTCTGACTGGGCGATCTTAAAAGGGTTTTTTGTATATTTTTTAAAGCAAGGTTACTTTCTTTTTGGTGCTTTAGGGGAACTTTCCTTGAGCACAGTAGGTTGCTGAACTCCAGTAACCTCCTCAGGTTTAGAAACTGCTAACACCTAATCAGGAATTAGTGGGCCTGTTTCCTGAGTGCAGTTGAAGCCTGCATAAAAGGCTCCAGTGCCCTGCCCTGTTGAGGCTTTCCTAACCAGGGCTCCACAGATCAACAAACAGTAAGGATTTGAGGGTTTGTTTGTTTGTTTTATTATATTACATTGCTAGCTCTCTGACTGGGAGCTCTTAAAAGGGTTTTTTGTATATTTTTTAAAGCAAGGTTACTTTCTTTTTGGTGCTTTAGGGGAACTTTGCTTGAGCACAGTAGGTTGCTGAACTCCAGTAACCTCCTCAGGTTTAGAAACCGCTAAACACCTAATCAGGTGTTAGTTCCCTCCCTACCCACCCCGACTCCCACCCACCCCTAGTGAGCAGTCTTGCTTTATAGGGCACCTCCCCCTTTAACAAATCACAGAGAATTGGACAAGCACATTTTGAATATAATTAAAGAGATTTAACTGCTTTTTCTCTGAAAGGACAGCTGCGAAACCGGCTGGTACATGGTAGATCTCTCTCTTTTGCTTTAACAGATACCTAAGCTCCACGAACAGAACAATGGCTGGGAAAAATCGTATTGCTAAAGCTGTTGCCCCCGTTACAGCTTCTGCCTCGGTCCAGACAGAGGTCCTAATGCCAGTTGAAGGACCGGTTCCATGTGCAGAGTGCCTGCATGCTAAAACTATGAGGAAACAAGTGGAGGAACTTAGAGAGGAGGTGGCGAGGCTGAGGAGCATTCAAGACAGTGAGAAGTACTTTGATGAGATGCTTCTTGCAGCAACCAAGCTCTCCAGCACAGGAGAAGATGGGTGCCAACAGAATGTCGATGGTTGGACACAAGTCACCAGGGCCTGCAAAATCACCAATCCAACTTCTCCAGCCCTTGAAGAACCATTATGCAGCCCTGGAAGTGGAGGAGGTGAAAGCATCCCTGTAAAGGGAAGAACCAGAGTTCAAGTACCCCAAAGTTGCAGAATCAGTGACCAGAAGGAAACGAAGGGTAGTGGTGGTTGGAGACTCTCTTCTGAGGGGTACTGAGGCATCCATCTGCTGACCAGACTTGATGTCCAGAGAGGTATGCTGTCTGCCTGGTGCCAAAATCCAAGATGTTACGGAGAGTTTGCCGAGACTCATCAAGCCCACTGACTATTACCCAATGTTGCTAATCCATGATGGAACAAATGATACTGCCAGGTATACCTCGGAATGTATCAAAAGTGACTTCATGGCTCTGGGACAGAGGGTGAAGCAGTTAGGTGCACAGGTGGTGTTCTCTTCAATCCTCCCTGTTGAGGGTAAAGGCAAAAGCAGAGAGGCTCGCATCCTGGAGATGAATACATGGCTGCGTGGATGGTGTCATCGAGAGCGTTTTGGTTTCCTAGACCATGGGATGATGTTCCAAGGGTTACAGAGCAGAGATGGCATCCATCTGTCCAAGAAAGGTCAACGCATCTTCGGTAGTATACTGGCTAATCTACTGAAGAGGGCTTTAAACTAGATTCGTTGGGGATGGGTGAAGAAAGCCCCCAGGTAAGTGAAAGCCCCCAGGTAGGTGATACATTAAATACCTTTATGGAAATGGGTAATAGGGGTAACAAATGGAAAGCAGTGTGTATTAATGCCCGTAGCATGGGAAATAAGATCCCTGAAGTTGATTGGTGGGAGTGGCTGACTTGGATTTAGTGGCAGTTACAGAAACATGATTCACAGAAAACCATGACTGGGATGTAACTATACCTGGCTATACTTTATTCAGAAAGGACAGGGTAGGAAGAAGGGGAGGAGGAGTGGCACAATATGTAAAAAACTACTATTAAAGCTTTGGAATTACAGAGCTTAAAAGGGAGAGAGGAGGCATTGTGGGTTAAACAAGAAAGAGGGAAAGAGAAATCTATTTGCATTGGTGTGATATACAGACCTCCCTCACAAGAGGAAGAAGTGGACAGAGAGTTAATTGAAGACATACGCAGCATTGCTAGGAAAGGGGAAGTGCTACTGATAGGAGATTTCAATATGCCAGATGTTGATTGGCACATTCCTGCTGCAGTATCATCTAGAAGTAAGGAGATTGTGGATTCTCTACAGGGAGAACTATTCAGGCAATTGGTAACAGACCCCACACGTGAAGGGGCCATACTGGACTTGGTGCTTACCAATGGTGAAAGTGTTTCTGATGTTGTATCAGTATTAGGACTAGGGCTGTTAGAATCCATTCCAAGGTGAGGATCTTAGACTTTAGGAAGACTAACTTTGCGAAGATGGGCCAATACCTCAGGGAGTCGTTAGTGGGATGGGAACAGCTGGGGGATGTAGAAAAACAGTGGGCAAAACTGAAAGGGGGTATTTTAAGGGCAACCAACCTTTTTGTTAAAATGGTAAATAACGGCAAAAGGAAAAGGAGACCGCTATGGTTTTCGAAGGAAGTAGCTGAAAAAGTGAAGAAAAAGAGGGAGGCCTTCATGAAATACAAGAGATCACAGAGAGAGGAAGACAGGCATCTGTATTTGGGAAAACTTAGAGAAGCTAGCAAAGTAGTCAAGAAGGCAAAGATTCAAAAGGAGGAGGAAATATCCCCCCATTTTATTGCATTGGCTAAGACATTTTTCAGATATATTAGTGAGAAGAGGAAGGGCAAAAGTGGTATTGTCAGACTCAAGGGTACAGGGGGGGAATATGTAGAAGCTGATAAGGATAAAGCGGAATTGCTTAACAAATATTTTTGTTCTGTGTTCACAGATGAAGAACCAGGAGCAGGACCTCAGAAAACACCCACAAATAAGAACAGAAGCGAGGGACATCTTGAACAATTTTCAGAAGACTGTGTTTGTGAGAAACTAGCTCAACTTAAAGTAGACAAAGCAATGGGACCGGATGGGATACACTCTAGAATACTGAGGGAACTTGGGGACGTTCTAGCAACTCCACTGACTGACCTTTTCAATGCCTCGTTGGAGTCGGGAGTGGTGCCAAAGGACTGGAGAGAGGCTCATGTGGTCCCTTTACACAAAAGCGGAAGTAAGGATGTGGTTGAAAACTACAGGCCGGTTAGTTTAACTTTGGTGGTGAGTAAATTATTGGAAACGCTGCTGAAAGAGAAAATAGTGAGGTTTCTGGAGTCCAGCGGATTACAGGATCTGAGGCAGCATGGATTCACCAGAGGCAGGTCTTGTCAGACAAATCTGATTGATTTCTTTGACTGGGTGACCAGGGAGTTGGACCGAGGGAGAGCTCTAGATGTGGTGTATTTAGATTTCAGTAAAGCCTTTGACACTGTTCCTCACAGGTGACTTATAAACAAACTGAGCACCCTAGGGATGGACCCTAAAGCTACTGCTTGGGTTAGAAATTGGTTGGGTGGGAGGCGACAAAGATTACAAGTAAATGGAGCTCACTCTGAGGAGAAGGATGTTACCAGTGGTGTGCCCCAGGGATCTGTCCTTGGTCCGATTCTTTTTAACATCTTTGTTAGTGATATAGCGGAAGGGCTGTCGGGTAAGGTTTGCCTCTTTGCAGATGTTACCAAAATCTGCAATAGAGTAGACACCGAGGAAGGTGTAGATAACATGAGGAGGGATCTAGCTAAGTTTGAAGAATGGTCTAGAATTTGGCAGCTGGGATTTAATGTTAAAAAATGTAAGGTCATGCATTTGGGCTGCAGCAATCCAAGGGAGCAATACAGTATAGGAGGTGAAGTACTTTTGTCCACTAAAGAAGAGCGGGACCTAGGCGTGGTTGTGTCTGATGATCTTAAAGTAGCTAAAAAGGTAGAAAAGGTGACGGCAAAAGCTAGAAGGATGCTTGGGTGCATACGGAGAGGAATGGCTAGCAGAAAAAAGGAGGTGATAATGCCTCTGTATAAGTCTTTGGTGCAATCTCATTTGGAGTATGGTGTGCAATTCTGGAGACCGCACCTTCAAAAGGATGTGAACAGGATGGAGTCGGTGCAGAGGGTGGCTACTAAAATGATTAGTGGGCTTCATTATAAAGCATACGAGGACAGACTTAAGGATCTTAATATGTACACCTTAGAGGAAAGGCGGGATAGAGGTGATATGATTGAGATGTTTAAATACCTTCGTGGCATAAATGTTCAGGGAGAGAGCCTCTTTCAATTGAAAGCAAGTTCTGCTATGAGGGGACATGGGATGAGGGTGAAGGGAGATAGATTCAGGAGTGATATGCGGAAATATTTCTTTACAGAAAGAGTAGTGGATCCATGGAATAGTCTCCCAGTGGAGGTGGTAGAGATGAGGACAGTAACTGAATTCAAAAAAGCATGGGACCAACACAGAGGATCTCTAAAGGTAAAAAGTGGACTGTTGTAGTTGTTGTTATGGAAGGACAGACTAGATAGGCCATGTGGTCTTTTTCTGTCATCATGTTTCTATGTTTCTAGGAAACAAATTGCTGCCTGCAAACAGTTTTGTAGCAAGATGAAAGACAAATCTGCTGAATGGTGGGACAGGGTAATGTTCACAGATGAAAGTACATTTCAACAAGTATGTGGGAGTGGTTACAACTACGTCTGTCGACCAGCAGGTGAGAGATTAAATCTGAAGTACACGATCAAGACTGTTAAACATCCACCATCGGTCATGGTATGGGGTGGTATCTCGGCGAATGGACGATGTGGCCTGCACATTTTTGAGAAAGGTGAAAGAGTAAATGCTGCAAAATACATATTCGTGCTCAATAGTAAAGTTAAAATACACATGAATGTTTCTGGTACAACTATATTTCAGCAGGACTCGGCACCGTGTCACACTGCAAAAGCAGTCAAAAAATGGTTTGTGGACAAGATCGAACTGCTACCAAGTTGGCCATCAAACTCTCCAGATCTCAATGTAATTGAAAACTGTTGGAATCTTATGAAGAAAAAGGTGCACACCGTCCAACTTCAGAAGCAGATTTAAAGGACATACTCAAGCATGTATGGGTCAACTAAATCACTCCAGCATACTGTAAAACGCTAGTTAACAGTATGCCTACAAGAATCCAGGCTGTGCTGAAAAATCATGGACACCCTATCAAATACTGACACATATATTGTTTCCTGAATAAAATTTTGAAAATGACATATATATCTTTGGTTCTTAAAGCTTTTGACCATAAAAGTGACAATACTACATACTTTTCTAATAAAATTCTGATATTTTGGACGCTGCCTTACTTTTTTGGCCACTATTGTACATTGGAGGTGGGCAGAAACAGCAGTTAGTGAAAGAAAGGTACTGTGATGCAGCACCAGTTTGTATTGGTAAGCACTGTGTCATGGTTTGGGAGCCATTGCCACTGCTGCAGGCTTTAGAGTGGGGTGACAGAGGTGACAATGGGCGTTCCTGCAGGGCCAGCACTCTAGGCAACCACCTAGTTTGCTGTGCAGCGCTGCATGCGTGGCGCTTTACAAGTGATGAATAGTAGTAGTAGTAATGTTAGCACCTGCCCAGTATGAAGGGGAGGAAGAGAAAAAGACAGGTGGCGTGAAGAAACAAAGTGGAAATGCAATCCTGCAAAAGAACTTGGGAGTAAAATAACAAGAGGAAATATAAAACCAGACCAAGACCAACCAATTTTGAAAAATGAAACAATCAGACAGCAAAAGGAACAAAACAATTTATTGTCTGTTTTTAGAGATTTCTTTGGTATTTTACTGCTCACCAAGTCTGTTTTTTGGGTTTTCCATTTCACTTTGAGACCAATTCCATAACATGCATGTCCAGACCGTGGGCCCGATTTCACCCTGATTCCACAGCTGCGGGTATAGATGCGCCTGCCATTCTGAAATCGGGGACATAGACATTTCTGGCGTGGCACTAGCAAACCACTATGGAGAAACATGGGCCCTGCTGTTAAGATGACACGGGTTACACAGCAAACGATTTGGACGTGCCCGCGCTCACCCTATTCTGAAAAGATGGACGTTTCCAATCCTGCCTGTCTTCGCCATAGACTCGTGGATGTCTCAGACAGCCATGACTCCTCTGCTAAAATGTGCATCTCTGAAGCTGCTCCTCTCACTGACAGTGTTGTGCTGATGCAAACTACACATAAATACTGAAGATACATAAATGTTGATGCAAACTAGACTAAATATCTGGTCTGTTGAATGCCCAGAACAGTGCAAGGTAATCTCAGTACACTCAAAGATATAATAACAGCAAGTAGAAAGTGATATGTTTGTCATGACATACCTTGCATCAAAACATACATGGCCATAGAAGAAATCCACAGTTATTCTTTCATTGGTCATCTCTAAAATCAGTCTTTACAGTGCTAAGTGTGGACCTTTACCAATGTTACATAAAATAGTGCTTTTGGGCATGTTTCAGTGCTGTTTGCATTGTTGAATGCTCTTATTCAGAGAATCTCTTATTGAAAGGGATGTGTTTTGACATTTTGCTATGGTTAACCTTTTGTGATTTTTCCTGCCCCATCACACTGACACCTGGTGATGCTGTGGTCATCCTTATGGTCCAGGTACTGGCCAGGCATTCATGCCCCCCCCCCCCTGAATGGCAGATGAGCACACCAGATCCTCCTGTGCAACCCTCAAATCACACGCACACTCTTTGAGTCACGAAAAACCTAAATCTGCCAAAAACCTATAAATAACACCTGGTATAATAGAATAGCATGGAGTCCCAGGACTAAAAAATATGACCTCCATTTCTCACCCAAACAAGAATCCTTTCCATACTCACTCACATACTATTCCTACATCAGCAGTCCCACTTTTCAGGACACAGGAATTGTTAGGGCCCCCTAGGATTAACTACTTTAGCACAAACAGCAAATGTCAGCATGGCCAGAATATCACTATTGCTCTTCTTAATATTTCTTTCAGGGGGATTAATAATGCCTCTTTAGCTTAAAAGAGTGTCGCACCTTTGATTTCTGTTCTTTATATATGCATCTTGTGGTGTTTTTTCCATACTGCAGTCCACCTTTTCAGAATAGACTAGTCACCACCTTTATACAATCGCAGCAGAATATTTTCTAAGTACTGGCCTTATTCCATGTCTCTGGCAGGTATAACGGGCACATTTGCGGGGACCTCCCAAAACGTACATGGGCCTTTCCTGAATATGCTTTATACGTCTTTGCAGCAAACCATACCCCCATTCCATCCCACCCAGGCACGTTCTGTGATCCTCATGTTAGTGAGATAAATGTCCACGGGTGCTATGTACCGAAATACATTCATAGACATTTTCGGGAAATAAACATCCCCAGTGCATGTACAAAGTCTTATTCGCTTTCTAGAATGACCTCCTTTTAGTCTGGTATATTTGTTTCTAATTTATAGTTTTTTAATACTTTAGTAAGTGATGGTCTTCGGTTTCTATGTATAACCTAGTCAAGGGATCTGTAGCAGTTCAAACTTGTTCTTTTTTCCCAGATGGAGGTGTATTAGTGTTTTAGAACATTTGCAGTGCTGACTATTCATAGGTAGGATTGGTGCAGTTGTTTGTATGATATGGTAAGCTTCTCAGTTTACATTTACAAGGTTTTATGTTAGTCACACAGTGTCTGGCAGTACAGGGAATTTGTTGCTGTTACTGATATGACACCAGAATTGTACATGTTGAATTGTACACTGAAACATTCAACTTCTCCTCTACACCCATTGTTGGGGGGGGGGGGGGGAGTTTTATTGGCTGTTCTTGGAATTTCCATATGAATTAATAACTATATTCTATTGAACTGATATTCAAAGGCTATTATGTGTTCACTGGCAAATGTATAATTAGCCTATGCATGTTCAAAAAAATATTCAGATATTACCAGGCTGTTTCAGTCACTTAGTAGTCACATATTATTGGTCCATTTATGGAGTAGGTTATGGGAGAATTGAGGGCAGACCAAAAAATAGCAATATTCAGTTGTTGTCTGGATAAATTATTTGTAGTTTAGGCCTGGCAAATAGATAGTGCTGGTATAGTTAGCACATTTTCAGTATATTCAGCGTTGCTACCTATACAGATGCTGCCACTGAATATATTAATTAAGTGCTGGTGTCAGTATTTAACTTAAGCTGGTGACTGTTCTAGCTGAAAATGCACTCCTGTCTGCGCAGCTTATACGACCCAAAGATGGGGATACAAACGCAAAAGATGGCTCAAGGCACCACAACCTCTTCAGCAGACCCTGGTTAACGCACCTTTCAGAACAATGGATCTTAAAAAAAATGTTTTATTTATTTAACTGGCTTTCTATAACGCCTTATCCTTCCATCAAAGCAGTTTACATTAAACAAGATTCTTACAGTAAAACGAGGTCAGATAACACAGTAAATTAACTCATATTATTAACAAAGATAAACAAGAACATGGCAGTCATTAGAATTGTAATGTTATATTTCTAGAATTATATAAATTTTTGATTGCCTTTTTCAGCACCTGTTGTTTTAATTGTAAACCGCTATGATTACCTGAAATAGAGGTATATAAAAACACACAAATAAATAAACTTATTAACAGTAAAAGGGGCAGACATAAGGGTATTAAGGTATTAAACCTCAGCTTGGAGGGGGCCTGATATGTGGGCTGCATTAGTAGGGGTATGGGATAATATATTTACTTATGTGATATGTCCAAAATGTTCAGTGTATAGGTGTGTCTTTAGCTTTTCATGGAAGTCCTTGATGTCAGTTGTGGTTCTAATATCTAACCGGGTAAGGCGGACCGATGCCTCGCCCGAGTCCTTGCCCCTTTCCCCCCCCCCCCCCAGCTCCCCAATACACCACCTCCCACACAACAGACTATCACACATTCTTGGATCAAAACTGGTCGCAGCTTTATTCTTGAACAATTAACCAATTAGAAATACAACAACAGAACTTACCCCGCCCCCCCCCAGCAGCCCGAGCCATCACCTGCCGTATTATTAGCAAGGTGACGTCACGGCTGCCTCCCTCGGGTACAAGTCCCGACTAATTTGCTTCTCCCTCCCTCATCCGGCTTCGCCATGTTATTAGCAAAAGCCTGAGGGATTGTCCGGGTCGGGGGTACCCCACCCCCGCCCGACGGCTTGCATCCGGCTCCGGACCCCGGAAACCGCCGGGATCCCGCCCCCCCCGCCCCCGGCAACACCCCCCAACCGGAAAAGCAATCCCCCGGCCGCGAGGGTGGGTGGGTGGGCGTCCGGCGTCCCGGAATCCGGCGAAAGAGGCCGGAGCCACGCCGCACCTCCACCCTTAACCCCCCCCGCGACTGCCCGCTCTCCCTCCCATTGGCTCCCGCGCCATAACAACTCGCGGGGCCAATGGGAGTGCTTCCTGACCCCCCCCCCCCGCTACGGCACGCTCTGACGGGGCAACGCATGGCCGCCCCCCCGGTTAGTGCCGGCCCCGGGCACATGGCTCCGCGGCCTTGCTATAACCGGGTAAGGCGGACCGATGCCTCGCCCGAGTCCTTGCCCCTTTTCCCCCCCCCCCCAGCTCCCCAATACACCACCTCCCACACAACAGACTATCACACATTCTTGGATCAAAACTGGTCACAGCTTTATTCTTGAACAATTAACCAATTAGAAATACAACAACAGAACTTACCCCCCCCCCCCCAGCAGCCCGAGCCATCACCTGCCGTATTATTAGCAAGGTGACGTCACGGCTGCCTCCCTCGGGTACAAGTCCCGACTAATTTGCTTCTCCCTCCCTCATCCGGCTTCGCCATGTTATTAGCAAAAGCCTGAGGGATTGTCCGGGTCGGGGGTACCCCACCCCCGCCCTACTGCTTGCATCCGGCTCCGGACCCCGGAAACCTCCGGGATCCCGCCACCGGCTCAGACCGCCTTGGATCTGAGCCGCCCCCAAGAGGAAAAGCTGCGACCAGTTCCCCCCCCATTCAACATACCTTCCAGGGCCTCCTGCCAATCGTTGAGGAGCAAATCCATCCCAACCGGGGATAGATGTACTCCGTCCGCACGAAATAGGCCAGCACAGTCCACATCCACCCAAGGATGCAAAACTTGTCGCCCCCCATGCTCTTCCACCCATCGGCCAATTTGCCGATTAATCTTGGCTAACCCCCTGGACCAACGCCGCTGTGCTCGGCAAGCAGGCCTGGAAATAATGTCTGACCAAACCACCACAATACCCGGGAACATGGCCCCCACCACCCCCAAGTCCTTGATAACAGCCCGGATCAACTGCCGGCAAGTCCAGGAACTCAGGTCATTGCCTCCAAGATGAATTAACAATATATCCGGTGGCATCCGAAGCAGGCCTTCATGGTGACGTAGCAAGGGTAAGAGCTGAAACCACCGCAACCCGCGTTCACCCAGCCATGACACGGTCACCCGAGAAACATCCACTCCAAGATTCACGCCCACCGGTCGTGTTGCTGCTCGCCGACCAGCCCAGTACACAAATGAGTGGCCGATCACCCAACAGCGACACCCTCCTGCTGCTCTACCTGCAAAAGAAATAAAGAGAGTTAGTCCCCCCCCCCCCATCTTACAGCCGCACATACCCGCGGAAGGCCTGGGACCTCCACCGGCCAATCCGCTGGATAGCAGCTTCTGATAACCCTTCCGCTGCCGCACTGGTGGCTGCACCAATCCGGAAGGAGTGAGGGGCGTACCGACGCGGGTCCACCCCTACTCGCTGAAGCGAGCTCCGCAACAACACCGCCGTAAACTGAAAACGGGTAAGTACCCGTGCATCCTCATGCACAAAGAGACCCCCTTTCCCAACCGGCCTCACTCGCAAGTACTGCGATAACAAGGTAAACGGACATGTGGGAGAGCCCGGCACCGCTCGTAGTACTACGCAGGCCCCCTTTCCCCTCTGATCCGTCTTGGATCGCGCCAACCGTATGCGAACCCATCCCTCCCCCATTGAAACATGCTGCACTTGCAATCCGCCGCCCTTGCCGCGGCGACCCGAGTCCGCCACCAATTCCCCCACCCTGAAGGCACCAAAAAAGGCCACGGAAAACACCGCCCGGAAAAGCAGGCCTTCATACCCAGACGTGACCACCTGAGACAACACGCCGCATAACCGACCTAACAGGTCATGAGTTATCGGCTGCCGGGCATCCCCCGCAGAGGGACAGGACCGCTCCCATCCCTGTAAAAGCCTGCGAGTCAAAAAGCCCCCCCCCCCCGGGACTCCCCAGCCTACCGCCTGCATAAAAAACGAAAAACCCGCTAAGTTGCGCCGCACGGTGGACCTCGCGAGACCCGCCTCTTTGGCAGCCCAAACATACTGACCAAGAAGGAATTCTGAAACGGGCCCCGGACTCCATCCCTGTTCCTGCAAGAAGGTCACCACGCTGCTGCAGCCCCTCTGATACGCCTCCCAGGTTGCTGCCGATACGGACTTCCTCAGCAAGTTGATGATGCCCCCAGGCCAATCCGCCATAGGTGCTCTGGGATCACAGCCCCGTCCTCCTCCGCTTCTGGCGCCAATGCCCGAAAACGCTCCCACTTAAAACGGGAAAGAGCATCAGCAATGACGTTAGTATGCCCTGGAATGTGACGCGCTCTGAGTACCACATTCAGGCGCAAACAAGCTAACACAACCTGTCGCAGCAAATCGGCTACCGGTCTACACCTGGGGGCATAATTATTAAGCACACTGACCACTGCTGCATTGTCACACCACCAGAGGACCTGGCGATTCCGTACCCGATCCGGCCACAAAGACAACACCACCAGAATCGGGAATAACTCGAGAAAGGTGATATTCGTGGTGAGACCGGCCTCGTGCCACGTCTGCGGCCATTCTGCAGCACACCAGGCGCCCCCAAAGTATACCCCCAAACCTGACCCACCCGCTGCATCCGTATATAACTGCAAAGCCGCACTGGAGATCGCAGCTTCCCGCAGCACCGTGACGCCGTTGAAACCGCTCAAAAACTCATCCCAGACTCCCAAGTCCTCCCGCATGCTACGAGACACCCTGATCCGATGATGCGGCTTGCGCACCCCCGCCGTCGCCGATGCCAACCGCCGCAAGAAGACCCTGCCCATGGGAATCACCCTACAAGCAAAATTCAGGGACCCAATAAGGGACTGCATCTCGTGCAACGTCATCTTCGAGGAGGCCAACACGTTAGCTACCAGTATGCGCAGTCGAGTCACCTTATTGCCGGGCAGACGGGCCACCATTAACTCAGAATCGAGCTCAATCCCTAGAACGGTAATACGCGTCGCAGGCCCTTCCGTCTTTCCAGCCGCCAACGGCACACCCAACTCTCGCGCCAGCTGACTGAAACCTTCCAACAAAACGCGACACTGTGCCGACTCAGCCGTCCCCACGAAAAAGAAATCGTCCAAATAGTGGACAAGCTGGCTACAACCCATCCGCTCCACGATAGCCCAGTGCAAGAAGGAACTAAACCTCTCGAAATAAGCACAGGATATCGCGCAACCCATGGGCATACACTTATCAAAATAAAAACGCCCTTCAAAGTGAAATCCCAGCAATGGAAACGCCGTCGGGTGCACCGGTAATAACCGGAAAGCAGACTCTATATCAGCCTTCGCCATATAGCACCCCGCGCCACATAGTTTGACTAATGCCACGGCCTCATCAAAGGATGCGTACCGCACAGCACACAAGTCCCGCGGAATATGGTCGTTAACAGACGCGCCCACTGGGGAGGACAGATTATGGATCAGGCGATACTTACCCGGCTCTTTCTTCGGAATTATACCCAAAGGGGAGACCACAAAGCCCACAAACGGCGGCTCCAGGAAGGGTCCAGCGACCCGCCCCAATCGCAGCTCCCCGGCTAATTTAGTCCGCACAATATCCGCTAGCCGTCTCAGCGAGGACGAATTTGGAGCCTTCCCCTTCTCTACCTTGCCCACCACCGGTATGTGAAACCCGCATCTGAACCCCTTTTCCAACACTAAACTGTCGTGCTTCTTGGGATAACGACGCAACCAAGGCAGCAACGCAAGTGACCTGATAGGGGTGGGGGCTATGCCCTCCAAATCCCTATTGCTTGGACAGGGAGGGAGTGGTGCTGGTCGCGCCCTTCCGCACGCACTTAAGGGCCGAATGTCCTCCGCCACAGACAGAACAAGCGTGCCGGAATTTACAATCCGGAAAGGGGCATGAGGACTTATTGAATCGCCAACAGACATCCCCAAAGCCTCCCCCCCCAACGACTCTCTGTCCTGCCGCAGGCACGCTCCCACGAAAGGGCTTCCCCACGACCGCTGACGCCGCAACCGGCCCCCCTTTCGACCCACCAACCCCCCAACATTCTGCCGAACCGCCATCTGTGTCAGCCACAGATTGATGTCCTGAGTCCCCCAGGACAACCCCTGATTCTCTTCCATCTTATCGCGAAATCGCTCATCATAGTTGAGCCAAGCCCAACCGTCGTGCATCTGCGACGCTTCCAAAATGGAGTCCGCGTAAGCCAACAACATTCCGTACTGCTCTGGGTGCATCTGCCCCCACACACTAGCTAAACGAAGGAAGGCGCGCGTCCAATTCACCACATTCCGCCCACTCTCCGCACACGCCCTGCCTTCTCATCCGCCTTCCTCTTCTTCCTGCTATCCCCCGACCTCTTCCGTCCCTCCAATAACCTGAAAATGTCTATATATCTGCGTTTATGAATCTTCCGTCTCAACCTCCGAGGCACGCCCTCCCACAACTCCGAGAATGCCGCTACAGTGGGTTGTGCTACACTTATGGGGGGCCCTACCGCCCCCGCTCCGCGGAGTGCCGAGGTACCGCCCCTCTCTGAGTCCGAACTGGTGGACGATAGGGAAGACGACGAAGACGATGATTCCGATCGACGACGCCCACGACACGAATGCCGCCGCTTCCGGCTGCGTTTTTTCTTGCTCTTGCCACCAACACCCGTACCCTCCACCACCCCCGCAGTCTGAGCTACCTCCAACTCACCTGGTGTGCCCTCGATCTCGCCAGAATCCACCGGTCGCTCCATCGCGGACTGTGCCGCTGGCGCTCCCGCTCCAGCCGGTCGCCGCAGACCTCGACTTGCCTCCGGGCCATCCACTTGCTGAGCTGCACCCATCCACGGACCCCCCGCACACTGCCAAGCTTGGTGACCCTGTGGGGAGAAGAAAGAAAAAGGCGAAGGGACACCAGCCAGCGCCCCAGGAGCATGCCACGCCCCTAGCCAATCCGCACGGGAGGAGCCCTGTCCCCCGCCTTGCCAATGCTCCCACATGGCCGGCGACCCCGTGCCCATGGCCCCCTGCCACCCATATGGGCTAGGTAATCCCCCACCCTCCCCACGTCCGAACCAAACCCCTTGCCCTCCCCCGGGAATTGTCATAGGGCCCAAGCTCTCAGCGACAGCCAGCCGTTCATTTCGGGAATCAACCCCGCCCCTTTCCCGACCCCCCGGGGCACCCAGTGGGGACAGACCGCCACTCTGCAGGTCCGCAGCCGGCACCGGCCGAGGGTCTTCCCGAGGGTCTTCCCGAGGCTCCTGGGTCTGCTCTCCCCCCACCCCACCGGCCCTCTGCTCCCCTATGCCCGCCTGGGGCCCACCACTCCCCCTCCCCCGCCTCACCGAGCCACGTGCGGAGGCCCTAGCACGTCCCCTCCCCCCACGTGCTGGAGAGCCCTGAGCACTAACCCCAGACACCCGGGCAACGCCACTGCCCTGCTCCACTACAGGATCAGTTCCCAGCCGCTCACCGTTCCCCCCAGCCCCCTTCTTTTTCTGATTAAGGGAACCCCTCTTACGGGCAGCACCCCGCCGTGAGCCTCCCATTGAAAGGCCACAGCTGGTAGGGCGGTATCGTACTTTTTAAGCACTGCCTAGATATGCCCCAGCTCCACCCCTGGGTATCAAGTATGAGGGGGAAGAAGAAGGCAAGGAGAACCGCGAGTAAAATGCAGCCAAAATTTAAATTACTTTGCTCTCCCTTCTCCTTTGCAGCACCGGAGGAGACCACACACCCAGCCCCTTGTAACCTCCGCGGACCTTCTAGCCCTCCCCCACAACGGCACCGCACTGCTCGCACCCTAATCAGCGCAGCAGACTCCAACCGGCCACCCGTACCTTTTTTTTTTTTTTTTAAATTTTATTTTATTTTTTATTTGTTTTGCGCTCCTCACCCGATGCCGCTGCTCGCCACCACGTTGCAGAGTCCTCTCCGGCCTACACGCGGTCCGCAGCTCTCGTGCACCCGTCCGTCCGGCGTCCCGGAATCCGGCGAAAGAGGCCGGAGCCACGCCGCACCTCCACCCTTAACCCCCCCGCGACTGCCCGCTCTCCCTCCCATTGGCTCCCGCGCCACAACAACTCGCGGGGCCAATGGGAGTGCTTCCTGACCCCCCCCCCCCGCTACGGCACGCTCTGACGGGGCAACGCATGGCCGCCCCCCCGGTTAGTGCCGGCCCCGGGCACATGGCTCCGCGGCCTTGCTATTCTGGGAGAGAATTCCATAATGCTGGGGCAAAGAGGGAAAGTGCCCTTTTCGATGTGGTCATGCTTTTCTTGTTGATTCTCCTAGGCTGTGTGCTGGTGTCTCAAGCAATTAGTTCCTGTAGGACATCCGCAGAGGAGTGGTGTATGATTTTAAAGATTATGAGCACTGTCTTGAACTTCAACTGTAAAGGGTCCCCGTAAAATTGATTAACAAATTCCACTGTTTTATGTCGTTTTTAATAGTATTTATCTTACAACCATTAACTTTAGTTAATGTTCTGCAAATTCCAAATTAAACATGAATAATTTGTTTTGTTAAAAGTGTTTGTTTAGTTCTTTATGATGGTTACACCAACAACAGTCTGTCCAATTCATTTCTTTGCCCAGAACTAAAATAACAAAGAACAGATATTTTTTTTTAAAAAGTAGACTCTGCAATTCCTTAAATTAAAGTGGTTGAGGAAAGGAAAAGAAGAGTGTGGAACTAAAAAATTGTTTAAAGTAGAAGCCAGTCCAAACAATGGAAAATTCCACAAACTATCTTGTTAAATTGTCAGAGAGATAGACTAAGCTGCTTTACCAGAATGTTAATGTTTATATAAAACACAAGTATAAAATCTATATTACAGTTACTTTGCAACCTTGGATTTTAAACAGTATATAGAAAAGATAACACAGAGAAGTATATAGTAAATATTAGCTACAAAGGGACATTAAAACAAGTTGTAAAGTGCACACTTATGTGTGACATGTCTGTGTGGGGTAACTGAAGTGCATTGGGGAAGGGTGGCAGGTGGTGTGTTGATGTACGAATATATGTGATAGGGATGTGCATTTTGGACATTCATTTGGATGCCTAAAAATTAAAAGTGCATACAAATAGCTTATAATGACAAATTGTTTATTATTGTTGTTTACTTGATCGCCTCTCACTAGTCACCTCATCAAGGCAACTTATATAGTCTATAAAACTGGAAAAGTCTAAAAAATTAACATGCATATGATTGATGTGCAAAAAAGCTGTAGCATGTATAGAAGGCATGCAATTAAGATAAATATGCACAAAACACAAAAATCCACACTAACATTGCTAAAATGGAGACTAACCAAACTGTTTTGGCCCTGCACCTCCCTAATATGTGGGGTGTGTATATATGTGGTTTGTTGTGTATATTTGTGTCTATGGGGAGAGTATAAGTGTGTATTGTTGGGATATTTTGGCTTAGGGATAGTTCTGCCCAGATCTGCTTCATATACCTTCTATGTTTACACTCCTGCTGGCCTGCAACGTACACAAGCATCCTGTTTATGGCACAGAAGACAGCATGTGGGCTACAAGAGAAAGTATATGTTATGAGGCCTGCTACAGTATGGCCCATGTTTTGTGCAGAAGTGTTCAGAATATGGGCCTACTACGAAAATACAGGCCAAGCTAAAACTAATTAGCAGAAATACTTTCAGCCTTGAAGATTATGTTTAGTGCCAAGAAATGGAAGAACACAGGCCGGACACAGGAAGGCAGAGAATGAAATGCCTGACAGCACCAGATAAGCGAGGACCTTGAAGAAAAGCAATTGCTGGCCCAAATAATCATGGGGAGGGTCCCAAGGAGAAACTTTGCAGACTTTGCAGAAAGCTGCATGTACTCCATAGAAAAAACCTTGCATATGACATCAGAAGCTATGCAGTACTTTCTAGAACTTTGTGACAAAGATGTATATAAGGAGGCAGCTCTCTAGCTCGGGGGTGACTTTCTCTCTCACCACTGAGGGGTAGGGAGAACTTCACCTGCTCTCAGGTCCCTCAAACACTTGTATATTTGTGCTTACAGCTTTGCTGCTTGTACCAAATAAAGAGTTTTTGCTGACAGGTGACTGTGATCTGAGTTCTTTTTGTTTTGGTTTTCTCCTGGTGTACGGGTCCCATGTGCCCAGGCAATCTTGGTGATTATTAGGGATGCTTTGTAGGTAAGAACCTGCCTACAGTATGTGCAGAGTGTATGGTGAGTGTGGGTTGGGGTCAGAGAGGGCTTTGTGGCGTGTCTTCATATGGGGAGTCTATATTGGTGGGAGTGTGAAGGGTGTCTGTATCTCTGGGGTATATGTGTGGGGGAGTACATACGAATGTGTGTGTGTTTATCTGTAGGGTTTGTATGTGGGGAAGGTATGGGATGACAGAGGGGAAGGTTCAGGGTATGTGTGAGTTCAGGAGGAAGATGGTATGATTGACATACCCTTTCCCTATCCACACCCCATATTCTCTCCCCCACCGCAGGTTTTCTATCCTTTTCCCCATTACCCTCCTCTCTTCTCTGTATCCTTCCTTTTTTTCTTTCCTAGATTCTCCTCTCCTATTTCTTTCCCCATCCAAACTACCACCCACTCTGTGGGCTGCTGTCTCAACATAAGATATGCCATACTTTTATCTTTATTTGGTTCTTGATATACCGCTTTAGAGCAAAACATCAAAGCGGTTTACAATACATTAAAAGCAAACTGCCGGAAAAGGAAAAGAATGTCAAAGTTAAGTCAGGAGAAATGAAAATAGAGGAAGAAGAGAGAAAGCAAAGTGAAAAGGACAGAAAAGGTAGAGAGACGGGATTCCTCAGCTGGGTGCAGGAGGGACAGGGACATCAAAAACAGAGTCAGATCAAGGGTCCATCAAGCCCAGCATCCTGTTTCCAATCCAGATCACAAGTAACTTTCCAAAAGGTATACAGATTCCATGCTACTGGCTCCAAGGGTAAGCAGTGGATTTGCTGGTCCTCTTTAATAATAGTTTATCGATTTTCCTTCCAGGAATTTGTCAAAATTTCTTTTAAATTCGGCTATGCTAATAGCTTTTGCTACATCCTCTGGTAACAAATTCCAGTGGTTCATTATGCGTTGAGTGAAAAAATATTTTCTACAATTAATCTTAAATGTGCTATATTGTAGCTTCATTGTGTGGCCCCTAGTCTTTCTACTTTTTGAAGGAGTAAACAACAAATTTACATTTACCCATTCTACTCCATTCATTATCTTATAGACCTATTATCATATCTCCCCTCAGCTGTCTCTCTTCTCTAACCCTAACCTAAGAGCCCTAACCTTTTAAGCCTTTCCTCAATGGAATATTCTATTTATTTATTTAACTGTATTTATATCCCGCTTTTCACCAGGTCAAATCTATCCCCTTTACAATTTTTATCGCTCTTCTCTGTACCTTTTCGAATTCTGCTATATCCTTTTTAAGCTATGGTGACCAGAATTGCGCAATATTCAAGGTGTGGTTGCACCATGGAGTGATATAGAGGCATTATAATATCCTTTGTTTTCTTCTCCATTCTTTTCTTTATGATTCCCAGCATTCTATTTGTTTTCTTGGCCACCACTACACACTGGGCAGAGGGTTTCAACATATCATCCATGACGCCGCCTAAATCCTTTTCCTGGGTGGTGATTCCTAATGTGGAACCTTGCATCGTGTAACTGTGGTTTGGGTTGTTCTTCCCTAAGGGGGTTATTCCGAACCATGAATAGTGGGGATGGACATCCCAACGTGCGTCTATTCATGCAGCTGCAGGCCTCCGAATAACTTCCCTGCCGGTTGTGCGGGGAAGTTAGTCGGGGGTGGGGAAGAGATGGAGAGTGGGCGGTTGCTGGCCCTGGACATACTGGTCCAATTCCAATGTCGGTCCTGTTATGTCCAGGGCCGGTGAAATGTACGGGGAAGTTATTCCACCCCTGGGGTGGTATAACTTCCCTGGACATTTTTTTTCATGGCATCAGGGTGCGGAAGGGGCTGGGGGGAACAAAGTTAATCCCCCGCAGCCCGACACTGACCTTAGGAGGCTGGATCGGGCTGCAGGGAATTAACTTTGTGGAAAGCGGC
Source organism: Ichthyophis bannanicus (assembly GCA_033557465.1). Classification (NCBI taxonomy): domain Eukaryota; kingdom Metazoa; phylum Chordata; class Amphibia; order Gymnophiona; family Ichthyophiidae; genus Ichthyophis; species Ichthyophis bannanicus. Next base: position 1,385,501,147 of record CM066032.1, on the reverse strand, counting down.
CGGCATCACGGCTTTTAAATGGAGCCACAGTGCCATGGCAACAGGATACCATGGCTCCATTTAAAAGCCCTGGCTGAGTTAGCTAGGCTTGCGCTGTATGTGCAGGCGGGACTGAATCACAGTCCCAGCCTACACATACAGTGCTGTTTGTGATTCTGATCCTGCGGGGTTAGACATGTCACACAAGATCAGAATCACAATCTCCTTTGTGTGTCCGGGTCAGCCCAGACATACAAAGGAGATCTACTTCTTGAATGGAATCAGGCCATAAGTGCATAACTTTGCTCTTGTCCACATTAAATATCATCTGCCATTTGGATGCACAGTCTCCCAATATATCAAGGTCCTCTTGCAATTTTTTTACAATCCTCTTGTGTTTTAACAATTTTGAATAATTTGGCATCATTTGCAAATTTGATCACCTCACTCGTTATTTGCATTTCCAGGTCATTTATAAATATATTAAGAAGCAGTGGGCCCACCCTTCCTGTTTTTGCCATGCTTATGGCTAGCAGACTGCCCACTGCAGGGATCCCATCCCCATTCGCAGAATAGAAGCCGCAATCGCAGCAAAGATCTTCCTGTTTTGCCTGCGGGGATCTCCTTTTTCTGTCCATAGGGGATGGGATCCCTGTGGGCTGCCCACCATGCTGCAATTTTTGATGGGGCCAGAGGTCCAGTCCATGTGGTCCACCTCTTTCTGATGCCCATGGTATAGGGGGAATGCTATTTTGTTGGTTTCTCTTGATGTTTTGGCAGCCTTTGACATGGCAGAGCATGATGTTCTCCAGGCTCATCTATCTGAAGCAGGGATTGTTGGGCCTCTATTTGAAAGGTTTCAGTTGTCCCTATGTGGAAGGCAGGCAGGCACAGCTCCCCCAAGTCCTGTGTTGTCTGTTCCAGAACTGCCGGAAGCTTCTAAAATTCCAAGGAATAGGAAATGTTACTTTCTTAGAAAGGGGCAGGGGAGATCAGACCCTAAAAGCTAAGAGTATTAGGAACTGGTGGAGGCAGCCATAAGGTTTAGCTGTGGGTAACCCCTCCCCCCCCAGCCATGAGGTTCTTACATAAGTGATCAGCTTGCTAAGAGGAGACAAAGATTTCAGCAGGCACCCTTTCCCCCACTCCAGGTCTGAGCACAATATCCCCTTGCCTAGAAATCAGCAGACCAGAGCACACCGGTTTGGACAGGTCACCCAGGTACCTTCCCCAGGGGCTGCTGATTGGTGGACAGAAAATACCTGAGACAAATGGGATTGTAGAATGAGTTTGAAAATGAACAGTATATAAGACAGTGTGGGACGTCCCTCGAGGCTCAGATTTTTTTTGTGGAGACTGCCGGCTCTCTCTGTCTGAGCCTGTGCGCACATTAAAAGATCCTGTTTGCATTCCAGCCTGTCTGTGAGTTTCTTTCTGTGGGTGAGTGAGAGAATTAGAGCTTTTTCACAGCATTTGCTGTAACATTTTGGCGACCCAGATGGGACGATATTAAATGAAATAAAAGCCTCTCCCATCACACCCACGGTGGGAAGACTACTGCTCTTGCAGCATCGGGCCTCCACCAGTCAGGGACCGGCCCCTCCAGGTGATTAACGGTCCTCGGCGCCCCGGGCCACTTTGTGCTCCGGAAGGACACCTTGATTTGTCTGGTCAGTCGGTCCCTGCGGCTGACCCCCCGATTGAAAACCATATGGATAGACTGGCATCGAAACTCTCTCTGATCAGAGGTCTGGTGAGTACTGCCTTACTGTTTGGGTAGTTCTGTATTTCTGTATCTGGAAATCCTGGTAAATCTGGTAAATTCTGTGAACCTATAGCTGCATGATCACCCGCAATGAGCAGTCCGAGTAAGGGTCCTAGAGGCCCTGAAACCATTGCTCGTCCAGTCTGTGTTGGGTATCTGGTAAATCTGGTAGGAATAGGGGGGGGGGGGTAGGAATAGGAGGGGGGGCGCGCTTGCGAGCGCCGGTAAATGACTGCAGTATAAATTCAACTCTGCCACCTCGGGTCCCTTAAAAAGTATTTAAAGCGCTGCCAAAGCTATTCAAAAGGCCTAAAATATTAGCACTTAACTCCCTTAAGTGTGCCTTTCAAGTTGTTTATTAATAATTGCGCTGATCGCAATTCTCCGATGATCGGGGCGATTTATTTAGAGCCTACACACGCTGTCCTTAATGAAGCATGCTGGGGGCTTCTTTTGTGTTGCCATGTGCTTCTAGTGTTGGGGGTTTCTTTTGTGCTAGTGATCCTGGAGCTCCATCTAGTGGACATTAGAAAAATAGCTAGCTATATTTCTCATATTACTATTATCCTCATGGTAAAAGTTAAATCCTATGCTACAGCTAGAGAGTGTGTGTGTAATGTGTATTTGTAACAGCTGCTACTGAAGAAAGAGAGTGTATGAGTACTTGCTGCTGAGACGTCTCTGTTTTCTGTTTTCCCTCTTTCTTTTTCCCTTTGTGGTCCTGTGTGTTTTGTGCAACCAAACTCTGCCTGTTACCTGGATTATATTGTATATTGTATTCCCAGAAGTGAGATTAGAAAATTTACACTGAACATTGCATTCCTTGAATTGAGATTAGAAGATTTACACTGTAAATTGTGATTAGAGCATGGGGTCCGGAGGCTAAATTGTAGTGAAGGAGCATCCGGACCAGTTTCCCTATATAGATTCATGACTGGCCCATATAGTTAATGTGCTGTTATGTAGAAACTGTTAGAGTGTCTCTGTGTTTGTTAGAGTGTCTCTGTGTTTAGTTGTGACATTAGGTCTTTATATTTCAGGATTGATTTTGATACTCTTTCAGTAAAAGGTGAAGTTATTAACAAATCGCCCCTGTGTCCCCGAACAGTGAAAAACACCAGGTCTACTGATTGCAGGAAAGGGACTGTTCCCTGTAAATAAAAGGGAACAGTATGTAGACTGTTGTACTGGTGTAGCAGTGAAGGAAGACAATTGCTTTGTTTAATGCATATCCAGTTTCATTGCTATGTTTCATGCATGATCAGTGGTCAGGGAACAAGGTGTTTTGGTCATGCCTCTCAGCGGTGAATGGGGGGTGGTTGGAACTGCTGAGATGGTTTGCATAACTTCAGAAAGATACTAGGAATGAAACCATTGAAATTGTTTGCATAGCTATAGAAAGATACTGGAAGATCAGGGAGGAGTTTCTTCTTCTAGCAGATGAATGGAGGCCCATTAGAGAGGACAAAAGGACAAATCACCTAGGAGTCTTTCTCCTAGCAAACAAATGAAAACCCATTAAAGAGGACAAACCCCCCTCCCCCCCCGATTCACCTAGCCTCCAAACAATCCTCTTGTCATCAATTTTAATTGTAGAGTTTAAGCTTCTAGAACCATGGAGGGTGCCTCCTTTGAGCATCCTCAGATGTCTGACCAGCATCTTGATTGTGTAAGGGTGGGATAAAACAAAGGCTGGTCAAATTACTATTAGCAAAGATGTATGGGGTGGGGAATATCTGTAAGGCAAAGCTCATGTGTAAGCTTATTCCAATCAGATAGGTTGCTAGCTGCTATACTTAAAAGACTAATAGTCTTGTGTTTAGATGTTTTAATCTACAGTAAATATTGTTTTTCTTTCATTGCTGGCTGTTCATTGCCAAGTGCCCTTGGATGCTAGATGAAACAAACAAGGCATGAAACTAAGGAAACTGTTTCTGTTTTCCTTTGACCTTCAAAGTAGAGGTTAAGAGCTCTGACAGGACAATGGGGCATTCTGGGCCAGTAGTTACCAGATTGCAATTTGAGAGTGATTTAAATCATGAGTGAATAAAAAAAGTAATCCAGCTTGAATTTTTATCTCTGGTACATATATTTGGTTTTGACTGCATATACAAAATTAAAAGTTAAAAGGGATTTTATATCCTGTGGCAAGCACCTCATAGAGGGTTTTCAGATCAGTTTGATGCCAGTCTCAGGTATTATTAGGTTTTAAATTAAATGTGAAAAGTACATTTTGGTTAAAAAAATATAAAAGGGAAGTGTTTGCATTCCAGATATCCACCAACCTTTTCATGCAAAAGTATCAGTTTCATCATTTGAATGCCTGTTTTCTGAACTGTAAGATTTAAGGTAATTACTTTGCATTGTTAAGCTCAGTGCTGATGATTGCTGAACAGGACAGTGGCACCATGGGTGCCAATTACACTGCCCTTTCCAATTTTCAAATTTAGTGGGAAGATGGAACTGAGTTCCCAGAAAATATGGAAATATTTGTAAAGTTATTTACAAATATAAGAATAACATTAACTTGAGTTGATTGGACAAAACCAAATCTTGCTTGTCAGCAATGATCCAGGAGAGGTTTAAGAAAAAGAATGAGAGAAAAGAAACAATACTAAGTTTTTAAACAATTGTTTAATGTTCTTAGCAGCCTTGCCAAATAAGGACACATTAGTATGGTATAAAGACATGAAAGGGACCTATGTATGTGGTTGGTGACAGTAAACTGATGAAGGTAATTTAATGATGTGAAGTGATGTATCTGGCTAATGAATATGTAAACAAAAAAAAAAAATGATGAGCACTTTATTCAACTATGCCGTCTCCAGAATATTCAATTTAGGAATTCATCTAAGCCCCAACACATACTCAATAATTAGAAATAGACACCTGGAGACAGGCTAGGTGCACCTTGCACCCTGATGAGCTTTGGAAAACCTACACTGGCCATGTGGTACTTCCAGATGCTTTTTGCCTCCTTTTTGCCTCTGTATGTCCTGGCCAGGCATGCATGGGCAAAGGGGGAGCATGTAAAGGTCAGTCAAGGGCATAATGGAATACTCACTACCAGCAAATGAATCTCCAGTGACAGAGAGACAAGGAGTTAATCAAACTGCCAGATAAAAATTGACACCATACGAGATAGTTACTGGTAGACCATTGAAAGTTTAAACAGCAATATTTGTAGGATGTGATCTTGGTAAATGTGGAGGAAGTTAAGTTTATTTCATTGCAAAATCTAATCTAGAATGTTTAGTCTTTTCATTCAATATTGGTGCTGCTTTTCTGAATGAGGCCTGGAACCATGTCACCAATTGCAATCCAGAGAGTCCAGCAGAGGACACTGGCCAGAGTCCAGATGGAACAGACCATCCCAAGAACTCAGAACTACACACCGCTGGAATGTGTGAAGGAGTCCCTATCTAGATCAGTGTGTCACATTGAAAAAGGGCCAAGATATCTGCCTATGAGAATGAGAGGTTCAAATTTTGAGAGAAACAGAACTTAAACTTCAGAGAAAGGTGAAGCACACTGCGAGGTCCTGGGGAACTGCTGAGAGGCAGGACCACATAGTCTGAGAATGGGAAGAGGACTATTGGACTGATTGGGGGTTTTTGGGGGCTTTTGTGAATGATTGTAATGTTATCCTTTTAATATTGTTTTCTTAGAAAGTAACTGAAATCGACAAGCCATTTCGGCTTCAGCAATTGCAATACCCACACCAGCTCAAGTTTTGCTGCACTATTCTCAGAGCTTTCTTTATCACATTATTAAGCACTGCTGCTTTTGATATACTTTCATGTTATGTGTTTTCAATATTATTGAGTTGCTGCAAGAAAATGATGTTACAATGTATGTTGTCTCTAGGGAACAGTACCAGAAGCTGCTTTTCTGATGCCCCCTATCTGTCTCAAATGGTTGTTGTCCATTGCCCTTAGTGGGATTACCTTTGCCCCATTCACAAGAAAATAAAAATAAAAATTGGGGTATGAAGAGAAATTGGCTGATAGGTATGTCTAGTATGGCTGCATCCTTGCCTGAGGCTGTAATACATTATGATGGCACGGAAAAAAGCATGTGGGCTAAGAAAATAAGTACCCAGAGCCCAGCACAACAAGAGTAAAGCCAGGGAACCATACTCTGAGCAGAAGTGCACAGAAAATGGACCCAGCTAAGAAAAGACAGCCCAGGCCTGAACAGATTGAACAGGCCTGAGCAAGTTGGGCAAGCCTGGACAAGTTAAACAGGCCAAACAAAGCTGGTGGTACAAAGTGCTCATGAGCCCTGAAGACTACAGTGCCAGTGATTAATGAAACAAAGGAAATGGCAGGGTGTAGCCAGAATGACTCAACACTAGCAAGAATAAAAGCCATTAATATGCTAATAAGGGTGGATCCCAGGGAAAGAACCTTTGCCCCAAAGGAAAGAGGCCTCTGCAGACTTTTTTGCACATGGCCCTCCTTTGTCCCAAAGGAAAGAGGCCTCTGCAGGCCCTGCAACCTTTTACAGACAGTACAGCAACTTTTGCACATGGAACAAAACTTTTGTGCAGGAGTTGCTACAGAGGGTATAGGGTATGTGTTGTTTTAAACTCACTGACGCAAGTGTTTCCATTGAACACTCTATCCAAGACCTACGTGATCAGGTTAATCATATTACTGACCCGTCCATGGGTCCTGGGTGGTTTATGAAGTGGTTCAGTTGGCTAGGGGTACTAAAAAAATCCTAGTGGTAGGGGTTCTTTTTATTTTACTGCTATGTGCCATTCTACCATGTTGTATCCCCATTCTTCACCGCTTCATTACCACCACCCTTGACACCCTGGTAGAACGCAAGGCTGCTACCACTGTCATGGCCCTGACCCAATACACCCCTCTGCGGCTTGCCTCCAATAATACTGCCCTCTACCGCCCCTAGCAGTTGAGGTCTCACTTAAAAAGGGGGGAGTGAGGCAGCCATAAGGTTTAGCTGTGGGTAACCCCTCCCCCCCCAGCCATGAGGTTCTTACATAAGTGATCAGCTTACTAAGAGGAGACATAAAGATTTCAGCAGGCACCCTTCCCCCCACTCCAGGTCTGAGCACAATATCCCCTTGCCTAGAAATCAGCAGACCAGAGCACACCGGTTTGGACAGGTCACCCAGGTACCTTCCCCAGGGGCTGCTGATTGGTGGACAGAAAATACCTGAGACAAATGGGATTGTAGAATGAGTTTGAAAATGTACAGTATATAAGACAGTGTGGGACGTCCCTCGAGGCTCCGATTTTTTTTGTGGAGACTGCCGGCTCTCTCTGTCTGAGCCTGTGCGCACATTAAAAGATCCTGTTTGCATTCCAGCCTGTCTGTGAGTTTCCTTCTGTGGGTGAGTGAGAGAATTAGAGCTTTTTCACAGCATTTGCTGTAACACTGGAAGCAGACCCCCTAAGAGGGTGATACAGTGGGATCCCAGGATGGGAAATGGGGATGATCCCTAGGGGGAGAGCAGGTTTGTAAGAACTATTTGTAGAAACGGGGGAACTTTATTGTATGCCAGACTCTATGGTTTGGATTTTATTTTGATTATTTGGTGTCTTTGTTTAAATGGTTGTATGTGTTTTATTATGCATGTTTTTCTGTTCACCACACTGATCAGTCAATGAGAAATGTGGTTTAAAAAAAGAAAATAAAAGAAAGGCCCATTTACAACATTATGTACAAAAATTAATACACAGTAAGTGCAAAGTCTGTGTGGTAACTCTGGGAGCAAGGTCAGCATCTGTCCTGCACTTACTGAATGAGGAAAACACATATTGCATGCTAGATATATCAGCAGATAGCACACTAAGTGCACCCACACTGTCGGCATGCATTTAATGTGTTCTGCTGTTTAAAAAAGAGATTGCCTGCAATCAGCATCCTGAACTGTCCCACTCCCCGACCAACCTCCCAACTCCCACCCCTCCTTGAGGTGTTCCTGGTAAGTTGGTAGGGAGGGGCAGGAAAGATTCTCAGAAGGTCCTGCCCCCTTAGCACTCGAAAAATTACAGCTCTGACCTCTAGTGGTAGTCTCCTGATACTACCACTAGTGGTCAAGCTGGCAAAAAGGGTGAAGCCTTATGAATCTGTTTGCTTACGCATTTGAAAACAAATGTGAACAGGTGGATGGATGAACAGACAGATAGATGGATGGACCCTCCCCCATAGGTGCTACTACTCAAATGAAATGCACCTAAAAAGAATGGAAAATGTTAAATCCCTAATATAAAATATTTTATGCAATCATTTCCACTTAAACCTGTGCATCTGAATAATATTAAAATAAAACAAATTTTCATGGGAAGAGATAGGATAACGAAACAAATTATCTCCTAACGGCCTGCATCCTGTTGAGGTATCATTTCATTTCTTTTAAAAGTCTTGTTTGCCACGTTTTTTTAAAATCTCTCTTGCTGTCGATGACTTCTTATCTAAGCTTGATTTGAGTATTGCAGAGAAGTACTGGAAGTGCAATCCATTGAAAATGGCTGTCAAAATGAACTGTGCATATTGTTTCGACAGTGAGTGCAGATGGTTGAGGTTTTGCTGTCTTAGGCTTTCTGGGCTGACGAGGCCCCTGTTGTTTTTCATGTGGTTGTTGAGGCTGATAAGAAGAGTAAGGTGGGTAGGAAGGGTAATACTTCTTCCTGAGATAGAAAGACTTCTTGGTAGGAGCCTTCTCTTTAGTTGGATCAGCTGTCTTTTGAGACAGGCGTTTCATGATGAAGATCATCTGTCTCTATCTCACTCGCCTTTTCACATCACCCCTTGCTGAAAAGGTTTTCACCTGTGCAAGGAATATTTGCAAGTTTATCCTGAACCCACTGTTCAAGGTCGGAGGCTTGCAGCCAGGCCATTCCTCTGGCACCTATGCAAACTGCTGCTGCTCTACTGGTGAACTCAAAAGCAAAGGCAGCCCTAGTGAGGAATTTGGATGTATTTTGACCATGAGTGATCAAGACCTAGTTTGTCTTATGGCAACAGGGGGATAAACTCAGACAGATCTTTTGTGACACCTCTCAAAATCATCCCCATGTAAAGCATATAGGAGTTTATCCTGGATGCTGTAACAAATGCCTGGAAGCACTGATGTCCAAATGCATCGAAACTCCTCGATTCTCTGTCAGGGGGAAACTGAAGAGTGATTTTTAGAACTCTTATTCTTTTTTTTTTTAATCCTTTTCCAAGAAATTACAACAAAAAAGAAAGTAAAAAATAACACATCCATTTAAACATACGGAAGAGAAACCTCAACAACCCCCCCCCCCACCCCCCCAGTTCAGGCGGCCATCCTAAATAACTTACAAGGGCTATAATGTGTCACAGAAGATGTCATATGCCATACACAAGTACAAATCATTGCACCCTATACCACAACCTAATGTGCTCTCGATATATAATCATGTAGGGGTTTCCACTTAAGCAAAATGAAAGGCATTTGAGACGAACCTTGCCGAGGCATCTGCTCATATTTACAACATAAACATAATCAATTCCACCATGTGTGCCAACTGAGATCTACCGTATGCTTCCAATTGGCGATTACGAGAGGAAGCGCCACTCCCAACATGAAGTCAAACAGAAAATGGCATTCCTTCTGTAAGGACGGAATGTCAGCAATTGATTGATAAACAATAATAGACATGTGAGAGTGGTCCTGAATCCCAAGACAACTTGAATTCGCTCCCAGAGCGGAACCCAGTAGGACTGAACGCTAGGGCAATTAAAAATCAAATGGGCTAAGGTGCCAACTTTCATCTGACAACACCAGGACACATTGCCAATGGTCTCATCCCATTTAGATACCTTTATCGGAGTATGAGGTCTAAGTGCAAAAAAGTACAGTGCCTGAGAGATAGAGGCAGATTGCAATATTCTAACTAGTTTACCCCAAAATTTCCCCCACGACTCTGGAGAAAGAGTAACCCCAGTATCATGCTCCCATACCTACTGGGTACCAATGGAAAGCATAGTTACTCACCTGTAACAGGTGACCTCCGGGAACAGCAGGATTTTAGTCTTTACATATGGGTATCGTCGGTACAAACGGAGTCTGCGCGGGAATGCTCCCCAGCGTCCAATAGGAAAGCTTTTGGGAGCATCTCACAGCGCCTGCGTGCTGCCTTCCCACCTTTCCCTCTCCAGTTGCGTTTATAGCTGAGACAAAAGAGAGAGGGAAAGAGAGAGAGATACAACTCCTAGGGGAGGTGGGTGGGTTGTGGACTAAATTCCTGCTGTTCCCGGAGATCACCTGTTACATGTGAGTAACTATGCTATCTCCAGGAACAAGCAGGAATGTAGTCTTCACATATGGGGATTTCCTAGCTGCAGATGCCAGGGAGAAAGCCCCAGAAGTTGTGTGCCCTTGTGAAAGGGCTCCACTTCCCCCCATGGATCTCTGGCATCCTACCAGGGATGGTGGGTAGGAGTTGATTAAGTATGGAACAGGTGTTGAAGAACAGCCTGACCAAACAAGGCATCCCGGCGGGAGTCCTTGTCTAAGCAGTAATGGGCTGTGAAGGTATGAACCGAAGCCCAAGAAGCTGCTCGACAGATGTCGTCGATAGATGCAGAGTGAAGATGAGCCATAGAGGCTGCTATGGCTCTCACATTGTGAGCTGTGACATGGCCTTCAAGAGGAAGGTTTTTACTCTCTTAGGGAAAAGATATACACTGTGCAATTCAGCTGGACAGTGTTCTTTTGGAGACTGGAAGTCCCAAATGACTAGGATCAAAAGCAACAAAGAGTTGAGAAGACTTTCTATGTTGCTGTGTCCTTTGCAAGTAGAAGGCCAAAGCTTTTTTACAGTTCAAAGTATGAAGATTCCTTTCTGCATTTGAGGCGTGAGGCCTTGCAAAGAAAACAGGAAGGTAAACCACTTGGTTTAAATTAAAAGGTGACACCACCTTTGGCATAAAGTGTGGATGAGTCCTAAGGACTACCTTATCATGATGGAACCTTCTATAAGGAGGATCAGCCACCAACGCTTGCAATTCACTGATGAGACATGCTGATGTGATTGCAATAAGAAAGATGACCTTCCAGGAAAGAAATTTCAAAGAGGTAGTGGCTAATGGTTCAAAGGGCGGTTTAATGGGAGGCTTAGTTAAAAGAAGGCCTCTCATAAATCTCGCTACGAGAGGATGAGAGGAAATAGGTTGTCCATTTAGAGGCTTGGAAGAAGCTACAATAACACTCAAATGAACTCTCACTGAATTTGTCTTAAGCCCTGCATTTGATAAATGAAGGAGATACTCCAATAATGATTCCAGAGGTATCGCAAGAGGGTTAAGACCCTTCTGCGAGCACCATATGGTAAACCTTTTCCACTTAAATGCATAAGAGCATCTTGTGGAAGGCTTCCTGGAAGCATAAAGGATACCTGCTGGGAAAGGTTAAGAACGTGAAGTTCTAGGCTTTCAGCAACTAGGCCCTGAGATGCAGAGACTGGGGATTGGAATGCCATAGCATCCCGTCCTCTTGAGAAAGGAGATCTGGAGCAGATCCTAACTCCAGAGGCGTAGTTTGAGAGAGATGTAGGAGCAGAGGGTACCACATATGCCGTGGCCAACGTGGAGCTATGAGAATCATATGACCTCCGTCCCTCTGAAGCTTGAACAGGGTTTTGGGAATTAGGGGAATGGGTGGAAAGGCATACAGAAAGTCCTGACACCAATGGAGGAAGAAAGCATCCCTGGCCTGTCAACCCTGAGTCGGAATTCTGGAACAGAACCGGGGAAGTTTGGCATTCAGCGGATTTGCAAAGAGGTCTATGGCTGGGGTTCCTCAAATTTGAAAGATTTTGGCCACCTGCTCGGCATGGAGAGACCATTCGTGTGGAAGCAGAACTCGACTGAGTCTGTCTGCCCAAGAGTTTTGAATGCCTGGAAGATACACCGCAAGGAGATGAATCTGATGCTCTCTGGCGAGGGCCCATAGTCGCAAAGCTTCATTGCAGAGCAACAGAGAGTCTGTTCCGCCCTGCTTGTTCACATAGAACATGGCTACTTGATTGTCCGTTTGAACTAGGACTGTCTTGTAGCTGAGTTGGGTGTGGAATACTCGAAGAGCAAGGAAGACTGCTCTGAGTTCCAGGAGATTGATGTGGAGACAGGCCTCCTGTGGTGTCCAGGTACCCTGGGGTAGAGAGGCCTTGCAGGTGGGCTCCTCAACTCACCTGTGAAGCATCTGTTGTTAGAGTGGCTTGGGGTGGGGGTTGCTGAAAAGGAGACCCCACCAAAAGGTTGGAGGGACAAAATAAGGCGATCTGAGTTTGCTATTTTGTCTGACAGGCAACCTGATGCCTGAGTCCACTGAGTGGATAAAGTCCACTGGGCTGACCTCATATGGAGGCGAGCATAAGGAACCACATGCACGGTGGATGCCATGTGGCCTAGCAACTGTAACATTTCCCGAGCAGTGAGGTTAGGTTTTAGCACTGCTTGGGAAGCTAACTGCACAATGCGAAGGCAGCGGGGCTGTGGAAGGAAGGCTCTTGTCTGCCTGATATCCAGCAGAGCTCCTATAAACTCTAGGGATTGAGTGGGAGCAAGGTTGGATTTTGGGATGTTTACGACAAGTCCCAAATACTGAAGGATGCGCATTGTATGAGAGAGAGCAACCCTGGCCTCTGGCTCTGAAGGGGATCGAATGAGCCAGTCGTCTAAGTAAGGGAAGACGAATATTCCCAGGATGCATAGAAATGCTGCCACCACAGCACCAGGCCAAAAGGAAGAACCCTGTATTGGTAGTGCTTCCCTTGAAACAGAAGGCGAAGGAAGTTTCGGTGAATTGGATGGATGAGAACATGAGTGTACGCATCCTTGAGATCTAGAGAACAAAGTCAATCCTGACTCTGAAGGTATGGCAACACAGTTCCTAGAGAAATCATTTTGAACTTCTCTTTGAACAGGAATTTGTTCAATTCTCTGAGGTCTAAAATGGGTCTGTGTCCTGCTGTTTTCTTTGTAATAAGGAAATAGGGGGAGTAAAACCCTGTACCCCGTTGGGGAATGGGTACCTCTTCTACTGCCCCTTGAGCAAGGAGCACAGTGACCTCTTGACCTAACCGTCGTTGAGAGAGGTCTGAGAATTGAACTGTCCTACCACTGTAGGAGGGGGCATGCTGAGGAAATGCAGCTTGTGCCCCTCTCTTACAATAGACAGAGTCCAATTTTCTGCTGTTATCTGACCCCATCTGGGGGCAAAATGGCATAACCCTCCTGGGATGGTGGAGGGTTCTGGGCCATTCAGGGCCAGGAAGGCAAAGTTCTCTAGATAGGAGTCAAAGCCCCTGTGTGGCTGAGTCTGCTGAGCCAGTTGAGGCTTAGCTGCTTTTGTCTTTCTTTGCCTAGGTTGTTGCTGCTGTCCTTTTTGGGCAGACTGACCTAAACGATGTCCCTGCTGGGTATAGGAGGGATAAAACTTTTTCTTCTTGCTGAAGAATGGTTTCTTAGAGGATCTTTTCCTTGCAGGATCAGCTGTAGATTTAGACAATCTATCCAAAGTGATACTGTCAGCATCTATCTAACTAGCTTTTTCCTGCCAATTCTTGCCAAAGAGATTCTCTCCTGTGCAAGGTATATTCCCTAGTTTGTCCTGTACCCAAATTTCCAAGTCAGATGCCTGGAGCCAGGCAATCCTACGCGCACCTATGGCAATGGCAGAGGTTCTGCTTATGTATTCAAAGCAGTCAAAGGCTGCATGATTCACAAACTTGAAAACATCCTGAGCATGTCTGACAAAAGTGAGATAATCTTGCCTTTTATCATCAGGAAGGGGAAGGCTCATAAGCTTTTAATCTCCTGTGACCTCTTTAAGGAACATTCCCATATACAAGATATAGGAACTGATCCTAGCAGAAAGCATGGAAGCCTGGAAGGATCGACGTCCAAAGGCGTCAAGAGTCCTACACTCACGTCCTGGAGGATTAGATGCATGATTTTTTGCACTCTTTATCCGTCTCATGGCTGATTCCACCACCATGGAATAGTGTGGTAATTGAGTCTTCTGAAACCCAGGACAAGGAGGAACTCGATACATGGTGTTGAGTCTTCGAGAGTGAGGAGATGTGGTTAGAGGTGTTTCCCACATCCTGAAAGAACATATCCTCTGGTGGAGATATCCTACGCTGAGGAGAAGAGGAATCCTCAGGAAGAAGTACTCTGGTATCAGCAGAGCTTTCATAGTCTTCCGACTCATCCGAGGATTCGACATATCTCCGATCCGGATGATCGTGCAAGGCATGGTACTGGTACCGATCGAAGTCGGCATCGGAGTGGTCTGGTACCGACCTGTTGATGCCAGATAGAGACGCATGACTCGGTCCCGGTAAAATACCTGCCGATGTTGATGCAGTCGGTGCCGGTACCAGTTGAATTGTCTGAAGCGGTTTCAGGGGCATTGAGGCCGTGAGAAGAGCTGCCAGACTGCGTTCAATAGCCAAGAATCTATGGTCTATCGACACTGTCGATGCTTGGGTATCAGTGCCGGATGAAGCAACCGGAACCCCAGAGCATGGCACCAGTAGTTCTGCCAAGGCTGAAGCCTCGAGAACAACCTGGAGCCCCGTTAGTGCTTTGGAAGCCGAAGCCTCCCACCGGGGCAATTTTGACGGTGAAAGTCCCTCAAGGGCAATGCCAGAGGCATCTCAATGTTTAGAAGGAGATCTACCCTTTGAGGACCAGCTAGATTTATGTTTAGTTACCTGAGATCCATGGATGGAAGACGAAGCACTGCAAGACGTCGATGCCACGGAGGCTGCATTGGAGGGAAAAAGGGTGCTAAGTTTAGCAGCTCGGTTTTGCCGGCCCCTTTTCGACATCATCCCACAGGCAACACACTCTGAAATAGAGTGATCAGGACCTAAACATTTGAGGCACCACTCAAGGGTGTCGGTGACGGAGATGGTACCGCCACACTTAGAACACTTTTTAAAACCCGAAGCAGGTTTTTGCATTCTGAAGGAAAAAGTTGGGCTTAGTGCCCAAAATGGCGTGTAGCACCTGAGGAGAAAATTACTGGAAAAGTCTCCAGAAAGAAAGTTTTTTGTTTTTTTTTAAAAAAAGGAAAGAACTGGTGGTACCGGTGTAGCGTTGAGGGAAGGCAGACGCGACCACAAAAAAGAAGAAGAAGGAGGGAATTTTTTCTGTGGTGACAGGATGTGCGACCTGTCGGCTCTGCGGAAAACGAAGAACTGGAGAGGGACAGTTGGGAAAGGCGGGAAGGCAGCACACAGGCGCTGTGGGATGCTCCCAAAAGCTTTCCTATTGGACGCTGGGGAGCGTTCTCGCACAGGCTCCGTCAGTACCAACGATACCCATATGTGAAGACTACATTCCTGCTTGTTCCTGGAGATAACCGCACTGATTCAGGTGGATCAAAGAAGAGACTATCTTAGCAAGGCGACATGCCAAGGAGGCAGCATATATTTTGTAGTCTGCATTTAGCAACGAGATTGGGCGGTAGTTACTAACCAACTGAGGATCTCTCCCAGCTTTTTCAAGAACCACAACATTTGCAGAGGCGAACGCATCAACCTGGGCATCCACTTCCATGAGGAGTCGATAATATTGTTGCAAATATGAAGCTAACACCTTAGAGAAGGTTTTGTAAAACTCTACGGGAAGGCTGTCTGGGCCGGCGGCCTTACCCACGTGCATAGAGCTTATGGCATGATTGATTTCTGTGACCGAAATCTGACTATCCAAAGCTGCAGATGATTCCTGATCAAGAATAGGCCTCTGAATATGAGCCAGTAATCTCCCAAAAGCTTCCTTAGAGAATTCTATCTCTGAAGAGTATAGCTGAGCATAGAAAAGTCAGAAGGTGTCTGCTATTTCAGTGTCCTCAACAATCAGCTTCTGCGTCTGAGAGTCAAGCAACGCAGCAATATGTGAAGTTTCCTTGCGCCCTTTCAACGAGTTGGCTAGTAAACGAACAGCCCTTTTGCCTTCCAAAAAATACCTCTCTTTCTGCACTTGAATATTCTGTGAGGCCTCAGTAGCTAAAATCGTATTATATCTAAATCTTAGGCGCTGTAAACAGATAAAAATATTAGGATCAATTCGTTGGCCTAGTACGCATTCCCCAGCCTTTATCTGCTTATCCAAAGCTGATAGCTCTGCTTTACACTGTTTTGCGTGACGCATACCAAAACTGGTGATGGTGGCCCGCATATTAGCTTTAAAACCCTGCCACCATGCCCATCCCGAAGTGTCCTGAGGCAGATTAAACTGAAAATACTCCTCAATGGCCACTAGAATGGTTTCACGGAACTCCTGATTACTAAGAAAGGTTCTGTCAAAATACCACCATGAGGGAGATGGACAAACCGAGGAATCCAGTAAGGATATGGATATTGCGGCATGGTCTGATATGTGAGCGGCATGAATACTGGACGCACTAATTTTAGAACACAATCCCTTGGAGATAAGAAAAAAGTCTATTTGCAATAACAAATTATGAGACGGTGAGAAAAAAGTATATTCCTGATCCACAGGATGTTGTAACCGCCATATATCCACTAAGCCCATATCTTGCACGATTGACAAAAGAGCAGGGTGTGCCTTGGGGAGCTTGGTAGTTCTTACAGTTCTCCTATCTAACAAGGGAGCATAAATATTGATGACAGCCAGTTCTATGAAGCCTATCTTGATAACAGCCTTTGCCCAACGCCCTTTGATGTCCAACCGAGACTGCATCACTATAGGGGAGAGGGATTTCCTTACTAATATAGCTACTCCATTTTTCTTATGACTTGCCACTGAAAAAGCAATGAGTGTGAAGGGTTTCATATCTATTTTTAATGACTCCTTTGCATTCAAATGAGTCTCTTGCAGGAATAAAATATCAGCACTTTCCTGACGCCCATAAAGGAGTTTCTTTTTTCTCTTAATGGGATTGTTAATGCCCTTAACATTCAGTGATACTAGCTTAAAGAAAGACAGAGGCAATATTGCACTTATTGATATAGAATTGCTACAGAAACATTCCATGTTGTAACATAAATCTTCACTCTCATAATCCACATCACTGAAAAACCCAGTAATAAAGCAGTAATTATATTCCATAGGAGATAACATAAGCAGATATACCACGACTCAACTTTAACCCTTGCAAAGGACAGCCCAAAAAGACACAAACTTCTAATTGCAGATAGCCACTGAAATCCTTGGGGATGATACCAAACTCTAAACTTTACGGGTGAGCCCAAAATGGACAGGACAGGCATGGAGGGTATACCACTTAATCCACATCTTCTCCGCTGCCATGTCAAAACTTTTTTTACCAGGCCTTAAACAGTAGTTGACTACATCTAGGATAACCACCCCCAGACTAAAAAATACTAGGACAGCCCCTCCCACAGCATCACATAATCGCAAAAAGATGGATGTATAAGGGCCCACATATCAATCAATGCCCAGAAACCTTCTGATCTAGCCCGAGGCCAGCAGACAGAAAACAAGGAAAGAACATTGGCCACAAAACAAGAATCTGGAGTTGCCTAAAAAGTGCCAGAGTATAGAATAAGTCTACCGCAGCTCATATCATTGCATCATAGGTCAGTAACTAAGTTGTAGCTCCCAATGAAAAAAGATCAATGTACACTGTAGCTCAGATCCTCCACTGTGTGTTAAGCAGGGTTGTCACCGCATTAGCACCAGTTCTTTATCTTCCAAGAAAGCATGTAAAGCCTCTGGTTCATCAAAAGTCCTAGTTTGATTGTGCAAAGTAACTCTCATGTGGGCACGGTAAAGTAACCCAAATGGAGCCTGCAGCTGCAGCAATCGCGGACGCAAAGCTAAAAAGCTTTTTCTCTGGTCCACTGTTACTTTCGCAAAATCTGGAAAGAAGAGAAGCTTATGACCTTGGTATTCCAATGGGGAGTCCAGTCTGGCAGCTTCCATTATTTGTGAGACTTGTTGAAACCACAGAACTTTCAAAATAATCAGGTGTGGATGTCTGCTCGAAGCCAAAGGCTGTGTAGGCACCTGATGAGCTCTCTCAAGCTCAAATTGCATAGCAAACTTAACCTTAAGCACAGTAGGGAACATCGCCTTGTAGGGAAATTTGATTTAAAGTCTGCCTTGGGTCTGCTTATATATGTATATATTGGCTTTATATGACTGAACTCTTGCCTGGTGAAACTACACAGGAGGATGGATGGCACAGAAGACAAGAAGACAGACAAGAAGACAATAGCTATATGAGAGTATATGCTTGCCATAAGAAAATGGATGCGGCCTGTTATGGAGGATTCTGGGAAACCATATTCTGGATAGATGTATGCAGAATAATGGGCCTAACATGAAATTACAGGTCAAGCAAAGAATTCAAACAAATGAGCACAAAATACTCTCTGCCTGGTTTCAATTAGTGCCAAGAAGGAAAAATACAGGAAGGGTCAAAGGTCACAGGCCATGCATAGATAAATAGACCTAAAAGCATTTCCAGATGTATAGAGGTCATAGGCCATGTATAGATAAGCAAGTCTAAGTGCAGGTCCAGATGTACACATGTAAGGAGATTCTCCCCTGGGAAAAGTGTTGCAGAACCCTGAGGTCCTGCTGACATCTAAGTAGTAATGATGGATTACTGAACAGACATTTGATACAGGGAAGAAATGTATATAAGGTGGTTATTTTAGGAGAAGGGCGGGCGGTATTTTCTTCCTCTTCACAGAGAAAGAAAGTACTGTCTGCCATCTCTAGATAGGCATTTGCTGTTTGCTATTTTATAATCACTTTTGTTATTCTAAATAAAAGTCTTTTGAGCTAAAGCAACTGCCGTCTAAGTAATTCTTGATTGGTGATATTTGGGCAACTGTTGTGGGAACCAGAAGCCACAATAATTGGTGCCGAAACCCCTCAAAATTTTCTAAATTGCCCAAGGACTCCTCTGACTGCAGTTTTTGACTTGTAGTTTTACTTGTCAGAGGGACTACCTCCTGTTTTTCACAGTAAAAAAAAAAAAACAGGGGATGTGAATACCTTCTCACTTGAGAAGAGGATTCCTTCTGCTGGTACAGAAGATGGGAATACCGCTCTGAGTGACGTCGAGAGAGATTTTGATACCCTAGGATGACTTTATTAGTGAGTGTTCAGTTTCCCTGTCTGTATGAAAGGACAGAAGACTTGCCCAGGTTCGAGTGGTGGGTAAGTATGTAATTAATATTTTGTTATGTAAGAGAACTGTTAGAATGTCTCTGTATTTAGTTGGAACATTAGGGAATGGTTAGGGAAAGAAAGTTTTGCCCAGACATTATGTCTCTTTTCCAGGATTGATTGGTGTATACTTGAGACTGTACGCATTATTATTAATACAAAGCGAGTGTGTGTCTTTATCCACGTTTTCATACCTCCGCGAGGAGATTGGCTGGATTTAGATGAAACGTAAGCGTTGTCAGCGTGTATAAGTCCTGGATTTCTTAATTTCGCTCCTCTGTTAATTACGAGGTTTGGATTGCTACCTAAAAGCGAAATTGCGCGCGCCTCTGTATATAAGGAGGTTCAATTTGCTATTGGTAAAAGGTGACGTTAATTGCCCCTGTCCCTGAACAGTGAAAACACCAGGTTTACGGATTTTAGAAAGAGGGACAGCTAAGGAGAATATTTATAGAAAAACAGGGATGATCACTTTATCTGGGGTGCTCACAGACCAGAGAGGGTGACAATTAGATCTATTGAAGAATAGCTTTCTAAGTATCTTTTTGAAATGAATTACTTTACAAGTTCTAGATCAAAGTGAATGACGGAGCTGACTGCAGCTGCATTAAATAACCAAGGAGGAGTGGGTCTAGTAGGCTGATTAGGTATAATGCATTTAACTCTGTTTTGTGTTTTTAGTTTTAATCTTTAGTAAACACTGTCCTGTCATTACTGGCTACTCCAGTAGATTTTATGTTCCCTGGAACTGAACTGATTAGAATTATTTTCTTAAGTTGAACTAAGTGTGGAATTTCTGGAGAGCGTATCTGTTTGCTTATATTTTCTTTCACAATATTCATGTGCTTGTAAGATGCCTCAGTCTCTGGAGAGGGTAAAACCGTTGGCCCGGAGTCCCTTGAACGCAAGTGCTAAGCGGTGTTTGTTTATCTGTCTCTATTCTTCCAAGTCTTTCCTGTCTTCTTTAGAACATTGAAAACAACGAAAAATCTTCCAGGATCTGCTTTAGTAATTGATGTGCTGAGACAGCTAGTTTTTTTCCTGTCTGTCTGAATATATTGTAACATGGAATGGATTTTCTGAGTTAGTGGATTGGGATCTGAATGTAATGTACACTGAAGTGAGAATCTTAGAAGCAGACCGCACAGATAATTGACAGTGTTTTATTCTGAACTACCAGCTATTGTGTGCAGTGATATGACTGGTAGACAAGTACAGCCTGAAAATTCCCCTGTGCATATTTGTGTGCAGTAAATAAATCTGATCCATATGTGTAAGTTTTATTTTTTTAATTTGGGATCTTATATCCTGGTTAAGAAAAATTTGTCTGCTGTTCTCTGTGTGTCAGAAGATTAAATAGCTCTGCCTGTGTCTGTGATAGGTCATAGGGCAGTTGTACACAATGCAGAACGAATTTCTATGAATGTGTTAACAAATTTAAGATCAAATTAATAATAAAGGAAAAAAAAGATTACAGCTGGATTTTGCAACTAAGAGAAATAGCTCTAAAAGAAAATCCGTGTAAGAAAATATGTAACCATGTGATGCAAAGATGTTTGCTTAGTATTACATTGTTGGAGAAAATCTTTATATAAGATTATGAAGAAAATATTTTTTAATTGTTCTTTTAAGGTTCCTGTGTTTCTTAAGCTTAAAGGTATATTGCTTTTTGGGATTTCCCAAAGGGGAATGCTTTACTGAAGTTTCTTAGGAAAGCCTCTCTACTCTGATCAGATGGCCTGCTGTGCTTAAGTGCTTCCAGATGTTAGATCAAACAATCAAGGCATTGGAGAACCTGTTTCTGTTGTCCTTTGCCCTTTAGAGTGGGGGTTTGACGGCCCTGACAGGACAATGCTACTTAGAAGTGATTTGATTACCGAGTGAATGAGAAGTTATATGTTTGGTTTTGATTGAGCAAAATTAAAAGTAAAATAGAATTTTGTATACTGTTGCAAGCATCCCAAAAGAGCTGTAACTAAAGGACAGAAAGAGAGATCTACTGTTTGCTGTCAGTTCAGTTTGACACCAGTTTCATTCAATTTAAATGTCAAAGGGAGTGTTTGTATTCTTAAGCTCAGTGCTAATGACTAATGACTAAGGACAGTAACATGGGAGTTGCTGAACTTTAGGATAAATTAATCTATTTTTCTGTATTTAAATTTTATATGTTGGGGTCCAGAGAACACAGTGTACTTTGTTTTGAAAGATTTTTTTTAAGTTTCAATTTTAGGAATACACTATATTGTAGCACTATGACATACAAATTTACTTTAGCTTACACACTTGCAGAACAAATTTGGTAGAAAAAATGGAGCTTAGTTCCCAGAAGAATATGAGAATATTTGTAAAGTTATTTACACATAAAATAACATTAAGTTGAATCAATTAGACAAAGTCTCCTACAGCACTTTCTCTGATACAGAGGTTTGTTTGTTTTTAACATGTCTGTCTAGTTCTGTTGTTCATTTGTATTTCTTGAGATAGCATGCCGGTAAGGTGAAGCTAGCCCAAGCACTGCTTTGAAGTCTCCGCCTGACATGCAACAGTAACAGTGTAATGAAAGACTCAGGATAATTAATTACTTTGCCTTGTTCAGCACTCTCACTGAGATGCCATACGTGAGAGAGAGACATGTGGCTGTCATGTTAAAAGTCATGATTTGTCCTGCCGTTATCAAATGTTACAAAAATAATATTTTTATACTGTAGGGACTTTATTCTGATTGTTTAAGACAATTGCTATTTTGAATGAGCACATATGTCCATTTTTGAACCATACCAATTAAGTTGGTGAAAAAAAAGACACTGTTTACTCATGTTGTTATATTCATTAAGAAGAATCCAAGTTTATATTTTCTATATACTATTTGTTTACCATAATACTAAGTTTTTCTAACAATTGTTTGATGTTCTTAGCATGCCAATTAAGAGGTGGTACTCTGATGGACATTAAACTGATGAAGGTTATTTAAAGTGACATGTCTGTCTAATGAACATGTAAACAAATTTTATTCAACTATGCTGTCTCCAGAATCTTTAATTCAGGAAGTCATTTAAGCCCCAACACATATTCAATAATTGGAAATAGACACCTGGAGACAGGCTAGGTGCATTTTGCACCCTGATATGCTTTGGAACATCCATACTGGCCATGTGGTACTTCCAAATGCTTTTTGCCTCATTTTGCCTTTGTATGTCCTGGCCAGACATGCAGGAGTAAAAAGAGGGATGATTTGATGACAAATTTTCACAAATAAAAATTGGGGTAATTCTGAAACTTGCCAAACTTGCAGAATATGTGCTTGCAACTTTATTAAACTGAGAGACACAGTTGATACCATATGAGATAGTTATGATCTTATGTAAATATGGATGAAATGATGTTTATCACATTGCATTGTCTCATTGTAAAATCTAATCTAGAATATTTTAGCCTTTTCATTTAATATTGGATTTTGCTCTTCTGAATGGGACCTGGAACCATGTCACCGATTGAAATCCATAGATTCCAGCAGAGGGAGTTGGCCATAATCCAGATGGAACAGACCACCCCAAGACCTCTGAACTCAACTATACTTAAACTTCAGAGACAGGTGAAGCGCACGACGCAGTCCTGAAAAACTGCTGGGAAGCAGGCCCAAATTATCTGAAAATAAAGACTATTAAGACTGATTGGGACTTTTGGGAAAATCTACAAGTCATTTGGGCTACAGCAATTGCAATACCCACACCAGCTCAAGTTTTACTGTAACATTTTCAAAGCTTTCTTCATCACTTTGTTGAATATTTGATGTGTTCAGTATTATTGCAAGCTGTATGTCTTCCATTCTCTTAGAATGTTGCCTGCTGGTATTCCGAACTCAGAGGAGGCCTAAAAGCTTTCATTCTTATTCTTTTAAGTATGGCTTGTTTTGCAATTATTGCCTGTTGTGTATTATCCATTCTGTTTGCTTGTTGTCAAAGAATGATAAGTCAAGCACCGATACCATGTATGTTGTATCTCGAGAACTGTACCAGAAGATGCCCCTTTGGATCATCTCTCCCTGTCTCAAATGGTTATTGTTATCAATGCCCCTTAGAGGGATTACTTTTGCCCCTCCACATAAAAAAGAAATAGGAATAGAAAAAGTGGAGAATGTAGGGAAATTTGATTTAAAGTCTGCCTTGGGTCTGCTTATATATGTATATATTGGCTTTATATGACTGAACTCTTGCCTGGTGAAACTACACAGGAGGATGGATGGCACAGAAGACAAGAAGACAGACAAGAAGACAATAGCTATATGAGAGTATATGCTTGCCATAAGAAAATGGATGCGGCCTGTTATGGAGGATTCTGGGAAACCATATTCTGGATAGATGTATGCAGAATAATGGGCCTAACATGAAATTACAGGTCAAGCAAAGAATTCAAACAAATGAGCACAAAATACTCTCTGCCTGGTTTCAATTAGTGCCAAGGAGGAAAAATACAGGAAGGGTCAAAGGTCACAGGCCATGCATAGATAAATAGACCTAAAAGCATTTCCAGATGTATAGAGGTCATAGGCCATGTATAGATAAGCAAGTCTAAGTGCAGGTCCAGATGTACACATGTAAGGAGATTCTCCCCTGGGAAAAGTGTTGCAGAACCCTGAGGTCCTGCTGACATCTAAGTAGTAATGATGGATTACTGAACAGACATTTGATACAGGGAAGAAATGTATATAAGGTGGTTATTTTAGGAGAAGGGCGGGCGGTATTTTCTTCCTCTTCACAGAGAAAGAAAGTACTGTCTGCCATCTCTAGATAGGCATTTGCTGTTTGCTATTTTATAATCACTTTTGTTATTCTAAATAAAAGTCTTTTGAGCTAAAGCAACTGCCGTCTAAGTAATTCTTGATTGGTGATATTTGGGCAACTGTTGTGGGAACCAGAAGCCACAGCCTGCAGGAAGGCCATCATATCTGCTCCTTCGGCACCTTCAGGGACGCCCAAGATCCTGACATTATTTCTACGAGTACGATTCTTTCCATCTTCCAGGTCCCTCTGTAACGACCGGATTAGCTTTGCTTTGCTTATCAACGGCCTGTAGTCGCTCCACGTGTGTTGCAACAATGTTCTCTATTTTTTCCAGTCTTACCGTGATCGATTCCAAACTGTTTTTTAAAGAGCAAATATCTTCTTGCATTATGAGCAGCGAGTCTCCGTTCGATTTAACCATGTCTTTAACAGTGCGTACCTCAGACAGAATTGCCACACCCAGCCGGCGCGAGGAGAAGTTAGCCAGCGATTTAGATTTCCTGACCAGGACCAGGCTCTCCAAGAAGACCGCTGACTCTCCCCAACGGAAGGCTTCAGGGAAAAAGCCCCTTTAACCGAAGAAGAGGAATGCTTAGGCAAACTACCCCCAGTACCCAGCCTTCCCAGCTCCCCAAAAGGGCCAGCAGGCTAAGAAACAGGGGCAAGTCCTATGTTCGATTTAACAATGTCTTTAACAGTGCGTACCTTAGACCTGCAAGGCCTCGGGATAATCTCGTGCCGCCGCCATCTTGTGAGGTGAAGAGGCTCTGTTTTTGATCATTTTGCATTGGCATTTTGCGCTCCCTGGTATTCCAAACGTGTCGGCTTGGGGCCAGACATATCTGAAGGTGACTGCTTCAAAAATAAAGGGTCCTGCACCGGCAATGGCAGCGAGAGACAGGATTCTTGAACTGCCCCTCCGGAGCAAAGCTCTCAAACGTCCATCTTTCCCAAAGTTAGGCTCCGCCCCTCTTTAGAACTCTTATTCTGATGCACTGCTGATTCCACAATCAGAATGATGTGGTAACTGAGGCATCTGAAAACCTGGGCAAGGAGGAACTCTATAGAGAGCGACCAGTCTCTTGCTGATCAATGGAACTATCAAGGGAGCTTCCCACAGTAGAAAGAGGCAGAGAACTAGCTAAATCAGAGATAAAGACCAACAAACAAGTTATAGGTGATAGTGCTTTATTGGACGAAATTAATATATCTGTAATTAGCTTTCAAAACTTCTTTCATCAGGTCAGAAAGAACAGTAGTTAAATGAGTTCAAATAGTAAAGCCGTATTTGCGATGTACACATACATAATCAGCTATATACACATGTCAATCGCAGCCACATGCAAATGACCATTTTAGAAAAGGTCCAATTTACATGTGGATGACCAAACAACATCCAAAGTGCATGGGAGCATGTCAAAGCATGGTCTGGGTGGAATCAAAATCTACCAGTGTATTCCTCATTTTGTGGAGTAGAAGCTGAATGGTTAGAGCACTGGCGTGGTAACCAAAAGACCAGGGTTTGATTCCCACTAACACTCCTCATGGCCTTGGGCAAGTCACTTAACTCTTCATTGCTTCGGAAGAATCCCATCATGTCACCTTTAAACAAAATCTAAAGACTCATCTTTTTTCCCTGGCATTTGACCTTCCCTCCCCCTTTGTGTGACCTTCTCTTTCCCGCACCTTCGTATTCCCCCCTAGGAATATATTCTCCTATGTCCTGTCTTGTCTCTTTTTTCTCTCCTACTTTCCTATCAGAGAATTGTAAACTTCCTTTTCTGTTTCACTGGCCTTTGGCCATTTCTCCGACTGTTTGTCAATTGTACACCGCCTTGATTGTTATAGAAAGGCGGTTTTATCAAATGCAATAAACATAAACAAGAAAGGTCTGGCAATCTACTTCTGGTCACACTGCCAAAAAACCCAGGAGCAGCTGGGTTTCCAGGAGTCAGCATTGATTCAAAGGCACACATTGTTGTTGTATTTCCCAATTCATACAGGGAATGCACATACAAGTCTGAAATTGGACATATCCAGATTTACACTTGCTCCCAGACAAGAACAGAACTACAAAAGTGTTCGTTTTGGCCAGTTCTTAACAGGAGGGATTAAGAAAGATACACCCCTTAATCATGCAATATTCATTTGTCCCTCTGAATTGAAATGGGATCAAGATAGAATCCTTTGTAATTAAGAGAATTTACATGTCTAGATTTGCAAAATGGCTCAGATACACATGCAAATACCAACATTTAAACATGTTCGTTCTGAAATGCTTGCAGCTACATGTACAAGCTCCCGGGTTTCCCTGTCATTGTTTCCTATGGGGGTCATTCCAGTCCTTGTTTAGCGGGTGTGGATATCCAGACCCACTAAACGCCCGGGTCGGATATCCACACCCGCTAAACATATATGGTGGGAACAGTATAGTCGACTTGTGCGGGGAACTCTGTTCGTGGATGTGAGGGGGTGTTCCCGAGGAGAAGCGAAAGTGGGGAGTGGGTGGCACTGTGACCCTGGATGTACAGGGCCAATTCGGAGGTTGGCCCTGTACGTCTGGGGTCGGCCATTTAAATGGGGAACTTATTCCATCCAGCTCAGAGGTGGAATAAGTCTCCCTGGATTTCAGAGAATGCAGGAGTCAGGCCCGGAAACCAAGGTGAGGGAGTGCAGTCCGACCCTGGCCATGGAAGGCCCAATTGAGAGTTGGGCTGTAGAGAAAGAAGATAGTGAGGCTTGGCCAGTGATTGTGGCTCCTGCATGGAGTCGCAGTGACATGGCAACAGGATTCCATGCCACTGTCGCTCCATGAAGGAGCCTGGCTGAGCTAGCCAGGTTGTTGGCTGGACATCTGGGGTGTCTGAATCAGGGCACGTCTCGGACATCCAGCCACTATGCTGTGGTTCTGCTCCCGGTGGGATGTCTAGACCCATGGGAGCAGAATCGGGTGCATCTCCAGGCCATCTGCATGTCTGGACAGCCCGGAGACGCACAACTTGAAATTGGCCTCTATGTGTATATTTCTGAAATGCTCTTTCCGCTGCACATGGAGGTGCATTTTAGAAACAGCTCCAAATTTAGCAGGGCTGTTCTTAAAATTCCATCAGAATTGAGTACATCTTGACTTCAACGACTCAGTCCTCTCAATCCTGATGTCCACATGAATAATATCATATTAAGTCCCATTATAAAAGAGATAGTGACAGAAAGTGTGTTAATAAAATATTCTTCCAATTTATTTAATTCATTATGGTTTACAGCAGTCACAAAATGCAACATAGGTCTGTACTAACACAAGTCGATCCTTAATAATCAAAGACCATTAGCAAAACTGACAAACATTTTTTCTAAAAAACTGAGGAGGACATGCTATATCCAGGGCCAGCCCAAGGGTTTTGGCCACCCTAGGCAGAAGTCCCAGCCTTTGCTACCCCCCCCCCCTCGTGCTATCGCTGATTCCAGCACAGCAGGGTTGAGAGGGGGCGCGGCTCAGCTTGGTGGCAAGCCATATGCTTTGGCACATATGGCTGCCGCTTCTGACTCCCTTCAGACTTAACTTCGGAGGTTCAGAAGTGGCAGGCCATGTGTGCTGAAGCACATGACCTGCCGCCAAGCCTAGCCTCCCTCCCACCAGAATCAGCAGCTGCAATCTACCACCCACAGAGATTTGCTGCCCTAAGCAGCCGCCTAGCCTGCCTAGTGGATGGGCCTGTCCTCACTATATCTGATTTGCACGTCTTTTTTCTCTTGCCTCAAGAACTCTATTGTTCTTGCCAAAAGCTACTGTGCACCAATACTGGTTTTATGAAAACAGCATTTTGGAGAAGGAAACAGGCAGCTATTGAACTGTCATGAGTACAGTAACACCTCACTGTGACATCTAATGCCTTTTGCTGAAACATGTTCTCTTTCTACTACCTTTCTTTAGAATAGCTCTATAATTACCCGAGTCATTTTGAGACCTACAGGGTTCTAAATGTCAAACGACATCTTTAGTACAGATGGGATAAAGAACTAGGCTCCTAGTGTCCTAGAGTTGCAAGACCCTTTGTACACATTACAACTTACTTTAGCATGACATGGAATCAAATGATACACATTTATTAGAGGAGCCTCATTTGCCCTTCTTGGTGTTAGACTTGCTTCTAGGTCTTCCAGCTCATATACTGTATGCTAATGCTAACTCTATTGCTATAAAGAGTAGTTACTCACCTGTAACAGGTGTTTTCCAGGAGCAGCAGGAATCAGTGCTCACA
This sequence comes from Ichthyophis bannanicus, assembly GCA_033557465.1. NCBI lineage: Eukaryota > Metazoa > Chordata > Amphibia > Gymnophiona > Ichthyophiidae > Ichthyophis > Ichthyophis bannanicus. The sequence continues at coordinate 1,385,473,182 of CM066032.1, read as the reverse complement.
TATGGATGTCATCAGCGCCGATGAAGCCCCAGCGGAGCATTTCCCCAGCTTTCTATGAAAGCCTTTGGGAATGCAGGCACGCATGCGCGGTTCCCTTCCCGCCTAAAGGTGCCATCTTACCTCAGTCAAATGACATAGCTAAGAACAGCACACAAAAATGAAAAATAAACTATGTACAACTGCAACTCCAAGGGGAGGAGGGAGGGTTGTGAGGACTGACTCCTGCTGCTCCTGGAGAACACCTGTTACAGGTGAGTAACTACTCTTTCTCCAGGACCAAGCAGGAAGTCAGTCCTCACATATGGGTGACTCCCAAGCTCTGGGCTACCGAGGAACCCAGGGTGAACAAGAGAACTCCCTCTAGTCTCAGCAGAAAAGAAAGGCTTTTCAAGGACACAACCTCCACCGGTAGCCCAACAGAGGGCAGGAGTTGCCTAAACCTCAAAGAGATTCCGGAGTACTGCTTGGCCAAAAGCACTGTCCCTACGGGACTCCCTCTCCAGACAGTAATGGGCCGCAAAAGTCTGGCTTGAAGACCAAGTTGCAGCCCTGCAGATGGCTACCAAGGGCACAGAGCGGAGATGAGCCACTGAGGCAGCCATTGCCCTGACACGGTGGGCCGTGACCCGACCCTGCAAAGGAAGGTCAGCCGCCCTATAAGCCCAGGTGATACCGTCAGCAACCCAGATGGACAAGGTACGCTTGGACACAGCCAACCCCAACTTATTAGAGTCAAAGGAAACGAAGAGCTGAGTAGCCCTTCTATGTCCTTGCGTACGGTCAAGGTAGAAGGATAAGGCCCTCCTACAGTCCAGGGTATGCAGGACTGCTTCAGCCTGGCTAGCATGAGGCCTAGGGAAGAATGTTGAAAGAATCACCTCCTGATTGAGGTGGAACGAGGAGACAACTTTTGGGAGGAACTTTGGATGAGTCCTGAGGACTACCCTGTTCCTATAAATTCTGGTGTAAGGCCTATCACAGACCAGGGCCTGAAGCTCACTCACTCGCCTAGCTGAAGTAAGGGCTATGAGGAAGAGTGTCTTCCAGGAAAGGAAGTGCAGTGGGCAGGTAGCCATGGGCTCAAAAGGTGGGCGAGTCAGTTGCTGCAAGACCACATTCAACTCCCACTCAGGGGCAGGAGGACGGATTGGGGGCTTGAGTAAAAGCAAGCCCCTGAAAAAGCGGGACACCAAGGGGTAACCTGAGAGAGAATGTCCCTCCACCAGTGAGTGGTGAGCTGCTAGAGCTGAGAGGTGGACCCGAACAGAAATGAACTTAAGTCCCTGATTGGATAAGTGCAGCAAGTACTGAAGCACTACTGGTACAGTACAGGAGAAAGGATCCTCTGTACGTAACTGACACCAGAGAGAAAACCTTTTCCATTTGAGAGCATAGGTTTTTCTGGTGGACTGTTTCCTAGAGGCTAGGACAACCTCCTCAACTTCCTGGGGTAGGCCCCAGGGAGCCAAGACTACCCTTGCAGCCTCCAGGCCATCAAATTGAGAGCTTTGAGATTGGGGTGAAGAAGGGAACCCTGCTCCTGGGAGAGAAGGTCGGGTTGCAACCCCAGAGGCAGTGGGGGATCCACCGCCAGTTGAAGCAGAAGTGGAAACCAAGGCTGTCTCGGCCACCTGGGAGCCACCAGTAGGACCGAGGCCTTGTCCTGAAGAATTTTGAAGAGAGTTCGGGCCAACAAGGGCATGGGAGGAAACGCATACAGGAGGCCCTGAGACCATGGAATCAGAAAAGCATCTGCTGCTATCCTCAGAGGATGCGGATGCCTGGAGCAGAACTTTGACAGTTGTTTGTTCATTGGACTGGCAAAGAGATCTATCAAAGGGAGACCCCATTTTAGGAAGATCTTTTGAACTACTGAAGGATGCAGCTGCCACTCGTGGGGCTGCAGAATCCTGCTTAACTTGTCGGCCAGGTAGTTGTCCTGGCCTGGAAGGTACACAGCCTTGAGGAGCATGTTGTGCTTGAGGACAAATGAACAAAGGTCCTGAGCCTCCCGGCAAAGGATTCTGGACCCAGTCCCACCTTGTTTGTTCACATAGAACATGGCTACCTGGTTGTCTGTCTGAATCATGACAGATTGATGAGCCAGGGCAGGAGAGAAAGCTTTGAGTGCTAAGCGAATAGCTCTGAGTTCTAGGAGATTGATCTGCTGAGCAACCTCTCAAGGAGAGCACAGGCCCTGGGTGCACTTGTCTAGACAATGAGCTCCCCAGCCCTGCAGGGAGGCGTCGGTGGTCAGTACCACCGTGTACCCAGGAATCTGAAAAGGCACCCCCTTTAGTAGATTGGGGGGGTGTAGCCACCAGCTGAGGGAGTTCAGAAATGGTCTGGACACCCTTATCCTGTCCCTGAGGCTGCCCGTGGCTTGTGACCACTGAGTCCGAAGGCACCACTGGGCAGGCCTCATATGGAGCCTGGCATTGGAGGTCACATGTGCTGTCGAGGCCATGTGGCCTAGAAGCCTCAGGCAGAGTCTGGCGGAGACTAGTGACCTGTTGAGAAACTGGCTTGCCAAGGCTATCAATCTTTGTGCTCTGTTTTCTGGCAAGAAAGCCTTTGCCAGTAGAGAGTCGAGCCTTGCTCCTATGAACTCCAAGTTCTGGGAGGGGAGCAAAGTGGACTTTGCGAAGTTTATGACAAACCCCAGGCTTTGAAGAAGAGCAATAGTTCGGAGGGTGGCTTGTCTGGCCTCCTGGCACGTCTGACCCCTGATGAGCCAGTCGTCCAGATAGGGGAAGACAAAGATACCCTGATTTCTCAGGTAGGCCGACACCGCAGCCAGGCATTTGGTAAAGACCCTGGGAGCGGAGATCAGGCCAAAAGGCAATACTCTGTACTGATAATGGTTTCCTCCCACAATGCACCTGAGGTACTTTCTGTGGTCTGGATGAATGAGGATGTGAGTGTACGCATCCTTTAGATCTAAGGAGCATAGCCAATCTCCCTGCTGGAGGTAGGGCCGACGTGTTCCAAGAGTAAGCATCTTGAACTTCTCTTTCTCTAGGAACTTGTTGAGGTTCCTGAGGTCTAGAATGGGTCGAAGGCCACTGGTTCTTTTGGGTACCAGGAAATACCTGGAGTAGAATCCGTGACCTTGCAAGTGGGGAGGCACAGGCTCCACCGCCCTGTCCACCAACAGATCTTGAAGCTCTTGAAGGAGAAGGTCTGTGTGCAGGGGAGGCCTTGGAGGCTCCCCTGGAAAGTAAGGAGGAGGCAGTTGGTGAAAATGCAGTGCAAAGCCTTGTGGACTATGTCCAATACCAAACTGTCCCCGGTGATGAGGGGCCACTGGTGGGCAAAGAGGGCGAGGCGACCTCCTGTGCAGGGTTGGGAGAGCAGGGATGGAGAGGCTACGCTCAAGGAGTCAAAAACCCCCACCCTGCTGAGTGGGAGCAGGGGCCGGAGGCTTGGGGGTCCTCTGCCTACGGGGCCCATTACCCTGCCCCTTGGCTTGCTGACCCTGGGGTGCAGCTTGGGCAGCCTGATATTGAAACTGTTTGTAGGCACTGCCCTTCCTCGGGTAAAAGGGCTTTTTACCCGAGCCCTTCTTTTTATGAGAAGGGGCAGAGGTCTTCCTAGACAGCCTTGTCCGTGTAAGGTGCTCTGTTTCGAGCTGAGCGGCCTTCTCGGTCATGGGCTTGCCAAAAAGGTTTTCACCTCGGCAAGGGACATCGACCAACTTGTCCTGAACCCATGGCTCGAGGTCCGATGACTGCAGCCATGCCTGGCGTCGAGCCGCGATGCCGGCTGCAGCAACTCGGGCCGAAGCCTCGAAGCCATCGTAGGCGGCGCGGGACATGAACTTCGAGCAGTCCCGAATCCCCGAGGACAAGGACTTAAATCTCTGCAAGGGTTCCCCGGAGAGTCCAGCAGAGAACCCAGCCAACTCCTTGGCCAGGTCCCACAAGTACATGCCCATGTACAGCTGGTACGACTGGACACGGCAAGCAAGCATCGAGCCCTGGAAGCACTTTCTACCGACGCCATCGAGGTTTCGGGCCTCCCTGCCAGGGGGCACCGCGGCGTGCATCTTCTGGCTCTTCAGACGATGCATGGCCGATTCCACAACCATAGAATGGTGTGGTAGCTGTGCCTTCTGAAAACCAGGGCTCTTTCTGAGTCGAAAGATCGAGTCAACTCGCTTACTTAGAACCGGCGCCGAGGCCGGTGCCTCCCACATACGGAAGAGGAGCCGTTCCAGCATCGGAGGAACCGGGACAGTAAAGGCCTCCTTCGGAGGAGAATCATACTGCAGCGCCTCGAGCTCTTCAGCTCAAGGCTCTTCCTTGGGGTCCGCCGGAATAGCCAAGGCAGTGGCCATATCCCAGACGAACTCCGAGAACCGAGTATCCTCCGGAGGGGATCTACTCCGGGGCTCAGACTGCGGTGAGTCCGACGGGACGCACCGAGTCTTGAACGTACCAGGAGACTCCTCGTCCTCCGTCTCCCAGGCGGACTCATCCGAGGAGGAGTCAGGGTCCGACCCTGCGGGGCCCTGGAGCACCCGCCCCGACGCCGGAGGCACCGGCGTCGATGCCCTCGGTCCCGAACGGGAGGTCGAGGGAGACGGCGACCGAGGTCAACTTCGAGCCATGATAGACTCGAGTATCGGCTTGGTCTCCGGGGTTGACTTCGAAGTCGATGTCCCGGTGGTCGGGGCAGATGCACCAGACAGGCTGGCCATCAGTGCCTGCTGCTGCTCCATGAAGGCAGACAGTCTGCTCTCCAAGGCTGTCATCCTGAGACTCAGCTCGGGAGACGCAGCAGCCACCGACTCGGGCCCCGGCGGCACCGGGCCTGACGTCGGCTCCCTGGGAGGAGAGTCCTCGAGGACTACGGGGCTTACGTGTCCAGTAGACTCCGGCTCCATGCGAGGAACTTTAGCAGGCTTCTCATGTTCCACGGGCCCGGGGCGACGGTTGGGGGTCTTAGACCTGACCCTCGAGGAGCCAGGGACCTCCTCCGACGACGCCCTCGCGAGCCGCTTCTTCCTCTTGCGTTCCTGGTCGGGGGACCCCCTGTCCGAGGAGCTTCGATGGCGCTCGGGATCGAAATCCCGAGATGTCGAGGCCTCAGACGAGGTCCGGGCCCGGCCGGAGGCTGAGTCCGAGAAAAGCCTTTCCTTTTGCTGCTGGCGACTTCGGAGTGCCTTGGAAGACATCTTCCCACATGGCCCGCACGACTTAGGGTCGTGATCAGGGCCGAGGCACCGAAGGCAGCAGTCATGTGTGTCGGTGAGAGACATTAATTTCTTACACCGATCACTTTTTAAAACCACTGGAAGCCATCGGGGAAAAAAGAGTCCCCGCGAGGTCAAAGGACCGGCCTTCCAGGGAAAAGGGAAAAAAGGGCGCGAACGCCAGCCACGAAGGGCAAAAACCGAAAAAGAAAAATCCGGCTCGATACCGGTGTACCGAACCCGGCGGGAGGGGAACCGGCGTCGAACCGGGAGAAAAAATAGCGATAATCGCCGAAAAAAATCTACTTTTAACCGGGAGAACAGGACACACGTCCGGTGGGCTTCTCGGAAAAAAAGAGATTGAGGTAAGATGGCACTTTTAGGCGGGAAGGGAACCGCGCATGCGTGCCTGCATTCCCAAAGGCTTTCATAGAAAGCTGGGGAAATGCTCCGCTGGGGCTTCATCGGCACCGATGACACCCATATGTGAGGACTGACTTCCTGCTTGGTCCTGGAGAAAATCATGAATGCATATATGTGGTAGTTTACACGTTAATGGCCTCTTATAAAAGACCGAGCAGTGTAAAAGTAAATGCGTTGACATCAAGGCATACACTTTAACATAGGCATAGACAGAGCATGAATGGAGTATGCAAGTTCACATGTTGATTATAAAATAACTTAATCAATATATGTACTTTTGAACATTAAGCATGTTCATTTACACTTACTATACAGTAGATGCAAAAGGTAGTTACTCAGCTGTAGCAGGTGTTCTCCGTGGACAGAAGGAATAAGTCCTCATGCATGGGTGATGTCCCCTACGGAACCCCATGCAGCAGCACTCCTCAGCTTCTACTGGAAGCTTTTGGGAGGCTCCACTGTGCTTGAACGCCTCCTCCCCGCCTGCAACCATAGTGCCATCTTCTCCAGTTTGATAACATAGCTGTAGCAGAATACAATTCCTTGGGAAGGTGGAAGGGTTGTAAGGACTTATTCCTACTGTCCATGGAGAACATCTGCTACAGGTGAGTAACTACCTTTTCTCTGTGGACAAGCAGGAGATAAGCCCTCATGCATGCAGGGCCTGCCTATCTTCTAGGCAAAATTGGCAGTTGCCTAGGGCAGCAGACTATAGTGGGCAGTATGGCAATTCCCTCTTCTTTGAAGCAGTGACTGAACTACTATTTCAGCACTGCTATGGGCCTTACGACACCCGCGCATGTGCAGTAACAGCTCTTGCCCTCTCCAACAGAGGTGGCGTTGGGTGGGGCAGAAAGTAGCAGGCCATGATTGCACGCACACACACTTTAAGGCCCTCTGTGGCACTTAAGCACAGTTCAGCCACTGCTTTAAAGAACGAAGGGAGGGATCGCCATGCTGTCCTTCTCCCCATGTGAGAAAATGGATGCTGGGGGTGGGGAATGGAATAGCATGCCTGGTGGTGTAGTAGGCATGAGGCAGCCTGCCTAGGACAGCAAAATCCCTTGGACCAGGCATGCATGCATCTGATTCTTAAGCTACATGCTCCCAAAAGCTGAGGAAGCCACCGAGAAGCCCAACAGAGGCAAAACTGAACTAAGAACTGGAGAATCAACTATGTACAGATGTGGTAGTTCACAAAAAGGAACTCATTTGATTCAGCTTCTTCACCACTTGCTTTTTTTCTTTTTGGTATCCTGGATGGACAGTAGGGCCTTGGGGGGATGGAGTGGATTCTAATCCCCAAACAGATGCTGAAGTACCGATTGGTTAAAGTTGCTGTCACGTCGGGAATCCCCAATGGAATATGAGGACAGAAGACCACGTTGCAACCCTGCAGATCTCTTCCATGGAGACCAAGCACAAGTTGGCTGACGACACAGCCATGGTTCTGACATTGTGAGCTGTGACATGACCATCAAAGCTCAGGCCAGTCTGGGCATAAGTGAAAGATATGCAGTCTGCCAGCCAAATTGAAAGAGTACATTTGGAAATGGCAGCCCATATCTTCCTGGGGTCAAAAGAAACAAACAGCTGGACGGATTTTCGGTGGGTCTTCATCTGCTATAAGTAGAAGGCTAAGGCTCATTTGCAATTCAACATGTGCAGTGCCGCTTTCCCTTTGTGGACATGAGTCCTTGGGAAGAATGTTTGAACAACATCTGACTAAGATAGAAAGTGGATACCACCTTTGGAAGGAATTGAGGATGAGTGTGCAGGCCCACTCTGTTATAATGGAACCTGAAGTATGGCAGATAAGCCACTAAAGCCTGGAGCCCACTTCTAGTGATGTAACCGCCCACTAGAAAAGTGTAGTTACTCACCTGTAGCAGGTGTTCTCCGTGGACAGCAGGAATAAGTCCTCACAACCCTTCCACCTCCCCGAGAAGTTGCTTTCTTGGCTACTGCTTTGGAATTTGGCTGGAGAAGATGGTCCTGCAGCAGGCAGAAAAGCATGTGTGCATGTGCGATGCAGCTCCCAAAAACCTCCAATGGAAGCTGGGGAGCATTCTGCGGTGGGGCTCCGTTGATGACATCACCCTGCTTGTCCATGGAGAACAAGACTTTCCAGGTCAAGAACTTCATAAGGCAGGAATTGAGTGGCTCAAAGGGAGTTAACATGAGCTGGGTCAGAATCACATTGAGGTCCCAAGCCACCACCGGGGACTTGAAGGGAGGCTTTGAGAGAAGCAAACCCCGCATGAAGTGAATCACTAAAGGATGAGCCGAGATGGATCTTCCTTCTATTCTGTGATGGTATGCCCCAATCGGGCTGAAGTGAACTCTGACACAGTTGGACTTGAGACCAACTCTGAAAGGTGTAGTAGGTACTTGAGTAGTTTGTCAATGGGGCAGTTCTGCGCACCAGATAGCAAATCTTTTCCATTTGAATGCATAAGACCTTCTCGTCAAGACCCTCCTAAAGGTCAACAGAACATCTGTTACTCTGTCAGGTAGGTTAAGCTCTGGAAGGACTAACCTCTCAACATCCATGCAGTTAGGGCCAAAGACTGGATGTTGGGATGTAGCATCCTTCTGTCTTCCTGTGACATAAGGTCTGGGCAGTGCCCAGTTGTAGAGGTTCCCACTAGGAGAGCTGAAGCAGAAGGGGAAACTACAGCTGCCTGGGCCAATACGGTGCAATGAGTATCATCGTACCCCTGTCTGGAGTTTCAGCAGGGTCTTTGCTATGAGAGGTATGGGAAGATTCACATATAGCAGACCCTTCCCTCAGTGCAGGAGGAAAGCATCCAGTGCCAGCCTGCTGCATGAGGCGACTCTGGAGTAGAACTGATCCACTTGGGCATTTTGTTGTGTTATGAACAGGTCTATCGAGGGGATACCCCACTTCTGAAAGATGTGGGCCGCCACACCTCTGTCCAGTGTCCACTTGTGTGGCTGAAGGATGTAACTCAACTGACCTGCCAATGTATTCTGCTTCCCTGGCAGGTATGTGGCCCTCAGCTCCATCCGTAGGTGATGGTGAACCTTCATAACTAGACTGTTTCCCAGCAGAGGAGATACAAATCTGTGACCCCCCCCTACTTGTTTATGTAGTACATCGTGACCTGATTGTTGGTCTGAATCAGAACAATCTGGTTGGCTAGCCATTCTCAGAAATTCCTGAGGGCATTCGCTATGGCTCTCAATTCCAAGAAATTGATCTTGTGCAAGCTCTCCTGTTCGGACCAGATGCCTCGAGTGTGAAGGCCATCCAGATGTACACCCCAACCCAGTTTGGATGCATCTGTTGACAATGTTTTCTGAGGTGATGCCTTCTGAAAGGGGAAAATACCCTGAGCAGGTTCTGATGATCCAATCACCCAGTGCGGGGACTGAACAAGAGGGCCTGTGACAACCACCCGATCCCAAAGATGGCTAGTGGCCTGGTGCCACTGAGTCCTCAGTGTCCTTTGAGCCTGTCTCATCGAAAGACAAGCCATGGGTATGACGTGTATAGTAGAGACCATGGGGCTGAACATAGTCAGCATCCCACGAGCTGTTGTCTGACGACACTGCTGGGTATCTCAGACCAAGACAGTCAATCTCTGGAGCCAGTCTAGTGGAAGGAAGGCCTTTGCTTGAGTCATGTCGAGGAGAGCCCCTATGAACTCCAGTTGTTGGGCGGGCTGAAGGTGGGACTTTGGGTAATTGACTACAAACCCTAACAGCTGTAGCACCTGAATGGTTAACCATCTGGAGTGGTGTTATGAGCCAGTCATCCAGATGAATACAAAGACCCCTAAGTGTTCTGAGATAGGCCGTTACCACCGTGAGGCATTTTGTGAAAACTTGGGGCACCAAGGCCAGACCAAAAGGTAGTACCCAGTACCGAAAGTGCTTTTCTGCCAGGACAAATCTGAGATACCTACTGTGAGGGGGGTGGATTGGTATGTGGGTATACACATCCTTTAGATCCAGGGTGCATAGTCAGTCAACCATCCTTTTGAAGATAAGGAGCAGGGATACCTTGAGATACCATCTTGAACTTTTCTTGCACTAGAAAGGTGTTGAGATTTGAGGTCCAGGATGAGCCGGAACCACCTCGTCTTTTTATCGACCAGAAAGTATGCGAAGTAAAATCGCCATCTGATCTGCACCTGTGGCAAAGCCTTGATGGCAAGATCGGCCAGAAGGATGGAGATTTTTCCCTGAAGTAGTTCTAGATGCAGAGGGTCAAGAGGATATGTCCTTGGGGGGCAATGTGGCGGGAGATGGGCAAAGTGCAACATGTAGCATGGTCTATCTGTGGCATCTGAAGTTATAAGGGGCCACCTGTGGGCAAAAAGAATGAGCCTTCCTAACACTGGAGGGCTCCCCTCTGTGGACAGTAGCAGATTGGCTATGCTCTGGAGGAACCAGTCAAAACCCCGCTCCCAGTTTTAGTTGCAGGGCAGGCTGGGCCTTCTAAGGCTTGTCTCGATGCTACGGGCGAGGAACCTGCATTTTTTACTAGGAAGTTTGAGGATCAGGGAAGTACCTGTGCCTATGTGGGTAGTAAGTATTCTTTCTGGCCTCCACTTTGATATCCTAAGATAGGCAGCTGGTTTGGACGTACGTCTTGAAAGCCTGGTGAGGGTGATGTACTGCTTCTCTATGATGCCTGCCTTCTCCACTTGCTCTCTAAAGAGGTTCTCTCCCCAGCATGGCACATCCACAAACTTATTTTGCAGCAACTGTTTCAGGTCAGAACGCTGAAGCAGAGTGAACCTGTGGGCTCCACTGCCGCCATTCTAGACACCATTTTGAAGGTGTCATAGGTCGTCCGAATCAAGAACTTTGAGCAGTCCTTGCTGTGGCCCACCAGGACACAACAGTGCTCTAATTTCTCTAGGGGGAGGAATGGGCCCAAGTCAGCGAGATCACGCATGAAGTCCTTCAAGAACATGCTCATGTAGAACTGATAAGAGTGTACTCGAGTTGTATGCATGAGCTTTGGAAGCACCTCCTCCCAAAGGAGTCCAACATATGAGCCTCCCTACCTGGGAGCATCGAGGAATGAGTTTTGGTTCTCTTAATCCTCTTAAGGGTGGACTCTACTACTAAGGAATGGTGCGGAAGCTGAGGTTTCTCAAGTCCAGGAACTTTTTGAACTTTGTACATTGAGTCCAGATTCCTATTGACTGGTGGCACAGTGAGGGGGGGGGGGGGTTTCTCACACATTCTCATTTGTAGGCACTGTAGGATGCGGTGCACTGGCACCACTGCTGCTTCCTTAGGGGCCAAGGAATATTGGAGGATTGCCAATTTCTCTGTTTTGGGCTCATCCTTCGCTCCAGTGAAAATGGGATGGCTTTGGCCATATCCCTCATGAAATCCTGGAAGGACATATCCTCCGGAGTAGACTTCCACCATTCTTGTGGAGGGGAGGGGGTCTAATGGGAGCTCAGGAGACCTACCCTCTGATAAGCTCTCCGATTCCACTTTGGTCATCCAGCCATCAGAGTTAGACTCCAAAAAGAAGTCAAAGTATCTCTGAGACTCTGCCCAAAGCTCCCTCCTGCCTTGAGGGGAATGTGAGCTTCTATGGGATTGATGATGCATCGAGAGCTTCCAAAGTTTCAATAAGGCAGGGGTGGGCAATTCCGGTCCTGGAGGGCTGCAGACCAGTCAGGTTTTCATGATGTCCCTAATGAATAATCATGGACCTATTTCCATACAATGGAAGGCAGTGGATGCAAATAGATCTCATGAATATTCATTAGGGACATTATGAAAACCTGACTGGTCTGCGCCCTCCAGGACCGGAATTGCCCACCCCTGCACTAAGGTATTGAAACCAGAGACATGCGAGAGGGAGACAGCCCTACCAGGAACCAGCGTTGGATCTCATCAATGTCCCAAAGTCAATGTGTCCGCAGGCAGAGTGTGTGTCTCAAGGATCAGCTGCACAACGCTCGATGCCGTGGGCACCAAGGCACCAGCCAGTTGTTTCTCCAGCAACAACACAATGCAGACTTCAATGCCTGAAGGAGGCATGCTCCTCCATGGCTGCCGATTCTGAAAGCTTCAGGGCCTGGGCAGCTTCTACCTATGTTTCTGGCATCCATACCAGGTATGGGCATGGCCTCGGCTGTAGGGAGATGGTCGGTACCCCTCTGAAACCCCGGAGGTTGATCCCTCTCTCCTGGGCACCTTGATAGGCTGCTTATGGCTATCACTCTTGATCTTGTGCTTGGAAGAGCTCAGATACTGATGCACCTGAGCCTTCGCCCAGTACTTGGATGGATCCCCCTTTGATGCAGATAGGATTTGGCCTCGTTTCTTTCTCGACTCCAGACAGAGACCAATTGATGGCTGATGCTATGGAGCACTGTGGGTAGTTGGCTCCGATTGAGCCCGAGAACTTCTCAATGTCGATGCACTGTCGGTGGCTTCCTGGGAAGCCATTGAGACCAATGGCAGTGCTGAAGATGCTGAATCAAACCTCTGGCCAAAGAGGGATTCTCTCTGCAGACCCCTCAGGCCTCTCCTTGTCATCTGCAAACACAAATTGCAAGAAGAGGGCTGGAGGTACCAATTGTGCCTATCGGTGACAAAGATGGTCCTCGCACAGTGCACTTCTTGAACCGCTGGCCAGTTTTTGGGATATGTCTGGAAAGATGATAATGACTAAACCAGACAGCTTGATGGTGATCATGAGCCCAGTCGGGCCATCGGGAAAGCAACAGAGAAAATGAAAATTTACCAAGAAAGGAACAGCGACTGACTGAACCGATGCAACTGACGGCAGGTACTAACAACGATACTCATCAGGAAGACCTCCGAAGAGGAAAAACCATTTACTGGCAGAGGACAGAAATATCGTCTGTGGGGCTCTGCGGAAAAATGAAGACTAGAGAAGATGGCACAGCAGCGGCAAGGCAGGCATGCAGACGCAGTGGAGCTCCCCAAAAGGTTTGGGCATGACCTGGGTGAGTGAAAATCCCATTTCATAAAGGAAATCATGTGTATGGCCAAAAATGTCCACTTTAGAATTTACTGCTGTGTCCTGGCATGTATAGGTTTTTGAAAAGTGCTGGTTTTGGCCGGCCCTTTATAAGAGGGATTAAGGCAGTTCTTCTTCTTCTCCCCCATTATTTCCTCCTTGAAATGGAAAATAAAGATTGTGGCCTCTGTATTTTATTAATAGCATTTAGATGTATAGGTTGCGAAAAATATCAACTGAAACGTGTGTGTTCTGGTACTTACACATTTAAATTTCAATACACCAAGTTATATGTGTACAATGCTGAATTTGCTATGTTGATTCTTCCCACATGTAGAATTATAAAATGGCTCCTCTAGTTCTACGTGCTGGCAAAACGTGTACTCCTGCACATCCTAATACCTATTTTACAAAAGGCTCCTCTTCATGAGTCTCCCTATAGGTGCTGTCAGGTACTATCATAATATGGTATGGTTTATACTTGGCACATAGCTATGTCTAGAAATTATAGTGTGTTATCATAAGCAAAGAACCAGCAATAAGACATGATTGTCACAAACTCACTGCTTGTAAAGCTATTGCACCTTGAAGTCCATTATGAAGTTTAAAATTTCATGCTTGAATTTGTAGTGCAATCATTTTGAAGCAATATGTGAACAAGCAAAAGCATCAAGAATTACAATAAGACAAATGTATAGTGTACATTAAAGAACTTGGGAGGGGGGAGGATTTTCAGCACCAATGGCTAGTGCTGCTAATGCAGCTAGCCACCAGCGCTGAACCCGGATATTCAATACCGGGATTGGATATGACCCCGGCATTGAATATCTGGGTTCACCGGATTGCCACAAGGCTAACTGTGGAGCAGAGATATTGAGCCGCTGCCTGGTTAGCTAACATGGTGAAAGTTAGGCCAGGGTTACCTGCGCCTGACTTTGCCACATACTGCTCACCGGACAGAGGCTTAATATTGCCTCTGCCCAGTTAACAATGGGTGCCCCCTCTGCTCCAATGCTAATTGTTTAGTATCGTGGCATGTAGAGGCACACCTAGGGATATTCAGCACCACTAACCATGTTAGTACCGCTGAATATCCTACAGAAGGGCATTTACACGGTTTGCATAAAAGAAAGTACAGAGAATTGCAAACTAACTATCTTGATGACAACATGAGAAAAGGAATACAAAATTTAGAGATGTTTTGAAATTATATCTGAAATTTATGCATCAAGGTAACTTTCATTTGATATAAAGAAAATCAAACAAAAACGTTCTCTGATGTCATCAACAAGACAACATATCTTGTTCTTAAACAGAAATGCTGAATTGTACTGTCTATGCTAAGTAAGAGCTTCCCAGTGAAAAACTGTTGCTCACTTAGATCAGTTATGGTACTCACACATCCATTTTCAATTATGCATCGTGTAATACTGTAAACCTCTGATAATTAGTGGTTAATTCAAATGAAATCTGATATATTCAGAACCAGTAAAAAATAAACAAAAACATTAACCAGAAAAAGCAACAAGAAGTGTTTTTATAAATTATTACTTATGAAAGCCAGCTCTGTAGTTTTTCGGAAAGCGTACCTGAAACAGGTGTTCTCCAGGGAGAGCAGAAATCAGTCCTCACATATAGTGACATCGGTGCTGACAAAGCCCACACACGGAGCATTTCCCCAGCTTTCAAAGAAAGTTTTTGGTACATGCTACCATGCATGCATGGTCCCCTTCCCGCCAAAGGGTGCCATCTTGCTCAGTCAGATGACATAGCTAGGATGGTAGTAAAATACTAAAACAAGGTAGGGAGGCAACTCCCAGGGGAGGAGGGAGGGTTGTGAGGATTGATTCCTGCTGTCCCTGGAGTACAGGGTGAGTAACTATGCTTTCTCCAGGAACAAGCAGGAAGTCAGTCCTCACATATGGGACTCCCTAGCTCCAGGATGCCAGGGACCGAACCACGACAGCACCAACGGTGACCAAGTCAGGTAGCCGTGAGTTGCAGAAGATGAGTTCCCACTGACAGACTCTGTGAGACCCTAGTGTCCAGCGGCACTATTGCTCTGATAGCCTTAACACAGAAGGGTTGGAGGGCAGGAGTTGCCTACACCCCGAGAATATTATGGAGTACTGCCTGACCAAATGCACTGTCCCTGCAGGACTCCTCTCCAGACAGTAGTGAGGTGCGAATGTGTGAATTGAAGATCATGTGGCGGTCTTGTATATCTCTGTCACCGGCACCGAGCACAGGTTGTCCACGGACGTGGCCATAGCCCTCAAGCTATGTGCTGTGATCCGGTGCTTAAGGGAGAGGCCAGCTTGCTCATAAGTGAGGGCAATACAGTCTGCTACCCAAGTGGAAAGTGTTCACTTAGTCACAGGGAGCCCCAGCCTGCTGGGGTCATGAGACACGAAAAGCTGAGGAGCTTTGCGAAGGGCCTGGGTCTGCTGAAAGTAGGAGGACAGGGCCCATTTGCAATACAGTGTATGAAGTACTAGTTCCTCCCTGCCTGTGTGAAGCCGCGAAAAGAAGGTGGGAGGACCACCTCTTGGTTGAGGTGGAAACGAGGTACCACCTTCAGGAGGAATTTGGGGTGCTTATGGAGCAATGTAAATAGATTATGTATATAATTAACCCTGTTTTCCAAGTTTATACTCCTGTTCGATGTAAACCTGACAGCTTGTTGTTATGGTCGTTAAGTTATAATGTAAACCGCACTGATGCTAAATAGCGCGGTATATAAGAAATTGTAATAAATAAAAATAATAATAAATAAATAAATACCCTGTTCCTGTAGAACCGTGTATATGGTGGATCTGCCACTAGGGCCTGGAATTCGCTCACTCTTCAAGCGGATGTGAGGGCCACCAGAAAGGCCACTTTCCAAGACAGGTACCGCAGGTGGCAAGTGGCTAGGGGCTCAAATAGCAGTCTGGTGAGCTGTGAAAGCACCATGTTGAGGTCCCACTCTGCTGCCGGAGGGGGGGGGGCTTGGATAACAGGAGGCCCTGGAGGAACCTGGTGACTAGGGGCTGGCCTGAGGGGTTTTCCCTCAACAGGATGGTGGTGAGCAACTATCGTGCTCAGATGCACCCTCACCGAGTTAGACTTCAGCCTGGTGTGGGACAGGTGCAGTAGGTACTGGAGTACTAATTGCACATAATAGGAGAAGGGGTTCTGCCTTCTTTCCACACACTAGGCAGAGAATCTTCTCCACTTAAAGACATAAGCTTGCCTGGTGGAGGGCTTTCGGGAGGCCAGTAGGATCTCCTCGACTTCTCTTGGAAGATTGAAAGGGGCCACTAGATTGTAAGCTCCGATGAGCATGACTCTGACGGGCAGGGATAGTCTCTTGCATGTTGTTTACCTCTTGTAGGATTACTGTACAGCGCTGCGTGCGTAGCGCTTTATAAGTGCTAAATAGTAGTAGTAGTAGGCCAATGCTACCCTTTCAGCAGCCACGCTGTTAGCGTTAGGGACCACAGGTTGGGGTGCATGAGGAAGCCCCCCTCCTGAGACAAGAGGTCCGGGGTTCGGCCCAGCAGGACTGGGAGTGCTACTGACAGGGAGAGCAGCAGTGGAAACCAGGGCTGACTGGGCCACCTGGGGGCAATTAGTATAACATATGCCCTCTCACGCTGGACCTTGAAGAGGGCGACTGGGGGGGGGGGGGGGTCAGTGGGAACGTATAGCGTAGGCCTTCAGACCACGAGATCAGGAAGGAATCTGTTGCTACTCTCTCTGGGTATGATTGGCGTGAACAGAAGCGAGGCAGCTGCGTGTTGTCCCGAAAGGCAAATAGATCCATCACTGGCCTGCCCCAGAGGTGGAAGAGCCTCTTGGTCACCATGGGGTTCAAGCGCCACTCATGCAGCTGAAGGACTCTGTTCAGCCTGTCCGCTAGGCAGTTGTCCTGGTCCAGGAAGTAAACTGCTCGCAAGAGCATGTTGTTGCGAGCTGCAAAGGAGAGGAGGGCCACCGCCTCCTGGCAGAGGGGTTATGAATCTGTGCTCCCCTGCTTGTTTATATAGAACATGGCAAGTGATTGTCCATCTGGATCAGTATGGACCGGTGTCGCAGGCGATGGCAGAACACTCGTAGGTCTAAGAAGATTGCCCTGAGCTCCAGGAGATTGATTTGTAGGAGCGACTCCTCCTGGGACCAGCTACCCTGTGTGTGGCAGTCCCCACAATGCGCCTCCCAATCTAGGAGGGAAGCGTCCGTGGTCACGGTTCTCTGAGGTGTGGGTGCTTGGAAGGGCATTCCCGCCCAGAGGCGGTGGAAGTTTTGTCACCAGTTGAGGGATTTCGCCAATTGGCGGGTAACTCTGACCCTGTTCTGTAGCCTGCTCGTGGCTTGAGTCCATTGTGAGCAGAGGCATCACTGGGCTGTCTGCATGTGCAAGCGGGCTGAGGGCATTACATGGACCGTGGAGGCCATATGGCCCAATAGGCGGAGGAGACGATGAGCTAGCACTGACCGACAACGTTGTACCTATCCTGCCAGTTGTCTGAGGCATTCTGTCCTTTCTCTGGGAAGGATCGCCTTGACCTGCAGCATTTAGAGCTGAGCACCTATGAACTCCAGGTTTTGGGATGGAGAGAAATGGAATTTGGGGTAGCTGATGAGAAACCCCAGGTGCTGCAGAAGGAGGGAAGCATGCTCTGCTGCATGACTGGCATCTAAGGCTGTGCTGCCCCTAATTAACCAGTCGTCTAGGTAGGGGAAGACAAAGGCCCCTTGCAGACACAGGTGGGCGGCCACCACAGCCAGGCATTTGGTAAAGACCCTTGGCCAGGACGAAGGGTAGTACCATGTACTGATAGTGCCCTCCTCCTATCACGAACCTTACGTACTGCTCGTGGGAGGGGTGGATTAGGATGTGTGTGTACACATCCTTTAGATCCAAGGAGCACAGCCAATCTCCCTGGTGGATGTAAGGCAGCAGTGTTCCAAGGGAGAGCATCTTGAACTTCTCCCTTACCAGAAACTTGTTTATGTTTCGCAGGTCTAGTATGGGCCTGAGGCCCCCAGTTCTCTTTGGGACAAGGAAGTACCTGGAGTAGAAGCCCTTTCCCCATAGGTGTTTGGGTACAGGCTCTACTGCAATGTCCCTGATCAGACCAATGAACTCTGTGAGCAGAAGAGTCTGGTGAAGGAGGGGTCACACCGGCTCTCCTGGGAAGAACCTGGCTGGTATCTGCTATGGGTGAAGGAGGTATCCTTCCCTTACGACTTGCAATAACCACTGGTCCGAGGTGATGTTGACACATCTGTGGGCAAAGAGCACTAGGTGCCCCCCCCCTGTGGGCTGGTGAAGGTCTCCTGGGGGAGGGGAGGACCTGCACTGGTGGAAGCTGGGGTTGAGGCTTTGGTGCTTTTGCCTTTTGAGCCCCATGACTTTGCCTCTTAGGGCGAGAACCTTGTTACTGGCCCAAGAAGGGCTGGTAGTAGTGATTCTGTGGGAAAGGACCCTTTTTCCTCGGAAGAGGAGTCTTTTCCCTGCTGGTTTCCTACAGGGGAGGGATGAGGTCTTTTTAGAGAGCTTCTGGTGGGTCATCACGTTGGCCTCGATCTCTGCTACCCTGCCGGCTATGCGTTTGCCGAATAGGATCTCTCCAGTGCAGGGGCGTCAAGCAGCTCATCTTGGACCCATTGCTCGAGGTCGGAAGACTGCAGCCAGGCTTGGTGTCAGGCACGAATGCTGGCTGTTGCGACTCGAGCCGCTGACTCAAAGCAGTCGTAGGCTGCTTGGGAGAGGAACTTGGAGCAGTCCTTGATCCCACAGGTCAGGGATTGGAACCGTTGAAGAGAGGTTCCCTGACAAGACCAGCCGAAAACCCCGACAGCTTCTGTGTTAGAGCCTTCAGGTACATACCTTTGTATAATTCATAGGCTTGGATCTGGCTCCCCAGCATCGAGCCCTGGTAACACTAGTCTCCCTTCTGGGGGAATGGAGGAATGGGTCTTTTGACTCTTAAGTTTTTTCATGGTCGACTCAATGACCATGGAGTTATGTGGGAGTTGGGATTTGTGGAATCCCGGCCCTTTCCAGACGCGGTACATGGCATCAAGGTACCGGCTCACCATCAGTACCAACCTAGCATCTCCCACATTCTCAGTGGTAGTCGCTTGAGGATCGGCTACATGGGCACCGTGAGGGTTTCCTAGGATGGAGACTCGTTTTGGAAGATCTCCAGCTCCTCGTTGCGTGGGTCTTCCTCCGCCTCTATCTGCACCGAGGGGGGCTCTGGCCACGGCCTTGACAAAGTCATGGAAGGCCACATCCTCCGAATGAGAGTGGCACTGGGGGAGAGGGGTCCGAGGGGATATCTTGGTGCCATTTAGTTTCCGGGCATGCCTCATCATTGGCCTCCCACTCGGAGTCGAGTGGTGATGACGAGTCAGGGGTCCTGTGACTCTGTCTCGAGGCCAGCACCGAAGGGTCGGCGGCCTCCGGAGGACCTGGGATCCAAGTCACAGTAACTAGCCGAGGAAGATCGGATGCCCGAGGAACAGGACCTCAACCGGCGCCGAGAGCTTACCTAAGGCCGGTGGCACTTGGAGCTCAGCTCGATGACCGGGGATTCCCCCGCAGTCGGGGGCCCGGTCGTTGGGGTAGATGGTGCGGACAAACCAGCCATCATTTCCTGCTGCAGGACCAAGATAACAGTGATATTCTGTTCCAGGGCTGCTAGTCGTCTAATTTCCAAAACCAGAAGGCTCCACAGCTTTTCGCGTGGGCACAGAGGATTCTTGGGCCCGGTGCCGGCACTCTCGCGATTGCATCCTCAATGAGGACTACGGCCTCAAGGAACTTTGCAGTCTCCACCGGCGCAGGAATCCTTCTTGCGGACCTTGGTAGGGCATTTCTCAGAGCCGCTTCAGTCCCTCTGGGCGGTTTTACCAGGTTTCTCTGGTGCAACCTCGACCGGCTTCAAGGACTTTTCCTTCTTTTTCTCCGGGTCCGAAGTCTTCCTACTACCATGGGACTCAGAGGATGCTCAGGCCTCACGGGAAGTGCTGGACTTGAAGCTCGGGATCGGGGAGGCTGGCGCCGAGTCGGACCTGGGGTACACTTTTTCCTGCAACTTCGACCTCTTTTTATTGGTCTTAGGCGTCATGGCCTGGCATAGGTTGCAGGAGGTGCTGTCATGGGTCCAGTCCCAGGCAGCAGTCATGGGTGTCAGTCACGGACATGGTTCAACTGCAGCGCTCACATTTTTTTAACCCACTGGGGGATATGGTGGGGAATTACCGGATGGAGTGAATGACCCCTGGGCGAAAAAAGGCGTGAATGCCAGTCGAGGCAAACCTTGACCAAAAAAGGAAAAAGGGGCCGAGAACAGTGCCGAGATCCGCGCTGGCTCAAGGCGGGAAGAAGAACCAGTACGCAAACCGAGAAAGCTAACTTTTAAGGATAATTAACAAGGATTTTTCTGAGGAAACTGGACAGACGTCCATTGGGCTCCGTGGAAAAAAGGAGACTGAGAAAGATGGCACCCTTGGGCAAGAAAGCGACCACACATGCGTGGTGGTATGTCCCATAGGCTCTATTTGAAAGCTGGCAAAATGCTCTGCAAGGGCTCCATCGGCATTGACGTCACCCTATGTGAAGACTGACTTCCTGCTTGTTTCTGGAGAAGTACTAATGTACAGGAGACCTGACTTCAGATCTTGTGTCTCTTGGCATCAAGAGTGGTTGAGCATACTGTAGATGTGATGGGCTGAGGTCCTGAAAGAGTTATCAATATTTGTGTACTTTGGAATTATCTCCATGGCAAAGAGAAGATGTTCAAGGATTTAGCTTTTTCTATAGATCTCATCCAGCTGGTAATGTGAAACTGAGGACAGGAAAGACAGCAGTAGCACTAAACTAATAAAACAAAAACTCAACTGAGATGATGCCCATCAAGTCCATACAATGCTGCTTTTAGGGTGCCGTAATTCATACATTCAGAAAAAAAGCAATATAGCATCTTCATTTTATACATATAAGCAATCAGATGGAGCTTCGATGTTAGTGCTTTCCAATCATGGCTGAAAGTGCTATAATAAGTGATTCAATTTGTCTGTCTTTACTTATGTCTGGGAGCATGATTACTTCTGAATAAGGAGACCAATAGGTCCCAAAACTTGTGGAGAAGCTATAGCATAGGCCTTGTACCTACCCTATTGAAAATAACCTTGATCTGATATGGGTATGAATTTCTAACATAGTCCAAATAAAAAAAATGCTAGAAAATCCATACCTAAACATGGTTTCCACTTCCTTCATGTATAGAATGCACTATTATAAGAACAAAGGTAAAACATGCATTGCTGAAATCCAACAGGAAAGTGAGAAATATTAGAAATAAACTGGTGCAAAGATCACTTTAGTTTTACTGTTTTATACATAATGTACATATCTGCTTTAATCCTTGCAAATGACTGAACATCTAAGTTGACAGGATAAGAAGAAGCTATGCAATTCAACTTTAAAGAGCAAAATCACCTTCAAATTTTCTGTGAGTTTTCAGAATGAAGCTTTTTGGTCCAGGCAATAAAGCTCTCAGTGTTTAAATGTATTTTAGGTTTTTCTTTAACTCCAACATCATCTTGCAGTGTGACAGAAACAACAAACATTTATGCATCAGCAAAAGTGATAAAACAGAGATAGCATTTGGCTGAAACAATGTGGCCTATGGATTAATAACTAAGGGCCCGATATTGAGTTAGGACGGTTAGGTGCAAGTGCAGCGCCTAGCCGTCGCAATCCCAAATATTCAATGCCAGGGTCATATGCGGCCCCAGCCCTGAATATCTGGGGTTGCCGGCACATGCTCGGAAGACGCAGAGACTAACTAGGTAGCGGTGATATTGCACTAATTGCTCAGTTAGCTTCTACGGGTAAAGACAGGCCAGCTTATGCAGCACTTATCTTTTACCTGTAGCATCGCTGCTACCTGCTTAGCTTCTGTCGCCACCCACGACACGCGCTTAGCGTCGGGGCGTATAGGGGAGACATTTGTTATAAACAGTGTAAATGCCTTTTGAATATCGAAAACCTAAAGGTTTTCTCCCATTTTAAAGCATTTTGTATAGGTCATTGAGGGAGGAATTGGAATGTCCATGCTGGATGATTCACAACTTCACAGGTATTTTACAAAAAGCTCTGCTGAACATGAAGCGTTTAGTAAAATATGTAAAAAAACAGCAGAACGTACAGGGGAAGAAGCAATTTTGACAGGCTATACATGGAAATAAAGAGCGGCAGCATGCAGGAGCTTCTACATATAAGTGCCTGCACTTACACGTGGAAGTGACCATTTTGTAATCACACATATGTCAGCACTTATACTCATAGTCCCTTGGTCTCAGAAAACTGAGGACCTAATATTCAGCACTGCTGAACTTTAGACCCGGATATTCAATGCCGGAGTCATATCTGGCTATTGGCATTTGATATGTGGGATCAGCTGGATGGCAGTTATATTCAGCTGCTGTCCTGTTATCTATGGCAGCGAAGGTTAGGCCACCATTTCAGGTGCCTAACTTTCACTGCTTAGCGATAACCGGGCAGCAGTGACATTTATCTGCTGCCTGGCTATCGCTGGGTTTCGCCCTGCTCTGCCCATGGGGGCGTGCAGCAGTGGCTCCCGTGGATATTCAGTGGCATTAGGCACGTTTAAATACTTAAGGAGTATTAATGAACAAACAAACCTCTTCCAAAGAAGGGGAAGCTGTAAAACTAGAGGGCATAAAATGAAGCTGCAATGGGGTAAACTTAAAAACGTCAGGAGATATTTTTCCACTGAAAGGATGATGGATTCTTGAAATGCCCACCTGATAGAGGTGGTAGGGGCAAAAACAGTAATGGAATTTAAAATGGCATGGGACAGTCACAGTGGATCCCTTTATAGTAAGAGGATGAAATTAAAACAAATTTGAAGTATCTTTTATACTTTAACAAATAGAGAGTGACCTGCATGGAAAGGCGGGTACAACCACTCTAGTCACATTACTGGGCAGACTAGATGGACCATACTGGTCTTTATCTGCGATCATCTACTATGTTACTATATACATGTATTCCCATTGTAAGATGGTCTCTACAGATATACATTTGTGAACTGCTCAATGTCCAAAATACTGTATGCTCCCTCAATTTCTCTGTGTTCCAACCATCACCAAGATTAAATAGCAACTTTCTGAAATTGCCATTCATATATGCAAGCCAATCTACACATGTAAATGCCACTGTTTACATATGTCAAGGACAAGGAAAAGAGAGACTTCCAAATATTCAAGATCATTAACCCTCTATGTAACCACTCTTTGAGAACAGTTATAATGGTAATCAGAGACCATCAGAAGAGAGGCTGTACTTGGCATTACACAACATCTTATAAAAAGCCTCAAGCTCCATCATATGGTCTCTCCATCCTGTGCATTTATTTAAATATATATTTTATTGTTACTTTATTTTTACAAAACCTATTTATTCATATTCATTTTTTAATCAAAATTCAAATAATTGAATCCAAAAGATTCATAACAAAGATACTACTTAGCTGCTCTCAAGATGATAAACCCAACATGATCATGTTTCAGGTCAAAAAGACAGCCTGAAGATGGAGTGGAAGGCGTTGAATGAATTACAAATGCAACCTGATCTCTGTATTCAGCAAGCTGATAAAAGTGGTAGCATAATTTTACAGTTGCGACAACAATACCATGTGCTCATTTCTTGAAATTGTTAACAATGGTGTCTACATCAGTGGAAACTATTTTGTTGGTAACTATGGATGTATACAGTGATATCCCAACAAAGAGTTTTAGAGGTGCTACTCACCATTTTATCATGTCTCAGCAAGGTCATAGGATTTCTGCTGATTTTTTGATCCAAATTTTGACACTTGTGCTGACGCAGTACTATTTTTATTATGAGAGAGATTATGCCCAACATCATGGCATTGTTACGGGTTCATCAGTAGCTCCCTCTTTGGCGACATTAGTGATGGCCGAATTTGAAGAGAAACATGTCTATGCTTCTATATTTTTTTCAACTGTTTTGTGGTGTAGATTTTTAGATAATATTTTTTTTATGGTCAGGTACGCCTCAAATGTTGATGGCATTTTTGAGAATCTCAGAGTGGATAGTGTGGTGAGGCAGGTGCAGCACAGACCTGGGAAAGAGAAAAAAAAGGTTTTTCTCCTAAGAGGGGGATGGGCTCACCTAAGCACAGGTCCCAAAAGGAAAGTAATACTGAAACACACACTTGCAAGGCTAGCCTGAAGCCACACCCAGTCTCCAGGGCAACGGCAGGGAGAGAGAGGGTGGGGCCAGAAAGGGAAGCACGCTGGCAAACATTTAAACGTAGTCAGTCAGCAAGTGAAGAGAGAGAGCACAGCAGAGCTGAGAGAACTGGGGAAACCAGGAGAAGCAGACAGAACGGCCAAAGCGAGTGGCAGGGCCAGAGAAGAGCGGGAAGAAGCTTGAGAGAGTTCCAGGACTATAGTTCTAACTCCGAAGCAAGCAGCTCAGACTCTGAGCAAGAAACGGAGCCTTTTAGAAAGCCTGACAAAAGGAAGGTTTCTACAAGCAAGGTAAACCAGACAGTACCTTTAAGTGACTCACTAAAGGGAAGGAAGTCTAGGAGCACTGACATTATTCCAGGGGGAAGAAGGAATGTTCATTGGGGAAAACTTTTTAAGCTTTTAAGGAAAGTGAAACTAGAAATCCCTGAACGTATCCCAGTCCCTGAGCCTTGTAGCACTGAGGAAGAAATGGAGGTGGAATTCTATAAAGGGGATTCAGATTCTACAGAAGTCTCAATGGAATGCTCATTGTGCATGAGAAGTGCTTAGAAAGCATTTATTAGATATTATAAAGAAAGCCAAGAAGTAGTTATGCTGAGCAATTGATACTGTGAAGTGCTGGAAAGAGAGAAGTCTCATTTTAAAGCTGAAATAGTACTTGTGCTATGAAACTGTTCCAACAGCAGTTTAGTTCCTAGGCTGAAAGTAGAGCCTGTTTTCAAGCTTACCTGAAACAGCTGGGAGAAGCTAACGAGGTTAGCTGGACTTTACTTGCAACAGTGATTTTTCAACTGTGTTTGGTTTGGATGAAAAAGGAAACTTGTTTTGTTTCAAAGACTGAAGGAAACTGATTTGTTATAGCACTGCTGAAGTACCTTTACAAAGAAGCTTTTTGTTGGAGAAAATATCCTCACTTTCTGTTAATGGTTTGGAACCTTCTGCCAAGGTCCAATTTGCAAACTTGATGATTAAAATAAAATTTAGAAATAAATTTTCCTGTGTTGGCCTATTTCCACTTGGACTGCTTTAACTGCCCCACAACTACACAATTAAGGGCCTCAGCTACCAGGCTGAAGCAAGACACAAGTAATATGGCCCGCCGCCCCTACTAGGCAGCCGCCTAGGACGACTGCCGGCCCACAATAGTCATCTTAAGTTTACCAACAAATTGGGATTCGGTGTGGCTGTGCTGGAGGTATTGGGGGTCTGGTATTAAGGCCCGGAGACTGCTGCCACTGTGTACCTGCTGCTGGAAACCGCTTCCTTCCCTCTACCATTGAGCAGGCAGTGGCGGGACAACCTGATCTCCTGAGAGGACCCTGTTGGCTATAACTGTGAGCCCCACAGCTGATTCTGCGGATTCGGTGTGGCTGTGCTGGAGGTATTGGGGGTCTGGTATTAAGGCCCGGAGACTGCTGCCACTGTGTACCTGCTGCTGGAAACCGCTTCCTTCCCTCTACCATCGGTCTGGCAGCGGCCGGACAACCCTCAGTAAGGTCCTTCTGCTTTCCCTATATATTGTATTTGTCTGTGAGACCACGGAGCGTGTCCGTGGGGCGTGTTCCGAAGGGGCGTGGCCAAAGTGGCGAGACACGCCCCTTTGGCACCCCTTAGGCGACATTTTGGCGATTGAAGTTCAACGTCTAGTTTTCCTGTGTTTCTTTTCTTTTGAGTTATATGATGGGGAAACGGAAGGCAAAAGCTGGGGGCAAAACATCGGATGTGACAGCAGATAAGCCTTCTGGTGGTCCTATGGATAAACATCTAGTGCCACTGCCGGTTGCACAGTCTTCCCCTGAAGAGGCCTCCCTCAGTTCTGGTGGGAGGTCCCCTCCTCCTCTTCCTCTTTCGGTTAGGATGCCTTTCTCTCCTGTGGAGCCCTCCGACAAGGTTAGTCATGATATTGTAGAGATTTTGTTTCCTAAACCTGTGCATCTTGTTGGGGCTGGAGGTCTTCGGGACTTCCTACCCTTTCCCCTGACTCTGAGGTAACTTTAAAAGATCTTTGGGGAGCCCTTAAAACTATTGATGACAAAATGACTTCCACTTTAAGTTCCCTATGTGTTTTTTCGGATGAAACAGTTGCTTCTTTGAAGCAACTTGATGATAAAGTTTCTTATGTTGATGCAGCTCGTATTAAACTTGAATCCCAGGTTATCCCGTTGCATTCTGCAAACATGGCTGGTATCAAGGATTCTTTGATCATAGTAAAGTGGAAGCTTTAGAAAATTCTTTTCGTCTATATAATTTGCGTTTTCTAAATTTTCCGCAGACTTCTCTTTTAGCTCCCAGAATCCTTTTAGATACATATTTTAGAGAAGTTCTGTGTTTGAGTGATTCAGTTGAGTTATCTCAATTGTATTATATTTCCTCTGCTGTGAAAAAGGTGTCCTCAATTGAAGGAGATTTGGATGTGATTGAACCTTCGATCTCTAATTTGACGGCCTTTTTGGAGGACTCCACAGATGTGATAAATACTCGGGCTACCTTGTTGGTGACCTTGAAATCTTTAGATGTTAAGCAACGAATACTTAAAGCTGTCTTCAAATATAAAATTTCTAAATTTTGTGGCCACACTATTAATATCTTTCCGGATGTTGCACGTAGCACCCAGCTTAGGCGTAGGCTTTTTTTTAGCTCTTAAGCCTCAGGTCCTACAGCTGGGTGCTACTTTTTTTCTTAGGTTTCCCTGTAAATGTGTTGTAAACTATGCCGGTGCTTCTTATACCTTTACCGATGTATAACATTTGGAGAAATTTATTGCTGATAGAAAGACTGGTTGAGTTGTTCAGGGTGCTCAGTTATTGATTTTGCCTCCTATTAGGTGGGCTTGTGCCTTAGTTTCCTAATATTCTTTTTTATTTATTGTGTTAAGTTCCATTACCGAATTCCAGTGATGTGGACTGTATCATTTTTTGTTTCCTTATGATCGATGATCTTGTATAATTGATTATTTGTTTCCGATTGTCTTGTATCTTTAGTTGGTGTATAAACTGATTAAAACTCAATAAAAAAAAAAGTTTACCAACAAATACTCTTGTTTGGAGATAGATTTTTTGGATGTATTGATTTTTAAAGAAAAAGGTTCAATACAGACTACTTTATTCAGAAAATCGGTTGAGTGGAATAATTTATTATGCTATCAAAGCTGTCATCCAGTTGCTTTGAAACAGAATCTAACAGTGGGCCAGTTTCTCCATCTTAACAGGATTTGTTCCTCTCAGGCTCAATTTTTGCAGAAAGCTGAGGAGTTGTGGCATTGTTTACTTCAGAGAGATTATCCTGAAGATTCTATAAAAACAGCTTTCTGTAGGGCTACATTTGCCTGTCGTGATCATTTATTATTGTACAGATAACATGAAGAAGAATCCCATCTGACACGTATGTTGCCATTTATGTGTGGTAGCACTTTATTAAGGAGACTGATTCATACTCAAGTTATGTGATCTGTTATTATGTGTATCTGCCCAAAGATATATGTGGGCCACACGAAGCGACCCATAAAAATTTATCTGACAGACATCTTAGTCGCTTAAATACTGTGATGCTGCAGACCCTCTGAGAGGGGAAGAAAATGTTTTAAACGCAGGAAAAGTCAAGCACAACCTGCAATATCACGAGAAACCACATAGGGGGAGCAGGAGGGACCTCCGAGGAACTGAGGAACCACACCTCCTGGGTCATGAGGTAATGCCAGCCAGCTTCCAATCAAAGAGGAGAGGAGTGCCTCTTAAAGGGAGTTTGGAAGGTTGGAAGGCAGAAGTGGAACAGGCAGAACAAGGAGAACCGGAACAGGTAGAATCGGAATCAGAACAGGGAGAACAGCCTGGGAAAGGAGAACAGGCTGGGGAAGTGGTACAGCCCTGGAAAGGAGGATATCCTGAGGAGACAGGACAGCCCCGGAGAAAGGCACAGGCAGGACGGCCTGGGAAAGGAGGACTGCCAGGAGAACCAGCAGGTTGGGCAGGACATCCGAGTGCATGGGCTAGATATCCAGAAGGAGCAGCAATCCCTGAACCACGGTTCCGCAGGAGGCAGCAGCAGCCGCATTGGCTTGGAGAAAGGAGACCCCGTGGAGAAGGTGGGACAACTCCAGCCAGAGTGAGTGTTTGTTGTACAGAGAGGCAAAGGCGTGGCTGTGACTGTGGTCTAAAGCTAACAGAAAGACGCTTGGAGAGCTCAAGGCCTATTACTCAGGCCAGGCAGGATCCCAACTGGTGTAATCACACAAAAAATATATATAGGTCAAATCGTAGAGTAATCAGCGTTTTTGTGAGCACTGTTCTTGGTTAAGTTCAGCTCCTTGTAAGAAACGTGGGCAGCAGCGGTCTATACCTAAAGTTTTAAATCCCCCTGAAGAAACTCAGTCTAATTGAGTGAAATGCATTGAATGGCGCTATGATGGCTGGCGTTGGGGTATCTTTAAGTTAAGTACTGATTTTCAAGCTATTTTTCAGCACCGTTTTTGAATATTTTTGATAGGAGCTCTGAAACTATTCGATTGTAGAATCCTTGCGATAAATTATTGGCCAAGGGACAGTCATTGATGTTATGATGGCACTCTAAGACACTTTTGTGCCTTTGTTTTAAGCCACTGGTCTGAGACATCCCTGAGCTTGTTCTACAAATATAATGTATTTGCTCCTTTCTTAAGAATCTTCACTAAGATATGTTGCCAATAGAGTAATTACACAGGTACACTACCAAAAAACTGCCTCCAGTTTTGCAACTGATTCCTATAGATTTTGGGGTGCTGAATCCAGGAAAAATAGCCAAAATGTTCCATCACGTCACGTTTTCTTGCAAAATTAGATTTCTTACCCATATAAGGAATGTTCACATAATTTCTTTTTAGCCGACTGCAGTTTATTTTCTTGGCCCAAAATAGAGGTTGTAATGGTTAACTAACTAGAAACACTCCCTCATGATATTTTAGAGTGTTTTGTATTCATTTTATACATTAACAGGACAATTGGGAGGCGGGGGGCTAAATCCAGTACTCGTGCTGGCGCATGTTCTTTCCTATTCGCCTCGCCTCGTTCGCTCGCTCAAACACGGTGGTTGCGACATGAACGTTCCTGTCAAATTTCAGTTTCTTGCAAGTTCATTATTACCTTTTGTTTGCTCAGTCGTAATCCAGCTTTATTCCGAAGTGGTTCACTACAGTTGTAGTTTGCAGTGCTGTGTATTTGTGATGGCTCACAGAGCCAGAGGTTGCGTCAACTCTCCGGACAGTTTTTGTTTTATTTGTGGGGAATATACCGTGAAAAAGCGGCAGAGGAACATTTCTGCGTTTATTAAAAAAGTATATTTTGCCTATTTCGGTTTGAAGTTAGGCGATCAAGACAAACCGTGGGCTCCTCACAAAGTGTGCAAGACATGTGAAGAAGATCTACGCTTATGGATGAAAGGTAAAAAACAAGCATTTCGTTTCGGAATACCTATGATGTGGCGTGAACAAAGAGACCACAGCAGTGACTGGTATTTTTGCTCTTGCATTGTGAAGGGATACAACTTAAAAAATAAGAACGTAATAAGTTACCCCAACCTTCCCTCAGCAATTAGGCCTATGCCTCATAGCAACGAAGTACTTGTGCCTGAACCACCAAAATCTTTGGATCATATTTGTGTGGACGGTTCTGATCATGATGAGACTCATCAGATGGCTTTTCCCGATGAGTCCAGTACTTCCGAGTTTGAAACTGAACCAGATCCGAAACCTGAACTTTTCTCTCAAGCTGAATTGAATGATTTAGTCCGGGATTTAGGACTCCCAAAAGATGCTGCCCAACTGCTAGGTTCTCGGCTTAAACAGAAAAATCAATTGTCACCAGGAACAACTTTTTATTGGTACCGCAACCGCGAGACACAATTTTTGAAGTATTTCAGCAAAGAGGAAGATTTGGTATTTTGCAACGATATATACGGAGTGATGGAAAAGTTTAAACTCAAGTATGATCCTGCTGAATGGCGGCTGTTCATTGATTCGTCAAAAGACAGCATAAAAGGTGTTCTTCTTCATAATGGCAACACATTCGCTTCAGTTCCTATTGCTCACTCTGTTATTCTCCAAGAAAAATACGAGAATTTGGCCCTGATTCTTCAGAAGATTCGTTATGATGAGCATAAGTGGATGATTTGTGGAGACTTTAAAATTCTATCCATGCTATTAGGGCAGCAATCCGGTTTCACCAAATATCCCTGCTTCCTTTGCTTGTGGGATAGCCGGGCCCACGACCTACACTGGGGGAAAAAAGACTGGCCAATTCGGGAGTATTTGAGACCCGGTGAGAAAAATGTTCTTCATGAGAGCTTGGTACCTCGTGATAAAATTCTATTACCACCTCTCCACATTAAGTTGGGTCTCATTAAGCAATTCATTAAGTCCCTTCCAAAAGATGGTGAGTGCTTTCGGTACCTTTGCTCAAAGTTCCCCCGACTTTCTGAAGCAAAGCTAAAGGAAGGAGTGTTTGTTGGCCCTGATATAAGGAAACTCATTTCAGATGGAGCATTCGCTGAAACGATGTCTGAGAAGGAAAAAGAAGCCTGGGATTCCTTCAAGGATGTTGTTCTCAAATTCTTGGGGAACAGGCGGGATGAGAACTATAAGGATATTGTTGCCAGGATGCTCAATGCCTTCAAAGAACAAGGTTGTAACATGAGCCTGAAAGTCCATTTCTTGCACTCCCATGTGAACTACTTTCCCGAAACCTTGGGGGCGTACAGTGAAGAACAAGGTGAAAGGTTTCACCAGGACATCAAGGACGCAGAGAGAAGGTACCAAGGAAGATGGAACACCACTATGATGGCTGATTTCTGCTGGTTGCTGCTGCGGGAAACCCCAGATGAAAAATACGCCAAGCAGCGCACCAAGAGAAGCATTCGGGGGAAGAAGAAACGGGCCCACCAGGAGATTGATTGACCCAAGAATGACTTTAAAATCTAAACTGTGTTGACAAATATCGTGTTTTTACTAAACTTTGAAATAAAAATTTGCTAGTTATTACCACAGTGTCGGATCTCATTTATTAGAATTTTATTTTCACACCATCGGGTGTTTGTCTTCATGTATTGCAATGGTGCGGTTTGCGTTTTCTATTCTTACATACATACCTGTACAACATTTTTTGCACATTTCTTTGCTTTGCTTTGTGTCTAACCTCGCTCTTATATGCTCAATGTTTGTGCACATGTATGTGGCTGTTTTAAGTGCAGACAAGTTTGCTACCATCACAGTGTGTTTTGTTGACATTACTCTATTCTTATGTGCTGCCTTGTTACAATTTTCTTTATTCTTATTTGAATAACTACTAAACAATTAGTATAAAGAATTCATCCAAGAAATTTTTATCTCGATCGCACTCAATCTGAAACGTTCACCTCAAACTGCTAACCCAATGTAGCAAAAAATCTGTACGTGATGGAGCAAATTGGTTACCAGATTTGGATTCAGCGCACCAAAAAACG
The DNA here is from genome assembly GCA_033557465.1 of Ichthyophis bannanicus. Lineage (NCBI taxonomy): Eukaryota > Metazoa > Chordata > Amphibia > Gymnophiona > Ichthyophiidae > Ichthyophis > Ichthyophis bannanicus. Next base: position 1,385,441,803 of record CM066032.1, on the reverse strand, counting down.
TAAAAATCAATCGAAACATTAGAAGCAGTTTAAAAAAAATTTTTTTTAGTGTACCTGTGTTATCTGCATTTAGGATCCCAACTGGAGCAGGCCTCAAACCTCACCTGGAGCAGACAAGCCGAGAAGAAAAGGTAACCCATATTTAACTAAAAGCAGGGTACAAACTGCTGATGTATGGGGAATACAGGGAGCACAGAAGATATTTAAAAAGCCTTATTACAACTTACCAACAAATACTGACTTAGGCTCAGAGGCTTCAGAAGGGGAGCCGATGCAGGTGGAATTTGCATCAGACACTGAGATGGACTGTAGCTTCTGTAAGACAGGAAGCATGGAATCCTTACTAAGCAACTAAGCTGGGTCTTGGGAGTTGAGACTGTTTGCCTGATATTCCATTTACTGTGAAGATAACAGTTTTCCTTTAATGCTTTCTTTTTCTTTAACCTGAAGCAAGGAATTTGTGTTTGATGTTTTGTGTCCAAGCATATGAACCTTTTTGCATGAAAGGGGAAATAAATGCCTTTTGTTTTCCCTCCACTCGGACCTTTTGTTTTCTGTGGGATTTTGGTAACAAAGGACGCTACCAGGGCTGAATGTCCCTGGGCCCTGTAAGTTATTGGCCAAACCCAACCTTAAATGTTTTTATGTCCCACCTACCTCGCTCCAGTACGCTGCCAAGGTAGGCCCTGTGACATAAAATGGCGTAGTTATTGGATTTTTTTCTGTGCTTGAAACCTACGTCTGCACAAAGAAAAGAAAAGAAAAGAAAAGGAAAGAAAACTCCTGAGTTGAAAAAAAAAAAAGCAACGCCTAGTTGGAACTGCTGGAAGGACAAGATCCGGAGCGGATCAGTTAGAGAGACCGGATCGGAGGGAGAAAACCCGAAGTGGAGTAAACCTGAAGTCCGGAAGGGAAGGTGAAAATCCTGAAGGAAAATCCTGTTGCCAACCCGGAAGCAGAGGAGCTGCAGAGGGGACAGCACTAACGTTCCAGAGCTGACTCAACACTTAAGTTAGGTAAAATGTAATTAGGCCTGACCAGTGTTGGATGCCAGGGAAGTTTAAAAAAAAAAAAAGATAGAGAGCAAAGAAAGAGTTTGGGAGAGCCACACTTGTTTTTTTTTCTCTTTGTCTCTTTCTACAGGTTCATCATGGAGCCTAAGGACCTCTGTGCCTGGATGGCACATCAATTTGATAAGCAAGCGGAAGTTGCCCTGAAAAACCAAGCCCAAGCATTGCAGGCGATGCAAGCGCAGCAAGTGCCAGTATTGCAGACAATGGAGATAAATGGCTGGCTCAACAGCGAGAGGAGATGGAAAAGGTCAACGCGGACAGGCTGCAGGCTACCGGACCGGCCAACCCAGGAACTGGACAGTGGTCATGTAATGATCTGGTGGTGGGAAAGCTAAGTCCTAAAGATAACGTAGACAACTTTTTGGACTCATTCAGTAGGATTGCTTGGTCAGCTAACTGGCCACCCGAGCAATGGGCCATTCGACTGGCAGCGTCCCTTACGGGGGAGGCGTTAGCCGCGTACAGGTCAATGCCCCCAGCACTAGCTAACACCTATGAAGAGGTCATCATAGCTATTAGGGATCGCTTAGGCCTTACACCCCTGGCCTATAACAAAATGTTTAGAGCCACGTCCCTTAGGGCGGAGGAAACACCAAAAGCCCTTGGTTATAGGATAAAGAGCCTAGCACACAAATGGCTACAGCCAGAAAGAGAAAATATAGATACCTTAATGGACGCCATAGTATTCGAGCAGTACATGTCTGCTGTACCTAGTAGAGTACAGAACTTTTTAATTTTACAAAATTGCTCTACTACTACGGATGCCATAACTCTCACCGAGAGATACTTGGAGGCAGAAAGAGTCACCCAACCTAGGGTAGGGACTCCCAAATTGGCCATAGGAATGGAGGCACGGAGAGTAGAAAATCCCTCAAAACCTCCATATGGTAATTTGAAAAGTAATATACCGTAGTAAGAGAAAATGTTAAAAGATGCTATGCTTGTGGTAAGAAAGGTCACTTAAAAAGTGAGTGTTATTCTCGCACGGCTCTTGTGGGAGAGGCCCCAAGGACAATGCGAGAAGGTTTTGTGCTAAATGTAAAAATTCATAGAGTCAACGTACAAGCACTTCTGGATTCAGGAGCTGACCAGACCATGGTTTCCAAAAGGTTATGGTCGGTGATCAAGGATCAGGGATTGTCAGTTCCTGAACATCCAGAAGGAAATGTTAAAATAAAATGCATTCATGGAGCGGCTACCCGCTACCCTGTGTATAAGTTGTGGGTTAAAGGATTGGGCTTAGAGAAAGAAATGCTAGTGGCAGTTGTGCCAAAGTTGCCCCAGGAATTGATATTAGGCCGCGATTGGCCACAATTTAGGAGAAGTCTTAAAGAGGGCTTATCTCCACCCAAGATGCCAAATTCCACTTGCACTCGGCAGGAGCCTACTGAAAACCCCAAGCCACAACCTAATAACCCTAGGAAAGCTACAAACCCTATAATTCCTAGCCCTCTTTGGGAAAAAACAAAGAAGTCACCTTTGAAAGAACAAGCAGACTACCCGAAGAAGTTTGTTTTAAAGTTTTGCAAAACTTCAGAGAAAGCACATTGCCCTCAACGGGCATCTGCACAGGCCGCGGGGTATGACTTCTATAGCGCTGAGGACCAGGTGATCCCAAAACAGGGACATATGTTACTTTCTACAGATCTTCAAATGGAGTTACCCCAGGGGTGCTATGGGAGGATAGCACCGCGATCCGGGCTTGCGGCCAAGCATAGTATTGATGTGGCCGCTGGGGTAGTTGACCCAGACTATAGGGGCATATTAAAAGTTCTTTTATGCAACTGTTCAGGCAAAGACTTCAAGGTCCAAAGAGGAGATAGAATAGCGCAATTAATTTGCGAACGTGTGGGATTTCCCAACCTGGAAGAAGTCGCCATGCTTACGCCAACGAGCCGGGGAACAGGAGGTTTCGGCTCTACGGGGAAGAGAGACCTAGAGGGCTTCATCGCTGTGGGAAGTGAACCTCCAGAGGAGGATCTTGGTCCCCATATAGAGGAGTGCGGAGAATCTCCTAAGCCAAGGATGGGGGAGGAGCTCTCCATGAGGCAGAAGTAGGAATTGACCCAACTCTTGGAAGAGTATAGAGATGTGCTAACTCCTATACCAGGAGAAACTGGCTTGGTTGCACACGAGATACTCACACCACCCGGAAAAATTATTCGGCAACGACCGTATCGGTTGCCGGAAGCAAAAAAACAAGAAGTCATCAATCAAGTACAGGAGATGCTACGATTAAACATCATAGAAGAATCGCATAGTCCTTGGTGCAGTCCCGTGGTACTAGTACCTAAGCCCGACGGAACTATGCACTTCTGTATAGACTTCAGACAAGTGAATGCTGTGTCCACTTTTGACGCCTACCCGATGCCTCGGATTGAGGAACTGTTAGACCGGCTTGGGCAGGCGAAGTTCCTTACCACTTTAGATATGACAAAAGGCTACTGGCAGGTCCCTTTAACCCGTGATGCTAAACCCAAGAATGCCTTTAGCACACCTCTGGGCCTGTTCCAGTTCCGAAGAATGCCTTTCGGTCTGCACGGGGCAGCGGCCACATGCCAACGTCTAATGGACATCATTCTTCGGCCCTATCAGACTTTCGCAACAGCCTACATGGACGATGTCGTGATCCACAGTACCACGTGGAAGGAACATCTCCAGCAAGTGGGAACAGTCCTAGAAGCCATGAGGAGAGCCGGCTTAACGCTAAACCCGAAGAAATGTACCTTTGCGGCCAAGGAGGTCAAGTACTTAGGTCATCTGGTCAGACGGGGCACGGTGCGACCGCTATTGGACAAAGTGGAGAGTGTCCGGATGTTTCCTGTACCGCAACACAAAAAACAATTGAGAAGTTTCCTCGGCCTTATCGGTTATTACCGACGCTTCATACCGCACTTCACAGAGGAAAGTGCTGTTTTTACGGAAATGTTGCGGAAAAATGCCCCAAATATGATACAGTGGTCAGCTGAGGCCGAGTCAGCCTTTCAAAATTTAAAGGAAAAATTGTGCCGAGCCCCCATATTGCGTGGTGTGGATTTCCGGCAAACCTTTCTCTTACAGACAGACGCGTCTGAAACAGGTCTGGGTGCTGTTCTCTCGCAAGTACAAGAAGGGGCAGAACACCCCATTATGTTCCTTAGTAGGAAACTATCGCTGGCTGAGAGAAAGTATGCAACAATTGAAAGGGAATGTCTCGCCATTAAATGGGCCATAGAAGCCCTCAAGTTCTATTTGACAGGCAGGAAGTTTATTCTAATTACGGATCATGCCCCTCTGAAATGGTTACACACCATGAAAAACGAGAACAACCGTTTAACTAGGTGGTACATGGCTTTGCAGCCCTATGATTTTAAAGTGGAGCATCGAGCAGGGAAGCTGCATTTTAACGCAGATGCTATGTCACGTATTACGTGCTGTGTGGAAGAGGCTTCACCAGCCCGTAATATTTTAAGAGGGGGGATGTGTGATGCTGCAGACCCTCTGAGAGGGGAAGAAAATGTTTTAAACGCAGGAAAAGTCAAGCACAACCTGCAATATCACGAGGAACCACATAGGGGGAGCAGGAGGGACCTCCGAGGAACTGAGGAACCACACCTCCTGGGTCATGAGGTAATGCCAGCCAGCTTCCAATCAAAGAGGAGAGGAGTGCCTCTTAAAGGGAGTTTGGAAGGTTGGAAGGCAGAAGTGGAACAGGCAGAACAAGGAGAACCGGAACAGGTAGAATCAGAATCGGAATCAGAACAGGGAGAACAGCCTGGAAAAGGAGAACAGGCTGGGAAAGTGGTACAGCCCTGGAAAGGAGGATATCCTGAGGAGACAGGACAGCCCCGGAGAAAGGCACAGGCAGGACGGCCTGGGAAAGGAGGACTGCCAGGAGAACCAGCAGAACCAGCAGGTTGGGCAGGACATCCGAGTGCATGGGCTAGATATCCAGAAGGAGCAGCAATCTCTGAACCACGGTTCCGCAGGAGGCAGCAGCAGCCGCATTGGCTTGGAGAAAGGAGACCCCGTGGAGAAGGTGGGACAACTCCAGCCAGAGTGAGTGTTTGTTGTACAGAGAGGCAAAGGCGTGGCTGTGACTGTGGTCTAAAGCTAACAGAAAGACGTTTGGAGAGCTCAAGGCCTATTACTCAGGCCAGGCAGGATCCCAACTGGAGCAGGCCTCAAACCTCACCTGGAGCAGACAAGCCGAGAAGAAAAGGTAACCCATATTTATTTATTTAGCTGTATTTATATCCCGCTTTTCACTGGGTCAAAGCGGTCAATTGGGAGATACATTTAACACGAGGGGATATGACACACATACGCTAATACTTACAGGGAATATGGGCAATGGAGGGTTAAGTGGCTTGCCCAAGACCACAAGGAGTACCTATAGGACTAGAAATCCCAGTCCCTCCGGCCTGAGATTGCTGTCCCCAGGTGGGACTTGAACCCCCGGCCCTCCGGCCTGAAGTACCTTGTCCTAACCACTAGGCCACTCCTCCTCCATTTAACTAAAAGCAGGGTACAAACTGCTGATGTATGGGGAATACAGGGAGCACAGGAATATTATCCTGGTGAGAATGCCTATGAGATAAGGTGCAAGAAACAGGCACCAACTATGAGACTTGTTAAGGACAAAGCTTTACAGGCAACTAAGATAAAATACTTGCAGAAGGAAGACAGTTCCCAGTATTTGAGGGCACAGGACCGACGCCCTGCATTCAACCCTGAGCATTGGGAGGTTGTGCAGAAGATATTTAAAAAGCCTTATTACAACTTACCAACAAATACTGACAGGCTCAGAAGCTTCAGAAGGGGAGCCGATGCAGGTGGAATTTGCATCAGACACTGAGATGGACTGTAGCTTCTGTAAGACAGGAAGCTTGGAGTCCTTACTAAGCAACTAAGCTGGGTCTTGGGAGTTGAAACTGTTTGCCTGATATTCCATTTACTGTGAAGATAAACTTTAATGCTTTCTTTTTCTTTAACCTGAAGCAAGGAATTTGTGTTTGATGTTTTGTGTCCAAGCATATGAACCTTTTTGCATGAAAGGGGAAATAAATGCCTTTTGCTTTCCCTCCACTCGGACCTTTTGTTTTCTGTGGGATTTTGGTAACAAAGGACGCTACCAGGGCTGAATGTCCCTGGGCCCTGTAAGTTATTGGCCAAACCCAACCTTAAATGTTTTTATGTCCCACCTACCTCGCTCCAGTACGCTGCCAAGGTAGGCCCTGTGACAATACAAAAATAATGGCAGCACCATTGGTTTCTCACTTGGTACTTCATGCTCATGACGATACCTCTTAAGTGGCATGTGATAGATATGGTACCTTCTAATTGAAGAGGAGGAAAGCAAGAGGCATGTCTAAATTTTAAGAAATAGCAATGAATCTTTCAATTTGAACTCCGAGACACCGATGGCTCTTAATCAGGAGAAAGAATGTGGGTTGCTTGCCTCTGATCGCTGTTTAAACTGATTGGTCTTTCATTTGTATTTATAGTGGGGTCATGTCTGTTTTAATTTCGGCATCCTTTGGAAACAGTGTGAGCTCGACGCTATAAATTTGGATAGTATATGCTCCTATTGCTGGACATATTTCCCCTGAAGCAAGGCTATCCTTTTGGCCTGAAAAATGATCATGTCAGATTTGTTGTCTTGAGAGCAGCTAAGTAGTATCTTTATGTTATGAATCTTTTGTATTCAATTGTTTGAATTCTGATTAAAAAAATGAACATGAATACAAAATAGTTTTTGTATAAATAATAAAACAAAATATATATTTAAATAAATGCACAGGGTGGAGAGACCATATGATGGTGCTTGAGGCTTTTTATAAGATGTTGTGTAACGCCAATTACAGCCTCTCTTCTGGTGGTCTCTGATTACAATTATAACTGTTTTCAAAGAGTGGTTATATAGAGGGTTAATAATCTTGAGTATTTGGAAGTCTCTCGTTTCCTTGTTCTTTACATTATTTTTGGAGATTTTTATTTAGTGAGATCAATTGTTTGTCGCTGTTTACATATGAACAATGACCTCCTCAGTATCTATGCAAAAATGCTTAGCACACAGACCCCAGTGTATAAAAAGAAAACCCAAATTTTAGCACAATTTCAAATACAACTCACAGTTGACTGATATGAGCAATTTAGCTCACGATAAGATCAGCTGTTTCCACAAGAGACAATTACATATAAGAAGGTCCCATTAAAAATCGGCTGTGTCTGATCTAAAAAGCTGTTTGGTAGGCCAATATGGTCCATGTGACATTGCTAATAAATGAAACATTTTTGCATATTGCCTCATGTATGCCCCTTTTAAGGCTGCACTAGTTTACAGCTTTGGCTTTAAACTGCCTATGATAGGCTTCTTAGCACAGAATTCTGCCCACCATGATGGCCTCTCCAGCACCTTACTGCCCTGGAGCATCGTGGTCCACAGGTTTTTATACAGCTGAAAGACAAATACTTTAGATTAAAATAAATACTGATAGAAAAGTATTAGTCAAAAAAATACTTCAAAATGTCAGCAGGATTAAAAACAAAACACACCAGATGTTTACTCAATAGTATGGAAATACAAATAAGCAGAGACAGCTTGTTGGCATTAATTACTAATGTCTACTTAAGAAATGCTAGGTAGAAAGAGGAGTTTCTTTTTTTGGCATCTAAAGTGTGAAAAGTTACCAACTGCTGATATTAAACTCTAGATGTAGTTAAGAGTTTGTTAACTTTCAAAAGATATAATGAGAAGGTGATACGGAGAAATGTCTATTTCTTGTGAGTACTGTTGTGTCAATGACCATGCAGAGAGCAAATGTTAAATTCCCTGTATAATTTGGCATGCCTAGAAAAATGCCATAATTTGGCTCGTGGGGCAAATCTGCGGCCCTAGGGGCTCTTGTGCATAATTTGGCATGAAATTCAGGTCAGTAGTTTTTCTTCTGCTCCAAAAAATAAACAAGAGTGATTTAGATTCCAAGTGAAATGGCAGAATATAGTTTACAATGAAAACCTTTCACATTTGGTGCATAACATTCCCATGAAGCTGCGTGGGAGAACTCTGCCCATGTTGCTGCCAGTTTGGGGGGGGGGGGGGAGTGCTGCGATATTGCATTTTCAGTCATGCAGCAGTGTGAGCATAGGACTCCCATGAGCTTCATGGGAACATTGTTAGGGCAACCAATCTGTTGGCATCACAATGCAAGACAGCAATGTTTTGGGGAAGAAATGGTCAGAATATGGAAAAAGTAACTCACAAATCAGAGCTTTTCAAAACTACTTTCATTTCAACTAATCTGGGAACACAAATGATGGGTACAAACTCACAGAAATCCAAACAAAGCTGGTTAAGAGGACCTGGAGATTTAGGTCCAGGTTTAAAATTTCATGAAAAAGAGAGCAAAAAATACAGCAAGCCTGCAAATCAGTTTGCATGAATAATTCTTCAGTAGCCTATCTTTTCCCAAGGATCTAAATTCCTACAGGAAAATCTGGACCAGAAATAGAGTCGGAAAAAAATGTTAAGGGATGGATGCCCAAATGTATTAAAATTAAGAATCAACGGAGACTTCCTTTTGCTGAAGTTGTGTTTTCTACAATATTTTCTGCAGATTTGTTTGGCCTTCCTAAAAGTGGAGAAAATTAAATTCTGGGACAAAAGATGTAGTTCTTCAAAACTGTGCAAACAAAATTAACTTCTATGGTTTTAGTACTAGTTTGTCTGAAGTCTGGCCAATGGCTTTAAAAATAACCAGAAAGCAGGGAATTATCAAATGCTCCACTTATTCTATCACTGTCTAAAGAGTGAGAGAAAAGAGGAGACAAAAAACTATGTGCAAGGTAAACATAGAAATGATGACCGATAAAAATCAATTGGTCCATTCAGTCTTCCTAGTTACGATTGTAACTTTCCAGCTCTCCATATCCCTGAAAAGAAAGCACAGTTACTTACCTGTAACAGGTGATCTCCGGGAACAGCAGGAATTTATTCTTCACATATGGGTATCATCGGTACCGACGGAGCCTGCGCGGGAACGCTCCCCAGCGTCCAATAGGAAAGCTTTTGGGAGCATCCCACAGCGCCTGCGTGCTGCCTTCACGCCTTTCCCAACTGTCCCTCTCCAGTTGAGTTTAAAGCTGAGACAAAGAGAGAAGGAAAGAGAGAAAGAAAGAGATACAACTCCTAGGGGAGGTGGGTGGCTTGTGAAGACTAAATTCCTGCTGTTCCCGGAGATCACCTGTTACAGGTGAGCAACTATGCTATCTCCAGGAACAAGCAGGAATGTAGTCTTCACATATGGAGACTCCCTAGCTGCAGATGCAAGGGAGAAGGCCCCAGAAGTTGTGTGCCCCTGTGAAAGGGCTCCACTTCCCCCCATGGATCTCTGGCATCCTACCAGGGATGGTGGGTAGGAGTTGATTAAGTATGGAAAAGGTGTTGAAGAACAGCCTGACCAAACAAGGCATCCTGGCGGGAGTCCTTGTCTAAACAGTAATGGGCTGTGAAGGTATGAATCGAAGCCCAAGTAGCTGCTTGACAGATGTCGTCGATAGACAGAGAATGAAGATGAGCCATAGAGGCTGCTATGGCTCTCACATTGTGAGCTGTGACTTGGCCTTCAAGAGGAAGGTTTTTACTCTCATAGGCAAAGGATATACACTGTGCCATCCAGCTGGACAGTGTTCTTTTGGAGACTGGAAGTCCCAAATGACTAAGATCAAAAGCAACAAAGAGTTGGGAGGACTTTCTATGTTGCTGTGTGCTTTGTAAGTAAAAGGCCAAAGCCCTTTTACAGTCCAAAGTATGAAGATTCTTTTCTGCAGTTGAGGCGTGAGGCCTTGGGAAGAATACAGGAAGGTAAACCGCTTGGTTTAAATGAAAAGGTGACACCACCTTTGGCATAAAGTATGGATGAGTCCTAGGGACTACCTTATCATGATGGAACCTTGTTATGAGGAGGATCAGCCACCAATGCTTGCAATTCACTGATGCGACTGCAATAAGAAAAATGACCTTCCGGGAAAGGAATTTCAAAGAGATAGTGGCTAATGGTTCAAAGGGCAGTTTCATGAGCTGCCCAAGAACCAGATTTAAGTCCCATGCCACCGGCGGTGGCTTAATGGGAGGCTTAGTTAAAAGAAGGCCTCTCATAAATCTCGCTATAAGAGGATGAAAGGAAATAGGTTGTCCATTTAGAGGCTTGAAAGAAGCTGCAATAGCACTCAAATGAACTCTCACAGAATTTGTCTTAAGCCCTGCTTTGATAAATTAAGGAGATACTCCAGTAATGATTCCAGAGGTATCGCAAGAGGGTTAAGACCCTTCTGCAAGCACCATATGGTAAACCTTTTCCACTTAAAGAGCGTCTTGTGGAAGGCTTTCTGGAAGCATAAAGGATATCCATTACCTGCTGGGAAAGGTTAAAACCGTGAAGTTCTAGGCTTTCAGCAAACAGGCCCTGAGATGCAGAGACTGGGGATTGGGATGCCACAGCATCCCGTCCTCTTGAGAAAGGAGATTTGGAGCAGATCCTAACTCCAGAGGCGGAGCTTGAGAGAGATGTAGGAGCAGAGGGTACCACATTAGCCGTGGCCAACGTGGAGCTATGAGAATCATATGACCTCTGTCTCTCTGAAGCTTGAATACGGTTTTTGGAATTAGGGGAATGGGTGGAAAGGCATACAAGAACTCGTGACCCCATGGAGGAGGAAAGCATCCCTGGCCTGACAACCCTGAGCTGGAATTCTGGAACAGAACCGGGGAAGTTTGGCATTCAGCGGACTTGCAAAGAGGTCTATGTCCGTGGTTCCCCAAATTTGAAAAATTTTGGTCACCTGGTCTGCATGGAGAGACCATTCGTGTGGAAGCAGAACTCGACTGAGTCTGTCTGCTCAAGAGTTTTGAATGCCTGGAAGATACATCACAAGGTGATGAATCTGATGCTCTCTGGCGAGGGCCCATAGTCGCAAAGCTTGGTTGCAGAGCGACAGAGAGCCTGTTCCGCCCTGCTTGTTCACACAGAACATGCCTACTTGATTGTCCATTTGAACTAGGACTGTCTTGTAGCTGAGTTGGGTGTGGAATACTCAAAGAGCAAGGAAGATTGCTCTGCGTTCCAAGAGATTGATGTGTAGATAGGCCTCCAGTGGAGTCCAGGTACTCTGGTTAGAGAGGCCTTGCAGGTGGGCTCCCCAACCCACCTGTGAAGCATCTGTTGTTAGAGTGGCTTGGGGTGGGGGTTGCTGAAAAGGAGACCCCACCAAAAGGTTTTGGGGCGACTGCCACCATTGGAGGGATAAAATAAGGCAATCTGAGTTTGCTATTTTGTCTGACAGGCAACCTGACGCCTGAGTCCACTGAGTGGATAAAGTCCACTGGGCTGCCCTCATATGGAGACGAGCATAAGGAACCACATGCACGGTGGATGCCATGTGGCCTAGCAATTGTAACATCTCCCGAGCAGTGAGGTGAGGCTTTAACACTGCTTGGGAAGCTAACTGCCCAATGCGAAGGCAGCAGGGCTGTGGAAGGTAGGCCCTTGTCTGTCTGGTATCCAGCAGAACTCCTATAAACTCTAGGGACTGAGTGGGAGCAAGATTGGATTTTGGGAAGTTTATGACAAGTCCCAAATACTGAAGGATGCACATTGTGCGAGAGAGAGCAACTCTGGTCTCTGGCTCTGAAGGGGCTCGAATGAGCCAGTTGTCAAAGTAAGGGAAGACGAATATTCCTAGAGTGCGGAGAAATGCTGCCACCACAGCCATGCATTTTGTGAACACCCTTGGCGCAGAGGCCAGGCGAAAAGGAAGAACCCTGTATTGGTAGTGTTTCCCTTGAAACAGAAAACAAAGGAACTTTCGGTGAGTTGGATGGCTGAGAATATGAATGTACGCATCCTTGAGTTCTAGAGAACAAAGCCAATCCTGACTCTGAAGGTATGGCAGCAGAGTTATTAGAGAAATCATTTTGAAGTTCTCTTTGAACAGGAATTTGTTCAATTCTCTGAGGTCTAAAATGGGTCTATGTCCTTCTGTTTTCTTTGGAATAAGGAAATAGGGGGAGTACCTCTTCTACCTCTTCTATTGCCCCTTGGGCAAGAAGCACATTGAGACTGGTCATTGAGAAAGGTCTGAGAATTGAACTGTCTTACCATTGTAGGAGGGTGAATGCTGAGGAAATGAAGCTTGTACCCCTCTCTTACAATAGACAGAGTCCAATTTTCTGCTATTATCTGAGCCCATCTGGGGACAAAATGACATAACCTTCTTGGGATGGTGGAGGGTTCTGGGCCGTTCAGGGCCAGGAAGGCAAAGTTCTCTAGATAGGAGTCAAAGCCCCTGTGAAGGCTGAATCTGCTGAGCCGGTTGAGGCTTAGCTGCTTTTGTCTTTCTTTGCCTAGGTTGTTGCTGCTGTCCCTTTTGGGCAGACTGACCTAAGCGATGCCCCTGTTGGGTATAGGAGGGATAAAACTTCTTCTTCTTACTGAAGAATGGTTTCTTAGAGGATTTTTTCCTTGCAGGATCAGCTGTAGATTTAGACAATCTATCCAAAGTGATATTGTCAGCATCTATCTCATTAGCTTTTTCCTGCCAATTCTTGCCAAAGAGATTCTCTCCTGTGCAAGGAATATTCCCTAGTTTATCCTGTACCCAAATTTCCAAGTCAGATGCCTGGAACCAGGCAATCCTACGTGAACCTATGGCAATATCAGAGGTTCTGCTTATGAACTCAAAGCAGTCAAAGGCTGCATGATTCACAAACTTGGAAACATCCTTAGCATGTTTGAGAAGGGCGAGGTAATCTTGCCTCTTATCATCAGGAAGGAGAGGGCTCATAAGCTCTAAATCTCCTGTGACCTCCTTAAGGAACATTCCCATATATAAGATATAGGAACTGATCCTAGCAGAAAGCATGGAAGCCTGGAAGGTTCGACATCCAAAGGCGTCAAGAGTCCTACACTCACGTCCTGGAGGATTAGATGCATGCCTTTTTGCACTCTTTATCCTTCCCACAGCCGATTCCACCACCATGGAATGGTGTGGTAATTGAGTCTTCTGAAACCCAGGATAAGGAAGAACTCGATACATGGTGTCGAGTCTTCGAGAGTGAGGAGATGCGGTTAGAGGTGTTTCCCACATCTTTAACATAAGATCATGCAAGATCTGATGAATAGGTAAGGTAGCTGCCTCCTTGGGAGCTTTAGGGTATTGTAGGATTTCGAATTCCTTTGCCCTAGGCTCCTTTTCAGGAGCCACTGTGATGGAAAGACCTTGGGCCACACCTCGGATAAAATCCTAAAAGGACATATCCTCTGGTGGAGACATTCTATGCTGAAGAGAAGAGGAATCCTCAGGAAGAAGTACTCTGGTATCGGCAGAGCTTTCAGAGTCTTCAGACTCATCCGAGGATTCGAAGTACCTCCGGTCCGGGTGATTGTGCAAGGCACGGTACCGGTACCGATCGAAGTCGGCATCGGAGTGGTCCGGTACCGACTTGTCAATGCCGGATGGATATGCATGACTCGGTCCCGGTAGAATACCTGCCGATGTTGATGCAGTCGGTGCCGGTACTGGTTGAATTCTCTGAAGCGGTTTCAGAGGCATCGAGGCCGTGAGAAAAGCCGCCAGACTGCGCTCAATAGCCAAGAATCTCTGGTCTATCGATGCTGCCGATGCTTGGGTATTGGTACCGAATGAAGCGGCCAGTACCCCAGAGCATGGCACCAGTAGTTCTGCTGAGGTTGAAGCCTCGAGAACATCCTGGAGCTCCATTAGTGCTTTGGAAGCCGAAGCCTCCCATCAGGGTAATTTTGCCAGTGAAACCCAGGAAAGGAGGAGCTCAATATATGGTGTCGAGTCTTCGAGAGTGAGGAGATGTGGTTAGAGGTGTTTCCCACATCCTTAACATGAGATCATGCAAGATCTCATTAATAGGTAAGGTAGCTGCCTCCTTGGGAGCTTTAGGGTATTGTAGGATTTCTAATTCCTTTGCCCTAGGCTCCTTTTCAGGAGCCACTGTGATGGAAAGACCTCGAGCTACATCTCGGATAAAATCCTGAAAGGACATATGCTCTGGGGGAGACATCCTACGCTGAGGAGAAGAGGAATCCTCAGGAAGAAGTACTCTGGTATCGGCAGAGCTTTCAGAGTCTTCAGACTCATCCGAGGATTTGAAGTACCTCCGATCTGGGTGATCATCCTAGGCACGGTACCGGTACCAATCGAAGTCGGCATCGGAGTGGTCCAGTACCGATTTGTCGATGCTGGATGGATACGCATGACTCGGTCCCGGTAGAATACCTGCCGATGTAGTCGGCGCCAGCACCGGAGTCGGTGCCGGTACCGGTTGAATTGTCTGAAGCGGTTTCAGAGGCATCGAGGCCATGAGAAGAGCCGCCAGACTGTGCTCAATAGCCAAGAATCTCTGGTCTATTGACGCTGCCGATGCTTGGGCATCGGTACCGGATGAAGCGGCCAGTACCCCAGAGCATGGCACCAGCAGTTCTGCCGAGGTTGAAGCCTCGAGAACATCCTGGAGCCCTGTTAGTGCTTTGGAAACCGAAGACTCCTGCCGGGGCAATTTTGCCGGTGAAAGTCCCTCAAGGGCAACGCCAGAGGCATCTCGCTGTCTAGAAGAAGATCTACCCTTTAAGGACCGGCTAGATTTATGTTTAGTTACCTGAGATCCATGGGAGGAAGACGAAGCCCTGGAAGACGTCGATGCCACGGAGGCTGCATCAGAGGGAAAAGGGGTGCTAAGTTTAGCAGCTCGGTTCTGCCAGCCCCTTTTCAACATCATCCCACAGGCAACACATTCTGAAATAGAGTGGTCAGGACCTAAACATTTGAAGCACCATTCATGGGTGTCGGTGACAGAGATGGTACCGCCACACTTAGAACACTTTTTAAAACCCGAAGTGGGTTTTTCCATTCTGAAGAAAAAGTTGGGCCTAGTGCCCAAAATGTTGCATGGCACCTGAAGAGAAAAATTACTGGAAAGACTCCAGAAAAAAAGGGTTTTTTTTTAAGAAAAGAAAGAAAAACCAGCGGTATCGGTGTAGCGTCAAGGAAAGGCAGACGCGACCACAAAAAAGAAGAAGGAGGGAATTTTTTCTGCGATGACAGGATGTGCGACCTGTCGGTTCCATGGAAAATGAAGAACTGGAGAGGGATAGTTGGGAAAGGCAGGAAGGCAGCATGCAGGCGCTGTGGGATGCTCCCAAAATCGTTCCTATTGGACGCTGGGGAGCGTTCCCGCGCAGACTCCGTTGGTACTGACGATACCCATATGTGAAGACTACATTCCTGCTTGTTCCTGGAGATGATAAATTACCATTCCCAAACCAATTCCTGCTATCCCTTCCTACGACTCCCAATTGATCCCCCCTCAGTGCTGCCCCCAACATTCTTTTCAAGCATGTCGAAACCCCACCAATGTGCTGCCTTCAGGCCTTGCTGCTTTTCTTTATGATGCCCATAAGACCAGACCCCTTCATCCCCATGCCCAATGATAAGTTCTGCCATCAAAACCCACAAGGTTGTTCTAAGCATCTAGGCTTTGCCAGGCCCAGTGATATTTGGGTTTTAGCCATGATCATTGTGCAAGTTTTCTCAGTCTTCTTGGAAGCCTGATGTAGTTGTACCAGTACTCTTCAGGATTGTGTGGTGCAAAAATGAGTCAGTAGTATAGGACAAAGGAAAGAGAGAAGAAAGTAGGACAGAACAAAAAAAGCATAGAGTAGAGCTGGATAACTACAATAGACAGACGAGTGAGAGAGGAATGGAGAAGAGACAGCTGCAGATAAAAGATACAACTTGGATGGAGAAAAGAAGAAAGGAGAACAAGCATCATGTCAATGAGAGGGACAGATGGAGAGGCATGGTGGAAAGACATGGGGGTTTGACAGACATGGTGATAAGACGTGAAATCAGAAAGCTGGGTTATGGATTAACTATAGCAGTGCTTCTCAGACCAACCCTCTGGTATTCCCTAGACCAGCTAGATTTTCAGGATTTCCACAATCGATATGCATGAGATAGATCTCTAGACAATGGAGTCAGTGCATCTAAATCTATCTCATGCATATTCATTGTGGATACCCTAAAATCCTGAATGACGTAGGAGGAACTGGAGTACTGCATTGAGAAACACTGTAGTATACCAACTTGCATGCTCATCTATCCTGGATAGTAGAGCAAAGAGGAAGACAACAAAAAACGACTTTGATATGAACTGATATAGTCTACAAGCATTCAAGCTTCCATGATTGGCAACTGGGATACATTATTAGCACTGTGGACTCTTATAAATGGGTAGACTGAAAGAGCCAATTGATCTTTATTTACTGCCATCTGCTATGTTATTATGTTGCCATGATAGAATCATTAAGAAAAGAGAGAAGGTAAAGAAGATTGATAAAAAAGAAAGGGAGTTATGGAGGATTTCAAAGTGTAGGAGAAGACAGAAGGAAAATCAAAGAATAAGGAAAAAAGATGGAAAAATAAGATAAAGAAAAGTGTAAGGAGAAGAAGATGGACAGGAGAAACATCTTAAAGATGAAAGGCAAACAAAAGAAGGACACGGCATGAAAACAGATACAAATGATACAAAAATCTAAATTAGAAACCAGACACATTAGAGGTAAGATTTCCAGATAGATAATGTTCTTTCCTTGAATCCTGCTAGACCAATCCAGACAATTGGTTTGGTCCTCCTACCAGCAGAGAATGAGACAGAGAAAAAAATCCAGAGACTTCTGATGACCTAATCCTGCAGTAATAGCTGATGCAACTAGGGGCACACTTCAATATTTCTCTGTCTCCAGCAGATGGTGGATGCAAGCTGATGCAGCTCTGGTGAAAATCTGAGAAAGATTTATTTTAGTACACAACCTCAGTGAGGATAATCATGGCTCAAGAGAACAAGTAACCATAACTATATACAGAATACTCTTCGGACAGAAGGCCTGTCAAGAGGTTATGGGCCTGCAGGGCCAACCACAGAGAAACACAGACGACTATACATGAGCTGCTAACGACCTGATAACTAGGGGAGGATCCCAGGGAAAGAGCCTTTTCAAACTTTTGCAGACCAGCTCTAGAGTTTTGCAGACGGCTTTGCAACCTTTTGCAGACAGCATAGTAAGTTTTGCACACGGAATAAGACTTTGTGCAGAGGTTGCTGGACATTTGCTACAGAGGGTATATAAGACGGCAACTATAGAGAATCAGGGGCAGCCTTCCCTCTCCCCATCCGGGGGTGGGGAACATTGCTTGCCATCTCTCAGACAGACATTTGCTGTTCTGCATTTACAATTATTTTTGCTATGCTAAATAAAACTTTTTGTAGCCAAGCAACTGTTGTCTGAACTATTCATTGGTAATTGGTAATATTTGGGGAACTTTTGTGGGGAAACCAGGCCCACACCTCTCTCTAGTCCTCTGGCACCACTCCTGACTCCGAGGCATTGTAAAGGTCAGTCAGTGGAGCTGCTAGAACGTCCCCGAGTTCCCTCAGTGTTCGAGTGTATCCCATCAGGTCCCATCGCTTTGTCTAATTTAATTTTAGCTAGTTCCTCATGAACACAATCTTCTGAAAATTGTTCAATATGCCCCTCGCTTCTATTCCTGTTTGTGGGTGTTTTCTGAAATCCTGCTCCTGGTTCTTCATCTGTGAACACAGAACAGAAACGTTTGTTAAGCAATTCCGCTTTATCCTCATCAGCTTCTACATATTGCTCCCCTTCACTCCTGAGTCTGACAATACCATTTTTGCTCTTCCTCTTCTCACTAACATATCTGAAAAATGTCTTATCACCCCATTTTTTTAATTTTATATTTATGAAATTTTACAGTAAATCCAAGAAAGTTCACAAGAGGGATCTTGTACAGAAAAAGAGCAAAAACAGCAGAAAAAATTATGCATAAACACTCGAGAAGTAAACACTGAAAACAGATTATATATGTCTGTTCACCCTAGCCCATAAACAAAAGGGGGGGGGGGTACTATATTATAACTATACCAAACATAAGAAAAGAAAGGCAGTTGGCTAAATCCAGGTTAATCCTCCTGATGAAGGTACAAGTGAAGAATCAGTCAACTGAGGGGGCTCATAAAAAATGTAAGACAGTGACATTTCACTAAACATTTACAAGGATATTTCAAGAAAAAGAGCCCTCCTAGTTGCAAAAACCCAAATGTAGCAGGAGAAACTCCTTGCGTCGCCTCTGGGTGTCCCTAGCCAAATCAGGGTAGATACGTATTAGTAACCCTCGAAACAAAAGATTTCTTTTCTGGAAAAATAACTTGAGCAACCATTCTTTATCAGACAGCAGTGCAAAAGCTAATTGCAAGGTAGATGGCACCTGAGATTCTTGACACAAAGTTTCCAACAAATTGTTACATTCAAAGTATCCGCTTGTACATCTATCTTTACCAAAGCCGAAGATGATTTAGCTTTGGGTAAGTAATAAACAAGAGGAGGACTTAAATAAGGGAAACCCCCAAAATATCAACCAGATATTCCTTGAATATATCCCTCACAGATATTGTAGACACACAAGGAAAATCGATTACTCTCAAGTTATTAGCTTGAGACAAGTTATCTAAAAATTCCAGCTTAACCTGAACAGAAGCAAAGTTCTTCCTGTAAGCTTCAGATTGCTCTTCAAGTGCAGCAACGGTAATCCGCGTCTCTTCTACATTCACTTGAACCACAGTTACCTTGCTTTCCAGCTGTTCAACCTTTATCCCCCCATTTTATTGCATTGGCTATTTCATCCTCTTTTTGAATCTCTGCTTTCCTAACTACTTTGCTAGCATCTCTAAGCTTTTCCAAATATAGATGCCTGTCTTCCTCTCTCTGTGATCTCGTGTATTTCTCTTTTTCTTCACCTTTTCAGCTACTTCTTTCAAAAACCATAGCGGTCTCCTTTTTTTTTTTTTTTTACTTTTATTTACCATTTTAACAAAAAGGTTGGTTGTCCTTAAAATATCCCCTTTCAGTTTTGCCCACTGTTTTTCTACATCCCCCAGCTGTTCCCATCCCGCTAATGACTCCCTAAGGTATTGGCCCATCATGGCAAAGTTAGTTTTCCTAAAGTCTAAGACCCTCACTTTTGAATGGATTTTATCAGCCCTAGTCCTAATACTGAACCATACCATCTGGTGATTACTGGATGCGAAATGATCTCCCACTATAACATCAGAAACACTTTCAGCATTGGTAAGCACCAAGTCCAGTATTGCCCCTTCACGTGTGGGTTCTGTTACCAGTTGCCTGAATAGTTCTCCCTGTAGAGAATCCAGGATCTCCTTACTTCTAGATGATACTGCAGCAGGGATGTGCCAATCAACATCTGGCATACTGAAATCCCCTATCAATAGCACTTCCCCTTTCCTGGCAATGCTGTATATGTCTTCAATTAACTCTCCGTCCACCTCTTCTCCCTGTGAGGGAGATCTGTATATGACGCTAATGCAAATAGATTTCTCTTTCTCTTTTTCTAGTTTAACCCACAGTGCCTCCTCTCTCCTTTTTAAGCCCTGTATTTCCATAGCTTTAATATTAATTTTTTTACGTATAGTGCTACTCCTCCTCCCCTTCTTCCTACCCTGTCCTTTTTGAATAGCCTGGTATAGTTACATCCCAGTCATGGCTGTCCATGAACCATGTCTATGTTACTGCCATTAAATCCAAGTCAGCCTCTCCCATTAAAGCCTCAACATCTGGGATCTTATTTCCCATGCTACAGGCATTTATACACACTGCTTTCCATATGTTGCCCCTTTTATCCATTTCCACAAAGCATTTAATGCTTCACTTACCTGGGGGCTTTCTTCACCCATCCCCAACAAATTTAGTTTAAAGCCCTCTTCAGTAGGTTAGCCAGTCTGCTACTGAAGACACATTGATCCTTCTTGGACAGATGGATGCCATCCCATCTCTGCTCTGCAACCCTTGGAACAGCATCCCATGGTCCAGGAAACCAAAATGCTCTCAGTGATACTATCCATGCAGCCATGCATTTATCTCCAGGATGCGAGCTTCTCTGCCTTGGCCTTTACCAAGGGAGGATTGAAGAGAACACCATCTGTGCCTCTATCTGCTTCACCCTCTGTCCCAGAGCCATGAAGTCACTTTTGATATGCTCAGAGGGGAACCTGGCAGTATCATTTGTGCCAACATGGATAAGCAACATCAGGTAATAGTTAGTGGGCTTGATGAGTCTCAGCAAACGCTCCATAACATCTTGGATTTTGGCACCTGGCAGACAGCATATCTCTCTGGACTTCAAGACTGTTCGGCAGATGGATGCCTCAGTACCCCTCAGAAGAGAGTCACCAACTACCACTACCCTTCGCTTCCTTGTGGTCACTGATTCTGCAACTTTGTGGTTCTTAAGCTCTGGCTCTTCCCTTTCCAGGGATGCTTTCACCTCCTCCACTTCCAGGGCTGCAAAATGGTTCTTCAGTTCAATGCCTGGAAGAGTTGGATTGATGATTCTGCAAACCCTGGTGACTCATGTCCAACCTTCATCATTCTGTAGGCTCCTATATTCTCCTCTGCTGGAGAGCTTGGATGTTTCAAGAAGCATCTCATCAATGTACTTCTCACTGTATTGAATGCTCCTCAGCCTCGCCACCTCTTCTCTGAGCTTCTCCACTTGTTTCCTGAGAGCTTGAGCATGCAGGCATCCTGCACATGGAACCAGCTCTTCAACAGGAATTGGAATCTCTGTCTGAAAAGAGGCAGAAGCTGTAATGGGGACAACAGCTTTGGCGATATGATTGTTCACAGCCATTATTCAGTTGGTGAATATTGTGGGGCTGCTTTCCTGCCTCAAGAACTGGAGGCCTGGAATGTATTAAAGGAATCAGGAAGTCAGAGGACTACCAAGATATTTTAGAAGGAAATGTGATACCTAGTGTCAGAAAGTGAGGCTGGCAGAAGATTAGCTGTGCAGCAGAGTGTTGAACAGATTGAAGGGGAGAGAAATGGAGACCAGCAAGGAGTAGGTTACAATAATCTAGACGGGAGGTGATTAAGGAGTGGATAAGTGTCTTAGTAGTGTGATCAGAAAGGAATGGGCAAATTTTGTTGATGTTGTAGAGAAAGAAACTGCAAGTTTTAGCTAACAGTTGGATGAGTGTGGAGAAAGAGAGAGAGAAGACAGTTGATCCCAAGGTTGCAAGCTGAGGAGACAGGGAGGAATGGAGAGTTATCCACAGAGACTGAGAAAGGAGGAAGGAGAGAGGAGGGGTTTAGGGGAATAATAAGAAGCTCACTTTTGGCTATGTTCAGTCTCAAGTGGTGGTGAGACATCCAAGCAGCAATGTCAGAAAGGCAGGCAGAGATCCATGCCTGAATTGCTGGAGAGATTTCAGGTGTAGAAAGGTAGATATGGAAATCATTAGCATAAAGATGGTACTGAAAGCCATGGGAAGAGATGAATGCACCAAGGGACTGGGTATAGAGAGGGAAAAGTAGTGGACCCAAGACCGAGCTTTGGGGTACACCAACGGAGAGCGGGATAGCAGTAGAGGAGGATCCACCAGAACAGACACAAAGAGCGATGGGAGAGATAAGAAGAGAACCAGGATAGTGCAGAGCTCTTAAAACCAAGCGAGGGCAGGGCACCAAGGAGAAGGTTGTGGTCAACAGTGTCAAAAGTAGCAGAACGATCAAGAAGTGTGAGGACTGAGTAAAGGCCACTGGAGATTTTGACAAGAGCCATTTCGGTAGAACATAAAGGACAAAAGCCAGATTGTAGAAGAGCTTGAAAGGAGAGAAAGGCGAGACAATGGTGGTGAACCGCATGTTCAAGTAGTTTAGAAACAAAAAGGAGGAGGGAGATGGGTCGATAGTGAGAAGGACAGGTAGGGTCTAGTGAAGGTTTCTTGAGGAGAGGAGTGACCACAGCTTGCTTGAAGACTGCAGGGAAAGTTGCAGTGGAGAGCGATAGGTTGAGAATATAAAAGATGGAAGGGACTACAGTGGAAAAGATGTAGCTAAGGAGACAGGTGGGTCTAGGATCAGAGAAGCAGTTAGTGAGTTTGGATGAGGAAAGAAGGCGAGTGGTTTCCTCCACAGAGATCATAGAAAAGGAAGAAAGGGTACAGAAATAGGGGGTGGGGGGAGTTGGGAGTGAAGAAGAGAAGGAGGGGGGGTAGTTGACCTCGTGGAAAATTGGAGTATGATCTTGTGGATTTTATCATGGAAGTAGTCAGCCAGGGTTTGAGTAGAAAGGGAGGGAGGGAGGAGTCAAACGCACCTTGAGGAGAGAGTTGAGAGTTGTAAAGAGACAGAGAGGGTCAGACGCAAGAGATTTAGACAGATGGACATAATAGTCTTGTTTGGTGAGTGCTGTGGCTGACTGGAAAGACAAGCATGAATTTGAAGTGTAGAAAGTCTGCAAGAGTGTAGGATTTGAGCCAAGTATACTCAGCTGAATTGACGCAGGAACACAGATAGCGGACAGTGGATGACAGCCAGGGCTGAGATACAGTACACCTCGCAGGACATGGCATGGGCAGAGCAAGAGCATCCAGAGCAGAGTGTAACCAGTCGGTGTCATCCAGTAATCCTCAGCAGCCACAAGTGAGCCGGTTGTCGGCATAGAATCCTCGTACAGAAATCTGGTAGTTCCTTGTCCAATCCAGATAAGGGTTTATACCTCCAGAGACTCTAGTCTTTGGGGTCTAGACGGTCCAGAGTAACCTACTAGTTTATTCGGTGTGAATAGCCTAATGGTTAGAGTACTGGCTTGGGAACCAAGAGACCAGGGTATGATTCCTATTAGCACTCCTTGTAGCCTTGGACAAGTCACCTAACCCTCCATTGCCTCAGAAAAATCCACGCTATCAATGTCCCTGTTTAATGTACATTACCAAGTTTAAGTTATAATGTAAACCGCTTTGACCGAAATGATAAAGTGGTATAAAAAAACCTGTTAAATAAATAAATACAAACAGGTTCTTTGCCTCCTTAATGGCTCACTATAATAATACCCTTTACTTGTCCATAATCACCCCTTACTCTTCTTCCCAACCCCCTTGTTTCCTTTCTAGGAGGAAGAGATTTGCCTGCTAATTTTTCCCAGGTACCTTTGTATTGAAATAAGAGAATGTGAGATTTACCCACAATTCCCCATCCACCCAACAGGTGGCTCTATAACATCCCAATGGAGAAAGGTGAATAGTGGGTCTGCTGCTTTTTAACATATTCAAAAATGACCTGGATGTGGAAAGAATGAGTGAGGTAATCAAATTTGCAGATGACACAAAATTATTCAAAGTTGTTAAAACCCAAGAGGATTGTGAAAAATTGCAAGAGGACCTTGACAAAATGGAAGATTGAATGTTCTAATGGCAGATGAAATTTAATCTGGACAAGTGCAAAGTTATGCACCTAGGAAAGAACAACCCAAACTATGGTTACAAGATGCAAGGTTCTACATTAGGAACCACTACCCAGGAAAAGATTTAGGCGACATTGTGCATAACATGTTGAAACCCTTTGCCCAGTGTGCAGTGGCGGCCAAGAAAGCAAATAGAATGCTAGGAATCAAAAGGAAAGGAATGGAGAATAAAACAAAGGATATTATAATGCCTCTGTATCGTTTCATGATGCGACCGCATCTTGAATATTGCGTGCAATTCTGGCCACCGTATCTTAAAAAAGATATAACTGTTATTAGAAAAGGTACAGAGAAGAGCCACCAAAATGGTAAAGGGGATGGAAGGATACCCATATGAGGAGAGGCTAAAAAGCTTGGGGCTCTTCAACCTGGAAAAGAGAGAGCTGAGGGGAGATAAGATAGAGGTCTATAAATTAATGCATAGAATGGAACGGGTAAATGTAAATCGATTCTTTACACCCAAAATATAGAAAGACTAGGGGACCTGCAATGAAGCTACAGTGTAACCTATCTATGACTAATAAGAGAAAATATATTCTCACTCAACACGTAATCAAACTCTGGAATTCGTTACAGGAGGATGTAGTAAAAGCTGTTAGTGTAGCTGGGTTTAAAAAAGGTTTGGACAAATTCCTGGAGGAAAGGTTCATAAACCATTATTAAAGGGGACCCGGGAAATCCACTGCTTGCCCCAATACAAGCATTGTGGAACATGTGTCTTTTGGGGAAACTGCTAGGTACTTGTGACTGGCCACTGTTGGAAACAGGATACTGGGCTTGATAGACCTTGGTCTGACCCAGTATGGCATATCTTATGTTATCTGCCTAGTCTATGCTCATTTATAGTCTTTTACCTATCTCAAATCCAGAGCCTGACCCAGGGGTTTTATTTAACTAGCCCCCCCTGGTCATCCCATCACCATTCTCATAGCTGCACTATGGGCTACATCCACCTGCACAGGTCCTTTGCCCAGTGGATATCTTGCTGTTATCGCATCTGTGGATGAAGACAGTATAAGCCCTTCCTGATTAGAGAAGAGATCCCAAAAAAAGGGGTCTACATCTCCTCCTCTTGGATGTAATCTGTATGGGAGCTATACTGGGATCTACCTCCATCTCCAAGGCCTCACCTGTTCCATCTCATGCTGAGGGTCACCCACCTCCACCTCCATCTCTGATGTGTCCTCCCTTATCTCTGGACTAGGGTCTCCTCCTACCTTTGGGGGGGGGGGTGGAGACTCAGGTATCCAAGGCAGGGGGTTCTGCTACGTGGGTGCTTGTCCAGAAAGCCTCTTGACTTGCCTCTCCCTGTTCCAGGGCTTGCCTCGGTTCCCTGGGCAGGGTGGTGGGACATATACCTCATCAGACCTCTGTAGAAATGGGTAAAAGGGGCAATGTCTGAAAAGTAGTGTGCATTAATACTCGTAGAATGTGAAATAATATCCCAGATATTGAGGCTTTAATGGAAGAGGCTGACTTGGATTTAATGGAGATTACAGAGACATGGTTCAAGGCCAGGGCCAGGATCACCACCAGCATCCAGCCTCAAACTACAAACACGCTCAGGCGCGAATGGACACAGCAAGCCCCGATCAGCGTCAGCAGCTGGGAGCAGGAACAAAGGAGTCTTCCGCCCCCCATCGCAGAGGCCAATCAGGGCCAGGATCACCACCAGCACCTAGCTTCAAAGTACAAGCATGCTCAGGCATGCCCTAGGGCCTCGCCAGAAGGCCTTTTGGCGAGGACCCTATCAGCACAGAAGAACGCCGGCGGGCCTACCAAGCATCTTCACCAGCCATATAAGAGCATCAGGAAGAACAGGGTAGGAAGAAGGGGAGGAGGGATAGCACTATATGTAAAAAATCATATTAAAGTTACTGAATTACATGGCTTACAAGGGAAGGAGGTGGCACTATGGATTAAACTAGAAAGAGGGAATGAGGAATGCATTTGGATTGGTGATATACAGATCTCCTTCACAGGCAGAAGAAGTGGACAGAGATTTAAATGAAGATGGTCACAGTATTGCCATGAAAGAATAAGTACTACTGATAGGTGATTTCAATATGCTGGATGTTGACTGGCTTATCCCTGCTGCGGTGTCATCTAGAGGTAAGGAAATCCTGGATTCTCTACAGGGAGAATTATTCCAGCAACTGGTAACAGAATCCACAGGTGAAGGGACCATAGTGGACCTGGTCCTTACCAATGTGGAAAGTGTTTCTGATATTATAGTGGAGATCATCTCGCATCCAGTGATCACCAGATGGCGTGGTTCAGTATTAAGACTACGGCTGATAAAGTCCATTCAAAAGTGAGAGTCCTAGACTTAGAAAAACTAACTTTGCCGAGATGAGACAATATGACAATATCTCAAGGAAATGCTAGTGTGATGGGAACAGCTGGGGGATGTAGAAGAGCAATGGGCAAAACTGGAAGGGGATATTTTAAGGGCAACAAACCTTTATGTCAGTAAAGTAAATAAATGTAAAAGGAAAAGGAGGCCACTACAGTTCTCGAAAGACATAGCTAAAAAGATGAAGAAAAAGAAGGTGGTCTTCATAAAATTACAAGAGATTACAGAAAGAGGAAGGCAAGCATCAATATTTCGAAAAAATCTGGAGAAGCTAGGACGGTAGTCAGGAAAGCAAAGATACAAATAGAAGAAAAATAGCCAATGCAATAAATTGGGGGACAAGACATTTTTCAGATATGTTAGTGAGAGGAGGAAGTGCAAAAGTGGTATTGTCAGACTCAAAGGTGAAGTGGAGGAATATGTAGAAAATGAGGAGGATAAAGCAGAATTGTATAACATATTTTTGTTCTGTGGTCACAAATAAAAGGGCCAAGAGCAGGATTTTAGAAAACATCCACAAATAGGAACAGCAGTGAGGGGGATCTTTAACAATTTTCATAAGACTGTGTTCATGAGGAACTAGCTAAACTAAAAGTAGACAAAGTGACGGGGCTGGATGGGAAACATCCCAAAGTATGTAAGGAACTTGAAGTTCTAGCGGCTCCACTGTCTTACCTCATCAATCCTTCTTTAGAATCAGGAGTGGTTCCAGAGGGCTGGAGAAAGGAGTATGCAACCTCATTCTTACTTCTGCTTTACACAATAGCAGAAGTAAGGATGAGCTTGAGAACTACAGGCCGGTTAGTCTGATCTCATTGATGAGAAAATTAATGAAAATGCTGCTAAAACAGAGGATAGTGATGTTTCTGGAGTCCAATGGATTGCAGGATCTGAGGCAGAATGGTTGTACTAGGGGCAGGTCTTGTCAGACAAATCTAAATGATTTGTTTTGATTGGGCAGTCAGAGAGTTGGGCCGAGGGAGAGCCCTTGATGTGGCATACTTAGATTTCAGTAAAGCCTTTGACACAGTTCCACACAGATAACTAATACATAAATTGAGCATCCTAGGAATAGACTGTAAAATTGACTGACTGGGTTAGAAACTGATTGAGTGGGAAGTGACAAGGGGTGCAGGTAAATGGAGCTTACTCCGAGGAGAAGGATGCAGCCAGTGGTGTGCTGCAGGGATCTGCCCTTGGTCCGATTCTTTAAACATTTTTATTAGCAATATTGTAGAAAGGCTGTTGGGTAAGGTTTGCCTCTTTGCAGAGAAAATCTGCAGTAGACACCCAGGAAGGAATAGATAACATGAGGAGGGATCTCGCTAAGCTTGAAGAATTCGATAGCTGAGATTTAACACTAAAAAATGAGGGGTCGTGCATTTGGGCTGCAAAAGTCCAAGGGAGTAGTACAGTACAGAGGGTGATGTACTTCTTTCCACAAAGGAAGATTGGCTAAACCATTAGAAAAGGCGATGGGAAAAGCCAGAAGATGCTTGGGTGCATAGAGAGAGCAATGGCCAGCAGGAAGAAGGAGGTGATAGTGCCTCTGCATAAGTCTTTGGTGAGACCTTATTTGGAGTAGTGTGTACAATTTTGGAGACCACACCTTCAAAAGGATATAAACAGAATAGAGTTTGTGCAGAGGGTGGCTACCAAAATGGTTAGTGGACTTCATCATAAGGCATATGAGGACAGACTTAAATATCTCAATATGTATAGTTTGGATGAAAGGCAGGAGAGAGAAGATATGATAAAGATGTTTAAACACCTCCATTGCATAAATGCACAGGAGAGCCTCTTTCATTTTAAAGAAAGCTCTGCAATGAGGGGGCATAGGATGAAGGTGAAATGGGATAGATTCATGAGTAAATGCAGAAATATTTCTTTACAGAGTGGTAGATGTGTGGAAGTCTCCCAGTGGAAGAAGAGGAGACCAGGACAGTATCTGAATTCAAGAAAGCATGGGACCAACAAAGAAGATCTCTAAAGGGGGAAAAAATGACTATAGTAGTTGATATGGAAGAGATGCCTGGCTTGGTGTGGTGACTGCTTGACTGCCCCTGATGATCGGTGGTGATTTAAGTAAAAGTGACTAAGTGTGGTGTGGGAGGTCCTATTCCCTGAAGAAGCCTGGGCAAAATGGCCTGTTGTGATTACCCCAAATTCAAATATGGTCTTTTTCTGTCATCGTGTTTCATGTTTCGATGAACAACTAAAGTCTGCCAGTTCTCTGCATGGCCAGAGAACTGGCACCTAAGGGGTCAGAGGTGCCGTGGAAAAAAAGGGAACATTAATGACCGAAAAAATGAATCTGGACTAGAGAATACAGAGTTTCCATATGGATGTGCAAGGCTCACAGGAGGGCACTGACTTCCTTGAGGTCGAAGATCAGTTAGGACGAACTGTACTTTTCAGCTTGGCAGGGGGTCAACAGAACTATCTCCCGTAGACTGAGCAGTCTTGCCAGGGTAACCTTAACAGCGACCTTCTTGGTTGCAGACATATGGGGAGATGGCAAAGGAATCTGGAATAGATTCTTTGCATTTCAGAATGTATCCTTGCAGAATAGTGTATAACACCCAGCAGTCATCTGTGATCTGGGCCACTCCTAGAAGAAAAAGTGTAGCCTGCCACCTATTGGAGTTACCCTGGTATGGCCTCCAACCAATCATTATGCTGGACGGGAAGAGGTATTTCTGGAGAAAGAGGCCCCCTGGGGCACACAAGCCCCTCAAAAGGACCGAGAATGAGAACAAAGGCCAGAAAATTTCCCAAGGCGACACCGATGGGAATCCCAGAAGTCCCATGATTCCTTGTATCAAGAATGAGGATAATGGAAGGACAAGGAGGAGGAAGATGGGCCCACCTTACTTCCTGGGCCCCTTAGGACCTATCCATCTAGGAGGTGATGAGATTTGCATTCACTAGGTTCTCCAAATCCTCCCCAAACAGCTTCCTTTTAAAGGCAAACAGGGACAACCAGGACTTGGAGGATGAATCCATTACCCAGTGGCCAAGCCAAAGCATGAGTTGTAAAGGCAATACCCTTAGCCGTAAACCAGACTAAATCATACATAGTGTCTGAAAGAAAGGTTGTTGCCAATTCCAGGAAGATGGAGGTAAAAGGAGCAACTGAAAAGGTTAAGAGTTTATATCAGGCCTGGGCATTAATTAAAAGTACCATCTTACATAAGAACATAAGATATGCCATACTGGGTCAGACCAAGGTCCATCAAGCCCAGTATCCTGTTTCCAACAGTGGCCAATCTAGGTCAATCTTAGAAGCCCAGAGCAGATGTATTCCACTCTTTAAGAAAAGTGGAAGGAAGGCCAAATGGCAGCCAGCATGAGGTCAGAGAGGCTGTTATAGCCAAGAGAGAATCTGTTAAAAAATGGAAAAAAAGAACCAAATAACTAAAACAGGAAAAACATAAGTATTGACAACTTAAATGTAGGGCATTAATAAGGTAGGCAAAGAGAATTCGAAAAGAAGTGTATAATAAAAACTTTTTCAAGTACATTTGTACCAAAATACCAGTGCGAAAGTATGTTGGACCCTTAGATAATAGCGTGGTAAAAGGGATACTAAGAGGACAAGACCATAGCGGAAACCTGAATGAATTCTTTGCTTCTGTCTTTTCTGAAGACATAAGAATCTTACCCATGCCAGAAATGATATTCAAAGGTGATGTAACAGAGGAACTGAAACAAATCTCGATAATATGGAAAGATGTAATAGAGCTATGAGATAAATTAAAGAGTAGCATATATCCAAGGATGCTGAGAGAACTGAAATATGAGATTGCAGACTTACTTTTAGTAAACTGTGAACTATCATTAAAATCATCTGTAGTACCAGAAGATTGGAGAGTGGTCAATGTAATGCCAATTTTCAAAAAGGGTTCCAGGGGAGATACGGGAAACTACACACTGGTGAGCCTGACGTCAGTACCGGGCAAAATGGTAGAAATCATTATAAAAACCAAAATTACTGAACATGTACAGTAGATAGTCATGGTTTAATGGGAGAAAGCCAACATGAATTTAGCAAGGCATGTATTAAGAACATAAGAAATAACATACTGGGTCAGACTAAGAACATAAGAACATAAGATATGCCATACTGGGTCAGACCAAGGTCCATCAAGCCCAGTATCCTGTTTCCAACAGTGGCCAATCTAGGTCATACGTACCTAGCAGTTTCCCCAAAAGACACAGGTTCCGCAATGCTTGTACTGGGTCAAGCATTGATATCCTGGGTCCCTTCTTAATAATGGTTTATGGACCTTTCCTCCAGGAACTTGTCCAAACCTTTTTTAAACCCAGCTACACTAAAAGCCTTTACTACATCCTCCGGTAACAAATTCCAGAGTTTGATTACACGTTGAGCGAAAAAATATTTTCTTTTATTAGTCTTAAATAGTTTACCCTGTAGCTTCATTGCATGTCCCCTAGTCTTTCTATATTCTGATAACGTAAACAATCGATCTACGTTTACCTGTTCCACTCCATTCATTAATTTATAGACTTCTATCATATCTCCCCTCAGCCATCTCTTTTCCAGGTTAAAGAGCCCTAACCTTTTTAGCCTTTCTTCATAGGAGTATCCTTCCATTCTCTTTACCATTTTGGTGGCTCTTCTCTGAACCTTTTCTATTAACTCTATATCCTTTTTAAGATACGGCGACCAGAATTGCACACAATATTCAAGATGCGGTCTCACCATGAAACGACATAGAGGCATTATAATATCTTTTGTTTTATTTTCCATTCCTTTCCTTATGATACCTAGCATTCTATTTGCTCTCTTGGCTGCCGCTGCACAGGGTTTTAACATGTTATCCACAATGACGCCTAAATCTTTTTCCTGGGTGGTGGTTCCTAATGTGGAACCTTGCATCGTGTAACCATAGTTTGGGTTGTTCTTCCCTAGGTGCATAACTTTGCACTTGTCCACATTAAATTTCATCTGCCATTTTAATGCCCAGTCTTCTAATTTATCAAGATCCTCTTGCAATTTTCCACAATCCTCTTGGGTTTTAACAACTTTAAATAGTTTTGTGTCATCTGCAAATTTGATAACCTCACTCGTTATTCCACTTTCCAGGTCATTTATGAATATGTCAAAAAGCAGCGGACCCAGAACAGATCCCTGGGGTACACCACTATTCACCTTTCTCCATTGGGAAAATTGGCCATTTAGCCCAACCCTCTGCTTTCTATCTTTTAACCAGTTCTTGATCCACAGTAGTACACTGCCTCCTATCCCACGACTCTTTAGTTTTGCCAAACGTCTCTGATGAGGGACCTTGTCAAAGGCTTTCTGAAAGTCCAGATACACTATATCAACTGACTCACCTCTGTCCACCTGTTTATTCATACTTTCAAAAAAACATAACAGATTAGTAAGACAAGATCTTCCTTGTCTAAAGCCATGTTGGCTGTCTCCCATTAGGCCATGACTATCTACATGCTGAGTAATTTTATTCTTTATGATGGCTTCTACCATTTTTCCCGGTACTGACGTGAGGCTCACCGGTCTGTAGTTTCCCGGATCACCCCTGGAACCCTTTTTAAAAATTGGTGTTACATTGGCGATCCTCCATTCTTCAGGCATTAGAGATGATTTTAATGATAGTTCACAGATTACTAATAGCAGGTCTGCAATCTCATATTTCAGTTCTTTCAACACTCTTGGATGTATACCATCCGGCCCAGGTGATTTGCTACTCTTCAGTTTATCTAATAGTTGTAATACATCTTCCTGATGTATCGATATTTCCTTCAATTCTTCCGCACCTTTAAATACCACTTCAGTCATGGGTAACATCCCTACATCGTCCTCAGTAAAGACTGAAGCAAAGAATTCATTTAGTCTCTCCACTATCGCCTTGTCGCCTCTTAGTGCCCCTTTAACTCCTCTATCATCTAATGGACCAACTGACTCTCTCACAGGTTTTTTACTATGAATGTATTTGAAAAAATCTTTATTTCGCATTTTTGCTTCCACAGCAAGCTTCTTCTCAAATTCTCCCTTTGCCTGCTTTATCAATTCCTTGCATTTGATTTGCCAGTGCTTGTGCTGTTTCCAGGTTTCGTCATTTGGCTCTTTTTTCCATTTCCTGAAATATGCTTTTTTGGCAACAACAGCCTCTCTGACCAAGGTCCAACAAGCCAAGTATCCTGTTTCCAACAGTGGCCAATCCAGGTCACAAGTACCTAGCAGTTTCCCAATAATGCTTCTATTGTGGCAAGCAGTGGATTACCAGATCCTCTTTAATAATGGTTTATGGACCTTTCCTTCAGTAAACTCAGCCACACTAACAGTTTTTACTACATCCTCTGGTAACACATTCCAGAGTTTGATTACGCGTTGTGTGAAAAAATATTTTCTCTTATTAGTCTTAAATGGGTTACCCTGTAGCTTCATTGCATGTCCCCCTAGTCTTTCTACATTTGGGTGTAAAGAATCGATTTACGTTTACCCGTTCCACTCTATTCATTGATTTATATACCTCTATCGTATCTCCCCTCAGCCGTCTTTTCCAGGTTGAAGAGCCCTAACATTTTAAGCCTCTCCTCATAGGTGTATCCTTCCATCCCCTTTACCATTTTGGTGGCTCTTCTCTGTACCTTTTCTAATTCCGCTATGTCCTTTTTAAGATATGGCAACCAGAATTGCACACAAAATTCAAGGTGCGGTTGCATCATGGAACAATACAGAGGCATTATAATATCCTTTGTTTTATTCTCCATTCCTTTCCTTATGATTCCTAGCACTCTATTTGCCTTCTTGGCCACCGCTGCACATTGTGCAGAGGGTTTTAATGGTTTCACAGGGTTAGAGTGCATTACTAAAGCGTGTTATGTGTGTGACCATCACTTGTTGCGGGCACATAAGGATGGTGCACAAGAAACGCATGTAGCCAGGGCGCATTGCACAGCTAATGCACACAGGCAGCACAACAAGGTGGGAACTAGTATGAAAATTTGCATCCAAACAATGGTTGCCCTGAAAACAGCCCAAATCTGACAGATGAGTTGCCCACTGGATGAGGCTGGGTTGCCCCCAGACAAGTCAGACAGAGCATTTAATTCTGGTACTCACCCTGGTAGCCCAGGACAGGCAGTTGTGCTGGGCTCAGTACTACTACCCTGTTGCCAGGGCTGCTGGCACATGCCTCTGAAGAGCCTTCTTCTAATCTTCGGGGGAGAGCCAGGGGTGGGGGCATGGGGCACTGAGGTTGTGCGAAGCGAAGGATCCTTTTCTGAAACTCCCTTTTCCAAACTTCCTGGCTGCACAATTGGCCCTTAGTCCGATAAGGACTGAACCAATTCCCCTCCTCCGCAAGGCATTACCCAAAAGAATGAGGATGATGCCTCATAGGGTGGTTGCTCGAGATAAATAAGTCTCACAGATTTAATAAAAAAAAGAGTTGCATCAGCTTACATCCACAATCTGCTGGAGACAGAGAAATATTGAAGTGGGCCCCTAGTTGCATCAATTATTATTGCAGGATGAGCTTATCAGATGGCTCTGGCCTTCTCTGTCTCCACCTCTGCTGGTGGGGGTGGGGGACACAGCCCACTTGTCTGGACTGGTATAGCGGGACGATATGGAAACCTATTTTCCATACAGATTGCAATTTGGTACTACAGATCCGGTGCTTTGTATTTAGGCATCCCTTTTACTAAAGTGCGTTAAGCAGTTAATACTCAGTAACCATTAGTACAGGCTTACGGTAATAGCTACCATGCATTAAAAACAGCTAGCATGATAAAAATCCTGTACTAACTGCTTAGCATGTGATGGGGGAGAGACTGGGCAGAGAATGGACATGGACTACACATTATGGTTAGTGCATGGTAATTACCGCATGCTTTCAATTTTGCAGTTAATGTGGGTGCACTTAATGCCCATGCTAACTGCAAATTAACACGTGGTAAAGGATTTTTCCAAGCAGAAAGTACAGGGGGCCTGCTGGGCACAACCTGCTAGTTACCTCACAGCTTTTGCACTTACATGTTGGATTTT
Source organism: Ichthyophis bannanicus (assembly GCA_033557465.1). Taxonomy (NCBI): domain Eukaryota; kingdom Metazoa; phylum Chordata; class Amphibia; order Gymnophiona; family Ichthyophiidae; genus Ichthyophis; species Ichthyophis bannanicus. The sequence goes on along the minus strand of CM066032.1, from coordinate 1,385,407,929 downwards.
GTTTTTAACATGTCATAAATGCAAAACCTTACTGCACTTTATGAAAAACGGTCCCTAAATACATTTTAAGATAATAATATTAAAGAAAAAAATGATTGCACATTCACAGATACTTACCCTAAATATACCCTAATTGTATATAAAGCTGACCTGGACTTTGCAAATTCAGACATTTTCATAGCAAAAAGATCCGACAAATCAAAATCACAAATTGAAGTCCAGACTAAAATTAGCCCTAGACTTGGCAAATCCAACTTCCCTCAAGCTAAAGACTGAATTTTCAGGTTTGTTTTCTAAAATGCTGTGTTAGCTGTTTAATTACCATGAGCCTGCCCTTACAGTTAACACTGCAGTAACGACTTCCATGTTAACTGTAAGCCACAGTCCCTGCCTATTCCCTGCCTCCTTTCTTCTTAGCTGCTTAATATAGAAATTCCCGTATTGTATTTACAGCACATGGTCATTCCTGCTGTGCCAGAACACAGACCTCATGCTGCATCCCTAAAGGCCAGTGCCTGGAATCCCATTCAGCAGAATAAAATCCTCTGCTTTCTGCTTCACCGCTCCCCTTTTCCTCTCCAGCAAATGGCAGGGAACAGGAAGGGTGGGGTGAGGCTGGAGGGGACAAATCAGAAGACAGAATAGGGACCCTGATCCTTAATCCAGGCCCCTCCATTCCTGGCATCAAAGGGTCGATGCCAGGAGAAAAAAGGTGTCAGCATCACATACTGGCACTTTCCAGAAGAAAACAAAACCCCTGTTATTCCATCTCAATACTCCTCTTCCTCTACTGGTAGATTTTCTTTCCCATTTCAGTTTACAATTTGCATTTTCTTTTTTGCCTTTGACTCTTTTCCTTGCTTATTTGGCAATCCTTCATATATTTTTGTACACTCTGGTATATAACCTCCCATTAATACTTAAGCAAAACATTGTTTTCTTTCCTTTTTGGGAGGCATCAAGGGTGGGGAGGAGAAAATAAATCAGTATGAAAAATTAAAGAAGCTAAAAACTTATAAATGGAACTGCACTTTTTCTTTACCTCTCCATCAGCTCTTCCAATTGGTGAGTTTAGGATGAAGTCTGGCGGCACAATGACATCCACCAGGGCAACTGCATCATCTTTCAACTGTTTGAAAACAAAGCACAGAAACTTGGCAATCCTCTTCCATTCCCATGGTTACAAATGCATAACTGAACTGTAAATCACTGTTGCTACAACTTGCTCCTAAATGGTAATTTGAGATGTTACATTTATGCGAATTCATTGCCAACATATGCTATGCCTCTTTATTGTCCTAGGCAATAATTAAGTTTCAGTTTCAAAACTTTTGCATGCTGTGTATGTAAAGTAGTAAGCACTACAGGATTTTAGGTTACATCAAATAATCAGGTAAATGCAGAAAACTAGCATAGCCTTTAAGCCACTTTTACGTGCACTTACTGCTACCGCCAAATGCAGAAAAGAGACGGACACACACATAAACAGCAAAGGAAAAACTAGTGCACAAATAACGCCAAGAGTAAATGTATTTAAATCATAGGCAAATGAGCTGCACATAATGAAAGTTTATGCAAATATTGGCTGTGCCCGATACAGAGAAACACACAGAGGATTTTGCAACCAGCCTTAGTGCCAATATCTTTATGCCTGGGTCTGAAGGTGGGTTAAACATCTAGTGCATGCACCCAATAGTATTTTTATGGCATTTGGTGCTTTCCCCACGATGTCATCAAAATACTGTCAGGAGCCAATGCCCCTGACAGAAAGCGAGTCCCTGGTGGCCCAGCAGCCCCAATATTCCCACCCCCCTCCCATCTGAAAATAAACCTGGTGGCCCAGTGACCCCGAACCCCCCCACCCCCCATCCAACTAGAAATAAATCTAGTGCCCAGCAGTCCCAAACCCCCCACCCCAAACCCAACTAAAAATAAACCTGGTGGCTCAGCAGTCCTAAACCCCCCACCCAACTAAAACTAAACCTGGTAGCCCAGCGGCCCTGAACCATCTCCCTCCCCCCTCCCGATATCTTTAGAAACAAGTGGGAGTGCTGCTTATGCACTCCTGCTCTTGCCCTGCCATCTTGAAAAATGGTAGCACCTCGCCCCGCATGGTGTATCCTGGGATGCACCAGGCGAGGACAGACTGCTATTTAAGGTAGAATATGCATTATATGGCAGTCTGACCCTGTCCAGTACATCCCAGGATGCACTGCGTGGGGCCATGCACCACCATTTTTCAAGATGGCAGGAGAAGAGCAGGAGTGCATGGGCAGCACATCCACTTGTTTCTAAAGGTACCAGTAAGGGGAGGGGAGGGGAGGGGTGGTTTGGGGCCGCTGGGCCACCAGGCTTATTTTTAGTTGGGTGTGAGATTAGTGGTTTGGGATCACCAGGTTTATTTTTAGTGGGGTGAGGGGTTAGGAGTTGCTGGGCCCCCAGGGATTCAGGGATTCGCTTTCCCAACAGTATCTTAATTGTAACATGCTGCGCTATCGGTATGCAGTGCAAAAAAAAAAAAACCCACAAGAATTATGTGTTCATGCCTACCTATTCCACTCAGCATTCTTGGAACAACATTTTGTACAAACTGAAGAATGAAGATATTTAGATGGAAGACTAAGATACAGACCATTACAATCGAAGGAAGGCTCAGACCCCAAGGGCTCAGCCAACTCAACAGACCCAGCCTCCTCAAGGTCTTTGACGACTTTCTAGGGAACTTAGCTGTCCTACCTCTGGAGATTCCAGAGCCAGTCAACATTCCAGGCAGACTATGTTACTTTGCCCAAAGGTGGCACCAGATAACATCAGAACATTGGACTCTCTCCATAGTAGCAGAGGTACAAGCTTCACTTCCAAAGTATGCCCTCTCCATCTACTCCAAGAGAGTTCAGCTCTCGGCCTCCTCTCACCACTCTCTTGTTTTAAGAGATTACCACCCTTCTCGCTCAGAGTGTGATAGAGGAGGTGCCACTCTCTCAGCAAGGCCTGGGCTTCTACTCCCCCTACTTCCTTATCCCAAAGAAGACAGGAGGATACAGGCCCATTCTGGACCTCAGAGAATTGAACAAGTATTTGCTTCAAGAGAAATTCAAGATGATCTCTCTCGGAACTCTTCTCCCTTACCTCCAGAGTCAGGACTGGCTTTATTCTGTAGATCTAAAGGATGCATATACCCATATCCTTATTCACACAGAACACAGGAGGTTTCTACGATTCCTCTTTCAAGGAAGACATTATCAATACAGGGTTTTACCCTTCGGCCTGGCCTCTGCCCCAAGAGTCTTTACAAAATGCATGGCAGTAGTGACGGCATTCCTAAGATCTCTAGGGATATTTGTCTTCCCTTACTTAGATGACTGGCTCATCCGAGCAACGACAGCTCTAGAGGCCAACTCTGCGCTCTCACGCACAATGCAGGTTCTTCAACACTTGGGATATGTAATAAATCTTCCAAAATCCCAACTCACCCCTTCTCAAACCTTAGAGTTCATAGGGGCTTCTCCTAGACATGCAGCAGTCAAGGGCTTTTCTACCACAGGCCCACTGCACTCGAATCATTCAGCCAGCTTCTCAGGCATGTATGAAAACTTTCCTAACTGCTCGAAAAATGCTTCAACTACTGGGCCATATGGCTTCCACTGTACATGTGGTTCCCTGTGCTCATCTGCATATGTGTGCAGCTCAATGGACCCTGGCTTTGGAGTGGACTCAAGTATCAGGTCATCTGGGGAACAGAATCATTATCTCTGCACGTCTCATTTCATCTCACCAATGGTGGCAATCACCAGAAAACCTTCTTGTAGGGTCACCTTTTCAGTCTCCTGGCAGTCGAGTACTACTGCCTCACGAGTGGTCTCTGCATGCGGATCAGATTGCTCGAATTTTTCAAATCTGGGGAATCCCAGATATAGACCTGATTGCAAGTCCTCAGAATGCCAGTGGCATGGGACCTCAATGTTGTCCTCGGACAGCTTGTGAAGCCACCCTTCGAACCCCCAGCTACTATGTCTCTGAAGTTTCTTTAGTGGCTGACCCTCCTTATACACGGTTTCACCATGATAAAGTAGTCCTTAGAATCATCCTTACTTTATGCCAAAGGTGGTTTTGCCTTTTCATTTTAACCAGTCGGTTTTCCTTTTTGCTTTCTTCCCTAGACCTCATTCCTCTAGTGCAGAAAAAAGCCTACATACTCTGGATTGCAAACGTACCATGGCCTTTTATCTACAGAGAACTAGGTAGCACAAGAAAGCTTCACAGCTTTTTGTTGCTTTTGATTCGAGTCACCTAGGTCTACCAGTTTCCAAGAGAACACTCTCCAAGTAGATTGCAGACTGTATATCTTTTGCATATGAGTGTGTGGGACTTTCCCTTGAAGGTCATGTCACAGCACACAATGTGTGAGCAATGGCTGCCTCCCGGGTTTTGATACAAGACATCCTTGGAATCTCTCTCTCTCTCCTTTTATCTCAGCTATAAATTCAACTGAGGAGGGAGAGTCGGAAAGGCGGAAATACAGCTACGCAGGCGCAGTATTTTGATTGCATTGGGGGCTTTCTCCGATGCCTGTGGGAAAAGCCCCCGATGCCATCAAAATACTGTTGGGTCTCATAAGCAAATTAGCCACATGGTGCCCCTGTTTCTCTAGGAGAGTATGCTAAACTAGTACAGACTTCTTTAGGCATGTGTTTGGCTTGCTCTCCCTGTTTAATGCTCCCTCCTCAGTTGAGTTTGTAGCCGAGATAAAAGGAAAGGAGGAGAGAGAGAGAGAGAGAGAACTACAACTCCTAGGGGAGGAGGGTGGGTGGTGAAGACTCAATTCCTGCTGTTCCTGGAGATCACCTGTTACAGGTGAGTAACTACGCAATCTCCAGGAACAAGCAGGAATGAAGTCATCACATATGGGACTCCCTAGCTTGGAGATGCCAGGGAGATGACCACAGAGAGAGCTGTGAAACACAGGCCTAAGTAGGTCATGTATCCTCCAAGGATGTCTGGTATCGAAACATGGGACAGGCGGGAGGGGGGTAGAAGTTGATCTAAGTCTGAAAGAGATGCTGGAGAACAACCTGGCCAAACGAGGCATCCCGGCGGGAGTCCTTGCCTAAGCAATAATGGGCCGCAAAGGTGTGCACAGAGAACCAGGTTGCTGCTTTGCTTATTTCATCAATCGCCACTGAGCGTAGATTTGCCATGGAGGAAGCCATTGCTCACACATTGTGTGCTGTGACATGACCTTCAAGGGAAAGTCCCACACTCTCAAATGCAAAAGATATACAGTCTGCAATCCACTTGGAGAGTGTTCTCTTGGAAACTGGTAGACCTAGGTGACTCAAATCAAAAGAAACAAAAAGCTGGGAAGCTTTCCTGTGCTGCCTAGTTCTCCGTGTTTGTCTGCCAGGAGATTTTGTTTGCCAGGGAGATGTACCACTAGTAAGTGGATCTGATGGCGTATGGAAAAGTCCATAGATGTAGGGCTTCATTGCACAACGCTTGAGAATCTGTTCCACCTTGCTTGTTCACACAGAACATGGCTACCTGATTGTCCATCTGGACTAAAACTATGTGGGAGCGAAGCTGGTCTTGGAACACCATGAGAGCATTGTGGATGGCTCCGAGTTCCAATAGATTTATGTGAAGTCGTGCCTCTTTCTGAGTCCAAAGACCCTGAGCGGAGAAATTGTCCAGATGAGCTCCCCAATCCATTCTGGATGCATCCATCATCAGGGTAGATTGGTGTGGTGGCATTTGAAAAGGTGACCCTACGAGAAAGATTTCTGGTGATTGTCACCATTGGAGAGACAAAATGAGACGTGCAGAGATCATGATTCTGTCCCCCAGACGACCTGATGCTTGAGTCCACTGCGAAGCCAGGGTCCATTGAGCTGCACACATATGCAGACGAGCATAGGGAACCACATGTACAGTGGAATCCATATGGCCCAGCAATTGAAGCATTTCTCGAGCAGTTAGGAAAGCTTTTATACATGCCTGAGAAGCTAGCTGGACGATTCGAGTGCAGCAGGCCTGTGGTAGAAAAGCCCTTGACTGCTGCATGTCTAAGAGAAACCCTATGAACTCTAAGGTTTGAGAAGGGGTGTGTTGGGATTCTCAAAGATTTATTACAAATCCCAAGTGTTGAAGAACCTGCATTGTGCGTGAGAGAGCAGAGCTGGCCTCTAGAGCTGTCGTTGCTCGGATGAGCCAGTCGTCTAAGTAAGGGAAGACAAATATCCCTAGAGATCTTAGGAATTGCTGCCACTACTGCTATGCATTTTGTAAAGACTCTTGGGGCAGAGGCCAGGCCGAAGGGTAAAACCCTGTATTGGTAATGTCTTCCTTGAAAGAGGAATCGTAGAAACCTCCTGTGTTCAGCGTGAATAAGGATATGGGTATATGCATCCATTGCATATACCCATATCCTCAAAATGGGCCTGCACCTTAATGTAAAGAAGACAAAGATCATGACAACTGGCATAAATCAACAGGTTCATCGTTGAAGGAGAAGAAATTGAAATCGTGAACAACTTTAACCTACTTGGATCAACTATCAATAAAGAAGCAACAAGCAGTCAAGAAATCAGACGACGCATTGCTCTTGGCAGAATGGCTATGAAAGACCTAGATAAGATTCTCAAGAGCAGAGATGTCTCTCTCCATACAAAGATTTGACTTGTTCAAGTCATGGTATTTTCCATAACATCATATGGATGTGAAAGCTGGACAGTGAAAAAGATAGACAGGAAGAAAATTGATGCTTTTGAATTATGGTGCTGGCGGCGAATACTGCGTATACCATGGACTGCCCGAAGAACAAACCAGTCGGTACTAGAGGAGATCAAACCTAACTTTTCTTTAGAAGCTCAGATGACAAGACTTCGACTTTCATACTTTGGACACATCATGCGAAGAGAGAGATCATTAGAGAAAGACATCATGCTTGGCAAGATAGAAGGTCAACGCAAAAGAGGAAGGCCAGCAATGAGATGGATCAATGCAATAACAGCAGCTACGGGTACCAGTCTGTCAACAATGAGCCACCTGACTCAAGACCTAACACAATTTAGGATAGCTATCCAGAGGGTCACCATGAGTAGACTCCGACTCGACGGCACTTAACAACAACAACATATGCATCCTTTCGATCTAGAGAACAAAGCCAGTCCTGACTCTGGAGGTAAGGGAGAAGAGTTCTGAGAGAGATTATCTTGAATTTCTCTCAGAGCAGATACTTGTTCAATTCTCTGAGGTCCAGAATGGGCCTGTATCCTCCTGTCTTCTTTGGGATAAGGAAGTGGGGGAAGTAGAAGCCCAGGCCTTGCTGAGAGAGTGCCACCTCCTCTATCGCACCCTGAGCGAGAAGGGTGGTAATCTCTTGCAACAAGAGAGTGGTGAGAGGAGGCCAAGAGCTGAACTCTCTTGGAGTAGATGGAAGGGGCATACTTTGGAAGTGAAGCTTGTACCCCTCTGCTACTATGGAGATTCCAATGTTCTGATGTTATCTGGTGCCACCTTTGGGCAAAGTAGCAGTCTGCCTGGAATGTTGACTGGCTCTGGAATCTCCAGAGGAAGGACAGCTAAGTTCCCTAGAAAGTCATCAAAGACCTTGAGGAGGCTGGATCTGTTGAGTTGGCTGAGCCCTGGGAGTCTGAGCCTTCCTTCGTTGCTTCGGTTGTTGCTGTCCCTTCTGGGAAGCATGGACCTCACAGTGCACAGCGTGGGTATAAGAAGGTTAAAAACTTTTTTTCTTGTTGAAAAAAGGCTTTTTTATAGCCTTTTTCTTAGCTGGGTTGGCAGTGTTTCTATGAAGCCTATTGAGAGTGGTATTCTCAGATTCTAGCTGAGAAGCCTTGTCCTGGCAATCCTTGCCAAAAAGGTTTTCCCCTGTGTAAGGCATGTTCCCCAGCTTATCTTGCACCCACTATTCAAGATCGGATGCTTGTAACTAAGCAATCCGATGTGCACTGATGCAAATAGCACAAGTTCTGCTAATACACTCAAAGCAGTCAAAGGTTGCCCTGTTCATAAATTTGGAAACATTCTGGGCATGATTTACAAGTGTCAGGTAATCAGCCCTCTTGTCATCAGGGAGAAGAGGAACCATTAGTTCTAAATCCTTAGCAACATCCTGAAGGAACATATCCATGCAGAGTATGTAAAAACTTATTCTGGCCGATAACATGGAGACCTGAAAACATCGACGACCGAAGGCATCAAGAGTTCTCGCCTCCCAGCTTGGAAGATTTGAGGAATATGTCTTGGCACTTTTGATTCGATGCATTGCCGATTTCACAACCATGGAGTGGTGTGGTAACTGCGTCTTCTGGAAACCGGGATACTGCAGTACCTGGTACATGGTATCGAGCCTCCGAGAATGTGGAGAGTCAGTTAAGGGTGTCTCCCACATCCTAAGCATGAGGTCATGTAGTATCCAGTGAATAGGGAGGGTAGCAGCCTCCTTCGGGGCTGTTGGATACTGAAGAATTTCAAGTTCTTTAGCTCTTGGTTCTTTCTTTGAGGTCACCGTAACGGAGAGGCCCCGAGCACATCCCGTATAAAGTCTTGAAAAGACATGCCCTCTGGAGGAGACATATGGCGTTGCAGGGAAGGAGAAGGATCTTCCGGAAAAGTTTCCATTTCCCTGGTACCGGTCAATTCATCGGACGAGTCTGAATTGGAGGACTCGAAATACCAGCGGGCCAGGTGCTCCAGCCAAGTCCGTCGATGGTACCTATCAAAATCGGCATCGGAATGCCTCGCTACTGGGACCCTCGATGCCAGACACTGATTCTAGGGCTGGCAGGCATGGGTGATAGTGTGGAGAGCGGTGCAATGGTCGATGCAGATACATTCGGTACCGATGGCTGTGGAACAGATTGCAGACTTTAGCGGTACCCAAAGCTGCTAGCAAGGCCGCTAAACTCCGCTCAATGCCAGGATATGTTGATCCATGGAGCCAGTCGATGCCTGGGTATTGGTACCCGAACAGTGGGCCACGACCCCAGAGCATGGCACCAAGAGCTCTCCGGAGGTGGAGGCCTCGGGAGCATCTTGAGACCCCATTAACACTTTGGAGGAAAGGACCTCCCGGCCGGGGTTGTTTGGCCAGTTTATTCCCTTCCAGGGCAATGCCTAAGGCATCTCGATGCTTAGAAGGAGATCTACCCTCGGAAGATCGGCCAGCCTTCAAGGAAGACTTGGGTTTCGATACCTGAGATCCATGGGAGGAAAATGAAGCTCTCGATGACGTTGATGCAACCAACATTACATCAGTGGCAAAGAGAGTGCCGAGTTTCACAGCTCTATTCTTCAGGCCCCTCTTTGTCATCTTCCTGCAGAGAAGGCATTCTGATGGCAGATGGTCTGTTCCCAGACATTTGAGATACCAGTCATGGGTGTCGGCAGCAGAGATAGTACTGCTACATTTGGAATACTGTTTGAAACCACTAGCTGGTTTATCCATCTTAAAAGGAAAAAAGGGGCCTAAGGCCAAAATGGCACCTAAGCACCTGGAGGGCAAAGTGCCTTCAGCGAAAAAACAGAAGTTTTTTTTTTTAAAGGAAAGAAATAGAAACAGAAGAAACACCGACGATGCCCGTGCTAGTGTTGACGGGAAGGCAGACGCGACCACAAAAGAAGTCAATTTTCTGCAGTGATAGGAATTGCTCCCTGTCGGCTCCACGGAAAATGAAAAACTGAGGAGGGAGAGTTGGAAAGGTGGGAAGATAGCTACTCAGGTGAAGTGGGATGCTCCCAAAAGCTTTCTTATAGGATGCTAGGGAGCGTTCTCGCACGGTCTCCGTTGGTGCTGACGTCACCCATATGTGAAGACTACATTTCTGCTTGTTCCTGGAGATGAGGATTATTATCCTATTGTCGACAGAGAAAGCGTAGTTACTCACCTGTAACAGGTGATCTCCGGGAACAGCAGGAATTTAGTCTTCACATATGGGTATCGTCGGTACCAACGGAGACTGCGCGGGAACGCTCCCCAGCGTCCAATAGGAACGCTTTTGGGAGCATCCCTCAGCACATGCGCGCTGCCTTCCCGCCTTTCCAACTGTCCCTCTTCAGTTAAGTTTGTAGCTGAGTGAAAGGATAGAGGGAGAGAGGAAAGAGACAAAGAGAGAGAGAGAGAGACAACTCCTAGGGGAGGTGGGTGGGTTGTGAGGACTAAATTCCTGCTGTTCCCGGACATCACCTGTTACAGATGAGTAACTACGCTATCTCCAGGAACAAGCAGGAATGTAGTCCTCACATATGGGGACTCCCTAGCTGAAGATGCCAGGGAGATATCCCCTGGAAGGTGCCACCGTCGAAGGTGAGAATCCTTCCTCCCATGGATCTCTGGCATCCCACCAGGGTTGGTGGGTAGGAGTTGGTTTAGGTTTGAAAGAGATTTTGAAGAACAGCTTGGCCAAAGAAGGCATCCCGACGGGAGGCTTTATCTAGGCAGTAGTGGGCTGTGAAGGTGTGTACCGAAGCCCAGGTGGCTGCTCGACAAATGTCATCGATAGACACAGAATGGAGATTAGCCATAGAAGCTGCCATGGCTCTCACATTGTGAGCTGTGACGTGGTCCTGAAGAGGAAGACCCTTACTCTCATAAGTAAAGGATATGCATTGGGCAATCCAGTTAGATAAAGTTCTTTTGGAGACTGGAAGTCCCAAATGACTAGGGTCAAAAGCTACAAAAAGTTGCGAGGACTTTCTATGTTGCTGTGTTCTTTGAATGTAAAAGGCTAAGGCCCTTTTACAATCCAAAGTATGAAGGTTTCTTTCTGCATTAGAGGCGTGAGGCCTTGGAAAAAATACAGGATGATAAATTGATTGGTTTAAATGAAAAGACGAAACCACCTTTGGCATAAAGAGTGGGTGAGTTCGAAGAACAACCTTATCAAGATGAAATCTAGTATAAGGAGGATCGGCCACTAAAGCTTTCAATTCACTAATGCGATGGGCAGAGGTAATTGCAATCAGGAAGATGACCTTTAGCTGTAGTGGCTAAAGGTTCAAAAGGCGGCTTCATGAGCTGCCCGAGAACTAGATTTAGATCCCATGCTACCGGTGGTGGCTTGATGGGAGGTTTAGTTAATAAAAGGCCTCTCATAAATCTTGATAGGAGTGGATGAGAGGAAATTGGTTGTCCATTTAGAGGCTTATAAGAAGCTGCAATTGCACTAAGATGGACTCTTACTGAATTGGTCTTTAACCCAGAATTTGATAAGTGAAGGAGATACACTAGTATCGATTCTAAGGGTATGATCAGGGGGTTTAATCCCTTCTTGGAGCTCCATATAGTAAAACGTTTCCATTTGAAGGCATAAGATCTTCCTGTGGAAAGTTTCCTAGAAGCCTGAAGGATATCTTTTACCTGCTGGGACAGGTTGAAATCCTGGAGGTCTAAGCCTTCAACAACCAGGCCGTGATGTGCAGGGATTGGGGATTCGGGTGTCATAGCGTCCCGTTCTCCTGGGAAAGGAGATCTGGAGCATCCCCTAACTCCAGAGGTGCCGCTTGAGAGAGAAGCAGAAGCAGGGAATACCACGTTTGCCGTGGCCATCGTGGTGCTATGAGAATCATGCGACCCCTGTCTCTCTGAAGTTTGAAGAGTGTCTTGGGGAGGAGGGGAATGGGTGGGAAGGCATAAAGGAAGTCCTGACCCCAGTGAAGGAGGAAGGCATCCCTTGCCTGACAGTTGTGCACTGGAATTCTGGAACAGAACCGGGGAAGTTTGGCATTCAGTAGACTTGCAAAGAGGTCTATGTCTAGAGTACCCCAGAGATGAAATATCTTAGCCACCTGGTCTAGGTGGAGTGACCACTTGTGAGGTAGCAGTACTCGACTGAGTTTGTCTGCCCAAAGGTTTTGAATGCCTGGAAGATATACCACTAGAAGGTGAATTTGATGCTCTCTGGCGAGGGCCCATAGTCATAAAGCTTTGTTGCATAACGACAGAGAGCCTGTCCTGCCCTGCTTGTTCACATAGAACATGGCTACCTGTTGGCCGTCTGGACTAGGACTGTCTTGTAGCTGAGCTGGGCGTGGAACACTCGAAGAGCTAAATAAATTCCTCTTAACTCCAGGAGGTTTATGTGTAAACCACCTCCTGTGGAGTCCAGGTGCCCTGGGTAGAGAGATGATTCAGGTGTGCTCCCCAACCCACCTGTGATGCATCTGTTGTTAGGGTGGCCTGAAAGAGGGGTTGATGGAAAGGAGACCCTACTTTCAGATTTTCTAATGATTGCCACCATTGTAGGGACAAAATTAGTCATTGAGAGATTGTTATTTTGTCCGACAAATGACCCATGGCCTGTGTCCACCGTGTGGAGAGGGTCCACTGAGCTGCTCGCATGTGGAGGCGAGCATATGGGACTACATGAACTGTGGATGCCATGTGTCCCAGTAACTGCAGTAGCTCCCGAGCAGTGAGGGAGGATTTGCCTGCTGCTTGGGAAGCTAACTGCATTATGCGAAGGCACTGGGCTTGTGGAAGGAAAGCCCTTGCCTGTCTGGTATCCAGACAGGCTCCTATGAATTCTAGGCATTGGGAAGGAACTAGTTGAGATTTCGGGAAGTTTATTACCAATCCCAAGTATTGGAGGATTCGCATTGTACGAGACAGTGCAGTGCTGGCCTCTGTCACTATGGAGGCTCAGATGAGCCAGTCGTCTAAGTAAGGAAAGACAAAAATCCCCAGGGTTCATAGAAATGCAGCTACTACTGCCATGCATTTCGTGAATACCCTTGGTGCTGAAGCCAGACCAAAAGGAAGAACCCTGTACTGGAAATGTCTTCCCCTGAAAAGGAAACGTAAACATTTCCTGTGATCTGGATGGATAAGAATGTGAGTGTATGCATCCTTTAAGTCTAGAGAGCAAAGCCAGTCCTGGCTTTGAAGGTATGGCAGAAGAGTTCCCAGAGAAATCATTTTGAATTTCTCTCGAAGCAGATATTTGTTCAATTCTCTGAGGTCTAGAATGGGTCTGTGTCCTCCTGTTTTCTTTGGAATAAGAAAATAGGGGGAGTAGAACCCTGCACCCTGTTGAAGAATGGGTACTTCCTCTATTGCCTCTTGGGCAAGAAGTGTGGAGCCCTCGTGATCTAGCAGATTGTCTGCAGAGGTTTGTGAATTGAACTGCTTTAGAATTGTATGAGGGGGTAAGCTGTGAAAATGAAGTTTGTATCCCTCCCCTACAATGGACAAAGTCCAATCTTCTGCTGTTATCTGATGCCATCTGTTGATAAAGTGGCATAACCTGCCGGGAATATTGGGGGGTTGAGGACCCCTCAGAGGCAGGAAGGCAAAGCTCTCTAGGAAGGAAGCAAAGCCCTTGAGGGGGCTGAACCTGGAGAGCTGGTTGGGCTCTTGGGCCTTTTGGTTTCTTTTGTTGTCTAGTTTGTCCCTTTTGGGCAACCTGACCTGGAGTCTGAGTCTGATGGGTATTGGAAGGATAAAACTTCCTCTTTTTGCTAAAAGAGGTTTTTTTATAAGGCTTCCTTTTGGCTGGAGTGGCTGTAGACTTTGACAATCTATCTAAGGTAGAATTGTCAGCATCTAACTCGTTAGCCTTCTCCTGCCAGTTCTTGCCGAAGAGATTCTCTCCCGTGCAAGGAATGTTGCCTAACTTGTCCTGTACCCAAGTCTCCAAGTCTGATGCCTGTAGCCAGGCAATCCGTCGTGCGCCAATGGCAATAGCAGAAGATCTGCTGATGCATTCGAAGCAGTCAAAGGCTGCACGATTGACAAACGTGGAGACATCCTTAGCATGCTTAACCAGAGTAAGAAAGTCTTGTCTCTTATCATCTGGGAGAAATGGGCTCATAAGTTCCAAGTCTCCTGTGATTTCTTTGAGGAACATTCCCATATATAGGATATATGAGCTGATCCTAGCTGAAAGCATGGAAGCTTGAAAAGTTCTGCGTCGAAAAGCATCCAGAGTCCTGCATTCACGACCTGGAGGATTGGATACATGTCTTTTTGCACTTTTCATCCTACGCATGGCTGACTCCACTACCATTGAATGGTGTGGCAGCTAAGTTTTCTGAAATCCAGGACATGGTGGGGCTTGATACATAGTATCAAGTCTCCTAGAGTGAGGAGAAGTAGTCAGAGGTGTTTCCCACATTCTGAGCATCAAGTTATGCAGAATTTCATGGATAGGCAGAGTAGCTGCCTCCTTAGGAGCTTTAGGATATTGGAGGATTTCCAATTCCTTTGCTCTGGGTTCCTCTTCAGGAGCTGCTGTGATTGAAAGACCTTTAGCCATATCACGGATGAAATCCTGAAATGACATGTCCTCTGGAGGTGACATTCTGCGTTGGGGAGAAGAGGGATCTTCTAAGAGAAACCCTCTAGTGCCAGCAGAATTGTCAGAGTCTTCGGAATCTGAGGAATCAAAGTATTCCTGACCCCAATGCTCCTGCAAAGCACGATCCCGGTACCGATCGAAGTCGGTACCGAGGTGACCCGGTACCACTTTATCCACTCCAGCCGGAGGTGGAATGGGAAGAGTTACCATTGGGGCCGGTACCGTCGGTACCGGCATCGTCAGTGTCGGTACCGGCATCAGTCTCTATGTCGGCACCGGTGCCGTTGGGACCACCAGTACCGCAGCTGAGAGAAGATCTGCGATACTGCATTCGATAGCAAGAAATCTCTGGTCTATCGACGCTGCTGATGCCTGGGTGTCGGTACCTGTAAGAACGGCCGGAACCCCTGAGCATGGCACAGGTAGTTCTTGCAAGGTTGTTACCTCGAGAACATCCTGAAGCCCCATCGATGCTTTGGAAGCCGAAGCCTCCCGCCGGGGCTGTTTTGCCGGGGTGGTTCCCTCAAGGGCAATGCCAATGTCCTCTCAATGCTTAGCAGGAGAGCTACCCTTTGAGGACCGGCTTTTGTGTTTAGTTACTGAGATCCATGGGAGGAAGAAGAGGCTCTTGACAATGTCGATGCAATGGATCTGGCATCTGAAGAAAAGAGGGTACCGAGCTTTGCGGCCCGGTTCTGTTTTCCTCTTTTAGTCATCCCCATGCAGGAGAGACATTCAGTTGGAGAATGATCAGGTCCTAAACATTTTAGACACCAATCATGGGTGTCAGTGACGGAAATGGTACCGCCACACTTAGTACATTTTTTAAAACCACTAGTTGGCTTTTCCATGATTTTGGAAAAATGGGGCCTAATGCCCAAAATGGCGCCTAGCACCAAAAAAGGAAAGTTTCTGAAAAGAAACAGTGAAAGTCTAGTTTTTTTTTTTTTTTAGGAAAAGAAAAGAACCGGCGGTACCGGTAGGCGTCATGCGGTAGGCAAACGCGACCACAAAAAAGGATTTTAAAGACGGAATTTTCTGCGGTGACAGGGAATAGGTCCTGTTGGCTCCCCGGAAAACGAAGAACTGAAGAGGGACAGTTGGAAAGGCGGGAAGGCAGCGCGCATGTGCTGAGGGATGCTCCCAAAAGCGTTCCTATTGGACGCTGGGGAGCATTCCTGCGCAGGCTCCGTCGGTACTGATGATACCCATATGTGAGGACTACATTCCTGCTTGTTCCTGGAGATCACCTGCTACAGGTAAGTAACTGTTTTTCTCTAGGGGCGAATGGGAAAACAGGTCCTCACAACATGTGAGTCCATAGCTATGTGTTACTTGGAAAGAAAATAGGGGAGAAAAAGTGCAAAGGGCAGGCACTAATAAAGTTTGTTTGGTGGCAACCAGCCTTTTCAAAATGTTTTTCTTTTTAGTTTTAGGAAGACTTTTTGTTGTCTTAACTTTATCCAGATAGCTATATGGATAGTGGACTGAATATTATTGCTCTACATACAATATAGTTAGTTAGAAAGCCCTCACTCTATTCTGGGAGTATCCAGATAATGCTGGAACATTCTGTAATAATTTTCAGTGGCACTATCTGTAGAGGACATTTATCTGGAAAGCAGTAGCTGTTCTCTAGATAAGTGGAGATTACTAGGGATGGTGAAGTGCCATCTTCTCTACACTCTCTAGATATTTTACGGCCAAAACATGCACTTTCCCAGTGCTATTTGTGCCTGGAGTAGGTCTAAACTTGGGACAGGGTTGCAGATGACCCAGATGTTTCCGAAATTGTGTGAGAATGTCTAAGTCATTTGCACCATTCCAGACACGCTTCCACCATGCCACCTGCCTATTTGGCCATCCCTGCACTAGAGACGTTTTTGAAAACCATTTGAAAATTGGTTCTGGGACAACTCCATGATTTGGACTTCCATATACACATTTTCCGATGTCTAAAACGCAACTAAAGCTTTTAAAATATCCCCCCTATGTCTCACGTGTGTCACTATTTTATTAAAGATTTGGTTCCTCCAGATGATCATCAATTAACAACAATTCTTTTCAACTTTTCAACAGAAGCTGGAAAGAACGATATAAAAGCGGTTTAGAATGTCTGTCTGTCTGGGGGCAAAATAACTCTGAAAAATTGGCAGGTGAAAAAAAACCTGGCTAAAAGTCACATCAAATTCAAAAATGGGCCAAATTTCCAGGGAAATAAGCACCACATAAAATAGCCAAATGCATTTCTAGGGGAGGAGGAGTTCCAGCTTGATCTCAAGCCAGTTGTTTGTCCTATTTTAAAGAAACCTGATATGAATTCCCCCTTGGTTACAAATTATCATCCAATTTCTAATTTAATTTCTTAGACTACGATTTTAGAAAAATGTGTTCTTTGGCAGCTTGAGCAGTATGTGCATGATAATGATTTACTTGCTAACTTTCAGTGTGGTTTTATGAAAAACCATAGCACTGAAATGTTACTTTCATTGTTGAACACTTTAAGACAGTGGTTCACAAACCAGTCCTCAAGGCACAGCTAGCCTGTCAGGTTTTTAGGATAACCAAAATGAGTATGTATGACAAATTTACATGTACTGCCTCCAAGGTATGTAAATCTATATCATGCATATTCATTGTGGCTATTCTGAAAACCTGATGGGCTAGGTGTGTCCCAAAGCCTGGGTCGAGAACCCCTGCTCTAAGAGTACATTTGAATCAGGGGGACCAAGCTGTACTTTTTTTACTTGACATCACAGCTGCCTTTGACATTCTCAATCACGCAATATTGTTAAATCAGATTAGAATCTCTAGGCAATACTGGGATTATCTTGTAGAGATTTTGGCCTTTTCTAAGTAACTGCTTGTTTAAAGTAATTTGTGGTAATAAGGAGCCAGCTTGGAAGCCATTGCAACATGGTGTGTCTCAAGGGTCTGTATTAATAGATAAATATTGAATAATAAAGTTAACACTTATTTATTATGCTCATTAAATTAAGAGTATTTGTTTTACACTGACAGACAAGTGACTGTTCCAGTGACTTCTCAATCTCATATTAAGGAGCTAATTAATAATATTTTTTCAGTCATGGGTCATTGGTTGGGAAGTAATTAATTGGCTATAAATGTAAAGACCACCAAACTTTTATGGGTTAGAACTCCACTTGCAGATGTTCCATTATCTTCTGCCTCTCGACTGGCCATGGTTGGAAACGGGATACTGGGCTTGATGGACCTTTGGTCTGACTCAGTATGGCAGATCTTACGTTGGAAATTCAAGTCGTCTCTGGATTTGGGGGTCCTGGTGGATTCTCATACTGATATGAGGGTACAACTAAAAGCATAGAAACATACGCTCTATGGTACTTGTGTCATATCTTTAACTTGTCTGACTTTCTATCTATTCTGTAGGCATTTGTTCTGAGTAGTTTAGATTATTGTAATCTGGGCCAGCCCAAGGATTTCTGCTGCCCCAGGCAGAAGCCCTGGCTGTGCCACACCCCTGTGCTGATTCTGTTGGCAAGGTTGGGGGGGGGGTGGCTCTGCGCGGCGGAAATGGCCTGCTGCTTCTGACCCCCTTCTGACACAACTTCCTGTCGGAGGAGGGACAGGAGTGGTAGGCCATGTATGCTGAAGCGCATAGCCTGCTGCAGGCACCGTGCCATGCCGCCTATAGAAGTCTGTCATACTAGGTGGCCGCCCAGCCTGCCTAGTGGATGGGCTGGCCCTAATTGTAATGTTCTACATCTTAGTCTTCCATCTAAATATCTTCATTCTTCAGTTTGTACAAAATGTTGTTCCAAGAATGCTGACTGGAATAGGTAGGCATGAACACATAATCCTTGTGGGTTTTTTTGGCACTGCATACCCATAGCGCAGCATGTTACAATTAAGATATGTAGGCTAGTGTTTAGAACCTTACTTGTTGGTTTGCATTCAGAATCTTATCTGCACAGAAAGGCAGTCCTGTGTATTTGAAGGCTTTATTATATTTGTATCCCTTCCTGTAATCTATGCACATATGATTCACCTCATTCTGGCAGAAGTTGTCCTTTTCGGTAAGCAACCTTTGCTTAGAGCCATGACTAGCCTGGGACAGTATTGAAAACAGCATCTCTAAAATGTGGTCATGCGCGTCTATGCACCCTTTTTATAGAAGGGCATTGCCCACCCATCCCTGATGTGCACATGTGCCGCTTTGACCGGTGAAAAGCGGGATATAAATACAGTTAAATAAATAAATAAATAAATTCTAGAATCAACCACGAGTGGACGTGTACGGGATTTAAAACATGCACGGGGACCATTTTAGAAAAGGGGGACTCATTTAGAAAGCTGCACATTTTGCAATGGAAAATAGCCAGCTATGTGAGAATAGGTGAAGTGAAACCTCAGTCACCTCATTTAATTCCAAGCCACTTAAGGGATATGGATGCAGTGCACAAACCCTTGCAAAAGTTTACACATGTGAAGAGAATATCTGTTTGCCCTGGTCAGGTAGATCATTCAATGCTGCCATAGCTGAAGATATCCACTAGTGCCTGCCGCCTCACAATATGTGGCTGGGGAGTTGGATTCAGGGGGTGAGACTGCACATTGTGATGTTATGATATGTGCCAGCTGATAAGATTGTTTTCTCCGTTTCCCCTGTAGGTGGCGTCCAGAAACATAGAAGACAGGAATAATGGGGAGAGGGGAGGAGGATGGGGGCCAAAGCTTTTAAGTGTTTTAAATCTTTGTAGCTATGTGCTTTACAGGGCTACCACAGCCTTTAAGTTGTAAATGGGGCAGGGGGCATAAATACTGCCATAGGTCTCGGGCACCTGCCACGTCTGCCATACACACATGGCATTCTTTGTAATGTGGACCTGTTTGTGTCTATAATGTGCTTCCACTGTTCACAGACCTTTAATAAAGATCTGATCGTATATACTATTAGTAACTGTCTCCCTGCTCATTTCTACACGTGTGCATGTATGGCGCCTGCTAGGCTGTCATGCCCTCAGTCTGTTGTGGTAGTGCCATCCTCTGCATATGCAGTGGGCACAACTGGCAGCCCTATGTGGATGCATGAGTTGTGGCCTGCTTCAGGTTGGATGGGTGCATAGCCAATGTCAGTTTACAGACATGGTGAAACTTATGCAGTCACTGGGTTGCCCACACAAGTTGCAATCAGCTATGGTTGGCCATGGACAACCCCTGCCAAAGGAGCCCCATCCTGGCTTTACTGTGTGCAGGGGCAGGAGAAAGGTGTGGAGGCATGGTGTGCATCTTCATACTTAAACTGGGATTTGAGAAAGAATGTTTAGGAAGAATCTGCGATGTCTAGAGCACAGTGATCAAAAATCCAGGAGAATGGCAACAGTTAAGGGAGGCATGTTTAAGTGCCTTGTGAAATTGTTCCAGCTCCACCCTAAAAGATAAATGTCCCAGTAATGGGCTCTGGTGACAGGCCAGTACAGATAGAAAGGTCGGGTACATCCATGGATGTAGGCTACTTCACAGATATGGACGTCCTCAAATTACATTGACCTCAGTAATGGGTATTTGGACATACAGGCCAGGATATTTCAGAAGGGGGGGGGGGGGCGGTGACAATGCTATGATTGTTGCACATCCTGGCTAAACATGTCAGATATTCAGACGTGTGATAACAGGCCAGTAATATGTTTGGAGTCTGCATTTATATGCAGGTTTCTACAGCTAGGAAATATCAACTAGGCGATGAAAGTGCATTTTACTCTTCCCCCTGGAAGTGTTGTAGCCATGAAACAAGCACTTTTCTGCATATGGTTGCAGACACTGCTGGTACACAAGCGTAGAGAGCCTAAGGAAAGCAGCCATACTGTGCTCAGATAGTGCACAACCACAGATGACAGCCATCAGCAATGCCAATGAGTTTTGCAGGGAGCGATGGAAACAGTGTTTTCCCGTCCATCAGGCAAACTAGGCAGTCACTTAGGGCAGCAGGTCCCGCTAGGCGACAGCAGCACCCCTTCCCAATGAAGTGGCAGTTCACCGCTGCCTGATCCACCATGCCACCTCTCCAGCATCCATCTTCTCAACTGGGGAAGGGAGGGGCAGCACGGCAATACATCTACTGCGTCAGGCTTTAAAGTGCCGGCACTATCATGCTCATGGCCTGCCGCTCCTACCCCCGCTCAATGCAACTTCCTGCTACTCCTGCCCCCTCCATCAGGAAGTTGCATTGAGGGGTGCAGGAGCAGCAGGTCGTGCGTGTGCTAGTGTAGGCACTTCAAAGCCCGATGCAGCAGACGCATCTCCCTGCCGTTTCCCTAGATGAGGAATTGGATGCCAGGGTTCAGCAAGGCAGGCTGGATGGCATCGCAGTCTTCGGTGGCGGTATGGAAGGTCTGCCTAAGTCAGCAGAAACCCTCGGGCCGGCCCTGGATGGAAGCTGTACCCCATGACTACATACCACAGCCTCTGGACAGGACTGACCCTCAACCCAAAAACAGTGAGAAAGAGACAGTCAGGTGAATGACAGGGGAAGAGCTGCTAAAATGAGTGTTTGGCAAGCATGATGTTACATATCTTCACTAGACACTTCCATATCCTGAGGAACTTAGAGGCAAGCAAAGTCAGGCTTATGGTCTTGTAAAGGACCCAGCCCAGATTTCTGTAGCACCTTTGGCTGGGTCCTCTGCATGGCTCTGAACCTGACCTTGATCACCTATGAGTTCCTCTGGGTGTGGAAATGCCTAGTGGAGATAAGTCCCACAAATTCTATGAAAATTACTCCAGATAAACAGACTAATGCAGAAAACTTTGGAGGGTTCACTTCAAAATTCAATTCCAATGCTCGGAAATCGTCTCAGACTAATCGGCTGCCGTAGGCTGGGTATTGAATATTCTAAATAACCAGCGGCGCCTGTTGGCATCAATGACTCATTCCGGCATATTTTTTAGAAATTTTTGACACCCTCTCCCAATAGTGTTGAGAGAGGGTGTCAAAAATTTCTAAAAAATATGCCGGAATGAGTCATTGATGCCAACAGGCACCGCTAGTTATTTAGAATATTCAATACCCAGCCTACGGCAGCCGATTAGTCTGAGACGATTTCCGAGCATTGGAATTGAATTTTGAAGTGAACCCTCCAAAGTTTTCTGCATTAGTCTGTTTATCTGGAGTAATTTTCATAGAATTTGTGCTACTATATTACTCTATAAATTAGACCCATATCTTTTGTAGTGGAGATAAGTGACATCAAGCTTGCCAGACACTCACTTTAGCAGTTCTCCTGTCATTCACCCCATCTTTCTCACTGTTGTTTTTGGGTTGAGGGTCAGCCTTGTCCAGCTATCCAGAAGCTGTGGCATGTGGTCACGAGGAACGCCATGGTCCCAGATGCAGTAACACCTCCCCCAGTGGAAACCTAGTGATATGGGTCCAGAGGGTATACAACATCCAAAGAAGAATCGCAGACCCAGTAGGAGGATGCCATGGAGGTAGGATGTGCATGGGTGAGGTACTGTAGAAAAGCACACAAGAAATTGGGTTGAGATTGCATTAATAGGGACAGCAGAGAGCTACATGTAGATGTAGAATTCAGCAAGGCCCTACAATGCCCAACAGTGTGGTGCCTCTGGCACTATCCCCCCACTTATGCTGCGTGGCAGAGTACTGGCACCCCTTTCAATATGCCACATCTGCAATGGTCCACACGTGAATAGGTCTGGTGCACATATAGCAGGTAGCGCAGGGAGCTAGCAAGTTCAACTGAATAAAGTTCAGCGAGTTGATATAGGGACTGAATAAAGTTCAGCAAGTTGAAATAGGGTGTGTGTGGGGAGGGGGGGGGGTATTTTAGAAGCTCTATTTGTAATTTGGACATCCAAAAACAGGCATTCAGATGTGCAAATCACAGAGGTGTTCCAGCACCATTTTAGAAACCAGGTAAATAGATGTCACTGGTACAAGCACGTTCACACAGCATGGGGCAGAGAGGAGGCATGGCCTGGGAAGAGCAACAAAGAAGCATGTGGTGATGCAATTTCAGAAAAGCACAAGCACATCTGGCCCTGGATGTTAAGGCGTCCATGCCTATACCTGCTCCTCACCATGAATAAGGTGCCAAAAATTGCTCATTTCATGGATGCAACGCTTCCAGGGGGAAGGCCAAAATGTGCTTTCATCGCCAGTTAATATTTCCTGACTGAAGAAATCTGCATGTAAACAAATACTCCAAAACATATAACTGGCCTGCCATGGCATGCCTAAGTAACTGATATGGTAGGGCAGAATGTGCATAACAGTCACCACCTTCAGAAATACCCCTGCCAGGACATCCAAATTCCTGGTTCTGAGGTCGTGAAATTTGGAGATGTCCACATTTGTGAAATGGCCTACACCCATACATATATCTGGACTTGTAATCTGCATGGGGCCTGTTTCCATAATCAATTATTGGGGCAGTCATTTCTCAGGGTGGAGATGGTGTAATTTCATAAGGCACTTATATAATGCCTCCCTTCACTGCTGCCACTCCCTGGATTTTCGGACATTCTGCTCTGGACGACCCTAATTCTTCCTAAAAGCCCCTTCTAAAATCCCATTTCATGTGCATCTAGATTTTCAAAATGCCTTTGACAAAGTAAACCATGAAAGACTCCAGAGGAGAATAAAAATCCATGGGATAGGAGAAAAGGTCATAATAACATAGTATATGATGGCAGATAAAGCACAGTTACTTACCTGTAACAGGTGATCTCTGGGAACAGCAGGAATTAGTCTTCACATATGGGTATCGTCGGTACCGACGGAGCCTGCGCGGGAACGCTCCCCAGCGTCCAAAAGGAAAGCTTTTGGGAGCATCCCACAGCGCCTGCGCGCTGCCTTCCCGCCTTTCCCAACCGTCTCTCTCCAGTTCGAGTTTTAAAGCTGAGACAAAGAGAGAGAGAGAGGAAAGGAAAGATAGATAGAGATACAACTCCTAGGGGAGGTGGGAGGGTTGTGAAGACTAATTCCTGCTGCTCCCAGAGATCACCTGTTACAGGTAAGTAACTGTGCTATCTCCAGGAACAAGCAGGAATGAGTCTTCACATATGGGGACTCCCCAGCTAGAGATGCCTGGGAAATCACCCAGATTGTGAGTCACTGGAAGGGCTCCATCTCCACCTATGAATCTCAGGCATCCAGACAGGGATGGAGGGCAGGAGTTGATTAGGTATGGAACAGGTGTTTGAGAACAGCCTGACCAAACAAGGCATCCCGGCGGGAATCCTTGTCCAAGCAGTAATGGGCTGTGAAGGTATGAACCGAGGCCCAGGTGGCTGCTCGACAGATTTGGTCGATGGACACAGAGTTTAGATGAGCCATAGAGGCTGCCATGGCACTCACATTGTGAGCTGTGACATGGCCTTCCAGAGAAAGGTTCTTACTCTGGTAGGCGAAGGAAATACACTGAGCAATCCAATTGGACAAAGTTCTCTTAGAGACTGGAAGTCCTAAATGGGAAGGATCAAAAGCAACAAATAGTTGAGAGGACTTTCTATGTTGCTGTGTTCTTTGTAAATAGAAAGCAAGTGCTCTTTTGCAATCCAGGGTATGAAGACTCCTCTCTGCACTTGATGCATGAGGTCCTGGAAAGAAAACAGGTAAATATACCTCCTGGTTCAGATGAAAAGGTGAGACCACTTTAGGCATAAAGTGTGGATTAGTTCTGAGAACTACCTTGTCATGATGGAACCTTGTATAAGGAGGATTAGCCACTAGAGTTTGTAACTCACTGATACGGCGAGCTGAGGTGAGTGCAATGAGAAAAATAACCTTCCAGGAAAGGAATTTCAAGGAGGTAGTGGCTAAGGGTTCAAAGGGTGGCTTCATAAGCTGGCCAAGAACCAGATTTAAGTCCCATGCCACTGGAGGTGGTCTAATGGGAGGTTTAGTTAAAAGAAGGCCTCTCATGAATCTTGCTATAAGAGGATGAGAGGAAATAGGTTGTCCATTAAGAGGCTTCAGGGATGCTGCAATAGTACTCAAATGGACCCTGATTGAATTTGTTTTAAGGCCTGCATGGGATAAATGCAGCAAATAGTCCAGTAACGAATTCAAAGGTATTGCAGAAGGGTTAAGACCATTTGCTGCACACCAAATGGAAAACCTTTTCTATTTAAAAGCATAAGAGCGTCAGGTGGAAGGCTTTCTGGAAGCATGAAGGATATCCTTCACTTGCTGAGAAAGGTGTAAATCTTGAAGGTCTAGGCCTTCAGCAACCAGGCTTTGAGATGAAGAGACTGAGGATTTGGATGCCACAGGGTTCCCTCCTCTTGGGAGAGGAGATCTGGAGCAGACCCCAGGTCCAGGGAGGGAGCTTGAGAGAGATGCAGAAGTAGAGGGTACCACACTTGGCGTGGCCAATGTAGTGCTATGAGGATCATAGACCCATTGTCTCTCTGAAGCTTGAACAGAGTCTTGGGGATAAGGGGAATAGGTGGAAAGGCATAGAGGAAGTCTTGCCCCCAGTGAAGGAGGAAGGCATCCCTGGCCTGAACTCCCTGACACGGAATCCTGGAACAAAACCGGGGAAGTTTGGCATTCCACGGACTTGCAAATAGGTCTATGTCTGGGGTACCCCAAATCTGGAAAATCCTGGCTATCTGGTCCCCATGGAGGGACCATTCGTGTGGAAGCAGAACTCGACTGAGTCTGTCTGCCCAAGAGTTTTGAACCCCTGTAGGATACACTGCCATGAGATGGATTTGATGCTCTCTGGCGAAGGCCCACAATCTCAGAGCTTCGTTGCAAAGCGACAGAGAGCCCGTCCCCCCCTGCTTGTTCACATAGAACATGGCTACCTGATTGTCCGTATGGATGAGGACTGTCTTGTAGCTGAGCAGGGTGTGAAATACTCTGAGAGCCAAGAAGATTGCTCTGAGCTCTAAGAGGTTGATATGGAGAGATGTCTCCTGTGGAGACCAGATGCCCTGAGTGGAGAGATCTTGAAGGTGAGCTCCCCAACCCTTTGGAGAGGCATCTGTTGTAAGGGTAACTTGGGGTAGGCATCTGTTGAAAGGGGGACCCCAACAACAGATTTTGAGTGGATTTCCACCAGTGGAGGGACTAAAAGAGGCGACTGGAGGTTGCTATTTTGTCTGACAGGCAACCTGATGCCTGGGTCCATTGGGTGGATAGAGTCCACTGAGCTGCCCTCATGTGAAGGCGAGCGTAAGGAACCACATGCACTGTGGATGCCATGTGGCCTAAGAGTTGTAGCATCTCTCGAGCAGTTAAATGGGATTTTAACTGAATCTGGGAGGCTAACTGCACCAAGCGTAGGCAACGGGCCTGGGGAAGATAGGCTCTTGCAGTTGTGGTATCCAGTAAGGCCCCTATGAACTCTAGAGACTGAGTAGGGGTGAGATGGGATTTGGGAATATTGATCACCAGTCCCAGATACTGACGAAGATGCTTTGTGCAGGCCAGGGAGGTCTGGGCCTCTGACTGGGATGAGCCAGTCGTCCAGATATGGGAATACAAATATCCCTAGAGTGCGTAAAAATGCAGCTACCACTGCCATGCATTTTGTGAACACTCTTGGAGCAGAGGCCAGACCGAAAGGAAGCACTCTGTATTGGTAGTGCTTTCCTTGGTAAAGGAACCGAAGGAACCTTCTGTGTGTTGGATGGATGAGGACATGGGTGTACGCATCCTTGAGGTCTAGAGAACAAAGCCAGTCCTGACTCTGGAGGTATGGAAGGAGAGTACCAAGAGAAATCATCTTGAATTTCTCCTTGTATAGAAACTTGTTCAACTCTCTGAGATCTAGGATGGGTCTGTAGCCTCTTGTTTTCTTTGTGATGAGAAAATAGGGGGAGTAGAACCCTGAGCCCTGTTGAAGAAGGGGTACTTCTTCTATTGCCCCTTGGGCAAGAAGGGTAGCAATCTCTTGACCTAGAAGGTCGAGAAGAGAAGTTGGAGAGCTGAACTGTTTCACCATGGTGTGAGGAGGAAGGTTTAAGAAATGTAGCTTGTATCCCTCCCTTATAATGGAGAGGGTCCATTGCTCTGCTGTGATTTGTTCCCATCTGGGAGCAAAGTGAGCTAACCTTCCTGGGATGGTGAGAGGCTCTGGATGTTCTAGAGCCAGAAATGCTAAGTTCTCTAGTGGAAAGTCAAAGGCCCTGAGGAGGCTGAGGCTGTTGGGCCGTAGCAGTCCTCGCAGCCTGAGGCTTGGCCTGTTTTGGTTGTTGCTGCCTCTTTGTAGCAAAACGACCCTGAGAAGACGCCTTACCATAACCAGAAGAAAATTTCCCTTTTTTTGGGAAAGATCCTTTCTTGAATAACCTCTTTTTGAAAGGAGTAGTAGTAGACTTTGAGAGTCTATCTAAAGCAGAATTTTCAGCATCCATTTGGGTGGCTTTTGCTTGCCAATCTTTGCCAAACAGGTTTTCCCCTGTACAGGGAAGGTTGCCCAGACCATCCTGTACCCAGGATTCCAAATCAGAGGCTTGTAACCAAGCTACTCTGCGTGCGCCTATGGCAATAGCCGAAGCCCTACTGGCACCCTCAAAGGAGTCAAAGGCTGCACGGTTGGAAAACTTGGATACATCCTGTGCATGTTTAAGCCAGGTAATATATTCTTCTCTCTTATCTTCTGACATAAAAGGAGATAAGGTGTGTAGATGATCTGTAACCTCTTTTAGAAACATCCCTATATAGAGACTATAGGAGTTGATTCTGGCTACAAGCATACTGGCCTGGAAGATTTTCCTGCCAAAAGCATCTAAGGTTCTGCATTCTCTTCCTGGAGGAGCAGAGGAGTGTCTTTTTGTACTCTTGATTTTTTTCATAGCAGACTCAACCACAATAGAGTGGTGAGGAAGCTGAGTCTTATGAAATCCAGGACAAGGAGGAACATGATACATAGTGTCCAACCTACGAGAAAAAGGAGAGGTGGTAAGAGGAGTTTCCCATATACCTAACATGTGGTCATAAAGAATCTCATGTATTGGTAAAATGGCTGCCTCTTTAGGAGCCTTAGGATATTGAATATCATCCAATTTTTTGGCTCTGGGCTCAGTTTCAGAGGCTACTGCAATGGACAGGCTTCTGGCCACCTCCCTGATGAAGTCCTGGAAAGACAAGTCCTTTTTGGAGAAGAGGGTTCCTGAGGACGGATCTCCGATGCTTCGATGGAAACCTCTGATGCATCAGATTCTTCAGAGGAATCGAAGTATTGACTGTCTGGATGCTCTCGCAGAGCCCGATACGAGTACCGAGGGGTATCGACATCGGGAGTCATTGGTACCGAATCGGTACTAACAGGCATCACTGGATACCGTATCGCTGCTTTCGATGCTGATGCCGATGCAAGCGGTACTGGTATCGGAACCGGAGCTGGATCCGGAACCGTAATCGGTATCGACAACGGAGGTTGTTGTTGTACCAAGGGCGTCGCAGCTTGTATGAAGTCCGTAATAGCCCGCTGCATGGTCAGAATATTCTGATCCATCGACGCCACCAATGTCTGGATGTCGGTACCAGGAACCGCCGGTACCCCAGAACATTGTAACAGGTGATCAGTCGAGGCCGTGCCATCGATGTCAACCTGTGACCCCATAGATAATGCTTTGGAAGCCGGAGCCTCCCGCCGGGGTAATTTTGCCGGTGTGGATTCCTCAATAGTAAGTTCGGGTACATCTCGATACTTAGAGGGAGATGTACCCTTTGAGGATCGACCGGACTTAAGTTTTGTTACCTGAGATCCATGGGATGAAGAAGCAGCCCTGGAAGACGTCGATGCCACAGAAGCTGCATCGGAGGGAAACAGGGTACTGAGCTTGGCTGCCCGATTCTGTAACCCTCTTTTAGACATCATGGAGCAGGACTCACAATCCGCGATGGAATGATCAGGACCTAAACATTTTAGACACCAGTCATGGGTGTCTGTGACAGAAATAGTGCCACTGCACTTTGTGCACTTTTTAAACCCGGAGGCGGGCTTTTCCATGAGGAAAAAGACTGTAGGCCTAGGGCCACAGAAGAAAATGCACTGAAGCAGAAAGAAAGTTTTTTGTAAAGAAAGAAAAAAGACCGGTGGTACCGGTCCTCGAGAAGGCAGACACGCGACTAAAGAAAATAAGAATAAGAAAATAAGAAATTCTTCAGCGGTGACAGGAAACACGACCTGCTGGCTCCGCGGAAAAGAAGAACTGGAGAGAGACGGTTGGGAAAGGCGGGAAGGCAGCGCGCAGGCGCTGTGGGATGCTCCCAAAAGCTTTCCTTTTGGACGCTTGGGAGTGTTCCCGCGCAGGCTCCGTCGGTACCGACGATACCCATATGTGAAGACTCATTCCTGCTTGTTCCTGGAGATAGACCAGTATGATCCATCTATTCTGCCCAGCAAGGCGACAAGTGTAGGTGCACCTGCCATTCTGTGCAGGTTGCCCCTCCCCATGCCTTTGTTTAGGGGTGTACCCACCGCTCCGTGTAGGTCACCCCTATTTGTTGAGATGTAAGAGTTAATGTCCTTTCCTTGAGTCCTGCTAGACCAGTCCAGACAAGGGGGTTGTGTTTCCCTACCAGCAGATTGCTGGGGACACAGAGTTAATGAAAAGACCAGGTTTCAATGGCATCACTCCTATACCTCAGCCAACAGAGGTCTCGTCAGTATTTGTCCCAACACATAGGGGAGAAACATGGCAAGCCTCACAGTCGCAATCACGGGCAACATGAGTAATCAAAAGTGGAGAACTACGTATAGAAAAGCATAAAAAGAAGGCTGTCAGTAGAAGATGAAACTGCAGAGTCAAGTATAAAAATCACAGCAGACCCAAGGGTACTGCAGTAGAAGATTGGAGCAAATACACTCTCAGGGGTGGGTCCTGAACTGGTCTAGCAGGACTCAAGGAAAAGACATTAACTGGTAAGTAAAATGTCACCTTCTATATCATCCTGCTAGACCAGTTCAGACAAGTGGGACCTACCAAAGCTACACCACCACTGGGCAGGAAGAAGACACAGCAGCTCACAAAACCCTTGAGCCAAAAGCCATGTCCACCTGCGCATGGACATCCAAGCGGCAATGCTTGACAAAAGTAGAAAGTGATGCCTACGTTGCCGCCTGATAAATGTCTGCAGGGGCTACAGAGCTCCACTCTACCCACAAGGATGCTTGTGTTGAGTAGAATAGGTGTGCAAACCATATGGAACCAGCTGGTTCTGCAACAGATACGCTGAGGTAATGGCCTCCTTAATCCAGCAGTCCAAAGTCCAATTAGCCGCTGCATCATCCTTGCACAGGCCAGCAAACAGTGCAGAAAGATGGTTGGACTTACAAAATGAATTTATAATTTCAAAATACCAGAGAAGCCCCCTCTAGACATTCACAAGGTGAAAATCCTTATCCTTCCCCCAACACTGCTCCTTAGAGAAGGAATTCCATAGTCACACTATGCAATATAAAAATCCTCTCTAGGATTAGAAAAAAAATTAGAAAAAAACCTCCTAACTTAGGCACAAATATATAACAGAGTTGTAACACAATCTTCAAAAAGAGAGCTTCCAAAAACCAAGCACTGTGATATTTTTATAGAGGAAAAGACCTCAGCTGCCCTCTTACATAAACTGCATGCAGTAATGTACAGTAAGCTTGGTAGACAGTGTTAATGGAAAAATTAAACGCAGTGTTAGCAATCCACTACAAAACATGGAAGTATACTCATTAAGCAATCCACTATAAATGTGGAAATTATGCTCATTGAGCCTTGCTTGGTTAGGTAGAACTCAAGAAAGAGCAACCGAATTGAGAAATACTTAGCTCAGGCGTGGTATGGCTTGACTTTAATAGAGTTCCCAGCAATATAGTAGAGCCCCGACACTGGGTGTTTCGCCTCCACGGCTTCTTCAGGGAGCCCTGTCCTAAAGCATTGCCAACCTTACAAAATAATAAGAATAAATCAGCAGTGAAGCTCTTACTTTCAAAAAAGTCATGATATTCTAGAATAAACCCTTACACTGCAGACAAAAAACAAGCTACAGGAACAATGGTGCTAAGCCTACTGTTGTACTATCCAGGGTGATGAACTTCAAACGCCATGCCTGCGCAGTATAAAAAGGAATCCTTGATGGCATCAGGGGTTATCCCTCATTCATGAGCCAATGCAGAAACATTATTGAAGGCTGTACCATTGCAGGGATAAAAAAATCCGAAAAAGAAAACAAAGTTAAAAAAGTTATAACAAAACACCACTCTATTCCACCCAGACAATCAAAAACATGTTTTCCATTCAATAAAGTCATTAAGACCTCCAGGTTCCAGTGTGTTAAAATGAAATATCCAGCGTTGTTCAATTTGAATCAATGTCTTATCCCAATCACCACTATATATTGAGGGCAGACACTGAGTAATTACTAGACACATAAGATCCTCACTGCTTGAATCACGGACCGTAAGGTTTCCATCTGGAAGTGCAGGATGCACAAGCGCTCACTGACCCCCCCCCCCCCCCCGAGGTCCAGAACCATCCTTTTTGGGCACCACAAAATTGATGCGCTTGCCCCGCTCGTCCAAGGGGATGGGCACCACCACATTTAGGTGCAGCAGTTTGTCTACGGTAGCCCACACAGCAGTACTTTTGATCGCAGACCCACAAGGGGAGAAGACAAAAGCATTCGGAATCAGCTCTTTGCATTTCAGGACATAACCAAACTGAATGGTGTCTAGCACGCAGCGATCCTTAGTACCTTAGGCCCATTCCTGGAAGAAAAGGCGAAGCTTGCCTCCAACTGGAGGAACCAGGGAATGGGCCCCCAAACTTTCATTGCACAGCCCAGGAGAATTCTCTTCTGGAAGGGACCAAGTCCCTGGACCCACACATTTCACAAAAGGACTGAGAACGAGCCCAAAGCCCGGAAACAGAGGGGAAGAAAGGTTTTCCAGGTTGGTAATATCAAAGGTCCTGAGACCTCTGGAGATCTGTCCAGCGTGTCTTCAGGGGACGGGTGGAGGTTGACAAGAAAGGGGCACCAGCCCGCTTCATAGGTCCCTTGGACCTGTCTTCCAGAAGACGCTAAGATTTTGTCTCACCCAGGTCCTTCACCAGCTTCTTCAAATCAGCTCCAAAAAGAAGCTTCCTCTTAAAGTCAGTTGGGCCAACTGGGCTTTACAAGATGAGTCTTCTGCCCAGTGCCAGAGCCGTGACACCATCATCAGGGCACTATTCCTGGCTGCCAAACATACCAGGCCATACACAGCATCAGAAAGGAAGATCATAGCAGACTCCAAAAGAGGGGTGGTATCATCTGATAGAAGAGACTGTCCACTGAACCAGAACTTGAGACATCAGAATGGTACATACTGCCAGCTGCAAAATAGCACCCACCACGGTGAAATGGCTCCTCAAAACGAATCCACCTTATGGTCCAGAAAATCCTTTAAGGCTAATCCGCCTTCCACAGGAATGGTGGTATGTTTGGTAACTGCCTTGACCTGTGCATCTACCTTGAGAATACCAAACCACTCAACGCATTCCTCTGGGAGAGCATAGATCTTTTTATGCACCCCTTGGGCAGGAGTCAGGAGAGTTTCACTCTGTCTGGATTATATCCTTGATCACATCCGAGAAGAAGTAATTAGACCTTACCTGCTAATTTGTGTTCCTGAAGGAACTCCAGTCCAGTCCCTTGTTCTCTGGGTTGTGCTCCCCTTCCAGCAGCTTTGGAGACTGAGCTCATCAATGATTTGCTGCCCCTCTGGTATAAGTACCACTGGCACCACCCACCAGCTTCCAAGAGGCAAATAAAAAACCAAACCATTCTAGCTTCAAACTCAATGAGTAAATTTATAATCTATAAACTTCTCCCCTCCCTCCACCCCCTGGAAGGGACTGCTACCCCCCCCCCTGAAGAGGAGGAGGAGGAGACTTACCTGAGCCCGCACCCAACCCAGCTTTCACCACTAACCAAACCTTCCGCTGGACGAGGACCGCCCCCGCTTTCTGCGAGAAGACTTTGGCCACTATCCTTTCTTCTTGATACTTCGGGCCGGCAAAATTCTATCCTAAAACCTGAAAAGACCACACCGGGAGGGATCAGGGACTGGACTGGAGTTCCTTCAGGAACACCAATTAGCAAGTAAGGTCTAATTACTTCTTTATTATCGTAACTCCAGTCCAGTCCCTTGTTCTCTGGGATGTAACAGAGCAGTTCTCGTCTGGGAGGGTTTCCTAAGGCCGGACCGAATCACAGCCTCTCCGAATGCCGCATCCGCCGACGCTTGAACATCCAATCTGTAACGCTTCGCGAAGGTATGCGAAGATGACCACGTAGCCGCCCTACAAATATCCAGCGGTGGCATCAAACTGTACTCCACCCAAGAGGCCACTTGGGCCCGAGTTGAATGCGCTCGAAACCCCTCAGGGATCTTTTTCCCCCTCAGGATATAGGCCGACGCAATAGCTTCCCTGATCCATCTTGAAATGGAAGCTTTGGCCGCCGCCTCCCCTTTACACGGCCCCCCCGAACAACACAAATAAATGTTCGGACTTACGAAAGACTGCCATGAGACTAAGGTAACACTTCAGCATCCTGCGCAAATCCAAAGAACGCAACCGCGTATCCAGCGCTCCCGGTCCGTCTCTTGGAAAGGCAGGGAGAGAAACCGACTGACTGACGTGAAAAGAAGACACTACCTTAGGCAAGAAGGAAGGCACCGTAAGGAGAACCACCTTCTCCTTAAAGAAAATGAGGAACAGAGGATGGCACGACAGGACCTGAAGCTCTGAAATTCGCCTGGCTGAACAAATCGCCACGAGGAACACAGTCTTGAGAGTCAAGTCCTTTAACAACGCCTTTCCTACTGGTTCAAACGGCTCCCCGGCCAAGGCGTTTAGAACCAAACTAAGGTCCCAGGGAGGGACCACTGACCTTAGCCGAGGCCGAAGCCGGCGAACCACTCGTAGGAACCTACCAATGTCTGCATTTTCTCCTAAGGGTTTCCTCTGGACCTTTCCTCTATAACAGGAAATGGCTGCCAACTGAACCCGCAGGGAACTAGTTGCCAGACCTTTCTCGAAACCTTCTTGAAAAAACTCCAATATGACCGGCACCGGCACCGAAAGGGGGGAGCTCCCCCGGCCTACACACCAGTTCTCAAATATCCTCCAAATTCTTACATATGACAGGCACGTTGACTGTTTACTCGCGCTCAACGACGTCGAAATCACCGCTCCTGAATACCCCCGCTTCTGGAGCCGTGCCCTCTCAAGAGCCAAGCCGTAAGCGAGAACCGATCCACTTGAGGCATCCACAGAGGACCCTGAAACAGAAGATCGCCCCTGCAAGACAGATGCCACTGCTGCTCGACCAGCAGCCTGACCAGGTCCGCATACCATGGCCTTCGAGGCCAATCTGGAGCAATGAGGATCACTAACCCTTGGTGTGCCTCCACCCGCTGCAGGACCCTTCCTATGAGCGCCCATGGCAGGAAAACGTACAGCAGACCCTCAGGGGGCCACCTCTGCACCAGAGCATCGAGACCTTCCGACATTCTCTCCTTCCTGCGGCTGAAGAACCGGCTCGCCTTGGTCGACTCCCAACGCGCCATCAGATCCATGACCGGGACCCCCCAACGGGCTACCACCAGTTCGAACACCTCTTGACAAAGTTCCCACTCGCCGTGGTCTACCTTGTGTCTGCTCAGAAAATCTGCCGTTACGTTCTCTATTCCGGCAACATGCTGACCCGAAACCGCTGACAGATGAACCTCAACTCACCCCAGCAAGCTCTCCGCTTCTTCCACAAGCTGAGGACTGCTCGTGCCTCCTTGGCGATTGATGTAGGCCACCGTGGTAACATTGTCGGACAGCACTCAGACCACTCTCCCTTGAACTAAACGCTCGAATGCCTTGAGGGCCAAGGCAATCGCCCTACACTCCAGCCTGTTGATTGACCACCTGGGCCTCCACCTCATTCCAAAGACCCTGGATGAATCTGCCTTCGCAGTGGGCGCCCCAACCTATCTGACTGGTGTCCGTGGTCAACTGATACCACTGTGGGGGCTTGAGGGGCATTCCCAGCTCCAGATTTCCTGAAGTGAGCCACTACTGCAAGGCCTTCCTGACATCTGGAGGACAGGGAAGCGCTACTGACAGAGCCCGACGCTGGTGGGACCAGCGCCGCAGCAGGGACCTCGGGAGCGGTCTCATGTGAGCTCTGGCCCACGGCACTAGCTCGATCGTCGCCGCCATAGTCCCCAAACCTGCAAATAATGCCATGCCGAGGGAGCTGGCCTGGCCAGGAACCGCCGTACCAGGCTCCTTAGGTTCTTTGTCCTTTGTTCCGGCAAGAACATCTTGCCTCTGACCGTGTCGAATCTTGCTCCCAAATACTCTATTTCCTGCACTGGTACCAACCTGCTCTTTGCCAGATTGAGGACCTAGCCTAGTTCCCGTAGCAGACCTATCACTCTGGTCGTTGCCTCCAGTGACTCCGCCTTGGACTTTGCCTGGATCAACCAGTCGTCGAGGTAGGGATGGACCAAAATCCCCTCCTTGCGAAGAGCCGCGGCCATTACCACCATCACCTTGGTGAACGTCCTTGGCGCTGTTGCCAGCCCGAGAGGCAAGGCTTGGAATTGGAAATGTCCCATTGGCACTGCAAACCTCAGGAAATGCTGGTGAGATTCACGTACCGGAATATGCAAATACGCTTCTGTCAGATCCAGAGACGTCAAAAACTCCCCCTGCCAAACTGCCACAATCACGGACCTCAGAGTTTCCATGCAAAAATGTGGCACCCTGAGACAGCGATTGAGGCGCTTTAGATCGAGGATCGGCCGAAAGGAGTCTTTTTGGAAACCACAAGATAAATTGAGTATCGACTGCAACCGTATTGGTCCAAAGGAACCGGAACCACCGCCTCTAGAGAGAGCAACTGCCCCAAAGTCTCCTTCATGGCTGCGGCCTTTACAGAGGATCTGCACGGGGACCGCACGAACGCCGGACGAACTGGTCTTGTGAACTCTAGGGCATACGCCTTTTGAATCACCTCCAGGACCCACTGATCCAACGTGACCCGGGACCAGGCGGGGAAAAACTGCCTTAACTGGCAGTACTCCCCCCTGGGCCCCCGCTGTTTCATTGCGACTTTCTCGGGCCTGAGGAAGACGAAGAGGCCCCAAAGCCCCTCCCTGCTCCTCTAAATCCCTGGAAGCCTTGTCCCCTGGAGGAAAAACGGTCCCTCTGAAAGGACGAAGATCTGTAATTTAGAAATCTCCAAAAATCTCTCTGCTGGCTCCGCGCCGGACGGGGCGGCCGATTCTGCTTCTGCTTCGGCTTGTCCTCCGGGAGCCTGCCCCTTAGTCTCACCAAGCTCCTTTACCAATTTATCCAAATCCTCCCCAAACAGCAACTTCCCTTTAAAAGGAAGCCTGCTGAGGAAGGACTTGGACGAAGTATCTGCCGCCCAATTGCAGAGCCACAGACAGCGTCTGGCTGCTACCACCGAAGCCATATTCTTCCCCAGACTTCTAATGAGATCGTACTGACTGTATGCCAGGTACGCAGCCCCTGATTCAATCCTGGCTGCCTCCCCCTGGGCCTCACCGGGCGGATCGCCAGCCCCTTGAAGCTGTTGCACCCAGCGTAAGCATGCCCTGGCCACCCAGGCCCTGAAACTGAAGCCTGAAGCTCTGGCTGTGACTGGCTGACTCTCTCTTTCCACTAGCCAGAGCCAGCCAAGTGACAGTTAAAGTCTCTGAAGACCTGTGGCTTGAGAACTTTTATACCGTCTTTTGTGTCATTTATGTGTAGCTTTAAAATAGGATCAAATTACACGTCATGACAGCAGTGATATTAGATCGATTTGGACACAGAGTTAGACGTACAGCCATTTTAGCCCCTGAAGAAGGCTCGATGAAACATGGCCTGTGTCGGGCCAATGGCTGGAGGTGATCAATAAAATAAAATATATTCTTCCTTTGCAATCCATAGTCAAAATCTCAGACAGCTCCAGCTGTTTTCCATCTTTAGGGGGCACCCCTCACCGGGGATGCTTAGCGAAAGGCAATCAAAAAGGGCTTCCACTCTCAGGCAGCCCCAGATAAGACTGCAACCGGGGGCACCTAGAGGCTGCAGGGTCTGAATTTCCAAGCTGAAAGGACCAGGCCTGCTGCAAAAAAGAAAAAAATTCCAGGAAAGACAATTCAGAGTCTGTAAGCTCTTCTCTCAAAAATGCCCCCCCACACCAGAGGGGAACAGAGGCCACAGACCCCCTAGAGGAGGATGAGGAACTCTCACAGCACAGTCACTGGACCCTCTGGACAGCTGGATATCTTTACCCATGATAGTGCCATTGATCACCTCCTGCTCTGAGGCAGGTAAGGCCAGACTAACTGCATCCCTGGTTGAGCGGGGGCGGGGGGACAGGCCCTCCAGGGGCAGTTCTGAAGCTGCCATCCAAGAAGAGCAGAGTCCAGAATCCGGAGAAGAGGCATCTCACTTGCTACAGGTCAAATGTTACCTGGAAGAAGACAGAGAGTTAAGGCAAGTATCACAACAGCATGCACTAAGGCTGCAGCAGCCCGAAGGCACATGTTAACTGTGCTTCTATTGCAACATGTGCTACAGGTGCTAGGGCAGGAACACGCGTTGGAGTTGCTTGGGTGGAACACAGGTACAAACCGCATGACTACCAGGCACACAATAGGAGAAAATGTTACTAACACGTGCAGAAAATGGTGGGAAACCCCCACATCATGCCAATGGTCAACAGCAGTCCACCTCGAATTGTATCCCAAGAAGATGGAATCGGGAGTCTCCAACAATGACAATGACAAGGTCAAGCCTTGGTATTCACCCCCTGAGTGCCCCAGGCAGAGAATCTCTGCCAGGCTCAGCTCTACTTCCCTGAAACTGTTTTACTGGCTTTGCAGTACTACTTTTAAGGTTGCTGGCAGACAGATCCTTCTAAGAGCCTTCTGCAGTCTTCGGGAGAGAATTAAGGG
The DNA here is from genome assembly GCA_033557465.1 of Ichthyophis bannanicus. NCBI lineage: Eukaryota > Metazoa > Chordata > Amphibia > Gymnophiona > Ichthyophiidae > Ichthyophis > Ichthyophis bannanicus. Next base: position 1,385,370,647 of record CM066032.1, on the reverse strand, counting down.
GAACAAAGGAAGAGGGAGTGGGTGCTAAGGTTGTGTAAAGCTGCTGTACTCTTCCTGATCCTTCCAATTTCTAGTTGCTTAACAGGCTCGTATCATAAGCATGTGGAGCTGAACCATTTTTCCCTCCTTATATGTCTAGAATGCAGCCTAGTGGAGTCTCCCACATTGCACTCAAGTAATAGTCACCCTCAAGGTGATTGTTCACGAGTGTTTAATCAATCTTTTCCTCTCAATCTTCAGATTTTCTTCAAAGTGGAGAAAATCCATTCTTTGTCTCCTGCTGGAGACAAAGAAATTCTGAAGAGACCTCTGGTGGCTGAGGCAAATAGAGGCATAGGAATGACATCACTGAAACCTGGGCTTTTCAATGGTTCTTTGACTCAACCAATCTGCTGGTAGAAAACACAACCCACTTGTCTGAACTGGTCTAGCAGGACAATATTGAATGTCCTTTTGTGGGTAAGGAATTGGTTAAGAGAGAGCAAACAGAGTAAGGGGAGAGGGGGCGAACTCCAAATGGCTAGCTTTTTTTTTTTTTTTAACAGGACTGAGGGGGGTTCTGGCCACCTGACTGACTAGCTGGGATAGTTTTTCTTAGGGGGAGGGGGGGTGCACACCTAAGGATCAGTGCTGGGGGGTGGGCACTTCAGATATTGTTCTGCGACATAGACAATAATGTTATAATGTTTAAGAGGGGGGATGATCAGCATATGAGGGGCATGGTAGCAATCAGATCACAGAACTCTCATGAGATCTGTGCACCCAAATGCTACCTGTCCTCCCCAGTTAATTAATATGGAGGCCACGATACCTGCATGTGCAGGCACTGCAGGACTTCCTGTGCTACCTGCCAATGCAGGTAAATTGGGGATCCATGGTAAATCCAAAACGTTTGCAATATTTGCAGAAGGAAAGCTGGGAATACAACCTGAAAAATCTGCGGAGGATTTGGCTTTACCAGTGGGCCTTTTGCAGCTATTGCACTGCGATAGCTGCAGAAGTCTACTGCCGTTTAGTAAACATGCCCCTTTGTCGTCTATGTTTCAAATTTTGCTTTATTTGATATGTAAACTATTTTGAATGACTTGTGTCATAAAAAGGTAGTTACTCACCTGTAACAGAAGTTCTCTATGGACAGCAGGAATAAATCCTCACATATGGGTGATGTCACTGTCAGAGCCCCATACAGGAACGCTTCCCTACTTCTATTGGAAGCTTCTGGGAGGATCCACCATCCTGTGCGCATGTCTTCCTGCCTGCTGTGGCGCTATCTTCTCCAGTAAGATAAAGTTGTTAGCAGAAAACAACTCCTCGGGAAGGTGGAAGGGTTGTGAGGACTTATTCCTGCTGCCCATGGAGAAGACATGCTACAGGTGAGTAATTACCTTTTCTCCATGGACAAGCTGGAATGAAGTCCTCATGTATGGGACTCCCAAGCTACAGGCTACCCAAAATCAAGGAGGCCAAGAACCCCTATAGGGGCAACTGAAATAAAAACTGGAGAATCAATTACATACAACATTGGCAGTCCCCAAGGGGGAACACATCCGATTCATTTTCTTCACCACACAGTTTAATCATGAACATACATGCTCTGTGGTTTAAGTATTTTTGTTTTTGATAGCCTGGACGGACAGTAGGGCTTTGGGGGATGGAGTTGGATTCTAATTCTCAAACAATTGGCAGGATACGGATTGGCCAATGTTGCTGTCATATCGGGAATCCCCATTTATACAGTAGTGAGATTTGAAGACCACAGTGCAGTCTTGCAGATCTCTTCCAAGGAGACTGAGAACAAGTTGGCCACTGATGCAGCTATGGCTCTGACACTGAACTGTGACATGGTCATCAAGACTCAAGCCAGTATGGGCATAAGAGAAAGAGAAGCAAGCTGCCAGCTAAATTGAAAGAGTGCATTTGGGATTGGCAGCCCCTAGCTTGCTGGAGTCAAAAGAGAAACAGCTAGATGGATTTTCGGTGGGCCTTTGTCCACCCTAGGTAGAAGGCCAAGGCTTGCTTGCAGTGCAGCTTCTACAATACTGCTTCCCCTCTATGAGCATGAGGCCTCGGAAAGAAAGTCAGACTGACTGATAAAGATGGAAAGTTGATAACACCTTTGGGTGGAATCAAGGATGAGCGTGCAGAACCACTCTATTATGATAGAACCTTGTGTACAGCATATGAGCCACTAGAGCCTGAAGCTCACTAAAATGGTGTGGTGAGGTAATTGCTACCAAGAACAATAATTCTGGGTCAAGAACTTCAAAGGGCAGGAGTTGAGCAGCTGAAAGGTAACATGAGCTGTGCTGGGACCACACTGAGGTCCCAAGTCAATGCTAGAAGATTGAAGGGAGGTATTGAGAGGAGCAAGCCCCGCTTGAAGCGAACCATGAAAAGCTGGGTCAATACGGACTTTCCCCCAAACCGTAATGGTAGGCCCCAATCGCGCTGAGGTGGACCCTGAAAGAGCTAGACTTGAGACCCGACTCTGAGAGGTATAAGAGGTACTCAAGGAGCCTGTCGATGGAACAAATAAAGGAATCCAGTGCCTGTGCTGCACACCAGGAAGCAAATCTCTTCCATTTGAAAGCAGAAGACCTTCTTGTCAAGGCCCTCCTCGAGACCAACAGAACATTTGATACACCCCGTGCCCACTTACTTGTTGACAAAGTACATTGTGACCTGATTGTTAGACTGAATCAGAACAATTTGGTTGGCTAGGCAATCCCAGAAAGCCCTGAGGGCATAGTTATGGCTTGGTCCAAGAAATTGATTTAGTGCAGGATCTACTGATCAGACCATACGTCTTGAGTGTGGAGACCATCCAGATGTGCCCCCCAACCGAGTCTGGATGCGTCCATCGTCAGTGTCTTCTGCGGTGGCATCTTCTGAAAAGGGAGGACCCTGAGCAAAATCTGGGGATCCAATAACCAATACACAAGGGGTACGGTGACCGCTACCTGGTCCCAGAAGTGGCCAGTGGTCTGCTTCCATAGAGTATTCAGTGTTTACTGAGCTTGTCTCATTGATAGGCCAGGTGAGTGACGTGCACTGTAGAGGCCATGTGGCCAAGCATCCCACAACCCATTGTTTGCCGACTCTGCTGGGAATCACGGACCAAGGCAGTCACAGTGGTAGTGGCCTATCTCAGAACTCTAGGGGTTTTTGTCTTCCCTTATCTGGACGACTGGCTCATAAAAAGCACCACTCCAGACGGAGTCCAGCATTCAATCCAGCTGGCCATCCAGGTTTAATTTGTCAATTACCCAAAATGCCACCTTCAGCCCACCCAACAATTGAAGTTCATAGGAGCTCTCCCCGACATGACTCTGGTAAAGGCTTTTCTCCCGCTGGACTAACTCCAGAGATTGACTGCCTTGGTCCGTGATTCCCAGTGGAGTCGGCAAACAACGGCTTGTGGGATGCTTGGCCACATGGCCTCTACAGTGCACGTCACTCACCTGGCCTGTCAATGAGACAAGCTCAGTAAACACTGAATACTCTGTGGAAGCAGACCACTGGCCACTTCTGGGACCAGGTAGCGGTCACCGTACCCCTTGTACTCACAACCCTTCCACCTTCCTGAGGAGTTGTTTTCTGCTAACAACTTTATCTTACTGGAGAAGATAGCGCCACAGCAGATAGGAAGACAGGCGCACAGGATGGTGGATCCTCCCAGAAGCTTCCAATAGAAGTAGGGCAGCGTTCCTGCATGGGGCCTGGGGATGGGGTTTTGACTGGTGATCACAGAGGAGAATCCTCTGGCAGGTGGGGACAGCTCACTCTCTTTGCCCACAGGTGACCCATCATCACTTCGGATGCATGGGTGCTTCAAATAGTCTAAAGTGACTACATGTTCCACTTCACCGAACTGCCACTTCCTTGCCCCGCCGAGGGTGTTCCCCCTCAACCCTCTATATCTAAACCTTCTTCAGGGGAAATCTCTGCCCTCCTGGCCGATCTTGCCATTGTGCCCCTGCCTCTGGATCATACTGGACAGAGATTTTACTCTAAGTACTTTCTGGTCCCCAAGAAGACAGGGAGGGGTTTGGCCCATCCTGGTCTTCAGAGACCTCAACACCTTTCTGGTACGAGAAAAGTTCAAGATGGTTTTTCTAGGGGCCCTGCTCCCTTACCTTCAGGAAGATGATTGGCTAAGCTCCCTGGATCTGAAGGATGCACATACCCATATACCGATCCATCCTGCCCACTAATATCTCAGATTTGTCCTGGGAGGACAGTACCTTCAGTGTCAAGTGTTACCCCTCGGACTGGCCTCCCATCCCCAGGCTTCGGTTCCAGGGTATGCTGAGCCTTTTGGGACTTCTCCCAATGTTGTTGGCAAGAAGCTTGTGGTTTTTGCTGGGAGGCTTGATGAACAGGAAAGTATCTGTGCTTATGTGAGTAGTAGGCCTTCTTCTAGCCTCCCACTTGATACTTTCTTTGATAGGGGTCGTAGGTGCGTCTCAAGAGCCTGGTGAGGGTCTGATGCAGCTTCTCTATGATGCCAGCCTTTCACTCCACCTATTCTCCAAGGAGGTTCTCTCCCCAGCACAGCACATCCGCCAGCTTATTCTGCACAAACTGCTCCAGGTCGGAAGATTGAAGCAAGGAAAGGAAGTGGGCTCCAATATCCACAGCTGCTGCTCTAGAGAACGTCTCAAAGGAGTCATACCATGAACTTTGAGCAATCTTTGCCGTGGCCTGCCAGATTACGATGATACTCCAGCTTATCTGGAGAAATGGGCAGAAGTCAGTAAGATTACACATGTCATCCTTCAGGAACATGCTCATATAAAGTTGGTAAGAGAGCACTTTAACCGCAAGCATGGAACTTTGGAAGCACCTCCTGCTGAAGGAGTTCAATGTCCAAGCCTCCCTACCTGGGGGCATCAAGGAATGAGTCTTGTGCTCCTAATCCTCTTAAGGGCAGATTCAACCACTAAGGAGTGGTGCAGACGCTGAGGATTCTTGAAGCCCAGGGATTTCTGAACCTAAGTCCAACCTCCTGCTTACCATGGGCACAATGAGAGGGGGGGGGGGGGGTTCTCCTACATCCTCATTTGTAGGATACAGTGTACTGGCACCGGCATTGCCTCCTCAGGAGCTGAGGAGTACTGGAGGATCTCAACTCCTCTGGCTCTTTGCTCATCCTCCATCTCCAGGGAAAATGGGTTGGCCTTGGCTACATCCCTCAAAACGTTCTGGAAGAACATGTCCTCTGGAGAAGACTTCCACCATTCGTGTGGATAGGGGGGGGGGGGGGATCTGAAGGAAACTCAAGGGACTTGGCCTCTGACAGGTTCTCAGATTCCACATCAGTAACCCAGTCAGAATCAGACTCTAAGAGGAAGTCTAATTACCTTTGAGACTCAAACTGGAGCTCCCTCCGGCCTTGTAAGGAGTAGAGCATTGATGGGATCGGTGATGCATCAAGTGCTTTCGGAGCTTCGTTGGGACATCCGAACTTGATACACTTGAGAGAGAGGTGAGCCCACTGGGTCTTGCCTCCACAGGCAAGACATGCATTTCAAGGATCAGCTGCATGACAGCCGATGATGATTCCTTGGGTATCAAAGGACCAGCCACCTGTTTCTTCAGTATTGATGTGATGTGAGCTTCGAGCGCCTGAATGCATACTTCCATAGCTGCCGTGTCTGAGGGTCTTGGGAACTGAGCAGCTTCAAACAATGTTTATGGAATCTCCGCAGGGGTATCGACTGGCATTCATCAGATGATGTTCGGTGCCCCTCCAAGACTAAGGAGGTCGATTCATCTCTCTAGAGCACCTTGATGAGCCGATCACAGCCATCACTCTTGACATCACCGCCATATCTCTCACGAAGTTGAGGAAGGCCATGTCTTCGGGAGGGGATTGGCGCTGCGTCTCCAGGCCAGATGGGCCCAAAGGGATGTCCCGGTGGTGGCAGTTGTCCGAGGACTCATCATCCTCTGTCTACCAATCTGATTCCAAGGTGGTGGTGGAGATAAGGGTTCCCTGGGTCTCAGGGTCGCACCCCAGTCTCGATGACTCTGGCACCCCAACTGTTCATTGCTCAGAGCCGAGGACACTGAGCCAGGAAGACTGCAGCCCCAAGGAACTGGACTGGGATTGTAACCAACTCCGAGCGATCTCTCGAGGCTGGTGGCACTCGAGGATCAGCTCGACCTCTGTGGAATCCCTCAATGTGGAGGGCCCCGTGGTTGGGAGTAAAGACTCCGAGGAACCAGGCTTCAGAGACCGCTGCTGGGCCAAAGAAGAAAAACTGCGCTCCAGGGCCCCCATCCTGGCCTCGAGAACAGATGGCTCCGCAAGCTTCAGTACAGGAATAGAGGACTTCAGACCCGGCGCCAGCTCCATCAAGGTGGCGTCCTTGACAAGGATGGTCTCGGGGCTCCGAGGCCAAACCTTTGATGTCAAAGGCTCCTGTCGGGGCAATTTAGAATATCTCTCCCAGCCATTGCCCTCAGCCTCGTGTCAAGGGCTATGGGTCCTGGGTCCTGGGCCCATGGGATTTCCCCACTGGCCCTAACTCACCTCCTGACGTGGTCTTTGAGGGTTTTTGGCTCTTCCGGCGGCCTTTATCAGTGGTCCCTGTGAGGATCAGAGGTCCCAGAGGAGGACTTGGCATGAGGTCTCATGGACTATTCCGGGACTGAGTCAACTTTGTGTAAGATGGAATCACGCTGCTGCTGCTGCTAACAGCTCTTAAGGGCCTTGGGAGTCATCTGCTTACAGAGACTGCAGGCCAAGGGATCATGATCCAGCTCATGGGCAGCAGTTGTGCAGGTCCGTGTGCAACATGTTGTGTGTGCAGCGGTTGCATAGCTTGAAGCCACTGTCCGAGGCCATGGCAAGGAAAACGACCCCTGCGAGGTCAAACTCACTTGGCCTGGCCAGGAAAATGGCAAAAACCTGTGCTGAATGAAAATTTAGAAAAAAAGAAAAGTATCTGAGAAACGCGATGCCAAAGCAAGTGGACTCAGCATGAGAAGGGACCAGTACATGACCAAAGAAGAGCAAATTTTAAGGCAAAAACTATCAATATTTTCCGCACATCTGATGTGCTCTACAGAAAAAAGGAGACTGAAGCAAGATGGCACCTTTAGGCAGGAAGGGGACCATGCTTGTGTGGTGTATCTCCCAAAAGCTTTCTTTGAAAGCTGGGGAGAGATTACAGTGCAGGCTCCGTTGGCGTCAGCATCACCCATATGTGAGGACTGACTTCCTGCTTGTTCCCGGAGAAATATTTGTTTATGGAAAGTCTAGTGGATGCATGGAATAGCCTCCCAGTAGAGATGCTACAGACAAAGGCTGTATCCAAATTCAAGAAAGGATGTGACATTCACAGAGGATCTCTAAGAGAAAAAAAGGGATTGTAGAGCTTAGGAGTTGGTATGGATGGGCAGACTGGAAAGACCATATTATCTTTATGGAAAGACCATATTATCTTTATTTGCTGTTGTGTTTCTATGTTACCGGTAGACTGCCATTTAAACACTGAGTTTCACAGTAAACATGACAAAAATTAGTAACAAACGACAACAAAATATGTATTTAGCCTGGCAAAATGTCCACTAAACCTGAGAGAGAGATGAATATTCAACAGCACCGTGCACTGAACCTGAAATTAAGTCGACTAAGTAGGGAAAACTAGCTTCAACAAGCATATTCCATTCCGAAAACTAATTTCTTTAAATTATAGGCTCACCTTTGTACAAAGATCTAGAATGGTTTGCTGAATTATTCTTCCAGGCTGCTCACCTGTACAGTATCCCCCTGTAAGTACATTGTGATACACAGCTGTCAAATCTGATTTAATTTCCCCAAAAAGCAGTTCTGCCTCATATACAAGACAAATAACTTTAACACAAGATTTTCCAAATACATTCAGGAAAACTTGATAACCATTTAGACAAAAATATAATAGAACTAAATTAACACACAGTATTAACGTGCTTTCAAGCTCATTATAAAAAGCATTGCACATTTCAGAAGCTTACAATCCGTCTTCGTCTAAATTGCTGCTGTTGTATTTGTAACTACACATTTGGTATTATGCATTTAAATGATATCAGCACAGTGACTGAATCCAAACAATTTTTTTCAGGAATACAATAGTATGGTTACTGTGGTAGCCCACCTGAAAGCACAGAAAGAAAAGTGAGAACACAATGACATTTTTTCTTTTTTTGACCTTTATTTCATGGATACAGAAAGTGAACAAAGCTTATGCTCAGAATATAAACAGGGTTCCCTCCCACCCCACTCAACCTTGATTTACGAGAAACCAGTATGAGAACAAATACGTGGAAGAGTTGTACATGTCCCTGTGAAAAAAGTACATCACAAATAGGTTCCTTCTGAGAAAAGGAGTAGCACAGCCTGACACAACATTTTAAGAACTACAGTTGGAAAAGGCCAGAAGCCTTGGTGTGCCACATTGTGATTTGCATGCGAGTCTGCATAACAAGAACTAATACCTTACAGAGGGATCAATAAATTGTTGAATTAATTGACAAATACTGCCTTACTTATTTCTACAGAATTCTCTGCACTGATCATCTCTGCTTATCATTCAGCATCCTTCTGTTACCTCATTAGATTTTCTCTGACATCCTCCCATGTTTCTTTGAAACAAAGAGGGCAACTTTTTTTTTTTTGCAGTTAGAAATATATTACATCAGACTCCCATAGTCCAGCCAATATGTATTAGCACCGAACACCGTTGTTAATGTCATGTGATATTGTCTAATGCTTGTGTATATTGGTTGCTATCTGCCTAGAACTGTAGATGAGCGAGCTACAAATGATGTAAACAAAAAAAAATGAATTTATGGTGATAAGGGTGTTGGGAATTGATGACGCTGTGTACTTTAGAAATGCATGATGAAAAATGAACTTAACCAAAGTCATTAAGGTATTGAGACTACATGATTTACGCAAGTAAGAACATATATTCATCTTAAAAATGCACATTCTAACTCAGGTATAAAAGCTGATAGAGCCTGGGGCGAGAGAATTCTTAATTATAAATAAACAATGGGAACGCCCAACATCAACTTGGGTATATGGCATTGCAACAAGAAGCAGTTTATAGACACCTAGAATATGATCACAGATAAGGACCATAAGGTTCATCCAGTCTGCCTACTGTCACCTCCATTTCAGTTTTATTCTCCAGGACCAAGCAGGAAGTCAGTCCTCACATATGGGTGACATCGACGTCGATGGAGCCCTTGAGGAGCATTTCCCCAGCTTCCTATGAAAGCCTTTGGGAATACTGCACGCATGCGCGGTCCCCTTCCCGCTTAAAGGTGACATCTTGCTCAATCTTTCTTTTTCCGTGGAGCCCAACGGACGTCTGTCCGTGTCACCCGGAGAAAAGTCAGATTTTTCTTGCGATTTCATCGCGGTTCTTGTCCGGTTCGACACCGGCTCCCCTTCCCGCTGGGTTCGGTACACCGGTATCGAGCCCGTCTTCTATTTTTTTGGGTTCTGCCCTTAGTGGCTGGCGTACGCACCCTTTTTTTCTTTTCCCTGGAAGGCCGGTCCTTTGACCTCGCGGGGGCCCTTTTTTCCCCGATGGCTTCCAGTGGTTTCAAGAAGTGTGATTGGTGCAAGAAACTTATGTCTCTCACCGACACACACGACTGCTGCCTTCGGTGCCTCGGTCCAGATCATGATCCTAAGATCTGTGGCCCGTGTGGCAAAATGTCCACTAAGGCACTACGAAGTCGACAGCATCAAAAGGAAAGGCTTTTTTCTGATTCGGCCTCCGGCCGGGCCCGGACCTCGTCTGAAGCCTCGACGTCTCGGGAGTCTGACCCCGAGCATCGCCGGAGTTCCTCGGACAAGGGGTCCCCCGATCGAGAACGAAAGAGGAAGAAGCGGCTTGCGAGGGCGGCATCAGAGGAGGTCCCTGGCTCCTCGAGGGCCAGGTCTCGGACCCCCGACCGCCATCCCGGGCCCTTGGAACAGGAGAAGCCGTCCAAAATGCCTCGTGTGGAGCCGGAGTCTGCTGGACACGTAAGTCCTGTTGTCCTCGAGGACTCTCCTCCCAGGGAGCCGACGTCGGGCCCGGCACCGCCGGGGCCCGAGTCGGTGGCTGCTGAGTCTCCTGAGCTTGGATTCAGGCTGACTGCCTTGGAGTGTAGACTGTCTGCCTTCATGGATCAGCAGTGGGTGCTGTTGGCCAGCCTTGCTGGTGCATCTGCCCCGACCACTGGGACATCGACATCGAAGTCGACCCCGGAGACGAGACGATACTCGAGACCATGAAGGCTCAAGGTCGTCCTCGGTCGCGGTCACCCTCGACCTCCCACTCGGGTCCAAGGGCGTCGACGCTGGTGCCTTCGGCATCGGGGTGGGTGCTGCCAGGACCCACGCGGTCGGAGCCCCCCGACTCTTCTTCGGACGAGTCCGCATGGGATACGGAGGACAAGGAGTCCCCCGATACTTTTCAGACTCGGTGCGTCCCTTCGGACTCGCTGCCGTCCGAACTCCGGAGTAGATCCCCCCCCACCGGAGGATACCCGGTTCTCAGAGTTCGTTAGGGATATGGCCACAGCTTTGGCGATTCCCGCGGACTCCGAGGAGGAGCCTTGAGCCAAAGAGCTCGAGGCCCTCCAATATGACTCTCCTCCGAAGGAGGCCTTTACTGTCCCGGTTCCTCTGATGCTGGAATGGCTCCTCTTCCGGATGTGGGAGGCACCGGCCTCGGCACCGGTTCTGAGCAAGCGGGTTGATTCCATTTATCGACTCCGTAAGAGCCCTGGCTTCCAAAAGGCGCAGCTACCATACCATTCCATGGTGGTGGAATCGGCCATGCATCGTCTGAAAAGCCAGAAGATGCACTCTGCGGTGCCCCTCGGCAGGGAGGCCCGGAACCTGGAGGCGTTTGGTAGAAAGTGCTTCCAGGGCTCAATGCTTGCTTGCCGTGTCCAGTCCTACCAGCTGTACATGGGCATGTACTTGCGGGACCTGGCAAAGGAGCTTGCCGGGTTCTCTGCTGGTCTATCTGGGGAACCTTTGCAGAGGTTCAAATCCTTGTCCTCGGGAGTGTGAGAATGCTCTAAGTTCATGACCCGAGCAGCCTACGATGGCTTCGAGGCTTCGGCCCGTGTTGCGGCAGTCGGCATCGCGGCTCGATGCCAGGCATGGCTGCAGTCGTCGGACCTCGAGCCATGGGTACCAGACAAGTTGGTCGATGTCCCTTGCCGAGGTGAAAACCTTTTTGGCAAGCCCATGGCCGAGAAGGCTGCTGCGCTCGAAACCAAGCACCTCACTAGGACAAGGCTGTCCAGGAAAACCTCTGCCTCTTCTCAGAAAAAGAAGGGCTCGGGTAAGAAGTCCTTTTACCCGAGGAAGGCGACTGCCTACAAACAGTTCCCACATTACCAGGCCTCCCCAGCTCCCCAGCAGGGTCAGCAGGCCAAGGGGCAGGGACATGGGCCTTGTAGGCAGAAGACCCCCAAGCTTCCGGCTCCTGCTTCCACTCAGCAGGGTGGGGGTTTTTGACTCCCAAAGCATAGCCTCTCCGTCTCTGCTGTCCCATCCCTGCACAGGAGGTCGCCTAGCCTTGTTTGCCCACAGGTGGCCACCCATTACAGGAGACAATTGGGTCTTAAGCATAGTCCACAAGGGCTATATATGCTCCATTTCCAACAGTTGCCTCCTTCTTACTTCCCAGGAGAGCCTCCAAGGCCTCCTCTGCACACAGACCTCCTCCTTCGAGAGCTTCAGGGTCTGCTGCTAGACAAGGCAGTGGAGCCTGTGCCTCCCCACCTACAAGGTCACGGTTTCTACTCCAGGTACTTCCTAGTACCAAAGAGAACCGGGGGCCTCAGGCCTATTCTCAACCTCAGAAGTCTCAACAAGTTCTTGGAGAAAGAAAAGTTCAAGATGCTTACTCTTGGAACATTACTGCCCTACCTCCAGCAGGGAGATTGGCTATGCTCCTTGGATCTAAAGGATGCGTACACTCACATCCTCATTCATCCAGACCACAGAAAGTACCTCAGGTTCATTGTGGGAGGAAACCACTATCAGTACAGAGTACTGCCTTTCGGCCTCACCTCCGCCCCCAGAGTCTTTACAAAGTGCCTGGCAGTGGTGGCGGCCTACTTGAGGAATCAGGGTATCTTTGTCTTCCCCTATCTGGACGACTGGCTCATCAGGGGTCAGACGTGCCAGGAGGCCAGGCAAGCCACCCTCCGAACTATCTCTCTCCTTCAACACCTGGGTTTTGTCATAAACTTCGCAAAGTCCACTTTGCTCCCCTCCCAGAACCTAGAGTTCATACGGGCAAGGCTAGACTTTCTGCAAGCAAAGGCTTACTTGCCAGAAGACAGAGCCCAAAGACTGATGGACTTGGCAAACCAGTTTCTCAGCATGCCACTGGTTTCCGCCAGACTCTGTCTGAGGCTCCTGGGCCACATGGCATCGACAGTGCATGTGACTCCAAATGCCCGGCTCCACATGAGGCCTGCTCAGTGGTGCCTCAGAACTTAGTGGACACAGGCCACCGGAAGCCTCAGAGACATAGTATGGGTGTCCAAACCATTCCTGAACTCCCTACGCTGATAGCTGCACCCCCCCAACTTACTACAAGGGGTGCCTTTTCATATACCTGCGTTCACAGTACAGTTAACCACCGATGCCTCCTTGCAGGGCTGGGGGGCACATTGTCTGGACAAGTGCACCCAGGGCCTGTGGTCTCCTTGGGAGGCCACGCAACAGATCAACCTACTGGAACTACGGGCTATTCGCTTAGCCCTCAAAACTTTCTCTCAAACCCTGGCTCACCAGTCTGTCTTAGTACAAACAGACAACCAAGTAGCCATGTTCTATGTGAACCAGCAGGGCGGCACTGGGTCCAGGCTCCTTTGTCAGGAGGCACAGGACCTTTGCTTGTTTGCGCTCGGGCACAACATGTTTCTCAAAGCTGTTTATCTCCCTGGCCAGGAGAACTTTCTGGCAGACAGGTTGAGCAGAGTTCTGCAGCCCCACGAATGGCAACTGCACCCATTAGTGGTTCAAAAAAATTTTCTGAAATGGAGACTTCCATCCATAGATCTCTTTGCCAGTCCCCTGAACCAGCAGCTACCCAGGTTCTGTTCCAGGCAACCACATCCCATGAGGTTAGCAGCAGATGCCTTCCTGATTTCCTGGTCCCAGGGCCTCCTGTATGCGTTTCCTCCCATGCCTCTGGAGGCCCGAACCTTGTTCAAGATTCTAAAGGACAAGGCCTCAGTACTTCTGGAAGCCCCCAGGTGGCCGAAGCAGCCTTGGTTTCCACTTCTGCTTCAACTGGCAGTGGACACCCCACTACCTCTGTGGTTGCAGCCCGACCTTCTCTCTCAGGCTCAGGGTTCTCTTCTGCACCCCAACCTCAAATCTCTCAATTTGATGGCCTGGAGGCTGCAAAGGTAGTGTTGGCTCCCTGGGGCCTGCCTCAGGAAGTTGAAGAGGTGGTCTTGGCCTCTAGGAAGCAGTCCACCAGAAAAACCTATGCCCCGAAATGGAGAAGGTTCTCTTTGTGGTGTCAGCTACGCACAAAAGATCCTTTCTCTTGCTCTGTGCCAGTGGTGCTTCAGTACCTGCTGCACTTATCCAATCAGGGCCTCAAGTCCAATTCTGTTCGGGTCCACCTCTCAACTTTAGCAGCTCACCACTCACTAGTGGAAGAACACTCTGTCGGTTCACCCCTTGGTGTCCCGGTTCCTCAGAGGTTTGCTCTTGCTCAAGCCTCCTATCCGTCCTCCAGCCCCTGAGTGGGAGTTGAATGTGGTCTTGCAACAACTGACTCGCCCACCTTTTGAACCGATGGCTACTTGTCCTCTCTGCTTCCTTTCCTGGAAGACGCTCTTCCTGGTAGCCCTAACCTCGGCCAGGCGAGTGAGTGAGCTTCAGGCCCTGGTCTGTGACAGGCCTTACACTAGTTTCTATAGGAACAGGGTAGTCCTTAGGACTCATCCTAAGTTCCTCCCAAAAGTTGTCTCCTCCTTCCACCTCAACCAGGAGGTGGTTCTTCCGACATTCTTCCCTAGGCCTCATGCAAGCCAGGCTGAGGCAGTCCTGCATACCCTGGACTGTAGAAGGGCCTTATCCTTCTACCTTGACCATACGCAGGGGCATAGAAGGGCTACTCAGCTCTTCATATCTTTTGACCCTAATAATTTGGGGTTATCTGTGTCCAAGCGTACCTTGTCCATCTGGGTGGCTGACTGTATCACCTGGGCTTACAGGGCGGCTGACGGCCCACCGTGTCAGGGCTATGGCTGCCTCAGTAGCTCATCTCCGCTCTGTACCATTGGCAAACATCTGCAGGGCTGCAACTTGGTCCTCAAGCCAGACTTTTGCAGCTCATTACTGCCTGGAGAGGGAGTCCCGTAGGGACAGTGCTTTTGGCCAGGCAATACTCCGGAATCTCTTTGAGGTTTAGGCAACTCCTGCCCTCCAGCCCTCCGTTGGGCTACCGGTGGAGGTTCTCTTTCAGTGAAAGCCTTTCTCTGATGCTGGGACTAGAGGGAGTTCTCTTGTTCAGCCTGGGTTCCTGGTAGCCCAGAGCTAGGGAGTCACCCATATGTGAGGACTGACTTCCTGCTTGGTCCTGGAGAAAGAGTAGTTACTCACCTGTAACAGGTGTTCTCCAGGAGCAGCAGGAATCAGTCCTCACAACCCTCCCTCCTCCCTTGGGAGTTGCAGTTGTACATAGTTAATTTTACTTTTTGTGTGCTGTCTTTTAGCTATGTCAGACTGAGCAAGAAGGCACCTTTAGGCGGGAAGGGGACCGCGCATGCGTGCAGTATTCCCAAAGGCTTTCATAGAAAGATGGGGAAATGCTCCGCAAGGGCTCCATCGACGTCGATGTCACCCATATGTGAGGACTGATTCCTGCTGCTCCTGGAGAACACCTGTTACAGGTGAGTAACTACTCTTTATCCCCTTCCTCCGAGCTGATCCCAAGCTTTCCGGAGTACCGATACTGGTCTCATCTCCACTGAGAGAACATACTGCACATCCACCATCCTTTTTGTGAAGAAGTATTTCCCTATAATATTCACAAATATCTATGACCCTGAGGTGATTTGAACACACATAGCCTTCTGATCTGGAGTTAAATGTGCTACCATTGTGCCATGAGATCTACCTGGTTATATGGGCCTTATCTACCACCATATTCCATGTTTCCATGATAAGGAATTATTGCTAACATTGGGATAATATCTAGAAAGCCACTAGTCGCATAAAGGTTTAACAGAGCCAAGCTAAAATTGTTGAGGTGTCTATAATTCTGAATTTCTTGAATTTTATACATTTTTTAAAAACCTTAATATTCTTTTAATTTTTTAAAATTGAACTTAGACCTATTTTTTCTTAGATTTTTTTAAAGTGTTCGTACTAGAGTTCATTGCTCTGCTATATTGATATGAACATTCTGGCTAATAGTTATTGCTGGTTTTATATGGATGCTGTGTAACTGTGGATGTGCATTAGTTTGCAATAATTCCATTTCAATGATCACAATGATACTGTACTGCTATGAAAATTATTAACTAAATGGGATGATTCCAGAGTCTCGATCTAAGAGGAACCACCACCAAAACATTTCTCAACCTCAGCTCACAAAACTGGTAGTTCCCAAACTATCTGTCAGAGAGCTTTTGAAATCTACGGACCAATCTGGAACTCACTTCCACATCAGCTAAGATCAATCAACGACTCCTCTGACTTTAGGAAAAAGTTAAAAACTCATGTTCATTGAACACTATGACCCAATGATTTAGCATCCAGTTGCTACTCCAGGTATCTATTCTTACATAGCCATCATCCACTAACGGAACACTACCACATGGACTGTAAATAACCTCCTCTAACTTTCCCCTACACTACTCAGCTATCTCCTACTTAAAATGTAAATGTAAATAGTTACCGTTGTTGTTGATGTAAAGCACAGTTACTTACCTGTAACAGGTGATCTCTGGGAACAGCAGGAATAAGTCTTCACATATGTGTACGTCGGTACCGACGGAGCCCGCGCGGGAACGCTCCCCAGCGTCCAATCAGAAAGCTTTTGGGAGCATCCCTCAGCGCCTGCGTGCTGCCTTCCCAACTGTCTCTCTTCAGTTGAGTTTATAGCTGAGACAAAGAGAGAGAGAGAGGAAAGGAAGATCGATAGAGAGATATAACTCCTAGGGGAAGTGGGTGGGCTGTGAAGACTTATTCCTGCTGTTCCCAGAGATCACCTGTTACAGGTAAGTAACTGTGCTATCTCCAGGAACATGCAGGAATGAGTCTTCACATATGGGGACTCCCAAGCTAAGATGCCTGGAGCCTCCACAGTTGGAGATTGAAAAATGCTACACCTCATATGGCCAGGCATCCAGAGGATGGAGGGCAGGAGTTAATAAGAGAGGAGCTGTAGGAAAAACAGCTAACCTAAGATAGGACTACAGGCAAGGAGTCCTTGTATGTGTGATACTCGTCATGAATATATTGAAATGAACAATCACAATATGGACCTTACCTACTGGATTGCAGGAAGTAGAGAGGTTGATGGAATCTACTGGGGATCCAGTAGAGGAATCTTCAAGGTGACCTCACTGACGTAAAAGTGAAGGCCAAACTGTAGAAGTGACAGGAGACCCCAGGAATCAACTGGGGTAGTACAAAAAAAAAAACGGTAGGTCTTTAGTGGAAAGCTTTATGGAAAAAGCTGAAAACTCTTTGGCTAGAGAGTCACTGATAGTCAAGAGCAAAAGAGGAAGACTGACCGATTTTGACAAAAACTGGCCTAGTCCTTGAGGGAAGAAGGGGTATGGAGAAAAAACCCCATATTCCCAAGGAAGGACAGATGTTCGAGGAGTTGAAAACCTGAGATCCACTGAAGATCCCCCATGTCTCTCCTAACTGAAGAGAGGTAGGAAGATAAAGGAATAGGGAGCTTCAGGGATACCTGAACCTAGGGTTATGGGAAAAGCTGTCAGTACCACAGCAGTGGTTGTGTGCATAATAGCCTAAACATACTGAGGAATAGTATGAACATGTGTAAGCCCACTGTCTGGAACAGATAGGAAGGAAAACACCTTTATGAGCACAGATAGTTAGAGAGATAAGTATGTGAATACATATCCATCTAAAGGAAGTATCTCGACAGATACACACAGATATATATGTATATATATATATATATATATATGTATATATATATATGGATATAGGGGTATATATATATAGCACAGTTACTTACCTGTAACAGGTGATCTCTGGGAACAGCAGGAATTAGTCCTTACATATGGGTACGTCGGTACCGACAGAGCCTGCGCGGGAAAGCTCCCCAGCTTCCCAGAAAGAAAGCTTTTGGGAGCCTCCCACAGCGCATGCGCGCTGCCTTCCCGCCTTTCCTAACCAACTCTCCTCAGTTCGAGTTTAAAGCTGAGACAATAGAGAGAGAGAGGAAAGGAAAGATAGAGAGAGATACAACTCCTAGGGGAGGTGGGTGGGTTGTGAGGACTAATTCCTGCTGTTCCCAGAGATCACCTGTTACAGGTAAGTAACTGTGCTATCTCCAGGAACAAGCAGGAATGAGTCCTCACATATGGGGACTCCCTAGCTAAGATGCCTGGGAGATCCCCAAGGGTATGAGACCCTGAAAGGTTCCTCGTCTTCCTATGGATCTCAGGCATCCATTAAGGGACGGAGGGCAGGAGTTGTTTAAGAATGGAACAGGTGTCTGAGGACAGCCTGACCAAACAAGGCATCCCGGCGGGAGTCCCTGTCCAAACAGTAATGGGCTGTGAAGGTATGAACCGAGGCCCAGGTGGCTGCTCGACAGATCTGGTCGATGGACACAGAATGAAGATGAGCCATAGAGGTGGCCATGGCCCTCACATTGTGAGCTGTGACATGGCCCTCCAGAGAAAGGTTCTTACTCTGGTAAGCAAAAGAAATACACTGAGCAATCCAATTGGACAGTGTTCTCTTAGAGACTGGAAGTCCTAAATGAGAAGGATCAAAAGCAACAAAAAGCTGGGAAGACTTTCTATGTTGCTGTGTCCTGTGCAAGTAAAAAGCAAGAGCTCTTTTACAATCTAGAGTATGAAGGTTCCTCTCTGCACTGGATGCATGAGGAGCTGGAAAAAAGACAGGTAAATATACCTCTTGATTAAGATGAAAAGGTGAGACCACTTTAGGCATAAAGTGAGGATTTGTCCTAAGGACTACCTTATCATGATGGAACCTTGTATAAGGTGGATTAGCCACTAAGGCCTGCAGTTCACTGATGCAGCGAGCAGAAGTGACTGCAATAAGGAAAATAACCTTCCATGAAAGAAATTTCAAGGAGGTAGTGGCTAAGGGTTCAAAAGGTGGCTTCATAAGCTGACCAAGAACCAAGTTTAAGTCCCATGCCACCGGAGGAGGTCGAATGGGAGGTTTTGTTAAAGTTAGGCCTCTCATAAATCTTGCAATAAGAGGATGAGAGGAGATAGGTTGTCCATTGAGAGGCTTAAGGGATGCTGCAATAGCACTCAAATGGACCCTTACTGAATTCGTTTTAAGGCCTGCATTGGAGAGATGCAGGAGATATTCCAATAGAGAATTCACAGGAAGTGCCAGAGGGTCAAGACCCTTTTGAGCACACCAAATGGAAAATCCTTTCCACTTAAAAGCATAGGAACGTCTAGTAGAAGGTTTTCTGGAAGCATGGAGGATATCCTTCACTTGCTCAGAAAGATTGAAGTCCTGAAGGTCTAGGCCTTCAGTAACCATGCTCTGAGGTGAAGGGACTTGGGATTTGGATGCCACAAAGTCCCTTCCTCCTGGGACAGGTGGTCTGGCGCAGCTCCCAAGTCCAGGGAGGGGGCTTGGGAGAGATGCAGAAGTAGAGGGTACCACACTTGGCGTGGCCAGCGTGGAGCTATGAGGATCATAGATCCTTGATCCCTCTGGAGTTTGAACAGAGTCTTGGGAATCAAAGGAATGGGTGGAAAGGCATACAGGAAGCCCTGACCCCAATGAAGGAGGAAGGCATCCTTGGCCTGAACTCCCTGACACGGAATTCTGGAACAGAACCGGGGAAGTTTGGCATTCCACGAACTTGCAAAGAGGTCTATGTCCGGGGTTCCCCATTCCTGGAAAATTCTGAGTACCTGCTCCATGTGCAGGGACCATTCGTGTGGAAGCAGAACTCGACTGAGTCTGTCTGCCCAAGAGTTTTGGATTCCTGGGAGGTATACTGCCAGGAGATGGATTTGATGCTCTCTGGCGAAGGCCCATAATCTTAGAGCTTCGTTGCAAAGCAACAGAGAGCCAGTTCCTCCTTGCTTGTTTATGTAAAACATGGCTACTTGATTGTCCGTGTGAATGAGGACTGTCTTGTAGCTGAGGAGGGTATGAAAGACCTTGAGAGCTAGGAATACTGCTCGAAGTTCCAAGTGGTTGATATGAAGAGAGGTCTCCTGTGGGGACCAAATGCCTTGGTCTTGTAGATGAGCTCCCCAACCTGTTTGGGAGGCATCTGTTGTGAGGGTTGCCTGGGGTAACAAAGGTTGGAAGGGGGACCCCAGCAACAGATTTTGAGTGGACATCCACCATTGGAGAGACCAAAAGAGACGTTTGGAGGTTGCTATTTGGTCTGAGAGAGCTCCTGAAGCTTGAGTCCACTGGGTGGACAAAGTCCATTGAGCTGCTCTCATGTGTAGGCGAGCATAGGGTACCACATGTATTGTGGAAGCCATATGGCCTAGCAGCTGTAGCATCTCCCTGGCAGTTAAATGGCTCTTTGACTCAATCTGGGAGGCTAACTGCACTAGACATTGACAACGGGCCTGAGGAAGGTAGGCCCTTGCAGAAGTGGTGTCCAACCAGGCCCCTATGAATTCCAGGGACTGAGTAGGGGTGAGCTGGGACTTTGGGAGGTTTACCACAAGTCCCAGGTATTGCAGAATGCGCCTGGTGTGGTTCAGGGAGATCTGAGCCTCTGACTGGGTTGGAGCTCGGATGAGCCAGTCGTCCAGGTATGGGAAGACAAATATTCCCAGAGTGCATAGAAATGCAGCAACTATTGCCATGCATTTGGTGAACACTCTTGGAGCAGAGGCTAGACCGAAAGGAAGCACTCTGTATTGGTAATGTTTTCCCTGGAACAGAAAACGTAGGAATTTTCTGTGAGATGGATGGATGAGGACATGAGTGTACGCATCCTTGAGATCTAGAGAACAAAGCCAATCCTGACTCTGCAGGTATGGAAGGAGAGTGCCTAGAGAAAGCATCTTGAACTTCTCCTTGCATAGGAATTTGTTCAATTCTCTGAGATCTAGAATGGGTCTGTATCCCCCTGTTTTCTTTGGAATGAGAAAATAGGGGGAGTAAAACCCTGACCCCTGATGAAGAAGAGGAACTTCTTCTATGGCCTCCTGGGCCAGAAGGGTAGTCACCTCCTGATCCAGAAGGTCGAGGAGAGATGTGGGAGAATTGAAGTGTCTCACCATGGTGTAGGGAGGAAGGTCTGAGAAATGAAGTTTCTTATGATAGAGAGGGTCCACTGCTCTGATGTGATTTGCTCCCATCTGGGAGCAAAATGAGCTAACCTTCCTGGAATGGTGAGAGGTTCTGGCTGTTGTAGAGCCAGAAAGGTTATGTTCTCTAGTACCAAGTCAAAAAACCCTGAGGGGGTTGGGACTGCTGAGTTGTAGCAGCCCCTGCAGGTTTAGGCCTGGCCTGTTTAGGTTGCTGACGCTTAGTAGCAAAGTGACCTGTAGAAGATTGTTGGCCAGAAGTGGAAGGAAATCTGCTCCTTTTGTAAAAAGGCTTTTTGAAAGACTTTCTTGGCTGGAATGGAAGTTGACTTAGAAAGTCTATCCAGAGCAGAATTCTCTGCATCCATTTGAGTGGCTTTTATTTGCCACTCTTTGCCAAAGAGATTTTCACCCGTACAGGGCAGATTTCCTAAGCCATCCTGAACCCAGGGTTCTAGATCAGAAGCCTGGAGCCAAGCAATTCTGCGAGCAGCTATGGCAATGCCTGAGGCTCTGCTGGCACCCTCAAAGGAATCAAAGGCTGCCCTGTTGGAAAACTTTGAAATATCTTGAGTATGCTTAAGCCAAAGGAGGAATTCATCCCTTCTATCCTCTGGAATAAAAGGGAGAAAGTTGTGCAGCTTTTGTGCAACTTCCTTTAGAAACATACCCATATAAAGGCTATATGAGTTGATTCTGGCAATAAGCATACTGGCTTGGAAGATTTTCCTACCAAAAGCATCCAAGGTCCTGCATTCTCTTCCTGGGGGAGCAGAAGAGTGTCTTTTGGTACTCTTTATCCTTTTCATAGCTGACTGCACCACAATGGAGTGGTGAGGAAGCTGAGTTTTCTGAAATCCAGGACAAGGAGGGACACGGTACATAGTGTCCAATCTGCGAGAATGAGGAGAAAGGGTGAGAGGAGTCTCCCATAAGTCAATCATATGTTCATGAAGAATTTCATGAATTGGCAAGGTGACTGCCTCTCTGGGAGCCTTAGAGTATCCTAAAATATCAAATTTTTTTGCTCTAGGCTCTGCTTCAGAGGTTACTGAAATAGAGAGTCCTTTAGCCACTTCTATTATGAAGTCTTGAAAGGACAAATCCTCTGGAGGAGACATTCTCCTTTTTGGAGAAGTAGGCTCCTCAGGAAGGGTAATGGATACTTCGGGAGACTCATCTGATGAATCAGAATCATCAGAGGAATCGAAGTATCGTCTGTCCCCTTCCAATGATCGATACGCGTATCGATCGGTACCGACATCGGGCGTCCCCAGTCCCGGATCGGTACCGAGAGATAGCCCTGGACAAGGAACCTGAGTCGGTATCCTGACCGATGTCGATGCAGTCGGTACCGGTATCGGTATTGGTACCGGTACCGGCAACGGGACTCGTTGCGGTACCGACGGCGTCGCAGCTTGAATAAAAGCCATTATAGCCTGCTGCATGGATTGCACAGTGTGATCCATGGACGCCACGACTGCCTGGATGTCGGTACCGGGAGATTGTGCCGGTACCTCAGAGCAGTCTAACAGGTGATCGGTCGAGGCCGTGCCATCGATGTCAACCTGTAACCCCATAGGAGGAGCTTTGGAAGCCGGAGCTTCCCGCCGGGGTTGTTTGGCTGGGGCAGGATCCTCGAGGGCAAGCCCGGAGGCATCTCGATGCTGAGAGGGAGATTTGCCCTTCAAGGACCTGCTAGGTTTATGTTTGGTTACCTGAGACCCATCAGGAGAGGAAGATCTGGAAGATGTCGATGCCACCGCCGGTGCATCCATGGGAAACAGCACATGGAGCTTGGCTGCTTGGTTCTGTAACCCTCTTTTAGACATTATTGTAACAGAAATTGTACCGCTACACTTAGTGCATTTTTTGAACCCGGAGGCTGGTTTTTCCATGAGGGAAAATTTTCTTGTGGGCCTGTAGGCCTAAGAAGAAAAATACACCAAGTGAGGAAAGGTATAATTTTTTTTTTTTTGAAAGAAAAGAAAAGAAAAGACCGGCGGTACCGGTCCGGCGTCGGTGAAGGCAGACACGTGACCAAAGAAATAAATTAAAATAAAGAACTTCTTCAGCGGTGACAGGAACACGACCTGCTGGCTCCGTGGAAAAAGAAGAACTGAGGAGAGTTGGTTAGGAAAGGTGGGAAGGCAGCGCGCATGCGCTGTGGGAGGCTCCCAAAAGCTTTCTTTCTGGGAAGCTGGGGAGCTTTCCCGCACAGGCTCCGTCGGTACCGACGTACCCATATGTGAGGACTCATTCCTGCTTGTTCCTGGAGATATATATATACCTATGTGTATGGCGGGATCCAGGGGGCATAACATATGCACACATGGCTGACAGACATATGTATCTAAAGAATGCATATAGATATATGTACATATATGAATATATAGGTCTAAAGATAAATGTCTGCAATTAAGCAGACAGAGATATGTCTACAGGAAGCTTCACATGGGAGATGTGAAGAGGAATGATTCATTTTATAACAAGAAGGTGGAACCTACTTGAGAAGATATAGAGAATCTATTCCCTCTGGTTAAGAAGGAGCAGGAATGCTATCCAGGGAAATAACCAGGATGGTTGCGAGAACAGAGGATAATATTAGTCTGTAAACAGCAAGTCCTGAGTCCGGTAGAATTCTAACATGGTGAATGGACAGAACACGCATAGGAAGAGACACCAGTTAGACCCACTTGAGGGACAAGGGGTGGGGTATCATGCGTTATGTAGTTAAACATGTGCTGTCCATGAGGATTAGGATACCATGAGGACAAGCTGCAGGGAAAAAGAGCATATTTCCTGTAGGAATTTGGGAACTCCTTAGACTGTCACGTAGAGAAGGCTTATGTTCTTTATTAAAAGAAAATAGAAAGGTGTAAAGAACCCTCACTGTCATGGGGAATGACTGAGGAAGCCTTTTTCAACATATAAGATAGTCTTTAGAGAAAAAACCCTTATGCTCTCTAGCAAGGGCCCATAGTGGAAAGCTTCTCTGTAGGATTGCAGAGAGCATTATGCAGGAGAGTTGGGAAATAAAACTGGCTGTGGAAGACAACCAGCTGCCATCTCCACTATACTGCCACTCCAAGGATTTGGAGATGGCAGAAAAGAAGTTATAAGGATTATCCAAGACAGATGAGTACTATCTTGGAAGCACTACTAAGGCTAGACAGAAAGTAGTGGAAGACTAGACTGGAACAGTGGAAAAGTACCAGTAGTCCAATCATTGAAACTCCTGCATGGGCAGCTGCTGAATGGCACAGCATAGAGAATCTTTCTGTTTTTAACAGAGAGAACAGACAGAACCAGAGGAGAATATCCTGTCCCTGTCTGACGAGCTGCCCAGATGAGAAAAAGGGTGATTACTCAGGAGAAAAAAACTCTACACTGGAAAGGAAAACTGGAAAGGCTAAGAAAGCCTTCCATTGGTATGGTACCACTCTACAGGGGAAACCCTGGAAAAGAGGGTAGAGAAAATAGGAGCTGAAGGGTGACTTGCCATAAGGTAAGTCTGTAGAAGGAAAATTCATGGAGGTACAGAAAAACTATCATGAGATAGATGGCAAACCTCTCTTCATTGTGGGAAGAGGAGGAAACCTGTGACCCATAGACATGAATATCCTGACAGCTCAGCATACCTAAGAGTAAGTGGATGTCCTGGAAACAGGAATCAAAGTGTAGAGGTTTAAATGAAAAAACAGTGAAAAAACTTCAATTGAGAAGAAGTGAACTGTAAGGGATTAATTAGAACCCTATTTAGGGTTAATTTCCCTGGCTGGAGTTTGGATTCTTCAGACCAGGACGAGGTTTCCTTTGTTTGGGAACATCTGTATGATGGGCAGGAGAAGAATAAAACCTTCTTCTTTTTGGGAAAGAAGGTTTGGTAGGGCATTTCCTACCTGCTGGAGAAGGAGAAGGCTTAGGATGGCCCTCAGAAACAGGGAAGTCAGTGGAGCAATGAGCAAACTGATGTAAAGACTCCCTATTGAAGAGATTTTCTCCAGTACAAGGAGTATTACCCAGTCTCTTCTGTGCCCATCTGTTCAAGTCTGAAGCTTGGAGCCAGGCTCTACGTCGTGCTCCTATGGCTATAGCAGAGGTTCTGCTAACAGACTCAAAAGAGTCTAAGGAAGCACGAGAAAGAAAGCAAGATATATCCTGGCTATGACTAAGAAGTAAAGAATAGTCTGCAGCCTTGGGCTCTGATAGAAAAGGAGTCAAAAGAGATAATTTCTTTCTGACCTCCTGAAGGGATAGACTCATATAAAAAATATATGAGAGAATCCTAGATGCCAGCATAGATGTTTGGAAGGTTTGACGTCCAAAAGCATCCAGTGTTCTAGAAGCACGACCTGGCGGATAAGAAGAATGCTTCTTCTTGCTTTTTACCTTCCTCATTGCTGATTCCACTACAATGGAATGATGGGGAAGTTGAGTCTTTTGAAACCCTGGAGAGGGGGGCACCTGATACAGAAGATCAGTTGCTGTAGAAGGTGAGGAAACCCGTAAAGGTGTTTTCCATATCCTCAGAAGAAGATCCTGTAAAGAATGATGTAAAGGAAGCATTATATTTTCCTTTTCCCCAGAAGAGCCTTGTGTAGGATCATAGCCAGGGATAGGAATAGCAAGGAATGTTGCCATGTCAAGGAGAAATTTCTGAAAAGAAGGATCTCCAATGGGAACGATCCCTGGACAGGCTAACCCTGAAGAACTAGCCTGGGCACCGGAGGATGTACTGAGCCGGTGCAGAAAGGGAGCTCTAATGGATGAATACTGGTACTGGCGGATATGACTTGAGACAGTCAGTACTGTATCATCCATGCCAGGTATCGACTCCAAACTGGGTATCGAAAGGAGCGATCCCGGTGAAAAAGGCATGGAAGGAGCAGGTCCCGATGATACTGCAGGTACCGGCATCGATACCGATACTGGTGGCTGTGCCGGAATCGAAGACGATACCGACATCGAAGCAGTCATCGGAGGCTGCTCAAACGGTACCGAGGTAACCAAAAACCCTTGGTGATTATCCTCGGTACCGAGCATCCGGAATCGGTAAGCATCGGTTCTGAGGCGCGTCGGTACCCAGTCTTCCAGACTAGATATCGACTCTAGACTCGGCATCGAAGGAAGCGAGTCTATCGATGCATGTCTAGAGGGTACCGACGTCGGTGGTTGTATCGGCGGTGTTGCCGATACTGGAAAGTCAATCTGGGACGTATCGATCGGTCCCAAAGTTACCGAGAACGCCAGATGACGATCCCTGGTGAGGAGTGGAGCGCTCAATACCAGTGCCGATGCTGGGGTATCGGTACCGCTCGAAGCGGATGCCACCACCAAGCATGGCTCAGGTATGTTCTGTGAGGGGTGAGCCCCAGGAACAACCTGAAACCCCTGAAATGCTTTGGAGACCGAAGACTCCCCCCGGGGTTTTGAAGCCAATTGGGTCTTGAGGGCAAGGCCGGAGCCGTCATCATGCTTTGCATGAGACCTACCACTCAAGGATTGGCTAGTCTTAATAGACTGTGGGTTACCTGATCCTGTAGAGAAGAGATGGACGGTGCCCTGACACTGGAGGGGAAAACGGTATCGAGGGAAACTCGAAATGGAAAATCTCTTCTCACAAAATTGTAGCCTAATGGCTCTGGAGGAAAAGGGTCAGGACCCAAACAGGTTAGAAACCAGTTATTGGAGTCTGGAAAGAAAACTGTGTTTCCACAGTTAAGGCACTTCTTAGGAGAAGAAGGCCCCATGATGGAGAGGCCTTACAGGCCCAAAAATTTAAGACAGAAACTGAGGGGAAACTCTCCCTGAGTTTGAGAAAAAGAAAAGAAAAAACCCACCGGCGGTATCGGTGGAGGCGGGGAAACAGCCGCAACCACAAGAAAACAAGAATTAAAGAAAATATTTTCTGCGATGACAGGAAGACGTCCTGCCGGCTCCGCGGAAAAACGAAAACTGAGGAGAGACAGTTGGAAAGGCGGGAAGGCAGCACGCAGGCGCTGAGGGATGCTCCCAAAAGCTTTCTGAATGGACGCTGGGGAGCGTTCCCGCGCGGTACCGTCAGTACCGACGTACCCATATGTGAAGACTCATTCCTGCTTGTTCCTGGAGATTGCGGAAGTCCCTATTAGATAAACCTGAAGTCCTTTTGACCCTAAAGAGACACAGTTCTTATAGGAGAAGAGGGGCTTAAAGACCCCTATATCTGATAACAGAGAAGGACAGAAGTATGAGGCATTGTAGCCTCCTATTTACTGAAAAATTCAGAATGTCCTTCTTAAATGAAGTTACTTAGGAAAAAAGATGGTACATGGAGGACTTCAGATGTACCTAAACTGAAGGTCATGGTGGAAACCTTTTAACTAACACAGGGAAGTGGTTGGTTACGTAGAATCCTGAACATGCTGGAGTAGCATCGAAAAGGATAGTGACTATCTGTTGGGGCCGTATAGGAAAATATATAAATATATATGAACCTAGGCAGACAGATAGAAATATATATATATATCTATTGTCGGCGCGCCCCCGTGTGGCCAGGCGGTTGCCTAGGGCTACAGGGGAGGCGCCGATTGTCCTTTGTTGAAATTAGCCCAGTAGCATGTAGTTGTGTCCCCGAAAGGATTAGAGCCAAGTGCAAAGGTCGCAGGAAATATTTCTTTATTTTTAGAAACAAGGATTTCCTAACCGGTTCAATTCTTTGACATGAATTGATTGAAGTTGACCAAAATAACGTTCAGGATACTTCTCCAAAATAACAGCACACAAGCCTATTACACAGTCCTTGGCTTGATACAGCTTTTAAACTTGCTTTCTGGTAAAACTCTATTTTCAGCAGTATTCTGTTTCCTGGTCTCCAGGAGGCGCTATACCACCCTCTGTTACTTCACAGTAGGTGTAGCAAGACTTCCTGGCCCACCTAGATACTTTCACAAGCAATAGAATTCTTTTCCAATTATAATACAAACTTTCAGCACAGCTTCTTCCCAAGCAGCTTTAAACAGGACAGCTACTTTTAAAAGCACAGCTAAAAATTAATGGGCTTTAAAATGTCCTGGTAAAAGAACTTCTAGCTCATTCCAGATACCAAACTTCCTTCAGTTCTTTTACTTTATCACGAGGTAACACAGATGCATTCAGTAATCAAGACCAGCTGGGTTTCTTTCTGCTTTCAAACCCTATTTGGTTCCTTTATACTTCTTTAGCACAGATTGCACAGCTTATTTCCATGTCTGAGACATTGTCTAAATGCACAGTGTCTCCCAAGTCCATATCCTCCACGCTAGACTCTTCCTGGTCACTGTTTCCCCTGGTATCTTCCTGAGAAGCCTCACTAGCTTGCACAGCCCTTAGGAGCTTCTCCCAGGTACCCTTAACAGTGTGTGAGCTTGTGGGGGAAGGGCAGGAAAAACCCTCTTTGTCTAATAAGCCTTTCAAACGTTGTAAAGGGCTCACCTTATTAGTGCTGCTTTTCCTCCTTACAGATTCCTTACTAGGAGAAGAGTTGAGCCATGAACTCTTGGAGAATATTTCCTCCTCTGAGGACTCCTCCCCTGAGCTTTCCACTGGCCTTGTCAGCTCTTTGCTCCTGGTTCTCAATTGCTTCTGTGCAAGGGATTTCCATGGGTTTCTTGTCCTTCCTTCCTGGAACCCTCGTGTCCTCTGTGTCTGTGTCCTCTCTCCCTCATACGGGTCTTCCTTCTCTCTCCCCTTCTCTTTCAGTTCTACTGTATGAGTGCAGCTTCGGTTCCTAAATGTTTGGGGCTGTCCTATCCCCTTTGACTCCTCCCCCAAACCACTCCCTTCTCCTCCCTCTATCTCCATGGGAACAGGGCGTGTGCTTAGGTCTGCACTTCTCTGTGAGAAATCTTTACCTTTAGTGTTGGTGTTAACCCTTTCAGTGCCTGCAGTTTTATGGGTAAAAGAAAAAAAAGGCAGTTTTCCCTTCTTTTTTCTGCCCTCAGCGGCTGCTTCTCCACCACAGTATATATGTATGTATGTATATATATATATATATATATAAATATGGGTACAGACATGCAGATGTCTATATACATGTATGCATAAATATATATACCCATGGCCCCACATAGGGATATGTGAAGAGAGAAAGATTCATCTAATAACAAGAAAGGAATACCTGCTTGAGGAGATGTTTAGAGAATCCATTCTCCCTTGTTTTGGGTGAGAGAGCCAAGGGAGTGCTCTCACTGACAAGGAGAAGTCTAGAGTATTCTAAGAACTCTAGCCCTTGAAAAAACAGGAATGGAGGATGTTTAATCCGCTGACAGTGAGTCTGTAACCTTCCATAACTGCAGCATGACAGCTGGAAAAGAAGATGCAATGAAAAGAGATACCATATTTACTCTTCTAAGAGGGCAAAATGAGTATGATGCATTCTTGCGCTCAATATGAATTATTCCATGAGGAATTGAGGATGGAAGGTAATACACAAACAAAGACTGGCTGTCAGTGAAAGAAAACCATCCCTGGTGAAGGGGTCCACTGGGAATGTGAACCAACCCAGGGGATTGGATAATTCTGTAGGTCTTCATTTAATTAAAGGCGTGTGTCCTTTATTGAAGAAGATGACTTTAATGGAAATGGTAAGGGTAGGGAAGAACCCAGCAAAGCCCTTCCTAACCATGTGGAATTATTTGCTCTCTAGCAAGGGCCCATAGTGCAGAGCTGCTCTGTAGAGATGCAGAGAGCATGTTGCAGGTTGGCTAGAAGAAAAAACTGGCTGTTTAAGAGCCAGTATGTGACCTGAACTATTCCGCCAACATCAAGGATTGGGGAAGGCGAAGGATAGAAGGTATGCTGCAACAAGAAAACCTGAGAAGGTTCCAAGTCTGTCTGGGACTTAGTACTAAGACCAGAAAGATTAATATTGGAGATCAAGCCCTGGGTGCTTGGTTAGCAAGTTAGTGGTTTAAACACTAAGAGCCCCTGCATTCTAACTATTGTTAGAGCGGCAGAACAAATCTTAGGTCTCAAGATTAGAAAAGACCTACAGACATAAGTAGGAGTGGTAAAAACTCCATCATTGTCTGAGAAGCTGCCACGAGCAACAAGAATGCAAGGTGGCGATAACTCTGAATAGAAACTCAGGGCTTAGGGATAAGCCCTCAGTTAAGTAGTATACTCTTACAGACCAAAATGTCTTAGTAAGAGGGGCAGAGTTGAACAAGACTTACGATGGAGTAAATCTTTGAAAAGAATAGTATGAGACATGCTGATAGAGGAGAAACTGTCAAAGATAAAGGTATAGAGGACCTTATTGACAGTTGTTACTCCTCTATCTACTTAGAAGGAAGAGGAGTAACCTTATTACCTGTAAAGCATAATCATGCTAAGGAGCTCTATGAGCTAAAAGTCAGGATGTCTCTTTAATGTAAAGTTTGGGATGGAACCGATGTAGATGCTTGTAAGAGAAGAAGCAAACTACAGGTTCTAAACCTCAAAGCAGGAAGAAGGATTTAGTGAAGAATCTATCAGCAACCCTGCGACTGCTGGGTATGCTGAAGTGGTTGAGGTTGTGGTTTCTTTAGCCTGGTTTGATGTTTCCTCTGTTTGGAAACAGCTGTATGATGGGTAGAGAAAGGATAAAACATTTTCCCCCTGGAGGAATAAAGTTTGGTAGAAGATTTCTTACCAACTGGGATAGAGGAAGGTGTAGACAATCCTTTAAAAGCAACAGTGCCAGTGGTTAACTGAGCAACTTGGCATAAAGTCTCTTTGTTAAAGAGATTCTCCCCAGTACAAGGAGTATTTCCCAGCCTTTCTTGTACCAATGTATCCAAGTCAGAAGCTTGGAGCCAGGCCATGCGTCGTGCCCCTATGGCTATAGCAGACGTTCTGCTAACAGACTCAAAACTGTCCAGGGTAGCACGAGTAAGAAACCTAGAGATGTTTTGAACATGACTAACCAGTAAAGAGTAGTCTGCTCTTTTGTGATCCTGAAGAAAAGGAGTCAAAAACAGCAAACTGGTCGTGAGCTGTTCAAGAGATAGTCCCATATAGAAAATATATGAGAGAATTCTTGTTGAAAACATGGATGCCTGGAAGCTTTTACGTCCAAAGGCATCTAAAGTTCTAGCCTCATGAACTGGCAGATAAGAAGAGTGCCTTTTAGCACTTTTCACACGCCTCATTGCTGATTCCACAACAAGAGAATGATGTGGAAGTTGAATCTTTTGAAAACCTGGAGAAGGGGGCACCTTGTACAGAGAGTCAGTGGCCCTTGAAGGTGAGGATACCTTTAAAGGAGCTTCCCACATTCTAAGTAAAAGATCCTGTAAGGTGTGATGCAAAGGGAGCATGATAACCTTCTTTGGAGTCTCAGGGAGACAGAGAAACTCTGAATCCCTTGGAGCAGGATCTTGATCAGGTATAGAAATGGCAAGTAACCTTGCCATATCAAGCAAGAATGCTTGAAAAGCAATTTCCCCAGAAGGGGATCCTGTATTATGAGGAGTGAAGGTGAGATCTGTTGAAGATCTAGCCTTAGCACTAATGGATTGATCCATTAGAGTACCAGAACCAAAAGGGTGGAGCATCGGGTTATCCTGAAAGGATAGTCGACAGTACCGCTCGAGGTCGGTACCGTGACGAACCGGTGAAAAACTATCCATGCCAGGGATAGACTCCAAGCTCGGTACCGAAGGAAGCGAGCTTGTGGAAGTAAGCATGGAAGGCACCGGTAATGATGCAAAGGTAGAAAATAGAACCGGCAGTGGTATCGCAGCTGGTACCGACACCGTATGATCAGTCTGAAGCGACTCTAATGGTACCGAAGGTACCGAGAGCAGTAGACTTTGATCTCCGGGACAATGTCTTCGGCACCGAGCGAGGTCGATACCGAGATGAGTCGGTACCCAATCGTCCAGGCTAGAGATCAATTCTAGACTCGGCATCAAAAGCAGCGAATCAATCGAAACAGACCTGGAGGGTACCGACATGGATGCCAGAATCGGTACCGGGATCGATACCGATGCTGGAAGATTGGTCTGTAGCGACTCTAGCGGCACCGAAGATACCGAGAACGCTAAACTGCGATCATCGGTGTTGAGTGTTTTATCCAACACCGTTGCCGATGCCGGGGTATCGGCACCGCTCCCAGCGGATACCACCACCGAGCATGGCTCAGGTATTTTCGCGGAGGTGAAAACCCCGGAAATAACCTGAAACCCCGTTAGTGCTTTGGAGGCCGAAGACTCCCGTGCCGGGGTTTTAAAGCCAAATTGTCCTTGAGGGCAAGACCGAAGCCATCTCGATGTTGAACATGAGATCTACCACCCGAGGACTGGCTAGTCTTTACAGACTTTTGTGGGGTTACCTGATCCTGTGAAGAAGAAGTTGTAGCTGGTACCCTCAGAGCTGACGGGAACCGCGTATCGAGTTGAGCTTGATGCTGAAAACTTCTTTTAGAAAAAATACTGCAGGAGGGACACTCCAGCGGATGGTGGTCAGGACCCAAACATGGAAGGCACCAGTTATGGGTGTCTAAGACTAACTTAGTACCGGCCACAGTTAAAACATATTTTAGGAATAGTGGCTGACGTTTCCATGAAGGAAGTGGAGAGGCCTAGTAGGCCGAAAACCGTCAGGCACTAAACAGGGAAAAATTCCCTACCAAGGAAATAATTTTGTTCAAGAAAAGAAAAAGACCGGTAGTACCGGTGCATCGAGGGAAGGCAGACGCGACCACAAGAAAAAACAAAAATAAAGGAAGAATTTTCTGCGGTGACAGGAGTACGTCCTGCCGGCTCCGTGGAAAAACGAAAACTGAGTAGAGGCAGTTGGGAAAGGCGGGAAGGCAGCACGCAGGCGTGGTGGGATGCTCGCAAAAGCGTTCTAATTGGACGCTGGGGAGCGTTCCCGCGCAGACTCCATCGGTACCGACGTACCCATATGTGAAGACTCATTCCTGCTTGTTCCTGGAGATCATAATTAACTCCGTTTAATGTTATACCCTTACCATTTCCATGTACAGTTTTTGAGTTATAAGTAAACCGCTTTGATAATACTGAAAGGCGGTATATAAGAAATGTTAAAAAAAAAATAAATAAATAGTATCAATTCTCAGATTGCACTTCTGTGAACATCCACACCATTGCAGCTAACCACTGGCCCCAACAAGTCCTTCAACCAGTGCAGCAGCAATTAGATAATAGCCTGCTCTTCTGAGCTTCATAGGTTTACTGTCCTACTAGAAATGTGAGGGGAAAGGATAGGAAAAAAACAGTCAGATGTAAAAGTGGGGATAGGCATTGCCTTATATAACAGGGATGAATTCTTGCCATTCCTATCAATGGCATGGAAACTTCTGAATATAGAACATCTTTCCAAAAATTGCTCTATGTGGCTTAACGCATCATTTGAATTCAGATACAATAAAAAGCTTGTAATCTAAGAGTGGCATGAAGGAACATTTTACGAAGGCCATCCAAGTGCAGTCTGGGACGTCCAAACCAGAACGTATGAAAATAAAGCCAGACATGTCCAAATTCATGCATGATGCCAAAAAAGTGGCCAATATGGACATCTGTCCACTTAGATGTTTTCAGCATAGCATACAATGCCAAGGACGTCTAAGAGACATGCAGCAGTGGTTGAAACATAACAAAAGACACCCTATCATAATATAAATATTACACCAATTGTAGAGTGTATCGGCGATAGTCAAGTGAGATCTTCTCTATATCCTCCAAAGGTCTAACAGCCCAAACAAGCACTTTCCCGCTGACTATTTGTGCCTGGAGCAAGTCTAAGGTTGGATGGGGTCACATACATCCCCCCCCAGTGTTTCTGGAATTCAGCAGGGACATCTAAATTTGTAGCGTTACCCTGGATGTGCCTCTGCCACACCCGCCTGCCTACTTGGACATCCCTCACCAGGAATGCCTTTACATAGCGTTTGCAAAATGGTTTCAGAGACATCTACCTGATTTGGATGTCTGTATGCCTGTTTTTGGATGCACAAATCATGAATAACACTGTCAAAATGACTCCCATAGTCAATGGGAGATCAAATGACTTGCCCAGGGACAAAAAAACCCAAGAAAAAGGATAAAAAGAGCCTGTCCTGGTTCAGATCTCTGTTGTCAAATCAATCTTCCATTGTTCTTACCTTGATAAAGTACTGCCATGTGTTTGCTTAGGGACCACAGACCATAGAGAGCACATAGACGCCTTAATACCGGCCGAAGATTAGATGGTATGCTGGAATCCTGCGTATACTCATGATATCTCTGTAGCACTGTCTGTTCGATAAAAGCCAAGGCTAAGGAACGACAATAGTATATCTAGGGAAAATAAAATAAAACTTATTTCATAAGGTAGGCAACATATTTAAAGGAAACAAAAAAATATTTTAAAGGCAGTTTAAATCTTGGGAATGTGATTTCAGCCTTGAATCACCGATTTAATATTTTGCTTTCTATATCGGTTACTATAATTAAAATAACTTCAAAAGAGATAAAATGCCTTTGATATGACTATATAAAGGTCCTTACTTACTAAAAGGTGCAGTAAGGTCTTGTAGTTACTGCACGTTAACCAAAATTAACAGGCTGCGGGGGGGGGGGGGGCGGAGCCTGATGTCCAGCGGGTTAGACGCTTCGCGCTGAAGCTCCCGAGAGGCCTACTCAGAATCCTGACTTAATACCTACATAAACTCAATTTTTTGCTCCGAACTTACCGGGGTACCTCGGGGGGGATGGCGGCCCATAAACCAGCGCGCTTGGACTTCGGGTCTCCTTCTTCTTCACACGGAAAACGCTCCAAAACAGAGGTGTCTTCCCCACAGAAGATGGTTCCATTTCGGGAAAACCCCGAAATGCATCAGGAGCTCTTAGAGGAAATACGCGGAGTGAAGGAACTGGTGCAGTCCAACGGAGAAGCGCTTCGAGCCCTGCGAGAAGACTTCGGTGTGCTCCAGGACCGACTTGAAAGCCTTTCATTACGGCAGGACAACATGGCGGGGGTCCTCGACTCGCACGCGGTGCGCTTGGTCAAACTGGACAAGGCTGAGCGCCAGATACAGAATCTTCAAAAAGAGTTAGAAGATAGCAATAATCGCGCCCGTCGCAACAATGTGAGGCTCCTTGGAATACCGGAGGGGGCGGAAGCAGGAGATATCAGAGAATTCTTGCTCAAAACTCTTCCCTCCTTGTTGAAGATCACATTTCATAGAGACCTGGAAATTGATCGAGCACATCGTGTTCCTACCCATATGGCGCTCAACCGCACGACCCCCCGGCCTATTATCTTTCGATTACTACGATATCAACAAGTGGAACAAATTCTAAATGCTGCCCGGGCGAATCGTCATCTGGAGTTTGAAAGTCATAAAGTCTCCTTCTTCCCTGATTTGGCAAAGCCCACAGTTGACCGGCGGAAGAGGCTCCTTGCTTTTCGCCCTCGACTTCAACAACTACAGGCTCGCTTTGGCCTGTTGTATCCAGCGAAGCTCCGAGTGACTCTCCACAACCAAACTAGGACTTTCGAAGATCCTGATCTACTATCAACATTTTTAGACTCCAAAGAAGCAGAGCAGATGCGTTAACCCAACAACTTGGACTTATTATCTGCCGGCTCTGTCCGCCATTTTGAAGGGCCCAACGTGGTGGTCATCGCCAAGCACAGAGACTGCCTGGACTTTTCTTTCTGTCTTTATATGACTTACTTGGTCTTCTATCCCTCCATGATGTGTGCCTCGGTTGGATTCGGAGCACGCACAGTTATACAGGTTATATGTTTTCAATTTCGGCCTTCTCTGGGGTTTCTCCCCGCAGACACATGGTCGCCAGTAATTTCTGGGGTTCTGCTTCTTCTCTACCGCGCTGCGGTTCTTATTTTTTAATGTGGGGCGCTTCATTGTATTACATTAGCTTATTTTCTATCATGTCATGTGTACAGCCAGATACAGTTACTATGAGGGACATTGTGAACTTATGTGCGCTATCATGTTCTCTTTCAGAATTTTTAACCTGGCTCAATGGCCTTATGTAAGATCTTATCACTTAACGTAAAAGGCATCAATAGTCCAATCAAAAGAAAGAAAATTCTTAGCTATCTTAATCATGAGCATGCTGATTTAGTGTTTCTTCAGGAAACGCATCTAAATTCCGTTGAAACACTGAAACTCAATGCTAAACCTTATCTGGTGGCTGCCTATTCTCCCGCCGTTTCCAAACGGTGTGGGGTGGCCATTCTGGTTAAGAGGTCTTTGCAAGCTACTGTAATAGATACTAGCTCTGATAAGGAGGGTAGATGGACCCGTGCACATTTTAAGGTTGGAGATAGTGAATTCACGTGTATTTGTATTTATGCTCCGAATGTGGATAACCCTGCTTACTATGCCAGTATTGCGCAGTTGGCACAGGCCTCTGCCAATACTCCCTTAATACTTGGTGGCGATTTTAATCAAGTGCTAGACCCTTTGATAGATAGACAACCGCCCAGAACGAGTAGTCCACCCAAGAGTCTTGCTACCCTTACAGCTCTAATGCAAGACCTTGCGCTAGTAGATATATGGAGGCTGCTTCACCCCTCCGACTTAGAGTACACCTTTTTTTCTGCCCCCCATCACTAACAATCTAGAATAGATTTTTTTCTCATTTCCAAAGCACTGATTTCTCAAGTGGACACGGCTAGGACTCATCCTCTTCATATTTCTGACCATGCTGCCATATCTTTTTCATTGCATGTCACTACGCGAGATGATCATCCCCGTGCTTGGTTTTTTGATAGATCCCTACTGGATCAAAAGGATTTTCAGGTTGACATAAAGGCCGCTATCCAAGATTATTTTCATTTTAACTCACCCCATGACACAGCGAGCTGGGCTTGGTGGGAGGGTTTTAAGGCATCTATCCGTGCTACTATAACCAGCTACCAAATTCGACAGGGGAAACAAAGAAAGCAGCACTTACTGATTCTAGAGCAACAGATACAAGCTGGGGAGCGTCTCCTTACGTCCCGTACTGACCCATGTATTTTACTCCGTTTACAACGCCTCCGCTTTCAATACAATCAGCTTTTATATACTGCTGCTGCTAAAAATATTGAATCACAACAAGGGTTGTATTACCGGGAAAATAACCGTGCTGGCAAACTATTAGCGAATGCCCTGAAAGGTCAAAAAGAAGCCAAGCGTGTTACCGCTCTCCGTAATCCGTCGGGGGGGGGCCTGGTCACTAACGATACAGAAATTTTAGAACTCTTTCGTGATTTTTATACTCGGCTTTATCAATCTGAATGTGATTTTGAGCCAGAAGTATTTGAACGATTGCTCTCAGGGGTACAACGACCGACCCTATCTGACGAAGATAGGGAGGCCATGGACAAACCATTCACTTTATCAGAAATTCATTCTGCTCTCAAGAGATGTGCCATAGGTCGAGCTGCCGGCCCGGACGGTCTCCCTGCTGAATTCTACAAAACCTTTAATGCTGACTTAGCTCCAGTTTTGAAACTTTATTTTTCTGCTCTGGCCGAGGAGGGATCTCCTGCTGGGTCCTTTTCTATGGCAAATGTAGTAGTTTTTGAGAAAGAGGGGAGAGATCCGCAACTAACAGCCAATTATCGTCCAATTTCCCTCCTAAATGCGGACTATAAAATATTTGCCACCACTCTCTCCACCCGGCTCTCTGATAGGATGTCTACTTTGATACACCCAGATCAATGCGGTTTCATTCCCGGTAGATCAACCGCTGACAATGCTCGGACTCTATGTCATGTACTGACTACCGCAGTTAATCTTGATCGACCATTTGTCGGCCTCTCACTTGATGCTGAGAAGGCCTTTGATCGCTTAGAATGGCCTTTCCTGTTTGCAACTCTCCGCTGGTACGGATTCGGAGAAGGTTTTCTCCGTTGTCTCCACACCATGTACGCACAGCCTACAGCCAGTATCTGTGCTAATGCTTTAAAGTCTCAGCCATTTCCCCTTCAACGCGGTACTCGTCAGGGATGCCCACTGTCTCCACTTCTTTTCGATCTTGCACTCGAACCCTTAGCTTTACTAATCCGGCAATCGGAGGAGATTCATGGAGTCCCCTTCTCTCATAGGGAAATTAAAATTTCAGCATATGCTGATGACCTTATGCTCTTTGTCTCTTTAGACTCGGTGCCGGCTGTCCTAGCGCACATCGGTAAATATTCACAACTCTCGGGGTATAAGATAAATTGGACCAAATCGGTAGCCTTCCCATTAAACTCTCTAATTCATCAAGCAGATATGCAATCCTTTCCCTTTCTATGGCAACCTCGCATGGTCAAATACCTTGGGGTCCACTATTGCTCTCCTTTGGAAGATGCTATCTCCTTTAATGCCAAAGACTTAATCTCTAAAGTCCGGGCGCTTACTCACCGTTGGACTCCTTTAACACTTACCTGGTGGGGTCGCCTAGAAACCATAAAAATGATGATTGTTCCTAAAGTGAATTACATTTTAGAAATGTTGCCCTGTCTCCTACCTCGACGTACATATAAAGATTTAGAGGGCCTTCTGACTAGATACTTATGGCAAAACAAGACACCTAGGATAGCGAAGCATAAGTTGCAAGCTGATAAGGACAATGGGGGTGTCCGATTCCCTGATTTCCTGAAATATCACCACTCTTTTCTTCCCAAACAAGGCGCTCGTTGGCTGGAAGATCTAGCACCGAGTAGACCTGTGTGGCTAGATATAGAGGAGAACCTTTGCAAACCGTTTCCTCTTACTTCTCTCCCTGGTATGACTCTCCCATCAGACTCCCACTATCCACCAATGCTTTTAGACACTTTAGGTGCCTTTAATACTCTTATTCAATCTCTAGACTCCCGATTCTGTCCGTTAGACAGACTCACGCTCTGGTACAATACTCGATTTCAAATACAAAATAAACCGATGGCGTGGAGCCCCTGGTACACTAGGGGCATTTGGACCCCTACCCAGTTGTTCCATGATGGTCGCTGGAAAACTTTTAGTGAATTGCAAATTGAATTTGGTCTCCCAGCGAAACACTACTTTCAGTTGGTGCAACTACAGCATTGTCTTCGGAGTGCTAAGGTGCTCCCGCCATCGGAATCCCCTACCCAAGACTTATCGGAGACTATCCGATCTATCGGGAGCTCATCGGGTGTAGCATCTAACTTTTACAAAACCTTAAGTACTGCTGTAAATAGAGGTACCCCTATTGCACAGAAAGCGTGGGAGCGGGAACTGCATGTAACTTTGACCCCGGAGCAATGGAGCCTTGTCTGGAGTAGAGTGACACGGGTCTCCAGATCCGCCTCACTCACTCAGACACTCTTCTTTCTAGCCCACCGGTGTTTCTATACTCCTGACAGATTAGCCAAATGGAACACCTCCCAGGGCAATAAATGCTGGACATGCCATGCGGCCATTGGTTCACTAACTCATGTTATGTATGAATGTCCCGCACTACAGTATTACTGGCGTCGGGTCTGGGGTCGTATCCAATCTATTTTGCACTTTCAAGAGCCCCTGTCTTGGAGGATAGTGGGACTCCGCTCAGCTGCGGGGATCCCCTCTCTTCCAAAATCGGCTTACTTCCTTTTAGACTTTATGTTGGGCATTGCTATCTCCCTAATTACGAAATACTGGAAAAATAGCTCCCATCTGAGCCCCAATGAATGGTGGAATCATGTCTGTCTTTACAGTAAATATGAACAAATACCTCGTATGTTTGCTTCTTCCGTTCAGACCCCCCATCATCTGTCTAAATGGAAGATGCTCAATGACTATGTTCACACCGCTAAATGCTCTCATCTGACTGTTTAAATTTGTATAAATCTCTGTCACATGATTATTCTGTATCGCAGATGCTATTTCTGTTCGTTTTGATGTACAATCACTGTTGTTTGGAAGCGCTCACATGCTGATACTGTCGACTTAGAGAAGAAGCAGGGGGGTGGGGGGTAATAGGGTTTGTTTTTCCTTATTGTATACTTGTTTTGTCTCCTTTGGTGTGTTGTTTTTTTCTTTTGTTTGTTGCAAAATGAAAATAAAAGTTTAAAAAAAAAAAAAAAATTTAACAGGCTGCAACTGCAAAGCCGTATTACTTGTTAGAGGGGTGCATAGCATTTTCTTATATGCAGAGTTTATACGTATGGAGGATAATTTTATAACAGGGCACTTAGAATTGGTGGAGGAGAAGGTGCCTATTTTACAAAGACATACAGGAGGTAATTTTATAGCATTATTCACGTGTGTGGCCACATACATGCATAAATAACCAGACATGTATGTCTGTGTCACTTAGGAGCCATTAATGCAGAAAAGTCACAAACTAAATAGAGCAGCGTTTTTCAACCACTGTGCCGCGGCACACTAGTGTGCCGTGAGATATTGTCTGGTGTGCCGTGGGAAAAATTCCAATTTCATCCGTAACATGTGGCCTCGGCTCACAAATTAGGGTTGCCAACCGGCCGGTTTTCAGCCGGCCTGGCCGGTTTTTCCATGGCCAGGCCGGCTGCCGGCACAGTTGTAAAACCGGCCATTGAAAAGCCGGTTTTTTGCTCTGGCCGCAAGATCGGGAGCGGCCAGTGAAAAAAAACCGGCTTTTGTGCCGAAGTCCGCGGCGCGAACGCGATTCCCTATAGCAGTGCAGCCGCTGGTTCTGCTTTGTACAGAGCCGCGGCTGCACTACACTTACATTGAAAAGTAAAGAGAAACTGTGTCAGGAGCCCTCCGATCATGCAGAGCCCGAGGAAGTGATGTCATGGGGGCGGGCTCCTCACAGGCTGTCTTTCCTTTTCAAATTAACTTTAGCTGCAATAAAGCTAATTTGAAAAGGAAAGACAGCCTGTGAGGAGCCCGCCCCCATGACATCACTTCCTCGGGCTCTGCGATGACCGGAGGGCTCCTGACACAGTTTCTCTTTACTTTTCAATGTAAGTGTAGTGCAGCCGCTGCTCTGTACAAAGCAGAAGCAGCGGCTTGGGCAGAGGGGGTGTGTGTGTGTGTGTGAGTGAACCAGCAAGGGGGGGGGAAGTGTGTGTGAACCAACAAGGGGGGGGGGGGGAGTGTGAGTGAACCAGCAGTGGAGAGGGGGGGGGGGTGGTGTGAGTGAACCAGCAAGGGGGGGGGCGATGGTGTGAGTGAACCAGCAGGGGAGGGGGGGTAAGTGAGTGAGTGACCCAGCAGGAGGGGTGAGTAAGTGACAGGGAGGTGGGTGAGTGAACCAGCAGTGGAGGGGGGGGGGGTGGTGTGAGTGAACCAGCAGGGGAGGGGGGTTGGTGTGAACCAGCAGGGGAGGGGGGTTGGTGTGAGTGTTTGATTCCTATTCAAGAGAATTACTTTATATATAGTCAATATAGGCACAGAGGTAAATTTTTTTAACATTTTCTAATGGTGGTGTGCCTCGTGATTTTTTTCATGAAAAAAGTGTGCCTTTGCACAAAAAAGGTTGAAAAACACTGAAATAGAGGATACAAGACAAACCAGAAATAGGGCAGAAAATTACTGAGGAAGTGGTGTTTTTCCAGTTTTTATCCAATAAAGCGTAGTTACTCACCTGTAACAGGTGTTCTCCAGGAGCAGCAGGAATCAGTCCTCACTTATGGGTGACGTCGGCGCCGACGGAGCCCTCGCGGAGCAATTTTCCCCAGCTTTCAAAGAAAGCCTTTGGGAATTGCAGCGCGCATGCGCGGTCGTCTTCCCGCCCGAGGGTGCCATCTTAGCCAGTCAGATGACATAGCTAAAAAAGACAGCATAAAAATTTGCAAAAAGAACATAAGCAGACGATTGCAACTCCAAGGGGAGGAGGGAGGGTAGTGAGGACTGATTCCTGCTGCTCCTGGAGAACACCTGTTACAGGTGAGTAACTACGCTTTCTCCAGGACCAAGCAGGAAGTCAGTCCTCACTTATGGGACTCCCAAGCTCAAGGCTACCGGAGACCCTGAGCACAAAAATGAGCTCCCTCTAGCTCAGCAGCACAGAAGGATAGAATCTTCGCTGAATTATCACCCACCGGTAGCCCACATCCGGGATGGAGGGTAGGAGTTGCTCAGACCTCAAAGAGATTACGGAGGACTGCCTGTCCGAAAGCACTGTCCCTACGGGACTCCCTCTCGAGACAGTAATGGACCGCAAAAGTCTGGCTCGAAGACCAAGTAGCGGCCCGGCAGATGTCTGCCAGCGGAACAGAGCGGAGGTAAGCCACTGACGTGGCCTTTGCCCGAACGCAATGAGCCGTGACTCGACTTTCTAAGGAGAGTCCGGCTGCCCCATAAGCCCAAGAGATACAGTCCGCAACCCAGATGGACAGAGTACGCTTGGAGACCGGGAGCCCCAATTTATTGGGGTCAAAAGACACAAAAAGCTGAGCAGCTTTACGGTGCTCCCGCGTACGGTCAAGGTAGAAGTTCAATGCCCTTCTACAGTCCAGGGTATGGAGGACCGTTTCAGCTCGGCTGGAGTGTGGTCTGGGAAAGAAGGTTGGAAGTACCACCTCCTGATTGATGTGAAAAGGGGAGACCACTTTAGGCAGAAATTTTGGGTGAGTCCGTAGGACTACCCTATTCTTGTAGAACCTAGTGTAAGGGGGATCAGACACGAGGGCCTGCAATTCACTTACGCGCCTAGCGGAAGTGAGGGCTATCAAGAACAGTGTTTTCCAAGACAGAAAACGTAGAGAACAGGTAGCCATAGGTTCAAAAGGCGGACAGGTGATCCGCTGCAAAACCACATTCAGGTCCCAGTCAGGCGCTGGCGGGCGCAGAGGTGGTTTAAGTAGAAGGAGACCTCGGAGAAACCTCGCTACGAGAGGGTCATTGGAGAGAGGTCTGCCGTCCACCGGCACATGATGTGCTGAAAGAGCACTGAGGTGAACTTTGACGGAGTTGGACTTAAGTCCCAGATTAGAGAGGTGCAGCAAGTACTGCAAGATCACCGACACCGGGCAGGAGAAGGGATCCTGAGACTGTTGGGTACACCAGACTGCAAAGCGACGCCATTTAAGGGCGTAGCATTTGCGGGTAGAAGGCCGTCGCGAAGCTAAGACGACCTCCTCCACCTCCGCCGGCAGGAGAAGGGGAGCAAGGACTACCCTCTCAGCAGCCAGGCCATAAGGTTGAGAGACCTGAGGTTGGGGTGCAGAAGGGACCCCTGATCCTGAGTGAGGAGATCCGGTTGTATCCCCAGAGGGATTGGGCCCTCCACCGCCAGTTGCAGCAGGAGTGGAAACCACGGCTGCCTGGGCCAGCGAGGGGCCACCAGGATCATGAAGGCTTTGTCTCGGAGAACCTTGAAAAGAGTCCGAGAGACCAGCGGGATGGGAGGGAAAGCGTACAGAAGGCTCCCCGACCACGAGATCAGAAAGGCGTCCGCCGCAACCCGAAGGGGGTGTGGCTGACGAGAGCAGAAGCGAGGAAGTTGCCGGTTGTGAGGACTGGCAAAGAGATCCACCGTGGGGAGACCCCACTTGAGGAAGAGCTTCTGAACTACCAAGGGATCCAGACGCCACTCGTGCGGCTGGAGGACCCTGCTGAGTTTGTCTGCAAGGCAATTTTCTTGGCCCGGGAGATAAACTGCCTTGAGGAGAATGCCGTGACTGACGGCCCAAGAGCAGAGCTTCTGTGCCTCCCGGCAGAGGAGGAAGGAGCCCGTGCCCCCCTGCTTGTTCACGTAGAACATGGCAACCTGATTGTCCGTCTGGACAAGGACGGACTGTTGGGAAGTCAGGTGGGAGAAGGCCTTGAGAGCGAGGCGGATCGCCCTGAGCTCCAGGAAGTTGATCTGCTGAGCAGACTCCCACGTGGTCCAGAGGCCCTGAGTACGTGCCTCTTGGCAATGTGCTCCCCAGCCCAGGAGGGATGCATCGGTGGTCAGCACCCGGGTCGGCTGAGGTGACTGGAAAGGCATTCCGAATATCAGGTTCGGCTGCCGGAGCCACCACCGGAGAGACGAGAGCAGCGGCTCGGAGACGCGCACTAGGTCTGCCAGGCCGCCTGTGGCTTGTCGCCACTGCTGGCGGAGACACCATTGAGCAGACCGCATGTTCAGGCGGGCATTGGGGGTCACATGGACAGTGGAAGCCATATGGCCGAGCAGTCTCAGGAAGCGCCTGGCGGAGACCAGGGGCTGGCTGCGAAAGCGGTCGGCTAGGTCCATGAGCCGTTGAGCCCTGTCGAGCGGTAGGTACGCTCGTGCCCGAGGAGTGTGCAGCCTTGCGCCGATGAACTCGAGATCCTGTGAGGGGAGCAAAGTGGACTTTGCGAAGTTTATGACAAAGCCCAAGTGCTGCAGCAGAGTCACCGTGCGGCACGTGGCGTTGGTGACCTCCTGAGCGGACGCTGCTCTGATGAGCCAGTCGTCGAGGTACGGAAAGACATAGAGGCCGTGAAGCCGGAGATGGGCCGCCACGACCGCGAGACATTTTGTGAAGACTCGCGGTGCGGAGGATAGGCCAAAGGGCAGTACTCTGTACTGGTAATGATTTCCTGCCACCACAAACCTTAGGTATTGGCGGTGGCTTGGGTGGATGAGGATGTGCGTGTAGGCATCCTTTAGATCCAAGGAGCATAGCCAATCTCCCTGCTGGAGGTAGGGCAGAAGGATTCCAAGGGTAAGCATTTTGAACTTCTCCCGCACAAGGACCTTGTTGAGGTTGCGCAAGTCCAGGATGGGTCTGAGGCCCCCTGTTCTCTTTGGTATCAGAAAATACCTTGAGTAAAAGCCTTGACCTCTCAGGTGGTGGGGCACCGGTTCCACCGCCTGTTCCTGCAGAAGACCTGCTAACTCCTGAAGGAGCAACTCCCTGTGCAGAGGGGGGCGCGAAGGTTCTCCCGGAAAATAGGAGGGAGGGACCTGATGGAAGTGGAGAAGGTAGCCTTCTCGCACGACCTGAAGTACCCAGGCATCTGCGGTGATGCTGGACCACCTGTGGCCGAAGTGAACCAGCCGGCCGCCGGTGCTGGGAGGAACCAGTGGGGGGGGAGAGGCTATGCTGAGCGAGTCAAAAACCCCCACCCTGCTGAGCAGGGGCTGGTGGTGCAGGCTTGGGGGCTTGCTGCCTACGGGACCCGTTACCCCGTCCCTTGGCCTGCTGGCCCTGTTGGGGAGCTGCAGGGGCCTGATAATGGGGGTACTGTTTGTAGGCAGCCGCCTTCCTCGGGTAAAAGGACTTTTTTCCCGAGCCCTTCTTTTTCTGGGAAGGGGCGGAGGTCTTCCTAGAAAGCCTGGTCCTGGTGAGAGTCTCAGTCTCAATTTGTGCAGCCTTTTCCGCCATGGGCTTGCCAAAGAGGTTTTCGCCTCGGCAGGGGACATCGACCAACTTGTCCTGTACCCAGGGCTCAAGA
Organism: Ichthyophis bannanicus; assembly: GCA_033557465.1. Taxonomy (NCBI): domain Eukaryota; kingdom Metazoa; phylum Chordata; class Amphibia; order Gymnophiona; family Ichthyophiidae; genus Ichthyophis; species Ichthyophis bannanicus. The sequence continues at coordinate 1,385,325,811 of CM066032.1, read as the reverse complement.
TCCGACGACTGAAGCCAAGCCTGTCGGCGGGCACCGATGCCGGCTGCGGCCACTCTAGCCGAGGCCTCAAAGCCATCATAGGCTGCTCGGGACATGAACTTTGAGCATTCCCGAATGCCCGTGGACAAGGCTAGGAACCTCCGCAAGGGCTCCTCGGAGAGACCAGCGGAGAATCCGGCTAGCTCTTTAGCCAGATCCCGGAGATACATGCCCATGTAGAGCTGGTAAGTCTGGACACGACATGCGAGCATAGAGCCCTGGAAGCACTTCTTGCCAAGGCCATCCAGGTTACGGGCCTCCCTTCCAGGAGGCACCGAGGAGTGCATCTTCTGGCTCTTAAGACGATGCATGGCCGATTCCACTACCATGGAATGGTGTGGCAGCTGTGCCTTCTGAAAGCCAGGGCTCTTGCGGACCCGATAGATAGAATCGACCCGCTTGCTCAGGACCGGCGAGGAGGCCGGACTCTCCCACATGCGGAAGAGTAGACGTTCCAGCATAGGAGGAACCGGCACAGTAAAGTGCTCCCTCGCGGGAGAGTCATACTGGAGGGCGTCGAGCTCTTCGGCTCGAGGCTCCTCCTCGGGATCCGCAGGGAAGGCCAAAGCCTTGGCCATATCCCTAACGAAGTCCGAGAACCGGGCATCCTCCGGGGGGGACTGCTTCCGAGGCTCGGACCCCGGTGAGTCCGATGGGACACACCGAGTCCGGAAAGAATCAGGTGACTCCTCCTCCTCAGACTCCCAGACCGACTCCGACGAGGACTCGGTGGGGTCGGCCCGGGCAGGATGCGGCGCCAGCCGCCCCAACGTCGAGGGAGTCGGCGTCGGCGACCTCAGTCCCGAACGGGAGGCCGAGGGTGACCTCGACCGAGGATCGACTCGAGTTCTCATTGACTCGAGGATCGGCTCGGTCTCCGGGGTCGACTTGGACGTCGACGTCCCGGCGGTCGGGGCAGCGGCGCCAGCGAGGCCAGCGAGCAGTGCCCGCTGCTGGTCCATGAAGGCAGACAGTCTGCTCTCCAAGGCCGTCAACCTGAGTCCGAGCTCAGGTGACCCAGCAGCCCCCGACTCGGGCCCCGACGGCGTCGGGCCCGACGTCGGCTGTCGCGGAGGCGAGTCCAGAAGGACTACAGGACTTACCCGGGCAGGCATCTCCGACTCCAGGCGAGGTCGCTTCGGGAGATGTTCCTTCTCCAAGGACCCGGGGCGGCTGTCGGGGCTATGCGACCTGGCCCTCGCGGAGCCAGGAGCGTCCACCGACGCCGCCCTCGCGGGTTTTTCCTTCCGACGATGGTCCCCGGAGGGAGAACCCCGGTCGGAGGAGCTCCGGCGACGGTCCGAGCTGGAGCCCTTTGACACGGAGGCCTCCGACGAGGTCCGGGTACGGCTGGGGTCAGCGAAGATTCTCTCGCGCTGATGCCGCCGACTTCTCAACGCCTTCGAGGACAGTTTGCTGCAGGGCCCACAGATCAGTTCCTCATGATCGGGGCCCAAGCAGCGGAGGCAAAAGTCGTGTGTGTCGGTTAGTGACATATTTCGGTCACACCGACCACACCGCTTAAAGCCACTGGCAGCCATCGGGGGAAAAAGGGCCCCTGCGAGGTCAAAGGACCGGGCTGCCAGGGAAAACGAAAATGAAAGCTGACTAAGTCAGAAAAACCGAAAAAAACGCTAGAGGACTCGAGACCGGCGTCGCGAGTCCGGGCGGGAAAACGATCGGCGTCGAACCGAAAGAAAAAAGTATAAAATAAAGAGGAAAATCAACTTTTTCGCGGGGACAAGACGGGGACGTCTGCAGGGCTCCGCGGAAAAAAGAAGACTGGCTAAGATGGCACCCTCGGGCGGGAAGACGACCGCGCATGCGCGCTGCAATTCCCAAAGGCTTTCTTTGAAAGCTGGGGAAAATTGCTCCGCGAGGGCTCCGTCGGCGCCGACGTCACCCATAAGTGAGGACTGACTTCCTGCTTGGTCCTGGAGAAACACCTATTTTAGTGCTTTTACAGCAGGGGTGTGTAATCAGTGTTCAACAATTAAAACCTAGAATCAGAAGCCCTAATTACAAAATACTTTAATCTACACATGTACATGCGGGTTAAGTGATTATGCTGACATTCAAGGTGCAGTCTCTGCTACATACACTTCTATTTTATAAAGGCAAGCAGGCACCTGCTTGTTTGTATCATTTTATATTTAATTCTGCTTCCAGGGGCCTGAAAATGTGTTTTAACTAGGTGCCCCCTAAAAAATTACCCTCATTGACTCTATGGAGTTGATATTCAATGGCAGCGGCCAGCCAGTATTCAACACTGAGCCTATCTGGCATCTGGTGCTGAATATTTGTTTTTGCCGGTGATTGCAGCAGCTATCCAGTGAGCAGCAATATTCAACCACTAACTGGATAGTTAACCACAAAGTTAGGATAGCCATTTAGCTATGTGATTTAGCTATCACGTCAGCAGCTGAACATCACTACTGACCAGATAGCTTCCTCATCTAACCTCACTCTGTCCACAGACTGCCCTGGATTTAATTGGGCATCTTTTCGGTAGTCTGTGAGGATATTCACTGACACTATCTGGACAGTGCCATCAAATATTGGGATCACTGAGGTTTAGCTGGTTAGTAGATGCTGCTAATTGCTAAACTCTTTTCAGTATTGACCCTATGTGTCTTTATAGAATACTGGAGGAATCCTGTAACAATACTGCCTAGATTATATACCTGTTCAAGAGTAGGCATAAATATTAATGTGCACATGTTTCAAGAATCTGCCCATGCTCTTCCCCTGAGCAGACCAACTCTACAAGTATACTTCTAAGGGATCTGTCTACTAAGATACGTTAGCCATTAACACGTCTGTTGTGCAGCAACAGCACACCATGTTAATAGCTAATTTGGAGCAACTACAGATAGTGCAGGAAATCGCTGCATTATCTGCAGACTGCATGTTAGCTACTGGAGTGGGGCACATCTGCAATGAATGGTTTGCCATGCATATCAGCAGCACGTGGTAAAAGGTACTCACTCACCTGTAGCAGGTGTTCTCTGTGAACAGCAGGAAAAGTCCTCACGTGTCGGTGAAGTCATCCGGTAGAGCCCATGCGCAGGAACATTCCCAGCTTCTTCCAGAAGCTTTCAGATGCCCACTGCGCATGCCTGTGTCTTCCCACCTGCTGCTATGGCACCATCTTAGCTTCAGTCTATTCAAAGAGCTGAGGAGAATTCAACTCCTAGGGGAGGTGGGAGGGTTGCAAGGACTTTTCCTGCTGTCAACGAAGAACATCTGCTATAGGTGAGTAACTACCTTTTCTCCGTGGACAAGACGGAAAAAAGTCTTCACAAATGGGACGCCCTAGCTACAGACTATCTTTAACAAAAAAGGGGATAATAAACTGCCTAAATGGGTAACAGAACAATTGTTTTGGTGGCAACAGGCCTTTTATGTACATTATATTATTTTATTATTTTTAAAAGGTAGCCTTAACTGAAAGAAATGGACTTGGGGCCGGAGGGGGGGGGGGGGAGGGGGATGGAGTTAGATTCTATTCTTCTATTTCCCAAACAGATTTCTAAGTGATGATTAGCTGAAACTGCTGTTGTGTTGGGAATCCCCATCCAGGCAGTAGTGAGATGTGAAGGCATGGACTGAAGTCCACATTGCAGCATTGCATAACTCTTCCATGGAGACCAAACATAAATGGACAACCAAAGCAGACACTGCTCTGACATTAGGAACCATGACATGACCCTCGAAGCTTAGGTTTGCCTAGGCATAAATTAAAGAGATGAAGTCTGCGAGCCAAATTGATAAGGTGCATTTGGAGATGGCAACTCCAGCTTGCTGGAGTTAAAAGAAACAAACAACTGGCTGGACCTTCAATGGCCTTTCTTCCACGCCAAGTAGAAAGCTAAGGCTCGCTTGCAGTCCAAAATGTGCAGCACAGTTTTCCATTTATGAGAATGGGTTTTTGAGAAAAAGGCTGGAAGAATGACTTACTGGCTAAGGTGGAAGTTCAACACCACTTTTGGAAAGAACCACTCTATTATGATAAAACTTAGTGTAAGGTGGCTGAACTCCTAGAGCCTGGAGCTCACACACTCTGCATGCTGAAGTGACCACCACCAGAAATAATACCTTCCAGGTCAAGAATTTCAGAGGACAGTTATTGAGCAGCTTGAAAACAGCTTTAAACAGCTGCATGAGAACCAAATTGAGGTCCCAAGGCTTATGGGATGTTTCAGAAGAACCAAGCCCTGCATAAATTGATCAACTAAGGACTGTACAGAGATGGGTTATCCTCTAAACCACAGTGATAACCTCCAATTGCATTGAGGTGTAGTCTTATGGAGTTGTACTTGAATCCAGACTCAGAGGAGTAGAAGGTACTCAGTGTGTGTGTGGGACAGGCAAAAGAATCTACGGAGCATTCCTCACACCAAATAGCATCCTCAGACAAACCTCTTCCACTTGAAAAAATAAGATTCTCTCATTGAGGCCCTCCTGGAGGCCAAAAGAACATTGGTAACAGCAGGTGGCGGAATGACAACAGACAATGTTAGCCTCTTAAAATCCAAGCATTGAGGGCAAGAGACCTGATGCTGAGATGCAACATTGCCTTATTCACCTGTGATATCAGATCTGGTGCTTGCCCAAGATGTATTAAATCCCAAATGGAAAGTTTCAGAAGTAGAGGGGAACCACGGCTGTCTGGGCCAATAAGGAATGATGCGAATCATTGTACCCATGTCTGTTTTGAGTTTCAGGAAGGTCTTGAAAATGAGAGGAATTGGAGGCTACATGTACAGAAGACCCTCCTCCTAATCGAGGAGGAAAGTATTCAAGGCCATTTTGCAGTGTGACTCTATCCTGGAGCAGAACTGAAAAACCTGGGCATTCCGAGGTATTGCGAAAAGGTCTGTCGAGGGGGTAACCCACTCCCAAAAGATGTACTGTGCAACATACCTGTCCAATGTCCATTCATGAGGTTGAAGGACTAAGCTCAGTCTGTCTGCCAGAGTGTCCTGCTCGCTGGACAGACTCATCTCCATCCCGTGAGAAACAGCAAAATTTCACAACATGACTTTCTTCCAGCACAAGAGGTACAACCTCATTCCTCTCTGTTTGTTGATGTAAAACAGTTACCTGATTGTCGGTCTGCATGAGCACATTTTGTTAAACTGATCTTTGAAAGCCCTTTAGTGTATTTGTCATCGCTCTTATTTCCAAGCAGTTTTTCCAGAAAGTTTATCTTTCTTGGGGGGACCATACACCCTGAGTGTGGAAACCATAGAGATGAGCTTCCTATCCCAGGTCTGGACATATCTGTCATCAGTAATTTTTGTGGAACAGGAATTTGGAAGGGCAAACGTGTTGCAAGATTGTCATGTATTGTGAACCAAGACAGAGATTGTATGAGTAGAGTGGTGACAGACAGAACATCTTTAAGACTTCCTGTGGCTTGTAACCACTGGGTAATCAAGGTCCGCTGAACTTGTTTCTTATTGAGACATGCCAAGGGCATTACATGAACTGTTGAGGCCATATGGCCTAGTAATGCCAACATGGTACAAGCTAAGTTCTGCTGACTCATTTGAGCCTCCTGCACTATTGCTGTCAGCCTGGATAGTCAGTCATGCGGGAGAAAAGCTCTCGCTTGAGTTATGTTAAGCAGAGCCCCAATTATTGGGTGGGATAGAGGTGGGCCTTGGGATAACTAACTACAAATCCTACCAGTTCTAGAACCCAAATAGTGCTACATACTGATTCCTAAGCTCCTTGAGTGGCACTTTTCAGCGGCCAGTTGCCCAATAGGGAAAAACATGCACTCCCAGCGTGCATAGAAATACCTGAGGAGAAGACGCGAGGCCAAAAGCCAGAATGTGATTCTGAAAGTGTCACTACTCTACTAGTAATTTGAAGTACAGATACATGCCAACCACAGAAAGTATGTGAGGATATGCATCCTTTAGATCCAGAAAGTATAGCCAATCTTCTTTTTGGAGATAAGGTAGTAGGGTAACTAGAGAAATCATTCTGAACTTTTCTTTGACCAGATATTTGTTCAGATCTTAGATCTAGAATGGGATGGTATCCCCCCTTTTCTTGGTGACCAGGAAATACCTTGAATAAAATCCCCACCCTTCATGTTCTGGTGGAACAAGCTCAATTGCTAGATCTTTTTGAAGGGAGGAGACTTCTTCAAGAAGTAGTTCCTGATGCTGACTGTTTAGGGATGGAACTCTGAGGACAATTTGGAGGAAGGTTGAGAAGATGCAATTGGTAGCCTCTTTGGATAATTTGTAAGACCCAAATGTCTGAGGTTAGACGGGACTACCTTTTGGCAAAAAGAGTGAGCCTCCCTCCTACAGGAGAGTCCTCTGCTGAGACTATGGGAAGAATGGTTCTCTGCAGAAAACAGTCAAAACCCTGCCCCTGGTTTTGGCTGAGGAGCAGGTTGGGTCTTCTGTGACTTCTCTCACTTAGTCTAAGCAGACTCCTTGAGCACAGCCAAAGAATAGTGAGATCCAGGGATGTATCTGCACCTTTGAAAGTAGGTCGGTCTTTCTCTGGTTCCCACTTTGATACTTCTTGTGGTAGGAGGTTGGCTCAGACATGCACCTTGAGAGGTTCTTTAAAGTAATATGCTGCTTTTTGATGAAGCCTGTTTTCTCTTCAACTTTATCTCCAAAGAGATTCTCTCCACAGCACGGTCCACCAGCAAGCTTGTCCTGCACAGAATGTTGGAGGTCTGAGAACTGGAGCCAGGAGAGTCTCTGTAAACCAAAATCTGCTGCAGAAACTCTCTATACCATATAGAAAATATCATAGGTCACTTGGACCATGAAATTTGAATAGTCTTTGCCGTATTTCACTAGGGAATGATACTTTTCCAGCTTCTCCTGAGGAAAAAATTGGGACATATCAAGGTCACACATAATATCCATTAAGAACATGCCCATATAGAGATGGTAAGAGGCCAAGTAGGCAGTGAGCATGGAACTCTGAAACACTTTCCTCCCAAAAGAGTCCAATGTCCAAGATTCTCTCCCTGGGGACGTTGAGGAGTGTGTCTTGGAACCTTTGGAGCCTTTAAGGGCAGATTTGATTACCAGAGTGGTGCAGAAGCTGGGGTTTCTCGAATCTTGGAGGCTTTCAAACTCTGTACATGGATTCAAGCTTTCTAATGACAGGAGGTACAAAGAGGAGGGGACTTCCCAGATTCTCATATGTAACTCTGAAGGATGTGGTACATGGGCACTGTGATTGCTTCCTTGGGGGCAGAGAAGTATTATAGGATCTCCAGTTATTCTACTCTGGACTCATCCTCAATCTCCAAAGAAAATGGTATGGCCTTAGCTATATCCCTAACAAACTCTTGAAATGGCATGTCCTCGGAGGAGACTTGTATCTTTCATGAGGAGGAGAAGGATCAGAGGGAAATTCTGGGGATCTATCCTCTGACGGAATCGCAGTCTCCTCATCAGACAGAGAGAAAGTCAAAGTACTTCTGAGTCTCAGCTTGGTTGACTTTCCTTCCCTGTGAGGATCAGGAACTTCTTTGGGAGTGTGGATGCACAGACGACTTCCTGTGAACCATGGTGCATTGGACCCCAATGCACCGGAGAGTGATATTGGTTGGGCAGGCACTGGTGTTGGGGCCCATCAATGTCCTGATGTTGATGCCTCTCCCGCAGGCACCTTGTAATTTTTGAGGATAGGCTTGATGGCTGCGGGCGCTGATGCAGACTTCTTCGAGGCGCTGAGATGCTGCATGGCAAACAACAGCATCATTATTCTCTCCTTGACAGTTCTCAGAGGGTGATTCTCCAGGGTTTCCATCTCCAAAGTGCTGAGTGTACAGCAGCATCAGCAGATGTTCCTGAAACTTGAAGGAGGAATAACAGCAGGCTGGTCTCAGCTAGTTGAAGGCTGTTGCTGCCTCTTAGGAACCATGGAGGCTGAGCTTTCCTTTCTCCAAAGCAGCTTAGAGGGGCACTCATGTGACCCCTCAGTGCTTTTGACATCATGCTTTGAAGAGCTCAGATGACAATGAACCAAAGCCTCCACCTGATGTCGTTCTCTATGCTCTTTGGTGTTGATAAAGATGAAGAACAATCCTTCTTCAACTTTGGATAAACACTGACAAATGCCTGATGTTCAGGTGACCTAAGGGTTCTCAGTTCCAAGTGGGCTCGAGAAATCCTCAATGTCGATGCACCACCAGTGTCTGGTGCACCCTTGGAAGCCATAGAGACTGATGCAGATGTCCATGGATAGGATCTGGAAGCACCAAAAAAAGATGTTGCACTATTTCTCGCAACCTTTCAGCCCTCTTTTTGTCATCTGTAAGCAAAATTAACAAGAAGAGGGCTTATGATATTGTCCCCAAGCACTGAAGGCACCAATTATGAGTGTTAGTAATGGATATGGTCCATAAGCAACTGGAACACTTTTTAAACCCACTGGCAAATTTTTGGGACAGGTCATCCAGAAAAATAGCCACAGCAAAATCAAATGACTCAATGTTCAAAGGAAAAATCTGCAAAGTCACGGCTGGAACACCAATGCCTAAGGGGGCTGAGATGTTGTGGAAAACTAAAGGAAACTTTAAATGTCCAAAAATGCTGGCTAAGGGAACCTAATAGGGAAAACGCTATCACCGTGATGGCAGGAAAAAACAGGATTAGAAAACCCAATGAAAATCACTGTCAATCATAAATATTCACTGAGCGCCAGAAAAGGCTTCTGAGGAGCTCTTCAGAAAAAAATGGACTGAGGCTAAGATGGCACTGTGGCAGCAGGGGGAGAAGATGGGTGCATAAGCGGTGGGCATCCAAAAGCTTCTAGAAGTAGCTAGGAATGCTCCCGCGCAGGAGATCTGTTGGATGATATCATCCATACGCAAGGACTTTTATCCTGCTTGTGCACAGAGAAATCGCTAGTTTTGCAGACATTGTGGGTGCAACAAACACTACCTCAATGGATGGTGTTAGATGCACCCACTGTGCTGCTGCAGCACAATTTCTGCATTTTTCATGTGTTATCTGCTGGGGAAATGCTGTGCAAGTCCCAATAAATAACGCAGGGCTTTTGCAATTAACGTGACATTCTTTGCACTAATGTGCCATGTTAGAAGCAAAAGCCTATTTAAGCTTAGTAGACAGACCCCTAAGTGTGCCACACATAATTTTAGGCATGACCTAATTTTAAAACAGGCCTTTTATACTTGTAAATCAATGTAATATGTATGTAAAAGGTTTATAAAATAACCTCCTTTCTGCATTTCAATTGCACTGCAGATTGTGTTAACTGTATCTGCATTAAGAAAGTGTAGTTACTCACCTGTAACAGGTGTTCTCCAGGGACAGCAGGAATCAGTTCTCACATATGGGTGATGTCAGCGCCTGACGGAGCCCGCGCAAAAGCATCTCCCCAGTTTTCAAAGAAAGCTTTTGAGAGATGCTATCACGCATGCATGGTCCCCTTCTTGCCTAATGGTGCCACCTTGCTCAGTCAGATGACATAGCTAGGAAGGCATTAAAATAAAATAAGGTAAAGGAGGCAACTGCAAGTGGAGGAGGGAGGGTTGTGAGGACTGATTCCCTGCTGTCCCTGGAGGACACCTGTTACAGGTGAGTAACTAAGCTTTCTCCAGGAACAAGCAGGAAGTCAGTCCTCGCATATGGGACTCCCTAGCTCCAGGATGCTGGGAACCAAACCACGACAGTACTAGTGGCAACTATGGCAGGGTAGCCAAAAGTTTCAGAAGATGAGCCCCCGATTGAGAGATTCTTTGAGACCCTAGTGTCCAGAAGAGCCATCATCTGGTAGCCTGAACACAGAAGGATCGGAGGGCCAGAGATGCCTACACCCCGAATAGATTGCGGAGTGCCGTCTGGCCAAAGGCACTGTCCCGATGGGACTCGCTCTCCAGGCAGTAGTGAGCTGCAAACGTGTGAAATGAAAACCATGTGGTGGCCTTGCAGATCTCAGTCACCAGCACTGAGCGCAGGTTTGCCACCTAAGTGGCCATTGCTCTCACGCAATGCGCTGTGATCCGGTGGTCCAGGGAGAGTCCACCCCACTCATTGGCAAGGGTAATACAGTCCACCACCCAAGTGGACAGAGTTCATATAGTCACTGGGAGCCTCAGCCTACTGGGGTCATATGAAACAAAAAGTTGAGAAGCTTTGTGGTGGCCCTCAATCCATTGAAGGTAGAAGGACAAGCTCTTTTACAATCCAAAATATAGAGTATGGTGTCCTCCAGACCTCCATGGGGCCAGTACCATCTGTTGCCACAACCAATGGTAGAACATCCAAAGGGCCAGGGAGATTGCCCTGAGTTTCAAGAGATTGATCTGTAGCTGAAATTCCGCCTGGGACCAGCAGCCCTGTGTGCGAAGATCTTCGCAATGGGCTCCCCAACCAAGGACTAAGGTGTCAGCGGTCAGGACTCTCGGGGGGGGGGGGGGGGTGTCTGGAAGGGCATCCTGGCCTGGAGGTGGCAGGAATGCTGCAAACAATCGAAGGGGGGGGGGGTGTTATCCTGTTTCCTGAACTTCCACACTCACATCTCCTGCCTTGTGTGCCGCTCATACTTTTTTCTTCGTCAGATTCGAGCCATCAGTCCTGTGCTCTCTCCAGCATCCCCCCAACTCTTCTTCTCTCTCTAGTAATTTCATGTTTCGATTACTGTAACGTTGTTTTTGCCGGTATCCCCCACCACCAATTTCACTGTCCACAGCTAATTCAGAACACCGCCGCTCACCTCCTCACTCATACTCCTCGCTTCCATCACATCACTCCCTCCTTGATCCACCTGCACTGGCTCCCCTTTCCCTACCACATTACCTTCAAACTCCTAATCCTAACACACAGGGCTCTGCATCGACACACCCCTCAGTATCTCACAGACTCAATACACTTTCCTACAGTACCTCGTAGCCTCTGGTCCCTGCACACCAACCGTCTTGACCTCCCCTCTCCTACCCGTGCCCACCTGGAGCAAACCCGGCATTCCGCCTTCTTTTTTTCTAGCCCCATCACTGTGGAATTCCCTTCCTCCCCTAATCCATCAAGAAGAATCATTTCCCAAATTCAAGTCTCTCCTGAAAACCCACCTCTTCTGTACTGCCATGACCTCCATTTCCCTGATCCCCCTGTTTCCTCCTCACCTTCAAGTTAGGCTCTTTTCTCTTTAGTCTTGTATGGGTGTGCACATTTGTGTCTGGCATTGTAGTTCCTTTTCTGTTTCTGGCTTTTTAATATATATTATTATTGTAAACCACCCAGATGGCTTCCAATGGGCGGTCTATCAAATGTTTTAATAAAAAATAAAGAAGGACTCTGCTAGCTGGCAGGTTACTCTGACCTTGTCCCATAGTCTGCCAGTGGCTTGCGTCCACTGAGAGTGTAGGCACCACTGAGCCGCCCACATGTGTAAGTGGGCTAGTAGGATCACGTGGACCATGGAGGCCATATAGCCCAGAAGGCAGAGGAGGCGGTGGCGGGCTGGGACCAATTGCCGATGCTGCACTTGAGCTGCTAGCTTCTTGAGGTGGAGTGTCTAGCTGAGCTCCTATGAACTTCAGGCTTTGGGATGGGGACAGGTGAGATTTGGGGTGGTTGATGATGAACCCCAGGTGCTGCAGTAAGAGGATAGTGTTCCCTGTGTCCTGGTGTGCCTCTATGACAGTGCTGCCTCTTATGAGTCAGTCATTCAGGTAGGGGACGACAAAGGTCCCTTGCAGATGGAGGTGAGCTGCGACTACTGTTAGGCATTGGTGAACAACCTTGGTGAGGTCAGTCCGAAGGGCAGCACCCTGTATTGGTAGTGCCCTCCTCCCACCACGAACCTTAGGTACTGCCTGTGGGAGGGGTGGGATTAGGATGTGTGTGTAAGCATCCTTTTGGTCCAAGGAGCAAAGCCAGTTTTCCTGGTGGAGGTAAGGTAGCAGTGTTGCAAAGGAGAGCATTTTGAACTTCTCCCTCACCAGAAATGTGTTCAAGTTTCACAGGTCTAGGATGGGCCTGAGGCCTCCAGTCCTTTTTGGGACATGAAAGTACCTAGAATAGAAGCCCTTGCCCCAGAGATGCTTGGACACCGGCTCTACTGCCTTGTCCTTGAGGAGAATTGCAAGCTCTGTGAGGAGTAAAGTCTGGTGAAGGAGAGGTTTCAGTGGTTCTCCTAGGAAGAAATCTGGAAGTGCCTTCTGTAGGTGGAAGAGGTTGCCCTCTCTGACCACCTGCAGTACTCAGAGGTCTGTGGTGACTGAGGCCCACCGGTGGACGAAGAGAGCCAGGCACCTCCCTGTGGGCTGAAGAAGGCCTGCTGAGAGTCAATAGCTTTCCCCGGACTGGGCCAAAGCCGGAGTCTGGGGCTTAGGGTTTTTTTTGGAGAGCCTTTGTTGAGTCACAAACTTTTTCAATCTAGACAGCTTTGTCAGACATAGGCTTTCCAAAAAGATTCTCCCTGGTACAGAGGACATCGAGTAGTTTGTCATGGACCCACTGTTCAAGGTCGAATGATTGCAACAAGGCTTGGCGTCGAGCCCAAATTCCAGCAGCCGCAACTCAAGCCGACGACTTGAAGCAAGCATAAGCTGCTTGAGAGGAACTTTGAGCAGTCATGTGCCACAGAGGTCAGGGTCTTGAACTGCTGTAGTGGTTCCCTGTCTAGGCCTGCTGAGAACTCAGCAAGCTCCTTGGCTATTGCCTTGAGGTACATGTCGATGTCAAGCTCATAGGCCTGGACTCTGCACTTTAGAATCAAGCCCTGGAAACATTTGTGCCTGAGGGCATTGAGGGTTCGAGCCTCCCTATCAGGGAGGACAGAGGAGTGGGTTTTCTGGCTTTTTAGTTTGTGCATGGTCAGCTCAATGACCATGGATTTATGTGGTAACTGGATTTTGTGAAACCCTGGGCTCTTGTGGATGCGATACATCGCATTGGGCCAGCAGCTGACAATGGGCACAGATGCCAGTGTTTCCCACATCCGGATGAACTCAAGGATCGGTTGCACCAGCACCGTGAGGGTCTCCCGGGGAGGAGCCTCATACTGGAGGATCTCCATTTCCTTGGTGCAGGGATCCTCCTCGGCCTCTGTCTGGACCGAGAGCACCTTAGTCATATCCCATTTGAAGTCATGGAAGGCCACATCCTTGGGCGGAGACCAGAGTCAAGGTGCTGGTGGAGACGGGTCTGAGGGGACATCTCGGTACCTCCGGGTGTCCTGGGATGCCTCGTCCTCTGTCTCCCACTCGGAATTGAGTGGTGACGAGGATTCAGAGGCCCTGCAACTCAGTTGGTTGAAGCCTGTGCCTGGGGGCAGGAATCCTGTTGAGGATCTGAGGCCCAAGTCGTGGACACTAGCCAGTGAGGACTGGATACCCGAGAAACAGGACTGGGACCTCGACCGGTGCAGAGGGCTTACTTGAGGCTGGTGGCCCTCGATGCTTCGCTCAATGACCGGTGATCCCCTCGCAGTCGAGGGGCCAGTCATCGGGGCAGATTAGCTGGGTGAACCGGCCATTATCGCCTGCTGCAGGGCCAGGATAGCAGTGATGTTCTGCTCCAAGGCTGCCATTCTGGCCTCCATGCCAGAAGGCTCCTCAGCCTTCAGCATGGGCACCGAGGGCTTCGGGCCTGATGCTGACACTCCAGAGAGTGTGTCCTTGATAACCACCATGGCCTCAAGTGCCATTTGGCCGGTCTCCGTCTGGCAAAGGGTCCCTTTTGGAAAGCCTGGCCAGATGTCTCTGACTCCTCTGGATCTCTTCAGTGTGATTTACTGGATTTCTCCAGACCGATCTCCGGGATCTTTGAGAACTTCTTTTTCTTCCACTCCTGCTCCAGTGTCCTCTCAAAGGATCCGTTGCTGCGGGATTCTGAGGATGCCTAGGTGTCACGGGATGTGCTTGCTTTGGAGCTGGGTGCCGGGGACAGGGGTGCAGAGTTGGACTTCGGGAACATCTTTTCCTGGAATTCCAACCTCTTTTTATTGTTTTTTTGCCGACATGGCCTTGTAAAAGTCACAACTGGAACTGTTGTGGTCTGGTCTCAGGCAATGCAGGCAGCAGTCACGGGTGTTGGTGATGGACATGGTTTGACTGCAGCGGTCACATTTTTTGAACCCACCAGGGGACATGGTGGGATGCACCCGAACAGAGTCGATGACCTCTGGGCTTTAAAGGGCACAAAGTGCAGGTCGAGGGAACCTCGAGGAAAAAAGTGGAAAAGGACAGGCTCGAGGACAGCATCGAAGACACTGGCTCGAGGTGGGAAGAACAACCAGTATGCTTACTGGAAAGCTAAACTGAATTACTAAGTTTTAAAGAATTTTTTCCAGGGGACACTGGACGTTTGTCCGTTGGGCTCCGTGAAAAAAACGATTAAGCAAGATGGCACCCTTGGGTGGGAAGGGGACCACGAATGCATGGTGGCATCTCCCAAAGGCTTTCTTTGAATGCTGGGGAGATGCTTCTGCATGGACTCAGTTGGCACCGACATCACCAATATGCGAGGGCTGGCTTCCTGTTTGTTCCTGGAGAACATAAAATATGCCATACTGAGTCCAAGGCCCCTTAAGCCCAGTATCCTGTTTCCTGTCAAATTCTCAAAAAAGTACACCAATTCCACATTGCTTATCCTGGAGTAATAATGGTTTATGGACTTTTCCTCCGAGCCTTTTTTAAACTCAGCTACACTAACAGCTTTTATTACATCCTCCAGTAACGAATTCCGGAGTTTGATTATGCATAGAGTGAAAAAATATTTTCTCCTCAGTCTTAAATGGGTTACATTGTAGTTCATTGTGTGTTCTCTTGTCTTTCTACTTTTTGAAGGAATAAACAACCATCTATGTTTATCTGTTCCACTCCATTATTTTATATACCTCTATTATATCTCCCCTCAGCTATTTTTTTCAAGTTGAAGAGCCCTTACTTTTTAAGTCTTACCTTATAAGGGTATTCTTCCATCCATTTATCATTTTGGTGGCTCTTCTCTGTACTTTTTCTAATTCTGCTATATCCTTTTAAGAATGGCACTAGAAATGCACAGAATATTCAAGGTGTTGTTGCACCATGGAACAGTACAGAAGCATTATAGTATTCTTTGCTTTATTTTCCATTCCTTCCTTATGATTTTTAGCATTCTATTTACTTTTTGGCAGCTGCTGCTGCACTCTGGGCGGAGGGTTTCAATGTATTATCCATGACCCTGGTTCTGGTTCATGGCTCCTAATGTGGAACCCCGCATCATATAACCATAGTTTGGGTTGTTCTTCCCTAACTGCATGACTTCACACTTGTCCACATTATATTCCATCTACCATTTTGATGTCCAGTCTTCCATCTGCCATTTTTATGTCCAATCTTCCAATTTATCAAGGTCCTCTTGCATTACTCGCCGTATTAACAGTAAGGCACAATCCTTGCCCATTCCCTTCCACATTATCTATTTGGCAGTTAATGCAGGGATCAACACGTACTGTCAAGCCACCAAGTTGTTAGTGCAGTAGCTTGAAAGAATACAATGATCTCCGTATACCTTCTTAGCATACTTAGCAGGCTTTAAGGTAAGTGGGCAATAAATACAGATATATAAATAAGTAGGTCCAAAGTGAATTATTTTGATCAACTATTTGGTTAAAAAACTTTTTTCATGATTTATACACTTTTGTTATGGACTGGAGAACTGAACAAGTATAATGTTTCCACCCAGGAAAAGACATCAGTGAACTAAAGCTCTTATCACAGTTGTGTTGCAGCTGTAGATCAATAATCATTCCCACTTCAATTTAATACTAAGCAGTAAAATAAACTTCCCAAAATTTAAGGACTTGTTTCTCTTTCAATCTTCTTCAGTTTATTTAATCGACTACTGCTTAACTTCATTTTTGGTGCCTTTAGTTCAGATCATACTATGCCCTTCTGTCCACTGGCTCCTTGTCTTAGCTCCCCTCAAATATAACATTTTGGTCTTGGTTCCTATGCATATTATACTGATATTTCTCCTTAACTATCTTTCCTTATTTCTCCTTACAACTCCTCCCATTCTCCCAGGCCCTCTTACTCTCCTCCCTACTACTACTACTAATCATTTGTAAAGTGCTACAAGGCGTACACAGCGTTGTACGACACCGCTGTAAGACAGTCCCTGCTCATCAGAGCCTACAATCTAATCAAGGCAAAAACACATTGCAAAACTGGGGACTAGAGTATGGTAAGATACACATAAGTAGTGAACAAGAGTGTGAGAAGCATCAGGATCCAAAAGCAGCTTCAAAGAGATGGGTTTTTAGTTTGCATTTGAATAGGGCTAGAGGAGCTTGATGCATAGATTCAGGTAGTTTGGTCCAGGAATATGGAGCAGCAACATGGAATGAACAAAGTCTGGAGTTGGCAGTGGCAGAGAAGGGCACAGATAAAAGGGATCTGCCAGAGCAGCGGAGTTCCTGAGGTGGGGTGTAGAGTGAGATAAGAGAGGAAAGGTAGTGAGGAGCCGCAGAATGAATACATTTTGTATGTCAGTAGGAGAAGTTTGAACTAGATGTGGAAACTGATAGAGAGCCAGTGAAGCGACTTGAGAAGTGGGGTTACATCAGCATAATGACACTGGTGGGAGTTAAGCCATGCAGCTTAAGTTCTGAACAGATTGAAGGGAAAGAGATGATTCAGACAGAGACCAGTGAGGAGCAGGTTACAATAGTCAAGGCGAGAGGTAATTAGTGAGAGGATGAGGGTCTTAGTAGTGTGAGTAGAAAGGAAGGGACAAATTTTGCTGATGTTATAGAGAAAGAAGCAGCGGGTTTTAGCTATCTGTTGGATGTCTGCAGAGAAAGAGTAGAGTCAAAGATAACTCCAAGGCTGCGAACTCAGGAAACAGGGAGAACAGTAGTGCCAGAGGGTAGGGCTAAGTGGCCAATTTTCCCAATGGAGAAAGGTGAATAGTGGTGTACCCCAGAGATCTGTGCTTGGTCCGCTGCTTTTTGACATATTCATAAATGACCTGGAAAAGGGAATAACGAGTGAAGTTATCAAATTTGCAGATGACACAAAACTATTTAAAGTTGTTAAAACCCATGAGGATTATGGAAAATTACTAGAGGATCTTGATAAATTGGAAGACTGGGCATCAAAATGGCAGATGAAATTTAATGTGGACAAGTGCAAAGTTATGCACCTAGGGAACAACCCAAACTATGGGTTCCACATTAGGAACCACTACCCAGGAAAAAGATCTAGGCATCATTGTGGATAACATGTTAAAACCCTCTGCCCAGTGTGCAGTGGCAGCCAAGAGAGCAAATAGAATGCTAGGTATCATAAGGAAAGAAATGGAAAATAAAACAAAGGATATTATAATGCCTCTGTATCATTCCATGGTGCGACCGCACCTTGAATATTGTGTGCAATTCTGGTCGCCATATCTTAAAAAGGATATAGCATTATTAGAAAAGGTTCAGAGAAGAGCCACCAAAATGGTAAAAGGGATGGAAGGATACCCCTATGAAGAAAGGCTAAAAAGGTTAGGGCTCTTTAAACTGGAAAAGAGACTACTGAGGGGAGATATGATAGAATTCTATAAATTAATGAACGGAGTGGAATGGGTAAATATAGATCGACCGTTTACATTATCAGAATATAGAAAGACTAGGGGACATGCAATGAAGCTACAGGGTATTTAAGACTAATAAGAGAAAATATTTTTTTCACTCAACGTGTAATCAAACTCTGGAATTTGTTACCGAAGAATGTAGTAAAGGCTATTAGTGTAGCTGGGTTTAAAAAAGGTTTGGACAAGTTCCTGGAGGAAAGGTCCATAAACCATTATTAAAAAGGGACCCAGGATATCAATGCTTGACCCAATACAAGCACTGTGGAACCTGTGTCTTTCGGGGAAACTGCTAGGTACCTATGACCTAGACCTAGATTGGCCACTGTTGGAAACAGGATACTGGGCTTGATGGACCTTGGTCTGACCCAGTATGGCATATCTTATGTTTTTATGCCATCTACAGAAATGGAGAAGGAAAGAAAGGGGGAGGTGGGTTTAAGGGGAAAGATAAGGAGCTCAGTTTTGGCCATGTTCAATTTCAGATAGCAATGAGACATCCAGGCAGCAATGTTGGATAAGAAGGAAGAGATCCAGGATTGGATTCCTGGAGAGAATTCAGGCACAGAGAGGTAGGTCTGACAGTCATCAGCATAAAGATGCTACTGAAAAACATGGGAAGAAATAAGTGCACCAAGGGAATGAGCATAGAGAGAGCGAAAAGGAGATGTCCCAAGACAGAGCCCTGAGGTACACCAACTGAAAGTGGGATGGCGGTAGAGGAGGAACCACCAGAACATACACTAAAAATGTGATGGGAGAGATAAGAAAAAAACCAGGATAGAACACAGCCCCTAAGTCCAAGCGAGGACAGAGTATCAAGTAGAAGATGGTGATCAACAGTGTCAAAGGCAGCAGAAAGTTCAAGAAGGATGAGGATCGAGTAAAGGTCCTTGGATTTGGCGAGGAATAAGTCGCTGGAGACTTTGGCAAGAGCCGTTTCTGTGGAATGTAGAGGATGAAAGCCAGACTGCAGTGGATCAAGAAGGGCTCGAAAGGAAAGAAAGTCAAGACAGTGACAGTGGACTGCTTGTTCAAGTAATTTTGAGACAAAGAGGAGGAAAGAGATAGGCCAGCAGCTGGAAGGACAGGTAGAGTCTACTGAGAGCTTTCGGAGGAGAAATGTGACCAGAGCATATCTGAAAGCCACAGGAACAGTTGTGGTGGAAAGTGATAGGTTAAGGATATGACAGATGGAAAGGATGATGGAGGAAGAGAGAGAGAGCTTAGCAGAAAGGTGGGAATGGGATCAGAGGAGTAAGTAGTTAATATGGAGGAGGAGAGAAGATTTGCAGTTTCCTCCTCAGTGATTTGAGAAAAGGAAGAAAGGGTGACAGGAGGTGAAGGAAGGATTTGGGATTGAAGAGGGGGAGGGGGAGGTAGAGATGAACTTGTGGAGAATTTAAGGCTAATCGCTGGAATTTGTCATGGAAATAATCAGCCAAGGTCTAGGCAGAAAGTGAAGGAGAGAATAGGGGAGGAGGGACCTTGAGGAGAGAGTTGAGTGGAGCAAAGAAATGGAGAGGGTCCGAGGCAAGAGAGATTAGCATTAATTTGAAATGTAGGTAGTCAGCAAGGGTACATGATTTAAGCCAAAGGCGCTAAGCTGAGTGAGCACAGGAACACAGGTAGCAGGTTGTTGAGG
Source organism: Ichthyophis bannanicus (assembly GCA_033557465.1). Classification (NCBI taxonomy): domain Eukaryota; kingdom Metazoa; phylum Chordata; class Amphibia; order Gymnophiona; family Ichthyophiidae; genus Ichthyophis; species Ichthyophis bannanicus. The sequence continues at coordinate 1,385,306,545 of CM066032.1, read as the reverse complement.
ACAGCCAGAGTTTAGGTAAGGAACACCTCACAGAGCATGGAATGGGAGGGGCCAGTGTATCCAGAGCAGAGGAAAGTATAGTGTTATAGGAAGATACAGCCTCATCTACAAACTCACGATGACATAGTGAAGGAAAGAGGTGCTAGACAACAGTTGAGAGAGCTGAAGTGTTTGTCATTCTTCCTTCTCATACCTGTGCTCTTCGCCCTGGAATTCCTGACCTTTCTACCTTCAACAAAACTATTCCTGCCCCAAAATTCAAGAAGGGCCTTAAGACCTAGCTCTTCCAATTTGCCTTCCCCAGGCCGCACGCTATAATGGAAAAAATGGGATTGTTGTAGTTGTTGACATGGAAGGACAGACTAGATAGGCCATGTGGTCTTTTTCTGTCGTCATATTTCTATGTTTCTATTGACCCCACCCTCTCTGTTCTTCTCTTCACCCCCATATTCCACTGTTCCTTTTCCCCTCTCCATGCCATTTCAAGTCTCTAAGACTCTGCCTGTTTCTTCCCTTCCTTGCTGCCTCTCTTCTGTCATTTGAAGATTGTTAACCTCACCTAGTTCCTTCTCCTCCACCTCATTCCTGCTTTTTCTTTACTCTCCTTTTATTACTGTAAGATAGCTTTCTTGATTAAAGGGCGGGATAGCAAGTGTCATAAATAAAATAAGAACATAAGATATGCCATACTGGGTCAGACCAAGGTCCATCAAGCCCAGTATTCTGTTTCCAACAGTGGCCAATCTAGGTCATATGTACCTAGCAGTTTCCCCAAGGGACACAGGTTCCACAATGCTTGTATTGGTTCAAGCATTGATATCCTGGGTCTCTTCTTAATAATGGTTTATGGACCTTTCCTCCAGGAACTTGTCCAAACCTTTTTTAAACCCAGCTATACTAACAGCCTTTACTACATCCTCCGGTAACAAATTCCAGAGTTTGATTACACGTTGAGTGAAAAAAATATTTTCTTTTATTAGTCTTAAATAGTTTACCCTGTAGCTTCATTGCATGTCCCCTAGTCTTTCTATATTCTGATAAGGTAAACAATCGATCTACGTTTACCCGTTCCACTCCGTTCATTAATTTATAGACTTCTATCATATCTCCCCTCAGCCGTCTCTTTTCCAAGTTAAAGAGCCCTAACCTTTTTAGCCTTTCTTCATAGGAGTATCCTTCCATCCCCTTTACCATTTTGGTGGCTCTTCTCTGAACCTTTTCTAAAATCGCTATATCCTTTTTAAGATACGGCGACCAGAATTGCACACAATATTCAAGGTGCGGTCTCACCATGGAACGATATAGAGGCATTATAATATCTTTTGTTTTATTTTCCAGTCCTTTCCTTATCATACCTAACATTCTATTTGCTCTCTTGGCCGCTGCTGCACACTGGGCCGAGGGTTTTAACATGGTATCCACAATGACGCCTAAATTTTTTTCCTGGGTGGTAGTTCCTAATGTGGAACCTTGCATTGTGTAACCATAGTTTTGGTTGTTCTTCTCTAGGTGCATAACTATGAACTTGTCCACATTAAATTTCATCTGCCATTTTGATGCCCAGTCTTCCAATTTATCAAGATCCTCATGCAATTTTCCACAATCCTCTTGGGTTTTAACAACTTTAAATAGTTTTGTGTCATCTGCAAATTTGATAACCTCACTCGTTATTCCACTTTCCAGGTCATTTATGAATGTCAAAAAGCAGCGGACCCAGCACAGATCCCTGGGGTACACCACTATTCACCTTTCTCCATTGGAAAAATTGGCCATTTAGCCCTACCCTCTGCTTTCTATCTTTTAACCAGTTTCTGATCCACAATAGTACACTGCCTCCTATCCCATAACTCTTTAGTTTTGCCAAAAGTCTCTCATGAGGTACCTTGTCAAAGGCTTTCTGAAAGTCCAGATACACAATATCAACCGACTCACCTTTGTCCGCCTGATTATTCACTCCTTCAAAAAAACATAACAGATTAGTAAGACAAGATCTTCCTTGTCTAAAGCCATGTTGGCTGTCTCCCATTAGGTCATGACTATCTACATGCTGAGTAATTTTATTCTTTATGATGGTTTCTACCATTATTCCCGGTACTGATGTCAGGCTCACCGGTCTGTAGTTTCCCAGATCACCCCTGGAACCCTTTTTAAAAATTGGTGTTACATTGGCGATCCTCCAATCTTCAGGTATTAGAGATGATTTTAATGATAGTTCACAGATTACTAATAGCAGGTCTGCAATCTCATATTTCAGTTCTTTCAACACTCTTGATGTATACCATCCGGCCCAGGTGATTTGCTACTCTTCAGTTTATCTAATAGTTGTAATACATCTTCCCGATGTATCGATATTTCCTTCAATTCTTCCGCACCTTTAAATACCACTTCAGTCATGGGTAACATCCCTACATCTTCCTCAGTAAAGACCGAAGCAAAGAATTCATTCAGTCTCTCCGCTATCGCCTTGTCGCCTCTTAGTGCTCCTTTAACCCCTTTATCATCTAATGGACCAACTGACTCTCTCACAGGTTTTTTGCTACGAATGTACTTGAAAAGGTCTTTACTTCGCGTTTTTGCTTCCGCAGCAAGCTTCTTCTCAAAGTCTCCCTTTGCCTGCCTTATCAATGCCTTGCATTTGACTTGCCAGTGCTTGTGCTGTTTCCAGGTTTCGTCGTTTGGCTCTTTTTTTCCATTTCCTGAAAGATGCTTTTTTGGCAACAGCCTCTCTGACCTCACCTTTAAGCCATGCTGGCAGTTTTTTGGACTTCCACTTTTCTTAAAGCGTGGAATACAGCTGGTCTGGGCTTCCAAGATAGTATTTTTCAACAACAGCCAAGCCTGATGTACGTCTTTAACCTTTGCAACTGCTCCTTTTAGTTTTTTTTTTTTTTTAACTGTTTTCCTCATTTTATCATAGTCTCCCTTTCGAAAGTTAAAAGGTAGTACTGTGGATTTCCTTACTATCCCTCCTCCACTAATTAAATCAAAGGCGATCATGCTATGATCACTATTGCCAAGTGGTCCCAACAACCTTATCTCTTGCACTAGATCTGGTGTTCCACTAAGGACTAGGTCTAATATGGCTTCCCCTCTGGTCGGTTCATGAACCAGCTGCTCCAAGAAGCAGTCATTTATTTCATCTAGGAACTTTATCTCCCTAGCATGTCCTGACGTGACACTGACCCAGTCGATACCGGGGTAATTGAAATCACCCATGATTATTACTGTGCTGTAACTTTTGTTAGCTTCCTTGATTTCTTTGAGCATTTCATCATCCATTTGGTCATTCTGGCCAGGTGCTCCATAGTACACCCCCACTGCCATTGCCTTCCCCCTTTTATATGGAATTTCAATCCATATAGATTCTACAGCAGATTTTGTTTCCTGCAAAACTTTAATCCTTTCTGAGTCAATGCCCTCTCTAACATAGAGCGCAACCCCTCCACCAATTTGATCAGCTCTATCATTACGATATAGTTTGTACCCAGGTATCACAGTGTCCCACTGGTTGTCCTCCTTCCACCATGTCTCTGATATTCCAATCATATCTAACCTTTCACTTAGTGCTATATATTCTAACTCTCCCATCTTATTTTTTAGACTTCTAGCATTTGCATACAAGCATTTTAGAGAATGTATTTTATTCATATTAATTTGGCTATTGTTAGACATGGGTAATTTGGGATCTTTAAGCTCCGTCTGCTCCATACTCGAGGGCATTTGGGCTACTTTACTCTTTTGTGGAACCTCTCTGCTTTTGGTAGTATCCTTCAAAGATACATTCTTCCGAACCATCCGCTCTTGGGCGACTGTCGGCTTTCCCCTAATATCTAGTTTAAAAGCTGCTCTATTTCCTTTTTAAAGGTTAATGCCAGCAGCCTGGTTCCATCCTGGTTAAGGTGAAGCCCATCCCTTCGGAAGAGCCCCTCCTTTCCCCAGAATGTTCCCCAGTTCCTAACAAATCCAAAACCCTCATCTCTGCACCATTGTCTCATCCACGCATTGAGACTCCGGAGCTCTGCCTGCCTTTTGGGTCCTGCGCGTGGAAAAGGAAGCATTTCGTAGAATAAGTTAATGAGAGTCAAGAAAGAGGAAAGTTGAAAATTTTCAGGAATCTAGATAGTTCTACTGCTTTAAGAATTGTACAAGCAATGCTTTGGGTTATGCATGTCAATGCCCCTGAAGACTAATCACAGACACTCTTTACATTATGTACAAGCATCCTCTGGAATCCTGTCTTGTGTAACAAGCACTATAAAGGCACAGATCAAACATCAGTCCTTTCACGCTACATTATAGCTCATCAGAACGTGGTGATAACTTATGAATATATGAGAACAGAGGACCATAGCATTAAGAATAGTACTAATCAAAATGAAGCGCTTTAGAGACTACTGTAGGCTGCTACCTATTTAAAAAGGAACAGCAGAGCTAGGACAGATAATATTGCTTTCTATTTCTCCTCAGTCAGAGTTAAAGATCTGTCTTGGTTCATAATGAAGAGCAGACCAGAGTCGGTGCAAGGCACTGGGTTCCCTAAACTCAACAATCATGATCATCAAAACACCATCCTTCCCACAAATGTTCTGTGGAACTGCATAATTGGACATTATACTATTAAATATTAACATCTGCATTTTATGTATGTGTGGGCCCACTTTCGCTGCAGGTAAAAGAATGTGCTGATGGTTCTGAGCTTGTGTGGTTATCACGATTAATTGTTTTGCTTTCATTACTGCTGATGCTCTTTGCTGCCCCTCGGAAGCGTCTGCCCTAGGTGACCGCCTAGCCTTGCCTAATGGTTGTGCCAGTCCTAGCTGAGACATGTAACCGGAAAAACATCAGTTACTTACCTTTAGCATTTCCCAGTTATTTTCTGCCCACCTGCTTAGCTTTCAAGCTTATGGCTACTTGGTATCTGCAGGGCTGCAAGTGGATTCTGAAAGATAATCTGTCTGCGAGGGTCACTTTCTCCACATAATTTGCAGATGCAAAGGATGCAGGGTAGACAGGACTGAAATTTCAAAACGAAAATCTCAGTTCGTACTTCAGCTGGCTTACCCTAGCCCGTCCCACTTTCGCCCACAGAGGGGCAAGGCAATTCCCCCAAGTTCTGTAAGTTCAGTGCAGGGCCCCTGCACTGTTCAGTTTTGTTAGATGTAAACCGCACTGATCCCAAAGAGCGCGGTATATAAGAAAGATAAATAAATAAATAACCTATGAAAAACCCTCTTTCAAAATTGCCCATATTGAGAACAACTAGTTAAATTGCATTTTCAGCTTATTTTATGAAAATATTTGCCTTAGTGGCATAACCCATGCTTACTCTGCAGGCAGAGACTTTTACATCAACCTTGGAGCTGGTGTAAATGTCCATGCTTAGTTTATGTGCGCATATGTGCAATCTATAAAATACACATGTACTAGCACACTCTACTATGCTCCGTCCAAACTGACCCTACTGGCAAATTATATGCCTTCAAGTCAAAGCATGTACTTTTACACTGGTTGGAATTTTATAAATGAGGTCATTTATGTGAGGGAATATAGTAACATAGTACTCGTATGATGGCAGATAAAGACCGGTATGGTCCATCTAGTCTGCCTAATAAGGTGGCTAGAGTAGATGTACCTGCCGCTCTGTACGGTTCAACCCTCTATTTGTTAAAAGTATAAGAAATAGTTATGTTTATTTTGATTTTATCCTCTTGCTATAAAGAGATCCACTGTGTCTGTCCCATGCCATTTGAATTCCGTCACTGTATTTGCCCCCACCACCTCCATCAGGAAGGTACTCCAAGCATCCACCACTGTTTCAGTGAAAACATATTTATTGATGTTGCTTTGACGTTTACCTGCTGGCAACTTCATTTTATGCCCTCCAGTTTTACAGCTTCTTCTTCTTCTTTGGAAAAAGTTTGTTTGTTCATCAATACCCTTTAAGTATTTAAATATCTGTATAATATCTCATCTGTCCCTTCAATCCTCCAGGGTATACATATTTAGATCTTCAAGTCTCTTCTCATACATCTTCTGGCACAGTTTCCAAATCATTTTGGTCGTCTTCCTCTGAACCATTTCAAGTCTTTTTATATCCCTTGTGAGAAATGGTCTCCAAAACTGAACACAATACTCCAAGTTAGCCTCACCAACAACTTGTACAGAGGCATTAACACCTCCTCCTTTCTGCTGGTTATTCCTCTCTGTATGCAATCCAGCATCCTTCCAGCTTTGGCCACCATCTTGTCATATTGCTTTGCCACCTTGAGATCCTCAGAAACAATCACTCTGAGGTCCTTCTTCTGGTCCATGCACACCAACCTCTCATCCCCTATCGTATACATGTCCCTTGGATTTCTGAATAACAAGTGCATGACTCTGCACCTCTTCGCATTAAATCTTAACTGCCAAGCATTAGACTATTCGTCCAGTTTTTCCAGATCTTTTCTCATGTTCTACACTCCCTCAGGAGTCCACTCTGTTGCAAATTTTCGTGTTATCTGTAAAAAGGCAGACTTTTCCCTTCAATCCTTCAGCAATATCACTCACAAATATATTGAAAAGTACTGGTCCCAGGACTGATCCCTGAGACACACCACTACTCACCTTCCTTTCTTCCCAGTGAGTTCCGTTTACCACTACCTTCTGTCATCTGTCAGTCAACCAGTTTCTGATCCAGTTCACCACCTTGAGACCCATCCCCACTCTGTTCAGTTTATCAATAGGCCTACTATGAGGAACAATATCAAAGGCTTTGCTGAAAACTAGGTAGATGACATCCGTCGCATGCCCTTGATCTAGATCTCTGGTCACCCAGTCAAAGAACTCAATTAAATTTGTTTGGCATGATCATCCTTTGATAAATCCATGTTGCCTCAGATTGTGCAACCTGTTGGTTTCTAGAAAGTCAACAATTCTCTCTTTAAGGAGCATCTCCAATACTTTTCCTGCCACCGAGGTAGGGCTTACCAACCTATAGTTTGTTACCACTTCCCTAATACCACTTTTGTGAAGAGGTACCATATCAACCCTTCTCCAGTCCTGCAAAACCTCTTCTGTCTCCAAGGATCTATTAAAAACATCCTTCAAAGACTCTGCCAGAACCTCTCTGAGCTTTTTCAGTATCCTGGGATGTAGCTCTTTCAGTATCCTGGGATGTATCCCATCTGGTCCCATAGCCTTTCCACTTTCAGTTTTTCAAGCTCTTCAAACACATCATCTTCTGTGAATGATGTAGTATCTACTGCATTCCCCTTTGTATAATTGTCAATAGGATTGTCTTTATTGAATAAAGATTGTAAGTATTTGTGTAGCATTCTCGCTTTTTCAACGTCACTTTCCACGAATGTGTCCTTGGCACTTCTGAGTTTTGCAATTTCACCTATGATCTTCCTCTTTTCCCTGAATGTAACTGAAAAGTGTTTTGTCTCCAGGTTTCATATCTTTAGCCATCATTACTGCCACCTTTACTTTTTTATCCTTATTTCTCTGTCTCTTTTAGCTTTATCCTGTATTCTTTTCTGTGTTTCTCTGTTTGCAATCTTCCGAATTTTGTGAAAGCTGTTAGTCATTTTCTGCGTCATTTTTCCCCTATGCTGCAAATTGTAGGGCTCTCTGTAGTCGTTTGCTCTCTCATTCAATGGATCTTGTAAACTTTCAGGAAAAAAACACATGAGATGCACTGCTATAATACTTAAACAAGATCAGTTTGTGTTCCAAAATAGCTTCTCCTCTTGTCAATTCATGAACCAGCTGCTCCAAGGAGTAGTCATTTATTTTGTCTAGAAACTTTATCTCCCTAGCATGTCCTGCCATGACACTGACCCAGTCAATACCGGGGCAAATGAAATCACCCATAATTATCACTATGTTGTAGCTTTTGTTAGCTTCCCTGATTTCTTTTAGCCTTTCACCATCCATTTGTTCATTCTGGCCAGATGGTCAGTAGTACACCCACCTCCTCCACTGCCATGGCCTTCCCTTTTTTACATGGGATTTCTATCCATAGAGATTCTACAGTGTATTTTGTTTCCTGCAAAATTTCAATCCTGTGTGACTCAATGCCCTCTCTAACACAGAGCGGAACTCCTCCACTACTTTGATCTACCCTATCATTGCGATATTATTTGTACCCAGGTAACAGTGTCCCCATTTGGTTGTCCTCCTTCCACCAGGTCTCCGAGATATCAATCATATTTAACCTCTCACTTAGATAGTTATATATATATATATATATATATATATATAACTATGCTAACTCTCCTCAGCGTCCAGTAAGAAAGCTTTTGGGAGCATCCCACAGCGCCTGCGCGCTGCCTTCCCGCCTTTTCCAACCGCCTCTCTCCAGTTCGAGTTTTAAAGCTGAGACAAAGAGAGAGAGAGGAAAGGAAAGATAGATAGAGAGATACAACTCCTAGGGGAGGTGGGTGGGTTGTGAAGACTTATTCCTGCTGTTCCCAGTGATCACCTGTTACAGGTAAGTAACTGTGCTATCTCCAGGAACAAGCAGGAATGAGTCTTCACATATGGGGACTCCATAGCTGTAGATGCCAGGGAGAAACCCCAGGTTGTGTGTCCTTGAAAAGGACTCTACCTCCTCCCATGGATCTCTGGCATCCGACCAGGGTAGGTGGGTAGGAGTTGATTAAGAATGGAACAGGTGTTTGAGAACAGCCTGACCAAACTAGGCATCCCGGCGGGAGTCCTTGTCCAAACAGTAATGAGCTGTGAAGGTATGAACCGAGGCCCAGGTGGCCGCTCGACAGATTTGGTCGATGGACACAGAGTTTAGATGAGCCATTGAGGCTGCCATGGCTCTCACATTGTGAGCTGTGACATGGCCCTCCAGAGAAATGTTCCTACTCTGGTAGGCGAAAGAAATACACTGAGCAATCCAGTTGTACAGTGTTCTTTTAGAGACTGGAAGTCCTAAATGAGAAGGATCAAAAGCAACAAAGAGTTGAGAAGACTTTCTATGTTGCTGTGTTCTTTGTAAGTAAAAAGCGAGAGCTCTCTTACAATCCAAGGTATGAAGATTCCTCTCTGCACTTGATGCATGAGGTCCTGGAAAAAAGACAGGTAAATATACCTCTTGGTTCAGATGAAAAGGCGAGACCACTTTAGGCATAAAGTGTGGATTGGTCCTGAGGACTACCTTATCATGATGGAACCTTGTATAAGGTGGATTAGCCACCAAAGCTTGCAAATCACTGATGCGGCGTGCTGAGGTGACTGCAATGAGAAAAACAACTTTCCAAGAAAGAAATTTCAAGGAGGTGGTGGCTAAAGGTTCAAAGGGTGGCTTCATAAGCTGGCCAAGAACCAGGTTTAAGTCCCATGCCACTGGAGGTAGTCTAATGGGAGGTTTAGTTAAAAGAAGGCATCTCATGAATCGTGCTATAAGAGGATGAGAGGAAATGGGTTGTCCATTGAGAGGCTTGAGGGACGCTGCAATAGCACTCAAATGGACTCTTACTGAATTTGTTTTCAGACCTGCATGGGATAGATGCAGGAGATACTCTAATAGAGAATTCAGAGGTATTGCAAGAGGGTTTAGACCCTTCTCTGAACACCAAATGGTAAATCTTTTCCATTTGAAAGCATAGGAACGTCTAGTAGAAGGCTTTCTAGAGGCATGAATAACATCTCTGACTTGTTGAGAGAGATGAAAATCTTGAAGGTCTAGGCCCTCAGCAACCAAGCCCTGAGATGGAGCGACTGGGGGTTTGGGTGCCAAAACGTTCCCTCTTTCTGGGACAGAAGGTCTGGTGCAGAGCCCAAGTCCAGGGAAGGAGCTTGAGAGATATGCAGAAGTAGAGGGTACCACACTTGGCATGGCCAAAGTGGTGCTATGAGGATCATGGTCCCTCGATCTCTCTGAAGCTTGAAAAGTGTTTTGGGAATTAGGGGAATTGGTGGAAAGGCATAAAGGAAGTCTTGACCCCAGTGAAGGAGGAAGGCATCCTTGGCCTGAACTCCCTGACACGGAATTCTGGAACAGAACCGGGGAAGTTTGGCATTCCACGGACTTTCAAATAGGTCTATGTCCGGGGTTCCCCAAATTCGAAAAATCCTGGCTACCTGGTCCATGTGGAGGGACCACTCGTGTGGAAGCAGAACTCGACTGAGTCTGTCCGCCCAAGAGTTTTCAATGCCTGGAAGATATACTGCCAGAAGATGGATGTGATGCTCTCTGGCGAAGGCCCACAGTCGCAAAGCTTCGTTGCAAAGCGACAGAGAGCCAGTCCCGCCCTGCTTGTTTACATAGAACATGGCTACTTGGTTGTCCGTATGGATGAGGACTGTCCTGTAGCTGAGCAGGGAATGGAACACTCAGAGCTAAGAATATTGCTCTGAGTTCCAAAAGATTGATATGTAGAGAAGTCTCCTGTGGAGACCAGATGCCTTGGGTGGAGAGATCCTGCAGATGAGCTCCCCAACCCATTGGAAAAGCATCTGTTGTCAGAGTTGTTTGGGGTAGCGACTGCTGAAAAGGGGACCCCAACAAAAGATTTGGAGGGGACTTCCACCACTGGAGAGACCAAAATAGGCGACTGGAGTTTGCTATTTTGTCTGATAGGCAACCTGATACCTGAGTCCACTGTGTGGACAAAGTCTATTGAGCTGCCCTCATGTGAAGGTGAGCATATGGAACCACATGCACAGTGGATGCCATGTGGCCTAATAGTTGTAACATTTCTCGAGCAGTTACATTTTTACCAGTCCCAAATACTGAAGGACACGCATTGTGCAGGTTAGACAAAACTGGGCCTCTGACTGGGATGGAGCTCGAATGAGCCAGTCGTCCAGATATGGGAAAACGAATATTCCTAGAGTGCATAGAAATGCAGCTACTACTGCCATGCATTTCGTGAACACCCTTGGTGCAGAGGCCAGACCGAAAAGAAGCACCCTGTATTGGTAGTGCTTTCCTTGAAAAAGGAACCGAAGGAACCTTCTGTGTGTTGGATGGATGAGGACATGGGTGCACGCATCCTTGAGATCTAGAGAACAAAGCCAGTCCTGACTCTGAAGGAATGGCAGCAGAGTACCGAGAGAAATCATCTTGAATTTCTCTTTGAACAGAAACTTGTTCAATTCTCTGAGATCTAATATGGGTCTGTAGCCCCCTGTTTTCTTTGGAATAAGAAAATAAGGGGAGTAGAACCCTGAGCCCTGTTGAAGAAGAGGTACTTCTTCTATTGCCCCTTGGGCAAGAAGGGTAGCAATCTCCTGACCCAGAAGGTTGAGGAGAGATGTTGGAGAATTGAACTGTTTCACCATGGTGTGGGGAGGAAGGTTTAAGAAATGAAGTTTGTACCCTTCCCTTATAATGGAGAGGGTCCATTGCTCTGCTGTGATTTGCTCCTATCTGGGAGCAAAGTAAGCTAACCTTCCTGGAATGGTGAGGGGCTCTGGTTCTTCCAGAGCTAGAAAGGCTAAGTTCTCTAGTTGCAAGTCAAAGGCCCTGAGGAGGCTGAGGCTGCTGGGCCGTGGGAGGCCTGGCAGCCTTTGACTTGGCCTGTTTAGGTGGTTGCTGACGCTTTGCAGCAGAACGACCTGCAGAAGATGCCTGCTGACCATAAGCAGGATAATATCTTCCCTTTTTAGAAAAAGGTGTCTTTTTGAACAATCTTTTCTTAACAGGAGCAGAGGTAGACTTTGAAAGTCGATCCAAAGCAGAGTTCTCAGCATCCATCTGAGTGGCCTTTGCTTGCCAATCCCTGCCAAAAAGGTTTTCACCTGTACAGGGAAGATTTCCCAGTTCATCTTGGACCCAGAGTTCCAAATCAGAAGCTTGTAACCAAGCAATTCTGCGTGCACCTATGGCAATAGCCGAGGCTCTGCTGACACACTCAAAAGAGTCAAAGGCTGCACGGTTGGAAAATTTGGAAACATCTTGGGCAAGTTTAAGCCAAGTGAGAAATTCCTGCCTTTTATCTTCTGAAATAAAAGGGGTTAAATTCTGCAGATGATCTGTGACTTCTTTTAGAAACATCCCCATATAGAGACTATAGGAGTTGATTCTGGCAGCAAGCATATTAGCTTGGAAAACCCTTCGGCCAAAAGCATCAAGGGTCCTGCATTCACGTCCTGGAGGATTAGATGAGTGTCTCTTTGCACTCTTTATTTTCCTCATGGCAGACTCTACCACAGTAGAGTGGCGAGGAAGCTGAGACTTATGAAAGCCAGGACAAGGAGGGACACGGTACATGGTGTCTAACCTACGAGAATGAGGAGAGGTGGTAAGAGGAGTCTCCCACATGCTCAACATGAGATCATAAAGAATCTCATTAATAGGTAAGGTAGCTGCTTCTTTAGGAGCCTTAGGATATTGCAAAATATCTAATTGCTTGGCTCTAGGCTCTGACTCAGGAGCCACTGTAATGGAGAGGCCCCTAGCCACCTCCCTAATGAAGTCCTGGAAAGACAAGTCTTCTGGAGGAGACATTCTTCATTTTGGAGAAGCAGACTCCTGAGGAGGAAGTACCGGTGCCTCGACAGAAGCCTCTGACTCATCAGAGTTCCTAGGAGGAATCGAAGTATCGCCTGTCTGGATGCTCCTGTAAAGCCCGATACGCGTACCGAGTGGGATTGACATCGGGAGTAAGCGGTACCGATTCGGTACCGATGGGCATCATAGGACAGGGTACCGTTGCAGTCGACACCGAAGCCGATGCAATCGGTACCGGCACCGGGAACGATGCCGGTGCCGGAGTCGGTACCGGCAACGGAGATTGTTATAGTACTGGAGGCGTCGAAGCCTGCATAAACGCCGTTAGGGTGCGTTGCATGGACAGAATCTTCTGCTCCATCGACGTCACCAGAGTCTGGATGTCGGTACCAGTGGAGGCCACCGGTACCCCAGAACACGGCAACAGGTGATCGGTCGAGGCTGATCCATCGATGTCAACCTGTGACCCCATAGATAATGCTTTGGAAGCCGGAACTTCCCGCCGGGGTAATTTTGCCGGTGCGGAATCCTCGAGGACAAGCCCGGAGGCATCTCGATGCTTAGAGGGAGATTTGCCCTTCGAGGACCGGCTAGATTTATGTTTGGTTACCTGAGATCCATGAGAGGAAGAAGCAGCCCTGGAAGACGTCGATGCCACCGAGGCTGCATCAGAGGGAAATAGGGTTCTGAGTTTGGCTGCTCGGTTCTGCCGACCTCTTTTAGACATCATGGTACAGGACACACAATCCGTGATGGAATGGTCAGGACCCAAACATTTTAGACACCAATCATGGGTGTTGGTGACAGAAATAGTACCGCCACATTTCGTGCACTTTTTGAACCCGGAAGCGGGCTTCTCCATGAGGAGAAAAATGTTCAGGCCTAAGGCCCAAACTGAAAATGCACAGTTGAAGAAAGAAAAGTTTTTTTGTTTTTTTTTTTAAGAAGAAAAGAAAAAGACCGGCGGTACCGGTCTGACGTCAAAGAAGGCAGACGCGACACAGAAAAATAAAGAAAAAAATAAGAAATTCTTCTGCGGTGACAGGGACACGACCTGCTGGCTCCGCGGAAAAGAAGAACTGGAGAGAGGCGGTTGGAAAAGGCGGGAAGGCAGCGCGCAGGCGCTGTGGGATGCTCCCAAAAGCTTTCTTACTGGACGCTGGGGAGTGTTCCCGCGCAGGCTCCGTCGGTACCGACGATACCCATATGTGAAGACTCATTCCTGCTTGTTCCTGGAGATGAGCTGAGACTGCAATCTACTACAAGTCTCTTTTCTATTAAGCACTAAAGAGTTAGAGACTAGCTAGCTAGAATCTCTCGTTTTGTTTTATTTTTAGTTTAGCTAATATACAGTTGAGTGTGAGTGCAGGCCTACTTTTGGTCAGGGCTTGGAGAGGTTTTCTGCTAATTTGTGTAGTCAGCTATGTCGAGGTACCTGACAGCATGACTGTCCACAGTGTGAGAGCACCACAGACCTCTGTGTGACCTGGATCCTTACCATGGACTGAGGCACCCACCTAGCAGGAGTGGCATTGAGTGAATCACCCAACAGTTAGACAAAACTTGCATTATTACAGCTCTGGCCAGAAAATTACTAGCTTTTGACTCTGCAGCACTTAACAATAACATCACAAAGTGGGGTGTTACAGGGACACATCTGCACAAATCGGGGTTGTTCACACAAATATGTTGGGACAGTTGAGATATATTGATGTGCTTATTTCTTACAAACTGAGGAAAGTTGGGAACAGAAAAGGCAATTGTTGGTTTGGGTTGAGGCCTTTGGGTGATCAATTTTCAAAAGCGATTGAACATTGGTAGATTTATTTGGATGTTTAAGTAGGGTAGATGAATAGTGAGTAAGAGTATTGCGCCCAGTTTGGTCAAAAACATATGAGAAAAACCACAGGCAAATGCGGTGCAATATGATCAATCCTAAATTGACTGATCATATTGCACTACATTTGCCTGTGGTTTTTCTCATATGTTTTTGACCAAACTGGGCACAATACTCTTTCTCACTATTCATCTACCCTACTTAAACATCCAAATAAATTGTGTTAAATACCTCATTCTGGTTTGATGTCTTTCCCAACACCCCCTCTACCCTTTTACAATAACCAAACTATTTCCTTCTAGCACCAGTCCCTCCTGGAGGGGTGATGTCTTTGTTGTACCTTGCGCAGCAAGAAGGGGTCAGGGCCCCGAGATGAAGTCCAACCACCGGTGACATTAAGAAGAAGAAAGGGGAGTCCAGACTGTGAGTATTACATTATGAAGTAACACAAACCCCTACAAAAATTGCTTAGGACCAGAACTCACACAATAAGTAGCCTACCCAGAAAAATGCAGCTATTGCAGTAGGCTTTAGACCATCAATATACATACTGGGAAAACTGAACAGGCCGGGTTACTACCAGGGCCGCCCAAGGCAGAAACCCTGGCCTCGCCACTGCCACCCCCCCCCCCCAGATGCCACCAATTCCGTCTAAGGAGGGGGAGGCGGGCAGCAGCAGCAGCAACAGTATTTCCAAATGCGGCTGCTTTTTGCCGCCATTTCTTGCCTGTGGCAGGCCATGTCCTTCAGCACGCATGGCCTGCTGCTTTTGGAAATACTGCTGCTGCCACTGCCAATCTCTGCCTCCCCCTCCCGAGATGGAATCGGCGACAGTTTGGGGGTGGGGGGTTGGCAGCAGCTGGCGTGGCCGGTCATGTGTGCCACAGTTGCTGACCACCCAGTGGACGGGCCAGCCCTGGTTACTACAGATCTTGCACAGAAATTCCATGCTAACAGAATACACGATTTCTGTAACACATGCTGACCTAGACAGACACTCACCAAGAACAGAATAAATTACCACAAACTAAAAATAAAAATATGCAGACAAAAATTAAACTGAAACCCCAAGAAACCACAGTCTTCATGTAGGGCAACACCAAAGAAATAGAAACAGCAACACATTTCCCCCTGTACTGTGCAAAATATAAAGATAGGTGATGTCAATTCCAAAAACTGACATATTATAGTCAATAAGAAAATATTGTATTTTACTTTTGTTTTCTGGTGATTTTATTTTTCTAATTGCCTCACTTCCAGTCTCTAGTTTATATTTTCCTCCATCTGTGTTCTTTGAACTCTATTCTCAGGGTCTCCTGCCCATTTGTCATTTATTTTTTCTCTTCCTGTCTTCACTTCAACTTTATATTCATCTCTGACATTGATCTTTCACTTTCAGCATTCTTCCATCTGTTTTTGCTTCTCTATCCACTCATATTTCACCTCTCCTTACCATTTAGTCTTCAGTCCCTCTTTCTCTGCATTTACCTACGCTTTCTCTCTCTCTTTCACTCCAGCTATCCCATTCCCCCATCACTCTCTCCTTCTACAGTGTCTTACTAACTCCTCTTCTTTCTCCATCTCCCCTCCATATCTCATATTCAGCATTTCCCTCGTTTCCCTTCCTCGTTCCATGTAGGGCTGGTCCAAAGGTTTATGCCGTCCTAGGCAGAAGCCCTGGCCATGCCGCCCCCCCCTCCATGTATTGTGCCGCCCATCCTCCCCCATGCAGATCCACGCCCCCCCCCCCCCCCCACCTTCCTGCTGCTGCTGTTTCCAGCAGTGGACAGCTCACTGGCAGCAGCAGGCCATGTGCTGAAGCACATGGCCTGCTGCCAAGTCTAGCTGCCTGCTCAAAAGCACATGGCCTAGCCACCAACAGAAGCCTGCCATCCTAGGCGGCTGCCTAGCCCACCCAGTGGACGGGACGGCTCTGGTTCCATGTCCAACATCTCACTTTCTCTTCTCTCCCCTTCCCCCCTGATTTGCATCCAGCATCTTCCCTTCACCCTGCTCTATATCCAGTATTTCCCCTTCTCTTCGCCAGTTTTCCTATAGTTCAACATCTCTCCTTCATCACCCCCTCTCACAGTCCAGCATCTCCCCTTCTCTTCCCTTCTATCTGCTCTGGGTCTAACATGCCCCTTTCTGCCCACTCCCCTCCGCCTAGCATCTCACATTCACTATCTCTTCATAATCTAGCATCTCTCCTTCTCTATCTTCCTATAGTCTAGTATCACTCCTTCCCTTTCCCCTGCTCTGTGTCCAGCATCTCTCTTTCTCTTCCTTAGCGCCAATTCCCAGTATCTCTCATTCTCTATCCACGCATAAACCAGTATCTCCATTTTTTATTCCATTTCACCTCCATTCTTCATTTCCTCCTGCTATGCCCAGCATCTTCCTTTTCTTCCAAACACTCCTAAGAGTCCAGCATCTGTCTTTTTTACCCTCATTAAGCAGCTTAAAGCTGCACAGGAGTCCTCTGCCAGCATTCACACTGCAAGAGCTGGAACTTCAATACTGTGCTTTCAATTATGATAGAGAAGGTGGTCCCTGCCTTTCTCTCATTACTGAAATAATTAAGCACCACTTACCACCAGCAATAATGTCAGCAGGAACCTTGTACTCCTAGTCTAGCATCTCCCCTCTTCTACTAGACCAACTCCAGCATCTCCCCCTTGTCTTCACTTCCCCCTCTCCATATCCAGCATCTTCACTTTCCTTCCCTTACATCCCTACCCCCCATCACTTCCACCTTCACCTTCTTCTGCTGCCCCCGCCATCTTAACTCTTTGATCTGGTGAAAGGCAGTATATAAGTACTGCTAAATAAATAAAATAAAACTCTGTCTGAGCCACCCTAGAGCGCTAAATGACAAAAATAGGAAGACAAGCAACAATATCTGGAAAAACTAAGAGAAGCTGGGAAAGTAGTCAGGGAAGATGGAAATATTAGAATAAATAGCCATTACTGTAAAATGGGGATAAAAATTTTTAAATATGTTAGTGACAGGAGGAAGTACAAAAGTGGTATTGTTAGACTGAAGAGAAGGAATATGTAGAAGTTGATGAAAATAAAGTGGAATTGTTTAAATATTTTTCTCTGCTACCAATGAAGGGCTGGAAATAGGACCTCAGAAAACATACACAAATAGGAACAGAAGTGAGGCAGATCTTGAACGATTTTCAAAAGATCATTTTGTGAGGATTTAGCTAAACTAAAAGTAGACAAAGTGATGGGACTAGATGGGATACATCCAAGGGTATTTAAGCGAAGTTCTAATGGTTCCACTGTCTAACCTTTTCAATGCTTCTTTAGAGTAGGGAGTGATCCCAGAGGACGGCAAAAGGGCGGAAATGGTCCCTCACTACAAATGCAGAAGCAAGGAGGTGGTTGGAAACTCAGGCCGATTAATCTGACCAGTCCAGACAAGTGGGTTGTGTTCATGGGCGGCCCAAGGGGTGTGGAGCCATGTGCAGAGACTCATTTGCATAAATATTTGCATTATGCTTATGTGTACTAACTTTTAGTAAACATGCCTTTTAATGAGTGTATGGATAAAGAAAGACTATCAGATTTCTACATTACTTTACTCTAGTATCAGCCACCAGGCACATTAGGAAGTACTACAAATACTTGAATATTGTGTGCAATTCTGGTCACCGTATCTTAAAAAGGATATAGAGTTATTAGAAAAGGTTCAGAGAAGAGCCACCAAAATGGTAAAGGGGATGGAAGGATACTCCTATGAAGAAAGGCTAAAAAGGTTAGGGCTCTTTAACCTGGAAAAGAGACGGCTGAGGGGAGATATGATAGAAGTCTATAAATTAATGAACGGAGTGGAACGGGTAAACGTAGATCGATTGTTTACCTTATCAGAATATAGAAAGACTAGGGGACATGCAATGAAGCTACAGGGTAAACTATTTAAGACTAATAAAAGAAAATATTTTTTCACTCAACGTGTAATCAAACTCTGGAATTTGTTACCGGAGGATGTAGTAAAGGCTGTTAGTGTAGCTGGGTTTAAAAAAGGTTTGGACAAGTTCCTGGAGGAAAGGTCCATAAACCATTATTAAGAAGGGACCCAGGATATCAATGCTTGACCCAGTACAACCTGTGTCTTTTGGGGAAACTGTTAGGTACGTATGACCTAGATTGGCCACTGTTGGAAACAGGATACTGGGCTTGATGGACCTTGGTCTGACCCAGTATGGCATATCTTATGTTCTTAAAAATTGCCTATTTAGAACCCATAGTAAACCCGCCATATCATAACAGCACTACCAGGAATCATAAAGTACCACACCATATCTATCAAAAGGAAACACTGCAAATATTAAACCAATACATCTCAGAGAATACCAATACATCTCCTACTGGGGAAAGAGAACAAGTGGCACTGTCAAATAGAAACTACATAAACAGAATACCTCAGCTCGGTTACACATGCAGAACACAGACCATCACCAAACAAAGAACAAGGGATCACAATTTAGAAATAGAAAGACAATAATTAAACTGGGAACTCCAAAAGCCAAACTTGGAATGTATAACACTGCAAAAATAGAACTATAAATTAATTCCCTCTTGTACTAAACAAAACACAGCCATTAGAGATACACATTTCCCAGAGCTGATATATTCCAGTTAATAAATTCAAAATAAAAAAAGTATTCTTTTACCTTTTGTGCATTTTATTTTTCAGTTGCAATTGCTCCAGTCACTTTCTTCTGGTTTCCTCGTGTCTTCTGCTAACTCTCCATTGTCTGCTGTCCATTTGTCCTTTCTTCTCTCTCTCCTAGTTTTTTCCATTCTCTCTCTACATCTGCTTTAACATACTGATCTTTATCCTGTTGCTCTTTCCTCCATTTCTTTCTTTATTCCCTTTTCATCCACTCAAATTTTACCCCTCCATCCTCAATCCCCACTTACTCTCCCAGTACCCGGCCAACTGTAGATTTTTCTTCCCTCCCACACACAATATTTTTTCCCCTTTCCATCCTCACTCCCCCAGCCCCATCCCATTCTAGTCCTCCCTCAACATCAGCTCCCTTCTGGTTCCAGCCCCACCCAACATCTGCTCCCTTCTAGTCCAATTCTCCCATCACCAAACATTTCCAATCCTAGCCTCTCCATCAGCCAATTTCCAATCCTAGAATACTGAGAAACAGGAAGTCCCTTTTGACTTAGGCACGCTAGTGTCCTATACTGTAATACAGTTGCCGAAGTGAAAAAAAAAAGGCACTCTTCACTTCGGTGGCTGTCAGAGGTGAGCCGGGGCGTCTCCAGCTCCCTCTAAAACCATCCTCCTTGCCAGGGCTGAATTCGAGATGATGTTGGCGTGGGGCCCCCTGAAGCGCGTGGCCCTGTGTGAACAATATTCTTGCACAATGGATGGGCTGGCACTGGTTGTGTTCTACCAGCAGGTTGGTGGAGACAAAGAATCAATGAAAAGCCCAGGTTTCAATGACATCACTTGTACCTTTATCTGCCTCTGTCATCAGAGGTCCCTTCAGTATTTGTCCCAAAGCAAATGGAAGACACTGAGGAAGCCTCACACAACCTCAACGTGGGCAACAATGAGTATAGAACAGTACAGAAAGCGTAGTTACTCAACTGTAACAGGTGATCTCCGGGAACAGCAGGAATTTAGTCTTCACATATGGGTATCGTCAGTACTGACGGAGCCCACGCGGGAATGCTTCCCAGCGTCCAATAGGAAAGCTTTTGGGAGCATCCCACAGCACCTGCGTGCTGCCTTCCTGCCTTTACAACAGTCCCTCTCCAGTCGGGTTTATAGCTGAGACAAAAGAGAGAGGGAGAGAGAAAGAGAGAGAGATACAACTCCTAAGGAAGGTGGGTGGGTTGTGAAGACTAAAATTCCTGCTGTTCCCGGAGATCACCTGTTTACGGGTGAGTAACTATGCTATCTCCAGGAACAAGCAGGAATGTAGTCTTCACATATGGGGGACTCCCTAACTGCAGATGCCAGGGAGATGGCCCCAGGAAGTTGTCAGCCCTTGCAAAAGGGCCCCACTTCCCCCAATGGATCTCTGGCATCCTACCAGGGACGGTGGGTAGGAGTTGATTAAGTCTGAAAAAGGTGTTGAAAAACAGCTTGGTCAAACAAGGCATCCCGGCGGGAGTCCTTGTCTAAGCAGTAGTGGGCTATGAAGGTATGTACCGAGGCACAAGTAGCTGCTCGACAGAAGTTGTCAATAGACACAGAGTGAAGATGAGCCATTGAGGCTGCCATGGCTTTCACATTGTGAGCGGTGACATGGCCTTCAAGAGGAAGGTTCTTACTCTCATAGGCAAAGGATATGCACTGTGCGATCCAGTTGGACAGTGTTATTTTGGAAACTGGAAGTCCCAAATGACTAGGATCAAAAGCAACAAAGAGTTGAGAAGATTTTCTATGTTGCTGTGTCCTTTGCAAGTAAAAGGCCAAGCTCTTTTACAGTCCAAGGTATGAAGGTTTCTTTCTGCACTGGAGGCATGAGGCCTCGGAAAGAATACAGGAAGGTAAACTGCTTGGTTTAAATGGAAAGGCGAATCCACCTTTGGCATACAGTGTGGATGAGTCCTAAGAACTACCTTATCATGGTGGAACCTTGTATAAGGAGGATCAGCCACTAACGCTTGCAATTCACTGATGCAACGTGCTGATGTGATTGCAATGAGGAAGATGACTTTCCAGGAAAGGAATTTCAAAGATATAGTGGCTAATGGTTCAAAGGGCAGTTTCATGAGCTGCCCGAGCACCAGATTTAAGTCCCATGCCACCGGTGGTGGCTTAATGGGAAGCTTTGTTAAAAGAAGGCCTCTCATAAATCTCGCTATGAGAGGATGACAGGAAATAGGTTGTCAGAGGCTTGTAAGAAGCTGCAATAGCACTAAGATGGACTCTTACTGAATTTGTCTTGAGACCCGCATTTGACAAATGAAGGAGATCAGTATCGATTCCAGAGGTATCGCAAGAGGGTTAAGACCCTTCTGCGAGCACCATATGGTAAGCCTTTTCCGCTTAAAGGCATACGAGTGTCTTGTGGAGAATTTCCTAGAAGCATGAAGGATATCCTTTACCTGTTGGGAAAGGTTAAGATCCTGAAGTTCTAGGCTTTCAGCAACCAGGCCCTGAGATGCAGAGAGTGGGGATTCAGATGCCACAGAATCCCGTCCTCTTGGGAGAGAAGATCTGGAGCGGATCCCAACTCCAGAGGCGGAGCTTGAGGGAGATGTAGGAGCAGAGGGTACCACGTTTGCCGTGGCCAACGTGGAGCTATGAGGATCATATGATCTCTGTCTCTCTGAAGCTTGAATAGGGTTTTGGGAATGAGGGGAATGGGTGGGAAGGAATATAGGAAGTCCTGACCCCAGTGAGGGAGGAAGGCGTCCCTTGCCTGACAACATCAAGCCGGAATTCTGGAATAGAACCGGGGAAGTTTGGCATTCAGCAGACTTGCAAAGAGGTCTATGTCCGGGGTTCCCCAAATCTGAAATAATTGGGCAACCTGGTCTGCATGGAGAGACCATTCGTGTGGAAGCAGAACTCGACTGAGTTTCTCTGCCCAAGAGTTTTGAATGCCTGGAAGAAACACCGCAAGAAGATGAATCTGATGCTCTCTGGCGAGGGCCCATAGTCGCAAAGCTTCGTTGCATAGTGACAGAGAGCCTGTTCTGCCCTGCTTGTCCACATAGAACATGGCTACCTGATTGTCCGTTTGAACTAGGACTGTCTTGTAGCTGAGCTGGGCGTGAAATACTCAAAGAGCAAGGAAGATTGCTCTGAGCTCCAGGAGGGTGATGTGAAGACAGGCCTCCTGTGGAGTCCAGGTACCCTGGGTAGAGGGATCGTGCAGGTGGGTTCCCCATCCCACCTGTGAAGCATCTGTTGTTAGGGTGGCTTGGGATAGGGGAATAGGGGTTGCTGGAAAGGAGACCCCACCAGAAGGTTTCTGGGTGATTGCCACCATTGGAGGGATGAAATAAGACGGTCTGAGTTTGTTAGTTTGTCCGACAGGCAACCTGAGGCCTGTGTCCACTGAGTGGATAAAGTCCACTGGGCCGCGAGCATATGGAGGCGAGCATAAGGAACCACATGCACGGTGGAGGCCATGTGGCCTAGCAATTGTAGCATTTCCCGAGCAGTGAGAAGGTTTGAGCACAGCTTCGGAAGCTAGTTGTACTATGTAAAGACAGCAGGGCTGCGGAAGGAAAGCCCTTGTCTATCTGGTATCCAGATGAGCTCCTATGAACTCTAGGGACTGAGTGGGAGCAAGATTGGATTTTGGGAGGTTTATGACCAGTCCCAAATACTGAAGGAGTCGCATTGTGCGAGACAGAGCAGAGCTGGCGTCTGGCACTGTAGGGGCTCGAATGAGCCAGTTGTCTAAGTAAGGGAAGACAAATATTCCCAGAGTGCGGAGAAATGCTGCTACCACAGCCATGCATTTTGTGAACACTCTTGGCGCAGAAGCCAGGCCAAAGGGAAGAACCTTGTATTGGTAGTGCTTTCCCTGAAACAGGAATCAGAGGAATTTCCAGTGATTTGGATGGATGAGAATATGAGTATATGCATCCTTGAGATCTAGAGAACAAAGCCATTCCTGACTTTGAAGGTATGGCAGCAGAGTTCCTAGAGAGACCATTTTGAACTTCTCTCAGAACAGATATTTGTTCAATTCTCTGAGGTCTAAAATGGGTCTGTGTCCTCCTGTTTTCTTTGAAATAAGGGGAGTAGAACCCTGTACCCTGATGGGAAATGGGTACTTCCTCTATTGCTCCTTCAGCAAGGAGCATTGTGACTTCTTGACCTAAGAGATTGTCGAGAGAGGTCTGAGAATTGAACTGTCTTATAAATGTAGTAGGGAGCAGGCTGTGAAAATGAAGCTTGTATCCCTCTCGTACAATGGACAGAGTCCAATTTTCTGCTGTTATCTGTTACCATCTGTGGCCAAAATGACATAACCTGCCTGGGATGGTTAAGGGTTCTGGACCCTTCAGGGGCAGGAAGGCAAAGTTCTCTAGAAAGGAGTCAACGCCCCTGAAGAGGCTGAGCCTGCTGAGGTTTTGCAGCTTTTGGCTTCTTTTGTTGTCTAGGTTGTTGCTGCTGTATAGGAAGGAATAAACTTCTTTTTCTTATTTAAAAATGGTTTCTTAGAGGATCTTTTCTTTGCAGGATTGGCTGTAGATTTGGACAATCTATCCAATGTGATATTGTCAGCATCTATTTCATTAGCCTTCTCCTGCCAATTTTTGCCAAAGAGATGTTCTCCTGTGCAATGAATGTTTCCTAATTTATCCTGTACCCAAATTTCCAAGTCAGATGCCTGAAGCCAAGTGATCCGACGTGCACCAATGGCAATAGCAGAGGTTCTGCTCATGCACTCAAAACCGTTAAAGGCTGCACAAATAAACTTGTAAACATCCTGAGCATGTTTGACAAGAGCGAGATAGTCTTGTCTTTTGTCATCAGGAAGAAGGGGGCTCATAAGCTCCAAGTCCCCTGTGACCTCTTTAAGGAACATTCCCATATACAAGATATAGGAACTGATCCTAGTGAGAGCATGGAAGCTTGGAAGCATCGACGCCCAAAGTCATCGAGAGTCCTACATTCACAACCTGGAGGATTGGATGCATGTCTCTTTGCACTTTTCATCCTTCTCATGGAAGATTCCACCACCATTGAATGGTGTGGTAAGTGAGTTTTTTGAAAGCCCGAACAAGGTGGAACTCGATACATGGTATCGTGTCTTCAAGAATGAGGAGATGTGGTTAAAGGTGTTTCCCACATCCTTAGCATAAGATCATGTAAGATCTCATGAATAGGCAGAGTAGCTGCCTCTTTGGGAGCCTTAGGGTATTGGAGGATTTCCAACTCCTTTGCCCTAGGCTCTTTTTCAGGAGCTACTGTGATGGAAAGGCCTTGGGCCACATCATGGATAAAGTCCTGAAAGAACATATGCTCTGGTGGAGACATTCTGCGGTGTGGAGAAGAGGAATCCTCGGGGAGAATCCTCTGGTATTAGCAGAGTCTTCGGAGTCTTCAGACTCATCCGAGGAATCAAAATAACTCAACTTCAAAATAACAATAACTTCAAAGCACGGTTCTGGTATCGATTGAAGTTGGTATCGGGTTGTTCAGGTACCGATTAGTCGATGCCGGAGAGAGACGCATGACTCGGTACGGGTGGCATACCCGCTGATGTCGATGCAGTCGGTACCGGTATCGGTTGAGGTGTCTGAAATGGTTTCAACAGTACCGAAGCCGTGAGAAGAGCCGCTAGACTGCGTTCGATAGCAAGGAATCTCTGGTCTATCGACACTGCCGATGCTTGGGTGTCGGTACTGGTAGAAGCGGCCGGAACCACAGAGCATGGCGCCAGTAGTTCTGCCGAGGTTGAGGCCTCGAGAACATCCTGGAGCCCAGTTAATGCTTTGGAAGCCGAAGCCTCCTGCCGGGGCAGTTTTGCCAGTGAAAATTCCTCAAGGGCAGCACCAGGGGCATCTTGATACTTAGGAGATCTACCTTTTGAGGATCGTCTAGATTTATGTTTAGTTACCTGAGATCCATGGGAGGAAGATGAAGCCCTGGAGGACATTGATGCAACAGACGCCGTGTCTAAGGGAAAAAGGGTGCTAAGTTTAGCAGCTCGGTTCTGCTGGCCACTTTTTGACATCATTCCACAGGAGAGGCACTCTGAAATAGTGGTCAGGACCTAAACATTTGAGACACCAATCATGGGTGTCGGTGACGGAAATGGTACCGCCACATTTAGAACATTTCTTAAAACCTGAAGTAGGTTTTTCCATTTTTAAGGAAAAATTGGGCCAAGTGCCCAAAATGGCACCTAGCACCAAGGAAAAAAAGTTCCTGAAGCAAACCACTTCAGAAACTATAGTTTGTTTGTTTTTTTTTAGAAGAAAGAACCGGCGGTACCGGTATAGCATCGAGGGAAGGCAGACGCGACCACAAAAACAAAGATTAAAGACGAAATTTTCTGCAGTGGCAGGGTATGTGACCTGTCGGCTCCGCGGGAAATGAAGAACTGGAGAGGGACAGTTGGAAAGGCGGGAATGCAGCACACTGGCGCTGTGGGATGCTCCCAAAAGCTTTCCTATTGGATGCTGGGGAGCGTTCCCATGCGGGCTCCGTTGGTACCGACGATACCCATATGTGAAGACTACATTCCTGCTTGTTCCTGGAGATCTATGTACAGGAAGGTAGAAATTGAAGGCTGTCAGTAGAAGATGAGCCTGCAGAGCCAAACATAGAATCATGGCAGACCCCCAAGGGTCCTGCAGCAGTACAACAGAGCAAATACAGTCTCGGGGCAGGTGGTGATGTAGCTTTGGTAATTCTCACTTGTCTGGACTGGTCTAGCAGGATGATATGGAAGGTGACATTTTATTTACCAGATAATGTCCTTTCCTTGAGTCCTGCTAGACCTGGACTTCCCCCGACACTGCTCCTTAGCGAAGTAGGGCGGGCAAACCACCTGGTTCACATGAAAGGGAGATAGCACTTTAGGCAAGAAGGAAGGTACAGGCCAAATGGAAATGGCCTCTGTTGAAAAGGACAGATAAAGATTGAGGCAAAACAGAGCCTGCAGCTAGGTGATCAGCCTTGCAGAACAAATTGCTTCAAAGAAAATAGTCTTGAGCATCAAATTCTTCAAAAGTAGCATGCTTCAATGGCTCAAAGGGGACCATCATCAGTGCCCTGCAAACCAGAAATAATCCCAGGAAAGGATCACAGACCGAAGGGGAGGATGCAGTGTCAAACCCCTTGGAGAAAACACAAGGCGTCGGAATGCAAGGCTGAGGACTTGCCCGCCACTGAATCACAGAAATGGGCCAAAGCTACCATCTAAACCTTCAGGTAGCTAAGTGAAAGGCCCTTCTCTAGGCCATCCTGTAGAAAGGCCAACAGGGAGGCCACCTTGGCCACCTCAGGAGCCAAATGCTACGCCGCACCAGTGCTCAAAGAGGCACCATATCCATATGTATACTAGCTTGACAGACCTCCTCCAGGCACCAAGAATGGTAGAGATTACTGCTGGAGACTAGCCCTTACATGCTAATAGTCTCCTTTCAAGAGCCATTGCTGTAAGTGAGAAGGGAGCTTGTTTCTCCAGGAT
Source organism: Ichthyophis bannanicus (assembly GCA_033557465.1). Classification (NCBI taxonomy): domain Eukaryota; kingdom Metazoa; phylum Chordata; class Amphibia; order Gymnophiona; family Ichthyophiidae; genus Ichthyophis; species Ichthyophis bannanicus. Next base: position 1,385,280,108 of record CM066032.1, on the reverse strand, counting down.
GATAGGTCCCTGCTGCAATAGCCTCCGAGATGGAGGCAGCTGAAGAGGATGCGCTTGAAGGAGCAACATCAGGTCTCCAAGCCATGCTCTCCGTGGCCAATCCAGTTCTACCAGAAAAATCCTGCCTGGATGGCGCTCTATACGCCGAATTATATGCCTTACCAGGGGCCAAGGAGGAAACACGTACCGCAGTCACTAAATGGGTCAAGGCTGGGTCAGTGCATCAATGCCCTCTGACCCCATCTCCATATGGCGACTGAAGAAGCGGCATACTGGCATTGGAGTGGATCGCCATCAGATCCATTTTGGGACAACCCCAGAGGTGCAGAATCAACTGAAATGCCTCTTGACTCAACTCCCACTCCCACTTGCCAGGATTCAGAGAGTGCTGGCTGAGAAAGTCCACTTTCACACTGTCCATTCCAGCAATGTGCTGAGCCAACAAGGCTAGAAGGTTCTTCTCCGTTCAAGCAAAAAGGAGATCCATCTCCAGGGCCACTCCACAGCTTTTTGTGCTGCCCTGCCAACTGATATAAGCCACCATCCAAGCACTGTCTGAAAACACCTGAATCGCCCAGCCCTCGATCAGGTGCCAGAAATGCAGAAGAGCCAATCTGATGGCTCTCGCCTCAAGGCGGTTGATGAACTATACCGCTTCCCTGCAGTTCAGATGGCCCTGAACCATATGGTTTCAGCAAGAGCTCCCCAGCCTGAGAGACTGGCATCCGTTGTCAGCAGGATCCAGGAGTAATCATCCAGTGGTACGCCCTTCCTTAGATGACAAGGTTGCTGCCACCACCGTAAACTGGACCCCACCCTCCTAGTGAGTGGAAGCTGCGCTCGAGCTCCTGAAAACTCGGGAGCCATCAAGTTTACAAGAACTGCTGGAACAGCCGCATGTGAGCACATGCCCACGGGATCATCTCTATGGTTACTGCCATCAATCCGAGGAGCTGAAGATAATCCCAGACTCTGGGGGGCCTGCTGTGCACAGAACACCACCAGACAATTCAACTGCTTTCTGAATTTCTCCTCTGGCAGGAAAACTCTGTCTACTTGAGTGTTGAAATGTGCTCCCAGAAACTCCAAGGACTGGGAAGGTAAAAGCTGGCTCTTTTCTTGATTGATCACCCAGTTGAGGCTTTCCAAAAAGGACACCACTTGGGACGTCACCTGAGACACTTCTGACAGGTGTCATGAGGTGGATCAAATAGTACCTATGGAAATAGGAAAAACTGAGCAGAGCATTTCTAATAGTGACAGGTTAGAGCAGCACATGGATCAGGGTTGCTATGGGCAACGAACACAAACTGAAGTATCAGGTGTAAGAGCACGCCCAAGCAGTAGATTACCTCATAGCCCATTAGGTAATGAGGGACAGCTGGGGGGAGGCGAGGCTCAGAGAAGCACCAAGAGTGACGCAGTTAAAAATCACTCACCAGAGGTTAGAGTTAGAGCAGAGGAAGGAGCCGGTTGGGGAGGCAACAGGAGAGCTGATTGCAAACTTGACCAGAGAGCTGGACACGAGGTCAGAGCTTCACACGGAGACTCACACAGAATCCTACAGGAAGAAGCCCAGGAGAGAATACCAGGGATTTGTTTCAGGGAGCAGTGCAGGACTGAACAAAAGCCCAGTAGTCTGAGCCAAGGAGGTATTTCTGAAGGCAAGCTGAGAAAAGCTGTGGGAAAGAATCTTCCTAAGAACAGGTACCAGGAAGGCAAAAGTTTTTATCTGGAGAATGGAAAGAGAAAGGCAGTGAGAGGCTTTCATTTGAGAAAAGCTCCGTTAAGTTTCCTGTGCCCAGAAGCTCCGTGAAAACCAAGCCAGAAGGTAGGCTTATTCCTCATAATAGAAGGGAAGCTGAAAGTCAGAGTTTTTCCTACACTTACCCAAGAGTGTGTGGCTCTCAGAAAGGAAACTCTGCAGTGTGTGGTAACCTCCCATTTTACTCCGGTAGAGAGGAGGAGGGGAGCCCTCTTAGCAGAGAAGAGGGATTGTTTAAAAGTAGCCTGAGTTACAATCCTATAGAAGATAGCTCCGGGGAAGCATGTGAGGATATGCAATGTGATTTTTGTGATGAAACACCTGCTGAATCCTACATGGATTGTACACTAATAATTTCAGATGATATTTCTTCACTGTGCTGAACTGGCCAGAGAGAGAATCTGTTTAAGGAAACAGAAGTGAAGAAACGTGCTTGTTTTAAGAATAAGGACTGTTTTGCACTACCTTTGTTTTGTCAGGCTGAAGATACAAGCATTCATTTTTGTTATAGTAGTTTGCCTTTATTTCATACCAGAAGTATGGTTTTTGTCCTTTGTTCATATGTGCTGAAATTCACCCGGGACGGGTAAATAAAAAGACCTCTTTTGAAGCCTTGCTACTCGACTGCAACTACACTCTTAGATTAGCTTGTGGGACTACAAATCCCAGGGGGCATTTCAACACCTGCTTGAGACACCCTCGCTGTTTAAGAAGAGGCCCCACTGTAGCTCCTATGCTTTATGCCTCTGGGAACCTAGAGGTGGGTGACAAAGGGAAAAGGCTTGGGTGAGCCAGTCATCTAGACAGAGATGGGCACAGATCATTTGGCGCCGCAGCACCACAGTCGTCACCACCATGACCTTTGAGAATGTCCTTGGGGCAGTAGAGAGCCCGAAAGGAAGGGCAACAATGGATAATGAGAGCCAAGCAGAGTAAAACAGATACTTCTGCTGATCTGCTCATGTTGGGATATGACAATACACCGTGGCCAGATCTAGAGAAGCTCCCTCTATGCACTTCTTGAACAACGGAACATAAGGTTTCCATTCAAAAGCACAAAACATGCAAGTGCTCGTTGACTCCTTTGAGGTCCAGAATGGGCCAGAAAGAACTGTCCTTCTTTGGCACCATGAAGTAGATGGGGTATCTGCCCTTGCCTCACTCATTTGGGGGGAGAGGTACCACCACCCTTAGGCGAAGCAATTTCTCTAAGGTGGCCTGCACCGTGGCACCTTTGATCGCAGATCCATAAGGGGAAACAATGAAGGCATCGGGAATTGGCTCCTTGCATTCCAGGGCATAGACAAATTGACATGGCATCCAGCACCCAGCAATCCTTAGTAACCCGGGCCCATTCCTGAAAGAAGAGGCAAAGCCTGCTGCTCACTGGAGGCACCAGGAAATGGGCCCACAAACCTTTATTGTATGGCCCAGGAGAATCTTCCTCTGGATGGGGCCGAATTCCTGTGTTCACGTGCTCCATGAAATGACCAATTATGAGCCCGAGGCCCTGAAGGCAGAGGGGAAGAAAGGTTTTTCCAGCTTGATAGTGATGATAGTCCCGAGACCCTGGGAATCCAGGCAGCGTGTCCTTGGTGGTCAGGCGGAGGCTGATGAGAAAGGGACACTAGCCCACTTCACAGGTCCCATGGCCCTATCTTTCAGGCAGGAGGTAAGATTTGTCTCACCTAGGTCCTTCACCTGTTTCTCCAAATCAGTTACAAATAGGAGCTTCCCCTTAAAGGCCAGATGAGCCAAACGGGCTTTGGAGGATGTGTCTACCGCCCAGTGATGGAGCCAAATCTAACACCGTGACACCATTGTCAGAAGACCATCCCTGGCTGCCAAGCGCACCAGGTCATACATGGCATCAGAAAGAAAGGCCATAGCTGACTCCAAGAGAGAAGTAGTATCATCAGGCGGAAAAGACTGAATCCAGTGGAGCAGGGATGGAAACCATCAAGCTTGTACATAACTGCAGATGTAGAATAGCTGCTGCCATAGCAAACTGACTCTTCAGCAAGTTATCGGGCTTTACGGTCCAGAACATCCTATAAGGCCAATCAGTCTTCCATGTGAATAGTGGTTCGTCTGGTAACCGCCATGACCTGTGCATCCACCGTGGGAATGTCAAACCACTCACTTCACTCCTCCAGAAGAGCGTATATCTTATAGACCCCTAACCCTTTAGGCAAGAAGTTGGGCAAGTCCTACTCAGACCGGATCATATTTTGATCACCTCCCGGAATGGGAAGACAGTAGTGGATTTCCGCACCCCTTGAAGTGGGTGTACTTTCAGCTCCTGCTCTGTGCCGGAAGTATCTGTCAAAGTTACTCATTGGTTGAAGTAGATTTATTGTATGACAGAAGCTGTTGCTCTTCAGCATGATAGAGTGACTTGGGTTCATGATACCTGGGCTTTGTATGAATGGTGGCAGCACAAACAAATGGATTAATATGGCTGGAAAATGTATCTTTGGGATGGGAAAGGCAGGGGGACGGAGGGATAAACTTATATTATGTAATGTATTCTGGTATTAATGTTGATATATTTTGAAAATAAAAGTTACAAATTTAAAAAAAAGTGGTCAAACAGGTAAAAAAAGGCAATGGTAAAAGCCAAAAGGATGCTTGGGTGCATAAGGAGAGGAAGGGCCAACAGTTAAAAGGAGGCAATAGTGCCTTTGTACAAGTCACCAGGGAGTCCTCATTTGGATTACTGTGCACAATTCTGGAGACTGTACCTTTAAAAGGATATAAGCAGGATAGAATCTCTGCAGAAAGTGATTATTGAAATGGTTAGTGGTTTTCATTACAAGGCCTATGGGGATATGATTAAAGATCTCAATCTGTATACTTTGGAAGAAAGGTGAGAGGGGGTGATATGATAGACATTTAAATGCTTCCTCGGAAGAAATGCACAGGAGGTGGCCCTCTTCCACTTCAAAGAAAGCTCTGGAATGAGGGTTCATAAGATGAAGGTGAAAGGGGATAGACAGACTCAGGAGCAGCGCTGGGGCAACCATCAGGCAAACTAGGTGGTTATCTAGTTCAGCAAATTCTGAGGTGGGGGGTGGCAAAGAGCAGGGCATTCAGAGCCAAACAAAATATTTTAACAGCCAGTGGGAGTATAAGGCTTAACGTTTGCCTAGGGCACGAACACCTTGAATCAACTCTGGGGCTAGCCCTGCTCAGGAATAATCTGAGGAAATATTTCTTTATGGAAAGGGTGGTGGATGCATGGAAAAGCCTCCCAGTGGAGGTGGTGGAGAAAAAAACCCTGTATCTGAATTCAAGAAAGCATGGGACAAATACAGAGGATCTCTGAGAGAGAGAAAAGGGTTGCAGTACTTGTTTTTTCTTATGCATGGGGAGACTGCATTGGCTGCATGGTCTTTATCTGCCGTCGTTTTCTATGTTCCTATGCAGTTCTGTTGCTAACATAAAATTACTGCTTCAGTTTTTAACTTATCCTGTCCTGAAAAGAGTACATCCTAGTTTACTCACCTCCCATTCCCGATTATCCCTGATCCATGATTCAGTTATTACTACCACATCAGTTTCCTTTTACAGCAGTATGTGAATGCAACAATACAATGGTCAATGGATTTCATTAGAGGGACTAAAAGCATTTGTATATATGACTTTCTAAACTGTTTTTCTAACTTACTCTCTCATGCAGGGTCTTAAATTCGGACCTGAATGAAATAGGATATGATCATAACAAAGATCATACATGGACTAGAATCAAAAGACCACAGGGACATCTCCACCCCTGTGGGCAAAGGGGATCATGCCCAACAGTGCTGGAAACCTGAGCTTCCTGTGGGACCTGTCGCCTGGTTGTAGCATTTTGAATTAATTGTAAGTTAAATACACTCTTCACTGGAAGATCTAGGAGAACAGTTAAAATAACCCTTTTAGAGAGAAGACAAAAGCCTCTATAATTAATTGAAGCTGAGAGCTAACAAGAAAATGCTAAAGGAGTAGAAAAGTATTATAACGGTTAGAACAGCAGACTGAAAACCAAGGAAGTCAAGGGTCAAATCTCACTGCTGCTGCTTGTGATCTTGGGCAAGTCATTTAACCCTCTTTAGCCTCAGGTACAAACTTAGAGGCCGATACAGAAACTCTGCACTACAGCCCAGAGCTTAAAGCTCTTACACACTATTTCATAGCACGACTTTAACCCTAACTCTGTGCTGCACTGCAATATGCAAATTACCCACTGCACAAAAAGGCAGTGTTAAACTGGGAGAGCAAGCCAAACACTTGCGCATAGAATTCAGCATATGTTTGCCATACTGTACCGGAGAAACAGGGTCATCTGAGGTAACCTAGGCATTCGAGAAAACCCCGATCTCATTGGCACACTATCAGGGGGCCGATCCCCCCCTGGACACCAACCCCACGACAGAAACAAAGTGGTGTCCCAGCGGCCCCGATCCCCCCCTCCCACCCACCTGATGAAACAATCCCCGGTGGGCCCCCCACCCAAACAAAAAGAATCCCTAGTGGACCAGTAGCACGGACCCCCCCCTTCCCATAAAAAAGAAAAATCCCTGGTGGCCCACACACCTCTCCACCCCCCTCCCGGTACCTTTAATCTGGAGCAGGAATGACGTGCTCCTGCCCCAGATTAAAGGTACTGGGAGGGGGCGTCTGAGGGCCACCAGGGATTTTTTTGTTTTGCTTTGTTTGAGTGGGGGTGCCATTGGGCCACCGAGGATTGTTTTATCAGGTGGATGGGGGGGATCGGGGCTGATGGACCACCGTGGATTTTTTTTATTGGGTGGGTGGGGAAATTGGGACCACTGGGGAATTTTTTGTTTGGTTGAGGGAGGGGATTCGGGCCACTGGGGAATTTTAATTTGGTGGATAGAGGGTTCGAGGCCACTGGCCCAACGGAGATTTGGTTTCTGTCTGGGAATTGGTGTCCAGGGGGGGGGGGGGGGCACTGGCTCTCCGACAGTATGCCGATGGAATCAGAGGCTTTCCCCGATGTCTGGATCATCTGAGGGGACGTGTTAAATTTCACATCAGATGATACTTTTGCTCCAGGCTGGATCTTTACGTCTGCCCGAAGCTGGCCTGAAGATCCAGTATTAAAAAACACTGTAAAAAACTGTGCTAAGTTTCAACACAGTTTTTTATATTGGGTGCAATTACCTATGCAGTGATTTGCATGCAATTTATGGTTTATGGTTTATTAAAAGGCTTGATATACCACCCCTCGACAAGGTATCGGGGTGGTTTACAATAAAATAATAAAAGGCAATAGAAAAGGAAAAGAATGCCATTCTAAGATAGAACAGAAGGATAGAGGTATAAGAGGCAATCAGGGGAGGGGGAAGAGCTTCCAAGTGTTCCAGGAGCACAATAGGAAGGTTGTTCTTATTGCTTACATCCTTAGGTGATACCCAGATTAATGTTGATGTTAAAAGCCTGTTGGAAAAGGTGTGTCTTGAGTGCTGCCATGAATTTTGGAAATGATGACTGAAGGCGTAGGGCTGGTGGAAGCGAGTTCCATGATGCAGGGCAGAGAAAGAAAAAGGCGGAATTACAAGTGCTGTCTAGGTGGGCGTTTGTTGGGGCTGGCAAATAGAGATATTGGGCATGTATGGAATATAGTGAACACGTAGGTGCATATGAGGTAATATGGGAGGATAAGTAAGCAGGAATACCGGAATCGAGGACCTTATAGATTGTAATGAGTAATTTATATTGAATACGATAAGGGATGGCAAGCCAGTGAGACTTGATGAATAATGGAGTGACATGCTCATAATGGGAGGAGCGATGAAGGTGGCAGATGGCAGTGTTCTGGACAGACTGCAAGCATTTTAGCTGATATTGTGGGAGACTGGCATAGATAGTATTAAAATAGTCCAACTTTGAAATAACTAAAGAAAGGAACAGAGTGGTGATAGCAGTTAAGTGCAGAAGAGAGTGGATAGCTCAAACCTGGCACAGGGAAAAGAAACACCGACGGATAGTAGCTAATGTGAGAGTGAAAAGCAAGAGCAGGATCAAGAACATCACCTAAATATTTGGGAGTTTGAACAGTTGGGATGGTAATACCTTCAAGAGACGGTGACGTAGATGGCGATGGAAATGAACCAGAAAGCCGCAAGGCAGAGGTCTTTGTTGGATTAAGCTTCAGGTTGTTCATCTTCAACCCGGCGGCTACCAAATCAAGGCAAGCGTTTACTGAGGAAAGATCAGGGGAGGTAGGATGGGTATGGAAAAGCAGCAGAATGTCATCTGCATAGAAATATGCAGACGCACCCTGCTGATCGATAAGTGGGGCAAGAAAAACATTAAACAAAGGGGCCAACACTGACCCCTACGGAATAATGCAGGGCAGAGAGAAGTAAGAGTATGCTGCAATTTAGCGTGGTGGTTAGTTTGGCGTTTTCCAGCACTAGTTTGCTTTCTGCATTGAAGAGCCAGCCTAGTGCAGGAAAAGCGCCAGACAAATGCTGCACTAAGCTATTCTGCATCGGCCTGTTAGATTATAATAATTATAAGCTCTTCTGGAACAGGGAAAAGCCTACTGTACCCAAATATAACTCACCTTGAGATACTACTGAAAAAAGGCACGAGCCAAATCTCTTCCTCTCCCCTTACCTTAACATGGTGGATTAATGCAGTGCATTCCAAGAATTCTTTGAAATGGTAAGAATATGCATTTCAAAATCAAGCTCAGGATCGAAAAACACCTCCCAGACATTTCACACTGATTTGAGAGCAAAGTGACACCTGATCCAATATAATTTGACAATGCAAAGTAACAGAATGGGGGGGGGGGGGGCATATTCAAAGCGATTACCACGGCTAGCAGACCTGCTAATCATGTTAAGCACACCGAGTGGGATTATTCTGCAGCACATGGCAGGTTTGTGTCAATGAATATCCCCCTCTAACACTGCTAGACGCCCTGATGTTAACCACGTAGCATCAGGCTTTTCAGAGGCGGTGCTGAAGATAACTGATCAGCAGCAACATTCAGCTGTTGGCCGGTTATCTTAAAGTGGCTGAAGTTAGGCAAAAAAAGGTTGTCTTAACTTTGGCTGCCTTAGTTAACCGGGCAGCGGCTGATCCCAGATGTTCAATACCAGAGGCTGGATATGACTCCTGCACTGGATATCTGGATCTTAGTTAAAGCGGTGACAGCCAGCAAACTTGAAAAGCGCTGGCTGCTGCATATAGGCCCCAATGCAGTCTCTTATTTTGTCGTCTTCTTTCCGGATTAGTTTGTGTGTTACATGTTCTCATGCCTTTGCTTTGGCTGTGCCTAGCTTGTGGAATAGTTTGCCTGACACCTTGTGGAGCTGTTGTGATGTGCTATCCTTCGGTAGGCATTTGTAGGATTACCTGTTTCTTTAGGTGTTGAATGCTTGTTTTGTATTTGCTTTTGTGTTTTGTTGATGTGTTTTATTTTATTGTTTATGTTTTTTGTGCCGCTTTGAACAGTGTGATTCGGCAGCTTATAAATGCTGTAAATAAATAAATAAATGTATTTTACTAACCCATATAATCTCTATTTAGATGGGTTAAGGGGTAGTTTATTAATCTGCATTCAATTAGAAATTATAGTAAGCAAAAAAGTCCTATAAATCCCCAGTCAGAGAACAAGGGGACAGTTTTATGAAGGTCTTTTCCTGTGTATAAAAGCTTTTTGATATGTGGAAAAGACCTCCTATAAAACTGTGTGGTGTTATACAAGTGTATGAACACTCTTGCTAATAAGACGACACATACTAACTGTACATCGCATACAGGCATCTCCAGCGGTATAGTTTGCATGGAGCAGTGGCGGACCTGCAATGTACACACCTATTTTTCTAAAATATGCTTTGATTACACGTACAAATTTACACCTGCCTTTGCACACAAGTGTAAATGTGTAAGTCAGCATTTGCAGTCTATTGGGGCTGGATCTAGGAACCTATTTTATAAAGGCACATAGACATCTATGTTGCCTTTATAAAACAGGATTAAAATAGGCTCCTTCTGTGGACTTCTCATATAGGTGATCTGTTGTGAAATCAGGCTCTAAATTTTTAGGTCATCTGGCTAACATTGGAGGTTAAAGACACAGGAGAAAATAATATTCAACAATGGAGAAAGGACAGAAATAGAATTTTCTGTTCAGCAAAAAATGCTGAAGCCATCATGCAACTCAACCCTTGACGCCAATATCACCAAGCCTTGGTAACAATATGTTATGATTATCGGTGAAAAAAGGTAGCCATCAAATCCAGAAGTATAAAGGCTGATGATTTTTCCAGATCCAAATTTAGCTAACGATCATCAATTAATGAAATTAAAGCTGTCTGCATACCATAGCCTACTAGAAGCCAGTACACCTGCACCCAAGAGCCATTCAGTTGGTACCACTATTGTGACTGTTGCCCCCAAGGTGCCTCAGTCCTTGACAGCCGGCTGAATAGGAGTCCGATCTGAGAACGGAACTTGTTTGTATGCTGATTTTCAGACTTCAAGCTGTCCTACAGGAATGATAGTTTAGTGAATTAATGTTTATTTCTTTTCCACATTAATCAAAATAGGATTTGGATGAAGCTGTTCTTACTTTCAATTGTGTCTCAGAGTGGCACATGCCACACATTTGTCTAGTAAAATATTTCTAGTCATGACTGCTATTGTGTAATTACTTCCCCAACGCAACACCAACATTTTTAAATACAACAATTTAATAGATCTTTAGAATGAAATTACTGGAAAACATCATGGATTTCTGTCCTACCTGACTATTGTTTCTTGCTTCGAAGTCACTACTTCCATTTTGCTTCTCCTTTTGCAATTTCTTGTAACTTTCCCGCAGAAGGTAGCAAACTAGCCACTGGTATGCTGCCAAAGCAACTGAAAGGTAGAAAAAAATTATTCGGGGTGAATCATAGTCATTGACAAGTAATAAGAACAAAAACAGTAAAGCAAGAGCATCGTTATGAGCTAGATGGTCAACATGGACAAGAATGTCTGCATGGTCATTCATAGGAAAATAAGAGCTGCCATTCTAACTCAGACCAAACATTTAAAATATAGCAGTTAACATATTGTACTTGGCAATACATATGAGCATGTCACCCCATTTTTAATTGCAGAACACAAGCTTCCAGTCAATTATAGGATTACGTATAAAGCAATGATTCTGGCACATACAACCCTTATTTCAAGGTTGCTCCATATCTTTCAAATCACCACTAAGGTCATAAAATACGAATCTGTGTCAGTGAATCCCTTTACAGCAACAGGATAAAATCAATATAAACTTAACTATATCTAATTTCTCAACAAACAGGGGTGTCCTACATGGAACGGTGGGTTCACCCCTAAACAAAGACATGGGGAGGGGTGACCTGCACAGAGAGGAAGGTGCACCTACTCTTATCTTACTGGGCAGACTAGATGGACCATACTGGTCTTTATCTGTCATCATTTACTATGTTACTATCTTCCATCAGCTATGCTTACCCAATATTAACATGCAGAACTAGGGTTTTCGTTTTTTTGCTCTTAACTCTTCTTCTCTGGAACACTTCCTGCCTATCTGTGTACTGACCTATAAGTAAGAGTTAAAACCCCTTTATTTTGCCAAGGTGTTAGGTAAAGTGTGGACTCCGGGGGACTAGCTGTTGGTTTCTGCTTCCCCTTCTAACGGAACTAAAGCCTGACCGTTAATATACTATTTTCTTAATGTCTAAGGTCTTGTCAGAACTTTATGTTTAAGGTCTTGGAATATGGTTAGGTTGTTAGTCTTGCTCTTCCTTTTTTATATTTTAAATTCTGATCATATATTTTAATCATTAAGGGGGTTATTTTAGAAGCCTTATTTATGTTTTAAATGTGGATGTGGTTGAATAAAAATGTGCAAGCTGCATACATATATAAACACAATTTTGGAATGGCTGCGATGTATACATTTTCTCAGGAGATGTTTTGAGGGAATTCCAGGGTGTGGCCTGGGTGGAACAAAAATGAACTATGCATCGTCTACTTCATATAGGGGATACATGTGTAGAGTAAGTCTGAAACTGCTCACATCTGAAGTTAAACCTGCTCTCTGACACGAATAGGTATTTTACAAGTGCTCCTTTTGGCCTTACCTTTATAGGAGGGATTACAGGGGGGATACCGCATACAATAGAGGTAGTAGGCATGCAAATCTTTCTGATGCATATTCATTGGGCCTCTCAAGTCAGATCGTCTATTTGTCCTGTTTGGAGGCCCACCAAATGGGACAAACAAACAATCTGACTTGAGAAATGGCTCTGTCCACTTTAAATACCACTGCAATGCTCTGCACACGTTTAGGCACTGGAGGAGTGGGTCATTAGCTGCCTCCTGCGCCCCTGAAAACATTGGCAAGGTGACTGGTTGATTCAGAAGAAAAATGGAGAGTACCTTGGGCAGAAAGGATGGCACTGGCCACAGAACTCCTTTTCCTTGGACATGGAGGGAAACGGCTCCTGACACGAAAGCGTTTGAAGCTTCGAAATCCTCTCAGCTGAGCCAACGGCCACCAAAAAGACGGTCTTCAACATCAAATCCTTCCGCATGCAATCACTCAGTGGCTCAAAAGGCGCTTCCGTCAGCACGGACAGCACCAGATTAAGGTCCCAAGGAGGAACCACTGACCTCAAGGGAGGACGCACCTGCTTAACCACTCTAAGAAAACAAATGATGCCCAAATGGGTCCCCAGGGAAACCCCCTGAACCCTACTGCGATAGCAGGAAATGGCCACGTCCTGCACCCTCAGCGAACTAGACCAGTCCCTTCTGGGGAAAGGCTCTGCTATATCTGGTAGCTGTGATCTACTGACTTCCTGATCATGCGCTCAGCCTTCTCACTGGCTTCGGCGACAGTGGTGGGAGTCCTGTCAGGGCCTGTAGAGTCTGGCCTCGCAGTACTAGCGGCTCCTCACCCACCGCTGGGGGCCACTGCAAATTTGATCAGAGGTGTGCCAGCAAGCCTCACTCCCAGAGGAATAAGGTCTGTGCTCTGATTGCCTGTTCCTAGCAGCCTCTTCTTCCTAGGCTGGCTTTAAAAGTAGTGTCTCCTCATTGAGCCTGTTTACTTTATTTTACAATTCACCCGATGGAAGAGAACCCCTCAGAGCTTTCAGCTGCCAAACTTTAAAGAGCCAGGACCTCCAAGGACAGAGAACAGAAGTCACTGCCAGATTAATTAAAAAAGAAAGGGAAAAAAGTACTCCTTAGTTGTCCCTTCAGTGAGTCCAAATTTATGGGATCACGCCTCTCCAGCTGCTTGGAGACTGAGAATACTGAGGATGGTAGAGGATGCCAGCTACTTAACAGGCCGATGCAGAAAGCTAGCGTGGGCTTTACGAGCCCATAACACCAAGTTTAAGCACATTTTATGATCCTTAAATGCAGGAAATAGATGTAAATGCCGATAGAAAAACTAGCGCCCAATAATACAACGCATATTTAAACCTATTTAAAATACATTTAAATAATTAGGATTCTTTTAATCAGTTGGGCTGGTATGCAAATCATGGCTACGCCCAAGGCAGACAGGTATAGAGGATTTTGCAACCAGCCATAGCGCCAAAGTTTTACTACAAAGTCTGAGTAGAAGTAAACCTCTAATACGTGCCTCCACTGGTATTTTGATGGCACTGGTGCCTTTTCCGATGCCTAGATCATCATCTCCTTAGATGATCAGGCATCAGGAAAAGCCCCCGATGCCATCAAAATACTAGTGGGGCCCATGCCTGACGAAAAAAAAAAAGAACCGCCGGCGGCCCTGTCTTCCCCCTGACAGTATTTTGATGACATTGGGGATGATTGCGACATCAGGAAAAAACCCCAATGCCATCAAAACACTGGCGAGGCTGTGCCCCGACAAAGTAATCACCTGGTGGTCTAGCAGCCCTTGAATCCCTCACCCAAAGCAAAAGTGCAATCGCCCTCAAGTAAAAATAAATAAAGCTAAAACTGCCTGGTGGTCTAGTGGCCCCTGAAACCCCCCCATCCCCACCCAAAGTAAAAGTAAAATCATTCCCCAAGCAAAAATAAAGCAAAATTTACCTGGTGGTCTAGCGGCCCTTGAACCCCCCACCCCCTAATCCAAAGTAAATGTGGTCTACCAAGCCCACTATCCTGTTTCCAAAAGTGGCCCATCCACATCATAAGTACCTGTCAGGTTCCCAAAAATGTATACAGGTTTGCTGGGTGCTGTTTAATAATGGTTTATGAACCATTGCACGTTGTAGTAGTGGGTAAAATATGGGGACTGGGTTGGCAGGCACCATAGCTGGGACTTGAACCTGTGACCTTCTGCCTCCAATCACACTGGTTGTGTGCACTGGTTGTGGTTTTGCCTTTTATCAAACATTAAGTGATAAAAATCCGGCATTATCTCCTTAATACACTTTAGTTACTACCCCTCAGTCTCTTTTTTGTATCTACTAGGAATGTCAGTTTGTGAATGAGAGAAAAGGAGTTCCTTCTGTCTCTCTGTGAGACTTTATAAAAGGAAGAGGGGGCTAATTGCAGCATTTACAAATAATAAGAACGAGAGCCTGAGAAGGTGTGAATAAACAGGTAAACAAAGGTGAGTCGGTTGATATAGTGTATCTGGATTTTCAGAAAGCCTTTGACAAGGTCCTTCACGAGAGACTCTTGGCAAAATTAAAAAGTCCTGAGATAGGAGGCGGTGTACTATTGTGGATCAGGAGCTGTTTAAAAGATAGAAAGCAGAGGATAAGGCTAAATGGCCAATTTTCCCAGTGGAGAAAGGTGAATAGAGTACCCCAAGGATTTGTGTTGGGTCCGCTGCTTTTTAACATATTTGTAAATGACTTGGAAATTGGAATAACGAGTGAGGAATTCAGGTTTGCAGATGACACACAATTATTCAAAGTTGTTAAAACCCAAGAGGATTGTGAAAAATTGCAAGAGGACCTTGATAAATTGGAAGACTGGATGTTCAAATGGCAGATGAAATTTAATGTGGACAAGTGCAAAGTTATGCACCTAGGAAAGAACAACCTAAACTATGGTTACACGATGCAAGGTTCCACATTAAGAACTACCACCTAGTAAAAAGATTTAGGCATCATCATGAATAACACATTGAAACCCTCTGCCCAGTGTGCAGTGGCTGCCAAAAAAGCAAATAGAATGCTAGGAATCATGAGGAAAGGAATGGAGAATAAAACATTTTTCCATGGTGCAACTGCATCTCAAATATTGTGTGCAATTCTGGTTGTCATATCTTAAAAAGGATGTAGCGGAATTAGAAAAGGTACAGAGAAGAGCCACCAAAATGGTAAAGGGATAGAAGGATACCCCATGAGGAGAGGCTAAAAAGGTTAGGGCTCTTCAACTTGGAAAAGAGACAGCTGAGGGGAGATGTGATAGAGGTTTATAAATTAATGAATGGCGTGGAACAGGTAAACATAGATTGATTGTTTACCCTATCAAAATGTAGAAAGACTAGGGGACATGCAATGAAGCTACAGTGTAACCCATATAAGACTAATAAGAGAAAATATTTTTTCACTCAATGCATAATCAAACTCTGGAATCTGTCACCAGAAGATGTAGTAAAAGCAGTTAGTGTAGCTGGGTTTAAAAAAGGTTTGAACAAGTTCTTGGAGGAAAGGTCCATAAATCATTATTAAAGGGAGCCTGGGAAATCCACTGCTTGTCCCAGTGCAAGCATTGTGCAACCTATGTCTTCTAGGGAAACTGCTAGGTATTTGTGACCTAGATTGGCCACTGTTGGAAACAGGATACTGGGCTTGATGGACCTTAGTCTGACCCGGTATGGCATATCTTATGTTCTTATGTTCTAACCTTTCCTCCAGGAACTTGTCCAAACCTTTTTTAAAACCAGCCACACTAAAGCACAGTTACTCACTTGTAAAAGGTGTTCTCTAGGGACAGCAGGAATCAGTCCTCACATATGGGTGACGTCAATGCCGACGGAGCTCTGCATGGAAGCTTCTCCCCAGCTTTCAAAGAAAGCCTTTAGGAGATGCACCACACATGCATGGTTCCCTTCCTGCCCAAGGGTACCATCTTGTCTCAGTCAAATGACATAGCTAAAGATGAAAAAAAAAATGATAGCAGCAACTCCATGGGGACGGGGGGGGGGGGGGAGGGTTGTGAGGACTGATTCCTGCTGTCCCCAGAGAAAGCGTAGTTACTCACCTGTAACAGGTGTTCTCCAGGAGCAGCAGGAATCAGTCCTCACATATGGGTGACGTCGGCGCCGACGGAGCCCTCGCGGAGCAATTTTCCCCAGCTTTCAAAGAAAGCCTTTGGGAATTGCAGCGCGCATGCGCTGTCGCCTTCCCGCCCAAGGGTGCCATCTTAGCCAGTCAGATGACATAGCTAAAAAAGACAGCATAAAAATTTGCAAAAAAAACTAAAGCAGATGATTGCAACTCCAAGGGGAGGAGGGAGGGTTGTGAGGACTGATTCCTGCTGCTCCTGGAGAACACCTGTTACAGGTGAGTAACTACGCTTTCTCCAGGACCAAGCAGGAAGTCAGTCCTCACATATGGGACTCCCAAGCTTAAGGCTACCGGAGACCCTAAGCACAAAAAAGAGCTCCCTCTAGCTCAGCAGCACAGAAGGAAGGAATCTTCGCTGAATTATTACCCACCGGTAGCCCACATCCGGGATGGAGGGTAGGAGTTGCTCAAACCTCAAAGAGATTACGGAGGACTGCCTGTCCGAAAGCACTGTCCCTGCGGGACTCCCTCTCGAGACAGTAATGGACCGCAAAAGTCTGGCTCGAAGACCAAGTAGCGGCCCGGCAGATGTCTGCCAGCGGAACAGAGCGGAGGTAAGCCACTGACGTAGCCTTTGCCCGAACGCAATGAGCCGTGACCCGACCTTCCAAGGAGAGTCCGGCTGCCCCATAAGCCCAAGTGATACAGTCCGCAACCCAGATGGACAGAGTACGCTTGGAGACCGGGAGTCCCAATTTATTGGGATCAAAAGACACAAAAAGCTGCGCAGCTTTACGGTGCTCCCGCGTACGGTCAAGGTAGAAGTTCAATGCCCTTCTACAGTCCAGGGTATGGAGGACCATTTCAGCTCGGCTGGAGTGTGGTCTGGGAAAGAAGGTCGGAAGTACCACCTCCTGATTGATGTGAAAAGGGGAGACCACTTTTGGAAGAAATTTTGGGTGAGTCCGTAGGACTACCCTATTTTTGTAGAACCGAGTGTAAGGGGGATCAGACACGAGGGCCTGCAATTCACTTACGCGTCTAGCGGAAGTGAGGGCTATCAAGAACAATGTTTTCCAAGAAAGAAAACGGAGAGAACAGGTAGCCATAGGTTCAAAAGGCGGACAGGTGATCCGCTGCAAAACCACATTCAGATCCCAGTCAGGTGCTGGCGGGCGCAGAGGTGGTTTAAGTAGAAGGAGACCTCGGAGAAACCTCGCTACAAGAGGGTCGCTGGAAAGAGGTCTGCCGTCCACCGGCACATGATGTGCTGAAAGAGCACTGAGGTGAACTTTGACGGAGTTGGACTTAAGTCCCAGATTAGAGAGGTATAGCAAGTACTGCAAGATCACCGACACCGGGCAGGAGAAGGGATCCTGAGACTGTTGGGTACACCAAACGGAGAAGCGACGCCATTTAAGGGCGTAGCATTTGCGGGTAGAAGGTCGCCGAGAAGCTAGGACGACCTCTTCCACCTCTGCCGGCAGGAGAAGGGGAGCAAGGACTACCCTCTCAGCAGCCAGGCCATTAGATTGAGAGATCTGAGGTTGGGGTGTAGCAGAGACCCCTGATCCTGAGTGAGGAGATCCGGTTGTAACCCCAGAGGGAATGGATCCTCTACCGCTAATTGCAGCAGGAGTGGAAACCACGGCTGTCTGGGCCAGCGAGGGGCCACCAGGATCATGGAAGCTTTGTCTCGGAGAACCTTGAAAAGAGTTCGAGAGACTAGCGGGATGGGAGGAAAAGCATACAGAAGGCTCTCCGACCATGAGAGTAGAAAAGCGTCTGCCGCAACTCGAAGGGGGTGTGGCTGACGAGAGCAGAAGCGAGGAAGTTGCCGGTTGAGAGGGCTGGCAAAGAGATCCATCGTGGGGAGGCCCCACTTTAGAAAGAGCTTCTGAACTACCAAGGGATCCAGGCGCCACTCGTGCGGCTGGAGGATCCTGCTGAGTTTGTCCGCCAGGCAATTTTCCCGGCCTGGGAGATAAACTGCCTTGAGAAGAACGCCGTGACTGACGGCCCAAGAGCAGAGCTTCTGTGCTTCCCGACAGAGAAGGAAGGAGCCCGTGCCCCCCTGTTTGTTCACGTAGAACATGGCCACTTGATTGTCCGTCTGGACAAGGACGGACTGGTGAGAGGTCAGGTGGGAGAAAGCCTTGAGAGCCAGGCGGATCGCTCTGAGCTCCAGGAAGTTGATCTGCTGAGCAGACTCCCACGTGGTCCAGAGGCCCTGAGTACGTGCCCCTTGGCAATGTGCTCCCCAACCCAGGAGGGACGCATCTGTCGTCAGCACCTGGGTCGGCTGAGGTGACTGAAAAGGCATGCCGAGTACCAGGTTCGGCCGATGAAGCCACCACTGGAAAGACGAGGCCAGCGGCTCGGAGACGCGCACTAGGTCTGCTAGGCCGCCTGTGGCTTGTTGCCACTGCTTGCGAAGACACCATTGAGCAGGCCGCATATTCAGGGGGGCATTGGGGGTCACATGGACGGTGGAAGCCATATGGCCGAGTAGTCTCAGGAAGCGCCTGGCGGAGACCAGGGGCTGGCTGCGAAAACGGTCGGCTAAGTCCATGAGCCGTTGAGCCCTGTCGAGCGGCAGGAAAGCTCGTGCCTGAGGAGTGTGCAGCCTTGCGCCGATGAACTCGAGATCCTGTGAGGGGAGCAAAGTGGACTTTGCGAAGTTTATGACAAAGCCCAAGTTCTGCAGAAGAGTCACCGTGCGGCGTGTGGCGTTGGTGACCTCCGGAGCGGACGCTGCTCTGATGAGCCAGTCGTCGAGGTACGGAAAGACAGAGGCCGTGAAGCCGGAGATGGGCCGCCACCACCGCGAGACATTTTGTGAAGACTCGCGGCGCGGAGGACAGGCCAAAGGGCAGTACTCTGTACTGGTAATGATTTCCTGCCACCACAAACCTTAGGTATTGGCGGTGGCTTGGGTGGATGAGGATGTGCGTGTAGGCATCCTTTAGATCCAAGGAGCATAGCCAATCTCCCTGCTGGAGGTAGGGCAGAAGGATTCCAAGGGTAAGCATTTTGAACTTTTCCCGCACGAGGAACTTGTTGAGGTTGCGCAAGTCCAGGATGGGCCTGAGGCCTCCTGTCCTTTTTGGTACTAGAAAATACCTGGAATAAAAGCCTTGACCTCTCAGGTGGTGGGGCACCGGTTCCACCGCCTGTTCCTGTAGAAGACCTGCTAACTCCTGAAGGAGTAAGTCCCTGTGCAGAGGGGGTCGTGGAGGTTCTCCCGGGAAATAGGAGGGAGGGACCTGGTGGAAGTGGAGAAGATAGCCTTCTCTTACGACTTGAAGCACCCAGGCATCTGAAGTGATGCTGGACCACCTGTGGGCGAAGTGAACCAGCCGGCCTCCGGTGCTGGGAGGAGCCAGCGGAGGGGGAGAGGCTATGCTGAAGGAGTCAAAAGCCCCCACCCTGCTGAGCAGGGGCTGGTGGTGCAGGCTTGGGGGCTTGCTGCCTACGGGACCCGTTACCCCGTCCCTTGGCCTGCTGGCCCTGTTGGGGAGCTGCGGGGGCCTGATATTGGGGGTAGTGTTTATAGGCAGCCGCCTTTCTCGGGTAAAAGGACTTCTTTCCCGAGCCCTTCTTTTTCTGGGAAGGGGCGGAGGTCTTCCTAGAAAGCCTAGTCCTGGTGAGAGTCTCCGTCTCGATCTGTGCAGCCTTTTCTGCCATAGGTTTGCCAAAGAGGTTTTCACCTCGGCAGGGGACATCGACCAACTTGTCCTGCACCCAGGGCTCAAGGTCAGACGACTGAAGCCAAGCCTGTCGGCGGGCACCGATGCCGGCTGCGGCCACTCGAGCCGATGCTTCAAAGCCATCATAAGCTGCTCGGGATATGAATTTTGAGCATTCCCGAATGCCAGTGGACAAGGCTAGGAACCTCCGCAAAGGTTCCTCGGACAATCCAGCGGAGAATCCGGCTAGCTCTTTAGCCAGGTCTCGAAGATACATGCCCATGTATAGCTGGTAGGTCTGGACACGACACGCAAGCATAGAGCCCTGGAAACACTTCTTACCAAGGCCATCCAGGTTACGGGCCTCCCTGCCAGGAGGCACCGAGGAGTGCATCTTCTGGCTCTTAAGACGATGCATGGCCGATTCCACTACCATGGAATGGTGTGGTAGCTGTGCCTTTTGGAAGCCAGGGCTCTTGCGGACTCGATAGATAGAATCGACCCGCTTGCTCAGGACCTGCGAGGAGGCCGGACTCTCCCACATGCGGAAGAGTAGTCGTTCCAGCATGGGAGGAACCGGTACAGTAAAGTGTTCCCTGGCGGGAGAGTCATACTGGAGGGCGTCGAGCTCTTCGGCTCGAGGCTCCTCCTCGGGGTCCGCCGGGAAGGCCAAAGCCTTGGCCATATCCCTGACGAAGTCCGAGAATCGGGCATCCTCCGGAGGGGACTGCTTCCGAGGTTCGGACTTAGGCGAGTCCGAGGGGACACACCGAGTCCGAAAAGAATCAGGTGACTCTTCCTCTTCAGACTCCCAGACCGACTCCGAGGAGGAATCGGTGGGGTCGGCCCAGGCAGGCTGCGGCGCCCGCCGCCCCGACGCCGAGGGAGTCGGCGTCGGCGACCTCGGTCCCGAACGGGAGGCCGAGGGTGACCTCGACCGAGGATCGACTCGAGTTCGCATGGACTCGAGGATCGGCTCGGTCTCCGGGGTCGACTTGGACGTCGACGTCCCGGCGGTCGGGGCAGCGGCGCCAGCAAGGCTAGCGAGCAGTGCCCGCTGCTGGTCCATGAAGGCAGACAGTCTGCTCTCCAAGGCCGTCAACCTGAGTCCGACCTCAGGTGACCCAGCAGCCCCCGACTCGGGCCCCGACGGCGTCGGGCCCGACGTCGGCGGTCTCGGAGGCGAGTCCAGGAGGACCACAGGACTTACCCGAGCAGGCAGCTCCGACTCCATGCGAGGTCGCTTCGAGAGGTGCTCCTTCTCCAAGGACCCGGGACGGCTATCGGGGCTATGCGACCTGGCCCTCGCGGAGCCAGGAGCGTCCACCGACGCCGCCCTCGCGGGTTTCACCTTCCGACGATGGTCCCCGGAGGGAGAACCCCTGTCGGAGGAACTCCGGCGACGGTCCGAGCTGGAACCTCTGGACGCCGAGGCCTCAGACGAGGTCCGGGTACGGCTGGGGTCAGCGAAGATCCTATCCCGCTGATGCCGCCGACTTCTCAATGCTTTGGAGGACATTTTGCCACAGGCCCCACAGATCATTTCTTCATGATCCGGGCCCAGGCAGCGGAGGCAATTATCGTGTGTGTCAGTTAGTGACATATTTCGGTCACACTGACCACACCGCTTGAAACCACTGGCAGCCATCGGGGGAAAAAGGGCCCCTGCGAGGTCAAAAGACCGGGCTGCCAGTGAAAAAACCGAAAACGAAACTGACTAAATCAGAAAAACCGAAAAAGAAGAAGAGGACTCGTGACCGGCGTCGCGAGTCCGGGCGGGAAGAAAACCGGCGTCGAACCGAAGGAAAAAAGAGAATATTACGAATAAAATCAACTTTTTCGCGGGGACAAGACGGGTACGTCTGTAGGGCTCCGCGGAAAAAAGAAGACTGGCTAAGATGGCACCCTTGGGCGGGAAGGCGACCGCGCATGCGCGCTACAATTCCCAAAGGCTTTCTTTGAAAGCTGGGGAAAATTGCTCCGCGAGGGCTCCGTTGGCGCCGACGTCACCCATATGTGAGGACTGACTTCCTGCTTGGTCCTGGAGAACATCTGTTATAGGTGAGTAACTATGCTTTCTCCAGGAACAAGCAGGACGTCAGTCCTGACATATGGGATTCCCTAGCTACAGGCTATCAAAAACCTGTAGAAATGCCAGTGTGACCAGAAAAAGGTGAGCAGTGAGCAGCAGCAATTGAGTCTTAAGAAAACACTCCTGAGAAATCCAAGTGCCCAGTGAGAACCAGCACTCCAGTAGCCTGGTCGGAGGGCAGGAGTTGCTTACACCCTGAACAGATGATGGAGTATGGCCTGGCCGAAGGCACTGTCCCATCAGCACTCCCTCTGCAGGCAGTAGTGAGCTGCAAAAGTATGCACCGAGGATCAGGTGGCGGCTCAGCAGATTTCCATCACAGGAATGGACCGCAGGTGTGCCACAGAGGCTGCCATGGCACTGATGCTGTATGCCGTGACCCGGTGCTCCAGAGAGAGCCCTGTCTGTTCATAGGCAAGGGCAATGCAGTCCGCCACCTAAGTGGACAGAGTTTGATCGTTGACTGGGTTCATAGGAGACAAAATGCTGAGAGGCTTTGTGGTGGCCATGGGTACGTTGAAGGTAGAAGGATAGGGCCCTCTTACAGTCCAGGGTATGCAGTACGGTTTCCGTCCGACTGGCATGAGGTCACGGAAAGAAGGTGGGGAGCACCACCTCCTTACCGAGGTGGAAGGGGGACACCACCTTTGGAAGAAACAGGGTCTGTGTGGAGCACCATCCTGTTCTTAAAGAACATTTGTACGGCAGATCTGCCACTAACGCCTGAAGCTCACTGACCCTGCGAGCTGACGTGAGCACCACTAGGAAGGCTACCTTCCATGAGAAGTGCCACAGGTGACAGGTAGCTAGGGGCTCAAACTGCGGCCCAGTGAGCTTGGATAGCACCATATTGAGGTCCCACTCCACCGCTGGAGGGTGGAGCGACCCCACAGGAACCAGGTCACAAAGGCTGGACAGAGAGAGGCTTACCCTCGGTAAGTCGGTGGTTTGCCGCTAGAGCACTCTGGTGCACCCAGACTGAGTTGGACTTCAGTCCTGCCTGCGAAAGGTGGAGAAAATATTGCAGTACAAGCTGCACAGAGCATGAGAACGGATTGACCTGCTGTTCCACATACCACACTGAGAATCTGTGCCATTTGAAAGCATAGGCTTGTCTTGTGGAGACCCTATGGGAGGCCAGGAGGACCTCCCCTACCTCCCCTGAGAGGTTGAATGGGGCCAAGGTTACCCTTTCAGCAGCCAAGCTGTTAGCAACAGGAACCCCAAGTTGAGGTGTAGGAGGGAGCCCTCCTCCTGTGATAGTAACGTGACTCAAGAGAAGGGCACAAGTCCCACAGGTCTAGGATGGGTCTTAGGCTCCCTATTCCTTTTGGTATGAGGAAGTACTGGGAGTAGATCCCTCTATCCCAGAGGTGTGGGGGTTCAGGTTCCACTGCCTCGTCCTCGAAAAGGCCTGCAAGCTCCTGCAGTAGCGAGGTCTGGTGGAGGAAGTCCTGGTGGGATTATAAAGTGGCTAAATGGTTTAACTTAGGACTGCTCGCATAAGGGGTATAAAATATGTAAAAGAAATAAGGAGTGATTGTCCAATGTCGATTTAACTAACTGAGATAAAATGGTGCACATAAGAGCACATTTATTTATAAGTAAACTCTAAGCCTCAGGAACTCTGCTCTTCTGGCAAATTGCTTCTATCTGTGCCCTTCTCTTCTATTTCTAACTCCAGATTTTGCTCCTTTCACCTTGCTGCACCTTATGCCTGGAACAAACTACCTGTGTCTGTACGCCAGGCACCTTTCTCTGGGCCCTTTTCAAATCCAGGCTGAAAACTCACCTCTTTGCTGCCGCTTTTGGATCTTGTCTCACCTGATCTCCTTGTTTATTTACCTTTCCCCCTTGTTTTATCCCTGTCTACACCTTCTGTGTTGTCTGTGTTGACTAGAATGTAAGCTGTGATGAGCAGGGATTGTCTCGTACATGTCTGTACAGCGCTGCGTATGACTTGTAGCGCTATACAAATGCTCAGCAGTAGTAGTAGTAGTGTATTTACTTTCTGGTTCCAATGAAGGGCTTTTATTAGTAATTATTTATGAAACATGTTCAGGGTTTTTGTAATGTAATAACTCATTTATTACATATATTACTTATACTTTAGATATAATACCAATAAATAATTCTATTGACTTTTATTGACTGTGAAGCATTAATTTGAACAATACTTATTTGTATTTTAAACTATGACATTCTACTGGAATGTGCTATATTTTATTAAACAGAAACATTACAGTCACATGATAATTCTTATGACTATTTATTTGTCTCTTGTAATCACTTTCTTGTGTTTATAGAATCAGCTCTTTTACATATGTTATACCCCTGATACAGGCTTTCAAACAATGGCTACGTTGGGTTTTATTGTAAGGATATTGTCTGTTTTAATATAATTTTGTGATTCTTTTATACTTTTATGGTTTGTAAATAGTTATTTATTCACTTAGCATTGTTGATATGGTTTAATTATATATCTATTTACTGGGTATTATTTATTTACTCGTGATTGTGGTCTTGAACTTCTGGCTGTTCTATTTAGGTGGCATCACCTCACACTGCCTTAACTTCGCCCTTGCACTCAAGGCTTCTGCCACCCCAAGGCAGAAAGCCCGTCCTGTGGAGGCTGAGACGGTTGAGGCTTAGCAGTCTTTGCTGTCCTTTGTTTATGTGGTTGCTGACCTTTCCGGGAAGGCTGACCTGCAGAACGTCCCTAAGAACATAAGATATGCCATACTGGGTCAGACCAAGGTCCATCAAGCCCAGTATTCTGTTTCCAACAGTGGCCAATCTAGGTCATATGTACCTAGCAGTTTCCCCAAGAGACACAAGTTCCACAATGCCTGTACTGGGTCAAGCATTGATATCTTCGGTCACTTCTTAATAATGGTTTATGGACCTTTCCTCCAGGAACTTGTCCAAACCTTTTTTAAACCCAGCTACACTAACAGCCTTTACCTACATCCTCCGGTAACAAATTCCAGAGTTTGATTACACGTTGAGTGAAAAAATATTTTCTTTTATTAGTCTTAAATAGTTTTACCCTGTAGCTTCATTGCATGTCCCCTAGTCTTTCTATATTCTGATAAGGTAAACAATCGATCTACGTTTACCCGTTCCACTCCGTTCATTAATTTATAGACTTCTATCATATCTCCCCTCAGCCGTCTCTTTTCCAGGTTAAAGAGCCCTAAACTTTTTAGCCTTTCTTCATAGGAGTATCCTTCCATCCCCTTTACCATTTTGGTGGCTCTTCTCTGTACCTTTTCTAAAATCGCTATATCCTTTTTAAGATACGGCGACCAGAATTGCACACAATATTCAAGGTGCGGTCTCACCATGGAACGATATAGAGGCATTATAATATCTTTTGTTTTATTTTCCATTCCTTTCCTTATCATACCTAGCATTCTATTTGCTCTCTTGGCCGCCGCTGCACACTGGGCTGAGGGTTTTAACATGGTATCCACAATGACGCCTAAATCTTTTTCCTGGGTGGTGGTTCCTAATGTGGAACCTTGCATCGTGTAACCATAGTTTGGGTTGTTCTTCCCTAGGTGCATAACCTTGCACTTGTCCACATTAAAATTCATCTGCCACTTTGATGCCCAGTCTTCCAATTTATCAAGATCCTCTTGCAATTTTTCACAATCCGCTTGGGTTTTAACAACTTTAAATAGTTTTGTGTCATCTGCAAATTTGATAACCTCACTCGTTATTCCACTTTCCAGGTCATTTATGAATATGTCAAAAAGCAGCGGACCCAGCACAGATCCCTGGGGTACACCACTATTCACCTTTCTCCATTGGGAAAATTGGCCATTTAGCCCTACCCTCTGCTTTCTATCTTTTAACCAGTTCCTGATCCACAATAGTTGCCTCCTATCCCATGACTCTTTAGTTTTGCCAAAAGTCTCTGATGAGGGACCTTGTCAAAGGCTTTCTGAAAGTCCAGATACACAATATCAACCGACTCACCTTTGTCCACCTGTCTATTCACTCCTTCAAAAAAACATAACAGATTAGTAAGACAAGATCTTCCTTGTCTAAAGCCATGTTGGCTGTCTCCCATTAGGTCGTGACTATCTACATGCTGAGTAATTTTATTCTTTATGATGGTTTCTACCATGTTTCCCGGTACTGACGTCAGGCTCACCGGTCTGTAGTTTCCCGGATCACCTCTGGAACCCTTTTTAAAAATTGGTGTTACATTGGCGATCTTCCAATCTTCAGGTATTAGAGATGATTTTAATGATAGTTCACTGATTACTGATAGCAGTTCTGAAATCTCATATTTCAGTTCTTTCAACACCCTTGGATGTATACCATCCGGCCCAGGTGATTTTCTACTCTTCAGTTTATCTAATAGTTGTAAGACATCTTCCCGATGTATCGATATTTCCTTCAATTCTTCCGCACCTTTAAATATTATTTCAGTCAAGGGTAACATCCCTACATCTTCCTCAGTAAAGACCGAAGCAAAGAATTCATTCAGTCTCTCCGCTATTGCCTTGTCGCCTCTTAGTGCTCTTTTAACCCCTTTATCATCTAATGGACCAACTGACTCTCTCACAGGTTTTTTGCTACGAATGTACTTGAAAAGGTCTTTATTTCGCGTTTTTGCTTCCGCAGCAAGCTTCTTCTCAAATTCTCTCTTTGCCTGCCTAATCAATGCCTTGCATTTGACTTGCCAGTGCTTGTGCTGTTTCCAGGTTTCGTCGTTTGGCTCTTTTTTCCATTTCCTGAAAGATGCTTTTTTGGCAACAGCCTCTCTGACCTCACCTTTAAACCATGCTGGCAGTTTTTTGGACTTCCTTCCACTTTTCTTAAAGCGTGGAATACAGCTGGTCTGGGCTTCCAAGATAGTATTTTTCAACAACACCCAAGCTTGATGTACGTCTTTAACCTTCGCAACTGCTCCTTTTAGTTTTTTCTTAACTGTTTTCCTCATTTTATCATAGTTTCCCTTTCGAAAGTTAAAAGGTAGTACTGTGGATTTCCTTACTATCCCTCCTCCACTAATTAAATCAAAGGCGATCATGCTATGATCACTATTGCCAAGTGGCCCCAACACCCTTATCTCTTGCACTAGATCTGGTGTTCCACTAAGGACTAGGTCTAATATGGCATCCCCTCTGGTTGGTTCATGAACCAGCTGCTCCAAGAAGCAGTCATTTATTTCATCTAGGAACTTTATCTCCCTAGCATGTCCTGACGTGACACTGACCCAGTCGATACCGGGGTAATTAAAATCACCCATTATTATTACTGCGCTGTAACTTTTGTTAGCTTCCTTGATTTCTTTGAGCATTTCATCATCCATTTGGTCATTCTGGCCAGGTGCTCGATAATACACCCCCACTGCCATCGCCTTCCCCCTTTTATATGGAATTTCAATCCATATAGATTCTACAGCAGATTTTGTTTCCTGCAAAACTTTAATCCTTTCTGACTCAATGCCCTCTCTAACATAGAGAGCAACCCCTCCACCAATTTGATCAGCTCTATCATTACGATATAGTTTGTACCCAGGTATCACAGTGTCCCACTGGTTGTCCTCCTTCCACCATGTCTCTGATATTCCAATCATATCTAACCTTTCATTTAGTGCTATATATTCTAACTCTCCCATCTTATTCTTTAGACTTCTAGCATTTGCATACAAGCATTTTAGAGAATGTATTTTATTCATGTTAATTTGGCTATTGTTAGACATGGGTAAATTGGGATCTTTAAGCTCTGTCTGCTCCATACTTGAGGGCATTTGGGCTACTTTACTCATTTGTGGAACCTCTCTGCTTTTGGTAGTATCCTTCAAGGATATTTTCTTCCGAACCATCCGCTCTTGGGCGACTGTCGGCTTTCCCCTAATATCTAGTTTAAAAGCTGCTCCATCTCCTTTTTAAAGGTTAATACCAGCAGCCTGGTTCCATCCCGGTTAAGGTGAAGCCCATCCCTTCGGAAGAGCCCCTCCTTTCCCCAGAATGTTCCCCAGTTCCTAACAAATCCAAAACCCTCATCCCCTCACCATTGTCTCATCCACACATTGAGACTCCAGAGCTCTGCCTGCCTTTTGGTTCCTGCGCGTGGAACAGGAAGCATTTCGGAGAATGCTACCCTGGAAGTTCTGGATTTCAACTTCCTACCTAAAAGCCTAAATTTTGCCTCCAGAACCTCCCTACCACATTTTCCTATGTCATTGGTACCGACATGTACCAAGACAGCAGACTCCTCCCCAGCACTATCTAAGACCTTATCTAGGTGGCGCGTGAGGTCCGCTACCTTCGCACCAGGCAGGCATGTTACCAGGCGATCCTCACGTCCACCAGCCACCCAGCTATCTACATGCCTAATGATCGAATCACCAACTATAACGGCTGTCCTAACCCTTCCCTCATGGGCACATGGCCCTGGAGAAACTTCCTCGGTGCGAGAGGGTTTTACATCACCTGGAGGACAGGTCCTAGTTACAGGATCACTTCCTGCCACACCAGGGTGATGCTCTCCTGTCACGTGACCTCTCTCCTCCTTGGCAACAGGGGCGCTGCCAGACTGGAGGTGGGACTTCAGGACTATATCCCTGTAGGTCTCGTCTATGTACCTCTCTGTCTGTCTTATGTTTTCCAAGTCTGCTACTTTAGCCTCTAGAGAACGGACTTGTTCCCTGAGAGAAAAGAGCTCCTTGCACCTAGTGCACATGTAAGACCTCTCACCAACTGGGAGAAAATCATACATGTGACACTCAATGCAAAAGACTGGAAAGCCCCCATCCCGCTGCTGGACTGCTGTCTGCATCTTAGTTTAAGTTTGTGTCTAGATCTTTAAGTTCTTACTTACTAGGGGTTGCTATGGGTATTTATACCAATAAAACTGTACCTAATACGTTTAATATACCTTGTTCACCTGAAGCTTAATTAATCTCAGGTCCTTAGTGTATGACTGATTTGGGTAATGAGCTTCACCTGAAAGCACCTCCTGTCTTTCAAGATGTGTAAGTACCTATAAAGCTATGATTATCCCAGGGGAGGGAGGGAAATAACACTTATTAAAAGAGGGCTGCTATACAGTACCCTGTCTTGTGCTGCTGAGGTAAGCTAAATTCTGATTTGATTTAAATTATAGTTCTTAGCTGCTGCTAGGCTCTAACTTCTTATGAAATTTAAACTACAAGCTCTCTGCTGGGTACTAAATTTAACCAGAAAGCTCTCATTTGTGTGTTAAATTTAAACTAAAAGTACTTTGCTGTTACTTGGCCCTGAGTGACTATTAAATTTAAACTACAAGCTCTCTGCTGGGTATGAAATGTAACCAGAAAGCTCTCCTCTGTGTTTTAAATTCAAACTTTAATTGCTGCTACTAGGCCCTAACTGATCCAACAAAAAACAGTGGGTTCACAGATTAAGTAGCTTTAATACAAAGAATTATTTTTAGAAAATTACCAGAAGTATATACTCACAGTTGCAGATTTCTCTCCAGAAGTAACAGTCCCCCTTTCTAGTCCTTTCTAGTCCTTCAAGTCCCTGCTGGGAATAAGAAGGATAAAACCTCTTTTTTGAGAAGAAAGAAATCTTTCAGGAAGCCTTTCTCGCAGGATCAGCTGTGGCTTTGGATAGCCTATCCAAAGTGGAGTTGTCAGCATCCAACTCATTGGCCTTTTCTTGCCAATCTTTACCAAAAAGGTTTTCACCAGTACAAGGAATATTGCCCAGTTTGTCTTGTACCCAGAGCTCCAAATCAGATGCCTGGAGCCAGGCAATTCTATGTGCATCTATGGCAATGGCAGTGGTTCTGCTTATGCACTCAAAACAGTCACAAGCTGCACGGTTGACAAATTTAGAAACATCCTGGGCATGTTTGACCAGTGTGAGAAAATCCTGCCTTCCATCCTCAGGAAGAAGAGGGCTCAAAACCTCTAAATCACCTGTGACCTCTTTAAGGAACATTCCCATATATAAAATATAGGAACTGATCCTGGCAGAAAGCATGGAAGCTTGGAAAGTACGACGTCCAAAAGCATCCAAAGTTCTGCACTCACGTCCTGGAGGATTAGAGGCATGTCTCTTTGCACTCCTGATCCTTCTCATAGCTGATTCCACTACAATAGAGTGGTGAGGAAGCTGTGTCTTCTGGAAACCAGGACAAGGAGGGACTCGATACATAGTATACAGTCTACGAGAGTGAGGAGAGGTGGCAAGAGGCGTCTCCCACATTCTTAGCATGAGATCATGCAAGATCTCATGGATGGGTAGAGTAGCTGCCTCTTTAGGAGCTTTGGGATATTGTAAAATTTCCAACTCCTTTGCTCTGGGCTCTGATTCAGGAGCCACAGTAATGTACAGACCTTGAGCCACCTCCCTGATGAAGTCCTGAAAGGAAATATCCTCTGGAGGAGACATCCTGTGCTTAGGGGAGGAAGGCTCCTCTGGGAGAAGTAGTCCTGCATCGACAGAACTGTCAGAATCCTCAGATTCTTCTGAGGACTCGAAGTACCGTCTGTCCGGATGCTCTTGAAGAGCCCGATAACCGTACCGACCAAAGTCGGTACAGAGAGTAATCGGTACCGGTGTATCGGTACCGGAGGGCATCGCATGACTGGGTGCCGGCAATGCGGACACTGATGTCGATGCTATCGGTACCAGTACCGATACCGGTGCCGGTTGAACTGTCTGACGCGGTTCCGAGGGTGTCGATGCCGCAAGGAGAGCCGCCAGACTGCGTTCAATAGCCAGGAACCTCTGGTCTATTGACGCTGCCGATGCCTGGATGTCAGTACTGGAGAAAACAGCCGGTACCCCAGAGCATGGCACCACTAGTTCTGCCGAGGTCGAGGCCTCGAGAACGTCCTGGAGCCCTGATAATGCTTTGGAAGCCAAAGCCTCCCGCCGGGGCAATTTTGCCGGTGCAGAATCCTCAAGGGCAACGCCAGAGGCATCTCGATGCTTAGAAGGAGATCTACCCTTTGAGGACCGGCTAGACTTGTGTTTAGTTACCTGAGATCCACGGGAGGAAGAGGAAGCCCTAGAAGACGTCGATGCCACCGAGGCTGCATCAGAGGGAAACAGGGTACTGAGCTTAGCAGTTCGGTTCTGCCGACCTCTTTTAGACATCATGGCACAGGCCATACATTCCATGATGGAGTGGTCAGGACCTAAACATTTTAGACACCACTCATGGGTGTCGGTGACGGAGATGGTACCGCCACACTTGGTGCACTTTTTGAAACCCGAAGAGGGTTTTTCCATTGTAGAGGAATTTTTGGGCCTAAGGCCCAAAAAGGCACGTGCACGTGGAAAAAAGTACTAAGTATATATTTTTTTTTTAAGAAAAGAAAGAAAGAAAGAAAGAAAAAACGGCGGTACCGGTAAAGCGTCGAGGAAGGCAGACGCGACCACAAAAAAGAAGGGCAATAAGGAGAATTTTCTGCGGTGACAGGAACGACGACCTGCTGGCTCCGTGGAAAATGAAGAACTGGAGAGAGGCAGTTGGGAAAGGCAGCACGATGCTAGGGAGCGTTCCCGCGCAGGCTCCATCGGGTACCAACGATACCCATATGTGAAGACTACATTCCTGCTTGTTCCTGGAGATCACTAGTATTTTATAAAGTCAAGGATACACATACTTGACTTTACAGAATAGGCACAACTTTATAAAAATTACCCTCTTAGTAGCTGCCACTAAACATATAAGACTCTCTGAATATTGGGTCATATTTACACTGAAGAGGCACAGCCTAATGATTCCTGCTGTGGGCAGAGATCCAGGAGAGCCAGGGTTCAAATCCCACTACTGATCTTTGTGATATTAGGCAAGTGACTTAACCTTCCATTGTCTCAGGCGCAAACTTAGATTGCAAGTCCTCCAGAGATAGGAAATATCTAGCGTATTTAAATTAACTCACCTTCAGCTAATTCCCAAATCCTCCCATCAGTTCCCTTCCTAAATTATACGCCTTGGTGGCCCACACAAATAGCAAATATAACTTGCAGTTTCTAACTTGGAGAATCCAAAATTGTGCCTGTAAATTCAGCAGTGCTGCTTAAATGGATAGCACCACTGAATATTTATAATTATACGTTTACCATCCACTGAATATTGACCTCAGCCTTTATTCCCATTGCATCAGTGCATTAAATTTCAATATACCTGCTGCAAAATAAAATATAATTACACTGCCAAATCTGCTCACTAATTGCTTCATGTAATACAAATATCTTTACAGCTCAGGTTATGTTCTTTTACCACAGAGTTTCCTTATCTCCTTCTCCGCATGCATCTTGTCTCTTCCGTTAAGATGTGAATTACATAGACTAAATAGCTGTTTAGCTACTTCAGTACTGCTAAGCTTCACATGAACCCAGACATGAGCAGCTTACTACATTCCAGTTTTTCGCTCATTAATATATGTTTCTGCTACAAAATAGCAATTATCTTATGATGTAAACTCATTACTACAGCAACTGTGAACATATATGAACAAACTATTCTGAGCACAGAATATTCTCAGGACAATGATGAACATGTCACAGTGACCAGACACTTCCTGGTGCCATCAATTAAGATATAATGCTTATAGTTTGCTGAAGATTTCTGGCCTGCCAGCATGCTTTTAACTTTGGCTATTCTGTCGTCTACATTTCACTTATTTTGCACTTATAATCCTAGCTAACCCACTCAGATCCTGCAGAGAGATTCCTACATGGACAAGCTGAGGCAGTAGGTTGGTGGTACTGCTGCTTTAAATGTATTTTCCATTGAGCAGTATTAGAAAGGGCAAGACTACTGTCTTCATGGTAAGGTTCCAGTAAAGTCAGCCAAATTCCTGAAAAGCTCTTTCTTTTCTCTTAATATGTTTTCCACTGAGACTCAGGATGATTGATGTATAGTTGTCCACTGTCATACAATATCGGACCACATTTCTATTTACAGCACAGGTATCTGTATTGCAGTATACAATCCCATCTTGCTTCATGTTAATAATTTAAATGTTTCTGTGCAATAAAAATGGAAACAGAACAAACAGAAAATAAGGATGACTTGGTTCATCTGGTATGCTCATTTGTGTGCTGTTTTGCTGCCACAGATCCTACTTGATCTTCGGTCTTTTGCACTGCCAGTTAACTCGGTCTGTGTCTATCCAGGTATGCTTCAGTTCTGTCACTATTACTTCTGCGGGAAGCTTGCTCCAGATATACGCCACCTTCTCTCTGAAAAAGTATTTTCTCATATTCCTTTGAGCTTCCCTCCTCTTGTACGTGAGTTTTCTGTCTTCTAGAAAATACTATCGTCTTGTAGCTTATTGAATTCTTCTATTTGAACGTTAGTATCACATCTTCTTTCCATGAGAGCACTGCTTGCCAACCAGTGTTTGCTGCGACGCCCTGGCATGCCTTGTGAAAGCCCCTGGGGTGCCTTGGTGGGGCTAAGCACAGGTTCATGAGACTCTTGCTGAGTCTTTGTTGGACAGTGCTCCAGAGAACAACCCTCTGCTTTCTGCTCTAACCTTTCCCTCTTAGACAGCATATAGGGAACATGATGGGAGAGGAAGTGCATGGAGTAAATAGATAAAGAAGAGCTATTCTGCTTCCTAATATGTCTCCACCTCTGTCATTCAGAGATGGGGAGGAGGCGTTTGACTGGGGAAGACAATGTGGAACAAAAAGCCCCGTTCTCTCGTAAAGGTAAACTACAGCAGGTTGGAATTTCTTTAGGGGACGGCAGAAGAGGAGAAGGGTTAGAACAGGAAGACTTTTCTTTGGCCTGTGGTTTCAACTCCATCCCCTCTTCTTTCCCACCTTCTCCCTAGGAACTGTGTGTTCCTAGCAGGAACTAGAATGTAGGGGGGGCGGGGGGAGGTAGAGGTGTATGTGGATTTGAGCAAAACCAAATCTAGGCCACAGCCGACTCCAGTGAGTAATATGGGGGCAGACAGATGATGCAAAGAAATGGAAGTGGGTGCATGAAAATGACGAGGGGGGGGGGGGGTTGTGTGTGGCAGAGAAGTATAGGGACCTGAGAGAGGAGATGGAAGACAGCACAGCACGAGCGAGAGATCCAAGGGCATATGGAAGCAGGAACAGAAAGAGACAGGGTTGAGCTGGGGCAGACACAGTAGTAGTGAATCTGAGAAAGGGTCAGTGATGGTGAATACGAATGAGTAAAAGTGATAAAGGCAGGGAGGATGAAAGACAGAAATGGTGATGGATGGGAGGGGGTAAGAGAGAGATAGGGGTGGCAATGGCAACTAGGAGTAGGGAGAAAGGAGAGAGACTTAAGCATGTCTTACACACACACACACACGGGTCTAATGGGAGTGAGGTGGGGGAAGGGTCAGCCCAAGGGATTCTACCACTCTAGGCAGAAACCCCGACCTTGCTGCCCATCCCCTGTTGCCGCCAGCTCTCCCCCCCCCCCCAGCTGCTGCCAATTCAGTCTCAGGAGGGGGAGACATGCAGCGGAAATATTTCCAAAATTTTTGAAAATACTGCCGATGCCTGCCTCCCCCCCAAATGGATTTGGTGGCAGCTGTGGGGGTGGGGGGCAGCATGGCTGCCTATGTGTGCCACTGCCGTCACCACCCACCTGGGCCAGCTATCCTAAGTGGCTGCCTAACTTGCCTAGTGGACGGGCCGGCCCTGCATGGGGGTATGGGAGCCTGAATCAGTGAAGATATCAGAGAGAAGCAGGAGGATAGTGGAGGTAAAAGGGAAAGTAAGCAAAGAGATGATTTGGAGTAAAAATAAATCAATGAGAGGGTCATTGGATGAATATGAGAGAAGAGACTGAAATCAACATGATTAAGAAAAATAACCCCACCTAGACAAAGAGAAAAGCATTTTATTTTCGGTCTGATGAGCCATGCAATGCAGTGATCTAGTAACTAGCTCCTGGAGTAAGCAAGATACCCTGAAGTCCTGTTCAAAATCTCTGGCCTGAATGTAACTCCCACATAGAATATGCAAGCTGGAAATGGTTGGACTGTGCTGGCCAATTAGATTTTTTTCCCATGTTAAGTTCCATGTATACAATTAAATAAAAAGAAAAACAAAAGAAGGAAAATAAGGTGATATGTTTTTACTGGATTAACTTAATACATTTTAGACAAGCTTTTGAAAGTATTAGGATGAAAAATATTTTGGAATAACACAACTTAAAGAAAGTGTTTTTAGGTATAGTTTTCCCGAGGATACGGTCCAATGGACACCCTTTATTTCCATTCCCTTCCCTTCCCCCTCCCAAAATGAACTGTTCACTATAGAGAACAAGTATCCCAGATTCACCCATAAGAAATCTGGTACCTTACCCTCCCCTCCATTCTCTCTTTCCTTCTACAGGAAGAAGGAGAGCAACACCGCTTGCCTGTGTGCATTCTATATACAATTCAATCTGATGTCTGAACATGTGGGACTCTGCAGGCCTTTGCAAGATCTGATGGCACCATATACTCGGGTATCAGATTAAAACCAGTACAGCACACACAAGCAGGGTGGGCCCGGCCACTAGGTGAGTTAGGCGGCAGCACGCGTGGGCAGTGGAGGCGGCAGTAGCAGCGGCACACATTAGTGACCGTGCTGCCCCCCCCCCCCGGCAGATTCCATTCGGTGGGGGGGGGGGGGACTGGCAGTGGCAGTATTTTCAAAATGTTGCCGCTGCCCATCTCCCAAGACGGTCTCGGTGGTGGCAGCAAACAAGTGTGTCACACACACAAAAAAGGTATAGTAGTAATGTTTTAGAGCTGTGTTTAATATAAGGCCCATGAGCAAGTTTAGCTTTTGGTTTGCTTTCTGTTTTTTTTTTCTTTTTCTTGCCTGGTAGAATCATCAGTGGCCCATGTGGTTAAAGGGGGCTTCGTAAAGGTCATCAACAAAGACGAGTAGAAAGGAAACATGTTTGTCAGTGCAGGCCAATGAGAGTGAAATAGAGTCGGTGGGAACACCAGGGGTATAGTTAGGGGGGGCAAAAGGGGCACTGCCTTCCCAAAAGAGCTGGCTCTCCACCCTTTCGCCAACAGCCTGCCCCCCTCCCCCCACGCGTGCCACTTTCGCTACCGTAGCGTTTTCTGTGCCTGCAACGGCAGCAGCGGACTGGCTTCCGATTAAAAGAAAAAAAACCACACGGATGTAAGCAGTTCCTTGCTAGAAGGTGGTCTGGTCCTGCCCCTCTCTGATGCATGCTTCGTGTCAGAGGGGTGGGGCAAGGAAGTGCTTACCCTCGAGTTTTAAAAAAAAACAATTTCAAATCGGAGGCCAGTCCGCCGCCGCTGCTGCTACAGGCACAAAAAAACACAGCGGTAGTGGAATCAGGGCAGGTGGGGGGGGGGGGCAGGGGGTGTGTGGAAGGCTGGAAAGGAAATGTTGGACAGATGGACAAAAGGGTGTGTGTGCAATGGCTGGAAGGGAAATGCAGAGCTAATGTTGCACATGAGGGGGGCAGAGGGCAGATGTTAAATAGGAAGTGTGGAGGGAATGACACAGGACAGATGCAGGACACAAAGGAAGGTGAAGTCAGATACTGGACACACAGCGCAAGGAGTGAAAGGCAGATGCCTGACACAGGATAGATGATGGACATAGGCTGGAGGGGTAGAGACAGATATAAGGGGATGGAGAGCAGATGATAGATATGGTCTTTATCTGCCGTCATTTACTATGTTACTATGAGTGGGGGTATATGCTAGGTATCATAAGGAAAGGAATGGAAAATAAAACAAAGGATATTATAATGCCTCTATATCGTTCCATGGTGAGACCGCACCTTGAATATTGTGTGCAATTCTGGTCACCGTATCTTAAAAAGGATATAGCATTATTAGAAAAGGTACAGAGAAGAGCCACCAAATGGTAAAAGGGATGGAAAGATACCCCTATGAAGAGAGGCTAAAAAGGTTAGGGCTCTTTAACCTGGAAAAGAGACGGCTGAGGGGAAATATGGTAGAGGTCTATAAATTAATGAATGGAGTGGAACAGGTAAACGTAGATCGATTGTTTACGCCATCAGCATATAGAAAGACTAGGGGATATGCAATGAAGCTACAGGGTAGCCTATTTAAGACTAATAAGAGAAAATATTTTTTCACTCAACGTGTAACCAAACTCTGGAATTTGTTACCGGAGGATGTAGTAAAAGCTGTTAGTGTAGCTGGGTTTAAAAAATGTTTCGACCAGTTCCTGGAGGAAAGGTCTGTAAACCATTATTAAAAGGAACCCGGGATATCACTGCTTGACCCAATACAAGAATTGTGGAACCCGTGTCTTTTGGGGAAACTGCTAGGTACTTATGACTTAGATTGGCCACTGTTAGAAACAGGATACTGGGCTTGATGGACCTTGGTCTGACCCAGTATGGCACATCTTATGTTCTTATATGGTAGAGGGTTTAGAGGGATAGAGAGCAGATGCTGAACATGGGGTAGAGACCATAAAGGGACGGAGGGCAGATGCTGAACACGGGGTAGGGGTCATAGGGGGATAAATGGCAGAAGCTGGAAATGAGGTGGGGGGATACAGGGCAGAGACCGAACACGGTAGGTGTGGAGGGAAGATGCTGGACATGGGGTGAGAGAGAAGATGATGGGCATGGGGTGGGGAGAGAGAGGGATGCTGGACAAGAGGTGCAGTGAAATGGGGTAATGCTGGACACAGAGTGAGGGAGAGAGGGAATGCTGGAAGTGGGGAAGATAGCATGAGGAAAAGGGGAGGCGCGCGAGATTGGGGAGAGAGGGAGAGACAAGACAGGGCAGGAGAGAAGGGGACAGATGCTAAACACAGGGAGGGTGAGAAAAGGAATAGTTAGACTGGGAATAAGGACCTGGGGAAAGATGGAGTGAGAGGGTTGTAAAAAGAAGATTGAGAACTGGATATAAAAAAGAGAAATGAAATCTGAATCGATAAAGAGAAAAATAAATGGAAGAAAGCTGAAAGGAAAAAGATCAATGTCAGAGATGGATGTAGGGGAGCAAATGAAAGACAGGAGTGGAGAGAAGTAGCAGGTAGATTGCATTCTCTGGAAAAGAGCTAAGAGAAGACAGAGGATGCAGAAACCAGACACCAGGACCAAGACACTTAGAAAAATAAAATAGCTAGACGATAAAGCTAAATAATTTATTTTCCGTTTAATTACTGGAATAGGTCAGTTTTTGGATTTATATATGCCAGCTTTATATTTTGCACAGTACAGGGGCAAATGCATCACTGTTTATATGTCTTGTGTTGCACTGCATGCAGAGCCTAGCTTGTTGGGGTTTCAATTTAATTTTGTCTATATATTTTTACTTTGCGTTTGTTATAATTTATTCTGTACTTGGTGAGGGTCTGTGTTCTGCCTGTGTGTCTGAGACCAAGTGTTCTGTTAGCATGGTGTTTCTTTGTTGGATCTATAGTAATCTGGCTTGTTCAGTTTTCCAATTAGGTATAAGGATGTTCTAAGGCCCACTGAAATATTTATGGTGCTGCTCTTTTCTGGATAGACTTCTTATTGTGTTAATTTTAGAAACTGATGTTATTACGGTATGGTAGATTTGTATTATAGGTCTTCAGTGACTTGTAGGGTTTTGTGTTAGTTCACAATCTGCCTAGTACTGAAGAAGCTGTTAATGAGATGACACCGGAATCAGATTTTTTTTCTTGTACTTTGGGTGTGATGGTGAAATTTCCTATGATGAAAAGCACGTTCTCAGAAGCCCTGAGGCAATTCTGCCTCTTAATTAAGAGGAAGCCCATGTGGAAGTAGGTATGGGAGGATGCCTCACAGCTGCCTAGGGAGGTAGGAATCTGAGGAGAAGTGATTTCCCCTGCATCCTATGACAACTGCTCGGAGGGGAGACCCTCCCTCCTACAGTGCTTATGGGTATTCAAATTTTAAATCTGTACTTGTTTTTTTTCCCCTTCAGCATCTTTCTCTATCCCTCAACCAGGCCCGGCCCAACCATCAGGCAAAGGCAACTACCTAGGATGGCAGCTTC
Organism: Ichthyophis bannanicus; assembly: GCA_033557465.1. NCBI lineage: Eukaryota > Metazoa > Chordata > Amphibia > Gymnophiona > Ichthyophiidae > Ichthyophis > Ichthyophis bannanicus. Next base: position 1,385,241,365 of record CM066032.1, on the reverse strand, counting down.
TGGGAGAGGGGGGAGGGGGCAGCAAAAGCAGGGCATTCAAAGCTAAACAATAGATTCTGAAAGGGCCGGTATAAAGCTTAAGGTCTATCTAGGGTGCCAACATCTTGAACCACCTCTGGGACTAGCCCTGGCCTGAGTTCTTTACCATTTCAAATTGTGTCTCTTTTTATTCTTTTTAATTGCAATTGTTAACTCTACCCCGTTCAATGTAAACCATTCTATTTGTTCTATGACTAGTTTTGACTAGTAGAAAACGGTATAGCAAAACCAGTTAAATAAATAAATAAATATTCTCCTTAGCTCTTTTCTTTCCATCCCCGGGTCATCTATTTAGCTTACCAACCCACTTGCCTGTCCCTCAGTTGGGGAAAACTATACCACCAGCACACTGTCCCTGCCAAGTTCTGTAGGTGGAGAATTAAAGATGCTTAATTCTTGGCCTCAGCTGTTTGTGGAATAGAACAAGAAAGCAAAACTGGGCATCTTAGTAACATGTAGTTCAGAAGACTGCAATTTTACCACTGATAATAGGCTTCTGAAATACATCTATCATCATGCCCAGTGAACACTGCAGGCTTCAATGGCATGACAACGTAATTTTTTCACGTTATCTAAACTGAATAATTGTGGTTCATGTCAAAATAAGAACATGCTTCTCATTTACATTTTTGTTGTTCTTTATCTATTATTATAGCTGTTGGAAAACTGGAACAGGTCATGAAAAAACAAATGACTTCCCCAGAGCCTTTTATCAAGTACATTTAATTTGGCACCCTAATACCTTTATCCTTGTGTATGTTGTCGTCTTCAGATTTGGAAAGCAAAGACTTGATTATAGAGCAGGTGTACGCTCAAGTGCCAAACGTCAGTTGAGTTTTCAGGAAATCCACAATGAATATGCATGAGATTGATTTGTATACCGTGGAGGCAGTGCATACAAATGTACCGCACGTATACTCAGTGTTGATATCTTGAAAAACTGGTGAATTGTGGAACTTGAAGTAGGGGTTGCATATTCCTGGATCTATAAAATAAAAATAAACTTAACTATCTAATTTCTCAACAAACAGGGGTGTCCTACACGGAGCGGTGGGTTCACCCCTAAACAAAGGCATGGGGAGGTGTGACCTGCACGGAGCGGCAGGTGCACCTACTCTTGCCATCTTACTGGGCAGACTAGATGGACCATACTAGTCTTATCTGCCGTCATTTACTATGTTACTATGCAATGGCTGAATTAAGGCTATCTTATCAGCAAGGTTTTTTTTTTTTTGTTAGGGAATATGCGGTGCTACGAACACCGGTACCTTTCTTATTGCCTGCTAAAATTGATCCATAATCCACATGTATTAAATAAAAGAGTCCTGCATACGAATGAGTACCAGTATCTTTTTTTTTTAAATTAGGAAAACTGCACTGGGTATGAATAACTAAGAAACTAAACTAGTTAAAACTAAAAATAAGCAATAAGAATATCTTTATGGCAGTGGACAACCCACAAGATGATTTACAAGGCATGAAAGAAATGGAAGTCTGACACTGTCATTTCTGCTTATAAACTCACATTTTAAAAATTTACTTTAAACAAAATCATAAATACTGAGCGGGAGTATCTTAAATCAGTCAATGCCACAGCTGGGAAAAATCAACAAACTTGCTTTTGTCTGTCTGCATAATATATTTTGGCAACCACTTCATTTATACATTATCTATAAAAGGCCACTGCTTTGATATTTTCCAGATGGTTGTGACCTTTATCTTTGGACAAGAGACATACTGTTCAAGAAATATTCAGCATAAAAGCTATAGGCCTTAAATACTTTATACAAAGAGAACCAAAATCACTGGTGCTGATACACCCAAATTCAGGACTAAAAAAAATGATCTAACCAAAGTTTATTCAACAAATTCAAAAGTCTATTTAGTAACCCAACGTAAAATATGACCGCTATAGCTGGGAATATCGCATGCCACAACGTAAGAGAACTGGCCCCAAGTCAGGCAAGGGCTGGATGAAGGGATTATGGTGCACTGAGCCAACTTTTGTTTTTGGCCCCCCACCCCCACCCTTGCAGTATGAATTGCACAAATAGGGATACATTTTCAGCAGACACAGTCACTGGCTTAAATTAAACTCTGGTACTGCCAATTAACTTAATTAATATATTCTGCGCCACCATCCATATAGGTAGAAATGCTGAATACACAAATAGTACAGTGACCAAGCTGGCACTGTTTAGTTGAAACCTGCTATTTAGCAGGCTGAAATGAAATGCACAACTTATTCAAATAGTAGCTGAATATCATCCCTATCTTGATTATTGTATGGCCTGCCCTTAAATCTCCCCTAACATGGCCCCAAACAAATGGATAATATCTGACAATTTAGCAATTTAAAACAGCCTGATATAATTCATATATTTTTTGAAAATATATGATGGGGCAAATTCTATGCTCACTAGCAAACATTATTGCCCTTAAATATCAGTCTAAGAGAGCACAACTTTTCATAGATATGGAACATTCCCCGACGAACCAATAAAACTTGCCCAACAATGGGTGCAGAGCAGAAGTAGTGTGTTTCACTTTACAACTCAACTTAAAAAAAGATGCTACTCAATTTCTGGTATCACATCAGTGACAGTGACCCAAATTCCCTCCACTGCCAGATATTGTGTGTAGTAACACAAAACCTTGCAAATGGACAGTCAAGAACTTACCATTGTATGCCAGCACCAAGTTAAAGAACTCATATTGCACCTATGAAAAGTCATCATGGCAAATGTTCTAGAGCAGTGGTGCTCACAGACTCCTGGAGGTCTGTAAGACAGAGAGAGAGAGCAAGAGGCTGGGGAGTAGAGAGATTGAAAGAACAGGCTAGGGGGAGGGAAAGAGAGAAAGGTGGGGGCTGGATAGAAGGGAGAGAGACACTAGTAGACAGAGTAAGAGGAAGAAAGATAAAGAGGGCTCGTGGGGAAGTTTGGTGCTGAATGGAAAGGATCCAGGAGGAGTAGTGGGGATGAACTAGGCGTCTCTGAACTTTTTGAAGCTTAATAAGGGGTCCACACAGCCAAAAAAACCTGGGAACCTCTTTTCCAGAACACCACTACACATCCCAGTTCGGAAAAGAGGACAAGCCAGAGTGCTAAAGACTGCTATTCAGAACCTACATATGAACAAAATCCTTCACCTTGGTTACACAGGAAAAACAAGAAAAAGTTTAATAAGGAATATGAGATGATAAATCTGAAAAATATGCATACAAAAAATGAAATGGAAAATCCAAGAAAACAGACTCTTTGTGAGTCGTGAAACACTGAATTAAAAGAACTAAATACATTTCCTCCTGAACTATAAGAAATGCACAATTTTCAACGCAGGGTTGATCCTGATCCCTCTTTACCACATCCTCTTGATTTTTCCCTAAACCCTTTTCCGGGATCTCATTTCCATTTTCTGTTTCTTCACTTGCCCTGTCTTCTTCCCTCCCTTCTGGTTCATCTTTTTTTCTCCATTTCTCTCATCTGCCTTCCTACCTAGATATAGCTAGATTTCATTTCCCCTTGTCTCTTCCATCTTATCTTCAGTCTCTCTCTAGTCACATTTCACCTACTTAACCAGTTTTCCAATTCCTATTCTTACATCTCTAATATTCCCATTTCCCACTTCTATTTTATTCTTCTCTAGCCTCCTATTCTCCCATCTTTTATCCACTTTCTAGTCCCCCCATCTCTCCCTCTATACTCATCCCCTCCCCAGCCTCATCTACCTTACTCTGCTTCTCATCTCTAGCTGCCTCTATATCACTCGTCCTCTTTCCATCTCCTGTCCCTTTCTTATGTCTTAGCACATCCAAGTTTCCATTTCCCCATTTCTACCCTCTCACCTCCTTTAAAGACCTGCCCCCCTTTCCTTTGTCTCTCATCTACTCTATAGCCTTCTGTTCTTTTCAGATGGCTTCCAATCCCTCCAGGTCCTTCAAACCCTTTCTTCTCCGCACATTTCTGCACTCTTGTCTCAAAGCCATGCTCATATCCCTCACTTAGTCACCTAGTCCTCACTATCCTCCAAATTTCTGGTCAATTTCTTAGTCCCCACTATCCCTCCAGCTAACTCCCAAGTCCCCACTCTTCTACCCTATCTAGTACCCGAGTCCCTATTTACATTCCCAATAACCAGACAATCTTAAGAGTCTGCTTCCTTCTGTTCTTCTAAAATTTAGAGCTGCCATTTAATTCAAGTCTCCACTCTACTGCATCTACATGTCCCCAGTACCTGCCCTCTTGTCTCCTATTCCCTTACTCCATCACACACTCATCTACTTTCCCCTCCTTGACCCAGCTTCCATACTTACGCCCCTCCCTCTCAACCTTCCCCTGTATACAGCATAACATTGTCGCCCCCTAAACATACACAACAATATCTGCCTCTCTCTTTTCTTGCTCTGACACCAGTGCCTGCCCTATTTCAGCCCTTCAGCCCATCTCCCACCCAAACCCTTTCCAGTATCAGCCACCTCCAGCATCAGCCCATTTCCAGTAACAATCCCCCACTCTCAGCATCAGCCCATTTCCAAACCAACCTCATGCCAAGCATCAGCTTATTTCTAGTTTCAGACTACTTCCAGTCCCATTTCCCCCAGCATCAGTCGTCTGGGGGAACAAGGAATATAAGAACATAAGATATACCATACTGGGTTAGACCAAGGTCCATCAAGTCGAGTATCCTGTTTCCAACAATGGCCAATCCAAGTAGTAAGTACCTGCAGGTTCCCCAAAAAGTATACAGATTCCATGCTGCTTATCCCAGCGGTAAGCAGTGGATTTCCTTGGTCCTCTTTAGTAATAGTTTATGGACTTTTCCTCCAGGAAAGCACAGTTACTTACCTGTAACAGGTGATCTCTGGGAACAGCAGGAATAAGTTTTCACATATGGGTATCGTCGGTACCGACGGAGCCTGCGCGGGAATGTTCCCCAGCGTCCAGAATGAAAGCTTTTGGGAGCATCCCACAGCGCCTGCGCGCTGCCTTCCCGCCTTTCCCAACTGCCTCTCTCCAGTTCGAGTTTTAAAGCTGAGACAAAGAGAGAGAGAGGAAAGGAAAGATAGATAGAGAGATACAACTCCTAGGGGAGGTGGGTGGGTTGTGAAGACTTATTCCTGCTGTTCCCAGAGATCACCTGTTACAGGTAAGTAACTGTGCTATCTCCAGGAACAAGCAGGAATGAGTCTTCACATATGGGGACTCCCCAGCTAGAGATGCCTCGGAGATCACCCAGATTGTGAGTCCCTGGGAAGGGCTCTACCTCCATCCATGAATCTCAGGCATCCAGTAGGGATGGAGGGTAGGAGTTGATTAGGTATGGAACAGGTGTTTGAGAACAGCCTGACCAAACAAGGCATCCCGGCGGGAGTCCTTGTCCAAGCAGTAATGGGCTGTGAAGGTATGAACCGATGCCCAGGTGGCCGCTCAACAGATTTGGTCGATGGACACAGAGTTAAGATGAGCCATAGAGGCTGCCATGGCCCTCACATTGTGAGCTGTGACATGGCCCTCCAGAGAAAGGTTCTTACTCTGGTAGGTGAAGGAAATACACTGAGCAATCCAATTGGATAGAGTTCTCTTAGAGACTGGAAGTCCTAAATGAGAAGGATCAAAAGCAACAAAAAGTTGAGAGGACTTTCTATGTTGCTGTGTCCTTTGTAAGTAGAAAGCAAGTGCTCTTTTACAATCCAGGGTATGAAGATTCCTCTCTGCACTTGATGCATGAGGTCCTGGAAAAAAGACAGGTAAATACACCTCCTGGTTCAGATGAAAAGGTGAGGCCACTTTAGGCATAAAGTGTGGATTAGTTCTGAGGACTACCTTGTCATGGTGGAACCTTGTATAAGGAGGATTAGCCACTAAAGCTTGCAACTCACTGATACGGCGAGCTGAGGTGAGTGCAATGAGAAAAATAACCTTCCAGGAAAGGAATTTCAAGGAGGTAGTGGCTAAGGGTTCAAAGGGTGGCTTCATAAGCTGGCCAAGAACCAGATTCAAGTCCCATGTCACTGGAGGTGGTCTAATGGGAGGTTTAGTCAAAAGAAGGCCTCTCATGAATCTTGCTATAAGAGGATGAGAGGAAATAGGTTGTCCATTGAGAGGCTTAAGGGATGCTGCAATAGCACTCAAATGGACTCTGATTGAATTTGTTTTAAGGCCTGCATGGGATAAATGCAGCAAATAGTCTAGTAAAGAATTCAAAGGTATTGCAAGAGGGTTGAGACCCTTCTCTGCACACCAAATGGAAAACCTTTTCCATTTAAAAGCATATGAACGTCTGGTGGAAGGCTTTCTGTAAGCATGAAGGATATCCTTCACTTGCTGAGAAAGGTGTAAATCTTGAAGGTCTAGGCCTTCAGCAACCAGGCCCTGAGATGAAGAGACTGAGGATTTGGGTGCCACAAGGTTCCCTCCTCCTGGGAGAGGAGATCTGGAGCAGACCCCAGGTCTAGGGAGGGAGCTTGAGAGAGATGCAGAAGTAGAGGGTACCACACTTGGCGTGGCCAAAGTGGTGCTATGAGGATCATAGACCCCTTGTCTCTCTGAAGCTTGAACAGAGTTTTGGGGATGAGGGGAATAGGAGGAAAGGCATAGAGGAAGTCTTGCCCCCAATGAAGGAGGAAGGCATCCCTGGCCTGAACTCCCTGACAAGGAAACCTGGAACAGAACCGGGGAAGTTTGGCATTCCACGGACTTGCAAACAGGTCTATGTCTGGGGTACCCCAAATCCGAAAAATCTTGGCTATCTGGTCCCCATGGAGGGACCATTCGTGCGGAAGCAGAACTCTACTGAGTCTGTCTGCCCAAGAGTTTTGAACCCCTGGAAGATACACTGCCATGAGATGGATTTGATGCTCTCTGGCGAAGGCCCACAATCTCAGAGCTTCGTTGCAAAGCGACAGAGAGCCAGTCCCTCCCTGCTTGTTCACGTAGAACATGGCTACTTGGTTGTACGTGTGGATGAGGACTGTCTTGTAGCTGAGCAGGGTGTGGAAGACTCTGAGAGCCAGAAAGATTGCTCTGAGCTCTAAGAGGTTGATATGAAGAGATGTCTCCTGTGGAGACCAGATGCCTTGGGTCGAGAGATCTTGTAGATGAGCCCCCCAACCCTTTGGAGAGGCATCTGTTGTAAGGGTTGCTTGGGGTAACACCTGTTGAAAGGGGGACCCCAGCAACAGATTCTGAGTGGACTTCCACCAGTGGAGGGACCAAAATAGGCGACTGGAGGTTGCTATTTTGTCTGACAGGCAACCTGATGCCTGGGTCCATTGGGTGGATAGGGTCCACTGAGCTGCTCTCATGTGAAGGCGAGCATAGGGAACCACATGCACCGTGGATGCCATGTGGCCTAAGAGTTGCAACATCTCTCGAGCAGTTAAATGGGATTTTAACTGAATCTGGGAGGCTAACTGCACCAAGCGTAGGCAACGGGCCTGGGGAAGATAGGCCCTTGCAGTTGTGGTATCCAGTAAGGCCCCTATGAACTCTAGAGACTGAGTAGGGCTAAGATGGGATTTTGGAATGTTGATTACCAGTCCCAGATACTGAAGAACACGCCTTGTGCAGGCTAGAGAAGTCTGGGCCTCTGACTGGGATGGAGCTCGGATGAGCAAGTTGTCCAGATATGGGAATACGAATATTCCTAGAGTGCGTAGGAATGCAGCTACTACTGCCATGCATTTTGTGAACACTCTTGGAGCAGAGGCCAGACCGAAAGGAAGCACTTTGTATTGGTAGTGCTTTCCTTGGTACAGGAAGCGAAGGAATCTTCTGTGTGTTGGATGGATGAGAACATGGGTGTACGCATCCTTGAGATCTAGAGAACAAAGCCAGTCCTGACTCTGGAGGCATGGAAGGAGAGTTCCGAGAGAAGTCATCTTGAATTTCTCCTTGCATAGAAACTTGTTCAATTCTCTGAGATCTAATATGGGTCTGTAGCCCCCTGTTTTCTTTGGAATGAGAAAATAGGGGGAGTAGAACCCTGAGCCCTGTTGAAGAAGGGGTACTTCTTCTATTGCCCCTTGGGCAAGAAGGGTAGCAATCTCTTGACCTAGAAGGTTGAGGAGAGATGTTGGAGAATTGAACTGTTTCACCATGGTGTGAGGAGGAAGGTTTAAGAAATGAAGTTTGTACCTTTCCCTTATGATGGAGAGGGTCCACTGCTCTGCTGTGATTTGTTCCCATCTGGGAGCAAAGTGAGCTAACCTTCCTGGGATGGTGAGGGGCTCTGGATGTTCTAGAGCCAGAAAGGCTAAGTTCTCTAGTGGAAAGTCAAAGGCCCTGAGGAGGCTGAGGCTGTTGGGCTGTAGCAGTCCTCGTAGCCTGGGTTTTGGCCTGTTTTGGTTGTTGCTGTCTCTTTGTAGCAAAATGACCTTGAGAAGAGGCCTGACCATAAGAAGAAAATTTCCCTTTCTTTGGGAAAAATCCCTTTTTGAACAACCTCTTTTTAAAAGGAGCAATAGTAGACTTTGAAAGTCTATCTAAAGCAGAATTTTCAGCATCCATCTGGTTGGCCTTTGCTTGCCAATCTTTGCCAAACAGGTTGTCGCCTGTACAGGGAAGGTTACCTAGACCATCCTGTAATCAGGATTCCAAATCAGAGGCTTGCAACCAAGCAACTCTGCGTGCACCTATGGCAATAGCCGAGGCTCTACTGGCCCCCTCAAAAGAGTCAAAGGCTGCACGGTTGGAAAACTTGGATACATCCTGTGCATGTTTAAGCCAGGTGATATATTCTTCTCTCTTATCTTCTGACACAAAAGGAGATAAGGTTTGCAGATGATCTGTAACTTCTTTTAGAAACATCCCCATATAGAGACTATAGGAGTTGATTCTGGCTACAAGCATACTGGCCTGGAAGATTTTCCTGCCAAAGGCATCTAGGGTTCTGCATTCTCTTCCTGGAGGAGCAGAGGAGTGCCTTTTTGTACTCTTGATCTTTTTCATAGCAGACTACCACAATGGAGTGGTGAGGAAGCTGAGTCTTATGAAACCCAGGACAAGGAGGAACACGATACATGGTGTCCAACCTTCTGGAATGAGGGGAGGTGGAAAGAGGAGTCTCCCGTATGCCCAACATGTGTTCATAAAGAATCTCATGTATTGGTAAGGTGGCTGCCTCTTTAGGAGCCTTAGGATATTGTAGGATATCTAATTTTTTGGCTCTAGGTTCAGTTTCAGAGGTTACTGAGACGGACAGGCCTTTGGCCACCTCCCTGATGAAGTCCTGAAAAGACAAGTCTTCAGGAGGACTTCAGGCTTCAATTGAGGCCTCTGAAGAATCAGAGTCTTCAGAAGAATCGAAGTATCGACTATGTGGATGCTCTCGTAGAGCCCGATACGCGTACTGGGAGGTATCGACATCGGGAGTAATCGGTACCGGGTCGGTACTGATGGGCATCACTGGATAGCGTACCGCTGCCGTCGATGCTGATGTCGATGCAAGCGGTACTGGTATCGGAACCAGAATCGGATCCTGTACCGGAATCGGTACGGGTACCGACAACGGGGTTTGTTGCGGTACAGTAGGCGTCGCAGCTTGTATGAATGCCGTGATGGCACGCTGCATGGTCAGGATATTCTGATCCATTGACGCCATCAATGTCTGGATGTCGGTACTGGTGGAGACCACTGGTACCCCAGAACATTGTAACAGGTGATCGGTCGAGGCCGAGCCATCGATGTCAACCTGTGACCCCATAGGTAGTGCTTTGGAAGCCGGAGCCTCCCGCCGGGGTAATTTTGCCGGAGTGGGTTCCTCAAGAGTAAGCCCAGGGGCATCTCGATACTTAGAGGGAGATGAACTCTTTGAGGACCGGCCAGATTTTAGTTTGGTTACCTGAGATCCATGGGATGAAGAAGAAGCCCTGGAAGACGTCGATGCCACAGAAGCTGCATCAGAGGGAAACAGGGTACTGAGCTTGGCTGCCCGATTCTGTAACCCTCTCTTAGACATCATGGAACAGGACTCACAATCCGCAATGGAGTGGTCAGGACCTAAACATTTTAGACACCAGTCATGGGTGTCAGTGACAGAAATAGTGCTACTGCACTTCGTGCACTTTTTAAACCCATAGGTCGGTTTTTCCATGAGGAAAAATATATCTGTAGGCCTAAGGCCCCAGAAGAAAAAATGCACCGAAGAGAGTAGAAGTGGTTTTTTTTTTTTTTTTTTAAAGAAAGAAAAAAGACCGGTGGTACCGGCTCGGAATCGAGAAGGCAGACACACGACTAAAGAAAAATAAAAGAAAACAAGAAATTCTTCAGCGGTGACAGGAAACACGACCTGCTGGCTCCGCGGAAAAGAAGAACTGGAGAGAGGCAGTTGGGAAAGGCGGGAAGGCAGTGCGCAGGCGCTGTGGGATGCTCCCAAAAGCTTTCATTCTGGACGCTGGGGAGCGTTCCCGCGCAGGCTCCGTCGGTACCGACGATACCCATATGTGAAGACTCATTCCTGCTTGTTCCTGGAGATCTTGTCCAAACCTCTTTTAAACTCAGCTACTAACAGCTTTTATTACATCCTCCAATAATGAATTCCAGAGTTTGATTACGCATTGAGTGAAAAAATATTTTCTCCTATTAGTCTTAAATGGGCTATAGCTTCATTGCACGTCCCATAGTCTTTCTACTTTTCAAAGGAATAAACATCAAGTGTATGTTTACATGTTCCGCTCTATTATTTTGTAGACCTCTATCATATCTCCCCTCAGCCATCTTTTTTCCACATTGAAGCGCCCTAACCATTTAAGCTTATCCTCAACGGGGTATCCTTCCATTCTCTTTACAATTTTGGTGGCACTTCTCTATACCTTTTCTAAGTCTGCTATATCCTTTTTAAGATACGACAATCAGAATTACACACAATATTCAAGGTATGGTCACAGCATAGAACAATACAGAGGCATTATAATATCCTTTATTTTATTCTCTATTCCTATTCCAACTTCGGGAAAAAAGGTCATACAAAAGGCCGCCATCCGCCCCAACAGAGATAGTGAGATAGGGGCCCAGTTCCACATCCTGGTCCTGAATTGGTTTATCACTGCAGTACAATTCAACCTACAGTATATATCTTGCTTGAGTCACTAGCCTGTTGGATCCCCAAATAGGTAAAGGCCTGCTCCACCCATCAAAGAGGGACTCCGGCCCCCAGGTCGGCCACAGCTGTCAGAAGACATCCAGAGCTTTTGATTTATCGATATTCAACTTAAGGCCTGCAGTCCAACAAAAGCATTGAAATTCCACCAAGAGTCTGTGTAGCAAAACCTGTGAGTTAGTAAGATGCACAAGGAGGTCATCTGCAAAGGCAGATACTTTGAACTCAGTGCCCAATCTTAATGCCAGACACCTCTAAACAGGATGCAATCAGACAAAAGCAGCAACAGCAGACAACCCTGCCAAGTTCCCCTACATAAGTTGAAGGCATCTGACACATTCCCACTGGCCAACATCACTGCAGTCAGCCGGGAATATACTAAACGTACCATCAGCAAGAAAGACACTGCCGGGACATAGGGTGGTAGAATCTGAAACAAGTAATCCCACCCACTCCGTCAAATGCCTTCTTGGCATCAAACTTAATGAGCAGTGATGGCAGACTGCACTCGTGCACCCACTCCATTGAGGCTATAATCTTTCGCACATTGCCAGCGGCATAGTGGCCTTGCACAAAGCCCACTTGCAACTCATGCACTAGCTCAGGAAGCAGCAGGGCCAAGCGGTCTGCCAAAATTCTGACCAACAGCTAAAGATCATAACCGATTAAAGAGATAGGCCAAAAGCATGCGGCTTTCAGTGGATCCTTTCCAGGCTTAGGAAGAAGGGTAATGAAAGCCCTATTATCACCCCAAGACAAGCCCCCCTGCAGCACTTGCCCCTGGAACATTCCATTAGAGGTGGTACCAATTGATCCTGTAAAAACTGATAGAACTCTATGTTAAGACCATCGGGCCCAGGTGCCTTACAGCACTGTGTCATCCGGATACCCTGCAGCTCACTCGCTGTAATAGGAGCTACTAGTGCAGCGGTTTGTTGCCCGGAAAGTCTCAGGAGAGAAATGTCCTCTGTCTGGGAGGGAGAGACTTGATCTCCACTATATAAAGCACAACAAAGTCCAAAAGAGCCAAACTATCTCAGCCATATAACTATGCATAATTCCGATATCATCTTGCAGAGTGGTATTGGTCCGTGAGCACCTCACTCTTTTAAGACACTTTGCCAATAACTTTCCAGCCCAGTCACTGAACTGGTAAAGCTGAAACTTATAATACATCAGAGATTTCTTAGCCTTTTGGTGTAGAATCTCATTAAGGGCACCAAAAAACAAACCTTGGAACCCTCAGTCGAGCGAAGCGCGTGGCTCTTCCTTTCCGCTACCTCCTGGCGTTCCAAACATAAGAATGTTTTCTTTTAACCAGTTCCTGATTCACACTTCTACACTGCCTCTTATTCCATGACTTTTTAATTTCTCTAAGAGTCTCTCATGAGGGACCTTGTCAAAGGCTTTCTGAAAATCCAGATACACTATATCAACTGGCTCACCTTTGCTTACCTGTTTATTTACACCTTCAAAAAATATAACAGAATAGTAAGTCAAGATTTTTCTTGGATAAATACATGTTGTCTTTCTGACATTAAATCACGATTATCTACATGTTCAGTAATTTTGTTCTTTATAATGGTTTCTACCATTTTGCCTGGTACTGACTTCAGGTTCACTGGTCTGTTTCCTGGATCACCCCTAGAACCCTTTTTACAAATTGGCATTACATTGGCCATTCACCAGGTACTACAGATGATTTTAATAATTTACAGATTACAAATAGTAAGTCTGCAATCTCATATTTTAGTTCTTTCAGCACCCTGAAATTATATCATCCAGTCTGGGTAATTTGCTACTCTTTAGTTTATCAAATAGTTGTAATACATCTTCCAAGTTTATTGAGATTTGTTTCAATTTTTCCAACATATCACCTTTAAATACCATTTTAGGCATGGGTAACTTCCCTACATCTTCTTCGGTAAAGACTGAAGCAAAGAATTCATTCAGTCTCTCCACTATGGCCTTGTCCTTCCTTAGTGCCCCTTTTACCTCTCTATCATCTAATGGTCCAAATGACTCTCTCATAGATTTCTTGCCATGAATGTACTTGAAGATTTTATAATATGCTTTATAATAAGTTTTTCAAATTCTCTCTTTGCCTGCATTATCAATGCCTTGCATCTAACTTGCCAGTGCTTATGTTATTTCCTGTTTTTGTCATTTGGCTCCTTGTTTTGATTTCCTGAAAGATGCTTCTTTGGCTACAACAGTATCTGTGACCTCACCTTTAAACCATTCTGGCAGTAATTTGGCCTTCCTTCCACCTTTTTTAAAGTGTGGAATACATCTGCTCTGGGCTTCGAAGATAAGGTAGTTACTCAGTTCTAGCAGGTGTTCTCTGTAGGCAGGAGGAATTAGTCCTCACATATGGGCGATGTCCTCGACGAAGCCCTGCATGGGAATGCTTCCCAGCTTCTATTGGAAGCTTTTGGGAGGCTCCACCATGCCTGTGCACCTCTTTCCCACCTGCTGCCTTAGCACCATCTTGAATCAGTCTGATAACATAGCTGAGGCAGAAGACAACTCCTTGGGGAGGTGGGAGAGTTGTGAGGATTAGTGGTTGGGGCAAGTTTCCTTGGGCTGGAGGACCAGGGGTTCGAATCCCGCTAGAGGACAGCAACCTTGGGCTGGAAGGACTGGGGTTTCTAGTCCCACAGCTGTTCCTTGTGGCCTTGGGGGGCAAGCCACTTAACCCTCCATTGCCTCAGGTACAAAAACAGATTGTGAGCCCTTCAGGGACAAGGGAAAAATATATATACAGTACCTGAATGTACATTGCTTTGACTAGTAGAAAAGCGGTATATAAGCCTAGCTAAATAAATAATTCCTGCTGTCCATGGAGAACACCTGCTACAGGTGAGTAACTACCTTTTCTCCGTAAACAAGCAGGAATGAGTCCTCATGTATGGGACTCCCAAGCTACAGGTTACCGAAAACCAAGGAGGCCACCGAGAAGCCCAACCAGTGCAAAACTCAGCTGTGGCATGGCAACAGACTACAACCATTCAACAATCAACTATGTACAATAGCAGTAATTCTCTCTCTCCTTTTTTTTGAAGCCTGGACAGAATTGAATGGGCCTGGAGGGATGGAGTTGGATTCTAATCCCCATACAGATTCCAGAGTACAGATTGGCGAGGTTACTGTTGCATCAGGAATCCCTGTCCAGACAGTAGTGAGATGTGAATGTGTGGACTGAAGATCACATTGCAGCCCTGCCGATCTCTTCCATGGAGACAGAGAGTAAGTTGGACACAGACGCAGCCATGACATGACCATCAAGGGTCAGGACTGCCTGGGCATAAGCGAAAAAGATGCAGTCTGCTAGCTAAATTAAAAGAGTGAGTTTGTAAATTGCAGTTCCTAGCTTATTGGGGTCAAAAGAAACAAAAATCTGGTTAGACTTTCTATGGACTTTTGTCCACTCCAAGTAAAAGGCTAAGGTTCGCTTACAGTCCAATATGTGCAACACAGCTTCTCCCTTGTGGGCATGGGCTTTCGGGAAAAATGTTGGAACAACAATTGACTGATAAAGGTGGAAATCAGATACTACACTTTTGGAAGGAAACTTCAGATGACAGGAGTTGAGCAGCTCAAAGGCAGCTTTCATGAGCTGAGCAAGAACCACGCTGATATCCCAAGACACTGCAGAAGGCATGTAGGGCAGTTTCTGGAGAAGCAAACCTCGCATGAAACGAACCACCAAAGACTGTACCGAGATGAACTTATCTTCCACGCCTTGATGATAAACTCCAATTGCACTGAAGTGGACCCTGGCAGAGTTGGACTTGTCCAGACTCGGAGAGGTGCAGAAGATATTCAAGTAGTTTTTGTGTGGAAAAGGCGAAAGGATCTAGGGACTGGCCCTCACACCAGACAGCAAAATTTCTTCTATTTGTTGTCTGAGTAAGACTTTCTCATAGAGGCCCTCCTGGAAGCCAAAAGGACTTTGGTAACACCATCTGGCAGATTGAGTTCAGACAACATTAGCCTCTCAATATCCACGCTATGAGGGCTGAGGACTGGGTGTTGGGGTGCAACATCGTCCTGCCAGCCTGTGATATCAGATCAAGTACATGCCCTAGTTGGAGCAACTTCTGACTAGACAGCTGCAGCAGGAGGGATAACCAAGGCTATCTGGGCCAGTAGGGAGCAATGAGAATCATCGTGCCACTGTCTGTTTTGAGCTTCAGGAAGGTATTTGCAATGGAAAGTATTGGAGGACATAGTGCCTTGCGAAAGTATTCATCCCCTTGGTTTTTGTCCTATTTTGTCACATTACATACAATCTGGAAAGAAAATGGGGGTTTCATTTGGATGATTAGTAATGGACCTAACAATCTAGTCCAAATTGGTGAAGTGGAATGACAATAAAATACCTTGAATATATATAAAAAAATAAGTAAAATTGAAAAGTTGTGAGTGCATATGTATTCATCCCTATTGCTATGAAACCCCTAAATATAATCTGGGCAAAACAATTAACCTCAGAAGTCACATAATTAGTTGATTAGAGTCCACCTGTGTGCACCTATCACATGCCACCTATATAAATATACCTGTTCTGAAATGCCCCTGACTCTTCATCACCACTAAGCAAGCAACATGAAGACAAGGAACACTCCAAACAGGTCAGAGACAAAGTTGTGGAGAAGTATAGATCAGGGTTGTGTTATAAAAAAAAATATCCCAAATTCTGAATATTCTATGGAGCACCATTAAATCCATTATAACAGAATAGAAAGAATATGGCACTACTACAAACCTGACAAGAGAAGGCCACCCACCAAAACTCACAGATCGGGCAAGGAGGGCATTAATCAGAGATGCTAAAAAGACATCAAGGATAACACTGAAGAAGCTGAAAAGATCCACAGGGAAGATGGGAGTATCTGTCCATAGGACCACTTTAAGCCATACACTCCACAAGAGTGGGACTTTATGGAAAAGTGGCCAGAAAAAAGCCATTGCTAAAAGAAAGAAATAAGAAAACACATTTGGAGTTTGCACAGCAGCATGTAGTGGACCCCCCAAACACATGGAAGAAGGTTCTCTGGTCAGATGAGACGGAAATTGAACTTTTTGGCCATCATGGGAAATGCCATGTGTGGCGCAAACCCAACACTTCGCATCACCCTGAGAACACCATTCCCACAGTGAAATATGGTAGTGGCAGCATCATGCTGTGGGGATGTTTTTCATTAGCAGGGACAGGAAAACTGGTCAGGACAGAAGGAACGATTGATGGCACTAAATACAGGGCAATTCTTGAGGAGAAAATGTTTCAGTCTGCCAGAGACTGGGATGAAGGTTCACCTTCCAGCAGGACAATGACTCTAAACATACTGCTAACGCTGGTTTAAAGGGAAACATTTAAATGTCCTGGAATGGCCTAGTCAAAGTCCAGACCTCAATCCAATTGAGATTCTGTGGCATTACTTGAAGATTACTGTATACCAATGCAACCCATATAACTTGAAGGAGATGGAGCAGTTTTGCCTAAAGGAATGGGTGAAAATACCAGTGGCTAGATGTGCTAAGCTAATACAGACTTACTCCAAGAGACTTGCAGCTATAATTGCAGTAAAAGGTGTCTCTACAATGTATTGACTTTGGGGTGAATGCATACGCACACTCCTGCTTTCAGTATTTTTTGTCTTAATTATTGTTTGTGTCACAATAAAGGATATTTTGCACTTTCAAAGTCGAGGGCATGTTGTGTATATCACATGGTACTAACCCCAAAACTCCATTTTAATTCCAGGTTGTAATGTGACAAAACAGGACAAACACAGAGGGGAATGAATACTTTTGCAATATACTGTATGTGTATGTTTATGTTTATGTAGCTTGATATACCGCTCTTCGTTACACCAGGGGGGTTTACAAAATATTACAGGGATGGGCACATCTTAAAAGACAGGAGGTGCTTTCAGGTGAAGCTCATTACACAAATCAGTCATACACTAAGGACCTGAGATTAATTAAGCTTCAGGTGAACAAGGTATATTACACGTATTAGGTACAGTTTTATTAGTATACATATCCATAGCAACCCTTAGTAAGTAAAGAACTTAGATCTAAACACAAACTTAAAACTAAGATGCAGACAGCAGTCCAGCAGCGGGATGGGGGCTTTCCAGTCTTTTGCATTGAGTGTCACATGTATGATTTTCTCCCAGTTGGTGAGAGGTCTTAAGTGTGCACTAGATGCAAGGAGCTCTTTGCTCTCAGGGAACGAGTCCGTTCTCTAGAGGCTAGAGTAGCAGACTTGGAAAACATAAGACAGACAGAGGTACATAGACGAGACCTACAGGGATATAGTCCTGAAGTCCCACCTCCAGTCTGGCAGCATCCCTGTTGCCATGGAGGAGAGAGGTCACGTGACAGGAGAGCATCACCCTGGTGTGGCAGGAAGTGATCCTGTAACTAGGACATGTCCTCCAGGTGATGTAAAACCCTCTCGCACCGAGGAAGTTTCTCCAGGGCCATGTGCCCATGAGGGAAGGGTTAGGACAGCCATTATAGTTGGTGATTCGATCATTAGGCATGTAGATAGCTGGGTGGCTGGTGGACGTGAGGATCGCCTGGTAACATGCCTGCCTGGTGCGAAGGTAGCGGACCTCACGCGCCACCTAGATAAGGTCTTAGATAGTGCTGGGGAGAAGTCTGCTGTCTTGGTACATGTTGGTACCAATGACATAGGAAAATGTGGTAGGGAGGTTCTGGAGGCAAAATTTAGGCTTTTAGGTAGGAAGTTGAAATCCAGAACATCCAGGGTTGCATTCTCCGAAATGCTTCCTGTTCCACGCCCAGGAGCCAAAAGGCAAGCAGAGCTCCGGAGTCTCAATGCGTGGATGAGACAATGGTGCAGAGATGAGGGTTTTGGATTTGTTAGGAACTGGGGAACATTCTGGGGAAAGGAGGGGCTCTTCCGAAGGGATGGGCTTCACCTTAACCGGGATGGAACCAGGTTGCTGGCATTAACATTTAAAAAGGAGATAGAGCAGCTTTTAAACTAGATATTAGGGGAAAGCCGACAGTCGCCCAAGAGCAGATGGTTCGGAAGAATGTATCCTTGAAGGATACTACCAAAAGCAGAGAGGTTCCACAAAAGAGTAAAGTAGTCCAAATGCCCTCAAGTATGGAGCAGACACAGCTTAAAGATCCCAAATTACCCATGTCTAACAATAGCCAAATTAATATGAATAACATACAATCTCTAAAATGCTTGTATGCAAATGCTAGAAGTCTAAAAAATAAGATGGGAGAGTTAGAATATATAGCACTAAATGAAAGGTTAGATATGATTGGAATATCAGAGACATGGTGGAAGGAGGACAACCAGTGGGACACTGTCATACCTGGGTACAACATATATCGTAATGATAGAGCTGATCAAATTGGTGGAGGGGTTGCTCTCTATGTTAGAGAGGGCATTGACTCAGAAAGGATTAAAGTTTTGCAGGAAACAAAATTTGCTGTAGAATCTATATGGATTGAAATTCCATGTAAAAGGGGGAAGGCGATGGCAGTGGGGGTGTACTATCGAGCGCCTGGCCAGAATGACCAAATGGATGATGAAATGCTCAAAGAAATCAAGGAAGCTAACAAAAGTTACAGCACAGTAATAATAATGGGTGATTTCAATTACCCCGGTATTGACTGGGTTAGTGTCACGTCAGGACATGCTAGGGGATAAAGTTCCTAGATGAAATAAATGACTGCTTCTTGGAGCAGCTGGTTCATGAACCGACCAGAGGGGAAGCCATATTAGACTTAGTCCTTAGTGGAATACCAGATCTAGTGCAAGAGATAAGGGTGTTGGGGCCACTTGGCAACAGTGATCATAGCATGATCGCCTTTGATTTAATAAGTGGAGGAGGGATAGTAAGGAAATCCACAGTACCACCTTTTAACTTTCGAAAGGGAGACTACTATAAAATGAGGAAAACAGTTAAGAAAAAACTAAAAGGAGCAGTTGCGAAGGTTAAAGACGTACATCAAGTTTGGGTGTTGTTGAAAAATACTATCTTGGAAGCCCAGACCAGCTGTATTCCACGCTTTAAGAAAAGTGGAAGGAAGTCCAAAAAACTGCCAGCATGGTTTAAAGGTGAGTTCAGATAGGCTGTTGTTGCCAAAAAAGCATCTTTAAGGAAATGGAAAAAAGAGCCAAACGACGAAACCTGGAAAAAGCACAAGCACTGGAAAGTCAAATGCAAGGCATTGATAAGGCAGGCAAAGGGAGAATTTGAGAGGAAGCTTGCTGCAGAAGCAAAAACACGAAATAAAGACCTTTTCAAGTACATTCGTAGCAAAAAACCTGTGAGAGAGTCAGTTGGTCCATTAGATGATAAAGGGGTTAAAGGAGCACTGAGAGGCGACAAGGCGATAGCGGAGAAACTGAATGAATTCTTTGCTTCGGTCTTTACTGAGGAAGATGTAGGGATGTTACCCATGACTGAAGTGGTATTTAAAGGTGTGGAAGAATTGAAGGAAATATCGATACATCGGGAAGATGTATTACAACTATTAGATAAACTGAAGAGTAGCAAATCACCTGGGCCAGATGGTATACATCCAAGGGTGTTGAAAGAACTGAAATATGAGATTGCAGACCTGCTATTAGTAATCTGTGAACTATCATTAAAATCATCTCTAATACCTGAAGATTGGAGGATCGCCAATGTAACACCAATTTTTAAAAAGGGTTCCAGGGGTGATCCGGGAAACTACAGACCGGTGAGCCTGACATCAGTATCGGGAAAAATGGTAGAAACCATTATAAAGAATAAAATTACTCAGCATGTAGATAGTCATGACCTAATGGGAGACAGCCAACATGGCTTTAGACAAAGAAGACCTTGTCTTACTAATCTGTTATGTTTTTTTGAAGGAGTGAATAAACAGGTGGACAAAGGTGAGTCGGTTGATATAGTATATCTGGACTTTCAGAAAGCCTTTGACAAGGTCCCTCATCAGAGACTTTTGGCAAAACTAAAGAGTCATGGGATAGGAGGCAGTGTACTATTGTGGATCAGGAACTGGTTAAAAGATAGAAAGCAGAGGGTAGGGCTAAATGGCCAATTTTCCCAATGGAGAAAGGTGAATAGTGGTGTACCCCAGGGATCTGTGCTGGGTCTGCTGCTTTTTGACATATTCATAAATGACCTGGAAAGTGGAATAACGAGTGAGGTTATCAAATTTACAGATGACACAAAACTATTTAAAGTTGTTAAAACCCAAGAGGATTGTGGAAAATTGCAAGAGGATCTTGATAAATTAGAAGACTGGGCATCAAAATGGCAGATGAAATTTAATGTGGACAAGTGCAAGGTTATGCACCTAGGGAAGAACAACCCAAACTATGGTTATACGATGCAAGGTTCCACATTAGGAACCACCACCCAGGAAAAAGATATAGGCGTCATTGTTGATACCATGTTAAAAACCTCAGCCCAGTGTGCAGCGGCGGCCAAGAGAGCAAATAGAATGCTAGGTATGATAAGGAAAGGAATGGAAAATAAAACAAAAGATATTATAATGCCTCTATATCGTTCCATGGTGAGACCGCACCTTGAATATTGTGTGCAATTCTGGTCACCGTATCTTAAAAAGGATATAGCGATTTTAGAAAAGGTTCAGAGAAGAGCCAACAAAATGGTAAAGGGGATGGAAGGATACTCCTATGAAGAAAGGCTAAAAAGGTTAGGGCTCTTTAACCTGTAAAAGAGACGGCTGAGGGGAGATATGATAGAAGTCTATAAATTAATGAACGGAGTGGAACGGGTAAACGTAGATCGATTGTTTACCTTATCAGAATATAGAAAGACTAGGGGACATGCAATGAAGCTACAGGGTAAACTATTTAAGACTAATAAAAGAAAATATGTTTTCACTCAACGTGTAATCAAACTCTGGAATTTGTTACCAGAGGATGTAGTAAAGGCTGTTAGTGTAGCTGGGTTTAAAAAAGGTTTGGACAAGTTCCTGGAGGAAAGGTCCATAAACCGTTATTAAGAAGGGACCCAGGATATCAATGCTTGACCCAGTACAAGCATTGTGGAACCTGTGTCTTTTGGGGAAACTGCTAGGTACTTGTGACCTGGATTGGCCACTGTTGGAAACAGGATACTGGGCTTGATGGACCTTGGTCTGACCCAGTATGGCATATCTTATGTTCTTATGTAAGCCCTCATTTCAAAGAAAGGAAATACATAACTGGACAGGAAAGAGGAAAGAAAAAGAGAGTACATAGGAAAAACAAAACAGAGGGGGAGACACGGGCAAACATGAATAAACCAGGTCAGCTGGATGCAGCTGGGAGATGAAAGACAGAGACAAAGAGATGTGTTTTTAGTAGGGACCAGAAAGTAAGATAATTTTCTTCCAGACGAAGATTAGTGGGCAATGAATTCCACAGAGCTGGACCATAGAAAAAGAAGGCAGAATGGCGGGTGGATTGTAAATGTGCACGGGACGGTGGGGGGAGATGAAGCCGGTTAATATGGAGAGAGCGAAGACTACGTGTGGGAATGGTAAAATGGAGAAGATCAGTAAGATATTGGGGTGTATGCGTATATAGGGCACGGTGAACTAGAGTCAATATCTTAAATTTGATACGATGGTCAACGGGGAGCCAATGAAGATGAAGCAATAGGGGGGTAACGTGATCAAAGCAGGAAGAATGGCAAATAAGTCTGGCTGCAGTATTTTGTATGAGTTGTAGTCTATGGAGTTGAACTTTAGTGATACCAGCAAAGACAAAGTTGCAAAAATCTATCCGTGATAAGACTGTAGCTAATGTAAGAGTGGTCAGGGCTGAAGGGGATAGAAAAGGGCGAATAGATTGAATTTGCCGGAGAAAAAAATAAGATGTTTTTGCCAAATGGGAGATGTGTTCTTTGAAAGTGAGGTTCGAGTCAAGGAGAACCTCAAGGTATTTGAAAGAAAAAGTGATAGGAATTGTGGAGTGGTCCAGGACTGGGGCGAGAGAGGGGCAAGGGCTTCCAAACGTGAACCAGATAGCCAAAGTTTTAGTGACATTGAGATGAAGACAGTTTGAGGACAGCCAATTAGAGACGAGGGTAAGACAGATATTCAAAGAGGTCTGGAGAGAGTGGATTAGTGTGGTGAATGATAATTATGTCGTCAGCATAATAAAAAGCAGACAAACCAGTCTGTTGAATACAAAGTGCCAGTGGTGTGAGAAAAAGATTGAACAGTAGAGAGTGTGACGTACCTCCACGCCCCTATTAGGCAGCCGCCTAGGGCTGTGAGGCGCGTGTTGCCTTCTAAATGTAAGAACAGTCTGTAGTCGAGTGTTATAGGCAAAAATAAATACAGGGTTTTATTCCCCTTCCCTTAAAGACTTCCTTTTTAACAGCAACAGAGGATAAACAAAACAACTGTTTCTTCACAGCAAAATAAACTCTTTTTTTTAAGTAATTATCACAGTGCTTCAGCTTGCTTGTTCAACAAAGATTCAATCTCATCTGAGAAACATAGTGTACAATCCATGGGACTGGATTCCAAATCACAGCTAGCGTTTTCCCACTGCATTGGCTCACAGTCTGGGTTTTCAGGTGGGTAACAATCCTTACAGCTGGTATTATCCCAACTCCCTCCTTGTGAGACACCGGTTATTCTAGCAGGAAACTGCTCTATATAGACAGGGTTCTGGGCACCTGTACCTTGGGCAGTTTCTCCTGGGAATTCTCTCTTTCTCCAGTAATGAGGATTTTCCTCTAAGCTTCTAGCCTTTGCTTTACTAGCTGTGCCCACCTCTTGCCCTCTAGGGAAAATAGAGTACTTAGCTTTTCCTCCGTGGCAGTTAGCTTCCCCATTTCCCTCTGTTATCCGGGCTTCTCTCTTTGGGCTGTGGAGTGCTCTTTCTCGGGACCTCCAACCACCAGTATTCTGGGCAGTTCTATAGCCACGTTCTGGAGAGACCTTTTTCCTGCTGCTCCTTGCTACCGGGACACACCCACTGCTTCCTGGATCCAGCAAGCTCTCCTGTCTGTGACGTCTGCTTTCCACCTGGTTTCTCACTCCTCCCAGGATGCTGCCCTCTCTGGCCTGAGAGACTCCTGCACTCGTTTCAGAGACTCCTGCTCTGCCACCTCCCCCTGCTGGGATTTCCCAGCAGCTTTTATCTTCCTGTTTCTTGCACGCTGTACGTGCTTCCCTCAACAGGTGCTCCTGATTAGCTTTTTGGTTTTCTGCTGTGTCATGACTAGTGTGTGGAAACTTTGCTCCACTACTCTTTTGCTCCTTGTAATCTGAATATGCTTGCTGCCTATGCGATTCCAAGGTAAGCTCTTCTTTTTCCCCTATTACCATAGGTTCTGTACCGGTCACTGCATCACAAGAGGCAAGGACCGAGCCTTGAGGAACACCACAGGGAAGGGGGAAAGCAGTCGATGGAGGGTGCGAATCAACAGCAGAAACTACGGAGAAGGAACGAGAAGAAAGATAGGAGTGAAACCAGTGAAGAACAGCACCACGATGGCCTGCATCCCGCAACCGAGAAAGAAGAAGAGAGTGATCAACAAGATCAAAAGCAGAGGAAAGATCAAGGGAGACCACCACCGAGATATCACCCCGATCATGTGAAGTGTGAAGTTCATTGAGAAGGGCAGTCAAAGTTGTTTCAACACTGTATCCTTGACGGAAGCCAGATTGCCGAGGGTAAAGATAATTGACAGAATGAAGATGCTGTGAAAGTTGATCAAAGACGAATTTCTCTAAGACTTTTGAAAGAAAGGAGAGGTTGGAAACTGGGCGGTAATGGGCAGGAACCAGGGGATCAAGAAGAGGTTTTTTGAGGAGGGGACGTACCAGAGCATGCTTCCAGGGGGAAGGGAAAGATCCACTAGATAGACTGGAGTTAATCAGTGTACAGATATAGGGAATTAATGACAGAGAGGGTTCCAGGAACCAACTGGAGGGGATAGGATCTAGTGGGCAGGTAGTTTTCCGAACAGAGGAAAGAGAGGGGATTAATTCAGAGGTAGTGATGGGATAAAAAGTGGACCACGTGTGGGTAAGAGAGGGAGGAGAGGTAGGGGTGGAAGGAAGGGAAAATGGTGGTGGGGAAGACAAAGGGGGTGGGCAGGAGGAAAGACAGGAATGGAGATCTTGAATTTTAGCAGTGAAGTGAAGGGCAAGTTGGGTAGGGGAAGGCATGGGAGGAGGAGGAGCAGGAGCAGGACCAGAATGAGTAGAAGTGAGTGGATGAAGGACGGAAAAAAGCTGACGAGATGGGTTAGTGGCGGAGGTAATGGAGTCGGAAAAAAAGGAAAGCTTGGCTTGGTGGACAGAAGAGCGATAAAATTGCTGAAGTTCACGGAAACAGGTAAGAGCAGGTAGTGAGCGGCTCCTCCGCCAGACACACTCAGATCTGCGGAGCTGAGTACGCAACAGACGGAGTCCTGTGTGAAACCAAGGGTGACGAGTAGAAGATCGCTTTGGACGCATGGGCTGAAGTGGGGCCAGATTGTCGAGGGTATTGACTTTGGGGTGAATGCATACGCACACTCCTGCTTTCAGTATTTTTTGTCTTAATTATTGTTTGTGTCACAATAAAGGATATTTTGCACTTTCAAAGTCGAGGGCATGTTGTGTATATCACATGGTACTAACCCCAAAACTCCATCTTAATTCCAGGTTGTAATGTGACAAAACAGGACAAACACAGAGGGGAATGAATACTTTTGCAATATACTGTATGTGTACAGAAGACCCTCCCCCCAATGCGGGAGGAACCTAGTCTACTGTGTGATCTTACTCTGGAGCAGAACTTATCCACTTGGGCATTCAGCAGAATCACAAACAGATCTATTGAGGGGGGCACCCACTCTTGAAAGATGCAGGATGCAACTTCTCTGTCAAGTGTCCACTCATACGGCTGGAGAAGTCGACAGGCTGTCTGCCAGACTGTTTTCCTCATCTGGCAGGTATGTAGCTCTCAAGTTCATCCCATGCATGATGGCGAAGTCCACAACCTGATTACTTCGCAATACAGGAGGTAAGACGATTCTTCTCTGCTTGTTGATGTCTAACATGGCAACCTGATTGTCAATTTGGATCAGAACAATATGGCTGGCCAGTCTATCTCGGAAAGACTTTAGAGCAATTGCCACTGATCTTAGTTCCAAGAAGTTGATCTGATGAAGACTTTTTTGGATGGACCAATTGCCCTGGATGTGCAACCCGAGATGAGCTCCCCAACCCAGCTTAGATGAGTCTGTGTTGAGGACTCCTTGGGGTAGAGCAGTTTGGAAAGAAAGCTTTTTGAGCAAATTTTGGTGGACTGTCTACCAGTGCAATGACTGAACAAGAGCGGTGGTGATATACAGACATTCCCCAAGTCAACCTGTGGCCTGTGTCCACTGAGTCTTCAGAGTCTACTGAGCCTTCCTCATCTGGACACTTGCCAAGGGTGTGACATGCACTGTAGAGGCCATGTGGCCTAGTACGGTCAATATCTTGCGAGCTGTCACCTGCTGACTCAGTCGAGTCTCCTGTATGAATGCTGTCAGCTTGTACAGATGGTCATGTGGAAGAAAGGCTCTCGCCCAAGTCGTGTTAAACAGTGCTCCAATGAATTCCAACTGCTGGGTGCACTGAAGGTGGGACTTTGGGTAATTTATAATGGATGCTTCTCAGCTTCTGCAAAACTGGCTCAGACCAGTGTCAGGCCAGGTGTACAATGCTCCAAATCAGCTCCTCCCTGGGATTAGGGTTTCACCAACCAGTGCAGCAGGAGTAAAAACCTAGTTTATTATAACTCTCTATCTGCCACACACACAGATATCTGATGTAAGTCTATACAAGGAAAGCAGACTAAATGTCCCCAAGCTTAGTCTAAAACCACAGTTAAAAGCTATAATAGTAATACCCCCAAAAATCAACAGTAAGATAATGCACACTCGGGGGCCAAATTGATGACACTTCCAATAAATGAAGTTTGTAACCATTTTGGATGATGTGTAGGACCCTGGTCAAAGGACAACAAGATAATCCACAGTTCTACTTTTTAACTTTCAAAAGGGAGACTATGATAAGATGAGGAAAACTGTTAAGAAAAGACTAAAAGAAGAAGCTCCAAAGGTTAAAGATTTACATCAAGCATAGGCGTTGTTTAAAAATACCATCTTGGAAGCCCAGACCACGCTTTTAAAAAAGTAGAAGGAAGGCCAAAAAACTGCCAACATGGTTTAAAGGTGAGCATCTTTCATCTTTTAAACAGCATCTTTCAGGAAATGGAAAAAGGAATCAAATGACGAAAACTGGAAACATCATAAGCAATGGCTAGTCAGATGCAAGGCACTGATAGGGCAGACAAAGAGAATTTGAAAAAAATGTTTGCTGGGGAAGCAAAAATGCATAATAAAATCTTTTTCCAGTCCATTCATAAAAAAAATCCATGAGAGAGTCAGTTGGACCACAGCGGAAAGACTAAATGAATTCTTTGCTTTGGTCTTTACTGAAAAAGATGTAGGGAAGTTACCCATGCCTGAAATGGTATTTAAAGGTGATGCATCAGAAGAACTGAAAGAAATATCAATAAACCGGTTAGATGTATTACAACTATTTGATAAACTGAAGAGTAGCAAACCACCTGGACTGGATGGTATACATCCAAGAGTGTTGAAAAACCTGAAATATGAGATTGCAGACCTACTATTAGTAATCTGTGA
Organism: Ichthyophis bannanicus; assembly: GCA_033557465.1. Lineage (NCBI taxonomy): Eukaryota > Metazoa > Chordata > Amphibia > Gymnophiona > Ichthyophiidae > Ichthyophis > Ichthyophis bannanicus. The sequence goes on along the minus strand of CM066032.1, from coordinate 1,385,214,516 downwards.
ACTATCATTAAAATCATCTGTAGTATCTGAAGACTGGTAAAAGACCAATGTATTTTTTATTTATTTATTTTATTTATTTAACTATTTCTTTTATACCGCCCCTTCCAGAGATCAAGGGCGGTTTACATATAACAGATTAACAGTCTTGTACACAATTTGTATACATTTTACATAGAACAGTAGAAATCAACTATTTACATTGAACAGTAAATATAAACTTTGTAGGTATTGTAACAAAAACAACTAGAAGGTATTAAAGCAAAATCTTTGTAGGTATTAAAGCAAACATATCAAACTTTGTACAAAAGTATATTTACATCGTGTAGTGTGTGTGGTGTATGGGGTAGAAATTGGCGTAGGTGCTGGAATTTAGTTCCTTTTATTTTTGTCATCTTTGGGGCGTGTGTGGGGGGGACAGGCTTGTGGTTACATTGTTGGGGTTAAGGGAGTTTGTGCATGGGTGCCCACATTTGTAGTAGAGCTGGCTTTGGGGGAGTAGGGGATTTCGAAGTGTTCAGTGAACAGGTAGGTCTTTAATTCTTTTCTGAATTGGATGAGGTCTCTTAAGGTGCGAAGTTCAATAGGGAGGTCGTTCCAGAGTGTAGGAGCAGTGAATGAGAATGCTCTAGAGCTAGTGGTATTCTTGGTTTTACAGATGGCTTTAGGTATGATGAGGGAGTGGGCTGCGTTTTGTCTGAGGGTCCTTGTCGATGTTGGAGATTGCAGTAATGTGGTTAAGTGTGAGGGGGCTATGTCGTTTATGAGTTTATAGGTTGTTAGGATAATTTTGTATTTGATTCGGCTGTTTATAGGAAGCCAGTGGAGTTCCAGCAGTATTGGGGTTACGTGGTCTGTTAGGTGGGCTTTAGCAATTACTTTTGCACAGATGTTTTGTGCTCTTTGTAGAAGGTATGTGCTTTTTTGAGGGAGGCCTATTAGGAGACTATTGCAATAGTCGAAGTGAGGGGTGATCAGTGTACTTACTACGGATCTAAAGTCTTGTGTTTCAAGGAGTGGCCTTAGGTGCTGAATAGTTTTGAGTTTGTAGAAAATGGTTTTTACTGTTTGTTTTATGTGTGGCAGCATGGATAGGGTGTGGTCTATTATTACCCCTAAGTATTTTACCTGTTTTCTGACAGGTATTTAAGTTTTGTTGATTGTGATTGTTTCCGGGTAAGTGTTCTCAGTCATAGAAGATCTTGTTACAAACATTGCCTCAGTTTTTTTGAGATTTATGCTGAGGTAGTTCGTTTCCATCCAGGAGGAGGTCTCGGCCATGCATTTGGATAGAGAGTCATATGTATGGTTTTTAGTGGTTATGGGGATAGCTAGCATGATGTCATCAGCATATATAAAATGGTTAATCCTGTGTTTTTTAAATATGTTTGTTATCGGTTGCAGATACAAGTTAAATAGGAGGGCTGAAAGGGCTGATCCTTGGGGTATTCCTTGTCCTTGGGGGAATGTTTCTGATGTTTGTTGATCAATTTGGACGCGTATTAATCTATGTGAGATGTAGGATTTGAACCAGTTAAGGACAATCCCGCCTATTCCTAGGTTTTCTAATCTGTTGATCAGTGTCTGGTGATTAATGTTATCAAAGGCAGCAGAGATATCTATAAATAGGAGTAAGAAGCCTTGGTGTTTGTCATCTGTGCCCTTGATGAGGAAGTCCATAAGGGTGATTAGGAGGGTTTCTACTCCGTGGAAAGGGCGGAAACCAAATTGGTGTGAGTCAAGTGGTTTGTGTTCATCAATGTGTTTCCTGTAACTGAATTTGAATTGTTTTCTCTATTATTTTAGCTATGAATGGAATGCTGGCTATGGGTCTGTATGGGTTTGGGTCTTTTGAGTCGAGCTTATTATTCTTTATTATTGGTCGGAGTGTTGTGAGTTTTAGGGCATCAGGCATGATGCCCTGTGAAAGGGATTGGTTAACTATGTGTTGTAGATTTACCGCTAGTTCATCTTTCACACACTTAATCCATGAAACGGGGCATGGGTCGAGTGGGGAGGTGGTGGTGTTTATCATTGTTATGATTTCGAGAAGTTGCTTTTGTTCTACCAACTGGAAGCTTGTCCATTCATGTGTGGTTTTCGTGTTTGATAATAGCGGGGTTGGGGTAGTGGTCTTGTTTTTTAGTTTTTCTGCAAAATGTTTTGCTAGAGTTTGTATGTTTATTGCTTGTTGTTTAGGTTCGGTGTTACTAGTTTTGGTTAATGTTTTTACTATCGCGAATAACTCCCTAGGGCGGTTGATGGATGAGTTTATTACTTTTGAGTGGTAGTCTCTTTTGATTTGTTAATAGCGTAATTGTATTCTATGAGTAGGAGCATGTAATGTGATTTGTTTTCATCAGATTTAAGTTTTCTCCATCTCTTTTCTTGTTTCCTTAGTTGTTTTTTTAGTTTTGTCAGCTCTTTCGTGAACCATTTTTCTGTCTTTTTTGTTTGTTTGTGTAAGACTTGTGTTTGGACAGCTGCTTTTTGAATAGTAAGATTCCAATGTGCTATGGTTGAGTTGATGTCTGGTGATCTTGTGTCTAGTTTGGGTAGTACTTTGTCGAGGAATGTGTCTTTGTCAAAGCGTATGAAGCGTGATGTATGTGAGGTTGTGTTCCCATTGTTTCTTGGGACTTGTGCTGGTAACTGGATTGTGATTAGATGGTGGTCTGACCAGGGTACTTCGGTTATACTCGGGGTGGAATGTAGTGAGTGACTGTAGAGTGTGGCTGGGAGGAAAATTACGTCAAGTATGTTACCTTTTTTGTGTGTAGGAGCGTGTATTATCTGTGTGAACCCCATTTGTGACATAGCATCTATGAAGTTATCTGATTGTGAGTGGTTCAGTGATGGAAGATTCAAGTCACCAAGAAGTATAAGTGGTTTGCTTCGTGGCGCTGTGCATGCGAGTTCTAGGATAGGGGTGAGGTTTTTCTGATCGGATGAAGGGGGTCTGTAGATGAGGGTGAGAGCCATGGTTTTATTTTCTATGTTAACAATGTCCATTCCATCTATATTATTTAGGTTTGTTAGGGTGAATTTTAGGTCATTTTTGGTGAGAATCAGTACACCCCCTCCTCTTTTATATTCCGTTGGCAATTGAATATGTCATATTGATTTGTGGTAAGTTGGTTTAGTAGTATAGTGTCTGAGGGTGAGAGCCATGTTTCAGTAATACAGATAATGTCAGGGGATGTATCTTTAATTATGTCATTAATTATTGGTATTTTGTTTCTTATGGATCGGATGTTTATTAGGATGAGTTGTAATTTGGTGATTGTATTGTCATTTTGGTCAATTTTATCACTTATGGGTTGGTGCTTTATTTGGATGAGACGGTGCTGGCGTTTGTGTGAGGTGTGGCGCGAATGGTGATTGTGAGAGTTTGAGTATGTAGAGCTATATATTGGGTTTTGGTACTGATTGTATGTGATTGGAAGATTATTATAAGGGTTCCGGTTATAATTGTGGATGATTGGAATGTTTTTGTATGGACATTGATTGGTTTTGTAAGTGTATATGTGTTGAGTTAGGAGGGTTATTAAGAAGAGAGTGAAAAGGAGATTTATAATCTTGGTAGGAGATATTGTTTCCATTATGATGTAAAGGGTAGAGTGGGAGAGGAGTAGTTGGGGGGAGGGAGATTATTACTGGTAACAGTATCTCAAGTTAACAGTGCAGAGAGGGTATTTACTACTGTCAACAGTATCTTACAATAGTTAAAACTGGCAATGGTAACTTACTATAATTACTACTGGCAACAGTATCTCAGAATAGCAGTGAAAGAAGGGGTAATTACCACTGGCAGCAATGGGAAAATACTACTGGCAACAGTATCTCACAATAATTAATACTGGCAATGGTATTTCACAATAATTACTACTGGCAACAGTATCTCAGTAACGCCAATTTTTAAAAGGGTTCCAGAGGTGATCTGGGAAACTACAGACTGGTGAGTCTGTCGTCAGTATCAGGCAAAATGGTAGAAACCAATATAAAGAAGAAAATTACTGAACATGTAGACAGTCATGGTTTAATGGCAGAAAGCCAACATGGCTTTAGAGAAGGAAGATCTTGTCTTACTAATCTGGGTTTTTTTTGAAGGAGTGAAAAACAGGTAGACAAAAGTGAGCCGGCTGATATAGTGTATCTGGATTTTCAGAAAGCCTTTTACATGGTCCCTCATAAGAGACTATTGGTGAAATTAAAAAGTCATGGGATTGGTGGCAGTGTAGGATTGTAGATCTGGAATTGGTTAAAATAAAGCAGAGGGTAGGGCTAAATAGACAATTTTCTCAATGGAGAAAGATGAATAGTGGATTACCCTAGGGATCTGTGCTGGGCCCACTGCTTTAACTTATTCCCATTTCCAGGTCATTTATGAATAACGAGTGAGGTAATCAAATCTGCAGATGACACAAAATTATTCAAAGTTGTTAAAACACAAGAGGATTGTGAAAAATTGCAAGAGGACCTTGATAAATTGGAAGACTGGATGTTCAAATGACAGATGAAATTGAATGTGGACAAGTGCAAAGTTATGCACCTAGGAAAGAACCCAAACTATGGTTACACAATGCAAGACTCCACATTAGGAACCACCACCCAGGAAAAAGATTTAGACATCATGAATAGCACGTTGAAACCCTCTGCCCAGTGTGTAGTGGCAGTCAAGAAAGCAAATAGAATGCTAGGAATCATAAGGAAAGGAATGGAGAATAAAACAAAGGATATTATAATGCCTCTGTATCGTTCCATGGTGCGACTGCATCATGGATCTTGTGTGCAATTCTGGTCACCATATCTTAAAAAGGATATAGCTGAATTAGAAACGGTACAAAGAAGCACAACAAAAATGGTAACGGGAATGGAAGGATATCTCTATGAGGAGAGGCTTAAAAGGTTGGAGCTCTTCAACATGGAGAAGAGACGGCTGAGGGAGGGATATGATAGAGGTCTATAAATTAATGAATGTAGTGGAACGGGTAAACATAGATTGTTTTTTTACGCCATGAAAAAGTAGAAAGACTAGACGACACACAATGAAGCTACAGTGCAATCCATTTACTACTACTAATATTCAGCACTTATAAAGCGCCACACACGCAGCGCTGTACAGCTAACCAACAAGAGGTAGCCAACATTTATTTATTTATTTGCGTTTCTTATATACCGCACTATTTGCGATCAGCGCGGTTTACATAGAACAAACAGTATCCGACAATATGCAAAAGTCAGGTCATTACATTGAACAGGAACAAGTAACTTGGACAACAGGGTAAACTATATACATATGCGATACCTTGAGTAAGGTAAATTATATACATGTACAAATGAAATTATTAGGTATAGGTCATTACTTGGGGGTGCCCTAATAATGATGGCTGGGGGTTCAGGGGAGTCGGTGAGGTGTTTGATAAAGAGAAAGTGTTTCAAGGCCTTCCTGAACTGGCTCAAGTTGGGGATTGCTCTGATGTATGGTGGTAGGGAGTTCCAGAGACTTGGGGCGCATAGTCTGAAGGCTCTATTCGATGTTGCTTTGGTGCATTTTGTCATGTCTTTTGGTATAACTAGGATGTTGGCTGCTGAGGATCTCCTTAGTCTGTTGGGTGTGGGTGGATGGATGATGTCACTTAGTAAAGAGGAGGAGAGCCCCTTGATGGCCTTGAATGTCATCACTAAGATCTTGAAACTGATCCTGGCTTGAATGGGGAGCCAGTGAAGCTGCTTTAGGAGGGGAGTGATATGCTCTCTTCTCGGAGCTCCAAGGAGAATTCGCGCAGCACTATTCATGGCATGTTGTAAGGGGTTCAAGGTGGCCTGAGGGAGTCCTTGTAGGATGGCGTTTGCATAATCAAAATGTGGAATAATGAGGGCTTGATAGATGGTATGGAAGTCGCTTGGTTCGAGTAATGGGCGTAGGTGTCTGAGGGATCTGATCTTGAAGTAGATCGCTCTGACGGTGTTGGCTATGTGCTGCTTCATGTTGAGATTCTGGTTCAACATACAAGAGAGAGTCCCTGCCCATCAGAGTCATGCTCATCGGAGCTTACAATCTAATCAGAACAGTACAGAGCAATAGTCAGTTCATCGCAAGGTACGGTGTGGTACAGTTTGGTCAACAGTTTGGTCATAAACGTTGATGGGGGTTGGGATAAGATGAGGATGGAAGTCAGGATCTGAATGCAATGGTGAACACTAATAAGAAAAGATATTTTACTCAACGCATCATCAAACTCTAATTAGTTACCGGAGGACATAGTAAAAGCTGTTAGTATAGCTGGGTTTAAAAAAGGTTTGTACAAGTTCTTGCAGGAAAGGTCCATAAACCATTATTAAAGAGGATCCGCAAAATCCACTGCTTACCCCAGAACAAGCATTGTGGAACCTGTGTCTCCCCTTGGGAACCTGCCAGGTACTTGAAACCTGGATTGGCTACTGTTGGAAACAGGATATTGGGCTTGATGGACCTTGATCTGACCCAGTAAGACATTTCTTATATTCTTATGACTCTCCAAACAGAGTCCTGCCTGTGCATAAGCAAATGAAATGCAATTTGCTATTCATCCGGATAGAGTACATTTCGTCACTGGTAGGCCTTGATGACTAGGATCAAAGGAGATGAATAATTCAGAAAATCTTCTATGATCCTTCGTTCTATTCAATTAGTAAGCTAGCACTCGATTGCAGTCTAAGGTGTGTAGTGCTGCTTCGGTCTGAGACGTATATAGTCTCGGGAGGGAAATTGGTAGGATGACAGACTAGTTTAGATGGAAGGAAGAGAATACTTTTGGAAGGAAATGAGGATGGGTCTGCAGAACCACCTTGTCATGGTGGAACCTGGTATAGGGCGGATCCGCCACCAAAGCCTGAAGTTCACTGATGCAACAAGCTGAGGTGAGGACAATGAGGAAAATTACCTTCCAAGATAGAAACTTCAGTGAAGTGGTGACTAAAGGCTCAAAAGGAGGCTTTAGAAGTTGAACAATTACCACATTGAGATCCCAGGGCACCGGAAGCGGCTTAATGGGAGGCTTGGACAGCAGCAGACCCCACATATAGCTTGCTACTAAGGAGGAAATAGATTGTCCAGCCAGTAGTCTGCGAGACGCCGCAGTGGCACTAAGGTGAACCCTCACTCTGTTAGTCTCAAGACTATCTAAGGATAAGTGGAGGAGATATTGTAGAAGGGTCTCCACTGGGCAAGAAAAGGAGTCAATGGCCCTTAGGTTTGCCCTCAGGTTCTCCCCAAAGAACATAAGAAATGCCATACTGGGTCAGAACAAGGTCAATCAAGCCCAGTATTCTGTTTCTAACAGTGGCCAATCCAGGTCACAAGAACCTGGCAGGTACCCAAAGTCCATAGCTTCCACAATGCTCATCCTTGGATAAGCAGTGGATTTTTTTATTTATTTATTTATGCTTTTCTTCTATACCGCTTTTTCCCAAGATCAAAGGCGGTTTACAAGTAACACAATGAACAGTTTACAATTAACATAATGAACATGGTTTTACATGGAACATCTTGTTTTTTCAAACTACGTACAATTAACTTTTCGTAAACAACAACAAGTAACATGGAATATATAATTATGCAAATGTTGTAACTATTTACATTAGTTAAATATTTACATTATTCAATTGTTAATCGTGGATTTTAATACACTAGGGATTTCTAGGGATTTTAATACACTGAGGATTCTAGGTTGATTTTTCTAAATGCGATGTGGTTTGTGGCTTTTTGATCTGAGGTTATGGAGGATTTTTTTGGAGGTGTGGTGAGGGTGCTGGAGGGGGTTCATTAAGATTTATAAAGTATTCTTTAAACAGATATGTTTTTAGTTCTTTCCGGAATGTCTGTAGGTCTTTTATTTTGCGGAGGCTTAGAGGGAGTTTATTCCATATGGTGGGGGCTGCATATGAGAATGCTCTTGAGCTTGTGGTTTTTTTTGTTTTTCGAATTGATTTTTTTATGTCTAGTGAGTGAGTTGCGTTTTGTCTGCGGGTTCTATGTTCTTTTGGAGTATGTAGTAGAGTGGTTAGATGTGAGGGTGATATGTCGTTGATAAGTTTAAATGTAGTTAATAGTATTTTGTATGATATTCTGCTATTTATGGGAAGCCAATGTAGTTCAGCGAGGATGGGAGTTATGTGGTCAGTAAGGCGTGCTTTTGCTGTTACTCGAGCACAGATGTTTTGAGCTCTTTGGAGTAAGTTGGTGCTTGTGAGGGGGAGGCCGATAAGTAGACTGTTACAATAGTCAAAGTGTGGAGTGATGAGTGTGCTGATAACAGATCTGAAGTCATGTGTGTCTAGTATTGGTCGTAGGTGTTGAATGGTCTTAAGTTTATAGAATATGGTTTTTACAGTTTGCTTTATGTGGGGGAGCATACTAAGTGTGTGGTCTATTATGATGCCTAGGTATTTTACTTCCTTTTTGATTGGGATTGTTGTGTTGTTAATTGTTATTGTTTCAGGGAGAGTAGTATCTGGTTTTCTTGTTACGAACATTGCTTCAGTTTTTTTTAGGTTGATGCTGAGGTTATTATTTTCTAACCAGGTATTTGCTTCGTTGATGCAGTCCAGTAAGTTCTGATAGGTGGGATTATTTGTGCTTATTGGTTGAGTGAGCATGATATCATCTGCGTATATGTAGTGGTTGACTTTATGTTTTTTAAATATATTTGTGATGGGTTGCAGATACAGGTTGAAAAAAAGGGCCGATAGGGCCGAACCCTGTGGAATACCTTGCCCTTGTACAAATGGTTCAGAGGTGTCTTGTCCTAATTTAACGCGTATTGATCGATTTGTGATGTATGATATAAACCATTGTAGAATTGTTCCTCCTATTCCTAGACTTAGGAGTCTGTTAATGAGGGTGTTGTGGTGGACATTGTCAAAGGCACCAGCTATATCAATGAATATGAGGATGTAGCCTTGGTTGCATGTGTCAGTGCCTTTTATGAGGTCATCCATGAGTGTTATAAGCAAAGTTTCGACCCCGTGGGATGGGCGGAAGCCGAATTGGTGTGAGTCTAGTGGTGCATGTGAGTCAATAAAATCTTGTAGTTGGAGCTGTATGATTTTTTCTATTACTTTGGCGATAAACGGTATGCTGGCTATGGGCCTGTAGGAGTTTGGGTCTGTAGGATTGAGTTTATTATTTTTTATTATTGGGCGTAAGGATGTGAGTTTCAGGGCATCTGGCATGATGCCCTGGGATAGTGATTGGTTCACTATATTTTGTATATGGTTAGCTAATTCTGTTTTGGTGTTTTTTATCCATGATACTGGGCATGGATCTAGGGGGGAGGTGGTGGTGTTGATCATTGATATGATATTGAGGAGGTGTTTTTTTTCAATGTCATGAAAGGTTGTCCATTTAATTGTTGGTTTTAAGTCTGTGGATATAGTTATGATTGTATTAGATGATTTGTTTTTTTAATTTGTTAGCAAAATGATTTGCAAGAGTTTGTGCGCTTATTGTCGACTGTTCAGGCTCTGATGTTTGGTTTTTTGTTAGTGTTTTTATAATTGCAAATAATTCTCTCGGTCTATTGAGTGCCATATTTATGACTTTTGTGTGGTATTCTCTTTTCGATCTGTTAATAGTGTCTTTGTATTTGTTGAGAAGATTTAAGTAATGTGTTTTATTATCGTTGGTTTTAGATTTCCTCCACTGTTTTTCTTGTTTTCTTAGCTGCTTTTTCATATTATAGAGGTCTTTGTTGAACCATTTTTCTGACTTTCTTTTTGTAAATTGCTTTTGGGGACCTTGAGTTGGGGTTGCTGCTTCTTTTATTGTTGTGTTCCATTGGTTTATTATAGTATTGATTTCTGTTGTGTTATTTGTAAGGTTAGGTAATACATTGTCTAGGAAGGTGTCTTTGTTGAAATGAGTAAAGCGAGAATTATAAGGTGTTGGAGTAGTTTCGGTGTTGTTGTATGATAGTGTGAGTAAATTGAAGGTTATTAGATGATGATCTGACCATGGTACTTCTGTAATAAGAGGTGGGGATTGTAGTTGGTGTTTATTAAATGGGGTGGGAATGAATACAAGGTCTAGAGCGTTACCTTTTGTATGTGTAGATGTTTGTATAATTTGGTTGTAACCCATTTCTTTCATGGATTCCATAAAGTTGATTGTGTGTTGTGGGTTGAGTGATGGTAGGTTTAGATCACCTAATATAACAAGTGGTTTTCTCTGTGTAGCTGTACATGCAAGTTCTAGAATGGGGGTGAGATTTTTGTGGTCTGCTGTGGGGGGTCTGTAGATGAGGGACAGTGCGAGGGTTTTGTTTTCTATATTTATGATGTCCATACCATCTATGTTATTCACATTTTTTAGTGAGTATTTGAGCTCTTTTTTGGTGATGATTAGGGCCCCGCCTCCCCTTTTTTGCTTCTCGATGGCAGTTGAAAAGATCATATTGATGTGTGTTGAGTTGGTTTAGGAGGATTGTGTCTGTGGGTGCGAGCCAGGTCTCTGTGATGAGAAGGATATCAGGTTTTTCATCGGTGATTATGTCATTAATTATTGGTATTTTATTTCGTATGGATCTTGCATTTATGAGGATGAATTTTATGATGGTGTTTGTTTCGGGGGATCTGTTTATGGGTTCGATTTGTACGAGGTTTATTTGAATTAGTCTTGAATGTCTAGGAGTGTTGGGGCGGTGTGTCTGGTTAAGTGTGTGTGGGTATGGTTGTAGTGTAGTTTTGTAAGGGTTATGAATGATGGGGATGGTGTTGTAAACTGTGGGATTTGGTTTAAGAGCGTAGATGTTTTGAGTTAGGTGGATGGTTAGTATGGTGATAAGGTATGATTGAAACTTTGTGAGATCCATGTTTGTTTGAGATGTGTTGTGTTAAATAATAGTAAAGGATCATACAATGATTAATGATGGAGTTACTGTCAGCAGCGTAATATAGGTATGTCTACTGACTGTAATTATAGTGCAGTAGTTGCTATATACTGACGACAGTTGCTAATGATGTAGAGATTGCTAGAGACTGGTTACCATAGTACATACACGGTAAAATACTGACAAGAGTGATTACAGGGTAAGATACTGATAACAGTAAATTACAGGGCACAAATACTGACAACAGTAATTACAGGGCACAAATACTGACAACAGTAATTTCCCAGGTCCTCTTTAATAAAGGTTTATGGACCTTTCCTCCAGGAACTTGTCCAAGACTTTTTAAAGCCCTAAAAGCTTTTGTTACATCCTCTGGCAATGAATTCCAGAGTTTGATTACATGTTGAGTGAAAAAATATTTTCTCTTATTAGTCTTAATTGGGTTACATTGTAGATTAATTGCGTGTCTTCTAGTCTTTCTACTTTTTGATGGTGTAAATGAGCGATTTATGTTAACCCATTCCACTCCATTCATTAATTTATAGACTTCTATCATATCTCCCCTCAGCCTTCTCTTTAACAAATTGAAGAGCCCTAGCCTTTTAAGCCTTTCCTCATAGGGGTATCCTTCCATCCCTTTTACTATTTTGGTGGCTCTTCTCTGTACCTTTTCTAATTCTGCTATATCCTTATTAAGATATGGTGACCAGAACTGCACACAATATTCAAGGTGTGGTCGAATTATGGAACAATACAGAGACATTATAATATCTTTGGTTTTATTCTCCATTACTTTCCTTATAATTCCTAGCATTCTATTAGCTTTCTTGGCCGCCATTACACACTGGATGGAGGGTTTCAACGTATTACCCATGATGACGCCTAAATATTTTTCCTGCATCGTGTAACCAAAGTTTGAGTTGTTCTTTCCTAGGTGCATAACATTGCACTTGTCCACATTAAATTTCATCTGTCATTTGGACTCCCAGTCTTCCAATTTATCAAGGTCCTCTTGCAATTTTTCACAATCCTCTTGGGGTTTAATTATTACTTTGAATAATTTTGTGTCATCTACAGATTTGATCACCTCACTCATTATTCCCATTTCTAGGTCATTTATGAATATGTTTAAAAGGCATAAGATCGCCTGGTTGAATCTTTATGTGATGCAAGGAGGACATCTTTGACCGCCTGTGGGAGGTTGAGGTCAGCAAGCACTATCCCTTCAGCAGCCATGCTGTCAGATTGGGAATGAAGATTGGGATGGAGGAGCATCCCGTTGTCCAGAGAGAGGACTTTGGGTGCAAATCCCAGACTGAGGGGTTGAGACTGTGCAAGTCGAAGAAGTAGAAGAAACCACTGTTGACAAGGACAAAAGGGGGCTGTGAGAATCATGGACCCCCTGTAGGCCTGTAGCTTGAAAAGCATCTTTGGTATCAAGGGGAATGGTGGGAATGCATAGAGCAGTCCTTGTCCCCAATGTAGAAGGGAGGCATCACGGGCATGTCGGTATAGCGACAGGAGCTTACAGCAGACAAGTGGAAGCTGTGTATTTTGCGGTGGCAAAAAGACCTGTGCTTGAGGTTCCCCATGTGTGGAAGATCTAAGCAGCCACCTCCCGATGCAAGTCCATTTGTGCAGACGAAGGATACGGCTTAGCTTGTCCACAAGGACATTGAGTTTGCCCAGAATATACACCGCTCTGAGATGAAGAAAGAAGTAATTAGAACTTACCTGCTAATTAGTGTTCCTGAAGGATCTCCAGTCTAGTCCCTTTCTTCTGGGTTGTGCTCCTCTTCTAGCAGCTTGGAGACTGAGTACGTCATTCTTTGATCCCTCAGGATATATAATCACTGGCACCACCCACCAGCTTCAGTATCCTGTTAACAAAGCAGACCTAACGGAGAGACAACTAAGCAAACATGACTAACTATAAACCTTTTACCCAAAAAACTCCCCTCCCCCTCCCAGGAAGGGATGTCCCCATCCATTCTTCGAAGAGGAGGCTTACCTGACACAAGGCCTTGCCCTACCGCCAGCCAAGTCAATTTCAACGGTGATATCAGTGCCCTGTAACTGCCTCTTCCACTTCAGTACCAAAACCTGAATGAAAACTTCTGCCAAACCAACCATTCATCCAACTTCTTCAGACTGGAAAACTTCTCATCATTCTGGGTGGGATCAGGGACTAGACTGGAGATCCTTCAGGAACACTAATTAGCAGGTAAGGTCTAATTACTTCTTCCTAAGCGTCTCTCCAGTCTAGTCCCTTTCTTCTGGGATGTAACAGAGCAGTTCAATCGTCCAGGTAAGGATGGACCAGGATCCCTTCTTTGCGCAACGCTGCCACAACCACCACCATCACCTTGATGAAAGTATGTGGAGCTCCGAATGGAAGCGCTTGGAACTGAAAATGTCCCCTTGGTACCGCAAAATGCAGAAACTGCTAATGAGACTCCCTGATGGGAATATGCAAATATGCCTCGGTGAGGTCGAGAGATGTTAAGAATTCTCCCTGCCGGACCACCACTATCACTGACTTCAGTTTCCATCCTGAAATGGGGAACCTGCAGGCACCGATTGACTCTTTTTAGGTCCAGAATTGGTATTAGGGAGCCCTCCTTCTTTGGGACTATGAAACAGATGGAGTATCGACCTAAACCGAATTGGTCTTTCAGGACCAGGACCACCACTTTCAAGGCCAACAGCCTTGATAAGGTTTCCTGCACTGCCACTCACTTGGCCTGAGACTTGCCCGGCGACTGGACAAAAGAAGGGTGAATTGGTCTTGCAAACTCTAAGGCATAACCGTCCCTCATGACCTCCAAGACTCACTGGTCGGATGTAACCCAGGCGGGTAGGAACTGCCGCAACCGACCTCCTACCGGCAGCACTTTCCCCCGAGCCCCCGCAGCTTCATTGAGCCTTTCTTTGGGTAGCGGTGGAAGACGAGGCTCCAAAACCTCTTCCCGCTCCCCGAAGCCCCTGGAAGCCTTGGCCCCTCGAGGCAAAATGGCCCCTCTGAAAGGGACGAAATTTGTGGGCGTCCCTCTGCTGAGAACGTACCGAGCCCATAAAGCGACCCTGCTTAGGTCTATCCTCAGGCAGACTGCCTCCTTTTGACTCTCACAACTCCTTCACCAACTTGTCCAAATCCTCCCCGAAAAGCAGCTTACCCCTAAAAGGGAGTCTACTAAGCCGGGCTTTGGACGAACCATCCGCCGCCCAATTGCGAAGCCAAAGGTACCTCCGAACTGCCACCACAGAGGACATGTTTTTGGACAGACTCCTAATAAAATCGTATTGATTGTCCGCCAGATAGGCCGCTCTGGACTCTATTTTAGCGGCCTCTCCCTGCGATCCATCCGAAGACTCCTCAGCCATCCTCAGCTGTTGCGACCACCACAGGCAAGCCTGGGCCACTCAGGCCCCACATACTGATGCTTGAAGTAACAACGCACTAATGTCAAAGACTTGTTTCAACAGAGCATCCAGCTTCTTGTCTTGGGCATCTTTTAAGGCAGTATTGCCTTCAACCGGGATCGTAGTCTTTTTAGTTACTGCGGATACTGCCGCGTCCACTCTTGGTGATTTCAACAACTCTTTCTCCGCTTCGGGCAGAGAGTACAAGCGCGACATCGTTCGCACGCCCCTCAAATCTGCCTCTGGCTGGTCCCACTCCTCCTGGATCATTTGTCGCACCACCTTGTGGACAGGAAAAAACTTCTGGGATTTCCTCACTGGCTGGATTAACAGATCTTCAACTCCTCGTCCTGCTCAGGCACCCCCTGCCATGTTAAGCACCTTCAGGGACTCTCCAATTAACGCCGGCAGCTCTTCTCACCGGAAGACCCTTACAATCCTCGCCTGCTCCTCAGGGATCTCTCCCTCCTCGAGCTCCTCTTGCTCGGAAGTCCCCCTCTCCAGAGTTTCCGAATCAGGGAAACGAGGGGCCTCCTCCTCCAGGGTTCTGGTTCGCTTGGATGGAACCACTGTCTCCACCAGCGGCTTGGCCTGTGCCTCATGCTTTAGAGTGCATCCTCGACCTCCCTGCTGACGCAAACAAAAAGCTTTATGCAACAACAAAACAAATTCCGGGGAAAAACCTTCCCCTAGGCCTACCTCTCCTGAGGATGTCCCTAGTTGTGGTTGAGACTCCACCTGCTGCTCCAAATTCAAAGCGAGAGCAGAACCTTTCAGCCAGGAGTCCTTCCAAGGGTTCCGCGGACTCCTGAGAGACCTCCGCCACCAGATCTTGAGAGCCGCCAGCCTGCAGCCCCAGCCCCAGCCCAACCTATCCAAGTATATCTATAAATGTATCTACATTCATTCTCATATTCTCTCTATATCTATCTATCTATCTATTTCTATATATATACATACATACACACACAAACTCTATATATCATATGTCTAAACTGGAGCCCCAGTGATATTGATTATATATATATCAATGTCAACACTTAAAAATTCCTGCGCCGGGAACACAGCCCCCGCAGCCGTTGCACTCTTTCTGAGCTGCCCAGCACCCGGCCCCACCCCCTGGAATCATAATTGATCAAAACTTATCTTTCTCCGAACAAATAAGGAAAAATACCAACACAGTATACGCTAAGCTGCGCACTCTCAGGAACCTCAAACCTCTCTTAAGCCCTGACTCCTTTCGCACTGTCTGTCAGGCCCTCACAACCCCATCACTTGACTATTGTAACCTAATATACCAGGGCATCCCCAAGAACTCTATTCAACCCCTCCAACTTGCCCAGAATACATTAGCGCGTCTCATAACAAACAGCCCCAGACAAGCTCATATTACACCAATTCTCTATGATCTCCACTGGCTCCCAATTCATCACCGAGTGAAATTCAAGGTCCTTACTCTAATACACAAAATTATTTCTAATGAGTCAGCTCCATGTCTCTCCCCTCTCCTTACCTTCTCCAACACTACTAGAAAGCATCGCTCTATCACTAATATAATTTATTGTCTATACCCTCAACTAAAAAACACTGTAAACAATCCACTTGTGACAGGACCTTTTCCCTCTATGCTCCATCCCTTTGGAACTTCCTTCCGCATGAGCTGCGCAACTGTGTGAGCCACATTGAATTCCGGAAAAAGTTAAAGACCCATCTTTTCCTTGAGCATTTCTCTCTCCCACCCTAATACCAAACCTCTTACTTTTACCTCCCTGCCCTTATTCCATTAACCTTACAGTGCTCCCATCCGTAGCTGTCCACATACATATGTATATATGTAAATAGTTGATCACTGTAACTGTATATTATAATTTAGTTCTTCATGTTGCTTACTCTGTATCCAGTTATTCGTTCCTTGTAAACAGTTGAAATATACTGCCTTTATTGTTATATGTAAACCGTCTTGATTCGTAGAAAGACGGTATATAAAAAAATGTTAAATAAATAAATAAATAAATAAAGCGCGCAAAAATAACCAGCCTTGCTGACTCATTGCCCAAGAGCCTCGCTGCTGCGGTCCGCTGCCTGCGCACAAGGCTCCTCCTGTCCTGGCTGCCTCAGAACGGGTTCCCCTTACCTCGCGGCCAGTTCCACTTGTCTCCCCGCCGCTCCAAGGTGTCCTGGAAGAGACGGAGGCCTAACACCTTCCCGCCCTCGTGCGCAGCCATCTCCCAGGCTTCTGCTACGAGGCGGAAGGCAGCTCAGAGGCTCTGAATCACAACGAGACACGGCGGAAGAAACCTCACCAGTCTCTCTTTATTTTTATTTTTTTCAAAACGTGTCCGGGCCAAGGCAAGCCTCCTCCTGGAACGAATCCTCCAACTGGTAAGGGAGAAGGGGGGGGGGGGGCAAACGCTCCTACCAACAGCAAAAAAACAAACAGAAAACTAAAGGCAAATAAACACCCAACAAAAAAAATAACAGGGCAACCCAAACTAATCAAACCCCCTGAACTCTAAGGTCTCTCCAGTAAGCCTTCCCTGGCTTAATGCTCCTTCTAGCTGCTTGGAGACTGAGTATACTGGAGCTGGTGGGTGGTGCCAGTGATTATATATCCTGAGGGATCAAAGAATGACGTACTCAGTCTCCAAGCTGCTAGAAGAGGAGCACAACCCAGAAGAAAGGGACTGGAGAGATGCTTAGGAACTTGTTGTGCGTTTTTGCTTCCACTGCATCCAAAGAGCTTGAGGCTGACCTGGAGCAATCTGGAGTGGTGTATAAAACCTACACAATATGCCGCACACTAAACAAAGGATTTCATGGTTGAAGGCCAAGAAGGACCCCACTGCTCACAGACAGACATAAAAAGGCACGTCTGTTCTTTGCCCAAACCCAATTTGAGAAACCACAATCCTTCTACAAAAATGTTCTGTGGACAGATGAAACCAAACTTAAGGTCTTTGGCAATGCAGACCAGCAATACATTTACAGGTGAAGAAATGAAGCTTATATGGAAAAAGCCACCCTTTCTACAGTTAAATATAGTGGAGGTTCGATAATGTTGAGGGGCTGTTTTGCTGCCTCAGGAACTGGAGTATATTAAAAGAATCATGAAGTCAGAGGACTACCAAGGTGTTTTGGAGCGAAATGTGCTACCTAGTATCAGAAAACTAGGTCTGGGTCAAAGGTAATGAGTCCTCCAGCAAGACAATAATCCAAATACATCCAAAAGTACAAAAGAATGGCTAAAAGGGGAAAAAATCAGCTGTTTTAAAACTGGCCAACAATGAGTCCTGATCTCAATCCAATCCTGGAACACAGGAAGGCACCAAATTATCCTCACTGGACAGGGTGTTGAGTGGGTCACTCCGTGATGCAGCCCCTGGCAAATCGCAGATAGTGCTATTAATAGTTGGCGTGGAGTGGGCCAGTAATATGAGTTTAGTTGAAGGTGTTCATTGAACTGTAATACTCTATGAAGCTGTTCATCCCAAATTAATACATATATATGAATATTAGTTATTCATAGAGACATTAGTGATGATTTTATGTTTATAAATGTTTGAAAAAAAAATATGAGATTTTTCAGACCTGTGATGTAGCATAAATGAACCAAAACAGCATGAACATCTGAAGCCTGGTATTACTGGGCTTTGTTAGTGCTGAGGTCTTTTTCTCCTATGAATCTTTTTTTTTTTTTTTTATCAACATGGTTGAGAGTTCCCCACTCTTGTAATGCAAGTGTAAACTATTATTTGTGAGTAAGAGTTGATCTTCGGCTGCACTACATTTGGTATTGTTTTGTCTGCTTTTTACATGGGTTTTACAAAAGATTTTATTTTAGTGTGGATTTGTTAATACCTGATGCCTTACAATATTATTAACTTACTTCATTGTTTTATTTTTAAGAATGAGTAAAATTAGTATAGATTTTTACTCACATTATTAAACTGGGGCCAAACCTGAGGGTAAAGAAGATGTGAGTTGAAGATCTGAATCAGTCACCGCTCATGCTTACATGGCTCTCAGGAACAGGGAGAGTTAAGCAAGCTTGTGCTTTTTTCTTGCATCTTAAGAAGGGAGTTTATGCATTCATGTTCTGATGAAAAATTTCTCTTGCCACTAATTGCATGTATTGTGCACATGTGGAGAGACTGCGTGGAGGGAGCTGCATTGGGCTGTGGTCTTGGAGAAGTTCATGGGTTTTATGCTTTATGATAGGACTACAACAAGATCTGATTATTTCTCCACAATCCTTGTTGCCATCCATCAATCTCAGACTCTGTTTTTCTTGGTTTTCATTCCAACTCATCATTGCACACTTCAAAGCTAGATATGTTGCCTCTCCTATTGCCAAAACATATATTTCTCTGATTATTGTTCTACAGCTAGCTTTAAGGGTAATTTTATAACAGGCTGTCTAATTTTGCATACTTTCCCATTTCAAATTGTTCCATGGGAAGTACTTTGACACATTTATACCTGCTGCGAGGTACAAACAAATTTATGTGATCATGTGTGTATTTTATAAAAATATGTGCATAAGTGCAAACACCATCCAAACCCAGCCCCCAGGAACACCTCTGACTGGCAGGGCTTTTTTTTTTGAGGGGGTACCGAGTACTGGCACCTTTTGGATTGCTAGGATAAAAGCACTTCTGACCAGGATGGATAAACTTATGCACAGAAGGCATCACACATTATTTTAGGCACCTATAATTAGGGATTCTGATTTAATGTGTTAACCAATAAACACTGAAAAACACTCCTGATGCTAAATAATTAATATAGGTGTTTCCTGGATCAACATTAGAAAAGCAACCATGTACTTTTTCAGTCCCTCTATCCTCCATTCGAATTTTGTGTCTTTTCTGTGTTTGATTCAACCAGAAAAGGTACCAAAATAAAAGCTATGTCGCGAAAAAGCATAGTTACTCACCTGTAACAGGTGATCTCCGGGAACAGCAGGAATTTAGTCTTCACATATGGGTATCATCGGTACCAATGGAGCCTGCGCGGGAACGCTCCACAGCGTCCAATAGCAAAGCTTTTGGGAGCATCCCACAGCGCCTGCGTGCTGCCTTCCTGCCTTTCCCAACTGTCCCTCTCCAGTTGAGTTTATAGCTGAGACAAAATAGAGAGGGAAAGAGAGAAAGAGAGAAAGAGAGAGAGAAAGAGAAATACAACTCCTAGGGGAGGTTGAAGAGGTTTGAAGACTAAATTTCTGATGTTCCCGGAGATCACTTGTTACATGTGAGTAACTATGCTATCGCCAGGAACAAGCAGGAATGTAGTCTTCACATATGGGGACACCCTAGCTGCAGATGCCAGGGAGATGGCCCCAGAAAGTTGTGTGCCCTTGTGAAAGGGCTCCACTTCCCCCCATGGATCTCTGGCATCCTACCAGGGATGGTGGGTAGGAGTTAAGTCTGGAACAGGTGTTGAAGAACAGCCTGACCAAACAAGGCATCCTGGCAGGAGTCCTTGTCTAAGCAGAAATGGGCTGTGAAGGTATGTACCAAAGCCCAAGCAGCTGCTCGACAGATGTCATCGATACACACAGAGTGAAGATGAGCCATTGAGGATGCCATGGCTCTCACATTGTGAGCTGTGACATAGCCTTCAAGAGGAAGGTTCTTACTCTCATAGGCAAAAGATATACAGTCAAACCTCGGTTTTCGTGTGCCCCGGTTTTCGTTCGTTTCAGTTTTCAACGTCTTTTCTAACTGAGATCTTGTCTCGGTTATCGTTTATCGCCTCGGTTTTCGTCAGGAACCAGTGCTGCCAGATCTGAAAACCTACACCCTCGCGCTGGTCTGCCCGCCCAGTCCCGGCAGCACTACCCCCCCCCCCCCGGACTCACCCGATCGCGTGTTGAGAAGCCAAAGTAAGCTGAGCAACATCCTCGAGCCAGAGATGCAAGGATTGCACAGAGAGGAAGGCCCCGATCTCTCCACCGCCTGCCTGTTCTCTGGAGCGCCCCCTCAGGCTCGGAGGTAGCAGGGTAGCTGTCAATGTAAGCTGTAGATGTTGCATGAATGTGGGAGGCAGTTCTTTATCTTGCAGGGTAGGCTTGCAAATTGCTGTTGAGACGGAGTCAGCGATCAGATTACAGTGCCGTACAGTACAATATCTGTGTGTTTGCTGTCCTGTGGACGATCGGGCAGGTGAGAGAAGTGACAGGAGCTGGGTGTCTGGAACGGATTACATTGAATTTACATTATTTCCTATGGGAAATATTGCTTCGGTTTTCGTACGTTTCGGTTTTAGTCAGACTGCTTAGAACGGATTAATCACTAAAACCGAGGTTTGACTGTACACTGTGCAATCCAGCTGGACAGTGTCCTTTTGGAGACTGGAAGTCCCAAATGACTAGGATCAAAAGCAACAAAGAGTTGAGAGGATTTTCTATGTTGCTGTGTCCTTTGCAAGTAAAAGGCCAAAGCTCTTTTACAGTCCAAAGTATGAAGGTTCCTTTCTGCATTTGAGGTGTGAGGCCTTGGGAAGAATACAGGAAGTTAAACCACTTGGTATAAATGAAAGGGTGAAACCACATTTGGCATAAAGTGTGGATGAGTCCTAAGGACTACCTTATCATGATGGAACCTTGTATAAGGAGGATCAGCCACCAACGCTTGCAATTCACTGATGCGACGTGCTGATGTGAAAGATAACCTTCCAGGCAAGGAATCTGAAAGGTGTAGTGGCTAATGGTTCAAAGGGCTGTTTCATGAGCTACCCAAGTACCAGATTTAAGTCCCATGCCACCGGTGGTGGCTTAATGGGAGGCTTCGTTAAAAGAAGGCCTCTCATAAATCTCGCTATGAGAGGATGAGAGGAAATAGGTTGTCCATTTAGGGGCTTGAAAGAAGCTGCAATAGCACGCAAATAGACTCTCACTGAATTGGTCTTAAGCCCTGCATTTGACAAATGAAGGAGGTACTCCAGTAATAATTCCAGAGGTATCGCAAGAGGGTTAAGACCCTTCTGCAAACACCATATGGTAAACCTTTTCCACTTAAATGCATAAGAGCGTCTTGTGGAAGGTTTCCTGGAAGCATAAAGGATATCTACCTGCTGGGAAAGGTTAAGACCGTGAGGTTCTAGGCTTTCAGCAATCAGGCCCTGAGATGCAGAGACTGGATATTGGGATGCCACAGCATCCTGTCCTCTTGAAAAAGAAGATCTGGAGCAGATCCTAACTCCAGAGGCAGAGCTTGAGAGAGACGTAGGAGCAGAGGGTACCACGGTTGCCATGGCCAACGTGGAGCTATGAGGATCATATGACCTCTGTCTCTCTGAAGCTTGGACAGGGGTTTGGGAATTAGGGGAATGGGTGGAAAGGCATACAGGAAGTCCTGACCCCAATGAAGGAGAAAAGCATCCCTGGCCTGACAACCTCGAGCCAGAATTCTGGAACAGAACCGGGGAAGTTTGGCATTCAGCGGACTTGCAAAGAGGTCTATGTCCGAGGTTCCCTAAATTTGAAAAATGTTGGCCATCAGGTCTGCATGGAGAGACCATTCGTGTGGAAGCAGAACGCGACTGAGTTTGTCTGCCCAAGAGTTTTGAATGCCTGGAAGATACACCGCAAGGAGATGAATCTGATGCTCTCTGGCGAGAGCCCATAGTTGCAAAGCTTTGTTGCACAGCAACACAGAGCCTGTTCCACCCTGCTTGTTCACATAGAACATGGCTACCTGATTGTCCGTTTGAACTAGGACTGTCTTGTAGCTGAGCTGGGTGTGAAATACTCAAAGAGCAAGGAAGATGGCTCTCAGCTCCAGGAGGCTGATATGGAGATAGGCCTCCTGTGGAGTCCAGGTACCCTGGGTAGAGAGGCCATGCAGGTAGGCTCCCCCACCCACCTGTGGAGCATCTGTTGTTAGAGTGGCTTGGGGTGGGGGTTGCTGAAAAGGAGACACCACCAAAAGGTTTTGGGTGACTGCCACCATTGGAGGGACAAAATAAGGCAATCTGAATTAGCTATTTTGTCTGACAGGCAGTCTGAGGCCTGAGTCCACTGAGTGGATAAGGTCCACTGGGCTGCCCTCATATGGAGGCGAGCATAAGGAACCACATGCATGGTGGATGCCATGTGGCCTAGCAGCTGTAGCATTTCCCGAGCAATGAGGTGAGGCTTTAGCACTGCTTGGGAAGCTAGCTGCACAATGCGAAGGCAGCAGGGCTGTGGAAGGAAGGCCCTTGTCTGTCTGGTATCCAGAAGAGCTCATATAAACTCTAGGGATTGAGTGGGAGCAAGGTTGGACTTTGGGAAGTTTATGACAAGTCCCAAATACTGAAGGATTCACATTGTGCGAGACAGAGCCATCCTGGCCTCTGTCTCTGAAGGGGCTCGAATGAGCCAGTCATCTAAGTAAGGGAAGACGAATATTCCCAGGGTGCGGAGAAATGCTGCTACCACAGCCATGCATTTTGTGAACACCCTTGGTGCAGAAGCCAGGCCAAAAGGAAGAATCCTGTATTGGTAGTGCTTCCCTTGAAACAGGAATCGAAGGAACGTTTGGTGAGTTGGATGGATGAGAACATGAGTTTACGCATCCTTGAGATCTAGAGAACAAAGCCAATCCTGACTCTGAAGGTATGGCAGCAGAGTTCCTAGAGAAATCATTTTGAACTTCTCTTTGAACAGGAATTTGTTCAATTCTCTGAGGTCTAGAATGGGTCTGTGTCCTCCTGTTTTCTTTGGAATAAGGAAATAGGGGGAGTAAAACCCTGTACCCAGTTGGGGAATGGGCACCTCTTCTATTGCCCCTTGAGCAAGGAGTATAGTGACTTCTTGACCTAAATGGTTGTTGAGAGAGGTCTGAGAATTGAACTGTCTTACTATTGTAGGAGGGGGCATGCTGAGGAAATGAAGCTTGTACCCCTCTCTTACAAAAGACAGAGTCCAATTTTCTGCTGTTATCTGACCCCATCTGAGGGCAAAATGACATAACCTTCCCGGGATGGTGGAGGGTTCTGGGCCGTTTAGGGCCAGAAAGGCAAAGTTCTCTAGATAGGAGTCAAAGCCCTTGTGGAGGTTGAGTCTGCTGAGCCGGTTGAGGCTTAGCTGCTTTTGGTTTCCTTTGTTGCCCAGGTTGCTGCTGCTGTCCCTTTTGGGCAGGCTGACCTAAATGATGTCTCTACTGGGTTTAGGAGGGATAAAACGTTTTCTTCTTGCTGAAGAATGGTTTCTTAGAGGATCTTTTCCTCGCAGGATCAGCTGTAGATTTAGACAATCTATCCAAAGTGATACTGTCAGCATCTATCTCATTAGCTTTTTCCTGCCAATTCTTGCCAAAGAGATTCTCTCCTGTGCAAGGTATATGCCCCAGTTTGTCCTGTACCCAGATTTCCAAGTCAGATGCCTGGAGCCAGGCAATTCTACGTGCACCTATGGCAATAGCAGAGGTTCTGCTTATGCATTCACAGCAGTCAAAGGCTGCACGATTCACAAACTTGGAATCATCCTGAGCATGTTTAACAAGGGCAAGATAATCCTGCCTTTTATCATCAGGAAGGAGAGGGCTCATAAGCTCTAAGTCTCCTGTGACCTCCTTTAGGAACATTCCCATACACAAGATATAGGAAATGATCCTAGCAGAAAGCATGGAAGCCTGGAAGGATCGACGTCCAAAGGCGACAAGAGTCCTACACTCACATCCTGGAGGATTAGATGCATGCCTTTTTGCACTCTTTATCCATCTCATGGCTTATTCTACCACCATAGAATGGTGTAGTAATTGAGTCTTCTGAAACCCAGGACAAGGAGGAACTCGATACATGGTGTTGAGTCTTCGAGGGAGAGGAGATGTGGTCAGAGGTGTTTCCCACATCCTTAAAATAAGATCATGCAAGATCTCATGAATAGGTAAGGTAGCTGCCTCCTTGGGTGCTTTAGGGTATTGTAGGATTTCTAATTCCTTTGCCCTAGGCTCTTTTTCAGGAGCCACTGTGATGATAAGACCTCGGGCCACATCTCGGATAAAATCCTGAAAGGACATATCCTCTGGTGGAGACATCCTACGCTGAGAAGAAGAGGAATCCTCAAGAAGAAGTACTCTGGTATCATCAGAGCTTTCAGAGTCTTAAGACTCATTCGAGGATTCGATGTATCTCCGATCCGGGTGATCGTGCAAGGCACGGTACCGGTACCAATCTTAGTCGGCATTGGAGTGGTCTGGTACCGACTTGTCGATGCCGGATAGAGACGCATGACTCGGTCCCGGTAGAATACCTGCCGATGTCGATGCAGCCGGTACCGGTTGAATTGTCTGAAGCGGTTTCAGGGGCATCGAGGCCGTGAGAAGAGCCGCCTGACTGAGTTCAATAGCCAAGAATCTCTGGTCTATCAACGCTGCCGATGCTTGGGTATTGGTGCCGGATGAAGCAGCCGGAACCCCAGAGCATGGCACCAGTAGTTCTGCTGAGGTTGAAGTCTCGAGAACATCCTGGAGCCCCGTTAGTGCTTTGGAAGCCCAAGCCTCCCGCTGGGGCAATTTTGCCGGTAAAAGTCCCTCAAGGGCAACGCCAGAGGCATCTCAATGTTTAGAAAGAGATCTACCCTTTGAGGACCGGCTAGATAGCACAGTTACTTACCTGTAACAGGTGATCTCTGGGAACAGCAGGAATAAGTCTTCACATATGGGTACGTCGGTACCGAAGGAGTCCGCGCGGGAATGCTTCCCAGCGTCCAATCAGAAAGCCTTTGGAAGCATCCCAAGATGCCTGCGTGCTGCCTTCCCACCTTTCCAACTGCCTCTCCTCAGTTAAGTTTGAAAGCTGAGACAAAGAGAGAGAGAGAGAGCAAGGAAGGGAAAGATAGAGATAGAGAAAAAAGCAACTCCTAGGGGAGGTGGGTGGGTTGTGAAGACTTATTCCTGCTGTTCCCAGAGATCACCTGTTACAGGTAAGTAACTGTGCTATCTCCAGGAACAAGCAGGAATGAGTCTTCACATATGGGGACTCCCAAGCTCAGATGCCCTGAGGGAGTCCTAACATGTTGCAAGTCTAGAACGAGCCATGCTATTCCTCAGGACCTCCGGCATCCTGGGGTTGGAGGGTAGGAGTTGAATACAGAAAGGAGCTGTGGAACAGCTGTCTAGAACAGGGCTTCAAAAGGGGAAGACCCTGTATCAAGGGCATTTAGTAGTGAAATATTATAATCTGGGCCTCCCTTGTTGGCATTGCACAAGTGCACTGAGCTACATATGGATCTGATGGAAGAGCCAGTGAATGTGCTCAAGGGGTACCTCACTGAGAAGTAGAGGTAATAAAGTAGAATAAAAACAAGTGGAGGTCAGAACCCTTCAGGGTGAGAAATAGCCCCAGGAGGAAAAACTGGGGTAGTATGAGAGGTAGAGCTTCAGCGGAGATGCAGAAGGTACTATTAAAGAAAGCTTAAGCTGTTGTGGTCCAAAAATAGTACAAATGTAGGACCAAGAGAAAAAATGAGTCTGACCCAACTGGACTGGGGTTGGAATCAGTCCATGTAGGGGAGAAAGGGTATGGAGACCCTTGCATCTGATAAGAAAGTAAGGACAGACTCAGGAGCGCTAAGCTTTATAGTAACTGAAGCTCCGCAATGTCTTTCCTAAATGGGGTCAATTAGGAAAGAAAAAGGGTACATTGAGAGCTTCAGGAGTACCCAACCTGAAAAGGTTATGGTAAGGAAAAATTTGTTAATTACCACAGGGAGTGGTTATAAGTGTAGCCCCCTAAGTATGCTGGCACAGCATTCATGGGGGTAGTGCCCATCTGTCAGGATAAGATAGGAATGTAAGGATATCTGAACGTAACAGACAGATAGATAAGTAGATGGATACAGATCTACCTAAAAATATATCTCATATCTATAAATATATATATATACATACACATATAGGGTATATATGCATACATCTAGAAAGAGATATGTATGGGCAGAAGACACTCAGATAGATATAGATCAGTATTATATATATATATATATATATATATATATATATATATATATATATATATATAACTAGACAAAATAGGTAGGCATATAGACACATGTCTCTAGGCATATGGATGGAGAGATGTCCAGAGAACCCCATCCCCTCTAGGTATAGAGGGAGAGAGGAAGATTCATATGACAGCAAGAAGGTGGATACCTGCTTGAATAGGTAAACAGAGAATCCTCTTTTCCTGGTTATGACTGGCAGAGTCAGAGGGAAAGTCTCCCTGACAAGTAGAAGGCTGAATTCTTTGCAGAATTTGAGCTCTTGAATAACCAGGATTGCCTACGTGAAAATGGCAGAGGATAACATCAGTCTGTAGACAGGAAATCCAGATATCTCCAGAATTGCAGTATGGAGATTGAATAGAGGAGGCCTCTGAAGGAAGATACCCTAGTGATCAGCCCATGAGGGCAAGATGGATATTAGGCATCCTCTAGCTGCCATTGGAGAAAGGTATCTCTGGCGAGAAGACTCAAGGAGATATGGGCCAAGCCAGGGAATTGGCCCTCCTTTAGGCTTTCACGTAATGAAAGGCCTGAGGCTTATGCCTCAAAAGAGATGTAAAAGGCAGGGAACACCCGCCAGATATGATTGGGGGAACCCCCTCCCCCTAACTATCTGGGGTTATCTGCTAGGCAAGATACTGATGCTCTCTAGCAAGGGCCCATAGTGCAAAGCTACTCTGTAGAAATGCAGAGAGCATGGTACAGGTTGGTAGAAGAAAAAAAACTGGCAGTGGAAAGCCAGCAGGTGACCAGCTATTCTGCCAAGGCAAAGAATAGACGTTAACCAACCAGACTGTGACAATAGGGTTTCCCAAAGAAGGTGAATAATCTGTTTGGGACTTAGCACTGAGGCTAGGAGGATTGCTAGTGGAGGAGAAGCCCTGGTTGCGTAGAGAACACAACCAGTGGCCTAACCACTAGGAATTGCTGTATCTACAGCAACTACCCGGGCAGCATAGAACATTTTCTTTTCCCTTTTCCCTTCTTTAGAATGGGAAAAAGAAACAGTCCTGATAGGACTTCCTATTGTTTGATGAGCTGCCCTAAGGTAACAAGGGGAAAAGAACTCCAGAAGGGAGAATCCCCCAGTAGAACAGGTATAGAACTATAGGAGCTTACCGTGTAAAAGAACCACTCTTACAACCCAATGTTGTAGAAAGAGGGAGGTAAGAAAGAGTTGCAAGAGACCGACTATGGAGGAAGTCTCTGACAGGTGAGATGATACATGCCAGTACAGGGAAACAACTGTCCATTGATAGTTGTTACCTCTCTTTCCTTCAAGAGGAAGATGAAACTGGTAAGTATGGGCATGATCATCATAAGACTCTTAGAAAAAAGATGTCTCATGAAGAGATATCTAGGTAGGTTAGGATAAATTTAGTGCAGATACTGCCAGTGAAAAAGGCAGACTGACACCCTAACCACCAACCAAGAGGGACAATGAACTATTTGAAACCCTGCGACTGCTGGGTTTGTTGACCCTGTTGATGTTGTGGATTCTTCAGACTAGGGCGATGTTTCCCCTGTTTGGGAACATCTGTATGATGGGCAGATGATGGGTAAAACCTTCTCCCCCTAGGGGAAGAAAGTTCGGTAGGACATTTCCTACCTACTGGGAAAGAAGAAGGCGTAGAACAGCCTCTGGAAAAAGGAAAGTCAGTGGATAACTGAGTAACCTGGATTAAAGACTCCTTGTTGAAGAGATTTTCTCCAGTGCAAGGAGTATTTACCAGTCTTTCTTGTGCCCATTTGTCCAAGTCTGAAGCTTGAAGCCAGGCTTTACGTTGTGCCCCTACAGCCACAGCAGACGTCCTGCTAACAGACTCAAAGGAGTCTAGGGTAGCATGAGTAAGAAACCTAGAGATATTTTGAGTATGACTAACCAGTGAGGAATAGTCTTTACTCTCGGGCTCTTGAAGAAAAGGAGTCAAAAGATATAATTTCTTTGTGACCTCCTCAAGAGATAGACCCATATAAAAAATATATGAGAGAATTCTTGCTGAAAGCATGGATGTCTGGAAGGTTTGATGCCCAAAGGCATCTAGTGTTCTAGACTCACGACCTGGCGGACAAGAAGAGTGCTTTTTATTACTCTTCACTCGCCTCATTGCTGATTCTACCACAATGGAATGATGAGGAAGTTGAGTCTTTTGAAACTCTGGAGAGGGGGGCAGCTGATATAGGAGATCAGTTGCTCTGGAAGGTGGGGGTACCTTTAAAGGAGCTTCCCACATTCGTAGAAGGAGATCCTGCAAAGAATGATGCAAAGAAAATATTATATTCTCCTTTGTTTTGCTAGGAACAGAGAGGTATTCTGTATTCCCATGTGTAGGATCTTGTCCAGGAATAGGAATGGCAAGTGATTTTGCCATATCCAGGAGGAAAGTCTGGAAAGAAGGATCCCCAGAGGGAACTTCCCTTGGATAGGCTAGATCTGATAACGAACTAGCGTTGGCACCGAGGGATCTCTTCAAGTATATAGGAATAGAAGATCCTGAATGGTGCAGTATGGGATCCTTAGATGGTGGTCGCTGGTACTGCAGGTCAGAACCAATGACAGTCGGTAACACATCGTCCATGCTAGGGATCGATTCCAAACTCGGCATCGAGGGAAGCGAGCCTGGCGAGAGAAGCATGGAAGGTACCGACAGCAATGGTACTGTGGATATTGGTACCGATGTCGGTACCGTATCTGATACCGGTGGATGAAGACCAGCCGGTGGCAACTGTAACGGTATCGGAGGAACCAAAAGTTGCGGATCCGAATTATCGGAAGCGAGCCTTCGGTACCGACGGGAGTCGGTACCAAGGCAAGTCGGTACCCAGTCCTCCAGACTGGAGATCGATTCCAGACTCAGCATCGAAGGAAGCGAGTCTATCGATGCACGTCTGGAGGGTACCGACGTCGGTACTAGTATCGGTGTCGGTACCGATACTGGAAGGTCTTTCTGGAGCGTATCCACTGGCCCCGCAGGTACCGAGGATGCCAGACGACGATCCTTGGTGAGGAATGTTTCATCCAACACCAGTGCCGATGCCGGGGTATCGGTACCGCTCGAAGCGGATGCCACCACCGGGCATGGCTCAGGTATGTTCTGTGAGGGGTGAACCTCAGGAACAACCTGAAACCCCACACAGGCTTTGGAGGCCGAAGACTCCCACCGGGGTTTTGAAGCCAGTGGATTCTCGAGGACAAGGCCATAGGCATCTCTATGCTGTGCATGAGAAGTGCCGCTCGAGGACTGGCTAGTCTTAACAGACTGTTTTTGGGTTACCTGATCCTGTGTAGAAGAAGATATGGTTGGTGCCCTGAAGTTGGAGGGGGACCGCGTGTCGAGGGGAACTCGATGTTGAAAACTTCTTCTCACAATACTATTGCCCGAGGGCTCCGGAGGAAAATGGTCAGGACCCAAGCAGGTTAGACACCGATTGTGAGTGTCTAAAAATAAAGTTGTACCGCCACAGTTTGTACATTTCTTGGGGAAAGTGGCTGGCGGTTCCATGAAGGAAAATGGAGAGGCCTAGAAGGCCTGAGAACCGTGAGACACTAAGGAAGAAAAATATATTCCTGCCGGCTCCGCGGAAAAACAAAAACTGAGGAGAGGCAGTTGGGAAGGCGGGAAGGCAGCATGCAGGCGTGTTGGGATGCTTCCAAAGGCTTTCTGATTGGATGCTGGGAAGCGTTCCTGCACGGACTCCGTCGGTACCGACGTACCCATATGTGAAGACTCGTTCCTGGAGATTTATGTTTAGTTACCTGAGATCCATGGGAGGAAGATGAAGCCCTGGAAGACGTCATTGCCACTGAGGCTGCATCGGAGGGAAAAAGGGTGTTAAGCTTAGCAGCTCGGTTTTGCCGGCCCCTTTTTGACATCATCCCACAGGCAACACACTCTGAAATAGAGTGGTCAGGACCTAAACATTTGAGGCGCCACTCATGGGTGTCGGTGACGGAGATGGTACCGCCACACTTAGAACACTTTTTAAAACCCGAAGCGGGTTTTTCCCTTCTGAGGGAAAAAGTTGGGCCTAGTGCCCAAAATGGTGCGTGGCACCCGAGAAGACAATTACTGGAAAAAGACTCCAGAAAGAAAGGGTTTTTTTTTTTGAAAAAAAGAAAAGAACTGGCGGTACCGGTATAGCGTCGAGGGAAGGCAGACGCGACCACAAAAAAAGTAGAATAAAAAGGAAATTTTTCTGCAGTGACAGGATGTGCGACCTGTCGGCTCCACAGAAAATGAAGAACTGGAGAGGGACAGTAGGGAAAGGCAGGAAGGCAGCACGCAGGCGCTGTGAGATGCTCCCAAAAGCTTTCCTATTGGACGCTGGGGAGCGTTCCTGCGCAGGCTCCGTCGGTACCGACGATACCCATATGTGAAGACTAAATTCCTGCTGTTCCCGGAGATCACCTGTTACAGGTGAGTAACTATGCTTTTTCGCGACATAGCTTTTATTTTGGTACCTTTTCTGGTTGAATCAACACAGAAAAGACGATACCCATATGTGAAGACTACATTCCTGCTTGTTCCTGGAGATCACAGATACTGATTTTTTACTCTTAAAAAACACCTAATTAGCTGGAAAACAAACATCTAAATTTACAATTTATAAAGAAGCGTGATGCATAATCCAGGCAGTTTTATAAAAGGCAGTTCTTACTATAGTTTTTGTGGGAAATTTATGGGGTGCCTATTTTATGAGTGAAAACAGGTGACTTTATAAAATATTAGCTTAAGAGGCAGAAATCGGGGAAAAGGTTAAGGTATGGACAGTTCTACCAGCCCTAGAGCTGGTGTAAATGCCTGCTCTAGAATTTTAAAGAATGAGCATAAATTATATTTTATGATCTGTGCACATCCTTGTGTGTTCTGCCCAACTCTGCCCCTGTGCGCATCCACTGTGAAATCACACTACTAAATTTTTTACTCTGGGCACTGTTTTTATAAGAGCCATTTACATGTGTAAAAAGAATTTTAGCATGTAAATGACTAAAATACTCTTTTTAAGTGCCTACTTTCAGGTGTAAAAGTGGGTGCCTTCTTATAATATTACCTCCTTTTAGTACTAGACTATATTCTTTGAATTAATATCAAAATCTGAATAAACATGCATGTTTTAAAATGAATTTTCAGGGTGTCATATTATTATAATTCACAAATGGGCAACTATCATGATATTTCTTTTAATTAAAAATGCTGAGCCTGACATACTAATCAATTTTACTTTATTTTTTGATGTAGCAGTTTCCTCCTGTTCCTGGGCTGAGATCTGGTCTGATGAGTCATTTACAATTATAAAAAAAGAGAAGAAAAATCCCTGGGTAATCACCCCAACCCACCAGGTCTGATTACTGCAATGACAGTCCTCAGTTAGGACCTTCTGGAACCCTGTAATCAGTGCTCCCCTATCAGATCACTAGATGCCATCCTTATGCAATGACCAGGGCACCCTCCCCCTGGGGGCTGTAAACTGCCTTATGGCATGCCCAGCCAGTCAACCTGGGGATTGAACCAGCGACCTTCTGCATGGCAGTGCACAGCATTTTCACCTGAGCCATTGGGAATAATCTTTAGTCAACAATGTCATACTGCGGATAATACACTTATTTGGTGAGATGTGATATCAAATAGCGATAAATAATCAATAAGAAGCATGCATATTAAAGTGTACTAACAGGTAGTGTGAGGTTTGCTATGCGCTAATCATGCTGTGTCAGAGTTGTAAAAACCCCATGCTAACCGCTTTGCGTGTGATGGGGTAGTGAATGGGCAGGTTAGGGTAGAGCTTGGGTCTAGATGACACATTGCAATTAGCGCAGGTGCATTTAGTGTATTTGCAGTTTAGCATGTTCAGGTGTCTCTCTCCATGATCCCAGCAGCTAGCACAGAAGGTGAAGTAGACCTGTGCCAACCTTTGGAGCTTAATGCATATTACAATAGTGTGTTTTGATAATCATGCTCTTAAATGTGTTTTATTTATGTTTTATTACTATTGCCATTATTTAAAAGATTTACAAAACCCCCCTCATAAATGCAGAATCATGGATAAGGTTAAAAGTAATGGGGATCATTTTAGATGCCTTAGTCATGCTTTGGACATCTGAAAACGGGCATACAGATGTCTAAAGCACAGAGATGTCCCCAGAGACATTTTAGAAGCCAGTTCTGTGGACATCCTCAGCCAAAGGACGTCCTACTTGGAACGGAGGCATGGTGTAGGGTGTTTCCAAGAACTTGGATGCCCTCACACAATCTCAGAAATGTCCTGGATGTCCTGAGCCTCGTCAAAGGTTATACCTACTCCAGGCACAAATGAGCACTTTTCAGATGCCTATTTTGTCAGGCAAAGATCTGGAGGGTGTGGATAAGGAGGCATCCTTATATCTCCTTTATTCAACAAGCTGCAAGGAACACTGATGGGAAATGAGGGCTCATGTTTTCCTTTTGCTACGCTGCTGGACATCCCCGTATGCAACCTTGCTTGAGATGAAGTCCCTGCCCCACTGTTTTATAGCGGTGATGCCTATGTGGATGCCAGTATGAACATCCATCTCAGGTACATCTATATTTCTGAAAACCGGCCTAGACATAGATTTCCCTTGCATTTTCCTGCACGTTTTGCCCTGGATGTCCCAGATTGCACTTGGATGCTCCTTCTAAAATGGCACTTAATATGTTTGTTAACAGCACATTTGAAACAAGATAGCATTTCTACTGGTATACAACGAATCTTTAAATTGTAGAAAAGAAAAAAGAAAACATTGATACCAGAAGTTCATTTGGGGATTAGGAAATGCCTCCTCAACAGATACTCCTCACTACAACTTCAAATGACATAAGTACACTTCTCACATTAATATAACTATTAAAGTAAACTTATTTGTAATATAGTTCAATATTGTTATGTAAACTAGTTCATAATGTACTGAATTATTTGTATTGATATTTGATTTGTTATAATGTAAAATGTCCCTAGTTCTTAAAGTTCAATGTACCAGTTCTGTTTGTTATAATGTAAACCGCTGCTGATCCTTGGAAGCAGCGGTATATAAAAGCTGTCCAAATAAATAAATAAATAAATAAATACTGTGTCTTCATATAATACTATTTGGAACTTTCTGAGTGAAATTGCTGGATTGGAAAGAGTTATGTACTGTTCAACTGGAAAGAATTTAATGTACCTGATCTTTCAATATATATTTCCGAAACTCTGCCAACTGAAAAATTCCAATACAGTTCTGAAACACTTCCAGTGTAATATCATTTAACATTCATTTCAAGTTGCAAAATGAATACATAAATATTTCCTACCCTTCTATAATTTTTCTTATTAATCACTCTGGGTTTTTTTCTCCGCTTAACTATTTCTTAGTCCATTGAGTCTCCACTATTTGACTGAAGCTGCTCTCTTAAAAATAGCTGTTGACCAGCCCTTAATCATAAGAACATAAGATATGCCATACTGGGTCAGACCAAGGTCCATCAAGCCCAGTATTCTGTTTCCAACAGTGGCCAATCTAGGTCATATGTACCTAGCAGTTTCCCCAAGAGACACAAGTTCCACAATGCTTGTACTGGGTCAAGCATTGATATCTTCGGTCCCTTCTTAATAATGGTTTATGGACCTTTCCTCCAGGAACTTGTCCAAACCTTTTTTAAACCCAGCTACACTAACAGCCTTTACTACATCCTCCGGTAACAAATTCCAGAGTTTGATTACACGTTGAGTGAAAAAATATTTTCTTTTATTAGTCTTAAATAGTTTACCCTGTAGTTTCACTGCATGTCCCCCAGTCTTTCTATATTCTGATAACGTAAACAATCGATCTACGTTTACCCGTTCCACTCCGTTCATTAATTTATAGACTTCTATCATACTTTTCAACAATTCTCCATTCCTCTTTTCTTTGATGTCTCAACAGATTTCAACATTTTTAAAAATTCCCTCCTCCTTATAACTTCTAGGCATTTGAATTGCCACCACTTTGCTTCTTTCATCATTGAGAGCTTTTTAAATTTTGCTTTTTGCTACAGTTCCTGCTCTCCACTGGTGTTCTTCAGAAATGTGCGATCCATGGGATACTCTATCTACCACTTTAACATTACCAGTCACCTGTGTATGTGTCAGGTAACTCTACCCAACTCCAACTAGTATTCTGCTATCCAATCCCTGATTTAGAAGCTGTTGTATTCTCTGGGATGGCATCCCGTTCTTCTAGTTTCTGCAGTCTATTCTTTGATCATCATTGACCCTCTTTTCTCCTTTTCCTTCATCCTCCCTTCAATTCCTTGCAAATCTTATCTCTTTGGCCACAACAATTCAAAAGTCCATCTCTTCTTTTGTATTCCCTTTTATTCAAACAGTAATGCACATTCTCTTCTCTCTTCTCGCTCTCTGCCTTTATTCAGTGGTCTCCGCCTCCCCCCCCCCCCCGTGCCGCTTTTCTCACTTTCAGTCAATGTATAATAATGTGGCTAAAATCACCTTTCAATCTTGATGCTTTAATTCTTGCATTAAGCCATTCTACTGAAGCTCCATCTCTTATTTTTGTTAACTTCAAATTAATTTCAGTGTTATTCAAATCTCTGTACTCATCCCATATAGAACTTGGCTCTTCTTATTCAATATTCTGCTTAGATTTCATTTTTTCAGCCATTTTTGTTTCCACAGCACTCCTTTACTGATTTGTATTTTCTGTTGTAGCACTTACCTGTGCAGTTCCTTCTCTAATTTCCTTCTTTAATAACAAATCCCACTTCTAAACCCATTTCTGCATAACCAACATTGTGAAAAATACAAAAGGTGAATCAGAGTGTAACATACTGAATCTACAGTATCAGCAAATTAATCTGTGGTATCCCGTGGATTGTTCCTATATTCAATCAGATCCACTAACTTCAAGGACATAAAGAAAGTCAAGCTGGGTCAAACCAATGGTCCACTGAGTCCAGCATGTGACAACATCCACAGAACCAATCCAGAACTCTACTAAGCGTTCTTTGTAAATCTGTTTATGAGGCAACCTGGTACCAACTCAGAAATGTAGAGAGTTAACTATGGCAAATGTTTTAAATTCCACGGTGCCATATCAAAAATGGAAAGTAAATGTAAAATGTTTCATAGACTGAACATTATTTGACATTCCTCAGCACTGTAGGCCCAGCTGTTTCATGGAGCAAGAACCAGTTCTAAGAAGTGAGCTGGGATCTCATTTGAGTTCTGATCTTGCATATAGAATTCTTTTGATACAAAAATATCTGTATAGTAAATAAGCAGGAAAAGACGACTTACCTGAAGAGTCCATGCAATCCTTCACAGTGGATGTGGTAAATCTGTGGCCCATAATATCATCAAATCTTTCCAAAAAGTTTACAGATCCAAGTGGAGACTCAATAGGAACTTTATCTAAGGTAGAAAATTTCAATAGAAACATTTATAACAATGGAAAATTTAAAAATAATTGTGGGGAGGGGGGATATTCAGCAGTGGTAACTAGGTTATTTAAAGCACCTAGCCACTGCAACTTTAAGAAAACCTGGATGTTCAGCGCAAGAATCTATCCAACACTGAAAATCCAGGTTCATTGATCAGTGGGTTGCTGTCCAGTTGGCAGAGACATTCAGTCACTAACTACATAATAACAACCAGTCAGTGTTAGGACAGCCATTCACCTGTCCCAACTTTAACTGGTTAAGCTATGCAGTTAACGGCTAACCAGCGCCACTAACCAGATAGCAACCAGCATTTCCCACACACCACCTCTGTTTTAACCAGGTATTTCTAAAGTAATCTATGGGGCTATTCAATGACACTGTATGGACAGTATCACTGAATATCGGGCTCAGCGCATTTTAGCCCGTTAACAGATCTGCTAACCAGATCATACGCTTTGAATATAATCCCCCCTCACCCCCCAATATTTAACTTGAGTTGTATAAACAATATGTCATCAGAACACAATTCAAGGTGAAATACACATTTTGGGACAATAAAATACTGTAATAACTTCATAATAAAACCATATACGTACTTTAAGTTACTCCCTGGCAATTCCCTTGGATCAAGGAACAGCCATATTCAGAAGGCAATCACAAATGAACCACAGAGTTCCTGACTTTTTCTGATAAAAATGTGGTAGAAAGGAACATTCTCCTATATTTGAGGGTGTCATCCTGACCTACTGAAAAGGGTTTCTCTTTTGCAAAGACAGTGAGCCCAAATGGGTTTGTTTTATGCATACAACAAATGCAAACACCCTTTGAAACGCCACTCTTCACCAATCACCAATATTTCAAACTGACTAATCACAACTCTCTACCAATCATTTAAGGTATTAATGACCTCAGGGTAATTTTTCCCCTACATTTGGCGAACTGAATCACCATAGGGT
Organism: Ichthyophis bannanicus; assembly: GCA_033557465.1. NCBI lineage: Eukaryota > Metazoa > Chordata > Amphibia > Gymnophiona > Ichthyophiidae > Ichthyophis > Ichthyophis bannanicus. Next base: position 1,385,177,846 of record CM066032.1, on the reverse strand, counting down.
CAAGTAACAGATCTCACATCACAGGTCATAACCTTCTATTTTCAATTCAAATTTACATAAAACTAAACCAAATACAATAAAACTACCTATACCCAAAAGGTACTTTTTGGGGATTTTCAAATCATCTTCAAAGGAATTCTATTAATATTTTAATTTATTCCAAACCGCCTGTACCTTAGCGTTTGTGAGCCTCCGCTAAGGTGCAGGCGGTTTGGAATAAATTAAAATATTAATAGAATTCCTTTGAAGATGATTTGAGAATCCCTAAAAAGTACCTTTTGGGTATAGGTAGTTTTATTGTATTTGGTTTAGTTTTATGTAAATTTGAATTGAAAATAGAAGGTTATGACCTGTAATGTGAGATCTGTTACTTGACCCTATGGTGATTCAATTCGCCAAATGTAGAGGAAAGATTACCCTGAGGTCATTAATACCTTAAATGATTGGTAGAGAGTTGTGATTAGTCAGTTTGAAATATTGGTGATTGGTGAAGAGTGGCGTTTCGAAGGGTGTTTGCATTTGTTGTATTTTTAGTTTACCCTTTGGCAGTAGGTTGGTAGAATTTGTTTTATGCATACCATAACAGGAATGAACTTCATTCTTTTTTTTTCCCATTTTATTTTTTATTAAGGAATCAAGCATAACTATACATCAAGCAGATACATCAACAGATCTCGATTTCCTCAAGTTTCCCTAGATTTCCTCAAACGTTTTCCCCCCCTCCCTCCCCCCAATTATGTTACACAATGTCATAAGGTGTGGCTGCTCCCTTCCCTAGCCTCTCAATCCTGCCCTCTTCCTCTTTCTCCACTCATATACGCTCACCACCATCGCCCGGCCTTTTTACAGTGCCCCCCCGATTACATAAGCAAACAATCACAAACAGTAAACACCTAACTCCCATGTATTCCCTCCCCTGCGGTCTACCCTGCCCACCCCCAGAAGAGCTATAGTCCTCGCTCCACACATCTTGGGTCTACCCCCTGCCCCCTTCCATCCTCCCTTGGGGGTCCAGTTCTCTCGCCCTCCTCCCCATCTAAAGCCCTCCACTTGAGGTATGGGTCCCAGTTGCTCTGAAATCTCAACAAACTATTTTGGTGCAACCCTGATCAGCGGTACATCGAGCAGAGCTGCTCAATTCTCCCCTGAAGCTCTTCCAATGTAGGTACACAGGAGGATCGTCATCTGCGCGCTATCAACTGCCTGGTTGCAGTGCAAACTATCCCACACCATCCTTTCCCCTCTTTCCGCATCCCCACATTCGCTACATTAAACAATGCTAAACAGGGCCCCAGCTGAACCTCCTCCCCACAGACCTCTTGCAACCATTTCATGACTCTTTACCATAGTGGGCCCAGTCGGGGGCACTCCCACCAGATGTGTAAGAAGGATCCCATCGCCCAGCACCCCCTCCAACATTCTGTCCCCCTCCTCCTTGCCATTTTTGTAATCTCTGTGGTGTCAAGAACCACTGATACAGCATTTTATAATTGTGTTCCAAAATATTGCTAGATATCACCTCTTTAAATAACCCTTTACAAACTTGTTCCCATTGAGCCCCATCCCAATTTCTATGCAGGTCTACCTCCCATGCTTTCCGATGAGCCCACCCCTCCCCTCCCTCTGTCTCCACTGCCTTGTATAATCTAGAAATGAGTCCCTTGACCTCTCTCCTCTCAAAGAGGCCATCAATCGCTGCTCCGTGGGGTCCATTACCCCGCTGTGCCACTGTTTTACAATAATGTAGGTCTTGGGTGTATCGAAAACGATCACTATCCTGTAACTGATACTCCTCTTGTAACTCCGCAAACTGCACCCACTCCCCACTCACTCTAAATTGCCCCACCTCCCTCAACCCCTTTTCCGCCCAACGTTTAAAACCTGGATCCGCCATACCAGGCAGGAAATCTGGGTTCCCCACCAACGGTATAAGCTTGGACCCCCCCATGGTTCCATACCATTTCCCTTGCCATTTCCTCCAATATCGCAATGTGAGCGTTACATAAGGGTTCCCCTACCCCCCTCTAAGGGTCTCCCCCCCTTCATATCCAAATCCGCCCATTCAAGTCTCTCTCAATGTTCCTCCCCTCTCTTTCTATTTGCACCCATTCCGCCGCGCCCCTCACATCCCACTCAAAAACTGCCCGCACCCTCGCAGCCTCATAGTATTTATACAACACAGCTACTCCCATTCCCCCGAGTTGCTTATTGGCACACAAGATTTTTTCCCTACTCATGGCCTCCGACCCTTCCAGATATACTTCATCACCTGGTCTTTTTTCAAAAACTCCCTCGGTACTTCCACCGGTAGATTCATAAACAAATATAATAATCTAGGGAGCAAAATCATCTTGACCAGATCCCGTCTGCCCAGCCAGGACACTTCATATCTACCCCAGTCTTCTAATTCCTTAAACATATTATTCCTGGCCGCGATATATTTCACCCAAAACAACTCGCCCCTCGCAGCTGTAATCTGTACCCCCAGATACCGAATACCCTTATCTGCCCATCTGAAGGGAAAGTTCTGCCGCAGCTGCATCTCTTCCTCTTTCTTTATAGTCAAGTTCAGTATTTCAGACTTCGTGGCATTCAACCGGAAACCCGACACTGCACCATACACTCTCAGTTCTTCTTGTATGGCCCCCAGAGACCGCTTCAAGTCTGAGAGAAAAAACAACACATCATCCGCGAACATCTTATGTAAGCCCTGACCCCCTCTCACCCCCGCTACGTCCCCCCGATCCCTTATCCTTTGAGCCATTGATTCCAGTGTCAGGATAAACAGCAGGGGCGACAATAGGCACCCCTGTCGCGTACCCCAAAAGAGTTCGAACCCCCGTGTTATTTTACTGTTAATTTTTAAACAGGCCATTGGCCGTTTATATACACTCTGGACCCATTTCAGAAAATTCCCCTGTATCCCAATTTTCTCCAGAACTCGGAATAAGAAAACCCAGTTAACCCTATCAAAGGCTTTTTCAGCTTCTACTGCCAGTAATGCTATCTCCTCCCCTCTCTTCACCACCCCATATTACATTTAAGGCCCTCCAGATATTATCCGATGTATATCGGCCCGGGACAAACCCAGACTGATTGGGATGTACTAATTTCCACAGATGCAGTCCTAACCGATTTGCCATAATTCTGGTGAAGATTTTAAAGTCTCCCCCCAGCAACGAAATAGGCCTGTAAGAACCACACTCTGTGGGGTCCTTCCCCTCTTTATGTAAGATGCTAATACCCACCATGCGCATAGAGGGCGGCATCTCTCCCTCCACACTAAAGGAGTTATACAATTGAACTAGCGGCCCTACTAAGACTCCAGAGAAGACCTTGTAGAAGTGATTCGAAAATCCATCCAACCCCGGGGCTTTAAATTTTTTAAACCCTTTAATCACTGTCAGCACTTCCTGCTAATTGGCTTTGACAGGTCCTCTGCCTCCTCCTCCGTAGGTTTAGGGAGCTGGGCCTTATCCAGATATGCCTTTATGGTACTCTCCTCCACCTGCATTTCTGGGGGAAAAAGTTGTTGATAGAATTGGATAAATCTCTCCTCAATGTCAGTCCCCGCCCACAAGTTTTTCCCCTTTGCATCCTTAATGCTAACTATTGTATTCCTTGACCTCAACTTTTGTACCTTCCTTGCTAGTATTCTCCCTGCCTTGTTACTAAATTCAAAGCTCCTCTGCTTCAACATATTGAGTTTACACCGAATGTCTTGCATATGCAGTTCACTCAAATCACCCCGTAATTTCCCTAATTCCTGTTTTAGCTTGGCATCCTGTGGGTCTTTTTTTTAGGTGGTCCTCCGCCTCCCCAATCCTTCGTATCAGGGATTCTTGTTGCCGCAGCTTTATCCGTTTCTGATATGCTCTCACCGCAATAAGTTTACCCCTTACTACGGCCTTTAAACAGTCCCAGACCATTCCCGCTGAACAGTCCCCCGTATCGTTTAATATAATGTATAGCATAGTTACTCCCCTATAACAGGTGATCTCCGGGAACAGCAGGAATTTAGTCTTCACATATGGGTATCGTCGGTAGCAACGGAGGCTGCGCGGGAACGCTCCCCAGCGTCCAATTAGAAAGCTTTTGGGAGCATCCCACAGCGCCTGCGTGCTGCCTCCCCGCCTTTCCCAACTGCCTCGCTCCAGTTGAGTTTAAAGCTGAGACAAAGAAAGAGAGAGAGAGGGAAAGAGAAAGAGATAGATAGAGAGATACAACTCCTAGGAGAGGTGGGTGGGTTGTGAAGACTAAATTCCTGCTGTTCCCGGAGATCTCCTGTTACAGGTGAGTAACTATGCTATCTCCAGGAACAAGCAGGAATGTAGTCTTCACATATGGGGACTCCCTAGCTTTAAATGCCAGGGAGAGACCCTAGAAGTTGTGTGTCCCTGTAAAAGGACTCCACCTCCCCTCATGGATCTCTGGCATCCAACCAGGGATGGTGGGTAGGAGTTGACTAGGTATGGAACAGGTGTTGAAGAAACATAGAAACATAGAAATATGATGACAGAAAAAGACCACATGGCCTATCTAGTCTGTCCTTCCATATCAACAACTACAACAGAACTGCCTGACCAAACAAGGCATCCCGGCAGGAGTCCTTGTCCAAGCAGTAATGGGCTGTGAAGGTATGAACCGAGGCCCAAGTGACTGCTCGACAGATGTCGTCGATAGACACAGAGTGCAGGTGAGCCATTGAAGCTGCCATGGCTCTCACATTGTGAGCTGTGACATGGACCTCCCGAGGAAGATTCTTACTCTGATAGGTAAAGGAAATACACTGAGCAATCCACTTGGACAGTGTTCTCTTGGAGACTGGAAGTCCCAAATGAGAAGGATCAAAAGCAACAAAGAGTTGAGAGGACTTTCTATGTTGCTGTGTTCTTTGCAAGTAAAAGGCTAAAGCTCTTTTACAGTCCAAAGTATGAAGATTCCTTTCTGCATTTGATGCATGAGGCCTAGGAAAGGAACACAGGCAGGTAGACCGCTTGGTTAAGATGAAAAGGCGAGACCACCTTTGGCATAAAGTGTGGATGAGTCCTAAGGACTACCTTGTCATGATGGAACCTTGAATAAGGTGGATCAGCCACTAGTGCCTGCAACTCACTGATGCGACGTGCTGATGTGATTGCAATGAGAAAGATAACTTTCCCAGAAAGGAATTTCAATGAGGTAGTAGCTAAGGGTTCGAAAGGTGGCTTCATGAGCTGACCAAGAACCAGGTTTAAGTCCCATGCCACCGGTGGTGGCCTAATGGGAGGCTTAGTCAGAAGAAGGCCTCCCATAAATCTTGCTATAAGAGGATGGGAAGAAATAGGTTGCCCGTTTAGAGGCTTGAAAGAAGCTGCAATAGCACTTAAATGGACTCTTACTGAGTTAGTCTTAAGTCCTGCATTGGATAAATGAAGGAGATACTCCAGTAATGATTCCAGAGGTATCGCAAGGGGGTTAAGACCCTTCTGCGAACACCATATGGTAAACCTTTTCCACTTGAAAGCATAAGAGCGTCTTGTGGAAGGTTTTCTAAAAGCATAAAGGATATCCTTTACTTTCTGAGGAAGGTTAAGATCTTGAAGATCTAGGCCTTCAGCAACCAAGCCTGAGATGCAGAGACTGTGGATTGGGATGCCATAACATTCCGTCCTCCTGAGACAAGAGATCTGGAGCAGACCCTAACTCCAGAGAGGGAGCTTGAGAGAGATGTAGAAGCAGAGGGTACCACACTTGCCGTAGCCACACTTGCCATGGTCAAGTGGCCACACTTGCCGTGGAGCTATGAGAATCATACGGCCTCTTTCTCTCTGAAGCTTGAACAGGGTTTTGGGAATCAGGGGAATGGGTGGAAAGGCATAAAGGAAGTCTTGCCCCCAATGAAGGAGGAAAGCATCCCTGGCCTGAGAGCCCTGAGCCGGAATTCTGGAACAGAACCGGGGAAGTTTGGCATTCAAAGGACTTAAAAAGAGGTCTATGTCCGGGGTTCCCCAAATCTGAAAAATCTTGGCCAACTGGTCTGCATGTAGAGACCATTCGTGTGGAAGCAGAACTCAACTGAGTCTGTCTGCCCAAGAGTTTTGGATACCTGGAAGATATACTGCCAGGAGATGAATCTGATGCTCTCTGGCGAGGGCCCATAGTCGCAAAGTTCCATTGCAAAGCGACAGAGAGCCTGTTCCTCCCTGCTTGTTCACATAGAACATGGCTACTTGATTGTCTGTGTGAATGAGGACTGTCTTGCAGCTGAGCAGAGTGTGGAACACTCGAAGAGCAAGGAAGATTGCTCTGAGCTCCAGAAGATTGATGTGTAGATGAGTCTCCTGTGGAGTCCAGATGCCCTGGGTGGAGAGGTTTTGCAGATGAGCTCTCCAACCCACTGGTGAAGCATCTGTTGTGAGAGTTGCTTGGGGTGAAGGTTGTTGAAATGGGGACCCCAGCAACAGGTTTTGAGTGGACTGCCACATTGGAGGGACAAAATAATTTGATTCGTGTTTGCTATTTTGTCTGCCAGGCATCCTGATGCCTGGGTCCATTGAGTGGATAAAGTCCACTAGGCTGCTCTCATATGGAGGCGAGCATAAGGGACCACATGTGCGGTAGAAGTCATGTGGCCTAGCAGTTGTAACATTTCTCGAGCAGTGAGATGAGGCTTCATCACTGCTTGAGAAGCTAACTGCACCATGCGAAGGCAATGGGCCTGGGGGAGATAGGCCCTTGCTTTTCTGGTATCCAGCAAAGCTCCTATGAACTCTAGAGACTGAGTGGGAGTTAGACTGGATTTTGGGAGGTTTATGACCAGACCCAAATACTGAAGGATACACATTGTGCAAGATAGAGAAGTCCTGGCCTCTGACTCTGATGGGGCTCGAATGAGCCAGTCGTCTAAGTAGGGGAAGACGAATATTCCTGGAGTGCGAAGGAATGCTGCTACCACAGCCATGCATTTCATGAATACCCTAGGTGTTGAGGCCAGGCCGAAAGGAAGCACCCTGTATTGGTAGTGCTTTCCTTGAAAAAGGAACCGAAGGAATTATCTGTGAGTTGGATAGATGAGAACATGGGTGTATGCATCCTTGAGATCTAGAGAACAAAGCTAATCCTGACTCTGAAGGTATGGCAGCAGGGTTCCCAATGAAATCATTTTGAATTTCTCCTTGAACAGGAATTTGTTCAATTCTCTGAGATCCAAAATGGGTCTGTGTCCTCCTGTTTTCTTTGGGATAGGAAAATAGGGGGAGTAAAACCCTGTACCCTGTTGAAGAATGGGTACCTCTTCTATTGCCCCTTGGGCAAGAAGCATGGTGACCTCTTGATCTAACAAGTTGATGAGAGAGGTCTGAGAATTGAACTGTCTTACCATTGTAGGAGGGGGCAAGCAGAGGAAGTGAAGCTTGTACCCCTCTCTTATAATGGAAAGAGTCCAATGTTCTGCTGTTATTTGCCCCCATCTGGGGGCAAAGTGGCACAACCTTCCTGGAATGGTGGAAGGTTCTGGTCCACTGAGGGCCAGGAAGGCTAGGTTCTCTAGATGGAAGTCAAAGGCCTTGAGGAGGCTGAGACTGCTGAGACAGCTGAGGCTTAGCAGTCTTTGCTTTCCTTTGTTTAGGTGGTTGCTGACGCTTCCGGACAGGCTGACCTGCAGAACATCCCTGCTGATAAGAGGGATAAAACCTCTTCTTTTTGGAAAAGAATGTTTTTTTTGAAAGATTTCTTTCTTGCAGGATCAGCTGTTGCTTTGGATAACCTATCCAAAGTGGAGTTATCAGCATCCAACTCATTGGCCTTTTCTTGCCAATCTTTGCCGAATAGATTCTCACCTGTACAAGGAATATTGCCCAGTTTGTTCTGCACTCAGAGCTCCAAATCGGATGCCTGGAGCCAGGCAATTCTACATGCACCTATGGCAATGGCAGAGGTTCTGCTTAAGCACTCAAAACAGTCAAAAGCTGCACGATTGACAAATTTAGAAACATCCTGGGCATGTTTAACCAGTGTGAGAAAATCCTGCCTCTTATCTTCAGGAAGAAGAGGGCTGAAAACCTCTAAATCCCGTGACTTCCTTAAGAAACATTCCCATAAATAAAATATAGGAACTAATCCTGGCAGAAAGCATGGAAGCCTGGAAGGTATGACGTCCAAAGGCATCCAAAGTTCTACACGCACGTCCTGGAGGATTAGAGGCATGCCTCTTTGCACTCCTGATCCTTCTCATAGCTGACTCCACTACAATAAGAGTGGTGAGGCAGCTAAGTCTTCTGGAAACCAGGACAGGGAGGAACCCGATACATGGTATCCAGTCGACGCGAGTGAGGTGAGGTGGTCAGAGAGGTTTCCCACATTCTTAACATGACATCATGTAAGATCTCATGGATAGGCAAGGTAGCTGCCTCTTTAGGAGCTTTGGGATATTGCAGTATCTCCAACTCCTTTGCCCTGGGCTCTGTCTCAGGAGCCACAGTAATGGACAGACCTCGAGCCACCTCCCTGATAAAATCCTGAAAGGAGATATCTTCTGGAGGAGACATCCTCCGTTTGGGAGATGAAGGCTCCTCGGGGAGAAGTATCCCGGTACCGACAGAACTGTCAGAATCCTCAGAGTCCTCCAAGGATTCAAAGTACCTTCTGTCTGGATGCTCTTGTAGAGCACGATACCCGTACCGACCAAAGTCGGTACCGGGGGGAATCGGTACCAGTGTATCGGTACCGGAGGGCATGGCTTGACTGGGTGCCGGCAACGCGGACACCAATGTCGATGCCGATGTTATCAGTACCAGTACCGGCTGAATTGTCTGACGCGGTTCCGATGCCGCAAGGAGAGCTGCCAGACTGCGTTCAATAGCCAGGAACCTCTGGTCTATCGACGCTGCCGATGCCTGGGTATTGGTACCGGAGAAGACAGCCGTACCCCAGAGCATGGCACCAGTAGTTCTGCCGAGGTTGAGGCCTCGAGAACATCCTGGAGCCCCGATAATGCTTTGGAAGCCGAAGCCTCCCGCCGGGGCAATTTTTCCGGTGCAAAACCCTCAAGGGCAACGCCAGAGGCATCTTGATGTTTAGAAGGAGATCTACCCTTTGAGGACCGGCTGGACTTATGTTTAGTTACCTGAGATCCATGGGAGAAGACGAAGCCCTGGAAGACGTCGATGCCACCGAGGCTGCATCAGAGGGAAAGAAGGTGCTAAGCTTAGCAGCCCGGTTTTGTCTACCCCTCTTGGACATCATGGCACAAGCCATACACTCCGAGATGGAGTGGTCAGGACCTAAACATTTAAGACACCACTCATGGGGGTCGGTGACGGATATGGTACTGCCACACTTGGTGCACTTCTTAAAACCCGAAGCGGGTTTTTCCATAATGGAAGACATTTTCGGCCTAAGGCCCAAAATGGCGCATGCACCTAAGGAAGAAAAAATTGGAAAAAAAGAACTAAATATATATTTTTTTTTCTAAAAGAAGGAAAGAATCACTGGCGGTACCAGTGTAGCGTCAAGGAAGGCAGACGCGACCACAAAAAAGAAGAAGAAGAAGGAAAAATTTTCTGCAGTGACAGGAACAACGACCTGCTGGCTCCGCGGAAAATGAAGAACTGGAGAGAGGCAGTTGGGAAAGGCGGGAAGGCAGCACACAGGTGCTGTGGGATGCTCCCAAAAGCTTTCTAATTGGACGCTGGGGAGCATTCCCGCGCAGGCTCCGTCGGTACCGACGATACCCATATGTGAAGACTACATTCCTGCTTGTTCCTGGAGATTCTTTTATACCCTCTGTTATTTGTTGCACCACTTCCTTATCTTCCAGAAGGGTTTCGTTTAATTTCCACCACCCCTTATTAGCATCAAAAACCCCTAGGAGAATAGCACATGTCACTGGGGCGTGGTCTGACCAAGTGCGTTCTCTAATTTCACACTGTCTTACCACTGATACTAGAGTGCGATCAACAAATATCATATCAATTCGGGAGTACACCTTGTGCGCCACAGAGAAGAAGGAGTAATCCCTTTGCCCTCTGTTTAGTTCCCTCCATAAATCTACCAGGCCTAAACGCCTAAAGAGTAGTTACTCACTTGTAGCAGGTGTTCTCCAGGAGCTGCAGGAATCAGTCCTCACATATGGGTGACATCAATGTCGATGGAGCCCCCATGCGGAGCATTTCCCCAGCTTTCTAAGAAAGCCTTTGGGAATACACCCACGCATGCGCGGTCCCCTTCCCGCCCAAAGGTGCCATCTTGCTCTGTCAGATGACATAGCTAAAAGACAGCACAAAAAACAAAATGAACTATGTACAACTGCAACTCCCAGGGGAGGAGGGAGGGTTTTGAGGACTGATTCCTGCTGCTCCTGGAGAACACCTGTTACAGGTGGGTAACTACTCTTTCTCCAGGACCAAGCAGGAAGTCAGTCCTCACATATGGGTGACTCCCTAGCTCTTGGCTACCAGGAACCCAGGCTGAAAAATAGAGCTCCCTCTGTGAAGCCTCAGCATCAGGGAAAGAATTTTACTGAGAACAGATCCCACCGGTAGCCCAATAAGAGGGCTGGTGGGCAGGAGTTGCCTAAACCTCAAAGAGATTCCGGAGTACTGCCTAACCAAAAGCACTGTCCCTACGGGACTCCCTCTCCAGGCAGTAATGGGCTGTAAATGTCTGGCTTGAGGACCAAGTTGCAGCCCTACAGATGTCTGCCAATGGTACAGAATGGAGATGAGCTACTGATGCAGCCATTGCCCGGACACGGTGAGCTGTGACTCGACCCTGCAAGGGAAGGTCTGCTGCCCTGTAAGCCCAGGTGATACAGTCCGCCACCCATATGGACAAGGTACGCTTGGAGACAGGCAACCCCAAGTTGTTTGGGTCAAAGGAGACAAAGAACTGAGTAGTCCTTCTATGACCCTTAGTACGCTCAATGTAGAAAGACAAGGCCCTTCTACAGTCCAGGGTATGCAGGACTTCCTCAGCCCGGCTGGCATGGGGCCTAGGGAAGAATGTTGGAAGAACTACCTCCTGATTGAGGTGGAAAGAGGAGACTACCTTTGGGAGGAACTTAGGATGAGTCCTAAGGACTACCCAGGTTCCTATAGAAACGAGTGTATGGCCTGTCACAGACCAGGGCTTGACGTTCACTCACTCGTCTGGCCGAGGTCAGTTCCACTAGGAAAAGAGCCTTCCAAGAAAGGAAGCGGAGAGGACACATAGCCATCGGCTCAAAAGGAGGGCGAGTAAGCTGCTGCAAGACCACATTCAACTCCCACTCAGGGGCTGGCGGACGGAGAGGAGGCTTTAGCAAGGGCAAGCCTCTGAGGAACTGGGACACCAAGGGGTGAACCGATAAAGAGTGCCCTTCCACCTGTGAGTGGTGGGCTGCCAGAGCAGAAAGGTGTACCCGAACAGAATTGGACTTAAGGCCCTGATTAGACAAGTGCAGCAGGTACTGAAGCACTACTGGCACAGGGCAGGAGAAAGGGTTCTCCTGGCGTTTATCACACCACAAAGAGAATCGCTTCCACTTCAGGGCATAGGTCTTTCTGGTGGATTGCTTCCTAGAGGCCAAGACCACCTCTTCAACTTCCTGAGGCAGGCCCCAGGGAGCCAGCACTACCCTTGCAGCCTCCAGGCCATCAAATTGAGAGTTTTGAGATTGGGGTGCAGAAGGGAACCCTGATCCTGAGAAAGAAGATCGGGTTGCAACCCCAGAAGGAGTGGGGCGTTCACCGCCAGCTGTAACAGAAGCGGGAGCCAGGGCTGCCTCGGCCATCTGGGGGCCACCAATATGACTGAGGCCCTGTCCCTTAGAATCTTGAACAAGGTTCGGGCCACCAGGGGCGTGGGAGGAAACGCATACAGGAGGCCCTTGGACCATGAGATCAGGAAGGCATCCGCTGCGAATCTCGTGGGATGCAGTTGCCTGGAGCAGAATTGACATATTTATTTATTTATTTAAAGTCTTTTCTATACCGCGCTCTTCGAGTCAGCTCAGTTTACATATAACAGAAACATTATCCATAAGTAAGGAGAAACCGTACTGGACTTACATAAATCAGGATATAAAACTTGGGTTGAACTGGGTAAACTATCTACAATTCTAGGCTAAGGCAGGTTGCTGTCTGAATGCATATGAGGAACAATGTCTGTAGGTCACGTTTGAATGCAATCCAAGAGACAACTGTTAACCTCAGGTTTAGTCAAGGCCACCCCCTGAAGAAACCGTTGCAGGTGAAACGCGGAGGAAGCGCGGCTGATAGTGTTGGGGACATGCCTAAACACAGCACTAATAAGCTAAGCATTCTTTAAACATTTTTCAACAAGGGTTACAAAAAGGTGGCTATAGAATTTACGGGTCATTGATGCTATAAAGGCTTTAATCCCAGAGTTTCATCATAAGTTTTGGGTGCCTAGAGTCTGAGACCCGTTTAGCTACCATTATTAATATGTATGGTCAAAAGTTATAAATCTGTTGACATCAGTTGAAGGATACATAACACTTTAGATATTGGTTCAGAGTACACTACAATTATTGACATATACGACTCTGAATAAGACGACCACTATTGGATTTGTGGAGCAGAATTGAAGCAGCTGCCGGTTCATGGGACCGGCAAAGAGGTCTATGGATGGAAGTCCCCACTTCAGGAAAATGTTCTGAACCACCAAAGGGTGCAGTTGCCATTCGTGAGGCTGCAGAACCCTGCTCAATCTGTTTGCCAGGAAGTTTTCGTGGGCAGGAAGATAGATTGCCCTGAGCAGCAAATTGTGTCGAAGTGCAAAAGAGTATAGGGTCTGCGCCTCCTGACACAGGAGCCTGGACCCCGTGCCCCCTTGTTTGTTCACATAGAACATCGCCACCTGGTTGTCTGTCTGCACCAAGACTGATTGGTGGGCTAGGGTGTGAGAGAAGGCCTTGAGGGCTAAGCGTATCGCCCTGAGTTCCAGGAGATTGATTTGTTGCATGGCCTCCCATGGAGACCACAGGCCCTGTGTGCACTTGTCCAGACAATGTGCACCCCAGCCCTGCAAGGAGGCATCGGTTGTGAGTACCACAGTGGAAACAGGTACCTGAAAAGGAGTTCCCTGCAGAAGGATGGGGGGGGGGGGGGTGTAGCCACCACTGCAGGGAATTCAGGAAGGGTTTGGACACCCTTACTTTGTCTCTTAGGCTTCCGGTAGCCTGCCTCCACTGAGTCCTGAGACACCACTGTGCAGGCCTCATATTCAAGCGGGCATTGGGGGCACATGCACTGTGGAAGCCATGTGGCCCAGGAGCTGTAAACAAAGTCTGGCGGAAACCAGTGGGTTCCCTAGAAACCGGCTGGCCAAGTCCATCAGCCTTTCCGCTCTGTCTTCCGGCAAGTAATCTTTGGCGTGCAGGGAGTCTAACCTTGCTCCTATGAACTCCAGGTTCTGGGAGGGGAGCAAAGTGGACTTTGCGAAGTTTATGACAAAGCCTAGTTGTTGAAGGAGAAAGACAGTACAGAGGGTGGCCTGCCTGGCCTCCTGGAGAGTCTGACCCCTGATGAGCCAGTCGTCCAGGTAGGGGAAGACAAAAATACCCTGGTTTCTCAAGTAGGCCGCCACCACCGCCAGGCACTTTGTGAAGAACCATGGGGCGGAGGTTAGGCCAAAGGGCAGTACTCGGTACTGAAAATGGTTGCCTCCTACCACGAACCTTAGAAATTTTCTGTGGTCTGGATGAATGAGGATGTGAGTGTACGCATCCTTCAGATCTAAGGAGCATAGTCAATCTCCCTGCTGGAGGTAGGGCAGCAGTGTTCCAAGAGTAAGCATCTTGAACTTTTCCTTTTCCAAGAACTTGCTGAGATTTCTCAAGTCCAGAATGGGCCAGAGACCTCCAGTTCTCTTTGGCACAAGAAAGTACCTGGAGTTGAAGCCCTGCCCCAGCAGGTGGGGAGGTACAGGCTCCACCACCCTGTCTTTAAGAAGACTTTGCAGTTCCTGGAGAAGGAGTTCCTGATGCAGAGTAGGCCTTGGAGGCTCCCCTGAAAAGTAGGAGGGGGGGGGGGTACCTGATTGAAATGGAGCAGATAGCCCTTCTGGACTATGCTCAGTACCCAAGCATCTCCTGTGATGAGTGGCCACTGGTGGGCAAACAGGGCCAACCGACCTCCCGTGCTGAGATGGGCTAGCAGAGGTGGAGAGGCTATGCAGTGGGAGTCAAAAAACCCCTCCCTGCCGAGTAGGAGCAGGAGCTGGAGGCTTGGGGGCTTTCTGCCTACGGGGCCCATGTCCCTGCCCCTTGGCCTGCTGACCCTGCTGGGGAGCTGGGGAGGCCTGATAGTGAGGGAAAGGTTTGTAGGCAGACGACTTCCTCGGGTAAAAGGCCTTTTTCCCCGAGCCCTTCTTCTTATGAGAAGGGACAGAAGTTTTCATGGACAGCCTCGTCCTCATCAGAGTCTCGGTCTTGAGCTCAGCGGCCTTTTCGGCCATGGGCTTGCCGAAGAGGTTTTCACCCCGGCATGGGACATCGACCAACTTGTCCTGTACCCATGGCTCGAGGTCCGATGACTGTAGCCATGCCTGACGTTGAGCACCGATGCCGGCCGCCGCTACTCGGGCTGAAGCCTCGAAGCCATCGTAGGCCGCCCGGGAGAAACTTGGAGCATTCCTGGAACCCTGAGGACAAGGACTTGAACCTCTGCAAAGGTTCCCCGGAGAGGCCAGCCGAGAACCCGGCTATTTCTTTAGCCAGGTCCTGCAAGTACATGCCCATGTACAGCTGGTAGGACTGGACACGGCAAGCAAGCATCGAGCCCTGGAAGCACTTTCTGCCGATGGCATCTAGGCTTCGGGCCTCCCTACTGGGGGGCACCACAGAGTGCATCTTCTGGCTCTTCAGACGATGCATGGCCGATTCCACAACCATAGAATGGTGCGACAGCTGCGCCTTCTGGAACCCAGGACTCTTTCGGACTCGATACATGGAATCGATCCACTTGCTCAAACTGGCGCCGAGGCCGGTGCCTCCCACATTCGGAAGAGGAGCTGTTCCAGCATTGGAGGAACCGACACAGTAAAGGCCTCCCTCGGGGGAGAGTCATATTTGAGGGCATCGAGCTCTTCGGCTCGAGGCTCCTCCTCGGGATCCGCCAGAACATTCAAAGCCTTGGCCATGTCCCTGACAAACTCCGAGAACCGGGTGTCCTCTGGTGGGGACCTACTCCGGGGCTCGGACTGCGGTGAGTCCGAAGGGACACACCGAGTCTGAAAGGTATTAGGGGACTCCTCGTCCTCTGTCTCCCATGCAGACTCATCCGAGGAAGAGTCAAGGGGCTCCGACCGTGCGGGCTCCGGTAACACTCGCCCCGACGTCGGAGCCATCAGCATCAACGCCCTCAGTCCCGAACGGGAGGTCGAGGGAGACCGTGACCGAGTCCGGACTCGGGCCTTCATGGCTTCGAGAACCGGCTCGGTCTCCAGGGTCGACTTAGACGTCGACGTCCCGGTGGTCGGGGCAGATGCACCAGTCAGGCTGGCCATAAGCACCCGCTGCTGATCCATGAAGGCAGACAGTCTGCACTCCAAGGCTGTCAGCCTGAGTCCAAGCTCAGGAGACTCAGCAGCCACCGACTCGGGCCCCAGCGGCGCCGGGCCCGACGTCAGCTCCCTGGGAGGAGAGTCCTCGAGGACAACAGGACTTACGTGCTCGACGGACTCCGTCTCTATACGAGACACCTTAGTCGGCTTCTCCAGCTCCACAGGCCCGGGGCAGCGGTCAGGGGTCCGAGACCTGGCCCTTGAGGAACAAGGGTATCCTCCGACGCCACCCTCACGAGCTTTCTCTTCCTCTTATGCTCCCGACTGGGGGACCCCCTTTCCGAGGAACCCCGATGAAGCTTGGGGTCAGACTCCCAAGACGTTGAGGTCCAGGCTCGGCCGGAGGCAGAGTCAGAAAAAATTCTCCCCTTCTGATGCTTTCCAAACGGGACACAGACCTTGGGATCATGGTCCAGCCCGAGGCAATGCAGGCAGCAGTCGTGTGTGTCGGTAAGAGACATGAGCTTCTTACAACGATCACACTTTTTAAAACCACTGGAGGCCATCGGGGAAAAAAGGGCCCCCTCGAGGTCAAAAGACCAGCCCTCCAGGGAAAAAGAAAAAGAGCGCGAACGCGTGCCACGAAGGGCAGAAAACAAAAAAATAGAGATCGGGTCGATACCGGCGTACCAAACCCAGGCGGGAAGGGGAACCGGCATCGAACCGGACAAAAAGAGAGCAAAAATCGCAGAAAAAAATCAAACTTTTCCGGGTGACACGGACTCACGTCTGTTGGGCTCCACGGAAAAAGAAAGACTGAGCAAGATGGCACCTTTGGGCGGGAAGGGGACCACGCATGCGTGGGTGTATTCCCAAAGGCTTTCTTAGAAAGCTGGGGAAATGCTCCGCATGGGGGCTCCATCGACGTCGATGTCACCCATATGTGAGGACTGACTTCCTGCTTGGTCCTGGAGAATCAAACTTTTCAAACATCTTCTATGTTGCTTCGCCGTAGATGACTCCCCTTTAGATGTGTCAATTCGAGGGTCTAAGGTCACATTAAAATCACCCCCCATAATTACACATCCCTCTACTATCCCCCATTAACTTACTTTGGAGTTCTCTAAAGAACTGGGCCTGTTTAGCATTCGGAGCATAGGCACAAACCAGAGTATACATCTTCTGGTCCCATTTCAATTTCATAATCACAAACCTCCCCATTTTATCCCTAATTACTTCCCCCACTTGCCCCATAATCCGTGCCGAGAGTAATATACCCACCCCCCTTCTTTTTTTCTATCTTATTTGACGCAAACCGCTTTCTGGGGATATTGGGGATGACTCACTCGGTGCTCATCTTTGGTCACGAGGTGTGTCTCCTCTAAAAACACAATGTCCCCTTGTAATCGTATACATTCTTTCATAAGGAACTGCCTCTTTGCAAAGGAATTAAGGCCTTTAACATTCATAGTCATTATATTTATCCCAGGCATTGTCTCTTCACACCTTTCCCCCCTCTTCGCACACCTCTAAACAGTAGAAACCCCCCTTATCTTTCCCCATTCCCCCTTCTCTCCCCCTGTCCCCCCCCCACCCCATGACCCCCTCCCCTCACCCCCTCCCTGGGCTTCTACCGGTCCCAGATGGAACCTTTCCAGGTGACTGCAGACTGCCCCCCACCCGTTCCACCCTCTTGGAAGCCCCCGCCAACTTGGCTACTGGGCCTCCACCACTATCCTCTAACCTTACTCCTCATTATAACCCCCCATTGAACTACCCCGAGGACCCAACATTTTCATGCACTCTAACCCCCCCCCCCCCGCTAACCAGTTCCCCTCCAGAGCCACATTATTACATTATACATCAAACCACTTCCAATGTTCATTTCAACACTCTCTGGCGTCTCAGACTCTTTTCCCCTCCAGGCATTCTGCTCCACTGGTGCTGTGGTTCTCTCTCTCAGCTGCCCTTCTCCTGTTGGTCCAGATCACCCCACTCCATCACCGGAATCTCAGTCCAGCCCGCTTTCTTCACACCCAGTATCGCTGCCTCCACAGAATGCGCCGTCGTCATTTTAGTATTGATGGTGAACTGCAGCCCAACCGGAAAAAGCCATCTATAGCGTACATTCTCCTCTCTCAGCCTCCTGGTCACCGCTTGGTAGGCTCGACACTTTTTAATGGTGAGGGTTGATATATCCGCAAAAACGTCCACTTCCGATCCTTGCCATTTAATCTTGTCCAACTTCCTGGAAGATCTGTATTCATGCAGGCAGACTACCACATCTCGCACCTTGTTCTCCCTCCTCGGCCCCAATGCTCTATGGGCCCGATCCAACTTAAGGCATTGTCCCTCCACTGCCATATCTGCAGCCTTAAGAGCGGTTCCACAAAAATCCTCTGCCATAGACACATAATTCACCGCTCCTTCACTCTCAGGTAGGCCCCTGATCCATATATTCGATCTCCTGGACCTGTTTTCCAGGTCCTCTACTTTTTGCCATAACTCCTCCTGCGCTTCCCTCATCAAGTCCATTCAATTTTCATACGGGGCCCACCTGCTTTCTTGCTCCTCAATTCTGTTTTCCACCTCATCCAATTGAGTCCCCATGGATGCCATGTCCGCTCTCATCTCTTGAAGCCACCCATGGACCTCTTTCTTCAACGCTCCCAGCTCATGCTTTGTGGAGTCAAAACACTTCTTTAGGTCCTCTCTCAAGGCTTGAATCTCAGTAGACATGCCCCCCATAGCTCTGGCCTCTGTACTGGATCTCTGTTCGTCCCCTACCGCCACCATTTTGGCCACGTGACATTTTGTCCCTGCCGGGCTCTTATATGAAAAAGCTTTAAGGTCCATGGTGGGCTTTCATGCCGCCATCCGCGGTTCTAATTGCAGATCTCTCTCTCCCCCCCAAAAAATAGCAGTTCCCGTTTGTAGTCCTTCACCAGTGAGAATCCAGAACTCTTATTTAACTATTGATGCCTGTGCTTCTGAGGTAAGCTGTAGCCAGCTTCCTGATGGATGAGCAGTCCCTGCTTTGATAACTGAAGCCCGTCAGCCAGGCCTTTTTGACTTGCCTCCTGGCTCTGGGAGACTTTCCCACTTCACTACCCTCCTGTGGAGGCACGAGGGGCCTGTCTCAGGGCCCGAGACTCACTCCGTCCACCCCGCAACGGCAGCCTGGGGATGAAAAGTCAGGAGCCACGTCCCGCTGCGTACTACTACCGCCTCCGGAGACCAGGCCTCAGTAATTTTTACTACAGGCGTGTCGCTGAACTCACCGGCCTCCCCCCTGCCTGCCACGTGTTTCTCCCAACACTCTGGCTTTGCACTCGGCCCTCCGCTGCAGCCGTCGCTCCTCCAGGGTCTGTACCACCACCGCAGATCTGTCCTGTCCAGTCTTTGCTCCTTCTCCTGCCCACAACGTACTCTGTTTTCTGCGCTCCGGGTCCCTCTCAACTCTATGCCCTGCGCCAGGGACCGAGCACAGCCTCCCGGAGCCCACACCGATCGGGTGTTCTTCATGACGCTGTACTGCGCCGGATCGCCGCTCTACTCTCCCTTCTATTAACCCTGGGGAGTCGTCGGTACTCTGTGCCTTCCAGTGGATGCTTTAATTCACACTATTTACGGGGTTTTCTTATTCTTTTGGTGGGGTAATGGCAGAGCTCTTTCAGCGCACTGCCATTCTGTCCGCTGATGTCACCCTCCTCCATGAACTTTATTCTTAAGCCAGGATAAGTTAGGTATGATCTCAATCTAGTGGTGTGCAAGGACATTTACAATAGGGATTCAATAAATGTGTGCTAAATATTAGCACAATATGAAACCTTAACCAAGGTTAACGTCCCTCCCCCATCTGTTTTGGGCTAAACAGATGGCACAGCTTCCTGCAAGAACCATGAAAATGAAACAAAATTAGCTAACAATGCCACATCTTGGTCTTTTTCTGAGAGCCACTTACATTTGCTGAAATTATGTATTCTATGCCACAACATAACAGTTCCCACCCCCATTAAAACACCACCAATATTCTGCTCCGATCTTTTCCCCCTGCACACAGCACCCAACAGCTTCCTCCTCTCTTTCTGCTACCCTTTGCGCTCTCGCATACTTGTTTCCTATCTCTTCACCCCCATACTCCCATGCTATCCTCTTATATCATCTCTTTCTTCTATCCTCTCAGTCCCCACTTCCTTTCTTCCCCTCCTGTTTCTGTGCCCCTTCTCTTCCTAGCATGATCCCACCCCACATCCCTGGCTCTGCCCCATCCCTCATCTGCCCTTCCTGGGTTCTAAATTTCCCTCATTCTGCTCACCATACCCTCCTCCCTCTCTCTTTTTAACCCTCTACTCACTTTCACATCCCATCCTGCCTCACCCCTTCTCTCTTCCCCTCTTGCCACCCCAATCTCTCCTTCTCTTCCCTCCTTTTAACACCAATCCTTCTCTCTTATTCCATGGCCCAACCACAACCCCACTCGCCTAGGTGTTCCACTGTCCCATCCTTTCTCTCTTTCCTCTCTTGCTGCTTAAAACTTCTCTCTCTGCCTCCCACTTGAACTCAACAGGTCATTTCTCTTCCTGTCTCTATAATGGTGATAACTCAGCCTCTCTCTTTGTTAATTCAATGGCCCATTGGCCCAACCGGGCTGTCCCGATTCTAGCAGGCAGTACTAGCACTGCAGCTTAGAGGGCAGCAACAGAAGATGGCAGTTTGATCAGCAAAGTTGGTACTGCAGTGCAGTGGCAGGACCCAGGAGAGGGAAAGAGGTGGATTCAGATATATTAGTACTGAGGTTTGGGGTCGATGCAGCCTGAGCAGGAAAAAAAGCAGAGCTCCCAATGGCTGGATAATTAGCATGTCATTAGTAGTGCATGGCCACAAGAAAAGTAAGCCTCAGAAAAGCACAAAACAGGTCCCTCTGGTCTGCACATGACTTGATGTAGTGTTCCTCACAGGCGACTTATAAACAAACTGAGCACCCTAGGGATGGACCCTAAAGTTACTGCTTGGGTTAGAAATTGGTTGGGTGGGAGGCGACAAAGAGTACAAGTAAATGGAGCTCACTCTGAGGAGAAGGATGTTACCAGTGGTGTGCCCCAGGGATCTGTCCTTGGTCCGATTCTTTTTAACATCTTTGTTAGTGATATAGCGGAAGGGCTGTCGGGTAAGGTTTGCCTCTTTGCAGATGATACCAAAATTTGCAATAGAGTAGACGCCCAGGAAGGTGTAGATAACATGAGGAGGGATCTAGCTAAGCTTGAAGAATGGTCTAGAATTTGGCAGCTGGGATTTAATGTTAAAAAATGTAAGGTCATGCATTTGGGCTGCAGCAATCCAAGGGAGCAATACAGTATAGGAGGTGAAGTACTTTTGTCCACTAAAGAACAGCGGGACCTAGGCGTGGTTGTGTCTGATGATCTTAAAGTAGCTAAACAGGTAGAAAAGGCGATAGCAAAAGCTAGAAGGATGCTTGGGTGCATACTGAGAGGAATTGCTAGCAGAAAAAAGGAGGTGATAATGCCTCTGTATAAGTCTTTGGTGCGACCTCATTTGGAGTATAGTGTGCAATTCTGGAGACCGCACCTTCAAAAGGATGTGAACAGGTTGGAGTCGGTGCAGAGGGTGGCTACTAAAATGATTAGTGGGCTTCATTATAAAGCATATGAGGACAGACTTAAGGATCTTAATATGTACATCTTAGAGGAAAGGCGGGATAGAGGTGATATGATTGAGATGTTTAAATACCTCCGTGACATAAATGTTCAGGGAGAGAGCCTCTTTCAATTGAAAGCAAGTTCTGCTACGAGGGGACATGGGATGAGGGTGAAGGGAGATAGATTCAGGAGTGATATGCGGAAATATTTCTTTACGGAAAGAGTAGTGGATCCGTGGAATAGTCTCCTAGTGGAGGTGGTAGAGATGAGGACAGTAACTGAATTCAAAAAAGCATGGGACCAACACAGAGGATCTCTAAAGGTAAAAAGTGGACTGTTCTGGTTGTTGATATGGAAGGACAGACTAGATAGGCCATGTGGTCTTTTTCTGTCATCATGTTTCTATGTTACATGGGCAGGCTCAGAAGCTATAGCACCTAATCAACTAGAGATATGCAGGCAAAAAAGTTATTTTTTTCTTAAGTTTCCTGTGTCATTTGCAAATTTTTCATTTTGTTTTTTATACAATTTTTATTTTACGGCACTTTTGTTAATTAATAAGGGGCTTTGGCTGCTGCCCAAATAAAAATAATGGCTGAAAAAGTTTCCAAACAAATAAAAAATTACACAATTTCATTTTTTTTTTACCAAGTTTTGTTAATTATCATGGGTTGGCCTTAAACTGGTGACCCTTGTGTTGAAAGACTGTCCTCTTCCAGGAAAAGCTATTGCATCTTTTGGGTGACTGTCTCTAACCAGACTATATTTAGCTGTATTTTCTATTTCTGGTACTGTTAGTTCCTTTCCTGACTGCCCCAAAGTATGTCTGGTCTTGTTACATGGAAAACACTTTCTGGATTTTTTTGTCTTGTGAATCTATTAACTCCTGCTCAAGAGACTTTCTCCATGTCAGAAATTCTGTGATAGTATAAATAGCTGGGAATTTCATAGAAGCAGCCCTGCTAAGATATCCATTTCCAAGAGGGAGATTTTAGGCCATTGCTGGCTTTCTGTCAGTTCCATGATGTCACTGCCAGAAATCCAGGAATGGTCTAAAATCAGGGTCGGCCCATCCATTAAGTGGCAGGTACTGGTGGGTGGCATCACTAATGCCCCCCCTCCCCCCCTGGGAAGTTGAAGCTGAACTGTTGCTCCAGTGCCACGGCGGACTTTAGAATACCTGTATGCGTGCACGCAGTTCCAGCCTGCTGCTCCTGCCCCGTCCAAGGACGTTGCGTCGGAGGGGGAAGGAGTGGCAGGCCATGAGTGTGCATGCGCATGGGCACGTTAAGGCCCAATGCAGTGCTGAAGTGGCAGTTCAGCCTTCGCTGTTTCAGCATGGGAAGGGAGAGGGTGGGTGGCATGGCAGGTCAGATGGCGGCGCAATCTTGGCAGTGGGGGGGGGGGGGGGGGACAGGCAGCATGGAGGGTCATCCTAGGGTGGAAGAAACCCTCAGTCTGCCACTGCCTCAAATCTCACTCTTGGAATTGGATACATTCTCAAGGCTGCTTATGTGAAATTCCCAATTAGCTTTATACCATCAGACACATTTACCAAGCCTACTCAGATTCTGAAGAAATTCTGTGAAACTGTGTCTAACAACCTGAATATGGTTTAACAGAATTTCTGGCACAGAAAAAATGTCTTAAGAGTAAGTTTCTTGAGCAATAGATTTACAAGGCAAAAAATTCAGGAAGAATTCTTTATGCAGTTCAAAAACAGACAAACTTTGGGCCAGTCAGGAAACAGGAGCTGATAGTATTTATTTATTTATTTACAATTTCTTCTATACCGCACTATTCGGCATCAGCGCGGTTTACATGGAACATAACAATCAGACGGGTACATAAGTCTGAGTTTACAATTAACAGGAGAGCCAACTTGGATAACTAAAGATAACTATTTACAAAAAACAGTGTCATAGAAAAACAAAGAGTGAGATTTAATGGTCAAGGACCTCTAGCATGGTGTGGGTCCTCTGGCTGACAAGGTGTGTTGGAACAGTTGTAAGAAATTGAGTGGGAATGTGATTCATTGTTCTCTAGGAAGTATTTGAGGAAAAGGAAGTGTTTAAGGGCCTTCCTAAACTGGATTAGGTTGGTGGTTGACCTGATGTTTGTTGGTAAGGAGTTCCAGAGTCTTGGGGCGCAGAGACTGAATACCATAAATACACAGTTACGTATAGGCTGACTAAAGCCAGCCTCCCTAGAAAGCATAACAGCTCCTTCTGGAAGGCCACTGCCTTCTAACACAACGGACACTGGTTTGAGGTCAGGTTTTTTCCCATGCTACAAGAGGGCTGGGGATTCACCAAATCCCTTGAAGGCTCACACCAAATGCCACCATCTCAGTCTTTCAAATTTACTGCTAGTGCCCACCTCAAGGCATGCACTGGGACCAAGAGTGTCTTTTGGTTTCATAGACTATACCATGTATTACCACTAAGGATATGGGTGCTATTTTGAACCCAGAGCCACCATGAGCAGGAGCAAGTGGAAATCGGTGGGAATGATGTTGGAGGACTGTCAAGGAGTGGTGATTGATAACAGGGGTGTGGGGGGGTGTCAGTGACTAAAGCTTGATGTTGGGTGGTTGGGGGTGGGGACTGATGCCAGGCAAGGTATCAAGGAGTGAGAAGTTGGATGCTGTTGAGAGCTGATATTTTAAAAAGCTTTCCCATGCACATTTGGGAAAAACTGGACACATTTTTCCTTGCGTGCAGTTTTTTTTAAAATCACTGCTCCTGCTGGACATGGCGACACATCACCTTACACACTTAACAAAAGCCTTTGTAAAATAAAGTGGGAATTTTCCATGTCCTAATTGAATGTTTTAATTTCCCTCTCCACTTATCTAAAACTGGCCTTTATGAAAATAATTTTATAAGGAGCTGCATAAAGATATGTGATATCAATGCACATAAATCTATTTTCAATGACTTAGGCATGCAAATGAGCCTTTAGGCACATAATTTAGCCGGTCACCATTCTGTAAGTACGTGTGTCAAGCCAATGGCGCATACTTTTATTGTGGGTGTGCAAAGTGCAGAGCGTAGGCAGAGTGCAAATTTAAGCACTTACGCTATGAAATACTATAACTTGAACCAATTTCTTAATCTAGGCACACATAGACTTCTTGCACATATCCCACCACTTACGCCCTTATTTTATAAAGTGAAATACATGTGTATTTCACTTTATAAAATAGGCATGATAAATGCATGCAAAAAAGCACATTAACCATATATGACTTTATAAAATTACCCTCTATGGGGCTGATTTTATAGGGTACACATGGAAAGACAGCATTAGTTATTTCAAGGACTTCTGTGCACACTTTAGGCAGTTACTATTCTGTAAGTGTGCATTGAAGTCCTATCGTGCACTTTCAGTTTGGGTGTGCATGGGGCGCAGTTTGGGCGGAGCCTAAATGTACAAATATACAGTGAGTTATAAAATATAATTTATGCGTATTTCTGAACAATCAAAGCATAGGCATAACTGCCATGACTAAATTAGGGTATCTTTACGCCCCTATGTTATAAAGTAAATAGGACTCAAACGTGTGTGGCAATGTGCATTAACTGTTCATGTCTTTATGAAAATAGGCCAAATATAGGGGCTTTCTTATCCTCCTAACCTGCTATAAAATTACCCTTGGAATCTGGAGAGCTTGATATGGAATCAGGGAAATAAACTTCTCCTTTAATGTATTTTGTAGCTATAATTTTCAGAAAGCAGAATGTGAAAAATGTACAAGGCTTGAAAATGTTTACAAGACACTGTATTACTGGACCTAGCAATTAGTATAAATATATACCCTTGAGGGTTATACTGTGCTCCCTGAAAATTTAAGGCATGACAGACTTTGGTACCAGTAAATATAACGTTATGCATTATTTATAGTTTATTGTCCTAAGGGAAGGACTCATTGAAAATGGATATGCACTGTGTACAGATGTTCATATTTGTCTATGGTTAACCCCTGAAGTTCAAGTATCTTTTTACTTTTACAATGGCTAATACAATATACAGAAAATAAACATATACAACAGCCAAGCAATTATCTGCCAGAAGAATGAAGAGGACAAACCTTACACTGACAACATCAATCTATTGGCACTTAAACAACTGATTTCTTTTTTCAGTGGCTACCAACTGATATTTACGGTAGAAACAAATCATATTCTACCAGATTTTAAAATTGAGAGCTGTGTGTCTTTTTAGCAGTTCAAAACTAGCTTCAGTGCCACCAAAGGAAGTCAAATACAGAAGGCTCATTAGGGCGGCACTAGAGAGCATGATCCAGTATGGCTGATTAAAGCCTTAACTTGTGTTAAGTCTCATAATCAAAACCACAGTTTTGCAATTTTTGGTATCTAGAAATTTGACAAAACCAGTTAAAATATGCTGGAGATGTCAATAATTGAACCCCCAAACTGGAATATCCGATTTCTATAGCTCAAGGAGTGAAAATATCAAGCATGATCTCCCCTCACCACACAAAATGGCCAGCGGCGCCAGCCCAGAGGTTATCTTACAAGCAGTCATGGCGGAGATATGTTTAAGGATAATGGAGACTCACTTCAGACACTCAAGGGAGAAATGGCAGAAGTTAAAGCTCAATTACTACAATAACAAGGATATTAGAAAACAGTGCTGAGTTTCATGTTGCATATTTATCAGAGGTTCGCCAACATACTAAAAAAATTAAGCTCCTAGAGCACACCTGGAGGATCAAAATATCCAAATGTGAAGAATTAAATTTTCATATATTGGAGCTGCTGGAGGGAATAGAAGGAACAGACCTGCTTAAATATTTGGATGACTTTATTCTGATATTTCTAGACCTCACCTTTGAGAAGCCATTTGAGATGGCACAGGCCCATTTGGGTTCCCTCTTTGCATTATATAGTCAGTCTCTAAATATCCCTATCAAATTGTGAATAAAGCCCGCTGCTATCCATAGGCTTTGGTGATTCTACAGGCCACTAGAAAAGATGAAGTGGGTGTTAATTTCTCAGACATGGCTTTATATCATATGGCCTTCCTACTCAGATAGGATGGACAATGGGGTATTGCATTCAGAAGAGGAAAAAAGACCAAATTAGTATTTGCTGGAGGAAGATGTAATACCACTATTTGATAAACTAAAGAGCAGCAAATTACCTGGACCCGTTGGCATACATCCCAGGGTGCTAAAAGAACTGAAATATGAGACTGCAAACCTACTTTTAACAATCTGTGAAATATCCTTAAATCATCTGTAGTACTGGAGGATTGGAGAGTGGTCGATGTAATGCCAATTTTTAAAAAGGGTTCTGGGATGCTCTGGGAAACTACAGACTGGTGAGCTTGACGTTTGTACCGGGCAAAATCGTAGAAACCATGATAAAGAACAAAATTACTGTACTTGTGGATAGTCATGGCTTAATGGCAGGAAGCCAACATGGATTTAGCCAAGGAAAGTCTTATCTCACTAATCTGTTATATTTTTTCAAAGGTGTGAGTCAACAGGTAGATAAAGGTGAACAGGATGATACACAGTGTATCTGGATTTTTTTCAGAGTTTGGCTTTTGGGTCCCTTTGGCTTACACGGGTCCTGAGACCCGCTCTTGCTCTGTCTGCCTTGTGGCGGAGCCGGTGCCGCACGGTAAGGTGGATAGCCCCGGTAGGGAAGACCTTTCCTCTGGAAGAAAGTTTTTTTGCCCCGTTTCTTCCGTGGGAGGGAGGAAGTCTTTCGGGAGAGACTAGTGTGGGTGACATACTCCATCTCAATCTCTGCTGCTTTGTCCTCCATCGGTTTGCCAAACAATTGCCTGCCCAGGCACATCGAGTAGTTTCTCCTGGACCCATTGTTCGAGATCCAAGGATTGGAGCCAGGCCTGCCGCTTGGCCACGATACCAGCAGCTGCTACCCGAGCGGAGGACTTGAAGCTGTCATATGCAGCGCAAGAAAGGTATTTTGAACCGTCCCCCACTGACTTTAGGAGGGACTGGAAACAGCGTAGGTAATTGCCATCGAGGCCCGCCTGAAAATCTGCGAGCTCCTTTGTGAGGTCGCAAAGAAACATACAAATGTATAGCTAGTAAGCCTGGATGCGGCACACCAGCATGGAGCCTTAGTAGGCCCTATGCCCGAGGGCAAGAGATTCCCTACGCAGTGGGACCGAAGAATGGGTTTTTGGGCTCTTTTGCTTCTGCATGGCGGACTCCATCACCATCGAGGTATGAGGAAGCTGGGCCTTCCGGAAGCTGGGCCCTCGCTGGACCATGCACATGACATCCAGGTGCTTGCTGACAATGGGGATAGATGCAGGCATCTCCCACTTATGGAGGAGCAGCCGGGCTAGGCTAAGCAGAAGCAGAACCGGAACCATGAGGGATTCCCTCGGAGGGGCCTCGTATTGTAAAATAATGAAATTCCTCCGCATGGCACTCCTCCTCAGACTGCGTGGAGAGCGCGAGGGCTCAAGCCATATCCCGCACAAACTCCAGAAAGGTGTCGTCTTCGGGGGGGGGGCGGGGGGGGGCGACCACAGTTTATGAACCGGTGGGGAAGCATTTGAGGGGAGGTCCCGATGAGCCCAGGATTCAGGGGAAGTGTCCCCTCCGGACTCCAAGCCCGAGAATTCAGAGGAAGACTCAGAGCTAGGCTGCTCGAGCAGATCCTGTGCCTTGAGCTGGGCTCCCGAGGCCATCTGTAGCCGGAGGTGCTAGCTTGAGAAGATCTCACACCCAAAGACCGGGATGGAAATAGAGACCTCTGCCGGGATCCCTCACGAGGCACCTGGCTCTCGGGGGTTGCCACAATGGTCTGGGGAGCCATCACAAGCATCACCCTCGAGGTCTCAGGGCGCGTGCCAGCGGGGCCTGGCACCAGAGCCTGCTGGGCAGCAAGGAAGGCAGAAATGCTGCGCACCAGTGCTAGCATTTGGGCCTCCCACTTGGGAGTGGGCCCTGCAACGCCAATGCCGGGGTGACCAGATTTGGAGTCGAGAAGAAGAGGGGGACGTCGCAGGGGCAAGCCTCAGGAGACAGGGCACCATCACTGGAGGCCTCCGTATCCATACAAGGTACCTTTCGAGGCCATTCCTTCTCAGACTCTTGGGACTGCCGAGGGGGGCTGAGGGACCGAGCATGAGAACACTCACGCTTTTCTGGAGCCCACAACAAGGTCCTCGAGGCCTTCTTTTTCTTCTTCTTCCACTGCCTCTCTGGGGACCCTTGCTCAGAGTGATGCCGGGGCCACAGAGCGGCCGTGGGGGACCCCAGAGGCTGAAGATCGGTGGAGCAGGAAGCTACCTGGGACATCAGGGCAATCTTGCGGTAAATATCATCCAGCTTCTGCTTACAGCTCTGGATCGCCTTGAAGGACATCTTTTTACAAAGGGAGCAGAGCTCCGGGTTGTGATCAGCTCCTAGGGACCTAAGACATGGTGGGTGACTGTGAGACATATTCTTGGAGCATCCGTCACACTTTTTGAAAATGGAGGCCATGGGAGGCCATGTCCGTTATGAGAACTCTCTGGCAGTTCGGAACTGAAAGGGCATGTCAGTTTTCAGGTGTTGGGTATCCTGCCACCAGGTGAGGGACTCCACCAGTTGGCGAGACAATGGGATTCTGTCCCGGCATCATCCCATGGATTGTGGAGGCCATGTGGCCCAGGAAGTGAAGCAGCGATCGGGCCAAGAGCACGGTGCCGCTATACTTCGACAACGAGGGCCGTGAGATGATCTGCCCTGTCAAGTGGGAGAAAAGCCCTGGCCTGGAGAGTATCCAGGTGGGCCCCGATGAACTCCAGTGCCTGAGTTGGGGTGAGGTGGAATTTTGAATGATCATGAAGCCCAGGTGCTGCCTGGCCTCTGAGGTCGTGTTCCCTTTTACCAACCTGCCATTGAGGTAAGACGACAAAGGCCCCTTGGAGGCAGAGATAGGCCACCACCACCGCCAGACACTTGGTGAAGACCTTTGGGGTGGAGGCAAAACTGAAGGGAAGCACCCTGTACTGGTAGTGGTCGCCCCTGACCGTGAATGTCAGGTATTTTAGGTGACTTGGATGGATAAGGATGTGGGTGTAAGTGTTCTTTAAATCCAAGGAGTATAGCCAGTCTCCCTACTGAAGGTAGGGCAGCAGTGTTCCAAGGGAAAGCATTCTGAAATTCTCCCGCACCAGGAACTTGTTGAGGTTTCTCAGGTCCAGGATGGGCCTCAGGCCTCCTGTCCTTTTTGGGACCAGGAAGTACCTGGAATAGAAACCTTACCCTCCCAAGGGGGGAGGCACAGGCTCCAAAGCTCTGTCCTTAAGAAGGCCTATGAGTTCTTGCAGCAGCAGGGCCTGATGCAGGGGGACTGAGGAGACTCCCTGAAGAAGAAGGGTGGAGGCGCCTGGTCCAGGTAGAGGAGGGTAGTCCTCCCTGACCACCTGAAGGGCCAAGGAGTTAGTGGTGATGGAGGTTCACCGATGGGGCAAAGTGGATCAGGCGTCCACCTGTGAGAAACTGGAAGAGTGGCTATGCTGATGGTGTCAAACCCCTGACCCAGGCTGGGCTGGGGCCGGTGTCTGGGTTTTTTGGCCCTTGGTTTTGCGCAGGCTCTGGTCGGTGCCCTCTTGGGATCCTGCTACAGGGTCTGAATGGCGGGGTAAGGAGGGTAGTCCCAGTAGAGCTGATTTTTCCAGAGGAAAAACGGCTTCTTCCCCTGTGGTTTCTTTCTTGGAAGAGTAGAGGTCTTACCTCAAGAGCAAAGTCCGAGTGACGTACTGTATCTCGATTTAGGCCACCTTATCCTCCATTGGCTTGCCGAAGAGCTATTCGCTGAGGCATGGGACATCAAGAAGTTTTTCTTGCTCGAGATCCGACGACTGGAGCCAAGCTTGGCGTTGGGCGCCGATGCCAGCAGTGGCCACCCTCACACTGGATTCGAAGCAGTCATAAGCAGCTTGGGACAAGCACTTGGAGCACTCCACAACAGACCTCAAAAGAGCCTGGAAATGCCGGAGGTGGTCTCCATCAAGGCAGACAGCGAACCCCCTCTCCCCAAGCTCCTTGGCCAGGTCCCAAAGGAACATGCCAATGTAGAGTTGATAAGTCTGTATACGGCATGCCAGCATCAAGCCCTGGTAGCATTTTCACCCAAGGGCATGAGACTCCCCACCCAGGGGCACAGAGGAGTGTGCCTTCTGGCTTTTTTGCCGGCACATAGCTGACTCAAGCACCATGGAGGTGTGGGGGAGTTGCGCCTTGCGAAAGCCTGGCCCCCACTGCACCCAAGTACATCGTGTCAAGTCACCGACTCACAATGGGCACCAAGACCAGAATCTCCCACATCCGGAGGGGGAGCCGGCTGAGGATAGGTGGAACGGAGACCATCAAGGTCTCCTTCGGTGGTGCCTCGTACTGGAGGATGTCAAGTTCCTCCATGCAAGGGTCTTCCTCAGACTCTGTCGTGAGGGAGAGTGCTCATGTCATGTCCCTGATGAACTTGAGGAAAGAGGTGTTCTTGGGAGGGGATCGGTGCTTGGCAGCCAGTGGAGACAGGTCCGAGGGAAGGTCTCGGTGGGCCCGAGTCTCCGGGGAGATCTCGATGTTGGACTCCCAATCAGAGTAATTCGAGGAGGATTTGAGGTCCTCCAGCTGCAAGAGAGCTGGTAGCTCCGGTCTTGGATGCTTCAAGGCTAGGGCATGGCCAGAGCCAGAGGTGCTTCCCTGTGAAGACCTCACTCCTGGGGACTGGATGTGAGAGCGAGACCCTCGCTGAGGTTCTGCCTGAGGTGTCTGGATCTTGGCGATAGCTTTGATGGCCCGGGGAGTCCTCGATATAGAGGTCCTTGAGGTCTTGGTGGGGCCAGGGGTCAGCGCCCGCTGGGGGCGAGGAACGCAGAAATGCTGTGCTCTAAGGCCAACATACGAGCTTTCCACTTGGGGATAGCAGCCATGGACACAGACACCGGTGTGACTGGGCCAAATGTCAAGGAGGAGAGGGGGTCCTCGATAGGATGGACCTTGGGAGACCGTGGGCTGTTGCCAGAGGCCACAACATCACTCCTGCTCCAGTTCCTTGGGGGCTCTTAGGGGACTGAGAGACTGGGCATAGGACTTCCCATGCTTGTCTGCCTCCCCAGATGAGGCCCTTGAGGTCGCCTTCCTTTTACGCTCACACTCCAGAGACTCTTGCTCTGAGTGTCTGTGAGTCCACAGAGGGGCCACGGAGGCCTTACATGAGTCTGAGGATCCGTGCGGGGCCTTTGAGCATGAGGATACTGGGGAAACAAGGGTTAAGTCTGCATTGTGGAAGATGTTGTCCTGCTTAAGCCAATGGCTCTGTATGGCCTTAGCAGACATTTTCTTGCATAGGGAGCATTCCTCTCCAGGTCGTGGTTAGCGCTCAGACACCGGAGGCAACAATCATGAGTGACAGTGAGAGACATGTTTTATGAGCACTGATCATATTTTTTTAAAGCCGGTGGCCATTGGGGCAAAAAGGACCCCCGCAAGGTTGAAGACCCTCGATGCAGGCAGTGTTCAAGAAAAAGGTGCAAAAGCTCTGCGATGAAAAAGATCAAAACCAAAAAGTTTTCCAAGGCCCGGTACAATGGCAATGGGTCTCAGGGGGGAAAGGAGCCAGCACAGGCCGGAAAAAGTACAAAAAATGTAGGAAGATAACAACTTTTATTGGGGGGGGGGGGGGGCAAAATGAATGTCTGTAGGGCTCCGTGGAAAAAAAGGAGACTGAGCAAGATGGCATCCTTGGGCGGGAAGAGGACCACGCATGCATGGTGGCATGTCCCAAAGACTTTTCTTTGAAAGCTGGGGAGATGTTGACGCTAACGGAGCCCTCGTGGAAGCATCACCCATATGTGAGGACTAACTTCCTGCTTGTTCCTGGAGAAATAATAATTTTTCCTGGTGTTTCAAGGGTTACTCAATTAAGGTGTAAAGGTTTTCTTCAATTGAAACAGGTGATTTCAGTGGGAGCTACTTTCTTTTTGCAATTTCCTTACAAATGTTTGGTTGGGTTGCAGGGGACCCCCATTATGATTTTACAGACCCCCTGCAGTTTGAAGAATTTGTGAAGAGTAAGGCGTGATTTGGCCTAGTTATGCCAAGTAGTCTCTTACTTTTTTTTTTTCTTTTCTGTCTTTTTTATGGTTTTTGGTGCAGGAATGATTCTAGCTTTTGTTGTTTTATAATTTTCTCTCTAGGCATGGCATTTAATTCCCCTTCCTTGACATGAACTAAGGATTTAACTGATGGTTTAGTTAGATTATGTTTTTGGGATAAGATGTGAATGCATTTTTTTCTGTATTTCTTTTGATTTTCCTCATGTAAAATGTGGAAATTTGATTATTAAAAAAAAATTCCCATATGGAACTCTCACTACCTAGACCCCTTTTTCTTAAGGTGACTACCTAACCTTTGCTGTATAATGCACAATTATAAGAGGTCTTTTGCAAATTTGTGTGAACATACTGCCTCTTTCGCCAAGTGCCTCAAAAATAAATAAATAAATAAATAAAGCAGTCACAAATTATATCATTCAGATTGGATCTAAATTTTTTATATTTTATATCTATGGTGTAATAAAGGGCATTAGATCTATTGTGTGTTACCTTTTAACCCTCGTGTATGCATGGTTATTTTTTCTAAGAGAAATTATAGGCAGCTGCTAAAAATGATTTGACATTTAGCAGACAAAGCACGAGCATGACTGGTTGCCATGTGTACTTCTGAAATACTGCAAAGAATATAGAAGTAAAGCTTTCTGTAACCATGGCAAACCCATCCAATTCGAACTACAATGCACACAGCATTAACATTTGCACCTAGCACTGAACAAAGAACACAGTTTATTCCCTGAGAACATAACTATTCAGAAAGGCCTATTATTTAGTCCAAGCTGCACACTAAGATTTTATCAGAATTTCAGTCAACATTCTTTATATCTTATCATAAGTAGTATGAGTTTTCTATAATAAATCTTGATCTGTGCTTATCACAGCGCAGTTACTTACCTGTAACAGGTATTCTCCAAGGACAGCAAGGTAGAAGTTCCCACAAAGAGTAGTTACTCACCTATAACAGGTGATCTCCAGGAGCAGCAGGAATTTGTCTTCACATATGTGTGACGTTGGTACTGACAGAGCCCGCACGGGAACGCTCCCCAGCATCCAATAGGAAAGCTTTTGGGAGCATCCCACTGTGCCTGCATAGCTGCCTTCCTGCCTTTCTAGCTCTTCC
Organism: Ichthyophis bannanicus; assembly: GCA_033557465.1. Taxonomy (NCBI): domain Eukaryota; kingdom Metazoa; phylum Chordata; class Amphibia; order Gymnophiona; family Ichthyophiidae; genus Ichthyophis; species Ichthyophis bannanicus. Next base: position 1,385,144,459 of record CM066032.1, on the reverse strand, counting down.
TCCTCAGCTGAGTTTGTAGCTGAGATAAAAGGAGAGAAGAAGAAGACCTACAACTCCTAGGAGAGGAGGGTGGGTTGTGAACAGGGGCGGCTCTATAATGAGGTGGAGTGAGGCGGTCGCCTCAGGCGGCAAAGTTTTGGGGCAGCAACAAATGCCCCCAAAACAGCCGCCTCACTCCGCCTTTAAACTTAAAAAAAAAAAAAGGTAGAAAACTGCTGCCACTGCTGCTCAGCAGCAGCAGATTCAACCTCCGCCACCCCTCCTCGCCCCCACGGGAGGCCCTGCAAACAGCATTTACCCTCAGCGGCACCGCTGGGCTCAACTTTAACAGAGCCACGGGAAAGAAAGGAAAGGCAGTTCTTTCTCGCAGCTCTGGAGATCCGGGGCCGCTGACCCGTCAAGCAAGTTGCAGGGCCTCCCGTGGGGGGCTGCTTGGACTTAAAATGGGCAGATTGGGGGGGACTAGCATTAGAAATGAGCAGATTGGGAGGGGGCTAGCACTGGAAATTGGCAGATTAGGGGGACTAGCAATGGAAATGGGCCAATCGGGGGGGGGGGGGGAGCTAGGACTGGTAATGACCTGATTGGGGGAGCTAGGACTGGTAATGGGCTGATTAGGGGGGCTAGCACTGGTAATGAGCTGAGGGGGACTAGCACCGGAAATGGGCCGATCGGGGGGGGGGGGGGGCAAGCACTGGTAGTGACCTGATTAGGGGTGGCTAGGACTTATACTAGGCTGGGGGGTTAGAACTGGTAATGGACGTATAGGGGGCTAGCATTGGAAATGGGCTGATCAGGGGGCTAGGACTGGCAATGGGCTGATTAGGGGAGGCTAGCACTGGTAATGGTGCTGAAGGGGGATTAACATTAGAAATGGGCTGATGGGGGGAGGCTAGCACTGGAAGTGAGCTGATTGGGAGTGGCTAGAACTGGAATGGGCTGATGGGGGGGGGGGGAGAGAGCTGCTGGCCCTGGAAGAAAATTGGGGGGCTAGAACTGGAAATGGGCTGATGGCGGGGAGGGGAGGATAGAGCTGCTGGCCCTGGGAAAAAACTGGGGGCTAGGGCTACAAATGGGCTGATGTGGGGGAATGGGAGAATGGGACTGGAAGGGAGTGGATGCTGAGAGGGGCTGCCATGGTATTTGGACTAGAAGGGGCTGGACAGTGGGGAAAGAGGGGGACTGGAAGGGAATGGATACTAGTGGCAGTCATGGGAATACAAGTTGACATTGGAAGGTACTGGGAGGGAGGACTGGAAAGGGACTGATACTGGGAAGGGTTACTGGGACTGGAAATTGGCTGATGGAAGGAAGTGAAGAAAGCAAGAGATAAGAAATGGCAGATGGACTATAGACCATAGAAAGAGAGCCAAGAGAAGACAGGAAAGCAGAAGCTGAGATTGGGACCAGCATGATCAGAGAATAAAATGGTCAGACAACAAAGGTAGAAAAAATAAATTTATTTTCATTTTAGTGATTGGACTTTGCGATATCTTTATATTTTACACAATATGGGGAACTGCATCTCTATCTGATGTTGCACTGCATGCCGAGTCTGACTTCTTGGGGTTTCAGTTTAATTTTTGTCTACATATTTTTATTTTAGGTTGTAGTCACTTATTCTGTACTTGGTAAGGGTCTGTGTTCTGAGCATGTGATTGAGACCAGGTAGGTATTCTGTTAAAATGGAGTTTGTACATAGGGATCTACAGGGTGGCCCAAAAAAAGTGAGAACATCTCGTAAATTAAAAGCTTAAATAGTTTACTTATTTACCTTTTTTAGCTGTATAACGTCTATTTCGACAATTTCCGGTCGCCATTTGTTTTTTAAATTTGTCAATCGTTTACATCTGTCTTTTTGAAGTTTTAAATAACTTATATGCTACGAGATGTTCTCACTTTTTTTGAGCCACCCGGTATACTATACTGTAGTAATTTGGCTTGTTCAGCTTTTCAAACAGGTGTATGGATGTTCTAGGGTCCACTGCAATATTTATGGTGTTGCCCATTTCTGGGTACACCCCATGTTGTGTGAGTTTTGAAGTTAGTGCTGTTATGGAATAGAAGATTTGCTCTTTGGATCCCGTATTTTGGATTCTTGGTGCGGGCAACTGTAGGTTGTTGGTTGGGGGGAGGTACTGGAATATGTAGTGTTTTTCAGATTTGCAGTTTTGGATTCTTCATGCTGCCAGATTGAGATTTAAAATATTTTGTCAGTTCAGATTCAAGGAAATTTCAAATTTTCAGAGAATGTCTCAGTTTAATTTTGTTTAGTAGCCTGAAAGCTTCACCGCTGCTGAGTTCCGGACTTTTCCAGCTCTAACACAATCCAATCCAGCATTTGAATTCATGACTACCAGGATTAGTTTCTCATTTTATATCTTCCCTCCTCATCAATAATCTGGTCACAGCAAAATAAATCTGATGTGCAGGTACTTATAATGGTTTGACTGGGGAGGAGGGGAGCTGTGTAAGTGACTTTTCATTAATCAAATTTCATGTTTTATTATGTTTGTTTTATTGTAACATTGTTTTACTAAATTGCATGTGTATGTTTAGAAGCTGCCTAGGATTTTAGATGGGTGCCATATACATTTTAAAATAAAGTATACTAAATTTATGCAAATGATGCTGCAGTGAGTCTCTGCACATGGCCCTGCATCACCCTTGTGCCATCTCTGGGGGAAAGTAGACAGGAGGGTGCACTGGGAGACAGAGAAAAGCAGACACCTCAGATTGGGACCTACATGATCAGAGAATAAAATGGTTAGACAACAAAGTTAGAAGAGAATTTTATTTTCAATTTAATGACCAATCTTGGTGCTATCTTTATATTTTATACAGTACATGGAAATGCATCTCTTTCTATTTCTCTGGGGATTGAATTGTATGCAGAACCTGGCTTCTTGAGGATGTAGTTTAATTTTTATCTACATATGCATATTTTTAGGTTACGGTCACTTATTCTGTGCTTAGTGAGGGTCTGTGTTTTGATTGTGTGACCAAGACCAGGTGTTCTGTTAACATGGAGTTTGTATGTAGGTACCTGTACTATAGCAATCTGAATTGTTCAGCTGTCCAAATAGGTGTTTGGATATTCCAGGGCCACTGTAGTATAGCACAGTTACTTACCTGTAACAGGTGATCTCTGGGAACAGCAGAAATAAGTCTTCACATATGCGTATCGTCGGTACCGATGGAGCCTGCGCGGGAACGCTCCCCAGTGTCCAGTAAGAAAGCTTTTGGGAGCATCCCACAGCGCCTGCGCGCTGCCTTCCCACCTTTTCCAACCGCCTCTCTCCAGTTCGAGTTTTAAAGCTGAGACAAAGAGAGAGAGAGGAAAGAAAAGATAGATAGAGAGATACAACTCCTAGGGGAGGTGGGGGGGGGGGGTTGTGAAGACTTATTCCTGCTGTTCCCAGAGATCACCTGTTACAGGTAAGTAACTGTGCTATCTCCAGGAACAAGCAGGAATGAGTCTTCACATATGGGAACTCCCTAGCTGTAGATGCCAGGGAGAAACCCCAGGTTGTGTGTCCTTGAAAAGGACTCTACCTCCTCCCATGGATCTCTGGCATCCGACCAGGGTAGGTGGGTAGGAGTTGACTAAGAATGGAACAGGTGTTTGAGAATAGCCTGACCAAACGAGGCATCCCGGCGGAAGTCCTTGTCCAAACAGTAATGGGCTGTGAAGGTATGAACCGAGGCCCAGGTGGCCGCTCGACAGATTTGGTCGATGGACACAGAGTTTAGATGAGCCATTGAGGCTGCAATGGCTCTCACATTGTGAGCTGTGACATGGCCCTCCAGAGAAATGTTCCTACTCTGGTAGGCGAAAGAAATACACTGAGCAATCCAGTTGGACAGTGTTCTCTTAGAGACTGGAAGTCCTAAATGAGAAGGATCAAAAGCAACAAAGAGTTGAGAAGACTTTCTATGTTGCTGTGTTCTTTGTAAGTAAAAAGCGAGAGCTCTTACAATCCAAGGTATGAAGATTCCTCTCTGCACTTGATGCATGAGGTTCTGGAAAAAAGACAGGTAAATATACCTCTTGGTTCAGATGAAAAGGCGAGACCACTTTAGGCATAAAGTGTGGATTGGTCCTGAGGACTACCTTATCATGATGGAACCTTGTATAAGGTGGATTAGCCACCAAAGCTTGCAACTCACTGATGCGGCGTGCTGAGGTGACTGCAATGAGAAAAACAACTTTCCAAGAAAGAAATTTCAAGGAGGTGGTGGCTAAAGGTTCAAAGGGTGGCTTCATAAGCTGGCCAAGAACCAGGTTTAAGTCCCATGCCACAGGAGGTGGTCTAATGGGAGGTTTAGTTAAAAGAAGGCCTCTCATGAATCTTGCTATAAGAGGATGAGAGGAAATAGGTTGTCCATTGAGAGGCTTGAGGGACACTGCAATAGCACTCAAATGGACTCTTACTGAATTTGTTTTCAGACCTGCATGGGGTAGATGCAGGAGATACTCTAGTAGAGAATTCAGAGGTATTGCAAGAGGGTTTAGACCCTTCTCTGAACACCAAATGGTAAATCTTTTCCATTTGAAAGCATAGGAACGTCTAGTAGAAGGCTTTCTAGAGGCATGAATAACATCTCTGACTTGTTGAGAGAGATGAAAATCTTGAAGGTCTAGGCCCTCAGCAACCAAGCCCTGAGATGGAGCAACTGGGGGTTTGGGTGCCACAACGTTCCCTCTTTCTGGGACAGAAGGTCTGGTGCAGAGCCCAAGTCCAGGGAAGGAGCTTGAGAGAGATGCAGAAGTAGAGGGTACCACACTTGGCGTGGCCAATGTGGTGCTATGAGGATCATGGTCCCTCGATCTCTCTGAAGCTTGAAAAGTGTTTTGGGAATTAGGGGAATTGGTGGAAAGGCATAAAGGAAGTCTTGACCCCAGTGAAGGAGGAAGGCATCCTTGGGCTGAACTCCCTGACACGGAATTCTGGAACAGAACCGGGGAAGTTTGGCATTCCACGGACTTGCAAAGAGGTCTATGTCCGGGGTTCCCCAAATTCAAAAAATCCTGGCTACCTGGTCCATGTGGAGGGACCACTCGTGTGGAAGCAGAACTCGACTGAGTCTGTCCGCCCAAGAGTTTTGAACGCCTGGAAGATATACTGCCAGAAGATGGATGTGATGCTCTCTGGCGAAGGCCCACAGTCGCAAAGCTTCGTTGCAAAGCGACAGAGAGCCAGTCCCGTCCTGCTTGTTTACATAGAACATGGCTACTTGGTTGTCCGTATGGATAAGGACTGTCCTGTAGCTGAGCAGGGAATGGAACACTCAGAGCTAAGAATATTGCTCTGAGAAGTCTCCTGTGGAGACCAGATGCCTTGGGTGGAGAGATCCTGCAGATGAGCTCCCCAAACCATTGGAGAAGCATCTGTTGTCAGAGTTGCTTGGGGTAGCTACTGCTGAAAAGGGGACCCCAACAACAAATTTGGAGGGGACTTCCACCACTGGAGAGACCAAAATAGGTGACTGGAGTTTTCTATTTTGTCTGATAGGCAACCTGATGCCTGAGTCCATTGGGTGGACAAAGTCCATTGAGCTGCCCTCATGTGAAGGCGAGCATATGGAACCACATGCACGGTGGATGCCATGTGGCCTAATAGTTGTAACATTTATCGAGCAGTTAAATGGGACTTTAACTGCATCTGGGAGGCTAACTGCACCAAGTGTAGGCAGCGGGACTGAGGAAGATAGGCCCTTGCAGTTGTGGTATCCAGCAAGGCCCCTATAAACTCCAGGGACTGAGTAGGGGTGAGATGGGATTTTGGGATATTTATTACCAGTCCCAAATACTGAAGGACACGCATTGTGCAGGTTAGACAAATCTGGGCCTCTGTCTGGGATGGAGCTCGAATGAGCCAGTCGTCCAGATATGGGAAAACGAATATTCCTAGAGTGTGTAGAAATGCAGCTACTAGTGCCATGCATTTCGTGAACACCCTTGGTGCAGAGGCCAGACCGAAAGGAAGCACCCTGTATTGGTAGTGCTTTCCTTGAAAAAGGAACCGAAGGAACCTTCTGTGTGTTGGATGGATGAGGACATGGGTGTACGCATCCTTGAGATCTAGAGAACAAAGCCAGTCCTGACTCTGAAGGAATGGCAGCAGAGTACCGAGAGAAATCATCTTGAATTTCTCTTTGAATAGAAACTTGTTCAATTCTCTGAGATCTAATATGGGTCTGTAGCCCCCTGTTTTCTTTGGAATAAGAAAATAAGGGGAGTAGAACCCTGAGCCCTGTTGAAGGAGAGGTACTTCTTCTATTGCCCCTTGGGCAAGAAGGGTAGCAATCTCCTGACCCAGAAGGTTGAGGAGAGATGTTGGAGAATTGAACTGTTTCACCATGGTGTGGGGAGGAAGGTTTAAGAAATGAAGTTTGTACCCTTCCCTTATAATGGAGAGGGTCCATTGCTCTGCTGTGATTTGCTCCCATCTGGGAGCAAAGTAAGCTAACCTTCCTGGAATAGTGAGGGGCTCTGGTTCTTCCACAGCTAGAAAGGCTAAGTTCTCTAGTTGCAAGTCAAAGGCCCTGAGGAGGCTGAGGCTGCTGGGCCGTGGGAGGCCTGGCAGCCTTTGACTTGGCCTGTTTAGGTGGTTGCTGACGCTTTGCAGCAAAACGACCTGCAGAAGATGCCTGCTGACCATAAGTAGGATAATATCTTCCCTTTTTAGAAAAAGGTGTCTTTTTGAACAATCTTTTCTTAACAGGAGCAGAGGTAGACTTTGAAAGTCGATCCAAAGCAGAGTTCTCAGCATCCATCTGAGTGGCCTTTGCTTGCCAATCCCTGCCAGAAAGGTTTTCACCTGTACAAGGAAGATTTCCCAGTTCATCTTGGACCCAGAGTTCCAAATCAGAGGCTTGTAACCAAGCAATTCTGCATGCACCTATGGCAATAGCCGAGGCTCTGCTTACACACTCAAAAGAGTCAAAGGTTGCACGGTTGGAAAATTTGGAAACATCTTGGGCATGTTTAAGCCAAGTGAGAAATTCTTGCCTTTTATCTTCTGAAATAAAAGGGGCTAAAGTCTGCAGATGATCTGTGACTTCTTTTAGAAACATCCCCATATAGAGACTATAGGAGTTGATTCTGGCAGCAAGCATATTAGCTTGGAAAACCCTTCGGCCAAAAGCATCAACGGTCCTGCATTCACGTCCTGAATACAATCCCACACCTGACCCCAATATAAGGAAAGGCGAGGGCAAGCAAACATCATATGCCGCAAGGTACCGATTTCTGCCTTGCATAACCAACAAGAGTTATTGACCGAGGGGTCCCATTTAGTCACCTTTACCGGAGTTACAAAAGCTCTATGGGCAAAAAAAAACAGGGACTGTGTGATGGAGGCCGATCGCGTTACGCGGATCTGTCTGGTCCAAAAAGCGGACCACTGCTGTGCAGAGAGACTAACTCCCGACTCATACTCCCAGGGGCTCTGGATCCCCTGAGGGCCCTGGGAGCCCTGCCTCACCAGGAGTTTATACAGAGAGGAGGCTATGCCAGGCATGCTCCAGGCTTGAGCAAGTTCCTCCAGGAATGCCCCTTCTTCCGTGGAGAATCTTCGGTCTCCCAGCGCCATCGTAATGCAGTGTTTCAATTGCAACCACTGGAAAACAAGGGCTCCCGGAAGATGAAATTCCCTCTGCAAGTCCCCAAAATCCCGCCACTTTCCATCCCGAACTAAGTGGCCCAACTTCCAGATGCTCCTGTTATACCACTGACTCCAGGCAAAGGTTTTATTCTGGATTTTGAACAAGGGGTTATACCAAAGCGGGAGATCCAGAGAAAACCGCTCCGCCAGGGGTGTGAGCACCAGCAGGTCCTGGAAGGCCATTTGAGTATCTCTCAAGAGAGAAGGCCAGCGGGGGGAAGGCGGAAAGAGCATGCCCTGGATGAGTTCCAAAGGAAACGGCTGCACTATCCGCCGCTCCACCTCCAGCCAAACAGGGTTGATCTCCGTCTCCCCATCTCGCCACCTGCCTCCCTGCTTAAGTAAAAAAGCCCTGTGATATAGGCGAAAATCAGGGAAACTCACCCCCCCCCTCCTCCTTGACCTTCTTGAGTTTGGTTAGTGCAATTCTCGGGGGCCTATCATGCCACAGATATCGCGTAAGTATTGTCTCAATCTGTTTGTATATGTGTGGTGGAAACAAAATAGGCAGCATTTCGAGAAGATAATTGAGTTTTGGGGCAATAGTCATTTTAATAGACTCCAGGCGGCCCCACCATGACAAAGTTAAAGGAGACCATTTGACCGTCAAGGATTTAGCTAGAGAGACAAGGCGCTCCGCGTTGTATCGGACCGTTTCCTCTAAAGGGTAACAGTAATAAGCCCCCAGATACTTCACCGCTCCCGTCTCCCAGACAAATGGGAATTGTGCAACATCATCCTTAAGCACCCGGGCATTGAGAGGGAAGGCCACCGACTTCGTCCAGTTAATCTTATAACCCGACAAAGCAGCATAACTCTCAATCTGAGTGAGAACCGCAGGAACAGAGGACGGAGTGGTGAAAAGCAGCAAATCGTCGGCATATGCTGATAGTTTGAGCTCAACCCCCCTAATGTGAACCCCATGGATCCCAGCATTCTGTCGAATTAACAGGGCAAGAGGTTCCAGGGCCAGATTGAAGAGCATCGGGGAGAGGGGGCAACCCTGTCGCGTCCCTCTTCGCAACTGAAACTCCTGAGAGTGGGTATTATTGACACAGATTCGGGCCAGGGGATTAGCATATAATAGATTAATATACTTAATGAAACCCTCTCCAAGCCCAAACCATCGAAGAGCATGGAACAAAAAAGACCATTCGAGACGATCGAACGCCTTCTCAGCATCCAGGGATAAGCCAACCACGGGCGACTCCAAAGAGGCGGCCTCTGTCAGAACATGACACAGGAGACGGGCGTTATCCGCAGTCGACCTACCACTAACAAAGCCACATTGGTCTGGATGGATCAATCGCGGCAACACAGAGGACAGGCGGTTCGCCAGTATGGAGGCGTAGATCTTGTAATCCGCATTTAACAGAGAGATGGGCCGATAATTACCTACTGCTAGAGGGTCTCGACCAGGCTTCTCAATAACTACTATGCTGGCAGATGCAAAGGAGCCAACTCGGGGACAGTCCTGTAACAGCGCTTGATAGTACTGTAGAAGGAAGGGGCCCAGATCTCTAGAAAACACTTTATAAAATTCTGCCGGAAGGCCATCTGGGCCCGCCGCCTTCCCACCCGAGAGGGAAGCTATCGCTGCGCTCAGTTCCTCCAAAGTTATGGGGAAGTTAAGGGGATCCAATATGTTCGGATCTACATCAGGTTTCTGGACCCGCTCTAAAAGCTGCGTGAAAGCCTCCGATGTACAATCACTCTCGGACGAATATAGATGTTCGTAAAAATCCCGAAAGGCCGCCAGGATCGCGGAGTCTGTGACCAGTACAGAGCCCTGCTGGGGGTCTCGAAGGGCAGCAACTCGCCCCCGTTCTTTCCGGGCACTGAGCTGGTTGGCCAGCAAGTTGCTGGCTCTATTGCTTTCCCAATAATAGAGACCCGCTTGTGAACGTATGCTTTTGACCGCTTCAGAGGCGAGAATCTGATTATATCGGAAGCGCAAACGTTGCAAACGGAGTAAAACACAAGGATCTGCCCAGCGGATCAGTACCCGTTCGCCAGCCTTAATTTGCGCCTCTAACACTCGTAACCTCTCCTTATCTAATTTTGCTTGTCCAATACTGAAACTAGTGATCACCGCCCTTATGACTGCTTTAAATCCTTCCCATCTAGCCCACCCTGAGGACAAATGAGGGGGGTTAAGGTCAAAGTAGTTAAGTATCGCCTCCCGCAGCTGCCTCTGGAACTCATCATTTTGCAAACAGGCGCGATCAAAGCTCCAATTGCCTCGAGCCGGGCTAGGTCCAAGACCCTCTAGAGTCACCGAGACAGCTGCGTGATCTGACACACTGGAGGGAAGAATATCAGCGTCTATAAAATGTGGGATTAAGGATTTAGAGATCAATAGATAATCTATACGCGAAAAGGACTGGTGGGGAGCTGAATAAAAAGTAAAATCCTGTCCGTCAGGGTGAAATAGTCTCCACACATCCACCAGCCCAGCCTCCCTAATTAGGGAGTGAAGAACCCCCTGGGCCCGGCCACTCTCAAGAGCCCGGGGAGGCTGCCGGTCCACCAGTGCATCCAAAACTAAGTTAAAATCACCCCCCAGGACGATTGGTACATGCGAGGCTGTGAGAGTTAACTCAGCAATACTGCGGAAGAAATCAGGGCAGTCCCCATTGGGTGCATAGATATTAAGCAACATAAACTCCAAGGGCCCCATCTTAAGAATGACCTGAACCCACCGACCCTCCTCGTCCCGCCGAGTGTGAGTCACCTGCAAATTGAGTGACTTTCGAGCCAAAATGGCCACCCCATTGTGCTTACCCAGTGCCGGAGAGAACGCTATCAATGAGAAGGGGCGAATGCTTAATTTCAGGGACTCCTTCGCAGTCAAATGTGTCTCCTGTAATAGCAAGATATCACTTTGTATTTGCTTGCCATATAGTATAATTTTCTTGCGTTTAATAGGGTTATTCACCCCATTAACATTCAGTGAATGAATGCGTAAAGATGCCATATGCCAAACAAACCATTTTCAGGTGCCGAGCTGTTGGAGCAGCATGACTTCTCTCACAGACAAACAGCTGTCGCTGCAAAAAATATCAGTTTCCATGCCTAGGATTACATGCAACATAAATAAAACTTTGCTTTTCCTACTACGAATAGTGCTACAGCCCAAACATTCCAGGGGGGGGGGGACTCCTCCGTTCTGAACGGGTGAGCCCACACTGAAGGAGGGAGACACAACAGAGGCAATGGGAGATTCAGTAAAGGCCTGCGCCGGCCAGTGCACCGCCAATGATTCAAGCCCTACTACCAGACAGTGACTGGGAATGTACAGGGTAAAGGAAACCACATACTAGGCCCAATCGTTCCAACAGCATCAAATAACCAACATAGCGAAAAGAAAGGCCCAAAAAATATTCAGGAGTTCATCAATTCAGCCTCCTTCTCCTCTATGTATAAGCCCAAGGCATTCGGGTCATCAAAGGTCTTGGTAACGTTGTGCAAGGTCACTCTCATCCTTGCAGGCTGAAGAAGACCAAAGCGGGCCTGCAAACGCTGTAGACGCGGGCGTAAGTCCAAGAAGCGCTTCCTCCTCTCCACAGTAAGTTTAGCAAAATCAGGGAAAAACATGAGCCGATGCCCTTCAAAAGTTACAGGAGATCGAGTCCGAGCTGCCTCTAATACCTTAATAGCATGCTGATGTCGCAGGGCCTTTATTTATTTTTATTTTTTATTTATTTACTGCACATTTATATACCGCTACTTCCAGCGATCAGCAGCGGTTTGATTCATGTTCTGGGATTGTCAATCAAGACTGGGGGGGGTGGTATGTACAAATAACTGGGGTCACAGCACACATGGTTAGCGTCTTAGGGGGTGACTTATACATTCTTACATCTATATATACATATTTACATAATTATACATATAGCAGTTTTGAATACTCTCTCAGTTGATGGTCATAGCTGATTGTAATGACATCGAAATAGGTGAGTTTTTAGCTCCTTCCTGAATTTGGTGATGTCCTTGATTAAACGCAGCTCACACGGGAGGTGATTCCAGAGAGTTGGTGCAGAGAATGAGAACGCTCTACGACTCGTACTTGTTTTCACTGTTCTGAAGTTGGTGGGGACTTGTAGGTTGCCTGAGTTGATAGTTCTTCTGTCCCTATTTGTAGGTTGCGTGCTGATTAGTGATGATAGGAATGATGGGGATATGTTGTTTATTAGTTTGAAGGTGGTCACCAACATCTTGTATTGTATCCTAGCTGCAATTGGGAGCCAATGTAGCTCTATCAGGATGGGGGTAATGTGTTCAGTAATGCCTTAAAGATAATAGGTCGAGGTCGCTTATTGTGAGGCAGGGCCTGTGCAGGGACCCGGTGTGCACGTTCCATTTCAAAGGGAGTGTCAAAGGAAATTTGCAGCGTGGAGGTGAGTAGCTTCGACAAAAAACTAAATATATCTTGCCCCTCAGCTCCCTCAGGGACTCCCACCACGCGGACATTGTTTCTTCTAGCGCGGTTATTGAGGTCCTCCATCTCTTTCTGCAAATGATCTATCTGCCGGGAGTGCTTTTCCAAGAGCTTTAATCGCTCCTCATGGACCTGTAAGCGTTGTTCCGCTTGATCCTGACGCACGGTAAGGGTCGCAAACTGCTCTTTCACTTGCAGGATGTCTTCTTGCATACACTGAAGCGAGGTGCTATTCGCCGACACGATGGCCTTCACAGCACGGATCTCTTGCAGCACCTCCTGTAGCGCTTCCAGCTGCTCCCGCCCAGCCGCCATCTTGTGCGGGGACGGAGGATCCGTTTTGGTCCGTTTGGTACCGGCTCCGGGCCCAGCAGCAAAGTCTAGGCGGGCCGGTTTGGAATTTGCCATATTCCGGATTCTGTGTAGTTAATTCAGAAGAGCCCAGTTTTCAAATGCCGGCGCAGGCACAGGATTGAGGTTCAGTCCTCTGGAGCTCTCGCTCTATGCGTCCATTCCCCTTCGCGCTAGGCTCCGCCTCTCCTGCATTCACGTCCTGGAGGATTAGATGAGTGTCTCTTTGCACTCTTTATTTTCCTCATGGCAGACTCTACCACAATAGAGTGGTGGGGAAGCTGAGACTTATGAAAGCCAGGACAAGGAGGGACACAGTACATGGTGTCTAACCTACGAGAATGAGGAGAGGTGGTAAGAGGAGTCTCCCACATGCTCAACATGAGATCATAAAGAATCTCATGAATAGGTAAGGTAGCTGCTTCTTTAGGAGCCTTAGGATATTGCAAAATATCTAATTGCTTGGCTCTAGGCTCTGACTCAGGGGCCACTGTAGTGGAGAGGCCCCTAGCCACCTCCCTAATGAAGTCTTGGAAAGACAAGTCTTCTGGAGGAGACATTCTTCGTTTTGGAGAAGCAGATTCCTGAGGAAGAAGTACCGGTGCCTTGACAGAAGCCTCCGACTCATCAGAGTCTTCGGAGGAATCGAAGTATCACCTGTCTGGATGCTCCTGTAAAGCCCGATACGCGTACTGAGTGGGATCGACTTCGGGAGTAGGCGGTACTGATTCGGTACCGATGGGCATCATAGGACAGGGTACCGTTGCAGTCGACACCAAAGCCGATGTCGATGCAATCGGTACCGGCACCGGGAACGATGCCGGTGCCGGAGTCGGTACCGGCAACGGAGATTGTTGCGGTACCGGAGGTGTCGAAGCCTGCATAAACGCCGTTAGGGTGCGTTCCATGAACAGAATCTTCTGATCCATCGACGCCACCAGAGTCTGGATGTCGGTACCAGTGGAGGCCACCGGTACCCCAGAACACGGCAACAGGTGATCGGTCGAGGCCGAGCCATCGATGTCAACCTGTGACCCCATAGACAATGCTTTGGAAGCCGGAATTTCCCGCCGGGGTAATTTTGCCGGTGCGGAATCCTCGAGGACAAGCCCGGAGGCATCTCGATGCTTAGAGGGAGATTTGCCCTTCAAGGACCGGCTAGATTTATGTTTGGTTACTGAGATCCATGAGAGGAAGAAGCAGCCCTGGAAGACTTCGCTGCCACCGAGGCTGCATCAGAGGGAAACAGGGTACTGAGCTTGGCTGCTCGGTTCTGCCGACCTCTTTTAGACATCATGGTACAGGACACACAATCCGTGATGGAATGGTCAGGACCCAAACATTTTAGACACCAATCATGTGAGAGGCCGCAATTGCACTTAGGTGTACTCTTACCGAATTGGCTTTGAGTCCAGAAGAAGATAGGTGGAGGAGATACTCAGGTAATGCCTCCACCAGAGCTGAGAAGGGGTTACAATCCCTCTCAGAACACCAGAGAGCAAATCTACGCCACTTGAAGGCATAGGAGCGCCTGGTAGATTGCTTCCTAGAAGCCAAGAGAATGTCCTTAACCTCCTGGGAAAGGATAACGTCCTGGAAGGCTAAGCCCTCCGTAGCCATGCAGTGAGATGGAGGGATTGCGGATTGGAATGGAGCAACATCCCCTCCTCCTGAGAGAGGAGATCTGGAGCAGGCCCCAGATCTATGGGTTGAGCCCGAGACAGACGTAGGAGGACAGGATACCACGGTTGATGTGGCCAATGTGGGGCTATAAGTATCATGCAACCCCTGTCTCTCTGGAGTTTGAAAAGAGTCTTGGGAATGAGGGGAATGGGAGGGAAGGCATATAGGAAGTCTTGACCCCAGTGGAGGTGAAAAGCATCCACCTGCTGGCTGTCCAGTCCAAGAATCCTGGAACAGAAGCGAGGGAGTTTGGAATTCTGAGGACTTGTGAACAGGTCAATCTGTGGGGTTCCCCAGATCTGAAAAACATGAGCGATTTTGTCCACATGGAGAGACCACTTGTGGGGTAGAAGGACTCGACTCAGTTTGTCTGCCAAGACATTGTGTTTGCCCGCAAGATACAGCATTGCATTCACCTGCATGCAGTGTATGGCAAAAGACCACAGATGCAGAGCCTCGCTGCAGAGGGTCCAGGAGCCTGTTCCATGCTGCTTGTTCAAGTAGAACATGGCTACCTGACTGTCCACCTGGACTAGAACTGTGTGGAATCGAAGATGGTCCTGGAACACTTTGACAGCACTGTGAATGGCTCTGAGCTCCAGCAGATTTATGTAGAGTTGTGACTCCTGATGAGACCAGAGCCCCTGAGTGAAGAGATTGTCCAGATGAGCGCCCCAGCCCAATTTTGACGCATCCGTCATCAGGGTGCATTGATGTGCTGGCATATGAAAAGGTGACCCTACCAGGAGGTTTTCTGGGGATTGCCACCACTGGAGAGACAAGATTAGGCGGGTAGAGACCATTATTTTATCTCCCAGATGACCCGATGCCTGAGACCACTGGGAAACGAGTGTCCCTTGAGCTGCGCGCATATGTAGACGAGCATATGGGACAACATGCGTGGTTGATGCCATATGACCCAGAAGCTGTAGCATTTCTCGAGCAATGAGAAAGTTCTTGAGGCATGCCTGAGATGCTGAGTCTAGCACAGCGGAGTTGGGGCAGAAATGCCTTTGATTGCTGAGTGTCTAGGAGGGCCCCTATAAACTCTACAGTTGGAGAGGGGACGAGTTGGGACTTTGGAAGATTCATTACAAATCCCAAGTGTTGCAGCACCTGTATGCTACGCAATAGGGAAAGGCTAGCCTCTGGAGAGATGTTTGCTTGAATGAGCCAGTCATCTAAGTAAGGGAAAACAAATATACCGAGAGTCCTTAGGAATGCGGCCACTACCACCATGCATTTTGTGAAGACTCTTGGGGCAGAGACGAGGCTGAAAGGCAGGACTCTGTATTGATAATGTCTCCCTTGGAACATGAAGCGCAGGAACTTTGTGCTGCAGGTGAATAAGTATGTGAGTATATGCCTCCTTTAGATCTAGAGAACAGAGCCAATCCTGACTCTGGAGATAGGGGGGAAGGGCTCCGAGGGAGATCATTTTGAACTTCTCCCGTAGTAGGTACTTGTCCAGTTCTCTGAGGTCCAGAATGGGCTTGTACCCTCCTGTCTTCTTTGGAATGAGGAAGTATGGAGAATAAAAGCCCATTCCCTGCTGGGATGGTGGAACCTCCTCTATTGTGTCCTGTAAGAGAAGGGAGGTGATTTCTTGCAGCAACAGAGCAGTGAGAGGGTGTTGAGAGTGGAACTCTCTTGGAGGAGTTCAGGGGGCTAGACTTTGTAGATGGAGCTTGTACCCCTTCCATACTATGGACAATGTCCACTGCTCTGATGTGATAAGATGCCACCTGTGGGCAAAGTGACAGAGTCTGCTGAGGATATGGATGAGATCTGGAATCTCCAGAGGCAGAACGGCTATGTTCTCCAGAAAGGAGTCAAAGACCCTGAGGAGGCTGGGTCTGCTGAGGTGGCTGTGCCTTAGGAGTCTGAGCCTTTTTTTTTGCTGCTTTGATGGCTGCTGCCCCTTCTGAGGAGAATGGTGTTGACACTGTACAGCAGGGATGTAAGAAGGATAGTAGTCCTTATTGAAAAAAAGCTTCCTTTGCTGCTTTTTTCCTAGCTGGTTTGGCAGTAGATCTAGATTAGCCTATTAAGAGTGGTGTTCTTGGATTTTAATTGGGAGGCCTTGTTCTGCCAATCCTTGCCAAAAAGATTTTCACTGGTGCAAGGGATATTACCCAGCTTATCTTGAACCCATTGTTCAAGATCCGATGCTTGAAGCCAAGCAATTCTGCGTGCCCTAATGCACATGGATGAAGTTCTGCTGATGCACTCAAAACAGTCAAAGGTTATCCTGTTAAACTTTGACACATTCTGAGCATGCTTTACAAGGGTAAGATAATCTACCCTTTTTTCATCGGGGAGAAAGGAGTCATTAACTCCAAATCCTTAGCCACCTCTCTAAAGAACATACCCATATAGAGTATGTAGGAACTGATCCTGGCCGATAACATGGAGGCCTGAAAACAACATTGACCAAAGGCATCGAGGGTTCTCGATTCCCTTCCTGGAGGGTTCGAGGAATGTGTCTTGGCACTCTTTGACACATTGCTGATTCCACCACCATGGAATGGTGGGGCAATTGCATCTTTTGAAAACAGTGACTCTCTGGTACCCGGTACATGGTATCGGGTCATCGGGTATGTGGAGAGATGGTAAGGGGTGTCTCCCATATACGAAGTATAAGGTCATGAAGTATGCGATGGTATTGAAGAATTTCAAGTTCTTCAGCCCTAGCTCTTTCTCCGATGTCACTGTTATGGACAGACCCCGAGCAACGTCACAAATAAAGTCTTGAAAAGACATATCCTCTGGGGGGACATGTGACGTTGTGGAGACAGAGATGGGTCTTCCGGGATAGCTCATGTCCTGAGTATCGACCGACACATCATCTGATGAATCTGAATCCGAAGACTCAAAGTATCGACGAGCAGGGTGTTCCCGCTCGGCACATATTCTCTACCGATCAAAACCGGTAGCTGAGGCTTGTGGTGCCGGAACCTCAATATCGGAAATGGATTCGAGGGCCGGCATGGGCAAAAATATGTTGATGCAGGTTGTGCTGGTACCAATATCTGAAGAATCGACTGAAAGGGTTTTACTGGTACCAAGGCCGCCAGTAAGGCCACAAAGTTCCGCTTGATGGCTAGGATACACTGATCCATGGAACTCACCGATGCTTGGGTATCAGTACTGGAATTGCAGGCCACGATCCCTGAGCATGGCAGCAGGCGCTCTCCAGAGGTGGAGGCCTCGGGAGCATCCTGGGACCCCACTAAGGCTTTGGAAGGGAGGTTCTCCTGCCGGGGTTGTTTGGCCTGTGTGTCCCCTCCAGGGCAACGTCCGAGGCATCTCTATGCTTAGAAGGACATCTATCCTTGGAGGGCCGGCCAGTCTTCGATGAAGACCTAGGTTTCGATACCCGAGATCCTTGGGAGGAAGATGAAGCTCTTGTTGACGTCGATGCTAAAGACACTGCATCAGAGGCAAAAAGGGTGCCCAGCTTTGCAGCTCGATTCTGTAGGCCTCTCTTTGTCATCTTCCTACAAAGAGGACATTCTAACGTTGATGATTCGGTCCTAAACATTTTAGGAACCAGTCAAGGGTGTCTATGGCGAAATGGCACTGCCACATTTGGAACACTTCTTAAAGCCACTAGATGGTTTTTCCATTTTGTCAGTGACAAAAAGGGAGGCCTAAGCCTAAGATGGAAAGAATTATTTCTTTCCTTCAGGCGCATCGACACCCTCACAGAAGATTATTTATTTATTTATAAGAAAGCAAGCAAGCACCGACAGGAGTCGGTACCAGCATCGACAGGAAGGCAGACGTGACCACAAAAAATAAGAAAGGACGAATTTTCTGTGGTGAAAGGAATTGCTTCTTGTCGGCTCTGTGAAAAATGAAGAACTGAGGAGGGAGAGCTAGAAAGGCAGGAAGGCAGTTAAGCAGGCACAGTGGGATGCTCCCAAAAGCTATCCTATTGGACGCTGGAAAGCATTCCCGTGCGGGCTCCGTCAGTACCGACATCATCCATATGTGAAGACTACACTCCTGCTTGTTCACGGAGATGCGGTTTACACCATCTGATGGAGCCCGGCAAGGGAAAGCGTCCCTTAGCTCAGAAACTTAAGGGGTTTTTTTTTGTTAAATAAGTTTTTATTGTACTTTCAGATATAAAACAAGAAGTCCAAGAGGATTCTACAATACTTAACATAATGGAAATACTGCAATAATACACAAAACAGCAATGCTATTCTTGCCACCACCTTGGAGAGAAGGAATCCCCCCTAGAATCAAACAGAAAACAAGATGAAAAGATAAAATCAAACTAGGTGAAAAAGGAAAAAGAAATATTTAAATAGAAATGGGGACTGAAAAGAAAAAAAAGACAATAAGAACATAAAAAATGCCATATAGAGTCAGACCAAGGTCCAGCAAGCCCAGTATCCTGTTTCCAACAGTGGCCAATCCAGGTAACAAGCACCTAGCAGTTTCCCAAAAAGCCACACGGGTTACATAATGCTTGCATTGTGGCAAGCAGTGGATTACCTGGGTCCTCTTTAATAATGGTTTATGGACCTTTCCTCCAGGAACTTGTCCAAAACGTTTTTAAACCAAGCTACACTAACGGCTTTTACTACATCCTCCGGTAATGAATTCCAGAGTTTAATTACACGTTGAGTGAAAAAATATTTTCTCTTATTAGTCTTATATGGGTTACACTGTAGCTTTATTGCATGTCCCCTAGTCTTTCTACTTTTTGATGCCGTAAAGAATCTATCTACATTTACCCGTTCCACTCCATTCATTAATTTATAGACCTCTATCAAATCTCCCCTCAGCCGTTCTTTTCCAGGATGAAAGCCCTAATCTTTTAAACCTCTCCTCATAGGGGTAATCCCTCCATCCCCTTTATCATTTTTGTGGCTCTTCTATCTTTTCTGATTCCACTATATCCTTTTTAAGATACAGCGATCAGAACTGCACACAATATTCAAGGTGCAGACGCACCATGGAAAGATAAAGGATATTATAATGCCTTTGTATTCTATTCTCCATTCCTTTCCTTGTGATTCATTACATTTTATTTGCCTTCTTGGCTGCCACTGCACACTGAGTGGAGGGTTTCAATGTTTTATCCACAATGACACCTAAATCTTTTTCCTGGGTGGTGGTTCCTAATGTGGAACCTTACATCATGTAACCATAGCTTGGGTTTTTCTTTCCTAGATGCATAACTTTGCATTTGTCCACATTAAATTTCATCTGCCATTTGAACATTCAGTCTTCCAATTTATCAAGGTCCTCTGCAATTTTTCACAATCCTTATGGGGTTTTTTTGTTTTTTTTTAATTCTTTTAAAATTACATAACAAAGGAAAAAAAACATCTGTCACAACACGCTACAACTTATGACCACATTAAACAAGTCCACATCAAGAAGGTGCTAAATAATAACAAAGGAATACATCTGAACTATTGGTAATTACCAAATTATAAGCTCCTTTAACAAAGCCATGAGAACAGGAAATGACAAACAATATTAAGCCTTGCTTTTCAAAAATTCTAACAATTGATCCACCTCAAAAAAATATACCGTTTTCCCTGAAACACAATATGACATTTACATGGAAATTTTAAATAAAACAAACCCCCAAGAGCTAAAACATGAGGGCGGACCTCCAAAAAGGCCTTACGACGCCTTTGTGTAACCTTTGAGACATCTGGAAACACCTGAATAGGTTGACCACAAAATTTCTCAGCTTTTTTTTTTAAATATGCACATAAAATTCTATCTATCCGTCTGCCTCTGATATAAAGGTAACCAATAAAGTAGCTCTTGATGATATTTCATCACTAGTAGATTCCAAAAATCCTGAAATATCTAAAGCAGAGGAAACTAAATGATCAAATTGGACACCCGACTCCCCCACCCCCTCTACGTTAACTAATTTCCACACAGGAACATAATAAATTTTTGATAGTCAACATCATTAAACAAT
Organism: Ichthyophis bannanicus; assembly: GCA_033557465.1. Classification (NCBI taxonomy): domain Eukaryota; kingdom Metazoa; phylum Chordata; class Amphibia; order Gymnophiona; family Ichthyophiidae; genus Ichthyophis; species Ichthyophis bannanicus. Next base: position 1,385,124,352 of record CM066032.1, on the reverse strand, counting down.
AATACTTCTTTAAGGTACTTATGAAAAAGTATTACAGGAGAAAGATAGTGAGTTCGTGGGAAATTTAAAAAACGCAAATTCTTAGACCGCAAAGATTCTCCAGCATCTCGTCTTGTCGATGAAGAGCAAAGGAATCTAAAGACTGTTTTGCCAATAGCCCCTGAATAGAGGAACTCTGAGACTCCTGCACAACAAACGAACTTTCCAAAGACAAAAGTCTAGATTCATGATTTGACAATTTAACCACAGTTTCCTTGGAGAAATCGGAAATCTTGTGTAGAGAAGCATTAAGGGCCACCTCCATACATGTTACAACAGCCCAGATATCCCGGAGAGAAACATCGGGCGGTGGGGCCCGAGAATCTCCAACAGCAGAAAATGTAATCACTGACGGCAGAGGCGAAGGGATAGTCGGGGTAGGTGAGTCAATCTTCAAAAAAGAAACAGGGAGCAGGGCTCCTTCAGTCCCGGACCGCTCCCCAGAATCCAGTGGAACGGCCTCACCGGGACTAAATTCAGACTCATGGCTGGGCGGAGCTAAACCCCGATTATTAGGAGAACATATGGAAGAAGAGGTACTCACGGTAGGTAGATCTTCAGCTCCAGGGTTAGGCATATGAGCAGAGGCAAGAGACTCACCCACACGTACACAGGCGTTCATTGGACCAACTACTTTAACTGCCTTCATCTGAGCCACCGGCGGATATCTCTTCTTACGTTTCCCCATCACAAGCTCACAATGCTTGCATCAAAGTGCACTGAAGGGGCACCCAAGGGGCGGAGCCTGCCCCTTAGGTCACGCCCCTTCGGTGCACACACCTGCAACCGCGTCCTGCGGTGGGGCAACTGTTTAAATAGCCCTCCAAACCATGCACCAATCGGCGCAGACGCAGGGACCAGGAGCCAATCCAAATGAGTTCAGGCACAGAAGAGAGGAAAATCAAGCACCTCCAATCCTTACGGGTTTTAACAACCTTGAATAATTTTGTGTCATCTGCAAATTTGACTACTTCACTTGTTATTCCCATTCCAGGTCATTAACAAATATGTTAAAAAGCAGCAGACCCAGCACAGATCCCTGGGCTACTGCACTATCCATCTTTCTCCATCAGGAAAATTGGCCATTCAGCCCTACCTTCTGCTTCAAATCTTAACCAGTTCCTGATCCACAATAGTACACTGCCTCCTTTCCCATGACTTTTTAACTTCACCAGGAGTCTCTCATGAGGGACCTCGTCAAAGGCTTTCTGAAAATCCAGATATACTATATCAACTGGCTCACCATTTTCTGCCTGCTTATTCATACCTTCAAAAAAATATAACAGATTAGTAAGACAAGACTTTCCTTGGCTAAAGCCATGTTGGTTATCTACATGTTCAGTTATTTTGTTTTTTTTATAATGGTTTCTATCATTTTGGCCGGTACTTATGTCAGGCTCACCAGCCTATAGTTTCCGGGATCATCCCTGGAACCCTTTTTAAAAATTGGTATTATATTGGCCATTCACCAGTCTTCAGATACTACAGATGATTTTAATGATAGTTCACAGATTACTAATAGTAGGTCTGCAATCTCATATTTCAGTTCTTTTAACACTCTCGGGTGAATATCATCCAGTCAAGGTGATTTGCTACTCTTCAGTTTATCAAATAGTTGTAATGTATCTTCCCGGTTTATTGATACTTTATTTCAGTTCTTCCGATGCATCACCTTTAAATACTATTTCAGTCATGGATAACTTCCCTACATCTGCTTCAGTAAAGACCGAAGCAAAGAATTCATTCAGTCTCTCCACTATGGGCTTGTCCCCACTTAGTGTGCCTTTTATCCCTCTATCATCCAATGGTCCAACTGACTCTCACAGGTTTTTCGCTACGAATGAACTTTATGTGTTTTTGTTTCCACAGCAAGCTTCTTCTCAAATTCTCTCTTTGCCTGCCTTATCAATGTCTTGCATCTAACTTACCAGTGCATGTGTTGTTTCGATTTTTCGTCATTTGACTCCTTTTTCCACATCCTGAAAGATGCTTTTTTGGCTATAACGGCCTCTCTGACCTCACCTTTAAACCATGCTGGCAGTTTTTTGGACTTCCTTCCACAAATTAAAAAAGGTGGAATACAACTGGTCTGGACTTCCAAGATAGCATAGTTACACACCTGTAAAGCACAGTTACTTACCTGTAACAGGTGATCTCTGGGAACAGCAGGAATTAGTCCTCACATATGGGTACGTCGGAACCGACGGAGCCTGCGCGGGAAAGCTCCCCAGCTTCCCAGAAAGGAAGCTTTTGGGGCCTCCCACTGCACATGCGCGCTGCCTTCCCGCCTAGCTCTCCTCAGTTCGAGTTTATAGCTGAGACAATAGAGAGAGGAAAGGAAGATAGATAGAAGATACAACTCCTAGGGGAGGTGGGTGGGTTGTGAGGACTAATTCCTGCTGTTCCCAGAGATCACCTGTTACAGGTAAGTAACTGTGCTATCTCCAGGAACAAGCAGGAATAAGTCCTCACATATGGGGACTCCCTAGTTAAGATGCCTGGGAGATCCCCTTCCAAGGGTTCGCCATCTTCGTATGGATCTCAGGCATCCATCCTGGGAAGGTGGGCAGGAGTTGTTCAAGTATGGAACAGGTGTTTGAGGACAGCCTGACCAAACAAGGCATCCTGGCGGGAGTCCTTGACCAAACAGTAATGGGCTGTGAAGGTATGAACTGAGGCCCAGGTGGCGGCTCGACAGATCTGATCTATGGATACAGAGTGAAGATGAGCCATAGAAGTGGCCATGGCTCTCACATTGTGAGCTGTGACATGGCCTTCCAGAGAAATGTTTTTACTCTGGTAAGCAAAGGAAATACACTGAGCAATCCAATTGGAAAGTGTACGTTTGGAGACTGGAAGTCCCAAATGAGAAGGATCAAAAGCCACAAAAAGTTGGGAAGACTTTCGATGTGGCTGAGTCCTGTTGAGGTAAAAGGCAAGAGCTCTTTTACAATCTAGAGTATGAAGGTTCCTCTCTGCACTGGATGCATGAGGAGCCGGGAAAAAGACAGGTAGATATACCTCTTGATTAAGATGAAAAGGCGAGACCACTTTGGGCATAAAGTGGGGATTCGTCCTAAGGACCACCTTATCATGATGAAACCTAGTATAAGGTGGATGAGCCACTAAGGCCTGTAGTTCACTGATGCGGCGAGCCGAAGTGACTGCAATAAGGAAAAGGACCTTCCAGGAAAGAAATTTCAAGGAGGTAGAAACCAACGGTTCAAAAGGTGGCTTCATAAGCTGACCCAGAATAGGTTCAAATCCCATGCTACCGGAGGAGGTCGGATGGGAGGCTTAGTTAGAGTCAGGCCTCTCATGAACCTTGCAATAAGAGGATGAGAGGAGACAGGTTGTCCATTTAGAGGTTTTAAGGATGCTGCAATAGCGCTCAAATGGACTCTTACTGAATTCGTCTTAAGGCCTGCATTCGAAAGATGCAGGAGATAGTCTAGTAGAGAATTCAAAGGAAGTGCTAGAGGGTCAAGACCCTGTTGAGCACACCAAATGGAAAAGCGTTTCCATTTGAAAGCATAGGAACGCCTCGTGGAGGGTTTCCTAGAGGCATGAAGGATATCTTTCACTGGTTGAGAAAGATTGAAGTCATGAAGGCTTAGGCCTTCAGTAACCAAGCTCTGAGGTGTAGGGACTTGGGGTTTGGGTGCCACAAAGTCTGTCAGACGGCTGCCTAGGGTGAGAACTTACACAATCTTGACGATGCATATATTCATATGATTCTTGCAAGGTATTGTGGGTAATGTAGTTCTTTCACTCCCAAACACAGCTGAAGACAATAATTGAGTTGTGATACCAGTGGTAAGGCCAATAAAATACTTCTTTTATTGATGGGGTTTAATTCACCCAGCACAAGTATGCTTGTTAGCAATATAAATGAGGTTACTTGCTTGCAGTGTTTAAATGGATAACATAAAGTCACAAAGCAAATCAGAAAACAACCTTCAGCTTGTCAGGCAATTAGCTAATGTTTTCTTAGCAAATAATTACCAAATAAAAAGGCACAAAGAAATGAATAAACTTTGCTTGTTAGGTTAACTTCTGCTTATTTTCCACGCAGATCCCAGCAGTGATTCTCCCTTGCTCACACACACAATCAGGTGCAGCTTTAATTACTATCAATTGACCAGCTGAAACCCTTTAGCTGGCTGGCTGCTACTGTGTGAACCCAAATCCTGCTTTAAGAGCTGTCTGCAGTGGAAATAAAGAACAAAGTTAGGTTTCTTTGTGATGGCTGAGGTGTTTGCTCACAGAAAGCTAGCAATAGCATTTAGATAGAGAACAGTCCATGTAATGAATAGTTTCATCTGCTGTATCTCCCCCTTCATCAATCAGCATAGGGTCACTATCATACATTGGCACAGACGAGTCTTTCATTAAGGCACTATCATGAGAATGCTTATTTCCTTGCTGCCATTCTCTATTATAGATAGGGTCTGGATCAGTGTTCATACCTGAGCCTCTCCTGCTATCATAATTCCTCTCTGTATAGCCTGGCCAGTATGTAATCCAGTTCTGATGTCCAGCCTTCCAATCTTGATCCCTGGACACTGGATCTCCTCTCACATACCTTCTGGCCTTGGTCTGAAAGTCCCTTCCACGTGCAGTCTTCTCTCTTCCAGGTAGCCACTGGTGATTCCTATCTCTGCCATTCCATTCCTCTGGCTGACTCCAGTCCAATGGACTCTGCTGGCACTTGGAATACCTCCCAGTATGGGTACTGCCTTGGATTCTCCCAGACCCTCCAATGGCCTTTCTTCTCTTCCTTCCAGAGAGTTTCCTTCTTTCTCTATCCGCTTGGCTTGGCTTCTGCTTCTCCAGGTGATGCTTAAACCTGTAGCTGGACTGGAGCTTGTAGCCGTTGCTGTCTCTGTCTTTGAAGCTCTTTCTGTAGCTGTTATCTGAAGAATAAGCTCTATTCTTATTCTGTTCTAATGTGTGCTCCTCCCTAACACAGCGCAGCTGTGTTGAATCAGGCCCTGCCCTTTGAGATGAGTGCTTAGGGATTACCTCATAGCTCTCTTGATTGCACACACGTTTTCTCACTTCAGCCCCTCTCATGGCTGCTGGAAACCTGGTGCATTCTGGGACTGGTAGTCTTTTGTGTGAAAACTCTGTTTTCTTACTTCTACCAGAACTGACAGGTTGCTTGTTCAGAGTCACATCATCTTTTCTTTAGCTCCTACCTGAGCTATGATAAGCTTCCTTATCACAAGTCCCCTCCTCCTGAGACAGAAGGTCTGGCGCAGTTCCCAGGTCCAGGGAGGGTACCTGGGAGAGATGCAGAAGTAGAGGGAACCACACTTGGCGTGGCCAGCGTGAAGCTATGAGGATCATCGACCCGTGATCCCTCTGGAGTTTGAACAGAGTCTTGGGAATCAAAGGAATGGGTGGAAAGGCATATAGGAATTCCTGACCCCAATGTAGGAGAAAGGCGTCGCTGGCCTGAGCTCCCTGACACGGAGTCCTGGAACAGAACCGGGGAAGTTTGGCATTCCACGGACTTGCAAAGAGGTCTATGTCCGGGGTTCCCCATTCCTGAAAGATTTTGCGTATCTGGTCCAGATGTAGGGACCATTCGTGTGGAAGCAGAACTCGACTGAGTCTGTCTGCCCGAGAGTTTTGAACCCCTGGAAGATACACTGCCAGAAGATGAATTTGATGCTCTCTGGCGAAGGCCCATAATCTGAGAGCTTCGTTGCAAAGCGACAGAGAGCCTGTCCCTCCTTGTTTGTTTACGTAGAACATGGCCACCTGATTGTCTGTATGAACTAGGACGGTCAGGTTGACAAGGAGGGTATGGAAGACTTTGAGGGCAAGGAAGATTGCTCGCAGTTCCAGGAGGTTGATGTGAAGGGTGGTCTCCTGTGGAGACCAAGTACCCTGAGTGGAGAGGTGTTGAAGATGGGCTCCCCACCCTGTTTGGGAGGCATCTGTTGTGAGGGTTGCTTGGGGCAACAAAGGTTGGAAGGGGGCCCCCAACGACAGATTCTTGGTGGATATCCACCATTGGAGGGACCAAAACAGACGTTTTGAGGTGAGTATTTGGTCGGAGAGCGCTCCTGATGCTTGAGTCCACTGGGTGGCCAAGGTCCATTGAGCTGCTCTCATATGAAGACGAGCGTAGGGCACCACGTGTACCGTGGAGGCCATGTGGCCCAGAAGTCGCAGCATTTCCCTGGCTGTCAAGTGAGTGCTGGACTGAGCTTGGGAGGCCAAGCACACCAGACGTTGGCCCCGGACCTGAGGAAGGTAGGCCCTTGCAGTGGTGGTGTCCAACTGGGCCCCTATGAATTCCAGAGACTGAGTAGGGATGAGTTGAGACTTGGGAAGGTTTACCACCAGTCCCAGATACTGCAGAATGTGTCTCGTGCGGTCCAGGGAAATCTGGGCCTCTGACTGAGATGGAGCTCGGATGAGCCAGTCGTCCAGATATGGGAATACAAAAATTCCCAGACCTTTAAAAATGCGGCTACAACTGCCATACATTTGGTGAACACTCTTGGAGCAGAGGCTAGACCGAAGGGAAGTACTCTGTACTGGAAATGTTTTCCCTGGAACAGAAATCGTAGATATTTTCTGTGGGATGGGTGGATGAGTATATGTGTGTACGCATCCTTGAGATCTAGAGAACAAAGCCAATCCTGACTCTGAAGGTATGGAAGGAGAATGCCCAGAGAAAGCATTTTTAATTTCTCCTTGTATAGAAATTTGTTCAGTTCTCTCAGATCTAGGATAGGTCTGAATCCCCCTGTCTTCTTTGGTATGAGAAAATAAGGGGAGTAGAAACCTGTCCCTTGTTGAAGAAGAGGAACCTCTTCTATTTCCCTTTGGGCAAGGAGGGAAGAGACTTCCTGACCCAACAGGGCCAGGAGAGATGGGGGAGAATTGAAGTGCCTCACCATGGTATGTGGAGGAAGGTTGGAAAAATGAAGTTTGTAGCCCTCTCTGATGATAGAGAGGGTCCAGTGCTCTGATGTAATTTGCTCCCATCTGGGAGCAAAGTGAGCTAACCCTCCGGGAATGGTGAGGGGCTCTGGTTGTTCTAGAGCCAGAAAGGTTAAGTTCTCTAGGGGCAAGTCAAAACCCCTGAGGGGGTTGAGCCTGCTGAGGAGTGGCAGACGCTGCAGGCTTTGACCTTGCCTGTTTAGGTTGCTGACGCTTAGCAGCAAAGCGAGGCTGAGAAGATTGTTGGCCATTATTCGTGGAAAATCTGGCCTTCTTGTAGTAAGGCCTCTTGAAAGACTTTTTCTTGGCAGGAGTAGAGGTAGACTTAGAAAGTCTATCTAAGGTAGCATTTTCTGCGTCCATTTGAGTGGCTTTAATTTGCCAGTCTTTACCAAATAAGTTCTCACCTGTACAGGGCAGATTCCGTAAGTCATCCAGGACCCAGGGTTCTAGGTCAGAGGCCTGGAGCCAAGCAAGTCGTCGGGCTGCAATAGCGATGCCCGAAGCTCTACCGGCACCCTCAAAGGAATCAAAGGCTGCTCTGTTGGAGAACTTAGAAACATCTAGAAGCTGTTTCACCAGAGAAATGAACTCCTCCTTTCTATCCTCAGGGATAAAGAGGGCAAAATACCGTACCTTTAGGGCAAGTTCCCTTAGAAACATGCCCATATACAGACTGTATGAATTAATCCTGGCTATAAGCATACTAGCCTGGAAGATTTTCCTACCAAAAGAGTCTAGGGTCTTACATTCTCGCCCTGGAGGGGTAGAAGAGTGCCTTTTGGTACTCTTAATCTTTTTCAGCGCAGACTTCACCACAATGGAATGGTGAGGCAGCTGAGTTTTTTGAAAACCAGGAGAAGGAGGGACCCGGTACATGGTGTCCAACCTACGGGAATGAGGAGACAACGCTAGAGGAGCCTCCCATAAGTCCATCAAGTGTTCTTGAAGGATTTCATGGATAGGCAGGGTGACTGCCTCTTTAGGAACCTTAGGGTATCCTAAAATATCCAATTTCTTTGATCTAGGTTCTTTTTCAGAGGATATAGTAATAGAAAGTCCTTTAGCTACTTCTATAACGAAGTCTTGAAAGGACAAATCCTCTGGTGGAGACATTCTCCTCTTTGGGGAAGAAGGCTCTTCAGGAAGAACAAGAGACAGCTCATCAGAGTCATCAGAGGAGTCAAAATCCTCAGAAGAATCAGAGTATCCTCTATTTGCTTCCAACGCACGATACGCATACCGTTCGGTATCGACATCAGGTGTACCGGGTATGGGATTGGTATCGGGCGAAAACCCGGATCCGGCATGCGGAACCGATCTGCGTTTGGAAGACGATGGTCTCGGTTCCGGTATGGGGGACGGTACCGGAACCGGACCCGCTGGATGCGGTACCAAGGGCGTCGCAGCTTTAATAGAAGCCAGAATGGCCTGCTGCATGGTCTGAACAGTATTGTCCATAGACGCCACTGCTGCCTGGATGTCGGTACCGGCATGGGCCGGTACCCCAGAGCAGTCTAACAGGTGATCGGTCGAGGCCGTGCCATCGATGTCAACCTGTAACCCCATAGATGGAGCTTTGGAAGCCAGAGCTTCCCGCCGGGGTTGTTTGGCTGGGGCAGGGTCCTCCGACTCAAAATTGAGGGCCTCTCGATACTTTGAAGGAGATTTGCCTTTTGAGGACCTGCCCGAAGAAGGTTTGGTTACCCGAGATCCATCCGGAGAGGAAGACCTGGATGACTGTGATGCTGGATTATCTGAAGCAAACAGTACATGGAATTTGTTGGCCCGGTTCTGCAAACCACGTTTAGACATCTGGGAGCAGGACGGGCAGTCCGGAATGGAGTGGTCAGGCCCCAAACATTTAAGACACCAGTCATGGGTGTCTGTAACAGAAATAACAGCACTACACTTGGTACACTTTTTGAAACCAGGGGCTGGTTTCTCCATGAGGAGAATTTGTGTAGGCCTGAGGCCTAACCGAAGTCACCAAGTTGTGCTAAAATAACGTTTTTTGTTTGTTTTTTTTGAAAGAAAAGAGAGACCGGCGGTACCGGTTTCGGTATGGGGAAGGCAGGTACGCGGTCTAAAGAAATAAACTAAAATAAGAATTTCTTTAGCGGTGAGAGGAACACGACCTGCTGGCTCTGCGGAAAAAGAGAAACTGAGGAGAGCTGGTCAGGAAGGCGGGAAGGCAGCGCGCATGTGCAGTGGGAGGCCCCAAAAGCTTCCTTTCTGGGAAGCTGGGGAGCTTTCCCGCGCAGGCTCCGTCGGTTCCGACGTACCCATATGTGAGGACTTATTCCTGCTTGTTCCTGGAGATCAGGTGATCTCCGGGAACAGCAGGAATTTAGTCTTCACATATGGGTATCACCGGTACCGACGGAGCCTGCACGGGAACGCTCCCCAGCGTCCAATTAGGAAGCTTTTGGGAGCATCCCACAGCGCCTGCATGCTGCCTTCCCGCCTTTCCCAACTGCCTCTCTCCAGATGAGTTTAAAGCTGAGACAAAGAGAGAGAGAGAGAGAGAGGGAAGAGAAAGAGATAGATAGAGAGATACAACTCCTAGGGGAGGTGGGTGGGTTGTGAAGAATAAATTTCTGCTGTTCCAAGAGATCACCTGTTACAGGTGAGTAACTATGCTATCTCCAGGAACAAGCAGGAATGTAGTCTTCACATATGGGGACTCCCTAGCTTTAGATGCCAGGGAGAGACCCCAGAAGTTACGTGTCCCTGGGACAGGGCTCCACTTTCCCCCATGGATCTCTGGCATCCAGCCTGGGATGGCGGGTAGGAGTTGATTAGGTATGGAACAGGTGTTGGAGAACAGCCTGACCAAACAAGGCATCCCAGCGGGAGTCCTTGTCCAAGCAGTAATGGGCTGTGAAGGTATGAACCGAGGCCCAAGTGGCTGCTCGACAGATGTCGCTGATAGACACAGAGTGCAGATGAGCCATTGAAGCTGCCAAAGCTCTCACATTTTGAGCAGTGACATGGCCCTCCAGAGGAAGGTTCTTACTCTGATAGGCAAAGGAAATACACTGTGCAATCCTGTTGGACAGTGTTCTCTTGGAGACTGGAAGTCCCAAATGAGAAGGATCAAAAGCAACAAAGAGTTGAGAGGACTTTCTATGTTGCTGTGTTCTTTGCAAATAAAAGGCTAAAGCTCTTTTACAGTCCAAAGTATGAAGATTCCTTTCTGCATTTGATGCATGAGGTCTTGGAAAGAACACAGGCAGGTAGACCACTTGGTTAAGATGAAAAGGCGAGACCACCTTTGGCATAAAGTGTGGATGAGTCCTAAGGACTACCTTGTCATGATGAAACCTTGCATAAGGTGGATCAGCCACTAGTGCTTGCAACTCACTGATGAGACGTGCTGATGTGATTGCAATGAGAAAGATAACTTTCCAAGAAAGGAATTCTAAAGAGGTAGTAGCTAAGGGTTCGAAAGGTGGCTTCATGAGCTGACCAAGAACCAGGTTTAAGTCCAATGCCACCGGTGGTGGCCTAATGGGAGGCTTAGTTAGAAGAAGGCCTCTCATAAATCTTGCTATAAGAGGATGGGAAGAGATAGGTTGTCCATTGAGAGGTTTGAAGGAAGCTGCAATAGCACTCAAATGGACCTTTACTGAGTTAGTCTTAAATCCTGCATTGGATAAATGAAGGAGATACTCAAGTAATGATCCCAGAGGTATCGCTAAGGGGTTAAGACCCTTTTGCGAACACCATATGGTAAACCTTTTCCACTTGAAAGCATAAGAGCGTCTAGTGGAAGGTTTCCTGAAAGCATAAAGGACATCCTTTACTTGCTGAGGAAGGTTAAGATCATGAAGATCTAGGCCTTCAGCAACCAAGTTCTGAGATGCAGAGACTGGGGATTGGGATGCCATAATCTTCCGTCCTCCTGTGACAGGAGATCTGGAGCAGAACCTAACTCCAGGGAGGGGGCTTGAGAGAGATGAAGAAGCAGGGGGTACCATACTTGCCTTGGCCAATGTGGAGCTATGAGAATCATCCGCCCCCTGTCTCTCTGAAGCTTGAACAGGGTTTTGGGAATTAGGGGAATGGGTGGAAAGGCATAAAGGAAGTCTTGACCCCAGTGAAGGAGGAAGGCATCCCTGGCCTGAAAACCCTGAGCCGGAATTATGGAACAGAACCTGGTCCACATGTAGAGATCATTCGTGTGGAAGCAGAACTCGACCGAGTCTGTCTGCCCAAGAGGTTTGAATGCCTGGAAGATAAACTGCCAGGAGGTGAATCTGATGCTCTCTGGTGAGGGCCCATAGTCGCAAAGCTTCATTGCCAAGCGACAGAGAGCCTGTTCCCCCCTGCTTGTTCACATAGAACATGGCTACCTGATTGTCCGTATGAATGAGGACTGTCTTTTAGCTGAGCAGGGTATGGAACACTCGAAGAGCAAGGAAGATTGCTCTGAGCTCTAAGAGATTGATATGTAGATGAGTCTCCTGTGGAGTCCAGGTGCCTTGGGTGGAGAGGTCTTGTAGATGAGCTCCCCAACCCACTGGTGAAGCAACTGTTGTGAGAGTTGCCTGGGGTAAGGGTTGTTGAAAAGGGGACCCCAACAACAGGTTCTGAGTGGACTGCCACCATTGGAGGGACAAAATAGGGCGATTTGTGTTTGCTATTTTGTCTGACAGGCACCCTTATGCCTGAGTCCATTGGGTGGATAAAGTCCACTGGGCTGCTCTCATATGGAGGCGAGCATAAGGAACCACATGCACGGTGGATGCCATGTGGCCTAGTAGTTGTAGCATTTCTCGGGCAGTGAGAAGGTTTTAGCACTGCTTGAGAAGCTAACTGCACCATGCGAAGGCAACAGGCCTGGGGGAGATAGCCCTTGCCCTTTTGGTGTCCAGCAAAGCTACTATGAACTCTAAAGACTGAGTGGGAGTTAGATTGGATTTTGGGATGTTTCTAACCAGACCCAAATACTGAAGGATACGTATTGTGCAAGATAGGGAAGTCCTGGTCTTTGATTCTGACAGGGCTCGAATGAGCCAGTCGTCTAAGTAAGGGAAGACGAATATGCCTAGAGTGTGGAGAAATGCTGCTACCACAGCCATGCATTTTCGTGAACATTCTTGGAGCTGAGGCCAGGCCAAAAGGAAGCACACTGTATTGGTAGTGCTTTCCTTGGAAAAGGAACCAAAGGAACTTCCTGTGAGTTGGATGGATGAGAACATGGGTGTATGCATCCTTGAGATCTAGAGAACAAAGCCAATCTTGACTCTGAAGGTATGGCAGCAGAGTTCTTGGAGAAATCATTTTGAATTTCTCCTTGAACAGGAATTTGTTCAATTCCCTGAGGTCCAAAATAGGTTTGTATCCCCCTGTTTTCTTTGGGATAAGGAAATAGGGGGAGTAAAACCCTGTACCCTGTTGATGAATGGTACCTCTTCTATTTCCCCTTGGGCAAGAAGTATAGTGACCTCTTGATCTAACAGGTATGAGAGAGGTCTGAGAATTGAACTGTCTTACCATTGTGGGAGGGGGTATGCACAGAAAGTGCAGCTTGTACCCCTCTCTTATAATGGAGTGTGTCCAATGCTCTGCTGTTCTCTGCTCCCACCTGGGGGCAAAGTGACATAACCTTCCTGGAATGGTGGAAGGCTCTGGTCCACTGAAGACCAGGAAGGCTAAGTTCTCTAGATGAAAGTCAAAGGCCTTGTGGAGGCCGAGACTGCTGAGACGTTTGAGGCTTGGCAGTCTTTGCTTTCCTTTGTTTAGGTGGTTGCTGACCCTTTCGGACAAGCTGACCTGCAGAACGTCCCTGCTGGGAATAAGAGGGATAAAACCTCTTCTTTTTCGAGAAGAAAGGCTTCTTGAAAGATTTCTTTCTGGCAGGATCAGCTGTGCCTTTGGATAGCCTATCCAAGTAGAGTTGTCAGCATCCATCTCATTGGCCTTTTCTTGCCAATTCTTGCTGAATAGATTCTCACCTGTACAAGGGATATTTCCCAGTTTGTCCTGTACCCAGAGCTCCAAATCTGATGCCTGGAGCCAGGCAATTCTTCGTGCACCTATGGCAATGGCAGAGGTTCTGCTTATGCCCTCAAAGCAGTCAAAAGCTGCACGATTGACAAATTTTGAAACATCCTGGGCATGTTTAACTAGTGTGAGAAAATCCTGCCTTCTGTCCTCAGGAAGAAGAGGGCTCAAAACCTCTAAATCTCCTGTGACCTCTTTAAGGAACATTCCCATATATAAAAATATAGGAACTGATCCTGGCAGAAAGCATGGAAGCCTGGAAGTTACAACGCCCAAAGGCATCCAAGGTCCTACACTCACGTCCTGGAGGATTAGAGGCATGTCTCTTTGCACTCCTGATCCTTCTCATAGCTGATTCCACTACAGTAGAGTGGTGAGGAAGCTGAGTTTTTTGGAAGCCAGGACAAGGAGGGACTCAATACATAGTATCCAGTCTGCGAGACTGAGGAGAGGTGGTAAGAGGTGTCTCCCACATTCTCAATATGAGATCATGTAAAATCTCATGGATAGGTAGGGTAGCCGCCTCTTTAGGAGCTTTGGGATATTGTAAAATCTCCAACTCCTTAGCTCTGGGCTCTGTTTCAGGAGTCACAGTAATGGACAACCCACAAAACACAAAAAGGCGAGAGACGAGATGAATGTGGATGATCAACAATAGTTTATTCTTGAAGAACCCCAACGCGTTTCGGCGCTAACGCCTTCCTCAGGGGGAATACAACTTAAAAACACAAACAAACTTAAATAAATATATGTACAAAGAAATATAAAAAATATAAAATTAATACAAGATGATAATAATTAAATACTATCTAAGATCAACAAATAAGACATGGTTAAATAAAAGAAAGAAAGCAACCCCATTGAATTTATCTAAAGTTATGTACATATATATAAAAAGACATCATTCAATGTAGATAAATTATTCATAATGAACTTACTACTACAAACGCAGGACAATAAGAAATAAAACCATAACATTAAAACCATATAAATAAATAGGACAATAAATGTACTGAGAATTGATAATAACTATTGTATGATATAATCTTTATATTGACAAATTACAACATTGTATTTCATAATGTGATGACTGCATTAGTTTGTGTTAAGAAGCACAATAGGTATCTATTGGGCTGCATGATAGATACTTCCCCAATAAAGCTTAAGAACTATATGGTGTATAAGAGTGAATAAATAGTAAATAAATAATTAAAACCAGAATGATTGTGTTAAATGTTGTTGAACTATCAATAGTCGCTAATCAAATTCTACTATAGATTTTTCGTGTGTACACTAGGAAACAACAACGGGATTACTTAACTCACATAATACAGAAGATATATGCTGTATAACTAACCTGAATAAATCAGCTTAACTGCTACTGCCGTTTATAGACTCGTGTGAGATATGAGTTGCGCTATAAAACCTTACAGACCCCATGGGAGATATTATTGACGGAATTACTCAGCTCACATAATATAGTGGACCTATACTGTATGACTAACCTGAATAGATCAGCTTGACTGCTAATGCCGTTTGTAGACTCGTGTAAGATATGAGCTTCACTATAAAACCGAATAGACCACATGGGAGATATTATGTCAAGGATTTCTACAAACAATATATTTCTTGTTGTTCAAAGTTTAATAATATTTGGCTGTTGGTAAATAACTATATGTGTAATAATTACAAGCTTTAAGGTAAAGTAAAATCTTTCTTTGTTAACCATAAGTTATATCATAGAAATCAAAACAGGGGAGCACCTGTAAATTCTATTTTTAAAAAATTATATAAATAACTAGATTGTTATACTAAGTTCGCTATCCTATATTGTAAAGCCTTAAATTGTACTATCATCGACATTCGGAACCAGATGACAGCACTGCTAAAAGACTACAAGAGATTTAAACACCCATTGTTATATCAAAGATTAGTTGAGCCAGCAGAACCATCGCGGGACAACGGCATTTCTACAATTGTTTCATAAATACCTTGTTTGAAGTATAAAAAGACTTGTCAATAGTGTAAAATCACTTGTAGCATAGGACAGCCTGACCAGTGAGTTGTGGTTAAAAAACCGCTACCTCCGCGCCAAAGGGAGAGAAGAAGAAACAATAATGAATGTGGCTTAGCATTCGATGAGGAAGACATGTAGACTTCGAAAAATATTGCAACGGTCAATTCATTGTATTTCTAAAGACTATGTGTCTGATAACTTTAATAGAGAAGGAAGATGATGAATTTTGTAAATCTTGTTTTAATCCAGGGAAGGAAGAAAGAGGGAGGGAGAGGGGAATACGGCAATGTTGCAACAATAATTATAAATATCTTATTGAGCCATATAGAGACTTGTCAGCAGTGTCAAAACACTCGACGCATAGAAAGCCTGATCGGTAAAATTTTGGTTTTAAAACGCTGCTTGCGCGCCAAAAGGGGAGGAGTAACAAAAGTGGGTGGAGCTTGGCATTCAATGATGAAGATACATAGGGGTATGTTTACTAAACTGCGTTAGTGAGATTTGCGTTAGGAGCCGCGTTAGAGACAGAAATCCCAAATAAGGACATGGGCGGTACATCGTTGCCGAGAACGCGCGTTACAAGGCGCCATAAATGAACAAGTGCTACAGGGCACATTACCGCGTGTTAATCTTAAGAAGGCGCGCAGGCATACAATCACAGCAACAGAGCTGTAGCACAATGGTTACAACACTGACGGATAGTACAGGGGTCATGGGTTCGATTCCCCAGTGGGCCTAATGTATAAGGCTGGCTGAGGCAGCACCCTTTACATTTAAGTTGTGATTGGTGAGGCATTTGACATGTATTTTATATTGTGCTGCCAGCAAACACACCCTCACGGTGGCATAACCTAAGGTGCCGCATAAGGCACCCCATAACGCACTCCATAGGGCACAATATAAAGTGTACTGTCCGCCAAGGCACCCTATAATGTCCCCTATAGGACACCTTATAAGGCTGTGAACAAAGCCCTGGCTGGCTGCAGGACTGCACATCACCATACAAACTGTATGCTGTGGTTACCAGGATAGGGTTAACCCACCCGTACCCATGATGCACTGCACATGCAAATCAACAGTCGACAGATGGGCACAAGATTGGGTATGCACCCCCACAGCAACTCGGTCAGGTAGGGGGAACAGACCGTGTGTGGTACTGCCACAGAGTAGCCACAGACAGTCACATTGTGCGGGTACTGTGCCCACCCTAAGGTTGAAGTGGGGCGCCCAGCACCAGGTCCACAGCACAATTCATGGCTGAACTACACCATGCTGCAGGTCCCCATTAGTGTGTGATAGGTAGTTCCGTTAGACACACCTAGGATACATCTGTGCCCTGCTGTATGTCCCGGTCATGTCTAGTCCCTATGGGCGATGATGCACCCAGAATAGTGCATATCCTGTGTTGGTGCCATGGTTACCTGCTGTAGGTGAAGGGGGGGGGTGTATGGACCCATAGGCAGATCATGTACCACCACACAACCCACCCTCTGGGGCACAGGGTGGGAAACAGGATCACCCACCAATAGATCCACAGTCTACCTCCCTGCAATGGCAGCAGTAGAGGGGACCAGCAACCCCTGTCCTGCTGGGGAACAGACAGAGCAGTACACATCCATAACGCAATAGCAGACAGACGGCAGGCCTGGAAATGCTCAGCTGCCCCCCACCATTATCTGATATTCTCCAGCAGCAAGCCTCCAGCCGCTGCACGGTGTTCCAGCAAGACACATACTAGCTGCAGACAGTCTGCCAGCTAGTCCATAGTGCATGGTCCTGGAGGAGATGCATGTACCCAGAACGGGGATGTCAGCATACACACCAAGCAGATAAGTCAGTGATTGGGCCCCAAAAGGAAACCCATAAATATCACATGAGAGAAATACTATAAAGCACTATGGGGGAACCTAGCCATGCCATGGTCACTACTCAGTCAGAGTGAGAGTGACCTCCCAGCAGGACATGCTATGGCCACCCTGTCCATGCAGGTGGTGGCCAGGCACTACAATTGCCATTGCCCTATGCCGTGTGCAGATGCATCCGGGCCAGGCCACCCTATCCAGGCTATTCCCACGGTACCTTGCTCCTCATTATGCACATTGGCAGGCCAATACTGGCAACAGTGCTAGCAGTGTGGGCTGTGGAGGGTGTTGGCAGCCACCACACACTGGATAGACAGACACACACGCCCCACACCTATGCCAGCATTGTGCAACTATAGAGGTGTTGGGCAGCCCAGGCCACCACACAAGTCCTGGGCACAGTGCAGGCATGGCTATGGTACGCAATACTGTAGAAGTCACTCCCCAGATTGGTAAACACTGTCAGACAAGACCTGTAGCACACTCCACAGACATCAGGAGGGTTGCTATGATGCAGCTCACTCAGATAATTGTACTTAACCTAGGACTTGCTATCTGCCAGTAATCATAGCAACCTCTTTAAAGATGTGTACCATATTCCCAGGTTTAGGGTGGCATTACTAAGGTATGCAAGTGCTAGTATTGGGAGATGCACGCAGAGCCCAAAGTCCTGCCTCTCCAGGAGGCTTTGGATAATGGGGCCTGTGGGTGCGGGTGTGTCTGCCCCTGTTGGCTGCTGCTTTACGGCAGAGGTTCCCAACTCCAGTCCTGCGGTGCCAAACACTGTTTGGGTTTTCATGCTGTCCCTCATGAATATGCATGAGATACATTGCATAACATGGGGGTGGCGCATAGAAATGCAGCACAGGCATCTTTATCAGAGGCAGCATGGAACCAGAATGGTGTTTGGCCCTCCAGGACTGCATTTGGGAGGCTCTGCTCTAGGTAATGTGCATGTTTATGGTGTCTGTGCTCTGTAGGATAAAATGTAGGTGTTTTGGGCATGTTTACGTCATCTGCAAGAAAGGTTCTGTCTGTATTAGCACGTTATAGTAGTGGGTAAAATATGAGGACTGGTTTGGCGGAAACCACAGCTGGGACTTGAACCTGTGACCTTCTGCTTCTGAATACACTGGTTTTGTGCACTGCACCACCATGTTATCACAGAGATGGTGCATTCCCTGGTGATACCATGACTGTTGGTCAGACAGGGCCTGTCTGTTGCAGTGCATGGCACCCACCTACACAGGGCTAGGCCACGGTCTGCTCTGGCCAGCTGCCACTGCCCCCTCCACCACCAGTATCCCTCAGCCACCATGCTGACATGCCCTTCTGCTGGTGGAGCTGGTGGTGCGCAGTCTCAGGCCATCCAGTGTGCAGGTAGGCGGCTGCCTATGGTGCGGGTTCTGGGGTAGGGGTGCCTGCATAGACGTCCATGCTCCCCCCCAGCCCTGCCTGCCAATGTTCCGTGCCCTTGGGGGTAGCTGTTGGGTACTATCCCCTGTGACACTTTGGGAAACACACTTGTGCCCATGTTGGGCCTTCAGCAGTTGCTGTCTGGCTGCTCCGCTGTTTCAGCATTCGTATGGGCCACCTAGGCATCACCCTAGTCCGCACTGTGGCCCAGCTCCACCACAGCATGTGCCGCCTGCGGCCCTCTGTATTCCCTTCTCCGGCATCTGTCCAGTTGCCGTTCCGACATGCCTGCCCTGATGTTGCGGGACATGTGCACGCCATAGGAACCCTGTTCGATGGTGGGAAAAACCCTGAGCAGCGCTATTTCACTGTGGGCCCATTCACCTTGTATGGGGACGGAGTATAGACCCTTCCACGATTTATATTTTGCTGCTCACATACAATCCAAGATGTGCAGGACGAATAAAATTGCAATACCTTCCCCCCCTACAATTCAAGGGCACCCGACACCTTTAAGGTTCTTCACCACTCCCTCATTGCGAATGATTCAAAATATTATCGCAACTCTCAACACTTCCACAGCACACACTGATCCTTGCCCAGCCTTCTGGATAAAGGATCTCCGCAACGAGCTCGCTCCCACAATATCCAAGATTATAAGACTATCATTTGACACTGGCTCATTCCCTGCTGCTCTCAAACAAACCTCCATCAGACCATTACTAAAAAACAGCAAGTTGGACCCACAGAAAGCAGACTCATACAGACCCATTTCCAGTATACCTACTCTAGCAAAAATAATTGAAAAAGTAGTTTACAAGCTGCTACAAGATCACATTGACTCTGTAGCTCCATTGGATACATGCCAACATGGATTCAGGGAATCACATGGGGTCGAGACGCTTCTGACCACCCTCCTCAATAACCTAAATGCCGGCATTGACAACATCAGGAACGGTTTTGTACTCATCTTTTTAGACATCGCGGCTGCGTTCGATTCAGTATGTCATGAGCTTCTCATCATCCGTTTACAAGAAAAGGGCCTATGTGGAACAGCACTCGAATGGTGTAACTCATACCTATCAGGTAGATGGCAACACGTTCGATCTGATGGTGCAATATCTGATCCGTTCCATCAGGGACAAGGGGTCCCACAAGGATCCTCTCTATCATCACTACTATTTAACATATACATGCAACCGATATGTAACATCATCAGAGCCTTCAATGTCAACTGCATGATATATGCCGACGACGTGTTACTATACATGCCGATCTGCTTAGACAAGATGGATCTCACTCCCTTAACCAACTGCTTTAATGCCATATCAAACTGGCACTGACACAAAATCTCAGAATCCAACACAAAAAAACGGAGGTTCTCTTTATCTCAAGGAACGCAAATTTCATTCCACCTACATGCCTGGAGGTTCAAGATGCCACACTGCAAGTAAAACCACATATCAGATACCTAGGAGTGACCCTTGATCAAAACCTTGACATGAAGACCCACATATCCAATACAATCAGAGCAATTTACTTTAAGATCCGCTCCCTCAGACATCTTCGCCAACTGATTGATCCAGACGATTTCCGTACTGTTTACCAGGCTTTAATCATTCCACATTTCGACTACGCAAACTCCATTCTACAAGGGCTCCCACAATCAAGCCTAAATCCTCTTCAACTGGCTTTAAACAGTGCAGCGAGAGTGCTCTTCGGAGCATCCAGAAGGGACCATATAACACCCCTTCTAAAACAGCTACACTGGCTCCCTATTCAAGCGAGAGTCACTTTCAAGACACTTCTCCTGGCCTTTAAAGCGTACAAAGGTCTCGCCCCCACCTCGTTATCGGAGATGATACAACCAATCATAACCAACAGACTAAGAAGAACCACGGAACTAAATATGCTAATCGTTCCAAAGGAAGTCATAAAATACAACTCCACAACATCGAGCAGAGCCTTCAGTCTATGTGCCCCAAAACTTTGGAACACCCTTCCATCACACATTAGGGCCATCCCTGATCTCAACCACTTCAGGAAGGCCCTGAAACATCACCTTTTCCTTAAATACTTCCCAGAGAACGAAGAAGCACAATCACATTCGAACACAAATAACCACTTGCCAAACACGTAAACCTTCTGACTCATCAGCACATCAATCTTGTTCAACAGATTTACATGAAACTTCTCATACCCTGATTCTTTGATGTAAATAGTTGTCTTGTACATAGTTAATCCTGTTATCCTGTTATCCAAGTTGATTTTCCTGTTAACTGTAAAACCCAGATATTTGTATGTTGTCTGAGGCCCTTTGTTCCATGTAAACCGCGCTGATAACGAATAGTGCGGTATATAAAAAATGTTAATTAATAAATAAATAAATATCTGTTCTATGGAGCTTACTCGGGGGGGGGGGGGGGTGATGTTTCTCATTGATACCACTATTGGCCAGCTTGGTTATTGTTTTTTTCCAGTTTGTTGGGGTCATTTTCAGTGTTTCTGTGCCTTTTTGTTCTGTGCACATGTATCACACTTATCACTTGTTTTTGGTTTCCCTGCCTGGGCTGTACATTGCTGACACTGAAATGGTTTCTCTCCCCTGTAATGTGCTTTTAACGGCAGGTTTTCATTCGCGTTGGAATTCAGCCCTGAAAATCAGCGCGTTAGTGTGAGGGGAGCCTCTCCCCGCCCACTCTCCGCCCACTGACCCCTTCTCTCCGCCCTCTCTCCACCTCCTGCGTTGTTTTACCGCGCCGCGGGGCTTTACGATCGTTAACGTTACATAATGCGCGTTATGCTGCGCTTACGATCGTTAACGTTACATAACGCGCGTTATTCACGATTACCGCAGTTTAGTAAACATACCCCATAGACTCTTGAAGATTGCACAGCGATCGGTTCATCACTTTCATAAAGACTATCTGCCTTATATCTTATATAAAAAGGGCGATTGTTTATTGTGTAAATATTGATTTAAAACCAAGAAATAACAAGAAAATTGGACTGAAATATATGCTTCTTCTTAAAGGAATGTGCTATGATAAAGAATTACTTTTACTATTAATGTAATAGAAAAAAGGGGGGAAGAGGGGGAGGGGGGAAGAGGGGGGGGGAAGAGGGGAAGGGGAGGGGGGAAGAGGGGGGGGGAAGAGGGGGGGGGAAGAGGGGAAGGGGAGGGGGGGAAGAGGGGGAGGGGGATGGGGGGAAGAGGGGAAGGGGGAGGGAGGAGGGGGAGGAAGGGAGGGAAGTGAGGGGGGGGGGAAAGGGAGGGGGAAGGGGGAAAGAGAGGGGAAAGGAGATGAGAGAAGGAGGAAAGAGAGGGCCAGACTCTTAAGAATAGTGGGTACCTAATTTATGTAGAGATATGGCTAGTGAGTATAACAGACATATTGCCATATTGTCAAAGACAAATTATGATGAGATCAGCATTGAATCAACATGTCATCAAATTTATTGTATGAAATTACAAATTGAAGTTTATATAGTTTAACCCCAGCCATAGGAACAAAGTATTCTACAAAAGATTTTTCTTTAAAAGACTGCTGTAATAAGGCTCAATGCCTGCGCACATACAGCATCTCCGTTGGTGAACTATACTGGATTGTCATAAAGTATGTTTTTCACAAAAATTCGGAAAGGTCAACTTCTTGATTAAGGCCTTTAGGTTCTAAACTGTCAAATTTGTATATATACCGTTGCTCAAGTTTTTGTAAGACTTTATTAATATCTCCTCCTCTCCAATGTGGTGTGACTTTTTTGAGAACCAGAAATTTTAGGTCACTAATTTTGTGGCCAGTAGTGATCCAATGCTCAACTAAAGGTTTTTCTGAGATCTTCCTCTGGATGCAACTTCTATGCTCTATAATACGAACACGCACTTCTCTCACGGTTTTGCCTATGTAAACCTTGTTGCAAGGACACAAGATCAGGTATATTACATTAGACGTCTTACAGTTAGTGTAGTTTTGTAAATATATCTTATGTTGAGAAATGGGATGTGTAAAACTGTTTTTAGCTGTGATAGTATGAAGACAGACTGAACAGTTACCACAACTGAAATGACCTTTTATCTTAGGTGGAGGGTTATGTTTAGTAAGCGCTGACGGAACTAAAGTGTTAAAGAAGTTTGGGTTCCTCTTGTATGCTATCATAAGTCGCTTAGTGGTGAATTGTGGTATGGAATTGAGCAAATACCACTCTTGCCTTAAAATATTTACTATTGCTTTAGAGAAATGTGTAAATGTGAGAGCACATACTATTTTATCTTTATTATCACATCGGTCTTTCTTTTTTAATAACGAAGAACGTTCTATTGCGCAGGCTCTGAAATACGCTAGAAGAGACTGACCTCTGCTACAATTAACAAGGTGATGGCCAGCAACAAGAAGAGTGATACTGGTTTTGTCACAGATCTATTCCGTAAACCCACAGATAGGAATAATATATTGAGATATGACAGCTTCCATAACAGTTCCCTCAAGAGGAATCTCCCTGTCAGTCAGTTCTTGAGACTTCGACGCCTCTGCACAATTTAACAGGACTTTGACCACCATGCCAAAACTATGGCTCATAGATTTTTGTCACGTGGGTACCCCAAAGATTGTATCAAAAAAGCATACAGTAGGGCAAAACAGACTGATAGAGGATCATTGTTGAAGACCAAAGATCCACCTATTGATAACAGATTGATCTGTGCTTTGACCTTTTCCAATTTGTCCAAGGATATTGTAAAGATCCTTAAACAAGAATGGCATCTTCTTTCCTCTCTTCCAGCTTTTAAATCAAAACAACTCAATGTTGCATTTAAATGGAATCACAAATGACCCCATCGGGACTTAAGAAGTGAATCTTTCCGTTTTTTTGTAGATACTCTCCTTACATGTTCTCTCTTGTCTCCCATCCCTTCAATGTAGTTCCATTCAAGTTTTAATGCAATTTTTAATGTGTTTTTTAAATATATGTTTTTATAATGGGAGACAGCCAACATGGGTAATTTGGAATCTTTACGCTCTGTCTGCCCATATTCAAGGGCATTTGGGTGCAGACAGAGCGTAAAGATTCCAAATTACCCATGCCTACCAATAGCCAGATTAATATTAATAAAATACAGTCTCTAAAATTCTTGTATGCAAATGCTAGAAGTCTAAACAATAAGATGGGAGAGTTAGAATATATAGCACTAAATGAGAGGTTAGATATGATTGCAATCTCAGAGACATGGTGGAAGGAGGATAACCAGTGGGACACTGGGATATCTGGATACAAACTATATCGTAATGATAGAACTGATCAAATTGGTGGAGGGGTGGCGCTCTATGTTAAAGAGGGCATTGAGTCAGAAAGGATTAAAGTTTTGCAGGAAACAAAATTTGCTGTAGAATCTCTATGGATTGAAATTCCATGAATGAAGGGGAAGGTGATGGCAGTGGGGGTGTACTATTGACCGCCTGTCCAGAATGAACAAATGGATGATGAAATGCTCAAAGAAATCAAGGAAGCTAACAAACGTCACAGCACAGTAATAATAATGGGTGATTTCAATTACCCCAGTATCGACTGGGTCAGTGTCATGGCAGGACATGCTAGGGACATAAGGTTTCTAGATGAAATAAATGACTGCTTCTTCGAGCAGCTGGTTCATGAACCGACCAGAGGGGAAGCCATACTGGACCTAGTCCTTAGTGGAATACCAGATCTGGTGCAAGAAATAAGGGTGTTGGGGCCACTTGGCAATAGTGATCATAGCATGATCGTGTTTGATTTAATTAGTGGAGGAGGGATAGTAAAGAAATCCACAGTACTACCTTTTAACTTTTGAAAGGGAGACAATGATAAAATGAGGAATATATTTAAGAAAAAACTAAAAGGAGCGGTTGCAAAGGTTAAAGACTTACATCAAGCTTGGGTGTTGTTTAAAAATACTATCCAGGAAGCCCAGACCAACTGTAGTCCACACATTAAGAAAAGTGGAAGAAAGTCCAAAAAACTGCCAGCATGGTTTAAAGGTGAGGTCAGAGAGGCTGTTGCTGCCAAAAAAGCATCTTTCAGGAAATGGAAAAAAGAGCCAAACAACGAAAACTGGAAACAGCACAAGCACTGGCAAGTTAAATGCAAAGCATTGATAAGGCAGGCAAAGCGAGAATCTGAGAAGGAACTTGCTACGGAAGCAAAAACACGAAATAAATACTTTTTCAAGTACATTCATAGCAAAAGGCCTGTGAGAGAGTCAATTGGACCGTTAGATGATAGAGGGGTAAAAGGGGCAGTAAGAGGAGACAAGGCTATAGCGGAGAGACTGAATGAATTCTTTGCTTCGGTCTTTACTGAGGAAGATGTAGGGATGTTACCCAAAAGGTGATACTGCAGAGGAATTGATAGAAAGCATAGTTACTCACCTGTAACAGATGATCTCCGGGAACAGCAGGAATTTAGTCCTCACATATGGGTATCGTCGGTACCAACGGAGCTTGCGCGGGAACGCTCCCCAGCGTCCAATTAGAAAGCTTTTGGGAGCATCCCACAGCGCCTGCGTGCTGCCTTCCCACCTTTCCCAACTGCCTCTCTCCAGTTGAGTTTTAAAGCTGAGACAAAGAGAGAGAGAGGGAAAGGAAAGAGATAGATAGAGAGATACAACTCCTAGGGGTGGTGAGTGGGTTGTGAGGACTAAATTCCTGCTGTTCCCAGAGATCACCTGTTACAGGTGAGTAACTATCTCCAGGAACAAGCAGGAATGTAGTCATCACATATGGGGACTCCCTAGCTTTAGGTGCCAGGGAAAGACCCCAGAAGTTGTGTGTCCCTCAACAAGGCTCCACTTCCCCTCATGGATCTCTGGCATCCTACCAGGGATGGCGGGTAGGAGTTGATTAGGTATGGAACAGGTGTTGGAGAACAGCCTGACCAAACAAGGCATCCCGGCGGGAGTCCTTGTCCGAGCAGTAATGGGCTGTGCAGGTATGAACCGAGGCCCATGTGGCTGCTCGAAAGATGTCGTCGATAGACACAGAGTGCAGATGAGCCATTGAGGCTGCCATGGCTCTCACACTGTGAGCTGTGACATGGCCCTCCAGAGAAAGGTTCCTACTCTGATAGGCGAAGGAAATACACTGAGCAATCCAGTTAGACAGTGTTCTCTTGGAGACTGGAAGTCCCAAATGAGAAGGATCAAAAGCAACAAAGAGTTGAGAGGACTTTCTATGTTGCTGTGTTCTTTGTAAGTAAAAGGCTAAAGCTCTTTTACAGTCCAAGGTATGAAGATTACTCTCTGCATTTGATGCATGAGGCCTTGGAAAAAACACAGGTAGGTAAACCGCTTGGTTCAGATGAAAAGGCGAGACCACCTTTGGCATAAAGTGTGGATGAGTCCTAAGGACTACCTTGTCATGATGGAACCTTGTATAAGGTGGATCAGCTACTAGCGCTTGCAACTCACTAATGCGGCGTGCTGATATGATTGCAATGAGAAAATTAACCTTCCAAGAACGGAATTTCAAGGAGGTAGTAGCTAAAAGTTCGAAAGGTGGCTTCATGAGCTGCCCAAGAACCAGGTTTAAGTCCCATGCCACCGGTGGTGGCCTAATGGGAGGCTTAGTTAGAAGAAGGCCTCTCATAAATCTTGCTATAAGAGGATGAGAGGAAATAGGCTGTTCATTTAGAGGCTTAAAGGAAGCTGCAATAGCATTCAAATGGACTCTTACTGAATTAGTCTTAAGACCTGCATTGGATAAATGAAGGAGATACTCCAGCAGTGATTCCAGAGGTATCGCAAAGGGGTTAAGACCCTTTTGCGAACACCATATGGTAAACCTTTTCCACTTGAAAGCATAAGAGCGTCTTGTGGAAGGTGTCCTGGAAGGAAAAAGAATATCTTTTACTTGCTGAGGGAGATTAAGATCATGGAAATCTAGGCCTTCAGCAACCAAGCCCTGAGATGCAGAGACTGGGGATTGGGATGCCATAACATTCTGTCCTCGTGAGATAGGAGATCTGGAGCAGACCCTAACTCCAGGGAGGGAGCTTGAGAGAGATGTAGAAGCATTGGCCAATGTGGAGCCTCTGTCTCTCTGAAGCTTGAACAGGGTTTTGGGAATTAGGGGAATGCGTGGAAAGGCATACAGGAAGTCTTGACCCCAGTAAAGGAGGAAAGCATCCCTGGCCTGAGCCCTCTGAGCCGGAATTCTGGAACAAAACCGGGGAAGTTTGGCATTCCACGTTCTTGCAAAGAGGTCTATGTCCGGGGTTCCCCAAAGTTGAAAAATCCTGGCCACCTGGTCTGCATGCAGAGACCACTCGTGTGGAAGCAGAACTTGACTGAGTCTGTCTGCCCAAGAGTTTTGAATGCCTGGAAGATACACTGCCAGAAGATGAATCTGATGCTCTCTGGCGAGGGCCCATAGTTGCAAAGCTTCGTTGCAAAGCGACAGAGAGCCTGTTCCCCCCTGCTTGTTCACACAGAACATGGCTACTTGATTGTCTGTATGAATGAGGACTGTCTTGGAGCTAAGCAGGGTGTGGAACACTCGAAGAGCAAGGAAGATTGCTCTGAGCTCCAAGAGATTGATATGTAGATGACTAAATTGTGGAGACCAGGTGCCCTGGGTGGAGAGGTCTTGCAGATGAGCTCCCCAACCCATTGGAGAAGCATCTGTTGTGAGAGTTGCTTGGGGTAAGGGTTGTTGAAAAGGGGACCCCTGTAACAGGTTTTGAGTGGACTTCCACCACTGGAGGGACAAAATAAGGCTATTTTGTCTGACAGGCACCCTGATGCCTGGGTCCATTGATTGGATAAAGTCCACTGGGCTGCCCTCATATGGAGGCGAGCATAGGGAACCACATGTACAGTAGATGCCATGTGGCCTAGTAGTTGTAACATTTCTCGAGCAGTGAGGTGAGGTTTTAGCACTGCTTGAGAAGCTAACTGCACCATGCGCAGGCAGCGGGCCTGAGGGAGATAGGCCACTGCCTTTATGGTATCCAGCAAAGCTCCTATGAACGCTAAAGACTGAGTGGGAGTTAGACTGGATTTTGGGATGTTTATTACAAGATCCAAATACTGAAGGATACGCATTGTGCAGGATAGAGAAGTCCTGGCCTCTGACTCTGTTGGGACTCGAATGAGCCAGTTGTCTAAGTAGGGGAAGACGAATATCCGTAGAGTGCGGAGAAATGCTGCTATGAAATGCCATGCATTTCGTGAACACCCTTGGTGCTCAGAGGCCAGGCCAAGCCAAAAGGAAGCACCCTGTATTGGTAGTGCTTTCCTTGAAAAAGGAACCGAAGGAAACTTCTGTGGGTTGGATGGATGAGGACATGGGTGTACGCATCCTTGAGATCTAGAGAACAAAGCCAATCCTGACTCTGAAGGTATGGCAGCAGAGACCCGAGAGAAATCATCTTGAATTTCTCTTTGACAAGGAATTTGTTCAATTCTCTGAGGTCTAAGATAGGTCTGTATCCCCCTGTTTTCTTTGGAATAAGGAAATAAGGGGAGTAGAACCCTGTACCCTGCTGATGAATGGGTACTTCTTCTATTGCCCCTTGGGCAAGAAGAAAAATGACCTCCTGCCCTAACAGGTTGATGAGAGAGGTCGGAGAATTGAACTGCCTTACTATGGTGTGAGGGGGCAGACTTGAAAAATGAAGCTTGTACCCCTCCTTTATGATGGAGAGTGTCGAATGTTCTGCTGGTATCTGCCCCCATCTGGGGGCAAAGTGACATAACCTTCCTGGAATGGTGGAAGGCTCTGGTCCTTCGAGAGCCAGGAAGGCTAAGTTCTCTAGCTGAAAGTCTTGCGGAGGCTGAGACTGCTGTGACGGCTGAGGCTTAGCAGTCCTTGCTTTCTTCTGTTTGGGTGGTTGCTGACCTTTCCTGACAGGCTGACCTGCAGAACGTCCCTGCTGAGCATAAGCAGGATAATATCTTTTCTTCTTAGAAAAGAATGGTTTCTTGAAAGATTTCTTTCTAGCAGGATCAGCTGTAGACTTGGATAATCTATCCAAGGTGGAATTTTCAGCATCCATCTCATTGGCTTTTTCCTGCCAATCTCTACCAAACAGGTTCTCGCCAGTACAAGGGATGTTTCACAATTTGTCTTATACCCAGAGCTCCAGATCAGATGCCTGTAGCCAAGCAATTCTACGTGCACCTATGGCAATAGCAGAGGTCCTGCTTATGCACTCAAAACAGTCAAAGGCTGCACGGTTGGCAAATTTAGAAATATCTTGGGCATGTTTGACCAAAGTGAGAAAATCCTGTCTTCTATCCTCAGGAAGAATAAGACTTAAAGCTTCTAAATCATCTGTGACCTCCTTCAGGAACATTCCCATGTAGAGACTATAGGAACTGATCCTGGCAGAAAGCATGGAAGCTTGGAAGACCCGACGTCCAAAAGCATCCAGGGTTCTGCACTCACGTCCTGGAGGATTAGAGGCATGTCTCTTTGCACCCTTGATCCTTCTCATAGCTGATTCCACTACAATAGAGTGGTGAGGAAGCTGAGTCTTTTGGAAACCAGGACAAGGAGGGACTCGATACATAGCATCCAGTCTGCGAGAATGAGGAGAGGTGGTAAGAGGTGTCTCCCACATCCTTAGCATGAGATCATATAAAATCTCATGAATGGGCAAGGAAGCTGCATCCTTAGGAGTTTTAGGATATTGTAAAATTTCCAACTCCTTTGCCCTGGGCTCTGTTTCAGGGGCCACAGTAATGGACAGACCCCGAGCCACCTCCCTGATAAAATCCTGGAAGGAAATATCCTCTGCAGGAGACATCCTGCGCTTAGGGGAGGAGGGCTCCTCTGGGAGAAGCATTCCTGCATCAACAGAACTGTCAGAATCCTCAGATTCTTCTGAGGACTCGAAATACCGACTGTCCGGATGTTCTTGAAGAGCCCGATACCCATACCGACCGAAGTCGGTACCGGGAGTAACCGGTACCGGGGTATCGGTACCGGAGGGCATCGGATGACTAGGTACCAGCAAAGCAGACACCAATGCCGATGCTATCGGTACCAGTACCGATACCGGGGCTGGTGCCAGTACCGGCCGAATTGTCTGTCGCGGTTCCGAGGGCATCGATGCCGCAAGGAGAGCCGCCAGACTGCGCTCAATAGCCAGGAATCTCTGGTCTATCGATGCTGCCGATGCCTGGATGTCGGTACCGGAGAAGACCACCGGTACCCCAGAGCATGGCACCAGTAGTTCTGCCGAGGTCGAGGTCTCAAGAACATCCTGGAGCCCCGATAATGCTTTGGAAGCCGAAGCCTCCCGCCGGGGCAATTTTGCCGGTGCAGAATCCTCAAGGGCAACACCAGAGGCATCTCGATGCTTAGAAGGAGATCTACCCTTTGAGGACCGGCTGGACTTATGTTTAGTTACCTGAGATCCACGGGAGGAAGAGGAAGCCCTGGAAGACGTTGATGCCACCGAAACTGCATCAGAGGGAAACAGGGTACTGAGCTTAGCAGCTCGGTTCTGCCGACCTCTTTTAAACATCATGGCACAGGACATATAATTCGTGATGGAGTGGTCAGGACCTAAACATTTTAGACACCATTCATGGGTGTCGGTAACGGAAATGGTACCGCCACACTTGGTGCACTTTTTGAAACATTAGGCAGGTTTCTCCATTGTAAGAAAACGTTTTTGGGCCTAAGGCCCAAAAAGGCGCATGCACCTGAAGAAAACAGGAAAAAAGTAGAATATATATATATATTTTTTTTTTTAAAGACAGAAAATAAGAAGAAAAAACCGGCGGTACCGGTAAAGCGTCGCGGAAGGCAGACGCGACCACAAAAAAGAAATAAATTAAGAAGAATTCTTCTGCAGTGACAGGAACAACGACCTGCTAGCTCCGTGGAAAAAGAAGAACTGGAGAGAGGCAGTTGGGAAAGGCGGGAAGGCAGCATACTGGCGCTGTGGGATGCTCCCAAAAGCTTTCTAATTGGACGCTGGGGAGCGTTCCCGCGCAGGCTCTGTCGGTACCGACAATACCCATATGTGATGACTACATTCCTGCTTGTTCCTGGAGATATATCGATACACCGGGAAGATGTATTGCAACTATTTGATAAACTGAATAGTAGCAAATCACCTGGACCGGATGGTATACCTCCAAGAGTGTTGAAAGAACTGAAATATGAGATTGCAGACCTGCTATTAGTAATCTGTGAACTTTCATTAAAATCATCTGTAATACCTGAAGATTGGAGGATCGCCAATGTAACGCCAATTTTTAAAAAGGGTTCCAGGGGTGATCCAGGAAACTACAGACCGGTGAGCCTGACGTCAGTACTGGGGAAAATGGTAGAAACCATCATAAAGAACAAAATTTCACAGCATGTAGATAGTCATGGCCTAATGGGAGACAGCCAACATGGCTTTAGACAAGGAAGATCTTGTCTTACTAATCTGATATGTTTTTTTGAAGGTGTGAATAAACAGGTAGACAAAGGTGAGCCAGTTGATATAGTGTATCTGGACTTTCAGAAAGCCTTTGACAAGGTCCCTCATCAGAGACTTTTGGCAAAACTAAAAAGTCATGGGATAGGAGGCAGTATACCATTGTGGATCGGGAACTGGTTAAAAGATAGAAAGCAGAGGGTAGGGCTAAATGGCCAATTTTCCCAATGGAAAAAGGTGAATAGTGGAGTACCCCAGGGATCTGTACTGGGTCCGCTACTTTTTGACATATTCATAAATGACCTGGAAAAGGGAATAACTAGTGAGGTTATCAAATTTGCAGACGACACAAAACTGTTTAAAGTTGTTAAAACCCAAGAGGATTGTGGAAAACTGCAGGAGGATCTGGATAAATTGGAAGACTGGGCATCCAAATGGCAGATGAAATTTAATGTGGACAAGTGCAAAGTTATGCACCTAGGAAAGAACAACCCACACTATGGTTACACAATGCAAGGTTCCACATTAGGAACCACCACCCAGGAAAAAGATTTAGGAGTCATCGTGGATAACATGTTATAACCCTCCGCCCGGTGTGCAGCGGCGGCCAAGAAAGCAAATAGAATGCTAGGTATCATAAGGAAAGGAATGGAAAATAAAACAAAGTATATTATATTGCCTTTGTATTGTTCCATGGTACGACCGCACCTTGAATATTGTGTGCAATTCTAGTCGCCGTATCTTAAAAAGGATATAGCGTCATTAGAAAAGGTACAGAGAAGAGCCACTAAAATGGTAAAGGGGATGGAAGGCTACTCCTGTGTAGAGAGGCTACAAAGGTTAGGGCTCTTCAACCTGGAAAAGAGACGGCTGAGGGGAGATATGATAGAGGTCTATAAATTAATGAATGGAGTGGAACGGGTAAACGTAGATCGATTGTTTACGCTATCAGAATATAGAAAGAATAGGGGACATGTAATGAAGCTACAGGGTAAACTATTTAAGACAAATAAGAGAAAATATTTTTTCACTCAACGTGTAATCAAACTCTGGAATTTGTTACCGAAGAATGTAGTAAAGGCTGTTAGTGTAGCTGGGTTTAAAAAAGGTTTGGACAAGTTCTTGGAGGAAAGCTCCATAAAGCATTATTAAAAAGAGACCCAGGATATCAATGCTTGACCCAATACAAGCATTGTGGAACCTGTGTTTCTTGAGAATACTGCTAGGTACGTATGACCTAGATTGGCCACTGTTGGAAACAGGATACTGGGCTTGATGGATCTTGGTCTGACGCAGTATGGCATATCTTATGTTCTTATGCTCTTATTTTTATTCTGATTGTATTTTTATTTTATGGTTTTTATTTGTTGTTTTTATTTGGTACACCTGTCCTGGATGCCTTTGAATTGTCCTGGCACTCCTCTGTTTCTTTGGCTCCCCTTATATGAATGTGTTATTATTTTATTTTTAACACTGTACCCTTATTTTTAACATTGTAACTATGATTTAACACCATTTTGTTTTTAACCTTTTTATTCATTTGTTTTTAAGATTTTTAGTTATCAATTTTTAATGCGTAGAATCTACGTTTTATTATTTTAGCTCTACCCTACTGCCCCCCCCTTTCCTTCCTCCTCCCTTGTGCAATGGTGGTTCTCCCCTCCCCCCTTTAATGCGTTAGAATTTGTTTAACATAAAGGTTTTTATACATATTTTTTAAGATTGTTTTTGATATATTTGTATGTTTTACTTTTTTAAACAAAGCCTTATGGAAACCTTCTTTAGGGCTCATTGTTTACCTTCCTTTTATTTTGTTTATTTTTAATCTCTGTCATTTTTAATTTTGTTTTTTGCCTTTTATTAGCTTTTATTTTTAATACTAAAGATTCTGTTTTATTATCCTTTTTGGTGTTTAGCACTAGCAGTATTACACACTCTGTAGTTTTACACTACAATAGCTCGAGCTGAGCATGCGCTGACCAACATATATAAGTCCCGGATGAGCACGAAACACAAAGACACCGTCCTAAGCAGGTCTCTGAGCTGTGTGCTCCTGCAATTACGCTTCGTGTACACTGTACAATTTCATGTATGAGAACCTCTAATAGATGTTTCTTGATTCGTGCGTGCTGCAAAGAGGCAGTAGTACCTTAAATTGCCCCTGTGCTGCTTTTGCTCATTCCTACTTTTTTCATTCATTCCTTTGTTTTTACACTATGCGCTCAGAAAATCTACGAGACTTTAACAGTTGAGGTTTACTCTGTCTATTTATGCACCACTTCTTTCATTTTTCTCTGTCCTCTAATAGTTTGCAATGTTAGCTCTGTGCTAGAGATTCACCACGCACGTTTTTTAATAGTTCCATTTTTTAATGGCTTCGAGTCATCTCGGCATTTGATGTAGGCTGTTTTTGCCTGTACAATTACAATGATTTACCTCTCAGTTAGTTCTTTGTCAGCCTCATTGAGCCGAACTTGCATTGTATCTGAATACGAGGTTTTGAGTGCACAAAATCTTTAAAACAATGCGGCTTATCATATGTCTCCAAGAAACCACTGCAGCATACATGCCATTTGGCGACTCCCTAATTTTTGGTATGAGCTGTTTTAATGTATACCATGATGTTACCACTCCAGTTTTATTTTTAGTGCAACACAGGTTTTTTTGTCCAATTACATGACTGATTTTAATATATTTTTAATAAATTGTTTTAAACTTACATATATCTTAGTTTAGTTTCTTGGGGCTTTACTAAATTGGGATTTGCCACCTCTGCATTTTTCTACATTGAGCTTCTATAATCACATTATGCCAACTGGCTATAATTATTTGTTTTACATTATGAAATTAACGAGCTTTCTTCTGTTTCCCTTCATCCTCCATGATTTACCGCGATGTGCTGAATTACCTTACTTCCCTCTGGCTCTGGGATATTTGTGTTTTAATCAGCTGGTTTGATACTTCAGCTTTTCCAAGCACATTAGATGGAGTCTTTTTGAAGACTACAACAATTTACATAGTACCTTCTGTAAGTATATCTTCCTCGCCTCCTTCATGCAGTTTTTATTTATAGTCTCAATTTTTATTTATGGTCTCATTGTGCCTCCTCCAGCTTTTCCTTGATTTTTATTAAATATGAATGTACTTTATACGGTAACTTCTCTTTTATATGTTTTATGCCCATTTTTAATTTTGAATATGACTTTGGGTTATTTTTATGTTCTTGTTCATCTCCATATATAGTTTTATATTTCACCTGTGGTTTTATCATTTTACATTGTAACTTTTATGTTATTTATTATTAATTTTATTATTTTAACTGTATATTAACATGTGTTTTATTTTTTTAAAATATGTGCGCCCCCTGAAGAAGGCATCATGCCGAAACACTTTGGGGTAAATCAAATAAAATTTGCACCAGTGACCTCTTACACCCTCACCTCTTGTGTTCGCCAGCATCAACATATGCAGCATACGCTCCTCATGACCACTTTAGCAACTGCATCACATTATGCAAAAAATCTAGACCTCAAGATCAAGTTGCAGTGATTGGCGGGGTCCCTATATGGACCTACCTTTCTCATAGTTCCACATATCCCCATTATTGGTAGTCCTCAGGAAGGAACCTGGGAAATACAGGCTGTTTCATAACTGTCCGTCCCCGAAGGGGATTCTGTGAATGGCTTCATACCTGTTGACACCTGTGCTGCTGGCCGCAGGAAGGAGCTTGTACCTCACAAAAGCAGATATAGAATCTGCATTCCAACAGTTCCCAATTTACCCGCATTGTTTTCATCTCCTGGATTTCCAGTCCAGTGGTGGGTAGTATTTTGATAGATGTATTTCAATAGGCTGTTCATTGTCCTGCGCTGCCTTTGAGACATTCAGCCCATTCCTTCACTGGGTGGTCCAATAGAGGATGGGTCTGGATTCGGTGACCTGGACGACTTTCTCTTCGCAGGCCCCGAATGCTCAGACACCTGTGTGACACTTCTATGCACCTTTCAAGAAGTCGCAGATGAGTTTGGTATACCACTGTCTGACGAAGACAGCCCTAAGACAGAGTTGTCCTTCCTGGGCATCAAGATCACCACAAGGGATGGCATCACCAGACTCCCATTTCATCCTCAAGACAGGTGTCCTCACCAAAGGTGTCAGAACTGGACACCAGCCTTGGGCAAAGGAAAGATAGTGTGACTTCTGGACTCTAATCTCCGCAGAGATAGCTTAGGCAGTGGAGTCTGGGCTGGGCTTCAACTATGCTACATCACAGGATCCTCTTTTGTCACAAGTGAAGAGACAGCAAAATGACCAGGAGGCCCCAAGGTCTGAACTGCCTCACCAAAAGGTCCAAGTCTGCTGAAGAAATGAAAAGAATTCTGGTAAGAACAACATGGAGGATCTAGAGCTCCCTGGTGGGATCAGCCTCACCATCAGTAGGGGGCAGACTTGCTGTTGGGCCCCTAAGAGAAGGAGAGCAATCAACAGAGCGAGAGCTCGAGTCCAAGGCTTGGGGATCATCTTCAGTGTGTTTGAATGCTCCATGTTATTTATAAACAATTTACTGTACCCCTGCATCCCCTGCCTCCTGCAGCAAGAACTAAGGCAGGGCACCTGTGTCCCCTGCTGTGAGAGGAGGGGGGTGAGTTCTCCAAGGACGCATCAGAAGTCTCCATGCAAAAATCACAGAAGCTGAGAGATGGGGTCCCTGCAGCCGCCTGCAGCAATCGAGGCTGCGATCGTAGGCTTCCCCTTTCGTTCTGCTCGCAGGAGATCGGATCCCTGCAGGTAGCCTGCAGGAATCTCCTTCTCCTTCCATTCTGCCCGTGGGAGATTGGAGCCTCATGAACAGGCAGGGTCTTTGCTGCAATCCTTCCCCCCCCCCCCCAAAAAAAAAAGGGTGTGTGGGGGAGAAAGAAAATCCCAGGAGCCAGGTGAAAATTTCTAGTCACCATGGTGACCTGGCGCCTGGGATTTGTCGATCTCTGTCCTAAGCTAAGGCAAAATCTTTCCTGCATCAGGAGCTACTGGATGACAGCATCCACTTGTGAAGTCTTAATATCCTGCTTGTCCTTGGAGAAATAAATTATATTGATGTACTACAGTTCAAAATGGTCGATCTTAATTGCTTTTGATGTTCCACAATGTTCTTTGCTATCAGATGAAAATGCTTTGTACTGTTCTTTCATTCTTTTTTAAAATTCGACTGAAACAACTGAACATGCAGTCAAGTCAGGATCTTATTAACTCTCACTTTTGTTTCTTTCCATTTTTCCCCTCTTAAATTCAATTTCTGATCCTTCCTTCTGCATTGGATTTCAAAAGTGATTTAGGAACTCATTCTAAGCTTTCTTAGACAGAAAGAGTAGTTACTCACCTGTAACAGGTGTTCTCCAGGAGCAGCAGGAATCAGTCCTCACATGTGGGTGACGTCGGCGCCGACGGAGCCCTTGTACGGAGCATTTCCCCAGCTTTCAAAGAAAGCCTTTGGGAATCGCAGCGCGCATGCGCGGTCCCCTTCCCGCCCAAGGGTGCCATCTTGCTCAGTCTGATGACATAGCTAAAAGACAGCAAAAAAATTAGCAAAAATAAATCATATAACTGCAACTCCAAGGGGAGGAGGGAGGGTTGTGAGGACTGATTCCTGCTGCTCCTGGAGAACACCTGTTACAGGTGAGTAACTACTCTTTCTCCAGGACCAAGCAGGAAGTCAGTCCTCACATATGGGACTCCCCAGCTTAAGGCTACCGGAGACCTCAAGCCGAAAAAAATGAGCTCCCTCTAGCTCGTCAGTACGTAAGGAAGGAATTTTCTCTGAGAACGCCCCCGACCGGTAGCCCAACACCAGGGCCGGAGGGTAGGAGTTGCCTAAACCCCAAAGAGATTATGGAGTACTGCCTGTCCGAAAGCACTGTCCCTGCGGGACTCCCTCTCAAGGCAGTAATGGGCCGCAAAAGTCTGGCTTGAAGACAAAGTAGTGGCCCGGCAGATGTCTGCCAACGGAATAGAGCGGAGATGAGCCACTGACGCAGCCTTCGCCCTGACACGATGAGCCGTGACTCGACCCTCCGACGAGAGGCCGGCTGCCCCATAAGCCCAGGCGATACAGTCAGCGGCCCAAATGGACAAAGTACGCTTGGAGACAGGTAGCTCCAACTTATTGGGGTCAAAAGAAACGAAGAGCTGAACAGCCCTCCGATGCTCCCGCGTACGGTCAAGGTAGAAGGATAACGCCCTCCTACAGTCCAGGGTATGCAGGACCATCTCAGCCCGGTTGGCATGCGGCCTGGGAAAGAAGGTCGGAAGAACCACCTCCTGATTGAGGTGAAAAGGGGAGACAACCTTAGGGAGAAACTTAGGATGAGTCCGTAAGACTACCCTATTCCTGTAGAACCTAGTGTAAGGGGGGATCAGACACTAGTACCTGAAGTTCACTTACTCGCCTAGCAGAGGTAAGAGCTACCAGAAATAAGGTTTTCCAGGAGAGAAAACGGAGAGGGCAGGTAGCCATAGGTTCAAATGGCGGACAAGTAATCCGCTGTAAGACCACATTCAGATCCCACTCGGGCTGGTGGACGTAAAGGAGGCTTAAGCAGGAGGCGGCCTCTGAGAAAACGAGCCACCAAAGGGTGGTTGGAAAGAGGCCTGCCGTCCACCGGTGAGTGGTGCGCTGAGAGAGCACTGAGGTGAACCCTGACAGAGTTGGACTTAAGGCCAAGATTGGAGAGGTAAAGCAAATATTGCAATACTACCGCTACCAAGCACGAGAAGGGATTCTCGCTGTGCTGAGCACACCATGCAGAGAATCTACGCCACTTAAGAGCATAGGATTTCCTGGTGGAATGTCGTCTAGAGGCCAAGACTACGTCTTCCACCTCTCTAGGCAGTAGTAGGGGAGCTAGGACTACCCTTTCAGCAGCCAGGCCATCAGATGAAGGGACTGGAGGTTGGGGTGCAAGAGAGATCCCTGTTCCTGAGAAAGGAGATCATGTGGAATCCCCAGAGGAAGAGGAGTGTCCACCGCCAGTTGCAGCAGAAGTGGAAACCACGGTTGCCTCGGCTACCTGGGAGCTATCAGAATCATGGAGGCCCCATCCTTGAGGACTTTGAAAAGTGTTCTGGACACTAGTGGCGTGGGAGGAAACGCATACAGTAGGCCTGTGGACCACGGGATCAGAAACGCATCTGCTGCTACTCTGAGAGGATGCGGTTGTCTGGAACAGAATCTCGGGAGTTGCCGGTTCAGAGGACTGGCGAAAAGATCCATGGTGGGGAGGCCCCACCTCAGAAAGATCTGCTGAACCACCAATGGATTCAACCTCCATTCGTGTGGTTGCAGGATCCTGCTCAGTCTGTCCACCAGGTAATTTTCCTGACCTGGGAGGTAGACAGCCTTGAGGAGGATGCCGTGATTGACGGCCCAAGAGCACAGCCGTTATGCCTCCTAACAGAGAAGGAAGGAGCCTGTGCCCCCTTGTTTGTTCACGTAGAACATGACAATTTGATTGTCCGTCTGGACCAGTACAGACTGGTGAGGTGGGAGAAGGCTCTCAGAGCTAGGCGTATCGCCAGTAGCTCCAGGAAGTTTATCTGCTGAGCAGCCTCCCAAGGGGTCCAGAGACCCTGAGTACATGCCCCTTGGCAATGTGCTCCCCAACCTAGAAGAGAAGCATCTGTCGTCAGCACTTGAGAATGCGGAGGGGATTGAAAAACCACTCAGAGTACCAGATTCGGAAGATGAAGCCACCATTGCAGAGAGGGGACGAGCAGGGTGGATATTCGTACTGAGTCTGCAAGGCTCCCTGTGGCCTGATGCCAATGAGTCCAAAGGCTAAACTGAGCAGGCCACATGTGCAGGCAGGCATTGGGGGTAACATGAACCGTGGAAGCCATATGGCTGAGAAGTCTCAGGAATTCCCTGACGGAGACCAGGGAATTGCTGTGAAACTGCCTGGATAGATCCATCAACCTGTGGGCTCTGCCCTTAGGCAGAAAAGCCTTTGCCTGAAGAGTGTCCAGCCTTGCTCCTATAAATTCTAAGTTCTGCGACGGGAGCAAAGAGGACTTTGCGAAGTTTATAACAAACCCCAAGTGCTGAAGCAGAGCCACAGTGTGAAGGGTGGCTTGACTGGTCCCTTATGAGCCAGTCGTCCAGGTATGGAAACACAAAAAGACCCTGAAGCCTCAGGTAGGCCGCCACCACCGCCAGGCACTTTGTGAACACCCTGGGGGCGGAGGTCAGGCCAAAGGGTAGTACTCCATACTGGTAGTGGTTTCCTCCCACAACAAATCTGAGATATTGTCTGTGGTCTGGATGAATAAGGATGTGAGTATAAGCATCCTTTAGATCCAAGGAGCATAGCCAATCTCCCTGCTGGAGGTAGGGCAGCAGGATTCCAAGGGTAAGCATCTTGAACTTTTCCCTCTCCAGGAACTTGTTGAGGTTGCGTAAGTCTAGGATGAGTCTGAGGCCTCCTGTTCTTTTTGGTACCAGAAAGTACCTGAAATAAAAGCCGTGACCTCTCAGGTGGTGGGGCACCGGTTCCAAAGCTTGTTCCTTTAGCAGACTTGCTAACTCCTGAAGGAGAAGGTCCCTGTGCAGAGGGAGTCTTGGAGGCTCCCCGGGAAAATAGGAGGGAGGCACCTGGTGAAAATGGAGAAGATAGCCCTTTTGGACTATATGGAGCACCCAGGTATCTGATGTGACGGCTGACCACCTGTGGGCAAAGTGGGCCAGCCGGCCTCCTGTGCTGATGAGAGCCAGCTGAGGAGAAGAGGCTATGCTTTCGGAGTCAAAAACTCCCACCCTGCTGAGCAGGGGCCGGTGTTGGTGGCTTGGGGGCCTTCTCTGCCTACGGGGCCCATGACCCTGCCCCTTGGCCTGCTGACCCTGTTGGGGAGCTGCAGAGGCCTGATAATGAGGGTATTGTTTATAGGCAGATGACTTCCTCGGGTAAAAGGTCTTTTTTCCCCGAGCCCTTCTTTTTCTGAGAAGGGGCAGAGGTTTTTCTGGACAGCCTAGTCCGGGTCAGAGTCTCGGTCTCGGTTTCTGCAGCCTTTTCAGCCATGGGCTTGCCAAAGAGGTTTTCACCTCGGCAGGGGACATCGACCAACTTGTCCTGTACCCATGGCTCGAGGTCGGATGACTGTAGCCAAGCCTGTCGGCGAGCACCGATGCCAGCCCCAGCTACTCGGGCCGAAGCCTTAAAGCCATCGTAGGCTGCTCGAGAGATAAACTTCGAGCACTCTCAAATACCAGTGGACAAGGCCTGGAACCTCTGCAAAGGTTCCTCGGAGAGACCAGCAGAGAACCCTGAAATCTCCTTTGCCAGGTCTCGGAGATACATGCCCATGTAGAGCTGGTATGTCTGGACACGGCAAGCAAGCATAGAGCCCTGAAAGCACTTCTTACCGAGGGCATCCAGGTTCTGGTCCTCCCGGCCGGGAGGCACCAAGGAGTGCATCTTCTGACTTTTCAGTCAATGCATGGCCGATTCCACAACCATGGAGTGGTGCGGTAATTGTGCCTTTTGGAACCCGGGGCTCTTGTGGACTCGATAGATCGAATCGACCTGCTTGCTTAACACCGGCGTCGAGGCCGGGGTCTCCCACATGCGGAAGAGCTGCCGCTCCAGCATCAGAGGAACCGGTACAGTAAAGGCCTCCTTCGGGGGAGAGTCATACTGGAGGGCCTCGAGCTCCTTGTCTCGAGGCTCCTCCTCGGGATCTGCGGGGAAGGCCAAGGCCTTGGCCATATCCCGCACATAGTCCAAGAACCGGGTATCCTCCGGTGGGGATCGTCTCCGAGGTTCGGACTCCGGTGAGTCCGATGGGACACACCGAGTCCGATAGGTGTCGGGTGACTCTTCGTCCTCTGTCTCCCAGCCCGACTCCTCGGAGGAGGTATCGAGCGACTCCGGTCGGGCGGGCACCGATGCCATCCGCCCCGACGCTGAGGGTACCGGCGTCGACGACCTCGGTCCCGAACGGGAGGCCGAGGGAGACCGTGGCTGAGGATCGACTTGAGCCCACATGGACTCGAGGATCGGCTCGGCCTCCGGGGTCGACTTGGACATCGATGTCCCGGTGGTCGGGGCAGATGCACCGGTGAGACCGGCGATCAATGCCCGCTGCTGTTCCATGAAGGCAGCGAGGCTGCTCTCCAAGGCCGTCAACCTGAGTCCAAGCTCAGGAGACCCAGCAGCCCCCGACTTTGGCCCCAATGGTGTCGGGCCCGACGTCGGCTCCCCTGGAGGAGAGTCCACGAGGACTACAGCACTCACATGTCCAGGAGACTCCATCTCGAGACGAGGTTGCTTGGCAGGCCTCTCCGACTCCGTAGACCCGGGACGGCTATCAGGGCTATGCGACCTGGCTCTCGAGGAACCAGGAGCGTCCACCGACGACGCCCTCGCAGATTTCTTCTTCCTGCGGTGTTCCCGCGAAGGAGATCCCCGCTCAGAGGAACCCCGAACTTGCTCGGGGCCGGAGTCCCGAGACGTCGAGGCCTCTGACGAGGTCCGGGCCCGTCCGGATGCGGAGTCAGAGAAGATCCTATCCTTCTGGTGCTGCCGACTCAACGCCTTCGAGGACATTTTGCCACATGGACCACAGATCATCGGGTCATGATTGGGTCCGAGGCAGCGGAGGCAGCAGTCATGTGTGTCGGTAAGAGACATAAGTTTCTTACACCGATCACACTTCTTAAACCCGCTGGCAGCCATCGGGGGAAAAAGGGCCCCTGCGAGGTCAAAAGACAGGGCTGCCAGTGAAAAAAGAAAAAATGGCGCGAACGCTAGTCACAAAGGACAAAAAACGAAAAAGAGAGAGAATGGGCTCGATACCGGCGTATCGGGCCCAGGCGGGAAAAGGATCCGGCGTCGAACCGAAGGAGAAGAACAAAAACAGGGAAATCAACTTTTTCCTCGGCGAAAAACGAACTACGTCCGTCGGGCTCCGCGGAAAAAAGAAGACTGAGCAAGATGGCACCCTTGGGCGGGAAGGGGACCGCACATGCGCGCTGCAATTCCCAAAGCCTTTCTTTGAAAGCTGGGGAAGTGCTCTGCACGAGGGCTCCGTCGGCGCCGACGTCACCCATATGTGAGGACTGACTTCCTGCTTGGTCCTGGAGAATATGCTGCCAGTCTTCAGTGTGGTTGAATGCTCCATGTTATTTGTAAACAATTTACTATAGAGCAGATAAATGAATTTTATCCAGATAAAGGTTAGGTGCTGTATCATTTTTATTGGCGACTGCTGGTAGCCTCTGTAAAAGGGTCATGTAAAATGACTGGGGTATTTTTACTAAAGTGCAGAAGCAGCTAAAGCAGGCCAAATGCAGACATCACAGCAATTTTCTGCTAAGTCTGTATTTTGCACGGTAGCTGCAGGCCTGGGTGGGAAGTAGGAAGGGTTAGGGCAGAGTGGGCATGCCTACGATATGCGATTATCATGGATGTCAACATTGCACCATAACTGTCAAAACTGTAGACACCATGGGTATGCTTAATGCCACTTCAATGGGTGGCATTAGCTGCATCTGCAAAGCTGCCATCGCACAGATCCCTGCATTTTTTCCCCATGGTATCTTGCAAGGGAAATTCTGGGAATGCCCCCTGCAGATACCATGGGACTTTTGCAGATAACACAAGCTTTTTGCAGCAATCCCCGGGCTTAGCTGCAAAAGCCTAACGCACCTTAGTAAACATACCCCTTTGTTATCCAGCATATCTATTAAAATAATCTTTCAAGAGAAAAGGAATGGGAAAATATGGCTGATGGGTTGCCAATAATCACAGAAAACGCAGGTACTGTATTATACAAGAATCATGGAAAATGCACCCCCCTCCCCCAGTAAAGAAAGTGTTACAAAATTTGTTAAATTAAAAGATCACAAGTCTATGGAAACTATACAGAATAACCCAGATCACGGTTTTACATTATCCTGTTTGCCGAATAAAACAACCAAGTTGTTTACCAAGTCCATCAGAGGAGGATGAGATACCTTGATTTGGGGAATTCTGCATGGTTTCCATGTAATTTTGATCTTCTTTCATTTAACAAACTTTGTAACACTTGGGCGGAGGGGAGGGGAGGGGAGGGATGGAGTCCCATAATTCCTTTATAACATCTGTTTTCTCTGTTATTTTTCTAGTGGCAGTCAGCCAGATTTTATGGATCCTTTTCTCTTTAAAGAAGTTTTAGGGTTTTTTAAATACAAATACAGGAAAACAGTTTTATATAAACCCTCTTCTCCCACGACATGCTATGATTTAAGAATTTTCCCAACTTTTTGACAATTTTACTGTGATCAAGTTATAAAACTTTCCTCCAAATGGTTCATGGCAAAATTAGAGATTAAGCACATACTGTAGATAGAAGCATTCTGTGTCCAAAGCATGACGTATAGCTAAGCGCCATGATCCACTCAGTATAAATAAACAATCTCATTACCAAAGAAGCAGATATGATTGAAATAACATGGATAGCCTTCACATAAGCAAGCTATGGAAAAGGTGGCTCGAATTCTTCAAGCCCTTTATTAGAATGGTTAAAATTAAGGGAGTAGCTACTAACATGCATTAAGGGAATGACACAAATTTTGCCAAAAGATGTGTATTAAATTGCAAAGTTGTGCGTTATTTTATCTTAAAGCACATTATTTCCCTACCACCATCATTATTAATAATTTGTATAGCGCTACAAGGCGTACGCAGCATTGTACATATACAAGTAAAAGACAATCCCTGCACATCAGAGCTTACAATCTAATCAAGACAGACACATAACAGAGAGGGAAGTATGATACAGGAGCATAAGGGTCAGGATCCAAAAGCAGCTGTGAAGAGGTGGGCTTTTAGCCTAGATCTGAAAAGGAAATAGAGATGGAGCCTGACACATTGACTCAAGCAGTCTGTTCCAGGCATATGGTGCAGCAAGGTGGAAAGAATGCAGTCTGGAGTTAGCAGTGGAAGAGAAGGGCGCAGAGATAAGGGATTTGCCTGATGAGTGGAGTTCCGGGGCGGAGGGCTATAAGGAGAGATGAGAGGAGTGATAACGAGGAGCAAGAGTGAATGCACTTGTAAGTCAGAAGGAGAAGTTTGACCTGAATGTGGAAACAGATAGGGAGACAATGCAGTGACTTCAGGAGAGGGGTTACGTGAGCCTAGTGACTCTGGCAGAGGATTAGCATCGCAGCTGGATTTTGAATGGATTGAAAAGGAGAGAGATGATTCAGGAGGAGACCAGCGAGGAGCAGGCTGCAATAGACAACATGAGGTGATTTAAGAGTAGATAAGGGTCTTTGTAGTGTGTTCAGAAAAGAAGAAATGAATTTTGCTGATGTTACAGAGAAAGAAATGACAGGTTTTACCTGTTAGATTTG
Organism: Ichthyophis bannanicus; assembly: GCA_033557465.1. Classification (NCBI taxonomy): domain Eukaryota; kingdom Metazoa; phylum Chordata; class Amphibia; order Gymnophiona; family Ichthyophiidae; genus Ichthyophis; species Ichthyophis bannanicus. The sequence goes on along the minus strand of CM066032.1, from coordinate 1,385,080,251 downwards.
TGGGGAGAAAGGAAGAGAATAGTTAACGATGACCCCCAAGGTTGCAGGCCAAGGAGACAGGGAGGATGGATAGTGTTATCTAGCAAAAACAGAGAATGGAGGAAGGGGGGAGGTGGATTTAGAGGGAAAGATAATGAGCTCCGTCTTGGCCATATTCAGTTTTAGATGGCTGCAGCACATCCAGACAATGACATTAGATAAGCATGCTGAGATGTGGGCCTGGATTCCTGAAGAGATTTCAGTGGCAGAGTGGTGAATCTGAGTCATCAGCATAAAGATGGCACTGAAAACCATGAGAGGATATTAGAGTGCCAAGGGAATGAGTACAGAGCAAGAAGGGTAAAGAGGTCTCAGAACAGATCCCTGAGGTACACCTACTGAAGGGGGACAGCAGTAGAGGAAGAGCCAGCAGAACATACACTAAAAGTGCAGTGAGAGAGATGAGAGGAAAACCAAGACAGAACAGAGTCCCTAAAGCAAAGTGAAAACAGGATATCAAGAAGAAGGCAGCGATCAATAGTGTCAAAAGTAGCAGACAGATCAAGAAGATGAGGACTCAATAAAGGCCCTTGGATTTCGCCAAGAAGTGGTCACTGGAGACTTTGGCAAGGGTTGTTTCAGTAAAATCTAGAGGATGAAAGCTAGTTTGCAGTGAATCCAGAATGGCATGAGAGGAGAGAAAATCAAGACAGCAGCAGATAACCACAGAGAGTGGGGCTAAATGGCCTTTTTTTCCAATGAAGAAAGGTGAATAGTGGAGCATCCCAGGGATCTGTGCTGGGCCTGCTGCTTTTTAACATATTTATAAATTACCTGTAAATGGGGATAACGAGTGAAGTGATCAAATTTGCAGATGGCACAAACGCATTCGAAGTTATTAAAACACAAAAGGATTGTGAAAAAACGCAAGAGGACCTTGATAAATTGGAAGGATGGACGTTCAAATGGCAGATAAAGTTTACTATGACTTATCATTTATATAGCGCTACAAGGCATATGCAGCACTGTACAGACACATGTTAAAGACGGTCTCTGCTCATCAGAGCTTACATTATAATCAAGACAGACAACACAATAGTTGAAGGCAAGGATATATCTAGGGGAATGGTAAGGAAACACAGGAAACTAAGTGGATCAGGATCCAAGAGTGGCCTTGAAAAGGTGAGTTTTCGGCCTGAATTTGAAAAGGGCCAGAGATGAAGCCTGACGCACAGACTCAGGTAGTTTGTTCCAGGCATAAGGAGTGCAGGGTGAAAGGATTGAAGTCTGGAGTTGGCAGTAGAAGAGAAGGGCACAGATAGAAGGCATCTGCCAGAAGAGCGGAATTCCCGAGGAGGGGTGTAGGAAGACAAGAGAGGAAAGGTAGTGAGGAGCAGCAGAATGAGTACACTTATAGGTCAGAAGGAGAAATTTGAACTGGATATGAAATGAATAGGAAGCCAGTGAAGAGACTCGAGAAGAGGGGTTATATGAGCATAACAAGGCTGGTGGAAGATTAGCCACGCAACAGAGTTTTGAACAGATTTAAGGGGAGAGAGATGATTCAGAGGAAGACCAGCAAGGAGGAGGTTGTAATAATCTAGACGGGAGGTGACTAGAGTGGATAAGTGTCCTAGCAGTGTGTGTAGAAAGGAAGAGAAAATTTTGCCAATATTGTAGAGAAAGAAGTGACAAGTTTTAGCCGTCTGTTGGACGTGTGCAGAGAAAGAGGGTAGAGTCAAAGATGATCCCAAGGTTGCGAGTTGAGAAAACAGGGAGGAGTGTAGTGTTATCCACAGAAATAGAGAGGGGAAGAAGGGGGGAGGTGAGTTTAGAGGGAAAGATAAGGAGCTCAGTTTGGCCATGTTCATTTTCAGATGGCAGTGAGACAACCAAGCAGCAATGTCAGATAAGCAGGCAGAGATCTGGACCTGCATTCCTGAAAGATTTCAGGCACAGTGAGATAGATACGAGAATTATCATCAACAAAGATGCAGCTGAAAACCTTGGGAGGAAATAAGTGCACCAAGGGACAGAATGTAGAGAGAGAAAAGGAGAGGTCCCAAGGACACAGCCCTGAGGTACACCAACTGAGAGGGGGATGGTGGTAGAGGAGGAAATACCAGAATAGACACTAAAAGTACGATGGGAGTGATAAGAAGAAAACCAGGACATAACAGAGCCCCTAAATCCAAGCGAGGACAGGGTATCAAGGAGAAAGTGGTGATCAACAGTGTCAAAGACAGCAGAAAGGTCAAGGATGAGAATAGAGTAGAGCCCTTTGGATTTGGCAAGGAACACATTGCTGGAGACTTTGGCAAGAGCCATTTCTGTGGAATGTATTGAACGAAAGCCAGACTGCAGTGGGTCCAGAAGTCTTGAGAGGAAAGAAAGTCAAGACAGTGGTGGTGAACCACTCATTCAATAGTTTTGAAGCAAAGGGGAGGAGAGAGATAGGTCAATAACTGGAAGGACAGGTAGGATCTAGTGAAGGCTTTTTGAGGAGAGGTGTAACCACAGCATGTTTGAAGGCCATAAGAAAGGTTGCAGTGGAACGTGATAGGTTAAGGATATGACAGATGGAGGGGATGACAGCGGAAGAGATACAGCTTAGCAAGCAGGTGGGGATGGGATCAGAAGAGCAAGTAGTTAGCTTGGAGGAGGAGAGAAGATTTGCAGTTTCCTCCTCAGTGATTTCAGAAAAAGGCAGAAAGGGTAACCGAAGATGAGGAAAGGATATGGGATTGAAAAGGGGAAAGATGAGTTGGAAGTGACCCAGCAGAGAATTCAAGGCTAATCTTCTGGACTTCGTCATGGAAGCAATCAGCTAAGGTCTGGCAGACCATGAAGGAGGGAATGGGCGAGGAGGGACCTTGAGGAGAGCTGAGCATAGCAAAGAGACGGCAAGGGTCAGAGGCAAGAGAGTTAATCAGATGGACATAGTACTCTTGCTTAGCAAGTACAATGGCTGACTGGAAAGAGGTTAGCATGAATTTGAAATGTAGGTACTCAGTAAGGGTATGCAATTTAAGCCAAAGGCGCTCAATAGGGCAAGCACAGGAAAGAAGGTAGCGGGTTGTCAAGGACAGCCAGGGCTGAGGTATGGTATGCCTCACAGGGCATGGAATGGGAGGAGCCAGTGTATCCAGAGCAGTGGAGAGTATAGTGTTATAGGAGGATACTGCCCCATCAGACTCAGATGACATAGTGAAGGAAAGAGGTGAAAAGAAAGCAGTGGAGAGAGCTGAAGGGTCAACAGTGTGAAGATTCCTAAACATGTTGGTGGAGACTGGTTGAGAGCAAGATGGGGGTGCTTAAGAGTGAAGGTTAGCAGGTGATGGTCAGATAAGGGCAGAACTGAGGTGGAGATGTTTGAGAGTGAGCAGTTGGAGAAGAAGACAGGGAGTGACCATGCTTGTGTATAGGAGCGAAACAGCACAACTGGAGCTTGAATGGTTGAATGAGAAGGTTAGGGAGAAGAGCTTTGAGGCATAAGGACCAGAAGAGTCATCAATGTGAATGTTAAAATCCCCAAGAATAAGGGAAGGGGAAGATGCATCTAGAAAGGAGGAAAGCTAGGAGTCAAAGTCAGTGAGAAAGGCAGAGGTGAACTTGTTGGGGGGGAGGAGGGGTTAATAAATGACAGCTACTAAGAGCGGTAGTAGAGAAAATAGGCAGATGGCATGGACTTCAGAGGAAGCAAAGGAATTAGATGGAGGCAGAAGGGGCTGGAATTGGCAGGAATGAGAGAGTAGGACCCAACATCATCACTACGACCAATGGGCTGAGGCATATGGGAAAATAGGTAGCCTCCGTGACTAAAAGCAGAGACTGAAGTGGAGTCTTCAGGAAGAAGCCAAGTTTCAGTAAGAGCCAGGAGATGTAGAGTTTTAGAGATAAACAGGTCATGAATGAAGGCAAGTTTATTGGAGACAGAATGTGCATTCCACAATGCACAAGAAAAAAAGAGAGAGGAGAGGGTTATGAACAAGATTAGAAAGGTTACGCATTGATCTGCCATGGAAGTGTGAAAAAAGGCTAGGGGGGCCAGGGTTAGGGTTGAAATCTCCAGATGAGAGAAGAAAGTGTAGGAAAGAACAGGGGAGAGAGAAGGCATGACAGAAGTGTGGTTGCCTCAGTGAAACTGGGAATGGCTGAATGAGAGGAAGAAAAAGGGGAAGCTCAAGAGCAGATAAGGTAGAAGACAAATGGTAAAGGAGGTGCAGAAAGGCATGGATAATGAGAAGCAGGGCCATGGAACTGTGGTAATGAGCAGAAAAGATTAGGGACAGTTAACGTCAAGAACACAAAGTGATATGGAGGCATAGGAGAGGGGGAAAGAGTAGTTACTCACCTGTAAACAGGTGTTCTCCAGGAGCAGCAGGAATCAGTACTCACATATGGGTGTCATCAGCGCCGATGAAGTCCCAGCGGAGCATTTCCCCAGCTTTCTATGAAAGCCTTTGGGAATGCAGGCACGCATGCGCGGTTCCCTTCCCGCGTAAAGGTGTCATCTTACCTCAGTCAAATGACATAGCTAAGAACAGCACACAAAAATGAAAATAAACTATGTACAACTGCAACTCCAAGGGGAGGAGGGAGGGCTGTGAGGACTGATTCCTGCTGCTCCTGGAGAACACCTGTTACAGGTGAGTAACTACTCTTTCTCCAGGACAAAGCAGGAAGTCAGTCCTCACATATGGGTGACTCCCTAGCTCTGGGCTACCAGGAACCCAGGCTGAACAAGAGGACTCCCTCTAGTCCCAGCTGCACAGAAAGGCTTTTCACTGACACAACCTCCACCTGTAGCCCAACAGAGGGCAGGAGTTGCCTAAACCTCAAAGAGATTCCGGAGTACTGCTTGGCCAAAAGCACTGTCCCTACGGGACTCCCTCTCCAGACAGTAATGGGCCGCAAAAGTCTGGCTTGAAGACCAAGCTGCAGCCCTGCAGATGTCTACCAAGGGCACAGAGCGGAGATGAGCCACTGAGGCAGCCATTGCCCTGACATGGTGGGCCGTAACCCGACCCTGCAAAGGAAGGTCAGCCGCCCTGTAAGCCCAGGTGATACAGTCAGCCACCCAGATGGACAAGGTACGCTTGGACACAGCCAACCCCAAGTTATTAGGGTCAAAAGAAACAAAGAGCTGAGTAGCCCTTCTATGCCCTTGCGTACAGTCAAGGTAGAAGGATAAGGCCCTCCTACAGTCCAGGGTATGCAGGACTGCTTCAGCCTGGCTTGCATGAGGCCTAGGGAAGAATGTTGGAAGAACCACCTCCAGACTGAGGTGGAAAGAGGAGACAACCTTTGGGAGGAACTTTGGATGAGTCCTGAGGACCACCCTGTTCCTATAAATCCTAGTGTAAGGCCTATCACAGACCAGGGCCTGAAGCTCACTCACTCGCCTAGCCGAAGTAAGGGCTATCAGGAAGAGTGTCTTCCAGGAGAGGAAGCGTAGTGGGCAAGTAGCCATCGGCTCAAAAGGTGGGCGAGTCAGTTGCTGCAAGACCACATTCAACTCCCACTCAGGGGCTGGAGGATGGATTGGAGGCTTGAGCAAAAGCAAGCCCCTGAGAAAACGGGACACCAAGGGGTGAACTGACAGAGAATGTCCTTCCACCTGTGAGTGGTGAGCTGCTAGAGCTGAGAGGTGGACCCGAACAGAATGGACTTGAGTCCCTGATTGGACAAGTGCAGTAAGTACTGAAGCACCACTGGTACAGTACAGGAGAAAGGATCCTCTGTATGTAGCTGACACCACACTGAAAACCTTTTCCACTTGAGAGCATACGTTTTCCTAGTGGACTGTTTCCTAGAGGCTAGGAGAACCTCCTCAACTTCCTGAGGGAGGCCCCAGGGAGCCAAAACTACCCTTGCAGCCTCCAGGCCATCAAATTGAGAGTTTTGAGATTGGGGTGCAGAAGGGAACCTTGATCCTGAGAGAGAAGGTCGGGTTGCAACCCCAGAGGCAGTGGGGGATCCACTGCTAGCTGAAGCAGTAGTGGGAACCAAGGTTGCCTCGGCCACCTGGGGGCCACCAGCAGGGCTGAGGCCTTGTCCTGAAGAATCTTGAAGAGAGTCCGGGTCACCAAGGGCGTGGGAGGAAACGCATACAGGAGGCCCTGAGACCAGGGAATCAGAAAAGCATCTGCTGCTATCCGCAGAGGATGCGGTTGCCTGGAGCAAAACTTCGGCAGTTGCTTGTTGAGTGGACTGGCAAACAGGTCTATCAGAGGGAGACCCCATTTTAGGAAGATCTTCTGAACAACCAAGGGATGCAGCTGCCATTCGTGGGGCTGCAAAATTCTGCTCAACCGGTCGGCCAGGTAGTTTTCCTGGCCTGGAAGGTACACAGCCTTGAGGAGCATGTTGTGCTTGAGGGCAAACGAACAAAGGCCTGAGCCTCCCGACAAAGGAGTCTGGACCCCGTCCCGCCCTGTTTGTTCACATAAAACATGGCTACCTGGTTGTCTGTCTGAATCAGGACAGATTGATGAGCCAGGGCATGAGAGAAAGCTTTGAGAGCAAGGCGAATAGCCCTGAGTTCCAGGAGATTGATCTGCTGTGCCGCCTCCCAAGGAGACCACAGGCCCTGGGTGCACTTGTCTAGACAATGATCTCCCCAGCCCTGCAGGGAGGCATCGGTGGTCAGTACCACTGTGTACCCAGGAATCTGAAAGGGCACGCCTTTTAGCAAATTGGGTGGGTGCAGCCACCAGCTGAGGGAGTTCAGAAAGTGTCTGGACACCCTTATCCTGTCTCTGAGGCTGCCTGTGGCTTGTGACCACTGAGTCCGAAGGCACCACTGTGCAGGCCTCATATGGAGCCTGGCATTGGGGGTCACATGCACTGTCGAAGCCATGTGGCCAAGCAGCCTCAGGCAGAGCCTGGCGGAGACCAGTGACCTGCTGAGAAACTGGTTTGCTAAGTTTATCAGTCTTTGGGCTCTGTCTGCTGGCAAGAAAGCCTTTGCCAGCAGGGAGTCCAGCCTTGCTCCTATGAACTCCAAGTTCTGGGAGGGGAGCAAAGTGGACTTTGCAAAGTTTATTACAAACCCTAGGCTTTGAAGAAGAGCAATAGTCCTGAGGGTGGCTTGTCTGGCCTCCAGGCATGTCTGACCCCTGATGAGCCAGTCGTCCAGATAGGGGAAGACAAAGATCCCCTGATTTCTCAGGTAGGCCGCTACCACAGCCAGGCACTTTGTAAAGACCCTGGGAGCGGAGGTGAGGCCAAAGGGCAGCACTCTGTATTGATAATGGTTTCCTCCCACAATGAACCTGAGGTACTTTCTGTGGTCTGGATGAATGAGGATGTGGGTATACGCATCCTTTAGATCTAAGGAGCATAGCCAATCTCCCTGCTGGAAGTAGGGCAGAAGTGTTCCAAGAGTGAGCATCTTGAACTTTTCTTTCTCTAGGAACTTGTTGAGGTTCCTGAGGTCCAGGATGGGTCGAAGGCCACCGGTTCTTTTGGGCACTAGGAAATACCTGGAGTAGAACCCGTGACCTTGCAAGTGGGGAGGCACAGGCTCCACCGCCCTGTCCACCAACAGACCTTGGAGCTCTTGAAGGAGAAGGTCTGTGTGCAGGGGAGGCCGTGGAGGCTCCCCTGGAAAGTATGGAGGAGGCAGTTGGTGAAAATGCAGTGTATAGCTTCTGTGGACTATGTCCAGAACGCAACTGTCCCCGGTGATGAGGGGCCACTGGTGGGCAAAGAGGGCGAGGCGACCTCCTGTGCAGGGTTGGGAGAGCAAGGACTGAGAGGCTACGCTCAAGGAGTCAAAAACCCCCACACCCTGCTGAGTAGGAGCAGGGGCCAGAGGCTTGGGGGTCCTCTGCCTACGGGGCCCATTACCCTGCCCCTTGGCTTTCTGACCCTGGGGTGCAGCTTGGGCAGCCTGATATTGAGGGTACTGTTTGTAGGCAGTGCCCTTCCTTGGGTAAAAGGGCTTTTTACCCGGGCCCTTCTTTTTATGAGAAGGGGCAGAGGTCTTTCTAGACAGCCTTGTCCGTGTAAGGTGCTCGGTTTCGAGCTGGGCGGCCTTCTCGGTCATGGGCTTGCCAAAAAGGTTTTCACCTCGGCAAGGGACATCGACCAACTTGTCCTGAACCCATGGCTCGAGGTCCGATGACTGCAGCCATGCCTGGCGTCGAGCTGCGATGCCGGCTGCCGCTAACTGCGAAGAATAGAGAGAAAATGGCGACAAAGCAAAACCAACGAACACAAAACAGAATACCTAACCCTACTCACCAAATACAAAAACGAAGTCAACCTGTCAAAACGAACGCATCACACAAACTTACTAAACAAAGCACTAAACAAGCCCAGAGAGCTGTTCGTCCTGATCAAATCCCTCACCAAAACAGTGCAAGATGATCAATACAACGACAAAATCAAGGTCCAAGCCCTAGCAGATCACTATGCTGGCAAACTAAACCCACAGATCGGACCTAAACCCTTATCACCCTTGGATGTGACCTCCACCACGCCAAAACCTACCATGATGATGACTCAAACCCACATCACCCACTGGAGCAAGTTTTACAGCATTGGAGACAAACACGTCATGAATATAATTGCCAGCATTAACACCACAACCTCTCCCCTAGACCCATGCCCAGCTGCATAGATTAAAGCAACGAAAGCAGAAACCACCCACCAAATCGCTCACATAATAAACCAATCATTCCAACAGGGCACCATGCCAACACAACTTAAGAAATCCATCATTAGACCAATACTAAAAAACAAAACACTCAACAAGGAAGACCCAGCATCTTATCGCCCAATATCCAGTATAGCACTGCTAGCAAAAATTATTGAAAAGGCGGACCTACAACAATTACAAGACCACCTGGACAACAACGGAACACTAGATGAGCACCAATACGGCTTCAGGCCACACCATGGGGTCGAGACCCTGCTTATTGCACTACTAGACAACCTACTCAAAGGGATTGAAAACAAAAAGAAAATGTTCATTCTCATATTCATCGACATCTCAGCAGCCTTTGATACAGTTCACCATCAAACACTCCTAAACAGAATAGAAGATATAGGAATAACGGGAACCCCACTAAAATGGTTTTCGTCGTATATCTCCGACAGAATGCAACAAGTACAGTTTAACAACGAAAAAGCAGAGGCTTTCCCCCAAACTCAGGGCATACCACAAGGCTCAGCACTAGCCGCGCTTCTTTTCAACGTGTACTGTCGCAACTCCCCTCCTACAGGCCAGTGGCTTAATAGCAGGGGCGACCGCTATATTTGTTTGACAGTGTCCTTTTACTATTTCTGCCAGCAAGGGTTGCTGGGATTTGTAGTTTTGAGAACCTGGAACAAATTGTGTTGTGGCACGAGGGTCAATTTGAAACAGATAAATTTATTATAAGGGTTTTTCCTCTTCACAAGGGCTCATAGGTAAATAAAGCAAATAAGAATTCTTTCTTCTGAGTAACAGAAAGTAAGGGTAAACTAGAAAGCATGAAATAAACTGTTTTCTTCACAGTAACTGAAAACCTTTTAAACAACTTTGTCAGTACTTCAGCAAAGCTTGTTTCAACGGAGATCCAGTTTATCAGAATCACAGTATGAGCAATCCATCTGACAGCATTCTATATCATTAGGAACAAAAGGTTCTTCAACAATCATTTCTTCATTGTCACTGCTACAGCACTGCTCTTGAGAGTTCCTATCAAGCACAGCTGAGCTCACGTCCTGCAACTGGTTTAGGAAGGTTCCCTGATCATATGCCGTGACAGTCTTTGGTTCAGGAGAATACTTGTTATGTAAGCTTTCTCTTATAGAACTTATATCAGCTTTTAGCCACTTCTCCAAAGCATTAGAATTAGAAGCATTTACAGCAGTGCTATCTTGGCATTGGCTAGCACTAGATTTTAACTGCTTTACTATCTCTTCTACCAGGCTTTGATTAGGAAGTGATACAGACGTACCTCTTTTGTCAGCACTGCTCTGTCTGTGTTGAGAGCTTTGTCCCTTCCCCCAGGGTAATAGATTAGCCCTGTCTTCAGGTAGCTCATCAACAGACTTCAGCTTGGCTTTAAAGTAGTAAGGAATGAACCCACGTGAATCCTTCTTGCCTGAAGCTGGGTTTCCAGACCTTCCTGTCTGTTGGCTTGTGTGGCTGCTTCTGTGAGTGTATCCTCTCTGGACGTTGTCTTCCTTCACGTCCTTCCCCGTGTCTGACCTCGTATTCTCTCTTTGTGTCCCTCTCCGTGTCTCTCCTGTCTCTCCACGACTAACTTTGCTTCCACCCTTAAAGAGTGAATCTGAAGCTGGTCTCCAACAGCTTCCACGTGCAGGCACACCCACCTGATTAGTCAGCTGCCTCTTGTTAGAGCTGCCTCTAGCTCTTACGTCATAATCCTGACTGAGCTGCATTTTTTCTAAAGGCTTCCTGCTTCTATGGAAACCTGGCTTTTCCTGAGTTTTACCGCTAGAGGGCTCACTACTCTCCCATTCCATCATGTCAGAAGTGCTTTCTGTATCACAGTACATGAAGCCAATCTGCGAAATATTCAAAAAGCATAAAATCCATTATCACATATACGCTGATGATATTATGCTCTATACTCAACTCAACACAAATAACCCAAACTACTCACAGCTTGAAGAATGCTTAGAAGAGATGCAAACATGGCTTCAATGAAGCAACATGGCCATAAACCATAAAAAAACCGAAGTCATGTACATCTCAAGAAAACCAGAGTTCGAACCACCAGCTACAATCTCCCTATGCAAAAATACTTATCACACAAAGAATGAAATAAAATACCTCGGAGTAACACTTGATAGTGAACTAAATATGACAAAACACCTCCGCATAGTAAACAGAGCCATTTTCCACAAGCTCAGGGTTATACAGCCACTAAGGAACATCACTGAAGCTTCCGATTTTAGGACAGTAGCTCAAGCCCTCATCATACCTCACTTCGATTACTGTAATGCAATCCTTCAGGGCCTTCCAAAAAGAACTCTAAGCATACTCCAGATGTCACAGAACGTCGCAGCCAGAATCATCACTAAAACAGGCTTGGCAGAACACATCACACCAGTTCTAGTTGAACTACACTGGCTCCCCATCACAGCTCGTATAAGATACAAAACCCTAACGACCACGTTTAAACTCATCCATAACCTGGCACCAACTTTCCTCACTAACCTTATCAACTTACAACCTGCCAACAGAAATAGGAGAACCAACACCATAAACAACCTACAGGTACCAATAAGTATAAGATCAGTTAAAATAGCCACAAGCAACAGGGCATACTCCTATACTGCCCCCTCACTCTGGAACCAACTTCCGCCTGAGCTGCGCTCAATCAACGACCTGATGATCTTCAGAAAAAAACTGAAGACATACTTATTTCAACAGGCCTACAACTTATCTTGAACAGAAATGCATTTTCAACCATTATCTGCATCACCAAAAAGTAGTCAAGTTTTTACGATCCGAAACGTAATCAAGTGTAAAATGTATATATGTCAATCTCCCTCCCCCCCCCTCCTAACTGTGTGTTGTGCATAACCCATGAATCATGTTGTACACATAATTGAAAATGACTGGCTTTGTTCTAACAACCTATCATATAACCTTGTAAATCATGCTGTAATTCTTGTAATTTGCCTTTGATCTGGCCTTTCTCTGTTTTACAAAATCAAACCGCTCCTGATCGCTGGAAGTAGCGGTATACAAATATATGCTAAATAAATAAAAATACTCGGGCCGAGGCCTCGAAGCCATCGTAGGCGGCGCGGGACATGAACTTCGAGCAGTCCCGAATCCCCGAGGACAAGGACTTGAATCTCTGCAAGGGTTCCCCGGAGAGACCAGCAGAGAACCCGGCCAACTCCTTGGCCAGGTCCCGCAAGTACATGCCCATGTGCAGCTGGTAAGACTGGACACGGCAAGCAAGCATCGAGCCCTGAAAGCACTTTCTACCGACGCCATCGAGGTTCCGGGCCTCCCTGTCGGGGGGCACCGCGGAGTGCATCTTCTGACTCTTCAGACGATGCATGGCCGATTCCACAACTATGGAATGGTGTGGTAGCTGTGCCTTTTGAAAGCCAGGGCTCTTTTTATTATTATTATTATTATTATTATTACAGTTGCTTATATACCGCACTATTCGGCATCAGCGCGGTTTACAGTATAACAAAATGACCAAAACACACGTTCTGTTTGGTTTTACATAGAACAAGGGTATGAACTTGGATAACAGGGGGGGGATGAACTATATACATGAATTATATACATGAGATAGGTTACATGCATGACGCAAAAGTCCTGTAACATGGTTGAATTGAACAATATGTAATGAGTCCGTTTCGAATACAAGAGACATTGTGAGAATGGGCTGTAAAAAGGCAGTGTTTCTTAGGTGGTGTTATCTAGAATCATCGCTGGCTGGGTAGTATTGGAGGAAGAGGTGATGTTTGATAGCCTTCCTGAATTGGGTCAGGTCAGCAATGGCTCGAATGTTTGGTGGGAGTGTATTCCAATATTTGGGGACGTAAAGACTGAAGGCCCTATTCGCTGTCGTGTTATTGCATTTAGTCAAGGTCTTCGGGGTTGTTAATAGATTTAGGGCTGTTGACCTCCTGGCTCTGTTGGGGGGCACTGTATGAATGAGATCAGTAAGTGCTGTGGAGGATAGGCGCTTGATGGCCTTGAATGAGAGGATTAATGTTTTGAAGATAATCCTTCCGTGTATAGGTAGCCAATGAAGCTGTTTTAGAATCGGAGTCACATGGTCACTTCTGGTGGCTCCATGGAGAATCCTTGCTGCAGCATTCATGGCTAGTTGTAGTGGGTTTATTGTGGCTTGCGGGAGACCTTGTAGGATGGAGTTGGCAAAGTCAAAGTGCGGTAGGATCAGAGCTTGGAATATGGTCTGGAAATCATCTGGTTCCAGTAGGGAACGCAGATGCCTGAGTGAACGGATTTTAAAATAGACCGCTTTAACAATGTTGCCTATATGGCATTTCATGTCCAGATGTTTGTCTAAGGTGACTCCCAGGTATTTTATTGTTTCTTTGGTTTGTAATTCTGCTTCCTTGACCTTTATATGTGTTGGTGGGGTAAAGTCTGGGTCTCTGGCGATGAACAGTACCTCCGTTTTCTTATGCTGGATGCGTAGATTTTGTGCTTGTAGCCAGTCCGATATGGCATTGAAACATTCTATAATAGGTGTGAGGTCCATTTGAACGGTTGAAAAAGGCATATATAGGAGGATGTCGTCCGCATATATCATACAGCTCACGTTAAATGCTCTAATGATGTTGCAAATGGGCTGCATGTATATGTTGAATAGTAGAGATGACAATGAGGATCCTTGCGGCACACCCTGTGTTTGATGGAATTGTTTGGACTCTTCTGCTCCGGATTTCACATATTGACATCGTCCATTTAGATAAGAGCTGCACCAATCGAGTGCAGTATTGCAGATTCCCTTTTCTTTCAGTCGCCCGAGGAGAATCTCATGATGAACCGAGTCAAAGGCTGCAGCGATGTCTAAAAAGATTAACACAAAGCCTTGTCGGATGTTGTCAATGCCTGTGAATATGTTATTGAATAAGAAGGTGAGGAGTGTCTCTACTTCATGGTACTCTCTAAACCCGTGTTGGCAATAATCTAAGGGAGCTGTGGAGTCTATATGATCCTGAATTTGCCTTTGGACCTCTTTCTCCAATATCTTTGCTAGTATGGGAATACTAGCTATTGGTCTGTACGAATCGGCTTGTTGAGGATCAAGTTTAGGGTTCTTCATTAATGGCCTGATCGATGTTTGCTTGAGGGTTGTTGGGAAGGAACCGGTAGTAAAGGAAAGTTCTGTCAGTTCTGCGATGAATGGACTGACTTCCTTGCGTAGCTCCTTGATCCAAAAGGCCGGGCAAGGGTCTGTTTGTGCTGTGGAGGTATTGAGGGAAGCTATTGTATCTTCAATGCTTTTTCGATAGATCGAGTCGACTCGCTTGCTGAGAACCGGCGCCGAGGCCGGTGCCTCCCACATCCGGAAGAGGAGCGATTCCAGCATCGGAGGAAACGGGACAGTAAAGGCCTCCTTCGGAGGAGAGTCATACTGCAGGGCCTCGAGCTCTTCAGCTCGAGGTTCTTCCTCGGGATCTGCCGGAACAGCCAACGCGGTGGCCATATCCCGGACGAACTCCGAGAACCTAGTATCCTCCGGAGGGGATCTACTCCGGGGCTCAGACTGCGGTGAGTCTGACGGGACGCACCAAGTCTTGAACGTATCGGGGGACTCCTCATCCTCCATCTCCCAGGAGGACTAGTCCGACGAGGGGTTGGGGTCCGACCACGCGGGGCCCCGGAGCACCCGCCCCGACGCCGGAGGCACCGGCATCGACGTCCTCGGTCCCGAACGGGAGGTCGAGGGAGACCGCGACCGAGGTCCACTTCGAGCTATGATAGACTCCAGTATCGGCTCGGTCTCCGGGGTCGACTTCGAAGTCGATGTCCCGGTGGTCGGGGCAGATGCACCAGACAGGCTGGCCATCAGTGCCCGCTGCTGCTCCATGAAGACAGACAATCTGCTCTCCAAGGCTGTCATCCTGAGACTCAGCTCAGGAGACGCAGCAGCCACAGACTCGGGCCCTGGCGGCGCCGGGCCCGATGTCAGCTCTCTCGGAGGAGAGTCCTCGAGGACCACAGGGCTTACGTGTCCAGAAGACTCCGGCTCCACACGAGGGACTTTGGCAGGCTTCTCCTGTTCCATGGGCCCAGGGCGACGGTCGGGGGTCTTAGACCTGGCCCTCGAGGAGCCAAGGACCTCCTCCGATGACGCCCTCGCGAGCCTCTTCTTCCTCTTACGTTCCCGGTCGGGGGACCCCCTGTCCGAGGAGCTTCGACGGCGCTCGGGATCGGAATCCCGAGATGTCGAGGCCTCAGACGAGGTCCGGGTCCGGCCGGAGGCAGAGTCTGAGAAAAGCCTTTCTTTCTGCTGCTGGTGACTTCGTAGTGCCTTGGAAGACATCTTCCCACATGGTCCACACGTCTTAGGATCGTGATCAGGACCGAGGCACCAGTCGTGTGTGTCGGTGAGAGACATTAATTTCTTACACCGATCACAGTTTTTGAAACCACTGGAAACCATCGGGGAAAAAAGGGTCCCCGCGAGGTCAAAGGAACGGCCTTCCAGGGAAAAGCAAAAAAAGGGCGGCAACGCCAGCCACGAAGGGCAAAAACCGAAAAGAAGGAACGGGCTCGATACCGGTGTACCGAACCCGGCGGGAGGGGAACCGGCGTCGAACCAGGAGAAAAAACAACGAGAATCGCCGAAGAAAAAAATCACTTTTATCCGGGATGACAGGACACACGTCCGGTGGGCTTCTCGGAAAAAAAGAGACTGAGGTAAGATGGCACCTTTAGGCGGGAAGGGAACCGCGCATGCGTGCCTGCATTCCCAAAGGCTTTCATAGAAAGCTGGGGAAATGCTAAGCTGGGTGACGTTGGCGCCGACGGAGCCCCCGTGCGGAGCATTTCCCCAGCTTTCATAGAAAGCCTTTGGGAATGCAGCGCGCATGCGCGGTTCCCTTCCCGCCCAAGGGTGCCATCTTGCTCAGTCTGATGACATAGCTAAAGGACAGCAAAAATAGCAAAAATAAATCATATGACTGCAACTCCAAGGGGAGGAGGGAGGGTTGTGAGGACTGATTCCTGCTGCTCCTGGAGAACACCTGTTACAGGTGAGTAACTACTCTTTCTCCAGGACCAAGCAGGAAGTCAGTCCTCACATATGGGACTCCCTAGCTCAGGGGTACCAGAGGCCCCAAACTGAAAAACTGAGCTCCCTCTAAAGCCTCAGCATGTAAGAACAGAATCTTCTCTGATAACGTCCCTGAAAGGTAGCCCAACACCAGGGCCGGAGGGTAGGAGTTGCCTAGACCCCAAAGAGATTATGGAGTACCGCTTGCCCGAAAGCACTGTCCCTGCGGGACTCCCTCTCAAGGCAGTAGTGGGCCGCAAAAGTCTGGCTTGAAGACCAAGTAGCAGCCCGGCAGATGTCTGCCAACGGAACAGAGCGGAGATGAGCCACTGACGCAGCCTTCGCCCTGACACGGTGAGCCATAACTCGACCCAGCAACGAGAGGCTGGCTGCCCTGTAAGCCCAGGCGATGCAGTCAGCTACCCATATGGACAAAGTATGCTTGGAGACAGCCAACCCCAACTTATTGGGGTCCTAGGAGACGAAGAGCTGAACTGCCCTTCGGTGCTCACGCGTACGGTCAAGGTAGAAGGACAACGCCCTCCTACAGTCCAGGGTATGCAAGACCATCTCAGACCGGCTATCATGAGGCCTGGGAAAGAAAGTTGGAAGAACCACCTCCTGATTGAGGTGGAAGGAGGAGACAACCTTTGGAAGGAACTTAGGGTGAGTCCATAAGACTACCCTGTTCCTATAGAACCTAGTATAAGGTGCTTCTGAGACTAGGGTCTGAAGCTCACTCACTCTCCTTGCTGAGGTAAGGGCTTCCAGAAATAGCGTTTTCCAGGACAGAAAACGCAGAGGGCAAGTAGCCATAGGTTCAAAAGGTGGGCAAGTAAGCCGTTGCAAGACCACATTTAAATCCCATTCAGTGGCAGGTGGACGCACTGGAGGCTTAAGCAAAAGCAGGCCTCTCAGGAAGCGAGCCACCAAAGGATGGCTGGAGAGAGACTGACCCTCCACCTGTGAGTGGTGTGCTGAAAGAGCACTAAGATGAACTCTAACAGAATTGGACTTAAGGTCTAGGTTGGACAGGTGAAGCAAATACTGCAGCACCACTGGTACCAGGCATGAGAAGGGATTCTCGTTGTGTTGAGTACACCAGGTAGAGAATCTACACCACTTAAGGGCATAAGACTTTCTGGTGGACTGCCTCCTAGAGGCCAAGACTACGTCCTCCACTTCCCTAGGCAGTAGTAAAGGCGCTAGGACTACCCTTTCATCAGCCAGGCCATCAAATTGAGCGACTGGAGATTGGGGTGCAAGAGGGACCCCTGCTCCTGAGACAGGAGATCGGGTTGCATCCCCAGAGGAAGAGGAGTGTCCACCGCCAGTTGCAACAGTAGTGGGAACCAGGGTTGCCTTGGCCACCTGGGGGCCACCAGAATCACTGAGGCCTTGTCCCGGGTCACCTTGAATAGTGTCTTGGACACTAGAGGCGTGGGAGGAAACGCATATAGTAGGCCTGTAGACCATGGAATGAGAAACGCATCCGCTGCTACTCTGAGAGGATGCGGTTGTCTGCACTGTTCCCTCTAAGCTGTGCACGTGTGCGCGCGCACACACCTCGCCGAGCGAGCACACTTACTTGTCTGGAACAGAACCTGGGTAGTTGACGGTTCAGAGGACTGGCAAAGAGATCTATGGTTGGAAGACCCCATCTCAGGAAGATCTGTTGAACCACTAAAGGGTTCAACTGCCATTTGTGCGGCTGCAGAATCCTGCTCAATCTGTCCGCCAGGTAATTCTCCTGACCTGGGAGGTAGACTGCTTTGAGAAGAATGCCATGATTGATTGCCCAGGAGCACAGTTTCTGTGGTTCCTGACAGAGAAGGCGGGACCCTGTGCCCCCTTGTTTGTTCACATAGAACATAGCCACTTGATTGTCTGTCTGAATCAAGACGGACTGCTGAGATATGAGATGAGAGAAAGTTCTCAGGGCTAAGCAGATAGCTCTCAGTTCTAAGAGATTGATCTGCTGTGCGGACTCCCAAGGAGTCCACAGGCCTTGAGTACATGCCCTTTGGCAATGTACACCCCAACCTTGAAGAGAAGCATCGGTTGTCAGCACCTGAGAGTGTGGAGATGCCTGAAAAGGCACCCCTTGCACAAGATTCGGAAGATGAAGCCACCATTGCAGAGAAGACTGTAGTAGGCTGGATACCCGCACTTTGTCCATGAGGCTTCCCGTGGCCTGGTGCCACTGAGTCCGGAGACCCCATTGAGCTGGCCTCATGTGTAGACGGGCATTTGGAGTCACATGGACCGTGGATGCCATGTGGCCTAAGAGCCTCAGGAATTGTCTGGCGGAGACCAGAGAATTGCTGTGGAATAGCCTAGCTAGAGCCATCAATCTGTGGGCCCTGTCCACTGGCAGAAAGGCCTTTGCCTGCAAGGTGTCCAGTCGAGCTCCTATGAACTCCATGTTCTGGGAGGGTTGCAAACTGGACTTTGCGAAGTTTATGACAAACCCCAGGTGCTGAAGCAGAGCGACAGTGCGAAGGGTGGCTCGACTGGCCTCCTGCGGGGATTGACCCCTGATGAGTCAATCGTCCAGATATGGAAAGACAAAGAGGTCTTGAACCCTGAGGTAGGCCGCTACCACCGCAAGGCACTTGGTGAATACCGTGGGGGCGGATGTAAGGCCAAAAGGCAGTACTCTGTACTGATAATGGTTTCCTCCCACTACAAATCTGAGATATTGTCTGTGGTCTGGATGAATAAGGATGTGAGTATAAGCATCCTTTAGATCTAAGGAGCATAGCTAATCTCCCTGTTGGAGGTAGGGCAGCAGGATTCCAAGGGTAAGCATCTTGAACTTTTCCCTCTCCAGGAACTTGTTCAGGTTTCGCAAGTCTAGGATGGGTCTGAGGCCTCCAGTTCTATTTGGTACCAGGAAGTACCTGGAATAGAAGCCGTGCCCTCTCAGGTGGTGGGGCACCGGTTCCACTGCCTGTTCCTTCAGAAGACCTGCCAACTCCTGCAGGAGTAAGTCCCTGTGCAGAGGGAGTCTGGGAGGCTCCCCTGGAAAATAGGAGGGGGGTACCTGGTGGAAGTGGAGGAAATAGCCCTTCTGGACTATAATTAGAACCCAGGTATCCCTTGAGACGGCTGACCACCTGTGGGCGAACAGAGCCAGCCTGCATCCAGTGCTGATGGGGGCCAGCTGAGGAGGAGAGGCTATGCCAATGCAGTCAAAAAACCCCTCCCTGAGCAGGAGCCGGAGTAGGAGGCTTGGGGGCCTTCTGCCTACGGGGCCCATGACCCTGCCCCTTGGCCTGCTGACCCTGTTGGGGAGCTACAGAGGCCTGATAATGAGGGTACTGTTTATAGGCAGATGACTTCCTCGGGTAAAAGGTCTTTTTTCCCGAGCCCTTCTTCTTCTGAGAAGGGGCAGAGGTTTTTCTGGACAGCCTTGTCTGGGTAAGAGTCTCGGTCTCGAGTTCGGCAGCCTTGTCAGCCATGGGCTTGCCAAAGAGGTTTTCACCTCGGTAGGGGACATCGACCAACTTGTCCTGCACCCATGGCTCGAGGTACGATGACTGTAGCCAAGCCTGACGGCGTGCACCGATGCCGGCCGCGGCTACTCGGGCCGAAGCCTCTAAGCCATCATAGGCTGCTCGAGATATAAACTTCGAGCACTCACGCATACCCGAGGACAGAGCATTGAACCTCTGCAAAGGTTCCTCGGAGAGACCAGCAGAGAACCCGGCAATCTCCATTGCCAAGTCTCGAAGGTACATGCCCATGTACAGCTGGTAGGTCTGAACACGGCAAGCAAGCATAGAGCCCTGGAAGCACTTCTTACCGAGGGCATCCAGGTTCCGGGCCTCCCGGCCAGAAGGCACTAAGGAGTGCATCTTCTGACTCTTCAGACGATGCATGGCCGATTCCACAACCATGGAGTGGTGCGGTAATTGTGCCTTTTGGAACCTGTGGCTCTTGCTGACTCGATAGATGGAATCAACCCGCTTGCTTAAAACCGGCGTCGATGCCGGCGCCTCCCACATGCGAAAGAGCAACCGTTCCAGCATCGGAGGAACCACGACAGTAAAGGCCTCCTTCAGCGGAGAGTCATATTGTAGGGCCTCGAGCTCCTCGGCTCGAAGCTCCTCCTCGGGATCCGCGGGGAAAGCCAGAACCTTGGCCATGTCCCGCACGAAGTCCGAGAACCGGGTATCCTCCAGGGGGGACCAAAAGGTGTCGGGCGACTCCTCATCCTCTTGTCTCCCAGCCGGACTCCTCGGAGGAGGAATCGAGCGGCTCCGGTCGGGCAGGTATCGATGCCATCCGCCCCGATGCCGAGAGTACCGGCGTCGACGACCTCGGTCCCAAATGGGAGGCCGAGGGGGGACTTGGCCGAGGATCGACTCGAGCTCGCATGGACTTGAGGATCGGCTCGGCCTCCGCGGTCGACTTGGATGTCGATGTCCCGGTGGTCGGGGCAGATGCACTGGTGAGACCGGCGATCAGTGCCCGCTGCTGTTCCATGAAGGCAGCCAAACTGCTCTCCAAGGCCGTCAACCTGAGTCCGAGCTCAGGAGACTCAGCAGCCCCCGACTCAGGCCCCGGTGGCGCTGGGTCCGACGTCGGCTCCCCTGGAGGTGAGTCCATGAGGACTATAGTACTCACGTGACCCAGGGACTCCATCTCCACACGAGGTTGTTTTGCAGGCCTCTCCGACTCCGAAGACCCGGGACGGCGCTCGGGGCTATGCGACTTGGCCCTCGAGGAGCCAAGTGCATCCACCGACGCCGCCCTCGCGGGTTTTTTCTTCTTACGATGCTCCCGCGAGGGAGACCCCCATTCAGAGGAGCCTCGACGCAGCTCGGGGCTGGAGTCCCGAGATGTCGAGGCCTCTGACGAGGTCCGGGCCCTACCAGACGCGGAGTCAGAGAAGATTTTTCCTTTTGGTGCTGCTGACTCCTTAACGCCTTAGAGGACATCTTCCCACACGGACCACAGATCATCGGGTCATGATCGGGACCGAGGCACCGGAGGCAGCAGTCATGTGTGTCGGTGAGAGACATAAGTTTCTTACACCGATCACATTTTTTAAACCTGCTGGCAGCCATCGGGGGAAAAAGGGACCCTGCAAGGTCAAAAGACAGGGTTGCCAGTGAAAAAAGAAAAAAATGGCGCAAACGCTAGTCACTAAGGACAAAAACCGAAAAAGAGATCCGGGCTCGATACCGACGTATCGGGTCCAGGCAGGAAAGGGAAAACCGGCGTCGAACCGAAGAAAAACAGGTTAACGCAGAGAAAATCAACTTCTTCCTCGGGTGAAATGAATATACATCCGTCGGGCTCCGCGGAAAAAAGAAGACTGAGCAAGATGGCACCCTTGGGCAGGAAGGGGACCGCGCATGCGCGCTGCATTCCCAAAGGCTTTCTATGAAAGCTGGGGAAATGCTCCGCACGGGGGCTCCATCGGCGCCGTCACCCATATGTGAGGACTGACTTCCTGCTTGGTCCTGGAGAAGAGGAGAAAATGCAAATCAAAGGACATACAGGTGGAGAGGGGGGAGAAAGTCCTGGTGGCTTCAGGTGTACCTGACTAATAACATCAATGAGCAGAGGAAGGCTATGAAAAAAGGTTAGGTCGGGTTGGTGGGTGGGTTGAGGGGTGGGTAATAAAGTTTTGAGTAGAGAGACACAGCACTGCAGAGAGTAGGAACTGGGTAAAGGACAGACAGAAGATAGGACACACAGTGACAAAAAGACAGAATAAGCAACAAGCCTAGATTCTAAACAGGCACAGAAGAATGCCTGAGCAAAGCATACAAAGTTTGCAAGCCTCAGCTATGAGAGTGCTCTCCCGAGCAGGAACCAGGAGCAAACGGAGGGTCAGCAACTCATGTGCCCCAGGAACTTGTCGAAACCCTTTCTAAACCCAGCTACACTAACAGCTTTTACTGCATCCTCCAGTAACAAATTCCAGAGTGCAGAGTAGACAAATGCAAAGAACAACCCAAACTACAGTTACACGATGCAAGGTTCTACATTAGGAACCACCACCCAGGAAAAAGATTTAGTGTCATCATGGATAACACATTGAAACCCTTTACCCAATGTGCAGCCACAGCCAAGAAAGCAAATAGAATGCTAGGAATCATAAGGAAAGGAATGGAGAATAAAACCAAGGATATTATAAATGTCTATGTATTGTTTCATGGTGTGACTGCACAATAGTCCTCTTTTTACCTTTAGAGAGCCTCTGTGTTTGTCCCATGTTTTTTTGAATTCAGATACTGTCCCTGTGTCCACCACCTACACTGGGAGACTATTCCATGCATCTGCCACTCTTTCTGTACAGAAATATTTCTGCATATTACTCCTGAGTCTATCCCTTTTCACTCTCATACTATGTTCCCCTCGTAGCAGAGCTTGACTTCAATGGGGTGATGAGTGTGTTTGTCATGCTTGTTCTTTTTATTCTACTGTTTGGTGTCCATTGTATGAGTTCCGCAAGGGAGACTGCGGAAAGGTTATGTACTATTTTAAATGTAATAAGGAGGGCTTTGTAATTTAGGCAGCTAGTTATTGGGAGCCAATGCAATTGTTTTAGGAATAGCGTCACATGCTCAATTCTGGAGGCACCATACAGAGTTCGGGCTGCAGTGTTCAGTGCCATTTGAGGGGGATGAAGTGTGCAGTCTGGCAGGCCATGGAGAATGATATTCACATAGTCAAAGTGTGGAAAGATAAGCGTCTGAAATACAGTGCGGAAGTCAGCAGCCTCCAATAGTGGATGCAGATGATGGAGGGTCCTTATTTTGTAATAAACTGCCTTGGTGATGATATTTATGTGTGCTTCCATACTCAGGTGCTGGTCAAGGGTGACTCCTAAGTAACGCACTTCTTGCTTCATCTTCAGCCCTGCATCTTTACCTGTAGGGAAGATGGTGGTATTAAGGTTTGATCTTTTGTAATCAACACCACTTCAGTCTTCTTGCAGTTCACTCTCAGGCTCTGCATGCAGAATGAGACTGCATTAAAGCATTCCATAATTCTGGTGTAATTGGGACGGTCCGTGGAGAATGGGGTGTAAAGTAATACATCACTGGCATAGATGTGGTATAGTATGCTGTTTGATTGGATTATAGCGCAGATTGGCTGGATATAGATGTTGAAAAGGCAGATTACGATGAACCCTGCGGTACTCTTTGCGTTTGCTGATAAGCGGATGATGTCTGAGTGCCTATGCATGCCATTTGTTAGCAGTCTTAAGTAGGATCTGCTCCAGTCTAGGGCTGAATTCTGTATACCTTTCTGTTATAGGCGAGCAAGAAGGAGATTGTGACAGACTGTCACAGGCCGATGCAATATCCAGGAATATTAGAATGAATCCCTGTTTCACTTTGTTCATTTTGAGATTGTCCAGGAGAGTAGCCAGGAGGTTTCAATACCATGTTGTTGACAGAACCTATGCTGCTGTTGATCTAGGAGAGCGTAGGAGTCAATGTGATCTTGGATTTGCTTATGGACTATCTTCTCAGTTATCTTAGCCAAGAAAGGGAGGCTAGATATGGGCCTATAGGAATTTATGTCAAGTGGATCCAGCTTGGCATTTTTTAACAGAGGTCTGACATTGGCTGTCCTTAGAGGTGAAGGTACCAGACCCTTGCTAAAAGAAAGGTCTACGATTCTCATTATGAAAGCACTTAGGTCAGATTAGGCTGACTTGATCCAGTGTGCAGGGCATGGATCGGTTGGGGAGGTGGTGGCATTGAGCCTCCTTTATAATGTCCTCGATGTGCTCAGAGGAGCATGGGTGGAAGGAATTTAGATTGGGAATAATAGTGTTTTCCATAGGAGGATTTCCTGGTTTAAGGGGATTCCCACTGGCTTTGTTTTGAAAGTGGGTAGCAAATTCCTGCAGGTGAGGGGTGCCTGCAGTATGTTGCTTAGCAGTGTCCTTTATGAGGGACTGAATGATTCTGAAAAGCTCTTGGGGCTTGTTAAGAGAGCACATTAGGATGTTGGTGTGGTATTCCTTTCTTCTCTGATTAATTGCATTGCAGTGTTCTTGCAGGGTCTTCATGTATGTGATGTGATCTTGGGGGAGTCTAGAGTGTCGCCATTTCCATTCCAGCTTCCTGAGTTGTAGTAGGGACTCACGCAGGTCAGCTGTGAACCATATGGCAGTGTGATTCCTCTTGGTGAATATTATGGACTGTGGTAAGAGTGCGGCCTTGCTTAGGGTGTTATTCCATGTGTCTACAAGTTCATCCAGCTCAGAGGGTTTTTTTTATTAAGATTGGGTAGCGTTTCTTCAAGGAAGGTTTCTTTGTTAAAAGGTTGAAAGAGACTAGTTGGAGGTGGTGGAAAAGTCACAGAGGGTCCATGGTCTGCTGTACATGTGGAGTTTGTGGAAAATAATGGCATTGTGGTCTGACCAGGGGACAGAGATGACTTGTGGTTGGTTAGGGTTGCTGTAATTGAGCATGGATGAGGGTGCGACCCTGCATTTTTTAGCATTAAATTTCAGCTGCCATATTCTAGACCATACTTCAAGTTTAGCTAGATCCCTCCTCATGTTGTTGACACCTTCCAGTGCATCTACTCTATTGCAGATGTTGGTATAGTCTGCAAACAAGCAAACCTTACCCGACAATCCTTCTGCAATAAAACTAGGCAAATTAAAATCTGGCCTAGTTTTACCTGTGGGAGCTAACTGGTTAGCGGTGCAATATCGCCGCTACCAGGTTAGCTTCTATAGCATTGGAGGCTGTGTAGTGACCCCGGATATTCAATACCGATTATAGCCCCAGTATTGAATATCCGGGGTTACAGATTGGTGGCGACGGCTATGCGCCACAGTGGTGCATCGTCGTCCCAACTGAATATTGGGCCCAGAGAGCTTAGTAAATGGGTGGGAATGCTATCAGAAGAGCGAGTTTAGAGGAGGAGAGAAGATCTGAAACTTCCTCCTCTGTGATTTTAGAAAAGGAGGAAAGGGTGACAGGTTGAAAGAAGGATTTGTGAGTGAAGAGGGGTGGGGGCGGGAGACAGAGGTGGAGGTGCTGTGGAGAATGCCAGATAAAGTTCACAAGATTAATCATCAAAGTAGTCAGCCAAAGTTTGGGTATAATGAGGAGGAGGGGTAGGGGATAGAGTACTTTGAGGAGAGAATTCACTCTGGTGAAGAGATGGCGAGGTTTAGAGGCAAGAGAATTTGTAAGACTGACATAGTATTCTTGCTTGGTGAGTGCTATGGCTGACTGGAAGGAGATGAGCATAAATTTGAAATGTAGGAAATCAACAAGGGTATGGGATTTAAGCCACAGGCGCTCAGCAGAGTGGGCAGAGGAATGTAGGTAGCAGATTTTAGAGGTCATCCAAGGCTGAAATACAGTAGCCTCACAAGGCGAGAAATCTGAGGACAGAGTGAGTTCAGAGGAGATGAAAGTATAGCGTTATAAGAAGAGACTGCCTCATCAATTGAAGAGAGAAGAGATGAGACAGCAGTGGAGAGAGTAGAGGGGTCAATAGCCTTAAAGGTTCCTAAATGCATAGGTGGAGACAGGCAAGGGGTGATTAAGAGTGAAAGTTAGCAGATGGTGATCAGATAGAGGAAAAAAGTAGGTAGAAAAGTTGGAGAAAAAGACAAGGATGAGGCAATGACCATGCTTGTGAGTAGGGGCTGTAAAGCACAGCTGGAGATTGAATGAGATGGGTAAGGCAAGTCAGAAAGGGTCATCAATATGAATGTTAAAATCCCCAAAAATGAGGAAAGGGGAAGATGGGTCCAGAAAGAAGGTAAGCCAGGAGTCAAATTCAGTAAGAAAGGAAGACGTGGACTTATCGGGAGGGGGGGGAGGGGTGTTGATAAATGACAGCTATCTGGAGACGTAGTGGAGTAAATAGGCAGATAAAATGGACTTCAAAGGAAGAAAAAGCATAAGACTGTGATGGAAGGAGGGGTTGGAAATGGTATAAAGGAGAGATTAGCAGCCCACCCCCACCGCAGCCGACTAAGCGATGTGCATGGGTGTAAAGATGGCCTCCATATGAGAGAGCAGCAACTGAAGTGGAGTTATCAGCAAGAAGTCAAGTCTCCGTTATAGCAAGCTGATGTAGAGCATTAGAAACAAAGGGATCATGAATGAAGGGGTGCTGGAGGCAAAGTGGACAGGGAAAAGGAGATAGGAAGGAAGTACAGGGATTTGAATAAGCCACATAATAGTGAGATGCAATGTGTGCAAATGCATGTAAAGCACCTCATTATTATGTAAGTTGAATAACACAGTTTGCTGTGCTATTCCTGGAAAACTAACCCTGGTTATGAGCTGGCATTATTTTTCCTCCCAAGTGTGCTGAATAAATTTTGTGTAGCCTGATGCTTCTAGGGAGCTATTTAAAGGGGTCAGTACATAAAACTGTCACCTTTCATCCCCTGTTCTCTCCTGGAACAGATCTCCCGACACCCCAGTCCTCCCCCACATTTACAGGGTTCTCCATGCTGTCTAGAGGATGGGAAAAGTGATCATCAACTGCTTCTGTCCCATCAGACACCTGGGTTCAAACAGATGCCTCAGACTGCCTAGCAATAATCTCACGGAACTACTCCATGGTGGGAGGGGGTTGCTAGACTTATTTGACAGCCTGACTCCTAGCAGTAGTCCCCATAAGACTACTGCTAGAAAGTCAGAAGTACCATTTTGAAGCCTGCTGCCTGATGGGCAGGAAAGACTGGGGATCACTATTGCCCTACCAGCTACACACCAGGGAGACATCGGTAAGTGCTATGAGCGGGCTGTCTGTGTTTGTTGGGAGGGTACTGAGTTACTGCAGGTCTGTAACTTCTGTCGTAAATTAAGCTGCAGTAAAATGTTGTATTTTTCCACTGCTTAGTAACTGCCTCTCTAAGATATATAAACTTTGTAGAAGAAAATAAAGACAAAAAGTCACATGAAATATACATGTTGCATCTGCATAGTGACAAGATACTTCCAGTTTTCTCACTTGGAAATGATTTTAATTTAGAACAGAAACTAAATCAAAGGCAAGTATGGTTTAACCGTTTTCATCACTGTTTTGTTTCTCTTCCTGCCTATATTAGATGAATTATAATTTCTGAAAAGCAATTGTGATGGTTTATAGAAACTGTATAGACTCATTTAGAGGAAATAAAACAGACATATATTAAATTCCTTATCTTATATCAAATCATGAAACAGCTGCTGAAAAAGTGACTGCAAGACTTTAATATTTTAGGTAGGTGCTGATTTTCCCTGCTGTCACATTCAGATTACACTGACCTTCATGTTTTGCAGACACCCAGCTCAGTAAGTAGTTGCTGGTTTGTTGAAGTAGAACATTGTTGTCTCCTTCATATGTGCAGTTTGGGTCATTGTCATTTCGAATTTCTCCCAAACGATTCACTGGAATAAAAAAAAAATTACACATTTGCAAGTAATTCTATGCATCCATGCAAAAATGAACAGCTTAATCTAATCTGCCACTGCCAAATGATTTTGGCTTAATGTACTTATCAAAATGTACTATTCAATCAAGAATAAACTGTTTTCTGGAGGAAGTGATGTCACCCCCATGGCTGGAGGCTGAGGAACGAGCTCAGTCGTTTAGTCCAGAAATACGACATTTCTACTCCTCAAAAAGTGGTGCCTGAGGCTTTGACGAGACCATGAGTGGTGAAAAAAATGAAGCTTTACAAGGAATGACTACAAGATGTAAAACCACTGACCTGTGAGAGTTCACCTTCAACCCGGGGCGAGGGAAGCAATGGGAGCACAAAATGGCAGCTCCGGGAGCAGGAGAGTGTACAACGAGTGACCAGGCTGTAGCCCTAGAGGCATTCATGGAAGATGACAGCCCCCCCAGTCCAAGTCTGAACTCTGGAGCTAGTTCGTGGAACTTAAACGGCATGTGCACGAGGTGAAAGAGGAGATAGGAGGCTTTATTAAAGAACCGCGCAGCGAGGTGACATCTCGGCCTTAGGGTCAAGGACTGCGAGAAACGTGTCTATTCTACCCAGGGTGAAGTTGATGGGCTGCAACACATGTCTCAGAAACTAGCGCATGAGAAAGAAGAGTTAGCGTAGTTACTCACCTGTAACGGGTTTTCTCCGGGGACAGCAGGAATCAGTCCTCACATATGGGTGACGTCGGCGCTAACGGAGCCCGTGCGGAGCAAATCCCCAGCTTTCAAAGAAAGCCTTTGGGAATTGCTACTACGCATGTGTGGTCCCCTTCCCATCCAAGGGTGCCATCTTGCTCAGTCAAATGACATAGCTAAAAAGATAGCGCGGTTATTCAAAGCACTCAGAAGAAGTTTTGATTACGAAATATACAAGCTGTGAGTGAGGGTTTACTGACCGCCAGTTATGAGAACGTGCTGCTGTATGCGAACTCCCCCTGATGAAATTACAGAAATGCAATGAGGTGCCTATCAGGTGGCGTCGGGGACCGCTTTTCCACGAAATACAGCTAAGTTAAGCACAGTTTCTCAATGTTAAAACGTTACAAAATGACAGTTTAATTAAATGTTGGAAGAGTCAGACATATAGGATAAGCATAATAACTACAAAAAACAGTGAATGTTATTAAGGTCATTGATGCAATCTGGCGCACAGTTCGGAGAATAAAAATTCCCGACGAGGCAGCTGTAAGTCTGAGACCTATATTCACTAAGCCATATATGTCTGCAGAATCCGTTGTTATAATAGAGGGATTTTTCACACTTTGATAGCTATAGCTAAAAAGATGGCAAAAAACAACTGAAGACAATAGGACTGGAACTCCAAAGGGAGGAGGGAGGGTTGTGAGGACTGATTCCTGCTGTCCCCGAAGAACACCTGCTACAGGTGAATAACTACGCTTTCTCCGGGAACAAGCAGGAAATCAATCCTCAAATATGGGACTCCCCAACTACAGGCTACCATGAACCTATAGCCAAAAAAGGCTCCCTCATCAAGAGCCGCAAGCAGCAGCAATGAAATGCGTATCACGGACCAACAGGACCTCTGCGTCCAAAAGAACTAGCACTCCTGTAGCCCGACCGAACATGGAAGGGTCAGAGGGTAGGAGATGCCTAAACCCTGAAAAGGTTACGGAGCATGACCTGGCCAAAGGCACTGTCCCGTCGGGACTCTCTATCCAGGCAATAAGGAGCTGCGAAGGTATGGACTGAAGACAAGGTGGCGATTCAGCAGGTGTCTGCCAGAGGAACCGAGCGCAGGTGAGCAACTGATGTCACCATAGCCCTGACCCGGTGCGCCGTGACCTGGCCTTCCAGCGGAAGCCTTACACCTCCTCATAAACCCAGGCAATAGTCCGCCACCCATGTGGACAGCGTACACTTGGACACCGCCTCCCCAGGCTTACTGGGGTCGTAGGAAACGAAAAGCTGGGAGGCTTTCCGGTGGCCTTGAGTACTTTGAAGGTAGAAGGACAAGGCCCTCTTACAGTCCAAAAAATGGAGGACCGCCTCTGCCCGACTGGCTTGTGGTCTGGGAAAGAAGGTAGGGAGGACCACCTCCTGGTTGAGGTGGAAAGATGACAGGGTTAATGACGAGTGCTAGGCTCTCTAAGAAGACCACTGCCTCTTCCCAAAAGAAGGGCTTGGTAAGCAGTGGACTTCCTTTTACCCTTGGAAGTCCACTGCTTACCGAAACTAACCCCCCTACCAGGCCTCGGCTCCCCAGCAAGGGCAGCAGGCCAAGGGACAGGAGCATGGCCCATGTAAGCAAATGGCCCCCAAGCCCCAGGCTCCGGCCCCGGCTCCAGCCCAGCCTGGACGGGGTTTTTGACTCCTGCAGCATGGCCCCTCTCCCTCTCGGAGCTCAGCAGCCTACAGGTCGCCTCACCCTCTATGCCCACAGGTGGGGAGCTATCACCACCGATTCCTGGGTATTAAAGGTGATCAGGGAGGGTTACCACCTCCACCTGAGCCAGGTACCTCCACATTACTTCCTGGGAGAGCCCCTCAGGTCTCCCCTTCACCAGGACCTTCTTCTGAAGGAGTTGACAGGCCTTCTCGAGGACCAAGCGGTGGAACCGGTGCCCCACCACCTCAAGAGCAAGGGGTTCTACTCCAAGGGTAAAAGGAAGTCCACTGCTTACCAAGCCCTTCTTTCGGGAAGAGGCAGTGGTCTTCTTAGAGAGCCTAGCACTCGTCATTAACCCTGTCTCCATCTCTGCAGCTTTGTCGGTCAAGGGTTTGCTGAAGAGGTTTTCCCCTTGATATGGGACATCGACCAACTTGTCCTGTACCCATTGCTTGAGGTCAGACGACTGTAGCTAAGCTTGGCGGCATGCACTGATGCCTGCCGCGACTACCCGGGTCGCCGACTTGAACCAATCATAGGCTGCCCAAGACAAACTTGGAGCATTCATGAATAGCTTTGGACAGGCCCTTGAAGCGCTACAAAGGCTCCTCGAAGAGACCAGCTGAGAACCCGGCGAGTTGCTTCGACAGGTCTCTCAGGTACATGCCCATTGTCACCCTCACGGTGGCCAGCCCAACGCCTAGGGCGCTGAGTCTTGGTCTGCCTGTGGTGTTCCTGCCTCAGAGAGCGTGGGCTTGCTTTAACCCTGCAAGGCCTTCTGGGAAAGTAAGTCCCTTTACCCTTGAGCACAGATGAGTTGCAGTCGAGTGGTTTCAGGCAATGACAAGAATTTATTTTCCCCTTCCCGGCGGAATAAATGCAAGTGAATAACTCAGGACAAAACATGCCATACAATTGGCTTGAGGAAATTATACATGAACTCAGGTAAGTTAGCCTTGTCAGCTTCAGGCTTTAAACGTGCAGTGCTTGATACAAAACAAATCACAACAGCTTCAATTAGCAAAGAAAATGTTCCCTTTTCTTCTGCTGCTTTTACCGTCTCTCACAGACCTGTTTAGCATAGGGAATTCACATGGTCAGCCAAAGATAATGTACAGTCCATCCGATCATCCACTATTTCATTATGGTCAGAGTCTATCTGCATTTCCTCAGCATCAGGAATAGCAGGGTGTGTCAGTAAACTGCTATCCTGATCTTTGAAACAAACGGTTTCTCTGACCTCACGTGGTTTCTCTCTGTAACACTCTCCCGAGCAGGGTTGTAAACTACCATATATGCTGTAGTCTTTGTCCAGGGAGTTTGCTACTTTCTGGCAACTATAGGGAACTGCTTTATAGCTAGGTTCAAACTTATATGAATTATTAAGCCTACCTTTTGGCTTTGAAAGGGAAGGAACTCTCCACTCTGCAGGGTTAGACTGGTTCTCAAACACAGCTGGTGTTTGCTTGCCTCTCAGCCTATTAACTTTCCCTTCAGACGTACCGGTACTCTCCAACCAGCATGTCTCTCTCTTAGGAGCGTGTGAGCTTTGCCAAGCCTGCCTCTCAGGAAGATTCTTCTCTCTCCTGCCTTTACCAGACAACCCCTGTCCTGGGTTACTTCCTTCTGGCCTCAGGAATATGGCTCCCTTGGTTCTCACACCACGAAAAGGCAAATAATCACGTAGACACCAGACCCAGTACAAACAGTGATTATATGAACCAGAGTTTATTATTATCTTCACTGCCCAATCAACACAGGCCGTGTTTCGCACACTTCGTCAGGGGTTTGATTAGGCAAATGAAACTAAAAACATAAATATATAAAAAGGTTACATAATAAATACATAAATAGCATTAAAACACATAAAAGAAGAGAACATCTAATACAAGATAAAAGAATACTACCATAAATAATATCACTTTAAGTGTAATATTATAATTATATAAATATGTAAAAGGGCACAAACGTGTTGGTAAAAACTAATACATAATTAATAAACCACATAAATACATACATAAGATTACTTCACAAACTGTTAAACACCCATGAAATAAATTCATATGTACATTAATAAAAAAGGAAAAAGGATCAATTTATATTTCTCCTTTAGCATCATTGTCAGTGTTTTCCAATTCGATATTGTGATGGTGAAAGCCTGGTAGAAAGCATGGACACAGAAGAGAATCCAGAAATCCCCATGGAAACGGATGACAATGCACAGCTACAAGGAAAACTCAGCCTACGTCAGAGAAAAAGGCAGTTCCCTGTAGGAAGCAAACCACGCCCTAGTGCAAGGGTGGAGACTAACCCCCTTCCTGTTTGGTCACAAAGAAGCAGGAAACCAGGGTTAAAAACCACGTGCAGAGGGAAGGAAGACAGACCCGAAGAGAGACCTGGAGACAGAACCGAGTGGAGAACCGATTGGAGAACCCACAAAGAAGCTGGTCAGGAAAATAACCAGAGAGCCAGTTGGAAGGCAAGAGAAAGCCAAGACCAGAGTCTGAGACCAGAGAGTCCAGGCAGAACAGCCTGTGTGAGAAGGTGCCAAGGGAAAGGCACGCACTCAGACAAAGCCAGCATTCAAAGGTAAAAGCACAGACAATTGGAGAAGCCGTGCATGCCAGTCAAACAATTGCTACAGCTGGGAGGATTGGAGAGGTGGAAAGAGCACCAGTGCTGACACAGAGAAACAGCCTCAAGGTAAAACTGACCATTTTATATCTGATAAATTGGCAAAAGAGATAAAGGCTAGTTTTAATGAGCAGGAGCTGAAACCCTCCCCCTCTACTGTGAAACGTTGGATTGAAAGCCTAATACCTGCTGCAAACTCCAGACCAGATAATTCTGACGTTTGTGAAGCTTCTAAATTAGGGGCACTGCAGAGACTATTCTCTAGTGAGAGGATTGAAACCCCTAGTACCAAAACACCTGAAAAGGCTGACTTGCTGTGGGATCACTTCCACCAGTTTCTAAAGAGAGAGAAGCTAAAAGAAGTCCCCACATATGAGAAAGACTTTGGTAATTCTAATGGCATTGAGGAAATGCAGATAGAAACCACTGTGCCTGAATGTGATGATTTTCCTATACCAATGGACTGTTTAACTCACAAGAATACCACAGTAAGAAAGTGAAACAGGAGAGAGTTTTAAAAACCTTTTAATAAGGTAGCTTTTACATGTGACTCAGAAGAAAGCAGTGCTGTGCTGTATTCAGTGTTGAGAGTAACGGAGTTTGTGAAGATGTTGTTTGGTGAAAGTGAAACCAGCTGTGTTTAGTTCTGCTGCAGTATAGTGTGTGACCACACGGAGCACTGCAGAGAACAGCAGAGAAGAAAAGTTTTGTTTTTCATTTCTCCTGGTTTTTCCTGTGTTCATCCTTTCATTTGGAGAAGTTATCCTAGTGCATTTGTTGTGTTTTGAACCTCCGCGTGCCTTTGAAAATCCCCATTGTATAAATAATAAAAATCTTGCAAAGCCTTACCACCTGCCTCAACTACAATTCATTCCTACAGAGTAAAGAACTTTTATTCTAAAGGGCAGTAAGGCCGCCTATCAGCTGTCAGCTTCTTGGCCCAGCCGGTGGGTGTCGCAAGTTGGCGTAGTATTTAGGATATTTTTTTCCACGCGTGCGCAAGGATATTGCTTCAGGATTTCCACTGCAGGAGAAGCTTTGCTGAGGAGCCCAGCTGACGAGGGTCCAGAAAGCAGGTCCGCAGTGCCCAGGAGACTACGGTTGACCATTGGAGGTGTTAAGCGCGAAGCTTCACCCACGCCAGGTATTGGGTACCAAGCCGAGGGTCGGTTGAGGATACCAAGGGCACGGGTGCAAGCGCTAGCCGTAGTGTTAAAATAGCAAAAACCAAAGAGAGGGGAATACCTTCTTGTGTGTGTGGTACCGCTCTTGGGTTGTGTATTTGTGTTTTGTAGGTAACCAAGATGGCGCTCCAGATACCAGACGTATTATAATGGATGTCGCAGCAGTTTGTGCGCCAGGCTGGTTTGTCCCTGGAGGCGCAGAGGCAGAGCGCTGCGCAGATACAGGCCCAACAACAGCCGCTGCTACAAATGTTGGAGGCTTACCTGGCCGAGCAGAAGAAGAAGACCGGACCAGAGACCACGTCATCCAGTTCCAGTACATCAGCTGCTTCTCTGAAGTTGGACTTGCAGGCTGGTGGGGCATTCAATATTGGACAACTTACACCAAGGGATGATATAGATGACTTTATTGAGGGATTTGAGAGGGTGGCGCCTCTTAGTGGTTGGCTGCAGGAACAGTGGGCCATACGCCTGGCCGCATCCCTCACGGGGGAGGCCCTCGCTGCCTACCGGGCTATGCCACCCATGCTTGCTAGTGATTACAGTGAGCTAACTAAGGCAATTAGAGAGAGGTTGGGGCTCACTCCTCTAGTGTATCATCGCCAATTGAGGGCTGTAAAATTGCAAGCAGGCGAGACTCCAAAGGCCCTATATCATAGAGTCCGAACCTTGCTGAATAAATGGCTGATTCCGGAGGGTAAGACCGTGGAATCAATAATTGACAGTCTTATACTTATGCTGTACCCCAACAATTAAAAAACCTTCCTCATACTCCAGAACTGCAAGACCCCACAGGAGGCAGTAGCCCTGTCAGAGACGTTTATGGAGGCAGAAATAAGTGCCCATAGACACGACAGTACCTCCCAGTTGGCAGTAGGAGGAGTATTAGAAAGGTGGAAAAGGAATACTAATAATGTGAAAGAAATGTATAAACCCTTATCAAAAGGTTATGTCTCTCATAGGAAATGCTATAAATGTGGGGAAGAAGGACATATCCAACGTAATTGCTTTGTGAGAACTGCATTGATAGAGGAGAATCAGCCTAGGGAGAAAGAAAAATTCTTCTTGTCAGTGGAAGTACAGGGGATTGCAACCACTGCGCTTTTAGATTCGGGTGCTCAGCATAGCATGCTATCCAAAGCGCTATGGGGAAAAATTAAGGCCCAAAGTGGGAACACAGCAATTCAGCCCATAACTCAGGTAAAAATCCGCTGTATACATGGAGGTATCTCCAGCTACCCAGTTTATAGTCTGAGAGTGAAAGGCTTAGGCGTGAGTAGACATATGCAAATAGCTGTGGTACCTAGGTTACCGCATGAATTGGTACTAGGGAAAGATTGGCCACAGTTAAGCAAAGGCCTGGGACAGGACTTGTTTAAAAAAAAGAGGTAGCTACCTCTAGGACGCCCCAAGTAGACGCCCTAGCACAATCAAAGGTGAAGATGAGCATGATTCCTAGCCCTTTGTTTGAAGCTCCTAGAAAACAAGAGCGTAAAACCTGTGCCCGGAATGAAGCGTCTACAGAGAATCCGAAATGGGTGTTAAGATATGCTAAAATGAACCCCAACGCACGCGCACCAAAAAGAACCACTGCCAACGCTGCTGGGTACGATCTCTATAGCGCCGAGGATACGATTGTGCCAAAGCAAGGAAAAGCACTGGTAGACACAGCTTTACAGCTAGAACTCCCCATGGGTTGCTATGGATGCATAGCCCCGCGTTCTGGCCTTGCCTGGAAATATTTCCTCGACATAGGAGCTGGAGTTATCGACCCAGACTTGTGATAAGGAAGCTTATCATAGCTCAGGTAGGAGCTATAGAAAAGATGATGTGACTCTGAACAAGCAACCTGTCAGTTTTGGTAGAAGTAAGAAAACAGAGTTTTCACATAAAAGACTACCAGTCCCAGAATGCACCAGGTTTCCAGCAGCCATAAGAGGGGCTGAAGTGAGAAAACGTGTGTGCAATCAAGAGAGCTATGAGGTAATCCCTAAGCACTCATCTCAAAGGGCAGGGCCTGATTCAACACAGCTGCGCTGTGTTAGGGAGGAGCACACATTAGAACAGAATAAGAATAGAGCTTATTCTTCAGATAACAGCTACAGAAAGAGCTTCAGGAAAGGAGACAGCAACAGCTTCAAGCTCAAGCACCAGTATCACCTGGAGAAACAGAAGCCAAGCCAAGCGGATAGAGAAAGAAGGAAACTCTCTGGAAGGAAGAGAAGAAAGCCCATTGGATGGTCTGGGAGAGTCCAAGGCAGTACCTATACTGGGAGGTATTCCAAATGCCAGCAGAGTCCATTGGACTGGAGTCAGCCAGAGGAATGGAATGGCAGAGATAGGAATCACCAGTGGCTACCTGGAAGAGAGAAGACTGCACGTGGAAAGGACTTTCAGACCAAGGCCAGAAGGTATGTGAGAGGAGATCCAGTGTCCAGGGATCAAGATTGGAAGGCTGGACATCAGAATTGAATTACATACTGGCCAGGCTATACAGAGAGGAATTATGATAGCAGGAGAGGCTCAGGTATGAACACTGATCCAGACCCTATCTATAATAGTGAATGGCAGCAAGGGAATAAGCATTCTCATGATATTGCCTTATTGAAAGACTCATCTGTGCCAATGTATGATAGTGACCCTATGCTGATTGATGAAGGGGAAATTACAGCAGATGAGACTATTAATTACATGGACTGTTCTTTATCCAAGTGCTATTGCTAGCTTTCTGTGAGCAAACACATCAGCCATCACAAAGAAACCTAACTTTGTTCTTTATTTCCACTGCAAACAGCTCGTAAAGCAGGATTTGGGTTCACACAGTAGCAGCCAGCCAGCTAAAGGGTTTCAGCTGGTCAATTGATAGTAATTAAAGCTGCACCTGATTGTATGTGTGAGCAAGGGAGAATCACTGCTGGGATCTGCGTGGAAAATAAGCAGAAGTTAACCTAACAAGCAAAGTTCATTCATTTCTTTGTGCCTTTTTATTTGGTAATTATTTGCTAAGAAAACATTAGCTAATTGCCTGACAAGCCGAAGGTTGGTTTCTGATTTGCTTTGTGACTTTATGTTATCCATTTAAACACTGCAAGCAAGTAACCTCATTTATATTGCTACCAAGCATATTTGTGCTGGGTGAATTAAACCCCATCAATACAAGAAGTATTTTATTGGCCTTACCACTGGTTACACAACTCAATTATTGTCTTCAGCTGTGTTTGGAGTGAATGAACTACATTACCCACAATACCTTGCAAGAATCATATGAATATATGCATCGTCAAGATTGTGTAAGTTCTCACCCTAGGCAGCCGTCTGACAGACTTCAGGGGCAAAGTGAAGGTGCTCATGTATAATTTTGGAAATCAAGATTTCAGGATTTCTACTGGCGACCGTATAGCGCAGATAATCTGCGAGAGGGTTGGTTTTCCCCCTCTAGAAGAGGTTCCCCACCTATCCACAACGACCCGGGGTGCCGGAAGCTTTGGCTCTACAGGAGGTACTAGCCTGGAGGGATTGTCGGCTGCAGTGGAGGAAACGATGGAGGAAGACCTCGGACCCCAGCTAGAAGATTGTAAGGGGAATCCGAAATTGAGGTTCGGGGATAGCCTTTCATGGGCCCAGAAACAGGATTTGTTTCAACTGCTGGCTGGATTTCAAGATGTATTGACCCCCGATGCCAGGGAAAACAAA
This sequence comes from Ichthyophis bannanicus, assembly GCA_033557465.1. Taxonomy (NCBI): domain Eukaryota; kingdom Metazoa; phylum Chordata; class Amphibia; order Gymnophiona; family Ichthyophiidae; genus Ichthyophis; species Ichthyophis bannanicus. The sequence goes on along the minus strand of CM066032.1, from coordinate 1,385,043,220 downwards.
CCTGGTAGCCCATGAAATCCTAACACCACCGGGAGAAGTGGTAAGACAACGGCCGTACAGGCTCCCCGAGGCAAAAAAGCAAGAGGTGGTGCGCCATGTCCAGGAAATGCTAAGCATGGGGGTGATCGAAGAGTCCCACAGTCCCTGGAACAGTCCGATTGTTCTTGTGCTGAAACCGGACGGGTCACTCAGGTTCTGCATCGATTTCAGGAAGGTTAACTCGATCAGCCGCTTTGACACCTATCCTATGCCTCGCATAGAACTACTTTTGGATCGCCTGGGACCAGCCAAATATCTGACCACGATCGATATGTCTAAGGGATATTGGCAAGTGCCACTGATAAAGGATGCCCGACCGAAGACCGCTTTCAGCACGCCTGTGGGGCTGTACCAATTTAAGCGGATGCCTTTTGGGTTGCAGGGGGCTGCGGCTACGTGCCAGAGGCTCATGGACCTGGTGTTGAGACCTCACCAGGCCTATGCTGTAGCTTATATGGATGACGTAATAATCCATAGTGATACCTGGAACCAGCACTTACCGAGAGTGGCAGCAGTCCTGCAGGCGATGAGAGAAGCAGGACTCACCTTGAATCCGGACAAGTGTGTGTTCGGTGGCCAGGAGGTCAAATACCTAGGCCATATAGTGGGCCGGGGCCTAGTGAAGCCATTGACCAATAAGATCGAAAGTGTTAAGACTTTCCCCAAGCCAGCTATCAAGAAACAGTTGCGCAGCTTCCTGGGGTTAGTCGGTTATAACCGAAGGTTTATACCGAATTTTGCGGAAAGGAGCGCGGTGTTGACAAATATGTTAAAGAAGAACGCACCCAACAAGCTGCAATGGACGGAGGAAGCTGAGGGAGCCTTTTCTCTGTTGAAGGAGAAATTGTGTGTGGGCCCAGTGTTGCGGGGCGTGGATTTTAGTCAACACTTTATAGTTCAGACAGACGCGTCTGAAACCGGCCTTGGCGCAGTCCTTTCGCAGAAACATGATGGGGTGGAACACCCAGTCATGTTTCTTAGCCGCAAGCTGTCACCGGCGTAGACTAAGTACTCTACGATTGAGCGCGAGTGTTTGGCCATAAAATGGGCCGTGGATACCTTACGTTTCTATCTGACAGGACAAAGATTCACGCTCATCACAGACCATGCCCCACTAAAGTGGCTCAGCCAGATGCGCAACCACAATGCGCGTTTGACGCGCTGGTATATGGCGCTCCAGCCATTTGAGTTCCATGTGGAGCACAGAGCAGGACGACTCCACCAAAATGCTGATGCCCTCAGTCGGATCACGAGCTGTGCGGATGTTACAAAGCCAGCCCGTGATATCTTAAGGGGGGGGGGGATCTGTGATGGTGAAAGCCTGGTGGAAAGCATGGACACAGAAGAGAATCCATAAATCCCCATGGAAACGGATGACAATGCACAGTTACAAGGAAAACTCAGCCTACGTCAGAGAAAAAGGCAGTTCCCTGTAGGAAGCAAACCACGCCCTAGTGCAAGGGTGGAGACTAACCCCCTTCCTGATTGGTCACAAAGCAGCAGGAAGCCAGGGTTGAAAACCACGTGCAGAGGGAAGGAAGACAGACCCGGAGAGAGACCAGAAGAGAGACCCGAAGAGAGATCTGGAGACAGAACCGATTGGAGAACCCACAAAGAAGCTGGTCAGGAAAATATCCAGAGAGCCAGTTGGAAGGCAAGAGAAAGCCAAGACCAGAGTCTGAGACCAGAGAGTCCAGGCAGAACAGCCTGTGTGAGAGAAGGTGCCAAGGGAAAGGCACGCACTCAGACAAAGCCAGCATTCAAAGGTAAAAGCACAGACAATTGCAGAAGCCGTGCAGGCCAGTCAAACAATTGCTACAGCTGGGAGGATTGGAGAGGTGGAAAGAGCACCAGTGCTGACACAGAGAAACAGCCTCAAGGTAAAACTGACCATTTTATATCTGATAAATTGGCAAAAGAGATAAAGGCTAGTTTTAATGAGCAGGAGCTGGAACCCTCCCCCTCTACTGTGAAACGTTGGATTGAAAGCCTAGTACCTGCTGCAAACTCCAGACCAGATAATTCTGACGTTTGTGAAGCTTCTAAATTAGGGGCACTGCAGAGACTATTCTCTAGTGAGAGGATTGAAACCCCTAGTACCAAAACACCTGAAAAGGCTGACTTGCTGTGGGATCACTTCCACCAGTTTCTAAAGAGAGAGAAGCTAAAAGAAGTCCCCACATATGAGAAAGACTTTGGTAATTCTAATGGCATTGAGGAAATGCAGATAGAAACCACTGTGCCTGAATTTATTTATTTAAACAGATTTATATCCCGCTTTTTCCTTCAATCAAAGCGGTAACAGAACAAAACAATACAAGGTTAAACAGAGGCGAATGCAACATATACCACCTTTCTTAAAATCAAAGCGGTAATAAAAGGAAATACATGACACAGGGAAAATGTTACAGTACATACATAGAATAACTATACAAAATAAGTTACAACATGGGTTACATTCTAATACATACGATCTGGAAAGGATGAAACCAGTCCCAGCCAGCACACCTCACACAAAGGCCATAACAGTAGGGAACCATTTCAAAGACTTACGCCACGGACCAACGCCTAAAGGCCATGCCAAAGGGCCCTCTGGCGAGGCCCTCAGGCGCGGGCCCGCAAGGCACGGGCGCGCCCTGAAAACGGCAGTTTTTATGCCGCTGAGCATTGCTGGCGTCATGGAGGAAGGGGGAGCTCCTGCTCTCACCCCCGATGTTTCTGCCTCACTCGCGCTGATCTAAAACGGCGGTTTTTATGCCGCTGAGCATTGCTGGCGTCATGGAGGAAGGGGGAGCTCCTGCTCTCACCCCCGATGTTTCTGCCTCACTCGCGCTGATCTAAAACGGCGGTTTTTATGCCGCTGAGCATTGCTGGCGTCATGGAGGAAGGGGGAGCTCCTGCTCTCACCCCCGATGTTTCTGCCTCACTCGCGCTGATCTAAAACGGCGGTTTTTATGCCGCTGAGCATTGCTGGCGTCATGGAGGAAGGGGGAGCTCCTGCTCTCACCCCCGATGTTTCTGCCTCACTCGCGCTGATCTAAAACGGCGGTTTTTATGCCGCTGAGCATTGCTGCCGTCATGGAGGAAGGGGGAGCTCCTGCTCTCACCCCGATGTTTCTGCCTCACTCGCGCTGATCTAAAACGGCGGTTTTTATGCCGCTGAGCATTGCTGGCGTCATGGAGGAAGGGGGAGCTCCTGCTCTCACCCCCGATGTTTCTGCCTCACTCGCGCTGATCTAAAACGGCGGTGAATGTGATGATTTTCCTATACCAATGGACTGTTTAACTCACAAGAATACCACAGTAAGAAAGTGAAACAGGAGAGAGTTTTAAAAACCTTTTAATAAGGTAGCTTTTACCTGTGACTCAGAAGAAAGCAGTGCTGTGCTGTATTCAGTGTTGAGAGTAACGGAGTTTGTGAAGACGTTGTTTGGTGAAAGTGAAACTAGCTGTGTTTAGTTCTGCTGCAGTATGGTGTGTGACCACACGGAGAACTGCAGAGAACAGCAGAGAAGAAAAGTTTTGTTTTTCATTTCTCCTGGTTTTTCCTGTGTTCATCCTTTCATTTGGAGAAGTTATCCTAGTGCATTTGTTGTGTTTTGAACCTCCGCGTGCCTTTGAAAATCCCCATTGTATAAATAATAAAAATCTTGCAAAGCCTTACCACCTGCCTCAACTACAATTCATTCCTACAGAGTAAAGAACTTTTATTCTAAAGGACAGTAAGGCCGCCTATCAGCTGTCAGCCTCTTGGCCCAGCCAGTGGGTGTCGCAATATTAAATTATTGCCGGTTAACAACTCAGAGGTAAATATTCCCTCTCTAGTGTTGTTTGTCACATTCCATTCCTTTTTCCTTTTTTATTAATGTACATATGAATTTATTTCATGGGTGTTTAACAGTTTGTGAAGTAATCTTATGTATGTATTTATGTGGTTTATTAATTATGTATTAGTTTTTACCAACACTTTTGTGCCCTTTTACATATTTATATAATTATAATATTACACTTATAGTCTTAAAGTGATATTATTTATGGTAGTATTCTTTTATCTTGTATTAGATGTTCTGTTCTTTTATGTGTTTTAATGCTATTTATGTATTTATTATGTAACCTTTTTTATATATTTATGTTTTTAGTTTCATTTGCCTAATCAAACCCCTGATGAAGTGTGCGAAACACAGCCTGTGTCGGGTGGGCAGTGAAGATAATAATAAACTCTGGTTCATATAATCACGGTTTGTACTGGGTCCCTTGGTTCTCACTCCTCCTTGACTCCTTCTAGTCAGCGTGCTCCTTTGCTGGCTTCCTTTCTCGTCCTGGTTCTCTCTCCAGTTCCCCCTCTGACTCTGCCTCTCCTTGCTCCAAGCTAATGACCAGTTTTTATCATTGTAACTCTCAGGGCTTAGCTGTGCCCTGCCCTGAAACAGGTGAACCTCATTACCTCCTGAGCTAGGGAATACGTCACTGCAGGGGCGTGTCTCTCCAGCTCGTGACTCTCTTTGTTTACTTCTTCTTTGCAAACACTGAGCCATGTGCTCAGACTGCCTGTCAGTTTCTAAAAGCAAATCCTCATCTTGCCCTATCTTTATAGGCTCAGAAGGGACTTCTTCATGACACCATGCACAGCTGGTAGCCTGGAACCGCCAATTCAGCATCGTGGCCTGGTAACACTTCCTGCCGAGAGCATCCAAGGTGCGGACCTCCCTGCCGGGGGGCACCGAGGTATGCATCTTCTGAATCATCAGTCGACGCATGGCCAACTCACCCATGGAGTTGTGCGGCAGTTGTGATTTCTGAAACCCAGGGCTCCGACGGACTCGGTACATCGAGTCCAGCTGTTTGCTGATCGCTGGCGTCTCCCACATATGGAGCACAAGTCATTCCAGGACAGGAGGAATGGGTACCATGAGGGTTTCCCCGAGGGGGAGCCTCGTACTGGAGGATCTCGAGCTTGTCTGCTCGAGGATCCTCCTCAGACTCCGTCGGGAAAGCAAAGGCCTTGGACATATCTCGGACGAAGTCCAAAACCCCCATATCCTCCGGTGGAGACCTTCTCTGAGGTTCAGACACCAGGGAATTGGATGGGACATCGCGATGATGCCGGGTGTCCGGGGACTCCTTGTCCTTGGTCTTCCAGGCAGAAGCCTCGTGGATCTCCTCGGGCCTTGAGGGCCCCGACCCCTGTAGACTCACCGGTGACGACCTCGGTCCCGACGAGCGGGAGGTCGAGCGCGACTTCGGCAGAGGATCGACCCGGGCCCGCATGACCACGAGGATCGGCTTGGCCTCCAGGGATATCTTCAATGTCAAACACCCGGTGGTCAGGGCGGAGGAACCAGACAAGCTGGATATCAGCGCCCGCTGCTGTTCCGAGAAGGCAGAGACACTGCGCTCCAAGGCCGCCATCCTGGACACCAGTCCCGAAAGCTCCGCAGCCTGCGGCTCGGGCACCGATGCACTTGGGCCTAAAGCCAGTTCCCCTGGAGAGGAGTCCTCGACTAGGACAGTGTGTACTTTTCTAGGCCGATCCACAACCAGGTCCTTCTGAGGAACCTTGGCTGGACGCTCCCTCTCAGACGCCTCGGGCGGACGCACGTGGCTCCGCGAACAGCCCTGGGAGGAGCCCGGCTGATCGGAGCCACCCAGAGACACCGCTTTCGAGGGTTTCTTCCTTCTCTTTAGTTCCCTAAAGGGAGACCCCCCTCTCCAAGGACCCCCGATGTTACTTGGCTTTGGAGTGCTCCTCTCGAGGTGTCAAGGCCCCAGACTAGGTCCTGGCTCTCGGAGGCATGGGAGAATCAGGGAAAATTTTATCATGCTGCTGCTGGCGGTTCCTCAAGGCCTTCGAGGGCATCTTCTTGCACAGTCCACACTTTTTTAACCCGCTGGTAGCCATGGGGGGGGGGGGGGGGAAGAACCCCAGCAAGGTCGAAGACCCTTCGGGCTGTCAGTGAAGAAAAAAGGCGCAAAGATGCTCAAAGGAAAAAGAAACTTGAAGTAAAAAAGGTCGGGGCAGGAAAGGGTACTGGCCAAGACTGGAGAAAAGCCAAAATATGCTTGAAAAATCAACTTTTTCTGTGACAGAAACAGACGACGTCTGGTGGGCTCTGCGGAAAAATGGAGACTGAGAAAGATGGCACCCTTGGGTGGGAAGGGGACTATGCATGCGTGGTAGCAAACTCCTATAGGCTTTCTTTGAAAGCTGGGGATTTGCTCCACGCGGGCTCTGTCAGCACTGACGTCACCCATATGTGAGGACTGACTTCCTGCTTGTTCCCGGAGAAAACATTAAAAATAGAAGATATTGAAAATAGGATGCACCGTAATAACTCGCACAACTGGGCATACCTGAGAGCCCAGAGTTTGCAGATGCATCACAGGTGGCCCAAGAAATCTGCCAGACTATTCTGAGCCACGGAGAGGAGAGTGCTGACCTGAAGCCAGTCAAGATCAAGCATGCCCATAAAACACTGGGTCCATCTAACAGCAAATTTCCCAGGGACATTATAATCTGTGTTCATGAATTAGCAGTTAAGGACAGAGTGATACAGAAAATAGGAGTTATGGACAAACTAGATTGGAAAGTCTGCCAAACTAGATTGGAAAGGCTGTTGTTGTGGTTGTTATGGAGGGACAGACTGGATGGGCCATGTGGTTTTTTGCTGTCGTCGTGTTTCTGTGTTTCTAAGTAACAATTTACATTGACCTGGCGGCTATCACAATGGTGAAGCGATATGCATTCTGGCCAATCACGGCTAAATTACAACAGCAACAATGCCAGTATAAATGGTTGTATCCAGCTGCGATGGCATTCACGATCAATGGAATAACTAGGCGGGTGAAATTCCCCCAGGAAGCAATAGTGGCACTGCGTGAGTTGGGCGTGAAGGGGATTCAATTAGTAGAAGAGGAAAGGGAGTCCCGCTAAACCCCACTGTCAGAAGGTACCTTCAAATGTGGAGTGGAAGAGACAGTAAGCGACCAAGTCCACGAAGGTCTCCTGAATGGTGGAGCAGTGCCTAGAGGAACTGCAACTGCTTGCCATGGCTAGTGGCGTTGGAATCCATTGGGACATGGGACTAATGCATGTTGGCAGACTCATAGTTGGTTGGACATTTGCTTTAAGGAGAGGCGGAGAGTTTATATCTTGAGTTTGTTTGTTGAACTTGGTGTACCAAGTGTCTGTAATAGTTAAGGGGTGTGGGTCTAGAGGGCTGGATAGGGGTGTGAATGAGGTTATTATAATTGATAAAAGAGGGTGGCGGGTTGGGGGTGGGGCGTGAATGATAAGACTGCAGTTGGATATTGATGGGAATTTGACGTCACTACTCTGCTGAGTAGGAACTGGTAGGAGGCGGCCAGAGGGAGGGGGAGGGACGGAGGGAAAGGTCAGGAGGAGGTGGAGGGCAGGGGGATGGTGGGTTAATTATTTACAAGGGAATAGGAGGGGGGAGGGAGGGGGTAAAGGTAGGGAATTCAAAAGGTGCCAATTTCTCTCCATCAATGCTAAAGGGTTAGGATCATGGCAGAAACATAGTCTTCTCTTGTGGGAAGTTATACGAGAGAGGGCTGAAGTCCTATTTGTACAAGAGACACATTTAAGGGTGGGCCAAATCTATCTTCTTAAGAGTAGACAATTTCCACATGTCTTCTTAGTGCTGCAGGAGGATGCCTCCAGGCGGGCAGGAGAGGGCATTTTGATTGCCAAGGACCATTGGGTTGATATCTGGCGGGAGCAGAGGGATGTGGAAGGCAGTTTTTGATGTCTGATATAGTCCTTGATGGGGCAGACACGGTCCTAGTTAATCTTTATGCTCCAAATGTGGCTCAACAGTTTTTCAAGGTAATGATGGAACGCTTGGGGCATTCCTCAGGGGCCCCGCTCATCATGGGAGATTTCAACCTGACCAGGGAACTCCGGTTGGATAATTCTAGGGGCTACTGCTAGGAAAGGAAGGGGCACCAGAGGGAGCTGGGGCAGCTGGCAGATAGTTGGAGAGTGAGAGAGAGGCATAAAAAGGCATATACATACTATTCCCAGCCACACCAGAGCTACAGCAGGATCGATATGTTTTGGGTAGAATGTACGTGGGCCACACAAATCTCCTGGGTTAAAGTAGGTGATATCATATGGTCAGATCATGCTCCAAAAGGGTTGCAATTGACCTGGGGAGAAGGGGATAAGGGGCTTACGATTTTGGAGGTTGTACAAATCCCTTGTGGAGGACAGGGTTGCAGATCAGAGGATCCAGAGGGCTCTCCATAAATGCTACCAATTTAATGGCAGGGGAGAGGTGGACACAGATACCTGGTAGGACGGGATGAAGGCCACAATAAGAAGTACATTAATTGTGCTAGCTACACACCAGAAGCAGGAATAACAAAGGAGGAATGTGACCTACATGTGGCGTTATGGGACTTAGAGAGGAAACATGTGGAGGGTGGGCAAAGGAGGGTGGATTCTAAATTACAGGAAGTCCATAGGAAACTCGGGTTAATCTTAGATAGGGATATTGCATTTCAATTGCACAAGACCCGGCAACAATTTTTTGAATGGGGTAATAGGACGGGGTGGATGTTGGTGGCCAGGATAAAGGTGAAGGTAAAGCAGCTGCAGCAAATTATACAATTAAGAGATGCGCGAGGAGAGATGAGATATAATGAGCAAAAAAAAAAAAAAGAAGCCTTCTGCCAATTTTATGAAACTCTGTATCAGAGTAAACAGAAAGTTAGTGAGGAGGACATAGTAGCTATCTCAGGGATTGTAATATGGAGGAACTTCCACCTGACGATGTGGTATTCTTAGAGAGCGAGATCACTCAGAAGGGAGCGGGAAGGACCCTTCGGAGTATGAAGAAAGGGAAGGCCCTGGGGTTGGATGGGTACACTGTGATATTCTACCAGAAATACCGGGAATATCTGGTTGTTCACATGGTTGGGGTCTTTAATAGTGTGACCCAGAAGGAGAGAGTACCCACATCCATGTATTCTGCAGGAATAACAGTTTTGCCCAAACTAGGGAAGGACCCTACGGTTTGTGAGTCGTACAGGCCAATCTCATTAATTAACCTGGATGCCAAGATATTAGCTAAGGTACTGGCAAACCAGATGCAAAGGGTGATTTAGAAGGTGGTCCGGGTTGATTAAGGAGAAATTAGACTTTACCTGCTAATTGTCTTTCCTTGAGTTCTCTCCGGGCCAGTCCAGAACAGATGGGTAGTCAATCTCCCTCCTCTAGCAGCTGAGGACTGAAACACTGATTCTTGTTGCCAGATTACCCAGCTCTCCCCTGGTGTCAGAAGGCAGTCTTAAGGTATCAAGCAGAAAACTAAACTCTATAACTGACCCCGAAAAAAACAACAAACCCATGCTAACTAGTAAATAGTGGGCCTGTAAGAACTTGAAAGAGTATCACAGAAGGTTGCTTTTCGTGCGCTTTAACCTCTTCTTTTTTTTTTTTTTCTGAATACCTCAAATATAGAGGAGCTCTTTGGCGTATATATACTAATGGTTGAAGCCGAAAAACAGCATACCACTCACAGAATATATAAATATATATATAGGGTGGGTTCTGGACTGGCCCGGAAAGAACTCAAGGAAAGACAATTAGCAGGTAAGGTCTAATTTCTCCTTCCTATTCGTCTCTCCGGGCCAGTCCAGAACAGATGGGTAGTACCAAAGCAGTACCTAAACCCGGGAGGGACCTGTGAGCCCCGCAACAACGGCCGAGGCCCCCACACACGCATCCTGCCTGGCCTGCACATCCAGACGATAATGTCGCGTAAACGTATTGTAATAGCGAAGGGCCCGCAACCCCAATAATACCCGGAGTCAATGGACGAGGATTCAACTCCCTTTTATTGTATATACAGTCTCAGCACTGGCATACAAAATGTCTGAGCCCAGAGCTCAGAAAAATGACAGTTTATATACCTTTCTTCTCCAGTCTAATACAGGCAAAACTTCTCATTGGTCCTGGTCTTGGTAGACATAACACTAAACATAATACTTCTGCTAAAGTATTCAGTATATTTCGCTACTCTTGCAAGGTCAGTTAGCTTGCAAAGATAGTGGAAGGCATATCAGAAGCATTCTCATCAAAAGCAAAACAAAGCAAGGCCAAACAAAGCAAGGCTAAGACGTGTTTCTAACCCTGGCTCAAAACACTAAACAATCTTCATAATGCTAGACAAAATATTCTTACACTGTTCAGCTTCTCTGCTATATTTTCATCCTAATTACAAGGTCAGTGTACATCTAGCAAAGATACAGTGGAGGACATTCCTACTAAAGCAGACATCTGGCTAACCTAAACAATAAACAGTAAGAAAGTTTTAATTCTCTTATCTCCAGGAGAGCAGAAACATGTTATCAAACCAGAATAGAACGGTATTTCTTTCTAACAGCTAACAGCATTCTGTAATTTTCCAAAATCAGCAATAACATTTTAAAGCAGGAGAAAAAGGGCTTCAGCAATAACATTTTAAAGCAGGAGAAAAAGGGCTTCAGACCTAGCTCTGCTACATGCTAGGCCATCGCCTATCACAGTATGAAGAGAAGACCAGGACGCCACCTGACAAATATCCACCGGTGGCACCAAGGCCGACTCCGCCGACGACGCAGCCTGCCCTCTGGTAGAATGAGCTTGAAGCCCGACTGGAACTGACTTGCCTTTGGCTTCGTACGCAACCCGTATCGCATGCTTCACCCATTGAGCTATGGAGGCCTTGGTGGCCGCCTGTCCCTTGGACGGACCTCCAAACAGAACGAACAACCTGTCCGATTTACAAAACAATTCGGTCTCCTTAAGGTACCTATGGAGCACCCGACCCATGTCTAACTTTTGCAGAGATCGATCGAACGAACCTGCCCCAGACGCTGCAAAGGTGGGAAGTGAGACCGGTTGATTCATGTGAAATGCGGACACCACTTTAGGCAGAAAGGACGGCACCGGTCGCAAGACCACTTTTTCCGCCGAAAACTGAAGAAACGGTTGTCTACACGAAAGGGCCTGCAAATCCGAAATCCGCCTTGCTGAACATAAGAACATAAGATATGCCATACTGGGTCAGACCAAGGTCCATCAAGCCCAGTATTCTGTTTCCAACAGTGGCCAATCTAGGTCATACGTACCTAGCAGTTTCCCCAAGGGACACAGGTTCCACAATGCTTGTATTGGTTCAAGCATTGATATCCTGGGTCCCTTCTTAATAATGGTTTATGGACCTTTCCTCCAGGAACTTGTCCAAACCTTTTTTAAACCCAGCTACACTAACAGCCTTTACTACATCCTCCGGTAACAAATTCCAGAGTTTGATTACACGTTGAGTGAAAAAATATTTTCTTTTATTAGTCTTAAATAGTTTACCCTGTAGCTTCATTGCATGTCCCCTAGTCTTTCTATATTCTGATAAGGTAAACAATCGATCTACGTTTACCCGTTCCACTCCGTTCATTAATTTATAGACTTCTATCATATCTCCCCTCAGCCGTCTCTTTTCCAGGTTAAAGAGCCCCAACCTTTTTAGCCTTTCTTCATAGGAGTAGCCTTCCATCCCCTTTACCATTTTGGTGGCTCTTCTCTGAACCTTTTCTAAAATTGCTATATCCTTTTTAAGATATGGCGACCAGAATTGCACACAATATTCAAGGTGCGGTCTCACCATGGAACGATATAGAGGCATTATAATATCTTTTGTTTTATTTTCCATTCCTTTCCTTATCATACCTAGCATTCTATTTGCTCTCTTGGCCTCCGCTGCACACTGGGCCAAGGGTTTTAACATGGTATCCACAAGGACGCCTAAATCTTTTTCTTGGGTGGTGGTTCCTAATGTGGAACCTTGCATCGTGTAACCATAGTTTGGGTTGTTCTTCCCTAGGTGCATAACCTTGCACTTCTCCACATTAAATTTCATCTGCCATTTTGATGCCCAGTCTTCCAATTTATCAAGATCCTCTTGCAATTTTCCACAATCCTCCTGGGTTTTAACAACTTTAAATAGTTTTGTGTCATCAGCAAATTTGATAACCTCACTCGTTATTCCACTTTCCAGGTCATTTATGAATATGTCAAAAAGCAGCGGACCCAGCACAGATCCCTGGGGTACACCACTATTCACCTTTCTCCATTGGGAAAATTGGCCATTTAGCCCTACCCTCTGCTTTCTATCTTTTAACCAGTTCCTGATCCACAGTAGTACACTGCCTCCTATCCCATGACTCTTTAGTTTTGCCAAAAGTCTCTCATGAGGGACCTTGTCAAAGGCTTTCTGAAAATCCAGATACACAATATCAACCGACTCACCTTTGTCCACCTGTTTATTCACTCCTTCAAAAAAACATAACAGATTAGTAAGACAAGATCTTCCTTGTCTAAAGCCATGTTGGCTGTCTCCCATTAGGTCATGACTATCTATATGCTGAGTAATTTTATTCTTTATGATGGTTTCTACCATTTTTCCCGGTACTGATGTCAGGCTCACCGGTCTGTAGTTTCCCGGATCACCCCTCGAACCCTTTTTAAAAATTGGTGTTACATTGGCGATCCTCCAATCCTCAGGTATTAGAGATGATTTTAATGATAGTTCACAGATTACTGATAGCAGGTCTGCAATCTCAAATTTCAGTTCTTTCAACACCCTTGGATGTATACCATCCGGCCCAGGTGATTTGCTACTCTTCAGTTTATCTAATAGTTGTAAGACATCTTCCCGATGTATCGATATTTCCTTCAATTCTTCCACACCTTTAAATACCACTTCAGTCGTGGGTAACATCCCTACATCTTCCTCAGTAAAGACCGAAGCAAAGAATTCATTCAGTCTCTCCGCTATCGCCTTGTCGCCTCTTAGTGCTCCTTTAACCCCTTTATCATCTAATGGACCAACTGACTCTCTCACGGGTTTTTTGCTACGAATGTACTTGAAAAGGTCTTTATTTCGCGTTTTTGCTTCCGCAGCAAGCTTCTTCTCAAATTCTCTCTTTGCCTGCCTTATCAATGCCTTGCATTTGACTTGCCAGTGCTTGTGCTGTTTCCAGGTTTCATCATTTGGCTCTTTTTTTCCATTTCTTGAAAGATGCTTTTTTGGCAACAACAGCCTCTCTGACCTCAGCTTTAAACCATGCTGGCAATTTTTTGGACTTCCTTCCACTTTTCTTAAAGCGTGGAATACAGCTGGTCTGGGCTTCCAAGATAGTATTTTTCAACAACACCCAAGCTTGATGTACGTCTTTAACCTTTGCAACTGCTCCTTTTAGTTTTTTCTTAACTGTTTTCCTCATTCTATCATAGTCTCCCTTTCGAAAGTTAAAGGGTAGTACTGTGGATTTCCTTACTATCCCTCCTCCACTAATTAAATCAAAGGCGATCATGCTATGATCACTATTGCCAAGTGGCCCCAACACCCTTATCTCTTGCACTACATCTGGTGTTCCACTAAGGACTAGGTCCAATATTGCCTCCCCTCTGGTCGGTTCATGAACCAGCTGCTCCAAGAAGCAGTCATTTATTTCATCTAGGAACTTTATCTCCCTAGCATGTCCTGTTGTGACACTGACCCAGTTGATGCCGGGGTAATTGAAATCACCCATTATTATTACTGCACTGTAACTTTTGCTAGCTTCCTTGATTTCTTTGAGCATTTCATCATCCATTTGTTCATTCTGGCCAGGCGGACGATAGTACACCCCCACTGCCATCGCCTTCCCCTTTTTACATGGAATTTCAATCCATAGAGATTCTACAGCAAATTTTGTTTCTTGCAAAACTTTAATCCTTTCTGACTCAATGCCCTCTCTAACATAGAGCGCAACCCCTCCACCAATTTGATCAGCTCTATCATTTCGATATAGTTTGTACCCAGGTATCACAGTGTCCCACTGGTTGTCCTCCTTCCACCATGTCTCTGATATTCCAATCATATCTAACCTCTCGTTTAGTGCTATATATTCTAACTCTCCCATCTTGTTTTGTAGACTTCTAGCATTTGCATACAAGCATTTTAGAGACTGTATTTTATTCATATTAATTTGGCTATTGGTAGACATGGGTAATTTGGGATCTTTAAGTTCTGTCTGCTCCATACTCGAGGGCATTTGGGCTACTTTACTCTTTTTTGGAACCTCTCTGCTTTTTGTAGTATCCTTCAAGGATACATTCTTCCGAACCATGCGCTCTTGGGCGACTGTCGGCTTTCCCCTATTATCTAGTTTAAAAGCTGCTCTATCTCCTTTTTAAAGGTTAATGCCAGCAGCCTGGTTCCATCCCGGTTAAGGTGAAGCCCATCCCTTCGGAAGAGCCCCTCCTTTCCCCAGAATGTTCCCCAGTTCCTAACAAATCCGAACCCCTCATCTCTGCACCATTGTCTCATCCACGCATTGAGACTCCGGAGCTCTGCCTGCCTATTGGGTCCTGCGCGTGGAACGGGAAGCATTTCGGAGAACGCTACCCTGGAAGTTCTGGATTTCAACTTCCTACCTAAAAGCCTAAATTTAGCTTCCAGAACCTCCCTACCACATTTTCCTATGTCATTGGTACCAACATGTACCAAGACAGCAGACTCCTCCCCAGCACTATCTAAGACCTTATCTAGGTGGCGTGTGAGGTCCGCTACCTTCGCACCAGGCAGGCATGTTACCAGGCGATCCTCACGTCCACCAGCCACCCAGCTATCTACATGCCTAATGATCGAATCACCAACTATAACTGCTGTCCTAACCCTTCCCGCATGGGCACTTGGCCCTGGAGAAACCTCCTCGGTGCGAGAGGGGTTTACATCACCTGGAGGACAGGTCCTAGTTACAGGATCACTTCCTGCCACACCAGGGTGATGCTCTCCTGTCACGTGACCTCTCTCTCCTCCATGGCAACAGGGATGCTGCCAGACTGGAGGTGGGACTTCAGGACTATATCCCTGTAGGTCTCGTCTATGTACCTCTCTGTCTGTCTTATGTTTTCCAAGTCTGCTACTCTAGCCTCTAGAGAACGGACTCGTTCCCTGAGAGCAGAGAGCTCCTTGCACCTAGTGCACACGTAAGACCTCTCACCAGCTGGGAGAAAATCATACATGTGACACTCAATGCAAAAGACTGGAAAGCCCACATCCCGCTGCTGGACTGCTGTCTGCATCTTAGTTTTAAGTTTGTGTTTAGATCTTTAAGTTCTATATGTACTAAAGGGTGCAATGGATATTTATACCACTAAAACTGTACCTAAGAAGTTTAATATACCTTGTTCACCTGAAGCTTAATTAATCTCAGGTCCTTGGTGTATGACTGATTTGGGTAATGAGCTTCACCTGAGAGCACCTCCTGTCTTTTAAGTTGTGCAAGTACCTATAAAGCTGTGATTTTCCCAGGGGAGGGTGGGTGTGGGGAGGGAGGGAGGGATATAACACTTATTAAAAAAGGGCTGCTACACAGTACCTTGTCCTGTGCTGCTGAGGAAAACTATATTCTGATTTGATTTAAATTATAGCTCTTTGCTGCTACTAGGCTCTAACCTATTATGAAATTTAAACTACAAGCTCTCTGCTGGATTCTAAATTTAACCAGAAAGCTCTCTTCTGTGTTTTAATTTGAAACTAAAAGTACTTTGCTGATGCTAGGCCCTGAGTGACTATGAAATTTAAACTACAGCTGTCTACTGGGTATGAAAGGTAACCAGAAAGTTCTCTTCTGTGTTTTTAAATTGAATCTTAAACTGTTGCTACTAGGCCCTGACTGATTTAACAAAAAAAATAGTGGGTTCACAGATTAATTAGCTTTAAAAGAAAAAAAATTCCTTTCAGAAAAATTCCCAGAAGTATATACTCACAATTTCAGATTTCTCTCCAGAAGTAACAGCCCCCCTTTCCAGTCCTTCAAGACAGGGTCACAGAGCTCTGGTTGAGCTATTTATGCTTGTGCTGATGATGTAAGCAGTGACCTACTTCCTGGGTAATTAACAGTCCTTGCTTGGATAGAAGGAGTCTTTCAAAATGGCCTTTTGAACTGCCAGCTGGTGTTAACACCTATTGAAAAAGCTTCACAGGTTGCTTGCCCACTAGGTAGAAGGCCTCTTTGTAAAGGTCTCTAGAAGACTTTATATGCTGCTCAAGGAGAATTGACCTTGTTTTGCCTCTTGTGCTAAGCTATATTCTGATTTGATTTAAATTATAGCTCTTTGCTGCTACTAGGCTCTAACCCAGTGATGGCTAACCTTTTTGAGCCCGAGTGCCCAAACTGCCGCACAAAACCAAAGAATTTCCTCAAAGTGCCAGCACGTCATTTGCATAAGTGGTCTTATTTGCATAAATATTTGCATAATGTTACCATACACTAACCTTTAGTAAACATGTCTCTTAATGAGTGTATGGATAAAGAAAGACTAAAAGATTTCTACATTACTATAATCCAGTGCCAACCGCCAGGCACATTAGGAACTACTACAAACGCTGCCCATTTAGAACCCATAGCAAACCCGCCGTATCCTGACAGCATTACCAGGACTCACAAAGCACCATACCCTACCTATCAAAAGGCAACACTGCAAATATTAAACCAATACATTTCAGTGAATACTGGGGAAAGAGAACAAGTGGCAACGTCAAATAGGAATTTCCTCTTGTACCAAACAAAGCGCAGATGTTAATGATGCACATTTCCCAGAGCTGACATATTCCAGTTAATAAATTCAAAATAAAGAGATATCGTTCTACCTTTTGTGCATTTTTTTTTCAGTTGCAATTGGTCCAGCCATTTTCTTCTGGTTTCTTCATGTTTTCTGCTAACTCTCCATCGTCTGCTGTCCATTTGTCCTTTCTTCTCTCTTCTAGTTTTTTTTCCATTCTCTCTCTCTCTACATCTGCTTTAACATACTAATCTTTCTCCTTTTGCTCTTTCCTCATTTCTATTTCATCCACACAAATTTTACCCCTCCATCCTCAATCCCCAATTACTCTCCCAATACCTGGCCAATTGTAGATTTTTCATCCCTCCTACACAAAATATTTTTCCCCTCTCCATTTTACTCTCCCAGCCCCATCCCATTCTAATCCTCCCCCAACATCAGCTCCCTTCTAGTTCCAGTCTCACCCAGCATCCATTCCCTTCTTCAAGCCCCCCACTTCCCCTCAGCCCATTTCCATTCCAAGCCCCGTCCCCATCAGCGAGTTGCAGTTCAAGCCCCCCACTTCCCCTCAGCCCATTTACATTCCAAGCCCCATCCCCAACAGCTATTTGAAGTTCAAGCCCCCTTCCTCTCAGCCCATTTCCAGTCCTAGCAACCCCCCAACCCATTACCAGTCCTAGCCCCCCATAGCTCACTCCCAGTCCTAATCCCACCAGCCCATTTCCAGTCCTAACCTCCCCATCAGCCCACTCCCAGTCCTAATCCCCCATCACTCAATTTTTAGTTTAAGCCCCCCCAGCGCCTATCACCACTCCTAACCCCCCCCAGTGCCCATCAACCACTCCTACCACCCCCCCAGCCCAGCGCCCATCACCACTACTACCCCCCCCAGCCAGCCCAGTGCCCATCACCACCCCTAACCCCCCCCAGCCAGCCCAGTGTCCATCACCACTCCTAACCCCCCAGCCCAGTGCCCATCACCACTCCTAACCCCCCCACCCCAGCCCATCACTACTCCTAACACCCCCCAGCCCAGCCCATCACTACTCCTAACCCCCCCAGCCCAGCCCAGCCAATCACCATCACCACTCCTAACCCCCCCCCGCCAGCCCAGCCCTGCCCATCACCACTCCTAACCCCCCCCCCCAGCCCAGCCCAGCCCAGCCCATCATCACTCCTAACCCCCCCCCCCAGCCCAGCCCAGCCCATCACCACTCCTAACCCCCCCCCAGCCCAGCCAAGCCCATCACCACTCCTAAGCCCCCCAGCCCAGCCCAGCACCACTCCTAACCCCCACCCCCCACCCCCAGCCCAGCCCAGCCCAGCCCAGGGAAAATTAAAAAAAAAAAAGAAAACCTGTTTGCTGCCGCTGTCGGGGCCGCCGCGGCAGAATCGAGCGTGCCGCGGGGCCCCCCTGTACCCACCGGCAGAGCCTGTCCTCCCCGTAGCAGCTCTCTCTTTGGAGCTGCAGTCAGACGCGCCGGCTTGCAGAGCGCGAGGGAAGAGTTCCCTCGCTGCTCTGTTAAGCCCGCGGGGGCTGATGGGAAGTTCCCATCAGCCCCCGCGGGCTTAACAGAGTCGCGAAAGGGAAACTCTTCCCTTCGCGCTCTGCAAGCCGGCGAGTCTGACTGCAGCTCCAAAGAGAGAGCTGCTACGGGGAGGACAGGCTCTGCCGGTGGGTACAGGGGGGCCCCGCGGCACGCTCGATTCTGCCGCGGCGGCCCCGACAACGGCAGCAGACAGGGTTGTTGTTTTTTTTTTCGATGGCGGACCTTCCCGCGTGCCAGCTGCAAGGCCTTCGCGTGCCACAGCTGGCACGCGTGCCATAGGTTCGCCATCGCTGCTCTAACCTATTATGAAATTTAAACTACAAGCTCTCTGCTGGATTCTAAATTTAACCAGAAAGCTCTCTTCTGTGTTTTAATTAGAAACTAAAAGTACTTTGCTGATGCTAGGCCCTGAGTGACTATGAAATTTAAACTACAGCTGTCTACTGGGTATGAAAGGTAACCAGAAAGTTCTCTTCTGTGTTTTTAAATTGAATCTTAAACTGTTGCTACTAGGCCCTGACAATTCCCAGATACTACCGGACGTACGCGGCTCAAAGGGAGGCTCCGTCAAAGCCTCCAACACCAAATTCAAATCCCAAGGGGGAATGACCTGTCTAACCGGAGGCCGAAGGTTTTTGGCCGCTCTAAGGAACCGCAGAACATCTGGATGAGCGGAAAGGGAACTTCCTTAAACCGGTCCGCGAAAAACCGCCAGAGCCGCTAACTGTACCTTTAGGGTGCTAAGAGCGAGTCCTTTCTCCAGCCCGCACTGAAGAAACGCCAGAATATCCGATAGGGAAGACTTCCCCGGCCGGACTGTCCGATCTGCACACCACGCCTCAAAAACACGCCACACCCGAATGTACGCTAAAGACGTGGAACGCCTTCTCGACTTTAACATCGTGGCTATTACAGCCCCCGAATAACCCTTGTGGCGCAAGCGCTCCCTCTGAAGAGCCATGCCGTAAGCAAGAACCGATCCGCCTGGGAAATCTGAACGGGCCCCTGATGCAGCAAGTTGACTCGAGTGGGCAACCTCCAAGGCGGCTCCAATCCGGAGCAATGAGGATCACCAGCCCCTCATGCCTTGCCGCCCTCTGAATGACCCGGCCCCCACTAAGGGCCATGGAGGAAACACGTACAGCAGCTGTCTTAACGGCCAGGGTTGAACGAGGCCGTCGAGTCCTTCCGACATATGCTCCCCTGTGCCTGCTGAAAAACCGCGCTGCTTTGGTATTGCCTAGAGTCGCCATAAGATCCATGACCGGCTGACCCCCATCGCAACGTGAGCTCGTGAAAGACTGCTGCATTGAGCTCCCATTCTCCGGGATCCAGCAGATGCCGACTGAGATAATCGGCCTGAACATTGTCCTTTCCGGCCACATGAGCCGCCAAAAGCGCCTCGAGATGTAATTCCGCTCATTGGAACAACTGTTGACTCTCCTCCAGGAGAAGAGCACTGCCCGTGCTTCCCTGGCGATTTATGTAGGATACCGTCACCAAGTTGTCGGAGAAAACTCGCACTGGCCTCCCTTCGAGAAGGCACGCAAACTCCACCAGCGCGAGACGCACCGTTCTCAGCTCTAGCCGATTGATCGACCAAAGACTCTCTTCCGCTGACCAGGATCCTTGCGCTAAGACAAACAATACGCCCCCCAACCGGTCAGACTGGCATCCGTAGTGACCAAAATCCATTCGGGCAGCTCTAGCGGAACCCCCGCTTGCAGGTGCTTCAGAACTAACCACCAATGAAGACTGACACACACCTGTTCCGGACAGCTCAACCGACGCGAAAGCGGATGATGCTGTGGAGACCACCGCGAAAGCAGGGCCTAGGTCATGTGATGCGGGCTGGGTAGTGGTCGCATCCTGAGTGCACTCCGGTACCCCTAGCCCAAAACCGGCGAAATAGTGCCGTGCGACACCGCAGAAGATCATTGGAAGATTGCCCGAGGTGGGTTGTAGTGCCTACAGAACCCGGCAGCGAGGATCCGGCCGGTGGGAGGCATGGCGGCTGCGGGCAAAATAACTCGCAGGGACAGAGAGCGTGTGACTGGAGGCAGCAAGATGGCGGAGTCGGCCGTGTCGCCGAGCTCGCCCAGATCTCCCGCGTCTCTCGATGAGATGTCGGCGGCGGCAGCATTGGCTCCTCAATTTGATGCCCTCCATGGGAAGATGGACGGTTTGCAGTCTTCAGTAGACTCCCTGGGGAGCAGACTCCGGGAGGCGGAGGATCGGCTGGGCCAGGCGGAGGAGAAAACGGAAGCCCTGGCAGACGAGCTGGCCGGATTAAAAGCCCAAGTGTGCCTACAGGCGGCGAAACTTGACGACCTAGAGAACCGTTCAAGGCGCAGTAACCTACGGTTCTTGGGGATCCCGGAGTCCGTTTCGGACAAAGAATTGCGGAAGTATGTGGAGGCCCTGATACTGCACGTGTTGGAGGGCTCGGAGCTTGGGGACAAATTGTGGATCGAGAGGGTCCATCGTGTGGGCAGTAAGCAAGTGCGAGACAGCCGTCCCAGAATAGTGCTTGCCAAATTTCTATACTTTCCTCAAAAAGAAATGGTTTTGCGGGCAGCCCGGCAGCAGGGAGATGTTACCTACAACAATAATAAAATTCGAATAGCGCAGGACTACTCTGCAGCGCTAAGCCAGAAACGCAGAGAATATGCCCCGGTGTGTGAGAAGCTCATTGGCGCGGGGATTCGTTTCTCCGTGCAATACCCAGCCAAATTACATGTCATGCACGACGGAGCACACAGGGCCTTTGGTACTGCGGCGGAGGCGATGGCCTATGTGAACCAGCTTACCGTTCCTGCACAGGTGGCGTCAGCGTCCCCCCGCTGAGACTCCTGGTGGTGCGGCCTGCAGTCTTGTACTGGCTGGGCCTTGTCTTGGGAGGATGAGGCTGGGCTGTGTTCCACCAGCGCGGTTCTTGGGGCAAGGACGCCTTGCAGTCAACCAGCCCATGCTCCACCGGCCCTACTGTGCTCCAGGAGCCGGTCAAGTAGGGCTCCCCCAGTTGGGAACATTTAGTTCTTTTCACTGTTAACCTCAAGTACTACTATTTATTTTATGCTAGCTCAGTGAGGCGGTTTATGGTTTGTTTGTAAGTTTCTTTTGTTCTTTGTTCTTGCTGGGTGGGGTTTTTTTTTGGAGGGTCTCTTTGTATTTTGGTATTTGGGCACCGGAGGACTCTAGCGTTTTTTTTTTTTTTTTTTAGCCCATCTGGTTTCTCCTCTGCCCCCCTTGTAAGTCGGGCGGAAGTACGGTTGATGCCTTCGGTGTGGGGGCGTCCCGCGCCGGCTGTCGTCGCCCATCCTCTGCACCACCCGGGCTGTTAGAGCTTGGGCAGCAGTGTTACCTGTTTCATATTTTTTCTAGGGGTGGGTTTAGTATCTCCATGAGACTCTCCTGTTTATAGCGCATGCAAAGGGTTGGTTATGTGTACCTCTTTTGCCCATAGTGGGGATGCTTCCGGGGCGGCGCCCATGCACTGTTGACCTATCACATGCCCGCAGTGTGGGGACCGTTCCGATGCTTTTTGCCATAGTGGGGTGCAGGTGGAGTAGTGCTATCACAAGCTGCAGGGAGTGTCCTTTGTAGTGTGTCCAGCTGCTGCAGTGTGTGGCACGTCTCCACCTACATGCAGAAGACTCCGGTGCCCGAACCTTGCTGTAGATCCTTGCTGTGGGGTGCAGTTAATGTCCTGATACTGGATGTGGTGTTACCTGGGGACTGTTTTTGGGCATTTGCTTTATGTCTTCTCACTATTGGGGGGGTCCCCCCCTTCCGGGGGTGGGTAGGATATGGGCTTTGGGGGGTTGGAGGTTATATGTGCCCTTAGCTCCGGGGGCGATGTTTATTTGGTAAGACTTTGGGCGCTTCTTTGGGACATAGGGGGGGTGAGAGTTTTTGACTGCGGGATTCAAATTCTTTTGGGTGTAAAAGGGTCCGGCTGCACTCAGAGGGGCCTCAGTAGGCCTTCTCTGGAGGTGATAGGTGGAGAGGGACCTTCGGTAGTGGAATAGATTTGGGGGGGGGGCTGGGGGTGGGCATTATAGTTGGGAGTGGGGGGCGGTTGGGTCGGGGAGGGGGAGGCGAGGGGGTGGGAGTAACTTGGGACCACTGCTCTGGTGGGGGAAGCGGGCTGAGCGACAAAATAACCTTTTGGGGTGAACCCCAGGCTGGGGGGGTCCACCCGACCAGTATCCCTTTCTGGTCATTCCCTGATATCGGTATACGTATGGTGTTGTTTGACACCCTAGACTGAAGGTTATCTCTTGGAATGTGTGCGGTATAGGTACCCCGATTAAACGATATAAGGTGTTGCAGTCCTTGGCAAGATTGAGCTGTGACATTGCCATGCTGCAGGAAACCCACCAGACTGCCGAGGAGCATGCTAAACTGCAGAGAGCTTGGGTGGGGCGGGTTTGGGGGGCCCCAGCAGTGGGGAAGAAAGGTGGAGTGGTCATTTTGATTCACAAAAGGATACGGTTTGATCTCGTGACGGAATATGCAGACCCCGCGGGGAGATATATCTTGTTGTATGGTAACCTAGAAGGGCGTCCTGTGGTGCTGGGTACCTTGTATGGCCCGAACGTCCTCGACCGGTCCGTATACGCCCACTTGGCCTCCAGGGTAGAGCATCTTCCTGATGTTCCTTTGCTTTTGGCGGGGGATCTTAACGGGGTATTAGACACTGACCTGGATACATCTGGCGATCGGGGGGATAGGTGGCGGACCCCGGTTACTAAAGCACTTCAGGAATTGCGACTTCGTTTGGGGCTGGTGGATCCCTGGCGGTTGCTTCATCCCATGGAGCGGGACTATACTCACCAATCTAGAGCCCATGGTTCAAGTGCACGAATTGACTATGTGTTGATTTCTGAGCGGCTTTTTGTGCAGGTGGGCGATGCGCAGATCGGCCCGACGGCGGTGTCCGACCATGCGCCAGTTTGGGTGGCCCTTCAATGGGGGGACCCTGGTGGCTCGCAAAAAATCTGGCGATTCTCCCTGGGACTCTACTCGGATATGGAATTCCGTACCTATCTTAGACAATGCTGGGAGGAGTTTAGTACCGTCCACGAACGACATCAGAACGAACCCGAATTGCTCTGGGAAACGGCAAAGGTGGTCTTACGTGGCGATATTATTGCCTATGTGGCGCGGAAGCGTAAGCGATTGGCGGCCCGCATTGTGCAGTTGGAGAAGCAGGTGGTGAAGGCTCGGCGGCATTGCGCAGGGGATCCTACAGGGGTCAATAAGCGAACGCTTTGGGAGGTACAATCGTCCCTCAATGAATTGCTCTATCAGCGAGCTCGGAAATCCCTGCTGTACTATAAATACCAGCTTTATCGTTTTGGCGATAAGCCAGGCAAACTCTTGGCTCGTTGTCTTCGGGGTAGCCGTGGTGCCCGGTCAATAGTGGCGTTGCGAGATGATCAGGGCCATTTACATAGAAAGAACCAGGAGATCGCGCAAGTATTTCGTTCTTTTTTTCTGAAGCTCTACCAGGGGATGGAGGGGTCTCGGGTGCGTATGGAGGAGTATCTCCGAGGAGTGCGGCTCCCTCGGCTGACCGCTGAACAAAGGGAGGCCCTAGATGCGCCGCTCAAGGGGGAGGAAATACGCAAAGTTATCTTGGAGGCCGCCTGTTATAAGTCGCCGGGTCCGGACGGGTTTGGGGCGGAGTTTTACAAGTTGTTAGTGGACCCTGTGACTCCGGTTTTACAAGCGGTGTATCACCGGAGGGTAGAGCAGGGGTGATTTTGCTGGGGATCGAACCATGCGTTCATTACTTTAATACCCAAGCCGGGCAAAGATCCTATGCAGGCGGCTTCGTATCGCCCCATTTCCCTATTGAATTTTGACCTGAAAGTGATGGCCAAGGTGATGGCAGACCGGCTTGCGTCTGTCCTGGGGGAGCTGGTTCATGACTCGCAGGTAGGTTTTGTTCGGGGACGGTATGCCGTCCGGAATTTGCGGAAAATCTTGGCATCTATGGAATGGGTGCGCGAGTGCGATTTACAATCCTTGTTGATCAGTTTCGATGCGGAAAAAGCATTTGATCGGGTTAATTGGGACTATATGAAATTTCTTTTGCCGTGCTATGGGCTGGGTGACTCCTTCTGTCGTATGGTAGAGCTGCTCTATGCCTGTCCCACGGCTAGTATTTTGTGTAACGGGGTCCTCTCTGAGAGCTTCAACCTCGAGAAAGGTACACGTCAGGGCTGTCCGCTTTCCCCATTGCTATTTGTGCTGACCTTAGACCCCCTACTGCGGAGGATAGCGGAGTCTGTGGATATACGGGGAATTTGTATTGGGTCCTCTGTCTTTAAAGTAGCCGCGTTTGCGGACGACATATTAGTCCATCTATGGGCCCTGCAGCAGTCGCTGCCTTGTTTGCTTGAAGAATTTTCGTGATACGGAGCCTTTGCGGGCTTACGTATTAACAGGGACAAGTCAGAGGCCTTGGACGTTGGGGGTCGGCTTAAGGGGGCCTGGAGAGGGAGTTTTCCCTTGCGGTGGGCAGGGGACTCGTTTATCTACTTGGGTATTGAGTTAACCAGAGACCCGACCGTGCTCTATAGGAGAAACTTCGAGCGAATTTTTCGGAAGCTCCGCTCGCAATTACAGGCTTGGGCTCCCCTTCCGATATCCTTACTGGGCCGGGCTGCAGCGTTGGGAATGGTGATCTTGCCCCGGGTGCTCTATTGGCTGCAAACTTTGCCAGTATGGTTCCTTCGCCGTGATCTGTTGCGCATTGACCGTGAAATGCGTGGGTTTCTCTGGAGGGGTGCCAGAGCACGGATACCGCTGGGTCGACTGCTAGGGGGATGGAGATCTGGTGGTATTGGCGTTCCGGACCTCTGGAAATATGCTTTGGCCTGTCAGGCCAGACACCTGGGGGACTGGCTGGGAGGTACTGATGTTTATACCCCGAGAGAGTTCGAGGCGGCTTTGGTGGCTCCACAGTCTTTGTTGGCTGTATTACATTTGCGACGGGAGGCCTTGCCAGAGCGGGTGCTGAAAAATGTACTGGTTCAAGCGGCTCGACGTACGTGGCAGTATCTGAATAAATTGTGGGGTAGTTCTCCAGAGATATCGAGCTGGCTCCCCCTACGGGGCAATCCCCGGTTTCCGCCGGGGTCGGACTCTGTTCCCTTTCGTCGGTGGGAACAGGTGGGGATACAGAGTTTGGGTCATGTTGTCGACTTGGAGGGGCGGTGCAAGGCGCTGGGAGTGCTGTGTAAGGAATATGGCTTACACCCCAAAACCTCTTCGTTTGCATACCTACAACTCACCCATTATGTGGGATCTCTTTCTGGAAGGGAACTCCAGGTCGACCACTCCACGCGGATTTTGGAATTCTTTCGGCTAGGGATGGAGTCTCCCCCCACCATAGCATTGTTGAAGAAGGCTCTGGATGCGTGTGATAGGCCCCCTGATTATTCTGCCGAGGAAGCTTCATGGGCACAGGACTTAGGTTGTAGGATTGCCCCAGGTTTGGTTCGAGCCGCGTTAGGCCGGATTGTGCAGCTGGCGGACGGGGCGAGATGGCGGGAGATCCAACTTAAATGTATCCTACGTGCTCATTTCTCTCCTCGGCATGCACTGCGTAGTCGCCTTACTCGGTATGGTGGGTGTCCGAAATGTGACTGTGCCCTGGCTGATTTGGGACATATGTGGTGGAGTTGTTCTTCCATCCGTAGATATTGGGTGCGGATTGGGAGCTATATCGGTGGCTTGTTGCAGCAGCAAGTTTCCTGGACGGGATTGCTAGTGGCGCTGGATCATTTAGGACCACTCCACCCGAAGGGCAGATGGCAGCGACTTTTAGTGAGAAAGGCGTGCCTGGTGGGTAAGGGCCCCTTACTCCGACACTGGCGGGAACCGTCGGCCCCCTCTTTTTGGGAGTGGAGGAATGGTTTTCACCAGTTCATGCTGTTAGAACGGCGGTGTGCGATGCGACACCCTCGGAGTTG
This sequence comes from Ichthyophis bannanicus, assembly GCA_033557465.1. Taxonomy (NCBI): domain Eukaryota; kingdom Metazoa; phylum Chordata; class Amphibia; order Gymnophiona; family Ichthyophiidae; genus Ichthyophis; species Ichthyophis bannanicus. The sequence continues at coordinate 1,385,017,028 of CM066032.1, read as the reverse complement.
GGCTACTTTTCTCTTGATTTGGATGCCTTATCTTCAATCCTTGGGCCCTAAAGTCCGCAGCGAATTACTGGCCCTGGGATAGCGGGGAGATGGGGTGTCGCTCGGTTCTGCCGAGGCTTCCTTAGTGTAATGGGCAGAGCAGTGGTCCCGGGTGGGGGGGGAGGGAGGGGGGGGGTTTGGGTCATATGCCATGAGCAAGGTTCTGCTTTTCTATTTTTCAGGTCAGTGTATGCCTCAGGGCGGTGGACAAGACACAGCCCTGCCCTGGGGATGCGGGATATCTAATGACTGTATAATGGAAACTGTAAATAGTTTTTGTGTGTATCGTTTTTTCTGTTACCTTGTGCTTTCAATAAACAGATTCAAAAAAAAAAAAAAAGCAGGGCCTGCTGGAGTGGCCGCATGTGCGCCCTGGCCCAAGGAACCAGATCCACGGCCGCCGCCATCGATCCCAGCAATTGCAAGTACCTCCAAACCGTCGGAGCCCTGAAGCGCAAAAAAGCCGTCACCTGTGAGAGAATCTTTCGAACCCTCTCCGGAGGTAGAAGGACGACTCCCCTTTCTGTGTCGAAGAAAGCCCTGAGATAAGTCAACTATTGTACCGGTTCCAAACGACATTTCGCCTGGTTCACAATCCATCCGAGATCCTCGAGCAAAGACACTACCCGAGCGGTCGCCCTGACGGACTCCTCCCGCGACGCCGTTCGAATCAACCAGTCGTCCAGATAAGGATGAACCTGGATTCCTTCCTTGCGCAGGGCCGCTGCCACCACCACCTTGGTAAAAGTGCGCGGCGCCGTCGCTAGACCGAACGGCAAGGCCCGAAACTGAAAATGACCCATGGGAACTGCAAACCGAAGAAACCTCTGATGTTCCGGTCTGATAGGAATGTGCAGATAGGCCTCTGTCAAATCTATGGAGGATAGAACCTCTCCTGGACGAACCGAGCGTATAACCGATCTCAAGGTCTCCATCCGGAAATGAGGAACGCGCAAACACCGGTTTACGTATTTTAAATCCAAGATTGGCCGAAAGGAACCCTCCTTTTTGGGAACCACAAAATAAATCGAGTATCGACCGAAGCCGTACTGGTCTGGAGGCACCAGAACCACTGCATGAAGCCGCAACAAAAGCTGCAATGTGTCGTGGATCGCCACCCTCTTGGGGAGAGGACCGCACGGAGAGAAAACAAAGGCGTCCGCCAGAGGATGGTCGAACTCGAGAGCATAGCCCTTTCTGATAATCTGGAGCACCCACTGGTCAGTAGTAATGGCGGCCCAAGCGGAGACAAATTCCTGTAACCGACCTCCTACCGGAATCTCCCCCTGGGCCAGCCTTACTTCATTGCGGTTTCTTAATGGAGGCTTGTGGGGCACCAAAATAGCCTCTACTGGAACCTCTGGCTCCGCGAAAGGACTGCCCCCGCGAAACAAAACGACCACGCTGATAAGGGGTAAAGCGAGATCCCCGAAACCTGCGAAATCACACCCCTGACCTCTTGGGAAGGAGCCCTGCTTCGCTGCTTTAGGACGGTCTTCGGGAAGACGCCCCCCTTTGGAGTCTCCTAAATCTTTAACAATCTTTTCTAACGCCTCTCCAAAAAGTAGTTTACCCTTGTACGGAAGTTTATTGAGGCGCTCCTTGGACGAAGCATCCGCCGCCCAATTCCTTAACCAAAGAAACCGCCGCACGGCAATCATGGAAGCCATTGACTTCGCTGAAATCCAAACCAAATCATAAAAAGCATCCGCCAAATATGCCGCCGCCGACTCAAGCTTAGCCCCTTCCCCAGAAGGAGCCGCGTCACTATCCTGTCCGGGACCTAGTGGACTCCACCTAATAGAAGCTCTGGACATGTACGCCCCACACACGGACGCTTGTAACGCTAGCGCACTGGAATCAAATGCTTGTTTCAAAAGCACCTCCAATCTGCGATCTTGAATATCTTTAAGGGCCGTAGCTTTGTCCACTGGAATCGTGGTCTTCTTGGTGACCGCTGAAACCAGCGCATCCACCTTAGGCATACGCAATAACTCTCTCTCTTCCTGGGGCACGGGATATAAACGCGCCATATCCCGAGCACCCCGCAAGGATGCTTCAGGACATTCCCACTCAGATTCTATAATCTGTTTAATCACTCTGTGCAGAGGAAAACATCTTTGTTCCGCCTTGAAACCCTGTAACAAGGGATACTCTAAAGGTTCCTGTTGAACCACAGGAGGCACTATATTAAGCGCTGCCAGAGACTGCGCAATCAACGCTGCCAGCTCTTCCTTCCTAAAAACTCTAAAGATATTAGGATCATCCCCGGAACCCAACTCTCCTTCCTCCAAGTCTGCGGGCCAGGATTCCAACCCTGGGTCTGACAAGAGCTCTCCTTCCTCTGGCCCTAGAGCCTCCGCAGCCAGAGAAGCTTTTTCTACTTTTGTGTCCCTAACAGTTGCCATCGAGGAGACCCCTTCACCTGGATCCGGCATCCCAGAGTCCCCTCCCTGAGAAACCTGCACGGAGTCAGGCAAATTTGCGCACGGAATTTGAGCTTTTTTAAGCAAATAAGCCTGGTGAAATGCCAAAATAAACTCCGCAGAGAGTAAAGAGTCCAGGGACTCTGGAACTGCTGAAAATTTCGGCTGCCCTTGCTCATCAGCGCTATGCACTCGAGATTTAGCTTTGCGCTTGCCTGACTTGGATTGTGGAGCTGACGAAATGGCCGGCCCTTCCAACATGGCCGCCGTTCCCGCGCTTTCCCCCAAAGCCTTAAGCCGGCCTAACTGCTCGCTTTGAGGTCCCTGCTGTTCCTCCATAGGGCGGCCTGTCTGCCCCCCCCAACGGAGCCCCTGTGACCGCCAGAAAGCGCAAAAACTCCCCGAACGCCAAAGCGAACCAAGCACCGCCCGCTCACACCGAAGCTGTCCAACACTACACTAGATAAGAGGGGAACGCACGCGGCGGCGCCTGCGCTGAAGAAATTACCTGAGCAGTCCAAGTCAAGGCTGCCAAGTCTGCCGTCCGCGATACCGCTGCTAGCGGCTACCGGAGACAGATAAAATGGACGGAGGAAGACAGTTGCTGGGGCTCCCAGAGCTGTTCCCGATGTCCCAACCTACCGGAGAAGAAAAGACAGGCTCTGCCTCGTTCTCTGAGCCGATTCTTCGGCTAACAAACACCAGTGGCTGACGTGCACTTACACCAACACAATAAAAGCACTTATGTGCAGATTCACCCTGCTAGGGCAAGAAGCAAAAATCCTTCTGTGTTAACTCTTCGCCTCTTCCTAGTAGTGCTAACCAAAAAGGCAAAGTAAAGTAAAATAAAGGTTCTAGGGTCCTTGTGGGGAGCTAGTCATCCACACATCCAGCTCAGCTGCTGAGGACTATAAGACTGCCTTCTGACACCAGGGAAGAGCTGGGTAACCTGGCAACAAGAATCAGTGTTTCAGTCCTCAGCTGCTAGAGGAGGGAGATTGACTACCCATCTGTTCTGGACTGGCCTGGAGAGACGAATAGGAAGTGAGGTTTATCCCGGGACGTCAAGCTAGGGTGTGGTAAACAATATGGAAGGCCCATCATGGTAAGGACAGCACAGCATGGTAAGGAGTGGAGGAGTAGCCTAGTGGTTGGGGTAAGGTACTTCAGGCCGGAAGGTCGGGGGTTCAAATCCCACTAGAGGACAGCAACCTTGGGCCGGAAGGACTAGAGTTTCTAGTCCCACAGGTGCTCCTTGTGGTCTTGGGCAAGCCACTTAACCCTCCATCGCCCATGTTCCCTGTAAATTAGTTATCTCCAAGTTATACTACCCTGTTCAATGTAATTTCAGTTTGTTCAATGTAAACCGCACTGATGCAGAATAGCGCAGTATATAAGAGAATATAAATAAAATAAATAAATAAATAAAAATAAATATTAGTGGCAGTAGACGCAGAAAAGGCGTTTGACAGAGTGGAATTGGGTTTCATGATAAAGAAGTTGAAAAGGGTTGGAGTTGGACCACACTTTGTGGGGAGGATCAAGGCGTTAAACTCAGAGCCTACAGCAAGAATTAGAATTAATGGAAGGTACTCTAGGGACTTTTGTCTGGGCCGTGGTACGAGTCAGGGGTGCCCTCTGTCACCCTTATTATTTGCCTCGGTAATTGAACCACAGGTGGAGAGAGTAAGATCTAATGAGGATGCCAGGGGGATGTGGATGGGGAGGGCCGAGTACAAAATAGGTTTATTTGTGCATGATACCCTTTACACCTTGGATTCTCTTCTAACTTCGCTGCCCAATCTAATGCAGGAAATCTCAGTTTATAGCTGCCTCTCTGCATACAAAACGAGTATGACCAAAACCAAAATTTTAAAGTACATTTAGGTGAGGGAACTTGAGATAAGATTGCGGGAAGCTTTTCCTTTTAAATGGGCTAGGAAGACTATTTGTTATTTGGGCATCAACATCGGTGCACACTGGGAAGAACTGTATCATTTTAACCATGACGAGTTGTGGGTGACCATTCGTAGTGATTTGGAAAGGTGGGAGTGAGTGACATTTTCATGGATGGGTAGTATTTCTACCATTAAAAATAATGTTTTCCCAGGCTGTTTTTCTTTATAGTCTTGCCATTTTATCTGGAAGCGCTGCCCACCTAGGGTGGCAAAAGAGATGTTCATATTTTATTAAGTTTGGTTGTTCTCTGTCTTTTTGAGCACCAGTCTCTCCTTTCCTCCCCTTCCTTCTCCTTCTCCCCCTCCCCCTTATCCTCCCCCTCCCCTCTTTTCAAACACTGTTTTATGCATTCTTATATAGCATTTAAAATATTGTAACATAATTTTCAGATCTTGGTTAATATGCCTTTCAAGTAAATTATGTGGCTGGTTCGTGGCTGGGGTAACACTCGTATTCAGTTGTTGTCTACAGAGTTTCTATGACAACTCTTAAGCACCACTGCCTCCTTTTAAATATTGGGCAGGCGCATCTATTTCTTTTACTTCTGAAACGCGGTTTTGGATTTTCTGTTTGAGACACGTTTGCCAGGTACTCCCTTTGCTTACAACATTTTTGCTTTTTAGAAACGTATTGTTATTGAAATAGGCCATTTATACATTAGCATTTATTGTCAAAATTTATAAGTAGTAGCATTTTTCCATGCACGAGCACCTACGAGCTTTACAATAACCTTTCATGTCCTTCTTTGGATAATTTTCTTTATTCCCCTCCACAGTATTTCACAATAGCTAAATTTCCTTTGATGTTTTGAACTTGGGTCCTCATTTGACACTGAAACAGGAGTTCTCAATAATATTTCACCAATGTGTTTTTACCCTGGATGCGGCTAACCAGGCACTTCTTACATTCATAATCTCTTTTTATCACTGTACTTGGCTTCAGAAGCCCGTATATTACCCTTTTTATGCCCATTATTATAAGTGGTAGTAGTTTGATAAGTCCGGGCGTCCTTAGGATTACAATAGCTTACCATGCTGGTTCCTGCATGCTTTTCTATCTCTCCCTCCCTACTCCCTTTCCCACTCCCCCCCCCCCCCTTTCCATTGTACTATTTTGGTTTAATTATTCTTTTTCAAACCCACACGGTTGGGCCATTCTGGGGCAATGAGTATTACTTGACCGTTGTGTCGCTCTATACGCTGAAGAACTCGTCCTATCAGAGGCCAAGGAGGAAACACGTAAAGTAACATACCTGCCGGCCACGGCTGCGCCAGACCGTCGAGACCTTCCGACATGCGTTCCCTGCATCTGCTGAAAAACCGACTCACTTTGGCATTGTCGAAGGTGGCCATGAGGTCCAACACCGGCTGACCCTAGCGGCGGGTGAGACCGTGAAACACTGCCGGGTTCAATTCCCATTCTCCTGGGTCTATGACATGACGGCTGAGATAATCAGCCTGTACATTGTCTCGACCTGCCACGTGCGCTGCCGAAATGGCCACTAGGTGCGATTCCACCCAATACATCAGGCTCTGACTCTCTTCCAACAAGATCGCACTGCCCGTTACCCCCTGTCGATTGATATAGGAGACTGTTACCGCATTGTCTGAAAAAACCCGAAACGCCTTCCCCCTGACGAGGGAAAGAAACTCGAGAAGCGCTAAACGAACCGCTCAAAGCTCCAAAAGATTTATAGAGGAACCTTCCAACTCCGGTGGCCAGCAGCCCTGAGCCATTTGAGACTGACAATGTGCCGCCCAGCCCGCCAGGCTGGCGTCCGTTGTGAGCAGTACCCAATCCGGTGGGTGCAGAGGCACTCCTGCCCGAAGGTGTACGGGATCCAGCCACCACAGGAGACTGTCGCTGATTTCTTGCGACCGCGGAAATTTCCGATCCAGCGGGTGATCCTGTGGCCACCACCTGGACAGCAACTCCCGCTGCAAGGGACGCATGTGTGCTCGAGCCCAGGGAACCAGGTCCAAGGCCGCCGCCATGGACCCGAGAAGTTGCAAGTAACGCCACGCTGTCGGAGCTTTCAAGCGCAAGAACGCCGCCACTTGCTTTAAAATCTTTTGCACTCTGGTCGCCGGCAAAAATACCGCTCCTAAGTTTGTGTCGAACACCGCTCCTAAGAAGCCGTTGCACCGGTTGCAACTGACTCTTGGCGAGGTTTATAACCCAGCCCAAGCACTCTAGCAGCTCGACCACCCGCGCCGTTGCCACTACCGACTCCGCCATGGACGGCGCTCGAATCAACCAATCGTCAAGATACGGGTGTACCAAAACGCTCTCTCGCCGCAAGGCTGCCTCCACCACCACCATTACCTTTGTGAAGGTGCAGGGTGCCGTAGCCAACCCAAAAGGCAACACCTGGAATTGAAAATGACCCATGGGCACCACAAAACGTAAAAACATTTGATGCTCGGGTCGGACGGGTATATGGAGATAGGCCTCTGTGAGGTCTATAGACGTAAGAACCTCGGAACTGCACAAATAACCGACCAAAGAGTCTGTCAGACGGCTGCCTGGGTGAGAATGTTCACAGTCTTGGCAAGTGCATATATCAATATGATTGGCAAGGGATTGTGGGCAATGCAGTCCATTCACACCAGACACAGCTGCTCACAATAAATAGTTGTGCTTGAGGGTAAAGCCAATAAGATATTTATTTATGGGGTTATTTCTCCCAACACAGATATGCTTGGTAGCACATAAATCAGGTTACTTGCTTTCAGTGTTAAACTTGGAAAAACAAAATCAGGAAAACATTTGAACTTGTCAGGCAATCAAAGCAAAAGAAATAAGACCTGGTTGGTAACAAACTGGTCTTTTCTGTAGGCTTTAGCTAATATTTTATTAGCAGTGTATCAAACAACAAACAAAAATCCACAAAGAAGGGAAAAACTGTTCTTTTCAGGTTAACTTCTTATATCTTCCCACATAGATTCAGAAGTGATTCCCTCAGAGCTCACAAGCAATTAGGTAAGGCTCAATTGCTAGCAGTTACCCAGCTGAAACCCCTTAGCTGGCTTGCTTTCTACTGCGTGGCTAAAAATCCTACTCAGGAGCTTTTCTGAGTAGATTAAAGAACAAGTTTGTATTTCTTTGTGATGGTTGCTGTACTTTGTAACAGAAAATCACCAAAGGAGTTTAGACAGAGAGCAATCCATGTAAACACATCCTTCATCTGCAAGCTCTCCCCCTTCTTCAACAATCATGGGTTCAGTATCATGGATTGGCACAGATGAATTTCTCAATGGAGCACTTTCAGCACAATGGAGCACAATGGAGCACTTCCCTGCTGTCTTTCAAGGTTATAGCTAGGGCATAGATCAGTGTTCATACCTGAGCTTCCATTGCTGTTAGAGTTCCTCTCTATATAGCCTGGCCAGTATGTAGTCCAGTTCCTATGTCCAGCCTTCCAATCCAGATCCCTGGACACTGGATCTCTCTTCACATACCTTCTGGCACGGATCTTAGGGTCCCTTCCACGTGCAGCCGTCTCCCTCACAGGTACCGTCTGGAGATTCCTAGCTCTGCAGCAACATTCCTCTGGCTTTCCCCAGTCCAATGGTGTATGCTGGCCCTTGGAATGCCTCCCAGTATACGTACTGCTCCAGACTCCTCTAGACCTCCCAAAGGCTTTTCTCTTCTTTCTTCCAAAGGGTTTCTTGCCCTCTCTGTCCGTCCGGTTTGGCTTCTGCTTCTGATGATTCTCCAGATAAAACTGAGGATGAGGATATCCAAGTTGATCATGAAGATGATGATGATGATTCTCTGTAGAATAAACTCTACCTTTATTCTGCTTAGATGAGTGCTCCTCCCTAACACAGCGCAGCTGTGCTGAATCAGGCCCTGCCCTTTGAGATGAGTGCTTAGGGATTACCTCATAGCCCTCCTGATTGAACACACGTTTCCCCACTTCAGCTCCTCTAATGGCTGTTGGAAACCTGGTGCATTCTGGGACTGGTAGTCTTTTATGGGAAAATTCTGTTTTCTTATTTCTACCAGAACTGACAGGTTGCTTGTTCAGAGTCACTTCACCTTTCCTATAGCTCCTTCCTGAGCTATGATAAGCTTCCTTATCACAAGTCTCCATGTGGAAGTGCGGAACTCTCAGGCAGCGGTTGACATGCTTGAGATCTAGGATAGGGCGAAAAGATCCTTCCTTCTTGGGAACCATGAAATAAATCGAGTATCGACCTAACCATAACTGGTCGTGAGGGACCGGAACCACCGCTCGAAGGCGGAGCAACCGATGAAGAGTGTCTGCTACTGCCGCCGCCTTTTCCACCGATCCACAAGGAGAGACCACGAATGCTTTCGTTAACGGTCGAGTAAATTTGAGGGCGTATCCGTCGCGAATAATTTCCAGAACCCAGAGGTCTGACGTTATGGAGGCCCAGATGGAAAGGAAAAACTGAAGACGACCTCCAACCGGAATTTCCATCTGGACCGAGCTCCCTTCATTGCGGTTTCTTATTGGAGTTCTGCTGGGTTGCAAAATAACCTCTGCCGAACCCCCGAAAGGACTGCCCTCGAGCCACAAAGTGACCCCGCTGATAAGGGGCAAACCGGGAACCTCTGAATCGTTGAAAATCTCTCGCAGGAGCACTGTGTGATCCGCTAGGTCTCTGAAGCTTCGGCCGATCTTCCGGCAACCGACCCCCTTTAGAGTCTCCTAGATGCTTTACAATCTTCTCCAAGGCAGCCCCAAAAAGCAGCGTGCCCTTGTACGGCAGCTTACTGAGACGTGTCTTTGAAGAAACGTCCGCCGCCCAATTTCTTAACCACAGAAATCTCCTGGCAGCAATGACCGAAGCCAAAGACTTCGCTGACACCCTGACCAGATCATAGAAGGCATCAGCTAAGTAGGCCGCGGCTGACTCTAGCTTAGCCCCGTCTTCATCGTCTCCTTTAGATAAAGGACCGCCTTGAATCCAACAAATGGATGCTCTGGAAACATACGCGCCGCAGATAGCCGCTCTCAACGACAAGGCGCAGGTATCAAATTTTGTTTTAAAAGTGACTCCAGTTTCCTGTCCTGTAAATCTTTGAGGGCCGCACCACCCTCCACAGGCATCGTGGTCTTCTTTGTCACTGCTGACACCAAGGCGTCCACCTTGGGCATTCGTAGCAAATCCTGCTCCTCCTGCGGCAACGGATACAATCGGCTGATAGTTCGGGTACCCCGAAGCGTAGCCTCTGGACATTCCCACTCAGACTCCACCATTTGCTTCATAACTCGGTGTACAGGGAAACATCTTTGTTCCGTTCTAAAGCCTTGGAGCAGAGGATCTTCCGTTCTAAAGCCTTGGAGCAGAGGATCTTCCAAAGGCTGTTCTTGAGATGCTGGGAGAAGAAGATTCAACGCAGCTAGCGTTTGAGAAATAAGCGCCTCCAATTCCTCTTTCCGAAATACACGAAACACACTAGGATCCTCATTGACTCCCATGTCCCCTTCCTCTGGATCAGTGGCCCACTGCTCCAGACCAGAATCCGTCAGGATCTCCCCTTCTTCTATGCCCTGGAGATCCGGGAGGAGCAGCCCAACACTATCGGCACTTCCCTGCCCCCTTTGGACTGAACTGGAAGTGCCCTCCCCTGGGTCCAAGGGAGAGATCTCCTGAACCGAGGTTGGCAAGGGCATGGGGACAGGAACTTTACCTTGAGCTTGCTGCCACTTAAGACAATAAACTTGGTGCAAAGCTAACATGAATTCTGCCGAAAAAGCAGCCTCTAAGCTTTCTGGCGTTGTAACTGAAGCTTGTGAAGGAGCTTCCCCCACATTAACATGCTTCTTAGACTTTGCTCTCTTCTTTGCGGTACCAGCCTTATTAGAAATCAAAATGTCTGACTTCTCTGAAATGGCTGCATTTCCCGCCATTTCTGAGACGTTCGGAAGGCCCCCTGCCCGATCGCAAGCATCTGACCGGTTTTCCATACCGGCGATTTTAACACGCCGTTAAAGGTGTTGAAAAGAAAACTGTCGCCAAATAGAGGCTCCGACGAACGCGCAGCAACCCAACCGCGAACAATCACAAACGGGACTGAACTAAGCCGCACGGCCAGAAAGCGCTGCCGCCATACCGATTAGCCTCAAAATAAAACCAAAAGCCCGCAATCAGCCTGACCTTCGTTACCTTGCTGAGTACCGCTGAATGTCCTGCTCAGAACACCGGATACCGCTGCTAGCGGGGAAGTGTATCTGGCCTCGGGGGTGGGCTGAAGGTCTCTGGAGCTTCCAGTATCCGCACTCCCACCCCCGGCAGAGGACCTAACCCCAAGGCAGGCTCTGCCTCACAGCTCCAATTAAAAAGGAAAGAAAAAGTAATACTTTATAGAGCGGACTAAAGAGCCCTTCTAGAGCGCTATAGTTAAGACGAAAAATTAACTAAAATTAACTAAAATTTCAAGTTGCTATCTCCGGGAGACAGTCAAACAACGTTCCTTCAGCTGCTGAGGACTGAAAGACTGGAAAGGAGCCAGCAGGGGGAGCCAGTCACTGAATCAACAAAACTTCAGTTTTTTTCAGTCCTCAGCTGCTGGAGAAGGTTGACAACCCTATAGTGCCTGGACTGGCCCGGAGAGACGATAAGGAAGTGGCATCTATGCTTAAAGGCTGAGCTAGTTTTCTGCATTGGCCCATTAGTCAGCAGAGGAACCTTAACTGAGAAAATAGTAGTGATGCCATTGTACTAGAGTTCCTAAATTTCTATTATGAAATGCCTTCTGATCAACCATTCTTAATTTTCTTTAGTTTATCAGCATACGGCTTTATTAAGTCTGCAGTTAGCTTCACCATCTATTAATTTGCTCCCCAATTGATTGGGAAAAATCACTAAACTTTCAGGGACAAGATATTTGGAAAACTAGTATCTCCCAATCTCTTCCCCTGACCCCAATGCAGGAGCTTAATAGCCTAACACTAGCCTCATCTCAGACTAGTTTTAGCAGTCTCGTAACTTTCCTCAGCAAACACAATTTAGTTTAGGAATGGTAAATCGCTACTACTAATCCATCCAACTTTGTCGTTGATGAGTTTCCCTCATCATTTCTGAAACTACGCTGGGAATCATTTGCTTCTGTTCTTTTAGATGTTATTAATTACAACTTAAGCCTTGATATGTCTATTCTTTGGAAACAATTTACTCTCTATCCAATTCCAAAAACAATAAATCCTGATTCTTTGACTTTTGTCCTATTTCTGACATCCCATTCATTGCCAAACTCACTGACAAGATAATCACATAACTTATATTTCTAAAGGCATTTAACTGTTTTCATCATTGGCAGTCAGGATTCCAAAATGGGTATAAAATGGAGTCTGCACTTGTAGTGCTGTTGAATGAGATTGTCAGCTATCATGTTATTTATAAAAATGTCTCACTGAATCAATTAAGATTTAAGCTCAGCATTTAATCATTCCCTCTTGCTTTCCTGATTCAAGAAGCAGGCCTAAAAAAATACCATCCTCAATTAATTCAGATCCTATTTTTCAGGATGGACTTTAAATTTCAATTGAAACTTATACATTTCAGAATAAGATCTATTGTTTGACCTCCATTCTATTCAACATATTCAATGCTCCACTAGTTACTAAAATCCAGAGTTTAGGTATCAGCCCTTCGTTTTGTGTGAATGACATTCAGCTTGTTATTGATTATGTCATCTCAGATGAATCCTTCAAGCAACAATTAACCTTATACATAACCACTATTTCAGAATGGATAACTTCACATAAGCTAGTCCTACATTCACAAAAAACTGAAGCCTTATGGATGCCTGTAAAAAACAGACAGACATTCTCCATTGCCATCTCTAATTAATGGCATATTACTTCCATAAAAGGATTCAATTAAATCTCGGAGTTCTTAGACAGCAAATTATCTTTAGTCCCCCTTCATGTCTCAAACTGTGAAGGGATCTTTCTTCACACTTAGAAGAATTAAATCCAGGGCTTTTTTGAGGAGGTATACAGTGATCTGTACATTGATCAAGAAGCAACAGTTCGAACGGAACAAGGAGAAACAGAATGGTTTAAAATAAGCAAAGGTGTAAGACAAGGCTGCATACTTTCCCCCTACCTGTTTAATTTATATGCAGAACAAATCATCAGAGAAGCAGGATTTTATGAAGACAACAGAGGTGTGAAGATTGGTGGAAGACTCATCAACAACCTTCGCTATGCTGATGATACCACATTACTGGCTGAAAGTGAAGATGATCTGAAACATTTGCTTCTCACAATCAAAGAACATAGTCCCAAAATGGGCCTGCACCTTAATGTAAAGAAGACAAAGATCATGACAACTGGCATAATCAACAGGTTCATCGTTGAAGGAGAAGAAATTGAAATTGTGAACAACTTTAACCTACTTGGATCAACTATCAATAAAGAAGCAACAAGCAGTCAAGAAATCAGATGACACATTGCTCTTGGCAGAATGGCTATGAAAGACCTAGATAAGATTCTCAAGAGCAGAGATGTCTCTCTCCATATAAAGATTCGATTTGTTCAAGCCATGGTATTTTCAATAACATCAAATGGATGTGAAAGCTGGACAGTGAAAAAGATAGACAGAAAGAAAATTGATGCCTTTGAATTATGGTGCTGGCGGCAAATACTGTGTATACCATGGACTGCCCGAAGAACAAACCAGTCGGTACTAGAGGAGATCAAACCTAAGCTTTCTTTAGAAGCTCAGATGACAAGACTTCGACTTTCATACTTTGGACACATCATGCGAAGAGAGAGATTATTAGAGAAAGACATCATGCCTGGCAAGATAGAAGGTCAACGCGAAAGAGGAAGGCCAGCAATGAGATGGATTGATACAATAACAGCAGCTACGGGTACCAGTCTGTCAACAATGAGCCACCTGACTCAAGACCGAACACAATTTAGGATAGCTATCCAGAGGGTCACCATGAGTCGACTCCGACTCGACGGCACTTAACAACAACAGTGGTAAGGCATACTAGCAGATTTTTTGCTAAGAAAATGCACTGATTAAATTTATCCAACAGTTCATTAATACTAGGTCACTGAAAATTCTTCTTTATGCCTTAGTAATCAATCAGATTGACTACTATAATTCATTGCTTATGAGATCCAACTTACCAGACAAAGCGTCTTCAACTTGTGCAAATGTGGCAGTTAAAATGATCTAGTATGCACGGAAGACAGACGATGTGTCAATTCTCCTTTCTGAACATTGGCTGCCTTTGTATTGCTGAATTAAATTTAAGATTTTAATGACTTGTTTGTTTGTTAGTTAATAAAATTATGGTTATGCCATCTACAAAGAAAGCTGATTCTCTTTTTCATAATTTAAAGAAAAGGTAAGGAAAGAGAGGGGGTACAAATGGAAATGCTAACATATTTATATTTAGCTCACATTTTTTCAACCCATATTAAAAGAATTCTCCAATTTGGCTTCACCTGAACCTAGGGAATGTACTAAAATTTGCATTTATTTGTTAAAAAGTAAACAAAAAGCCATTTGACATTGTTGCACACAAGCTATTTTCCAGCAAATATGGTTCATCTATTGTTAATTTTTATGATCTGTATAGTACATACCAGGCATTAAAATAGGACTATACTGAGACATATAGGAGATCGTTCCTAAACTATTTGCATTAGTAAACTCAGATTTAATCTGTATTGACCAATATTTAGATATAGCAAATTTATTTTACATACTCTGTACAGTGATTGATATGCCTAGACACCAGGATAAAGCATGGATGGACTTATTAGATCTGACTGTAATCAAGAGGAAACATTCCACCTAGTGTTCTGACAACAAGGATTTATGAAACTTACTGGATAAGAAGCCATGCCCCCCACAAGCTTCTCGGCACTCCTGAGCCCCGTGCTGTGCAGTCCAGCTAGCAAGTGGTTTACTAGCACAGGACAACACATGTATTTCTCTTCCAAGTTCAGCCTTGGCAGAAAAAAAAAGAGATAAGAAACCATTATGTTTAAAAGTTTTACTTTACATCAATGTTCCAAGGCATAACACTACCACATCTACACTATAAATAGTCTGACACAGTGTACAATACCATACATAAAATTGTTTACATTCTGTGCCAAATACTGCAAAAGCCTGTTTCGGTGTTTCCGTTCAAGCATAAATCAGTAACGCCTGTAAATGTTGTGGTCAGAAGTGGATCCATACTGTATTCTAAACTTCAAAATCCCATAGGCAGCCTCTTCTGTTTTTTTTTCTTACAAGTTACACAAGAAAGAAAACTTGTACAGAAAGGGCACATTAATGAAATAACGGAAAAAAATTTCTCTAAGCACCAAAAACAAATAATCATAAGCCCACAAAAGTCCACAATACCGAGGCAAGATAGGTCACAATATACAGGACAACTTTTTTTTCCCAAAGCAAATACAGGAAAGAAATAGACAACAGGGGGGAATTGTGATAAGGAAGCTTATCATAGTTCAGGAAGGAGCTATTTACACCGTTTTCAAAGAATCCAAAATACCGCAGCCCGCCTTCTCTCTCACTCATCTCACTCTCACCATATAACCCCTCTTCTTATCCACTTACACTGGTTACCTGTTCCCTTCCGTTCCCAATACAAATTACTTACTTTGGTTCACAAGGCTCTCCACACCAACTCCCCACAATATCTAGCTGACTTAATCCACTTTCACACTCCCAGATATACCCCCCGCTCATTCCACTTAAACCGGCTCATCCTTCCCCCCCCCCCCCCCCTCTGCTGCCCACTTACAATCTACCCATTCTTCAGCTTTTTTCTTTATAGGTCCCGCATTATGGAATTCCCTCCCCTCTGCTATCCGATTAGAGTCCTCCCACTCAGCATTTAAACAGCAGCTAAAAACCCACCTCTTTTCCCTAGCCTTTAACCTCCCCACTTCTCCCCCCTCTCTATAGCTTTTCTCCTCTCCTCCTACCCTCTCTTGCTCTTTCTGTCTCTCTCTTTTAAAATATGTAACTTCCTTTTCTTTTACTGGCTTTGCGCCCTATTTTTTTAATGATTTTTATGCATTGTAAACCGCTCTGATTTTATTGTGAAGGGCGGTCAATCAAGTTTTATTAAACATAAACATAAACATAATAGAGGTGAACTGGCTCTGAACAAGCAACCTGTCTTTGCTGGTAGAAATAATAAAACAGAATGTTTCCATAAAAGACTACCAGTCCCAGAATGCACCAGGTTTCCAACAGCCACTAGAAGAGCTGAAGTGGGAAAACGTGTGTTCAATCAGGAGAACTATGAGGTAATCCCCAAGCACTCATCTCCAAGGGCAGGACTTGATTCAGCACAGCTGCGCTGTGCTAGGGTGGAGCAGCCCTCTAAACAGGTTAAAAGTAAAGCCTATTATATTCATCAGAATCATCAGAATCTTCATGATCATCATCAGCAGGAGCAGAGGCAGCAGAAGCCAGAGCTCACGGACAGAGAGAGCAAGAAACACTTTGGAAGAAAGAAGAGAAAAGCATCTTGGAGGTCTAAAGGAGTCCATAGCAGTACGTGTGCTGGGAGGCATTCCAGAGGCAAGCATACTACATTGGACTGGGGAAAGCCAGAGGAGTGGGGTTACAGAGCCAGGAATCCCCGGACGGCACCTGTGAGGGAGACGGCTGCATTTGGAAGGGGCCCTAAGACCAGTGCAAGAAGGTATGTGAAGAGAGACCCAGTGTCCAGGGATCTTGATTGGAAGGCTGGACATAAAAACTGGACTACATACTGGCCAGGATATTTGGAGAGGAACCCTAACAGCAATGGAAGCTCAGGTATGAATACTGATCTATGCCCTAGCTTTTCACTTGGAAGACAGCAGGGAAACAAGTATTGTCCTGAGAGTGCTCCATTAAGAAATTCCTCTGTGCCAATCCATGATATTGATTCTATGATAGTTGAAGAAGAGGGGGATATTGTAAATGAACAGTGTGAATACATGGATTGCTCTCTGTCTAAACTTCTGTGGTAATATACTTTTACAAAATACAACAACCATCACAAAGAAATATAAACTTGTTCTTTGATCTACTCTGAAAAGCTTTTGAGCAGGATTTGAGCCACGTTTAGAAAGTAAACCAGCCAAGAGGTTTGCAGCTGGTTAATTGTTAGCAATTGAGCCTTGCCTAATTGCCTGTGAGCTCTGAAGAGACACTTCTGGGTGTGTGTGAAAATACCAGAAGTTAGCCTTGAAAAAGAACAGTTTTTCATTACTTTGTGGGTTTTGTTTGTTTTTGAAGCATTGCTAAAAAGATATTAGCAGGAGCCCACAGAAAAGACCTTTCTGTTCCCATCAAGGTCTTTATGATTTGATTTGATTGCTTAAGAAGTTCAGTTGTTGTTTTTCCTGATTTTGTTTTTCTAAGTATAATACTGAAAGCAAGTATCCTTTCTGTGCTACCAAGCAAATCTGTGTTGGGAGAAATAACCCCATAAATAAAATATATTTTCTTTGCTTTACACTCGAGCAAGCACAACTAATTTATTGTGAATGGCTGATTCTGGTATGAATGGACTACATTTCCCACAATCCTTTGCAAGTCATATTAATATTTGCCTTTGCCAAGACTGTGGACATTCTCACCCAGCGCCCCCGTTTACAGAGTGCAAACAACAATCTCTGATTTTAGCCCTCCTAACTAGAGGGACTACCCCGAGAGGGAGAAAGAGAAG
The DNA here is from genome assembly GCA_033557465.1 of Ichthyophis bannanicus. Taxonomy (NCBI): domain Eukaryota; kingdom Metazoa; phylum Chordata; class Amphibia; order Gymnophiona; family Ichthyophiidae; genus Ichthyophis; species Ichthyophis bannanicus. The sequence continues at coordinate 1,384,999,917 of CM066032.1, read as the reverse complement.
GGACCTGCACACAAGATTGTTTAGAAGCAATAAAGGAGGCCAACTGAGAGGGTTCAAAGAAAATGTAACTATGCCCAGCTAACTTCACCAGACATTTACAAGGAAAACGTAAAAAATCCGCCTCCCAACTGAAGCACCCCTGGACAATACAAAAGAAACTGTCTCCTCCTCTTTTGGGTTACTCTAGAAACATCAGGAAAACCTCTTAGGTGGGACTCCAAGAACACTTTGCATGGGGACCTAAAAAACAATTTCAAGAGCCAATCTCTGTCCGCCTCAAGGGCAAAGGTGACCAGCAATGTAGCAGTCATCCTTACATCGGATGGGGACCGCTCCAGAAAAGTAGATAAATCCAAACTGTCCAAAGATAACAAAAGGTGCTCATCTTTACCCACAGCACCAGCCTTTGCAGTTGGCAAATAGAAGGCTTTCAATATAGGTGGCAAAGAATCAGCCGAAACCTTAAGGGAAATTACAAGAAACTTCTTGAATAGTTCCAGGACAGACACCGACGGAACCTTAGGAAAGTTCAGTATTCGCAGGCTGCGGCTCCTCACAGCATTTTCCAAAAATTCCATCCTCCTATGTATGACCACAGAGTCTTTAACAAAGGCTTGGGAGATCTCCTGTATCTGCCCCAAATGCCCCTCAAATGAGGCTACTTTGGCAGTAAGCTCAGTTTGACCCAATTCATACAACTTTAATTGCTGCCCAAACACTTGAAATTGCTGCAAAATAGACTGGAGCTGAGATGAAATATTGAGGTACATGGACGAGAAGGCATCCCATAAACTATCAGAAGTAACAATGTCGGGCCTCACCAAACTGTGTCCTTGACCGTTCTCATCAACCTGAGAAGGCTTATCCAGCGTCGTTGGGGGCAATTCCAGTGAAGAGTGCAGAGTTGAAACCAATCCTTCCCCTTTTGCTCTTTCCACGCCAGGAACCGCAGTTGGGGACACCAGCTCCCACTGACCTCCTCTGGGGCTAGGCAACTGCTTCTGAGGCACCAGATGCAGGCTGGCTGCATCTCCCACACCGGCACTCAGGTTACCAGGCAGGCTCTCCACTTCTGGCTGCACCGGCGGTATTCGGACCTCTGGGCTGAGTGAAACCTTTAACCCCTCAGCACTCAGGGACCTTCCTTCCGTCCCAAGAGCACTCAGTGGGTGCACCGGAGCCAACTCACTCCTCCCGGCAGGCCACACGAAGGAGTCCATGGGCCCACAAACCGCCGACCTTTCCGCACACAGAATCTCCCCTGTCGTCGACAGTTTTGCTTTCCTTTTCCTGCCCGTATGCGACATCAGGCAGGTCCAGCGAAGAAAAGTGAAAGGTAATAGAAAAAAGACGAGGGGTTCACCAGAGCGCTGTCAGCGGGCGTCCGTTACCAGCGCCATCTTGCCTGCTCTCAGGCAGCCTCTTCTTTAAATACAAGGTAGTTACTCCCCTGTAGCAGGTGTTCTTGGTGGGCTTGTCCAGAAGTTTCAAGAGAAGCAGCCCCCACATGAAGTGAACAATTAAAGGTTGTGCAGAGATGGACTTGCATTGGTATACCTCAATATCGCTGAAGTCAACTCAGACAAAGTTGGACTTCAGGCCCCGAGTCAGAGAGGTGTAGAAGATACTCCAGCAGTCTCCTTGTAGGGCAGACAAAAGAATCCAGGACCTGGCCTTCACACCATATAGCAAAACTTTTCCACTTACAGGCATAAGACCTCCTCATCGAAGCCTTCCAGGAGGCCAACAGAACATCAGCTATGCTGTCAGGCAGACTGACTGGACTAGCCTCTCAACAGCCACACCATGAGGAGCAAGGACCAAGGACCAGACGTTGAGAGGTAGCATCCTCTCATCATCCTGTGAAATGAGATCTAGAGTATGGCCAAGACGGAGGAGTTCCTGAATGGGGAGCTGCAGCAGGAGCGGGAAACAGGGCTGTCTGGGCCAATACGGCACAATGATCATTAACGTACCTTTGCCTGTCCTGAGCTTCATTAGGGTCTTCGCTATGAGAGGTATTGGAGAGTAAGCATACAGAAGACCCTCCCCTCAGTGCAGGAGGAAAGCAGGAGGAGAGCATCCAACGCCAGTCTGCTGTGGGATCCCACTCTGCAGCAGGATTGATCTACCTGGCCATTTTGTAGCATGGCGAACAGGGAGTGCCCCACTTCCGAACAAAGCAGGCTGCCGCATCTCTGCCAGAGTGTTTTGGTTTCCAGGCAGATATGTGGTCCTCTGCTCCATTCCTTGAGCAATGGTGAACCTTCACAACTTTTCCATCTCCCAGTACAGGAGATAGCAGCCAGTGCCCCCCTGCTTGTTGATATAGAGTAGTTACTCACCTGTAACTGGTGTTCTCCAGGAGCAGCAGGAATCAGTCCTCACATATGGGTGACATTGGCGCCGACGGAGCCCCCGTGCGGAGCATTTCCCCAGCTTTCAAAGAAAGCCTTTGGGAATGCAGCGCGCCTGCGCAGTCCCCTTACCGCCCAAGGGTGCCATCTTGCTCAGTCTGATGACATAGCTAAAAGACAGCAAAATCAAAATAAAGGATATGACTGCAACTCCAGGGGAGGAGGGAGGGTCGTGATGACTGATTCCTGCTGCTCCTGGAGAATACCTGTTACAGGTGAGTAACTACTCTTTCTCTAGGACCAAGCAGGAAGTCAGTCCTCACATATAGGACTCCCCAGCTCTAGGCTACTGGGAACCCAAATCTCAAAAAAAAAATGGCTCCCTCTCAAAAGCCTCAGCATTCGTGATAAGAATATCCTCTGAGAACGCCCCCGTACGGTAGCCCAACACAAGGGCCGGAGGGTAGGAGTTGCCTAAACCTCAAAGGGATTATGGAGTACCGCCTATCCGAAAGCACTGTTCCTTCGGGACTCTCTCTCAAGGCAGTAGTGGGCTGCAAAAGTCTGGCTTGAAGACCAAGTAGCGGCCAGGCAGATGTCTGCCAACAGAATAGAGCATAGATGAGCCACTGACGCGGCTTTCGACCTGACACGGTGGGCCGTGACTCAACCCTGCAAGGGAAGGTCGGCTGCCTTGTATGCCCAGGCGATACAATCTGCTACCCAAGTGGACAACGTACGCTTGGAGACAGGCAACCCCAATTTATTAGGGTCAAAGGAGACGAAGAGCTGAGTAGCCCTTTGATGCCCCCGCGTACGTTCAATGTAAAAGGACAACGCCCTCTTACAGTCCAGAGTATGCAAGACTGGTTCAGCCCGGCTGGTATGCAGCCTGGGAAAGAATGTTGGAAGAACCACCTCCTGGTTGAGGTGGAAAGAGGAGACCACTTTTGGAAGGAACTTCAGATGAGTCCGAAGGACCACCCTGTTCCTATAGAACCGTGTGTACAGTCTATCAGAAACCAGAGATTGTAGTTCACTCACACGTCTGGCTGAGGTAAGAGCTATCAGGAAAAGTGCCTTCCAAGAAAAGAAGCATAAATGGCAAGTAGCCATCGGCTCAAACGGTGGGCGGGTAAGTTGTTGCAAGACCACGTTCAGATCCCACTCAGTGGCAGGTGGACGAATCGGAGGCTTGAGCAAAAGCAGGCCTCTGAGGAAGCGGGACACCAAGGGGTGAACCAACAGCAACTGTCCCTCCACCAATGAGTGGTGTGCTGAAAGAGCACTGAGGTGGACCCGAACAGAGTTGGACTTAAGGCCTAGGTCTGACAGGTGAAGTAGGTATTGTAGCACTACTGGCACCAGGCAGGAGAAAGGATCTTCATTGTGCTGAACACACCACACTGAGAACCTGTGCCACTTGAGTGCATAGGACGTTCTGGTGGATTGCCTCCTCGAGGCTAAGACCACCTCCTCAACTTCCCTAGGTAGAAGCAAGGGAGCTAGCACTATCCTTTCAGCAGCCAGGCCATCAGATTGAGGGATCTGAGATTGGGGTGCAGAAGGGAACCCTGATCCTGAGACAGGAGATCGGGTTGCAACCACAGAGGGAATGGAGTTTCCACCGCCAACTGTAGAAGAAGTGGAAACCACGGTTGCCTCGGCTATCTGGGGGCTACCAGAATCACCGAGGCCTTGTCCCATAGAATCTTGAACAGAGTTTGGGCCACAAGGGGCGTGGGAGGAAACGCATACAGGAGGCCCATAGACCAAGAGATCAGAAACACATCTGCTGCCATTCTCAGGGGATGTGGCTGTCTGGAGCAAAACCTGGGCAACTGACGGTTCAGTGGACTTGCAAAGAGATCGATGGATGGAAGTCCCCATCGTAGAAAGATCTGTTGAACCACCAGTGGATTCAACTGGGACCTTAGTCAGTTTAGCAAAGCCCTAAAACACCACCTTTTTCTCTTGCACTATACCCATCCCGATATCCCTCCCCGTATTTCTCCCACACCCTCACTACATCAAACAACCACTATATGATGCTAAACTATACTGTGTAATCATCTCGAACATGTAATGTATTTATTTGTATATAATTTCCTCAAATTTATGTATATTGACTTGGAATGTATATAGTTTCCCCAAGTTTACCTCTATGTTAAATCCCTGTTCTATGTAAACGACAGCCAAATGTATCTGACCAAGTGTTATAATGTTTTAATGTAAACCGCACTGATGACAAATAGCGCGGTATATAAGAAACGTTAAATAAATAAATAACTAACTAACTGCCATTCGTGAGGCTGGAGAATCCTGCTTAGTTTGTCTGCCAAAAAGTTCTCCTGACCAGGTAGATAAACTGCTTTGAGAAACATGCCTTGTTCGACTGCAAAGGAGCAAAGGGCCTGCGCCTCCTGACATAGGACTCCGGACCCTGTGCCCCCTTGCTTGTTCACATAGAACATTGCTACCTGATTGTCTGTCTGAACTAAGACAAACTGGCGAGAGAGGGCATGAGAAAAAGTGATCTGCTGTGTGGCCTCCCGAGGAGACCAGAGGCCTTGAGTGCACGTGCCCTGGCAATGTGCACCCCAGCCCTTTAAGGAAGCATCGGTCGTCAGCACCCTTGTGTGTGCTGGGGCCTGAAAAGGTACCCCACTGAGAAGGTTTTGGGAGATGTAGCCACCACTGCAAGGAGTCCAAGAGTGGTGTGGAAACTGTTACTCTGACTCGGAGGTCGCCTGTGGCTTGCGCCCACTGAGCTCTGAGGCACCACTGAGCCGCCCACATGTTAAATATATATATAATATAATGTTGATTGTACATAGTTATCCCTGTTATTCCATGTTATATATGCCCCGTTCTCTGTAAACTCAATGTTGCCTGTATGCATTGCAGTATATTTTGTTGAATGTAAACCGCGCTGATTTTAATAGCACGGTATAGAAGAGATGTTAAATAAAATAAATAAATAAATTCGGGGTCACATGTACCGTGGATGCCATGTGGCCCAGGAGCCGCAAGAAGTGTCTGGCGGAGACCTGAGAATTGATTTGGAATTGCTTGGCCAAGTCCATCAGTCTGTGGGCCCTGTCCTTGGGCAAGTACACTCTTGCCTGCAGGGTGTCTAATCTTGCCCCTATAAACTGTAGGTTCTGTGAGGGGAGCAAAGTGGACTTTGCGTAGTTTATGACAAAGCCCAGATGCTGAAGAAGAGAGACAGTGCGAAGAGTGGCTTGTCTGGCCTCCTGGAGAGACTGACCTCTGATGAGCCAGTCGTCCAGGTATGGCAAGACAAAAATTCCCTGATTTCTAAGATAGGCCACCACTACCGCTAGGCATTTGGTGAAAACCCTGGGGGCGGAAGTTAGGCCAAAGGGAAGTACTCTGTACTGGAAATGGTTTCCTCCCACCACAAATCTGAGATACTGTCTGTGGTCTGGATGGATGAGAATGTGGGTATAAGCATCCTTTAGGTCTAAGGAGCATAGCCAATCTTACTGCTGGAGGTAGGGCAGCAGTATCCCAAGGGTAAGCATCTTGAACTTTTCCCTCTCCAGAAACTTGTTTAGATTTCACAAGTCTAGGATAGGCCGGAGGCCTCCTGTCCTTTTTGGTACCAGAAAGTACCTGGAGTAGAAGCCTTGCCCTTTCAGGTGGTGAGGCACCGGTTCCACCGCCTGTTCTTTTAGAAGACTTGCCAACTCCTGAAGAAGGTGGTTTCTGTGCAGAGGGAGTCTTGGAGGCTCCTCTGGAAAGTAGGAGGTGGGTATCTGGTGGAAGTGGAGCAGGTAGCCCTTTTGGACTATGCTGACCCTGTATGCCTACAGGTATCCCCAGTGATGGCTGGCCACCTGTAGGCATACAGGGTCAGCCGACCTCCTGTGCTGAGTGAAGCCAGCTGTGGAGAAGAGGCTATGCTGTGGGAGTCAAAACCCCGCTCCCTGCTGTGCAGGAGCCAGAGCTGGCGGCTTGGAGGTCTTATGCCTACGGGGCCCGTGCCCCTGCCCCCTGGCCTGCTGGCCCTTTTGGGGAGCTGGAGAGGCCTGATATTGAGGGTAGGATTTGTAGGCAGTACCCTTCCTCAGGGAAAAGGGCTTCTTCCCTGAGCCCTTCTTTTTCTGAGAAGGGGCAGAAGTCTTCCTGGACAGCCTTGTCCTGGTGAGAGCCTCAGTCTCGATTTCCGCAGCCTTTTCAGTCATGGGCTTACCCAAGAGGTTTTCACCCCGGCAAGGGACATCGACCAACTTATCCTGCACCCATGGCTCCAGGTCTGATGACTGTAGCCAGGCTTGACGGCATGCACCGATGCCGGCCGCGGCTACCCGGGCCGAAGCCTCGAAGCCATCATAGGCTGCTCGGGAGATAAATTTCGAGCACTCTTGAATCCCTGTTGACAAAGCTTTGAACCTCTGCAAAGGTTCCTCGGAAAGGCCAGCTGAGAACCCGGCAATCTCCTTTGCCATGTCTCATAGGTACATGCCCCTGTACAGCTAGTAGGTCTGGACATGGCAAGACAGCACAGAGCCCTGGAAGCACTTTCTACTGAGGGCATCCAGGTTCTGGGCTTCCTGGCCGGGGGGGGCACCGAGGAGTGCATCTTCTGACTCTTCAGACGGTGGATGGCCGATTCCACAACCATGGAGTGGTGCGGTAGCTGCACCTTTTGGAACCCAGGGCTCTTATGGACTCGATAAATGGAATCGACCCGTTTGCTAAGCACCGGTGTCGAGGCCGGTGCCTCCCACATACGGAAGAGCAGCCGTTCCAGCATCGGAGGAACCGGTACAGTAAAGGCTTCCTTCGGAGGAAAATAATACTGGAAGGCAACGAGCTCCTTGGCTCGAGGCTCCTCCTCGGCGTCTGCAAGGAAGGCCAAGGCCTTGGCCATGTCCCTCACGAAGTCCGAGAACCAGGTATCCTCCGGGGGGGGGGGGGGGACAGTCTCCGAGGCTCGGACTCCGGTGAGTCCGAAGGGACGCACCGGGTCCGGAAGGTTCCGGGGACTCCTCGTCCTCCATCTCCCACTCCGACTCCTCTGAGGAGGAATCGAGCGGCTCCAGCCGTGTGGGCCTCGGTGCCACCCGCCCCGATGCCGAGGGTATCAGCATCGACGATTTTGGCCCCGCACGGGAGGTCTAGGGGGACCTTGACCGAGGATCGATTCGAGACTTCATCGACTCGAGGATCGGCTCGGTCTCCGGGGTCGACTTAGATGTCGAGGTCCCGGTGGTTGGGGCAGATGCACCGGTCAGACCGGCGATCAGCACCCGCTGCTGTTCCATGAAAGCAGCTAAGCTGCTCTCCAAGGTCGTCAACCTGAGTCCAAGCTCAGGAGACTCAGCAGCCCCCGACTCGGGCCCCGACAGCGGCTCCCCCAGAGGAGAGTCTACGAGGATAACTGCATTTACGTGACTCGGGGACTCCGGCTCCACACAAGGTAGCTTGGAAGGCCTCTCCGACTCCGAGAGCCCAGAGCGACGGTCAGGGCTATGTGACCTGGCCCTTGAGGAACCAGGAGCCTCCACCGACGCCGCCCTCGCGAGCTTTTTCTTCCTTCGGTGCTCCTGGGAGGGAGACTCCCTTTCAAGAGGAACCCCGACGGCGCTCGGGGTCGGACTCCCGAGATGTCGAGGCCTCTGATGAAGTCCGGGCCCAGTCGGACGCGGAGTCAGAGAAAATTCTCTCACATTGATGCTGACGGCTCCGAAGTGCCTTTGATGACATTTTGACGCACGGGCCACAGGTCATGGTCGGGCCCGAGGCATCGGAGGCAGCAGTCATGTGTGTCGGTGAGAGACATAAGTTTCTTGCAACAATCACACTTTTTGAACCCGCTGGCAGCCATCGAGGGAAAAAGGGCCCCTGAAAGTTCAAAAGACCAGACTGCCAGTGAAAACACAAAGAGCGCGAACGCTAGTCACGAAGGACAATACCCAAAAAACACAAGTCCGGACTCGATACCGATGTACCGAACCCAGGCGGGAAGGGGAACCGGCATCGAACCAGATAAGACAACGAGAAAATCGCAGAAAAAAATGAACTTTTTCCGGGTGACACAAACTCATGTCCGTCGGGCTCCGCGGAAAAAGAAAGACTGAGCAAGATGGCACCCTTGGGCAGGAAGGGGACCCGTGCAGGCGCGCTGCATTCCCAAAGGCTTTCTTTGAAAGCTGGGGAAATGCTCCGCACGGGGGCTCCGTCGGCGCCGACGTCACCCATATGTGAGGACTGACTTCCTGCTTGGTCCCGGAGAAAGAACATAGCGACTTAATTGTCGGTCTGAATGAGGACAATGTGGTTGGCTAGCAGATTCCGGAAGGCCTTAGAACATTTGCTATGGCTCAATTCCAGGAAGTTGATCTGGGGAAGACTCTCCTGGACAGATCAGTTGCCCTGAGTGTGGAAGCCATTGCAACGAACTCCCCATCCCAATTTGGATGTGTCTGTTGTCAGGATTTTCTGAAGTGAGGCCTTTTGAAAGGGGAGACCTATGAGCAAATTTTGAAGAACCATCCACCAATTCAGTGACTGGCCCAGGGGATTGATGATACACATTCGATCCCGGAGGCGATCCATGTCCTGGGTTCACAGAGTACGTAGAGGCCACAGAGTCTGTCTCATCTGAAGACATGCCAGGGGTGTGACATGCACTCTAGATGCTATGTGGCCTAGGACAGTTAGCATCTTGCAAGATGTCACTCACTAACTCAGTTGAGCATCCTGTACTAAGGCCGTCGGCCTTGGAAGCCAGTCCTGCAGAAGGCAAGCCTTTGCCCGAGTTGTGCTGAGCAGGGCTCGTATGCATTCTAGCTGTTGGATGGGCTGAAGATGGGACTTGGGGTAGTTGATCAGAAACCCTAACAGCTCCAATAGCTGAATAGTCAACTGTGTGGAGTCCTGATCTGCCTCTAGAGTGGTGCTTTTTATCAGCCAATCGTCCAGGTAAAGGAAGACAAACACTCCCAGTGAGGTAGGCTGTCACTTCAGTGAGACATTTTGTGAAGACTTTGGGTGCCAAGGCTAGGCTGAAAGGCAGCACTCTATACTGAAAGCATTGTCTTCCCAGAATAAATCCAAGATACTCTCTGTGAGCGGGATGAATCGGTATGTGGATATACCATCCTTTAGATCCAGGGAGCATAGCCAATCTCCTTTTTGAAGATATGGGAGCAGGGTGCCCAGAGAAATCATCTTGAACCTTTCTCTCACCAAGTAAATGTTTAGGTCCCTGAGGTCCAGAATGGGATGGAATCCCCCCACTTTCTTGGAGGATCAGAAAATACTTTGAGTAAAAACCCCACCCTACTTGCTCCTACGGCACAAGCTCGATGGCTAGGTCAGCCAGGATGGAGGAGATCAGCAGTTCTCGATTCAGAGGGTTGAGATGATACGCCATCGGGGGCCAACTTGGAGGAAGTTCAAAGAGGTGCAAACTGTACCTACTCTGGATTATCTGTAGCACCTAGAAGTTCAAGGTTATGAGGGGCCATCTCTGGGCAAAGAGATTGAGCCTGCTCCCACCAGAGGATTTATCACGCTGACCTTTGGTAGACTGGCTATGCTCCAGAGGAATCAGTCAAAACCTCACCTTGGGCTTTGGTTGCGAGGTTAGTTGGGCCTTCTGGTACTTTTCCCTGTACTGTGGCTGGTGGGGAACCTGCTGTTTCTGCTGGGAGATTTGAGGTCCAGAGAAATAAAGTTGCCTATGAGAGTAATAGGCCATCTTCTGGCCCTCTCCTTCGTACCTCCTACGGTAAACTAGTGCACCTGGAGAATCTGGTAAGAGTCATATTCTGCTTCTCTATAATGCCGGCCTTCTCCTCCACCTGCTCACCAAATTCTCACCGTGGCATGGAACGTCTGCCCGTCAGTTTATTCTGAACCAACTATTCTCAGTCAGAGGACTGGAGCCAGGCAAGTCTTCAAGCCCCAGTACCTACTGAAGCATCTCTTGATGCTGTCTCAAAGATGTCATAGGTCACCCAAACCATGAACTTTGAGCAGTCCTTGGAAACAAAACGAGGAGCACTGCTCTTGCAGCTGACCACAGATAACACAAAGAGCAAGAGACGAGGCCATCAGGATGAAATTGAAATATCTTTATTATAGTCGTCCCCAACGCGTTTCGGCACGAAATGCCTTCTTCAGGGGGTAGCAGCTAAAACGTTAAACATAAAAAACTTATGACAATAATACATATTAAACAAAATCAATATTTGAAAACATTGATACATTAAACCTCCTTTTTTATGTATCAATGTTTTCAAATATTTCGATTTCATCCCGACGGCCTCGTCTCTTGCTCTTTGTGTTATCTATACTTTGAACAGTCCTTGCCATAGCCCACTAGGGTGCAAATCTGCTCCAATTTCTCAGGATGAAGGAACTGAGACAGGTCAGCTAGGTCTCGCATAATCTCCTTTAGGAACATGCTCATGTACAGCTGGTATGAGGCCACTTGGGCTACAAGAATCAAGCCCTGAAAACACCTTCTCCCAAAAGAGTCCAAGTTCTGAGCCTCCCTTCCTGGGAGCGCCAAAGAATGAGTCTTAGCACTCTCAATCCTCTTTAAAGCAGACTCAACCACTAAGGAGTGGTGTGGAAGCTGAGGTTTCGCGAAACAAGGAGCTTCTATTGACTGGAGTTACCATGAGGGCTCTCTCCAACATCCTCATCTGTACCCTCTGCAGGATGTGATGTACAGGCATGGCCACTACCTCCTTAGGTGTTGAGGAGTACTGCAAGATTTTCAACTCCTCTGCCCTGGGTTCATTATCAGTCTCCAGAGAGAATGGTATGGCCTTAACCATATCCTTCACAAAATTCTGGAAGGTCACATCTTCAAAATGAGACTTTTGATATTCATGGAGATGGGGAAGGGTCCGAAGGGAGATCCGGCAACCTGCCCTCCGAGAAGTCCGATTCCACATTGGTTACCTAGCCATGAGAGTCAGACTCTGGTAGGAAGTCAAAATGCCTCCGAGTCTCTGCCCAGATTCCCCCTTATGCATCGAGGGGAATAAGAGCATCTCGGAGAACAATGATGCTCAGACATCCAATTGAGTTTCAAGTGTGCATCGTACCCTGAGATGCTAGAGAGGAAGATCAGCTGGGCTGGAACCGGCATCTGAGCCCTTCGAGGTCCTTACATCGATGCCTCTGATCAATGTTCCCTCTAATTTTCTGTAGGCTGTGTGCGCATAAAATATCAGCTGTGTGCAGCTTTTGAAGGAAGGATAAATTTTTGTGCGCCACATAACGACACTCGGAGTTATATACTTTAAAATTTGACTACATGTCAGAATACAGTATGTACACCACATTGATTTTAATCAAATTAAATGAAAATAGACGATTACTAAATGAAGCGGGAAATTTCTAGTAATTACAATCATAACTTTTACATTTTAAGACGTCTGTGTTGTTTTCTATCAGAATCAGAGCCGTAATTTTTGTGCGCTCTGTTGTAAAGTATGTGCGCTCGCTCGGCGAGGTGTGTGCGCGCGCACAGCTTAGAGGGAACAGTGCCTCTGATGGGAGCAGGGCATGCATCTCCAGAATCTGATGCATAATGGTCATGCAGAGGCCTCGGTGAGCTGCATCGCAAAATGGGCTGTCATGAGATTCTCAAGCGCCTTTAGGAACCATTTCTCCATGGCTGCTGATTCCGAAGGCTCAGAGGCCTGAGTAACTTTGACCAATGCATCCAGCACCTGCGCGAGGATGTCAGTGGTTTGGACTCTGCTGTCAGAAGGATGCCGGTGTCCCTCCAAACCCCTGAAGGTTGAGCAGTCCTCCCTTTGTGGTACCTTCGAGGTGCACTCACGCTGTCCGTCATCACTCTCGATGGGCTCTGATGCCGATGCACTCAGGCCTTCACCTGGTGCTTGGTCTGATCACCCTGCGACGTTGATGGGGGCAATGCTGGTTCCCTCCTCAATGGGAGGCTGACCAATAGCCAATAGTCTGTGGCAGTGTGGGTGCCTGCCTCCAACTGAGCTCGAGAACTCTTCGATGTTGATGCTTCTCAGTCATCTTGAACTGCTTTCGAAGGCATGGAGACTGATGATGTCTTTGCCGAAGATGATAGATCGAACTCTGGAGTGTGAAACAAAGTTTCTCGCTGTTTTTCATGACCCTTGTCATCTTCAGGCACAAATTACAAGAACAGGGCTGATGACTGGACCTTAGGCATTGGAGGCACTAGTTGTGCTTGTCCATGACACAAATGGTTCGGACACACTTGGTGCACTTTTTAAAACCTCTGGTCGGTTTTTGGGACATGGTCGGAAAAATCAAATGGCTCGATGGTGGATAGGCCCAACCATGGCACAGTCGGTGTCGCTGGATTAGTCTGAAAAAAGGAATGAAAAATAGTGAATGAAAAAAGGGAACTATGATGGCAGTCAAGGCAAAAAAATTTCAATTCAATTAAGTACCCCCAAAGGAGAGAAATGTGATTACTAATGAACAGCAACTGAACACATCTGTGAGGCTCCGAGGAAAAGGAAAAACTGGAAAAAATGGTGCAGTGCAGCAGGTGAGAAGACAGAAAGCAAGCACAGCGGAGCCTCTCTAAAGCTTCCAATAGAAGCTAGAGAGCATTCCCAGGCAGTACTCTGTCTGAGACGTCACCCCATGCATGAGGACTTACTTCCTGCTTGTCCATAGAGAATGCAAGGATCCTGACTCTGCCTCCATTGTCCAATTTGAAAGTTCACACCCAGTCATACATGAGAAGATCACTTGAAAACAGTGTCTTGGGCTGGCCTAGTGGCTCTATGGTAGCACTGCATATTGCCATGCAGAAAATCCCTAGTTTCATTTCTGAATGGGACCCTCCACATGCAGGCTGGCTGAGGCTGCCAATGCTGGGAGTGTGTCATGGTCATCATTAAGGCAACAACTGCTAGCTGGCTTTAAAGCCCAAGATATATGGTTCCAGAAGGAAGCCTGCTGCATGGCTCCTGGCCTGAAAATAAACTGCTGCAATGACAAGACTAGGAAAAGGTTAGGGCTCTCTAACCTGGAAAAGAGATGGCTGAGGGGAGATATGATAGAAGTCTATAAATTAATGAACGGAGTGGAATGGGTAAACATAGATCGATTGTTTACGTTATCAGAATATAGAAAGACTAGGGGACATGCAATGAAGCTACAGGGTAAACTATTTAAGACTAATAAAAGAAAATATTTTTTCACTCAACGTGTAATCAAACTCTGGACTTTGTTACCGGAGGATGTGGTAAAGGCTGTTAGTGTTGCTAGGTTTAAAAAAGGTTTGGACAAGTTCCTGGAGGAAAGGTCCATAAATCATTATTAAGGGACCCAGGATATCAATGCTTGACCCAGTACAAGCATTGTGGAACCTGTGTCTTTTGGGGAAACTGCTAGGTACGTATGACCTAGATTGGCCACTGTTGGAAACAGGATACTGGGGTTGATGGACCTCGGTCTGACCCAGTATGGCATATCTTATGTTCTTAATGGGAGAAAGAGCGCTAGATATGGTGGGGTTGTCCAAAGATATCTCAATTTTGGCAGTGTGTGTTGAGAGGTTTGTGGAGTGGAGGAGTAGCCTAGTGGTTAGAACACTGGCTTGGTAACCAAGCAACCAGGGTTTGATTTCCACTAGCACTCCTTGTGGCCTTGGGCAAGTCACTTAACCCTCCATTGCCTCGGAAGAAAGGCCTGGAAATCTACTTCCAGTGACACTGCCAAGAAAACCCAGGAGCTTTTGGGTCGCCAGGAGTCAGGACTGACTCGAAGGCACACAATGCATTTTGAGATGTCCAGTGGGTTTTTTGTCCCTGTTATGTTTGCTGGACTATTGCTGGGACTCCTCTTTCCTTCAAGATGATTGCTTTATATGCTGAACTGGCTGGTCAGCTGGTATATGTTTTTCTGGCTCACCTTACTATGGTGCCTGTCCATTTTGTTAAAGAGCTTTAAAAAATAAATAAATACATCTCATGAAAATAGAATAGTATAAAGTTTCTATGTCCTTTATAAGATTTCGATATTAATGTGAGAAAAATAAAAGGTGGCTCAAACTCAAAAGTCTGCACAGGACCCCATAAGTGGTTAAAGTGGTGCTGATGGCACCCAAAAAAAACCTCACACAAAGCCTAAGAAATGGGTGCTATGATGGGGAAGCCTTCCATTGTGTTCTCTTCACCTCAATCAAAATCGGGTGACACCATGTACTCACTAACAAGGTCTACAGTTTATGCATGATCATTAATTCATATTTTATGAAGTTCATATAATAGTTGTTAAAAATTATTTGAAAGCTTAGAAAAATTAGATAATAGAGAAACAAGATGAAAACAGAAGTAGAGGTGCAGATTTGGTGTCCAATTTCTTGATAGCTGTTTTAGTCCACTTTAATAGCAGTTAAATAAAAAGAGAAACAAAAAAGAAAATAAGGTGATATCTTTTTAAGCAGATTAACTTAATACATTTTTAGACTAGCTTTCAAAGATGAAAACCTTCTTCCTCAGGTCAGGGCAGTATTAGCAACAGATGCTGATACCATAATATAAAGAAGGGGGGCGGGGTGGATGACTGATCAGAAGGTGACTAGGATTTAGCAAAGATGTGGTCACATTATAAACTCTAAATAATTACAGCTTGGTCATCTTCTGATCAGCCATCCATACACCTCTTCCATCTCCCCCAAACTGTCAATAGAATGCTTTTGAGATTCACTTATATATTATGGTTTTATCATCAGTGGCTCATGTTTTAACCTTCGAAAGATAGTCTAAAAATGTATTAACTTAGTCTACTTTCCTTTTGTTTCTCTTTATTTAACTGCCATGATAGTTTTTTGCATTTTTTTTAAACTCTTATGGGTAAAAGGAAACTTCAGTACCGCAACTACAGCACTTTCAGAGATGAAGACATCTATTTCAGTGACTTTTCTGTAGTTACCCTTATTGGAACCTGTTGAGTATACTGCTGGAGGGGCTGAGAGAGCAGCTATCTGTCTGGATTGAAAGGCAACACTCAGCCTGGAGGATGAATTGCTTCAGTATAAGAAAAAAAATACTTCAGCAAAAATTGAGACTATGCCCGCTTAATAATTATCTAGTTAACATTTTGCAAATGGTTGTGGTATCTAAACTTTATCTACGAGGGGTGTCCGATATTAAAGGTACAGGTGGCAATCATACCGGCTCCGCATGCGCAATACTGTCATCATATGCAGGACTACTTGTACTCGTAGTAGGAGAGTCTGTACCACTGTTTTGTTAAACTCTCAGATTTCGAGTAGTTTTCGGGAAGCAAACAAACATGACGTGTGTAATCACAGAGTATTCGAAGTTTGAGATGTGTGGAGTTACCAGATTTTTGCAAGCAGAAGGAGTTAATCAGAGCGAAATTCATCGCAGATTAGAGGGTGTGTATGGCCCGAACGTTTTAAGCCTAAAAGAAGTCAGCGTCTGGTGTAACAAGTTTAAAGATGGCCGAACGGAGTTGAATGATGATCTGGAAAAGAAAACAGGCAGACCAAGGACCTCACACACGGATGACAACTGCACAATTGTCGAACGTCTGATTAGGGAGGATTGTCGCATTAAAGTTCGTGAAATTGCTGAAATGACTGGCATTCCTAAGAGTTCTGTTCATGAAATCATATGCGATCTCAACTTCCGCAAGATGTCGTCTCGCTGGGTGCCGAAAAATGCTCTCCGATGAAAACAAAACCAATCGAATGGGTGCTTCACTGCAACATCTTACCCGATACCAACAGAAAGGGGATTCTTTCATGGAAAGCATCATTACCGGAAATGAAACCTGGGTTTATGAGTTCACCCCAGAGATGAAACGGACCATGATGTGGAAACATCCAGGTTCCCCAGTTCAAAAGAAATTCAAAACTTAACCATCTGCCCACAAAACTATGGCCACCGTGTTCTGGGATAGTGAGGGCCTACTGCTGTGTGATTTCCTCGAACCGCGCACAACCATTAACAGCAACAGATACTGCGAAACTCTCCAGAAATTGCATACAGCCATAAGACGGAAAAGGCCAGGACGATTATGCGAAGGAGTTAAACTTCTGCATGATGGCGCATGACCCCACACGTCAAAACAAAACAATCTGTGGTTGACACAGCGGAAGTGGGAGGTCCTGCTACATCCTCCGTATAGTGCAGACTTAGCCCCTTCAGATTTTCATTTATTCGGACCTTTGAAGAAATTCATGGCGGGGAAACGCTTTGCAGATCAGGTGGAATTGCAAGACACCGTTATGGACCACTTCAAGCAACTTGACACGCAACTGTACCATGAAGGGATGTTCAAACTAGTGTCGCGCTGGGATAAATGTCTCAATATTTACGGTGATTATGTGGAGAAGTAAACAAAAGTATGTAGTTTTTGGTGGAACGTATTGAATAATTTCTTTAAATACAAATGTTAGTGTAATTTTGGCCTGTATCTTTAATATCGGACACCCCTCGTATAATGAGCTTCCTCAAAGGAACACGTATAGTAGAGATAATCCAGAACACTGTGATACATCTGTTATTGTGTGTTGCCTGCGGAGATCATATTAGCCCTGGGCCCAATCTTCAAAGGCATTTATACAGTTTGCAGACTCGCAAACTGGGCAGATTTAGCATACTTTTGACCACTTATACCATTTTATAAAGTGCGGATGTAATTTATAAAATAGGCATGAAATGCATGCAGAAAAATGTGCACAAATTATATGGGACTTTATAAAATTATCATCATCAATTTGTGCATAGTCCTCACTTTTTCTCTGTTACCTTTGAGCTCTTATTCATTGTAGGTTAGATAGGCTTGTTTTCCTATTTGGTCTCCCTTTTTGAATGCAAGGGGCTTGTGACTGTCTTGTTTCCCTTTTTCTTTCTTGTCTTAGGTAGGTTATATTGCCCTATCTTTGGTGTATTAATAGGATTTATTTTAGCATTCACCTACTACTTATTCTGTCAAGTTGTTCTTGAGTGTGCAAATAAATATAAAATACACAAAAGAAAATCTTACCTGCCTTGCACTCTTATCTTTAAACAGCAAACCTAAATGAAGTTCAATGAAATTCATGAATAGAGACTTGGAAAAATGATCCAAGGCATATGCAGCAGCCAAGTAAGGAATCAAACGCCATTGCTGAAATAATAAAGTTAATACCGCAGGAGTTAATTCTGTGCAGGAAGACCAATTGAAGAAAAAAAAAAAAAAAAAAAAGATATCCTCAGGACCCCTATAAGCTTTCTGAGAAATATCACATCAAAATTTATTTATTTGCTTGCGTTTCTATACTGCATTATTCATTGACTTAGAACATTTCACCAAAGTATTTTTTTTCTACATGAACTATAGCATCCAACATGCATCCCTGTATTTTGTGTGATATTTTCTGCATTTTCCTTATCTGTCTGGATCATCCATAAACACCCAACTTACCTGCTTATCTGTTTACTTAAAATATTTATGGACCATCTGTCTATAATACCACAGTTTCAGGAAGCCTTTCTGCTGTCTATCATGACACTTGATGACAGCTAGTTACTTTGGCTCAAATCAATCAGTACAAAAAATATTGGGGTAGAGAGAAACTTGATGCAGCATGGCGAACATGAATACAATACAACAGTATTTCTCAAAGTTGAAGGCCATATCCTTCCTCAGCAAGCAGCCACTTTCAGCCATTTCCAAGACTTCAACATTTGTATTGAGAACTGCAGAGACACAAGTAATGTTTCCAATTCATTATGGCAATCTAAGGATTTTAATACTAAAATGACCCGCCTTATTATCAGAATTTACTTATTCTACAAAAATAACATTTTTGTGGCAAAAAGGGGCATCAGCAATCCACCAAGCTCTATTTCATTGGTCTAAAATGTAGTATGAGAAATGTTTAAACCCAGGTTATTTGCAAAATATCTATATCTGCTTTCCAGTTTATATGCCTTAGCTATAAATTGTAAATAGACTGTTCTGTTTTTTCAGTACCTTCACCTATGAACAGTAAGGATGACTAAATTACATTTCTTGGTGTTAAATAGTTAATCTTCAAGTGGAAGTTTAGAAACATAATGGCAGAAAAAGGCCATATGGCCTATCTGGTCTGCCCTTCCACATCCCTTTTTTCCCCTTTAGAGATCTTCTGTCTTTGTCCCATGCTTTCTTAAATTCAGATACCGTTCTCGTCTTTACTACCTCCAACAGAACATCAAAGTATAAAGCTGACAGGATTTATTAATTCAAGGCAGACAGCAAATTCTCTATATAACTTTCTAAAATGTCAATACTGCAGATGACCATGAAGGGCCAGGTTCAAACCTTATCACACATCACTTGCACAGAGGGTATATGGGTTCCTGGAAAACTAAATGAGCAAATCAGATTTTAATCGTGTAGAGCTATTGCATTTTTTTTTTTTTAGTGCCGTCAAGTCAGTGCTGACTCCTGGCGACCCACCTGCCTCTGGGTTTTCTTGGCAATGTATAACCGGAAGTAGATTGTCAGGCCTTTTCTTCAGAGGCAATGGATAGTAAAAGTGATTTGCCCAGGGTCACAAGGAATATGTGAGAATTGAACCCTTGATCCTCTCTGGGTACTAGGCAGTTGCTCTAACCACTAGGCTATTCCTCCAAAGGGTTTTGGGTCTCCTTGTAGGGTAATAAGGTGGTACATAACTGACTACAGAATAGAATTCCAGTCCCTCTTTGGGAAGAATGTGCTTTGAAAAAAGCTTAAAAGAAACTAGAAAAATTCTATTGAACAGAGTTTATCTTCCTTAATTTTGAAGTAATTGGATTAAAATATGGTCTTAGTGCACCACATCCAAATTTATTCTCTCCCAATAAATATGGGGGGGGGGGGGAAGGATAATTCAAAGCATTTTAGCTGGTTAGCAGACCTGCTATCCGGCTAAAATGCGCAGAGGCCAGTATTTAGTGTCACTATCCAGATAGTGCTACTGAATATCCCCAGAGACCGTGGAAAAAACACCTAATTACAACCGGGGAAGTCTGTAGACAGATTGTGGGTTTTGGCAGTTGCTATCTGGTTAGGATAGTACTTTTCAAACTTTTATCCCATATGACTCCACTTTAGCAACTGAAAATTCATGTGACCCCCGATGATGATGAAATCAAAAGAGCAGTCTCCAGTCTCCTTCCCCTCCTTCCACTCATCTAAAGCAGCAGCACAGGGTCCCTTGTGTCAGTGTGTGCTTACAGACCCCAGTATTCAGCATGGGTTTCCAGTCTAACAGGAAATTTACCCAGTAGGGGGTAAGGACCAATGTTTATGTTTATGTTTATTTCATTTGATATACCGCCCTTCCAATGCACATTCTCTGGTTCAGACTACATGCTGGTGACTGCTGCTACTTGGCATAGCTCACAGTGAAAGTCCAGAGAGACGGCAAAATAGCCATGTTTCTGTGACCCCATCCATCGATATAATTATGTTGCAAGGGTTGCAGAGCAGAGATGGCATCCATCTGTCCAAGAAAGGTCAACGCATCTTTGGTAGTAGACTGGCTAATCTACTGAAGAGGGCTTTAAACTAGATTCGTTGGGGATGGGTGAAGAAAGCCCCCAGGTAAGTGAAAGCCCCCAGGTAGGTGATACATTAAATACCTTTATGGAAATGGGTAACAGGGGTAACACATGGAAAGCAGTGTGTATTAATGCCCGTAGCATGGGAAATAAGATCCCTGAAGTTGAAGCTTTGGTTGGAGTGGCTGACTTGGATTTAGTGGCAGTTACAGAAACATGGTTCACAGAAAACCATGACTGGGATGTAACTATACCTGGCTATACTTTATTCAGAAAGGACAGGGTAGGAAGAAGGGGAGGAGGAGTGGCACTATATGTAAAAACTACTATTAAAGCTTTGGAATTACAGAGCTTAAAAGGGAGAGAGGAGGCATTGTGGGTTAAACTAGAAAGAGGGAAAGAGAAATCTATTTGCATTGGTGTGATATACAGACCTCCCTCACAAGAGGAAGAGGTAGACAGAGAGTTAATTGAAGACATACGCAGCATTGCTAGGAAAGGGGAAGTGCTACTGCTAGGAGATTTCAATATGCCAGATGTTGATTGGCACATTCCTGCTGCAGTATCATCTAGAAGTAAGGAGATCCTGGATTCTCTACAGGGAGAACTATTCAGGCAATTGGTAACAGACCCCACACGTGAAGGGGCCATACTGGACTTGGTGCTTACCAATGGTGAGAGTGTTTCTGATGTTGTAGTGGGAGATCATTTTGCATCCAGTGACCACCAAATGGTGTGGTTCAGTATTAGGACTAGGGCTGTTAGAATCCATTCCAAGGTGAAGATCTTAGACTTTAGGAAGACTAACTTCGCGAAGATGGGCCAATACCTCAGGGAGTCGTTAGTGGGATGGGAACAGCTGGGGGATGTAGAAAAACAGTGGGCAAAACTGAAAGGGGGTATTTTAAAGGCAACCAACCTTTTTGTTAAAATGGTAAATAAAGGCAAAAGGAACAGGAGACCGCTATGGTTTTCGAAGGAAGTAGCTGAAAAAGTGAAGAAAAAGAGGGAGGCCTTCATGAAATACAAGAGATCACAGAGAGAGGAAGACAGGCATCTGTATTTGGAAAAACGTAGAGAAGCTAGCAAAGTAGTCAAGAAAGCAAAGATTCAAAAGGAGGAGGAAATAGCCAATGCAATAAACTGGGGGGATAAGACATTTTTCATATATATTAGTGAGAAGAGGAAGAGCAAAAGTGGTATTGTCAGACTCAAGGGTGCAGGGGGGGAATATGTAGAAGCTGATAAGGATAAAGAGGAATTGCTTAACAAATATTTTTGTTCTGTGTTCACAGATGAAGAACCAGGAGCAGGACCTCAGAAAACACCCACAAATAAGAACAGAAGCGAGGGACATCTTGAACAATTTTCAGAAGACTGTGTTCGTGAGAAACTAGCTCAACTTAAAGTAGACAAAGCGATGGGACCGGATGGGATACACCCTAGAATACTGAGGGAACTTGGGGACGTTCTAGCAACTCCACTGACTGACCTTTTCAATGCCTCGTTGGAGTCGGGAGTGGTGCCAAAGGACTGGAGAGAGGCTCATGTGGTGCCTTTACACAAAAGCGGAAGTAAGGATGTGGTTGAAAACTACAGGCCGGTTAGTTTAACTTCGGTGGTGAGTAAATTATTGGAAACGCTGCTGAAAGAGAAAATAGTGAGGTTTCTGGAGTCTGGCGGATTACAGGATCCGAGGCAGCATGGATTCACCAGAGGCAGGTCTTGTCAGACAAATCTGATCGATTTCTTTGACTGGGTGACCAGGGAGTTGGACCGAGGGAGAGCTCTAGATGTGGTGTATTTAGATTTCAGTAAAGCCTTTGACACTGTTCCTCACAGGCGACTTATAAACAAACTGAGCACCCTAGGGATGGACCCTAAAGTTACTGCTTGGGTTAGAAATTGGTTGGGTGGGAGGCGACAAAGAGTACAAGTAAATGGAGCTCACTCTGAGGAGAAGGATGTTACCAGTGGTGTGCCCCAGGGATCTGTCCTTGGTCCGATTCTTTTTAACATCTTTGTTAGTGATATAGCAGAAGGGCTGTCGGGTAAGGTTTGCCTCTTTGCGGATGATACCAAAATCTGTAATAGAGTAGACACCCAGGAAGGTGTAGATAACCTGAGGAGGGATCTAGCTAAGCTTGAAGAATGGTCTAGAATTTGGCAGCTGGGATTTAATGTTAAAAAATGTAAGGTCAAGCATTTGGGCTGCAGCAATCCAAGGGAGCAATACAGTATAGGAGGTGAAGTACTTTTGTCCACTAAAGAAGAGCGGGACCTAGGCGTGGTTGTGTCTGATGATCTTAAAGTAGCTAAACAGGTAGAAAAGGCGACGGCAAAAGCTAGAAGGATGCTTGGGTGCATACGAAGAGGAATGGCTAGCAGAAAAAAGGAGGTGATAATACCTCTGTATAAGTCTTTGGTGCGACCTCATTTGGAGTATGGTGTGCAATTCTGGAGACCGCACCTTCAAAAGGATGTGAACAGGATGGAGTCGGTGCAGAGGGTTGCTACTAAAATGATTAATGGGCTTCATTATAAAGCATATGAGGACAGACTTAAGGATCTTAATATGTACACCTTAGAGGAAAGGCGGGATAGAGGTGATATGATTGAGATGTTTAAATACCTCCGTGGTATAAATGTTCAGGGAGAGAGCCTCTTTCAATTGAAAGCAAGTTCTGCTACGAGGGGACATGGGATGAGGGTGAAGGGAGATAGATTCAGGAGTGATATGCGGAAATATTTCTTTACGGAAAGAGTAGTGGATCCGTGGAATAGTCTCCCAGTGGAGGTGGTAGAGATGAGGACAGTAACTGAATTCATAAAAAGCATGGGACCAACACAGAGGATCTCTAAAGGTAGAAAGTGGACTGTTGTAGTTGTTGTTATGGAAGGACAGACTAGATGGGCCTTGTGGTCTTTTTCTGTCATCATGTTTCTATGTTTCTATGTGACCTCCTCTGACTCCAAGTTTGGGAACCACTGGGTTAGGGACAATATTCAGCCACTAACCAGATAGCTTAACCAGTCAAAGTTAGGACAGGTGAATGGCTGTCTTAACTTCAACCAGATATCGCAATCTGGTTAGCAGCTGAATATTGCCGCCAACTGGACAGTGACATGCTGACTGGCAAACCCAGATATTCAGCACTGGACAACCGCCAGCAGTGCATACCCAGGCTCTATTAAAGCAGCAGCGGCTAGGCGCTTTATATAGCCCAGCCACTGAATATTCCCCCCCATCATTTTTATAGCACTACTGGTCATATACCGTGTCATGCTTTGGAGATAAGTATTCAGGGACAATATTCCCTTCCCATTCAAGCTTAACAATCTAAGTAATCCATGGGAGAAAGTGGCTTGCCCAAGATCACAAGGAGTTTCACTGGCAGAAGAAGGAGTTCAACCTCTGAGCAGCTTTTCTGAAAAGGGCTAAAGGGTGGTTGGCTGTCCAGGTTTTTGGAGTGAAGGGATGACTGAAGTATTATTGTTGGGTTTTTGACTGGGGGAATGGGCACAATATTATACTGTTAATATATATGATTTTTTGCCATCTATCTCACTTCAAACTTCTTGGTTAGATGAATACTCAAATGTAAAAGAAAATTAAAACCCTGGCTTTCCTGGTTCTCAGCATACTGCTCTAACTTCTCGGCCACTTCTTCCCAATAAAGTAACAGTATAAAAATCACTCAATAACTTTCAACATGGATTTTTATTTTCATAATAACCGTAATGAAAATTCTAATCCACTCTACCTGCATTTGATATTCCAGCACTGGTATTTCTTCATCATCTGTTGGTCCAAATTGTCGCCGCGTTGCTGAGAAGCGAATAGCTATTGAAATGGCAAGCTTTAAGTTGCAAACCACGACACTTGTAATCGTGACCCGACCGCTGGACAAGGAGCCAAGAGAAGCTCCAAAACGCTGCTTGGGATCCTGAGGGACATAAGCAGCAGCAAATGAACTAATCATCTCTTCTGCTAGTAAATCTATGTATTTGAAAAACTCTTTATCAAACTTAATGAGACTGAATGATCTTTAAAGACAAGTGAAGAAAGCGTGCCTAAGAACATAAGATATGCCATACTAGGTCAGACCAAGGTCCATCAAGCCCAGCATCCTGTTTCCAACAGTGGCCAAACTAGGTCACAAGTACCTAGCAGTTTCCCAAAAAGACACAGGTTCCACAATGCTTGTATTGGGAAATGACTCATAGAATTCATAAACCTGACTCATGGAATTCATTCAAATCCATGCATGTGTGCCTGTGTAGTCTCTGTGTGTATCTTTAATTGGGGGGGGGGGGGGCGGGAGAGGGGATAGCACAGTTACTTACCTGTAACAGGTGATCTCTGGGAACAGCAGGAATTAGTCCTCACATATGGGTAAGTCGGAACCGACGGAGCCCGCGCGGGAAAGCTCCCCAGCTTTTCAGATGAAAAGCTTTTGGGGCTTCCCACAGCGCATGTGCGCTGCCTTCCCGCCTTCCTTACCAGCTCTCTTCAGTTCGAGTTTAAAGCTGAGACAATAGAGAGAGGAAAGGAAGGTAGATAGATAGAAGATACAACTCCTAGGGGAGGTGGGTGGGTTGTGAGGACTAATTCCTGCTGTTCCCAGAGATCACCTGTTACAGGTAAGTAACTGTGCTATCTCCAGGAACAAGCAGGAATAAGTCCTCACATATGGGGACTCCCTAGCTAAGATGCCTGGGAGATCCCCCTCCAAGGGTAAACCATCTTCGTATGGATCTCAGGCATCCATTCAGGGAAGGTGGGCAGGAGTTGCTTAAGTATGGAACAGGTGTTTGAGGACAGCCTGACCAAACAAGGCATCCCTGCGGGAGTCCTTGTCCAAACAGTAATGGGCTGTGAAGGTATGAACCGAGGCCCAAGTGGCTGCTCGACAGATCTGATCTATGGATACAGAGTGAAGATGAGCCATAGAAGTAGCCATGGCTCTCACATTGTGAGCTGTGACATGGCCTTCCAGAGAAATGTTCTTACTCTGGTAAGTAAAAGAAATACACTGAGCAATCCAATTGGAAATTGTACGTTTGGTGACTGGAAGTCCCAAATGAGAAGGATCAAAAGCCACAAAAAGTTGGGAAGACTTTCGATGTGGCTGAGTCCTGTTGAGGTAAAAGGCGAGAGCTCTTTTACAGTCAAGAGTATGAAGGTTCCTCTCTGCATTGGATGCATGAGGAGCCGGGAAAAAAACAGGTAGATATACCTCTTGATTAAGATGAAAAGGCGAGACCACTTTGGGCATAAAGTGGGGATTCGTCCTAAGGACCACCTTATCATGATGAAATCTGGTATAAGGTGGATTAGCCACCAAAGCCTGCAGTTCACTGATGCGGCGAGCCGAAGTGACTGCAATAAGGAAAAGAACCTTCCAGGAAAGAAATTTCAAGGAGGTAGAGTCCAAAGGCTCAAAAGGTGGTTTCATAAGCTGACCTAGAACTAGGTTCAAATCCCATGCTACCGATGGTCAGGCCTCTCATGAACCATAAAATCACCATGGATCAATAAACCACAAACTAAAAAACTAAAAACACAGGGCAGATAGTGGACACTATTTTAAAAAAACTAATGAAGATAGTGTATGAGAAGTACTCACAAGGCACTGCTGGAGAGAGGGTTCAATTTGGCCTATGAACTTGAACCCTCTCTCCAGCAGTGTCCACTATCTGTCCTGTGTCCACTATCTGCCCTGTGTTTTTAGTTTTTTAGTTTGTGGTTTATTGATCCATGGTGATTTTATGATTTTATTTAATTTATTCATCATTATTTATATTGTTTTACATTTATATATTTATATTATGTAATTATTTGTTGTTTTTATTTCTTTTTTAAGGTTTAATTCTATTAGTATAATTATTTTATCTATATTTTATGTTCATAATATGGTATTTATATTGATGTTTAATATATGTTACATGCCTGGTTTGCCTTATTTTTATTTTAATGTGTTTATCTACGTTTATTGTTATTTTTACATATATTGTTTGTTTTTTAAGTGTATCCCCCTGAGGAAGGCTTCGGCCGTAACGCGTAGGGGACCACCAATAAAGGCACCTGTGTTCATCCAATCTCTTGCCTCACTGTTTCCTGTTGGATCAGCAAGAGCTCTCTGCTCTCCTTGTGCCTGAGAAAGATTAAACTCATGAAGGCTTAAGCCTTCAGTAACCAAGCTCGGAGATGTAGGGACTTGGGGTTTGGGTGCCACAAAGTCCCTTTCTCCTGAGACAGAAGGTCTGGCGCAGCTCCCAGGTCCAGGGAGGAGCCTTGGGAGAGCTGTAGAAGTAGAGGGAACCACACTTGGCGTGGCCAGCGTGGAGCTATAAGGATCATCGACCCGTGATCCCTCTGAAGTTTGAACAGAGTCTTGGGAATCAAAGGAATGGGTGGAAAAGCATACAGGAATTCCTGACCCCAATGCAGGAGAAAGGCGTCGTTGGCCTGAGCTCCCTGACACGGAATCCTGGAACAGAACCGGGGAAGTTTGGCATTCCACGGACTTGCAAAGAGGTCTATGTCCGGGGTCCCCCATTCCTGGAAGATTCTGTGTATCTGGTCCATATGCAGGGACCACTCGTGTGGAAGCAGAACTCGACTGAGTCTGTCTGCCCGAGAGTTTTGAACTCCTGGAAGATACACTGCCAGAAGATGAATTTGATGCTCTCTGGCGAAAGCCCATAATCTGAGAGCTTCGTTGCAAAGCGACAGAGAGCCCGTCCCTCCTTGCTTGTTGACATAGAACATGGCCACCTGATTGTCTGTCTGAACTAGGACAGTCAGGTTGGCAAGGAGGGTATGGAAGACTGTGAGGGCAAGGAAGATTGCTCGCAGTTCCAGAAGGTTGATATGAAGGGTGGTCTCTTGGGGAGACCAGGCTCCCTGAGTGGAGAGATGTTGAAGATGAGCTCCCCACCTTGTTTGGGAGGCATCTGTTGTGAGGGTTGCTTGGGGCAACGAAGGTTGGAAGGGGGTCCCCAACAACAGATTTTTGGAGGATGTCCACCACTGGAGAGACCAAAACAGACGTTTTGAGGTGAGTACCTGGTCTGACAGCAGTCCCGATGCTTGAGACCACTGGGTGGCTAATGTCCATTGAGCTGCCCTCCTATGGAGACGAGCATAGGGCACCACATGAACCGTGGAGGCCATGTGGCCCAGAAGTTGCAGCATTTCTCTGGCTGACAAGTGACTTCTGGACTGAGCCTGGGAGGCCAAGCTTATTAGCCGTTGGCCTCAGACCAGAGGAAGGTAGGCCCTTGCAGTGGTGGAATCCAGATAAGCCCCTATGAATTCCAGGGACTGAGTAGGGATGAGTTGGGACTTGGGAATGTTTACCACAAGTCCCAGATATTGAAGAATACGCCTTGTGCGGTCCAAGGAAATCTGGACTTCTGACTGAGATGGAGCTCGGATGAGCCAGTCGTCCAGATATGGGAACACGAAGATTCCCATGCCTCTTAAAAATGCGGCTACGACTGCCATGCATTTTGTGAATACTCTTGGAGCAGAGGCGAGACCGAAGGGAAGTACTCTGTATTGGAAATATTTTCCCTGGAACAGAAATCGAAGATATTTTCTGTGGGATGGATGGATGAGTATATGAGTGTACGCATCCTTGAGATCTAGAGAACAAAGCCAATCCTGACTCTGAAGGTATGGAAGGAGAATGCCCAGAGAGAGCATTTTGAATTTCTCCTTGAATAGAAACTTGTTCAATTCTCTCAGATCTAGGATAGGTCTGAAGCCCCCTGTCTTCTTTGTTATGAGAAAGTAAGGGGAGTAGAACCCTAACCCCTGTTGAGGAAGAGGAACCTCCTCTATTGCCCCTTGGGCAAGGAGAGAGGAGACTTCCTGACCCAACAGGGTCAGAAGAGATGGGGGAGAACTTACCATTTCTGGCTCTGGAACAACCAGAGCCTCTCACCATACCGGGAAGATTAGCTCACTTTGCTCCCAGATGGGAGCAAATAACATCAGAGCAATGGACCCTCTCTATCATCAGAGAGGGCTACAAACTTCATTTCTCCATCCTTCCTCCCCATACCATGGTGAGGCAATTCAGTTCTCTAGGGGCAAGTCAAAACCCCTGAGGGGGTTGAGCCTGCTGGGGTGTAGCAGACACTGCAGACTATGACTTTACTTGCTTAGATTGCTGACGTTTAGCAGCAAAGCGAGGCTGAGAAGATTGTTGGCCAGTATTTGTGGAGAAGATTGTTGGCCAGTATTTGTGGAAAATCTGGCCTTCTTGTAGTACGGCCTTTTAAAAGGTTTCTTTTTGGCAGGAGTAGAAGTAGACTTAGAAAGTCTATCTAGAGTGGCATTTTCTGCGTCCATTTGAGCAGCTTTAATTTGCCAGTCCTCACCAAATAAGTTCTCTCCTGTACAGGGCAGATTCCTTAAGCCATCCATGACCCAGGGTTCTAGGTCAGAAGCCTGGAGCCAAGCAAGACGTCGGGCTGCAATAGCGATTCCCGAAGCCCTGCCAGCAACCTCAAAGGAATCAAAGGCTGCCCTGTTGGAAAACTTGGAGACCTCTGAAAGTTGTGTCACCAGAGTAGTGAAGTCCTCCTTTTTATCCTCAGGGATAAAGGGGGCTAAATGCCGTACCTTTAGGGCAAGTTCTCTGAGAAACATGCCCATATAAAGGCTGTAAGAATTGATCCTGGCTATAAGCATACTAGCCTGAAAGATCTTTCTACCAAAAGAGTTGAGGGTCTTACATTCTCGCCCTGGAGGGGTAGAGGAATGCCTTTTAGGACTCTTTATCTTCTTCATAGCAGACTTCACCACAATGGAGTGGTGAGGCAGCTGAGTCTTTTGAAACCCAGGAGAAGGAGGGACCCGGTACATGGTGTCCAACCTACGGGAATGAGGAGACAGGGTTAGAGGAGTCTCCCACAAATCCATCAAGTGTTCTTGAAGGATTTCATGGATAGGCAGAGTAACTGCCTCTTTAGGAGGTTTAGAGTATCCTAAAATATCCAATTTTTTTGATCTGGGTTCCTTTTCAGCAGATGTAGCAATAGAAAGTGCTTTAGCTACATCAACAATGAAATCCTGAAAGGATAAATCCTCTGGAGGAGACATCCTCCTCTTTAGAGAAGAGGGCTCCTCAGGAAGATCAAACTCAGCAGAGTCATCAGACGAATTGAACTCATCAGAAGAATCTGAGTATTCTCTCTGTGCTTGCAATGCACGATACGCGTACCGATCGATATCGACATCGGGCGTATCGGGCATGGGATTGGTATTGGGCAAAAGCCTGAATCCAGCAAGCGGAACCGATCGACGCTTGGAAGTCGATGGTCTCGGTTCCGGTGTGGATACCGGAACCGGGGTCGTCGCAGCCTTAATGAAAGCCAAAACGGCCTGCTGCATGGTCTGGACAGTATTGCCCATGGACGCCACTGCTGCCTGGATGTCGGTACCGGTATCGACGGGTACCCCAGAGCAGTCTAACAGGTGATCAGTCGAGGCCGTGCCATCGATGTCAACCTGTAACCCCATAGGTGATGCTTTGGAGGCCGGAGCCTCCCGCCGGGGTTTTTTGGTCTGGGCAGAATCCTCGAACTCAAGATTGAGAGCCTCTCGATCTTTTGAAAGAGATTTGCTTTTAGAGGATTTGCCCACAGAAAGTTTGGTTACCTGAGATCCATCCGGAGAGGAAGACCTGGATGACTGTGATGCTGGATTATCTGAAGCAAACAGCACATGGAACTTGTTGGCCCGGTTCTGCATACCACGTTTAGACATCTGGGAGCAGAATGGGCAGTCCAGTATGGAGTGGTCAGGTCCTAAACATTTAAGACACCATTCATGGGTGTCTGTGAGAGAAATAACAGCATTGCACTTGGTACACTTTTTAAAACCAGGAGCTGGTTTCTCCATGAGGAGAATTTGTGTAGGCCTGAAGGCCTAACAAAAGTTACCAAGCTGTGCTGAGAAAATAAAAAAAGATTTTTTTTTTTTTTTTAAAGAAAGAAAGAGAGACCGGCAGTACCGGTTTTGGTATGGGGAAGGCAGGTACGCGGTCAAAAGAAACAAATTAAAATAAAAATTTCTTCAGCGGTGACAGGAACACGACCTGCTGGCTCCGCGGAAAAAAAGAACTGAAGAGAGCTGGTAAGGAAGGCGGGAAGGCAGCGCACATGCGCTGTGGGAAGCCCCAAAAGCTTTTCATCTGAAAAGCTGGGGAGCTTTCCCGCGCGGGCTCCGTCGGTTCCGACTTACCCATATGTGAGGACTTATTCCTGCTTGTTCCTGGAGATTGAAAGTGAGAATGGAATAACATCAGGCATTCTGTTGGTTTGGAAAAATACAAACAAAATGTGATAATATATCAAATCATTAGATTTCACTATGAACACATTTCAAAAGATAGACTTTACAGTTTACCACAGGATGCCACTGTCCCAAAGCGACAAGTATTGGTGTGCTTTTCTATTACTAGGAGGCAACCAGTAGCAAAATCACATTGTTTGGACCACTGGGTAACCATAAATAACCCCCATTAAGAAAATTATATGATTCAGTCACTAGGTTTTACAGTAAAATTAACAATGAAAATGAAATGCACATTTGAAACACTAAGAGCCAGCCCAACTGGGACAGGAGTGTGGCAGCGGGTGGGGGGAGGGGGGAAGCTTGGTGGCAAAAGTATACTGCAGAGCATGCCTCATGAAATTTTTTTCCAATCATTTGCATATGTATCTGTTGGTTAGCACATTTGTATGTCTATACCTTCTGTCTGCGTTTTCTGTGTGTATGTGTGTTTGCGTGCATTTGTGTCTGTTTTCTTTAGGTGCTTGTGACTGTGTGTGTGTCTGTGCATGCATTTCTGCGTTTGTCCCTGTGTCTCTATAGGTGTATGGAGAAGGGGCATGCTGAAAAGGAGCAGCTCCTCAACCACTATTTTACTCCTGGAAGAATTCCACATAAAAAGTGAAACATTTGCACATGGCATCTGAAAATTCAGCAACTCTGCTTGTCAAAGTAACACAATATAATCCCTACGATGTAAAAACATTTTATTTCTCAAAGATGAAGGATTTTTCAGGAGTTAGGGCAGAATTCTTAGAGGAGTACTGTAAATTGCACCATAACTAGAGATTCTGGCTTTCAGAGATTTTACTCTATTAGTCTATTCAGACCAAGGAAAGTTCCAAATGGCAGGTAGTGCCAAAATCTTGCAGCTACCAATATTTGTACTAACATAGTGGTGTTTGTGGTTATTGCCAAAAATGGAAGCAGTTTCAAGTCATCACTGCTGCTGCCAGTTCAGAGCCGCTTTTAGGCTCCATGGACTGCTATCTTAAAATCCAAAATAACAAAAGCCTAACGATATGGAAATTGCCCACTCATCTCCATATTAGTCACCCTTACTCTTGATTCCCCCTTCTCAGCAGCACACACTTTTTGCATGCTCAGCTACTCTCATCAGTCTCTCTTTCCGGTCAGCCATTCATCCGCAACAAGCCAACCTCTAGCATGCCTCTAGCATTTCCTCCACCAATCCTGCCCCCTCCATTTTGGTTTCACATTTTGCCTCCAAGGTTCAAACTATTCGACAACTCTTCCCGGCCTGCCCCCTCCCTCCCTCTCTCCCCTCTGTGTCCCCAACCTCCTTGAGTATCCCTCCCCTTTCTCACTGTTGGTCTGCTTTCCAACCTATCACTCTTTCAGAACTGACCATGGTCCTCAAAGCTACTCGGAAAACCACCTGCCCTTCTGACCCTATTCCCTCACAATGGCTCTCTGAGTCCTCACTAGCCCTGCTTCCCTGATTCTTTCTATCTTCAACACTAGCTTGATGTCTGGGTCCTTCCCTTCACGTTGGAAACACGCCTTGATTCGTCCCCTTCGGAAGAAAGCTTCCTTGGACCCCTCTATACCCTCGAACTGGCACCCTATTTCTAAACTTCCCTTTCTGTCCAAACTTCTAGAGCGGTTGGTTTTCTCTTAGCTCTCCACTCATCTTGAAGCTTCTCTGGTTCTTCACCCCCGTCAATCTGGTTTCCGTCCTGGTCATAGCACCGAATCTATTCTTATTTCTTTTCTTAATGAATTGCATGTTGCTCACGACCGTGGTTCCATATCTATAGCTGTCTCTCTCGATCTGTCTGCTGCTTTCGATGTTGTCGATCACTGCACGCTCTTATCATGGCTTGTCTCTATTGGTCTCTCAGGCTCAGTTCTTCGCTGGTTCCACTCCTTTCTTTTCGATCAGTCCTTCTCAGTACTCTCTGGCTCGGATTCCTCTCCCTCAACCCTTCTGCACTGTGGTGGCCCTCAGGGTTCCGTGCTAGCTCCCCTTCTGTTTAACATTTTCCTGGCCCCCCTTGCTCTGCTTATCCAGCAGCATGGTATCTCGGCGTATTATTATGCCAATTATATTATTCTTCTCTTTCACACTAGCTCGCTTTCACCTGATATTGGTCCCCTCAACGTCTGTCTCTCTTCTGTCTCTTCCTGGTTCTCAGAAAACTTCCTTCACGTCAATTTGTCGAAGATTTCAGCTATATGGTTTACTGCTGGTGCCCCTATCCCCACCCTCACCCCATCCCTGTCTGCTGACCCCATTCCTCTTGTTTCCTCACTGCGCTATCTCGGTGTCACCTTGGACTCGGCATTAACCTTCAAGGACCACATTTCTTTTGTTGTTCAACGTTCCTTCTACACACTGCGGCAACTCCACGCTGTTTGTTCTTTTCTCTCCCCCTCATCTCTGACCACACTGCTTCTTTCTCTTGTCGTCTCTCGTTTAGATTACTGCAATGCATCTTTAGCTTGGATTCCTCTCACCCAACTCCGTAGGCTTCAACTGGTTCAGCACACTGCTGCCCGTCTTCTGACACACTCCTCCCGCTTCGCTCACGTCACCCCTCTTCTTATTCGCTTACACTGGCTGCCCATTCCTTTTCAAATCCAATACAAGATCCTTACCTTTGTGCACAGATCTCTATGTACCGGTGTTCCACTTTATCTCTCTGATTTAGTCAATTTTCATTGTCCCTCAAAAGCCCTTAGGTCAGTCCATGCCAACCAGCTATTCCTACCGTCCCCTTCCCAGGCACATCTTGAAACTACATGCTCCTCTGCCTTCTTCTTCATTGGTCCCCACCTTTGGAACTCCATACCGTCAGCTCTTTGCCTGGAACTCTCTTACCCCTCTTTCAAGGCTAAGCTAAAGACCCATCTCTTTTGCACAGCTTTCGATCTTTCTCCCCCTCCCCCTGCCGATACTTAATGGTATTTCTTTCTTCTCTACTGCCTTATTCTGGCCTCCTCCCTTGCTGCTGTCTCTTTCCTATCAAAAATTGGGGTTCCTTTCTGTTTCCTTTTTCTTTTCAGCAGTTTCCAATTTTAATGTAAACCGCCGCATGCCTTTTTTGGTTCTGGCAGTCTATCAAATTTTAAATAAAGAATAAAGAACCTATTCTCCCCAAACAGTCATCCAGTCAACTCTTCTCCAATCAATCAGTTAGCTGTTCCCAAATCAGCCAGTCATTCAATTGACCTGCCTCCCCCTCCTCAAGCAGCCAGCCTGTTTTTTTCCCCTAAGCAGCAAGTCAGTCGGCATCTCCATCAAGCAAACAACCAGTTCACATCCCACTAAGGCTGCCAGTCAACCTGCTCCCACCCCACCTGACTCCCAGCAGATAGCCAATTCACTCCTCCCTCCTTAAACCCAAGAGGCAGCCATTCAATTTCTAAACCAAAGCAAACAGCAAGTTTATCACACTGAACATGGCTAACCACTTAGATCAAAACAAGCAAAGGTTGCAGGGCTCCTCACCAATTAGCTACTTTTCGTGCAGCACCTAGAAGAGCCGATATATATGGGCAGTATGCAGCTCTGTGCATTTCATTCATGTGAAGCCTGTACGCTCATACTGGGCTTGTCCTCACTCTCTCTCTCTCGTGCAAATAACACAAGAGTACAGGCACTACAAGGCTCACGTTGAGAACCACATGGCACTGGAAGATATCAGCTGTTCTAAGCACTATAGGAAGACTGCAGCTATAGAAAACACGAGAGCAACTAACCGGTGCAATCCCCATGGATTTTGTTGATCTGGACAGCAGATTAAATTCTGAAGGAGACTGAAAAGTTCTGTAGGGAGGGGGAATTCTGCAGAAAGTTCTTCAATGCACAATTGCGCGAATTCCCCCATGCTCGAGTGTATCAGTGTTTTTATGCTGCCGATTCTAGAACGGCCTCTTCTATAAAAATGAATTAAGCAATTTTTGGGGGTACTTTAGTTTTCGGCAATTGGCACTGTTCCATCAAATTTTCAGAGAATTATTTTGCTCCAAGATGCAGCCAGAAAGACATTCTCAGCCTTTGTGTATAAAATTTCTTTCCAACATTCTTGTTGGGTTGAAATGAATGAGATTTATAGTAATGATCATAAATTGAATGGCAATAAAGAACACTCTGTTCTCCAAAGAGAATAAATGCTATGGTCCTCCCTATAAGAATCTGCAATGTAAACTGTTACTACACATTACAGTAACAGTGTAAACAGAGACACAAAAGTACATTTTCTCACACAAAGTCAAGGAGAGGCAGGATGAAGCAGAGAAAGCGTAGTTGCTCACCTGTAACAGGTGATCTCCGGGAAAAGCAGGAATTTAGTCTTCAGATATGGGTATCGTCGGTACCAACGGAGCCTGCGCGGGAACACTCCCCAGCGTCCAATAGGAACGCTTTTGGGTGCATCCCTCAGCACATGTGCGCTGCCTTCCTGCCTTTCCAACTGTCCCTCTTCAGTTAACTTTGTAGCTGAGTGAAAGGATAGAGGGAGAGAGGAAAGAAACAGGGGAGGTGGGTGGGTTGTGAAGACTAAATTCCTGCTGTTCCCGGAGATCACCTGTTACAGGTGAGTAACTACGCTAGCTCCAGGAACAAGCAGGAATGTAGTCTTCACATATGGGAACTCCCTAGCTGAAGATGCCAGGGAGATGACCCCAGGAAGCTGCCACCTATGGTGAGGTGGGCCATGCTTCCTCCCATGGATCTCTAGCATCCCACCAGGGTTGGTGGGTAGGAGTTGTATTAGGTTTGAAAGAGATTTTGAAGAACAGCCTGGCCAAAAAAGGCATCCCGACGGGAGGCTTTATCTAGGCAGTAGTGGGCTGTAAAGGTATGTAACGAAGCCCAAGTGGCTGCTCGACAAATGTCATCAATAGACACAGAGTGAAGGTTAGCCATAGAGGCTGACATAGCTCTCACATTATGAGCTGTGACATGGCCTTGAAGAGGAAGACTCTTACTCTCATATGCAAAGGATATGCACTGTGCAATCCATTTGGATAAAGTCCTCTTGGAGACTGGAAGTCCCAAATGACTAGAATCAAAAGCAATACAAAGTTGAGAAGACTTTCTATGTTCTTTGTAGGTAAAAAGCTAAGGCTCTTTTACAGTCCAAAGTGTAAAGGTTCTTCTCTGCATTAGAGGCATGAGGCCTCGGAAAGAATACAGGAAGATAAATTGCTTGATTTAAATGAAAAGGCTAGACCACCTTTGGCATAAAGTGTGGATGAGTTCTGAGGACAACCTTATCATGATGAAACCTAGTGTAAGGAGGATCAGCCACTAAGGCTTGCAATTCACTAATGCGACGTGCAGAG
Organism: Ichthyophis bannanicus; assembly: GCA_033557465.1. Taxonomy (NCBI): domain Eukaryota; kingdom Metazoa; phylum Chordata; class Amphibia; order Gymnophiona; family Ichthyophiidae; genus Ichthyophis; species Ichthyophis bannanicus. The sequence goes on along the minus strand of CM066032.1, from coordinate 1,384,964,335 downwards.
GTGATTGCAATTAGGAAGATGACCTTCCAGGACAAAACCTTTAGGGTAGTAGTGGCTAAAGGTTCAAAAGGCGGTTTCATGAGCTGCCCAAGAACTAGATTTAAATCCCATGCCACCAGTGGTGGTTTGATGGGAGGTTTTATTAAAAGAAGACCTCTCATAAATCTGGATATGAGAGGATGAGAGGAAATTGGTTGTCCATTTAGAGGCTTATAGGAAGTTGTAATTGCGCTAAGATGGACTCTTACTGAATTAGTCTTTAGACCAGATTTTGATATATGAAGTAGATACTCTAGTATCGATTCCAAAGGTATCACCAGGGGGTTTAACCCCTTCTGGGAACACCATATAGTGAAACATTTCCACTTAAAGGCGTAAGATCATCTTGTAGAAGGGTTTGCTAGAAGCCTGAAGGATATCCTTTACCTGTTGGGAAAGGTTGAGATCCTGAAGATTTAAGCTCTCAGCAACAAGGCCGTGAGATGCAGGAACTGGGGATTTGGGTGCCATAGCGTCCCGCTCTCCTGGGAAAGGAGATATGGAGCACAGCCTAACTCCAGAGGTGCAGCTTGAGAGAGATGTAGGAGCAGGGGATACCACGTTTGGCGTGGCCACCGTGGCACTATGAGGATCATACGACCTCTCTCTCTCTGAAGCTTGAAAAGTGTTTTGGGGATGAGGGGAATGGATGGGAAGGGATAGAGGACGTCCTGACCCCAGTGAAGGAGGAAGGCATCCCTTGCCTGGCAACTGTGAGCCGGAATTCTGGAACAGAACCGGGGAAGTTTGGCATTCAGTGGACTTGAAAATAGGTCTATGTCTGGAGTCTCCCAGATGTGAAATATCTTTGTCACCTGGTCTGGGTGGAGAGACCATTCGTGAGGCAGCAATACTCGGCTGAGTTTGTCTGCCCAAAGGTGTTGAATGCCTGGAAGATATACCACGAGAAGGTGGATTTGATGCTCTCTGGCGAGGGCCCAAAGTCGTAAAGCTTCGTTGCATAATGACAGAGAGCCTGTTCCGCCCTGCTTGTTCACATAGAACATGGCTACTTGATTGTCCGTTTGGACTAGGACTGTCTTGTAGCTGAGCTGGGCATGGAATACTCGAAGAGCTAAATAGATTGCTCTTAATTCCAGGAGGTTTATGTGAAGACAAGCCTCCTGTGGAGTCTAGGTGCCCTGGGTAGAGAGATGATGCAGGTGTGCTCCCCAACCCACCTGTGACGCATCTGTTGTTAGGGTGGCCTGGAATAGGGATTGCTGGAAAGGAGACCCCACTGAAAGATTCTCCAGTGATTGCCACCATTGAAGGGACAAGATCAGCCAATGAGAGTTTGCTATCTTGTCTGACAAATGTCCTGTGGCCTGTGTCCACTGTGTGGATTGGGTCCACTGGGCTGCGCGCATGTGGCGAGCATAGGGAACTACATGGACTGTGGATGCCATGTGTTCCAGTAACTGTAGCAGTTTGAGCAATTAGGGAAGATTTTCCCGCTGCTTGAGAAGCTAGTTGCACTACGCGAAGACACCGGGCCTGTGGAAGGAAAGCCCTTGACTGTCTGGTATCTAAACAGGCTCCTATGAACTCCAGAGACTGGGAAGGAACAAGTTGGGATTGCACAGCTGGCATCTGCAACCGTGGGGGCTCGAATGAGCCAGTCGTCCAAGTAAGGGAAGACAAAAATCCCTAGGGTTCACAGGAATGCAGATACTACTGCCATACATTTTGTGAATACTCTTGGTGCGGAAGCCAGACCAAAGGGAAGAACCCTGTATTGGAAATGTTTTCCCTTAAAAAGGAATCGTAAGAACTTCCTGTGATCTGGATGGATCAGAATGTGAGTATATGCATCTTTTAAGTCTACAGAGCAAAGCCAATCCTGACTTTGAAGGAATGGCAGAAGAGTTCCTAGAGAAATCATTTTGAACTTCTCTCGGAACAGGTATTTGTTCAATTCTCTGAGGTCTAAAATGGGTCTGTGTCCTCATGTTTTCTTTGGAATAAGAAAACAGGGGGAGTAGAAGCCTGTACCTTGCTGGAGAATGGGTATCTCCTCTATTGCCCCTTGGGCAAGAAGTGTTGAGACCTCGTGATCCAGCAGATTGTCTGCAGATGTCTGGGAATTGAACTGCCTTAAGATTGTAGGGGGGGGGGGGGCATTCTGTGAAAATGAAACCTGTACCCCTCTCCTACAAAGGACAGAGTCCAATTTTCTGCTGTTATTTGGTGCCATCTGTTGGCAAAATGACACAGCCTGCCTGGAATATTTAGGGGTTCTGGACCTCTCAGAGGCAGAAAGGCCAAGCTCTCTAGGAAGGAGTCAAAGCCCTTCAGGGGGTTGAACCTGCGGAGCTGGTTGAGCTCTCGGGCCTTTTGGCTTCTTCTGCTGTTTGAATTGCTGTTGTTGTCCCCTTCGGGCAACTTGACTGTGAGCTTGGCTTTGCTGGGTATAGGATGGATAAAACTTCCTCTTTTTGCTGAAAGAGGGTTTCTTATAGGGTTTCTTTCTGGCTGGAGTGGCTGTAGATTTTGACAATCTAAGGTGATATTGTCAGCATCTATCTCATTAGCCTTTTCCTGCCAATTTTTGCCAGAGATTTTCTCCTGTGCAAGGGATGTTGCCTAATTTATCCTGTACCCAAATCTCCAAGTCTGATGCCTGAAGCCAGTCAATCCGTCGTGCACCAATGGCAATAGCAGAGGTTCTGCTGATGCATTCAAAGCAGCCAAAGGCTGCACGATTGACAAACTTGGAGACATCTTGAGCATGCCTGACAAGCGTAAGGAAGTCTTGTCTGTCATCTGGGAGAAGTGGGCTCATAAGCTCCAAATCTCATGTGAACTCCTTGAGGAACATACCCATATTATAAGATATATGAGCTGATCCTAGCTGAAAGCATAGAAGCTTGAAAGGTTCGACGCCCAAAAGCATCAAGAGTCCTGCATTCACGACCTGGAGGATTGGATGCATGTCTCTTTGCACTTTTCATCCTACGCATGGCTGACTCCACTACCGTGGAATGGTGTGGCAGCTGAGTCTTTTGAAATCCAGGACATGGTGGAACTCGATACATGGTATCAAGCCTCCTAGAATGAGGAGATGTGGTCAAAGGTGTCTACCACATTCTGAGCATCAATTCATGAAGAATTTCATGAATGGGCAGAGTGGCTGCCTCCCTTGGAGCTTTAGGATATTGGAGAATTTCCAATTCCTTTGCTCTATGTTCCTTTTCAGGAGCTACCGTGATTGAAAAGCCTTTGGCAACATCATGAATAAAATCCTGAAAGGACATGTCCTCTGGAGGCGACAGTCTGCGTTGGGGAGAAGAGTCTTCCAGGAGAAAAACTCTGGTACCAGCATAATTATCAGAGTCATCGGAATCGGAGGATTCGAAGTATCTCTGATCACGATGTTCATGTAAGGCGCGGTCCCGGTATCAATCATAGTCGGTACCGAGTTGATCCAGTACCGATCTTTCGATGCCAGGTAAAGACGGCATGGGAATAATTCCCATCGGTGCTGGTACCGGCATCGGTACCGGTGCCCATTGAACTATTGGTGTCAACGGTACCGCAGCTGTAAGGAGAGCTGCAATACTGCGCTCGATAGCGAGGAATCTCTGGTCTATCGACGCTGCCGATGCCTGGGTGTCAGTACCGGTGAAGGCGGCCGGGACCCCTGAGCATAGCACCAGTAGTTCTGTTGAGGCCAAGGCCTCGAGAACATCCTGGAACCCCGTTGGATGCTTTGGAGGCCGAAGCCTCCCGCCGGAGCTGTTTTGCTGGTGTGGTTCCCTCAAGGGCAATGCCAATGGCCTCTCGATGCTTTGCAGGAGAGCAACCCTTTGAGGACCGGCTTTTATGTTTAGTTACCTGAGATCCATGGGAGGAAGAAGAGGCTCTTGAAGACGTCGATGCAATGGACCTGGCATCCGAAGAAAAGTGTCTTCCTCTTTTAGTCATTCCCATACAAGAGAGACACTCAGATGGAGAATGGTCAGGGCCTAAACATTTAAGACACCAATCATGGGTGTCGGTGACAGAAATGGTACCACCACATTTAGTGCATTTTTTAAAACCACTAGCTGTTTTTTCCATCTTTAAGGAAAAAATGGGGCCTAGTGCACAAAATGGCGCCTAGCACCGAAAAAGAGTTTCTGAAGAGAAACAATTCAGAATTTTTTTTTTTAAGAAGAAAAGAAAGAAAAGAACCGGCGATACCAGTAGGCGTCATGCGGAGTCAAGCCCGACCACAAGAAAACAAGATTAAAGAAGAAATTTTCTGCGGTGAGAGAGTATGAGTCCTGTCGGCTCCACGGAAAATGAAGAACTGAAGAGGGACAGTTGGAAAGGCGGGAAGGCAGCACGCATATGCTGAGGGATGCTCCCAAAAGCGTTCCTATTGGACGCTGGGGTGCGTTCCCGCGCAGGCTCTATCGGTACCGACGATACCTATATGTGAAGACTACATTCCTGCTTGTTCCTGGAGATACATTATAACCTTTTGATACAACCAGCAAAGCACAGCAAAGCATACCCCATATTATTCAAACTGCTATACCTTAAATGAACTGATGTAAGTCCCAGTAGGTGTGACATCTCCAGTGTGGTTTAGTAAATTTTCTTTAGATATTCGAAGATTGTGAAACATGACAAATCTGTTTAAAAAAAATCAGCTTAAATAAAGCTTTAAAGAGAATATATACAGCAAGCAACAGCAAAACAAAAGGCACATGCTGTATTGCCATTAATCACTTCTTGACTGTTAGTTACATATATTTCCTTTTTAGGTAGTGGAACTATAGTGCACCAGTTCTATTGAAACACCAAAACACAGTGGGGGCATTTTCAGTGGCTTGCCCGAGTAAAGCCATTGCCGTTACCGCTTTAAAATATTAAATGTTGGAGTCCTATCCAGCCACCAGCACTGAACATCCAAGTTGGCTGGATAGTAATTTAGCTACTGTGTCAGCAATATTCAGCCAGACTGGATAGCTAAACCTTTTTTGGACTAATTTTAGCCACTTCAGGTTAAGCAACCAGCGGCCGAATCACTATCTGGTTAACATCTGGTGCCACTCCTGCTCCGCCCCAAAAATGACTTGATGCTAAGCAAGTCTGCTAACTGGTTAAACAGTTTTGAAAATGCCCCCCCCTCCCCCCCGGTGTATTTAATTTGAAGTTATATCTCACAGCTTGAATGGTGGAAAATTGTACTGAACATCATACTTTTCACCAAACGTATCACTGTGAAAGCAATTATGGAGTTAGTTAACTTATTAGAGAGAAATGTCCTGTATCTGAGTAGAATTTTTTGTGCCTTCATTTCTGTGCATAATCTGTTTAAAAACATATCACTAAACCTTGTAAGATGTGGGTTGTAAACACAGAAGATTATTTAACTCATAGTTGGGGATCCTTTACCTACTCTCAATACTTTACAGTGGTTCGGACTACAGCTGCTAGGATGGCAAGTGGCATCAAGAAATTTGATCACATCGCCCTAGTCTTGGTGAAACTGCACTAGTTGCCTGCCAAATAGTGAGTCCAATTTAAGTTACTAACACTAATTCATTGGCTTTGCATTTTGAAGCCCATGGGTCTCTCTACAGTTCTTAAACTATATCAACCTGCTTGAGTACTCCAATCTGAGGGCAGTGGCTTATTATATATACCATCATTCCAACAGGTTTGCTTAGATGAGTTCCAGCTTAGAGTCTTTCGGACTGTTGGTCTTTCCCTACGGAATAAGCTGCCCTCCAAGATGAGGATTGTAGAAGAGTTTAACTTTTTGTAAGCAGTTGAAGGTCTATCTTTTTAAGCAGGCTTTTTAAAGCAAATGAAATTGTCTTATATACAGTGGATTTATTATTATTCGTTTGTACATGTTTTGCTTTTAAGACATTTCTGTTTTATTGCATGTTTTCTTTAACTCGCCTAAATAAGTGAGAAACAGATTCACAGACAAAAGAAAAAAACATACTTGACTTACACTGTAATACTAGATAGCAGCCCATTTAGCAGCAATTACAGCCATGAATCTTTTGACTGAGCCACTTGGACACTCACTCGCTTCTTGCAGTCACTCTATTGTTGATTTTGCATTGTGCTTACTATCTTTGTCTGAAATATAAGTCTTCTCCCCAGTCTATAGCAGACTAGAACTGGTTTTCCTCCAGAATCTGCCTGTATTTTGCATTGCCCATCTTTCCTTCACTCTTCAATAGCCTCCCTGTCTCCACTGCTGCAAAGCATCCCCAAAACATAATGCTGCCACCATTATGCTTTACCATACAGATAGTGTTAGTAGGATAATGTGCTGTGTCTATTTTATAACACACATCTTTTAGCAAACAAACATTCCATTTTCATCTCAGATTACAAGATCTCCCCCAAGTTTTCCTTTGCAAGTGCAATGACCACATAATAAGGCTTCTTCAGCAAGTGTTTCCTTCTTGTTACCCTCTCATACAGACCACGTTTGTAGAATAATCAAGTAATCTTAGATATCACAGTAACCTTCCTCAGCAGTTTCTTTATTCCCTGGCTATTGATTCTGGAAGGACATTTTGATCAAGGCACTGCATTGGTAGTGCCAAACAATTTCTATTTTACAGTGATGGATCTGAAAAAGCCCCAAGAAATATTCAAACACACTGAAAGCGTAGTTACGCACCTGTAACAGGACATCAACCAATTTGTCCTGAACCCATTGCTCAAGGTTGAAAGACTGTAGCCAGGCTTGATAATTGGTGTCGGGCATCGATACCCCAACTCAGCCACTCTAGCTACCGACTCAAAGCCATTGAAGGCTGCTCGAGTCATGAACTTGGAGCACTCACGGACAGCTTTGGACAGGTTCCTGAACCACTGCAGGGGTTCCTCAAAGAGAGCAGTTGAGAATCCAGCGAGCTCCTTCGTCAGGTCTCTTAGGTACATGACCATGTATAGCTGGTAGGCCTGATCTGGCCGATGAGCACTGAGCCCTGCTAGCAGTTTCTGCCGAGGGCATTCAAGGTGCGGACCCCCCTACCCGGGGACACCGAGGAGAGCATCTACTGGCTCTTTAGCCTACGCATGGTGGACTCCACCACCATGGAATTATGCGGCAGATGTGCCTTTTGGAAGCCCAGGCCCCGGCAGATCGGATATATCGAAAAGCCGCTTGCTCATGACGGGCACAGACACCAGTGTTTCCCACATGTGGTGCATTAGCTGTTCCAGAATGGGTGGAATGGGTACCATTAACGATTCCTTCAGTGGGGTCTCGTGTTGAAGGATTTCTAGTTCTTCCTCCTCTGATTCTTTTGGGAACGCTAGTGCCTTTGACATGACCTGCACAAAGTCAAGGAACACCATTGTCCTCGGGCAGGCACAGATGCAGAGACTCGGAGGGGGATGGGTCAGAGGGGACAATGCGGTGGAGATGGGTGTCGGGAGACTCCTCATCCTTGGTCTCCCATTCTGAGTAGTCGGTGGAAGATTCAAGGGGAGGGCGGCCTGGAGGCTCCAGGCCAGAGTCCGGCTCGAACCCCTCGGAGGCTCCGTGGCTGGTATAGTGCATGCTAGCCAGGGAAGACCTTGGATCCATAGAACAGGATCCGGATGGACCTCGGCTGAGGATCAACTCGGAGTCATATGCCTGCTGCTGGTCCAAGAAGTCAGACAGGCTGCACTCCAGGGCCACCATCTCCAGTCCAGGTGGCTCCACAGACCTCAGTGCAGGCACTGAGGAAGTCCGACCTGGCACCAGTTCCCCCAAAGGGGAGTCCAACGAGGATGGCCTTGGTTGTCAGAGGCCGATCTTCGGACGACCTTGGTAGGCTGCTCCCATTCTGAGCCCTCAGACGAGAGGCGTGGACTGCAGGACCTGGCTTGGGGCTTACCCCGGCCTGCCGGAACCATCCAAGGACGCTGCTTTTAAGAGTTTCCTCTTCTTCTTGTGGTCCCTCAAGGGAGGCCCCCTTTCTGAAGGCCCAAAGTGTCGACCAGGGTCCGCGGGGGCACCATGGAAGTCTGAGACTTCAGATGGGGCCTTGGCCTTGGAAGCACCGGGGACTCTGGAAAAAAAAACTTATCGTGCTGCTGCTGATGGCTCTAAAAGGCCTTGGTGAATATATTTTACAAAGACCACAGGCTGCGGGGTTGTGGTCCGGCCCGAGGCAGCAGTCATGTGCATCGGTAAGGGGCAGATGTTTTATATACAGATCATACTTCTTGAAGCCACTGGTAGCCATGGGGGGGAGGGGGGGAAAACACCACAGTGAGGTCGAAGACCCATGGTGCTGCCAGTTGGAAAAAGGGCACAAAGGCGCCAAAAGGGAAAAAAACGGGATACAGACCAGAGCACAAACAGAGAGAAGAGTATAAAACGCAGGTAAAAAAACTCCGTTTTTTCTGGGGGAAAGCAGATAGACATCTGAAGGGCTCTGCGGAAAAAAGGAGACCGAGTAAGATAGCACCCTTGGGCAGGAAGGGGACCACGCATGCATGGTGGCATCTCCCAAAGGCTTTCTTTGAAAGCTAGAGGGATGCTTCCGTGAGGGCTCCATCGGTGCCCATAAGGACACTTGTGCTCAGATAGAATGGGTGCACAAACCCTCCAGAATCAGCTGGTTCTACAACAGATATGTCGAGGCAATGGCCTCCTTAGTCCAGTGCCCCAAAGTCAATTTGGCCGCTCTGCCACCCTTCCGCAGGCTAGTAAGCAGCACAAAATGTTGGTCAGACTTACGAAAGTTATTTGTAACCTTAGATGTCCTACAACTATTAGATAAACTGAAGAGTAGCAAATCACCTGGGCCGGATGGTATACATCCAAGGGTGTTGAAAGAACTGAAATTTGAGATTGCAGACCTGCTATCAGTAATCTGTGAACTATCATTAAAATCATCTCTAATACCTGAGGATTGGAGGATCGCCAATGTAACACCAATTTTTAAAAAGGGTTCGAGGGGTGATCCGGGAAACTACAGACCGGTGAGCCTGACATCAGTACCGGGAAAAATGGTAGAAACCATCATAAAGAATAAAATTACTCAGCATGTAGATAGTCATGACCTAATGGGAGACAGCCAACATGGCTTTAGACAAGGAAGATCTTGTCTTACTAATCTGTTATGTTTTTTTGAAGGAGTGAATAAACAGGTGGACAAAGGTGAGTCGGTTGATATTGTGTATCTGGACTTTCAGAAAGCCTTTGACAAGGTCCCTCATGAGAGACTTTTGGCAAAACTAAAGAGTCATGGGATAGGAGGCAGTGTACTACTGTGGATCAGGAACTGGTTAAAAGATAGAAAGCAGAGGGTAGGGCTAAATGGCCAATTTTCCCAATGGAGAAAGGTGAATAGTGGTGTACCCCAGGGATCTGTGCTGGGTCCGCTGCTTTTTGACATATTCATAAATGACCTGGAAAGTGGAATAACGAGTGAGGTTATCAAATTTGCTGATGACACAAAACTATTTAAAGTTGTTAAAACCCAGGAGGATTGTGGAAAATTGCAAGAGGATCTTGATAAATTGGAAGACTGGGCATCAAAATGGCAGATGAAATTTAATGTGGAGAAGTGCAAGGTTATGCACCTAGGGAAGAACAACCCAAACTATGGTTACACGATGCAAGGTTCCACATTAGGAACCACCACCCAAGAAAAAGATTTAGGCGTCCTTGTGGATACCATGTTAAAACCCTCGGCCCAGTGTGCAGCGGCGGCCAAGAGAGCAAATAGAATGCTAGGTATGATAAGGAAAGGAATGGAAAATAAAACAAAAGATATTATAATGCCTCTATATCGTTCCATGGTGAGACCGCACCTTGAATATTGTGTGCAATTCTGGTCGCCATATCTTAAAAAGGATATAGCAATTTTAGAAAAGGTTCAGAGAAGAGCCACCAAAATGGTAAAGGGGATGGAAGGCTACTCCTATGAAGAAAGGCTAAAAAGGTTGGGGCTCTTTAACCTGGAAAAGAGACGGCTGAGGGGAGATATGATAGAAGTCTATAAATTAATGAACGGAGTGGAACGGGTAAACGTAGATCGATTGTTTACCTTATCAGAATATAGAAAGACTAGGGGACATGCAATGAAGCTACAGGGTAAACTATTTAAGACTAATAAAAGAAAATATTTTTTCACTCAACGTGTAATCAAACTCTGGAATTTGTTACCGGAGGATGTAGTAAAGGCTGTTAGTGTAGCTGGGTTTAAAAAAGGTTTGGACAAGTTCCTGGAGGAAAGGTCCATAAACCATTATTAAGAAGGGACCCAGGATATCAATGCTTGAACCAATACAAGCATTGTGGAACCTGTGTCCCTTGGGGAAACTGCTAGGTACGTATGACCTAGATTGGCCACTGTTGGAAACAGAATACTGGGCTTGATGGACCTTGGTCTGACCCAGTATGGCATATCTTATGTTCTTATGTTCTTCAAGTACCAGAGAAGCACCCTTCAGGCATCCATAAGGCAAAGATCCTTATCCTTCTTCTGACACTGCTCCTTAGAGGACAGGCAGACCACCTAGCTCAAGTGAAACGAGAAAGCACTTTAAGAAGGAAGACACAGGCCGAAGGAAACTGCCTCCTTTGAAAAGACAGATAAGGATCTCGGCAAGACAGAGCCTGCAGCTCAGAAATCTGCCTTGCGGAACAAATCACAACCAAGACAACCATCTTGAGTGTCAAATTCTTCAAAGTAGTGCACTTCAATGGCTCAAAGGATGCCACCATCAGGGCTCTGAACACCAGACACAGATAACTATGGTGACTATGATAGAATGAGGAATATAGTTCGGAAAAAACTAAAAGGAGCGGTTCCAAAGGTTAAAGACTTACAGCAAGCTTGGGTGTTATTTAAAAATACTATCCTCGAAGCCCAGACCAGCTGTATTCCACGCATTAAGAAAAGTGGAAGAAAGTCCAAAAAACTGCCAGCATGGTTTAAAGGTGAGGTCAGAGAGGCTGTTGCTGCCAAAAGAGCAACCTTCAGAAAATGGAAAAAAGAGCCAAATGATGAAAACTGGAAACAGCACAAGCACTGGCAAGTTAAATGCAAAGCATTGATAAGGCAGGCAAAGCGGGAATTTGAGAAGAAACTTGCTACGGAAGCAAAAACACGAAATAAAGACTTTTTCAAGTACATTCGTAGCAAAAGGCCTGTGAGAGAGTCAATTGGACCATTAGATGATAGAGGGGTAAAAGGTGCAATAAGAGGAGACAAGGCTATAGCAGAGAGACTGAATGAATTCTTTGCTTCGGTCTTTACTGAGGAAGATGTAGGGGTGTTACCCAAGACTGAAGTGGTATTTAAAGGTGATACTGCAGAGGAATTGAGAGAAATATCGCTACACCGGGAAGATATATTACAACTATTTGATAAACTGAATAGTAGCAAATCACCTGGACCGGATGGTATACATCCCAGAGTGTTGAAAGAACTGAAATATGAGATTGCAGACCTGTTATTGGTAATCTGTGAACTTTCATTAAAATCATCTGTAATACCTGAAGATTGGAGGGTCGCCAACGTAACACCAATTTTTAAAAAGGGTTCCAGGGGTGACCCGGGAAATTACAGACCGGTGAGCCTGACGTCAGTACCAGGGAAAATGGTAGAAGCCATCATAAAGAACAAAATTACACAGCATGTAGATAGTCATGGCCTAATGGGAGACAGCCAACATGGCTTTAGACAAGGAAGATCTTGTCTTACTAATCTGATATGTTTTTTTGAAGGTGTGCATAAACAGGTAGACAAAGGTGAGTCGGTTGATATAGTGTATCTGGACTTTCAGAAAGCTTTTGACAAGGTCCCCCATCAGAGACTTTTGGCGAAGCTAAAAAGTCATGGGATAGGAGGCAGTGTACTATTGTGGATCGGGAACTGGTTAAAAGATAGAAAGCAGAGGGTAGGGCTAAATGGCCAATATTCCCAATGGAAAAAGGTGAATAGTGGAGTACCCCAGGGATCTGTACTGGGTCCGCTGCTTTTTGACATATTCATAAATGACCTGGAAAAGGGAATAACTAGTGAGGTAATCAAATTTGCAGATGACACAAAGCTGTTTAAAGTTGTTAAAACCCAAGAGGATTGTGGAAAACTGCAGGAGGATCTGGATAAATTGGAAGACTGGGCATCCAAATGGCAGATGAAATTTAATGTGGACAAGTGCAAAGTTATGCACCTAGGAAAGAACAACCCACACTATAGTTACAAGATGCAAGGCTCCACATTAGAAACCACCACCCAGGAAAAAGATTTAGGAGTCATCGTGGATAACATGTTAAAACCCTCCGCCCAGTGTGCAGCGGCGGCCAAGAAAGCAAATAGAATGCTAGGTATCATAAGGAAAGGGATGGAGAATAAAACAAAGGATATTATAATGCCTCTGTATCGCTCCATGGTACGACCGCACCTTGAATATTGTGTGCAATTCTGGTCACCGTATCTTAAAAAGGACATAGAGTTATTAGAAAAAGTACAGAGAAGAGCCACCAAATTGGTGAAGGGGATGGAAGGCTACTCCTATGAAGAGAGGCTAAAAAGGTTAGGGCTCTTTAACCTAGAAAAGAGGCGGCTGAGGGGAGATATGATAGAGGTGTATAAATTAATGAATGGAGTGGAACGGATAAACGTGGATAAATTGTTTACGCTATCAGAATATAGAAGGACTAGGGGGCATGTAATGAAGCTACAGGGTAAACTATTTAAGACAAATAGGAGAAAATATTTCTTCTCTCAACGTGTAATCAAACTCTGGAATCTGTTACCGGAGGATGTAGTAAGGGCTGTTAGTATAGCTGGGTTTAAAAAAGGTTTGGACAAGTTCCTGGAGGAAAGGTCCATAAACCACTATTAAAAAGGGACCCAGGATATCAATGCTTGGCCTAGTACAAGCACTGCAGAACCTGTGTCTTTTGGGGAAACTGCTAGGTACGTATGACCTAGATTGGCCACTGTTGGAAACAGGATACTGGGCTTGATGGACCTCGGTCTGACCCAGTATGGCATTTCTTATGTTCTTATGTTCTTAACTTCCTTTTGTGGCTGTGACAGGCAGACATATTTCGGAGATCAATGTTTGGAACACACACCACCCTCACCTCAGCTGGGTGACTTAAGGTGCTCTGTACAGTGCCTTGGCTGTGTTTTTACCCTGCCCCAGTAGGCACAGCAGGATGTTGGTGAGGTGACCTGAAGTTGTTGTGTAGCCAGCCATTGCTGCCAGAGAAGTATAGCACAGTGATTAGTACACTGACTTCCCAGCCAGTGGTCATGGGTTTGATTCCTGTGTGTTCTTGTTTTTTTATGCCTCTCCTACACAACTATATCTCCTTCCTGTAGCAGTCATATCTGTGCAGATGTGTGTGGCGGCACATTATAGCCTCATCACAGTTGCCAAGCATCCTTCTGTCCGTCTATCTGTGTCTGCCAGCTGTGTGGCGTCCTCCCCTAATGTGCGGAGTACTACCCCATGTCCTGCGCTGTGACTCTTTCCTGCACTGCGGCTCTTCATGATTGCCTCTCGTGTGTCTGCTCTGCATGGCACTGCTACTCCTCTGCCCTCCTGTTATGCTGCCACATCTGCCTGCTCTGGTGGACACTTATTCCCATCCTCTGCCACGCACTGTCATTTTTGCACTTTACATCACCATCACCCTATGCATCGGTACAGCTGCCTCCGATATGTTTGTCCACTTTACCAGCTGCCACGTGAGCTGCACACGGATTTGTCAGGTGCATCAGCTCCGCCATGTGCTCCCTTCCATAATTTATTGTTTGGCTTTCCTTGGTGCTCTGTGCAGTGGTGGGGTTACATCTTTGTTTGGTCCATACATTTGGTGCTATTCAACTTGGGCCACCTTACTGCCATTGGCCACCTTTGGTCATCTTTAGCTGCAACTTAGGTTGCACAAGCTAATGGGGCACCTTATATGGTGCCTTGGTAGATGGCAAACTACGGCGCCTCATAGGGCGCCTTAGGGTGGGCGCCCTAAAATGCGCATCAGGTTACTACACTGCAGCGAGGGTTTTGTCGATTAGCAGCACAGATTGTTCAGATGTGCACGCATTAAATGGACTTGTCTCAGACTGCCATATTCTGTGAACCTAGAGGAATCGAACTCATAACTGCTGTCTTGGCAAGCATTGCATTAACCAGTGTATTACACATCTGTAGCTATTATCACAGCGATGCTACGTAATTAGGCTTATGGTGCACTAACGTGCCACGCCGCACACTATCGCACGAACACGGCATGGCGCCCTCGATCGCACGATAGACGGCCACTTCCTAATATGGGATTGTTCACGTTAACGCTGCAACTAACGCCGGTAACGTTAAGATCCCCCTAAGACTTTACTCTCTGTTTCAGCTGCCTATAAGAATCTTCATTACAATACTTGCAAATATTTAGAAGCAATGCAGGGGAACAAAAAAAGGAGATTGCAGTTTCCTTTAAATTGTCTGCCTCTCCAGGAAAAAAACACTATTTTAAAGGATGACATTTTCCTGTTGTAAAAGATTTAAATAGCCTGCTTTAACTTGGTAATTAGTTGTTAGAGTTATTTTATATGTTGATTTTCTTCTTTAGTAGGTCAAAGTCTTATTTCACCAGACTTGCAATTTTGATGTTTGAAAACTTTGAAATACAAGTATTTAATTACAAAAAGCTACATTTAGGAATTTAAAGTCTTTGCTTTACTTCTCTACCTTCAATATCTCCCACATCTGCTTGATATATGAGTTGGTATAAAGTAAAAGCTTTCCTTAATTTAAATCTGACAAAGTACTGGCATTTTGGCTTTAAGAAAAAGAGTGGAAAATGATTAATATAGGAATTCAGCAAGTCTTCCTTGCCACTGCTGGTTGGTACTATGTAAATATACAGACTATGGGCCCGATTTTAGAAGGCATTTACATGGGTAACTGCCTTAGTTACCTGTGTAAATGCCTTATCTGGGATTTTTGATAGGCATCTACATGGGTAGTACCCTTCAAAAATCCCAGATATTTTCCTAATGCTGTGCGGTTAGCATCGGGATCTGTTAGGGGCCTTACAGAGCAGAGCAGGGGCAGAGGAAAGGACTAAACAGGTAGCACTGATTTTCGATGCTACCTGCTTAGCCCTCTGCGCCTTAAGGATAGGCAAGATTTTTCCTCGCATATCTTTCAGGCGCAGGGGCTGAGTGGGTAGCGTTGAAAATCAGTGCTACCTGACTAGCTCCTGTGGCTTCCAGGTTGTGCAGCAAGATCCGTGTTTTCAAAGCCGGGGCTGCATATGACCTCCGGCATTGAAAATCTGGGTTAGATGGATGGCGGGCAGGCTATGCGCTGACTTGGCGCATAGCGCCGCCCAGATGAAAATCGGGCCCTATACATATAGCATTGCTTGTTGAATTCCATTGTTGATAAAAAAAAATCTGGTTTGGTTTCCAGATAAGAAGTGCATTTTGTTTTGAAAGGTTTAATCAAACTCTGGAATTTGTTACCGGAGGATGTAGTAAAGGCTGTTAGTGTAGCTGGGTTTAAAAAAGGTTTGGACAAGTTCCTGGAGGAAAGGTCCATAAACCATTAAAAGGGACCCAGGATATCAATGCTTGACCCAATACAAGCATTGTGGAACCTGTGTCTTTTGGGGAGACTGCTAGGTACTTATGACCTAGATTGGCCACTGTTGGAAACGGGATACTGGGCTTGATGGACCTTGGTCTGACCCAGTATGGCATATCTTATGTTCTTATAACAAGAAAGGGACGACAGACCAAAGGGGGGATGCAGATGCCAAATCCCCTGGAGAAAATGTGAGACATCCAGGTGCAAAGCTAGAGGCTTACCAGCCACCACACCTCAGAAACAGGCCAAAACTGCCACCTGAACTTTCAGGGAACTAAGGAAAAGGCCCTTCTTCAGGCCATCCTGTAGAAAGGCCAACAGAGATGGCATCTTGGCCCCCTCAGGAGCCAACTGCTGAGCACCACACCATCACTCAAAGAGGAACCAGACCTGTACGTATGTTAGCTTGGTAGACCTTCTCCGGGCACTGAGCAGAGTGGAGACTACCACTGGGGAATAGTCCTTATGCACTAGCCATCTTCTTTCAAGAGCCAAGCCATAAGCAATAAAGGGAACCGGGTCCTCCAGGATAATTGGTCCCTGCCGCAATAGTCCCCAAGATGGAGGCAACCAAAGAGGACGTGCCTGCAGGAGCCACATCAAGTCTCCAAACCATGCTCTCCTTGACAATCTGGCACCACCAGAACAATCCTGCCCAGGTGGCTTTCTATACACAGAATTACACCAGGGGCCATGGAGGAAACACATATAGGAAGTGCTGACTGGGCTAGGGTGTCAACACCTTCAGACCCAACCTCCGCGTGGCGACTGAAATAGCAGCAAACTTTGGCATTGAAGCAGGTTGCCATCAGATCCATTTTGGGGAGACCCCAACAGCGCAGAATCAACTGAAACATTTCTTGACTCTATTCCAATTCCAGGATCCAGAGAGTGCCAACTGAGGAAGTCCGCTTTCACACTGTCCACTCCGGCAATGTGCTGAGCCAGCATGGCTAGGAGATTCTTCTCCGCCCAGGCAAAAAGGAGAACCATTCCTAGAGATACCTTGGCACTCCTTGTGCCGCCTTGCCAATTGACATAAGCCACTGCCGTGGCATTGTCCGAAAACACTCAAACCACCCAGTCCTCAATTAGGGGCTGGAAATGCAGAAGAATCAAACTGATGGCACTCGCCGTGAGGCAGTTGATGGAACCACACCGCTTCCCTGTGGTTCCAAAAGCCCTGGGCCATTCGGCCTTAACAACGGGCTCCTCAGTCTGAGAGGCTGACATTGATCTCCAGAATGATGCATGAGCATTTGTCCAGTGGTACACCCTTCCTTAGAAGACTGGGCTGCTGCCGCCACCACAAGCTGGCCTTCACCATCATTGGGAGCAGGAATATGAACTCAAACTGCTGATGAAAATCTACCTGGACTCTGGGAGCCTACTGCAAACAGAATAGCACTATGCAATCTAACAGCCTTGACTTTCTCCTGGCAGAAAGACTCTGCAAACTCAAATATCGAAAACATGCTCCCAAGAACTCCAGGTACTGGAAATGCAACAACTGACTCTTCCCCAATGATCACCCAGCCAAGGCTCATCAGAAAGGACACCAGTTGGGAGCTACCAGAGATGCCTCTGAAGGAGAATGAGCTCGGATTAGCCAGTAATCCAGATGTGGGTGCACACAATCCCCTTGGCACTGCAGCACCACAGACACCACCACCATGACCTAGGAGAACATCCTTTGAGCAGTAGAGAGTCCGAATGATAGGACCATGAACTGAAAGTGAGAACCAAGCATGTTAAAAAAACATACTTGCTGATCTCCCAGATCGAAACATGAAAATACACCTCGGCCAAAACCAAATATGCCAGGAACACCCTCTGCAAACTGTTTGAACCCTGGATCGCAAAGTTTCCATCCAGAAATGCATGACGTGCAAGCACTTGTTGACACACTTGAGGTCCAGAATGGAGCAGAATGTTCCTTCCGTGTTTAAAAAGTAGAGAAAATATAGTTTAAGAAGTTGAATTGTGTGAAGTGTTACATATTCCAGTAATTATGCTAAACATTCAAAATATATTTCTCTCTTTAAGTAGATATTTTTTCATATAAGCTGCAATATTTATAGCAGAGAATTGTAGTTCCCATGTTAGTTCACCTGGATATGTGCAAATAAAGGTAAAGAAACCAGTTGCAGGTGATACTGTTTTATTGAACTAACTTATATCTTTGACAAAATTTTGAGAACTATTTTCTCATCAAGTCTAAGAAGAAAAGCGTAGTTATTCACCTGTAACAGGTGTTCTCTGGTGACAGTAGGACTCAGTCCTCACATATGGGTGATGTCAGCGCCAACAGATCACGCGTGGAAGCATCTCCCTAGCTTTCAAAGAAAGCCTTTGGAAGAGGCACCACGCATGTGTGGTCCCCTTCACGTCCAAGAGAGCCATCTTGCCTCAGTCAAGGGTACTGCAGTCTGCTACACAAGCGGACAATGTTTGCTTAGTCACTGGGAGTCCCAGATGGCTGGGGTGATAGGATACGAAAAGTTGAGGTGTTGTGGTGGCCCTGAAGGACAGGGCTCTTTTACAATCCAGAGTATGGAGAATGGTCTTCGCCCTACTGGTGTGAGGCCCTGGAAAGAAGGTGGGGAGCACCACCTCCTGATTGAGGTGGAACAGGGATAGCACCTTCAGCAGAAACTTGGGGTGTGTGAGGAGCACCACCCTGTTCTTGTAGAATCTTGTGTAGGGCAGCTCTGCCATCAGAGCCTGGAGCTCGCTGACTCTGTGAGCTGATGTGCTACCAAGAAGGCGACCTTCCAGGAGAGATACTGCAGGGGCAGGTAGCCAGAGGCTCAAACGGAGGTTTAGTGATCTGCGAGAGCACCACACTGAGATCCCACTCTTCCCCTGGAGGGCGGACGGGGAGTTTGGATAACATGAGATCCCGCAGTAATCGAGACACAAGGGGCTGAGCTGAGAGGGACTTTCCCTCGACGTGATGGCGATGCACTGCAATGGCGCTCATATGTTTTCTGACCGAATTGGACTTTTGTCCCCCCTATGACAGGTGGAGCAGGTACTAGACTACCACTTGTATCGAGCAAGAGAACAGGTTTCTCCATCTTTCTGCACACCATACCGAGAATCGGCGCCACTTGAAGATGTACGCCCTTCTTGTGGAGACTTACAAGAGACCAGAAAAACCCATGTCTCGTGGGAGGTTGAAGGGAACTAACGATACCCTTTCATCAGCCAAGACATGAGTGACAGGGACCCCAGGTTAGGGTGTAGAAGAGAGCCCTGTTCCTGTGAAAGTAGTCCTGGGGCTCGGCCCAGGGGAATCTGTGATACTGCAGACAGGTAGAGGAGCAGTGGGAACCAAGGCTGCCTGGGCCACTGAGGATTAGTGATGCTCTTTCATGCTGGACCTTGGTGACCAGCGGTGTCTGTGGGAAGGCGTACAGAAGGCCTTCCGTCCACGGGATGAGAAACACATTTGCTGCCACCTGGGACGGGTGCAGCTGTCAGGAGTAGAATTGAGGCAACTGTGTATTGTCTGGGCTGGTGAATAGGTTCATCGAGAGGATGCCCCAAAGACGAAACAGCCAGGAGGCTGCTGCTAGATTCAGTCGCCACTCATGTGGCTGGAGGGCTCTGCTTAGTTTGTATGCCAGGGCATTGTTCTAGCCCAGGAGGTAAACCACCCTTAGGAGCATCCCTTTGCGTGCCGCATAGGAGCAGAGGGCTACCACCTCCTGGCAGAGAGAGTACGACCCTATTACCCCTTGTTTGTTCACATAGAACATTGTGACCTGGCTGTCGGTCTGGATCAGCACCAGAGTGGTGCTGTAGCTGGTGGCAGAAGGCTCAGGGAGCCAGGAATAATTGCTTGGAACTCTAGCAGGTTGATTTGCATCCGGGATTCCTTCTGGGACCAGTTTCCTTGTGTCTGGAGGCCCTTGCAATGCACTCTCCAGCCCAGTAGGGAGGCATCTGTGGTGAGGACCCTCTGGAGAGTAGGTGCCTGGAAGGGCATCCCGGCCTGAAAGTGACGTGGAATCTGCCACCATCCGAGGGAAGCTGCCAGCTGATTAGTCACTTTCACTCTGTCCCTTAGCCTGCCTGTGACTTGTGTCCACTGAGAGTGAAGGCATCACTGGGCTGCCCTCATGTGCAGGCAGGCATATGGGGTCACGTGGACCGTGGAGGCCATGTGTCCCAACAGGTGGAGTAGAAGCTGGCCAGGTAGCGTCCAGCATCTGTGCACCTCTGCAACTAATTCCCTGAGGTGTTCTGACCTCTCCTGAGGGAAGAAGGCTTTTGTCTGGAGGGTATCTAGTTGTGCCCCTATAAACTCTAGATTCTGGGCCGGAGTGAGGTGGGACTTGGGGTAGTTTATGACTAACCCCAGTTCTGCAGGGCATTTATGGTGTGCCCAGTGGCACATTGTGCCTCTGCAACTGTGTCCCCCTTTATGAGCCAGTTGTACAGAATAAGGAAGATGAAGGCACCTTGGAGGTGGAAGTGGGCTGAGATCACTGCACTTTGTGAAGACCCTTGGTGATGAGGCCAGACCAAAGGGCATCACCCTGAATTGGTAGTGCTGTCCCACCCCCCCCCCCCCCCCCCCACGAACCGGAGGTATTTTCTGTGGTTGGATGAATTAGGATGTGCGTGTAGGCATACTTTAGGTCCAAGAAGCATAGCCAATCTCCCTACTGGAGGAATGGCAGCAGTGTCCCAAGGGAGAGCATCTTGAACTTAATCCCTGACAAGGAACCTGTTCAGCTCTCACAGGTCCAGGATGGTCCTGAGGCCCCCTGTCCTCTTGGGGAAAAGGAAATACCTTGAGTAGAAGCCTGTGCACCAGAGACGTTTCGGCACTGGCTCCACTGCCTTGTCCTGGATTAGGCCTGCCACCTCGGTGAGAAGCAGAGTCTGGTGAAGGAGATGTCTTGGTGGGCTCTCCTGGGAGGCACCTATTGTTGGTGGAGGAGGTAGCCCTCCTTGATTACTTGTAGCACCAAGATACTGGTGGTGATGGCTGTTCATCTGTGGGCAAACAGGGCTGCAGAGGACTCCCGGGGGGGGGGGGGGGTTGCATTCAGGCAGTCAAAAGCTCCACACAGGCTAGGCCGGGGCCCAACACCTGGGACTTCAGGGACTCTTGCTTTCAGGGACCATGTCCCTGGCCTTTTTGCTGCTGGCCCTGTTGAGGGGCCAAGGCGGCCTGGAAATGCACAGTACCACCAAAGCCCTTCTTTTTCCTCAGGAAGAAGGGCTTTTTCCCCGGGGCTTTCTTCCAGTGTTGCATAGAGGTCTTCTTTGAGAGCCTGGTTCTAGTCAGGAACTCAGTTTCTATCTCTGCAGCCTTGTCTGTCGTGGGTTTCCTGAATAGGTTCTCTCCTATACAGGGGACAGTAGTCAATTTGTTCTGCACCCATTGCTCTAAGTCAGAGGACTGCAGCCATGCTTGGTGTTGTGCCCTGATGCCTGCAGTGGCCATCCTGGATGAAGACTCAAATACATTGTAGGCTGCTCGAGACAAAACCTTTGAGCACTCTTTTACTGCTGAGGTCAGGTCTTAAACCTCTGTAAGAGTTCCCCATCGAGGCCTGCCAAAAATCCACCAGGCTCCTTCGACAGTTCCTTCAGGTAAATGCCAATATAGAGCTGATAGGACTGAATCCAGCAAGTTAGCATTAAGCCCTGAAAGGCCTTCCAGCCAAAGGTGTCGAGGGTTCAGGCCTCCCTGCCAGGTAGCACAGACAAATCAGTTTTTTGGCTTTTGAGTCGGCACATGGCTCCACGACCATTGAGTTGTGAGGAAGGTGGGTCTTTTGGAACCCAGGGCTTTGGCGTACCCGGTACATGGCATCGAGGCACCTACTGACAATTGGTACCAATGCTGGTGTTCCCACATCCGGAGGAGGAGGAGGCGGTCAAGGATCAGGAGCACCAGTGTGTGGGTCCTCCTTGGCCTCGATCCCAATAGTGAGAGCCTTGGCTATGTCCCGCACAAAATTGAGGAAAGACGTCCTCTGACAGGGAACGGCATCTGCGCATCAGGGGAGATGGGACAGAGGGCACGTTTCTGTATTGCCTCGTGTTCGGGAAGTCTTCATCCTCGGTATCCCATTCGGACTCAAAGTCCAAGTAGGAGTCCGATGTCGCACAATCACCTCAGTCGAGGCCTGCTCCAGGGGGTCCGTGATCTCTGGAAGATCAGTGGCACGAGCCGCAGGCACTTGCCGGGGAAGACCAATAACTGGAGGCATGGGATTGGGTCCTCATCTGGAGCCAGGGGCTCTCTCGAGGATGGTGGCACTGGGGGACTGTCTCAATGTCCAAGGAAGCCCTCGATGTCGAGGGTCCCATTGTCAGGGCAGATGAACCAGACAAGCTGGACAAACGCCTGCTGCATGGCACGAGAGCAGATATACTGCTCACTAAGGACACCATCTTGGTCTCCACCGAGGGCTTCAGGCCTGGCATCGGTATTATCGAGGGGGAGTCCGATGAGAATGGCCTCAGAGGTCCAAGGCCGGTCGGCGGGTGCAGTGTGGTGTCGCCGGAGACTCCAGATCAGAGTCAGACTTCTAGAAAAATTTCTCCTGCTGCTGATGACAGTTCTTTAGGGCCTTTGAGGTGATAGCTCTGCAGAGTTCGCAGTCTGAGTTGTTATGCTCCAGGCAGAGGCTCTGGAAGCAGCAGTCATGCGGGTTGGTGAGAGACATTTTGCCACACCGGTCAAACTTCTCGAAACTACTGGAGGCCACTGGAAAAAGAGGGTCTGAGGCCTTCAGCTGAAAAAGGGCACGAATGCCAGGTCAGGGGACACCTCAATGAAAAATGAGAAAATGAATGAATGAACCAGAGGACTAATGCCGAGGCGGGATGGCTTGGGGGCGGGAAGGAACCGGTACACAAACTGGACAAAACGTAACAAAAAAAAAGTCACACTGAAAGGCTCTGCGGAAAAAAGGAGACAAAGGCAAGATGGAACCTTTGGGCGGGATGGGGACGATGCATGCATGGTGCATCTCCCAAAGGTTTTTCTTTGAAAGCTGGGGAGATGTTTCTGTGTGGGCTCCATCAGTGCCGATGTCACCCATATGTGAGGACTGACTTCCTGCTTGTTCCCGGAGAATAATGTAGAAACATATAAACATGATGGCAGAAAAAGAAAGACCACATGGCCAATCTAGTCTGTCCTTCCATATCAACCACTACAAAAGTCTCCCCTTTTTTTCTGAAGGGATCCTGTGTTTTTCCCATGCTTTTTTGACTTCAGATACTGTCCTCATCTCTACCACCTCCACTAGGAGACTATTCCATGCATCTACCACTCTTTCTGTAAAGAAATAATTCCGCATATTACTCCTGAGTCTATCCCCTTTCACCCACATCCTATGTCCCCTCGTAGCACAGCTTGCTTTCAATCAAAAGAGGCTCTCCTGTGCATTTATGCCATGAAGATATTTAAACGTCTCAATCATATCACCTATATCCCACCTTTTCTCTAATGTATACATATTAAACTCCTTAAGCCTGTCCTCATATGCTTTATAACAATGCCTGGCACATGTGAAGGATTTCTGAGATTTGTTTATAATATGTATTGTCATAGAGCAGGAGCTAATAAAAGTGAGGATATAGGAAAAGAAGCTGTCTGTCCCAAAACAAATGAAGTGCAGAGAATGCAATTGTCTAGCAAAACAGCTAGAGGGAGCAGGCGTGCACTTACAGAGGCTGAGTGGACACACCTAGCTAATCAGCAGCACCTGAGAACTAGCTCGGGAAGCTCAAAGGCAGAAGACCTTTATAAGCAAGTGGGTGGAGACAGAAAGCAGAGCAGCACCGGAGAGCAGAGCACTGCTGAGAAACAGAGCAGTGGAACCAGGACTAGTGGCACGGCTGCAGGAACTGGAAGAGAACCAGAAGGTCCCAGAGAGAAAGACAGACGGAGGAGAGTCAGTCCTGTGGAAGTCGTGGTAGCCAGAAACTCCAGAGGTAAAGAGCTAAGAAGCAGGAAGCCAGGCTTGGAGAGAGGCCTACGCTTGCCAGAAAGCCCGGAGACCAGATTGAAAGGTACCAGAAGCTTTCAAGAGAAAAATTGCCAGAGAGACTGGGTCCTAAGGGAAATACCTGAGGACACTTCCAGCTATGCCTATTACAGGAAACCAAGGTATGATGATTCTTTATTCATGAAGAAAGGCTCAGCTGCTAGAAGCCCGTATAAAACAGATGCCCAGTTTAAAGGAAGAGAAAGCAGGCCAGAGTTTCACCAGCCAAGATATAGAGGCTATAAAACAGGCCATGCTCATTTAAGAACCTTAGAACAACTGTATGGAAAACAAGGGAACAGAAATAGGGACTGGCCAGTGATAACAGCCAGAGAAGGCCCCAGCTCAGAAGAAGATAATAGTGATTTAGAACCGATGCAAGTGGAGCTTATACACCCTATTTCCTCATCTCAGGAGGAATTGATGGATTGTTCCATGTGTGTTGTGGGTAGTTTGGAATCACTGCCGGAACTGTGAGCCTTACAGATATTACCTTAAGAAGTTTTCATATTTGGGCTGAATGAAAGAAGAATGTTCAGACATGTAATTTACTCCAATGTTGAAAGAATCCTTGGTTAAAATCCTTTCCACAACTGTGAAGATTAGAACAGTTTACTTTGTACCTTGAGTTTGGTTTATCCCTGAAAAGAAGGACTTTCTTTAATTTTTGTAGCCCAACAAATCTTTTTGTGAAAAGGGAAATAAAAGCCTTATTCTCCCTCCATTTGGCTTACATAACTTATTTGCACCAGGAGCAGGACTACATAGACCAGGCTGCACCTGGCCTTAAAGAACCCTCCTCTCCTAAAATTAACTATATGCCCAACCTCCCCGTTCAGCCACCGGCCACAAGAGGGAGGTTGGCGACAGTATACAAGACAACATCATAGTAGCGAATGTTTAGCTTAGAAAATTATTGATGTCTTATTATGTAAAAGGAAAAGTTCATTGTGTGAGAATGTTTGGCATCCCCTTTTGATGTAGTAAGGTGGTGGAGGTTTATACAGATCGTTGATGCATCAAATCTGAATGGTTATCTGGATCCATTTGTGAGTTGAAGGCACCTTTTGAAGAGTTTTCTGAGGTCTGTCCTCTCCACTTTGCTTTTGCTATTAGATTAATACTACATTAAGGTGAATCAGTAGAGCTGGTTTTTACATACATGAAGAATCATATGGAAGCTCTGACATGGATCTAAGTTTATTTTGAATGCTCCTCAGCCTTGCTAGCTGTTCTCCGAATTCCTCCATGTGTAGTTGCAGAGTTTAAATAATGCAAATTCATCTAGGTTCTGGGCTATTTGCATGTGTAATAACATTCCAAATCAAGTTCTTGGATGCAGTGACAATTTACATTACAGGTTTTATCTGATCTTAGGTTGTCTGCATATGCAAGTCTATGCAAAAGGTCACTATGTCTGATAACGGGTAAAGAAGCCAATGTCTATTCTCATTTCTTTTTGTCTCAGTATCAAAATATTTGATCATTTTAATTTTTAATGTTTTCCATTATGTGCATTCCTGAAGTTTCCTTTCAGGACTCTGATAGTGAGATTGGTTAAGGAAGTGAGCATTTCTCAAAAGAAAAACAATGCATCTGTCCTCTAAATAAATTGTCCTGGTTTTTTTTAACCATTTTATCTTTCTTTATGTATTATCTCTCCTCTTCCACCTTTTCCCACCATTATTTCTGAAATCAATTCTCATTCTTCTCTTCTCTGCCTACATCTATACCTCTTGACTTTTTTAGATTATGCCTCTTTTTCAACACTATCTCAAACCCTCTATCCCTTTCGCTCCTATTTTTCTTCCCTCAATTTCTCTCATTCTTGACTTCTTGTTCATTTGTCCCACCTCTCACCTCTATTGTTCCAAATAATCCAACACCCCCTCTCTTTTGGTTCTCAACTGTCCTTTACTTTTCTGCCTCTGATTCTCAACCTTCTATCTACTCCTTTCAGTACACCTCCCAACTTCAATCTCCCTCTATTTACCCCTTCACCAGTCTCCATTTCCCTCTCAATGTACCTCTAGCACCCTCTTACAGTTTGCCTCCCGTCTCCAATTCCATGCTTTCCCATCCCCATTTCTTGTTTTAGTCTTCCTTGACTCCATCATCTCCTATTGAGTGGGGTTTTTTTTTGCTAATCTCTCTATCCTCCTTCTTTTCTCTTCTCTGTCTCTTTAGTGCATATTTACTAAACCATATTAGCTGTTAATGCAGCAGATAACACAGCATGCTTGGCAAGCACTAACAGCTAATGTGGGGCAAATGAAGATAGCACAGAGATTTTCTTAGCTATCTGGAGACCGCTTATTAGCTGCACGCATGTGCAGGGTGTGTGGGTGTGTCTGCAAAGCACAGTTACTTTGAGCATCAACAGCATGCAGTAATCACAAACTTTGCAGTCACTGCGAATGCAACTACTGCCACCTCAGTGATGCTGCTGGGCTGCATTGCTTGCATTTTCCATGCATTATCTGCTGGGGAAATGCTTTGCACATCCCCAACAGATACTGTAACACATGGCTTTTGTAGCTAACATGGCACTATTTGCATGATCATGGCGCATTAGCAGCAAAAGCCTAACGTGGTTTACTAATCATGCCCTTTTGTGTATTCCTTTCTCCAGGCTTTTCATGTTTCTTCCCACTCGGTGTGGAGGACTGAAAAACGTAAAGCCAGCTTTCTTAAAGAAGGCATAAAGTCAGACTGGTTTCTGGCTCTCAAAGTGCAGGACTTGAATGACTGTGGGTGAGACACTCAGCAGGTATATTGTAGATTTTCTGCTCCATCTCCCCTTCAGAACAGCCTCACTCTGCCCACTTCTTTTCTTCAGTGGCTCAAACACATTGCTGGAGCACAGGTTCCATCTTTAACAAAAGGAAGATTATTTTGTCTTTCCTTTAATAGGGAACTTTCTTTCCCTGTCAAATACACCTCTGTAGAAAGCATAGTTACTCACCTGTAACAGGTGATCTCCGGGAACAGCAGGAATTTAGTCTTCACATATGGGTATCGTTGGTACCGACGGAGCCTGCGCGGGAACGCTCCCCAGCGTCCAATTAGAAAGCTTTTGGGAGCATCCCACAGCGCCTGCATGCTGCCTTCCTGCCTTTCCAAACTGCCTCTCTCCAGTTGAGTTTAAAGCCGAGACAAAAAGAGAGAGGGGGAAAGAGAAAGAGATAGATAGAGAGATACAACTCCTAGGGGAGGTGGGTGGGTTGTGAAGACTAAATTCCTGCTGTTCCCGGAGATCACCTGTTACAGGTGAGTAACTATGCTATCTCCGGGAACAAGCAAGAATGTAGTCTTCACATATGGGGACTCCCTAGCTGCAGATGCCAGGGAGAAGACCCCAGAAGTGGTGTGCCCCTGTGAAAGGGCTCCACTTCCCCCCCATGGATCTCTGGCATCCAACCAAAGATGGAAGGTAGGAGTTGATTAGGTATGGAACAGGTGTTGGAGAACAGCCTGACCAAACAAGGCATCCCGGTGGGAGTCCTTGTCCAAGCAGTAATGGGCTGTGAAGGTATGAACCGAGGCCCAAGTGGCTGCTCGACAGATGTCGTCGATAGACACAGAGTGCAGATGAGCCATTGAAGCTGCCATGGCTCTCCCATTGTGAGCTGTGACATGGCCCTCCAGAGGAAGATTCTTATTTTGATAGGCAAAGGAAATACACTGTGCAATCCAACTGGACAGTGTTCTCCTCTTGGAGACTGGAAGTCCAAAATGAGAAGGATCAAAAGCAACGAAAAGTTGAGAGGACTTTCTATGTTGCTGTGTTCTTTGCAAGTAAAAGGCTAAAGCTCTTTTACAGTCCAAAGTATGAAGATTCCTTTCTGCATTTGATGCATGAGGCCTTGGAAAGAACATAGGCAGGTAGACCGCTTGGTTAAGATGAAAAGGCGAGACCACCTTTGGCATAAAGTGTGGATGAGTCCTAAGGACTACCTTGTCATGATGGAACCTTGCATAAGGTGGATCAGCCACTAGTGCCTGCAACTCACTGATGCGACGTGCTGATGTGATTGCAATGAGAAAGATAACTTTCCAAGAAAGGAATTTCAATGAGATAGCAGCTAAGGGTTCGAAAGGTGGCTTCATGAGCTGACCAAGAACCAGGTTTAAGTCCCATGCAACTGGTGGTGGCCTAATGGGAGGCTTAGTTAGAGGAAGGCCTCTCATAAATCTTGCTATAAGAGGATGGGAGGAAATAGGTTGTCCATTTAGAGGCTTGAAAGAAGCTGCAATAACACTCAAATGGACTCTTACTGAGTTAGTCTTAAGTCCTGAATTGGATAAATGAAGGAGATACTCCAGTAATGATTCCAGAGGTATCGCAAGGGGGTTAAGACCCTTCTGCGAACACCATATGGTAAACCTCTTCCACTTAAAAGCATAACAGAGTCTTGTGGAAGGCTTCCTGGAAGCATAAAGGACATCATTTACTTGCTGAGGGAGGTTAAGATCATGAAGATCTAGGCCTTCAGCAACCAAGCTCTGAGATGCAGAGACTGGGGATTGGGATGCCATAACATTCCGTCGTCCTGTGACAGGAGATCTGGAGCAGATCCTAACTCCAGGGAGGGAGCTTGAGAGAGTTGTAGAAGCAGAGGGTACCACACTTGCCGTGGCCAATGTGGAGCTATGAGAATCATACGCCCTCTGTCTCTCTGAAGCTTGAACAGGGTTTTGGGAATTAGGGGAATGGGTGGAAAGGCATAAAGGAAGTCTTGACCCCAGTAAAGGAGGAAAGCATCCCTGGCCTGAGAGCCCTGAGCCGGAATTCTGGAACAGAACCGGGGAAGTTTGACATTCCACGGACTTGCAAAGAGGTCTATGTCCGGGGTTCCCCAAATTTGAAAAATCTTGGCCACCTGGTCTGCATGTAGAGACCATGAGTGTGGAAGCAGAACTCGACTGAGTCTGTCTGCCAAAGAGTTTTGTATGCCTGGAAGATACACTGCCAGGAGATGAATCTGATGCTCTCTGGCAAGGGCCCACAGTCGCAAAGCTTCGTTGCAAAGCGACAGAGAGCCTGTTCCCCCCTGCTTATTCACGTAGAACATGGCTACTTGATTGTCCGTTTGAATGAGGACTGTCTTGTAGCTGAGCAGGGTGTGGAACACTCAAAGAGCAAGGAAGATTGCTCTGAGCTCTAAGAGATTGATATGTAGATGAGTCTCCTGTGGAGTCCAAGTGCCTTGGGTGGAGAGGTCTTGCAGATGAGCTCCCCAACCCATTGGTGAAGCATCTGTCGTGAGAGTTGCCTGGGGTAAAGGTTGTTGAAATGGGGACCCCAGCAACAGGTTCTGAGTGGACTGCCATTGAAGAGACAAAATAAGGCGATTTGTGTTTTGCTATTTTGTCTGATAGGCACCCTGATGCCTGGGTCCATTGAGTGGATAAAGTCCACTGGGCTGCTCTCATATGGAGGCGAGCATAAGGAACCACATGCACTGTAGATGCCATGTGGCCTAGTAGTTGTAACATTTCTCGGGCAGTGAGATGAGATTTTAGCACTGCTTGAGAAGCTAACTGCACCATGCGAAGGCAACGGGTCTGAGGAAAATAGGCCCTTGCTTTTCTGGTATCCAGCAAAGCTTCTATGAACTCCAGAGACCGAGAGAGAGCTAGACTGGATTTTGGGATGTTTATGACCAGACCCATATACTGGAGGATACGCATTGTGCAAGATAGAGAAATCCTGGCCTCTGACTCTGATGGGGCTCGAATGAGCCCGTCGTCTAAGTAGGGGAAGACGAATATTCCTAGAGTGCGGAGAAATGCTGCTACCACAGCCATGCACTTGTAAACACTCTTGGTGCTGAGGCCAGGCCGAAAGGAAGCACCCTGTATTGGTAGTGCTTTTCTTGAAAAAGGAACCAAAAGAACTTTCTGTGAGTTGGATGGATGAGAACATGTGTGTACGCATCCATGTGTGTACGCATCCTTGAGATCTAGAGAACAAAACCAATCCTGACTCTGAAGGTATGGCAGCAGAGTTCCCAGAGAAACCATTTTGAATTTCTCTTTGAACAGGAATTTGTTCAATTCTCTGAGGTCTAAAATAGGTCTGTGTCCCCCTGTTTTCTTTGGGATAAGGAAATAGAAGGAGTAAAACCCTGTACCCTGTTGTTGAATGGGTACTTCCTCTATTGCCCCTTGGGCAAGAAGCATAGTGACCTCTTGACCTAACAGGTAGATGAGAGAGGTCTGAGAATTGAACTGTCTTACCATTGTGGGAGGGGGCATGCACAAAAAGTGAAGCTTGTACCCCCCTCTTTTATAATGGAGAGTGTCCAATGTTCTGCTGTTATCTGCCCCCATCTGGGGGCAAAGTGACACAACCTTCCTGGAATGGTGGAAGGCTCTGGTCCATTGAGGGCCAGGAAGGCTAAGTTCTCTAGATGAGTCAAAGGCCTTGTGGAGGCTGAGACTGCTGAGACGGTTGAGGCTTAGCAGTCTTTGCTTTCCTTTGTTTAGGTGGTTGCTGACTCTTTCGGGCAGGCTGACCTGCAGAACGTCCCTGCTGGGAATAAGAGGGATAAAACCTCTTCTTTTTTGAGAAGAATGGTTTCTTGAAAGATTTCTTTCTTTCAGGATCAGCTGTGGCTTTGGATAACCTATCCAAAGTGGAGTTGTCAGCATCCAACTCATTGGCTTTCTCTTGCCAATTTTTGCCAAATAGATTCTCACCTGTACAAGGGATACTGCCCAGTTTGTCCTGCACCCAGAGCTCCAAATCGGATGCCTGGAGCCAGGCAATTCTACGTGCTCCTATGGCAATGGCAGAGGTTCTGCTTAGGCACTCAAAACAGTCAAAAGCTGCACGACTGACAAACTTAGAAACATCCTGGGCATGTTTAACCAGTGTGAGAAAATCCTGCCTCTTGTCATCAGGAAGGAGAGGGCTTAAAATCTCCAAGTCTCCTGTGACTTCTTTAAGGAACATTCCCATATATAAAATATAGGAACTGATCCTGGCAGAAAGCATGGAAGCCTGGAAAATACAACGTTCAAAGGCATCCAAGGTTCTACACTCACATCCTGGAGGATTAGAGGCATGCCTCTTTGCACTCCTGATCCTTCTCATAGCTGATTCTACTACAATAGAGTGGTGAGGAAGCGGAGTTTTCTGGAAACCAGGACAAGGAGGGACTCGATACATGGTATCCAGTCTGCGAGAGTGAGGAGAGGTGGTAAGAGTTGTCTCCCACATTCTCAACATGAGATCATGTAAGATCTCATGGATAGGCAGAGTAGCTGCTTCCTTAGGAGCTTTGGGATATTACAAAATCTCCAACTCCTTAGCCCTGTTTCAGGAGCCACAGTAATGGACAGACCTCGAGCCACCTCCCTGATAAAATCCTGAAAGGAGATATCTTCTGGAGGAGACATCCTACGTTTAGGGGAGGAAGGCTCCTCCGGGAGAAGTATCCCGGTACCGGCAGAGCTGTCAGAATCCTCGTAGTGCTCAGAGGATTCGAAATACCTCCTGTCCAGATGCTCTTGAAGAGCCCGATACCCGTACCGACCAAAGTCGGTACCGGGGGGAATCGGTACCGGTGTATCGGCACCGGAAGGCATCGCATGACTGGGTGCCGGCAAAGCAGACACCGATGCCGATGCTATTGGTACCGGTACCGGTTGAACTGTCTGACGTGGTTCCGAGGGTGTCGATGCCGCAAGGAGAGCTGCCAGACTGCGTTCAATAGCCAGGAACCTCTGGTCTATCGACGCTGCCGATGCCTGGGTATCGGTACCGGAAGCAGCCAGTACCCCAGAGCATGGCACCAGTAGTTCTGCCGAGGTCAAGGCCTCGAACATCCTGGAGCCCCGATAATGCTTTGGAAGCCAAAGCTTCCCGCCAGGGCAATTTTGCCAGTGCAGAACCCTCAAGGGCAACGCCAGAGGCATCTCGATGCTTGGAAGGAGATCTACCTTTTGAGGACTGGCTGGACTTATGTTTAGTTATCTGAGATCCATGGGAGGAAGACAAAGCCCTGGAAGACGTCGATGCCAAAGAAGCTGCATCGGAGGGAAAAAGGGCGTTGAGCTTAGCAGCTCGGTTTTGTCGACCCATCTTGGACATCATGGCACAAGCCATACACTCGGAGATGGAGGGGTCAGGACCTAAACATTTGAGACACCATTCATGGATGTCGGTGATGGAGATGGTACCGCCACACTTGGTGCACTTTTTGAAACCCGAAGCAGGTTTTTCCATAGTGGAGGAAATTTTGGGCCTAAGGCCCAAAATGGCACATGCACCTGGGAAGAATAGTTTGGAAAAATAGAATATATATATTTTTTTTTTTTTTTTAAACGAAAGAATGAAAGAAAAGAGAACCGGTGGTACCGGTATAGCGTTGAGGAAGGTAGACGCGACCACAAAAAAGAAGGAATAAGGAAAACATTTTCTGCAGTGACAGGAACAACGACCTGCTGGCTTTGCGGAAAACGAAGAACTGGAGAGAGACAGTTGGGAAAGGCGGGAAGGCAGCACGTAGGCGCTGTGGGATGCTCCCAAAAGCTTTCTAATTGGACGCAGGGGAGCGTTCCCGCGCAGGCTCCGTCGGTACCGACGATACCCATATGTGAAGACTACATTCCTGCTTGTTCCTGGAGATAGACTTATCACCAGAAAGAAGTTCAGAGCACAGAAGCATACTGATAAAGCTAATGTTAAATAATGATGAGCCAACCCAGAGACTGCTTTTCTTCAATTAAACAAGGACATGAATGTCACTTTGTTACTATTTCCTCCAGTATTAAAGTGGTCAAAAGCCAATGAATGCTGGACGAAAGTCAGCATATCTGCCTTTTGCACTCTAATTAAGCTTCTAAAATAACAACCTACTCTGTCAAAATACTTGAACATCCTCATTAAATCATGCAGAGCACTGATTTGTGGAGTGGCAAACATTTGTCCCTCTGATAGAATGAATTCTAGAGCAGACGCAATTTTAACCAGGCATTGAAGTGCTCTGCACCATTTTACTTTATGCACCTTAACTTGGCATCTGCTTAAATCTTGTCCAACAAGGCTGGTGCTTCCTAAAATGTGCTGTTACTATCAGTGAATTTAAAATCCTCTCTTTTTTGAATGGATTTAGCAAAGTTTTTTTATTAAAGTTAAAAAAGCGAACTAAAACTATGTAAATCAGGTCATTTTATGCATGTTTTTAATAGCAGATGTCTGTGGCACAGTCAGAGGGTAATTGCTTAAGTCTTGCATTGTTATTTTTTGCATAGATTTCATGTATTTTTTTATAATAAAAGTACGTTTGAAAATATGCATTAAATCTAGGCACGATCACTTACATCAGCTCTATGGCTGCACCTAGATTTCTCTAGAATACACAAATATACAAGGGTTGCTCAGAAAGTAATGCCCCACATGTTTTTTCTCAGTCCAGAATGAAGACAGAAGTGTGAAACTGAAAGGGTAGTAACTTGGAACTTCAAAGGACACATATGTAATTTTACAGTCGTCCGACAAATAGCGAGGCGGTAGTGATCCTTCAAATGGCGCCTGTGAGTGATACATGATACAAACAATGAGCTGCAATTGAATTCTTGGTGGAGGAGAAAGAAAGTGTGAGAAACATTCACAAACGGTTGTGTGCTGTATATGGATGTTCTGCGGTAGATAGGAGCACCGTTGGACGATGGGTGAAGAGAGTAAAGGCAGTAAAGGTGATGATCCGGGACAAAAACACTCCAACAAATCAGAGCAGACGTCTTTCCTTTGGCATTTGTGTTCGGTTGTGAGACTTTGTGGAACCCATCTTGCACAAAGCTTTGAAAATCCCAGATAGTCAATTGCCATTGCACTACCTCTACTGACGGAAAGCTGTATGGACAATTCCCGACTCGTGATGTGCCGATCCGCACGAATAATGTCGTCAGCGCGCTGCAACTTGTCTGGACTGGAGGCTAAGGCAGGACGCCCAGACCGCGGCCGATCTTCCAGTTCCGTTTTACCACTTCCTGAAGCCTTTACTCTCTTCACCCATCGTCCAACGGTGCTCCTATCTACCGCAGAAGTTCCATACAAAGCACACAACAGTTTGTGAAATGTTTCTCACACTTTCTTTCTCCTCCACCAAGAATTCAATTACAGCTCGTTGTTTGTACCATGTGTCACTCACAGACGTCATTTGAAGGATCACTACCGCCTCGCTATTTGTCGGACGACTGTAAAATTACATACATGTGTCCTTTGAAGTTCCAAGTTACCACCCTTTCAATTTCACACCTCTATCTTCATTCTGGACTGAGAAAAAACATGTGGGGCATTACTTTCTGAGCAACCCTCGTATCATAGTATTTTATAAGTTACCTGCACACTTGCAAGTAGACAGAACATAGGCAAATGCACAAGTGTCATTGGTACTTATAGAATAGCAACTGGCTAAAACATGCACATAAAGTCCTATTTACTCATATGAGTCACTAAAAATCCTCGTGTTACCCTGTAGATAGCACACAACTTTCTGCAGTTCCTTATAAAACTACCCCCTTAGTGACAGGCAGTGCATGTTAAAAAAAGAAAAGCTAAGGTAGTAGTGCTCAAGTGCTTTAAATTGATTTTAGGATTAGATGTGTTCCCAGAAGTTCTCCCATAATGAATCAGAAATATATCTATATATATAGATATAGATACATAGAGAGAGAGATATATATCTCTATATCTGTTACAGGTGAGTAACTACGTTTTCTCCAGGAACAAGCAGGAATTCAGTCTTCACTTATTGGACTCCCCAGCTACAGGCTAATGAAATCTGTAAGCAAAGCGTCTCCATGAAACTGTGAGCAGATGCCGAAGATCTGAAGGGAGCCAGAGTCCTCGGGTCCTCAGGGGGCCAAGCTCCCAGTAGCCACAGAAGAATGGTTGGAGGGCAGGAGTTGCTTATACCCCGAATAGATTATGGCGTACAGCCTGGCTGAAGGCACCGTCTCGGCGGGACTCCCTCTCCAGGCAGTAATGTGAATCAAAGATATTTGCTGAAGACCAGGTCGCAGCCCAACAAATGTCTGTCAGAGGCACTGAGCGCAGCGAAGCCACCAATGCTGCCTTGGCATGGATGACGTGTGCGGTGACTCATCGATCCAGCGGGGCCTGGGCAAAGGCGATGCTTTCTACCACCCAGATGGAGAGAGTGCAGTGACTGCAAGACCCAAACAGTTGGGATTGTAGGTGATGAAGAGCCGGTCAGACTTGCGATGACCCTGGGTGAGCCGTAGGTAGAAGGCGAGAGCTCTCTTACAGTCGAGGGTATGTAGGACCTTTGGCGTGAGGTCTCAGGAAGAAAGTCGGTAAGACCATCTCTTGGTTGAGATGGAAATTCGAGACATCTTTCGGTAGGAACTTGGGGTGTGTGCGAAGGACCACCCTGTTCCTGTAAAACCTGGTGTAGGGTGCCGTGGCCATGAGGGCTTGAAGTTCTCTGACTTGCCGAGCCGAGGTCAGTGCTAGCAGGAAGACTATCTTCCAGGAGAGGTGCCGAAGCAAGCATGTCGCCATCGACTCGAAGGGCGGCTGCATCAGCGGCATGAGCACGATGTTCAGGTCTCACTCCGTCGGCGGAGGCCAGACGGGGGGCTGGAAAAGTAAAAGGCCCTGCATGAAGTGGGAGTCCAGTGGCTGGTTCTAGAGGGGTTTATTTTCAATGGGGAAGTGGTTGGCTGAAATGGTACTCAGGTGAAGCCTGACCAAATTAGATTTCAGCCCCACCTGCGAGAGGTGGAGGAGGTACTGGAGATCCCACTGGGTGGAACAGAACGGATCGATCTGGAGCCCGGAGCACCAGACCGAGAAACGCCGCCACTTGAGGGCATAGAACCGTCTCGAGTCTTTCCTCAATGCGAGCAGAACTTCCTCGATCTCCTCTGGGAGGTGCAGCAAGGCTGAAGAGACCCGTTCAGCCGCCAGGCCGCTAGGGATAGCAATTCCAGGTTTGGATGAAGCACCCATCCTTCCTCCTGTGTCAGCAGACCCGGGGCACTGCCCAGGGAGACCGGGGGCTCCGACAAGAGTCGGAGTAGAAGCGGGAACCAAGACTGTCGAGGCCACAAGGGAGTCACTACAATCACCGATGTTTGGTCCCGCTGAATCTTGTGGAGTGTCCTCGCTATGAGAGGTTTTGGCGGAAATGCATACAAAAGCCCAGGGGTCCAGTTCAGGAGGACCGCGTCTGGGGCTGCCCTGCTCGGGAGTAGTATCGGCCCGCAAAAGTGGGGAAGCTCTGCATTCACTGGGCTGGTGAACAGGTCTATGGACGGAGTCCCCCAGCAGCGAAACAGGTGGAGAACCACCTCTGGACTCAGGCGTCACTCGTGCAGGCAGAGAAGCCTGCTGAGCCTGTCTGCGAGGACATTGTCTTGGCCCAGGAGGTAGACAGCTCTTAGGGGCATGCCCTGGCGTTCTGTGAAGGAGCAGAGGAGGCCTGCCTCCCGACAGAGGAGGTGGGAGCCCATACTCCCTTCCTTGTTTATGTAGAACATCACGACCTTGTTGTTGGTCTGCATGAGCACCAACATGCCTTGAAAGTGGTGCTCGAAGATCTTCAAGGTCAACAGGACCACTCAAAGTACAAGCAGGTTGATCTGCTGCCTGGATTCCTCAGGTGACCACTGTCCTTGGGTATGGAGGTTGTCGCAGTGGGCTCTCCAGCCTGACAGTGAGGCATCCATCATCAAGATGAGCTCTTTTTTAGACAGTTTTTTTTGTATACCGCCTTATCCTTCAATCAAAGCGGTCACAACACAATTGGGGGATACATTTAACAAGCAGGGATATGAGACACATACACTAATACTTACAGGGAACATGGGCTATGGAGGGTTAAGTGGCTTGCCCAAGACCACAAGGAGCATCTGTGGGACTAGAAACCCCAGTCCTTCCGGCCCAAGGTTGCTGTCCTCTAGTGGGATTTGAACCCCCGACCTTCCGGCCTGAAGTACCTTGCCCCAACCACTAGGCTACTCCTCCCTCTTGTTGCAGAGCCTGGAAGGGCATGCCCCGAAGAAGGCTTCGGGGATTCTGCCACCAATCCAGGGAACTGAATAGGCTGCATGAGACAGACGGGGTCCTGGAGCTGCCCCGAGGCTTGGGACCATTGCGCTCTGAGACACCATTGAGCCGCTCGTACATGCATGGGGAACGACATGTATGGTCAAGGCTATGTGCCCCAGAAGACGCAGCATGGCTCACGCTGAGACCCTGGATCAGCTTTGGATCTTGGTAGCCAGAGAGCGGAGGCGGTCCACACATGCTCGAGGGAAGAAGGAGGTTGCCCGTTCCGTGTCGAGCACAGTGCCAATGAACTCCAGTGCATGCACCGGTTTGAGGTGGGACTTGGAGTAGTTGATCAGGAAACAGACGCTCGAGGAGGAGGACCGTGCGCAACGCCAAGAGGCGTGCCTCCTCTGCCAATGCACCTGTGATGAGCCAATCGTCTAGGTAGGGGTAGATGGATATGCCCTGCAGCTGGAGCTGGGCTGCGGCCGCCACCAGGCATTTGGTAAAGACTCGCGGGGGCAGATGAGAGCCCGAAGGGGAGCATTCTGTATGGACAGTGATCCCCCTGCACCCTGAAATGCAAGTACTTCCTGTGCTTGAGGTGAAAAGGAAGTGGGTATAAGCGTCTGTGAGATCCAAACAGCATAGCCAATTGCCCTACCAGAGGAAGGGCAGCAGGACGCCAAGCAATAGCATCCTGAACTTCTCCCTCACCAGAAATTTGTTCAGGTTCCTGAGGTCAAGGATGGGGTGCAGGCCCCCTGTCCTCTTCGGAACGAGGAAGCAACGAGTGTAGAACCCCCGACCTTGGAAACATAGCGGGACCCTTTCGACTGCCCATTGACCGAGGAGGTTGTTGAATTCTTGCTGTAAGCAAGTCTGGTGCGAGGAAAGCCGAGTAGCAGGGAGAAGGGGGGGGGGGGGAGTCTGTCCAGATGGAGACAGTAACTGTCCCAGACGACCCTGAAGGACCCAGGTGTCCAATGTGATGGCCTCCCAATCGGGAATGAAAAGGGACAGACATCCTCCTACCGGCGAGAGCACTGCTGGAAGGCGAGAGACTATGCACTTGGCATCAAAACCCCGGAACTGGCTGGAGTGGTGCCGGTGGTTGGGTCTTGGGCTCCTTAGGTTTCCGGTGGCCCTGAGCTCCGCCCTTGCCTTGGCCACTGGGCACCAGTGCTGGAATGGACGGATAAGATGGGTATCCCCAGTAAGCAAGCCTCTTCCTCTGAAAGAAGGGTTTCTTACTGTGCTGCTTCTTCCGGGGATGGGAAGAGGTTTTCAGAGAGAGACGGGTGCGGGTTACCAACTCTGTCTCGATCTCGGCTGCCTTATCTTCCATGGGCTTGCCAAACAGCTATTTGCTGAGGCAGGGAACATCCAAGAGTTTCTCCTGGACCCACTGTTCCAGGTCTGAGGACTGGAGCCATGCCTGATGCCGGACTCTGATGCCAGCTGTTGCTACACGGGAAGAAGACTCAAACCCTTCATATGCGGCGCGAGAAAGGTATTTTGAGCAGTCCACAACTGATCTCAGGAGGATCTGAAATCTGAGGAGGTGGTCACCTTCAAGGCCCACGGAGAAACTGTCAAGCTCTTTAGCAAGGTCGCGCAGGAACAGACCCATATATATTTTATTTATTTTATTTATTTATTTGGCATAAATTTATACACCGCTCCTTCCAGCGATCAGAAGCGGTCCTTAGGTGGACAAGACAAGGGAATATGTACAGCATAAATTTAGGAATACAGTCTGATTAAGGTAGGGGGGACTAACAACCAACAGATCAGTTATACATTTGATTATTCAATAAATTACAGATTGAGCAACCTGAGAGGTTATAATTGTACATAGAGATCACAAAAATACAAGCAATTAGCAGAGCAATATACATATAAACAATTTTTTTTTTTAAATCATCAAGGATGAGATGCATCAATGAGAAATAGGTTCCTATTAACCTTATGCTTAAGAGGTAGGAAGGCAGCATGGGAAGATAAAGTTGAGATCGGCTAGGTGATGCCGTAGTGTGATTGGAACAGGTGTGTTTTAAGCTCTTTTCTGAAGGTGTGTAAGTCCTTGGTCTGGCGTAACTCGTGTGGAAGCCGGTTCCAGAGCATAGGTACTGAGTACGTGAATGCCCGGTTGCTCGTCCGTTCTTTGACTGATCTTATGCTGCTGGGTACGCAGAGAGTGTTCAGGTTTGCAGTCCGTCGGCATCTGTTGGAGGGCTGAATGGTGATTAGGATATCGAGAAATGAGGGAGATATCTTATGGATAATTTTGAATGTCATTATCAGCATTTTGTAGATTATTCTTGCGGATATGGGGAGCCAGTGGAGCTCTAAAAGAACTGGAGTGATGTGATCTGTCAGGCTCTTATTCATAATAATCCTGGCTGATACATTCTGCGCCATCTGTAGGATGTTTAATGTTTTTTTCGGTAGCCCTTGTAATATAGCATTACAGTAGTCAAAGTGGGGAATGATGAGCGCCTGTGCTACTGTTCTAAAGTCTGAGTGGTCAATGATGGAGCGTAAGGGTTGTAGAACTTTCAGCTTGTGAAATATTGCTCTATTTGTTATCCGGAGGTGTTTGTCCATTTTTAGGTTAGCATCGATTAGTACTCCTAGATATTTGATCTCATTTTTTGAGTGATAAGTGTTGCCGTTCAGGGTGATAGATGCAGGAGGTTTGAAGTCTTGCTTTCCTGATATGAACATCACTTCAGTTTTTTTGTGATTTATAGACAAATTGTTGCATTGGAGCCAGTTTTGCAGTTCATGTAGGCATTCTTCTAATTGGTTGAACTTGGGATTGTTTATGTCAAGTTGAGTGTACATCATAATGTCATCTGCATATAGATGGTAGCTGATATTATGCTTTTGGAAAATTGAACACACTGGCTGGATGTAGACGTTGAATAGCAGGGAGGAGATAGCTGATCCCTGAGGTATCCCTTGGGTTTGGGGGAACGGCTTAGCTTGCTCGTTATTGAAGCGAACCTGTTGCATTCTATTTGTTAGGTATGACTCAAACCACTTTATCGGTGTGCCCGTTATACCTATAGTCTCAAGTCTGCGCAAGAGTATTTGATGATGTACTGTGTCAAACGCTGCTGATATAACTATGAATATCAGTATGAACATCTTGTTTTTGTTTTCCAGTCCCTTGATGAGGTTGTCTAGAAGAGCTATAAGTAGGGTTTCAACACCGTGGTGGGGTCGAAAACCGTACTGATGATCGTCAAGGATTTTGTTTTCATCAAGGTGGTCTTGAAGTTGCTGCTGAGTTACTTTCTCGATAATCTTTGCAAGAAAGGATATGCTTGATATTGGCCTGTAGGAGGTAGGATCTTCTTTGTTGAGAGATTTATTTTTCAAAATAGGCCTAATTAGAGATCTTTTCAGTTGGGCGGGCATGATACTTTGCTGCAGGGATTGATTGACTATGTGCGCTATTAGATGAGAAATTTTGTTTTTAGTAGATTTGATCCATTCTGTTGGACATGGATCCAGGAGAGATGTCGTTGTATGAAGGTTTGAGATGGTAGTTATGATTAGTTTTTTGTCAATTGTATGGAAAGTAGACCATCCTTCTTTCAGGTTAAAGCTTGTGTTCTTACTGTCTGTCAGTTTTGGGCATGAGGCAATCACATGCCTGGATGTGGCATGCCAGCATGGATCGCTGGTAAGCCTTACGTCCAAGGGCGTTGATGGCACAGGATTCTCTGCCAGGCGGAACCGAAGAATGCGACTTCGGGCTCTTCAGTTTCTGCATCGTAGATTCCTCTACCATGGAGGTATGAGGAAGCTGGGCCTTTCGAAACCCAGGACCACGATGGACTCTGTACATGGCATCGCATCTTTTACTGATAATAGGGACTGAGGCAGGTGCTTCCCACATGCGGAGGAGCAGCCGGGTCAGGATGGACAGCACAGGGACCATGAGAGACTTCCTTGGGGGAGACTCATATTGCAAAATGTCGAGTTCCTCTGCCCTTGGCTCTTCCTCAATCTGCATGGGCAGATTGAGGGCCCAAGTTATATCCCACACGAATACCAAGAAGGAGGTATCTTCGGGGGGGGGTCACAGCCTTTGTGGGGTAGGCAGGGACGGGTCAGAAGGAAGGTCCCGATAGGCGCTGGTTTCAGGGGACATGTCCCCGTCTGATTCCCAGCCCAAAAGGTCCGAGAGGGACTCTGAGTCAGGCTGATCCCCACAACCGGTGGCCGAGGCATGCCTGGAGCCAGAGGAACTGACTCTGTAAGACCTTGCCCCCGAGGAACGGGACAGCAAGCAAGACCGGTGCCGAGGACCCTCACCAGGCCCGTGGCTCTCGGGGGTTTCCAAGGCAGTTTTTGGGACTACAGTTGAGGGACCCTCGGTCTCGAGGCATGAGGAAGGCAGAAACGCTGCGCTCTAGTACCAGCATACGGGACTCCCACTCAGGGGTGAGTCCCTGGGACGCCGACGCTGGGGGTTACTGGATCTGGCGTGGAGGAGAAAAGGAGGTCCTCACTGGAACAACCCTACGGAGACCGGGTGCCATCGCCGGAGGCCTCCATGTCTGTACGAGGTACCTTTCGAGGCTGCTCCTTGTCTGACTCTTGGGAACGTCGGGGAGGACTAAGGGAACGAGCACGATACCACTCATGCTTATCCAGAGCTCCCGACAGCATGTTCAAGGTCATCTTCTTTTTTTGCCGTTCCACCTCGGGCAAACCCTGGTCAGAGTGATGCCTGGGATGGGGAGTCACTACGGGGGACCCCGTAAGTGGTGGAGCGGGGCGCCACCGGGGATTCTGGGGCTGACTTACAGAAAATGTTGTCTGACCTCTGCTTACGGCTTAGCGGACATTTTCTTGCAAAGTGAGCAGAGCTCCGGCTTGTGGTCAGCTCCCAGGCACCGCAGACGTGGGTGTCCATGAGCGACATGTTTTTGGAGCATGTGTCACATTTGTTTGGTGGCCATTGGAGCAAAGAAAGCCCCTGCAAGGTTGAATGCCCTCGAGGCCAGTGGTTAGAAAAAGGGTGCGAAGAGGGCCCAAAGTAAGAAAAAAGGAAAAAAAAAAAAAAAAGAAAAATAGGGATCCCCTGGCGCACAGCCGAAGTTGGGGTGTTGGAGGACGGGAGAGAACTGGTGCAACCGGAAAAAGAGGCCAAAAGCCAAAAACAGAAAAACCGTTTTCTGAGGGACGAGGATGAGCATCCCAAGGGCTCCGCGGAAAAAGGGAGACTGAGCAAGATGGCACCCTTGGGCGGGAAGAGGACCATGCATGCATGGCAGCAATCCCAAAGGCTTTCTTTGAAAACTGGGGAATTGCTCCGTGCGGGCTCAGTCGGTGCCAACGTCACCCATAAGTGAGGGCTGTCTTCCTGCTTGTTCCTGGAGAATAAAGGTTAGCAAACAAAAATGATAAAAGGCAATAATTCTTATTTCATTTTCTCTGAACTGTAATTATTATTCTCTCTGTTTCGTATTTTTATTGGGAGCACATTAATTTCTTCTTTTTCTCATGAATTTATAGTGATTGCATTCTCATTTCCTTTTGTGTATTTTCATTGCTCTTTTTTGTGTATGATTGTATTTAATGAAAATGTATATAAAGTTTAAAAAAAAAGGTGATTAACTCCTGAAAGCTAGTCAGGAAATGTTTTTAGCTCAATAACAATCTTCCCTATTCAGATTCAAACCAGAATGAGCAAATCAGAAAGACCCAGAAGATTCTTCTTAATATATGCAGTAGTGCTTATACAGTCACTGCCACTAAGCCCCTTCAAAAGTTTAAGATAGTCAACTCCTGGGAAGATGAGCAGATGCATGTATCTGATTTACCTTACTGTCCACAGAGAATCCCCGCTGCAGGTAAGCAACTATGCTTTTTCCATGGACAAGAAAGATGAATTAGTGTCACAAGCATGAATTCCCTAGCTGAGGGTTTTTAGCTTTAATGAAAATTTAATAGTATCTTAAAACAAGACTATGCTGAAAGTGATCTGGCTAAGTACAGCTATGATTCTACAGGACTACTGTACTTGTCCAAAGGCATTGTCCTTTCTTGACATTTATCAAGAAGTAGCATAAATTGACTTTGAGCTCCAAGAGGCTGATGTGAAGACAGGCCTCCTGTGGAGTCCAGGTACCCTGGGTAGAGAGATCGTGCAGGTGGGCTCCCCATCCCACCTGTGATGCATCTGTTAGGGTGGCTTGGGATAGGGGTTGCTAGAAAGGAGACCCCACCAGAAGGTTTCTGGGTGATTGCCACCATTGGAGGGACGAAATAAGACGGTTTGAGTTTGTCATTTTGTCCGACAGGCAGCCTGAGGTCTGTGTCCACTGAGTGGATAAAGTCCATTGGGCTGCTCACATATGGAGGTGAGCATAAGGAACCACATGCACGGTGGATGTCATGTGGCCTAGCAACTGTAGCATTTCCCGATCAGTGAGACAAGGTTTGAGTACTGCTTGGGAAGTTAGTTGTACTATGCGAAGACAGCGGGGCTGCGGAAGGAAAGCCCTTGTCTGTCTGATATCCAGATGAGCTCCTATGAACTCTAGGGACTGAGTGGGAGCAAGATTGGATTTTGTGAGATTTATGACTAGTCCCAAATACTGAAGGATTTGCATTGTGCGAAACAGAGCAGAGCTGGCTTCTGGCACTGTAGGGGCTCGAATGAGCCAGTCGTCTAAGTAAGGGAAGATGAATATTCCCAGAGTGCGGAGAAATGCTGCTACCACAGCCATGCATTTTGTGAACACTCTTGGCGCAGAAGCCAGGTCAAAGGGAAGAACCTTGTATTGGTAGTGCTTTCCCTGAAACAGGAATCTCCTGTGATTTGGATGGATGAGAATATGAGCATACGCATCCTTAAGATCTAGAGAACAAAGCCAATCCTGACTTTGAAGGTATGGCAGCAGAGTTCCTAGAGTGACCATTTTGAACTTCGCTTGGAACAAATATTTGTTCAATTCTCTGAGGTCTAAAATGGGTCTGTGTCCTCCTATTTTCTTTGGAATAAGAAAATAGGGGAGTAGAACCCTGTACCTTGATGGGGAATGGGTACTTCCTCTATTGCTTCTTGAGCAAGGAGCATTGTGACTTCTTGACCTAAGAGACTGTTGAGAGAGGTCTGAGAATTGAACTGTCTTACAATTGTAGGAGGGGGCATGCTGCGAAAATGAAGCTTGTACCCCTCTCGTACAATGGACAGAGTCCAATTTTCTGCTGTTATTTGGTACCATCTGTGGGCAAAATGACAAACTGCCTGGATGGTCGAGAGTTCTGGACTGTTCAGGGGCAGGAAGGCAAAGTTCTCTAGAAAAGAGTCAAAGCCCCTGAGGAGCCACCTACTGAGCTGGCTGAGGTTTCGCAACTTTTGGCTTCTTTTGTTGTCTAGGTTGTTGCTGCTGTCCCTTTTGGGCAGCCTGACCTGGACGGTGTCCCTGTTGGGTATAGGAAGGATAAAACCTCTTTTTCTTATTGAAAAATGGTTTCCTAGAGGATTTTTTCCTTGCAGGATCGGCTGTAGATTTAGACAATCTATCCAAAGTGATATTGTCAGCATTTATCTCATTAGCTTTCTCCTGCCAATTCTTGCCAAAGAGATTTTCTCCTGTGCAAAGAATGTTTCCTAATTTATCCTGTACCCAAATTTCCAAATCAGATGCCTGAAGCCAGGCAATCAGACATGCACCAATGGCAATAGCAGAGGTTCTGCTTATGCACTCAAAACAGTCAAAGGCTGCACGATTTACAAACTTGGAAACATCCTGAGCATGTTTGACTAGAGTAAGATAGTCTTGCCTTTTGTCATCAGGAAGGAGGGGGCTCATAAGCTCCAAGTCTCCTGTGACCTCTTTAAGGAACATTCCCATATACAAGATATAGGAACTGATCCTAGCTGAGAGCATGGAAGTATCGACGCCCAAAGGCATCGAGAGTCCTACATT
Source organism: Ichthyophis bannanicus (assembly GCA_033557465.1). Taxonomy (NCBI): domain Eukaryota; kingdom Metazoa; phylum Chordata; class Amphibia; order Gymnophiona; family Ichthyophiidae; genus Ichthyophis; species Ichthyophis bannanicus. Next base: position 1,384,919,699 of record CM066032.1, on the reverse strand, counting down.
CACGACCTGGAGGATTGAATGCATGTCTCTTTGCACTTTTCATCCTTCTCATGGCTGATTCCACCACAATTGAATGGTGCGGTAACTGAGTTTTTTGAAAGCCAGGAAAAGGTGAAACTCGATACATGGTATCGAGTCTTCGAGAATGAGGAGCTGTGGTTAAAGGTGTTTCCCACATCCTTAACATAATTTCAAGTAAGATCTCATGAATAGGCAGAGTAGCTGCCTCTTTGGGACCCTTAGGGAGATGTTTACTAAACTGCGGTAACGTTACATAACGCGTGTTATGTAACGTTAACGATCGTTAGCGTTACATAACGCGCGTTAACCAAGATTAACGATCGTAAAGCTCCATGGCACGGTAAAACACCGCAGAAGGTCGAGAGAGGGCGGAGAGAAGGGGTCAGTGGGCGGAGAGTGGGCGGGGAGAGGCTCCCTTCACACTAACGCGCTGATCTGAAGAGCTGAATCCAAACGCGATTGAAAACCTGCCATTAAATGCACATTACAGGGGAGAAAAACCATTTCAGTTTCAGCAATGTACAGCCCAGGCAAGGAAACCTAAAAAAAGTGATAAGTGTGATACATGTGCACAGAACAAAAGGGCACATAAACACTGAAAATGACCTCAACAAACTGGAAAAAAACCATAACCAAGCTGGCCAATAGTGGTATTAATGAGAAACATCAACCCCCCCCACCCCCCGAGTAAGCTCCATAGAAAAGATATAAATCGTGGAAGGGTCTATACTCCATCCCCATACAAGGTGAATGAGCCCACAGTGAAATAGCGCTGCTCAGGGTTTTCCCCTCCATCGGACAGAGTTCCTATGGCGTGCACATGTCCCGCAACATCAGGGCGGGCATGTCGGAACGGCAACTGGACAGATGCCGGAAAAGGGGATACAGAGGGCTGCAGGCGGCACATGCTGTGGTGGAGCTGGGCCACAGTGCGGACTAGGGCGATGCCTAGGTGGCCCATACGAATGCTGAGGGGAACACAAGAAGCAAGAGCTGTAGATTGGTGAGGACTGCTTTATTGGAAAATACCCCTACGCGTTTCGGCAACGCCTTCCTCAGGGGGCACACAGCTACCATGAAAAACATAATGAAAGTTAAAACATATAATAAACACTATTTATTTATTTATTTATTTAACAAGAGCTTATATACCGCTACCTTCCAGAAAGATCAGGTGCGGTTTACAATGGAACAATTTAAACAGGGTAAAACATTGTGTTTTTTACATGGAACATAGGAAACTGTGGTATACATTACAATAAACCTTTTAAACAGGGTAAACATAAGCATAAACTGTGGTTATACATTAACAATTCTACTTGTGATATATCAACTATGTACAGATCAAATAACTATAAGCAAAGGTTTGATTCTCCATTGATTTAAATTAGTATTACATGTTTAATTTCCTATTATATATAGGGTAAGGTTTGAAGAAAGAGTGGTTCTTTAGATGTCTTATTGATAGTGATAGGCTTATTTGAAAGTTAAGATAATTTATTTTAGGTATAATTATATGCGAAGAATGCAGGATGTGGTAGAGTGTTACTCCAAGATAATTAAATAATTAAAAAATAAGTAATATGCACATCAATACTATGTTAAAACATGAACATGAGGACAATAATGTACAAACATATTAAAAATAACCATATAAATAAGATGTAAAACAAATAGGGCCGAGACAGAGAGAAAAAGATAAATAAGATGGAACTTAATACTGTGAACCATGCATACATACAAAAAGACTTTCAAACATGTTGATAGGAAGTTTAAATGATACAATCCCATGTATATCAAAAAACATGTATAAAAAGTACTAAATAATGAATAATTAAAAAGAACATGTGAATGAATAAAAATGCATACATTGAAATGGATACAAGATGCAATGACTACATAAAACAGTGCATTTAGGCTAATGTATTGTGAATCATGAACACCTACCAGAGCTGCACCAGACAAGGTGTCTCTTTAAGATAATTGTGCCAAGCTTCTGTGATGAACTGATACAAATAATACATAACGTTAAAAAATGATATTAACAAATAAATAAATAAATAACGATGTAAGATCAAATAAAACAAAATAAAAATTATGTACATAAAAATATGTAAAATGAACAAACATGACAAAAATACTTACCGTAATTGAATCTGACAATCTCTATAATCAATTGTGCGAAAGTACTGTGTGTATCTAAGATGGACATAACAGGATAATCAGGAAGACTATAAACAATAATACTGTAGTATTAATAAATCAATAAGAAAAAAGTATGAGATTGTTCTAAAAAGGGGGAGGCAAACCAAAATTGGGACAGGACCAATTGCTTGTAAATAGCTGACATGAGAAGGTGGACGGTGAACAAAAAATAGGGAATGATGGTATTAGTGCAACCTAAATATGTGGGTACGTCAAAAAGGCAAGCATTAAAATGAAAGGCAAAAACTCAAGCAAAGGCAGGAGCCAAACCGAATAAAAATGGGATGCGGACATTGTGCCACAAATTGTTGTGCTGAACAATAAGTGTTTTGTGAAAAATTAAATATTAAATAATGAGCCATAAAAGCACAAACTTGTATGTAATGTGCATAGTTAAAAGAGTGAAGTGCAAACAAATGGAATGATGTATCGTGAAATACACAAGTAAAGTGCTCTAGATAAAGTTAAAGTGCATTGTGAAATAAGAGGACCGGAGTGTGATGAAGTGTATGAAGTAACCATTTGAGTGAATAGTAGAAGAAAGAATGTTGTAAATGAACTGACCCAACCTAAAAAAATGCGTAGAGGAAAACAAGATGTGCAGTGTATCAAAGAATTTTAAAAAAGTGCGAAAACTCCTCAAAATCTATTGCTGAAGCAATTAGATCTGAACAAATAAGTGCTTTGAAAGAGAGGTATAAAAAATTAAAGGAACTTAAAACGAAAGCGAAACCTAAAAAATGCTAGTGAGATGCGGTCACTAAACAGGACATCGCTAAACTGAAAAGAGAGTAAAATAGACCGCCAGTGAAGACAAAAAATATTGTGCACATGAACCAAAGAGTGAAGACCAAACACATAGTGCATAGTGTCAAGATGGAAGCACAAATGGAATTGAGTGCTGTAGACAAATTTAAAATGAAATAAAATAACTTATGGAATACAAATACAAGAGTTCTATGAGTCAAATGAAAAGAACAATCCATGTAAGCTGGAGTAAAAAATGTATGATACCTTACCAGACCGGCCGAAAATAAATGCCAGAAGAAAAGTACTGCGCAGCAATTAGAGAAAGTGAACTGACAGAAGCTAAATCTCCACCAAATTATTACAATGGTAAAACCAAACCATGAAGGAAACGGTCAAGCTTAAAAAACGCCGAAGTTCCCGCCAAGGTGACGTAATCAGGCAAGTGGGCAGAGTCAAGATAATTAAGGCGACCGTGGAGTAAATGAAAATAAGAATAAAAAATATATATATACTGTATACCCATCAAGGAAAGCTTAAAATAGCGTGTTCAATTATAAAAAACACTCTGAAATCTAATACAAATGCAAGAAATAAAAAATAAATAATAAAAAAGACGACCTCAAAGGATATACAATGAATGCCAATATGAATAATGGCGTAAATTATATGGGTGGGATAATGGCATGCAAGAAAAAGTAATCAGATACTTATGTATGCAACATAATTCACATAACAGACAAATTCTTACCACAAATGAATGAGAAGTAGGGAAGGAGAGGAAGAACAAGCACAATTACCTTCATCAAAAATGTTTTAATAAAGGGGAACTCCCATCAAACAGCCCAAAATAAACATGATTAAAGAAAAAGAGGCTGAATTATTTTCATCCTTATTTTCACAAATGTGATTTATAACTGGGAAAGATAAGGAACTTCGCTGGGACTGAATAAAAATTACGAGGGTAGATACTGCATGAACGATCTCCAAGCACAAAGTGCTTGAATAATCCTACTGCTATAATGCAATGCGAGACTTCAGCTCTAGTGTATAATGTTGGAATTTTGGTTTGATTAACTCCTAAGGCAAACAGTTTAAAAACATGCCAAGAAGAATCTCAACTCGACACTTGTTCAAACAAGCTAAAGTGTTCGGCAGTCTGTATTTTATATAGCTATGACTCAATCCAGATGCACACCAACACTGTACCAAAACTAGCTTCCCCTGCAGAACTGAATCAACATGTCTAAGTCTATGAACATATTTCCAATGCCCAAAGCTGATTTTGATGGGTAAATATTGGCAGAAACAGATGCCACACAGCGTGAAATCACGTTTATGGCTACTTTTCTGTGATAACTAAAAATCAAAACTATAGATAGATTAAGATAAGAATACAAGTTGTATCTTATCAAATAATTAAAAGTGGAGAAAGTAGGTAGGTAGAGCAAAGCGGCGTCGGGGAGGGGAAATAAAAATGAAACAGCTTTCCCTACAGTAGACACATTTAGAGAATGTGAAAATCTACACAACCAAATCAGTCCTAATATCCAAAGGATAGCAGGGACTCAAATAAAGTATAACAGCAATGCTTTAGAGTGAGATTTAAAAAGCTGTAGTGTACTAAAAGCCCATCAAAAATTTATGTGCTCGAGAGAAGATCAATCCTTTCATTAAATCCTTCTGCAGCACACGCATAAATCTCAGTCAGTCAACAGCAGAGCAGCCAGACAGCAACTGCTGAAGGCCCAACATGGGCACGAGTGTGTTTCCCACAGTGTCACAGGGGACAGTACCCAACAGCTACCCCCAAGGGCACGGAACATTGGCAGGCAGGGCTGGGGGGAGCATGGACGTCTATGCAGCAACCCCTACCCCAGAACCCGCACCATAGGCAGCCGCCTACCTGAACACTGGATGGCCTGAGACTGCGCACCACCAGCAGAAGGGCATGTCAGCATGGTGGCTGAGGGATACTGGTGGTGGAGGGGGCAGTGGCAGCTGCCCAGAGCAGACCGTGGCCTAGCCCTGTGTAGGTGGGTGCCGTGTACTGCAACAGACGGGCCCTGTCTGACGAACAGTCATGGTATCACCAAGGAATGTACTGACTCTGTGACAACAAGGTGGTGCAGTGCACAAAACCAGTGTATTCAGAAGCAGGTCACAGGTTCAAGTCCCAGCTGTGGTTCCTGCCAACCCAGTCCCCATATTTTACCCACTACTACAACGTGCTAATACAGACAGCACTTTTATTGCAGATGACGTAAACATGCCCAAGACACCTACATTTTACCCTACAGAGCACAGACACCATAAACATGCACATTACCTAGAGCAGAGCCTCCCAAATGCAGTCCTGGAGGGCCATACACCATTCCGGTTGCATGCTGCCTCTGATAAAGATGCCTGTGCTACATTTCTATGCGCCACCCCCATGGTATGCATATGTATCTCATGCATATTCATGAGGGACAGCATGAAAACCCGAACAGTGTTTGGCACCGCAGGACTGGAGTTGGGAACCTCTGCCGTAAAGCAGCAGCCAACAGGGGCAGACACACCCGTGCCCACAGGCCCCATTATCCAAAGCCTCCTGGAGAGGCAGGACTTTGGGCTCTGCGTGCATCTCCCAATACTAGCACTTGCATACCTTAGTAATGCCACCCTAAACCTGGGAATATGGTACACATCTATCAAAAGGTTGCTATGATTACTGGCAGATAGCATTTCCTAAGTTAAGTACAATTTTCTGAGTGAGCTGCATCATAGCAACCTTTCTGATGTCTGTGGAGTGTGCTACAGGTCTTGTGTCTGACAGTGTTTACCAACCTGGGGAGTGACTCCTACAGTATTGCGTACCATAGCCATGCCTGCACTGTGCCCAGGACTGGTGTGGTGGCCTGGGCTGCCCAACACCTCTATAGTTGCACAATGCTGGCATAGGTGTGGGGAGTGTGTGTCTGTCTATCCAGTGTGTGGTGGCTGCCAACACCCTCCACAGCCCACACTGCTAGCACTGTTGCCAGTATTGGCCTGCCAATGTGCATAATGAGGAGCAAGGTACCGTGGGAATAGCCTGGATAGGGTGGCCTGGCCTGGATGCATCTGCACACGGCATAGGGCAATGGCTCGGACATTGTAGTGCCTGGCCACCACCTGCACGGACGGGGTGGCCAAAGCATGTCCTGCTGGGAGGTCACTCTCACCCTGACTGAGCAGTGACCATGGCATGGCTAGATTCCCACATAGTGCTTTATAGCATTTCCCTCATGTGATATTTATGGGTTTTCTTTTGGGGCCCAATCACTGACTTATCTGCTTGGTGTGAATGCTGACATCCCCATTCTGGGTACATGCATCTCCTCCAGGACCATGCACTATGGACTAGCTGGCGGACTGTCTGCAGCTAGTATGTGTCTTGCTGGAACACCTTGCAGGGTGCAGCGGCTGGAGGCTTGCTGCTGGAGAATTTCAGATAATGGTGGGGGGCAGCTGAGCATTTCCAGGCCTGCCGTCTGTCTGCTATTGCGTTATGGATGTGTACCGCTCTGTCTGTTCCCCAGCAGGACTGGGGTTGATGGTCCCCTCTACTGCTACCATTGCAGGGAGGTAGAATGTGGATCTATTGGTGGGGGATCCTGTTCCCACCCTGAGCCCCAGAGGGTGGGTTGTGTGGTGGTACATAATCTGCCTATGGGTCCATACACACCCCCCTTCACCTAAAGCAGGTAACCATGGCACCAACACAGGATATGCACTATTCTGGGTGCATCATCGCCCATAAGGACTAGACATGACCGAGAAATACAGCAGGACAAAGATGTATCCTAGGTGTGTCTAACGGAACTACCTATCACACACTGATGGGGACCTGCAGCATGGCGTATTTCAGCCATGAAAGGTGCTGTGGACCTGGTGCTGGGCGCCCTACCTCAACCTCAGTGTGGGCACAGTACCCGCACAATGTGACTGTCTGTGGCTACTCTGTGGCAGTACCACACACGGTCTGTTCCCCCTACCAGGCCGAGGTGCTGTGGGGGTGCATACCCAATCTTGTGCCCATCTCTCGACTGCTGATTTGCATGTGCAGTGCATCATGGGTATGGGTGGGTTAACTCTATCCTGGTAACCACAGCAGACAGTTTGTGTGGTGACGTGCAGTCCTTCTGCAGCCAGCCAGGGCTTTGTTCACAGCCTTATCAGGTGTCCTATAGGGGACATTATAGGGTGCCTTGGCGGACAGTACACTTTATAATGTGCCCTATGAGTGTGTTATGGGGTGCCTTATGCGGCACCTTAGGTTATGCCACCGTGAGGGTGTGTTTGATGGCAGCACTAATTAAAATACAAGTGAAATGCCTCAACAATCACTACTTAAATGTAAAGGGTGATGCCTCAGCCAGCCTTATACATTAGGCCCACTGGGGAATCGAACCCATGACCCCTGTACCATCAGTCAGTGTTGTAACCATTGTGCTACAGCTCTGTTGCTGTGCTTGTATGCCTGCGCGCCTTCTTAAGATTAACGCGCGGTAACGTGCCATGTAGCGCTCGTTCATTTATGGCGCCTGGTAACGCGTGTTATCGGTAATGATGTACCGCCCATGTCCTTATTTGGGGTTTCTGTCTCTACCGCGGCTCCTAACGCAAATCACACTAACGCAGTTTAGTAAACATACCCCTTAGTGTATTAGAGAATTTCCAACTCCTTTGCCCTAGGCTCTTTTTCAGGAGCTACTGTGATGGAAAGGCCTCGAGCCATATCACGGATAAAGTCCTGAAAGGACATATCCTCTGGTGGAGACATTCTGCGCTGAGGAGAAGAGGAATCCTCGGGGAGAAGTACTCTTGTATTGGCAGAGTCTTCGGAGTCTTCAGACTCAGAGGATTCAAAATACCTACGATCCTGGTGATCGTGCAAAGTACGGTACCGGTATCGATCAAAGTCGGTATCAGGTTGTTCCGGTACCGATCTGTCGATGCCAGAGACAGACGCATGACTCGGTATGGGTTGCATACCCGCCGATGTTAATGCAGTCGGTGCCGGTTCCGGTACTGGTGTCTGTACCGGTATCGGTTGAGGTGTCTGAAGCGGTTTCGATGGTACCGAAGCCGTGAGAAGAGCCGCTAGACTGCATTTGATAGCAAGGAATCTCTGGTCTATCGACGCTGCTAATGCTTGGGTGTCGGTACCGGTAGAAGCGGCTGGAACCCCAGAGCATGGCACCAGTAGTTCTGCCAAGGTTGAAGCCTCGAGAACATCCTGGAGCCCCGTTAGTTCTTTGGAAGCCAAAGCCTCCCGCCGGGGCAATTTTGCCGCTGAAAATTCCTCAAGGGCAACGCCAGGGGCATCTCGATACTTAGGAGATCTACCCTTTGAGGACTGGCTAGATTTATGTTTAGTTACTTGAGATCCATGGGAGGAAGATGAGGCCCTGGAGGACGTTGATGCAACAGATACTGCGTCTGAGGGAAAAAGGGTGCTAAGTTTAGCAGCTTGGTTCTGCTGGCCCCTTTTTGACATCATTCCACAGAGGCACTCTGAAATCGAATGGTCAGGACCTAAACATTTGAGACACCAATCATGGGTGTCGGTGACAGAAATGGTACCGCCACATTTAGAACATTTCTTAAAACCTGAAGTAGATTTTTCCATTTTTAAGGAAAAAATTGGGCTTAGTGCCCAAAATGGCGCCTAGCACCAAGGAAAAAAGTTTCTAAAGTAAAACACCTCAGAAACTATAATTTATTTATTTATTTTTTTAAAGAAAGAAGAGAGAACCGGTGATACCGGTATGGTGTCGAAGGAAGGCAGACCCGACCACAAAAACAAAGATTAAAGACAAAGTTTTTCTGCAGTGACAGGATATGTGACCTGTTGGCTCCGCAGAAAATGAAGAACTGAAGAACTGGAGAGGTACAGTTGGAAAGGCAGCACGCAGGTGCTCTGGGATGCTCCCAAAAGCTTTCCTATTGGACAATGGGGAGTGTTCCCACGCAGGCTCCGTCGATACCCATATGTGAAGACTACATTCCTGCTTGTTCCTGGAGATAAAAAAATAGTTTGGATTGACAATGTGGCTGAATTCTTTTGGAGTTAGTACAGTGTAACATATGCAGGACTTGCTCTTCTTTCAGAATGAGGCCGGGACTAGTGTAAGGATATTGGGCATTCTAGGTGAACCTTCAGCCTTACACCCAATTCCTCTCCAAGATTTTGATAATTAAAACTCAATCAATCATCCTAATACTACTTCTCCCACATCAATCCTCTAAGCAAACATAATTGGACAACATACTTTTAAATACTAAACTTTGCTTTGTAGGTATGTATGTGCCTGCTCTCTCTCCAGGCAAAAGAATGTGCAGATGGCTCTTAGTATCTATTGTTTTGTTTTGATTGCAGCTGCACTAGAAGCTGCAATCAAAACAGCTTCTGCCCTAGGCACCTCAGAAGCTTCTACCCTTGGCACCACCTAGTCTTGCCTAATGGTTGGACAGACATTGGCATGAGGTCAAGGAAAGATTATGGACTGGTTGACAAGCTGGTACTACTTTTGATAAGAGCTTGGGATATGTTCAAAGAATTACCTATTCCAAAAGGACTGGATACAAGGAGGATAAGAAACTAATGCCTGAAGTTAGTTCACTCTTCAAGGTGAAGTAACAGCTACCAAGAAAGTAACTTTACAGATGAAAAATTTGAGCTCTTGTATTATACACTCTCAAACGTGCGTTAAAACATGGAGACCTCATGCAACTGGAGATTTCAATACCAGTGATAAGCAACTATAGCACCAAGGAGCAGCTTTACTGAGGATGTGTTTAAACCAGAGGATGGCAAGTGAAATATAACAGTGATCAGTAAGTTTAGTTTCCAGAAAATAAATCAAACTTCTGGTAGATGCACCAATGGAAAAACCTCTCTTTAAAGGAATAGGACTCTGTTATAGATTTTCTTACTGCTACCAAAATATTGCACTTCTTTAGAAAGATGGAGAAAGGCAATTACTGCATGCTCAACCTTCATGCTATCAGAGGCAAAGAATAGATACAGGGGTGAAGTATTTTACTCTTTTCAGAGTGATTAGCTGTGGGAATTCTGCAAGGCAAAATAGAGTTTCAATCGAAAGTTAATAGACAAGGAAACTGAGTGGGCTGTTACCAGAATGGTGCTATTAGAATCATAGAAGCTGAGGTGGTAGTAGAGGTATGAAGGGGAGAAAATGCAATTCCATATTCAAGGATGCATCTGGTTTCAAGTCAACAACTGGAGAGTGGACTTTGCCAAAACTATCACCATCATAAAATCTTTCAGAGGCCCAGTTGTAAGTGATATAAACAAATGTGATATGTTATTTTTACAATGTAACATATTTCTTGTATTCCATTCATTCACCATTCTGTAATATAATTTTGAATGCAATGACTTTCTGACTCCCTTTGTTGAATGCCTGCATCCTGGAAGGAGACACTACGTAGCTAGTAATACGTAGCCTGTCACAGGTGCGGAAGTACAAAGAAGTGGAGTGAGACAAGTATTAACCAATGAGTTATGGACATGCTGGAAGAGGGCGAGGACATAGTGTACTATAGAAGAACTGTGAAACAGAGGATAGGTGTGAATGCTCAGTCAAGCATTTCACCCTTTCTTGCAAGAATGCAATTAAAGTAACTGCCTCATTGAGGAGTCTGTTATTGTGTAAAAAGTTATATTTATTACAGATTGGGGGCTCATGTCCAGGACTGTGTCATCGCTGGAGGAGACCACCGCCGCTGAGGATGGGGCGACGCGTCCGATTGAGTTCAATGGCCTCGTGTATCAATGACAGGGGGCTCCAACAGTGTACCCGCTTTGACCCGGTGAAAAGCGGTATACAAATGCAGTTACATAAATAAATAAATACTGACAGCAGAATCCTGAGACCATGAAGGAAAAATCAATACAGACTCAGTGAAGCAGACCAGGTAATAAGCAGGTACAAATTTGTCAACCAGGTTAACTCCATGCACAGACCAAGGTAAGAAACAAGACTGTAAAGTACTGCCTAGGTGGTTGGGTATCGAGAGATTGTTGTGTGTATGAGACATGTCCTAGTCACGAAGTGAGTGTGGAGTCTCAATCCGCGGTTCCAACTCATCCGTGAGAAGTGCAGCCATAGAGAGACTAAGTGAAAAGCACATTGGTGAAACAAGTCTCGATGGTATTAGGAATTCTAAAGGAAACACGAGTAAGGATGGGACCAGGAATAAAGACCCCGGGGACATTCCTCCAGACAGTTAATTAGGGAGGATGTTAAAGTAAATAGTAGATTAATGAGCACACTAAGAAAGCACAGTTACTTACCTGTAACAGGTGATCTCTGGGAACAGCAGGAATAAGTCTTCACATATGGGTATTGTCGGTACCGATGGAGCCTGCACGGGAACGCTCCCCAGCGTCCAAAAGGAAAGCTTTTGGGAGCATCCCACAGCGCCTGCGCGCTGCCTTCCCGCCTTTCCTAACTGCCTCTCTCCAGTTCGAGTTTTAAAGCTGAGACAAAGAGAGAGAGAGAGGAAAGGAAAGATAGAGAGATACAACAACTAGGGGAGGTGGGTGGGTTGTGAAGACTTATTCCTGCTGTTAGCAGAGATCACCTGCTACAGGTAAGCAACTGTGCTATCTCCAGGAACAAGCAGGAATGAGTCTTCACATATGGGGACTCCCCAGCTAGAGATGCCTGGGAGATCACACAGGTTGTGAGTCCCTGGAAAGGGCTCTACCGCCACCCACGAATCTCAGGCATCCAGTCAGGGATGGAGGGTAGGAGTTGATTAGGTATGGAACAGGTGTTTGAGAACAGCCTGACCAAACAAGGCATCCCGGCAGGAGTCCTTGTCCAAGCAGTAATGGGCTGTAAAGGTATGAACCGAGGCCCAGGTGGCCGCTCGAAAGATTTGGTCGATGGACACAGAGTTTAGATGAGCCATAGAAGCTGCCATGGCCCTCACATTGTGAGCTGTGACATGGCCCTCCAGAGAAAGGTTCTTACTCTGGTAGGTGAAGGAAATACACTGAGCAATCCAATTGGACAGAGTTCTCTTAGCGACTGGAAGTCCTAAATGAGAGGGATCAAAAGCAACAAAAAGTTGAGAGGACTTTCTATGTTGCTGTGTCCTTTGTAAGTAGAAAGCAAGTGCCCTTTTGCAATCCAGGGTATGAAGATTCCTCTCTGCACTTGATGCATGAGGTCCTGGAAAAAAGACAGGTAAATACACCTCCTGGTTCAGATGAAAAGGTGAGACCACTTTAGGCATAAAGTGTGGATTAGTTCTGAGGACTACCTTGTCATGATGGAACCTTGTATAAGGAGGATTAGACAGTAAGGCTTGCAACTCACTGATACGGCGAGCTGAGGTGACTGCAATGAGAAAAATAACCTTCCAGGAAAGGAATTTCAAGGAGGTAGTGGCTAAGGGTTTGAAGGGTGGCTTCATGAGCTGGCCAAGAACCAGATTCAAGTCCCATGCCACTGGAGGTGGTCTAATGGGAGGTTTAGTCAAAAGAAGGCCTCTCATGAATCTTGCTGTATGAGGATGAGAGGAAATAGGCTGTCCATTGAGGGGTTTAAGGGATGCTGCAATAGCACTCAAATGGACTCTGATTGAATTTGTTTTAAGGCCAGCATGGGATAAATGCAGCAAATACTCTAGTAAAGAATTCAGAGGTATTGCAAGAGGGTTAAGACCCTTCTCTGCACACCAAATGGTAAACCTCTTCCATTTAAAAGCATAGGAACGTCTGGTGGAAGGCTTTCTGGAAGCATGAAGGATATCCTTCACCTGCTGAGAAAGAGGTAAATCTTGAAGGTCTAGGCCTTCAGCAACCAGGCCCTGAGATGAAGAGACTGGGGGGATTTGGGTGCCACAACGTTCCCTCCTCCTGGGAGAGGAGATCTGGAGCAGACCCCAAGTCCAGGGAGGGAACTTGAGAGAGATGCAGAAGTAGAGGGTACCACACTTGGCGTGGCCAACGTGGTGTTATGAGGATCATAGACCTCTTGTCTCTCTGAAGCTTGAACAGTGTCTTGGGAATGAGGGGAATAGGTGGAAAGGCATAGAGGAAATCTTGCCCCCAATGAAGGAGGAAGGCATCCCTGGCCTGAACTCCCTGACACGGAATCCTGGAACAGAACCGGGGAAGTTTGGCATTCCACGGACTTGCAAACAGGTCTATGTCTGGGGTTCCCCAAATTCGAAAGATCCTGGCTATCTGGTCCCCATGGAGGGACCATTCGTGTGGAAGCAGAACTCGACTGAGTCTGTCTGCCCAAGAGTTTTGAACCCCTGGAAGATACATTGCCATGAGATGGATTTGATGCTCTCTGGCGAAGGCCCACAATCTCAGAGCTTCGTTGCAAAGCGACAGAGAGCCAGTCCCCCCTGCTTGTTCACGTAGAACATGGCTACTTGGTTGTCCGTGTGGATGAGGACTGTCTTGTAGCTGAGCAGGGTGTGGAAGACTCAGAGCCAGAAAGATTGCTCTGAGCTCTAAGAGGTTGATATGTAGAGACGTCTCTTGTGGAGATCAGATGCCTTGGGTGGAGAGATCTTGTAGATGAGCTCCCCAACCCTTTGGAGAGGCATCTGTGGTAAGGGTTGCTTGGGGTAACCCCAGCAACAGATTTTGAGTGGACTTCCACCAATGGAGAGAGCAAGAGAGGTGACTGGAGGTCGCTATTTTGTCTGACAGGCACCCTGATGCCTGGGTCCATTGGGTGGACAAAGTCCATTGAGCTGCCCTCATGTGAAGGCGAGCATAAGGAACCACATGCATGGTGGATGCCATGTGGCCTAACAGTTGTAACATCTCTCGAGCAGTTAAATGGGATTTTAACTGAATCTGTGAGGCTAACTGCACCAAGCGTAGGCAACGGGCCTGGGGAAGATAGGCCCTTGCAGTTGTGGTATCCAGCAAGGCCCCTATGAACTCTAGAGATTGAGTAGGGGTGAGATGGGATTTTGGAATGTTTATAACAAGTCCCAGATACTGAAGAACGCGCCTTGTGCAGGTCAGGGAAGTCTGGGCCTCTGACTGGGATGGAGCTCGGATGAGCCAGTCGTCCAGATATGGGAATACAAATATCCCTAGAGTGCGTAGAAATGCAGCTACTACTGCCATGCATTTTGTGAACACTCTTGGTGCAGAGGCCAGACCGAAAGGAAGCACTTTGTATTGGTAGTGCTTTCCTTGGTAAAGGAACTGAAGGAACCTTCTGTGTGTTGGATGGATGAGGACATGGGTGTACGCTTCCTTGATATCTAGAGAACAAAGCCAGTCCTGACTCTGGAGGTATGGAAGGAGAGTTCCGAGAGAAGTCATCTTGAATTTCTCCTTGCATAGAAACTTGTTCAATTCTCTGAGATCTAAGATGGGTCTGTAGCCCCCTGTTTTCTTTGGAATGAGAAAATAGGGGGAGTAGAACCCTAAGCCCTGTTGAAGAAGGGGTACTTCTTCTATTGCCCCTTGGGCAAGAAGGGTAGCAATCTCCTGACCCAGAAAGTCGAGGAGAGATGTTGGAGAATTGAACTGTTTCACCATGGTGTGAGGGGGAAGGTTTAAGAAATGAAGCTTGTACCCTTCTCTTATGATGGAGAGGGTCCATTGCTCTGCTGTGATTTGTTCCCATCTGGGAGCAAAATGAGCTAACCTTCCTGGAATGGTGAGAGGCTCTGTATGTTCTAGAGCCAGAAAGGCTAAGTTCTCTAGTAGTAACTCAAAGGCCCTGAGGAGGCTGAGGCTGTTGGGCCGTAGCAGTCCTGGCAGCCTTAGGCTTGGTCTGTTTTGGTTGTTGCTATCTCTTTGTAGCAAAACGACCTGCAGAAGAGGCCTGACCATAAAGCAGAAGAATATTTCCCTTTTTTGGGGAAAAATCCTTTTTTGAACAACCTCTTTCTAAAAGGAGCAGAAGTAGACTTGGAAAGCCTATCTAAAGCAGAGTTTTCAGCATCCGTCTGGTTGGCCTTTGCTTGCCAATCCTTGCCAAAAAGGTTTTTACCTGTACAAGGAAGGTTACCTAGTCCATCCTGAACCCAGGGTTCCAAATCAGAAGCTTGTAACCAAGCAACTCTGCGTGCACCTATGGCAATAGCCGAGGCTCTGCTGGCACCTTCAAAAGAGTCAAAGGCTGCACGGTTGTAAAACTTGAAATATCCTGGGCATGTTTAAGCCAGGTGAGAAACTCTTCCCTTTTATCTTCTGAAATAAAAGGAGATAAAGTTTTCAGGTGATCTGTAACTTCTTTTAGAAACATCCCCATATAGAGACTATAGGAGTTGATTCTGGCCACAAGCATACTGGACTGGAAGATTCTCCTGCCAAAGGCATCTAAGGTTCTACATTCTCTTCCTGGAGGAGTAGAAGAGTGCCTTTTTGCACTCTTGATCTTTTTAATAGCAGACTCCACCACAATGGAGTGATGAGGAAGCTGAGTCTTATGAAAACCAGGACAAGGAGGAACACGATACATGGTGTCCAACCTACGAGAATGAGGGGAGGTGGTAAGAGGAGTCTCCCATATGCCCAACATGTGATCATAAAGAATTTCATGTATTGGTAAAGTGGCTGCCTCTTTAGGAGCCTTAGGATATTGCAAAATATCTAATTTTTTGGCTCTAGGCTCAGTCTCAGAGGCCACTGAGATGGAAAGGCCCCTGGCCACCTCCCTGATGAAGTCTTGAAAAGACAAGTCTTCTGGAGGAGACATTCTTCTTTTTGGAGAAGAGGGTTCCTGAGGAACGATCCCTGATGCTTCGATAGAGACCTCTGATTCATCAGAGTCTTCAGAGGAATCGAAGTATCGCCTGTCTGGATGCTCTTGCAGAGCCCGATACGTGTACCGGGGGGTATCGACATCGGGAGTAATTGGTACCGATTCGGTACCGATGGGCATCACAGAACAGTGTACCGCTGCCGTCGACGTGGAATCGGTACCGGCAACGGAGTTTGTTGCGGTACCGAAGGCGTTGCAGCTTGTATGAATGCCATGATGGCACGCTGCATGGTCAGAATATTCTGATCCATCGACGCCACCAATGTCTAGAAGTCAGTACCAGTGGAAACCACCAGTACCCCAGAACATTGTAACAGGTGATCGGTCAAGGCCGAGCCATCGATGTCAACCTGTGACCCCATAGATAAAGCTTTGGAAGCCGGAGCCTCCCGCCGGGGTAATTTTGCCGGTGCGAATTCCTCGAGAGCAAGCCCGGAGGCATCTCGATACTTAGAGGGAGATCTACTCTTCGAGGACCGGCTGGACTTAAGTTTGGTTACCTGAGATCCATGGGAGGAAGAGGAAGCCCTGGAAGACGTCGATGCCACCGAAGCTGCATCAGAGGGAAACAGGGTACTGAGCTTGGCTGCTCGATTCTGTAGGCCTCTTTTAGACATCATGGAACAGGACTCACAGTCCATCATGGAATGATCAGGACCTAAACATTTGAGACACCAGTCATGGGTGTCGGTGACAGAAATAGTGCCACTACACTTCGTGCACATTTTAAACCCAGAGGCGGGCTTTTCCATGAGGAAAAATTTGTGTAGGCCTAAGGCCACAGAAGAAAAAGCACCGAAGTGAGAAAAAATAGTAGTTATTTATTTATTTATTTTTTAAAAGAAGAAAGAAAAGACCGGCGGTACCGGTCCGGAGACGAGAAGGCAGACACGCGACTAAAGAAATAAAGAAAAATAAGAAATTCTTCAGCGGTGACAGGAAACACGACCTGCTGGCTCCGCAGAAAAGAAGAACTGGAGAGAGGCAGTTAGGAAAGGCGGGAAGGCAGCGCGCAGGCGCTGTGGGATGCTCCCAAAAGCTTTCCTTTTGGACGCTGGGGAGCATTCCCGCGCAGGCTCCGTCGGTACCGACGATACCCATATGTTAAGACTCATTCCTGCTTGTTCCTGGAGATTAAGGATAAAGCAAAGAAGTGTTTTAAGAATTGCTGTGTTATATAGACAAAAGAAAACATAAATCTAGCTGCAGTTTTCTGGCTGAAATTTGGCACAGACGAAGAGTAGTTATGTCAAATCCTTAACTTATATGTAAACAGTGAAAAGATTAATTCAGCAAGTGTTTGATGCTGCCAAAAAGGAATAGCGGTGGTGCATGAAAACGGTCATTAAGCAGGGCATTCTTTTGAAGCCAGAGAAAAATAAATAGATTAGCAGATGAGACTGCTAAGGGAGCTGCCTTAGAGGAAGACAACCCCTATATACAATTTAACCCCAGAAACAGGGAGTCGGGCAGCAAATCCCCATATCTTAAAAAGGATATAGCATTATTAGAAAAAGAACAGAGAAGAACCACCAAAATGATAAAGGGGATGGAAGGATACTCCTATGAAGGCAGACTAAAAAGGTTAGGGCTCGTCAACCTAGAAAAGAGACGGCTGAGGGGAGATATGATAGAAGTGTATAAATTAATTAATTGTTTACATCATCAAAATATAAAAAGACTAGGGGACATGTAATGAAGCTACAGGGTAACCTATTTAAGACTATTAAGAGAAATCTTTTTTCACTCAACGTGTAATCAAACTCTGGAATTTATTACACAGAGGATGTAGTAAAAGCTGTTAGTGTAGCTGGGTTTTAAAAAGAAAGATTTAGACAAGTTCCTGGAGAAAAGGTCCATAAATCATTATTAAAAGGGACCCAGGATATCACTGCTTGACCCAATATAAGAATTGAGGAACCTGTGTCTTTTGGGGCGACTGCTAGGTACTTATGACCTAGATTGGCCACTGTTGGAAAGAGGATACTGGGCTTGATGGACCTCGGTCTGACCCAGTATGGCATACCTTATGTTCTTATTTACTGAAAGGGAAAAATAAAAACTCGAAGATACAAGGGCAGTAGAAACTGAAAGGGGGAAAATGGGTTTTACCCGATGGCAGGCAGATGGTAAGCAAATAAACAATGAGAGAAATTATGGATGGGTGTATGGGAATATACACAGTAGCCAAGCAAGTGTGTGAGAGGTGTATAACCTGTTAAGAAAATAAACAAAAAGGTCCTTAGGAAACAACCACAGGGAGGCAGAGACCCTGGTCTTCGTCCATTCTAAAGTATAAACAAAATTACCTTGGACTAAGTGTTTGCCCTTAGCATTGTTAAGAATCCAAACAGCCCCTCGGAAAGATTTAGGATTGTCCCCCTACGCAATGTTATTCGGATTACCCTATATGGGACAATTAAAGGAACTTCCTCAGTTTGAAACTAAAGATAAGTTTCTTAAAGAATATTTACTTGGGCTGTCCTCTTCTTTATCTGTTCTCAGGAATAAAGGACTGTTGGCACAAACACCACCCATTGGAGTTTGCAGTTCACGGTCTCAAACCAGGACAGTGAGTCTTGAGAAAATCCTGGAAGGAGTCCAAATTGCAACCAGACTGGGAGGGCCCATTCCAGGTCTTACTGAGTACTAAGACTGCTGTAATTAGTGCGGAAAAAGGTTGGACTCATTATACACGAATTAAAGGTTCTGTCGAAGCTCCTTCAGACGAACAATGGAAGATCCAGTGAACTAATGACCTCTGCGCCTGAAAATAACAAGGAAAAAACAGAAGAACAGGAGAGGAGTTGGTTAAAAAGGACTAATAAAAATTATAACATGGACAAAGAAAAGTGGATGATGTTGCTATGATAGGGGGGAATCACTTTCTCTGTTAAGGGGAATGACATGGGATTTAAGACGGGGAAAGGAATGGACGGATGAACAAATACAAACACAGACATGATGGGGAAGGATGTACCCTAACATATTTACTGTAACCATACCAGAGGGGAAGGGGCACCCAGTTCAAAAGAAAATAACAATAAAAACAGCATTCAGCAATGTAACCCAGGAAGTTGCAACCCCATCGTGGTCACCCTCTCTGGAAGGGATGACTCACTGGATGGGACCTATGGACTAGGAACAGATGTTAGTGGGCAAGATCCCCTGGGAAGAATGAGGATAAAAATACCCCTCAAGAATCAGACTCAAGTCTCCACACCATTCCCCAGTGTATCCTTTGAACCTAATAAGGACCCTAAGGCAGTCAAGATAGTGGAGATTAAAGATTTGAGGGAAACTCTAGAGGTGGAAGCAGGTTATGGGGATGTGAACGCATGGGTGGAATGGGTTAAATATACCATAGGAAGTCTCAACCATAGCAATTGCTATGCATGTGCCTCCGGGAGGCCCATTACACAGGTTGTGTCCTTACCCTTGAGGTAGGATATAGATCCCGACGGAGTAAGATGCCTCATATCTCTGTATCAGGAAAAACGGCTTAGAGAAATGAAAGTTGCAAGTCATTGAATTTGCTCTTTCCCCCTACAGACTTGAAGGAGGTAAAGTTCCCCCCACATTTTCAGCAGTGTTTGGAAATCACTCTGCCTGTCTCACCAGGCGGGGGAAGAACTACACGAGGTAAGTGGGGGAACTGAATACCTGCATTCTAAGCCTAAACCTGACAGGGATGGAAAGAGAAGAGAAGAACTACTCCAACCTGGTAATCCCTAGGGCAGACCTGTGGTGGTACTGTGGAAGGCGGATGTTGATATCAACTTTGCCTACCCTATGGTCGGGAACATATGCAATAGTTCAATTGGCAGTTATATATAGGTATAGGTATAGATATAGATGGATAGATGCAATAGGAGTCCCTCAGGGAGTTCCGGATGAGTATAAAGCACAAAACCAGATTGCAGCTGGATTCGAATCCCTGTTAGGGGTAAACATGATAAATAAAAATGTAACAGATTGGATAAATTATATATATTATCAATTATACCTGGGATGCAATAAAGGGAATCGCAGAACAATTGGACGCCACTAGCAGAATGGCCTGGGAGAACCAAATGATTTTAGATATAATGGCGGCTGAAAAAGGAGGTGTGTGTGATGTTTGAGGGGGGAATGTATGTTCATCCCCAATAACACGGCCCCTGATGGCACTATCATTAAAGCCCTGCGAGGACTAATTACCTTGGCAGAGGAATTGGCAGAAAATTCAGGTACGGATACCTCTCTCACTGGATGGTTGGAGTCATGGTTTGGGAAGTGGAAAGGGGTGGTAGTATCTATATTTACCTCTGTACTTGTTGTAATTGGAGTATTAATTACGGTGGGGTGTTGCATAAAGCGTAGTTACTCACCTGTAACAGCTGTTCTCCAGGAACAGCAGGAATCAGTCCTCACATATGGGTGACATCGACGTAGCCCCCATGCGGAGCAAATCCCCAGCTTTCAAAGAAAGCCTTTGGGACTGCATCACGCATGTACGGTCCCCTTCCTGCCCAAGGGTACCATCTTGCTCAGTCAAATGACATAGCTAAAAAGACGGCAAAAGGATAAAAATTAATCACAGGACTGTAACTCCAGGGGAGGAGGGAGGGTTGTGAGGACCGATTCCTGCTACTACACTTTCTCCAGGAACATGCAGGAAGTCAGTCCTCACATATGGGACTCCCTAGCTATAGGCTACCGAGAACCGATAACTGAAAAATAGGCTCCCTCTAGAAGAGCCGCAGCAGCCATGATAGGAGTTCAACCGAGAACATAATACTCCAGTAGCCTGACACCAAAGGGTTGGAGGGTAGGGGTTGCCTTAACCTCAAACAGATTACGGAGTACAGCCTGGCCGAAAGCACTGTCCCATTGGGACTCCCTATCCAGGCTGTAATGGGCCGCAAAAGTCTGGCTTGAAGAAGAGGTTGCGGACCGTCAGATGTCTGCCAGCGGAACAGAGCAGAAGTGAGCCACTGATGCGGCCTTAGCCCTGACCCGGTGGGCCGTGACTCAACCCTGCAACGGGAGATCAGCCGCCCTGTAAGCCCAGGCGATACAATCTGCCACCCAGGTGGACTACGTACGCTTGGAGACAGGCATCCCCAGCTTACTGGGGGTCATACGAGACAAAGAGCTGAGGAGCTCTTCGATGTCCCCTCATACGCTCCAAGAAGAAGGCCAACGCCCTCTTACAGTCCAGGGTATGCAGAACTGCTTCTGCCTGGCTGGCATGGGGCCTTGGAAAGAAGGTCGGAAACACCACCTCCTGGCTGAGGTGGAAAAGGGAGGCCACTTTCGGCAGGAACTTGGGGTGCGTGTGAAGCACCACCCTGTTCCTATAGAACTGTGTGAATGGTCTATCAGACACCAGAGCCTGCAGCTCACTCACTCGTCTAGCCGATGTGAGTGTCACCAAGAAAACTGTCTTCCAAGAAAGGAAGCGAAGATGGCAGGTAGCCATCAGCTCGAAGGGTGGGAGAGTAAGCTGCTGCAAGACCACATTCAGATCCCATTCGGTCGCCGGGGGGCAAACCGGGGGTTTCAGCAGAAGCAGACCTCTCAGGAACCTGGACACCAAAGGGTGAACAGAGAGGTTGCCCTTCCACTGGAGAATGGTGTGCTGATAAAGCACTAAGGTGAACTTGGACCGAGTTTGACTTAAGGCCTAATTCTGAAAGGTGAAGCAGGTACTGCAGCACCACAGCCACCTGGCAGGAGAATGGGTTCTCACTCTGCTGAGTACACCACACCTCAAACCTACGCCACTTAAATGCGTAGGTTTTCCTAGTCGATTGCCTTCTCGAGGCCAGCAGCACATCCTCTATCTTTTTTGGGAGGAGACGTGGTAGAAAGACTACCCTTTCAGAAGCCATTCCATCAGGATGAGGGACAGTAGGTTGGGCGAAATTCCCAAAGAGATTGGAGTCTCCTCCGCCAGCTGCAGGAGGAGAGGAAACCAAGGCTGTCTCGGCCACCTGGGGGCCACCAGGATGACCAAAGCCTTGTCCTGAAGGATCTTGAATAAGGTCCGAGCCACCAGAGGCGAGGGAGGAAACGCATATAAAAGAGGCCCACCGACCAGGATATTAGGAAAGCATCTCCCCCTGTGTGGGTGCGGCTGTCTGGAACAGAACCGAGGCAACTGGTGATTTTGAGGGCTCGCAAACAAATTGATGGATGGTCGCCCCCAGCACTGGAAGAGTTGCTGGGCTACATTGGGATCCATTTGCCACTCGTGCGGCTGGAGAATTCTACTTAGCTTGTCTGCTTGGAAGTTCTCCTGACCTGGCAAGTAAATCGCCTTGAGGGACATATCCTTACTCACTGCAAAGGAGCATAGGTCCAGGGTTTCCTGACACAGGATACGAGAGCCTGTGCCCCCTTGTTTGTTCACATAGAACATCGCTACATGGTTGTCTGTCTGAATCAAGATAGATTGATGAGCCAGGGTTTGGCAGAAGGTCCGAAGAGCCAGGCGGATCGCTCAAAGCTCTAGGAGATTGATTTGTTGTGTGCTCTCCCACTGAGACCACACATCTTGAGTGCAGACCTGTTGGCAATGTGCACCCCATCCCAGCAGGGATGCATCCATAGTCAGCACTCTGGAGTGCGTGGGAGGCTGAAAAGGCACTTCCTCCAGGAGGTTGTGAGGATGAAGCCACCATTTCAAAGACTATCAGGCGATGGGACACCTTGATGTTGTCCCTGAGTCTGCCTGTGGCTTGTGCCCACTGGTCTCTGAGGCACCACTAAGCTTTTCTCATTTGAAGCTGAGCATTGGATGTCACATGCACCGTGTAGACCATGTGACCCAGGAGGTGCAGAAAGTGTCTTGCTGAGATGCGGGATCTGCGACTCATTTGCTGCACTAGGGCAACCAGTCGTTGAGCCCTTTCTTCTGGTAGATAAGCCCTTGCTTGAAGGGTGTCTAACCTTGGCCCTATGAACTCCGGTCCTTGAGAAGGAACCAGAGTGGACTTTGTGTAGTTGATCACAAAGCCCAGGTGCTGAAGCAGCTGGATAGTGCGAGACGTGGCCTGTTGGGCATCTAGAGGTGACTGGCCTCTGATGAGCCAGTCGTCTAAGTAGGGGAAGACGAATACCCCCTGAGTCCTTAGAAAGGCTGCCACCACCGCAAGGCACTTTGTGAATATCCTGGGTGCCACGGCAAGGCCAAAGGGAAGCACTCTGTACTGAAAATGGTTTCCTCCCACCACAAATCTTAGGTATTGTCTGGTCTGGATGAATCAAGGTGTGTGTATATGCATCTTTGAGGTCTAAGGAGCATAGCCAGTCTCCCTGGAGGAGGTAAGGCAATAATATTCCAAGGGAAAGCATCTTGAACTTTTCCCTCACCAGGAACTTGTTTAGGTTTCGCAGGTCGAGGATAGATCTTAGGCCTCCAGCTTTCTTTGGTATCAGAAAGTACCTGGATTAGAAGCCTGTGCCCCATAGGTGGTGGGGCACCTGTTCTACTGCCTGATCCTCGAAGACCCACTAACTCCTTCATGAGGAGGTCCCCGTGAAGAGGGGTCTGAGAGGCTCCCTTGGAAAGTAAGAGGGAGGCACCTGGATAAGATGTAACCAAGAGTCCATTTGGACTATCTGGAAGACCCAGATGTCTGTTGTAATGGCTGGCCACCTGTGGGCATACAGGGTCAGCCTTCCCCCCCGTGCATGTCCTTGCTTCCTTTGGGAGAGAGACTATGCTCCGAGTCAAAATCCCCCTCCAGGCTGGGCTGGGGCAGGAGCCAGTGCCTGGGGCTTGGGGGCCTTTTGCTTACGCGGGCCTTGCCCCTGTCCCTTGGCCTGCTGCCCCTGCTGGGGAGGCCTGACACGTGGGGTAGTTTCGGTAAGCTGATCCTTCCCTCGGGAAAAAGGGCTTCTTACCCGAGCCCTTCTTCTTAGAAGGGGCAGAAGTCTTCTTCTCAAGTCTTGTCCGGGTCAGGTACTCTGACTCGATCTCGGCAGCCTTCTCAGTCATAGGCTTGCCAAAGAGGTTCTCACCTCGGCAAGGGACATCAACCAACCTTTCCTGAACCCATGGCTCCAGGTCCGATGACTGCAGCCATGCCTGGCATCGTGCACCGATGCCGGCCCCCGCTACCCGGACCGAAGCCTCGAAGCCGTTGTAGGCTGCTCGAGTCAAACTTCAAGCACTCTCGGATCCCAGTGGACAAAACCTGGAAGCGCTGCAAAGATCCCTCAGAAAGACCAGCGGAGAACCCGGCAATCTCCTTTGCCAGGTCTCACAGGTACATGCCCATGTACAGCTGGTACTTCTGGATTCGGCATGCCAGCATCAAACCCTGGTAGCACTTTTTGCCGAGAGCATCCATGTTGCAAGCCTCCCGGCCAGGAGGCACCAAGGAGTGCGTCTTCTGGCCCTTGAGCCGGCGCATGGCCAATTCCACAACCATGGAGTTGTGCAGCAGCTGTGCCTTTTGGAACTCAGGGCTCTTGAGAACTCGATAGATGGAATCGATTTGCCTGCTGAGAACCGGCATAGAGGCCGGTGTCTCCCATATTTGGAGCATCAGCCATTCAAGAATGGGGGGCACCGGTACAGTAAGGGCTTCCTTTGGTGGAAAGTTATACTGGAGGACCTCGAGCTCCTCGGCTCGAGGCTCCTCCTCGGGATCCGCCAGGAATGACAAAGCCTTTGCCATGTCACGGACGAAGTCCAAGAACCGGGTGTCCTCCGGGAGGGACCGTTTCCGAGGTTCAGAACCCGGGGAGTCTGACTGGACGTACTTGGTATGGTGGGTGCCCGGGGACTCCTCGTCCTCCATCTCCCAGCTGGACTCCGAGGAGGAGTCAACTGGCTCGGGCCTCGGCCTCGACCACCCTGACGCCAAAGGAATTGGCATCGATGACCTTGGTCCCGAACGGGAGGTTGATGGAGACCTCGGCCGAGGATTGACTTGAGACCTCACTGTCTCGAGGATCGGCTCGGCCTCTGGGGTCAATTTGGACTTCGAAGTCCCAGTGGTCGGGGCGGACGGACATGTGAGACCAGCCATCAGCGCCCGCTGCTGGTCCATGAAGGCAGACACGCTGTGCTCCAAGGCCGCCAACCTGAGGCCGAGCTCAGGAGGCTCCACAGCCCCCGGCTCGGGTCCCAACGCCGGCTCTCCCAGAGAAGAGTCAATGAGGACAGTGCTCACCGTCCTCAGCATCTCTGGGTCCTTTCGAGGGTGTTTGGCAGGCCTCTCCGACTCCGAGAATCTGGGGCGGTGAGCCGGGCTCCGCGACCGATCTCGCGAGGGACCAGGCCATTCGGAGCTCTCAGACGACACCGCCCTCACAAATTTTTTCTTCCTCCGGTGTTCCCGTGAGGGAGACCCCCTTTCAGAGGACACCCGATGCTGCTCGGGATCAGACAGCTCCCGAGAAGTCGAGGCCTCTGACGAGGTCCAGGCCCGGGAGGGTGCGGACTCTGGAAAACTCCTGTCATGCTGCTGCTGCCTGCTCCTGAATGCCTTGGAAGACATCTTTTTGCATGGGCCACAGACCACGGGGTCATGGTCGGGCCCGAGGCATCGGAGGCAGCAGTCGTGTGTGTTGGTGAGAGATATAAGTTTCGTGCACCGATCACACTTTTTAAACCCACTGGCAGCCATCGGCGGAAAAAGGGCCCCAGAGAGTTCAAAGGACCGGGCTGCCAGCTAAAAAGAAAGAAGAGCGCGAACGCTAGTCACTAAGGATAAAAACGAACAGACTGGACTCGATACTGGTGTACCGAGCCCGAGGAAGTGTCGAACCGGCAAGAAGAAAAACACAAATTTTTCAACTTTTAACTTTTTCCACGGGGGAGCTGGGATGACGTCCGTTGGGCTCCGTGGAAAAAAGGAGACTGATGGCACCCTTGGGCGGGAAGGGGACAGCGCATGCGTGATGCAGTCCCAAAGGCTTTCTTCGAAAGCTGGGGATTTGCTCCGCATGGGGGCTCCATCGACATCACCCATATGTGAGGACTGACTTCCTGCTTCTTCCTGGCGAATACAGTGTATAGGAGGGTTAACTCTAAGATTGACAGAGACAGCAAACACTAAGCAAATGATTGTATCATCTCCAGTGCACAAAGGTGCAATGTTATTAATGGACAATAAAGGGGAAGAGAGAGTCAGGAAGGATGTTATCTACATTAGAAGCTTCCTATGGAACTGTAGAGTAAATGTAAAAAGTAACAAGCAAACTTTAAAAAGAAAGAGGGGTTTGATATAAACAAATGTGATATGTTATTTTTACAATGTAATATAATTCTTGTATCCCATTCCTTCACCATTCTTATATTCTTATATATTCTTGTTATGTAGTTCGGTTCTATGTAATCAGTTGAAATATACTGTCATGTTATGTTCTCTGTAAACAATGTTCCCTCTAATTTTCTGTAGGCTGTGTGCGAATAAAATATCAGCTGTGCAGCTTTTGAAGGAAGGTTACATTTTTGTGCGCCACATAACGACACTCGGAGTTATATACTTTAAAATTTGACTACACGTCAGAATACAGTATGTACACCACTTTGATTGCACTAGAAAATATTGTAGAACTTGTGAAACCCGTAAATACATAACTTTTAAATTGTAAGACGTCTGTGTTGTTTTCTATCAGAATAAGAACTGTAATTTTTGTGCGCTCTGTTGTAAAGAATGTGCGCTCGCTTGGCAAGGTGTGTGCGCGCGCACACGCGCACAGCTTAGAGGGAATAGTGTCTGTAAACCGTCTTGAATTGAAGAAAGACAGTACATAAAAACTTAAATAAATAAAAAAATTCTGTAATATAATTTTGTATGTAATGACTTTCTGACTCCCTTTGTTGAATGCCTGCATCCTGGAAGGAGAGACTATGTGGCTAGTAATACGTAGCCTGTCAACAGGTGCGGAAGTACAAAGAAGTGGAGTGAGACAGAATTAACCAATGAGTTATAGACATGCTGGAAAGAGGAGAGGACATAGTATAGTGTGTAATGAATTTCTGACTTCCTTTATTGTATGTCTGCATCCTGGGAAGAGAGACTACATGGCTAATAACACGTAGCCTGTCACAGGTGCAGAAGTACAAAGAAGTGGAGTGAGACAGAATTAACCAATGAGTTATGGACGTGCTGGAAGAGGGCAAGGACATAGAGTACTATAAAAGAACCATGAAACAAAGGATAGGTGTGAATGCTCAGTCAGCATAGTTACTCACCTGTAACAGGTGATCTCCAGGAACAGCAAGAATTTAGTCTTCACATATGGGGACTCCCTAGCTGCAGATGACAGGGAGAAAGCCCCAGAGGTTGTTTGCCCTTATGAAAGGGCTCCACCTCCCCCCCATGGATCTCTGGCATCCTACCAGGGATCGTGAGTAGGAGTTGTTTAAGCATGGAACAGGTGTTGAAGAACATCTTGAACAAACAAAGCATCCCGGCGGGAGTCCTTGTCTAAGCAGTAATGGGCTGTGAAGGTATGAACTGAAGCCCAAGTAGCTGCTCGACAGATGTCGTTGATAGACAGAGTGAAGATGAGCCATAGAGGCTGCCATGGATCTCACATTGTGAGCTGTGATATGGCCTTCAAGAGGAAGGTTTTTACTCTCATAGGCAAAAGATATACACTGTGCAATCTAGCTGGACAGTGTTCTTTTCGAGACCGGAAGTCCTAAATGACTAGGATCAAAAGCAACAAAGAGTTGAGAGGACTTTCTATGTTGCTGTGTCCTTTGCAAGTAAAAGGCCAAAGCCCTTTTGCAGTCCAAAGTATGAAGATTCCTTTCTGCATTTGAGGCGTGAGGCCTTGGGAAGAATACAGGAAGGTAAACCACTTGGTTTAAATGAAAAGGTGACACCACCTTTGGCATAAAGTGTGGATGAGTCCTAAGGACTACCTTATGATGGAACCTTGTATAAGGAGGATCAGCCACCAACGCTTGCAATTCACTGATGCGACGTGCTGATGTGATTGCAATAAGGAAGATGACCTTCCAGGAAAGGAATTTCAAAGAGGTAGTGGCTAATGGTTCAAGAACCAGATTTAAGTCCCATGCCACCAGTGGTGGCTTAAGGGGAGGCTTAATTAAAAGAAGGCCTCTCATAAATCTCGCTATGAGAGGATGAGAGGAAATAGGTTGTCCATTTAGAGGCTTGAAAGAAGCTGCAATAGCACTCAAATGAACTCTCACTGAATTGGTCTTAAGCCCTGCATTTGATAAATGAAGGAGATACTCCAGTAATGATTCCAGAGGTATCACAAGAGGGTTAAGACCCTTCTGCGAGCACCATATGGTAAACCCTTTCCACTTAAATGCATAAGAGCGTCTTGTGGAATGCTTTCTGCAAGCATAAAGGATATCCTTTACTTGCTGGGAAAGGTTAAGACCGTGGAGTTCTAGGCTTTCAGCAACCAGGCCCTGAGATGCAGAGACTGGGGATTGGGATGACAGCATCCCGTCCTCTTGAGAAAGGAGATTTGGAGCAGAACCTAACTCCAGAGGCAGAGCTTGAGAGAAATGTAGGAGCAGAGGGTACCACATTTGACGTGGCCAATGTGGAGCTATGAGAATCATATGACATCTGTCTCTCTGAAGCTTGAACAGGGTTTTGGGAATTAGGGGAATGGGTGGAAAGGCATACAGGAAGTCCTGACCCCAATGGAGGAGGAAAGCATCCCTGGCCTAACAACCCTGAGCCGGAATTCTGGAACAGAACCTGGGAAGTTTGGCATTCAGAGGACTTGCAGAAAGGTCCGGGTTTCCCCAAATTTGAAAAATCTTGGCCACCTGGTCTACATGTAGAGACCATTCGTGTGGAAGCAGAACTCGACTGAGTCTGTCTGCCCAAGAGTTTTGAATGCCTGGAAGATACATCGCAAGGAGATGAATCTGATGCTCTCTGGCGAGGGCCCATAGTCGCAAAGCTTTGTTGCAGAGCGAGAGAGAGCCTGTTCCGCCCTGCTTGTTCACATAGAACATAGCTACTTGATTGCCCATTTGAATTAGGACTGTCTTGTAGCTGAGCTGGGTGTGGAATACTCGAAGAGCAAGGAAAATTGCTGTGAGTTCTAGGAGACTGATGTGTAGATAGGCCTCCTGTGGAGTCCAGGTACCCTGGGTAGAGAGGCCTTGCTGGTGGGCTCCCCAACCCACCTGTGAAGCATCTGTTGTTAGAGTGGCCTGGGGGGAGGTTGCTGAAAAGGAGACCCCACCAAAAGGTTTTGGGGTGATTGCCACCATTGGAGGGACAAAAAGGCGATCTGAGTTTGCTATTTTGTCTGACACTGAGTGGATAAAGTCCACTGGGTTGCCCTCATATGGAGGCGAGCATAAGGAACCACATGCACGGTGGATGCCATGTGGCCTAGCAACTGTAACATTTCCCGAGCAGTGAGGTGAGGTTTTAGCACTGCTTGGGAAGCTAACTGCACAATGTGAAGACAGCGGGGCTGTGGAAGGTAGGCCCTTGTCTGTCTGGTATCCAGCAGAGCTCTTATAAACTCTAGGGACTGAGTGGGAGCAAGGTTGGCTTTTGGGAAGTTTATGACAACTCCCAAATACTGAAGGATGCGCATTGTGCGAGAGAGGGCAACCCTGGCCTCTGGCTCTGAAGGGGCTCGAATGAGTCAGTCGTCTAAGTAAGGGAAGACGAATATTCCCAGGGTGTGGAGAAATGCTGCCACCACAGCCATGCATTTTGTGAACACCCTTGGTGCAGAGGCCAGGCCAAAGGGAACAACCCTGTATTGGTAGTGCTTCCCTTGAAAAAGAAAGCAAAGGCACTTTTGGTGAGTTGGATGGATGAGAACGAGTGTACGCAACCTTGAGATCTAGAGAACAAAGCCAATCCTGTCTCTGAAGGTATGGCAGCAGAGTTCCTAGAGAAATCATTTTGAACTTCTCTTTGAACAGAAATTTGTTCAATTCTCTGAGGTCTAAAATGGGTCTGTGTCCTCCTTTTTTCTTTGGAATAAGGAAATAGGGGGAGTAAAACCCTGTACCCCGTTGAGGAATGGGTACCTCTTCTACTGCCCCTTGAGCAAGGAGCACAGTGACCTCTTGACCTAACTGGTCGCTGAGAGAGGTCTGAGAATTGAATTGTCTTACCATTGTAGGAGGGGCATGCTGAGGAAATGAAGCTTGTACCCCCTCTCTCACAATAGTAAGAGCCCATTTTTCTGCTGTTATCTGACCCCATCTGGGGGCAAAATGACATAACCTTCCAGGGATGGTGGAGGGTTCTGGGCCGTTCAGGGCCAGGAAGCAAAGTTCTCTAGATAGGAGTCAAAGCCCCTGTGGAGGCTGAGTCTGCTGAGCCGGTTGAGGCTTAGCTGCTTTTGTCTTTCTTTGCCTAGGTTGGTGCTGCTGCCCCTTTTGGGCAGACTGACCGAAACGATGCCCCTATTGGGTATAGGAGGGATAAAACTTCTTCTTCTTACTGAAGAATGGTTTCTTATAAGATTTTTTCCTTGCAAGATCAGCTGTAGATTTGGACAATCTATCCAAAGTGATATTGTCAGCATCTATCTCATTAGCTTTTTCCTGCCAATTCTTGCCAAAGAGATTCTGTCCTGTGCAAGGAATATTCTCTAGTTTATCCTGTACCCAAATTTCCAAGTCAGATGCCTAGAGCCAGGCAATCCTACGTGCACCTATGGCAATGGCAGAGGTTCTGCTTATGCACTCAAAGCAGTCAAAGGCTGCACGATTCACAAACTTGGAAACATCCTGAGCATGTTTGACAAGGGCGAGGTAATTTATTTATTTATTTATTTATTACAGTTGCTTATATACCGCACTATTCGGCATCAGCGCGGTTTACAGTATAACAAAGTGACCAATACACACATTCTGTTTGGTTTTACATCGAACAGGAATATAAACTTGGATAACAGGGGTTGAACTATATACATGAACTATTTATATGAAATATGCTATATACATGAGGTAAAATTCCTATAACATTGTTGAATTGCTCAGTAAATGATGAATCCGTTTTGAATACTTGAGACCTTGTGAGTATGTGCTGCAAAAGGGCGGTGATTCTTAGGTGGTGCTATTTTATTTTATTTATTTAGCTGTATTTATATCCCGCTTTTCACCGGGTCAAAGCGGTGGAACATTAAAAGGGGGGGTGTACAATAATCAATTGCAAGGGTTTGGGGTCGTCACCAGGTGGCCAACAGTAATGATTTTAGCTAATATTTGGGACATAGACATTGTGTTAGTTACATAGAACATATGTTCGGGGGGATGAAATAGGATGGTGGGGGGGGGGGGAAGTCAGTGGTAGGTGCTTGTTTCTGGTCCAAGGAATTCCTGGAATAGTGCAGTTTTTAGTTGTTTCCTGAAAGATAAGGGGTCTTTGTTGCTTCTGATGTGATTTGGTAGAGATCCAGAGGGATGGTACATATAGTTCGAGGGCTCTGTTGCAGGTCCGTTGATTGCATTTCGTTCTTTTATGTGGGATGGTGAGGGAGTTGTTGGTGGTTTGTCTGGTTGTTCTGTTGTGGGCTGGTTGAGACAGTAGTGTGCGGAGCTGGGAAGTTTGAGTTTGGTAGAGGGCTTTGTGGGTGAGTAGGGCGGATTTGTATTTGATTCTAGCTTCTAGAGGGAGTATGTTTAGCTCCCTCAGGACTGGGGTGATGTGGTCCGTTTTTTTTGCATTCTTGATAATTCTTGCTGTGATGTTTAAGGCAGTTCGAAGTGGGTTGGCATGAGTGGCTGGAAGTCCATGGTAGATTATATTGCAGTAGTCCAGGTGAGGGAGTGTCAAGGCTTGCATCACTGTTCTGAAGTCCTGTGGTTCAAGGAGAGGTCTGAGGCGCTGTACTGTAATCTTGCCTCTTATCAGGAAGGAGAGGGCTCATAAGTTCTAAATCTCCTGTGACCTCCTTAAGGAACATCCCCATATATAAGATATAGGAACTAATCCTAGCAGAAAGCATGGAAGCCTGGAAGGTTCAACATCCAAAGGCGTCAAGAGTCCTACACTCACATCCTGGAGGATTAGATGCATGTCTTTTTGCACGGTTTATCCTTCTCATAGCAGATTCCACCACCATGGAATGGTGTGGTAATTGAGTCTTCTGAAACCCAGGACAAGGAGGAACTCGATACATGGTGTCGAGTCTTCGAGGGTGAGGAGATGTGGTTAGAGGTGTTTCCCACATCCTTAACATGAGATTATGCAAGATCTCATGAATAGGTAAGGTAGCTGCCTCCTTGGGAGCTTTAGGGTATTGCAGGATTTCTAATTCCTTTGCCCTAGGCACTTTTTCAGGAGCCACTGTGATGGAAAGACCTCGGGCCACATCTCTGATAAAATCCTGAAAGGACATATCCTCTGGTGGAGACATCCTAAGCTGAGGAGAAGAGGAATCCTCTGGAAGAAGTACTCTGGTATCGGCAGAGCTTTCAGAGTCTTCAGACTCATCCTAGGATTCGAAGTATCTCCGATCCAGGTGATCATGCAAAGTACGGTACCAGTACCGATCAAAGTCGGCATCGGAGTCGTCCGGTACTGACTTGTCGATGCCAGATAGACACGCATGACTCGGTCCCGGTAGAATACCTGCCGATGTCGATGCCGGCACCGGATGAATTGTCTGAAGTGGTTTCAGGGGCATCGAGGCCTTGAGAAGAGCCGCCAGACTGCGTTCAATAGCCAAGAGTCTCTGGTCTATAGATGCTGCTGATGCTTGGGTATCGGTACCGGATGAAGCGGCTGGTACCCCAGAGCATGGCACCAGTAGTTCTGCCGAGGTTGAAGCCTCGAGAACATCCTGGAGCCCCGTTAGTGCTTTGGAAGCCGAAGCCTCCCGCCGGGGCAATTTTGCCGGTGAAAGTCCCTCAAGGGCAACACCAGAGGCATCTCGATGTTTAGAAGGAGATCTACCCTTTGAGGACCGGTTAGATTTATGTATAGTTACCTGAGATCCATGGGAGGAAGATGAAGCCCTGGAAGACGTCGATGCCACGGAGGCTGCATCGGAGGGAAAAAGGGTGCTAAGTTTAGCAGCTCGGTTTTGCCGGCCCCTTTTCGACATCATCCCACAGGCAACACACTCTGAAATAAAGTGGTCAGGACCTAAACATTTGAGGCACCACTCATGGGTGTCAGTGACGGAGATGGAACCGCCACACTTAGAACACTTTTTAAAACCCGAAGCGGGTTTTTCCATTTTGAAGGAAAATGTTGGGCCTAGTGCCCAAAATGGTGCGTGATACCTGAAGAGAAAATTACTGTTAAGACTCCAGAAGAAAGTTTAAGTTTTGTTTTTTTTTTTAAGAAGCAAAGAAAGAAGAACCGGCGGTACTGGTGTAGCGTCGAGGGAAGGCAGACGCGACCACAAAAAAGAATAGAAGGGATTTTTTTTCTGCGGTGACGGGATGTGCGACCTGTCGGCTCTGCGGAAAACGAAGAACTGGAAAGGGACAGTTGGGAAAGGCAGCACGCAGGCGCTGTGGGATGCTCCCAAAAGCTTTCCTATTGGACGCTGGGGAGCATTCCCACGCAGGCTACGTCAGTACCGACGATACCCATATGTGAAGACTACATTCCTGCTTGTTCCTGGAGATAAGCATTAAAGTAACTCTCTGCCTCACTGAGGAGTCTGTTATTGTGTAAAAACATATTTATTACAGATGGAGAGACTATGAAGATTTTCTACAGAGAGAGAAGATGTCATTTTTGTCTAGTAAAAATATGTGTTTCCCCTTATTGTAATGATTTCTTGCAGAAAGTAAAAAACATGTAGGTAATAGGCACTTCATCAGAGAATATTACAGGTAGGACCAAAGAAATATGATATTTGGATACCTTTGAGCTATACTGCCATAGTGACCGAGGACTGAGTACTGGATGTTTAGGGTTTGATATTTTGGTTTAAGGGTTGAACTTAAAGGGGGGGGGGGGTTGGTGGGAGTTACAGTATAACATGTATTTTGTACCATGCCTTTACTTTTGGAAAAGATGTGCAATTAAGGGGCATGTTTACTAAGCTGCCTCAGCTGTTATCACACACTTGAGCATGTGCTAATGGATTGCATGTGCATAACAGACAGTGCAAGGTTAATTTCGTACTATCTGCCTAGCATGCAATGAGTAGGGAAATAGGTGGGATAAGGGCAGAGTGTAGCTATGTCTGCACGGCATGATTAATGTAGGGGGTGACAGCACGCATTAGTCATCAATGCTGCTGTTAGTGTGGTTGCACTTATCACCCATTGAGGTGGTATTAAATGCATTCATGTTAAGCTTGATTGTCACTGCTGCACGTTATGGTGCAAATCAGTGCAGAATCTGCTGGGGTAATGTTGTACACCCCCCTCCCCCAACATGGAATGCACTACTGGCGCACCCATGCCTGGCGGACCTCGCCAAAGGACCCTTAGAAGTGGCCCTTAGCATGGGCCATGGTGTGGCCCCTCCATTGACATCCTCAGTGACTCATTTACCAGGATCTTCAAACTGCCTGATAGAAAACCCAACACAGGCCCCACCACCTGAAGGATACGGGTACTCAACCAGACCATCTAACACATCTAACACGCCACAGACCCATGCTCACTCTCCCCCAGAACGCGACCCAGCCACCCCTCAACTTCCCCCTCCCTCACCTGTACAACCACATTCTCTATACAACCCACTCTCCATCCGAACACCAAACCCACATCCTCACCACCATGACACCCACTCTTTCTGATCACCATATTCCACATCCTAGCACTGTTCTCACACTCTGAATCACCCCCCCCCCCACAAAACAGTCTCCATACCCATCATGCACTCCAACTCGCCCTACAACCCCTCCCCCATCTCCTCCCAGACCCAGATAAAGAGCATCTAGTGCATTCCTCTGAATCAAGATCCAAACACCCTCCACCACAAGATTGCCCCTGACCAATCTTTTGCCAAATGTGTCCTCCTCAGTGTACAATCTGCACGCAACAAAATACAGTTACTTACAGACTACGTTTATGACCAACATATTACATGATGTTCTTAACCGAATCCTAGTTTACCGACGCTGACAATGTCCTGAGGAACCAACTCAAGCCCCCTGACTTTACAAGCTCGTCACCTGCCACTGATCCAACCATAGAGATGGTGGAGTCTTCATTCTAGACAGAAATATCCTAGGTTTCCATGCCACTGTCACTACCACAGGTGGGGAAATGAATACAATCACCATCTCAAACAAGCACCTAACCCTCTGCCTCATCTACAGAGTCCTCAACTGTAGAACAGAAGAGCTGCCATCCTTAATGGAAACCATATGCAAATATAACTTGCCCAACAACCAACCTGCTACTGCTACTTAGAGACCTAAACCTCTCCTCAACTAACCCTAAATCAGCCAAATCCTTCATCCAAGCAATGGAAGCTCTTGACCACATACTACACCCAACTAGATAATAAATCAACACATGCTAAAGAAAGCACTTTGGACCTTTCCTTCACATTCCAAATCATACTCAGAAACCACCAACTCCCTCCCCTAATAACAGATTCAGTCTCCTGGTTAGGCCACAAGACAATCACTTTCTACATACCACAAAAAAAACTGACGACAACATCCCACAGCATCCAGCTCCAATTCCAATAACTAGACAAGAAAACCTTCCTCTACAATTTCCTATTACACTTCGACTACAGCTCCAATGACCTTGACATGTTAATCCGCAACTGGAATCAATCAATAAGCACAATCGCCACACCACCACAAAGCAACAATAACCATAGAAGCTGCACCTCCGTACCTGGTACTCCAAAAATGCTGAATTGCAAAACACACGCCTCGATTCCTCGAGAGAAGATGGAGGAAAACAAAAAACACCCACGACCTCAACGCCTACATGAGCAAACTGCATCATTACTAGACCCTAGTAACCAACAAGAAAAAGAACTATCATACTTAACTCATCTCAAAATTGCTAAACAGGCCAAGAGAACTAGTTCAAATAGTGAAATCTGACAAAAAACCCTACCTAACATGACACAGGCTCCATGCCCTCCCCATAAACTATGGCCGACCACTTCCAAGCTCAAGTCTTTCTGAGACACCACACAACAGTCCCAGATACCAAACACCTTGCCACTGAACCCAACACCGCCACTTCGAACTCCTTCACACCTATATCATGAAAACACCTAGAAAACATCACCACCAACCTGAACACCACAAAAAGAAACCTATTTGGTTCTTCAAAGACGTGGCTGCACAAATAAAGGCAAAAAACACAGCTTTCACAAAATTCAGAAGCTTGCAAACAGAGGAACACAGAAAAGAATACAAGATCAAACTAAAAGAGACAAAAGGAGAAATAAGGATGCAAAATCAAAGGCAGAAGGAAAAGATGGCTAAAGATGTGAAGTGTGGCGACAATACTTTTTTTCAGGTATATTTGGGAGGAGGAGGAAAATCAGAGGTGGAATTACAAGACACAGAAGTGCTGAGAATGGATTTGTGGAAAGTGACATTGAAAAAGCAGCAATGCTAAACAAATACTTCTGCTCTGTTTTCACTAGAGAAAATCATGGAGAAGGATCAGCTGTGATTGACACACATGGGAATGGAGTAGATGCCACACCATTCACAAAAGAAGATGTGTTAGAACAGCTTGCAAAACTGAAAGTGGACAAGTCTATGGGAACAGATGGGATACACCTCAGGATACTGAAAGAACTCAGAGAGGTTCTTGCAGGGCCTTAGAAAAGATGTTTTAAACAGATACTTGGAGAGAGGAGAGGTTCCACAGGACTGGAGAAGGGCTAATGTAGTACCTCTTCACAAAAGTGGTAATAGGAAAGAAGTGACAAACTACAGACCAGCAAGCCTTACCTCGATGGCAGGAAAAGTAATGCAGGTGCTCCTGAAAGAGCAAATAGTGGACTTCCTCAAAACCAACAGGTTGCATGATCCGAGGCAACATGGTTTTACCAATCTTGCCAAACAAATCTGATTTGAGTTCTTTGATTGAGTTCGAAGTGTGATAGAGAACTAGATCAAGGGCATGCAATTGATGTGATCTACCTAAATTTCAGCAAAGCCTTTGATACTGTTCCTCACAGAAGGCTTATCAATAAACTCAACAGTTTGGGGATGGGTCCCAAGATGGTGAACTGGATCAGAAATTGGTTGACTGACAGAAGGTGATGGTAAACGGAACTCACTCAGATGAAAGGAAGGTGATTAGTGGTCTGCCCCAGGGTTTGGTCTTGGGACCAGTACTGTTCAATATATTCGTTAGTGATATTGCCAAAGGGCTGAATGGAAACTTCTGTCTTCTTGCAGATGACACAAAAATTTTTAACAGAGTGGACTCCCCTGAGGGAGTGGGGAACATGAGGAAAGACCTACAAAAGCTGAAAGAATGGTCTAATGTTTAGTAGTTACGTTTTAATGTGAAGAAGTGCAGTGTCATGCACTTGGGAAGCAGAGATCCAAGGGAATTGTATGTGATTGGTGAGAGGTTGGTGTGCATGGATCAAGAAAAGGACCTCAGTGTGATTGTTTCTGATGATCTCAAGGTGGCAAAACAGTGTGACAAGGAGGTGGCCAAAGCCAGAAGGATGCTGGGTTGCATACAGAGAGGGATTATCAGCAGAAAGGAAGAGGGTCTCGTTGAGTGGTTCCTGCCCCTCTCTCGCCCCCTCGATTGGTTCCACTTCTCTTAAACTTGTGTCCTCCTTCCGCTATCTCGGAGTGATTCTTGATCCCACACTTTCCT
Source organism: Ichthyophis bannanicus (assembly GCA_033557465.1). Lineage (NCBI taxonomy): Eukaryota > Metazoa > Chordata > Amphibia > Gymnophiona > Ichthyophiidae > Ichthyophis > Ichthyophis bannanicus. The sequence continues at coordinate 1,384,882,196 of CM066032.1, read as the reverse complement.
TTCATAATCATCTAACTTCCCTTATCCGTCGTTCATTTGCTGCCCTACGACAGATCAGGGCTGTCCGTTCTCTTCTCCCCTCAGCTTCTTTGGTCACTCTTGTTTTGGCCTTGGTCATAAGCCGCTTGGATTACTGCAATATCTTTCTTGCTAATCTCCCAAAGTTTCAACTCCAACGTCTACAACGTATTCAAAATGCTGCTGCCCGTCTCGTTACGTTCTCCCATCGCTTTGATCATATCACTCCTATTCTTCTCCGCTTGCATTGGGTACCCCTCCGTTATCGCTTCCACTATAAATTCCTTATTTTGATTCACCGTGCTATTTACACTAATACCCCTTTATATCTTGCAGATCGGATCTCTCTTCATACCCCTTACCGCCAGCTTCGTTCTATCCACACTAACCGCCTGTCCTTACCTTCCCCGTCACAAGCTCATCTCGAACAAACCCGCCATGCAGCTTTTTTCTTTCTGGGTCCAGTACTGTGGAATGCACTACCACCACCTCTCCGATTAGAAACCTCCTATCCTCAATTTAAGATACTACTCAAAACTCATCTGCTTCAACAAGCCTTCAATCTCTCTCCTGATGTTCCCCCTGATGTTCCCATTAGCCGTGTGTGTCTGTTTACTCATACATTGTCCTGTCCTCCCCTGTCGCCTTGTTGTATTCTTATGTCTTATGAAAGTCCTGGCCCATTTGTTTATTTTACTTGTCTATGCTTTTTGTACTTTGCTTTCCTATCTTATTATGGTGTTCTTTTCCATGTTTTTTTTGCATTGCTAACCTTTTATTGTACACCGCTTTATGTTTCGACGAAAAGCGGTCTATCAAATGTTAAAATAAAGATAAAGATAAAGGTACTAATGCCACTGGTGAGACCCCACTTGGAATACAAGTCGCTGGTGAGGCCGCACTTGGAATATTGTGTTCAGTTTTGGAGACCGTATCTTGTAACGGATATTAAAAGTCTGGAAGCGGTTCAGAGGAAGATGACCAAAATGATTTGGAGCCTGCGTCAGAAGACTTATGAGAAGAGACTTGAAGACCTAAATATGTACATTCTGGAGGAGAGGAGGTACAGGGGAGATATGATTCAGACCTTTAAATACTTAAAGAGCATTAATGGAGAAACAAACCTCTTCCAAAGACAGGGAAGCTGTAAAACTAGAGGACATAACATGAAGCTGCAAGGGGGTAAACTGAAAGGCAATGTCAGGAAATACTTTTTCACTGAAAGGGTGGTGGATGCTTCAAATACCCTCCCAATGGAAGTGGTGGGGGCAAACACAGTGACAGAACTCAAAATGGCATGGGACAGACATAGTGGATTTTATAGCAACAGGATAAAATCAAAATAAGCATAACTATCTCTTCAAATAGGATTGACCTACACAGAACGGTGTATACACCCCTAAACAAAGGCATAGGGAGGGGTGATCTGCACGGAGCAGCAAGTGCACTTACTCTTGCGCCTTGCTGGGCAGACTAGATGGACCATACTGGTCTTTATCTACCATCATATACTATGTTACTACGATCCATGCCCCCTCAGCCTAATCAAGATATCCCACACTGAACTAATCCCTATCATACACAAAAATCACACTCTCCCTCACTCAGGAACATATGTCTACCAACTTCAAGAATGCCTCATCCATCCCATAAGAAAAGTCACTGGCCTTATCCACAAACTGCCCTCCTCATACAGCCCATTGCCAGCTTACCATTCCTCACTAAAATCATTGAAAAGTCCTTCCTACTCCAACTACAAGCCCACATCAAAACAAACACCCCACTTGGCCCACAGCACAGGGTGGAAACACTGATAACTGCCCTACTAGATAACCTTTTCAAGGGCAGAGGCAGGGCACCAAGGCTTCATAATGCTCTCTTTCTTGGTATCAAGGCTGTCCGACTCAGTACCACACCTTGAACTCCTGCAACGCTTACAATCACTGCAACGCCTACAATCACTGGGACTAACTGGCGCGACCCTAAAGTGGTTGAAATTCTACCTCACGGATCGCAAATATCATGTCAACATAGCAGGAAATCACTCTGCCCCTTACACCCAACAGGAAGTTCCTCAAGGCTCTGAACTCTGCCATCCTTCTCAACATCTTCCTCCAGCCCATCTGTATCATCATCCAGTCCTACAAAGTACTCTGCCACATTTCTGCAGATGATGTCATACTCTATGTGCCAATCTCCATCACCAAACCGATACCACCCTCTCAAAATGTTCTGCCATTGTCACACAATGGTTGTCAGACCATAATCTCATCATGAACCACAACACAATAGAGGCCCTTTTTGTGTCCAGGGACATGAGCTACACCCCATCACCTAACATAACAATAGATGGAACCCAGCTGAAAGTACAACCCCAAGTGCAATATTTAAGGATAACCCTAGACCATCACCTATCCTTCCTCCAACACATCACCACGAGAGCCATATACCAAAAAGGAACAGTACAGCCCCTCAGAAAACTACTAGATTACCAAAGCTACTGCACTGCCTTCCAATCACTGATCACATCTCATACAGACTACTGCAACATCATTCTACAGGGTCTTCCAAACTATACACTCCACCCATTACAACTAGCTCAGAACACTGCCACCCGCATCCTCTCCAACTCAAACCCAACCGAACACATCATTCCTATCCTTCAACAACTACACTGGCTCCCTATTAAATCAAGAACAAAATACAAAGCTATCCTAACTATTTTCAAGACTTCCCATGCACTCTCCATTTTACTTCCATTCCCTTCGGCGCCAAACCCGCACAACAAATCAAGGAGAATACCACAACAAAACACCTTATGCATACCCCCCCCCCCCACACACAAATACCACGACCAAACAATCCACCTCCAACAATGCCTTCTCCCTTTATGCTCCAACCATATGGAACCCTTTACCTCCTGACTTACGCACAACATCCAACCTCATAGACTTCAAAAGAAAACTAAAAACCTACCTGTCCCAAGACTATTTCAAAGACACTGATGACTGACCCCCACCATACCCTTCCGGATCCCCAAACTTCCCCTCCTCACCCTTGTACAATATATGCCTAGGTAAGACATTCAAAGATGTAAATATATAGGATTCTCAAATATGAAAATGTGTCTTCGGCAGTACCTTCTATACCCAAATTAATCACTGTTATATTGTACCTGCACTTTACTCTTATATGCCACGTTTAAATGTATTTCCTTCATGTGTTCTCTGTAAACTTACGATTAGGCAGTATAAAAACCACTTAAATAAATATCAAACAAAATGTGAAAGTTATCATAATAGTTAGGTCTATCTGATAATGCCACCTGCTGGCTGAAAGATTACTCCAAATATAATCTAGAGAAGGAAAAATTAAATGATGGCTAGTAACAAATATACAAGCCTAGTAAGATTAAGCCGAGTTGTTTTGTTTTCAGCTTAACAGGAAATGGGCATTATCTCAGTCGGTTCAACAGTTAACCCTTTATGAATCCACAGTATGTCTGCAGCATCTTAATATTCTATGTTTAAGAATTTTATTGGATTGTGTTAATATTGTCCCCAAAGACTTTTTAGGCATGCACAAACATGCTGAAATGAATTTGCTGTTTTTACACTAGACAAGATGATGGCAAAAAGAGACCATACAACGTATCTAGTCTTCTCATTCACACAACTCATGTGGTATGGATGGAAGACTAGATAGATGACCAGTGAGCCCTAGATGTGATGTACTTGGATTTCAGTAAAGCCTTTGACACAGATCCACACAGGCGGCTTATCAACAAATTGAGCACCCTAGGGATGGACCCTAAAGTTACTGATTGGATTATAAATTGGTTGAGGGGGAGGCGACAAAGGGTACAGTTAAAAAGCTCATTATGAGGAGAGGGAGGTTTCTAGTGGTGTGCCGCATGAATCTGTCCTTGGTCTGAGTCTTTTTAATATCTTTGTTAGTGATATTGTGGAAGGGCTGTTGGGTAAGGTTTGCCTCTTTGCAGATGATACCAAAATCTACAACAGAGGAAGGAGTAAATAACATGGAGGAGGGATCTAGCTAAGCTTGAAGAATGGTCTATAATTTAGCAGCTGAGATTTAATGCTAAAAAATGCAGGGTCATGCATTTGCGCTGCAAAAATCCAAGAGAGCGGTACAGTGTAGGGGTGGGAAGCACTGCCAACAAAAGAAGACGACGACCTGGGCGTGATTGTGTCTGATGATCTTAAAGTAGCTAAATAGGTAGAAAAGGTGATGGCAAAAGCTAGAAGGATGCTTGGGTGCATAGGGAGAGGAATGACCAGCAGAAAAAAAAAAATAAAAAAAGGAGGCGATAGTGCCTCTGTATAGGTCTTTGGTGCAACCTCATTTGGAGTATTGTGTGCAGTTCTGGAGACCACACCTTCAAAATGATATAAACAGGCTGGAGTCGGTGCAGAGGGTGGCTACCAAAATGGTTAGTGATCTTCAGTCCTCCTCCTTGGGTAAAAAAAGGAGAAGGAGGAGCCCTTTATGTCAAAAGCAATATTAAAGCTGCTGAAATGCAGGGAACATGGGGAAAAGAAGAAGCACTGTGGATTATGTTGGAAAGAGGAAATGGCACTGTCATCCATACTGGTGTAGTTTACAGGCCTCCAACTCAAACAGAAGAAATGGATAGCAAATTGATTACTGATATAGCACAGTTACTTACCTGTAACAGGTGATCTCTGGGAACAGCAGGAGTAAGTCTTCACATATGGGTATCGTCGGTACTGATGGAGCCAGCGCGGGAACGCTCCCCAGTGTCCATTTAGAAAGCTTTTGGGAGCATCCCACAGCGCCTGCACGCTGCCTTCCCGCCTTTTCCAACCGCCTCTCTCCAGTTCGAGTTTTAAAGCTGAGACAAAGAGAGAGAGAGGAAAGGAAAGATAGATAGAGAAATACAACTCCTACGGGAGGTGGGTGGGTTGTGAAGACTTATTCCTGCTGTTCCCAGAGATCACCTGTTACAGGTAAGTAAATGTGCTATCTCCAGGAACAAGCAGGAATGAGTCTTCACATATGGGGACTCCCTAGCTGTAGATGCCAGGGAGAAAGCCCAGGTTGTGTGTCCTTGAAAAGGACTCTACCTCCTCCCAGGGATCTCTGGCATCCAACCAGGGTAGGTGGGTAGGAGTTGATTAAGAATGGAACAGTTGTTTGAGAACAGCCTGACCAAACGAGGCATCCCGGCGGGAGTCCTTGTCCAAACAGTAATGGGCTGTGAAGGTATGAACCGAGGCCCAGGTGGCCGCTCGACAGATTTGGTCGATGGACACAGTTTAGATGAGCCATTGAGGCTGCCATGGCTCTCACATTGTGAGCTGTGACATGGCCCTCCAGAGAAATGTTCCTACTCTGGTAGGCGAAAGAAATACACTGAGCAATCCAGTTGGACAGTGTTCTCTTAGAGACTGGAAGTCCTAAATGAGGAGGATCAAAAGCAACAAATAGTTGAGAAGAGTTTCTATGTTGCTGTGTTCTTTGTAAGTAAAAAGCGAGAGCTCTCTTACAATCCAAGGTATGAAGATTCCTCTCTGCACTTGATGCATGAGGTCCTGGAAAAAAGACAGGTAAATATACCTCTTGGTTCAGATGAAAAGGCGAGACCACTTTAGGCATAAAGAGTGGATTGGTCCTGAGGACTATCTTATCATGATGGAACCTTGTATAAGGTGGATTAGCCACCAAAGCTTGCAACTCACTGATGCGGCGTGCTGAGGTGACTGCAATGAGAAAAACAACTTTCCAAGAAAGAAATTTCAAGGAGGTGGTGGCTAAAGGTTCAAAGGGTGGCTTCATAAGCTGGCCAAGAACCAGGTTTAAGTCCCATGCCACTGGAGGTGGTCTAATGGGAGGTTTAGTTAAAAGAAGGCCTCTCATGAATCTTGCTATAAGAGGATGAGAGGAAATAGGTTGTCCAATGAGAGGCTTGAGGGACGCTGCAATAGCACTCAAATGGACTCTTACTGAATTTGTTTTCAGACCTGCATGGGATAGATGCAGGAGATACTCTAGTAGAGAATTCAGAGGTATTGCAAGAGGGTTTAGACCCTCCTCAGAACACCAAATGGTAAATCTTTTCCATTTGAAAGCATAGGAACGTCTAGTAGAAGGCTTTCTAGAGGCATGAATAACATCTCTGACTTGCTGAGAGAGATGAAAATCTTGAAGGTCTAGGCCCTCAGTAACCAAGCCCTGAGATGGAGCGACTGGGGGTTTGGGTGCCACAACGTTCCCTCTTCCTAGGACGGAAGGTCTGGTGCAGAGCCCAAGTCCAGGGAAGGAGCTTGAGAGGTGCAGAAGTAGAGAGTACCACACTTGGCGTGGCCAATGTGGTGCTATGAGGATCATAGTCCCTCGATTTCTCTGAAGTTTGAAAAGTGTTTTGGGAATTAGGGGAATTGGTGGAAAGGCATAAAGGAAGTCTTGAACCCAGTGAAGGAGGAAGGCATCCTTGGCCTGAACTCCCTGACACGGAATTCTGGAACAGAACCGGGGAAGTTTGGCATTCCACGGACTTGCAAAGAGGTCTATGTCCGGGGTTCCCCAAATTCGAAAAATCCTGGCTACTTGGTCCATGTGGAGGGACCACTCGTGTGGAAGCAGAACTCAACTGAGTCTGTCCGCCCAAGAGTTTTGAACGCCTGGAAGATATACTGCCAGAAGATGGATGTGATGCTCTCTGGCGAAGGCCCACAGTCGCAAAGCTTCGTTGCAAAGCGACAGAGCCAGTCCCGCCCTGCTTGTTTACATAGAACATGGCTACTTGGTTGTCCGTATGGATGAGGACTGTCCTGTAGCTGAGCAGGGAATGAAACACTCTGAGAGCTAAGAATATTGCTCTAAGTTCCAAGAGATTGATATGCAGAGAAGTCTCCTGTGGAGACCAGATGCCTTGGGTGGAGAGATCCTGCAGATGAGCTCCCCAACCCATTGGAGAAGCATCTGTTGTCAGAGTTGCTTGGGGAAGCGACTGCTGAAAAAGGGACCCCAACAACAGATTTGGAGGGGACTTCCACCACTGGAGAGACCAAAATAGGCGACTGGAGTTTGCTATTTTGTCTGATTGTCCACCCAATGGACTCAGGCATCAGGTTGCCTAAGTCCATTGAGCTGCCCTCATGTGAAGGCGAGCATATGGAACCAAGTAACATTTCTCGAGCAGTTAAATGGGACTTTAACTGCATCTGGGAGGCTAACTGCACCAAGCGTAGGCAACGGGCCTGAGGAAGATAGGCCCTTGCAGTTGTGGTATCCAGCAAGGCCCCTATAAACTCCAGGGACTGAGTAGGGGTGAGATGGGATTTTGGGATATTTATTACCAGTCCCAAATACTGAAGGACACGCATTGTGCAGGTTAGACAAATCTGGGCCTCTGACTGGGATGGAGCTCGAATGAGCCAGTCGTCCAGATATGGGAAAACGAATATTCCTAGAGTGCGTAGAAATGCAGCTACTACTGAAAGCATTTCGTGAACACCCTTGGTACAGAGGCCAGACCGAAAGGAAGCACCCTGTATTGGTAGTGCTTTCCTTGAAAAAGGAACCGAAGGAACCTTCTTTGTGTTGGATGGATGAGGACATGGGTGTACGCATCCTTGAGATCTAGAGAACAAAGCCAGTCCTGACTCTGAAGGAATGGCAGCAGAGTACCGAGAGAAATAATCTTGAATTTCTCTTTAAATAGAAACTTGTTCAAATTCTCTGAGATCTAATATGGGTCTGTAGCCCCCTGTTTTCTTTGGAATAAGAAAATAAGGGGAGTAGAACCCTGAGCCCTGTTGAAGAAGAGGTACTTCTTCTGTTGCCCCTTGGGCAAGAAGGGTAGCAATCTCCTGACCCAGAAGGTTGAGGAGAGATGTTGGAGAATTGAACTGTTTCACCATGGTGTGGGGAGGAAGGTTTAAGAAATGAAGTTTGTACCCTTCCCTTATAATGGAGAGGGTCCATTGCTCTGCTGTGATTTGCTCCCATCTGGGAACAAAGTAAGCTAACCTTCCTGGAATGGTGAGGGGCTCTGGTTCTTCCAGAGCTAGAAAGACTAAGTTCTCTAGTTGCAAGTCAAAGGCCCTGAGGAGGCTGAGGCTGCTGGGCCGTGGGAGGCCTGGCAGCCTTTGACTTGGCCTGTTTAGGTGGTTGCTGACGCTTTGCAGCAAAACGACCTGCAGAAGATGCCTGCTGACCATAAGCAGGATAATATCTTCCCTTTTTAGAAAAAGGTGTTTTTTGAACAATCTTTTCTTAACAGGAGCAGAGGTAGACTTTGAAAGTCGATCCAAAGCAGAGTTCTCAGCATCCATCTGAGTGGCCTTTGCTTGCCAATCCCTGCCAAAAAGGTTTTCACCTGTACAGGGAAGATTTCCCAGTTCATCTTGGACCCAGAGTTCCAAATCAGAAGCTTGTAACCAAGCAATTCTGCGTGCACCTATGGCAATAGCCGAGGCTCTGCTGACACACTCAAAAGAGTCAAAGGCTGCACGGTTGGAAAATTTGGAAACATCTTGGGCATGTTTAAGCCAAGTGAGAAATTCCTGCTTTTTATCTTCTGAAATAAAAGGGGCTAAAGTCTGCAGATGATCTGCGACTTCTTTTAGAAACATCCCCATATAGAGACTATAGGAGTTGATTCTGGCAGCAAGCATATTAGCTTGGAAAACCCTTCCGCCAAAAGCATCAAGGGTCCTGCATTCACGTCCTGGAGGATTAGATGAGTGTTTCTTTGCACTCTTTATTTTCCTCATGGCAGACTCTACCACAATAGAGTGGTGAAGAAGCTGAGACTTATGAAAGCCAGGACAAGGAGGGACACGGTACATGGTGTCTAACCTACGAGAATGAGGAGAGGTGGTAAGAGGAGTCTCCCACATGCTCAACATGAGATCATAAAGAATCTCATGAATAGGTAAGGTAGCAGCTTCTTTAGGGGCCTTAGGATATTGCAAAATATCTAATTGCTTGGCTCTAGGCTCTGACTAAGGGGCCACTGCTAGCCACCTCCCTAATAAAGTCTTGGAAAGACAAGTCTTCTGGAGGAGACATTCTTCGTTTTGGAGAAGCAGACTCCTGAGGAAGAAGTACCGGTGCCTCGACAGAAGCCTCTGACTCATCAGAGTCTTCGGAGGAATCGAAGTATCGCCTGTCTGGATGCTCCTGTAAAGCCCGATACGCGTACCGAGTGGGATCGGCATCGGGAGTAAGCGGTACAGATTCGGTACTGATGGGCATCACAGGACAGGGTACCGTTGCAGTCGACACCGAAGCCGATGTCGATGCAATCGGTACCGGCACCGAAGCCGATGTCGATGCAATCGGTACCGGCACCGAAGCCGATGTCGATGCAATCGGTACCGGCACCGAAGCCGATGTCGATGCAATCGGTACCGGCACCGAAGCCGATGTCGATGCAATCGGTACCGGCACCGGGAACGATGCCAGTGCCAGAGTCGGTACCGGCAACGGAGATTGTTGCGGTACCGGAGGCGTCGAAGCCTGCATAAACACCGTTAGGGTGCATTGCATGGACAGAATCTTCTGATCCATCGACGCCACCAGAGTCTGGATGTCGGTACCAGTGGAGGCCACCGGTACCCCAGAACACGGCAACAGGTGATCGGTCGAGGCCGAGCCATCAATGTCAACCTGTGACCCCATAGATAATGCTTTGGAAGCCGGAACTTCCTGCCGGGGTAATTTTGCCGGTGCGGAATCCTCGAGGACAAGCCCAGAGGCATCTCGATGCTTAGAGGGAGATTTGCCCTTCGAGGACCGGCTAGATTTATGTTTGGTTACCTGAGATCCATGAGAGGAAGAAGCAGCCCTGGAAGACGTTGATGCCACCGAGGCTGCATCAGAGGGAAACAGGGTACTGAGCTTGGCTGCTCGGTTCTGCTGACTTCTTTTAGACATCATGGTACAGGACACACAATCCGTGATGGAATGGTCAGGACCCAAACATTTTAGACACACCAATCATGGGTGTCGGTGACAGAAATAGTACCGCCACATTTCGTGCACTTTTTGAACCCGGAAGCGGGCTTCTCCATGAGAAGAAAAATGTTCAGGCCTAAGGCCCAAACTGAAAATGCACAGTTGAAGAAAGAAAAGTTTTTGTTTGTTTTTTTTTAAGAAGAAAAGAAAAAGACCAGCGGTACCGGTCTGACGTCGAAGAAGGCAGACACAACACAGAAAAATAAAGAAAAAAATAAGAAATTCTTCTGTGGCGACAGGGACACGACCTGCTGGCTCCGTGGAAAAGAAGAACTGGAGAGAGGAGGTTGGAAAAGGCGGGAAGGCAGCGCGCGCAGGCGCTGTGGGATGCTCCCAAAAGCTTTCTTACTGGATGTTGGGGAGCGTTCCCACGCAGGCTCCGTCGGTACCGACGATACCCATATGTGAAGACTCATTCCTGCTTGTTCCTGGAGATTGCAAAGACAGCCATGAAGGGGGAAGTGATCATATTGGGTGACTTTAATCTACCTGATGTGAACTGGAGTATTCCTTCTGCAAATCTGGAAAGAAGTAAAAAAAATTGTGAATGCCTTCCAAGATGCATTACTTAGACAAATGGTGATGGAACCGACCATGGAAAGCTCAGTGCTGGATTTAGTGCTCACCAACGGAGATAGCGTGTCGAATATCTGTATAGGTGCCCATGTGAGCAGCAGCAATCATCACACGGTGTGGTTGGAGATAAAAGCCAATGTAGAATCCAATCACAGCAAGCTCAAAGTCCTAGACTTTAAAAACACTGACCAGTAAAACGGCCAAGTACCTGAAGGAGGAGTTGGCAGGGTGGGAAGGGATAAGGGAAGTGGAGTTGCAGTGAGCTAAACTAAAGGAGGCAATAAAAGGGGCAACAGATACGTATGTAAGGAAAGTAAACAAAAACAAGAGGAAACTGAAACCTAATTTGGTTCTCCAAAGTAGCAACTGCACAAATAAAGGCAAAAACACAGCTTTCACAAAATTCCAAAGTTCACAAACAGAGGAACACAGAAAAGAATACAGAATCAAACTAAAAGAGACAGAGAGAAATAAAGGATAGCAAAATCAAAGGCAGAAGAAAAGATGGCGACAAAACCTTTTCTGGTATATTCGGGAGAGGAGGAAAACGTGGAATTACAGGACTCAAAAGTGCTGGGAACAGATTTGTGGAAAGTGACATTGAAAAAGCAAAAATGCTAAACAAATACTCCTGCTCTGTTTTTACTAGAGAAAATCCTGGAAAAGGACCTCTTGCGATAGACAAATATACAAATGGGAATGGAGTAGATACCACACCATTCACAGAAGATGATGTGTTAGAGCAGCTGCAAAACTGAAAGTGGCCAAGGCCAAGGAACCAGATGAGATACATCCCAGGATACTGAAAGAACTCAGAGAGGTTCTTGCAGGGATGTTAAAGGATGTTTTTAACAGATCCTTGGAGACAGGAGAAGTTCCACAGGACTAGAGAAAGGCTGATGTGGTACTTCTTCACAAAAGTGGCAGTAGGGAAGTGACAAACTACAGGCTAGTAAGCCTTACCTCGGTGGCAGAAGAAATAATGGAGGCGCTCCTGAAAGAGCGAATAGAAGACTTCCTCGAAACCAACAGGTTGCATGATCCGAGGCAACATGGTTTTACCAAAGGACGATCTTGCCAAACAAATCTGATTGAGTTCTTTGACTGGGTGACCAGAGAACTAGATCAAGGGCATGCGATGGATGTGATCTACCTAGATTTCAGCAAAGCCTTTGATACTGTTTCTCATAGGAGGCTTATCAATAAACTCAACAGCTTGGGGATGGGTCCCAAGGTGGTGAACTGGATCAGAAACTGGTTGACTGACAGACAACAGAAGGTGACTGTAAACGGAACTCTCGGATGAAAGGAAGGCGATTAGCAGTGTGCCCCAGGGTTCGGTCCTGGGACTGGTACTGTTCAATGTATTTATGAGTGATATTGCTGAAGGACTGAATGGAAAAGTCTGTCTTTTTGCAGATGACATGAAAATTTGCAACACAATGGACTCCCTTGAGGGAGGGGGGAACATGAGGAAAGATCTACAAAAGCTGGAAGAATGGTCTAATGCTTGGTAGTTAAGATTTAATGTGAAGAAGTACAGTGTCATGCACTTGGGAAGTAGAAATCCAAGGGAATTGTATGCGATAGTGAGACGTTGGTGTGCACTGACCAGGACGACGACCTTGGAGTGATTGTTTCTGAGGATCTCAAGGTGGCAAAACATTGTGACAAGGCAATGGCAAAATCCAGAAGGATGCTGGGTTGCATACAGAAAGGAATTACCAGCAGAAAGGAGGAGGTACTAATGCCACTGAACAAGTCACTGGTGAGGCCTCACTTAGAATATTGTGTTCAGTTTTGGAGACCATATCTCACATCAGACATAAAAAGGCTGGAAACAATTCAGAGGAAGGCGACCAAAATGATTTGGAGGCTGCGTCAGAAGATTATTTCGTCCTGGTCAGTGCACACCAACTTCTCACTATCGCATACAATTCCCTTGGATTTCTATTTCCCAAGACTTATGAGAAGAGACTTGAAGACCTAAATATGTACACTCTGGAGGAGAGGAGGGATAGGGGAGATACTATTTAAGTATTTAAAGGTCTGAATCATATTAATGAACAAACCCAAAGACGTGGAAGCTGTAAAACTAGAGGGCATAACATGAAGCTGCAAGGGGTAAATTAAAAGGTAATGTCAGGAAATACTTTTTTCACTGAAAGGGTGGTGGATACTTGGAATGCTTTCCTGATGGGAGTGGTGGGGGCAAATACAGCAACAGAATTCAAAATGGCATGGGACAGACACAGTGCATTCCTTCATAGCAACAGGATAAAATCAAAATAAATTTAACTATCTCATATCTCAGCAAATAGGAGTAATCTATATGGGGTGGAGGGTACAATCCTAAACAAAGGCATGGGAAGGGGTGACCTGTACGGAGTGGCAGGTGCACCTACTCTTGTCACCTTGCTAGGCAGATTAGATGGACCATACTTGTCTTCATCTGTCATCATATACTATGTTACTATGTATTATAAAGCATTTGAGGATAGATTCTTAATATGTATACTTTAGAGGAAAGGCAGGATAGAGGAGATATGATAGAGATGTTTAAATATCTCCATGGCATGAATACACAGGAGAAGAGCCTCTTTTGATTGAAAGCAAGCTCTGCTACGAGGGGATATAGAATGAGAGTGAAAGGGAATAGACTCTTGAGTAATATGCGGAAATATTTCTTTATGGAAAGAGTGGTGGTTGTTGTTAAGTGCCGTCGAGTCGGAATCGACTCATGGCGACCCTCTGGATAGCTATCCTAAATTGTGTTCGGTCTTCAGTCAGGTGGCTCATTGTTGACAGACTGGCACCTGTAGCTGCTGTTATTGTATCGATCCATCTCATTGCTGGCCTTCCTCTTTTGCATTGACCTTCTATCTTGCCAAGCATAATGTCTTTCTCTAATGATCTCTCTCTTTGCATGATGTGTCCAAAGTATGAAAGTCAAAGTCTTGTCATCTGAGCTTCTAAAGAAAGCTTAGGTTTGATCTCCTCTAGTACCGACTGGTTTGTTCTTCGGGCAGTCCATGGTATACACAGTATTCGCCGCCAGCACCATAATTCAAAGGCATTAATTTTCTTCCTATCTGTCTTTTTCACTGTCCAGCTTTCACATCCATATGATGTTATTGAAAATACCATGGTTTGAACAAGTCAAATCTTTGTATGGAGAGAGACATCTCTGCTCTTGAGAATCTTATCTAGGTCTTTCATAGCCATTCTGCCAAGAGTGAAAACCATTCTGGAAAGAGTGGTAGATCCGTGGAATAGTCTCCCAGTAGAGGTGGTAGAGATGAGGACAGTATCTGAATTCAAAAAAGCATGGGACAAACACAGAGGATCTCTAGAGGAAAAGGCGGGGGGGGGGGGGGACTATGTAGTAGTCGATATGGAAGGACAGACTAGATAGGCCATGTGGTCTTTTTCTGCTGTCATGTTTCTGTTTCTATAGTCTTTTCCTGCCATTGTGGCCTCTGTTTTTATGCCAATCCTAATTCTTTGTAGCACATTTCAACTCATGTTAAAAAAAAGTGAAAAGTTTTTTTTCTCTCTGTCTGGGGGAAGGATAATGTAAATGAAATTCACCATAATATTAAAACTAGGTGATCAGGTGGAGGAGGGGGAGAGGGACACGGACAAAAAAGGAAGCCTGGCCTTGGCAACTATCACATTGAAAAGAGGACTACAAACCTCTAAGAAAGCACAGTTACTTACCTGTAACAGGTGATCTCTGGGAACAGCAGGAATTAGTCTTCACATATGGGTATCGTCGATACCGACGGAGCCTGCGCGGGAATGCTCCCCAGCGTCCAAAAGGAAAGCTTTTGGGAGCATTCCACAGCGCCTGCGCGCTGCCTTCCCGCCTTTCCCAACCGTCTCTCTACAGTTCGAGTTTTAAAGCTGAGACAAAGAGAGAGAGAGGAAAGGAAAGATAGATAGAGAGATACAACTCCTAGGGGAGGTGGGAGGGTTGTGAAGACTAATTCCTGCTGTTCCCAGAGATCACCTGTTACAGGTAAGTAACTGTGCTATCTCCAGGAATAAGCAGGAATGAGTCTTCACATATGGGGACTCCCCAGCTAGAGATGCCTGGGAGATCACCCAGATTGTGAGCCCCTAGAGGGCTCCATCTCCACCTATGAATCTCAGGCATCCAGTCAGGGATGGAGGGCAGGAGTTGACTAGGTATGGAACAGGGTGCTTGAGAACAGCCTGACCAAACAAGGCATCCCGGCGGGAATCCTTGTCCAAGCAGTAATGGGCTGTGAAGGTATGAACCGAGGCCCAGGTGTCTGCTCGACAGATTTGGTCTATGGACACAGAGTTTAGATGAGCCATAGAGGCTGCCATGGCCCTCACATTGTGAGCTGTGACATGACCTTCAAGAGAAAGATTCTTACTCTGGTAGGCGAAGGAAATACACTGAGCAATCCAATTGGACAGAGTTCTCTTAGAGACTGGATGTCCTAAATGGGAAGGATAAAACCCAACAAAAAGTTGAGAGGACTTTCTATGCTGCTGTGTTCTTTGTAAATAGAAAGCAAGTGCCCTTTTGCAATCCAGGGTATGAAGACTCCTCTCTGCACTTGATGCATGAGGTCCTGGAAAGAAGACAGGTAAATATACCTCCTGATTCAGATGAAAAGGCGAGACCACTTTAGGCATAAAGTGTGGATTAGTTCTGAGAACTACCTTGTCATGATGGAACCTTGTATACGGAGGATTAGCCACTAGAGCTTGCAACTCACTGATACGGCGAGCTGAAGTGAGAGCAATGAGAAAAAGAACCTTCCAGGAAAGGAATTTCAAGGAGGTAGTGGCTAAGGGTTCAAAGGGTGGCTTCATAAGCTGACCAAGAACCAGATTTCAGTCCCATGCCACTGGGGGTGGTCTAATGGGAGGTTTAGTTAAAAGAAGGCCTCTCATGAATCTTGCTATAAGAGGATGAGAGGAAATAGGTTGTCCATTAAGAGGTTTCAGGGATGCTGCAATAGCACTCAAATGGACCCTGATTGAATTTGTTTTAAGGCCTGCATGGGATAAATGCAGCAAATAGTCCAGTAACGAATTCAAAGGTATTGCAGAAGGGTTAAGATCATTTTCTGCACACCAAATGGAAAATCTTTTCCATTTAAAAGCATAAGAGCGTCTGGTAGAAGGCTTTCTGGAAGCATGAAGGATATCCTTCACTTGCTGAGAAAGGTGTAAATCTTGAAGGTCTAGGCCTTCAGCAACCAGGCCCTGAGGTGAAGAGACTGAGGATTTGGATGCCACAGGGTTCGCTACTCTTGGGAGAGGAAATCTGGAGCAGACCCCAGGTCCAGGGAGGGAGCCTGAGAGAGATGCAGAAGTAGAGGGTACCACACTTGGCGTGGCCAATTTGGTGCTATGAGGATCATAGATCCCTTGTCTCTCTGAAGCATGAACAGAGTTTTGGGGATTAGGGGAATAGGTGGAAAGGCATAGAGGAAGTCTTGCCTCCAGTGAAGGAGGAAGGCATCCCTGGCCTGAACTTCCTGACATGGAATCCTGGAACATAACAGGGGAAAGTTGGCATTCCACGGACTTACAAATAGGTCTATGTCTGGGGTACCCCAAATCCGGAAGATCCTGGCTACCTGGTCCCCATGGAGGGACCATTCGTGTGGAAGCAGAACTCGACTGAGTCTGTCTGCCCAAGAGTTTTGAACTCCTGGAAGATACACTGCGATGAGATGGATTTGATGCTCTCTGGCGAAGGCCCACAATCTCAGAGCTTCATTGCAGAGCGACAGAGAGCCTGTCCCCCCCTGCTTGTTCACATAGAACATGGCTACCTGATTGTCCGTATGGATGAGGACTGTCTTGTAGCTGAGCAGGGTGTGAAATACTCTGAGAGCCAAGAAGATTGCTCTGAGCTCTAGGAGATTGATATGAAGAGATGTCTCCTGTGGAGACCAGATGCCTTGAGTGGAGAGATCTTGAAGATGAGCTCCCCAACCCTTTGGAGTGGCATCTGTTGTAAGGGTTGCTTGGGGTAGCACCTGTTGAAAGGGGGACCCCAACAACAGATTTTGAGTGGACTTCCACCAGTGGAGGGACCAAAAGAGGCAACTGGAGGTTGCTATTTTGTCTGACAGGCAACCTGATGCCTGGGTCCATTGGGAGGATAGAGTCCACTGAGCTGCCCTCATGTGAAGGCGAGCATAAGGAACCACATGGACTGTGGAAGCCATGTGGCCTAAGAGTTGCAACATCTCTCGAGCAGTTAAATGGGATTTTAACTGAATCTGGGAGGCTAACTGCACTGGGCGTAGGCAACGGGCCTGGGGAAGATAGGCCCTTGCAGTTGTGGTATCCAGTAAGGCCCCTATGAACTCTAGAGACTGAGTAGGGCTAAGATGGGATTTTGGAATGTTGATTACCAGTCCCAGATACTGAAGAACACGCCTTGTGCAGGCTAGGGAAGTCTGGGCCTCTGCTTGGGATGGAGCTCGGATGAGCCAGTCGTCCAGATATGGGAATACGAATATCCCTAGAGTGCGTAAAAATGCAGCTACCACTGCCATGCATTTTGTGAACACTCTTGGAGCAGAGGCCAGACCGAAAGGAAGCACTCTGTACTGGTAGTGCTTTCCTTGGTAAAGGAACCGAAGGAACCTTCTGTGTGTTGGATGGATGAGGACATGGGTGTACGCATCCTTGAGGTCTAGAGAACAAAGCCAGTCCTGACTCTGAAGGTATGGAAGGAGAGTACCAAGAGAAATCATCTTGAATTTCTCCTTGCATAGAAACTTGTTCAACTCTGAGATCTAGGATGGGTCTGTAGCCCCCTGTTTTCTTTGGGATGAGAAAATAGGGGGAGTAGAACCCTGAGCCCTGTTGAAGAAGGGGTACTTCTTCTATTGCCCCTTGGGCAAGAAGGGTAGCAATCTCCTGACCTAGAAGGTCGAGAAGAGATGTTGGAGAGTTGAACTGTCTCACCATGGTGTAAGAAATATAGCTTGTATCCCTCCCTTATTTATAATGGAGAGGGTCCAGTGCTCTGCTGTGATTTGTTCCCATCTGGGAGCAAAGTGAGCTAACCTTCCTGGGATGGTGAGAGGCTCTGGATGTTCTAGAGCCAGAAATGCTAAGTTCTCTAGTGGAAAGTCAAAGGCCCTGAGGAGGCTGAGGCTGTTGAGCCGTAGCAGTCCTCGCAGCCTGAGGCTTGGCCTGTTTTGGTTGTTGCTGTCTCTTTGTAGCAAAACGACCCTGAGAAGAGGTATGAGCATAAGCAGAAGAAACTTTCCCTTTTTTTTGGGAAAGATCCTTTCTTGAATAGGATACGTCAGTACCGAGAAAAATGGTAGAAACCATCATAAAGAATAAAATTACTCAGCATGTAGATAGTCAAAACCCAGGAAAAAGATTTAGGCGTCATTGTGGATACCATGTTAAAACCCTCGGCCCAGTGTGCAGCGGCGGCCAAGAGAGCAAATAGAATGCTAGGTATGATAAGGAAAGGAATGGAAAATAAAACAAAAGATATTATAATGCCTCTATATCGTTCCATGGTGAGACCACACCTTGAATATTGTGTGCAATTCTGGTCGCCGTATCATAAAAAGGATATAGCGATTTTAGAAAAGGAGGGAGTGGTGGTCTAGTGTTTAGGACAATGTACTTCAGGCTGGAGGGCCGGGGGTTCATGTCCCACCTGGGGACAGCAATCTCAGGCTGGAGGGACTGGGATTTTTAGTCCTATAGGCACTCCTTGTGGTCTTGGGCAAGCCATTTAACCCTCCATTGCCCATGTTCCCTGTAAGTATTAGCGTATGTGTCTCATATCCCCTCGTATTAAATGTATCCCCCAATTGACCGCTTTGACCCGGTGAAAAGCGGGATATAAATACAGCTAAATAAATACAGCTAAATAAAATAAAAGGTACAGAGAAGAGCCACCAAAATGGTAAAGGGGATGGAAGGATACTCCTATGAAGAAAGGCTAAAAAGGTTAGGGCTCTGTAACCTAGAAAAGAGACGCCTGAGGGGAGATATGATAGAAGTCTATAAATTAATGAACGGAGTGGAACGGGTAAACGTAGATCGATTGTTTACCTTATCAGAATATAGAAAGACTAGGGGACATGCAATGAAGCTACAGGGTAAACTATTTAAGACTAATAAAAGAAAATATTTTTTCACTCAACGTGTAATCAAACTCTGGAATTTGTTACCGGAGGATGTAGTAAAGGCTGTTAGTGTAGCTGGGTTTAAAAAAGGTTTGGACAAGTTCCTGGAGGAAAGGTCCATAAACCATTATTAAGAAGTGACCGAAGATATCAATGCTTGACCCAGTACAAGCATTGTGGAACTTGTGTCTCTTGGGGAAACTGCTAGGTACATATGACCTAGATTGGCCACTGTTGGAAACAGAATACTGGGCTTGATGGACCTTGGTCTGACCCAGTATGGCATATCTTATGTTCTTATGTTCTTAACCTCTTCTTGAAAGGAGTATTTATTTTATTTATTTTATTTTATTTTACAGTTTTTATATACCGCGCTCTTTGGTATCAGCGCGGTTTACAGATAACAAATTTCGCATTAGAACAGTCCTTTGCTTACATTATAACAGTGTCTTTTGCTTACATTATAACAGGGTCAGTAACTTGGAGACAACATGGTAAACTATATACAAGCTATATACAGAAAGATAAATTACATCTGGAAATTTACAGTTAAATTGGGTCATAAATTTGGGTGTGCAGAGCGTCTAGTTCGTGTTCTGTTATGGTTATGTTGTTGGAATGTCAGAGGCTGTGTGAGTGATTTGTGAGATGGGGGGAGGAGGTGTAGGGTTAGGGCCTAAAAGATGATGACAGAATAGGTAGTGTTTGAGGGCCTTTCTAAATTGAGAGAGGTCTTTTATTGATCGGATATGAGGAGGGAGATTATTCCAGCAAGTTGGAGCGAATAAGGTGAAGGCCCTGTCTCTGGTTGTTTGGTTACATTTAGTGTACTCCTTTGGTACGACAAGGGTATTGGCGGCTGCGGATCTTCTCAGTCTGTTCGTGGGGGTGTTGATAATAAGTGATGAGAGGGAAGGTGGGGCTATTTGATTGATTGCTTTAAAGGATAGCAGAAGTGCTTTGTAGGTTATCCTGGCATGTAGGGGTAACCAGTGAAGCTCTGTTAGTATGGGGGTGATGTGGTCTCTACTGGATGTACCGCAGAGGATGCGGGCTGCTGAGTTCATCGCCAATTGGAGTGGGTTGAGGATGCTCTTGGGTAGACCATGCAGGATGACATTGGCATAGTCGAAATGAGGTGTTATAAGGGCTTGGAAGATTGTTCGGAAGTCATTGGAGGCGAGTAGTGGTCTTAAGGTTTTCAGTGTTCTCAATTTATAGTAAATGTAGTAGTAGACTTTGAAAGTCTATCTAAAGCAGAATTTTCAGCATCCATCTGGGTGGCTTTTGCTTGCCAATCCTTGCCAAACAGATTTTCCCCTGTACAGGGAAGGTTGCCCAGACCATCCTGTACCCAGGATTCCAAATCAGAGGCTTGTAACCAAGCTACTCTGTGTGCGCCTATGGCAATAGCCGAAGCTCTACTGGCACCCTCAAAGGAGTCAAAGGCTGCACGGTTGGAAAACTTGGATATATCCTGTGCATGTTTAAGCCAGGTAATATATTCTTCTCTCTTATCTTCTGACATAAAAGGAGATAAGGTGTGTAGATGGTCTGTAACCTCTTTCAGAAACATCCCCATATAGAGACTATAGGAGTTGATTCTGGCTACAAGCATACTGGCCTGGAAGATTTTCCTGCAAAAGCATCTAAGGTTCTGCATTCTCTTCCTGGAGGAGCAGAAGAGTGTCTTTTTGTGCTCTTGATTTTTTTCATAGCAGACTCTACCACAATAGAGTGGTGAGGAAGCTGAGTCTTATGAAATCCAGGACAAGGAGGAACACGATACATGGTGTCCAACCTACGAGAATAGGGAGAGGTGGTAAGAGGAGTTTCCCATATACCTAACATGTGGTCATAAAGAATCTCATATATTGGTAAAATGGCTGACTCTTTAGAAGCCTTAAGATATTGAAGAATATCCAATTTTTTAGCCCTGGGCTCAGTTTCAGAGGCTACTGCAATGGACAGGCCTCTGGCCACCTCCCTGATGAAGTCCTGGAAAGACAAGTCCTCAGGAGGAGACATTCTCCTTTTTGGAGAAGAGGGTTCCTGAGGACGAATCTCCGATGCTTCGATGGAAACCTCTGATGCATCAGATTCATCAGAGGAATCGAAGTATCAACTGTCTGGATGCTCTTGCAGAGCCCGATACGAGTACCGAGGGGTATCGACATCGGGAGTCATTGGTACCGAATCGGTACTAACAGGCATCACTGGATACCATATCGCTGCTTTCGAAGTTGACGTCGATTCAAGCGGTACTGATATCGGAACCGGAGCTGGATCCGGAACCGGAATCGGTATCGACAACGGGGCTTGTTGTTGTACCGAGGGCGTCACAGCTTGTATGAAGGCCGTAATGGCACGCTGCATGGTCAGAATATTCTGATCCATCGATGCCACCAATGTCTCGATGTCGGTACCGGGAACCGCCGGTACCCCAGAACATTGTAACAGGTGATCAGTCGAGGCCGTGCCATCGATGTCAACCTGTGACCCCATAGATAATGCTTTGGAAGCCGGAGCCTCCCGCCGGGGTAATTTTGCCGGTGTGGATTCCTCAATAGTAATGTCGGGAACATCTCTATACTTAGAGGGAGATGTACCCTTTGAGGACCGACCGGACTTAAGTTTTGTTACCTGAGATCCATGGGATGAAGAAGCAGCCCTGGAAGACGTCGATGCCACCGAAGCTGCATCGGAGGGAAACAGGGTACTGAGCTTGGCTGCCCGATTCTGTAACCCTCTTTTAGACATCATGGAGCAGGACTCACAATCCGCGATGGAATGGTCAGGACCTAAACATTTTAGACACCAGTCATGGGTGTCTGTGACAGAAATAGTGCCACTGCACTTTGTGCACTTTTTAAACCCGGAGGCGGGCTTTTCCATGAGGAAAAAGACTGTAGGCCTAGGGCCACAGAAGAAAAAGTACTGAAACAGAAAAAGGTTTTTTTATAAAGAAAAGAGAAAAAAGACCGGCGGTACCGGTCCTCGAGAAGGCAGACACGCGACTAAAGAAAATAAGAATAAGAAAATAAGAAATTCTTCAGCGGTGACAGGAAACACGACCTGCTGGCTCCGCGGAAAAGAAGAACTGGAGAGAGACGGTTGGGAAAGGCGGGAAGGCAGCACGCAGGTGCTGTGGAATGCTCCCAAAAGCTTTCCTTTTGGACGCTGGGGAGCGTTCCCACGCAGGCTCCGTCGGTACCGATGATACCCATATGTGAAGACTCATTCCTGCTTGTTCCTGGAGATTGAGGATATCTTCATAAGAATCAAATTTAAAAAGTGCTAGAAAATATATGCATAAGCTCAGTTTTCATTTCCTACTTTGTTTTAAATAGTTTCTCTCAGGGCAGTTACAAATTTATTTATTTATTTAACAATTCTTATATACCGCACTATTTGCCGAAGTTTTAGAACCAACCCGGTCTTGTTGCCAACGATCAGATAGATAAGATTTACACCACTCCCAGGCAAGGCCGTGAATGCCCTTTTCCAGGAGGCGGGTGAGTAGCTGATTGTGATTGACAGAATCGAAGGCAGCTGAGATATCCAGGAAGATGAGGGCGAAACCATTTTCTGCGTTGTCAATTCCTTTATTCAGGGTGTTGGTGAGGGTGGTGAGCAGGGTTTCTATTCCATGCGATTCTCTAAATCCATGCTGGCAGGGGTCAAGTGGGGCTGCTATGTCTATATGTTGTTGGATTTGTCTGTAGACAACTTTCTCGATTATTTTGGGTTAGTTCCTTATTGGTCTCCAGTTTAGTCCTCTACTTCTGGGTAGTGTACCTCCTCCTGCAGCTCGGAGACTGGGCATGTCCAAAAACGTAACATCACTGTATGTAGTCTGTAGGCTCTCCCATCAATCCCCAGTGTGTCTAGTCTCCCTGCAGCAGGACGACGTAGTGAGCCTAGGTGCTGGGCTCACTTTAAGGGTTAGAACGGGAGCATTAGAGCAGCTGTCATTGGTTTGATCTTTGTTTTGGTATATTCTTGCCATTTTATTAATTTTTGCCTGTGTCTTTAAATTAAAAAAAAAAAAAAAAAAAGTACAGGAGAGCTTTGCTTTTGCCGGTCCCTGTTTGATTTCTGCTTGATCTCTTCTGTTTCCTCCCGACTGAGATCTTTCCCCCTTGCAAGTACGGGGGAGAGCTCTCCTGCAACCAGCCAGGTTTCAGGGCCTTTGCCGACGATCAGTGTCCCGGTCAGCGAAACAGGAACTGCTGTCAGGCGGGAAGCTCGTCCGGCGGCTCCTCGCTTACTTTTAGCTGAGCGGAGCTGCACAGGCTGGAGCCCCACGATTTCGGAGGAGGAGAGGCTTACTCAGAGTTCAGCGGAGAGCTGCGCTGGTGATTTCAGGTACTCTGCGGGGAGGGCAGCGGGCAGGTAATCGCCTCAGACCGGCAGAATGAAAGTAGCACGCGAGTGTTTTTTGGCACCTTTATCCTTGTCCTCTTAGCGGCGGCCATTTTAAACGCGTGGTCTCCGCGTGCAAGGCAACTGCAAGAAGTAAAGAGCTTAATGGGTTGCGATTGGGGAGCCAGTTCTTCTTACCAGTTTTCTTTTGTTTGTGCATTTACTTTTTATATACCATTTACTTGTTCCTTTGGAGCTCTTTTGGTTTCTTTTTTCCCGGAAGGTTTTTAGGAGGTTAGAATTCCTATCCTTTTTACCTGCTATAGGACTTCATTTATTTAGTCAAGTTTCTTAGTGCTAACAGCCTTGGGGGGAAAAAGAAAAAAAAAAAGAGAGGACATAGGGTATAGCAGCACATAAGCATTTTATGGCGGCACGGTCTCAGTGTGTGGTTTGTGGAACCCGCAGAGGTGCAATTGCTGATTCAGGGATCTGTTGGGGCTGCATGGCAGTCTCCACCAGCATGGAGCACCAGATGGAAAGTCAGGTGACAGAGCCTCACGGTGCAGGGCCTGGGGTGGAAGGGGAGCCATCATTGGGCCCTCCACCGGTGGACAGTCAAGATGCCCCAGGCAGTCAGTTGACGGCTTCTCTGCCTGGGGGATATGGACCACAACTCTGGGATTTTTGCCCAGATTTTGTTTTATTTATTTATTTATTATTTATTTATATTTATTACAAGCTCTTATATACCGCACTATTTGGGATCAGCGTGGTTTACAGTATAACAAAAGACCAGAACAACAAGCTGTTTGGTTTTACATTGAACAGGAAAAAGAACTTGGATAATACATGGGGAAAATTTTGAACTGAAACAATTTACAAAGTATTTACATGTATATACAACTGTATTATTCTTAGATCAGGTTGGGTGTTCAATGGGGGTTGGAGGTCAGGAAGGTGATTGGATGTTCTGATAGTAGTGGGGGAATAAATGGGATTTGATTGCCTTTCTGAATGAGGTTAGATCAGGGATAGCCCGAATTTCGGGTGGTAAGGTGTTCCAGCACTTAGGGGCATAGAAACTGAACGCCCTGTTAGATGTCGCTAGTGAGCATTTAGTTGCTGCCTTAGGGATTATTAGCGAGTTTGTAGATATAGTTCTCCTGGATCTGTTAGGTGGAACGGTTTGAATGAGGTTCATTAGAGAGGAGGAGGTGATGCCTTTGATAACCTTGAAAGTGAGTAATAATGTTTTGAACAACAGTCTCCAGTGTATGGGGAGCCAGTGGAGCTGTTTTAGAATAGGTGTTACATGGTCTCTTCTTGATGCTCCGTAAAGGACTCTGGCAGCAGTGTTCATGGCAAGTTACAAAGGGTTTAAAGTGGAGTGTGGGAAGCCTTGAAAAACGGTATTAGCGTAGTCAAGGTGCGGTAGGGTTAGCGCTTGGAATATAGTCCGGAAGTCTTCAGGATCAAGCAAGGAGCGAAGGTGGCGGAGTGTCCGGATTTTGAGATAAATCGCTCTGACTACGTTGGATATATGTAATTTCATATCCAGATGCTGGTCCAAGGTGACCCCTAGGTAACGGATTGAAGGCTTTGTTTGGAGATCAGCTTCTTTCACCTTTATCTGGGAAGGGGGGGTGAACAATGGGTCTCTAGTGATGAAGAGAACCTCCGTTTTCCTGTGCTGAATGTGGAGGTTTTGGGATTGAAGCCATTCAGACACTGCATCAAAGCATTTGGTCATCGGTGAAAGATCCATGTTGATTGTGGAAAAAGGCATGTAGAGGAGAATGTCGTCTGCGTATATTAGACAGTAAACCTTGAAGGATTTGATGATGTTGCAGACTGGCTGTCTGTATATGTTAAATAAGAGAGATGATAGGGATGACCCTTGTGGCACACCCTGTTTTTGATGGAAAGGTGTGGATGTTGCTGTTCCTGAAGTTACATACTGCCATCTCTGATCCAGGTATGATCTGCACCATGCCAGGGCAGTGTCGTTGATGCCCTTTTCTTTTAGCCGCCCTAGTAACAGATCGTGATGTACAGAGTCAAAAGCAGCAGCAATGTCCAGGAAAATAAGCACAAAGCCTTGGTGGATGTTGTCAATGCCTGTGATGATGTTGTTGAAGAGGGTTGTGAGGAGGGTCTCTACACCGTGGAACTCCCTGAAGCCATGCTGGCATTGGTCTAGAGGGGATGCAGTGTCGATGTGATCCTGTATTTGACTTTGAGCTACCTTTTCAATTACTTTCGCTAGAAAGGGAATACTAGATATGGGTCTATAAGATTCAACTTTCTGTGAGTCGAGTTTAGGATTCTTCAAGAGGGGTCTAATGGACGTTCTCTTGAGGGCTGATGGGAAAGACCCAGATGTGAAGGATAGATTTATCATTCTAGTGATGAGAGGGCTAAGATCACTTCGTAGCTCCCTTATCCAAAAGGCTGGGCAAGGGTCAGTTTGTGCAGTGGAGGTGTTAAGGGCAGCAATAATGTTCTCGACATGTTTATTTGATGGCGTTGAGAACATGGATAGGTTAAGATAGGCAGATGGAGTCTTGTGCGGGGATTGTTGCGATGTTGTCAGTTGTTAGCAGCTTGGATTGTAGATATTCAGCGAACGCTTGTGGGTGAATGAGTTCGGGTTGTTTGGACAAAGGTTCCTTAGCTAAGGTCTTGACTAGATTGAAAAGATCACGTGGTTTATTTAGTGATCTTTTCAGTGTATCGGTGTGGAATTGTTTCATCTTAGTGATGACTGATTCTCTGTGCGTGGATAGGTGTAATTTGTAGGCTGCTAGGTCTTCCG
Source organism: Ichthyophis bannanicus (assembly GCA_033557465.1). NCBI lineage: Eukaryota > Metazoa > Chordata > Amphibia > Gymnophiona > Ichthyophiidae > Ichthyophis > Ichthyophis bannanicus. The sequence continues at coordinate 1,384,856,252 of CM066032.1, read as the reverse complement.
TGGAGTGTGATCGACGCCAACGTTTTTCCAATCTTCTTAGGTGTATGAGGGAGGTTCGTAGATCCGGGGAGAACCAGGGAGATGGTTTTCTTTTCTTCAGGTTGTTACTTTGATTTGGTTGTAGTGCAACGATGCTGATATTGCTGTTCCAGGCGGTGATCAGGTTCTCCAGGTTGAGAGAGGGGTCATTGAGGAGAGGACGAGTTTGAGCAAGAATAAGTTCTTTGTTGAAAGCTCTGAAGTTCCGAAGTGATACTTTTGTTGATATGATAGAGTTTTTGTTGAAGTTTGATGGTGTCTTGCTCTTGATGGGAATGGGGAAGGTGATTAACTTGTGGTCTGACCAAGGTACTGGAGTTACAGATGCGTCTGGTGTGGTGTTGGAGAGTCAAGGACTGTCAAAGGGGCAAAGATCATGTCAAGGATATTTCCTTTTTTGTGTGTGGGAACTTTGACAATTTGCTCGTAGCCCAGTTCGTTGATTGCTTCTAGGAAGGCTGAGGCGTGACTGGGGTGAAGTGTTGGGAGATTGAAGTCTCCTAGAATCCAATTAGGAGTGCTGGGATTGAGTGTGTTGGTTGCAAGGTCTAAAATGTTCGGAAGGTCGTCAGGAGAGGGAGAGGGTGCTCTGTAAATTAAATTGATGGAGCACTGTTCATTTTTGATGGATATGACGTCTATATTGTTTGAGCTTGTGGAGTCAACGGTGTAAAACTTTAGATCCGTCTTGGTAAGTATAAATATACCTCCTCCTCTCTTATTCTCTCTATGTTGGAAGTGGACAGAGAAGTTGGAGGGTACAAGTTGATTAAGGATTACATTATCTTTATCAGATAACCAAGTTTCAGTTATCATGAGTATATCCAGATTGTATGAAGAGATTGTTTCGGAGATGACTGGCCATTTCTTACGAATGGATTGTGCGTTTATGAGCGCACAATTTAGGCGTAGGGGTTGAGGGGGTTCCACTTGTTTATTCTTCTTGGAGTGTTGGAGAGCTACGTGTATTAGGTGAGAGCGGCGCATGGGGGCTTCAGCTCTTTGGTTAAGATAAGGAGCTTCTGCCCATCTTTTTCCATGGCTCTGGAGTATTGGAATATGGAGAGAAGTATGATGTAAAGCAAGGGATTCGTTAAACAAGACTAGGATAAAGAGGATGCCAATGGCTAGGGCGGTGATTGATGGAGCCATTTGGAGGTTTCCGTGGCTTGGGTGAGGTACTTTCTATGGAGAAAATGTAGATTCCTGTTACGTTTGCCTACTCAGGAGCTATCAAACCTGGTTTAGAAAGTTTAGTGTGTTATGGGGTTGGTAAAAGGGATAAATGGAGATTTATAGCTTTATGAAGTGTGGCACAGTAGTAAGACTCATAAAATGGGGTTATGTTAAACAACAGTCAAAAATCTGAAATAGCTTATGCTATTATGTGGCAAGCATACATGGAGCTGAGAACGGAGAAATTAACACTCAGATATCAGGTATATCAGATTAACAGATTAACAGATAATAAACTGTGAAAGTAGCATAGGACATGCAATTACAAGGCTCAGTTATTATCTTTATGAGATGGAAAAGACATGCAATTGTACAGGCCAAGCAGTTAAGTGTTGGCTGGTCTCGGCACGGTATGTTGCAATTACAAGCAATTGTTAGTGGTGAAAAGTCAGTTTCGGAAATGGTGATGCTCTGTGAAACATGATATTACCACAATGACGCCAGTACCTGGTAGAAGGAACTTGCATGTGGCTTTCTGGGTTAGGCGGTGGGTAGCTGTGGTCAGGACTTGTGTGAGTACGTGTGGTCAGGACTTGTGTGAGTACTTGTTTTGATTATGCATCAGGCACTCTGCTTGAGGTGGCAGGGGAGAGTGCCGGACCCTTTGCCATTGCCTGCCTCCCGTCAGCAGGGTGCTGCGGCTGGACTGGACAGCGGTTCCCTGCGACAGCCTAAGAGAGCCAGGGGACAGGAGATGTCACCGTCGGAGAGTGAATGGCAGGATGCAGAGGAAAATGAGATAGACCTGGAAGCCAGTTTGGAGGAAGGAGAAATTCCCGAGCCGGAGGATCAAGCGAAGATTATTAGGTTGTTCTGTAGAGAGGAATTGGTGGCACTTATGGAATCCCTGCAAACGCTGAAGCTAGCCGCGGAACAGCCGGTAGACAATGAAAGTGGCAAAGACCCGATTATACAGGCGGTGAGGCAGTCTCAGGTGGTGTTTCCTGTGCATCGCGTGATTGACCGAATGATCCAAGATCAGTGGGATCTTCCGGAGGCAGAGCTCAGGGGGATTAGGACTATGAATAGGTTGTATCCCCTGGCAGATAAGGACAAGGAGAGATTTCGGTCCCCCGAGAATTGATGCAGCAGTCTCGGCAGTCACTAAGAGAACCACCATTCTGGTAGAAGGTAGCACGGTGCTGAAGGATGCGCAGGATAGGAAGGTGGATGGTTTGTTGAAACAATCCTTTGAAGCGGACGCGTTGTCATTACAAGCTTCCATTTGTGGAGCTTGGGTGGCCAGGGCTTGTCTCAGATGGCCCCAGAGCTTAAGGCAGGTTACTCATCTGGAGCAAGAGGGGCTGCGGGAGCTAGACCGCCTGGAGTCCGAAGCAGCTTATTTGTCCGATGTACATTATGAATTAATCAGAGACCTGGCTAATAGTATGGCTTCGTTAGTAGCCACCTGAAGGTCCTTGTGGTTCAGAAATTGGGCGGCAGACGGGTCTTCCAAGGCGCGTCTCAGCAAACATCTGTTTAAAGGGACACTGCTCTTTGGAGAGGATTTGGACAAGTTGGTTAAGGATTTGGGAGAGTCTAAAGGTGGTAGACTCCCGAAGATAAACCTAAACAGGGGAAGTCCTTGTCGGCTTTTCGAGGGCAGTTCAGGGATTTCAGAAGGTTTCAGACTTCTCGCTTGGGGGGCTTCCAACGTGGAAGATTTGCTTCTAGAGGCCAGGGGTTTCGTGGGTTTCGAGGAGGCAATAGAGGTTTTACAGCGGCAGCCGTGACACCCACCAAAAAATCGCAATGAAGGGAGGCAGGCCTTGGTAGGAAGTCAGCCGATAGGAGGGAGGCTTTGGAGATTTCTTCCTGCCTGGGCCTAAATAACGACAGACCAGTGGGTGGTGGAGATAGTTCGGGATGGTTATGCGCTGGAATTCGCAAAGCCAGTGCAGGATGCCTTTGTGCTGTCGCCCTGCAGAGGACAAAAGAAAGCCCTGGCGATCCGTCAAACTTTAGACCGCTTGTTGCAAATTGGAGCGGTCGTCCCGGTGCCAATAGAAAACTACAGCAGGGGTCGATACTCCATTTATTTCATACTGCCAAAGGAGGACAGATCGTTACGTCCTATATTAGACCTCAAAGGAGTGAGCCGCTGTCTCCGAGTGTCCCACTTCAGAATGGAGACTTTAAGGTCCGTCATTGTAGCGGTGTGAAAAGGGGGAGTACTTGACATCTCTCGATCTTACAGAGGCGTATCTGCACATCCCTATCAGGGAGGAGCATCAAAGGTTTCTTCGTTTCGCTCTGCCGTGGGGACATTATCAGTTCCAGGCATTGCCCTTCGGTCTTGCGACGGCGCCCCAAACTTTCACCAAGATTATGGTGGTAGTGGCGGCGGCGGCGGCGTTGAGGAAGTAAGGAGTTCTAGTACATCGCTATCTCGACGATTGGTTAATTCGAGCGAAATCCGAAGCTGAGAGTGTTCAGGTCACGACCAAGGTGGTGCGGTTCTTGGAGGGACTCGGCTGGGTTGTCAACGTAGCAACGAGTCACCTGGTATCCTCCTAGGATCTCGAGTATCTGGGGGTACGTTTCGACACTCGGAGTGAAGCAGTGTTTCTGCCTGTCCGGTGGGTACAGGGCTTGACAGCGTTGATCCGCCGGTTCATAGCCACTCCAGCTCCGTTGGCTTGGAGTTACCTTCAGGTGCTGGGGACCATGGCGGCGACGTTGGAGGCGGTTCCGTGGGCAAGGTTTCACATGTGCCCGTTGCAGGGGGCGCTGCTTCGCCGCTGGTCTCATCAGAACGATTCGCTAAACACAAGGCTTCCTTGTCCTCTCAAGATCAAAAAGGCTCTACGCTAGTGGCTGATCCTGAGGTCTTTGACTGTGGGGATATTCTTGGAACAGCCAGAGTGGCTCCCATTGTTGACAGACGCAAGCCTCGCGGGTTGGGGAGCACATTGCGGTCAGCTCTGCGCGCAGGGGCTCTGGTCGGCTCAGGAGGCCACGTGGTCGATCAACAGGTTGGAGCTGAGAGCAGTGGCACTGGCACTGCAAGCATTCGAGTCCACCGTGAAGGGAAGAGCGGTTCGAGTACTGTCAGAGAACTCCACAATAGTGGCCTACATCAATCGCCAGGGCGGCACGGGAAGTGTGGCCATGGCAACGGAATCAGAGGCGCTGTTCGAGTGGGTGGAAGCTCGTCTAGCGATTTCGGCAGCGCACATTGCAGGAAAGGACAATGTGACGGTGGACTTTCTCAGCAGAGTGCAAGTGGATGCAGGGGAATGGGAGTTGCATCCTGAAGACTTTGCACAGATAGTTCAGAGACGGGGGCCACCGATCATGGACCTCATGGTGACCTTTCAGTCAGCAAAAATGAGTTGGTTCTACAGCAGGTGACAGGAAAGGATGTCAGAGGGAATCGATGCGCTGATGCAACCGTGGCCGACGTCAGGGATCCTTTGTGTGTTTCCGCCGTGGGCGCTCATAGGGTGAGTAGTGCAACGGATCGAAGCACATCAAGGGCGAGTGTTACTGGTGGCCCCGGACTGGCTGAGGCGGCCGTGGTACGTGGATCTCATTCGGCTTCTCAGTAGGAGTCCATGGACATTGCCGGTGTCAGAGAGTTTGTGGCTGCAAGGTCCACTACGAATGCCTAAAGTGGATCGATTCTCGCTTACGGTCTTGGCCATTGAAAGGGCGAGGTTGCGAAAGAAAGGTTATTCAGGGGCAGTAATCACAACTTTACTCAAAGCAAGGAAGAGGTCTACATCTTTGGTGTATGTCCGCATTTGGAGAGTGTTTGAGGACTGGTGTTCCAGGTATCAAGTCCGTGCGGCAACGGCGTCGGTTTCGGTGATCCTCAGTTTTTTGCAAGACGAGTTTGAAAAGGGCCTAGCTTCTAGTTCCTTACGGGTTCAGTTAGCAGCGCTGTCCTGCTATAGGGACAAGGTGCAGGGAGTGGCGCTCGGAGCGCATTCGGATATGCTACGTTTTCTAAAGGCCGTAGCCAAGCTCCGCCCCTCTTGCAGAGTAATGGTTCCTTCATGGGATCTCAACTTGGTGTTAGGGGCATTGTCTAAGGAACGCTTTGAACCTTTGCATAAGGCGCCGGTAAAGGATTTAACTCTAAAGACGGTGTTTTTAGTAGCCATCTGTTCAGCGAGGCGAATTTCAGAGCTTCAGGGGTTATCATGTAGAGAACCGTTCCAGTCCTTTTCTAAGGAAAAAGTGGTTCTGCGGCCTGTGCCTTCCTTTTTGCCTAAGGTGGTTTCTTCATTTCATATGAGTCAGACGGTCTCGCTGCCAGTTCTTGGTTCGCTGGACGGAGGTGAGGCGGACCGAGGGTTACGACGCCTGGACTTGAAGCAATACGGCAATATTTGAAGGTTTCAGAGTCCTTTCGCAAGTCGGATCGTTTGTTTGTGTTATTCGGAGGTGCCCGGAAGGGTGAGGCGGCTGCTTAAGTGTCTATTTCTCGTTGGATTAGAGAAGCGATTGCCTCCGCTTATCTCTTGATTGGGAGAGCGGTGCCAGCAGGCTTGCGGGCTCATTCTACCAGGGCACAAGCTACTTCATGGGCGGAGTTCAGCTTGGTGCCTACGATGGAAATCTGGTCATCTCTTCATACTTTCAGTAAACACTATCACCTGGATGTGCTATCAGCAAAGGATGCTGTTTTTGGGACGGCGGTGTTGCAAGCCACTTGGAAAGGCCCCACCCAATAGTTACTGCTCTGTTACATCCCAGAAGTAGAGGCTATTAAAATCACGGAGCCCCTGTCGGCCTGCAGTTTGAACAGGGTCCTGGGTATTAAGGGGATGGGTGGGAATGCATAAAGCAGACCCCTTCCTCAATGGAGAAGGAAGGCATCCGCTGCCTGTGTAGGGAGGGAAACCTTGATCAAAACAGTGGCAGCCAAGAGATCTATTTTGGGGGTCCCCCAAAAGCAGAAGATCCAGAATGCCATTTCCCAATTCAGAGTCCACTCGTGTGGATGTAGAATGTGGCTGAGTTAGTCTGCAAGGAGATTGAGTTTGCCTGGGAGATACACTGTCCTGAGATGGCTGCAGTGTGCGATGGAGAAGAACCAGAGACAAAGGGCTTCCTGGCAGAGGGGATAGGAACCCATACCCCCTGCCTGTTCACAGAGAATATGACCACTGGTTGTCCATTCAGACTAAGACCCGTTTGCCCAAAGTTGGGGTTGAAAATCCCGAAGGGCATTCATGAGAGCACATAACTCCAGGAGGTTGATCTGCAACAGAGATTCCTGTTGTGTCCACTACTCTTGTGTAGTGAGACTGACAAGATGTGCTCCCCATCTGAGTTTGGAAGCATCTGTTGTCAGGGTACATCGAGGTGGAGGCATCTGAAAGGATGACCCTCTGAGAAGGTTTTGAGGAGAGCACTACCACTGAAGAAGTTGAGAAGAGGAGGGGTGATGCAAATCTTGTCTGAGAGACACCGGTTGCTTGGGTCCATTGAGATGACAGTGTCTACTGGGCTTGTCTCATGTGCAGGCAGGTATAAGGGACGACATGGACTGTAGAGTCCATGTGTCTCAGAAGACATAGCATTTCTCGAGCAGTCATGGCACTGTGGCTCTTTATAGTGTGGGCTAGTTTGATAAGACAAGCAGAGCGGTCCTGTGGAACGAAAGCTAAGGCCTGACAAGTGTCCAGAAGTGCCCAGATGAATGAGCCACTGGGATGGGACCAGGTGCGATTTGGGAAAGTTTTTTTTTTTTTTTAACAAAATTTTTATTGAAAGTCATTGACAAAACCCAATACAAATAGCAGTACATGAACACACTCAACTCCAAAAACAGAATATAGTCATTTGCAAACTGTATAAGGAAGAATTTAACTCGTCACCTCCTGGTGGAGACAGAGGTAGAAATTCGAAACTCTTAAGACAGAATCTGAAATTTAAAATGTATATACTGAATAACTACTAAAAATTTAGTATATGCAAACCTACATATCTAATGCCAGTTAAGATACAAGTACCGTAACAAGAAAAAATGCTGAACACTGAAAGGAGGCAACTGCCCCACAGGAGAGAATCTGAACCTAAAACAAAAGGGAAGAATGAGAAAGACTTTCGTTATCATAAGTCTACCTCAGATGCACGCTTCGCCCGTCTCTACCCCCCCTCCACCTCTCCTCCCTCCCACCCTACCTCCCCCCTGAGCTAATGCAGAGAAACATAACCAGCGCACAGTTATTATCACCAAGATAGAGAGAAAGAAAGGGATACAACCGAAAATTTCAGAGAGCAGGAAATGGAGAGTTAGGAAAATTGACTTAAGATTGTCTCATCATAATCATAGGAGGTAACACTCAACTCCATAGAACATTCAATTTATTCCACTTATCCCGTAATTCGGCAGTTAGTTTTTCCATTCGGTAAAGATCCCACACCTTAACCATCCACTCATCAAATGTAGGAACATTCGATTTCTTCCAGAATCTACTAACAACGGAGCGTACAGCTAAAAGGAGACACTGAGCCATACATGTGTGCGCTGTTGGCTGCAAGACCGGGTGGAAGTGGCCTAAAATAAAGTGTTCCACATCAAAAGGGAAGATGACCTCAAGCTTTCGAGAGATCATATTATATATCAGGAGCCAATACTCTTGAATTTTGGGACAATCCCACCACATATGAGAAAAAGTACCTAACCCACCACACGCTCTCCAGCAAAGGGGGTCGTCAGATCGTCCCCATCGGAAGAGGGAGGTCGGAACCACAGACATTCGTAAGGCAATTCTTAATTGCGTATTGACTAAAGATAAAGAGATGGAACAGGCATGCGCATGATGAAACATCTCAATCCAAAACTCATCTGATTTAGGCTTAATAACCTCTTCCCAGCGGTCACAAGCCTTCAATTTAGGAGCTGCTATCGCCAGATCTCCAGATAAAGAGCGATATAGACGTGCTAAGAGAGCTTTATCTGACTGCGGTAAGAAGAGAAGTCTCTCCCAAACCGCGGGTGAACGCACAACTGCCTCTCCAATAGAGGGGGATGAAAAACAGTGATGAAATTGAAAGTACTGAAATGCCAAAAGCAAAATATGTAATTTCGACTCTAGTCGGGAATGCGATAACTCAGATTTATGAAAAAGTGCAGCCACATGTATATTTTTCCAAAATTCTTTGAAGAGATAAAGGGAGGCATCTAACAAAGGAGAAAACTCCTATGGGCGTATACGGGGACCACACGGACTGCCGGGACGTTTTAATACAAATTTTACGCCAGGCTGCCCAAACTGGGCCTAGAAAAATATGTGAGCGAATATCGCGTAACAGCGAACTGTCAGTGACAAAAGGGATTGCTAGCAGTGGTATCGGATAAACTGTATGAGCTTCTAAGTCAACCCATGCCGCTGCCCTTTTCAAGTGCCAAAGTGGGATGGCCTGCAAGCAGGCGCAGAAATAATAGAGTTCAAAATTGGGGAGTCCAACCCCTCCCAATGGTTTGGAACAAATCATAGTATTCCAACTTAATCTCGATCTCCGCCCCTGCCATATGAAGTGCATAAGAATCTTTCGTAAGTGTAGGAAAAATGAATGGGGCAAATAAATAGAGATTTGTTGAAATAAGAAAAGGATTCGTGATAGAAGTAACATCTTAATAGTGTTTACTCTACCAAGCCAAGACACCGATAAAGCGTGCCAGGCTGCAGTCTCTTTGGACAAGGAAGCTAATAGAGGGACACAGTTACATTTATAGAGCTCCTCAACTTTCTAGGAGATCTGCACTTCCAGGTATCTGAACCCCGTAACCTTCGGAAAGATACTATCCTTCTCCAAATGGCTTACACCACAGAGTGTCATGCAAGACATCATTGAAGATTTCTGAAAATTAATAGAGTACCCTGACAGGTAAGAAAATTCAGTTAAAACTGAGGTAAGGACTGGCATAGAGTAGTTCGGCTCCCAAAGAAATATTAAAGTATCATCAGCATACAGCGAAACAATGTGATGGTGACCTGCAAGGGGAATTCCAAGTTGAGATTCGTGGGATCTAAGTTGAGTAGCAAGGGGTTCAAGCGCTACAGCGAACAGAAGCGGCGAAAGAGGGCAACCCTTTCTGGTACCTCGTTCTAGGGAAAATGGCAACGAAAAGAATCCAATAACTTGGACCATTCCCGTTGGCTCTCTATAAAGAGCCGAGATCCATGCGAGGAACGAAGGCCCAAATCTGAATTGTTGCAAAACACTTAAGAGAAATTTTGATTCCACCTTGTCAAACGCCTTCTCTGCATCCAGAGAGAGGACCGCATAACTACCGTCGAGTTCCCTAACCCCAGCCAATATATTACGGAGACGTCGGACGTTGTCGGAGCCCTGCCGCCCTTTAATAAATCCTGCTTGGTCTGGATGAACCAGATCTTGTACTATGGAACTCAAACGGGAGGCAAGAATTGTAGTAAAGATTTTGTAGTCTTCATTCAGTAGGGAAATCGGCCTATAACTACTTCCCTGTAAGGGGTCTTTTCCTTCCTTAGGAATTACCATGATTAAGGCCTGTCTCATCGAGTCGGGCAAGCTTTTCCGTTGAAGGATGGAGTTGTAGACCCTGGTTAACAATGGAGCTATATGATCCGAAATAGATTTGTAAAATTCTGCCGGGAGCATGTCGGGGCCCGCTGCTTTAGCAGGTTTTAACTGTTTCATAGCCAATTGTACCTCCTTAAGCTGAATTTCTCTGTCCAGGGAGTCTCGCTGCTCCTCAGACAATTGTGGCAGGTGAAGCCCTGATAAAAAATTATGAATAGTTGAGGAATCTGCGGAGAGATGAGAGGAGTATAGATCTCTGTAAAATCTGGCAAACCTCTGCGCAATATCTCCAGATTTGGTAAGAGGACGATGGTGTTCATCCAACACCGCAGAAACTCTACGAGCTAATCTTTGCCTCTTCATAAGAACATAAGATATGCCATACTGGGTCAGACCAAGGTCCATCAAGCCCAGTATCCTGTTTCCAACAGTGGCCAATCTAGGTCATATGTACCTAGCAGTTTCCCCAAAAGACACAGGTTCCGCAATGCTTGTACTGGGTCAAGCATTGATATCCTGGGTCCCTTCTTAATAATGGTTTATGGACCTTTCCTCCAGGAACTTGTCCAAACCTTTTTTAAACCCAGCTACACTAACAGCCTTTACTACATCCTCCGGTAACAAATTCCAGAGTTTGATTACACGTTGAGTGAAAAAATATTTTTTTATTAGTTTTAAATAGTTTACCCTGTAGCTTCATTGCATGTCCCCTAGTCTTTCTATATTCTGATAAGGTAAACAATCGATCTACGTTTACCCGTTCCACTCCGTTCATTAATTTATAGACTTCTATCATATCTCCCCTCAGCCGTCTCTTTTCCAGGTTAAAGAGCCCTAACCTTTTTAGCCTTTCTTCATAGGAGTATCCTTCCATCCCCTTTACCATTTTGGTGGCTCTTCTCTGAACCTTTTCTAATAACGCTATATCCTTTTTTAAGATACGGCGACCAGAATTGCACACAATATTCAAGGTGCGGTCTCACCATGGAACGATAGAGGCATCATAATATCTTTTGTTTTATTTTCCATTCCTTTCCTTATGATACCTAGCATTCTATTTGCTCTCTTGGCTGCCGCTGCACACTGGGCCGAGGGTTTTAACATGCTATCCACAATGACGCCTAAATCTTTTTCCTGGGTGGTGGCTCCTAATGTGGAACCTTGCATTGTGTAACCATAGTTTGGGTTGTTCTTCCCTAGGTGCATAACTTTGCACTTGTCCACATTAAATTTCATCTGCCATTTTGATACCCAGTCTTCCAATTTATCAAGATCCTCTTGCAATTTTCCACAATCCTCTTGGGTTTTAACAATTTTAAATAGTTTTCTGTCATCTGCAAATTTGATAACCTCACTCGTTATTCCACTTTCCAGGTCATTTATGAATATGTCAAAAAGCAGCGGACCCAGCACAGATCCCTGGGGTACACCACTATTCACTTTTCTCCATTGAGAAAATTGGCCATTTAGCACAACCCTCTGCTTTCTATCTTTTAACCAGTTCTTGATCCACAAGTTCTTCAGCTGCCACAAAAGTAATTTACTGGCTTTGTTGCCATGTTCAAAAAAGTGCCTCCGGGTTTTCAGCAAGCAAGAAGAAATCTCCTCCGTTTCGAAGGTTGCTAGCTTACCCCGAAGAGCAGTAAGCTGTCGGAAGATCGAGGATGTCGGATAACGCTTGTGCTGACGCTCGAGATTCACAATTTGTGACCTGAGAGCCGCCTGTATAGCTTCACTCTGGCGCTTATGAGTGGCTAACAAAGAGATGACCTGCCCTCTCAAAACGGCCTTCCCAGCCTCCCACAATAAAAACGGGGAGATCCTTCCTGATCATTAGGAAGAAGATAATCTTTCCAGCACTCCTGTAATTGTTGTACAAAAGCTTTTGTTTTTCAACAAATGTCGAGGAAAAGACCAAGAACGCAGAGGGATTTCTGTATCACTAAGATCACAGACTAAAGAAAGCGTAAAAAGATCAGAGGGACCAGAAGTTCCGATTGACACCTTGCTGACTTGCGGAGATAAGTGTTTAGAAATTAGCCACATGTCAATACGTGAATATGTACGGTGAGCCGAGGAGAAAAAAGTGTAATCTCGTTCTTTAGGATGTCGTGAACGCCACACATCCTCCAATACAAAGGTAGAAATTAAGGTAGCTAGATTTTGCGATGAGCGTTGGGATGATGAGAGCCCAGAGGATCTATCTAGATCTGAGAGGACGCAGTTAAAATAGTCTCCCATAATTATGTCTCCAGTTACCTGAGTAGCCAAAATCTCTATAAGACTCGATAGAGATTGAGCAATGTCCGTGAGAGGAATGTACACATTAATCAAGGAGATCTTAACTCCATTAAGGGTACCTGTCAGTATTAAGAAGCGACCTTTAGAATCTTGAATTTGCGTTACCAGCTGGAAGGAACATTTCTGCGTGAACATTATGCTACCCCTCTTTTGTAAGTGGAAAAGCCCGAGGAGTAAACAATTGTTTACTCCTCGGGCTAATTGTTATAGTTATTGTTCTCCCTGTTAAGAAACTTGTTCATTGTACATCCGAGTTATTTTTACCTGTTTATTGTAAGCACAAATCACTAAACTGAGATGTGTAGATTCAATGTTTATTGTAAACCGCACTGATCTTAAATAGCGCGGTATAAAAGAAAATGTAATAAATAAATAAAATAATAAATTGGAAAGCTGTGGGATATTAAACAGGAGTAAGCACCAGGAGCCAAATGAAATTCTTGTAGGAAGACAACATCTGCACGTTTTCTACGTAGGAGCTCTATAACTTTCCGTCGCTTAATGGGATGAAGTAGACCTCTAACGTTCCAAGAAATGAGTTTAACCATTATCCCAGAGGGCACCTTGGAGTTGAACTCTTACATTAGGAGGAGAGAAGAATCTCCGCCACAAATACTAGACTCTCTTGAATATGCTAATCAGTAACAGAACCGCTAGCCAAATATCCCCACAATTTCGCCAACCACCTTCCCCTTTTCCCTTATGTAGTGTCTTTCCCACTCTCCTTATACTCTGTACTGAAGTGACTAATTGCAAACCCATTTCCAGTGTCCTGCTTCAAGCTCTCTTCCCTTCTTCCTCCCACTCCCCCCCAACCCATCCCATCCCCCCCACCCAAACCCCTCCTTCCAAACCCTATCCCTGCAAGAGCAAACACTACTACCAGTAATCTAAATATAGAAAACATCCTTCTCTCTATGGAGAGCTCTTATTGTGGGTGGGGTATCTTTCCACCCCCGGGGGGACACTAAGTACTTAGGTGATCAGTCTACCACCCCTGAGCCTACATTTCCCTACAATTGAAAAAAGAAAAATCAAGCTTTCCTGTTTTAAATCTCTTACGAATCTTGTCCATAAATACAAATAGTGCTTAACATAAGAACAAGAAAAATGAGACATTAAGGATACAGACTTCTGTTAAGCTAGCCTCTCCCTGATTTTTCCAAGTATATTGAGAGTCCATGAGTCCGCATATAAGCAATTCACTTCTGCAAAAGTCCCAAGTCTGGGGATGAGAAGAGACATGCAGTGTAACAAATGCCATCAACAGAGGAAATACCAGTCTTCTCTTAAGATTGAGCAGCGGTGTCCATCCCTTGGTTCCCAGAACTGTACTGATCAGCTTCCGAGGAACAGCGAGATCTCGGGATTTTCCAACGCTTAGGCATGGAAACTTCCCAGTCTCCTTTCGATGTACTGTGAGTAGGAGGCCATTCCCCAAATTGAAGGGTGTCCAGAAAATGTAGGCAATTGGAGAGCTCCGAAATGCGTTGTTTGACGCCGTTCTATTCGAAATTTAGGGAGAAAGGGACACCCCAGCCATATTGTATTGACCTCTTCTGGAGCGCCTGAGTAAGGGGGCGGAAGCTCTTCCGGCGTTCCAAGGTGCACTGTGCGATGTCCTGAAAGATCTGAAGCTCATGGCCTTTATATAGAAAAGAGCGCTGGCCCTGTACACTACATAATAGGGCCACTTTGTCCTCGAAGAAGGAAAAACAGGCGATGATAGGTCAAGGACGAGCACTGGAATCTTTTTTTTGGCCTAGACTGCGGTGCGCTCTCTCTAACTTGACTGGGTGAGTGGAAGTAGTGACACAAAAAGCAAATATCTCCTGCACTAGCGCTAGCGAATCCTCCTTATTTCCGGAACATTCTGGGACTCCTAGGAGGCGGATGTCGTTTCTCCTCTGCCGGTTCTCAAGGTCTTCCTGACGCTCCACCACATCCTTAGTAACTTGATCTATTTTCCTCAATTTCGTTTGAAAAGCAATCGAGGAATCCATCTGCTCCCCTAATAGGGTTTCCCCATGAGATACTCGGTCATCTAATGCTTTTATAATCGGAGCGCATGTCAGCAACAACTTTGCTAAAATCAGTGCGGAAGAGTTTCAGCTCTTGTAGGATTTCAGCCAAATCATGTTTCGTTGCCAAAGTAGATACTACTGCTTCGTCTAGCACTCTAGGGGCAGGGAGTTGCTCTCCTTCTGATGCGATTTTTGTAGAGTCTTCAGAAGATCTGGAGAATTTAGATAATGCTGAGGCGTAGTTCTTGACCTTAGCCATAGTGAGAGACTGACCAAGACTGAGAACTGTAGTTAAAACACAAAATTACTTGCAATCTGCTGAGTGACCACACGAGGGAGCTCCAGACTAAAGCAAGACAGCTATCAAATATAAAGAAGTGCACTTCTGTATTTCAGGCTTGTCATTCACAAATTGGCGGCCATCTTGGGGGCAGGCATACGTTCCAGCTATGTGTTCCAGGCAGCATCGGCCATTTTAGAAGAACAAGCTTGCGTTTCAACAAGAAGCTGAATAGAGGTGACGGCCACGATAGCAGCACAGACATGCATTCCACAAACCTGCGCTTCTGACTCTTCCCACCAATGGTACCACACACTTCTGCGTTCCACCATGCGTGTCAGGAAACCCCACAGCAATGGAGACCCGGGGAAACTTTTAAATCATTCCGGAGGGACCGGACAGCCACCATTGAACCATGTAGTTCACGAAGCCTAGAGTCTTAAGCCGGTAAGAACTAAACTTTCGTTATTCACTGGATGCTCGATTGAATAGGCACAGAAGACAACAGGAGGAAAGTAATTATTACTCACATAGCTTATTACTCACATAGCTGCAGTAGTAGAAGATAGGGCGCAGGATATTAATTTGAGTTACAAAAAGCCCCTGGGAGGTGAAGTATCAGCGCTGAAAAGTTGAGCCGGCTAGTACAATTTGACCGGTAGGCATCAGTGCGGGGAGACTCTTGATCCCTCCTCCCATCCTCCATTAACAGTTAGCTGCTCAGACTCGCAGGCATTCTACGAGGGGAAATTCTCTTAGTTATATAGCCCCAATTATAGAACAGAAGTCATCTTTTTGATCGGGTAAGGCAGACGATTCATATGGGGGAAATAAAAAGGCAAAACGAACCCGAAAGATTGCAGAAAGCCTTTAAATTGGGAAATGTGGCTAAAGAGCCTCAGTAAAATGTGGCCATCTTTGTCGGGCTCACGAGCGCCCCCATTTGGGAAAGTCTAAGATGAATCCCAGATGTTGGAGCACAGTAATGGTGTGATGAAGAGATAGATGACTGACTAATCAGAGGAGAATCCCCGGAAGAGGTAAAACTAAGTAGGGGATGACAAAGCTCCCCAAAAGTATGAAGGTAGGCAGTAACCACTGCCATGTATTTTGTGACCACTCGGGGTGCGGAGGCTAACCCGAAGGGGAGCACGCGATATTGGTAGTGGGTCTGATGGACCCAAAAACGCAGATACTGACTGTGTTGAGGGTAGGTCAGCAGATGTGTGTATGCCTCCTTGAGGTCTAGAGAGCATAGCCAGTTGTTCCTCTGAAGGTATGGCAGAAGTGTACTGAGGGAAATCATTTTGAATTTTTCTCGAACGAGAAACATGTTGAGATCCCTCAGATCTAGAATGGGCCTGAATCCTCCTGTCTTCTTGGGGATAAGAAAGTAAGGAGAGTAGAAGCCATTGCCTTCTTGGGTGGGAGGAACTCTTTCTACAGCCCCTTGAGCTAACAGGGTGGCCACCTTGGTTGACAGGAGATTATCCTGCCAACCCTCTGCAGGCCAATCTCTTGTGGAGGTGGGGTGGGGGGGGGGGGTTAACTCTCGAAATGAAGCAGATAGCCCCCCTTTGGACGATGTTGAGAGTCCACTGCTCTGATGTGATGAGGTGCCACCTGTGGGCATAGGAACACAGTCTGCCTGCTATGTGAAGGGGCTGTGGATCCTGCAGAGGCATAGTAGCTATGACCTCTAAGGAGGAGTAAAAAAACAGGTGCAGGCTGTGGCTGTGCAGCTGGTTGTGGCTTCGGCACCTTAAGCTTCTTAGGCTGACGAGGACCCTGTTTCTACTGTTGCTGCTGAGGTTGGAAAGAAGCTGCAGATGAATAAGGAGGATAATATATCATCTTCTTAGGATAGAAAGACTTCTTTGGATTGATCTTTCTCCTAGAGGGGTCCAATGTCTTTCGGGAGAGTCGTTTGAGGGTGAGATCATCTGTCTCAATCTCTCTAGCCTTCTCTCTACAACCTCTTCAAAAGAGATTCTTGCCAGAGCAGGGGATATTAGCCAATGTATCTTGAATCCACTGTTCAATTTTATTTATTTATTTTATTTATTTATTTACATTCTCTTATATACCGCGCTATTCTGCATCAGTGTGGTTTACATTGAACAAACTGAAATTACATTGAACAGGGCATTATAACTTGGAGATAACTATTTTACAAGGTCAGAATCCTGAAGCTAGGCCATTCTGCAAGCACCAATGCAGACTGCTGAAGCTTTGCTGGAAGACTCAAAGGCATCGAAAGATGCTCTGGTAAGAAACTTAGATGTATTCTGATTTTTCCTGATTAAGGCCAGGAATGCCTCATGTTTATAATCAGGAAGGATAGGAATAAGGCTCTCCAGATGCCTGGAGATATCCTTGAGATACATGCCCATGTAGAGCACGTAGGAAGTAATCCTAGGCATGCCTGAAAGCAACGACACCCAAAAGCATCGATAGTTCTGGAGTCCTTGCCAGGAGGCATGGAAGAATGATTTTTAGAACTCTTGATGTGGTATAGCAGTTGAGGCTTTTGAAAGCCAGGGCATGGTGGAACTCTGCAGTTTGCTGATAGGTGGAACAGTTAGCTGGGCCTCCCACATACATAGCATTAGATCCTGTAGCATGCAATGCACCAGTACCGTGGCAGCCTGTTTGGGCACTAAGGGGTATCTGAGGATTTCCAGTTCCTTTGCCCTCAGTTCCATTTCGAATGTCACGATAATCTGCAGGCCTGCTGTCATGTCCTGAATGAAGTCTTGAAAAGACATGTCCTCTGGAGGTGACCATTGCCGTTCATGAGGAGAGGTGTGATTGGAAGGGATATCCTGGGTTCCCCTAGAATCCTCCAATACTGCATCGGAATTGGAGGAGGTTGAGTTTGATTCTGATAGAAAATCAAAGTATCGACGATCTTGTGCTGATGTCGAGGCTCGATACAGATAAATCAGTCAGAGCAGCATTGGGAGCCTTGTTGGGTACAGACGATGCCTGTCTGTTCCAAAGCAGGGATCAGAGGGAGAGGATCTCCCAATACAATTTCAAGGGCAGGCACCGGCCCCGGAGGTATCAGCTTTAAGCCGGATGCAGGAGCTTGCATCCCTGGAGCTGTCAATACTGTCAGCACCGAGGCTGCCAGGAGAGCTGCCAAGCTCCTCTCTACTACAACTAGTTTTGATCATTTATATAGCGCTACAAGGCATACGCAGCACTGTACAAAACACATAAAAAGGATTGTCCCTGCTCATAAAGCTTATAATTTAATCAAGACAGGCAAAACAATACAAGAGAAACAAGGGGGTTCAAATAGGGAAGGAGACACAAGGAGAACAAAGGATTAGGATCCAAATGCGGCTTCAAAGAGGTCTGCATATGGTATGAATTTGAAGAGGGGGAGAGAAGAGACTTGAAGCAAAGACAGAGGACATTTATTCCATGCATAAAGAGCAGCAAGGTGAAAAGATCGAAGTCTGGAGTTTGCAGAAGAAAAGAGCATAGGGATTAGAAAGCCAGAGAAGGAGCGGAGTTCACAAGGAAGGGTGTAGGAAGAGAGAAGAGAGGAAAGATAATGAGGAGCAGCAGAGTGAATGCATTTATATGTTAGAAGGAGAAGTTTGAATTGGATACGGAAACAAAAGGGGAGCCAGTGAAGTGATTTTAGAAGAAGATTAGCCGCACAGCAGAGTTCTAGATAGATTGAAAAGGAGAGAGATGACATTGAGGAAGACCAGCAAGGAGGAGGTTGCAATAGTCAAGACGGGAGGTGACCGAAGAGTGGACGAGAGTCTTCAGTAGTGTGTTCAAAGAGGAAAGGACGAATTTTGTTAATGTTGTAGAGAAAGAAACAACGGATTTTAGCTATATGTTGAATATGTGTGGAGAAGGAAAGGGAGGAGTCAAAGATGACGCCAAGGTTGCTGGCCAAGGAATCAGGAAGAAGTAGTGTTGTCAACAGTGATAGAGAAAGGATGTAGGGGGAAGAGGGTTTAGGGGGAAAGATAAGAAGTTCAGTTTTAGCCATATTCAGTTTTAAGTGGCAGTGAGACATCCAGGTGGCAATGTCAGATAATCAAGTAGATACACAAGTTTGGAACAAAGGAGAGATGTCAGGCGTAGTAGATAGATCTGAGAGTCATCAGCATAAAAATAATACTGAAAGCCATGGTAAGAGATGAGGGCACCAAGGGACTGGGTATAGAGGAGAGGGCTCAGAACAGACCCTTGAGGTACGCCAACAGAGGGATGGGGGGAGGAGTCAAGATGGTGCTGGACTGAGTTGCTGCTTCGGACATCTTCTTGCGATGGGGAGAAAGTGGAAGGCTAGGGCATGCTACAAGCCCTCTCAGCCTGCTCTTGCTTCTACCCCTTTACCTTCGGTTCCTGTTGGGCCTTTGGATTTCTCTCTTTTGCCCTCTGCAACTGCCAGCATCTGCGGAAGAGGGAAGCCTGGCGTTGGGTCCGCTGGAGTTGGAAAACTCGGCGGCTCTTTTGGGCATGTCAACTGCCTCTTCAGATTCACAACCAACACCCAAGCTTGTGTGAGTCCAGCGGTCTTCTGGGAACGGATTGCAGTGGAGTGCTTCCTGGTCTGCGGGAGAGTCCAAAGCTTTGAGGGGGCCTGTTCCCAAAGGCCAAGGTATTGGTGGGGGACTGCCAGTACCCTTTGCGCATAGAAGCCTGTTGGTGGAGGCTTCAGGAGATCAAACTGCCGTGCAGCCAGCAGTGCAAGCGGCGGTTGGATTTCCGTCGAGTGTTATGGAGGGGGAGAGTGCTCTAGTGTTGGAATGGTTGGCTTTTGAATTATAGCATCCTGCAACAATAACTTTGGAGACTATTTGGGCCACAATTGTTTCAATGGGTAAGGCAATATTACCCCAAGTGTTTTCTTTAGCCGGGAGAGTGTGACTGATAAGGCGGTGGAAGAGGTTAAATCTCATGTTGCTAGTGTTCAAGCGGTTAATGTGGATTTTCAAGCTAAGGTTGAGACACTGGAAAATCATGTACAAGCTACTACTAAAGGTTTGGCTACAGTTTTTAATAAACTGGAACATTTGGAGAATGCTGCAAGGTCTGCTAATTTGAGACTAATAAACTTCCCGAGGAGTCCTGTGTTGTAAGCGAAGGAGATGTTTAAGAATTATTTCACTGAAGTCTTGAATGTACCTGTTGAATCTCATCCTCCGTTGGTTAAGATATTTCATTTACCATCTGGGAAGAAAGGACCTTCTCCTGAAGTTATAGGGGGACACAGCAAGTGGATTTTTAAAAATGTTACTGACGTGCTGGAAATTTCAGAGGAAGCTGTTGTCTCTCCTTCTGCTATGGTGGTGACTTTTGCCTTGCTCTCAGATAAGGAGTGTGTTTAAGTTATTTTTTAGGCAACAAAATGTGATGTTTCGTGGTTTGCTTGAGAGGATTTATCCAAATTTATCTAAGGACACTCAGAAGCGAAGGAGGGGGTTTCTCCTTCTCTGACCAGCAGCTGGGGGGGGGTCTCTTTTTTTCTTAAACATCCGTGTAAATGTTTGGCCAGATATCGATCAATTTTCTATATTTTTTATGAGCCTTCCGTGCTGCTAGCCTTCGGGAATGCTTGACGTTTAGAAGCTTTGATTGATTCTCCTGATATGTGAATAGCGGATATATGCTGGATGTAAACTTGCATTTTGGGTTGGTATGGGGTCTGGGGTGCTTGCATTTTGGGTTGGTTTAAGAACATAAGATATGCCATACTGGGTCAGACCAAGGTCCTCAAGCCCAGTATCCTGGTTTCCAACTGTAGCCAATCTAGGTCACAAGTACCTAACAGTTTCCCCAAAAGACACACAGTTCCACAAGGCTTGTATTGTGTCAAGCAGTGATATCCTGGGTTCCTTTTAATAATGGTTTAAGGACCTTTCCTCCAGGAACTTGTCCAAACCTTATTTAAACCCAGCTACACTAACTGTTTTTACTAGTTTATTCGGGATCTCCTCCTCCTCGATAGTGGGAAAGGGAGAGCACTATACTTTTCTTGTTTTGCTTATGGGATTTTTTTTTTGTTACCTTCTTTTATTTTGCTTGTTAGTAGCTCTATTTCTGTACAAGCGTATTCTTGGATTGTAAAAACTGCATAAACAGAAAATAAAAAAAAAACAGAGAGGGATGGCAGAAGAGGAGGAACCTCCAGAACAAACACTGAAAGAGTGTCTGGAGAGATAAGAGAACCAAGACAGTACAGGGCCTTTAAAACCAAGAGGATGAAGTGTCAAGGAGGAGGAGGCGGTCAACAGTATCAAAAGCAGCAGAAAGATTGAGAAGAATGATAATGGAGCAAAGGCCTTTGGACTCAGCAAGAAACAGATCACTGGCGACTTTGGCAAGAGCCGTTTCAGAAGAATGAAATGGACGAAAACCAGATTGAAGTGGATCAAGGAGGTCTTGAGAGGAGAAAAATGCAAGACAGCGACATAGAACTGCATTCAAGAATTTTGGAAATGAATGGGAGAAGGGAGACGGGTCAATAATTAGAAGGAAAAGGGTCATATGAGGGTTTTTTGAGGAGAGGATGCATGTCTAAAATCAGTCTTAGCTAGTGCAAGGAATGTACTAGTGCACCATGAGCTGTAGAAAGCCACTACACACAGGGGGAGAAAGGGATAAGCAAGAGAAAGGAAGATACTCGACTACTGGGAGGAGGAGGGGGAAGGGGAGAAGGTCATGGCTGGAAGTTTGCCTATGGCATCCATACTCTTGAGCAAGAGCCAGCCTTGACACTAGGGGCTACCTATGCACCTGGGAGGATTATGTACATCAAGCACAATGCATTTATATAAAACCCATGAGATAATAGTGTAGGATTAGCAAATTCATCATTAATGACAAAAGAAGATGCCAGTCTACAAAGGACAACTCAAGTATCACACAAAACCAGTCCAGCCACATCAGTGTTTGAATATAGCAACAAGTAGCTGCTCTTAGGAGCTGAGCAGCTGCACATGTGGCAGAAATCAGAAATGGATATTCTGGTGATGTCAAATATATGTGATATGTTATGTTATATCTCAGAACCTTTTTTTTTTTTTAAAGAAATCTTTCTTTGTAGTCAAAAAGTTAATAGCAATTAATAGAAGCTCCTCAAGGAGCTACAAAAAGGAGCAAACAGCTGGTGTTGTGTCTGTCTCAGGTACAGCAGTTTTCTAATCTTTATCATTTATTTATTTATTTATTTAACAATCATTTATATACTGCATCTTCCAGAGATCAGTTGCGGTTCACAATAAACAACAATCAACAAGGCAGAGTTTGTTTTACATGTAACATCTTATAACCACAAGCAATATTATAAGTAAACAGCAAATGCTAAAACTGAACAGAACAGAACAGTGAAAACTATACACATTATATACAGATACACATTATGTAGGGCTTTAGCATTGTGCATAGTACAGTTTCAGCTAGGTGGAATTGTCTGTTTAGGTCGTTGGATCACCTCAGACAAACTGGCTAGCCTTTATCTAAATCAATTGAGGGATGATCTGTATTGTTGTAATGCATAGTAAATAGATAGGTTTTCAATTTTTTACGAAATTCAATGATCTCGGTTAACATTCTTAGATCATCTGGGAGGGAATTCCAGATTGTTGGAGCTGCGTGTGAAAAAGCTCTTTTGTTTGTTAATTTTTTGCTTTTATGAAGTCTTTGGGAGTTTTTAGTTTATTTAATTGTCCTTTTCTTTGAGTAGATTTTGAATGTTCTTTACGGATTAAGTTACTTAGAGTGACTGGGGCCATATCATTTAGAGTTTTAAATGAAGTTATTAATGTTTTGCATACTATCCTGCTTTGTATTGGTAGCCAGTGAAGGGATGCTAGTATTGGTGTTATATGTTGATGTGAATGTACTTTCGTTATTATCCTAGCTGCTGCATTTTGTGCAAGTTGAATTCTTTTAATGTTTTGTTTTGGTGTACCTAATAATATTAGATTAACGAAGTTGAAGTGGGGGGTTATGGTAGCTTGAATTATACTGATAAAATCTTGTATGTATACAAGAGGTCTTAGTTGTTTAAGGATTTTAAGCTTGAAATAAATTTTCTTGTGGTATTTCTGATATGGATATCCATTGTAAGATGTTTATCTAGAAAAACTCCTAAATATCTATCTTCATTTTTTATTTTAATTTCTTGGTTTTGAAGTGTTATGTGTGTTGGGGGAATATAGGATTGATTTTTAGTAACAATTAGCACTTCAGTTTTTGAATGGTTTATTTGGAGGTTTTGGACATTTAGCCAGGTTGTGATTTCATTGAAGCAATCTGACAGGAGTTGTATCGGTAAGTTAGGGATCGTGAACGGGATGTACATCATGATATCATCTGCATATAGATGCTAGAGTACACCAAATTTTTTAAAGATATTGCAGACTGATTTTATGTATATATTAAATAGAAGTGCTGAAAGCGCTGAGCCTTGTGGTAAACCCGTTTCTAGTTTGTATGAAGCGGAAGTTTGATTGCCTATTCTTACATTTTGGGTTCTATTATTTAGATAAGAGGTGAACCATTTATGAACTGTGGCGTTTATTCCTGTTTGTCTCAGGTTGTTAAGCATTATAGTATGGTGAACACTATCAAAAGCTGCTGATATATCAATAAATAAGAGGATGAATGCTTGTTTGTGGTTGTCAATTCCTCTTAATAGAACATCAGTTAAAACTGTAAGAAGTGTTTCCACTCCATGTCTGGGACGAAATCCATATTGCTGATCATCAAGTGGGTAGGATGAGTCTATGTACTCCTGTGTCTGTATTTGTACAGTTTTTTCTATTATTTTTGCTAAGAATGGCATACTTGAGATGGGTCTGTATGAATTTGGCGAAGTTTTGTCAAGTGTGCCGTTCTTAAGAATTGGTCTGATTTGTGCATGTTTAAGTGTGGGTGGGAGGTGACCTTGGAGTAGCGAGAGATTGACAATGGGGAGTATGAAGGAAAGAAGAATTGGAAGTGTGTTTTTTATCCAGATTACTGGGCAAGGATCAAGGTAAGAGGTAGTGGTGTTGAGATTGTGAATGATATTTTTTAATGATACTTTGGATATAGGATGAAATTCTGACCATTCATCTAGCAGATGAAGAGGTTTGTAGATAGAGTCTGGAGTCATAAATAGTTGTTTTGTTTTGTTTTGATAGTGGTTGGCAAAAGTTTGTGCTGATATGTCAGTAATTTCCTTGCTGGAAGCTTGAGAGTTGTTAGTTAGATTAACAATGGAAAATAGCTCTCTTGGTCTATTATATGAGTTTGATAAGATTGTTGCATAGTAGTTTTTCTTTGTACTGTCTAAGGCATCCTTGTATTTTGTGAGATGGTTATAATATAATTCTTTGTGGATAGTGGATTTGGTTTTGCGCCATTTAAGCTCTAGTTTTCTTAGTTCTCTTTTCATTTGTTTTAATGCGCTATTGAACCATGGAGTACAGTTGGTTTTTGAGTAGGTTAGCTTTTTATTATGTTGGTTAATTTTGGCTGCGTTGTTGATGGTGGCATGCCAGTTTTTGACCGCTTCGTCCAAATCTGTTGGAGATGAGAGGTGAGGGATTGTAGAATCCAGAAATTCTGTTTCGTTAAATTTCTTAAATTATTTTTTTAAATCATTGTAAATGCTACAGATTTTACAGCAGCAAGCATTTCATATTACACACTGTGAATCCATATACAATTCTGAAAATTTAAAAGGCATTCACATATTTAAAATTATTTCGATATACACTACAAATTAAATGTTCATGGTGGAAAATAAGAATAAACCCCAAGAGCACAAGAAAAAAAGTATAAAAACAATTTTTCTGTTCTACATATGTAATGTTTAAAACCACCAGACAACTGCTGTAACAGGATAGTAGTAACAATCTGGTTAGTGCATTTCAAATGTTTTTCACCTGCAAATTAATATACTTCTTTCAAGCCACTTAACCTCTATAATATCTCTGAAGCAAGAACTATATAGGAACTATATTTATTAAAAGGCTTCACCCATTATGTGCTTATGGGGAAAAAGGTTTAGGAAATAGGGCTCATGAATTATCTTATCTTGAGTTAGTTTAAAGAAAAAAAACCATCTATTAAATCAGTTTCAACTAAATGACTTAAATATTAAGCCGCTGTCCATTGAGACTCATGTCCTATTCTCAGCTTTAATCCCTTGGTACACTATCATTTATTCAGGGGTTAAAATAATGCTGATATTAGCTAATCCACAAGGAGCAGCAGTTACAACACTAATCACCTTACTGGGAGACCTGATGGACCCTTTTGGTCTTAATCTAATATCATTTAATATGTTACCATGTAAATGTCAGACCTTATACTGTACAGTTCATTCATGAGTCCAAGCATATTACACCTTGAATGCAGATGCACAGGGCACTATAGAAGTGTTTCAAATAAATCAAATTTCCATAGCTGTTAAGAAGTGACAATGGAAGACCTTTATACATGCTCAGAAAAAAAATTTGAGTGGAAATCTTAAAACAAGATCCTCGATAGCCAGAATGCACTGATTGAGGGAGGGAAGTCTGGATGAAAATCATGCACGAGGTTTTGAGCCACCGGCCTAGAGCATGGAACCAGTAGCTTTCTGGTGGTCGAAGACTCGGGAGCATCCTGGAGCCCCTGTGGTGCTTTGAAGGATTGGTTCTACCTCTAGGGCTGTTTGGCTTGCCAGTCTGCATCATATGCACCTTTTGGTGAATCCCGATGAAAACGAAGGGACTTGCCTCGAGGACTGGTATCTGTTTTCAATGCAGATGACTTAGTCTTATGTCTAGACTTTGAGGAGACCTGAGAACCAAGAAAGGAGGCTGACACCCTTGACAATGCTGAAGCCACTGAAATAGACTCCAGAGCAAACAGAGAGCCATACAGTTTGAGACTGTTCTTTAGGCCTCTTTTTGTCATTTGTTGGCACAAAGGACAATCATTTGGTAAATGGTCTGGGCCCAAACATTTTAAACATCAGTCATGTTTATTGGTGACTGAAATTGTACCAGAACACTTGTTGCATTTTTTGAAGCCACTGAGGCCTAATTTGACGGTAAAAAAACAAAAGGAGGAAAAATAAAAAAGAAAGAAAAAAAAATACACTAAAAAGAAAAGAACTATCAGGGCTGGTAACAGGGAAGGTACCAGCATCGACGGAAAGGCAGAGCACAGATTTAAACCAAAAAATGACTTATTCGGCAGTGACAGAAAGACAACAACCTGCTGGCTCCACGGAAAATGAAGAGCTGAGGAGAGGACTGGGGAAGGCGGGAAAGCAGATGCACAAGTGCAGTGGATTACTCCCAAAAGCTTTCCAATTGGATGCTGGGGAGTTTTTCTGCACTGGTTCCATTGGTACAGACGATATCCATGTGTGAAGACTGCATTCCTGCTTGTTCCTGGAGATTTTATTTAGCTGGTTTTATTCACTGCCTTCTCAAAAGTGTCAAGGCAGTTTACATGTAACAAGTTGAATCAAACGTAACTTACATGGGGCATAGTGTGATAGAATGCAAGAATATTAACATGAACAATAACTAGTAGCATAATAGTATATCAAGCTGAGAATGAGCTGATTGACCATATGGCCTATCCAGTCTGCCCATCCATAAGAACTATTAAGTTCTGCAGTCCCTTCCTCTTCCCTCAGAGATCCCCTGTACTTGCCCCATGCTTTCTAAAATTCAGATCAGTTCTCATCTCCACTGGAAGGCTGTTCCATGCATCCACCACCTCTTTCCATAAAGAAATATGTCCTCAGATTACACCAGAGTTGATACCTTTTCAAATTCATCCTTTGACCCCTTGTTCCATAGCTTCCTTTCATACAGACGAAGGCCTCCCCATGTGTGCTTATACCACAGAGGTATTTTATGTCTCTATTATATCTCCCTCCTTTCCTCCAAAGAATGCATTTTTATTTATGTATCTATCTGATTTTGAATATACCACTAGGGCCAGAGCATAAAAGCTGTTTACAAAAAAAAATAATGGGCTACCAACAGAATGAAAAAGAGCGGAATGCCAAATTTTTAGATAGAACAGAAAAGAGACAAAAAATAGGATAAAAGGAGAAAAGACTAGAGGAAAGAAAACAAAGACACACTAGGCAGAAAAAAAATAAATCAGGAAATCAATCATGCCCGACTGATCACTGAGGAGGGGTTGTGGGGTATATCAAATACAAGGTGGAAAAATGGGATTTTAATGCAGCCTTAAACCTGGGGAAGGAGGACTCAGAATGGAGGAACAAGGGAAGAGAGTTCCACAAAGCAGGATCCAAGAAAAAAATGCAGCACCTCGTGTGCACTCAAGGTGTGCCTGGCAAACTGCAGGGAGGGCTAGGCAATGGGTGTGGACAGAACTGAGAAGTCGATGAGGATGATGAAAGTGGAGTAGATCAGCCAGGTACTGGGGGGGTGGAGGTGTGAAGAACCTTGTGTACAACGGTTAGGATTTTGTATTGGACCTTAAAACGGACAGGTAACCAGTGGAGACGGGCTAAAAGAGGTGAGACGTGGTCAAAACGAGAGGAGTGTGTAAGGATGTGAGCTGCTGTGTTTTGGAGCAGTTGTAAGCGCTACAACTGGTAGTGGGGGAGGCCAGCGAGAACAACATTGCAATAATAAATTCTAGAAAGCACTAGGGACAGAAGGAGTGTAGATAGGATGGCAGGGAAGAGGAATGGACGGACAGAGAGAATCTGCCAAAGATGAAAGAAGGAGTGACGAGAAAAAGAAGAAATATGTTCAGTGAAGGAGAGGGAAGAATCTAAAATCACCCCAAGGTATCTAAAAGAGGACACCAGGGAAATAGGGGTGGAGGCAAGAAAGGGGGCCAAAGAGGGAGGAGTGATGCCAAAGGTTGAAATCTTGGCCTTATAATGAAAGCCACTGACCATTTTAAGAGCCACCCTCTGTACTGATTCCATCCTTTTGAAGGTGCGTTTTCCAGAATTGTATACAGTACTCCAAATGAGGTCTCACAAAAAAAAGACTTATACAAAGGCACCATTGCTTCTTTTTTCCTGCTGGCCACTCCACTCCTCATGCACCAAGCATCCTTTTGGTCTCTCCCCCCCCCCCCCCCATCACCTTTTCTACTTATTCTCAAGCTTTGCTCGATCCCTCCTTCATGCTGTCCATACTTTCCAGGGCACTACCTTTTGTAGATTTTGATATCATCCTCAAAGAGGCACACTTTTCTCCCTAAGGCCTTCCACAATATCACTTACAAAATGTTAAAAAGAACAGGACCAAGGACAGATTCCTTCGGTATACCATTAGTAACAACCCCTATCTTCAGAATTAAGACCATTCACTACTACCCTCTGCCACCTCCCACTCAATTGGTTTCTAACCCAGTCAAGTCACTTTAGGGTCCGTCACAAGGGCACTCAGTTTATTGATAAATCAATCAATCATTAATGTAGAAGGATGTCAAAGGCCTTCTTGAAATCTAAGTAGACCACACATCTAGTGCTCTCTCCTGAACCAGTTTGACCACCTTGTTTTACCACCTTTGCTATCTTTTCTTCTGCTTTTGACTTTGTTATCCTGATTACCTTCCCTGTCTTCTCTTTACTGAAATACCTTGTGCTTTGGGAATGTTTACATTTATGCCCTATCAGTCATTTCCTTTGAAAGCTATAATGTTTCTTTTCCTCCTCCTATGTTTTACAAGCATACGGTGAGGTTTTACTTAAAGACAATCTCCTTTTACTGGAGTCCTGCTAGACCAGCCCCTACCAGCAGATGTGGAGACAGAGAAAGAACCAGAAACTTCCAGTGACATCACTGCTACTAGAACTTGCATAGCTAGGGGCTGTGGTGGGATATGGCCGGTTCGGTCCGGTTCATGTGAACTGGTTCCTGTTGCAGCCCACGTTCGACGAACCGGGCTGAACATGGCGTTACAGCACCAGCTCTGCAATGGCAAGAATTCCCCCCACCTCACAATGTTTTGACGGCATCAGGAGATTGCGGCATCGGGAGAAGCCCCTGATGCTGTCAAAACATTGTCAAGCGAGGGATCAGGCCGCTGGGCCACCAAAGAGTTGTGTATCCTTGGTGGAGGGCAGCGGCCCAAGCATACGGCCGCTGCAAAGCCTCCATGCGAGGTGCAGCAACCCGGCCTTCATGCATGTGGGGGGGGGGGGGGCTGAGACCAAATCGGTTCCTTGGTGGTTCGGATTCAGATCCCACCACTGGCTGGGGACACACTTCAGTATGCACACCCAAGCATATGGTCAAGAAAATTGACCTTATATAACCTCAATGAGGATAAACAGAAGAAAGGCACACCAAGAATTATATACAAAACTACGCACAAGGCAGTTACTCGAGAGAATTTCTGTCAGGAAAGCCAAAAGCCTGCAAGGCAAACAGCAGAGAAAAACGATCAAAAAGGGGTAGGTCCTGGACTGGTCTAGCAAGATTCCAGGAAAGCAGATCAGCCGGTAAGTAAACTCATCTTCTAGACAAGTCTAGACAAGTGGGAAGTGCCAAAGCTATGACCACTGGGTGGGAAGACATGGCTGCCTTCAAATCTCTTCATCATAGGCCAAAGTCCATCCTAGCAGAGACATCCAAGTGGTAATGCTTGGCAAAGGTAGAGAGGGGCAACCAAGTCACGGCCCTACAAATATCCATGGGGGCGATGGAACTGCGCTTTGCCCAGGATGAAGACTGTGGGTGAGTAGAGAGAACACACAGTCTCTCTGGAACAGTTCAATTTCCAAAAAGATATGCAGACAAAACTGCCTCTTATCTAATTCAAAAAGGATGCCATAAAGGTCACCTTGCCCTTTCATGTCCCTGTGAAAAGCACAAATCTGTCCAACCTACAGAATGAGTTCAGGCACCTGAGGAGCACTCTATGGACATCAACCAAATGAAGGTCCTTGTCTTTCCTTTACATTGCTCCACAGAAAAGAATGGAAGACAAAAAACACCCAAATGGCATAAAAATGGTGGACATCGTCTTGGGCAAAAAGGAAGGGACTGGCCAAATGGGCACAGCCTCCTCCGAGGACGGATACGGGTCTCTGCACAAGAGAGTCTGCAACTTTGAAATGCAATGTGCCGAATAGCTTGCAATCAAATAAATGGCCTAGAGGGACAATCCTTAGAATGTAGCTAGATTTAAGGCTCAAAACGCAGACATTAAGGCCCAAAGAGCTAGGCCCAAATCCCACGGGAGAATAATTAACCACAGGGGAGGACACAAATGCCACACAGTTCCTGAAAAAAAAGTGGACAATATCCAGGTGAGAAGCCATGAAGCAACTGGCCATTGGTCCTCAAATATGTCAAGGCTGCAAGCTGAACCCTCAAGGAACAGAGTCTAGTCTCTTAACAAAACTATCCTGAAGGAAGACAAACAAGGAGGGCAAATCTGCTGTTCTGGGAGCTACATGGCACCAGGGTTGGCCCAACTATTAGGCAAACTAGACGGCTCCTGTGGGGGCACCTTAAAGTTAGTGCTCAAAGTCTAGCACCCTGACCTGTGACCCATATCTCTCTTTGCTCCTGTATTAAAGCCACACTGTCAAGGGCAGCGGAACATCTTTTTGATTGGAGGGGCCAAACAAACCAAACCAATCTCCAGCCCTGTCCTCAAGCTCTCCATTTTCTAATGCTGTGTTTGACAAATATTAGTGGGGCCAGGCCCCTGTGGCCCACCCCCATTCCACTACCTATGCACATTGTTAATCACCGGAGATACTTTAAGTCTCATTTTTTCTGCACCCTGATATGAAACAAGAATTTATTTTTCTGCGCCTTCCTTCTACTCAACTCCTCCCACTGAAACAATGCCTAAATCTCCAACTTATCACTCCAGCTTTAACACATTCATTTATTTGTAGTTGACTTCTGCTTGATCATGCTTCATAGAAGGCTCTGAATTGATCACCATACAAATAACAGTGAGTCAGCTAAGCAAAATTAATGAATAAGATTCAAATGTATTCACTTACCCATTATCCACACCATTAAGGCCGATTTTCCAACCCATATCTCCCAACGTCACACCTGGCATCGACATTAGTGTTTTTGGATTCCGAATCTGTGGATAACAATTAAAAGACAGCACAACAAGAATTGATGCAAGAGCCATAGCTACAGAATTCTCTGCCTTTTCCCAAAAAGAGCCCACATAAAACTTTGAAAAAATATAAAAGAAATTATGAATTGGTGATCAAATCTACATAAATATTAAATTTTGCTGCTTAAAAATATTGTTTTATTGTACTGCGTGAAAAGATCCATGAAGTTAAGATTAAACGAACATCAGAATAGACTTTGGGGCATGTTTACTAAAGGATTTAACACGCATTAATGAAAGTTAACGTGTTAAATTCTCAAAGCCTTTTTATTTCTATGGCTACAGTGGCACTTAACACACATTTACTAAAGGTTAACGTGCCTTAATTAAAGCTAACATGTCCCTTAATAATGGTACTATTCCTGTTCCAATTGTGAAACGCTTCATTACTAAGAATCATCAATTTAAGGATTTAAAATGGCACATAATTGATTACATACCAATGCACCCTCAGGGTGTTGAAAGAGAAAGTAGATTCAATTGAATACTAATTTAAATAAGGTGACTCCAAATTTATTTTATTTATTTATTTATCTGTATTTATACCCTGCTTTTCACCGGGTCAAAGCGGTCAATTGGGAGATACATTTAACACAAGGGGATATGACACACATACGCTAATACTTACAGGGAACATGGGCAATGGAGGGTTAAGTGGCTTGCCCAAGAACACAAGGAGTGCCTATAGGACAAGAAATCCCAGTCCCTCCGGCCTGAGATTGCTGTCCCCAGGAGGGACTTGAACCCCCGGCCCTCCGGCCTGAAGTACCTTGTCCTAACAACTAGGCCACTCCTCCCAAATGGACTGAATTTAGAAACAGAATGGGCATCTGTTGGACTGATGATTACAATGAATGGAATTTGTGAAGTTAATAAGTACATTGTTCACTGACTAGATATGAAGGTCCACTTTTAATGACCCTATTAAGATATACTTGCATGAAATATAGATGGGGTTATGTGACAGTGATAAAATATAGTGCTGCTGGGATTGGAATCATAGATTTACAGAGCAGTTATTACCTTATAGAAGGTCTGCATAATGGCATTTTATTTACTAACCTATATGATACCTCTTATTTTCATTTATAAATGTGTTTTAATCTCTAGTGACATTTTAATTCTTTGCCCCTGCTTTTTGTTTTTGGTGTTCAACTATGTACCATGTAAAGGCTGTGTCAACTTCTACATACTGCGTCAGACCAAGGGTCCATCAAGCCCAGTATCCTATGTCCAACAGGAGTCAATCCAGGTCACAAGTACCTGTCAGGTTCCCAAAAAGGTACCACGGGGTAAACAATGGATTTCTCTGGTTGCTTTAATAATGGCTTATGGACTTTTCCTCCAAGGATTTATCTAGACCTTTTTTAAACCCAGCTACACCACCACTCATCCCTTAAAGGTAACACAGGTACACTACCAAAAAACTGCCTCCAGTTTTGCAACTGATTCCTATAGATTTTGGGGTGCTGAATCCAGGAAAAATAGCCAAAATGTTCCATCACGTCACGTTTTCTTGCAAAATTAGATTTCTTACCCATATAAGGAATGTTCACATAATTTCTTTTTAGCCGACTGCAGTTTATTTTCTTGGCCCAAAATAGAGGTTGTAATGGTTAACTAACTAGAAACACTCCCTCATGATATTTTAGAGTGTTTTGTATTCATTTTATACATTAACAGGACAATTGGGAGGCGGGGGGCTAAATCCAGTACTCGCGCTGGCGCATGTTCTTTCCTGTTCGCCTCGCCTCGTTCGCTCGCTCAAACACGGTGGTTGCGACATGAACGTTCCTATCAAATTTCAGTTTCTTGCAAGTTCATTATTACCTTTTGTTTGCTCAGTCGTAATCCAGCTTTATTCCGAAGTGGTTCACTACAGTTGTAGTTTGCAGTGCTGTGTATTTGTGATGGCTCACAGAGCCAGAGGTTGCGTCAACTCTCCAGACAGTTTTTGTTTTATTTGTGGGGAATATACCGTGAAAAAGCGGCAGAGGAACATTTCTGCATTTATTTAAAAAGTATATTTCGCCTATTTCGGTTTGAAGTTAGGCGATCAAGACAAACCGTGGGCTCCTCACAAAGTGTGCAAGACATGTAAGGAAGATCTACGCTTATGGATGAAAGGTAAAAAACAATCATTTCGTTTCGGAATACCTATGATGTGGCGTGAACAAAGAGACCACAGCAGTGACTGCTATTTTTGCTCTTGCATTGTGAAGGGATACAACTTAAAAAATAAGAACGTAATAAGTTACCCCAACCTTCCCTCAGCAATTAGGCCTATGCCTCATAGCAACGAAGTACCTGTGCCTGAACCACCAAAATCTTTGGATCATATTTGTGTGGACGGTTCTGATCATGATGAGACTCATCAGATGGCTTTTCCCGATGAGTCCAGTACTTCCGAGTTTGAAACTGAACCAGATGCGAAACCTGAACTTTTCTCTCAAGCTGAATTGAATGATTTAGTCTGGGATTTAGGACTCCCAAAAGATGCTGCCCAACTGCTAGGTTCTCGGCTTAAACAGAAAAATCTATTGTCGCCAGGAACAACTTTTTATTGGTACCGCAACCGCGAGACACAATTTTTGAAGTATTTCAGCAAAGAGGAAGATTTGGTATTTTGCAACGATATATACGGAGTGATGGAAAAGTTTAAACTCAAGTATGATCCTGCTGAATGGCGGCTGTTCATTGATTCGTCAATAGACAGCATAAAAGGTGTTCTTCTTCATAATGGCAACACATTCGCTTCAGTTCCTATTGCTCACTCTGTTATTCTCCAAGAAAAATACGAGAATTTGGCCCTGATTCTTCAGAAGATTCGTTATGATGAGCATAAGTGGATGATTTGTGGAGACTTTAAAATTCTATCCATGCTATTAGGGCAGCAATCCGGTTTCACCAAATATCCCTGCTTCCTTTGCATGTGGGATAGCCGGGCCCGCGACCTACACTGGGGGAAAAAAGACTGGCCAATTCGGGAGTATTTGAGACCCGGTGAGAAAAATGTTCTTCATGAGAGCTTGGTACCTCGTGATAAAATTCTATTACCACCTCTCCACATTAAGTTGGGTCTCATTAAGCAATTCATCAAGTCCCTTCCAAAAGATGGTGAGTACTTTCGGTACCTTTGCTCAAAGTTCCCCCGACTTTCTGAAGCATAGCTAAAGGAAGGAGTGTTTGTTGGCCCTGATATAAGGAAACTCATTTCAGATGGAGCATTCGCTGAAACGATGTCTGAGAAGGAAAAAGAAGCCTGGGATTCCTTCAAGGATGTTGTTCTCAAATTCTTGGGAACAGGCGGGATGAGAACTATAAGGATATTGTTGCCAGGATGCTCAATGCCTTCAAAGAACAAGGCTGTAACATGAGCCTGAAAGTCCATTTCTTGCACTCCCATGTGAACTACTTTCCCGAAAACTTGGGGGCGTACAGTGAAGAACAAGGTGAAAGGTTTCACCAGGACATCAAGGACGCAGAGAGAAGGTACCAAGGAAGATGGAACACCACTATGATGGCTGATTTCTGCTGGTTGCTGCTGCGGGAAACCCCAGATGAAAAATACGCCAAGCAGCGCACCAAGAGAAGCATTCGGGGGAAGAAGAAACGGGCCCACCAGGAGATTGATTGACCCAAGAATGACTTTAAAATCTAAACTGTGTTTCCAAATATCGTGTTTTTACTAAACTTTGAAATAAAAATTTGCTAGTTATTACCACAGTGTCAGATCTCATTTATTAGAATTTTATTTTCACACCATCGGGTGTTTGTCTTTATGTATTGCAATGGTGCGGTTTGCGTTTTCTATTCTTACATACATACCTGTACAACATTTTTTGCACATTTCTTTGCTTTGCTTTGTGTCTAACCTCGCTCTTATATGCTCAATGTTTGTGCACATGTATGTGGCTGTTTTAAGTGCAGACAATTTTGCTACCATCACAGTGTGTTTTGTTGACATTACTCTATTCTTATGTGCTGCCTTGTTACAATTTTCTTTATTCTTATTTGAATAACTACTAAACAATTAGTATAAAGAATTCATCCAAGAAACTTATCTCGATCGCACTCAATCTGAAACGTTCACCTCAAACTGCTAACCCAATGTAGCAAAAAATCTGTACGTGATGGAGCAAATTGGTTACCAGATTTGGATTCAGCGCACCAAAAAACATAAAAATCAATCGAAACATTAGAGGCAGTTTAAAAAAAAAAATTTTTTAGTGTACTTGTGAATTTGTTCCTGAACTTCTGCAAAGAACTGCATATTTATTAAATATAAAAGACAGTTGATTTATGTGCTGTTTGCGTGTTTTCACTCAGGGGAACTGTGCACATGCTGGAAGGCAAAGCATGCACTAGCTGCTAACAGTATGCATTTTTTCACGCCAGTGCAAGTGTAGACTGGCCACCAGGAAACAGAGGTTCCACAGCTTGCCGGTGCTAGCATGCATTTAATCTATAAGAATTCACTATGAATAAATCTGCAGTGCAGTATAACCAGATTTTTAACCTCAAGTCTCAGACAAACATTGGCAGTTTTTCTGGGTATATTATCTTCCCCAGTAACATGCCTGTTTAGCATCAATGACTTGTAGGTTTTTTTATATTTCTTTTTTTCTCTTTCTTGTGCTCTTCTTTTCACAAACAGAAAGATATTTACTTAGCTTCATGCGGCTTCATACTTCAGTCCCAACGCCAAATTAAGGCACCCTCGCGTTTCTCCTGCACAGCGTTCTCAGAAGATCTCAGGAATAACTGGAGATTTTTGAGCATGAATAGGATAACAGTGAACTACCAGTAAATTTCTGCATTTTTTATAGACAGTGAACAAACAGAGATAAATTGAGAGGTCCCCTGAGGAGCACCAATGGTTGCAGTTGCCACTTGTGGGGCTGCAGAATCCTGCTTAACCTGTCTGCCAGAAGTTCTCCTGGCCAGGGAGATACACAGCTTTGAGAAACATGTTGTGCTTGAGCGCAAAGGAACACAGGGCCTGTGCCTCCTGACACAGGGGCCTGGACCCAGTGCCTCCCTGTTTGTTCACATAGAACATGGCCACTTGATTGTCCGTCTGAACCAGAACAGACTGGTAAGCCAAAGTGTGAGAAAAGGTCTTGAGGGCTAAACGGATAGCCCGAAGTTCTAGTAGGTTGATCTGTTGCGTGGCCTCCCATGGAGACCATAGGCCTTGAGTGCACCGTTCCAGACAATGTACACCCCAGCCCTGCAAGGAGGCATCTGTCGTCAACACCACTGTGGGGACAGGCACCTGAAAAGGCACCCCCTGAAGTAAGTTGGGGAGGTGTAGCCACCACTGCAGGGAATTCAGGAAGGGTTTGGACACCTTTACTTTGTCTGCTAGGCTCCCTGTGGCTTGCTTCCACTGAGTTCTGAGGCACCACTGTGCAGGCCTCATGTGGAGGCGGGCATTGGGGTTCACATGTACTGTCGACACCATGTGGCCTAGGAGCTGTAGATAGAGTCGGGCAGAAACCCTTGGCATGCTGAGAAACCGGGACGCCAACTCCATGAGTCTTTGAGCCCTGTCTTCTGGCAAGTAAGCCCTTGCTTGCAGAAAGTCCAGCCACGCCCTATGAACTCTAGGTTCTGGGAGGGGAGCAAAGTGGACTTTGCGAAGTTTATGACAAAGCCTAGGTGTTGAAGGAGTGATACAGTTCGAAAGGTGGCCTGCCTGGCCTCCTGGTAAGTCTGACCCCTGATGAGCCAGTCGTCCAGATAGGGGAAGACAAAAACACCTTGAGTCCTCAAGTAGGCCGCCACCACAGCCAGGCACTTTGTAAAGACCCTTGGGGCGGAGGTTAGGCCAAAAGGTAATGGTTTCCTCCCACAATGAACCTGAGGTACTTTCTGTGGTCTGGATGAATGAGGATGTGAGTGTACGCATCCGTGAGATCTAAGGAGCATAGCCAATCTCCCTGCTGGAGGTAGGGCAGAAGTGTTCCAAGAGTAAGCTTCATCTCCAGGAACAAGCAGGAATAAGTCTTCACATATTGGTATTGTCGGTACCGACGGAGCCTGCGCGGGAACACTCCCCAGCGTCCAATAGGAACGCTTTTGGGAGCGTGCATCCACGCATACGCGCTGCCTTCCCGCCTATCTACCTCCCTCTCTTCAGTTGAGTTTAAAGCTGAGACTGAAGGAGAGAAGTAGATAAAAATAGAGAAAGAGAGAGAGAGTGAGAGTGAGAAAGACAACTCCTAGGGGAGGCGGGTGGGTTGTGAAGACTTATTCCTGCTGTTCCCGGAGATCACCTGTTACAGTTGAGTAACTACGCTATCTCCAGGAACAAGCAGGAATGAGTCTTCACATATGGGGACTCCAGAGCTGAAAAATGCCTAGGGAAGACCTAGCATGTAGCAAATCTATGTAGATGGGCCATGCTTCCCCCAGGGACCTCAGGCATCCAAATGGATGGAGGGAAGGAGTTGAACTATGAGTGGAAAAGGTGTTGTAGAACAGCTTGACCAAACAAGGCATCCCGGCGGGAGTCCTTGTCTAGACAATAATGGGCAGTGAAAGTATGTACTGAGGCCCAAGTTGCTGCTTTGCAGATTTCATCAATAGCCACAGAACGAAGGTTAGCTGTTGAGGCTGCCATGGCTCAGACATTATGAGCTGTGACATGGCCTTCAAGAGGTATTCCTTTACTTTGATATGTATAGGAAATACAATCTGCAATCCATTTAGAGAGGGTTCTTTTAGTGACAGGAAGTCCTAAATGGCTAGAGTCAAAAGCCACAAAAAGCTGAGAAGATTTTTTGTGAGGCTGGGTCCTTTGGAGATAAAAAGCTAGGATTCTTTTACAGTCCAAAATATGAAGTTTCCTTTCTGCAGAGGAGGAATGAGGCCTAGGAAAGAAAACGGGAAGATAAACTGACTGGTTTAGATGAAAAGGTGAAACCACCTTTGGAAGAAAATGAGGATGGGTCTTAAGAACCACCTTATCATGATGAAACCTTGTATAAGGCGGATCAGCCATTAAAGCCTGAAGTTCACTAATGCGCCTAGCAGAAGTGATGGCAATCAGGAAAACAACTTTCCATGAAAGAAACTTTAGATCCGAAGTAGCCAAAGGCTCAAAAGGTGGCTCCATGAGCACACCTAGAACAAGGTTAAGATCCCATGCCACCAGAGGTGGTTTAATGGGAGGTTTTGTTAGAAGAAGTCCTCTCATAAATCTAGAAATAAGTGGATGAGAGGAAATTGGTTGTCCATCTAAGAGCTTATGAGATGCAGCAATAGCACTAAGATGGACTCTAACAGAATTGGTCTGAAGACCAGAAGCCGACAAATGAAGGAGATACTAGAGATCCCACTAGAGGACAGCAACCTTGGGCCGGAAGGACTGGGGTTTCTAGTCCCACAGGTGCTCCTTGTGGTCTTGGGCAAGCCACTTAACCCTCCATAGCCCATGTTCCCTGTAAAAAAAATAGTTATCTCCAAGTTATAATGCCCTGTTCAATGTAATTTCAGTTTGTTCAATGTAAACCGCACTGATGCAGAATAGCGCGGTATATAAGAGAATGTAAATAAATAAATAAATAAATAGAAGAGAGTCTACTGGTACCAAAGAGGGATTAAGTCCTCTCTGATTACACCAGGAAGAAAACCTTTTCCACTTAAAAGCATAAGAACGTCTTGTGGAAGGTTTCCTGGAGGCCAGAAGAATGTCCTTCACTTGTTGAGACAGGTCTAGATCTTGAAAGTCTAGGCCTTGAGTAACCAGGCCTTGAGATGTAGGGACTGGGGTGCAGTAGAGATCCGTTGTCCTGGGACAGAAGATCTGGAGCACTCCCTAACTACAGAGGGGTGGCTTGAGAGAGTTGCAAGAGAAGAGGATACCATGTTTGCCTCGGCCAGGAAGGCGCTATGAGTATCATGCATCCCTTGTCCCTCTGGAGTTTGAATAAGGTTTTGGGGATTAGAGGGATTGGCGGAAATGCATATAGGTAATCCTGACCCCAGTGAATGCATCCCTGGCTTGACAGTTCTGTGCTGGAAGTCTGGAACAAAACCGGGGAAGTTTGGCATTCTGTGGACTTGCAAAGAGGTCTATGTCTGGTGTTCCCCAGACACGAAAAACTCGAGCAAGATAAGAGTGGAGAGACCACACGTGTGGCAGGAGTACTCGACTGAGTCTGTCTGCTCAAACGTTTTGAACGCCTGGAAGATAGACTGCCCGCAGATGAATCCGATGCTCTCTGGCAAAGGCGCATAGTTGCAGAGCTTCATTGCATAGATGCAGAGAGCCTGTTCCGCCTTGTCTGTTGAGGTAAAACATGGCTACTTGATTGTCTGTTTGCACCAGAACTGTTTTGTTTACGAGCTGGGTGCAAAAGATTCGAATAGCATTGGAGATGGCTCCGAGTTCTAGGAGGTTTATATGAAGAAGAGCCTCCAGTGAAGGCCAAAGGCCCTGCATTGATAGACTGTCCAAGTGAGCTCCCCAACCCATCTTGGAGGCATCTGTTGTGAGGATAGCCTGAGGTTGTGGCTGCTGGAAAGGAGCACCTATTAAAAGGTTTTCCAGAGATTGCCACCAATGGAGAGACAGAATCAGGCGTGTGGTAACCCTGATCTTGTCTGAAAGGCTTCCTGAGGCCTGGGAAGCCAAGGTCCACTGGGCC
Organism: Ichthyophis bannanicus; assembly: GCA_033557465.1. Classification (NCBI taxonomy): domain Eukaryota; kingdom Metazoa; phylum Chordata; class Amphibia; order Gymnophiona; family Ichthyophiidae; genus Ichthyophis; species Ichthyophis bannanicus. Next base: position 1,384,817,070 of record CM066032.1, on the reverse strand, counting down.
GCTCTCATGTGAAGACGAGCATAAGGTATTACATGGACGGTCGATGCCGTGTGACCTAGTAGGCGAAGCATCTGTCGAGCAGTGAGGAAGGTCTGCAGCGCTGCTTGAGATGCTAGCTCGATGATTCGCAGACAGCGGTTGGGGCAGGAAAGCCCTTGCAAGCTGTGTGTCCAAGCGAGCACCTATAAACTCGAGGGTCTGAGATGGGGCGAGCTGAGACTTTGGACGATTTATGACCAATCCCAAATACTGGAGTATTTGTTTTGCTCGTAACAGGGCCTGATGAGCTTCTTGAGATGACTGAGCTCGGATGAGCCAACCGTCCAATTAAGGAAAGACAAAAATCCCCAGGGTCCTCATGAATGCTGCTATTACTGACATGCATTTTGTGAAGACCCTTGGAGCCGAGGCCAGCCCAAAGGGAAGGACTCTGTACTGGAAATGTCTTTCCTGGACCAGGAACCAAAGGAATTTCCTGTGATCTACATGAATAAGGATATGCATGTAGGCGTCTTTTAAATCTAGAGAACATAGCCAATCTTGCCTGTGAAGGTATGGCAGAAGAGAGCCGAGGGAAAGCATTTTGAACTTCTCTCGGACTAGATACTTGTTCAGCTCTCTGAGATCTAGGATTGGTCTTAAATCCCGTGTTTTTTTTGGAATGAGAAAATAGGGGGAATAAAACCCTGTACCTTGTTGGCATAAAGGAACCTCTTCTATAGCTCTTTGAGCTAGAAGAGTGGAGACTTCTTGTAGCAAGAGGTCTATGCCTAGAGGTTGAGAGTCGAACTGTTTTACCAGTGTGGGTGGTGGTAAGCTGAGGAAACGAAGCTTGTACCCCAGACTCACTACGGACAAAGTCCAGGCCTCTGATGTGATTTGTTGTCATCTGTTGGCAAAGTGGCAGATATAGCCCGGAATGTTTAGAGGTTCTGGGCCTAACACAGGAAGAATGAGTAAGTTCTCTGGACAAAAGTCAAAAACCCTGAGGAGGCTGAGTCTGCTGAGCCGGTTGGGGTATGGGTTTTCTTTGTCTTGTCTGTTGTTGCCCTTTTTGGGGAACATATGCCTGTTGGGTGGAAGATGGCTAGAACTTTTTCTTCTTAGAGAAAAAAAAAAGTTTTCTTAAAGGTCTTTTTCTTAGCTGGGTTAGCAGAAATCTTTGACAATCTATTCAAAGTGGCATTATCAGTGTCCAACTGATTAGCCTTAGATTGCCAATCCTTGCCAAAAAGATTTTCTCCAGTGCAAGGAATATTTCCCAGCTTTTCCTGCACCCATTCCTCCAAGTCAGAAGCTTGGAGCCAGGCAATTCGTCGTGCTCCTATAGCTATAGCAGAAGTCCTGCTAATGCATTCAAAACAGTCAAAGGTAGCACGATTCATGAACTTAGAGACATTCTGAGCATGTTTGACTAGTGATAAATGGTCTGCTCTTTTATCATCTTGAAGGAAGGGGTTCAAAAGCTCTACGTTTTTTGTAACCTCCTCAAGAAACATTCCCATGTATAAAATATAGGAACTAATCCTTGCTGAAAGCATGGAGGCCTGAAAACATCTATGCCCAAAAGCATCCAGTGTTCTAGATTCACGACCTGGTGGATTAGAAGAGTGTCTCTTTGTACTCTTAATCCATCTCATGGCAGACTCCACCACCATAGAGTGGTGTGGTAGTTGAGTCTTTTGAAAACCTGGACAAGGTGGCACTCTATACATAGTGTCAAGGCGTTTAGAATGTGGGGTTACTGTTAAGAGTTTCCCACATCCGTAACATTAGATCATGCAAGATCTGATGTATAGGGAACATAGCTGCTTCCTTTGGAGCCAAGGGGTATTGTAGAATTCTTAATTCTTCTGCCCTAGGCTCCTTTTCAGGAGCTACTGTAATGGCAAGAGCCCTTGCCATATCACGCACAAAATCGTGAAAAGACATGTCCTCAGGAGGAGACATCCTACGTTGAGGATAAAGAGTTGAATCTTGTAAAAGTTCAGCTCTGGTACTGGTGGAGTCATCCGAGTCATCGGAATCGGAAGACTCAAAGGGGGAAGCACCGGGGGTTCTCCTTCAAAAGTTGTCTTCGGTACCGCTCGAGGTCGGTACCAAAGCGAGTCGGTACCTCATCCCCCATGCTTGAGAGTGATTCGAAACTCGGCATCGGGGGAAGTAAGCCTGCGGAAGCAGGTAACGAGAGTACCGGCACCAGTACCGACAGCGATACCGGTGCCTGTGGAACGGTCTGCAGCGACTATAACAGTACCGAAGTAGCCAAAAGATTCGCTAGACTACGTTCAATGGCAAGGAGTCTTTTATCCATTACCATTTCCGATGCCGGGGTGTCGGTACCGATAGAAGCGGCCACAACCCCCGAGCATGGAACAGGAATGTCCATCGAGGCCGAAGTCTCGAGAACATCCTGGAGCCCCGATAGTGCTTTGGAGCCCGAAGACTCCCGCCGGGGCTGTTTTGCCGGTGCAGGATCCTCGAGGGCAACGCCAGAGGCATCTCGATACTTAGAGGGAGATCTACCTCTCGAGGACCGGCTTGATTTAGACTTATGTTTAGTTACCTGAGATCCCTAAGAAGAAGTAGAGGCCCTGGAGGACACTGATGCTACTGACATTGTGTCCGATGCAAACAGGGCACCGAGTTGATTTGCTCAATTCTGAAGACTTCTTTTAGTCAGCTTCCTGCAGGAGAGACACTCTGCTGGGCAATAGTCAGGACCTAAACATTTAAAGACACCAGTCATGGGTGTCTGTGACAGAAATTGTGCTGGCACACTTCAAACATTTTTTGAAACCAGCTGTTGGTTTCTCCATGCTGAAAGAAGAGGCCTAGTGGCCAAAATGGCGCCAAGCAGCAAGCAGGGGCAAACCCCTGACTGAAAAAGCACAAGTTCTGTGGTTTTTGGGTTTTTTTAAAGAAAGAAAGAAAGAAAGAAAGAAAAAGCACCGGTGGTACCGGTGGGCGTCGAACCAAGGCAGGCGCGACCACAAAAAATAAGAAATAAAAGTAGAATTTTCTGCGGTGACAGGGTTCACGTCCTTTCGGCTCCACGGAAAACGAAGAACTGAAGAGAGGGAAGTAGATAGGTGGGAAGGCAGCGCGCATGCGTGGATGCACGCTCCCAAAAGCGTTCCTTTTGGACGCTGGGGAGCGTTCCTGTGCGGGCTCCGTCGGTACCGACGATACCCATATGTGAAGACTCATTCCTGCTTGTTCCTGGAGATGAAGGATATCTTTTCTTCTTAGGATTAGTCTTTCTCCTAGAAGGGTCTGATGTCTTTTTGGAGAGGCATTTGAGAGTGAGATCTTCTGTCTCAATCTCTCTGGCCTTCTCTTTCCAACCCTTTACAAAGAGACTCTCCCAAGAGCAGGTGATATTGGCCAATTTATCCTGAACACACTGCTCGAAATCAGATGCCTGTAGCCAGGCCATTCTGCGAGCACCGATGCAGACTGTTGAAGCTCTGCTGGATGACTCAGAGGCATCGAAAGATGCTCTGGTAAGAAATTTGGATGTAGTCTGATTTTGCCTGATTAAGGTCAGGAATGCATCATGTTTGTCCTCAGGAATAATAGGGGCAAGGTGCTCTAGATCCCTGGAGATATCCTTAAGATTCATGCCCACAAAGAGTATGTAGAAAGTCCTAGAAGTGAGCATGCATGCCTGAAATACCAACAGCCAAAGGTATCGAGAGTTCTGGAGTCCTTGTCCAGAGGTATGGAAGAATGATTCTTAGAACTCTTGATGTGCCGCATCGCCGATTCCACCACCATGGAGTGGTGTGTTAGTTGAAGCTTTTGGACATGCATTAGGAACATGCTATAGGTAAAAAATATTAAAATGCCAAATAGAAACCATACAAAACATGAAGGGTGTAAATAGAGTGTGGCGTGTCTAAAAATGAAGGAAGATATACAAAACTAATGCATGTACAACGCATGTGGAGGGATGAGGATGACATAAAAGTTGTTTTGTACCAAAGGCAGAAATTTCCAACCATAGTGGGATATGTGTATTGGAGTCAGAAAAGAATGTGGCATAGAGAAAAAGTTAATGTGTTTTAAAACTCACTGTGGTGCTATGAATGGAGACAAAGGTATCAAAACTAAGTCACATATAAAAGGTCCTAAACCAAGAATGGAGGCTAGATTAGTAACCATAAGAAAATGTGTATCGCTAATATGAAATAAGAACAAAAGAACCAAAAACACGCACTTGCCTTTACAATGAGCTTTGTCACATAGAAACACCGATCTAGCAGTAAAAGAAAAGGCACTCCGCTGTTTAAAAAGCTGGGTTCATGCCAGAAAGAGTCAAAGTTCAGGAACTTTTAAAACCAAAATATTACCATTAGTCGAAAAAGCACACAAAAGAATATATAGTTATAAGAGGACACAAATTTTTTTTTAAGAGGACACAAACAATTTTGCTAAATTATGCTGTAATTGTAGTGAATGCAAAAAGGAGTGGTGCAATAGCAGGTGTGCACTTAGCTCGTGTAGAAGTATTATAAAACAGTTAGAGATGCCATAGAACACAAAATCAAAACTAATGCATTAGTTTTGTGTATCTTCCTTCACTTTTAGACACTTCATTTACAGCCTTCATGTTTTGTATGGCTTTTATTTGGCATTTTAATATTTTTTACCTGTTGCATGTTCCTAATGGAAGTTTAGTAATATCTGTGTACTTGATAATTTTATTGATTTTTGGTTATATTTCTGTGATTTTATTTGAGGCAAGTACCCCCTGAAGAAGGCATTCTGCCTAAACATGTTGGGGTTTCTTAATAAAGCTTGTTTAAACCCACCACTGTTTGGCACACTTGTTACTTGTTGATCTACAGCCCTGCCCCGAATGAAGTCTTTAAACAACATGTCCTCTGACGGGGACAGACACCGCTCATGAGGAGGGAATGGATCGGAAGGGAGATCCCAGGTCACTCTGGAATCCTCCGATGCATCATCAGAATCAGAGGTAGAGTCTGATTCTGAAAGAAAGTCAAAGAATAGGCGGTCTTGTGTCGATATCGAGGCCCGATGCAGGTATCAATGATCAGTCAGTATGGCAGCGGGAACCAGTTTGGAACTGACAGACATCGTTAGTACCCAAGGAGGCATCGGAGGGGGAGGATCCCATGATGCAGGTTTGAGGTACGGCATCGGCCCCAGAAGAACATAAGAACATAAGATATGCCATACTGGGTCAGACCAAGGTCCATCAAGCCCAGTATTCTGTTTCCAACAGTGGCCAATCTAGGTCACATGTACCTAGCAGTTTCCCCAAGAGACACAAGTTCCACAAGTATCAGCCATGGATTGGATGTCGATGCTGCACTGCTGGAGCTGTCAATATCAATGGTACTGAGACTGCCAGGAGTGCTGCTCAACTCCTCTCAACAGCCAGGATGCGCTGGTCGAGAGAGGAGGCCAGATGCCTGGGTGGAATCCTGCATGGGGCTCTGAGCCACCATCCTAGAGCAAGGCCTCAGGAGTGTCCTGGAGCCCCTATTGTGCTTTGGAGGTTGGTCCTCCCACTGGGGCTGTTTGTCAGGCTGATCTGCATCAGATGCTCCTTTCAGTGAATCTCGATGCAGATGAAGGGACTTACCCCGAAGATTGGTATCGCGTTTCGATGCCGATGACTGGACTTTGAGGAGACCTGAGAACCAAGAGAGGAGGCCAATGTCCTCGACAATGTGGAAGCTACTGAAATAGAGTCTGGGGCAAACAGAGAGCCATACTGTCTGGTTCTATTCTTTAGGCCTCTTTTTGTCATTTGTTGGTGCAAAGGACACCGAGTCGGCAAATGGTCTGGACCCAGACATTTTAAAAACACTAGTCATATTTATCAATGACTGATATTGTACCAGAAAACTTGGTACATTTTTTGAAGCTGTTGATGTGTTTTTCCATTATGACGGAAGAAAAGTAGGCCAAGGCCTAATTTGGTGGTAGAACCACCAAAATTGGAAAAAATGAAAAGTTAAAGAAAGAAAAATATTTTATAAAGAAAAGAAATAAATCGGGGCCAGTATCAGGGAAGGTACCAGTGCTGACAGAAAGGCAGAGAACAGATTTAAACCCAAAAATGACGTTTTTCAGCAGTGACAGGAAGAAAACAACCTGCTGGCTCCACAGAAAATGAAGAACTGAGGAGAGGACTTGGAAAGGCAGATGCGCAGGTGCAGTGGATTGCTCCCAAAAGCTTTACAATTGGATACTGGGGAGCATTCCTGTGCAAGCTCCGTCAGTACAGACGATACCCATATGTAAAGACTGCATTCCTGCTTGTTCCTGGAGAAAAAGGCATACCAACTCAAAGATATGCAAGCAAACTGATATTTTGTGCTTTCTGTTCACCCTAAAAATATTATCCAATTCTAAAATCTAGCTCTTGGGATTGCTGGAATCAAGAACAAAGTTGTATTCTTTAAATCAGGATTTGCCAAAACTGCTCTGGTGATCCTTCAACCCAGTGGTTCCCAAACTTGGGATCGGGACCCCAAATGGGGTCACATCAGTGGATGGGGTCACAGAAACATGGCCGTTTACCATTCTCTCTGAGCTTTCATTGTGACCTATGCCAAGTAGTGGCAGTCACCAGTCAGCATGTGGCCTGTGAGCCAGTAAACATTCATAGGCCTTTGTCCCCTCCTGGGTAAGCTTCCTGTTAGACTGGTAACCAATACTAAATACTGGGGTATCTAAGCACATACTGCACACTGAAACAAGGTATCCTGTGCTGACTACAGCTGCTGTTGCCACTACTGTTGCTGTGCCTTACTGCTTTAGAGGGAGGGGAAGGAGGCTGGAGACCTGCTATTGTGATTTCATCAACATCTGGAGTCACATGAATTTTCAGTTGTTAACATGGGGTCATATTAGGGTTGCCAACCGGCCGGTTTTTCCATGGCCAGGCCGGCTGCCGGCACAGATATAAAACCGGCTCTTGAAAAGCCGTTTTTTTGCTCTGGCCGTGAGATTGGGAGCGGCCAGAGCAAAAAAAACGGCTTCTCTCCCGCAGTGCGCGAACGCGATCCATGATCGATCCTCCGTGCAGCCGCTGCTTCTGCTTTTCACAGAGCAGCGGCTGCAATAAAGATAATTTGAAAAGGAAGAGAAACCTGTGAGGAGCCCTCCCCCTCTGACATCACTTACTCAGGGGCTGCAGAAGGATGACCGGAGGGCTCCTCGGGTCTCTCTTCCTTTTCAAATTAAGTTTATTGCAGGCGCTGCTCTGCAAAAAGCAGAAGCAGCAGCTGCATGGGGGCAAAGTGGAAGCAGCACTAAGGAGGGGGGGGGGTGGAAGCAGCACTAAGGAGGAGGGGGGGTGGAAGCAGCACTAAGGAGGAGGGGGGTGGAACACTAAGGGGGGAGTGAAGCAGCAGCACAGCACTAAGGGGGGTGAAGCAGCACTAAGGGGGGGTGAAGCAGCAGCACAGCATTAATGGGGGGCAAAGCTACACTAAGTTGGAGGGGGTGAAGCTGCACTGGGGGAGCGAAGCTGCACTAAGGGTGGAAGCAACACTAAGGGGGGGTGAAGCAGCAGCACAGCACTAAGGGGGGTGAAGCTGCACTAAGAGGGGAAGCTGCACTAAGGGGGGTGGAAGCAGCACTAAGGGAGGGTGAAGCAACACTAAGGGGGGGGTGAAGCAACACTAAGGGGGGGTGAAGCAGCAGCACAGCACTAAGGGGGGGCAAAGCTACACTAAGTGGGAGGGGGTGAAGCTGCACTAAGAGGGGGATGTGAAGCTGCACTGGGGGGGCGAAGCTGCACTAAGAGGGGGAGGTGAAGCTGCACTGGGGGGGGGAAGCTGCACGGGGGGGGAAGCTGCACTGGGGGGGCAGAAGTCTCTGCACAGGTTTAATTTTCTTTTTAAAACTTTATTGCAGCCACTGCTCTGTAAAAAGCAGGAGCTGTGGCTGCAAGGGGAAAGAGGTGGCAGAAGGAACTGATAGGTGGAAGGTGAGGGCTGGAAGAGAGCTGACAGAGGGGGAATTAGGTGGCAGGAAGGAACTGACAGGGTGAAGGAGGTGGCTGGAGGAGAGCTGAAAGGGGGGGGAAGGAGGTGGTTGGAAAGGAGCTGACAGAGGAGGTAAGGAGGGGGCTCAAAGGGAGCTGACATCTGGGAATGGTACTGGTAAGTGACTGCGTAATGGGGAGGGGGCACTGGGACTGGAAATAGGCTGATAGAAAGAAGTGTTCAGTTTGCACATTGCCCTCTCTGCAATTTTTTTGGGGACAGGAGGTGGCATAAGGGTGGGGTGGGGGCAGGGAAAGGGCAGGGTAGTGGTGGGCATGGGCCGAGCGTGACTAGCCACAGGTGGCGGGTTTTTCTCTTTCAAAAAGTTGGCAACCCTAGGTCATATGGAATAAAAGTTTGAAAAGCACTGCCTCAGCCAGTTATGTTTTAGAATATCCATCCTGAATACTACAGGTAAATTGATGTGATAAATGAAAAATGGTCTGCAATAAATGCAAATTTAACTCATGCATATTCATAGTGGTGATCTTAAAAACACAAACTGGCTGAAGGGTTACCATGACAGGCTGGGAAGTCCCGGTTGAACGTTTAAAATTTCTTAACATAACAAGATGACTTGCATTCTCTTTTCACAGCCTACCTTGCATCATTTATTCTGGTTTTAGAATACATTACTTCATGACTCCCATTCACAGATGTACACAGTGATGCCCTCTCCTTCAGCTTCATACACCCCACTTCCTCTTTTCTTACTACAGTTCTATGAAAGATTCTCTCACTCGCTGCTATTTCACTTTTATCTCCCAAGATTTTCACAACTTGAGCCAAGACTTTTTTTTTTTTTTTTTAAACAATAACACGTTTCTTTTAGTCTTCTTGAAAAAAAATGTGTTATTTAAATTAAAAAGTTATACTTTAAACCACCTCTTTTCTATCAGATGAGAGGTATCCTGCTTCCTACCCAACTCCACTGGCACACTTTGCCTATCAGAGAATATACAGAAAGGGGCCAAAGGATGCAACCACAAAAACAGACTTGTATTTCCTTAAAATCATACAGCAATTTTTCTACATTATGGGTGCATCATAGGCCCTCTTCCCCCATTTACCTTTTCACATCAGGTCAAGGATCAGGAGGGCACAAAGATAACTAAATAATACTTCTGCTAAAGGCAATAGGGAAAAAGAAGTTCTAAGCATAAGAAATAACTCATATTTCCTTAGTTCCTGTTTAAAGATCATCACTAAGAAATCTGTGAAACTCTACAGTTGCATCTATTCAGTTGCGTTTGGTCTTTTATATCAGTTTACATGTACCATAGAGAGAACACTTTCGTACAAGAAATCCAGCAGCAATAGATAACCACTGGTGCTCTTAAATATGCGGCAAGTCAACCCAAAAAGAAGCCAGATACTGTGAGTAACAGAGAAACAAAACATTCTCCTCACCTGTACAACAAAGGCATGCAGGCCATGGCACTTTCCATCAGGGGTATAAAGCTGGGCGTATACAATAGCATGAGTTGCGGTCTTTCCCATATTACCAACCCAGCACTTCGCTGCTTCAAAATCTGGAGAGTTCAGGATGAATTCCTGCAGCAATTTAGAATCAAATTATTTGCACCATTGCACAAACCAGTAGGCACAAGCCTGTCTTTCATACAGTTATAACGAGTAGCATATATGGTGATCACCAGTGGAAGTCAAAGCACAGTTCAGAATACAGTTTCAAAACACTACCTGCATAACACAAAGATTTGCATGGAAGGAACCCAATGGCCAGTGGAAGTGGAGATAGTTTACTTATGCACACACCACTGAGGTGGTGTAAATATTCATATTCCCCCTCCCACACATTCTAGATTAAAATAAATTATAAGCAGTTATAAAAATTGTTTGTGCAAGTTACGAGAACCTTCCTAATATGTGTGCTAAATGGGTTATTGAATTGAAGGACCAATATGCAGCCCTGGAGGTGGAGGGACTAGAAAGAACCAGAGCTCAAGCACCCCAAAGTTGCAGAATTAGTGACCACAAGGAAGTGAAGGGTAGTGGTGGTTGGTGACTCTTCTGAGGGGTTTTGAATGTCCATCTGCCAACCAGACAATATCCAGGGAAGTGTGCTGTCTGCCAGGTGCCAAAATCCAAGATGTTATAGAGAGTTTGCCGAGACTCATCAAGCCTATTGACTATAATCCAATGATGTTCATCCATGTCGGCACAAGTAATACTGCTAGTCATCCTTCCAAGCATATCAAGTTTGACTTCATGGCCCTGAGAGACAGGGTGAAGCATGTAAGTGCACAGGTGGTGTTCTCTTCAATCCTTCCTATTGAGGGTAAAGGCAGAGGCAGAGAAGCTTGCATCCTGGAGATAAATGTATGGCTGCGTGGATGGTGTCATTGAGAGTGTTTTGGTTTCCTGGACCATGGGATAATTTTCCAAGGGCTGCTGAGCAGAGATGGTGTTCACCTATTCAAGAAAGGTCAAAGTGTCATCAGCAGCAGACTGGATAGCCTGCTGAAGAGGGCTTTAAACTAGATTTTTTGGGGTGGGTGAAGAAAGCCCCCTAGTAAGTGAAAGCATAGTTACTCACCTATAACAGGCGATCTCCGGGAACAAAGGAATCAGTCTTCTCATATGAGTGACGTCACTACTGATGGAGCCCGTGTGATAATGCTTGCCAGCGTCCAATAGAAAAGCCTTTGGAAGCAGCCCACCACATCTGCGCATCTGCCTTCCCAACTCTTCTCCTCAATTGAGTTTGTATCTGAGCGACAGAGGGAGGGAAAAAAAAAACCCTACCCTACAACTCCTAGGGGAGGTGAGCGGGTTGTGAAGACTGATTCTTGCTTTTCCTGGAGATCTCCTGTTACAGGTGAGTAGCTATCAGGAAAAAGCAGGAATGCAGTCTTCACATGTGGGAGTCACTAGCTCCCAGATACCAACCAGACTGTAAGGGAGAGCACAGTGTTATTCCGGAGGCTAAAGCATAAAGCCGAAGAGTGTGGACACAATGTGGCCCAGTGGACTCTATTTCAGTCTGCTAAACCACCTGTAATGGAAGTCTGGTCTCTTGCAGAAGTCCAAGACAGAGGATAGGCATTGAATTTCAGCACAAAAAGGTGCTGGAGTACAGCTTAGCCAAAGACAGTGTCCAGACAATGTGCAGCAAACGTATGAATGGAGGACCAGGTAGCTGCCAGACAGATCTCATCAATGGATACTGAACAGAGGTTGGCAACTGAGGTTGCCATGGTACACACATTATGAGCAGCAACTTGTTCATAAGCAAAAGTGATATATTCTGCTATCCATCTGGATAGAGTGCTTTGCCACTGGTAGATCAAGTGACTTGGATCAAAGAAAATGGATAATTGAGAGGATTTCCTGTGAGCTTTATTTCTAAGTAGTAAGCCAGCACTTGCTTGCAGTCTAAGGTGTGTGGCGCTGCTTCAGCTCGAGATGCATGTGGTCTCGAGAAGGAGATTGATAGGATTACTGACTGGTTTAGATGGAAGGAGGAGACCACCTTTGGAAGGAACTGTGGATGGGTTCGGAGGACAACCTTGTCATGGTGGAACCTGGTATATGGCAGATCCGCCACCAGAGCCTGCAGTGAGCTGATGCAGTGAGATGTGACAGCTATAAGGAAGATTACCTTCCAAGACAGAAACTTCAATGAAGCGGTCTCTAAAGGCTCAAAGGTAGGCTTTGGTTGAGCTAGAACCACCACACAGGTCCTAAGCCACCAGAAGTGGCTTAATGGGTGGTTTGGATAGTAGGAGACCCGCATGAAGCATGCTACTAAGACGTCTGAGGAAATAAGCCACAATGGCACTAAGATGAACTCCGAATTGGTCTAAAGACCAGCCAAGGACAAGTGGAGGAGATATTGAAGAAGGAATTCCACCGGACAGACAAAGAGGTCAACACCCTTTGGGGAGCACCATAGGGCAAACCTTTGCCATTTAAAGGCATAAGATCGCCTGGTGGACTGTGTGTGTGATACAAGCAGAATATCCTTCCTATACGCCTGCAGGTGCTCATCAACAGCAGCGCCAGCAGGGTCCTCGCCAACCCAAGAAGCCCAGGGCTCCTAAGTCCCAACCAGTAGCGTAGGTACAACCTGCACCTAGATTTTGACTACTTCCTGTAGCATCCCAGTCCCTAAACATAGTAGGCAGTCTCTGTACCTATGCCCACAGGTGGCACCTCATCACTTCAGAACAGTGGACTCAACATCATCCAAAGGCGGTATCTGCTTCACTTCCAAGAATTACCCCACACCAGCTTCACAGGGGACTATCCCACAACCCCCTTCAAAGCACACTCTTGAAGGATGAGTTGTCTACCTTATTATCTCAGAGCACCATAGAAAAACGTTCCTCCCCCTCTGGAAGGGATGGGCTTCTACTCTCCTTATTTTCTCATTCCAAAGAAAAAGAGGAAGTAGCGGTATACAAATGTATACTAAATAAATAAATAAAGAGGAGGATGCAGTCCCATCCTGGATCTCAGAGACCTAAACAAATTTCTGGTCAGAGAAAAATTCAAAATGATTTCTCTAGGTACTTTCTCCCATATTTCAAGAGGTACTCTTGGCTATGCTCTCTAGACCTAAAGGAGGCACACATGCACTTACTGATCCATCCTCAGCACAGACAGTATCTGCGTTTCATGTTTCAGCAAAACCATTACCAGTACCAGGTACTGCCGTTTGGCATAACCTCCACACAGCGAGTATTCACAAAATGCATGGCAGTAGCTGGTCTATCCCTGCACTTTGGGAATCTTAGTCTTCCCTTACATAGACAACTGGCTAATCATGGGAGACTCCTCAGGAGATAAAACTCTCCCTGAATCGCACCATCACCATGTTTCAACATCTAGGATTTGTCCCAAACTTCCCAAAGTCACACCTCGTTCCAACCCAAAGGCTAGAGTTTTTTGGAGCACTCTTGGACACTCAGCAGACCCGAGCTTTAATTCCGCAGGATCGCTCTGCCTACTTCATCAAGCTTGTAAAACACATACAGCAACAAAGACTAGTAACAGCTCAAGAGATGCTACTGTATGTCTCTTAGGGTACATAGCCTCGATGGTCCATGTAGTCCCCTATGATCGCCTACACATGTGGCAAGCCCAATGGACTGTCTTCTCAATGGACCCAAACAAAGAAAAGTCTCAAAAACAAGACACATATCATCCCTCAATTAATCAGGTCTCTTCACTGGTGGTGTTCTCCACAGAACTTACTTGGTGGGTCAGCTTTTCAGATGCCTCAACCTCAGTGCACTGACATGGATACCTCCCAACTAGGTTGAAACATAGAAACATAGAAACATGATGACAGAAAAAGACCACAAGGCCCATCTAGTCTGTCCTTCCATAACAACAACTACAACAGTCCACTTTTTACCTTTAGAGATCCTCTGTGTTGGTCCCATGCTTTTTTGAATTCAGTTACTGTCCTCATCTCTACCACCTCCACTGGGAGACTATTCCACGGATCCACTACTCTTTCCGTAAAGAAATATTTCCGCATATCACTCCTGAATCTATCTCCCTTCACCCTCATCCCATGTCCCCTCGTCGCAGAACTTGCTTTCAATTGAAAGAGGCTCTCTCCCTGAACATTTATGCCACGGAGGTATTTAAACATCTCAATCATATCACCTCTATCCCGCCTTTCCTCTAAGGTGTACATATTAAGATCCTTAAGTCTGTCCTCATATGCTTTATAATGAAGACTACTAATCATCTTAGTAGCAACCCTCTGCACCGACTCCATCCTGTTCACATCCTTTTGAAGGTGCGGTCTCCAGAATTGCACACCATACTCCAAATGAGGTCGCACCAAAGACTTATACAGAGGCATTATCACCTCCTTTTTTCTGCTAGCCATTCCTCTCCGTATGCACCCAAGCATCCTTCTAGCTTTTGCCGTCGCCTTTTCTACCTGTTTAGCTACTTTAAGATCATCGGACACAACTACGCCTAGGTCCCGCTCTTCTTTAGTGGACAAAAGTACTTCACCTCCTATGCTGTATTGCTCCCTTGGATTGCTGCAGCCCAAATGCATGACCTTACATTTTTTAACATTAAATCCCAGCTGCCAAATTCTAGACCATTCTTCAAGCTTAGCTAGATCCCTCCTCATGTTATCTACACCTTCCTGGGTGTCTACTTTATTGCAGATTTTGGTATCATCCGCAAAGAGGCAAACCTTACCCGACAGCCCTTCCGCTATATCACTAACAAAGATGTTAAAAAGAATCGGACCAAGGACAGATCCCTGGGGCACACCACTGGTAACATCCTTCTCCTCAGAGTGAGCTCCATTTACTTGTACTCTTTGTCGCCTCCCACCCAACCAATTTCTAACCCAAGCAGTAACTTTAGGGTCCATCCCTAGGGTGCTCAGTTTGTTTATAAGTCGCCTGTGAGGAACAGTGTCAAAGGCTTTACTGAAATCTAAATACACCACATCTAGAGCTCTCCCTCGGTCCAACTCCCTGGTCACCCAGTCAAAGAAATCAATCAGATTTGTCTGACAAGACCTGCCTCTGGTGAATCCATGCTGCCTCGGATCCTGTAATCCGCTGGACTCCAGAAACCTCACTATTTTCTCTTTCAACAGCGTTTCCATTAATTTACTCACCACCGAAGTTAAACTAACCGGCCTGTAGTTTTCAACCACATCCTTACTTCCGCTTTTGTGTAAAGGCACCACATGAGCCTCTCTCCAGTCCTTTGGCACCACTCCCGACTCCAACGAGGCATTGAAAAGGTCAGTCAGTGGAGTTGCTAGAACGTCCCCAAGTTCCCTCAGTATTCTAGGGTGTATCCCATCCGGTCCCATCGCTTTGTCTACTTTAAGTTGAGCTAGTTTCTCACGAACACAGTCTTCTGAAAATTGTTCAAGATGTCCCTCGCTTCTGTTCTTATTTGTGGGTGTTTTCTGAGGTCCTGCTCCTGGTTCTTCATCTGTGAACACAGAACAAAAATATTTGTTAAGCAATTCCGCTTTATCCTTATCAGCTTCTACATATTCCCCCCCTGTACCCTTGAGTCTGACAATACCACTTTTGCCCTTCCTCTTCTCACTAATATATCTGAAAAATGTCTTATCTCCCCATTTTATTGCATTGGCTATTTCCTCCTCCTTTTGAATCTTTGCCTTCTTGACTACTTTGCTAGCTTCTCTAAGTTGTTCCAAATACAGATGCCTGTCTTCCTTTCTCTGTGATTTCTTGTATTTCATGAAGGCCTCCCTCTTTTTCTTCACTTTTTCAGCTACTTCCTTCGAAAACCATAGCGGTCTCCTGTTCCTTTTGCCTTTATTTACCATTTTAACAAAAAGGTTGGTTGCCTTTAAAATACCCCCTTTCAGTTTTGCCCACTGTTGTTCTACATCCCCCAGCTGTTCCCATCCCACTAACGACTCCCTGAGGTATTGGCCCATCTTCGCAAAGTTAGTCTTCCTAAAGTCTAAGATCTTCACCTTGGAATGGATTCTAACAGCCCTAGTCCTAATACTGAACCACACCATCTGGTGATCACTGGATGCAAAATGATCTCCCACTACAACATCAGAAACACTTTCACCATTGGTAAGCACCAAGTCCAGTATGGCCCCTTCACGTGTGGGGTCTGTTACCAATTGCCTGAATAGTTCTCCCTGTAGAGAATCCAGGATCTCCTTACTCCTAGATGATACTGCAGCAGGATAGTGCCAATCAACATCTGGCATATTGAAATCTCCTAGCAGTAGCACTTCCCCTTTCCTAGCAATGCTGCGTATGTCTTCAATTAACTCTCTGTCCACCTCTTCCTCTTGTGAGGGAGGTCTGTATATCACACCAATGCAAATAGATTTCTCTTTCCCTCTTTCTAGTTTAGGTTGAGGAGCACATCTGAATGACCTGACCACACAGGGTCTGTGGACACCGCAGGAATCTATGTTACAGATAAACCCCCTGGAACTGTGTGCCTTAACAAATGCCCTTTGGGTTTTTCAACCTCAACTGTCGGGCCAACAGGTATTAATCAGAATAGACAACCAGGTGGCCATTTTCTATGAGAACAAACTGGGGGAAAACAAGATCCTTTCCTCTATGTCACGAAGTGCTTCACCTCTGCTTTTTTGTAATTGCACACCACATTCACCTCTGAGCAATGTACCTCCCGGGCGAATTCAATATCTCTGCAGACAGACTCAGCCATATCCTTCATCCACACAAATAGATCCTACATTGGGGGACGGCTACTTGGATCTTCCGAATGTGGGGAACTCCACTCAGATCTCTTCGCCACTCAACAGAACACACAGCTTCCATCGTTCTGCTCACGGCTTACGTCCCTGCATCGACAGGCCTCGGATGCCTTCTTTCTCCATTGGGGACGGGCCAGCTTTATGCATTTCCAACCATCCCCTTGATACCTAAAATGCTCAAGCTACAAGCCGACAAGGGCTCCATGATCCTCCTAGTCTCTTTTTGTCCCTGTCAACCGTGGTTTCCTCTGCTCCTTTGCCTAACGTAGACTCAATACCTTAGACTGATGCACGCCCAAATTCCTCTCCCAGTTTAGTCTAACCTCTGCGGTTAGTAAATTCTTGGAAAAGCTATTAAAAAAGAGAATAGTGAGGTTTCTGGAGTCCAATGGCTTGCAGGATCCGAGGCAGCATAGATTCAGAGGCAGGTCCTGTCAGACAAATCTGATTGATTTTTTTGACTGGGTGACCAGGGAGTTGGACCAAGGGAGAGCCCTAGATGTGGTGTATTTAGATTTCAGTAAAGCCTTTGACACTATTCTGCAAAGGCGATTTATAAACAAACTCAGCACCATAGGGATGGACCCTAAAGTTACCGATTAGGTTAGAAATTGGTTGAGTGGGAGGTGACAATGGCTACAGGGATCTGTCCTTGGTCCGATTCTTTTTAACATCTTTGTTAGTAATATTGTGGAAGGGCTGTCTGGTAAGGTTTGATGTTTGCGGTTGATACCAAAATCTGTAATAGAGTAGACACCCAGTAAGGAGTAGATAACAGGAGGAGGGATCTAGCTAAATTTGAAAAATGGTCTAGAATTTGGCAGCTGAAATTTAATGGTAAAAAATACAGGATCATGAATTTTGGCTGCAAAAATCTAAAGGAGCGGTACAGTGTAAGGAGGGAGGTACTTCTGTCCACAAAGGAAGAGTGGGACCTGGGTGTAATTGTGTCTGATGATCTTAAAATAGCTAAACAGGTAGAAAAGGCGACTGTGAAAGCCAGAAGAATGCTTGGGTATATAGGGAGAGGAAAGGCCAGCAGAAAAAATGAGGTGATAATGCCTTTGTATAAGTCTCTGGTGTGACCTCATTTGGAGTATTGCATGCAATTCTGGAGACCGCACCTTCAAAAGGATATAAGCAGGTTGGAGTCTGTGCAGAGGGTGGCTATTAAAATGCTTAGTGGTCTTCATTATGTAGCATAGGAGGACAAAGATTTTAATATGTATACTTAAAGGAAAGGCGGCATGGGACGATAGGATAGAGACATGTAAATACTTCTGCGACAAATGCACAGGAAGGTCTCTTTCAATTGAAGGCAAGCTCTGCTATGAGGGGACACAGGAGAAATATGCGGAAACATTTCTTTGTGGAAAAAGTAATAGGTGCGTGGAACAGTCTCCCAGTAGAAATGGTGGACACGAGGACAGTATTTGAATTCAAAAAAGCATGGGACAAACACAGAGGATCTCTAAAGGTAAAAAGGGGACTATTGTAGTCAATATGAAAAAGCAGACTGGATAGAAACATGACAGCAGAAAAAGACTACATGGCCTATGTTTCTATATCTCCTCTTCTTAGAGTAGAAAGGTTTCTTTGGAAGAGCATTCCTCTTGGAGGGGTCAGCTGTCTTCCGGGAAAAGCATTTAAGGGTGAGATCATCTGTCTCAATCTCACTAGCCTTCTCTCTCCAACCTTAGCCAACTTGTCCTGGACCCACTGTTCAGGAGCAGAGGCCAGTAACCAGGCCATCCTTCAAGCCCCAATGCAGACTGCTGATGCTCTGCTGGTTGATTCGAAAGTATCAAGATATACCCCGGTAAGAAAACATGGGGGCAAATGTCTCCAGATCCCTGGTGACATCCTTCAAGAACATGCCCATGTAGAAGGTAATCCTTGGAGGTTAGCATGGATGCCTGAAAACATTGACGCCCAAAGGCATCGAGTATCCTCGAGTCTATCTGGAGACATGTTAGAGTGATTCTTTGTACTCTATTTGGCGCATGGCTGATTCCACCACAACTGAGTGGGTAGGGGAGGTTGAGGCTTCTGAAAGCCTGGGCACTCTGGAACTCAGTACATTGTATCAAGCCTTTTGCTGATGGGCGAACTGTAAGAGGAGCCTCCCACATGCAAAGCATGAGATCCTGTAAGGCACGATGCACAGGTAAAGTAGACACCTCCATAGGCATAGGAGGGTATTGAAGGATATCGAGTTCCTCTGCCCTTGGATCCTTCTCAGGGGCCACAGTGATTTGCAGCTCTGCTGCCATGTCCTGGATGAATTCTTGGAAAGACAAGTCCTCTGGTAGGGACCTGCGCTGCTCTTGAGGAGAGGATGGGTCTGAAGGAATGTCTGGAAGGTCTTGGGAAGACTGTGAGGCCCCTTCGGAATTGGACAAAGTGGAGTCAGTCTGACAAGAAATTGAAGTATCGGTGGTCATGCTCTTGAACCCGATACTTCATCAATTTTGAAGGTCGATCCTGGTACCGATGTTCCAAGATAAAGGAATTGGAAGCCCTGCCAGTTTTAGCCTTTTGGGTACTGGTGTTGACAGTTGGTTCCAATTGAGGCATCGTGACAAGAGGTCCACCAATACAGGCTCAAGAGCCGTCATTGAGGCCAATATCGTTGGCTGTTGGCAGGGTTCCAAAGCCTACACTGCTGGAGATATTGAAACCGTTGGTATCGAGGCTGCCAGGAGGGCGGCCAAACTCCTCTCAAGAGTCAACATGCACTGATCCAGGGAGATTGCCAATGTCAGGGTGGATTCACAAATGGGGCTTTGAGACACAGTCCCAGAACACTGTATCAGTAGCTTTCCAGAGGTCAAAGAACAGATCCCTGGGGTACTTCACTATTCATCTTTCTCCACTAGGAAAATTGGCCATTTAGGCCTACCCTCTGCTTTCTTTTAAACCAGTTCATGATCCACAATAGTACACTGCCTCCTATCCCATGACTTTTTTAAAATATTGCCAAGGTATCAGGTATCTCTCCGTTTGTTTTATTCTCTGGTTAGTGCTCATGGACGCCATTCCGGTCATCTGGGGCCGACGCCCCCCAAACCTTTTCCTTGTTTGCATCGATGTACTGTGCTTTCCCCGGTAAGTCGTCACCCCTCCTCATTTGAGCCACTTTCTATTATGTCCACATCTCTACGACTAGGACTACTTAATTGTCGGTCTCTCCGAACTAAAACCACACTGATTTACGACTTGATTGAGAGAGAATCCCTTGATGCCCTGTTCCTAGTAGAGACATGGCTTAAGGAAGGGGAGGATCCTCTTCTGACACGCTGTCTCCCACCGAAATATGACGCCATTTCGGTTCCCCGTGTAGCACGAACCAGTGGTGGAGTCGCTGTCATACACCATTCCACACTCCCTCTCTCTCATATCTCCTCTCCGTCTCTACTCTACCCTGAAGCTCTCCTTCTCCAGTTTTCTGTCCAACCGGTTTTTCAATTCTTACTGGTTTATTCTCCACCATCGGCCGCTCCCTCCCTCTGGGAAAGAAACATAGAAACATGATGACAGAAAAAGACCACATGGCCTATCTAGTCTGTCCTTCCATATCAACAACTACAACAGTCCACTTTTTACCTTTAGAGATCCTCTGTGTTGGTCCCATGCTTTTTTGAATTCAGTTACTGTCCTCATCTCTACCACCTCCACTGGGAGACTATTCCACGGATCCACTACTCTTTCCGTAAAGAAATATTTCCGCATATCACTCCTGAATCTATCTCCCTTCACCCTCATCCCATGTCCCCTCGTAGCAGAACTTGCTTTCAACTGAAAGAGGCTCTCTCCCTGAACATTTATGCCACGGAGGTATTTAAACATCTCAATCATATCACCTCTATCCCGCCTTTCCTCTAAGGTGCTCTGCTAGAAAAGTGGATTTTGCCTCCTGAGAAACTTTGCTGTGAGTTCTAGCTGTTTATTTAACTATTTATTGTTTGTCTAACTGTTTATTTAATTATTGTTTGTCTTAGTGCTAGTTCAGCTGTTTTCAGCTGTAATTTACCTTGCCTCTCTCAACTAACTGGGCTTTGTGTGGTAGCCCCCTGCCCCCCTCCCCCCCTGCTGAGGGTCCAGGACAGGGTACCTTGTAACTGCCCTCTTTAATAGGACTTATCTCCCTCCCTCCCTCCCCAGCACCCACCCACCCCTGGGGTAACTGTAGTTTTATAGGTACTTGCACATCTTAGAGGAAAGGGGCTGCTCTCAGGTGCAGCTCATTATCCAAATCAGTCACACACAGAGGACCTGAGATTAATTAATTAAGCTTTAGGTACACAAGGTGTATTAGGGGTATTAGATACACTTTTATTGGTATAAGCATCTACACCAATCCTTATTATATACAGAATTTAAAAGATCTAAACACAAGCTTTAAACTAAGATGCAGACAGAAGTCCAGCAGCGAGATGGGGGTTCTCCGGTCTTTTGCATTGAGTGTCACATGTATGATTTTCTCCCAGTTGGTGAGAGATCTTACGTATGCACTAAGTGCAAAGAACTCTTTGCTCTCAGGGAACGAGTCCGTTCTCTAGAGGCTAGAGTAGCAGACCTGGAAGACATAAGAAAGACAGAGAAGTACATGGACGTGACCTTCAGGGATATAGTCCTGAAGTCCCACCTCCAGTCTGGCAGCATCCCTGTTGCCATGGAGGAGAGAGGTCACGTGACAGGAGAGCATCACCCTGGTGTGGCAGGAAGTGATCCTGTAACTAGGACCTGTCTTCCAGGTGATGTAAAACCCTCTCGCACCGAGGGCGTTTCTCCAGGGCCATGTGCCCATGAGGGGAGGGTCAGGACAGCTGTTATAGTCGGTGATTCAATCATTAGGAATGTAGATAGTTGGGTGGCTGGTGGACGTGAGGATCGCCTGGTAACATGCCTGCCTGGTGCGAAGGTAGCAGACCTCACGCACCGCCTAGATAGGATCGTAGATAGTGCTGGGGAGGAGTCTGCTGTCTTGGTACATGTTGGTACCAATGACATAGGAAAATGTGGTAGAGAAGTTCTGGAGGCTAAATTTAAGCTTTTAGGTAGGAAGTTGAAATCCAGAACTTCCAGGATAGCGTTCTCCGAAATGCTTCCTGTTCCACGCGCAGGACCCAAAAGACAGGCAGAGCTCCGGAGTCTCAATGCGTGGATGAGACAATGGTGCAAGGATGAGGGTTTTGGATTTGTTAGGAACTGGGGAACATTCTGGGGAAAGGGGGGGCTCTTCCGAAGGGATGGGCTTCACCTTAATCAGGATGGGACCAGACTGCTGGCATTAACCTTTAAAAAAGAGATAGAGAAGCTTTTAAACTAGAAAATAGGGGAAAGCCGACAGTCACCCAGGAGCGCATGGTTCGGACAAAGGTATCCTTGAAGGATACTACCAAAAGCAGTGAGGTTCCAAAAGGGGGTATAGTAGCCCAAATGTCCTTGAGTAAGGAGCAGACAGAGCATAAAGATTCCAAATTACCCCTGCCTACCAATAGCCAGATTAATATGAATAAAATACAGTCTCTAAAATGCTTGTATGCCAATGCTAGAAGTCTAAACAATAAGATGGGAGAGTTAGAATATATAGCACTAAATGAGAGGTTAGATATGATTGCACTCTCAGAGACATGGTGGAAGGAGGATAACCAGTGGGACACTGTGATACCTGGATACAAACTATATCGTAATGATAGAGCTGATCAAATTGGTGGAGGGGTTGCTCTCTATGTTAGAGAGGGCATTGAGTCAGAAAGGATTAAAGTTTTGCAGGGAACAAAATTTGCTGTAGAATCTCTATGGATTGAAATCCCATTTATGAAGGGGAAGGCGATGGCAGTGGGAGTATACTATCGACCGCCTGGCCAGAATGAACAAATGGATGATGAAATGCTCAAAGAAATCAAGGAAGCTAACAAAAGTCACAACAGAGTAGTAATAATGGGTGATTTCAATTACCCCGGTATCGACTGGGTCAGTGTCACGGCAGGACAAGCTAAAGAGATAAAGTTTCTAGATGGAATAAATGACTGCTTCTTGGAGCAACTGGTTCATGAACCGACCAGAGGGGAAGCCATACTGGACCTAATCCTTAGTGGAACGCCAGATCTGGTGCAAGAAATAAGGGTGTTGGGACCACTTGGCAATAGTGATCATAGTATGATCATGTTTGATTTAATTAGTGGAGGACAGATAGTAAAGGAATCCACAGTATTACCTTTTAACTTTCAAAAGGGAGACTATGATAGAATGAGGAATATAGTTAGGAAAAAACTAAAAGGAGCGGTTCCAAAGGTTAAAGACTTACAGCAAGTTTGGGTGTTATTTAAAAATACTATCCTCGAAGCCCAGACCAGCTGTATTCCACGCATTAAGAAGAGTGGAAGAAAGTCCAAAAAACTGCCAGCATGGTTTAAAGGTGAGGTCAGAGAGGCTGTTGCTGCCAAAAAAGCAACCTTCAGGAAATGGAAAAAAGAGCCAAATGATGAAAACTGGAAACAACACAAGCACTGGCAAGTTAAATGCAAAGCATTGATAAGGCAGGCAAAGCGGGAATTTGAGAAGAAACTTGCTACGGAAGCAAAAACACACAATAAAGACTTTTTCAAGTACATTCGTAGCAAAAGGCCTGTGAGAGAGTCAATTGGACCGTTAGATGATAGAGGGGTAAAAGGGGCAGTAAGAGGAGACAAGGCTATAGCAGAGAGACTGAATGAATTCTGTGCTTCGGTCTTTACTGAGGAATATGTAGGGATGTTACCCATGACTGAAGTGGTATTTAAAGGTGATACTGCAGAGGAATTGAGAGAAATATCACTACATCGGGAAGATATATTACAACTATTTGATAAACTGAATAGTAGCAAATCACCTGGACCGGATGGTATACATCCCAGAGTGTTGAAAGAACTGAAATATGAGATTGCAGACCTGCTATTGGTAATCTGTGAACTTTCATTAAAATCATCTGTAATACCTGAAGATTGGAGGGTCGCCAACGTAACACCAATTTTTAAAAAAGGTTCCAGGGGTGACCCGGGAAATTACAGACCGGTGAGCCTGACGTCAGTACCAGGGAAAATGGTAGAAACCATCATAAAGAACAAAATTACACAACATGTAGATAGTCATGGCCTAATGGGAGACAGCCAACATGGCTTTAGACAAGGAAGATCTTGTCTTACTAATCTGATATGTTTCTTTGAAGGTGTGCATAAACAGGTAGACAAAGGTGAGTCGGTTGATATAGTGTATCTGGACTTCCAGAAAGCTTTTGACAAGGTCCCCCATCAGAGACTTTTGGCAAAGCTAAAAAGTCATGGGATAGGAGGCAGTGTACTATTGTGGATCGGGAACTGGTTAAAAGATAGAAAGCAGAGGGTAGGGCTAAATGGCCAATATTCCCAATGGAAAAAAGTGAATAGTGGAGTACCCCAGGGATCTGTACTGGGTCCGCTACTTTTTGACATATTCATAAATGACCTGGAAAAGGGAATAACTAGTCAGGTTATCAAATTTGCAGATGACACAAAACTGTTTAAAGTTGTTAAAACCCAAGAGGATTGTGGAAAACTGCAGGAGGATCTGGATAAATTGGAAGACTGGGCATCCAAATGGCAGATGAAATTTAATGTGGACAAATGCAAAGTTATGCACCTAGGAAAGAACAACCCACATTATAGTTACACGATGCAAGGCTCCACATTAGAAACCACCACCCAGGAAAAGGACTTAGGAGTCATCGTGGATAACATGTTAAAACCCTCCGCCCAGTGTGCAGCAGCGGCCAAGAAAGCAAATAGAATGCTAGGTATCATAAAGAAAGGGATGAAGAATAAAACAAAGGATATTATAATGCCTCTGTATCGCTCCATGGTACGACCGCACCTTGAATATTGTGTGCAATTCTGGTCGCCGTATCTTAAAAAGGACATAGCGTTATTAAAAAAAGTACAGAGAAGAGCCACCAAATTGGTGAAGGGGATGGAAGGCTACTCCTATGAAGAGAGGCTAAAAAGGTTAGGGCTCTTTAACCTGGAAAAGAGACGGCTGAGGGGAGATATGATAGAGGTCTATAAATTAATGAATGGAGTGGAACGGATAAACGTGGATCAATTGTTTACGCTATCAGAATATAGAAAGACTAGGGGACATGTAATGAAGCTACAGGGTAAACTATTTAAGACAAATGAGAGAAAATATTTTTTCACTCAACGTGTAATCAAACTCTGGAATTTGTTACCGGAGGATGTAGTAAAGGCTGTTAGTGTAGCTGGGTTTAAAAAAGGTTTGGACAAGTTCCTGGAGGAAAGGTCCATAAACCACTATTAAAAAGGGACCCAGGATATCAATGCTTGACCCAGTACAAGCATTATAGAACCTGTGTCTTTTGGGGATATTGCTAGGTACGTAGGACCTAGATTGGCCACTGTTGGAAACAGGATACTGGGCTTGATGGACCTCGGTCTGACCCAGTATGGCATGTCTTATGTTCTTATGTTCTTATATTAAGATCCTTAAGTCTGTCCTCATATGCTTTATAATGAAGCCCACTAATCATTTTAGTAGCCACCCTCTGCACCGACTCCATCCTGTTCACATCCTTTTTAAGGTGCGGTCTCCAGAATTGCACACTATACTCCAAATGAGGTCGCACCAAAGACTTATACAGAGGCATTATCACCTCCTTTTTTCTGCTAGCCATTCCTCTCCATATGCACCCAAGCATCCTTCTAGCTTTTGCCGTCCCCTTTTCTACCTGTTTAGCTACTTTAAGATCATCAGACACAACCACGCCTAGGTCCCACTCTTCTTTAGTGGACAAAAGTACTTCACCTCCTATACTGTATTGCTCCCTTGGATTGCTGCAGCCCAAATGCATGACCTTACATTTTTTAACATTAAATCCCAGCTGCCAAATTCTAGACCATTCTTCAAGCTTAGCTAGATCCCTCCTCATGTTATCTACACCTTCCTGGGTGTCTACTCTATTGCAGATTTTGGTATCATCCGCAAAGAGGCAAACCTTACCCGACAGCCCTTCCGCTATATCACTAACAAAGATGTTAAAAAGAATCGGACCAAGGACAGATCCCTGGGGCACACCACTGGTAACATCCTTCTCCTCAGAGAGATACCCTCATTGCTTCCATTTCCTATTTGATTCTTCAATTTCCGCAAATGATTATACTTGGGGATTTCAATGTGCATTATGATCTCCCTGTTTCAGCTAAGGATGTAACGTTTGTTTCCCTTCTGCATGATCTCTCGTTACATCAGCACGTGCACCTTCCCACTCACATTGCTGGTCATACCCTAGATCTGATTATTTCTCCTTCAGCTCTTTCTGATCAGATTTCATCCCCTGTTTCCACGTCAGTTCCCTGGTCAGATCACTCTTATCTTACCTTTGCTTTCTGTTTCATGTCCCCTTCTCTTGTCTCTCCTCTATCTCCCGCTCGTCCTTCCCGCTATATCAATTCTGGTACCCGCCAAGCGTTTCTTGAGAGATACCATGCTCCCTCTTCTGAGTTTTTATCACTTTTGCCCTCATCCCAGGTTACAGTCTGGAATGCGGGACTGTCTTATACGTTAGATCAAATTGCCCCATGGCACGTACACCATCCCAGGACTACGGTCCACCATCCTTGGTTCCATGCTGGACTCCGTCTGCATCGAGCCCAGTTGCGGAGATCTGAGCGTCTCTGGAGGAAATCTCCTTCTCCCTCTACCTATCAGAACTTTAAGTCCTGTCACGCAGACTATCGTGCTAGTATTCATAGTGCCAAGCGATCCTTCTATTCAGACTCTATTGTTTCGGCCCCAAATAGATCTCGTTCTCTCTTTCAAACCCTCAACACGCTCTCTCGGCTACAGTCACAAACTCCCCGCAATTCTCCCATCTCTACAGAAATTCCTAGCCCTACCGCATTGGCTACTTTTTTCTCTTCCAAAAGTACAGGATCTTCGTCATTCACTTCCCTCTTGTCCTCAAGTTCTGTCTTCCCCCCCCCCCCCTCCTATTTCACCTTTATCCTCCCCATCACTTTCTTATGTCTGGTCTAATTTTTGTACCATATCCTCCTCAGAACTCATTAAGCTTTTGTCCACTTCTCATAAAACCACCAGTTTATCATATCCTATACCAGCGATGGCGAACCTATGGCACGCGTGCCAGCTGTGGCACGCGAAGGCCTTACAGCTGGCACGCGTGAAGGTCCGCAAAAAAAGAAAAAGCGGGCTCTGGCTGCTGCCGCGGACGCGGCAGCATGCAGTGTCCCGCGGGGCCCCCTCCGCCCGCTAAGCCCCTCTGCAAGGGCTTTCAGATTCGCGAGGGAGACAGCGTCTCCCTCGCGTCTCTGTTAAGCCCGTAGGGGTTAATGGGAAATTTCCCATCAGCCCCTTTAGACGCGAGGGACTGATGGGAAATTTCCCATTAGCCCCTGCGGGCTTAACAAGAGACGCGAGGGAGACGCTGTCTCCCTCGCGAATCTGAAAGCCCTTGCAGAGGGGCTTAGCGGGCGGAGGGGGCCCCGCGGGACACTGCATGCTGCCGCGTCTGCGGCAGCAGCCAGAGCCCGCTTTTTCTGTGTTTAAATTTGCCGGGGGGGGGGGGGGGTTAGGACTGCGAATGGGCTGGGGGGGGGGTTGGACTGCTAATGGGCGAGGGGGGGGGGGTTAGGACTGCTAATGGGCTAGGGGGGGGGGTTAGGACTGCTAATGGGCTAGGGGGGGGTTAGGACTGCTAATTGGCTAGGAGGGGGGGGGGTTAGGACTGCTAATGGGCTAGGAGGGGGGGGGTTAGGACTGCTAATGGGCTAGGGGGGGGTTAGGACTGCTAATGGGCTGGGGGGGGGGTTTGGACTGCTAATGGGCTAGGAGGGGGGGGGGTAGGACTGAGAATGGGGGAGGAGGGGGGGGGGTAAGGAATGCTAATGGGATGTGGGGTGTTGTGGGCTGTGTGGAAAGGGGGTGTGGTGGGGGGTTAGGACTGCTAATGGGCTGGGGGGGTTTGGACTGCTAATGGGAGGGGGGGTTAGGACTGCTAATGGGCTAGGAGGGGGGGTTAGGACTGCTAATGGGCTAGGGGGGGTTAGGACTGCTAAAGGGCTGTGGGCTGATGGGGGCTGTCTGGAAATGGGGTGATGGGGGGTTAGGACTGGTAATGGGCTATGGGGGGGGGTTAGGATGCTAATGGGCTAGAGAGGGGGGGTTAGGACTGCTAATGGGCTAGGGGGGGGGTTAGGACTGCTAATGGGCTAGGGGGGGTTAGGACTGCTAATGTGCTGTGGGGGGTTAGGACTGCTAATGGGCTAGGAGGGGGGGGTTAGGACTGCTAATGGGCTAGGGGGGGTTAGGACTGCTAATGGGCTGGGGGGGGTTAGGACTGCTAATGGGCTAGGAGGGGGGGTTAGGACTGCTAATTGGCTAGGGGGGGGTAGGACTGCTAATGGGCTAGGGGGGGTTAGGACTGCTAATGGGCTGTGGGTTGATGGGGGCTGTCTGGAAATGGGGTGATGGGGGTTAGGACTGGTAATGGGCTATGGGGGGGGTTAGGACTGCAAATGGGCTATAGAGGGGGGGTAAGGACTGCTAAGGGGGTAGGGGGGGCTTAGGACTGCTAATGGGCTGATGGGGAGGGGTTAGGACTTGAGGTGGGCTGTTGGGTGGGGTTAGGACTGGAAATGGGCTGATGGGGGGTTAACACTGGAGGTGGTCTGATGGGGTTAGGACTGGTAATGGGCTATGGGGGGGTTTAGGACTGATAATGGGCTATGGGGGGGCTGGGACAAGAAATGGGCTGATGGGGAGGGGTTAGGACTTGAGGTGGGCTGATGGGGTTAGGACTGGTAATGGACTGTGGGCTGATGGGGGGGTTAGGACTGGCAATGGGCTATGGGGGGCTGACTGGAAGTGGGGGGTTAGGACTGGTAATGGGTTATAGGGGGGGGCTTAAACTGAAAATGGGGGTGATGGGGGGTTAGGACTGGAAGTGGGTTGATGAGGGGGGGATAGGACTGGTATTGGGTTGGGGGGCTGCTAGGACTGGAAATGGGCTGATGCAGGGACTAGAAGGGAATGGATGCTGGGTGAGGCTGGAACTAGAAGGGAGCTGGTGTTGGGGGAGGATTAGAATGGGATGGGGCTGGGAGAGTAAAATGGAGAGGGGAAAAATATTTTGTGTGGGAGGGATAAAAAATCTACAATTGGCCGGGTATTGGGAGAGTAAGTGGGGATTGAGGATGGAGGGGTAAATTTTGAGTAGATGAAATAGGAATGAGGAAAGAGCCAAAGGAGAAAGATTAGTATGTTAAAGCAGATGTAGAGAGAGAATGACAGAAGAAAGGACAAATGGACAGCAGATGGAGAGTTAGCAGAAGACACGAAGAAACCAGAAGAAAGTGGCTGGAACAATTGCAACTGAAAAAAAATGCACAAAAGGTAGAAAAATATCTCTTTATTTTGAATTTATTAACTGGAATATGTCAGCTCTGGGAAATGTGCATCATTAATTTTTGCGCTTTGTTTAGTACAAGAGGAAATTAATATATAGTTTTATTTCTACAGTGTTGTTGTATATTCCAAGTTTGGCTTTTGGGGTTCCCAGTTTAATTATTGTCTTCCTGTTTCTAAATTGTGATTCCTTGTTTGGTGATGGTCTGTTCTGCATGTGTAACTGAGCTGAGGTATTCTGTTTATATAATTCCTATTTGACATTGCCACTTGTTCTTTCCCCAGTAGGTCATGTATTGTTGTTCTCTGAGATGTATTGGTTTAATATTTGCAGTGTTGCCTTTTGATAGGTAGAGTATGGTGCTTTGTGAGTCCTGGTAGTGCTGTTAGGATACGGCGGGTTTGCTATGGGTTCTAAATGGGCAGCGTTTGTAGTAGTTCCTAATGTGCCTGGCGGTTGGTACTGGATTATAGTAATGTAGAAACCTTTTAGTCTTTCTTTATCCATATACTCATTAAGAGGCATGTTTACTAAAAGTTAGTGTATGGTAACATTATGCAAATATTTATGCAAATGAAGCACCTTATGCAAATGGGGCTTTAATTGACGTGCTGGCACTTTGAGGAAATTCTTTGGTTTTGTGCGGCAGTTTGGGCACTCGGGCTCAAAAAGGTTAGCCATCACTGTCCTATACCATCCAGTTGGTTTTCTGATTCTTCTCCTGATTTATTGCATCCACTTCTTACTATTATCAATTCCAGTATGTCCTCTGGCTTATTTCCTCACCCGTGGAAACATGCTGTGGTCCGGCCCTTGCTTAAGAATCCATCTTTGGACCCCTCTGTGCCAGCAAACTATCAACCTGTTTCTAATCTTCCTTATGCATCAAAGCTCTTGGAAAAGGCAGTTTTCTCCCAGCTCTCACACCATCTAGATTCCAAGCAATTTCTGCACCCCCGGCAGTCTGGCTTTCAGACCGGACATAGTGTCGAAAACATTATTACAGCAGTTCTGAACGAAATTCACTCATCTCACGATCGTGGTGACATCACGGTGGCGGTCTCTTTAGATCTTTCTGCTGCCTTTGATTTGGTGGATCACTCTCTTCTTCTTGCTCGATTACGGGATGTAGGTCTCCAGGGTACTGTTTACCACTGGTTCTATTCTTACTTACACTCCCGGTCATTTGCAGTCACTTCCTCCTCCATCACTACTGATGCCTTTCCTCTTTCTTGCGGTGTCCCCCAGGGCTCTATATTGGCTCCTCTTATTTAATCTTTTTCTGACCCCCCTTGCCCTTTTGATACAGCAATCGGGTATTTCGGGTTACTACTATGCAGATGATATTTTTCTTCTACACCACACATCCTCTTCCCAACCTGATATTGCTCCCCTTAATGCCTGTCTATCTATGGTTTCTTCCTGGCTTTCTACAAATTGTCTTGTGTTGAATATTTCTAAAACCGCAGCTATATGGTTTCCCCACAGCTCTACTGCTCCATCACTTGCTCCATCTTTTTGGGGTACCTCAATATCTCTAGTCTCTAAGCTTCGGTATTTAGGTGTCTTTTTTGATAGTAATCTCTCGTTTCATGATCACATTTCCCAGGTGTCTCGTCGCTCTTTCCATTGCCTTAGACGAATCCGTGCCATCAGACCATTTCTCTCCCCTCAAGCTCTTTCCACCCTCTTACTTTCTTTAGTTATCACTAGGTTAGATTTTTGCAATCCAGTTTATGCTGGCATTCCCCAATACCAGCGCCACCGATTACAACTCATACAGAATACTGCAGCTCGGATGATCCTCCATGCCTCTCCCCGTGACCATATCACTCCTATTCTTCAGCATCTTCACTGGTTGCCAATAAACTTTCAAATTCAGTTTAAGATCCTCACTCTTGTCCATCGGGCTATTTATCTGCACACACCTCAGTATTTATCTGATCTATTAACCTTTCACACTCCCACCCGCAGTTTTCGTTCAGTTCATATTAATCGCTTGCACCTCCCTTCTCCCTCTCAAGCTCCCCTTCACTCTACCCAGCAATCAGCCTTTTTTTACATAGGTCCTGCTCTCTGGAACTCCCTCCCCACTGACCTCCGTTTAGAACAGTCCATTCCTATTTTCCGCTCCAGTCTCAAAACACATTTTTTCTCTGCTGCTTTTAATCTTTTCCAGTGATTTCTGCTTCTCCTATGATTTGCTCCTATTTGCAATCTATCCTCTCTATCCTGACCTTCTTTTTCTCCTATCCTTTTTAAGAAAAAGTATTTTTTTAAAGTATTGTTATTTTCCTTTTCTTTTTAATCATTTTATATATTTTATAGTTTTATTGTAAACCGCCTCGATGTAATGGGGGCGGTATATCAAGTGATTATAAACAATAAATATAAACAATAAACAATAAGAGTCTCTCATGAGGGACCTTGTCAAAGGCTTTCTGAAAATCCAGACACACTATATCAACCGACTCACCTTTGTCTACCTGTTTATTCACACCAACCCCCCCCCCCACACACACACACACACACACACACACACTAGATTAGTAAGACAAGACCTTCCTTGGCTAAAGCCATGTGGCTTTCTCCCAATAAACCATGACTATCTACATGTTCAGTAATTTTGTTCTTTATAATGGTTTTACCATTTTGCCCGGTACTAACGTCAGGCTCACTGGTCTGTAGTTTCCCAGATCAACTCTGGAACCCTTTGTAAAAATTGGCATTACATTGGCCATTTGCCAAACTTCAGGTATTACAGATATTAATGATAGTTCACAGATTACTAATAGTAGGTCTGCAATCTCATGTTTCAGTTCTTTCAACACTCTCAAATGTATACCATCCGGTCCAGATGTATTCCAGCCAGCCTTCATTTTATCAAATAGTTGTAATACATCTTCCGGGTTTATGAATATTTCTTTCAGTTCTTCCAATGCATCACCTTTAAATATCATTTCAGTCCTGGGTAACTTCCCTACATCTTCTTCAGTAAAGACTGAAGCAAAGAATTCATTCAATCTTTCCACTATGGCCTTGTCCCTTCTTAGGGCCCCTTTTACCTCTCTATCATCTAACAGTCCAACTGACTCTTACAGGGTTTTTTTTTTTTGCTACGAATGTACTTGAAAGTTTTTATTAAGCGTTTTGGCTTCCACAGCAAGCTTTTTTTCAAATTCTCTCTTTGCCTGTCTTATCAATGCATGGCATCTAACTTGCCAGTGCTTAAGTTTCCCGTTTTCGTCATTTGGCTCCTTTTTCTATTTCCTGAAAGATGTTTTTTTGGCTACAACCACCTCTCTGAACTCATCTTTAAAACATGTTGGCAGTTTTTTTGACTTCCTTCCACTTTTCTTAAAACATGTAATACAGCTGGTCTGGACTTCCAAGATGGTATTTTTACACACCCATGCTTGATGTAAACCATTAATCTTTGCAGCTGCTCCTTTTAGTTGTTTAACTGTTTTCCTCATTTTATCATACTCCCTTTTGAAAGTTAAAAGGTAGTACTGTGGATTTCCATGCCATCCTTTCTACATTTATTAAATCAAACGCAATCATGCTATCATCATTATTG
Organism: Ichthyophis bannanicus; assembly: GCA_033557465.1. NCBI lineage: Eukaryota > Metazoa > Chordata > Amphibia > Gymnophiona > Ichthyophiidae > Ichthyophis > Ichthyophis bannanicus. The sequence goes on along the minus strand of CM066032.1, from coordinate 1,384,784,758 downwards.
CCAAGTGGACTCAATACCCTCTTTATCTCTTGAACAAGATCTTGTGTTCCATTAAGGACTAGGTACAAAATGGCTTCCCCTCTTGTCTGTTCATAAACCAGTTGCTCTAAGAAGCACTCATTTATTTAATCTAGAAACCTTATCTCTCTAGCATGCCCTGCCATGACAATGACCCAATCGATATTGGGGTAATTTAAATCACCTATTACTGTGTTGTAACTTTTGTTAGCTTCCCCGATTTCTTTGAGCAAGGCTTTAGAGGACATTTTCTTACAGAGCGAACAGAGCTCCGGATCATGATCAGATCCGAAGCACCACAGACAACAGTCATGGGTATCCCTAAACAACATGTTCTTGGAGCATCTATTGCATTTTTTGAATCAGGTAGCCATAGGGGCAAAAATGGACCCCGCGAGGTCGAAGACCCGTGCAGCCAGCGGTTAGGCAAAGAAAAAGGCGCAAAGCCCGCTGGCAAAAAAGGCAAAGAAAATCATCCCCTAAAAGCTCTTAAAAGAGAGAGCAGGGGAAGGACGGGTAGAGGACCTGTACAAGTGGAAAACTGAAGGCCAGTAGGCCAAAAACGAAAGACTTTATCCGAGGGACGAGGACGTGTGTCCGAAGGGTTCCACGGAAAAAGGGAGACTGAGCACTTGGGTGTGAGGAGGACCACGCATGCATCACAGCAATCCCAAAGGCTTTCTTTGAAAGCTGGGGAATTGCTACGCGTGGGCTCCTTCAGTGCTGACGTCACCCATAAGTGCTTGTTCCTGGAGAATATTTATATATATTCACTTTTGCATAATTCTGATGTTTTCTGCATATAATTTAATATTTTGTCACAAGATTCCCTAATGTGTACCCGAGAAAGGATAAATAGCTACGACTTAGGTGCTGGATGGTAGCTTGTGCTGAAAGGGAGACAAAGGAAAATGAAAGATTTTTCACTTACACACAGGGCACAGATCTGGCCTAATTTGTGTCATGCAATGTCTCTAGTGACTTGGTCATTGGTTAATGACCAGAGGACTGTGTGCTGGTTCAGTGCAATACACAATACACACAGCTATCTGCATTAAACTGTCAACATCAAGAATATGGAGAGAGAAAGCACAGTTACTTACCTGTAACAGGTGATCTCTGGGAACAGCAGGAATAAGTCTTCACATATGGGTATCGTCGGTACCGACGGAGCCTGCGCGGGAACGCTCCCCAGCGTCCAGTAAGAAAGCTTTTGGGAGCATCCCACAGCGCCTGCGCGCTGCCTTCCCGCCCGCCTCTCTCCAGTTCGAGTTTTAAAGCTGAGACAAAGAGAGAGAGAGGAAAAGAAAGATAGAGAGATACAACTCCTAGGGGAGGTGGGTGGGTTGTGAAGACTTATTCCTGCTGTTCCCAGAGATCACCTGTTACAGGTAAGTAACTGTGCTATCACCAGGAACAAGCAGGAATGAGTCTTCACATATGGGGACTCCCTAGCTGTAGATGCCAGGGAGAAACCCCAGGTTGTGTGTCCATGAAAAGGACTCTACATCCTCCCATGGATCTCTGGCATCATACCAGGGTAGGTGGGTAGGAGTTGATTAGGAATGGAACAGGTGTTTGAGAACAGCCTGACCAAACGAGGCATCCCGGCGGGCGTCCTTGTCCAAACAGTAATGGGCTGTGAAGGTATGAACCGAGGCCCAGGTGGCAGTTCGACAGATTTGGTCGATAGACACAGAGTTTAGATGAGCCATTGAGGCTGCCATGGCTCTCACATTGTGAGCTGTGACATGGCCCTCCAAAGAAATGTTCCCACTCTGGTAGGCGAAAGAAATACACTGAGCAATCCAGTTGGACAGTGTTCTCTTAGAGACTGGAAGTCCTAAATGAGAAGGATCAAAAGCAACAAAGAGTTGAGAAGACTTTCTGTGTTGCTGTGTTCTTTGTAAGTAAAAAGCGAGAGCTCTCTTACAATCCAAGGTATGAAGATTCCTCTCTGCACTTGATGCATGAGGTCCTGGAAAAAAGACAAGTAAATATACCTCTTGGTTCAGATGAAAAGGCGAGACCACTTTAGGCATAAAGTGTGGATTGGTCCTGAGGACTACCTTATCATGATGGAACCTTGTATAAGGTGGATTAGCCACCAAAGCTTGCAACTCACTGATGCGGCGTGCTGAGGTGACTGCAATGAGAAAAACAACTTTCCAAGAAAGAAATTTCAAGGAGGTGGTGGCTAAAGGTTCAAAGGGTGGCTTCATAAGCTGGCCAAGAACCAGGTTTAAGTCCAATGCCACTGGAGGTGGTCTAATGGGACGTTTAGTTAAAAGAAGGCCTCTCATGAATCTTGCTATAAGAGGATGAGAGGAAATAGGTTGTCCATTGAGAGGCTTGAGGGACGCTGCAATAGCACTCAAATGGACTCTTACTGAATTCGTTTTCAGACCTGCATGGGAAAAATGCAGGAGATACTCTAGTAGAGAATTCAGAGGTATTGCAAGAGAGTTTAGACCCTTCCCTGAACACCAAATGGTAAATCTTTTCCATTTGAAAGCATAGGAACGTCTAGTAGAAGGCTTTCTAGAGGCATGAATAACATCTCTGACTTGCTGAGAGAAATGAAAATCTTGAAGGTCTAGGCCCTTAGCAACCAAGCCCTGAGATGGAGAGACTGGGGGTTTGGGTGCCACAACGTTCCTTCTTCCTGGGACAGAAGGTCTGGTGCAGAGCCCAAGTCCAGGGAAGGAGCTTGAGAGAGATGCAGAAGCAGAGGGTACCACACTTGGCGTGGCCAATGTGGTGCTATGAGGATCATGGTCCCTCGATCTCTCTGAAGCTTGAATAGTGTTTTGGGAATTAGGGGAATTGGTGGAAAGGCATAAAGGAAGTCTTGACCCCAGTGAAGGAGGAAGGCATCCTTGGCCTGAACTCCCCGACACGGAATTCTGGAACAGAACCGGGGAAGTTTGGCATTCCACGGACTTGCAAAGAGGTCTATGTCCGGGGTTCCCCAAATTCAAAAATTCCTGGCTACCTGGTCCATGTGGAGGGACCACTCGTGTGGAAGCAGAACTCGACTGAGTCTGTCCGCCCAAGAGTTTTGAACGCCTGGAAGATATACTGCCAGAAGATGGATGTGATGCTCTCTGGCGAAGGCCCACAGTCGCAAAGCTTCGTTGCAAAGCGACAGAGAGCCAGTCCCGCCCTGCTTGTTTACATAGAACATGGCTACTTGGTTGTCCGTATGGATGAGGACTGTCCTGTAGCTGAGCAGGGAATGGAACACTGATATGCAGAGAAGTCTCCTCTGGAGACCAGATGCCCTGGGTGGAGAGATCCTGCAGATGAGCTCCCCAACCCACTGGAGAAGCATCTGTTGTCAGAGTTGCTTGGGGTAGCGACTGCTGAAAAGGGGACCCCAACAACAGATTTGGAGGGGACTTCCACCACTGGAGAGACCAAAATAGGCGACTGGAGTTTGCTATTTTGTCTGACAGGCAACCTGATGCCTGAGTCCATTGGGTGGACAAAGTCCATTGAGCTGCCCTCATGTGAAGGCGAGCATATGGAACCACATGCACGGTGGATGCCATGTGGCCTAATAGTTGTAACATTTCTCGAGCAGTTAAATGGGACTTTAACTGTATCTGGGAGGCTAACTGCACCAAGCGTAGGCAACGGGCCTGAGGAAGATAGGCCCTTGCAGTTGTGGTATCCAGCAAGGCCCCTATAAACTCCAGAGACTGAGTAGGGGTGAGATGGGATTTTGGGATATTTATTACCAGTCCCAAATACTGAAGGACACGCATTGTGCAGGTTAGACAAGTCTGGGCCTCTGACTGGGATGGAGCTCGAATGAGCCAGTCGTCCAGATATGGGAAAACGAATATTCCTAGAGTGAGTAGAAATGCAGCTACTACTGCCATGCATTTCGTGAACACCCTTGGTGCAGAGGCCAGACCGAAAGGAAGCACCCTGTATTGGTAGTGCTTTCCCTGAAAAAGGAACCGAAGGAACCTTCTGTGTGTTGGATGGATGAGGACATGGTGTACGCATCCTTGAGATCTAGAGAACAAAGCCAGTCCTGACTCTGAAGGTATGGCAGCAGAGTACCGAGAGAAATCATCTTGAATTTCTCTTTGAATAGAAACTTGTTCAATTCTCTGAGATCTAATATGGGTCTGTAGCCCCCTGTTTTCTTTGGAATAAGAAAATAAGGGGAGTAGAACCCTGAGCCCTGTTGAAGAAGAGGTACTTCTTCTATTGCCCCTTGGGCAAGAAGGGTAGCAATCTCCTGACCCAGAAGGTGGAGGAGAGATGTTGGAGAATTGAACTGTTTCACCATGGTGTGGGGAGGAAGGTTTAAGAAATGAAGCTTGTACCCTTCCCTTATAATGGAGAGGGTCCACTGCTCCCATCTGGGAGCAAAGTAAGCCAACCTTCCTGGAATGGTGAGGGGCTCTGGTTCTTCCAGAGTTAGAAAGGCTAAGTTCTCTAGTTGCAAGTCAAAGGCCCTGAGGAGGCTGAGGCTGCTGGGCCGTGGGAGGCCTGGCAGCCTTTAACTTGGCCTGTTTAGGTGGTTGCTGACGCTTTGCAGCAAAACGACCTGCAGAAGATGCCTGCTGACCATAAGCAGGATAATATATTCCCTTTTTAGAAAAAGGTGTCTTTTTGAACAATCTTTTCTTAACAGGAGCAGAAGTAGACTTTGAAAGTCGATCCAAAGCAGAGTTCTCAGCATCCATCTGAGTGGCCTTTGCTTGTCAATCCCTGCCAAAAAGGTTTTCACCTGTACAAGGAAGATTTCCCAGTTCATCTTGGACCCAGAGTTCCAAATCAGAGGCTTGTAACCAAGCAATTCTGTGTGTACCTATGGCAATAGCCGAGGCTCTGCTTACACACTCAAAAGAGTCAAAGGCTGCACGGTTGGAAAATTTGGAAACATCTTGGGCATGTTTGAGCCAAGTGAGAAATTCCTGCCTTTTATCTTCTGAAATAAAAGGGGCTAAAGTCTGCAGATGATCTGTGACTTCTTTTAGAAACTTCCCCATATAGAGACTATAGGAGTTGATTCTGGCAGCAAGCATATTAGCTTGGAAAACCCTTCGGCCAAAAGCATCAAGGGTCCTGCATTCACGTCCTGGAGGATTAGATGAGTGTCTCTTTGCACTCTTTATTTTCCTCATGGCAGACTCTACCACAATAGAGTGGTGAGGAAGCTGAGATTTATGAAAGCCAGGACAAGGAGGGACACAGTACATGGTGTCTAACCTACGAGAATGAGGAGAGGTGGTAAGAGGAGTCTCCCACATGCTCAACATGAGATCATAGAGAATCTCATGAATAGGTAAGGTAGCTGCTTCTTTAGGAGCCTTAGGATATTGCAAAATATCTAATTGCTTGGCTCTAGGCTCTGATTCAGGGGCCACTGTAATGGAGAAGCCCCTAGCCACTTCCCTAATGAAGTCTTGAAAAGACAAGTCTTCTGGAGGAGACATTCTTCATTTTGGAGAAGCACACTCCTGAGGAAGAAGTACCGGTGCCTCGACAGAAGCCTCAGACTCAGAGTCTTCGGAGGAATCGAAGTATCGCCTGTCTGGATGCTCCTGTAAAGCCCGATACGCGTACCGAGTGGGATCAACATTGGGAGTAAACCGGTTCGGTACCGATGGGCATCATAGGACAGGGTACCGTTGCAGTCGACACCAAAGCCGATGTCGTTGCAATCGGTACCGGCACCTGGAACGATGCCGGTGCCGGAGTCGGTACCGGCAACGGAGATTGTTGCGGTACTGGAGGCGTCGAAGCCTGCATAAACGCCGTTAGGGTGCGCTGCATGGACAGAATCTTCTGATAAATTGACGCCACCAGAGTCTGAATGTCGGTACCAGTGGAGGCCACCGGTACCCCAGAACATGGCAACAGGTGATCGGTCGAGGCGTGACCCCATAGACAATGCTTTGGAAGCCGGAACTTCCCGCCGGGGTAATTTTGCCGGTGCGGAATCCTCGAGGACAAGCCCGGAGGCATCTCGATGCTTAGAGGGAGATTTGCCCTTTGAGGACCGGCTAGATTTATGTTTGGTTACCTGAGATCCATGAGAGGAAGAAGCAGCCCTGGAAGACGTCGATGCCACCGAGGCTGCATCAGAAGGAAACAGGGTACTGAGCTTGGCTGCTCGGTTCTTCCGACCTCTTTTAGACATCATGGTACAGGACACACAATCCGTGATGGAATGGTCAGGACCCAAACATTTTAGACACCAATCATGGGTGTCGGTGACAGAAATAGTACCGCCACATTTCGTGCACTTTTTGAACCCGGAAGCGGGCTTCTCCATGAGGAGAAAAATATTCAGGCCTAAGGCCCAAACTGAAAATGCACAGTTGAAGTTTTTTTGGGTTTTTTTTAAGAAAGAAAAGAAAAGACCGGCGGTACCGGTCTGACGTCGAAGAAGGCAGACGCGACACAGAAAAATAAAGAAAAAAATAAAGAACTTCTTCTGCGGTGACAGGAACACGACCTGCTGGCTCCGTGGAAAAGAACTGGAGAGAGGCGGTTGGGAAAGGCGGGAAGGCAGCGCGCAGGTGCTGTGGGATGCTCCCAAAAGCTTTCTTACTGGGCGCTGGGGAGCGTTCCCGCGCAGGCTCCGTCGGTACCGACGATATCCATATGTGAAGACTCATTCCTGCTTGTTCCTGGAGATACTATAAGCCAAGTGTACATAAATGTAATTCTGAGCATCTCTCTATGATTTTTGGATTTGCCCACATTGTCATACTGCACAGATGTTTTGTATCTTATTGTTACTGTACTAGTGCTGCTACTGCTGCTGCTTGGTGTGTGTCTGTGTGCCATATATTGTTTAGTATGATTAAACAGTGCTGAGAAAAAGACATATGCCACTAGTGGAGTCTCAATAGCCTAGCAAATGGTACAGTGCATCCAATGGATGTAGAAGTGTAACGCTGGCATAGTTGACCCTGCCCCCACGAAACTACTTTTCGTCCTCTAGAGCAACAGCAGCAGCTAGCAAGTGTATGCCTGCCACAAAACTGCACCAAATAAGGGGGAAAAATCATCCTTGGCACCCCACCCTCCTATATTCCTCCTCATTCTATGAATGACATGAATACAAAATCCACATGAACCCCCCCTCAAAACAAAAAAACATATTATATATGGGGGCTCTATCTTTTAATGCCTCTCTCCATTAGGTCTTCACAAAATGCATGAACACTTCTAGCAGCCCTTTTAAATAGGCTGAACTTGTCCATAGGTTTAAACCTGATGGATTGGTCAACATTGAAATCGTTACTGACTTTAAAAGGCCCTAATCTGTAGTATCTTGGTGAGCTGAACACGAATATAACATTAAAAAAATTTTATTGGCTCTCGTTTTGAAGATATTGCATGTAGCTCATTTTTGACGTTTCACCGTGTAAATTTATCTAGTAGGACATCAACATCATCCCAAATAAGCCTTGAATGATGTAATATTGCATCACATGGCATAATACCAGCATGCACACATCATCCAGAGTTGATTGCATCATTTTCTGATGCAATGCAATACTACTGCCAGACGGTTGCTGAAGCTATCTGACGTCAGCAGTGTACTATACGCACTCGGAAAGGAAAGTAATCTGGTATTCTGTTCAGATATTGAAAGCCTGATGAATGCCTTAAAAATCACTCATGACCCACAAGACTGGAGACTATTTATAGACTCTTTGAAACTGAGTCTAAAGGCTGTGCTTTTGAACAATGGATACCGTCTTCCATCTATTCCAGTAGCGCATGCTGCCCACATGAAAGAGACATACGATAACTTAAAGTATCTACTGACTTCCACTCCTTTCACACTCAGTTTAAGTTACTTACTCTAGTTCACAGGGCTCTTCACACTAGTACTCCACAATACCTGCCAGATCTTATTACATTCCACAACCCCAGACGCACTTCCCGCTCCTTCCACCTTAACTGCCTTAATCTCCCTTCCCCCTCCCTCGCTCACCTTCAATCCACCCGCTCCTCTGCTTTCTTTTTCATCGGCCCCGCACTCTGGAATTCACTCCCCACCTCCCTCCGGTTAGAACCCCATCACGCCACCTTCAAGCAAGACCTAAAAACCCACCTCTTTTCCTTGGCCTATGACCTTCCCTCCCCTCTTGTCTGATCCTGTCCCCTACGTATAGTCCTGTATTCTCTCTCTCGTTCTATTATATCAACAATTGTAACTTCCTTTCCTCCTTTCTGGCCCTGTGCCTGTTTCTAATTGTTTGTGAATTGTAAACCGCTCTGATTGATAAAGTAGGGCGGTATATCAAATAAACATAAACATACAACTGGCACCTCTGTGGTGACTTGAAGGTAGTTGCCCTTTTAATGGGACTGCAGCAGGGATATATAAAATACATGTGTTTCTTATGTGAGTGGGATAGCCGAGCAAGGGATTGGCACTACTTGCGGAAGGAATGGAATCGCAGCCAAAATGTAACAGTTGGAGAGAAGAATATCCAGCACCCAGCTCTGGTTGAGGCTCACAAAATCCTGCTACCACACCCCTTCACATCAAACTAGGTTTGATGAAAAACTTTGTGAAAGCCATGGACCGCACTTCGCCAGCTTTCCAATACCTGCATGAAAAATTCCCTTGACTCAGCGAAGCAAAGATTAAAGAGGGAGTTTTTCTGGGTCCTCAGATTCGAGAGCTCTTCAAAGATGACCGGTTCAACAACTTGCTGCAGGGTGATGCGAAACAAGCATGGAATGCTTTTCGCCTAGTGTCAACAAACTTTCTTGGGAATGTTAGGGCAGAAACCTACAAGGAACTAGTAGAAGACATGCTGATGCAGTATCAGAAACTTGGCTGCAATATGTCTCTAAAGATCCATTTCCTTGATTCCCATCTCGATTTCTTTCCCGACAACTGTGGTATGGTTAGTGATGAACAGGGTGAACGTTTTCACCAGGATATTGCAACGATGGAGCAAAGGGAAAATGGTCCACTACAATGCTGGCTGACTACTGCTGGACACTCCTCAGAGAAGCTCCTGAACAGCTGTACAAGAGACAGGCGAAAAAGTCTAAGAAGTAGTCTATGACTTGGTTTTTTACAGGTATTAAGTGAAGGCCTATTATATTTACTATTGACATGCATTTACTATTGACATGCATTTCGTGATGTAAACATTAATTCTTGTAGATTACAAAAAAAACTAGAGCCAACTTTGCAATTTCACTGTCATATTCGTGTTCAGCATATAAAAATTGATAAGAAATGACTATTTTTATTTCAGTAACATGACTTTTGCAAAAATTTGTTGACCAGTGTTTATTTAATCAAATTCAAAATGGAGTAAAAACACAATAGCTGAACTTGAAAGATTCGTGCTTCTCAGTTATGGAGCAGATTGCATCAGAATATTTTGAGAATTATTTTTACTCGAGCTTTATTTTGGTTGTTACTGACAACCAGCATTCTACACCCTATTATGGTTTTGGGGACAGAGAGAATCAGATTATATAGTGTCTGTGAGAAGTTAAAAAGGAAGTGCACAGCTTGAGGTGAGGACTGTTTAAATAACATTTGTATATCGTCCTGCTAGACCAGTCCAGACAAATGGGTTGTGTTCCCCTACCCACCAGCATTCTGGTGGAGACAAAGAACCAATGAAAAGCCCAGGTTTCAGCGACATCACTCCTGTGCCTCTATCTGCCTCAGCCACCAGAGGTCCCTTCAGTATTCCTGTGTCTGCAGCAGATGATGGATGGATTTTCTCCTCTCTGTAGAAAATCTGAAGATTGAGAGGAAAAGAGATTAAATGCTTGTGAACAAAAACTTTTAGCCCTAATAAGGTGACTCTCTCACTTGAGCACAATGTGGAGGCTCCATTAGACTGTGGTCTTTTTGGAAGCCATAGGAGGAGGGAAAATTGGCTCAGCTCCACGCCCTTATCATAAGGGCCTATTGAGCAGCCACAAATTGGAAGGATTTGGAAGAATCTGGAAGAGTACAGCAGTCTCAAAACAAACAATCTCAGCACCCTCTCCCTCCTCCTTCTTTCCCCCCTGCCCTATCAGGAGGGATCTGTCTGCCAGTCACCTTTCACAGTGCTGTTATCATAAACCCAGCCACTGAAGCAGTTTCAGGGGTGAAGAGCAGAGTCTGGCATGAATCCTATGCCCGATGCTCTCAGGGGGTGAGTACCAAGGCTTAACTTTAGCACTATCCTTGTTGGAGTCTCCCAGTTCACTCAGAGGACGCAATTCGGGGTGGACTGCTAGCGACCGTTGGCACTGTATGGGGGTTTCCTGCCATTTTCTGAACATGTTTGTAATATATTTTTCCTATTGTATGCCTGGGGATCACGTGGTCCTAACACACATTCCGCCAAAGTGGCTCCAAAGCACGCTCTTTCCCTAGTGCCTTTAACTCGTATTATGTAAAAGCACAGTTAACACATGCTTGCGGGCCAATGCAGCCTTAGGGTAAGTATCACAAGAGCACGTGCTAACTCTCTATGTCTAACAGGAAACATTTTTCCTGTGGCAGGCAAGGAGCCTCATCCTTGGATTCTAGATGCTAACTTCCTTTATGGCAGCTTTTGAATCACTCCTGGAGGGCATGCTTTCCCCCTCTCAGCCGGGGGGATATTGTTAATCTGCTCTTATCTGCCTCAGGGCAGGAGGTGCAGTATGGCACCAAGGGTAAGTATGTTCAGGGGGCGGAGCTTGGTCTCTGGCAAAGATGGCCGCATAATCGCAGCTCTCCGCGAAATCCTGTAAAATCCTGGGCCTTAACGGTGTTGAACCCACGCTCCCCCCCTCTCCCCTGTGGCCTCCTCCCAGACCGGGATGGCTACCAGCAAAGCCACGCGGCTCGAATTCAGAGGGTCGGCGAATACGGGAGTGAAGAGGCAGAAACCCGATCTGCCATCGCCGCAAAAATCTGCTAACCCCCAGGACAGCATGGCGGGGCTTCAAGAAGTGCTGGCCGAGATTAAAGCGGTTAGAGGGATGGTAGCTGCGAACGGAGAGACCCTGGCAGTGGTACAAGCTGAAATTTTGGACTTGAAGGAAATGAAAGTGCAGCTGGCTTCCCTGGAGGGCAGAGTAGGGGAAGTGGAAGGAAAAATGGCGGTGCAGGAAGCGAGGCTGCAACAAGTTGCGAAACTCAGCAAGCGAGTTGAGACCCTGGAAAGAAATCTGGAAGATCAAAGCAACAGGGCAAGGAGGAATAATATAAGACTTGTGGGGCTACCTGAAGGAGTGGAAGGGGGAAACGCAGTCGAGTTCCTGGAAAAAGCTATCCCTGCAATGCTGCATTTGCAGTTTCCTCAGGCCTTTGAAATAGATCGGGCGCACCGGATTCCTACGCATGCTGGCCAACACGTGCGGCAGCCTCGCCCTATGATCCTGCGGGTCCTTCGCTATGCACAAGTAGCAGCAATAATGATGGCGGCGAAATTGAGAGCTCCCATTAAATTTGAAGAGCACACTATCACGTTCTACCCTGACTTCAGCAAGGCCACGGTTGACAAGCGCAAACAACTCCTGGCTTTCCGACCTCAGCTACAAAAACTGCAGGCCAGATACGGCTTATTCTACCCGGCGAGGATGAGAATCACCCTTCATAACCAGACACGCTCCTTTGAAGATCCTGCAGCATTACAGATGTTCCTAGAGGAGAAGGAGGCAGCTCAAATGTAGTGATGGCGTAAGGCCTCGGTGGGACACGGATTTATCTGGTGTTTCTGAGGAGGAGCGGCGAGGCTCAGAAGGGCCTTGCCCAGCCGGTTGTATAGACCTGGCTGATCCCCCCTAAGGGGGTTCCCTGTTCCGGACTTTAGTTCTGAGTGTGAAATGTTGTCTCTTGTGTTCATGCACTAACTGACATGATGACGCTGGCCTTGGGGGGGGGAGAAGGGTTCATGGTTGAGTATGGTTGTAGATTGTGATATTGTATTTCTCTCAGTTGGGGGGTTTGATCATCTGCTTTATGGATTGTATGTATGATGGGGCTGAGACTGGGTCATGAGCGGGTTGGTGTTGGCTTCTTGCCATGACGGCTCACCCAAGGTGGGTCCTTTGGTGTGGGGTGGTTGTGCAAGAGGGGTGGCCTCCCTGGGAAGTTGTGGGTTTAGTGTTGACAAAGCTATGGTGCTTGCGCTGTATACTCGGATGTGTATTTGTGCTGCAAATATCAATCTTGCTCCATGAAACCACTTAAAAAGTGTTATCCCTGAACGTCAAAGGTGTCCTGAATCCCCTTAAACGTAAAAAGATCCTTCTTTTTTGTAAAAAGCAGGCGGCGGATATAGTCCTGCTGCAAGAGACGTACTTGTCTTCCTCAGAAACTAAGAAGCTGGGGCTAGGCAATTACCTCTTAATTGGGCACTCAGCAGCCGTACGGAAAAAGAATGGGGTTGCAATTTTAGCTACTAAGCAGCTGAGGTTACAAGTGCTCCGAGCCAAGGCTGATGGGGAGGGAAGATGGGTTAAGGTGTTGGTCCAGATGGGAAATGCAACAGTGGCCTTACTGAATGTGTACGGGCCTAATGTGGATGATGTGGCATTCTTCCAGAGGCTTTCTGAAGAAGTGCATGAGTGGGCGGAACATGCATGGATTATCGGTGGAGATTTCAATCTAGTTGTCGACCCTTTGGTCGATCGGTACCCTTATTGCTCCCGCAGGCAAGGTAGAGCAGATGTGGTCCTCTGGTCTCTCCTGCAAACTGAAGGATTAGTAGATGTATGGCGGCTGCTACATCCGGAAGAGAGGGAGTATACTTTTTACTCCTTCCCTCATATCAAAGTCGCTTATTAGCGCAGTGGAACAGGCTAAGATTGGGGAAACGCACATATCGGATCATGCGCATATAACACTGGAGGTGCAGTTGGAGGACGCGGGTAAGAAGACGGCGACCTGGTTTTTTCCTAGGGACCTGCTGAAGGACCCAGGATACCGTACAGAGATTAGGGGAGTCATTGAGAGCTATTTTGCAACTAACTCACTCAATGACACTTCGGGATGGGCATGGTGGGAAGCCTTCAAGGCAGTCATTAGGGCTGCAACTACGAGTTACAAGATCAGAGTTCAGCAAGAAAGAAAGAGGGAGATGCAAGCGTTGGAGGAACAAATCCGGGCGGGGGAAAGATTGCTTGTGGCAAGAACTGACCTGTGCATTCTGTTCCTGCTGCAAAAATTAAGATTCCAATACAATGTTGGCCTAAGTGCCGAAGCGCAGGCGCTAGGCTGTAGAGCACAGGGCGCATGGTATAGTGAAAGCAATAAAGCTGGACGCTTTCTGGCACGCACGCTAACCCCTAGGCCACCGCGTACTAAAGTAGCGGCTATTCGGCATGAAACAAGGGGCCTGCTGTGTAAAGAGGGAGATATGGCGGAGGCGTTTCGAGAGTTTTATACCAATCTCTATAGCTCTGAAACGGAGGCTGATCCGAGAGCTTTCCAGGAAGTGTTCAGTAAGGTGCCACACCCGGTATTATCGGCAATACAACGGGATAGCTTAGAGGCCCCCTTGACGGTTAAAGAACTCGGGGAAGGGTTAATGACCATGAAAAGGGGCAAGGCGGCAGGGCCAGATGCGCTGCTGATCGAGTTCTATCAAGTGTTTGCGGACGACGTTCTCCCGTATCTACTGATATACTTTCAGGTTCTGTATGAGCAAGCCCCCGGGCTAGGATCTTTTAGTGAAGCGACTATTGTAGTCTTGGAAAAACCAGGGAGAGATCCACTTAAGGTGGAAAATTATCGTCCGATCTCCTTGTTAAACGCGGACTATAAACTATTTTCCACCATTCTCGCGCATAGAGTAGTCCGAGTGGTGCCTCTCCTAATACATCCTGATCAGTGCGGTTTTATTCCCGGTCGCTCCACAGCGGATAATGGAAGACTCCTGTTAAATTTGATTTCAGCGGCAGAAGGGTTGCAAGAGCCAGTAGTTGGGCTTTCTGTTGACGCGGAAAAGGCCTTTGATAGGTTGGAGTGGGGTTTTTTGGACCAAGCTCTGGAATGGTTTGGGTTTGGTGGAGGTTTCCGGCAAATGATTCACCTCCTTTATACTGCCCCGTCAGCCAGGATCTTGGTGAATGGGGCCTTTCCTGCTAAAGAGAGGGACAAGGCAGGGGTGCCCTCTCTCCCCACTGCTGTTCAACATTGCGTTGGAGCCTCTTGCCCTTCTCATAAGGCAGACCAAGGACATCAAGGGGCTGGACATAGCGGGACGGCAAGTGAAACTCTCAGCATATGCTGATGATTTGTTACTGTTCCTTCAGCCCCCGGCGATAGGGAAGGTATTAGAGGTCATTGATGCGTATGCTAAATTGTCCGGGTACAAAATCAATTGGGCCAAGTCCACAGCTTTTCCCATGAATAACCTTACTTTCTCCTCATCTGTGCAGGACTATAATTTCAAGTGGGAAGCCTCAACGATTAGATATCTTGGGGTACGTTACAGCTCGTCGGTTGAAGAAACGGTGAAGCTCAATATCCAGTCAATTAAAGAAATGACCCAGGCGTTAGCTTGGAAGTGGTCCCCCTTACATCTGTCTTGGTGGGGTAGGTTGAACTCCATAAAGATGGTCCTGGTGCCTAAGATAAATTATATCCTGGAAATGGTCCCAATATTATTTCCGAGGACATTTTATAAGGAGGTGGAGCGCTTGCTGCTGGCCTTTTTGTGGCAAGGTAGACCTCCTCGGATTGCAGCATGGAAGTTAAAAGCGAGTAGGAGCGAGGGAGGGGTACAGTTTCCGGACTTCGAATGGTACCATAATGCGCTATTGTTGAAACAAGGTCTAAAGTGGGGCACGGATAGCGCCTCGGAGGAGAACCCTGTTTGGGTTGAGGTAGAAAGAGAGTTGACTTCCCCCGCCCCCATGCCCTTGCTGATGGGAATGCAAGCTGGTGGCTCGGGTAAAGGGTCCCGGGTAATACAGTCTACCCAGCGCGCCTTTGGTTTTCTGGAGAATGCCACAAAATGCGATCGGAGTATCTCAATTTAGCATCCCATCTGGACCAACCCATTGCTCAAAATCGGGCGTAAGCCGTTTGCCTGGAAGGCCTGGCAGGACGCTGGAATCTGGACTATAGGCCAATTGGTGAAGAGCACAGGGTGGAAGAGCTTTGATGACCTCCGTGCGGAATTTGGGCTGCCAGAGGTACATCAGTTCCACTGGATACAGTTGAGGCATTGTTTAAGTGGGGTGGTCGGGGAGGTGAAGGCGGTCGCCGATAGTTGGGGGCTTCGGAACGTAGAGGAATTTAGGGCATCCGGCGCTAGGATGTCCCATATTTACGCCACCATACGAGATAAAATAAGGCAACCTGGGTCTGGGGTGGGGCGGAGCTGGGAGCTTGATATAGGCTGTTCAGTTCCTCCGCGTCTCTGGCCCCTTATCTGGAATAAGGTCAATCGAGTGTCGAAAGCGGCATCGATTACTCAATCCCTCTATTTTATTTATTTATTTAGCTGCATTTATATCCCGCTTTTCACCGGGTCAAAGCGGTTGGGGGATACATTTAACATGAGGGGATATGAGACACATACATTAATACTTACAGGGAACATGGGCAATGGAGGGTTAAGTGGCTTGCCCAAGACCACAAGGAGCACCTGCGGGACTAGAAACCCCAGTCCTTCCGGCCCAAGATTGCTGTCCTCTAGTGGGATTTGAACCACCAACCTTCCGGCCTGTAGTACCTTGCCCCAACCACTAGGCCACTCCTCCCTATTTTTTAATGCGGAGGGCGTATTTAACCCCTGTTAAAGTTTCAAAGTGGGATACAACGGCGTCTAATAAATGTTGGTCCTGTAAGGCAGCTTTGGGCACCTACCGGCACATGCTGTTTGACTGTCCGGATGTTCAGGGTTTTTGGCGAATAATATGGAGCAAGATTGACCACATTATAGGAGTGTCAGTCCCTCTGACGTGGGACATTGTTGTTCTCCGTTCTTATGCAAGTCCCTTGCAACTCCCCAAGGGTAAACATTTCCTGTTCAATTTCCTGATGGCGATTGCACTGAAACTGATTATCTCTATTTGGAAAGACTTGTCCAAGTTGGATGCCCATCTTTGGTGGAACCTGGTGTGTACTTATGCCAGTTTTGAGAAAGTACACGACCGGGAAGTCCTGCAGGAGGGATGGCGCAGTGGGCAGAAGAGAAGCCGACGTTCCACGGAGGCTACTGATCCGTGTGATGGTAGCAAGTGGCAGCTGTTGGAGGAGTACGTGGCGCAGGCAAAGTTCTGCAGTAGCTCTGTAAAGTAGAACTGATGGTATGTTTGAAACTGGTTTCTTAGGGAGTTGAAATGCTGACTGTTTTCCCGGGGAGGCTGGGGGGGGGATACCTTCTAGTTTTGTCTGTACCTTCCTGAAAGGAACTGGTTGTATCTAGGTCGCAGGAATCTTGTTTTGTATTGTTGAGTATGTTAATCCGTGTAGTTGTAATTGGAAAAATTAATAAAGATAATATTAAAAAAAAAGGGTAAGTATGTTCAGCCGGTCGGTTGCTCCGATATCCGTGCTGCGAGCCACTCTTCATCCTCTAGGGGGTCTGTGGTGGCTATGTCCCCTGGTATTGGGAAGCCTTTTCTGAGAGGAGAGCTTCCGGAGTCTGGATTGTCCTCCCTGGAATTCTTTTCTGCAAGAAGCCTGGCCCTTCTGGAATGGAAATTCAGACACTACTGTCTCTAAGTACCCCCAGAAGCAGAGTCAAGCCAGGCAGCCTGAAAGAAGAAGCAGTGTTTAATTATCTTTGGCTAAGCATCCCTGGTGTGGGAAACCACATGAAGGAGAGGAACAGTTGGGAGCTATCCAAGATGTTGGTTATGCCTCGGAAACAGATGAATCGATATTGGGCTCTGATGAGGATGAGGACCTACTCTCACCTTCAGAAGTTTATGCAGAAGCTGGTGTGATCTGCCTGTTCTGGAAGGAGGAGCTGGCAGAAACTGGTGAAGGACCTAGGCGAAACAAAATCTTACCTCCTCATGCAAGACAGGTCCAGGGGGCATGTGAAGTGGGCCAGTGCCCCTTTCTCATCAGTCTTCACTCGACCACCAAGGGCATGCTGGCAAGATTCCTGGGGGTCTCAGGACAATCACTACTGACCTGGAAAAATTTTCTCCTCCTCAGCTTCAGAGCCTCTAGTTCATTCTCAGTCCTTCCATGGAGCACATGGATCCAGGGACTCAGCCCCATCCAGGGGGGGATGCTTCCGGGCCATGCAATGAAGGTTTGGGAGCCCATTCCCTAGTGCCTCCAGTGGGTGGCAGCCTTAGTCTCTTCTTTCAGGAATGGGCCCAGGTTACCAAGGATTGCTGGGACCAAGGCACCATTCAGTTTGGCTATGTCCTGAAATGCAAAGAACTGATTTCCAATGCCTTCATCTTTTCCCCTTGTGGGTCTGCGAACAAAGGTGCTGCAGTGGGACCACTTTGGACAAGTTGCTTTACCTAAAGGCAATGGTGCTATCTCCCCAGACAAGCGGGGTAAGGGCAGATACTCCATCTACTTTGTAGTGCCAAAGAAGGGCAGTTCCTTCCGGCCCATCCTGGAACTCAAAAGGGGTCAAACATGCACTTGCGTGTCCTGCACTTTCGGATTGAAACTTTACACGCCATGATTCAAGCAACACTGCCAGAGGAATTCTTGGCTTCTATGGATCTGGCCGAGGCATATTTTCTTATCCCGATCCCAGCAGATTGGCAGAAGTATCTGCATTTTGCCATGCTTGGCTCTCGCAATCAGTTTTCCACCCTTCCTTTCGGGCTCTCCATCGCTTCAAGGACGTTATTAAAAGTCATGGTGGTGGTGACTGCAGCTCTGCGGTGCCAAGGGATGGATCTGTGTCCATCACTATCTAGAAGACTGGTTCATCCGAACCTGTTCTCTGTCAGAAGCATCTCCGGTGAAGGCCACCATTCAGGACATTTTGCAAAGTCTTGGCCGGATGATCAACCAGGAAAAGAACCAGCTTTTAATTTCCCAGTCCTTGGAGTTTGAGAGCACATTTAGTCACTCAAGTGGGCAGACTTTTCTTGCCAGAGGAAGACCATTGAATTGCCTGGCGATGTTCTGTGTGCAGCAAGCCACCAGAGTCTGGAGATTATCTTCAGCTCCTCAGATTGATGAAGGCAACCATAGCGAGATGGCCCCGTGGGCACAAGCTCATATGTGGACGCTCCCGCCGTCCTTGTTAACTCGAAGGTCCGAGTTCTCAGAAGGGTTGTTTTTGGGGTTTTTTTTAAATTGAAGATTTTTTCCATAGTATACAGAAAGTAATACTAAAGAAATTAACACTAGAAGCCCCAAAGTGCGTCAATTGACACAAATGCATCTTCGAAGTTGTATACCAGCGCCACTGCTAGAACCATGTCAGTCATGTTCCATGACTTTGTTAGCAAGGTCAAGATGTTCAAATATGTGCATTGAAAATTAATGACAGATGCACCACCTAGTGGGAACATGAATTTATACCTAGAAGCCCCAAAGTACGTCAATTGACGCCCTCAATTGTCTTGGATGCGTCAATTAACGTACTTTGGGACTTCTAGGTATAAATTCATGTTCCCACTAGGTGGCGCATCTCAATCACGGTTTACAGTTTTACTCCGACATTACAAACAAACACGATGACGTCATGCAATGACATCACATACTGCACGGATTTAACAAATAAGTAACTTCACATTAATTCACATCTGCATTTCATGCTAAACAGTGTCATCGTGATAATGCGTCAAATTGACGCACTTTGGGGTTTCTACGTAAAATGTCTTTTGGGGCTTCTAGTGTTAAACAGGTATCCAAATCCATTACAATTAAACAAATATTTAGAAACTAAATAAAAAAGGACGTGTTACAAAGCCCTCATCATGAAAAACCAGTGTTGCAAGCAATCAGAACAAAGCAAAAATAAAATTACAAAAACAATCCCTACCCTAACCCTGAATTTATCCATATCCCAAGATATTTAAACAAAACCGACACCTTCAAACTCCTACCTATTAACCAAAAGACTTAAATATGTTTTTACGGAGCACTCACAGTTCATCTCCATTTAACAAAATCAGACATTTACAAGGAAAACTGACACAAAAAAAAAAAAAAAAAGTCCTCCAGCTGCCAAAACTCACGGCTTAAATTGAAGGAGAGCTTTCTTCTGTGCCTGAGTAAGCGAGACACATCAGGGAAAGCATAGTTACTCACCTCCGGGATCTCCGGGAACAGCAGGAATTTAGTCTTCACATATGGGTATCATCGGTACCAACGGAGCCTGCGTGGGAACGCTCCCCAGCGTCCAATAGGAAAGCTTTTGGGAGCATCCCACAGCACCTGCGTGCTGCCTTCCTGCCTTTCCCAACTGTCCCTCTCCAGTTGAGTTTAAAGCTGAGGGAAAGAGAGAAAGAAAGAGAGATAGAGAGATACAACTAAAGAAAGGTGGATGGGTTCTGAAGACTAAATTCCTGTTGTTCCCGGAGATCACCTGTTACAGGTAACTGTGGTATCTCCAGGAACAAGCAGGAATGTAGTCTTCACATATGGGGACTCCCTAGCTTCAGATGCCAGGGAGAAGACCCCAGAGGTTGTGTGCCCCTGTGAAAGGGCTCCACTTCCCCCCATGGATCTCTGGCATCCTACCAGGGATGGTGGGTAGGAGTTGATTAAGTACAGAACAGGTGTTGTAGAACAGCCTCACCAAACAAGGCATCCCGGCGGGAGTCCTTGTCTAAGCAGTAATAGGCTGTGAAGGTATGAACCGAAGCCCAAGTAGCTGCTCGACAGATGTCGTCGATAGACAAAGAATGAAGATGAGCCATAGAGGTTGCCATGGCTCTCACATTGTGAGCTGTGACATGGCCTTCAAGAGGAAGGTTTTTACTCTTAGGCAAAAGATATACACTGTGCAATCCAGCTGGACAGTTTTCTTTTGGAGACTGGAAGTCCCAAATGACTAGGATCAAAAGCAACAAAGAGTTGGGAGGACTTTTCTATGTTGCTGTGTCCTTTGTAAGTAAAAGACCAAAGCCCTTTTACAGTCCAAAGTATGAAGATTCCTTTCTGCATTTGAGGCGTGAGGCCTTGGGAAGAATACAGGAAGGTAAACCGCTTGGTTTAAATGAAAAGGTGACACCACCTTTGGCATAAAGTGTGGATGAGTCCTAAGGAGTACCTTATCATGATGGAACCTTGTATCAGGAGGATCAGCCACCAAACGCTTGCAATTCACTGATGTGACATGTTCATGTGATTGCAATAAGAAAAATGACCTTCCAGGAAAGGAATTTCAAAGAGGTAGTGGCTAATGGTTCAAAGGGTGGTTTCATGAGCTGCCCAAGAACCAGATTTAAGTCCCATGCCACCGGTGGTGACTTAATGGGAGGCTTACTTAAAAGAAGGCCTCTCATAAATCTCGCTATAAGAGGATGAGAGGAAATAGGTTGTCCATTTAGAGGCTTGAAAGAAGCTGCAATAGCATTCAAATGAACTCTCACTGAATTTGTCTTAAGCCCTGCATTTGATAAATGAAGGAGATACTGCAATAATGATTCCAAGGGTATTGCAAGAGGATTAAGACCCTTCTGCAAGCACCATATCGTAAAACCTTTCCACTTAAATGCATAAGAGCGTCTTGTGGAAGGCTTTCTGGAAACAAAGGATATCCTTTACCTGCTGGGAAAGGTTAAGACCGTGAAGTTCTAGGCTTTCAGCAACCAGGCCCTGAGATGCAGAGACTGGGGATTGGGATGACAGCATCCCGTCCTCTTGAGAAATTAGATTTGGAGCAGATCCTAACTCCAGAGGCGGAGCTTGAGAGAGATGTAGGAGCAGAGGGTACCACATTTGCCATGGCCAACGTGGAGCTATGAGAATCATATAACCTCTGTCTCTCTGAAGCTTGAATAGGGTTTTGGGAATTAGGGGAATGGGTGGAAAGGCATACAGGAAGCCCTGACACCAATGGAGGAGGAAAGCATCCCTGACCTGACAACCTTGAGACG
Organism: Ichthyophis bannanicus; assembly: GCA_033557465.1. Lineage (NCBI taxonomy): Eukaryota > Metazoa > Chordata > Amphibia > Gymnophiona > Ichthyophiidae > Ichthyophis > Ichthyophis bannanicus. The sequence goes on along the minus strand of CM066032.1, from coordinate 1,384,763,746 downwards.
GAATTCCGGAACAGAACCGTGGAATTTTGGCATTCAGCGGGCTTGCAAAGAGGTCTATGTCCAGGGTTCCTCAAATTTGAAATATTTTGGCCACCTGGTCTGCATGGAGAGACCATTCGTGTGGAAGCAGAACTCAACTGAGTCTGTCTGCCCAAGAGTTTTGAATGCCTGGAAGATACACCGCAAGGAGATGAATCTGATGCTCTCTGGCGAGGGCCCATAGTCGCAAAGCTTTGTTGCAGAGCGACAGAGAGCCTGTTCCGCCCTGCTTGTTCACATAGAACATGGCTACTTGATTGTCCGTTTGAACTAGGACTGTCTTTTAGCTGAGCTGGGTGTGGAATACTCAAAGAGCAAGGAAGATTGCTCTGAGTTCTAGGAGATTGATGTGTAGATAGGCCTCCTGTGGAATCCAGGTACCCTTGGTAGAGAGGCCTTGCAGGTGGGCTCCACAATCCACCTGTGAAGCATCTGGTGTTAGAGTGCCTGGGGTGGGGGTTGCTGAAAAGGAGACCCCACCAAAAGGTTTTGGGGTGACTGCCACCATTGGAGGGACAAAATAAGGCGATCTGAGTTTGCTATTTTGTCTGACAGGCAACCTGACGCCTGAGTCCACTGAGTGGATAAAGTCCACTGGGCTGCCCTCATATGGAGACGAGCATAAGGAACCACATGCACGGTGGATGCCATGTGGCCTAGCAATTGTAACATCTTCCGAGCAGTGAGGTGAGGTTTTAGCACTGCTTGGGAAGCTAACTGTACAATGCAAAGGCAGTGGGGCTGTGGAAGGTAGGCCCTTGTCTGTCTGGTATCCAGCAGAACTCCTATAAACTCTAGGGACTGAGTGGGAGCAAGGTTGGATTTGGGGAAGTTTATGACAACTCCCAAATACTGAAGGATGCGCATTGTGCAAGAGAGAGCAACCCTGGCCTCTGGCTCTGAAAGGGCTCGAATGAGCCAGTCAAAGTAAGGGAAGACGAATATTCCTAGGGTGCGGAGAAATGCTGCCACCATAGCCATGCATTTTGTGAACACCCTTGGCGCAGAGGCCAGGCCAAAAGGCATAACCCTGTATTGGTAGTATATCCCTTGAAACAGAAAGCGAAGGAACTTTCGGTGAGCTGGATGGATGAGAACATAAGTATACGCATCCTTGAGATCTAGAGAACAAAGCCAATCCTGACTGAAGTTATGGAAGCAGAGTTCCTAGAGAAATCATTTTGAACTTCTCTTTGAACAGGAATTTGTTCAATTCTCTGAGGTCTAAAGTAGGTCCGTGTCCTCCTGTTTTCTTTGGAATAAGGAAATAGGGGAGTAAAACCCTGTACCCCGTTGGGCAATGGGTACCTCTTCTATTGCCCCTTGGGCAAGAAACATAGTGACCTCTTGACCTAACTGGTCGTTGAGAAAGTTCCGAGAATTGAACTGTCTTACCATTGTAGAAGGGGGCATGCTGAGGAAATGAAGCTTGTACCCCTCTCTTACAATAGACAGAGTCCAATTTTCTTCTGTTATCTGACCCTATCTGGGAGCAAAATGACATAACCTTCCTGGGATGGTGGAGGGTTCTGGGCCAGGAAGGCAAAGTTCTCTAGATAGGAGTCAAAGCCCCTGTGGAGGCTGAATCTGCTGAGCCGGTTGAGGCTTAGCTGCTTTTGTCTTTCTTTGCCTAGGTTGTTGCTGCTGTCCCTTTTGGGCAGACTGACCTAAGCGATGCCCCTGTTGGGTATAGGAGGGATAAAACTTCTTCTTACTGAAGAATGGTTTCTTAGAGGATTTTTTCCTCACAGGATCAGCTGTAGATTTAGACAATCTATCCAAAGTGATATTGTCAGCATCTCTCTCATTAGCTTTTTCCTGCCAATTCTTGCCAAAGAGATTCTCTCCTGTGCAAGAAATATTCCCTAGTTTATCCTGTACCCAAATTTCCAAGTCAGATACCTGGAGCCAGGCAATCCTACGTGCACCTATAGCAATAGCAGAGGTTCTGCTTATGCACGCAGTCAAAGGCTGCACGATTCACAAACTTGGAAACATCCTGAGCATGTTTGACAAGGGTGAGGTAATCCTGCCTATCATCATCAGGAAGGAGAGGGCTCATAAGCTCTAAATTTCCTGTGACCTTAAGGAACATTCCCATATATAAAAGGTATAGGAACTGTTCCTAGCAGAAAGCATGGAAGGTTCGAAGTCCAAAGGCGTCAAGAGTCCTACACTCACGTCCTGGAGGATTAGATGCATGCATTTTTGCACTCTTTATCCTTCTCACAGCTGACTGCACCACCATGGAATGGTGTGGTAACTGAGTCTTTTGAAACCCAGGACAAGGAGGAACTCGATACATGGTGTCAAGTCTTCGAGAGTGAGGAGATGTGGTTAGAGGTGTTTCCCACATCCTTAACATGAGATCATGCAAGATCTCATGAATAGGTAAGGTAGCTGCCTCCTTGGGAGCTTTAGGGTATTGTAGGATTTCTAATTCCTTTGCCCTAGGCTCCTTTTCAGGAGCCACTGTGATGGAAAGACCTTGGGCCATATCTCAGATAAAATCCTGAAAGGACATATCCTCTGGTGGAGACATCCTACGCTGAGGTGAAGCAGAATCCTCAGGAAGAAGTACTCTGGTATCGGCAGAGTTTTCAGAGCGAGGATTCGAAGTACCTCCGATCTGGGTGATCGTGCAAGGCACTGTACCGGTACCGATCGAAGTCGGCATCAGAGTGGTCCGGTACTGACTTGTCGATACTGGATGGATACGTATGACTCAGTCCCGGTAGAATACCTGCCAATGTCGATGCAGTCAGTGCCGGTACCGGTTGAATTGTCTGAAGCAGTTTCAGAGGCATCAAGGCCGTGAGAAGAGCTGCCAGACTGCGCTCAATAGCCAAGAATCTCTGGTCTATCGATGCTGCCGATGCTTGGGTATTGGTACCGGATGAAGCGGCTGGTACCCCAGAGCATGGCACCAGTAGTTCTGCTGAGGTTAAAGCCTTGAAAACATCCTGGAGCCCCGTTAGTGCTTTGGAAGCCAAAGCCTCCCGCCAGGGCAATTTTGCCAGTGAAAGTCCCTCAAGGGCAACGCCAGAGGCATCTCGCTGTCTAGAAGAAGATCTACCCTTTGAGGACCGGCTAGATTTATGTTTAGTTACCTGAGATCCATGGGAGGAAGACGAAGCCCTGGAAGACGTCGATGCCACAGAGGCTGCATCAGAGGTAAAAAGGGTGCTAAGTTTAGCAGCTCGGTTCTGCCGGCCCCTTTTCGACATCATCCCACAGGCAACACACTCTGAAATAGAGTGGTCGGGACCTAAACATTTGAGGCATCACTCATGGGTGTCGGTGACGGAGATGGTACTGCCACACTTAGAACACTTTTTAAAACCCGAAGCGCGTTTTTCCATTATGAAGAAAAAGTTGGGCCTAGTGCCCAAAATGGCACGTGGCAACTGAAGAGAAAAATTACTGGAAAGACTCTAGAAAAAAAAGGTGTTTTGTTTTGTTTTTTAAGAAAAGAAAGAAGAACCAGCAGTACCGGTGTAGCATCGAGGAAAGGCAGATGCGACCACAAAAAAGAAGAATAAGAAGGGAATTTTTTCTGCGGTGAAAGGATGTGCGACCTGTCGGCTCCGCGGAAAATGACGAACTGGAGAGGGACAGTTGGTAAAGGCGGGAAGGCAACATGTAGGCGCTGTGGGATGCTCCCAAAAGCTTTCCTTTTGGACGCTGGGGAGCATTCCCGCTCAGGCTCCGTCGGTACCGACGATACCCCCCATATGTGAAGACTACATTCCTGCTTGTTCCTGGAGATAATGGAAATCTTTTATCCATGAAAAAGAAAATTTCTCAGAGAAATAAGCTTTCATAATTACTATCTTATCAGCAAGGTTAGACAAAGACACCACCAATGTGGCTCAGGTGGGAATAGACGTGTTAGAATTTTCTAAAAAAAAAATAGTTAAATTAACATCACTCTGCTCTCCCAAGTTCTTAGGAGTTCTAATGCAGACTTATGCTCATGTTGATGGTGAGGTCCAGCCTGCGGAAGTGGCAGCAACCCTGTCCATCTGAGGAAGGGCATTCCGCTAGTTGATTTCTCCTGGATCCTGCTGACAATGGGTGCCAGTCTCTCGAGCTGAGGAGTCCATTGTAGAGACCATACAGTTCAGGGCCACTGGAACTGCAGGGAAGTGGTGTGGTCCATCAACCACCACAAGGTAAGGGCCATCAGGTTGGCTCTTCTGCATATCCAGCCCCTGGTCAAGGGCCTGGCGATTTGAGTTTTTCAGACAATGCCACGGCTGTGGCTTATGTCAATCTGCAGGGCATCAAAGAAGTGCCACCATGACCCTGGAGATGAATCTCCTCTTTGCTTGAGTGGACAAGAACCTCTTAGCCTTGTTGGTTCAGCACATTGCTGGAATGGAGAATGTGGAAGCAGACGTCCTCAGCCAGCACACTGAATTGTGGCAAATGGGAGTTGAATCAAGAGGCATGTCAGTTGATTCTGTGCCACTATGGTCACCACAAAATGGATCTGATGGCGACCCGCTGCAGTGCCAAAGTGTGCCACTTCGTCAGTTGCCACACGGACATAGGTCTGAGGACATGAATGCCCTGACCCAGTCTTGGCCCAGTCAGCAGCTGCTATATGTGTATTTCCTCCTTAGCCCCTGGTGGGACACTGATTTGGCATATAGAATGTCACCTGGGCAGGATTGTTCCAATAGCGCCAGATTGGCCATGGAGACCATGGTTCGGAGACCTGAAGTAGCGCCTTCAAGTACCTCCTCTTCAGCTGCCTCCATCTCAGGGGCTATTGCAGCAAGGACTAATCATCCTGGAGGACCCGGCTCCCTTCTCGCTTATGGCATGGCTCCTGAAAGGAGACTGCTAGCACATAGGGGCTACTCTCCAGCAGTAATCTCTACCACATTTGGTGTCCAGAGATCTACCAAGTTAGCATACATATGGATATGGTTCCTCTGAGTGCTGGTGTGGTGCATGGTACTTGCCTCCTGAGCCGGACAAGGTGTCCTCCCTGTTGACCTTTCTTCAGGATGGCCTAGAGAAGGGTCTCTCACTTAGCTTCCTGAAGGTTCAGGTGGCAGTTTGGGCCTGTTTTTGTGGTCCAGTGGTGGGCACGTCATTGGCCTTGCACCCAGATGTCTCATTTTCGTCTATGGGTTCAATGTCTGTGTCCTCCCCTTTGGTCTGTGATCCCTTCCTGGTATCTGTCTTTGGTGCTCAGGGCACTGATGATGCCCTCCTTTGAACCACTGGAGTATGCTACATTGAAGGATTTGATGCTCAAGACTGTTTTCTTGGTCACAATTTGTTCTGTAAGGCAGATCTCCAAGCTAGAGGCTGTCTTGCCAGGATCCTTCTGCCCTTTTCAGCTAATGCTGTTTCCATTTATTCTGTGCCTTCCTTCTTGCTTAAAATGCTGTCTCCCTTTCATGTGAACTAGGTGGTTTGCCTGCCCTCCTTTTCTAAGGAGCAGTGTCAGGGGAAGGATAAGTATCTTTGCTTTGTGGATGTCCAGAGGGTGCTTCTTCGATACTTGGAGGTTAGGAATTCCTTTCCTAAGTCAGATCATCTTTGTGCTGTTTTCTGGCCAGCACAAGGGTGAAGTGGCAGCCAAGTAAACTTTGGGGCGCTGGATTAAGGTGGCTATTGTCTCAATGTATCTGTTACAGAACCAGTCAGTTCTGGAGCATCTGTGCGCCTATTTTACCTGAGAACAAGGGTCCTCATGGGCGGAGCAGGGCTTGGTATCCCCTTGCAGGCATTTGTCTGGCAGCAACGTGGACATCACTTTCCACTTTTGTCCAGCATCACCACTTGGATGTCCATGTGCGGGTGAATATGGCCTTCGGCTCAAGTGTTTTCCGAGCTGCTGTCTCTTCTTCCAATCCAGTGGCATTGTAGCTTTGGTACATCCCACTTGTCTGTGCTGGTCTAGCAGGATGATATAGAAGGTGACATTCTAGTTAACAGACACTATCCTTTCCTCAAGTCCTGCTAGACCAGTCCAGGGCCATCCCCTGAAGAGGAAATTAGACTTACCTGCTAATTGTTGTTCCTTAAGGAACTCTAGTCCAGTCCCGGAACCATAGTTTAGAATCTCCTCCAGCAGCTCTGGAGACTGAAAGACATCATCGCTTTGCTGGCACCAGTATAAATAGGCAAGGACCGCCCCCTTTCACCAGTACCTATTGACAAAGCAAACTCAGCAGAGCAACAAATAAGTAGATAAAATAGCCAATATCATAACCTATAACCACATTTAAAAAAAAAGAAAACAGAAAACAGTAGAAATAAATGTATCCTCTCTAAAAACAAGAAAAAAAAATTTCTATACACAAACAGTGCTGTGGAAGGGCTCCCACGAGGGCTCCACTCTGCGACCCCCGAGACCCCCACCAACAAAACATATTGCAGTTACTGTTTCTCATGCACTTCAGGCTGAACAAGCCCCGAAACCTAGAGTGGGATCCGAGACTGGACTAGAGTTCCTTAAGGAACAACAATTAGCAGGTAAGTCTAATTTCCTCTTCCTTTGCGTCCCTCTAGTCCAGTCCCAAAACCATAGAGGATGTAACAGAGCAGTAAATATCAACGGGAGGGACCAGCAAGCCCAGCCTGAAGTACCGCTGAGCCAAAACGACCATCCCCCGCTGCCTGCACATCTAGCCTATAGTGCTTTGCAAAAGAGTGCAACGATGACCAAGTCACCGCCCTACAAATGTCCTCGACCGGGACCAAACTGAACTTTGCCCAAGATGCCGCTTGCGCCCTAGTCGAGTGCGCCTGGAGGCCCGCCGACACCGCCTTACCCTTCAACAGGTACGCCGACGCAATAGCTTCCTTCAACCAACGAGAAATGGACGCCTTTGCCGCCACCTCCCCTTTTCGCGGGCCCCCGAAGGCCACAAACAACCTGCCCGACCTCTGGAAGGGCGCCGTCCTATGGAGGCAATTCCTAAGTACGTGGCGAACATCTAACAGGTGCAACCTGCCCTCTGACTTCTCCTTCTGTCGCTCCGAGAACACCGGCAGCGACACTACTTGGTTAACATGAAAAGCAGAAACCACCTTCGGCAGGAACGCAGGCACCGTACGCAGAACAACCTTATGATTGAAGGAGGACAGATAAGGCTCCTTACAGGATAACGCTTGCAACTCCGAAATCCTCCTCGCGGAACAAATCGCCACCAGAAAAACTGTCTTCAACGTCAGATCTTTCAGCGAGGCCACGTTCAAAGGCTCAAACGGCGCTCTGAGCAAAGCCTCCAACACTAGATTCAGATCCCACGCCGGCACCGAACACCGCCTCGGCGGACGCATGAGCAACACAGCTCGCAAAAACCTTCTAATGTCACCGTGAGCACCGAGCAACTGACCGTGAATCTTACCGTGGTAACAGGAGATGGCCGCCAACTGCACGCGCAAGGAACTAGCCGCTAGCCCTGTGTCCACACCGTCCTGCAGAAACAAAAGAATCTGAGACACCGAGGCCCCCAAGGGTTGCAGACTCCGCTCCGCACACCAAGCCTCAAGAATGCGCCAAACCCAGATGTACGCCAGCAAAGTGGAACGCCTACGTGCCCGAAGCAATGTAGCAATGACCGCCGCCGAATAACCCTTAGCCGTCATCCGAGCCCTTTCAAGAGCCATGCCGTAAGCAAGAATCGACTCACCTGGGGCATGCGAAGAGGACCCTGACCTAAGAGATCCTCCCACTGAGGCAGCCTCCATGGACTGTCTGCCAGTAGCCGCACCAAATCTGCATACCAAGGTCTTCTGGGCCAGTCGGGCGCTATCAGGACCACCAGGTCACGATGCCGCTCTATGCGCTGCACTACCCGACCTATGAGGGCCCACGGCGGAAACACATAGAGAAGACCGGCCACCTCTGTGCCAACGCATCGAGACCCTCCGACATCCGTTCTCGCCGCCTGCTGAAGAACCTCGCCACCTTCGCTGACTCGAAGCTCGTCATTAGATCCATTTGCGGAACCCCCAACGCTGCACTAAAGCAAACACGTCCGGGTGAAGCACCCACTCCCCCGGGTCTACCTTGCGGCAACTGAGGAAATCCGCCTCGACATTGTCCACTCCGGCCACATTATTTCTCTTGTCGTGTCTCGTCTTGACTATTGTAATGTTTGTCTTGCCGGGCTTCCCCAATCCCAAATCTGTCGCCTTCAACGGGTTCAAAATACCGCCGTTCGTGTTCTCTTCTACCTATCCTTTAAAGCTAAACTGAAAACCCATCTTTTCTGTTCTGCATTTAATCTCCCCTTTCCTGCTCCGCCCTCTTCCCCTCCCTAGTATTACCACGCTAGCTCCTCATCCCCTTCTCTCCTACACCCTCCTGCGTTGTCAATGTGTTCCCTTTCTCCCCTCATGTTAGCCAGCTTTGTCCACCGACTGCTCTCTGACTATCTCCTTTTCTTTAAGATTTTATAGCGTTCCTTTTCTGATTCTCTTTTCGCAGCTCTCTTTTAATGATTTTATGTATTGTGAACCGCCCAGATGCTAATCGTATTGGGCGGTATATAAAGTTTGTCAGACGGCTGCCTGGGTGAGAATCTTCACAGTCTTTGCAAGTGCATATCTCTATATGATTTGCAAGGTATTGTGAGCAATGTAGTTCATTCACACCAGACACAGCTGCTGACAATAATTTAGTTGTGCTCTTGGGTAAAGCCAATAAGATATTTATTTATGGGGTTATTTCTCCAAACACAGATATGCTTGGTAGCACATAAATCAGATAACTTGCTTTCAGTGTTAACTTGGAAAAACAAAGTCAAAATCAGGAAAACAACAAATGAAAAGCCACAAAGCAAGAAACAAACTGTTCTTTACAGGTTAACTTCTGATTACTTCCCACATAGATACAGAAGTGATTCTCTCCTAGCTCACAAGCAATTAGGTAAGGCTTAATTGCTAGCAGTTACCAGCTGAAACCCCTTAGCTGGCTTGCCTTCCACTGTGTGGGTCAAATCCTGCTTCAGGAGCTTTTCTGAGTAGATTAAAGAACAAAATTTGTATTTCTTTGTGATGGTTGCTGTACTTTATAACAGAAAGTTACCAACGGAGTTTAGATAGAGAGCAGTCCATATAAACAGGATCCTCATCTGCTATTATTCCCCCTTGTTAAACAAGCATGGGTTCAATATCATGGATTGGCACAGATGAATCTCTCAATGGAGCATTTTCAGGAGAATACTTGTTTCCCTGCTTTCAAGGTTATAACTAGGGCATAGATCAGTGTTCATACCTGAGCTTCCATTGCTGCTAGAGTTCCTCTCTATATAGCCTGGCCAGTATGTAGTCCAGTTCTTATGTCCAGCCTTCCAATCCAGATCCCTGGACACTGGATCTCTCTTCACATACCTTCTGGCACAGGTGTTAGGGTCCCTTCCACTTGCAGCCGTCTCCCTCACAGGTAGCCTCTGGTGATTCCTAGCTCTGCAGCACCATTCCTCTGGCTTTCCCCAGTCCAATGATGTATGCTGGCCCTTGGAATACCTCCCAGTATACGTACTGCTTTGGACTCTTCTAGACCTCTAAAAGGCTTTTCTCTTCCTTCTTCCAAAGGGTCTCTTCCCCTCTCTGTCCATCCGGTTTGGCTTCTGCTTCCGATGATCCTTCAGATGAAACTGATGATCAAACTCAAGCTGATTCTCAGGATATTGAGGACAAATCTCTGGATATCCAAGGTGATCATGAAGATGGTCATCTGTAGAATAAACTCTACTCTTATTCTGCTTAGATGAGTGCTCCTCCCTAACACAGCGCAGCTGTGCTGAATCAGGCCCTGCCCTTTGAGATGAGTGCTTAGGGATTACCTCATAGCCCTCCTGATTGAACACACGTTTCCCCACTTCAGCTCCTCTAATGGCTTTTGGAAACCTGGTGCATTCTGGGACTGGTAGTCTTTTATGGGAAAATTCTGTTTTCTTATTTCTACCAGAACTGACAGGTTGCTTGTTCAGAGTCACTTCACCTTTTCTATAGCTCCTTCCTGAGCTATGATAAGCTTCCTTATCACAAGTTTTAATAAACATAAACAAACACATGCTGCGCCGAAAGAGCCTTTAGATTCTGCTTGGCCCAACTTAACAACTGAGCCGCCTCTGCTTCCAGCGTCGCACTGCCTGTGCCGCCTTGCCGATTGATGTAGGCCATGGTCGTCGCATTGTCGGACAGAATCCGTACCGCTTGCTGCGTGAAGCTCCCCTGAAACTCCCACAGCGCCAAAAATATCGCTCTCATCTCCAATCTGTTGATGGACCATTCCTTTTCCTCTTGAGACCAATGCCCTTGGGCAAATCTTCCCTCGTAATGTGCTCCCCACCCCAAGAGACTCGCTTCCGTCGTTAGCAGTCTCCACGAGGGAGGCTCGAGCTGCATGTCCGCCTCCAAACTTCCTGGCCTCAACCACCAGAGAAGTTCGTGATGTACTGCCAGAGGACAAACTAGGCGCTGAGACAACGCATCTCGTTGATGAGACCAATGCCGGAGCAGCGCGCTCTGCAATGGCCGCATGTGCGCCCTGGCCCACGGCACCACCTCGATTGTCTCCGCCATCGTTCCGAGCAATTGCAGATACTGCCACGCCGTCGGGGCCACTCTGGACAAAAAACGACTTACCAGCTGCCGCAGCCCCTGTGCTCAATGGGTCGGGAGGAATACCGCCGCATGCTGCGTCTCGAAGCGCGCCCCTAAACATTCCAAGGACTGCGAGGGAACCAATCTGCTCTTTGTAAAGTTGACCACCCATCCAAGGGTTTCCAACATCTGCACCACCCTGGCCTTTGCTCGGATTAGCCAATCGTCCAGATACGGATGCACCAGCACTCCCTCCTTGCGGAGCGCCGCCGCTGCCACCGCCACCACCACCATGATCTTGGTGAACATCCGAGGTGCTGTAGCCAGCCCGAAGGGCAACGCCTGAAACTGAAAATGCCCCATAGGCACCGCAAAGTGCAGAAACCTTTGATGCTCCTGCCGCACCGGGATATGCAGATAAGCTTCCGTGAGATCTAACGACGTCAGAAATTCTCCCGCTCTGACTGCCGCAATAACGGACCGAAGCGTCTCCATACGGAAATGGGTGACCCAGAGACAACGATTAACCCTCTTCAAGTCCAGAATCGGACAAAATGTGCCTTCTTTCTTTGGCACCACGAAATAGATGGAGTAGCGACCGCAGCTGTACTGATCCGGTGGGACGGGCACCACCACCTTGAGTTGGAGCAGCCGCTGCAGAGTTTCTGCGACCGCTCGCAACTTTAGCAGAGCTCTGCAAGGAGACTGGACAAAGGAATCTAACACGGGACGATGGAGCTCTAGAGCATAACCCTCTTGAATGACTTCCAGGATCCACTGGTCCGACGTAATTTGGGCCCAGATAGGGTAAAACTCCTGCAAACGACCTCCCACAGGAACTACCTCCACCTGAGCCCACCTTATCTCATTGCGCCTTTTGAATGGCCAAGGACTGGAATGGAGCAAACCCCCTGCCTGCTCCCTGGAAACCTTGACCTCTAGCCGGGAACCTCGCACACTGAGATTAGCCAAAGCGAGAGGAACGAAATCTACGAAACTCCCTTGAGGCCCCCCAGGACCCAGCCATACTCCGGCCCTGCTTCGGCTTATCCTCCAGAAGTCGACCCCCCTTAGACTCTCAGATCTTTTACCAACTTCTCCAAATCCTCTCCAAATAAGAGTTTACCTCTTAAAAGGCAGCTTGCTGAGGCGAGCCTTCGACAAACTGTCCACCGACCAATTATGTAACCAGAGATATTGCCGAGCCGCCACCACCGAGGCCATACTCTTAGCCAAGCCGTGGATGAGATCATAATGAATATCTGCCAAATACGCGGTCCCGGACTCCATCCGCGCTACGTCCTCCAATAGACCTTCCAACTGATCCCCCTGCAACCTCTGGGACCACCACAAACAGTCTCTCGCCACCCACGCCCCCGCTATCGAGGCCTGCATTGAGAGGGCGCTAACATCGAACACCTGTTTCAACAGGGTATCCAATTTTCTATCCTGCACATCCTTCAGCGCAGCGGCCCCCTCCACCGGAATAGTCGTTTTCTTAGTAACCGCCGATACCGCCGCATCGACCTTCGGGGAGCGAAACAGCTCTCTATCCTGGTCAGCCAGCGGATAATGGCGAGCCAAGGCCCTGGAACCCTTCAGGGCCGACTCCGGCAAGTCCCATTCTTCCTGGATCATACTCCAGAAAACCCTATGCACCGGAAAAACCCTTTGGGACGTTCGAACCACCTGCAACAGGGGATCTTCCAAGGCTTCCTCCACTGCCGCCCCTCCTGAGGGCATGTTAAGCGTCTTAAGAGTCTCCATAATCAAGGCCGGCAGCTCCTCGCGCCGAAAAACCCTGACAACTCTGCTCTGCTCTGCTCTTCCGAGTCAGGCAATTCTCCTTCTTCCAACTCGCCCTCCGAGATCTCCAGATTTGCGTCTACCTCTCCCAGGTCCTCCCGAAGCCGAGACGCCGGACTGTCCTCCCTGGTCCCTCTGGATCTCTTAGTCGCAGGAGCGCCCTCCGCAGGATGGTCCAGAGACCCCGGCCGCTTCTGCCCTTGTGACCCCTGAGGAGGAGCTGACATCACAGGTTGTAGCAAAGCGAACGCTTGCTGCATGAGGGAAAAGAAATTCGGTGGGATCAGCGGAGCGGACCCACCTGACTGAACCCCAGAGACATAGAGGGTCCTTCCCCGAAGGAAGATCCCGATAACGGCTCCGACGGGCCCAGGGATGGAGGTAAGGGAGCCCCCCCTTCTGGAGGAATCGCCTCCAGACCTACCGAGGATTGCTCTGACTCCTTGTCCATCCCTTCTGCCTCAAGAGTGCACGGCTTACACACCCCTGAGTCCTGCACTGTGCCTCGCCTCGTTCCACACACCAAAAACCGAGGCTTTGCAGGAATAATAGAGTACCTGCAGCGATCCTGCAGCACGCCTCTCACAAAGGAATGCCAGAAGCTCACTGACACTGAAGTTCCTCAGCTTAGCTTCTCCGCTTTTTTTTTTTTCTTCTAAATAAGCCACTACTAGCTGCAGCAGGCTTGGCAGAAACAGTTTCCCCCAAAAATGAAGCTTCTACCCCCGTCCAGCATGCCCAGAAGCTCAGGGAATCTAAACGTGGCTTTCAAAATGGCCACCAACGCATTTCCCGCGCGGCTACACGCAGCCGACCGAAAACTGCTCAATAAAAACCTAACGGTGCTCCCCCAATGCTAAATACCCTTGACATCTCCCCCTTACAAGGGCAAATGAAACGGCGCAAAAATGCAGCCACCTACTCACTGTTTCTTGCCTGCCAGTGAAGAACAGAGAGACACACGCATCAGAGCTCAGCCTTCTTGCGGCTTCAGCTCCGTCGCTGCCAAGACACTCCGAGGCTCAGCCTGCCCTCTTGTTGCTGTGTCCAAGCCTACCACCTGCTCCTCACCCCTAATCGCGGGTTCGGGAGCAGGGAGGCTAACCCAACTATCTCTCCCTCCGAATGCTCGTTATCTCTATGGGGAAACCACCGCGTGGGGGGGGAGGGGGGGAGGGGGAGAGCAGAGGGGAAGAGAAGGAGGATGGAGCCAGAGTAAGGAACTGAAGCCTCTTCAGCACAGCACTCCACCTGCAAAACAAAAACAAGTCTAAGAAAGTCTGCAGAAAAATTCTACAGAAAGGATCTTCCCCTTAACTCAACCTAAAATTCCACAAATTTTAAAGGAGAGCTAGCTCTGCTTCTGCTCACTGAGCCCAGTCCCAGGCTCAGAATCTCCTCAGCTGCTTGGAGACTGAAAGTACTGGTGAAAGGGGGCGGTCCTTGCCTATTTATACTGGCGCCAGCAAAGCGATGATGTCTTTTAGTCTCCAAAGCTGCTGGAGGAGATTCTAAACTCTATGGTTCCGGGACTGGACTAGAGGGACGCAAAGGAAACTGTATTTGCTCTGTTCTACTGCTGCAGTACCCTTAGGTCCACCATGATTCTGTATTTGGCTCTGCAGGCTCATCTATTGACAATCTTCTTTTTCTACCTTCCTGTACATAGTTCTCTACTGCTATTTATTCATTGTTGCCCACATTGAGATTGTGTAAGGCTTGATTTGTAGCTCCCATTTGCTTTGGGACAAATACTGAATGGACCTCTGGTGGCTGAGGTGGATAGATGCACAGCAGTGATGTCATTGAAACCCAAGCTTTTCATTGGTTCTTTGTTTCCACCAATTTGCTGCTAGGGGAACACAACCCGCTTGTCTGGACTGGTCTAGCAGGACTCAAAGAAAGTAAATATCTGGTAAGTAAAATGTGATCTTCCTCATTGATATCCTAAAATGTTTTAGGACCATGTGCAGTGCTCTCAAATGCTGTGCACTCACTCATGCAAGATAAAACCCTGAATTTAAAAGTAATTTTGGGAATTATCTTCTTTCTAGTGCTTTCTTAGCTATAGTGGGAAGCAGCTTACAAATGAGAGGCGATTGAATGTGCTCATCAAGGGTTTAACAGGTTTTTTTATACCGCTTTATCATCATTTTAGTCAAAGCCGTTTACATTGTAGCTTCAACTTGGTAATGTACATTAAACAGGGACATAGATCACTTGGATTTTTCTGAGGCAATGGAGGTTTAAGTGACTTGCCCAAAGCCACAAGGAGTGCTAGTGGGAATCAAACCCAGTCTCTTGGTTCCCAAGCCAGTGCTCAAGAAAAGAACTAGAAATTCCCAGGTTGTCAATGCCCTGTGTAGAGCTATAGAACAGAACTTCAGCACTCATACACAGCCAAATATTAAAAGTTCAGCGAGACCAACAGTGCGGCAGGTATTCAGGAAAATAGTCGGTAAAGGCCTGTGCTAAGCTGAGTGACAGTCACCTTCAAAGAGAGTGATGTTACCTCAATTGATTCTTTCCCATGTCTTAAGAAGGAGCTCAAACACTTAAGGTCAAAAATTTACCACATACAATTTTGCACAATAATTCTTCAACTATGCTGAGAATGAAATAAATAAGTAAACCTAAAATAAAAAAAATGTACCAATAAGGTCTTGTTTAAAAAACAAAACACAAAATACAATTCCATTCTGTTCTGCATGCTTTATATAACCAGGGTGGCTTTTTTTTGGGGGGGGGGGGGGGCGGTTATGCAGTGGAATAGAGTACCAGCACCTTTTTCATTGTCTGCTAAAATTGCCCATGGTCTTCATGTGTTAATGAAAAAGCCCTGCACATAAGTACTGGAACCTTTTTTTTTCTCTAGGAAAAATGAACTGCATACAACTATATTTCAGCTGTTTAGGGTCCCCGTGGAAGACAAAACAATACTGCATGGGCAAGACTGACCTTTGCATCTGTGTCGTAAGTGGCAGTAGTCCTCATGTGCCTGGCATCACTGCCATGGCTGAGCTCAGTCAGAGAAAAGCATCCAAATATCTAAAAAAAACCATCAAAATAAGCAATGCAGTGAAGTTCAATATTAATATATGACACACTTTTCACAACCATATTGTAAGCCTACTAAGGTCCTGTTTTGCAATTTCATGGTGTGGAGGCACATTTTAGAAAAAGGATGTGGAAACTGGAATAGAGATATCACTTCCGGTGGCATTTTAGAAAAAGACTGTTTAATCCTGGAACTTTTTCTAACATAATGAATATGGAGGTGGAGAAGTGAACATGTATGTACCAATATGTAGAGCTATTCTGCAACTGTATACTTGGGAAAAAGCAATAAGGAAACAAAGGCCAGCACTTATAGTACATGTGTTGTGTTGGCCATTTTGCAAGCCTGCAAGTATAAATGCTGCCAGCTAGATAAATATAGGGGCATCTCAAGTTTATTTCCCCCTCCAAATTGAAAATTAACAATGGGAGATTAAGGAGGCTAACTCCCTTAATCCTCCCTATAAAGGGCTAGCCAAAATAAGTACCTTTTTAAAACCTAAACGTGCCAGGGAGCAGGTGCAAATGCCAACATGGACCTTTTTAATCATACATGTGTTCTCTAAATGAAATGGTTCACTACTGATCAGACTTTCTTTATAAGGGCCATTTTAGAAGAGATGTCTAGGATGAATCTGGGACATCCAGAGCACAACAACCAACTATCAGGGGGAGTGGCAGCAGTGAAGAGAGGCACTTCTAAATGCCTTCAGAAATCGCTCTGTCTCAAATGTTGAACGTCCCAGCAACCATTTCTGGTACCTGGGGCCTGTTCTGAACCACTGTGACCTGCTCAGACACCAAAAGTCTGAAGCAAGTAATTTCTGCAGTGTTCAAGTTTTAAATCTGTTGACTTCAAGCAACTGCCTCCCAAGTCTATGTGCACATACTGTGCAGCAAAACTATTGTTTTCAGCTAGGACTACATACAAGAGAATGCCTTCCTGAGGCCATCTCATCCAGAAGCTGTTCTACTGGTTCTAAACATTTGCAATAATGTATGAACCTGCATACCAGCGCAGGAGCACAGACAGCGAGTGCAGCACCATCTGGAGGGACACCTGCATCTGATGAGGGAGATGGCGGCATACCAGCCAAAATTGTTGGTTCCCTGTGCAGTTTTGAGGTGCCTCCTGTGGGCCCAGGGGGTGGATGCTGGGACCGACAGCGCACCAGCACAGCAACCTAGTAGCCCTGTGCAGCAGCTTGTCCTGCTGGGGAGGTTGATGACGCTGCAAGCACGTCATCAGACATTGCTCCACTGTGTCGCAATTCACATTTCAGCAAGCACCCATGGCCAACTGTGTGCCTGGGAGCAGGGGACACACGTGAGTGGAAATAAATACTCAGCACATGTAGCGTCTTTGCAGGCATTTTATTGGGGAATGTGTATATCCTATCCTGGTGATGGTATGGAACAGTCACCTCAGAAATTGTCTCATATAAGCTGGGCATGGTGGACCAGTGCCCGGGCCTGCTGCTGGCTCCCAGTCTCCATGCCATCACCATCTGCTGCCTCTGTGGCCTCCCACTCCTCCGCAGGCGTGCACTCTGTGTCAGGCAATCCCCGCATCTGTGCAAGGTTGTGGAGAATGTGGCACGATGCAAGTATATGGCATACATGCTCCAGGCCCCGCCACTCCTGTCAAAGCACCAGAAGCGGCTCTTCAGCACCCCTATTGCTTGCTCCACAACTGCTCAGGTATGCTGATGGACTGCATTGCACCACTCCTCCTGCCGGTTCATGGGGTGAGGTGCACAGGGGTCAGCAGCCAGGTCCTCAGGAGATATCCACGGTCGCCTGTGGAGGCAATATGAGATGTATACATGGGCATGGAACAGGTGTTAGTTACAGTCAGTCAATGGGCTGTTATGGATTGCATACAACACACCATCTACTGGTAGGGCGGGGTGCAATATGTAACATTCAGAGACACTGAGGCAGTGAGAGGACACCAACATATGGCCTGAGTGGCAGTCAGGCATTTGGAACAAGGCAATGGGGGACAGTGACATGGGCTAACCTGTTGGAAAGGGGGGGCGCAGGGGCATGGCACAGAGATGTGGTTGGGGGGGGGGGGGGGATCTGCTGGCTGGGATGGGGGCAGACATGGATGTGCCCTACATGGGCTGCTGCCATGTGGCTGCACTACATGGCACCAGCCCGTGCTCTAACACATGCCAAATATTGGTGCGTGCTGTCTGCTCTTGGCCATAGGGCTTCCCCTGGTTGCCTCCACGATGTGCAACGTGGCCTGCTGTGCATATGGATCTGTGGAACAGCAGCACATGTGCACGCATCATGTGTTGCAATACATAAGTAACACACATCTCCACCTGTTTGCATTACACATAGTATCATACTACAGCAACCGTTTGTTCTGAGCTTATCCTAGAGCTATGTGTACACTCACCTAGAAGCCATGCATCTCTGAGCTGACCCCCAGCGGCTGTCTGTCCCAGACGGGACTGGGCAAGGACAAATGCATCATGGCAGGACCCTGGGTAGTGGGCATACACACATCAGTGAAGGTCATGTTGGCATTCACAACGACCTGCATGTTCATCGATGTGTAACCATGCCAGTTCCGGTACACACTGCACTGTGGGCACCATGGCTGGAGCAATGTGGGTGCAATCTATACTTCCAAGCACTGATGGGAATCCAGCAACATTGTAGAATACCTGCATGGTCTCTTGCCCCATCTGCTGTGTCCGGGGGAAGGCTATGAGGCGGCACATCCTCCGCAGCAGGGCCCTGGTGAAGGCACTTATGCAATGGCTGGCAGTAGACTGATTCCAACAGTCACCCCTATCAGATGCTGTTACCAGATATCCCAGGGCAGTGGTCACCATTATAGCCACTGGCAGGGCCTAGCTTCTGGAAGAGGCGCTCTCCAGGTCAACACTGAGTAAGCTGCACAACTCAGCTATTGTTGCCCCATCCAGCCTGTATCGCTGGTAGACCTCCTCCGTCAGTTGAAGGTAGCTGACCCTGGGCCTCTGCACATGTGGGGCATGATACCTGCATCTCGGGTGCTGGGCCCACTGACTGCTGATGGACACTCACTGCCTGCTGCATCCTCTGCTGTGTATGGGCACAGCAGGTGAGTCTCCACCTCTGGAATACCATGTGCATGGCCTACATGGCTTCACGACTGGTACAGAAACGCTTTACTTCTGCATGTTTAGGGTACAGGCCTGCACATGCTCTCTTCGCTGTACTATTCACTATAATGCAACTACACGGGTTCGCCGCATGCCATCAGCAAAGCGTAGTTACTCACCTGTAACAGGTGTTCTCCGGGGACAGCAGGAATCAGTCCTCACATATGGGTGACGTCGGCACTGACAGAGCCCTCATGGAAGCACCCCCCCCCCCCCCCAGCTTTCAAAGAAAGCCTTTGGGAGATGCTACCATGCATGCGCGGCCCCTTCCCACCCAAGGATGCCATCTTGCTCAGTCAGATGGCATAGCTAAAAGATGGCAAAAATAAAAGATGGTACAGTAGCAACTCCAAGGGGAGGAGGGAAGGCTGTGAGGACTGATTCCTGCTGTCCCTGAAGAACACCTGTTACAGGTGAGTAACTACGCTTTCTCTAGGAACAAGCAGGAAGTCAGTCCTCACATATGGGACGCCCCAGCTACAGGCTACTGAAAACCCATAGCAAAAACAGAGCACCCACGAGGGGAGCCGCAAGCAGCAGCAATTCGAATCCGTGCACACAGACCACAGTAGGACCCCCCCTGCGTCCAATGAAACTAGCGCTCCTGTAGCCTGAACACAGAAGGGTCGGAGGGTAGGATTTGCCTAGACCCCGAAAAGGTTACGGAGCACAGCTTGGCCAAAGGTACTGTCCCGTCGGGACTCTCTCCAGGCAGTAATGAGCTACGAAAGTATGGACTGAAGACCAGGTGGCGGCTCAACAGATGTCCACCATCGGGATAGAGTGCAAATTTGTCACGGAAGCCGCCATGGCCCGGACACTGTGAGCCATGACACGGCCTTCCAGTGGGAGCCTTGCCTGCCCATAAACAACAGCGATACAGACCGCCACCCAAGTGGACAGCATACGCTTGGTCACGCCTCCCCCAGCCTACTGGGGTCATAGAAGATGAAAAGCTGAGAAGCTTTGCGGTGGCCTTGGGTGCGTTGGATGTAGAAGGATAAGGACCTCTTACAGTCCAATGAGTGAAGGACCGACTCCGCCCAACTGGAGTGAGGTCTCGGGAAGTAGGTAGGAAGCACCACTGTCTGATTAAGGTGGAAGGGCGACACTACCTTCGGCAGGAACTTGGGGTACGTGCAAAGCACCACCATGTAGAATCTGGTGTAGGGCACCTCTGCCACGAGGGCCTGGAGCTTGCTAACTGCAAGCAGAGGTGAGCGCAACCAGGGAAACCACCTTCCAAGAGAGGTAGCAAAGGTGGCAAGTTGCCATAGGCTCGAAGGGCGGGCGAGTGAGTGCCCCAAAACCACACTGAGGTCCCATTCGGTCACCGGAGGGCGAATCGGCTGTTTTGACACGAGAAAGCCCCGAAGGAAGCGGGTCACCAAAGGTTGGACCAAGAGGGGCTTACCATCCACCGGGTGGTGGTGCGCCACCAGGACACTAAGGTGCACTTGGACGGCGTTAGACTTGAGCCCGGATTGGGAGAGGTGGAGAAGGTACTGCAACACCAAAGCCACCGGGCAGGAGAAGGGATCAGCACCATGATCGGCCCACCAAAAAGAGAACCTGTGCCATTAGAGAGCATACGCCTTCCTAGTAGAAGCCTTGTGGGAGGCCAGCAGAATGTCCTCGACCTCAACCGGAAGGTTGAGGGAGGCAAGAGTCACCCTCTCAGCAGCCATGCTGTAAACGAGAGGGACCCCAGGTTGGGGTGCAGAAGAGAGCCCCCCTCCAGAGATAGGAGACCTGGGGCAGTGCTAAGGCGATGAGGACCTCCACTACCAACTGTAGAAGCAGCGGGAACCACGGCTGCCTGGTTCACCTGGGAGCTATCAGGATGAGCAAGGCCCTGTCACAGAGGGTCCTCAACAAGGTCTTGGCGATCAGCGGTGTCAGAGGGAAGGCGTACACGAGGCCTTCCGACCACGAGACTAGAAATGCATCCATTGCCACCCTGGAGGGGTGGGCTTGCCCGGAGCAGAAGCAGGGCAACTGAAAGTTGTCCGGACTGGTGAACAAGTCCATCTCGGGTTCCCTCCAGAGCCAGAAAAGCCGACTGGCTATCCTGGGGTCCAGCTGCCATTCATGTGGCTGGAGAACCCTGCTGAGTCTGTTGGCCAGCAGGTTGTCCTGGCCTGGCAGGTACACTGCCCTCAGGAGGATACCCTGTTGGATTGCATATGAACAGGGACCCAGTGCCTCCTGGCAGAGGACACGGGACCCCGGGACCCCTTGTTTGTTCACATAGAACATTGCCATCTGGTTATCCATCTGGACCAGGACCGGCTGGTGGCACAGGTGGTGACAGAAAACCCTCAGAGCGAGGTGTATTGCTCGGAGCTCCAGGAGGTTGATCTGTTGGGCGCTCTCATCTGGCGACCAGGTGCCCTGAGTGCGGAGGGTTCCACAGTGGACTCCCCAGCCGAGCAGGGAGGAATCCATGGTGAGGACCCTCGATTGGCTGGCAGTCTGGAAGGGCATGCCCGCTTCTAGATGTTGGGATGACTGACACCAAACCAGAGAATCCGCCAACTGGCGTGTCACCACAACCCTGTCTCGGAGGCGGCCTGTGGCTTGAGACCACTGGTCACGGAAACACCACTGTGCCGCACTCATGTGGAAGCGAGAGACAGGGGTGACGCGGACTGTGGATGCCATGTGCCCAAAGAGACACAGAAGGTGCCGGGCAGGCACCGAGGGATGTTGTTGTATGTCTCAAGCCAGAGATCTGAGATGATCAGTCCAGTCCTTGTGCAGGAATGCCTTTGCCTGGAGGGTGTCTAGCTTTGCCCCGATGAACTCCAGGCATTGTGTCGGAAGGAGGTGAGACTTGGGGTAATTTATGACAAAGCACAAGTGCTGCAGAACCTGGATGGTGCATGCAGTGGCCTGCTGTGCCTCCCCTTATGAGCCAGTCATCCAGGTATAGAAACACATTGAAGCTTGAGGAAGGCGGCCACGACTGCCAGGCATTTCGTGAAGAACCTTGGGGCAGAGGCTAGGCCAAAGGGAAGCACCCGATATTGAAAGTGTTTGCCCCCTACCACAAACCACAGGTATTGCCTGTGGTTGGAGTGGATAAGGATGTGGGTATAAGCATAGCCACTCTCCCTGCTGGAGGTATGGCAGCAATGTTTCAAGGGAGAGCATCTTGAATTTCTCCCTCAGCAGGAAGTTGTTGAGGTTGCGCAGGTCGAGGATGGACCTTAAAACCCCTGTCCTCTTTGGGACGAGGAAGTATCTGGAGTAGAACCCTCTGCCCTTGAGGTGGTGGAGCACCGGTTCCACCACTGTGTCCTCGAGAAGACCTGCCAAACTCCTTCAGGAGAAGGTCCCGGTGGAGGGGAGACCTGAGGGGCTCTCCGGGGAAATAAGGGGGAGGTGTCCGAGTCAGGTGGAGAAGGTAATCCTCCCCGACTACCCTCAGTGCCCAGGAATCGGTGGTGATGGGCACCCACCTCTGGGCACAGAGGGCCAGACTTCCCCCTGTGGGCTGCTAATCTCCTTGGAGTAGAGAGGCTATGCTCAAGGAGTCAAAATCTCCCTCCTGGCTGGGCTGGGCTGGAGCCAGTGCCTGGGGTTTGGGAGCCTTCTGCTTACGCAGGCCATGCTCATGACCCTTGGCCTGCTGACCCTGTTGGGGAGCCGGGAATACCTGATAAGGTGGGTAGTTTCGGTAAACAGCCCCCTTCCTCAGGTAAAAGCGCCCTTTACCCGAGCGCCTTTTACCCGAGCCCTTCCGTCAGGGAGGGGCAGTGGTCTTCTTGGAGAGCCTGGTCCTCGTTATGAAGTCTGTCTCCAGCTCGGCAGCCTTGTCGGTCATGGGTTTGCCAAAGAAGTTCTCCCCTTGGCATGGGACGTCGACCAATTTGTCCTGAATCCACTGCTCGAGATCAGATGACTGAAGCCAAGCGTGGAGGCGTGCACCAATGCCTGCTGCGACTACCCGGGCCACTGACTCGAACCCATTATAGGCTGCTCAAGACATAAATTTGGCGTTGGACAGGGTCTTGAACTGCTGCAAATGTTCCTTGAAGAGACCAGCCAAGAACCCGGCGAGTTGCTTTGCCAGGTCTCTCAAGTACATGCCCATGTACAGCTGGCAGGCCTGGACCCAGCAGATGAGCATCGAGCCCTGGTAGCACTTCCTGCCGAGGGCATCCAAGGTGCGGGCCTCCCTGCCTGGGGACACCGAGAAGTGCGTCTTCTCACTTTTCAGTCGACACATGGTCAATTCCACCACGATGGAGTTGTGTGGCAGTTGTGACTTCTGGACACCCGGGCTCCAGCGGACCAGATACATCGAGCTGAGCCGTTTGCTCACCACTGGCACTGACACTGGTGTCTCCCACATGCGGAACATGAGCCGTTCCAGGATGGAGGAATGGGCACTGTGAGTGATTCCTGAGGGGCCTCTTACTGGAGGATCTCCAGCTCGTCCGCCCAAGGGTCCTCCTCCGACTCTGTCAGAAATGCCAGGGCCTTGGACATGTCCTTGAAAAAGTCCAAGAAGCCCATGTCCTCTGGCGGGGACCGCCTCAGAGGTTGAGACTGGTGAATCGGAAGGGACATCACGGTGGCGACGAGTATCAGGAGACTCCTCATCCTCCGTCTCCCATTCGGAGTACTCCAAGGATGACTTGTAGGCAGGCTGCTCCGTGGGCTTCGAGGCCCTCAAAGCCCTGCAGTCGACACCCGGGTAGACTGGTCGGGGATGACTGAACTCCCGTCGAGCGGGATGCCAAGCGTGACCTCAGCCGAGGATCAGCTTGGTCTCCGTGGACGTCTTGGACATCGAATGCCCGGTGGTCAGCGCAGATGAACTGGACGTGCCGGACAACAGCGCCCACTGCTGGCCAACAGAGGCAAACAAACTGCGCTCCAGGGCTGCAATTCTGGACTCCAGGCCAAAAGGTTGCGCAGCCTTTGGCGCAGGCACCGAGGAGCTCGGGCCAGATGCCAGCTCCCCTGAAGGGGAATCGTCGACAAGGATAGTGTCTAGAGACAGAGGCCAGTACATGGCCAGGTCCTTCCGAGGGCCTTGGCAGGTCTCTCTCCTTTTGACGCCTCAGACAAGCACCTTGAACTGCAGGACTGGGCCCGAGAGGTTCCTGGCCGGTCAGAACCATCCAAGTACGCTGCCTTCAAGGGTTTCTTCTTCTTCCTGTGTTCCCTCGAGGGAGACCCCCTCTCCGAGGACCCACGATGACGCTCGGGTTTGGAAAGCTTCTCCTGAGATGTTGGGGCCTCAGACGAGGCCCTGGCCTTCGGAGGCATCGTGGATTCGGGAAGAACTTATCGTGCTGCTGCTGGCAACTCTTCAGGGCCTTGCTGGACATCCTTTTGCAGAGACTGCAGGCCACCGGGTCGTGGTCCAGCCCGAGGCAACGGAGGTAGCAGTTGTGTGTGTCAAATAAGGACATTATTTTAGAGAACCAATCACACTTTTTAAAGCCACTGGTAGCCTGGGGGGGGGGGGGGGTGGGGGGGGAAGTATCCCTGCAAGGTTGAAGACTCTCTGGCCTGCCAGCAGGGAAAAAAGGCGCAAAGGCGCCAGAAAATAAAAAGAACGAAAACTATAAAAATGGACCAAACTCAACGCTGAGGCACCAAAGACGGTAGGTGGGAAGAGGACTGGTGCTAGACTGGAGTAGAGTTGAAAACTCAAAAAAAAAAAAAAAGAAATCAAAATTTTCCAGGGGAAAGTCAGACAGCATCTGAAGGGCTCCACGGAAAAAAGGAGACTAAGCAAGATGGCACCCTTGGGCGGGAAGGGGACCGTGCATGTGTGGTGGCATCTCCCAAAGGCTTTCTTTGAAAGCTAGGAGGATACTTCCACGAGGGCTCCGTCGGTGCCAACATTACCCATATGTGAGGACTGACTTCCTGCTTGTTCCCAGAGAATGATATGTGTCAGCAAATGATGCTTAGGCTTCTGCAGTTAGTGACATCCAATGTCAGCGCACACGGCTTTTGGAAATCCGCTTTACATGGGTTTGGGGACGACATGCCACCTTTCCGCCCCTAGGCTTTGGCGCTAGGCACTGTATGGGTAGCTGGACCCTCTGATTCAAGCCACCTTGTTGAATATCTGGTTTACACGGTTATGGCAGGTTTACACGGGTCAGGCTGCCGTTTACACGTGTAGCATGCACCTAGGGCTTCGAAAATCAAGCCCATTATTCATTTTATTTATTTAACAAATTTTTGTATACTGCCCCTTCCAGAGATCAGGGGCAGTTTACATAGAACAATTAACAACACACTTTACACTGAACATTATAAAACTTATATACAGATAACGTATGAAACTAACACTGTACATAGTTTACTGTATCATGAGCAGTTCTGCAGTGAGCTTTGGTATTTTTCATGAGCGATTGCCTATGTATATAGGGGTGGGCCGTATTATGGGAACTTCCATAATTCTCACTGAACAGATATGTCTTTAGCTCTTTTCTGAATTGAAGGAGATCTTTAATTGACCTTAGGTTATCCAGGAGGGCGTTCCACAGTGCAGGGGCAACATAAGAAAAGGCTCTGGCACTTGTAGAGTGGTTGGTGTTACGGATGTGGTTTGGTATGATGTATGTGTTTTGTGAGCAATTTCTACGAAGTCTGGACTCCGTAGGGGGTGTCAGTAGGTCAGACAGGGGAGTGATGGGATATTTTGTTATGGTGTTTGAATATGATTATCAAGTATTTGTATTTTGCCCTCACTCTGACTGGGAGCCAGTGGAGGTTGTAGAGGATTGGGGTGATGTGATCAGTGCAGTGAGCTTTATATAGAATGTGAGCTGCTAAGTTCTGGGCTAGTTGTAGTTGGTGGATCAATTTCTTTGGTAAGCCTTGTAGGCTGCTGTTGCAGTAATCAATGTGGGGGGTTATGAGTGCTTGTAGGATAGTTCTAAAGTCATATTCTTCTAAGATGGGCCTTAGGTGTTGGATCATGTGGATCTTAAAGTACACAGTTTTTGTAATTGATTTCATATGGGAGATCATGTTTAGTGTCTGGTCAAGGATTACACCAAGGTATTTTACTTCCTCCTTGACTTCAAGTTCAGTTTCTTGTAGCAGAATCTTGTTAGGTGGGGTGAAGGTTGGATGCCTATGGACGAAAACTACTTCTGTTTTTGTAGTTAACTTTCAGTTTGTGTGCAGTGAGCCAAATCAGTTATATCTCTTAGGCATGTGGTTATTTGGGAGTAGTCTGGGTTAGAGGTGTCTATGGGATGATACATCATTATATCATCTGCACAGAGATGATATAATATGTTTTTGTTTTTGTTTTGTTTTTTTAAGATGTTGCATATTGGCTGGATATACAGCTTAAATAATAGGGCGGATAAGGAGGATCCTTGAGGGATACCTTGTTTTTGTTTGAAGGTGGTAGATGATTTCTGGCCAATCCGGACCTATTGGGAGCGGTTTGATAGGTAGGAATCAACCATTGAATGACCAGTCCTTGTAAACCAATCTATTTTAGACTTCTGATGGGTGCTTGGTGGTTGATGCTGTCAAATGCAGATGCAATGTCTATGAAAATTAGCACGAATGCCTGTTTGGCTGAGTTTAGACCCCGTATAAGTTTGTCTAGGAGAGATAGCATTAGGGTCTCAACACTATGTTGGGGGCAAAACCCATATTGTTGATCGTCGAGGGGGGAGTTTAGCTCAATATAATCTTGAAGTTGTAACTGGACTGTTTTTTCCATCATTTTTGCTAGGAACGGCATTCTTGAGATGGGTCTGTAAGAACTAGGATGGTGTATGTCAGCAGATGCTGATTTTAGAACTGGTCGTAGTGTTGCTTGCTTTAAGACTGGTGGCATATAGCCTTGTTGTAGAGATTGATTAACTGTCTCTAGGAGGTTTGGGGTAAATTCATCTTTTGATGCCTTGAGCCAGCTAACTGGGCAGGGGTCACTGGGGGATGTGGTAGCATTAATATTTGTTATTATGTTCTTGAGATATTTTCTATCAATATAATGGAAAGTTGACCATGAATCTTGACAAGCATTGGGAGTCATTGAGTTGTATGTTAGGGGGGTAAGGGGTGATATTGTTCTCTAATGGTGGGTCCCGTTTTTCCATGTAGTAATTTGTTAGGATTTGGGGGTGTATGACTATTTTATCTTCATCCGGGGTGGGTGATCTTGTTAAAGATTTAACAATAGAGAATAATTCTCCTCGGTTTGTTGAATGATTTGTTGAGTAGTGTAGTATGGTACGCCTCCTTCCTCAAGTTAATTGCGTCCTTGTATGTTGTAAGGGTGAGCATGTATTGCTTTTTGTAATCTTCTGATCTTGTGCATCTCCATTTGTGTTCAATTGAGCGCAGTTTTTGTTTTAGTTCCCTTAATTCAATTGTGTACCATGTTTTTGTAGATTTCTGCTTTGTTTTTTTGTGTGTGGGTGTGGCTTGGGCAGCATTAGCTATGGTGGAATTCCAATTCTGTATGATATCATCTAGATTGGTGAGGGATTGATCAAACTTGGGTAGTGTACTGCTTAGGAAGGTTTCCATACTGTAAGGTTTGTATTTGCTTTGTAATGTTTGTTGTCCGTAATGTATGTTTTGGGTAGTTGGTATATGTATTATGTATTACTATAAGGAAATGGTCTGTCCATGGTAGGGGAGGTGGATCTTGGATTTTTATAGTGCACGTTGTGTTTGATGTTGTTTTGCAGGAAGATAACATCCAGAATATTGCCTTTTTTATGTGTTGGGGTCTGGACGATTTGGTCGAAACCAATGTCAGCCATGGCGTTCATAATTCCATCCTGAAGCAGGACACATAGCAGCAGTCACAATTAGTGTCAAGATAAAACAAACTTTGAGAAAGTGCCTGTTCCTGTGTGATCTGCAAGCTACTGGGCATGATCAGCTAAGGAAATGCTGTTTACCACAGGTTTCGTTAAAATAATACTTTCCAAGTTTTCAGTGATTAGCATTGCATATATAGGACGCATGGCAGAAAAATCTGGTACTACTATATATTTCAATGATAACTTACCTCCATATTCCTTACTTGCTCGTACAACTTATTGTGGCTTTCAGATCCAGTACTGGCAATGGCATTAGTGAAAACCTGAAAAAAATGTTGGAAGCAATATACATTACAAAAGTCAGATATATAAATTAATCTCATTTTGAGCTTCTCACCAAACAAACTAAAAATGATTTTTTTTTTACTACTGTCTTAAAAATATAAGAGATGACAGAGGTTAATGGATTAACTTTGCAATTAACCCTAATCGCAGTGCTCTTCAGCTATCAAATACTGTGACTGGAAGACTTCTGTAGGATAAAAGAAATAATCAACATCATCAACGGGCCAAAAAAGCAAAAAAGGAAACCAACACACAGAATTTTACATTTGTGGCACAGTCATTGTTTTGTTTATATTTATATTTGCTTTTTGGGGGTGTTTTTGCTCCACTAAGACAAATTGCATGTACAGATGGATGACAATCTAAGAATTTTTTTTCCTTTGACCTTAAGGCTAACATTCTTGTGGGTCTTCCTAGTGCCAGTGCTACCACTAGGCAAACTATTTATTTGCCTTGAGTGCCAAACTTTAGAAGGCAGCCCACTGCCGCGCCTCTCCAGGACCCGCACCAGTGGCGATGATGGTAAAACAGCAAAGCAGCGCTTACCAGAGCCTATGAACTTGTGTGTGCTGTTGGTGCTCCCTTTGTACCAAGCAGTTTGCCCCCCCCCCCCCCCTTCAAGCAAGAATCCTGCATTGGAGATGGTGGGATGGACTGGCCTTTCCAAGCACAACACCAGCATGCAGTGGTTCAGAGACTGCGGTAAGCGCTGCTTTGTGTTTTATGGTCACTGCTGCTGCTTCAGGTCCTGCGGCAGTGGCAGCAGGGGTAACGGTGAAAGCAGGGAAGAGGCAGGACTGACGGTTTGCCTAAAGCACCTCATGTATCCTTACATCGGCCTGAGGTCTACCCACAGTGCCATGTTGTTGTTGTTGTTAAGTGCCGTCAAGTCGGAGTCGACTTATGGCGACCCTCTGGATAGCTATCCTAAATTGTGTTCGGTCATGAGTCAGGCGGCTCATTGTTGACAGACTGGTACCCGTAGCTGCTGTTA
The DNA here is from genome assembly GCA_033557465.1 of Ichthyophis bannanicus. Lineage (NCBI taxonomy): Eukaryota > Metazoa > Chordata > Amphibia > Gymnophiona > Ichthyophiidae > Ichthyophis > Ichthyophis bannanicus. The sequence goes on along the minus strand of CM066032.1, from coordinate 1,384,734,980 downwards.
TTGTATCGATCCATCTCATTGCTGGCCTTCCTCTTTTGCGCTGACCTATCTTGCCAAGCATGATGTCTTTCTCTAATGATCTCTCTCTTCGCATGATGTGTCCAAAGTATGAAAGTCGAAGTCTTGTCATCTGAGCTTCTAAAGAAAGCTTAGGTTTGATCTCCTCTAGTACCGACTGGTTTGTTCTTCGGGCAGTCCATGGTATACACAGTATTCGCCGCCAGCACCAAAATTCAAAGGCATCAATTTTTTTCCTGTCTATCTTTTTCACTGTCCAGCTTTCACATCCATATGATGTTATTGAAAATACCATGGCTTGAACAAGTCAAATCTTTGTATGGAGAGAGATATCTCTGCTCTTGAGAATCTTATCTAGGTCTTTCATAGCCATTCTGCCAAGAGCAATGCGTCGTCTGATTTCTTGACTGTTTGTTGCTTCTTTATTGATAGTTGATCCAAGCAGGATAAAGTTGTTCACGATTTCAATTTCTTCTCCTTCAACGATGAACCTGTTGATTATGCCAGTTGTCATGATCTTTGTCTTCTTTACATTAAGGTGCAGGCCCATTTTGGGACTATGTTCTTTGATTGTGAGAAGCAAATGTTTCAGATCATCTTCACTTTCAGCCAGTAATGTGGTATGTGATACCCTAGTCTGGGCCCTGGGGCTTACAGGCATAGGGCCGCCTTGTTATGTCCTTAAATACAGCTTTACTGTGTTTGTCTCCAGTGAAGAATTCTGGGACTGGTAGTTTGGCTCTTTTATCCAAGGACAAAATTGTAGTGTGGAACCGTGGGTTTAAGGCACAAGAATATTTATTTTTGTGGGATTTCCATAAGCATTAAATTCAGAACACAGGCATTAGGATACTTCTCCAAACATAAGATGAAAACATGGATAACTGGAAAAGAATGCTGAACAAAAGTCTTTTTAACACTGGCAGCTGTTCTCAACAAACAAATTAGCATGCACAGCGTAGTCTCTGGTATTCATTCAACAAAAAGGTAAACTTCTTATAACAAATGCTTCACTTTTCAAAACTCTGGGTTAAGCAAAAAAACCTTCTTTGCTTCAGAAGAATCTTTTATCATTTACAGAGTTATGCACACATTGCGTCTCACCAAGTTTTACTTTCTTGCTTAGCACTGCTTACCAGCTCCTAGTCTTCTTTCAGACAAAAAGAGCAATCCATTGGGGATTCCCCCTGGTCATACTCTGGCTCAAAGGAATCAATCTGCATATCTTCTGGGGTTACAGAATGCTTATCCCTTTCTATGGTTTCAAAAGCTTCTTCAGACTTCCTGTCTTGTAAAAACTTCTGAAACTCACTCCACAGCAGTTCTTTCTGGTAAGAATTAATTATGTTGGGAGAGTAAGCTTTTCTCCCTGGGAACACTTGCCTTAACATTTTTAGTGTGCTTGCTTCAACTTCTCTGCTCCTGCTCTTTCCACAGCCAAACGTATCCACCCACCTTCTAGCAGTTGAAGTTCTCAGCAGTGGCTCTTGCACACTAGACCCTGCAACCTGTTCCACCTTGTCTGTAAGCTTTCCAGCTATACGTCTGCTAGCTTCAAGCTTAGGAGCATTTCTCAGGCACAAACTGCTTCCCTTCTTACTGGCTTCATCCAGCAGCTGGAAGTCAGAGCTCCTATGCCTTTCTCTACTCCTGCTTCCCTGGACTCCCTCCTGGAATCTCTCCTGGGATCCTTCCTCCTCCTGAGACTCCTTCTGGATCTCTCCCTGGATCTCCAACCCCTCCTGGATCTCCCTTCTCTGGTCTGACTCAGGTTTTAAAAACCATTTCTTGCTTGCCACGCCCTTGCTTCTGCACAGGTGTTTACAATCACTGCCCAAGCCTGCCCCTATGTCAGAGCTTGGGAGTGGCTTAGCCTCAGCAGAGACAGGATTTTTTTTCAAGCTTGCCTTGCAAACTCTGTGCAAAGCTGGTCTGTCACTCATTTTAAAGGCACAAGCATTGTTTTCTTCTATTTCCATCTGCTCCTGGCAGCTCTCATCGTCACAGGTATCATCAGCATAGCGAAGGTTGTTGATGAGTCTTCCACCAATCTTCACACCTCTGTTGTCTTCATATAATCCTGCTTTATCCTTGTATAAAACTTAAAAGCTTACTTCATTTAGTAAGCAGATCAATTCTGCCAGCTCTAGTTTGCTTTCCAAAGCAAACCATTTTTAATGGGACTATTTTTCATCCTCCTGATTGGTTCAGACTCCAAAATGTCACCCACTCAGCCAAAGTGCCAAGTAGGAACATTTCTCAGCTTGCACCGACATTAAATTCACTGGAGCCAAAAAAGGCTGATCTTATAACTACAAAATAAATCAGATTGTTTTAGAAGACTTAGACATAATGTATGCATATAAACCATCCTACACATATTGGTGGGAGATTTCAGAATGCCTCCACTTATATCTGTTGTATATGGCTGTAGCAAATATGGTTTTAAAGGAGGCATATTGTGGGCATCATATGAGTGGTCTTTGAGAAAATACAAATATTTCAGAATAGAACATTTTTCCAAAATATATTACTATCAATCCCTTTACACCTGATTCAAGTCAAGCATAGCTATGAGCTAACATTTTGCTTGAGGGAGAATTAGAACCCCTTTTACCAATGTTTAGCACGTGCTGCCTGCTACCATAGCCCATTTTAGTCCCATAGACCATGCAGCAGATGATGTGCACACTAAGCGTTAGTAAAAGGGGTCCTTCATGCTTACCTCTCTGGAGTAAAAATCTACCCCAAAGGCAAGTTTGAGTTTCGGGGCTCAAATCCTTAACAGAATCCTATTGTAGGCAGGTTTGTAAAATTAGCCCTTTATGAGGGTAATTTTATGACTGTCTTTCTTTTTGCCCTAGAGCACTACTAGAATTTAGTTAAAGTGACTAAAGCTACATTTTATAACATGAAAATAAAGATGGCCTTGAAATCGCCGTAAAGAATGTTTTGCTACTGTTCAAACTAAATAAAAACTAGGGCAGTTGGTCCTACTGATGATTTTCCTACTTTAGAGGAGTTTGCTCGATATTTCAGAGGAAACAGAAGGATATCAGGCAGACGCATGCTTCTTTAAATTATTACTCAAAGGGTCATAAGTCAAGCCCTGGGAGCGGAGGAGTAGCCTAGTGGTTAGAGCAACTGCCTAGTACCCAGAAGATCAAGGGTTTGATTCCCACTGGCACTCCTTGCGACCTTGGGCAAGTCACTTTACCCTCCATTGCCTTCGAAGAAGAGGCCTGGCAATCTACTTCCAGTGATACATTGCAAAAAAAACCCAGGCAGCTGGGTCACCAGGAGTCAGAACTGACCTTCAGCACTAAAAAAAACACCACATTTGAGCCCGGTTTGGTAGGCTGCTGTCACTTTAGTAGATACTGATTATGTAAATGTGTTTCTAGACTAGATCCTTTTGCAAAGTTCTCCTGCAGCTATGGCTCCTTTATTAGTGGGACTGAAACAGCTGAAAAGTTTTATCCCACTGAATTTAAGACCTACAATCTGACCAGTTATAAAGAAATGGGGAGATGTAAAGGCATTAGTGAACTAACTGACCTAATTTCTAAATTTTAGTTTAGTTTAAGATGTGATAAGCAGAGTTACTCAGCTGTGACAGGTGATTTCCGGGGACAGCAGGAATCAGTCCTCACATATGGGTTATGTCAGCGCAGACGGAGCCTTTGCGGAAGCATCCTCACAGCTTTCAAAGAAAGCCTTTGGGAGATGCCACCACGCATGCATGGTCCCCTTCCCACCCAAGGGTGTGCCATCTTGCTCAGTCAGATGACATAGCAAAAATAAAAGATGGTAAAGGAGCAGCTCTCCAAGGGGAGGAGGGAGGGTTTTGAGGACCGATTCCTGCTGTCCCCAGAGAACACCTGTTACAGGTAAGTAACTACGCTTTCTCCAGGAACAAGAAGGAAGTCAGTCCTCACATAATGGACTCCCCAGCTACAGGTTACCGAAAGCCCATAGCAAAATAAGGGCTCCCTCACATGGAGTCGCAGTCGCAAGCAGAAACAATTTAGTCTGTGTACACAGATCACAGTAAGACCCCTGTGTCCGATGAAACCAGTACTCCGGTAGCCTGAACACAGAAGGGTTGGAAGGTAGGAGTTGCCTAAACCCCGAAAAGGTTACAGAGCACAGCCTGGCCAAAGGCACTGTCCCACTGGGACTCTTTCCAGGCAATAATGGGCTGCGAAGGTATGGACTGAAGACCAGATGGCGGCTCAACAGTTGACCACCATTGAGACAGAGCACAAGTTTGCCACCGAGGCCGCCGTGCACCATGACACGGCCTTCCAAGGGGAGCCTTGCCTGCTCATAAGCGAGGGCGATACAGTCCGCCACCCATGTGGGCAGCATATGCTTGGTCAATGCCCACCATTGAGACAGAGCGCAAGTTTGCCACCGAGGCCGCCATGCACCATGACACGGCCTTCCAAGGGGAGCCTTGCCTGCTCATAAGCGAGGGCGATACAGTCCGCCACCCATGTGGACAGCATATACTTGGTCAATGCCTCCCCCAGCCTACTGGGGTCGTAGGAGTTGAAAACCTGAGAAGCTTTGCGGTGGCCCCGAGTGTGATCGATATAGAAGGACAAAGCCCTCTTAGAGTCCAAGGTGTGAAGGACCATTGCCGCCCGAATAGAGTGAGGTCTTGGAAAGAAGGAAGGGAGCATCCCAGACTCTCTGGCTCTGCCCCCCGTCCAGCCAGGGGGGAGTTTTTGACTTCTTGAGCATAGCCTATCTATCCAAAAACTCCCCCCTGGCTGGGCCGTGGACAGAGCCAGAGTGTCTGGGGTTTTGGAACCTTCTGCTTACCAGGGCCATGTCCATGTCCCTTGGCCAGCTGACCCTGTTGAGGAGCTGGGGAGGCCTGAAAAAGTGGGTTGTTTCTATAAGCAGCTCCCTTCCTTGGGTAAAAGGACTTTTTACTCGAGCCCTTCCATTGGGGAGGGGCAGTGGTCTTTTTGGAGAGCCTGGTCCTTGTCATGAACTATGTTTCCAGCTCAGCAGACTTGTCGGTCATGGATTAGCCAAAGAGGTTCTCGCCTTGGCAGGGCACATCGACCAATTAGTCCTGAACCCACTGCTTGAGGTTGGATGACTGTAGCCAAGCTTGGTGGCATGCACTGATGTCAGCCGCCGCTACTCGAGCCGCCGACTCAAACCAGACATAGGCCGCTCGAGACATGAATCTGAAGCACTCACAGACTGCCTTGGCCAGGTTCTTGAACCACTGCAAGGGTTCCTCGGAGAGACCAGCTCAGAAACCGGTGAGTTCCTTCGCCAGGTCTCTCAGGTACATGCCCATGTATAGCTGTTAGGCCTGGATGCGGCCGATGAGTATCGAGTCCTGGTAGCACTTTCTGCCGAGGGTGTCCAAGGTGCAGGCCTCCCTGCCGGGGGGGGGGGGGGGGGGGTAGGGGGCACCGAGGAATGCGTCTTCTGGCTTGTCAAGATGCATGGCCAACTCCACCCCCATGGAGTTATGTGGCAGCTGCGACTTTTGGAAGCCCGGACTCGGCGGACTTGATATATCAAGTCAAGCCATTTGCTCATCACCAGTATCAAAGCTCGTGTCTCCCACATTCGGAGCATCAGTCGTTTCAGGATTGAGGGGGATGGGCACCATGATCAATTCCCGCAGAGCAGCCTCGTACTGGAGTATTTCCAACTTACATTCACCCAAAGGTCCTCCTCCAACTTGGGCGGATGCCAGGGCCTTTGACATAACATTGACCAAATCAAGGAAGCATATATTCTCCGGCGGGGACCACCATCAGGGCTCCAAGATGGGAGAGTCAGATGGGATGTTGCAGTGGCGACTGGTATCAGGGGGCTCCTTGTCCTCCGTCTCCCACTCAGAGTAGTCTGTCGAGGACTCATAGGAGGGCTGCTCCACAGGCCCGGGGCTCCCGAGGCCCTGCGGCCGGCTCCCAGCGTACTTGCCGGGGATGACCGTGGTCCCATCGAGCAGGACTCAGATTGCTACCTCAGCTGAGGATCGGCTCGGCCTCCAGAGATGTCTTGGACGTCGGGGGCCCAGTGGTTGCGGCAGATGAACCAGTCGTGCCAGACAACAGTGCCCGCTGCTGGTCCATGAAGGCAAACAAACTGCCCTCCAGGACCACCATTCTGGACTCCAGACCCGAAGGCTCAGGCACCGAGGGACTCGGGCCCAATGCCGTCTCCCCCCGAAGGGGAATCCTCAATGAGGATGGTGTCTGGGGACCAGGCCTGGTCCATGGTCGGATCCTTTCTGGGGACCTTCGCAGGCCACTCCCTCTCTGACACCTCGGACAAACGTCTCGGACTGTGGGACCGGAGCCAGGGAGCACCTGGCTGGTCGGAACCATCCAAGGACACCGCCTTTGAGGCTCTTCTTCTTCTTCCTGGGTTCCCTCAAGGGAGACCCCCTTTATGAGAACCCACAACGAGGCTCAGGGGTCAAGAGGCTCCGCCCAAGATGTCAGGGCCTCAGATGAAGCCCTGGCCTTTGGAGGCACTGGGGACTCGGGCAAAAAAACATATTGTGCTGCTGCTGGCAGCTCTTGAGGGCCTTACTGGACATCCTTTTGCAGAGACTGCAGGCTGCCGGGTTATGGTCTGGCCCAAGGCAGCGGAGACAGCAGTCGTGTGTGTCGGTCAAAGGCATAATTTTAGAACACTGATCACACTTCTTAAAGCCACTGATAGACGTGGGAGAAAAAAAAAGTACCCCTGCGAGGTCGAAGACTCTCCGGGCTGCCAGTGGGAGAAAAAAGGCATGAAGACGCCTTGAAAAGAAAAGAACAAAAGCTACAAAAACAAACTGAACAATGCTGAGGCAACGAGGTTGGTGGCGGGAAGAGTACCGGTGCGATACTGGATGGCAAGTATGAAACCTGGAGAGAAAAATCAACTTTTTCCAGGGTCAAGCCAGACAAACGTCTGAAGGGCTCCGCAGAAAAAAGGAGACTGAGCAAGATGGCACACTTGGGCAGGAAGGGGACCACGCATGTGTGGTGGCATCTCCCAAAGGCTTTCTTTGAAAGCTGGGGGGATGCTTACATGAGGGCTCTGTCAGCGCAGAAGTCACCCATATGTGAGGACTGACTTCCTGCCTGTTCCTGGAGAATATCACCATACCAGTGTAGCAAGGAAGTTTACAATAAAATAAAACAGAAGATGAAGATAGGAATTCCATTAAAATAGTAAATTCATGCACACACACGGGGAATAGGGAGAGGGGTATGACAGGTTAACTTAGAGAAAAGTCAGGCTGTTACAGTATCAGAAGATCAGAAAGGGCCTTTTTAAACAGATGTGTTCTGGAGGGATACCTTGAATTTGAAAGAAGAGAGTTTGAGATGTAAATCAGGAGGAAGGTCGTTCCATAGTTACAGCAATTTCAATATTTTCTGGACATGTATTCCTTGTGGATGATTTCGAGTTTGGGTTTTGTGTGGAATGAAGTACTGAAACTTTGTTGGCCTCACTTTTAGATCATTGGTTGAACTTGGAAAGGGCAAAATTACCTTTAGGCATAGCTGCAGCTTTTGATTCAGTCCCCCACTCTGTCTTGCTATGTTGTTTATTAGACCTTGGAGTGGGCCTAGGAATTTTGTTTAAATCTTACCTACAGAACAGAGAAGTATAGTGTTGGGCAATTTTTTCTCAAGGTGATTGCCCATGGGGTATGGATTACCATAACAGCTTTATTAGCTGCTCTATTTAATTTTGTTACACCTTTGCTGTTTTTTTTTTTTTTAGGTCTAGATATACATTTTTGGATTTATGTAGACAATGTTATGCTATTCTTTACTATGGATACTGATGTGAATTGGGACTTTGACAGATAACTAGGATTATAGAAACAAATGATGGTTCTTTTGAGATTATGGTTTGTAGTTGAACGTCCAGAAGACCACGTTACTGTTTCTCTTGCATTGGATTGACCTGAATTTTCTGTTAGAGGTAGTAGCTGAGAATTGTAAGATTCCTATTTCCTCATCAGTCCAGTATTTAGGGGGATGGTAAGATTTGACGTTGTCTTTTCAGCCACATATTCAACAGTTGGTTCAGAAGTCTATTTATAAATTATGTTTACTTTGCAGGCTGAAATCTTATGTTTATCCTCATGACTTTCAAACTGTAATGCGGCATTTAGTTTTGACTCCTGTTGATTACTGCAATTATGTGGTTTACCAACTGTAGCTCTTAAACCTTTACAGAATTCAGCTGCTTGTATATTAACTGTTAACTGAGCTTATGAGCATATGCCCCTGCTTTTTACAAAAGCTTTTGCTGGTTACCAGGGCAATAGCAAATTTTATTTAAGATAGTACCTTAAACATCGGTACAATGATCGGGATGCTTTTTGCCCACTACAATTCAAGTTTGTTTTAATACTATTTAGCGTAGGCTTAGAGCACAGGAGTTGGGCTTGATAAAAGTCCCTGCTCTTGTTGGTAGTTAGGTGGCTAAGATTTGCCTTAGACTTCTCTCCCTTTTATTGAACAAATGTCCTATGTCTCTCAGATTTAACGACGTTGGAGGAGTTTATTTTAGTCAGGTCTTTGAAAAATGAGCTTTTTAAAAAGCTTTGCCCATACCAACAATGCTTGCTTATACTGCTTGTCGTATGTGGCATAATGTTTAATTGTCTAATTACACAGGTACACTACCAAAAAACTGCCTCCAGTTTTGCAACTGATTCCTATAGATTTTGGGGTGCTGAATCCAGGAAAAATAGCCAAAATGTTCCATCACGTCACGTTTTCTTGCAAAATTAGATTTCTTACCCATATAAGGAATGTTCACATAATTTCTTTTTAGCCGACTGCAGTTTATTTTCTTGGCCCAAAATAGAGGTTGTAATGGTTAACTAACTAGAAACACTCCCTTATGATATTTTAGAGTGTTTTGTATTCATTTTATACATTAACAGGACAATTGGGAGGCGGGGGGCTAAATCCAGTACTCGCGCTGGCGCATGTTCTTTCCTGTTCGCCTCGCCTCGTTCGCTCGCTCAAACACAGTGGTTGCGACATGAAACGTTCCTGTCAAATTTCAGTTTCTTGCAAGTTCATTATTACCTTTTGTTTGCTCAGTCGTAATCCAGCTTTATTCCGAAGTGGTTCACTACAGTTGTAGTTTGCAGTGCTGTGTATTTGTGATGGCTCACAGAGCCAGAGGTTGCGTCAACTCTCCGGACAGTTTTTGTTTTATTTGTGGGGAATATACCGTGAAAAAGCGGCAGAGGAACATTTCTGCATTTATTAAAGTATATTTCGCCTATTTCGGTTTGAAGTTAGGCGATCAAGACAAACTGTGGGCTCCTCACAAAGTGTGCAAGACATGTGAGGAAGATCTACGCTTATGGATGAAAGGTAAAAAACAAGCATTTCGTTTCGGAATACCTATGATGTGGCGTGAACAAAGAGACCACAGCAGTGACTGCTATTTTTGCTATTGCATTGTGAAGGGATACAACTTAAAAAATAAGAACGTAATAAGTTACCCCAACCTTCCCTCAGCAATTAGGCCTATGCCTCATAGCAACGAAGTACCTGTGCCTGAACCACCAAAATCTTTGGATCATATTTGTGTGGACGGTTCTGATCATGATGAGACTCATCAGATGGCTTTTCCCGATGAGTCCAGTACTTCCGAGTTTGAAACTGAACCAGATCCGAAACCTGAACTTTTCTCTCAAGCTGAATTGAATGATTTAGTCCGGGATTTAGGACTCCCAAAAGATGCTGCCCAACTGCTAGGTTCTCGGCTTAAACAGAAAAATCTATTGTCACCAGGAACAACTTTTATTGGTACCGCAACCGCGAGACACAATTTTGAAGTATTTCAGCAAAGAGGAAGATTTGGTATTTTGCAACGATATATACGGAGTGATGGAAAAGTTTAAACTCAAGTATGATCCTGCTGAATGGCGGCTGTTCATTGATTCGTCAAAAGACAGCATAAAAGGTGTTCTTCTTCATAATGGCAACACATTCGCTTCAGTTCCTATTGCTCACTCTGTTATTCTCCAAGAAAAATACGAGAATTTGGCCCTGATTCTTCAGAAGATTCGTTATGATGAGCATAAGTGGATGATTTGTGGAGACTTTAAAATTCTATCCATGCTATTAGGGCAGCAATCCGGTTTCACCAAATATCCCTGCTTCCTTTGCTTGTGGGATAGCCGGGCCCGCGACCTACACTGGGGGAAAAAAAAGACTGGCCAATTCGGGAGTATTTGAGACCCGGTGAGAAAAATGTTCTTCATGAGAGCTTGGTACCTCGTGATAAAATTCTATTACCACCTCTCCACATTAAGTTGGGTCTCATTAAGCAATTCATCAAGTCCCTTCCAAAAGATGATGAGTGCTTTCGGTACCTTTGCTCAAAGTTCCCCCGACTTTCTGAAGCAAAGCTTAAGGAAGGAGTGTTTGTTGGCCCTGATATAAGGAAACTCATTTCAGATAGAGCATTCGCTGAAACAATGTCTGAGAAGGAAAAAGAAGCCTGGGATTCCTTCAAGGATGTTGTTCTCAAATTCTTGGGGAACAGGCGGGATGAGAACTATAAGGATATTGTTGCCAGGATGCTCAATGCCTTCAAAGAACAAGGCTGTAACATGAGCCTGAAAGTCCATTTCTTGCACTCCCATGTGAACTACTTTCCCGAAAACTTGGGGGCGTACAGTGAAGAACAAGGTGAAAGGTTTCACCAGGACATCAAGGACGCAGAGAGAAGGTACCAAGGAAGATGGAACACCACTATGATGGCTGATTTCTGCTGGTTGCTGCTGCGGGAAACCCCAGATGAAAAATACGCCAAGCAGCGCACCAAGAGAAGCATTCGGGGGAAGAAGAAACGGGCCCACCAGGAGATTGATTGACCCAAGAATGACTTTAAAATCTAAACTGTGTTGACAAATATCGTGTTTTTACTAAACTTTGAAATAAAAATTTGCTAGTTATTACCACAGTGTCGGATCTCATTTATTAGAATTTTATTTTCACACCATCGGGTGTTTGTCTTCATGTATTGCAATGGTGCGGTTTGCGTTTTCTGTTCTTACATACATACCTGTACAACATTTTTTGCACATTTCTTTGCTTTGCTTTGTGTCTAACCTCGCTCTTATATGCTCAATGTTTGTGCACATGTATGTGGCTGTTTTAAGTGCAGACAATTTTGCTACCATCACAGTGTGTTTTGTTGACATTACTCTATTCTTATGTGCTGCCTTGTTACAATTTTCTTTATTCTTATTTGAATAACTACTAAACAATTAGTATAAAGAATTCATCCAAGAAACTTTTATCTCGATTGCACTCAATCTGAAACGTTCACCTCAAACTGCTAACCCAATGTAGCAAAAAATCTGTACGTGATGGAGCAAATTGGTTACCAGATTTGGATTCAGCGCACCAAAAAAACATAGAAATCAATCGAAACAGAGGCAGTTTAAAAAAATTTTTTTAGTGTACATGTGTTATTTCTTATTTTTGATTGCATTCTACCTAGAACAAATATCAACATTATTACTGTTTCGCCAAGATCATGGCTTTCGTTTAAAATGAAAGGACATCTAATAGTCACTGGACTGCCCTCTCCTCTCCACATCCCCTCCCCCCTCGATTGTTGATCTTCTGTTTTGGGAGTAAAGGGATGGTGAATCAAGACCCATGGTGGCCCAGGCAACATTTTGTCTTGCCAAACCTTCACCCTGCTGTCTGCTTGAAGAGGCCCTGCCTTATTTTTGGGCGAAATACTGTGTACTCGGCACTAGAAAGTGCATCTAGTCTCAGAGCTGGAAGGCAAGATCTTCAGGTAGTGTCTGATTGAAGAAAGAATGCCTGGGGCAGCCCCTGGGATGTAGTTTATGACAGATATTCAGAAATGGTTCTACCCATGTACTTTACAAAGGAATCTTAATCAGCTATGCCAAAGTTCGGGCAAAGTTCAGTTGGATGCCCAAGTTCGGAGTGGGTGACACCTTGAGTATGGGGGAGGAAGCTCACCAAGTCCTATTGCAAGAAGAGAAGGGAGCTCTCGAAACTCCAGTAATCAAGGCAAATTTTGTGAAATGTAACAGAGCTAAAACTGAAGGGCCCAAAGAGAAAACCAACAAAAAGAACAAAAGGTTACTTGCTCTGGTTTATATGTTCTGCAAACTTATTTCTTTGCTCATCGTTTTTTCTTTTCTGCTGTACCTGGAAAATATGAAAAGTGTAACTAACTAACTAACTAATATACATATACACATATACATATACATATATATATACACACACATACATATATATACACATATACACCTAGAGGGTATACAGGCATATAACTATAAGAGATATGTATGGGCAGAAGACACACCAATAGATATAGATAAGTATATATATGTATCTATATATAGATATAGATATACCTATATGAATAGGCAGGCCTATAGATACATGTCTCCAGGAATAAGGATGGAGAGATGTCCATAAAACCCCATCCCCCCTAGGGATATAGGGAGAGAGAAAGATTTATCTGACAGCAAGAAGGTTGATACCTGCTTGAATAGATACAAAGAGAATCCTCTTTTCCTGGTTATGACTGGCAGAGTCAGAGGAGAGGTCTCCCTGACAAGAAGAAGTCTGAATTCTCTGTAGAATTTGAGCTCTTGAATAACCAGGATGGCCTACGTGAAAATGGCAGAGGATAACTTCAGTCTGCAGACAGGAAGTCCAGGTATCTCCAGAATTGCAGTATGGAGAATGGAGAGAGAGGACGCCTCTGGAGGAAGATACCCATCTTGCCATCATAGGCGGGTCACTAGGGTATTAGGCGTCCTCTAGCTGCCATTGAAGAAATTTACCTCTGACGAGAAGACCCAAGGAGATATGGGCCAAGCTAGGGATTTGGCCCTCCTTACGTTTTTCACGTAATGAAAGGCCTGAGGCGTATGACTCAAAAGAGATTTAAAATGAGATGGTAAGGGTAGGGAATACCTGCCAGACATGAACATGAATGGGGGAACCCCCCCCCTAACCATCTGGGGTTATCTGCTAGGCAAGAAAGTAATGCTCTCTAGCAAGGGCCCATAGTGCAAAGCTACTCTGTAGAGATGCAGAGAGCATGCTGCAGGTTGGTTAGAAGAAAAAACTGGCTGTGAAAGGCCAGCAGGTATCCAGCTATTCTGCCTAGGTCAAGGGGGCGAAGAAAAGAGTTAACCAACCAGACTGTGATAATAGGGTTTCCCAAACGAGGTTGGTAACCTGTTTGGGACTTAGCACTGAGGCGAAGGGGATTGCTAGTGGAGGGAATCCCTGGTTCTGTAATAAAACAAAACCAGTGGCTTAACCACTAGGAATTGCTGTATCTGCAGCAACTACCAGAGCAGCATTGAAAAGTTCTTTTCCCTGCTCCCTTTTAGACTGGGAAAAAGAAACAACAGACATGATAGGAGTCCCTATTGTCTGATGAGCTGCTCTAAGGTAACAAGGGGGGGGGAGACAACTCCAGAAGGGAGAATCCCCCGGTAGAACAGGTAGAGGACCATAGGGGCTTACCCATTTAAAAAGCCACTCTTACAAAGCAAATGTTGTAGTAAGAGGGAGGTAAGACAGAGTTGCAAGAGACCGACTATGGAGGAGGTCTCGGACAGATGAGATGAGACATGCCAGTACAGGGAAACAACTGTCTATTGATAGTTGGCACCTCTCTTTCCTCCAAGAGGAAGAGGAAAATCTATTGATTATGGGCATGATCATCATAAAGACTCTTAGAGTTAGAGAAAGATGTCTCATGAAGAGATATCTAGGTAGGTTAGGATAAAAATTAATGCAGATACTTCAAGTGAAAAGAAGGAGACTGCTATCCTAACCCTCAACCAAAAGGGACAATGATCTATTTGAAACCCTGCGACTGCTGGGTTTGTTGACCCTGTTGAGGTTGTGGATTCTTCAGACCAGGGCGATGTTTCCCCTGTTTGGGAACATCTGAATGATGGGCAGATGATGGATAAAACCTTCTCCCCCTAGGGGAAGAAAGTTTGGTAGGACATTTCCTACCTACTGGGAAAGAAGGCGGCGCAGAACAGCCTCTGGAAAAAGGAAAGTCAGTGGATAACTGAGTAACCTGAAGTAAAGACTCCTTGTTGAAGAGATTTTCTCTAGTGCAAGGAGTATTTCCCAGTCTTTCTTGTGCCCATTTGTCCAAGTCGGAGGCTTGAAGCCAGGCTCTACGTCGTGCCCCTATAGCTATAGCAGAAGTCCTGCTAACAGACTCAAAGGAGTCTAGGGTAGGACGAGTAAGAAACCTAGAGATATTTTGAGTATGACTAACCAGTGAGGAATAGTCTGTACATCTGGGCTCTTGAAGAAAAGGAATCAAAAGATGTAATTGCTTTGTGACCTCCTCAAGAGATAGACCCATATAGAAAATATATGAGAGAATTCTTGCTGAAAGCATGGATGTCTGGAAGGTTTGACGTCCAAAGGCATCTAGTGTCTTAGACTCACGACCTGACGGACAAGAAGAGTGCCTTTTATTACTCTTCACTCGCCTCATTGCTGATTCTACCACAATGGAATGATTAGGAAGTTGAGTCTTTTGAAACCCTGGAGAGGGGGGCACCTGATATAGAAGATCAGTTGCTCTAGAAGGTGGAGGTACCTTTAAAGGAGCTTCCCACCTTTGTAGAAGGAGATCCTGCAAAGAATGATGCAAAGGAAGCATTATGTTCTCCTTTGCTTTGCTAGGAACAGAGAGGTATTCTGTATTCCCATGAGTAGGATCTTGTCCAGGAATAGGAATGGCAAGTGATTTTGCCATATCCAGGAGGAAAGTCTGGAAAGAAGGATCCCCAGAGGGAACTTCCCTTGGATAGGCTAGATCTGATGAAGAACTAGCGTTGGCACCGAGGGATCTATCTAAGTATATAGGAATAGAAGATCCTGAACGGTGCAGTATGGGATCCTTAGATGGTGGTCGCTGGTACTGCAGGTCAGGACCAGTGACAGTCGGTAACAGGTCGTCCATGCTAGGGATCGATTCCAAACTCGGCATCGAGAGAAGCGAGCCTGAGGAGAGAAGCATGGAAGGTACCGACAAAGGTAATGTGGATAGCGGTACTGACTTCGGTACTGTATCTGATACCGGTGGATGAAGGCCAGCCGTGGCAACTCTAACGGTATCGGAGGAACCAAGAGTTGCGGATCCGAAGTATCGGAACCGAGCCTTCGGTACCGACAGGAGTCGGTACCAAGGCGAGTCGGTACCCAGTCCTCCCGACTGGAGATCAATTCCAGACTCGGCATCGAAGGAAGCAAGTCTATCGATGCACGTCTGCAGGGTACCGACATCGGAACTAGTATCAGTGTCGGTACCGATACTGGAAAGTCGGTCTGAAGCATATCCATCGGGCCCGAAGGTACCGAGGACGCCAGACGACAATCCTTGGTGAGGAATGTTTCATCCAACAACAGTGCCGATGCCGGGGTATCGGTACTGCTCGAAGCGGATGCCACCACCGGGCATGGCTCAGGTATGTTCTGTGAGGGGTGAACCTCAGGAACAACCTGAAACCCCACACAGGCTTTGAAGGCCGAAGACGCCCACCGGGGTTTTGGAGCCAGTGGATTCTCGAGAACAAGGCCGGAGGCATCTCTATGCTGTGCATGAGAACTGCCGCTCGAGGACTGGCTAGTCTTAACAGACTGTTTTTGGGTTACCTGATCCTGTGGAAAAGAAGATATGGTCGGTGCCCCAAAGTTGGAGGGGGACCGCGTGTCGAGGAGAACTCGATGTTGAAAACTTCTTCTCACAATACTATTGCCCGAGGGCTCCGAAGGAAAGTGGTCAGGACCCAAACAGGTTAGACACCAATTGTGAGTGTCTAAAAATAAAGTTGTACCACCACATTTCTTGGGGAAAGTGGCTGGCGGTTCCATGAAGGAAATTGAGAGGCCTAGAAGGCCTAAGAAACCGTGAGACACTAAGGAAGAAAAAATATTCCTTAAAAAGGAAAATTTTACAAGAAAAGAAAAAAGAAACACCGGCGGTACCGGTGGCGTCGGGGAAGGCAGCCGCGACCACAAGAAAACTAAAAAATAAAAGAAGAATTTTCTGCGGTGACAGGAGGCTCCGCGGAAAAACGAAAACTGAGGAGAGGCAGTTGGGAAGGCAGCACGCAGGCATGTTGGGATGCTTCCAAAAGCTTTCTGATTGGACGCTAGGAAGCGTTCCCGCGCGGACTCCGTCGGTACCGACATACCCATATGTGAAGACTCATTCCTGCTTGTTCCTGGAGATAATTTGTTCCTTCCAAGGCTCCTCCGTCTTCTGCTGCCACCCAGGACATGTGAGGCTGCCGGGAACAGAAACGGGGCAACTGGTAGTTGTCCAGGCTGGCAAAGAGGTCTACTCAAGGGGCCCCCCAGAGCCAGAAGAGCCGGGTGGCTACTATGGGGTCTAGCTGCCACTCGTGCTGCTGAAGGATCCTGGCCTGGTAGTTATACAGCTCGTAGGAATATTCCCTGTTTAACTGCATAGGAGCAGAGTGCCATCGCTTCACAGCAGAGGGTGTGAGACCCTGTGCTCACCTGCTTGTTCACAAAAAACATTGCCACCTGATTGTCTGTTTGGATCACAACGGGTGGTGCCTCAGATGGTGACAGAATGCTTGGAGGGCTAGATATATTGCCAGAAGCTCCAGGAGGTTGATCTACTGGTTGCTCTCTGCTTGTGACCAGCTGCAGTGGGCTGTTCATCCCAGCAGGGAGGCATCCATTTTGAGGTCATTTTTGAGGGCTTTGGATGGGCATCCCTACCTGAAGGTGTGGGGATTTTGCCACCAAGTCAGAGATTCCGCCAACTGGTGGTTCACTGGAGACAGCCCGTGGTTTATGTCCAGTGGTTCTGAAGGCACCACTGAGTGGCCCTCATGTGTAGATGGGCATCTGGGGTGACAACAACCGTAGAAGCATGTGCCCGAGTAGGCGCAGTAGAAACTGAGCTGACACCGAGGGATGGTATTAAACGTCTATGGCTAGTGCCCTGAGTCTGTCAGCCCGGTCCAAGAGAAAGAAGGCCTTTGCCTGAAGAGTGTCCAGTCTTGCCCCTACGAACTCCAGACATTCTGTTGGGAGGATGTGGGATTTGGGGTAGATTATCACAAACCCCAGATGTTGCAAGACTGGATGGTGCATGCCATGGCCTGCTGCACTTCTGTGGCCTTGCCTCCTCTTTTATGAGCCAGTCATCCAAGTAGGGGAAGACAAATACACCCCTGGAGATGGAGAAAGGTGACCACTACTGCTAGGCATTTGGTGAAGACCCTGGGGGCGGAGGCCAGGCAGAAGGATAGTACCCTGTACTGGTAGTGGCCGCCCCCCACCATGAAGCAAAGATACTGCCTATGGCTGGGGTGAATGAGAATATGGGTATAGGTAGCCTTCAGATCCAAGCAGCACAGCCAGTCTCCCTGCTGGCGATAAGGCAGCAATGTCCCAAGGGAGAGCATATTGAATTTCTTCCTCACCAGGAACTTGTTCAGATTGTGCAGATCCAGGATGTGTCTTAGGCCCCCTGTTCTTTTTGGCACAAGGAAATACCTGGAGTAGAATCCCTTGCTCCTGAGATGTTGGGGTACTGGTTCCACTGCTTTGTCCTCGAGAAGGCCTGCAAGTTCCTTCAATAGGCGGTCCCAGTGAAGGAGAGACCAGTTGGGGGGGGGGGGGTATCCTTAGGAAGAAAGGATACGGTGTCCAAGCCAGATAGAGGAGGTAGCCGAACCAGATAGAGGAGGTAGCCCTCCCTGACCACCTGGAGTGCCCAGGAATCAGTGGTGATGGCTGGCCACCTGTGGGTATTGTGACGCAGAAGCTTCTCAAGAAGCAATGGAGATAGACGGAGATCTGGTGGAGAAAACTGGTACTGCAAGGGAAAGCAGGATTTTCTCTTCAGAAAGAAAACAAACATGTAGCTGATCAGGAACCACACCTCACCGTAGGGGAGGAGATAGGTCAAGTCCCTGATTGGGCACGCCCAAGCAGGAGGCGGGCAGTGCAACACACGTGGAGCTTGTTAAGCAATCAAACACAGAAACAGTGGGAGGAGAGACAGGAAGAGTTGGAGAAGGAGAGAGAGAAACAGCAACTGCAAGGAGAGCAACAAGGCAGCTGTGTTCCACGGAGGAGCAGTTTGGAGTCACGAAGCAAGTACTTGGGAGACTCAGGGGCAGTGAGACTTCTATGGGAAGAAGGGCTCAAAAGCACTGAGAGACCTGAAGATACAGCCCATGATTCCAGAGAACCAAGCAGGACCTTGGAGCAGAAACCAGAGGGATAAAGATTTCTCCTGGAGACACTCTCAGCACAAGGTACGAAGTGGGGTTGAAGCAGCTAGCAGCTATAATATTGGGAAGCAAGAAAGCTGGAAGGATAACTTTAAAAGCCAGAGCAAAGTCAGACAAAACTGTGGCAGTTTGGTGCAGCCTGAAAAGCATTCAAGCAGCACAAGATATTCTAATAAGCCAGCGGAAGCCTACAGCCTAGAAGCTAATAGAAAGAAAAAACTGCTGAGTCTTATTGGAGAGACGTGAGCCAAGATAAACCTGACGTTTTTACTTTTAAAAGCCTGTTTAGAAACTCTCCAGAGCCAGTTAAAGTTTTAAAGGAAAACCCAGCACTTACTTTTAAAGATAAGTGGGGGAAGGGTTTTATTAGCACACCGAACTGTGGTGCTGACAAAAGCAGCCTTGCTAATTACCATGAGATAGACATCTTAAGCCAATGTTTACCTGAAGCAGGAGAAAGACTTCAGCGTAGCAAAGGGAAAACGCAGGCTGAATTACTTCTAACAGAGTTCAGGGAATTCCTAGAAAGAAAGGCAGTTTCTCCTTCTAATTCAGCACAGCATGCAAACAGCTGTGAAGAGGAGATGCCCTTAGATGTTTCCCTGCCTTCCACAGAGCAAGAGATAGCAATGGATTGCTCAACTTGTACCATTGAAAATGACATTAATTAAAGTGCTTTAAAAGTTATATGAAAGAAATATAACAGAAGTTACCTTACTTGTTATCATGCTGAGAAAACTTATGAAAGTTGGATAAGTTAAAGCATTTTTCTGGATATAAGAAGCTTTGCTGTTGTACCAGACTTTATAGTTTCACTTCATGAAAGAGTCACATGACAATCTGAATGTGAATCCAGAAGCTAATGGACACTTAGCCCAGCATTGCAAACCCTGTATATTTTGGTTTTCTCACTCTTGTTTTTGTGCTATAAAACTTCTTAGCGTCTGTTTGCACTGAATTGCAAAGTGGGAAATAAACCTCATAAAAAAGAAATTTCTTTGCCTGCCTTTAACTACTTGAGCACACAACTATAATCTCAACCCCTTCAGGAGACTCAGGACTACATCACCCAGAATCCCTAGGGTCTCAACGTAGTACCTTACCCCTGAAGGGCACCAAAGGCCACCTCCTCCTGGAAACCCTCAAGGTCCAGGTAGTGGGTGGGTGGCAGTATACAGGATTAGACATCCCCCTGAGGGCTGCTGTCCTCCTTAGGGTAGAGAGGCTATGCCCAAGGAGTCAAAATCTCCCCCCTATCTTGGCCAGAACTGATGCCTGGGGCTTAGGAGCCTTCTGCTTACAAGGGCCTTGTCCATGTCCTTAGGCCTGCTGACTCTGCTGGGGAGCTAGTGAGGCCTGAAATTGTGGGCAGTTTTTGTAAGCAGTCCCTTTTCTCATATAAAAGGGCTTTTTACCCAGGCCCTTCCTTTGGGGAGGGGCAGCAATCTTTTTGGAGAGCCTGGTCCTCATCATGAGCTCAGTCTCCAACTCAGCAGCCTTTTTCCATTATGGGTCTGCCAAAGAAGTTCTCTCCTTGGTATGGGACATCAACCAATTTGTCCTGAACCCATTCCTCGATGTCAGAAGACTATAACCAAGCCTGGCATCGGGCACCGATGCCCACCGCCACTATTCAAGTCGCCGACTCTAAGCCATCATAGGCTGCTTGAGATACAAATTTGGAACACTCATGGACGGCTTTGGCCAGGTTCTTGAACCACTGCAGGGATTCCTCGGAGAGACCAGCCAAGAATCCAGCAATTCCCTTCGCCGGGTCTCTCAGGTAGATGCCCATGTACAGCTGGTAGGCCTGGATTCAGCTGATAAGCATCGAGTCCTGGTAGCACTTTCCTCTGAGGGCATCCAAGGTGTGTGCCTTCCTACCCGGGAGCACCGATGAGTGTGTCTTTTGGCTCTTCAGCTGATGCATTGCTGACTCTACCACCATGGAGTTATGCGGCAGTTATGCCTTTTGAAAGCCAAGGCTCCAGTGGACCAGATACATCGAGTCGAGCAGCTTGCTCTCAAGGGGCACCGACGCTGGTGTTTTCCACATATGGAGCATTAGCCGTTCCAGGATGGGTGGACTGGACACTGAGCGATTTCCTCGATGGGGCCTTGTATTGGAGGATTTCTAGTTCCTCTATCCGAGAGTCCTCCTCCAATTCTGCCAGGAATGCTAGGGCCTTTGACATATCCCACACAAAGTTGAGGAATGCCAATGTCCTGGGCCGGGGCTCAGAGGGAGGGGCGTTTGAGGGGACATTGCAGTGGTGACTCCTTGTCCTCTGTCTCCCATTCAGAGTAGTCGGTCGAAGACTCAAGGGACGGGGGCCCCGCGGGCTCAGGGCCAGAGCCCTGCCCACATCCCTCGGAGGCCTGTGGCTGGTGCCATGTGCGCTAGCTGGGGAGGACCTCTGTCCCAAACAGGAGCTGGATTGAAACCTTGGCCGAGGATCGACTCGAGGACATGGTCTCAAGGATCAGCTCGGACTCCAGGGATGTCCTCAATGTCAATGATCCAATGGTCTGGGTGGAGGAACCAGTAGTACCAGACAATGCTGCCTGCTGCTTGTCCATGAAGACAGACAGGCTGCACTCCAGGGCTGCCAGAAGAATCTGCAGACATTGGCACGGGCACCAAGGAACATGGGCCTGCACCGGCTCCCCTGAGGGGGAGTCCTCAACAAGGATAGATTCTGGAGTCCGAGGCCAATCTGTGGTCAATTCCTTCCAGGGGACCTTGGTAGGCCACTCCCGCTCCGATCCCTTGGGAGAGCATCTAGGACTGTAGGACCTGGCTGGCGGCTTACCCGACCTGTAGGAACCATCCAGGATGCTGCCTTCGAAGTTTTCATCATATGTTCCCTTGAGGGAGGCCCTCTTTCTGAGGAGCCATGGCTTCAACTAGGGTCTTCAGGGGCGCCCTGGCATTCCGTGGCTTCAGAAGAGGCCTTGGCTTTCAGAATCACTAGGGACTCCAGGAAAAATGCACCATGCTGCTGCTGGCGGCTCTTGAAGGCCTTGGTGGACATCTTTTCACAAAGACCACATACCGCAGAGTCATGGTCCGGCCCTAGGCACCGTAAGCAGCAGTCATGTGTATCAGTAAAGGACATGATTTTGGTACACCAATCAGTTCTTGAACCCATTGGTAGCCATGAGGGGGTTAGTACCCCTTCGAGGAAGGCCCGCGGTGGTGTCAGCTGGAAAAAAGGGCGTAAAGATGCCAAAAAGGAAAAAAAGTACAAACCCAAGGCTTGATGCCGGAACAGTGGGCTCGGGTGGTAGGAAGAGTACCGATGCATGACTGGAGAGAGTATGAAACTCAGGATGAGGAAAAAAAATCAACTTTTTCCAGGGGAAACCAGACATCTGAAGGGCTCCGTGGGAAAAAAGGAGACTGAGCAAGATGGCACCCTTGGGCAGAAAGGGCACCACACATGTGTGATGGCATCTTCCAAAGGCTTTCTTTGAAAGCTGGGGGGATGCCTCTGTGAGGGCTCCATCAGCTTAGACATCATCCATATGCTTGTTCCTGGGAGAATAAAAACTCTCTCAAGTACAATCATAGCAAAATACCTGTAAGAGGGTCAGTTGAACCATAGATGATAGAGGGGTAAAAGAGACACTAAGAGAGGCCATAGTGGAGAGACTGAATGAATGATTAGTTTCAGTTTTTACTGAAGATGTCTGAATATCATTTCTGCCATGGATAAGATTCCAAGATGATGTATTAGCGTAACTGAAACAAATCTCGATAAATCAGGAAAATTTAGAACATAAGAAGATAAGATATGCCATACTGGGTCAGACCAATGTCCATCAAGCCCAGTATCCTGTTTCAAACAGTGGCCAATCTAGGTCACAAGTACTTAGCAGTTTCCCTAAAAGACACAGGTTCCACAATGCTTGTATTGGAGCAAGCAATGGATATCCCAGGTTCCCTTTAACAATAGTTTCTAGACCTTTCTTCCAGGAATTTGCCCAAACTTTTTTAAACCCGGTTACACTTTTACTACATCATCCGGTAATGAAGTCCAGAGTTTGATTATACGTTGAGTGAAAAAATATTCTCTCTTATTAGCCTTAAATAGGTTACCCTGTAGCTTCATTGCATGTCCCCTAGTCTTTCTATGTTTAGATGGCATTAACAATCAATCTTCATTTACCACTCCCATTCCACTCCATTCATTAATTTATACATCTGTCATATCTCACCTCAGCCATTTCTTTTCTAGGTTGAAGAGCCCTAACCTTTTTAGCCTCTCTTCATAGTGGTATCCTTCCATCCCCTTTACCATTTTGGTGGCTCTTCTCTGTGCCTTTTCTAATAACGCTACCAGAACTGCACACAGTATTCAAGGTGCGGTCGCACCATGGAACGATACAGAGCCATTATAATATCCTTGGTTTTATTCTCCATTCTTTTCCTTATGATACTTAGCATTATATTTGCTCTCTTGGCTGCCGCTGAACACTGGGCAGAGGGTTTCAACATATTATCCACAATGATGCCTAAATCTTTTTCCTGGGTGGTGGTTCCTAATGCAGAACCGTGCATCGTATAACCATAGTTTCGGTTGTTCTTTCCTAAGTGCATTACTTTACACTTGTCCACATTAAATATCATCTGTCATTTGGATGCCCAGTCTTCCAATGCATCAAGGTCCTCTTGCAATTTTTCACAATCCTCATGTGTTTTAACAACTTTGAATAATTTTTTGTCATCTGCAAATTTGGTTACCTCACTCGTTATTCCCATTTCCAGGTCATTTATGAATATGTTAAAAAGCAGCGGACCTAGCACAGATTCCCGGGGTACTCCAATATTCACCTTTTAGCCCTACTCTCTGCTTTGTATCTTTTAACCAGTTCCTGATCCACAATAGTACACTGCTTCCTATCCCATGACCTTTTAATTTCGCCAAACGTTTCTCATGAGGGACCTTGTCGAAGGCTTTTTGAAAATCCAGAAACACTATATCAACTGACTCCCCTTTGTCTACCTGTTCATTCATACCTTCAAAAAACTTAACAGATTAGAAAGATAAAACTTTCCTTGGCTAAAGCCATGCTGGCAGTCTCCCATTAAACCATGACTCTCTATATGTTCAGTACATTTTGTTCTTTATAATGGTTTCTACTATTTCACCCGGTACTGACATCAGGCTCACCAGTCTGTAGTTACCCGGATTACTCCTAGAACCCTTTTAAAAATTGGCGTTACTTGAAGATTGGAAGATGGCCAATGTATTACAGATGATTTTAATGATAGTTCATAGATTGCAAACCTACTATTAGTAATCTCATATTTTGGTTCTTTTCAACACCGTTTATCAAGTCAGTGTAGTGGAGGAGTGGCCTAGTGGTTGGGGCAAGGTACTTCAGGCCGGAAGGTCGGGGGTTCAAATCCCACTAGAGGACAGCATCCTTGGGCCGGAAGGACTGGGGTTTCTAGTCCCACAGGTGCTCCTTGTGGTCTTGGGCAAGCCACTTAACCCTCCATAGCCCATGTTCCCTGTAAAATAGTCATCTCCAAGTTATAATGCCCTGTTCAATGTAATTTCAGTTTGTTCAATGTAAACCGCACTGATGCAGAATAGCGCGGTATATAAGAGAATGTAAATAAAATATATTTATTTTATTTATCACCTAGATCAGATGGCATACATCTGAGGGTACTGAAAGAACCGAAATATGAGATTGCAGACCTATTTTTAGCAACCTGTGAACCATCCTAAAAATCATCTGCAGTACCTGAGGATTAGAGGGTGACCGATGTAAGGCCAATTTTTAAAAAGGGTTCCAGGGGTGATCCGGGAAACTACAGACCAGTGAGCTTGATGTCTGTATCGGTCAAATGGTAGAAACTGTTATAAAGAATAAAATTACTGAACATGTGGATAATCATGACAAGAAGCAAACATGGATTTAGCCAAGGAAAGTCTCATCTGTCATATTTTTTCAAAGGTCTGAACAAACAGGTAGATAAAGGTGAGCCGTTTGATATAGTATATTTGGATTTTCAGAAAGCCTTTGACAAGGTCCCTCGTGAGAGATGCGTACAGAAATTAAAAAGTCATGGGATATGGAGGCAGTGTTCTACTGTTGATTAGGAACTGGTTAAAAAAAATACAAAACAAGGAGTTGGGCTAAATGGACAATTCTCAATGGAGAAAGGAGGAATAGTGGAGTACCCCAGGGATCTGTGCTCAGTCCGCTGCTTTTTTTTTCTTTTTCCATTTAGAGTTTTTATTAAAGTTTTATAAACAAAATAATACATGAAAATAGTACATTATCATAAAATACCAAACAGTGCATGCCAGTCAAAAACCATAGTTATACAGTATGATCCAACTAAACTAACAGGAATCAATCCCAACCGCAACTTCAATGTACTCATACAACATTGCATATTCCCTAACCAAACTACCCCCCCCCCTTTTTTCCCCCCTACCCAACCTCCCCACGCATCCATTACACGCGTGGGGCCTAACAAATCAACTACCCCTCCCCCTTCTTCCTCGCCCGTCCCCTCTATTTCCGACCTAGCTTCCACTCCACACTCACCCCGCAGCCCAACTACCCTCCCCATTTGCAGGCATCCTACTCCCTACCCCTCCCCCTTCCATCCCTCCAGCCAGCTCCAGGCCTTTTTCCACTGTTCCACATATTTCCCCCCCGTCCCTCGCCGCAGCTCCGTCAACTTACACATCAAGTTCACCTCAGCCACTCTGCGCACAAAACTTGCCAGCTGGGGAGAGCCCTTCCCTCCCCAGTGCTGGGCAATCTCACATCTAGCCACGGCTATACAATGATGCAGAACCCCCTCCTCCCTTCGCGAGAGGCCTTCAACGAGTTGATGCAGCAAGCAAGCCTCCGGTTTCCCTTGGAGTTTCTGCCCCGTCATACTGTGGATCGCCTCCCAGACTTGCCCCCAATAACCCTGTAGCCTGTCACACTTCCACCACATGTGCATCCAGTCCCCTCGTGCAGCACATCCCCGCCAACATAAGTCATCTCGTCCCTTCCCTGCCTTAAAACGACGTACTGGAGTCCAGTACCATCGGTATAAGACTTTATAAGCATTTTCCTTGATTTGGGCCGCTATTGACACAGAAGCAATCTTCTGTATGAGCTTCTCCCAGCACTCCATACCCCAACACACCCCCAAATCCTCCTCCCATTGTAGCATATATCGGAGCTTACACTCTCCCGTCCCGAGCATACCTTTGTAAATTCTGGACAAAACCCCCTTTTCCCCCCCTGGCCATTGCATATCGCCTCAAACCACCCTCTGTTATCCCAAAGATCCTTCCATACCTTAGGATGGCGCAAAAAACTCCTCAGCTGTATATACGCAAAGTGGTCACTCTCTTTCAGCTTATATAGGTCCCTAAGGCCTTCAAACTGGTGAATCCCCTGAGGGTGGATGAGCTGTTGGACATGCGTTAAGCCGGATCTAGCCCATCTACGCAAAACGTGCACGTCGGGGCCCTGACCCCGCTCAAAACATGCCTCGATAGTCATCCCCTGTATATAACCCTTATCTGGAACAAGTTGATGTTTGTTATTTTTCCAAATCCGCAACCCGTTCGCAACCATGGGGCTCAAGGCGAGCAGGTCCAATCCCCTATACCCCCGCCAGATCAATCTCTCAAGGTCCGACCCACCAACCAACTCATACTCCATTTGAACCCAGGATTTGGGCGTTTCCCGGTGCCACTCATACACCACTTTGAGTTGCGCTGCCTCATAATATTTGCGTATGTTAGGAACCCCCAACCCTCCCTCCCCTCTGGACCGTTGCAAAACCTGCATGGCGACCCTTGGGCGCTTCTGCGCCCAAATGAACCGATTGACCAACCGCTGTATCCTTTTTAAACTATGTGGGGGGACCCTTATGAGAAGCGTCTGGAATAGAAACAATCGAGGCACCAGCATCATTTTCACTGTCGCTATGCGTCCGAACCAGGAAAGGTATCCTCGTCCCCACCCCTCCAACCAGCCCTCTATCTTCCCCAGCACCCTCTTATAGTTCAGATTGTACAGCTCATCCACTTTATTACGAATCCAGATGCCTAGGTACCGGACACTCCCCCGGGCCCATTTGAAGGGATACCTTTTGGCCAGGGTATTGGCTAGCCCGTGTGGCACCATCAAGTTCAAGATTTCCGATTTCGTCTGGTTAATCGTAAATCCCGAAACTTTACCATATTCTTCCAGCTCCCACCGCACAATAGGCAGGCTCACCCGGGGTCGTGCTAAACTTAGGATAATATCATCCGCGAACAGTGAAATTTTATAGGCCCTCCTCCCCACTGTGATTCCCAAAATGTCCGCCCTATCCCTAATCCGCTGCGCCAGTGGCTCCATGGCCAGAGCAAACAGTATTGGGGACAGGGGGCAACCCTGCCGCGTTCCCCGCCCCTGATCAAAGAAATCCGAGTGTGCCCCATTGACCCGCACACATGCTTTGGGATGCGCATAGAGTGCCTTTACCCACGCTAGAAATTCACCCCCCAGCCCCACCTTCTCTAACACCTGGAAGAGGAACGGCCAGGACACCTGGTCGAAAGCCTTTTCCGCATCCAGTGAGAGCAGGAGCGCCTCCTCCCCACCCCGCTCACTAGCCCATATGATATTGAGAATCTTCCTTATATTATCCGCAACCCCGCGGCCCGGGATAAACCCAGCCTGGTCCTGGTGAATCAATTTCCCAATAATTTTATTCAGCCTTGCCGTAAGGATCTTGGCCAAAAGCTTGGCATCCAGGTTAAGTAGCGATATGGGCCTGTATGAGGCGCACTCCCACGGATCCTTCCCCTCCTTATGTAGCACCGTGATACCTGCCCACCCCATAGTGTCAGCTAACTTCCGGCCCTCCCGGGGTTGGTTGAAGAGTTTCACCAAAGGCCCGTTCAGCAAGCCTCCGAAGGTCTTATAGAACCTAGCGGATAGCCCGTCGAGCCCCGAAGCTTTCCCCAATTTTAACTGTTTGATCGCCCACTCCACTTCATCCGGCCGGATCGGAGTATTGATGGCCTCTTGGTCACTCACTCCCAGCTTGGGCAAATCTATAGAGGCCAAATATTCAGCCCCCCTCCCGCCTGGGTGCAATTCTCTAGCTTTATACAACTCCCTATAATAGTCCTTGAAGGCCTCCCGGATTTCCCCATCCTTAGTAACCAGTTCCCTTCCCCCCCGTCGAACCCCAATTATATGGGAGCAAAGCTTCTGTTGCTTCAGCCTCTGGGCTAAATACCTCCCAGCCTTGTTCCCCCCCTCAAATACCAGATGCAGCTTGTGCGGCAGGAGGTATCTTATCTTTTCCGCCTGCAACTCATTCAGCTGTGCTCTCGCCGCTAGAGCCTGCCCTCTGTAGGCTCCGTCGTGCCCAGCACTATCTAAATCTTCCAATTCCAATAACCGTTCCCGGAGGAGACGCTCTCTCTCCTCCCTTTCTCTCTTTTTCCGTGCCCCCCATTTGATTAGTATACCTCTTACCACCGCCTTATACCCATCCCAAATACCCCCCCAGCTGACCTCCCCATTATCATTAAATTGAAAATACTCCCGCGTACCTTTCTCCACTTCAGCTCGTACCTGCCCCTCCTCTAAGAGGGATTCGTTGAGTCTCCAAAACCTATTTCCCTTCCCTTCCCTTCGTCGGCCACGTGCAGCCAGACCACCACCGGGGCGTGGTCGGACCATGTAATGGACTCCATATCCGCATCCTTTATTTTTCCCCCCACCTCTTTGGACACCCATATAGCATCAATGCGGGAATACGACCCATGTACTGGCGAGTAATAAGAGAACTGTCTCCGCCCTGGGTGGTGCAGCCGCCACGCATCGACTAAACAATGCTGTGTCACAAAATGGCGATATCGCTTGCGATCCCCCCTCTTGCCCTCCCGTGGCCCGGTAGCATCTCGGGTGGGGTTCCATGTTTGATTAAAATCACCCCCGCAGATCAGGGTACCTTCCCCCAATTTCCCCATTCAAGTTTGTCCAGAATTCACTCTGCCCCCCAGTGGGGGCATACACATTCACTACACAGTACCATACATTCCCCATTTTCACCCGTACCATCACATACCTCCCCCCTTTATCTCTTACCAGTGTCTGCACTTGAAGTTTTGATCGTGTTGCAAAGAGTATAGCGACCCCTCCCTTCTTCTTCTCCAATATATTGGAGGCATGAATGCAGACCCCATACCCTCTATGCTTAATCAAGTATTCGGTGGCCCTTGTCAAGTGTGTTTCTTGGAGCAGGACTATGTCCGCCTTCTGGCGAGAAAGCTCTGAATAGAGTAATTGGCGTTTAAAGGGTGAGTTAAGCCCCTTGACATTGAGTGTTACTATTTTAATCTCACCCATTCTGCCACTCCCCCCCACCCCTCTCCCCTCTCCTTAAGAGAGACACGTCTTCTGTACTGGTGACCTGTTAACGGGCCTTGCCTGCTTCCTTCACCTTACCCCCTTATCTCAGCACTACCCCCCCCCCCCAAGTTTCCTTACCCCATATCTTCTACCCCCCTACTAATAACCTCCCACCCCCCTCCTCCCAAACACTCAATCCCCTTCCCCCATCCCCCAGCCTCTGTCCAAACTGGAGTTACCCTGATATAAAGACCTCCCTGAATCATCGATACTCAATCCCAGTCCATGGTTTCAGCTTGTGGGCAGCTCCCCCGCTGGCAGTCTTGGGCTTTCTCTATTCAGCCTCGCCGTCTTCCTCCCGGCCGCGGGGGTGTGATGCCATCTCTGTGTATTCCTCTGCGCATGGGTTGTTTTTGCAGACACGGTAGAATCTCCTGCAGGGGATCTCCCCCCTTCTGGTATATTAGGTAGCCCAAAATCTCAGAGGACAGTCCAAGCCTCTTCACTGGTTTGCACTCTCCTAGACTTCCCCCTGCAGGTAACAAGCAGCCCAAAGGGGAACAGCCACTTGTATCGAATGTCCTCTTTTCTCAAATACGCTGTCACCGCTTTCAGACTGCGCCGACGTTGCAGCGTTCCCGCAGAGAGGTCTTGGAATATTTCCAGAGGATGTTCCTCCCACGTGATCTGTCGTACTTTCCTCGCCGCCTGCAACAATCTTTCTTTTATCTTAAATGAGCGTAGACAGACCACTATGTCTCTGGGTTTATTATCTCGTATTGGTCCTAAGCCCCTATGGGTCCGCTCGATTTGGGATGAGTCCATCGCTATCTCATCTTGTAAATCCGCAGCCAGCAACAACGATTTGAACACCCTCAGCAGAACATCTTCACAGTTACGGTACTGGGGCTCCTCTGGAATCCCCCGGATCCTTAAGTTACATCTCCGGGACCTATCTTCCAGGTCTTCCAGCTTCATTTGCTGTTCCACCTGGTTCTGTTGGATAGTCTCACAGCGCTGCTGGAGGTCCACCATTTCCTCTCCTTGTTGTTCCATCTGGAGCTCCATTTCCTCCACTCTATTGCCAATGTCCACAATATCTTGCCGCAGTGACTGTATTGACTCCTTAAGTTCGTGCTTCACTCCACTTATTTCGGTTTTAATCTCATCTTTCATGTCAATGAGCCAGGCTTTCAATTGGGACAGGTCCCCCAATCCAGCTCCGATATCCGGCCCCTCACCCGGGTCTTTGAGGTCTCCGGCCTGTGTTCGGCTCTCTTTCTCCCCCTCTTTTCCGCTTTTAGCTGTCGCATACGGGGAGCGAAAGTCAGCTAGTTTTTTCCTTGCCGCTGCAGCCCCTTTAGTCTTCTCCATGCTTGTGTGGGGAGCCTTGATCTTTCCTGGAGTCTCAGTCCTGCGGGGAGGACCGCCGCCTGGCTGCACCCCCAAGTTTGCCACACACAGCCCGGTCTACTGGGCTAGCGCTGCTTATCCGGAACCACGCTTTCCGTCCCCAGACTCCCCGCAATCCTCTCTCTGTGGTCCCTTGCCAGGGTCTGCTTCTCCGGAGTTGCTCTCCTCGGTCTGGACTCACTCCGCACACAGTTGTCCCCCTGGCCGGCCTCCTGGCTGCTCAGGCTCCTCGCTGTTCTGTCCCTCCGCTCTCAGGCACTGCCTCCGGGTAGCTCTCTTACTTGTCTCCCCTGGATGGGGATGTGTGCTCCTGGCTTATTCTGGGCCTCTGCTGGTCTCCTTCACTCTGGAGCTTGCCCTGCTGTCAGTGCACTTGCCTCTTCTCCGGGGTTAGACTGGGCCTTGGGCCCTGCAGCTCCCACCGGCTGCCTCCGTCTGCTGGCGCGGTGTTCCGTTTCCTCTCCGGCACTGGGGCTTCCCTCCCTGCAGCTACCCGGCACTCAACTCTCCGCCCCTTCCCTAGTCGGAGGGGGGGGGGGGGGGACAACGTCCAGCGGCGTCGGGTCCTCAGATCGCCGGATCTCCAGGGCTCCACCGCTCCCCCTCGCAGGCACTGCTCCCCTCTTATTGCCGCCGAGCTTGCTCACCACGTGGTCAGCCAGGCCTCCCGCGCCGCTCACCAGCACTGCTCTTTCCGGCACCGCGACGCAGCGGATGACTTCGCCACAGGGGCAGGGAGGCTCGGGGCACTTTGCCTGCTCAATCGTTACCTGGGGCGCGCTATTTGTCACATTTCAGGGGTTTTAATTCCCCTTTTTTCACAGGCTTTGGCGGCGCCGAGTTTTCACGCCGCCATCAGCCCCGTTGACGTCACCGGAAGTCAGTCCGCTGCTTTTTAACATATTTATGACCTGGAAATAAGAATAATGAGTGAAGTGATGAAATTTGCAGATGACACAAAATTATTCAAAGTTGTTAAAACACAAGAGGACAGAAAAATTGCAAGAGGACATTGATAAATTGGGAGACTGGGCATCCAAATGGCAGATGAAATTTAATATTGACGAGTGCAAAGTTATGCGCTTAGGGAAGAACAATCCAAACTACAGTTACACAATGGAAGGTTCCACTTTAGGAATCACCACTCAAGAAACAAATCTGGGCATCATCGTAGATAGTACATTGAAACCCTCTGCACAGTGTGCAGCCACGGCCAAGAAAGCAAATAGAATGCAAGGTATCAAAAGGAAAAGGGACAGAAAATAAAATCAAGGATATTAGAATGCTTCTATATCACTCCAAGGTGCGTCCACATCTTGAATATTGTGTACAATTCTGATCACTATATCTTAGAAAGGATATAGCAGAATTGTGAAATGTACAGAGAAGAGCCACCAAAATGGTAAAGGGGATAGAAGCATATCTCTATGAGGTAAGGCTCAATAGATTAGAGCTCTTCAACTTGGAAAAGAGATGGCTGAGGGGAGATACGATTGAGGTCTATAAAATAATGAACGGAATGGGTAAACACAGGTTGGTTGTTTACTCCTTCAAAAAGTAGAAAGACTAGGGGGCACGCAATGAAGCTACAATGTGGCACATTTGAGACTTAATCGATGAAAATATTTTTTCTCTCAGCACGTAATCAAACTCTGAAATTCATTACCGGAGGATGTAGTAAAAGTGTAACTGGGTTCAAAAGAGGTTTGGACAAGTTCCTGGAGCAAAAGTCCATAAACCATTATTATAAGGGACTGGGGAAATCCACTGCTTACCCTTGAGACAAGCACCATGGAATATGTACATTTGTGTTCACCATTATTGGCACCCTTGCAGTTCAACCTCTTAATGTCCAGTATCTCCTTAAAAAGGGGGGGGGGGGGGGGAAGCGACCAGTGAAATGAATTTGGACTATATATGCTATACACACATAACTGACACATAAAAGAATCAAATAAAACAAAAAGCCAATTAAAAAAAGGAAATAGGAAATAGTATAAAAACTGGAACATTTTCAGGACATGATTATTATAAATTAAACTAATATTTATCTAATCAAAGAGATAAATAGTATCCGTTCATGTATACCCTAGAAAAAGAGAAACTATTTAATTTTGTTGGATCGTTTGCCTTGAGAGGGAACTTTCCTTCTCTCGTAGCAAACCCTCTTTTTCCTTTAAATTAAAAGAGTGCACTCACCCTTTTACCTTACACCGAGGCAGAATATAAAATTATCCTCAGTCTCCCGGAATGAATAGAGTAATAAATACTTAGCTTAAAGTCCGCTTAAACCAACCTACAGTAGACGAATCAGCTCAGGCATATAAGAGACCTCTCATTTACTCCGTCTATCGACGGTTACCATAAAGCTAATGATTTCCAATACATGGGGTATGGACCTCTACCGGATGAAAGCTAACTTTCATATAGTCCCACAACAATTGCTTATCCATTCTCTTCACCCTATCGGGCTTCACGTTCCAAATTTATCAATGGATCCTTCTCTAAAGATGCATATCAAAAGTTGTACACAATATCGTGTTTCAAACCATGAATCTCCTGGTCCTTCATGCAATATACGTCGAAATCATCGTCTGGCTCCATTAACTTTTAAGGTCAGCCTCGTTCACACCAGAAACAATAACGGGTTATCATTGGCTGTCTGAGTCATCAGGTAGCCAAACTCCACCAATCAAGAGATAGGTTAAGGCCTGCTGGTGTTACTGATTCAAGGCGGTAAATCCAAGATTGCTCTCTAAATTGCAAACTCCTCAAACGATCTCCTCCTCGAGTCCACTCAGGAATAAAGTCTATGATACGCCATTTAAGATCCTGAAAAGTATGGTTGAATTCTGAGCAGTGAGAAGCCATCGGGGCTGATAACGTTTTAGTATTTATCAGAGAGCAATGTTCTAACAATCGCCTCTTCATGGATCGAGATGTCCGTCCTATATAAGTTTTCTGACAGTGGCATACCAGAATATATACCACATGCATACTAGCGCATGTCGTATAATGATAATTTTCAATCTTGATCCCCGTATTAGGGTCACCCCATGTTAAGCCTTCCATGGGGGTCTCACAGAAATCACATGACCCACACTTATAATGCCCTTTTAACCTATTTTCTAAATCCTTTAAAGGAGAGTGTAATATTAATAAGTCTGCCATATTATGGCCCTCTCGGATAAATAATAAAACGTTATCAGCCCCGATGGTAACCCCGGGTAAGGGAGTCCTTTCCTTTGGAAGAACGGTTTCTTGGCCTGCTGCTTCTTCCTAGGAAGGGAAGAGGTCTTGCACGAGAGACGAGTTTGGGTCACATACTCAATTTCTATCTCAGTGGCCTTATCCTCCACCGGTTTACTGAACAGCTGCTTGCCCAGGCAAGGGACATCCAGGAGCTTTTCTTGGACCCACTGCTCCAAGTCTGAAGACTGGAGCCAAGCCTGGCGCCGGGCCCCAATGCCGGCCGCCGTCACCCTGGCAGAGGACTCAAATCAGTCATATGCGGCACGGGACAGATACTATTAACACTCTACGATAGATTTCAGGAGGGTTTGGAACCGTAGGAGAGGTTCCCCTCCAAGGCCTGCAGCGAAACCACCGAGCTCCTTGGCGAGGTCACGAAAAAACATGTCCATATACAGTTGGTATGCCTGCAAGTGGCAAGCGAACATGGACCCCTAGTAGGCCTTATGCCCCAGGGTGTCGAGGGCTCTCGACTCCCTACCTGGGGGGACTGAAGAGTGAGACTTCCGGCTCTTTTGCTTCCACATCGCTGACTCCACAACCATGGAAGTGTGCGGGAGTTGGGTCTTGCGGAACCCCGGGCCACACTGAAATCTATAAATGGCGTCGAGACGCTTGCTCACAATGGGGACCGAAGCAGGTGTCTCCCACATGTGGAGGAGCAGTCTGGATAATATGGGGGGAACCGGGACAGTAAGAGACTCCCAAGGCAGGGACTCTTACTGAAGAATCCCTGCTCCTCAGCTCGCGGTTCCTCTTCAGTCTGCATAGCCAGGCTGAAGGCCTGTGCCATGTCCCGCACGAATGCCAGGAACGATGTGTCCTCCAGCAGTGAATGCCTCTGATAGGCGGACGGGGATGGGTCCGAAGGGAGGTCCCTGTGGGCACAGGTTTCCAGAGAAGTATTCCCATCCAACTCCCAGCCCGAGAGGTCCGAGGAGGAATCCGACTTGGGTAGGTTGCCTCGACCAGAGGTCGAGGTCTGCTTGGAGCCAGAGGCCTTGAAGGATCACACTCCCAAGGAACGGGAAGGTGAACGAGACCGGATGCCAAGGACCCTCACGAGGCCCGTGGCTCTTGGGGGTTTCCAGGGTGGATTTTGGTATCCCTCTTAAGAGAACCTCTGTCTCAAGGTGCGGGCCAGCCGTGCTAAGCGTGAGCGCCTGCTGGGAGGCTAAGAAGGCAGAAATGCTGTGCTCTAGTGCCAGCATTTGGAACTCACACGTAGGCGTGGGGCCCTGCAATGCCGACACTGGGGTTACCGAGTCTGGTGTGGAGGAGGAGAGGGGGTCCTCACCGGGACAACCCTCAGGAGACCGGGCACCATCAGCGGAGACCTCAATATCTGTACGGGGTACCTTTTGAGGCTGCTCCTTGTCAGACTCTCAGGAACGCCGTGGGGGGCTGAGCGACAGAGCATTGGAGCGCTTGCGCTTATCCGGAGCCCCCAACAGCGACTTCAAGACCTTCTTCTTATGCCGTTCCATTTCAGGGGACCCCTGGTCAGAGTGCCACCGAGAGCGTGGAGCAGAGGTGGGGGATCCCATCAGCGGAGGGATGACTGAGGGTGCCGCCGAGGATTCTGGGGCCACCTTCCAGAAAATGTCATCGGACTTCTGCTTATGGCTGAGCAGGGCTTGGAGGATATTTTCTTGCAAAGACAGCAGAGCTCTGGGTCATGGTCGGCCCCAAGACACCGAAGATAACTGTCATGGGTGTCCTTGAGCGACATGTTATTGGAGCATCTGTCGCACTTTTTAAAGCCGGTGGCCATAGGGGCAAAAGGGACCCCCATTAGATCGAAGATCTTTGCGGCCAGTGGTTGGAGAAAAAGGGCGCGAAGCTCCATCAGGAAGGAAAAAAACTTTTAACAAAAAATACCCCCTCGTTCGAGGGATGAGGACAGCAGGAAAGAAGGAAGAGGACCGGTGCAACTGGAAAAACCACGGCCCAGAGGCCAAAAATGAAACACTTTTTCCGAGGGACGAGGACGTTCGTCTGAAGGGCTCCGTGGAAAAAGGGAGACCGAGCAAGATGGCATCTTTGGGCAGGAAGAGGACCATGCATGCGTGGTAGCAATCCCAAAGGCTTTCTTTGAAAGCTGGTTGGTGCCGTCACCCATAAGTGAGGACTGACTTCCTGCTTGATCCTAGAGAAGAGCCATTATCATCAAACATCAAACTTCAAAGAGGTACAAGGCCATCTCCAAAGACTTTGGGATTCCTGAGCCTACAATTTGCAATGTTATTAGTTAGTTTTCCCGTTCATGGAACTGTCAAGAACCTCCCATGAACGTGGTGGGAGGAGGAAAATTAATCCAATAAGCATTTGAAGGTTAGTGCAAACTATTGGAAAAACACCATGTACAACATCCAAAGATCACAAGGCTGACCTGGGAATCTGGAGTGGTGGTTTCAACCCACATCATACGCCACACACTGAATAAAAGAATGATTTCATGAGCTAAGGTCAAGGAGGAACCCACTGCTCAAAGACAGACATAAAAAGGCATACCTGATCTTTGCCCAATCCCACCTTGAGAAACTACAATCCTTCTGGGAAAATGTTTTGTGAACAGAAGAAAGCAAAACGAGCTCTTTGGCAATGCAGAGCAGCGATACATTTATGGACTAAGAAATGAAGCTTAAGGGAAAAAGAAACACCCTTTCTACAGTTAAATCTGGTGGAAGTTCCATAATGTTGTGGGGCCGTTTTGCCGCCTCAGGAACTGGAGGCCTGGAATGTATTAAAGAAATCAAAGTCAGAAGAGTACCAAGGTATTATGGAGCAAAATGTGCTACCTAGTGTCAGAAAGTTAGGTCTGGGTCGAAGGCCATGGGTCCTACAGCAGGATAATAACCAAAAACACACATCCAAAAGTACAAAAGAATGGTTAAAAAGGAACAAATGGACTGTTTTAAACTGGCCAGCAATGAGTCCTTATCTCAGTCCATTTGACAACCTTTGAAAAGAGCTGAAATCTGTCAATGGTAAAAAGGAATCCTGGAAACATTCATGAGCTGGAACAAAAAAACAGTTGAAGATTGGGAGAAATACCAGCAAACAGATGTACGAAACTTATAGATGGCTACAAGAAACGTTTGGAGGCTGTCATCACTGTCAGGAGTTATGTAACCAAATATTAGTGAAGATGCCATTAAAACTTTTGAAGTCATATTTTGTTTATTTTTTTCTCAGAAATTACTCTCTCTCTCTAAGTTGCACAAACATCTTTTTTTCTGTTGTATACATCTGAATATACCATTAAAATATTATGATGACATGCAGTTGGAATATTTCCAATTATTTCTCAAGATATTGTATACAACATACCTAAAATGCAAGGGTTACAATAATGGTGGCCACAATTGTATGAGTAAAAACTAGAGGTTTGGACTCTTCAGCTTGCAGAAGAGACAGCTAGGGGAGATATGATAGAGATCTATAAAATCTTGAATGGAGTGGAATGGGTAAACCTGAACAGACTGTTTACTTGCTTAAAAAAAAATACAAAGACTAGGGGTCATGGATGAAGTTACATAGTACATTTAAAAACAAATAAGAGAAAATATTTTCTCTCAACGCCTAATTAAACTTTTGAACTTGATGGAGGATGTGATAAAAGCAGTTAGAGCAACAGAGTTTTAAAAAATGTTGGACAAACACCTAGAGTTAAAGCCCGCTGTTATTAAAGTAGACCAAGAGAAAACCACTCCTTATCTCCGAGGATAAGTAGCATGGAATCGTGAACTGGATTAGCCATTATTTGAAACAGGATATTGGGCTTTATGGACCTTTAGTCTAATCCAATATGGCAGTTTGTATTTTATAATATTCACTGTTGACGCTACTGAATTAATGTACAGTACACATGTAAGATGGGGGAAGACAAAAAAATGTCTAACAAAATTAATATCAAAATGATCACATCTGGTTTTTTTGTTGTCTTTTTGAAATATGTACATATAAAAGTCAATAAGTAAAAACTATGTAAAGTGATATCTGTTTTGTGAGGTCAACTTAAAACATTTCTTGACTAGCTTTCAGGAGCTAAC
This sequence comes from Ichthyophis bannanicus, assembly GCA_033557465.1. NCBI lineage: Eukaryota > Metazoa > Chordata > Amphibia > Gymnophiona > Ichthyophiidae > Ichthyophis > Ichthyophis bannanicus. The sequence goes on along the minus strand of CM066032.1, from coordinate 1,384,697,510 downwards.
ACTCCCTAGAGTCAGAATGGAATTAGCATGCCATAGCAGAAGATGGTGTTGCTTAATGAACACTCAAGCAAAATCTTAGATTAAAATACATAATGCCCTTATCTTCATTGATGTTATGATCAGTTGTGCAGTTTTGAAAATGAGAGGTTTAAAACAAAACAAAACAAAACAGAATACTGAAAAATTCTGAACTCACAACAAAATGCAAATCACTCACACTTAACATATGTGCATACAAAAACCATCTATTGAAGGGATGGTTCACTGCATCCCTCTATAGAGTATTTTTATTTAACTGTTTTTATACCGCTTTATCATTTCAATCAAAGCGGTTTAGGAGGGTTTGGAACCGTAGGAGAGGTTCCACTCCAAGGCCTGCAGCGAAACCACCAAGCTCCTTAGCGAGGTCACGAAAGAACATGTCCATATACAGTATGCCTGCAAGTGGCAAGCGAACTTGGTAATGTACATTAAATAGGGACATTGATAACTTGGATTTTTCTGAGGCAATGGAGGGTTAAGTGACTTGCCCAAGGCCACAAGAAGTGCTAATGGGAAATCGAGGGTAGATTAAGGAACAGAACTACCAGAGAAATGTGGAAAGGATGATGATGATAAAAACCAGAAGAGAAAAAAGGTACAGAATCAAAAATAGCTAAGGCAGTGCAGTCAAGAGACAAATGTGCAATATTAATGTGGGCTAGGTGCTGCCATGCCCATTTATTTCTATGGGGACAGCAGCACTTAGCACACATTAACGTGCATTAACCTTTAACAAACATGCCCCTAAATCTATTTTTACTCCACTTTCCACAGGGGAAAAAAAACCTTATTGGGGGAAGGAGAGGTCTTTGTGTCCCCTATAATATTTATGTTCCACTTCAACTTCTGGCTTCTTCATGAGACAGAGCCCTTCCTGAATCTGTCATGAGTGCAGAAAAGGTTAAGATATTTGGCTGCTCATTCAGTAGCCCAAGCATAGGCACAGAGCCAATCATTCTCAGATGAAGAGAGGTTCCATTGCCTGCTACTCGGCATGCATGTCTCTCCCACTTTCAAGGCCATAGATGCCTTTTGGGGATTGGAGCATGGCACCACCCAAACACCTTATTCCCCACCCACTGCCCTGTTTTGGTCTCACTGGTACTATTGCCCACCCCCCCTACCTCACCCTTCCTCCACAAAATAGAGAATAGGCCTCCTTCCAGCACATGGCATTGTGGCCTACAAGAACCTTCCCCCAGCTGATGGTGATGCTACTTTGTGGATTCCATATATCAGCAACTTCAGTTCCAGTGTGGGTCATATCTGACTTTACTCTGCTAACCTGCTACTTTTCCCCCATATTCTTCATCATTAATTTATCTATCATTTCTTATATACCGCCTTTTATGATATCAAGGCAGTTTACATTGAACAAACTGAAATTACATTGAACAGGGCATTATAAATGGAAATTACACTAACCTGGTAATTGTAGTTCCTGGAGGGTCCAGTTTAGTCCTCCAACATCGGGTAGTGCCCCTCCTCCTGCAGCCGGGAGACTGGACCAATCAAATCTTCTGTAGTATATATGCAGCAGGAGCTCCCAGAAGTCCCCAGTGTACTAGTAACAAAGCATACTTAACGAAGCAACACATTAGATTAATATACAAAATGACCTAATTAAAGAACAATTTGTTCCCCCCCAAGGAATATCCAACCCCCTCCCCAAACGAGGAAGTCAGAACACTGCATTGCGCCGGCACCGACGCCTCAGGAATCAAAACACCGCTCCCCACCAGAAGTTCAGGAGCTGCCTGAACCCCCGAGACAGGGAAGAGCCTCTGCAAAAAACGCGGCTGCCACAGAGGGACCGAACGGCAAGAGGAACCGTCTTAATATCAACCGTTCGGAAAGGCGCGCCGCACCACATTAGCAGATAGTCGGGAGGGAAGGAGGACTAAACTGGACCCTCCAGGAACTACAATTACCAGGTTAGTGTAATTTCCATTTCCTGTTCGGTAATCCAGTTTAGTCCTCCAACATCGGGATGTAACAGAGCAGTTAAGACCGGGCGGGACCTTGCCATCCGGCGCGCAGAACCGCCGAACCAAAACAGGAATCCCGAGCCGCTGACACATCTAAGCGATAGTGTCTACTGAAAGCATGCAGAGACGACCAAGTGGCCGCCCTACAGATATCTGCCGGCGGAACCAGGCTATACTCCGCCCAAGAGGTCGCCTGAGCCCTAGTAGAATGAGCCCTCAGACCCTCCGGAACAGACCGCTGTTGCAACAGATACGCGGACGCGATCGCCTCTTTGAGCCATCTAGCAATGGAGGCTTTAGCCGCCGCTTCCCCTTTACGCGCACCCCCGAAGAGCACGAAAAGCCGGTCAGATTTCCGAAAAGACTCGGTAACCTTTAAATAACGATGGAGCGTACGACCCACATCGAGCCGGAGAAGACCTTTGTCCGTTGACCCGACAGATTGCGAAGAAAGCACTGGAAGAAACACTGCCTGATTCATGTGAAAGGGAGACACCACCTTTGGCAGAAAGGAAGGAACCGGACGGAGAACAATCCGATCCGCGGAAAAAGACAAGAAAGGCTCTCGACAGGACAATGCATGCCGATCTGAAATGCGCCGTGCCGAACAGATGGCTACAAAACAAACCGCCTTCAGCGTGAGATCTTTCAGAGACGCCCTGCGCAGGGGCTCAAAAGGTTCACGAACCAGGGCCCTCAGAACTAAATTCAAGTCCCAAGGAGGAACGAAAACTCTGCGGGAGGGCCGCAAATGAAAAACAGCCGTAAGGAATCGGCGTACATCCGGATGAGCCCCGAGCAGACGACCCAAAACCTTGCCGCGGTAACACGAGATAGCCGCCAGCTGGACTTTTAGGGAACTAGCCGCAAGGCCCTTATCGAAACCATCCTGAAGAAAACTTAAAACGACGGGCACTGAAACAGTCGCCGCCCGGACTCCCCGCCGGGAGCACCAGTCTTCAAAAATCCTCCAAATCCGAACGTAAGTAAGAGAAGTGGACGTTTTCCTCGCCCGCAGAAGGGTAGCAATCACCGCGGGGGAGTAGCCCTTCCTTTTCAGCCGAGCCCTCTCAATGGCCAAACCGTAAGCGAGAATCGATCCACTCGGGGCATCCGCAAGGGACCCTGAAGAAGAAGATCCGGTAGAGCGGGCAGGAGCCAAGGAACGCCGTCGCTCAACCGGACCAGATCGGCATACCAGGGCCTCCGGGGCCAATCCGGGGCCACCAGTAACCCGCGACCCCGGTGGCTCTCGATACGTTGTACGACCCGGCCGATCAGAGCCCACGGAGGAAAGACAAAGAAGATCGGACGTTGGCCACGGCTGAATGAGAGCGTCGAGCCCCTCGGACATGCGCTCCCTTCGCCTGCTGAAGAAGCGCCCTGTCTTGGCTGATTGAAAGGTCGCCATGAGATCCATGATGGGTGGACCCCACCGCCGGACGATTTGTGCGTAAACCTGTGGGTTTAGCTCCCATTCTCCGGGGTCCACCCGCACTCTGCTGAGAAAATCGGCCTGGACATTGTCTACGCCCGCAATGTGAGCCGCCGAGATTGCTCCCAGTTGAACAAGGCCGCCGCTTCTGCCTCCAGGGCCACGCTGCCGGTACCCCCTTGGCGATTGATGTAAGCTACAGTGGACGCATTGTCCGACAGGACTCTCACCGGCCGTCCGAGAACCAAGGTCTCCAGGTCCACCAGGGCTAGCCGGACTGCCCGCAAATCGAGACGGTTGATCAACCAAGAGGCCTCCAGGGGAGACCATTCCCCCTGAGCAAAGCGGGACTCGCAGTGAGCCCCCCAGCCGGTTAAGCTCGCATCCGTCGTGAACGGAACCCACAGAGGAGGCTCCAAGGGAATCCCTCGCGACAGGTTCTCGGCGGAGAGCCACCACCGGAGGGATCGGCGAACCGTCTTTGGGCAAGGCAATCTCTTGTTCAGCGAGTCGAACTGGTTGGACCAACGTCGCAGAAGAGCACTCTGCAGCGGACGCATGTGGAAGCGCGCCCAAGTCACCACCTCCAAGGTCGCCGCCATCGTGCCGAGGAGCCGCAGGTACCACCACACCGACGGAGCTGGCATCCCCCGGAAGAGACGGACCAGAGCCCGCAATGCCAGCACGCGTCGCTCCGGAAGGCACACCAAGCCCCTTGCTGTGTCGAAGCGGACTCCCAGATACTCGAGATCCTGTGACGGAGACAGACAACTCTTACTTTCGTTCACCACCCATCCGAGGGACCGAAGGAGATCCACCACCCTGCTCGTGACTTGCACACACTCCCGACTGGACTTCGCTCGAATCAACCAGTCGTCGAGATATGGATGGACCAGGATGCCCTCCTTGCGCAACGCCGCCGCGACTACAACCATTACCTTTGTGAAGGTGCGGGGAGCCGTGGCAAGTCCGAACGGCATGGCCCGGAATTGAAAATGGCCCCACGGGAGCGCAAAGCGGAGAAACCGTTGATGGGAGAGCCGGATGGGAATGTGTAAATAGGCCTCTATAAGATCGAGGGATGTCAAAAATTCCCCTTGACGCACCGCTACGATGACTGACCGCAGGGTCTCCATGCGAAAGTGCGGTACTCTGAGAGCGCGATTCACGCCTTTGAGATCCAAGATCGGACGAAGGGAACCGCCCTTTTTGGGAACCACAAAATAGATGGAGTAGCGACCTGCGCCTCTTTCCAAGGGCGGGACCGGAACCACGGCCCCCAGAGAGAAGCCAATCCAGGGTCACGCGGATGTCCCGCGCCTTTTGAGCTCCCTTGCTGGGAGACAGAACAAACGAATCCGGAAGTGGGTGCGCAAACTCTAGGGCATAACCTTCTTCTATAATCTGCAGCACCCACCGATCTGACGTAATTTGGGCCCAAGAAGGAAGAAAGTCGCGCAAACGACCCCCGATGAGCGGGTCTTCCTCTAGAGCCCACCTCGTTTCATTGTGGCTTGCGATTAAAGGAAGAGGCCGAGGAAGAGGCGGCTCCGGAGAAGCCCCTTCCCGCTCCTCTGAAACCACGAAACCCTTGATGACGGGTTCCAAAACGACCGCGCTGCGAAGTCCACAGCCGGGAAGAATGAAATCTGCGTGCATCCCGAAACTGGCCGCGCGCTGAGGTGGACGACCTATTAAGCTTAGGCTTATCCTCTGGAAGCCGACCACCCTTAGACTCACCGAGATCCTTCACCAACTTATCCAGAGCCTCACCAAATAACAACCTGTCCTTAAAGGGTAGTTTACTGAGGCGAGACTTGGAAGAACCGTCGGCCGCCCAATTGCGCAACCAGATGGACCGTCGTGCCGCTGCCATGGAGGCCATGCTATTAGCTAGGGAGCGTATTAAATCATAACACAGATCCGCCAAGTAGGCCGATCCCGACTCCACGCGGGTAACGTCCAACAGCCCCTGTTGGTCCATACCGGACCCCGAGCGCAGGTGCTGCGACCATCGCAAACAAGCTCGAGCTACCCACGCCCCACAAATAGAAGCTTGCTTCAACAAATTATCAACCTTTTTGTCCTGAACATCCCTCAGGGCCGCGGCCCCTTCAACCGGGATGGTGGTTTTCTTAGTCACTGCCGAAACGGCAGCATCCACCCGTGGAGACTTAAACAAGTCCCTGTCCTTGTCTGCAAGGGGGTAAAGACGATTCATGGTCCGAATCCCTTTCAAAGCGGATTCCGGTTGCTCCCATTCCACATGGATCATCTGCTCAACTACTCGGTGCACAGGAAAAACTACCTGGGCATCCCTGACCGCCTGAATGAGAGGATCCTCGAGACCTTCCTCCTCCAGCGGCCGCACCGCAGAGAGGTTAAGTGCTTGGAGAGACTCCGTGACCAAAGGTACCAGCTCGTCCCTTCGAAACACCCGAATGATGCGAGCCTAATCTTCCAGTTCTGGAAGCTCTCCGTCTTCTAACTCCTCCGCCTCAATATCCGGGATCCCCCTCAGTCTCGGAATCCGGGAGGCAAAGGGCGTCCTGATCCTGGTCCCCCAACCTGGGCCGCTTGACCGCGGGTTGGGAAGAACGCTGAACCCCCCCCGCGGATGCTGGGGGGAGAGAGGCAGGCCAAGCCTCCGGCAAATGACCAGACCGGCTTAAGCGGAAGGCCTGATGCATGAGAAGAACAAAATCCGGGGAAAAGTCTATAGGCGACGCTACCATAGCCGCCTGCTGGAGCTCAGGGACCGACGTATTAGACGCCGGGCCCAGACCAGAAGGAAGGATGCTCGGTGAAGGGACACTGTCCCCCGAAAGGGAAGGGTCCCCGGGCACATGCTGTTCCTTAATTTCAATAGGCAGCTCCAGTTCTGAAGAAACTGCAGCACAGCTCTTACAGATTCCAGAGTCAGTCATTGTACCTCTGCGGGAGCCACAAATTACACACTGAGGTTTGGCAGCCATGCCCAGGCCACCTGCTCTCAGGGAAAAATAAGGCAACAGGAACAGGGAAGCCCACACCAAGGGGACTAACCTTATTCAATTCAGCACAGTATTAAATTTAAAACCATTTTTTTTTTTTTTTTTTCTTTTTTTTTTTTACAGTAAACAAAATACTCCCCAGAATCCTAGGGGTGCCCTGAGCAAAATCGCCAGCAAAAGAAACCCCAAAAACACCCGGGGAACCCGTGCGCAAGTGTTAAAAAGTGCCCTTAAAAAGCACACTTTAGAAATCCAAAATGGCCGCCGCACTTTTTCACCCGCGGTAAAAAACGGCGCGAAAATACAAAGGTACCCAAATAATATGGAAAAGAAAGAAAACGACCCTCTAATACAGGGCAAGCGAAAAAAAGCAGGAAAAAGTGCAATTTGGAAGCCAGGGGAGCCGACAGAGCCTCTGCCCAAGCAAAGAACAGAGAGCTTAAAACAAGGAAAATTCCTACCAGCTCTGGGAACAGCAAGGAACTCAGCCCACTTCTCCAAGTGACAGGCAATGTTGCAGCCGGTATGGCTCTTCCCCGAACAGCCTTGGGGAGAGCTCAACCCAGGCTTCAGAGATTCCCAGGCAGAAAGGCAGGAGCCCAAGGCAGGTCTGGCTTTCCCCAGAAAGTCCCCTGTGTCTTTTTCTTTTTTAAAGATACAGCTACCTAGCAAAAGAAATAGAATATAAAGGACCAGAAATAAACCCCAAAAGAACTAACTAACTAGTGTTGCTCCTTCAATTGTCACTTAGCGTGCCCAGCAGGGGCACAGAAGTCCTCCAGCTGCAGGGAGACTGGACACACTGGGGACTTCTGGGAGCTCCTGCTGCATATATACTACAGAAGATTTGATTGGTCCAGTCTCCCGGCTGCAGGAGGAGGGGCACTACCCGATGTTGGAGGACTAAACTGGATTACCGAACAGGAACTTGGAGATAACTATTTTACAGGGAACATTTAGCCTGGATAGAAACAGATGCACCCGAAATGATCTGCCATATCTAATAGGGAAGACTTAATCTTGATGCCCTGATTATAGTCAAGTTAAATACAACAAAGTAGTGTTGAGATAAACAACCATAAGTTAAAGTATGCGTAGAAGACTAATTTACCATAAAGCCACCAAGTAGCACTGCTCTCTTTTAGGGGTTGAAATACCGTACACATTACTTTCTGGTCAGTTCCTGTTCTTATGGATCCTTCACAACAGAGCTGCTACTCATTTATGGTATTTATATCTTGAAGCAGCGACTAATATAAGATGAAAATTCCTATATTATGTGATATCATGCTAAATCAGGTGTCTCAACCCAGTCCTTGGGACACACCTAGCCAGTCAGGTTTTCAGGATAACTACAATGAATATGTATGACAGAGATCTGCACACAATGGAGGCAGTATCTGCAAATCTCTCTCATGCACATTCATTGTAGCTATCCTGAAAACCTGACTAATTAGGAATGTCCCAAGGACTGTTTTAGATTTCTGCTGAGTCTTCCTCTTGATTAAATGTTCAAACAAGCTCACTCTGTAACAAACAGGAGGATAGAAGGACAGAAGATGTCAGAGCATTTAATTTAATCTGATTCAAATGTAAACTTTAAGTCTGCAAACTAAACCACACATGTTGTTTTCTTTATTATACTCACCTGAGAATTTAGCAAGTATTTTACTGCTAAAGACATATCATACATGGCTAGACAGTTAAACAGCACCAGCAGTTTTAGGGGTTGAGCCATCATCTCATCCACAGTCAGAAAATCATATTCCATGATCCTTTTGCACCGCAGGAATGTGAGTTCACGGTATCTTTCTAAGGAGAGGTCTCCTTCAGCATGACGAGCAAAAAGAGGATCATTTTCGAAAGCTGTGAAGATTGCTTTCTGTATCGGAACAACAACAAAAAAAAAAGGTAGAATAATCAGCAGAGAATTATTTTATGTAAAATTTTGCCCAAAAACAAAAAGTCTCTAAAACTGAAGGATTTCTTTAAATAGAAATAGGAATCTGAAACAATTTCCAAATATGAAAAGCTAGAAGTAGTTACCAACTTTCAAGGTGACATTTTACTTCCCAGTTAATGTCCTTTCCTAGAGTCCTGCTAGACCATTCCAGGCAAGTGGGTTGTGTATATGGAGGACAGCGATCCAACGCTTGAAGATCCCTGATGCAATGTGCCTACATTACAGCAACTAGGAAAATGGTTTTCATGAAAGGTGTAGTTAAGGGAAGCGAGATGCAAATGCTCAAAAGGCGATTTGATTAAAAGCTAAAAGAGGACAACATTCAGATTCGCTGAAGGCACTGAATCTTGCAGTGGTGGTAGTAGATCTGATAAACCTCATGAATCTTACTATCCAGGGATGAAGAGACAGAGGCTGCCCTTCACTTTTGTCCTGGTAAGTATAAATGGCGGCCAGATGCATGTGTGCTGAGGAAGTCTTTAGTCCACCATCGGTTAAGGATATGAGGGAGGACAGGACATCCTTGGGATGGCAGAATGGTTGCAAGTGATGATCTGAACACCAAGAAAAATGAGACCATTTGAAAAATGTAATATCTTTTAGTAGAATCCTTCCATCTCCCATATTCTCAACCTTTCACTCTTCACTGCAACTTTCCCTACAGCCTTCAAGCATGCTGCGCTTACACCTCTCCTCAAGAAACCTTCACTTGACTTTACTTGTCCTTATTATCAACGCATTTCCCCCTTCCCTTCATTTCCAAACTTTTGAACATGCAATTCTCCACTGCTACCTTGAATTTCTCTTCTCTCAAGCCCTCCTAGATCCACTTCAGTCTGTTTTGTGTCCCTTTCATTTCTACTGAAACGGCTCTTATCAAAGTCTCCAGTGACTTGGTTCCTGGTTAAAGCCAAGGGTCTTTACTCGGTTCTCATTCTTCTTGACCTTTCTGCTACTTTTGATACTGTTGACCACCTCCTTCTCCTCAGCACCTTGTTCTCTTATTTTTAGGGGCACTGTGCTGTCCTGGTTCTCTTCTTATCTTTTCCATCGGTCTTTCAGTGTTTGTTTTGGTGGATCCTCCTCTGCCATCACTCTCTCAGTTGGTATACCCCAAGGGTCTGTTCTGGGCTCACTCTCTATACCAAGTCCCTTGGTGCCCTCATCTCTTCCCATGGCTTTAAGTATTATTTTTATGCTGATGACACTCAAATCTATCTAAACCTGACATTTCTCTTAAGCAGGTAGAGATACAGACTTGGAGTGTATCTGACATTGCTGCCTGGATCTCACCGAGGTTTAAAATTGAGCATGGCCAAGACTGAACTTCTTATTTTTCCACCTAAACCCTCCTCCACCCTTCCTTCTTTTTCTATCACTGTTGATAACACTCTTCTGCTTCCTCGACCCACAACCTTGGGGTCATCTGACTCCTCCCTCTCCTTCTCCATATATGTCCAACAGATAGCTAAAACCTGTCGTTTCTTTCTCTATAAGATTGACAAAAGTTGCCCCTTCCTCTCTGAACACACTACTAAAACCCTTATCCACTCTTTGGTCACCTCCCCTCGACTATTGCAACCTCCTCCTTGCTTGTCTCCCTCAGAGTCATCTCTCTCCTCTATCCGTTCAGAACTCTGCTGCGCAGCTAATCTTCCGCCAGCCAAGATATACCCATATAACCCCTCTTCTTTCTTTATCATCATTTGATATACCTCCCTAGGCGTTGGGGCATCAAAGCCATTTACAATTACAAAAAAAAGGCTGTGTAGAAGAGAGAAAGGAATGCCAGTTTTTGACAGGATAGTTAAGGCAGAAAGGGACAAATAGCTTTTCCCTACCCTAACTAGGGAGTGCGGGAAGGCAGGTCGTAAGCAAGCTGGAACAGATGGATTTTAAGCATGGATTTGAACCGGAGAAATGAGAGCTCTGAGCGTGAGGTGGTAGATAAAGAGTTCTGTAAGGCAGGGGCCAGAAAAAAAAAGAAGGTGGAGTGTCATGTTTGTTCCAGGTGAGCTCAGGGAGACTGGGGAAGTGCCAAAACGATGAGTGTGTAGAGACCTAAGACGATAGTGGGGAGAGTGAAACTGAAGGGGATCAGTTAGGTATTGCTTGATGAGCTGTAATGAGAATTTTGTAATCAATATGAAACTATGGGGAGCCAGTGAAGGTGGGCAAGAATGGGCAAGACGTGGTTGCGGTGAGAAGAACGTGCAAGGATCTATTTCCATATCCAATTCAAACTTCTCCTTCTGACATATAAATGCATTCACTTTACTGCCCCTCACTACCTTTCCTCTCTCCTCACACCCCTCCTCGTAAGCTCCGCTGTTCATCTGGCTTTCTTCCACTGCCAACTCCAGACTTTGAACTTTTCACCTTGCTGCTCCTTATGCCTGGAACAAACTTCCTGAATCTATATGTCAGGTCTCATCTCTCCCCCTTTTCAAATCCATGCTAAGAGCTTCTCTCTTTGAGGCTGCTTTTGGATCCTAATTCCCTTGTTCTCCTTTCCCTATTTGAACCCTTTGATTCTCTTGTACTGTACTGTCTTAATTAGATTGTAAGCTCTAACGAGCAGGGCCCGCCTTCTATGTGTTCTTGTACGGCGCTGTGTATGCCTTGTATATACATGATTAATAGTAGTAGTGGAAACTAAAAATTGCCCAACACATGCTGTCAGAAACAAGAAGATGAGATACTAATTGGCTTTCAACCTCCAAGCAATGAGACAGACTTTGGAGGTTCAGATTTAGAAGAAGATGGTTCTCCTGCTGAGTTAGAAGGGATGTATGGGAGCCCAGTGGCTATGAAGCTTCAACTAGCAGAGAAAGGAGGAGCGGAAACCAAGCTCGTTTGGGACATCTGGATGCAAACTTGTAGAATCTTCTGTAAAACTCTGGAAATGAAAGGGAAGGGAGGGAAAAAAAGCACACATCAGACCATCATGTCAGGAGATTGCAAAGGCATCCTGATGAAGGAAAAGATGATGGGCGGAGGGAGCAAAAAAATGGACGCATTGCTTTACTTCTGTTGGCATTTACCAATCTAGAACAGGAACAACACATTTCTGGAAAATGCAGTCTACTGTAGAGGGGTCCAGAGACCATGCGTGACTCTGGTTCCAACTAATCCAGCTGCTTGCTCTGCTGTGCAGCCAGTGAAGAGGCACAGAGGTGAAATCATTTTCATTTGGACTCTTTCAGATTTGCCTTCAGTCTGTCCTACCTGATTCAACTCCTTCAAGGTTGGTGTTGCCGTTGGAGTTAAGCCCCTCCCACTGTCAGTGATATCACCCACCCACTCCATATCTCTATGTTGACTCAGGCGTGCCTGTGTTTAAGAGCCATGCCAAAGGGTCCTTAAGCATGGCTCTTAGAGTGGTCTGAGGTGGGAGTCTCTCCATTTGAAAATATCCAAAAGTCTGAAGTAAAAACTCTCCCACTTTGATGCTTCCCAAGTTTATTCCCATTGTGTGAAGATCTCATTTATCTTACCCCCCCCCCACCAAGGTTCCCCCTTTAGTCTGGGCCCTGGTGCCTGTTCCATGCACTTCTGCTGTCTCCCTGCCTCTGTCTCCTCAACCACATCTGCCAATACGTCCTCTTCTTGGTTACTAAATGTTCGTTCTTTGAGACAGAAATCGCATCTCGTTTATTTTAATTTGCTTTCGCTCCATCATTTGACTACATTCTGCCTGGGGTAAACAACTTTCCAATGCATGTATGGCCTACCTTTGTGATTCCTGCTCCCTGGGTTATAGCTACCTTCATCTTAACCATCCTTAGTGCTGCAACTGGCTGTCCTTTTCTCATCTTCGTGCTCTGACATCCCTTTCCTCCCATGTTTCACCTTCACTGGAGTTTCTCGTTGCAAGGATGCCTGCTCCTCCACTATTTTTAATTGCGTTGGTCTGGGTTGGCCCTTCAAGAATTCTATAATGTGGTGTCTCCTTATCTGCTTGATTCTTCCCCTCTCCGAGCTTTGAGGATTTTAATATTCATATGTCAATCAATCATCGGCCACTGATTCTATGACTTCCGACATCAACTAATTTCTACATGTTCACAATCTGTGTCAGCACATCTTGGTTCCCACCCACACCGCTGGTCCTTACTACTTCTGTGTCTTTTTGTTTCAGCCCATACCCTGGTCTGATCACTTCTTGTTTTGTCACGGGTACTTTTCCCCTCCTCTCAGCCTTCCCCTACAAGCCCAGTCTCGCCAGCACCTGTCTCTACATCAATTTACTATGGAGTCTTTGTTTCTCATTGCACGCTTTTCACTGATGATTTCGCCTTGCACCCTCTTGATGATCAGCTGGATCTCCTAAATTCTGCACTCCTCTGCTCTGGAATCCGTAGCTCTTGTGTCCCTATCCCCCGTTACCATGCCACTCTAACTCCTAGTAACATCTCAGTATCCATCTCCTTAAGCGCAATTATGCCACTTAAAGTATCATTGGTGCAAGTCCCACTCTGCATCCCTCCATGACCGTGCTGCCATAGTTTCAGCCAAGAAATGTTATTCTTTAATCATCCACCAAGATACTAGCTCTTCCCGGCTCTATCATTTAGTTCTTCATCTCACTGCTCCCCCCCCCCCCCCGCCCCCGATTGCTCTACTGCGAACCACTTCTGCTACCAGGACTTTGCTGCTGCCTTTCATCAAAAGGTCTTGCATGTTAATTCCACTTTGCCTATTCCTTCTTCTACTCCACTACCCTCCACCCCCGCCTTCTTTCTTGCCTTTTCATCTGGTATCTCTGTCTTCGAGGTTCCCACTTACAAGCTTTCTCAGGGCATCTCTCAGTCACCTCCTACCACTGCCACATCTGACCCTATGCCTTCCCATCTTTTCATGTTAAGAACATAAAATACGCCATGCTGGGTCAGACCAAGGTCCATTAAGCACAGTATCTTGTTTCCAACAGTGGCCAATCCAGGTCATGAGTACTGTGATACCCTAGCATGGGCCCTGGGGCTTACAGGCATAGGGCCGCCTTGTTATGTCCTTAAATAAAGTTTTACTGTGTCTGTCTCCTGTGAGGAATTCTGGGACTGGTAGTTTGGCTTTCTTATCCAAGGACAAATTGTAGTGTGAAACCATGGTTTAAGGCAACATGAATATTTTATTTTTGTGGGATTTCCATAAGCATTAAATTCAGAATGCAGGCATTAGGATACTTCTCCAAACATAAAAGGAAAAAAATGGATAACTGGAAAAGAATGCTGAACAAAAGTCTAACACTGGCAGCTGTTCTCAACAAACAAATTAGCATGCACAGCGTAGTCTTTTGTATTCATTTAACCAAAAGATAAACTACTTCTTCTCACAACTGCTTTACTTTTCAAAACTCTTGGTTAAGCAACAAAACCTTCTTTACTTCAGAAGAAACTCTTATCAGTTACAGAGTTATGCACACATTGCTTCTCACCACGTTTTTCTTTTCTTTCTTAGCACTGCTTGGCAGCTTCTAGTCTTCTTTCAGACAAAAAGAGCAATCCATTGGGGATTCCCCCGGGTCATACTCTGGTTCAAAGGAATCAATCTGCATATCTTCTGGGGCTATAGAATGCTTATCCCTTGCTACCGTTTCAAAAGCTTCTTCAGACTTCCTGTCTTGTAAAAACTTCTGAAACTCACTCCACAGCAGTTCTTTCTGATAAGGATCAATTATGTTGGGAGAGTGAGCTTTTCTCCCTGGGAACACTTGCCTTAACGTTTCTAGTGTGCTTGGTTTAACTTCTCTGCTCCCAACAGGGCTCCGGCTCTTTCCACAGCAAAGTGTATCCACCCACCTTCTAGCAGTTGAAGTCCTCAGCTGTGGCTCCTGCACACTAGATACTGCAACCTGTTCCACCTCGTGTGTAAGCTTTCCAGCTATATGTCTACTAGCTTCAAGCTTGGGAGCATTTCTCAGACACAGACTGCTTCCTTTCTTACTGGCCTCATCCAGCAGCTGGAAGTCAGAGCTCGTATGCCTTTCTCCCCTCCTTCCTTCCTGGGATCTCTCCTCTCTCCAGGATCTCTCAGAGCTCGGGGATCTCTGCTCCCTCTGGAATCTTTCCTGGACTCCCTCCTGGAATCCTTTCTCCTTCTCTCCCCTCTTCTGGTCTGACTCAGGTTTTAAAAACCGTTTCTTGCTAGCCACTCCCTTGCCTCTGCACAGGTGTTTACAATCACTGCCCAAGCCTGCCCCTACGTCAGAGCTTGGGTGTGGCTTAGCCTCAGCAGAGACAGGATTTTTTTTCAAGCTTGCCTTGCAAACTCTGTGCAAAGCTGGTCTGTGATTCATTTTAAAGGTACAAACATTGTTTTCTTCCATTTCCATCTGCTCCTGGCAGCTCTCCTCGTCACAGTACCTAGCAGTTTCACAAGACGACACACAGGTTCCACAATGCTTGTATTGGGTGAAACAATGGATTTCACAGATCCTCTTAATGGTTTATGGACCTTTCCTCGAGGAACCTGTCCAAATCTTTTTTAAACCCAGCTACCCTAACAGTTTTTACTACATTCTCCAGTAACGAATTCCGGAGTTTCATTACATATTGAGTGAAAAAATATTTTCTCTTATTAGTCTTAAATGGGTTACACCATAGCTTCATTGCATGTCCCTAGTCTTTCTAATTTTTGATGGCACAATCAATCTATGTTTACCTGTTCCGCTCTGTTCATTAACTTTATAGACTATCATATCTCCCCTCAGCCATCTCTTCTCCAGATTGAAGAGCCCTAACCTTTTAAGCCCCTCCTCATAGGGGTATCTTTCCATCCCCTTACCATTTAGGTGGCTCCTCTCCATACCTTTTCTAATGCCGCTATATCCTTTTTATAATATGGCAACCAGAATTGCACACAATATTCAAGGTGCGGTTTGTAAACGGGGGTGCTTGTGAAAGTTCCACAATCTTGGCAAGGCTATGAATTTACTTGACTTGCAAAGGATTGTGGGTCTTGTAGTTCAATCACACAAAAACTAGCCGTTTAACAAGAATAAAGAATTGTAGTTGCTCGAGTGTAAAGCAGAAAACAAGATTTTATTTATGGGGTGTTATTCCCTCGCACAGATATGCTTGGTAACATCAACAGGATAATTTTCTCCAGGAGTTTTATTCAGGAAACAAAACAAATAAGGCAACTGAATTACTTATGCAACTTAGTAAAGACCTTGATGGAACAGAAAAGGTCTTTCTTCTAGCCCCTGCTAATAAACTTTCTTAGCCGTGCTGGAATGAAAAATAAACCCAAAAGGAAAATTCTATTTATCAAAAAAAAAAAAAAACCACAGCTTTCTTCCTTTCACACAGAGAAGAAGCTTTTTTTCCCCAAAGTCCCACGTGCACTTGTGCCTTGCTC
The DNA here is from genome assembly GCA_033557465.1 of Ichthyophis bannanicus. Lineage (NCBI taxonomy): Eukaryota > Metazoa > Chordata > Amphibia > Gymnophiona > Ichthyophiidae > Ichthyophis > Ichthyophis bannanicus. The sequence goes on along the minus strand of CM066032.1, from coordinate 1,384,681,727 downwards.
TAATCACAGGTGCTTAACCAGCTGCAAACCATTGCTGGCCCACTCTCCACGTGGCTCCAACTTTCCCCATAGTTTTCTCTCAAAGAAACTTTTCTGGGAAGCAAAAAAAATCAGTACAGTTCCTTTTGGTGTTTGATCCTTAACTGATGATTACTTTAGAACAGCAGCTTAGAAAGAGAACAATCCATACATTCAACTTCCTCATCTGATATTTCCCCTTGCTCTTGAAATATCATAGGATCACTTTCAAACACTGGCTCAGAGGATTTCTCTAACTGATCTCTACCAGGATAGAAACTGTTTCCCTGCTGTCTTCCTTGTGCAAAGCTAGGGAACAGATCAGAGTTCATACCCATGCTTACTTATTGTGGTAACTGTTCAGTGTATATCTCTTTATCTTGCCTTTATGCCTGTCTCTCTCCTTTAATCTGTCCTATCATATAAATGGCGTTCCTTTCCTATTTTCCTTGAATGACATAGTATTGTAAACCGCTCTAATGCCTTTTGGCCTGAGCGGTATATCAAATCTCAATAAATATAAACATAAACATACCTGAGATCACGTTGTCATTAGGTTTCCTCTCTGGGTATTTTGGCCAGTAGGTAGCAAAGTTTCTGTGCCCAGCTCTCCAGTCAGAATCTCTGGACTTCAGGTCCCTTTTCCCATACCTCCTTAAATAGATATTAGAGCTCCTTCTTTCTGTAGATGCAGCCGTCTCCTCAGGTGCTGTCCGAGGGTTCCTGGCTGTATATCTCCAAGCATCTGGCTTCTTCCAGTCCAATGAAGAATGCTTGCCCCAGGAATCTCTCCCAGCATACGTACTGCCTTGGGCTCCTTTCTTAGACCTTCTGGACGTCTTGCTGTTCTTCCTTCTGTTCACGATCAGTCTCTCCTTCTCCAGCTCCTGTTGCTGTCCTTGCTGTCTTTGCTCTCCTTGCTGTCTGTCTGATGAATTTCTTCTAGCTTTAAAGTGCCTAGGTGGCCGCTCCACCCTAGCACACTCCAGGTGTTCTGAATTAAGCCCTGCCCTAAGAGATGAGAGATATGTGATTAGGGATTACATCATTGCTTCTCTGATTAGGCACACATTTCCCTACTTCAGCTCTCCTAGAGTGCATTCTGGGTCTGGTAGTCTTAGGTAAACACTGTTTTAGTGCTTTTACCAGCCAGCACAGATTGCTTATGCAGAGCCAATTCACCTCTTGTATTATTTCTTCCTGAACTATGATAAGCTTCCTTATCACAGATTGCACCATGGAACACTACAGAGGCATTATAATATCCATTGCTTTATTCTCCATTCCTTTCCTTATGATTCCTAGCATTCTATTTGCCTTCTTAGCCGCCGCTGCACAATGGGCGGAGGGTTTCAACGTATTATCCACGATGACGCCTACATCTTTTTCCTGGATGGTGGTTCCTAATGTGGAAACTTGCAACTTGTAACCATAGTTTGGGTTCTTTCCTACTAGGTGCATAACTGCACTTGTCCACATGAAATTTCATCTGCCATTTGAACATCCAGTCTTCCAATTTATTAAAGTCCTCTTGCAATTTTTCACAATACTCTTAGGTTTAACAACTTTGAATAATTTTTTGTCATCTGCAAATCTGACTATTTCACTCACTATTCCCATTTCCAGGTCATTTACGAATATGCAAGTTTGATGCAATGCATTGATAAGGCAGGCAAAGAAAATTTGAGAAGCTTGCTGCGGAAGCAAAAACGTGTCAAAGACTTTTTCCAAGTACATTCGTAACAAGAAACCTCAGATAGTCAGTTGGACCATTAGATGATAGAGGGGTAAAAGGGGCACTAACAGCGGACAAGGCCATAGCGGAGATACTAAATGAATTCTTTGCTTTGGTCTTGACTGAGAAGATGTAGGGATTTGACCCATGGCTGAAATGGTATTTAAAGGTGATGCCACAGAAGAATTGAAAGAAATAATTGATACACCAGGAAGATGTTATTACAACTATTTGATAAAACTGAAGAGTAGCAAATCACCTGTACCATATGGTATACATCCGAGGGTGTTGAAAGAATTGAAATATGAGATTACATATTACTAATAGTAGGTCTGCAAACTATCATTAAAGTCATCTAATACCTGAAGATGGGAGGATGGCCAATGTAATGCCAATTTTTAAAGAGGGTTCCAATACATTAAACCAATACATTAAACATTGTAACAATGAATGGTGCAATAACAGGCAATCAAGAATGTACATGATTCAAGATATCCTGTATATCAGTTAAAACTATTTTACATATGCTGTATATAAGGTGGAGCCTATCCCTTCGGAAAAGCCCCTCCTTTTCCCAAATGTTGCCCTATTCCTAACAAATCTAAAACCCTCATCCTTGCACCATTGTCTCATCCACGCATGGAGACTCCGGAGCTCTGTCTGCCTTTTGGGTCCTGCGCGTGGAAAAGGAAGCATTTCAGAGAATGCTTCTCTGGAAGTTCTGGATTTCAACTTCCTCCCTAAAAGCCTAAATTTTGGCACCAGAACCTCCCTGCCACACTTTCCTATATCATTGGTACAAACATGCACCAAGACAGTAGACTCCTCCTCAGCACTATCTAAGATCTTGTCTAGGTGGCATGTGAGGTCCGCTACCTTCACACCAGGCAGACATGTTACCAGGCGATCCTCATGTCCACCAGCCATCTACATGCCTAATGATCAAATTACCAACTATAACAGCTGTCCTAACCCTTCCCTCCTGGGCACATGGCTTTAGAGAAATCTCATCGGTGAGAGAAAGTTTTACATCACCTGGACGACAGGTTCTAGCTACAGGATCACTTCCTGCCACACCAGGGTGATGCTCTATCATGTGACCTCTCTCCTGCTTTTTCTTATGATTGGGTTAATATCACCAATGCAGGATGGCCTTCACCCATCAGTGGGAGCAGAAGCCCAAGCTCAAACTCCTGAGCACTCTGGGACTACACAGCCAATGAGAACCATTGGAGAGGTCACATATGAGACCATGCCCATGACACCATCTCTATTGTTGTCATCGCCATCAATCAGAGGCACTGTAAATAATCCTAGACTCTGCAAGTCTGTTGTGAACAGAATAGCCCCAGGCAATCCAACAACCTTTTGACTTTCTCCTCTGGCTGGAAGATTCTGCCCACTTGTGTATCGAACCATGCTCCAGAGATTGGGAAGGTACCAACTGACTCTTCCCACAACTGATCATCAGGCTGGTAGTGATGGGAGTCCCAAAACCCCAAGAGTTCAACCAGCATGCCCATGGAGGAGTAGGCAGAGGCTTTCCAAGGACACCACTTGGGTCAACACCTGACATGCCTCTGACAGAGAATGGACTCGGATGAGCCAGTCATCCAGATATGGGTGCAAACAAATCCCTTTGTGCCATTGCACCACATGGAGAACATCCTTGGGGCAGAGAACAGTTCAAAAGGGAAGGGTGGTGAACTGAAAGTGCAAGCCAAGCAGGCAAAATGCAGATATTTTTGCTGATTCTCCAAGATCGGGATATGAAAATATGCTTTAGCCAAATCCAAAAGGTGCAAGGAACTCCCCTCAGCGCACCACCTGAACCACCGATCTCAAAGTTTACATCTGTAAGCACAGGACGAGAATGGACCAGAAAGAGCCAACCTTTTTAGCACCACAAAATAGATGAAATATATCTGCCTTGTCCCAATTGTCCGTGGGAACTGGCACCACTCTCTTCAGGAGTAGCAATTTGTCCAAGGTGAGCCGCACAGCTGCCCTTTTGTTCGCTGACTCACAGAGGGAGATGATTAATGTGTCTGGGGGACATAGCCATATTGAATGCTTCCAGCGATCCTTGGTGACCAAAGCCCATTACTGAAAGAGGCAAAGCTTGCCTCCAACCGGCGGTACCAGGAAACGGACCGTCAAAGCTTCATTGTGCAGCTTGGAAGAGCCCACGAGCTCCTCGAAAGAACTGAGAATGAGCCCAAAATCCTGAAGCAGAGGGGAAGAAAGGCTTTTCAGGGTGATAGCAATGGGAGTCCCAAGAACCCAGGGGTCCAGCCAGCATGCCCATTAGGCAGAGGCCGATGGGAAAGGATCTCCTGCCTGCTTCCTGGGCCCTTTAGATCAGTCCTCTGGAAGGCAGCAAGATTTTGTCTTGTCCAGGCCCTTCACTAGCTTCTCCAAATCAGCCCCAAAACAGAAGCTTTCCTTTAAAGACCAGATGGGTCATGCTGCCCAGTGGCGAACCCAAACCCAATTCCTGGTCCTTGTCAACAGGATACTATCTCTGGTCACTAGGCAGACAAATTTGTACATAGCATCAGAAAGGAGGGCCATAGCAGACTATATAAAAGAGAGGTAGTATCATCCAGTGGGAGAGACTGAATCCACTGGAGCAGAGTTCGAGACATCAGGCCTGCACATTCTGCCAACTGAAGAAAAGCAACTATCACGGTGAGCTAATTCTTCAGCAACAAATCTACCTTTCGGTCCAGGACTCAAGGCCGATCCACAGGAATGGTGGTCCATCTTGTATCCGCCGTTAGCTGTGCATCCACCTTGGGTATATCAAACCAAATACACTTCATCTCTGAGAGAGCGTATCTCTTCATATACACCCTTAGCCAGAGAGTGTGGAGAATCCCATTCCAGCCAGATCATGTCCTTGATCATCTCCAGGAATGGGAAGACTGTAGTGGATTTACGCACCCTTTGCAGGAGTGGATGAACCTTTGTCCCCTACTCTGTGTTTGATGCATCTACCATAGTTCAAGGTGAATGAGCAGGGCTGGCCCAAGGATTTCTGCCATCCTAGGCAGAGGTCCCAGCCGTGCTACCCCACCTCACATCATGCCACTCCCCAAAGGGCAATGAGCCACACTGTCGCCAATTCCAGCAGAGAGGTCTAGGCTCAGCTCGGCAACAAGCCATGTGTGCTGAAGCACATGGCCTGCCATCAAACCATCCCTCTCTCCTGCCGCTGGAATCAGCAGCATGGCTACACAGGTCAGCAAGGGAAGGAGGGGGGAGGGTTGCGCAATTCAAAAGGGGAAGGCAGGTCATGTGTGCTGAAGCACATGGCCAGTGCCCACAGAGATCTGCAGCCCTAGGCGGCTGCCTAGTGGACGGGCCAGCACTGTGAATGAGACCCTGGCAATCAAATACCACCAGTTCCTCCTTCTGGAACAGGCAGATAACATCAGCCTCTTCATAATCCTCTGAAGGAAAGAGCATTTCTTCATCCACAACAGAGTCCAAAAATAGAAATTACACTTACCTGGTAGTTGTTGTTCCTTGAGGAACTCCAGTTCAGTCCTCCACCTCTGGGTAGTGTACCTCCTCCTGCAGCTTGGAGACTGGGCATGTCAAAATCGTCACATCACCTTTTTGGAGGTCTGCCCACACGTCCTGGCTCTGGGAGCTATATTTTATTTAAAATTTCCATGTAAGCGTCATATAGTGTTTCAGGGGAAACAATATATTTTCTTTGAGGTGGAACAACTGTTAGAATTTCTTAAGGGTAAGAATTAATGGACAGGACTTAGGAATGTTGTGGTTACTATTTTTTGTCTCTTGACTTGTTAAATGGAGTTTAAGATGTATTTACCAGAAACCAATTCTGGATTCTTAGCTTTATGTATGCACACCTTCTTGATGTGTGCTTGTTATTATGATGAGACAATATGTTATGCATTGCTAATAAGGTATCGTAATGTTATTTTCCTGTAAGTTTAAAATTTTATAAATATAAAATTTAAAAAAAATAAAATAAAATTGTCATATCACTGGATGTAGCCTGCTGGTCTCTCTTATCAGCCCCTAGTGAACTATTGACAAAGCAGACTCAAAAGAGCAACAAATAAGTAGCTATTATAATAATTTAAACCTTATTACTCAACTGAACGCATAACACAACTTATTTAACAACTAAGGGGACTGTTCTTTGCATTCTCTCCTTTCCACCCTATGCCTAGCCAAAGATAAGAGAGAGCAAGGACAGAGAGAAAAGCCTTGCACTACTCCCAACTGATCAACCACTGCTAACGACGCCATCCCTGGGCAGGAATGAGGACTGAACTGGAGTTCCTCAAGGAACAACAATTACCAGATATGTGTAATTGCTATTTCTTTATCGTTCCTCCAGTTCAGTCCTCCACCTCTGGGATGTAACAGAGCAGTAATTATTGGAAGGGACCTTTCCAGCCGGATCGCAACACCACCGCCCCAAAACAGGCATTGTTTCACCGCCAAGACATCCAGGCGGTAATGCTTACTGAAAGTATGAAGAGAGGACCAGGTGGCTGCTCTACAAATTTCTACTGGTGGAACCAAACTGTGTTCCACCCATGATGTCACTTGCGCTCTAGTAGAGTGAGCCCTTAAGCCACTGGCACTGTACGGCCTTGAAAAAGATATGCTGATGCAATCGCCTCTTTAATCCATCTGGAAATGGACGCTTTTGCCGCCACCTCCCCTCCGAACAACACGAATAGGCGGTCCGACTTGTGAAAAGTTTCTGAGACTTTTAAATACTGCCGCAGCACCCTCTTTATGTCTAAACGGCATAAACTACGGTCCGAGACGTTCCCCTCCACCTAATTTATAGTTGGAAGAGAAACAGTTTGATTTAGGTGAAAACGGAGAAAGTACCTTTGGCAAAAACGACGGAACTGGTCACACCACCACCTTTTCTCTGGAAAAGACAAAAACAGCTCTTTACATGACGCCTGCAACTCTGAAATTCGCCTCGCTGAACAGATAGCTACCAAAAACACTTATTTATGATATTTTAACAAATAATCAGGAATGAAATCTGTACAGAAAATAATCTTGCAAGCGCATAAATACAAGAAATTTAGCAAACAACAAATTCAATGCAAACTGCCCACAAACTGAGGGGGGAGATAGCAAAACAGTATATCAAACCACATTACAATTTACAAGGAAAAAAAAAAAAAAAAAAAAAGAGGACGACGGGGTCCTAGGAGACCTTAATTAACGGATGGTAGCAATGCATCAGGAGAAGAGGTAGTAGGCAATTGCAAACTTAGGAAAGCAGAAAGATCTTCAGGAGAAAAGAAGACATATTTCTGTGATCTAAAGGTAACCAAACATTTACAAGGGAATCTCAACACAAATGTAGCCCAATTCGCATTGCCCCAGGTTTCAATAGCAGGAAAGCCCTCCTACGTTTCTGTGTTTCACGTGCTACATCGGGAAAGAGAAGAATCTTTTTCCCATGAAATAATTTATCACGCTTTCTGTAGAACAATTTAAGGATCCAGTCCCTATCCGAAGATAAGGCTAATGTGACCAACAATGTAGAAACAGCAATATCCTCTGCTTTGGGAGTAAGAAGCAAATCTGAAACATTGAGAGAGTCCATCTCCAATGGTCCAATAGATATTTCCCCCCCTTCTTACCCAAGGGGAGAAAGTAAGCTTTAGTAACAGGAGGTAACAATTCCGGAGGCACTGATAATATATCCCGCAAATAGGTCTTAAATATCTCTGAAGGGGACACTCCAGGTAAAACCGGAAAGTTCAAAAACCGAAGATTAGATGCACGCACTGCATTTTCCAGTAACTCAGTTTTAGAACGAAGAGCAATATTATCCTTAACCAAAGCATCGGTTAAATGTCTTTAAAGATTAAATACTTAACCGACGCCTGATGTAAAGGCTCAAATGGTTCCTTAACTAACGCCCCTAAAACCAAGCTGAGATCCCACAGCGGAACCGTGACTCTACGAGAGGGCCGCAGCCTGGATACTGCTTTAAGACAACGCAACACATCTGCATGCAAACCTAGAGCCACTCCCTGAACTTTGCCTCTATAGCAGGAGAGGGCTGCTAACTGAACTCTCAAGGAACTGGCTGCCAGACCTTTATCAAACCCGTCTTGCGGGAAACTCAACACCAAGGGAACGGATACTGTAGCCGCGCGTACTTGCCTCCGTGAGCACCAGTCCTCAAAAATACACCATATACGCACATATGCAAGAGACGTGGACTTTTTCCCTCACTCGAAGTAGAGTTGCAATGACTGCTGCAGAGTAACCTTTTTTCCTTAACCTAGCCCTTTCAATGTCCATACCATAAGCGAGAACCGATCCACCTGAGGCATTCGAAGCGGACCCTGTAGCAACAGATTCTCAGATGTCGGTAACCTCCAAGGATCCCTGTCGAGCAACCGAATGAGATCGGCGTACCACGAGCGCCTTGGCCAGTCCGGGGCCACCAACAACACTTTTCCCTTCGATACGCTGGACCACTCGACCTATGAGTGCCCACGGAGGAAAGACATAGAGGAGACCTGACGATGGCCAATGTTGTATCAGGGTGTCGATTCCTTCCGGCATCCTCTCGCGCCATCTGCTGAAGAAACGACCCATTTTTGCTGACTGAAAGGTCGCCATGAGATCCATGATCAGCGGTCCCCATCTGCAAACTATCTGCGCGAACACGTCCGGATGCAACTCCCATTCTCTGGCATCCACTCGGACCCTGCTGAGAAAATCTGCCATCACACTGTCCTTCCCTGCAATGTGTGCCGCCGAGATCGCTGGTAGTTGAGGCTCTACCCAAGAGAACAGTGCCTCTGCTTCTTCTTCTTCCATGGCCACGCTTCCTGTACCGCCGTGTCGATTGATGTAGGCCACCATCGTGGAGTTGTCGGACAGCACTCGCACCGCTCGGCCTGTCACCATAGTTTCGAACATTTGCAACGCTAGACAGACCGCTCTCAGTTCTAGCCGGTTGATTGACCATTTGCTCTCTTGTACAGTCCAAGTGCACTGTGCGAAGAGATCTCCGCAATGTGCCCCCCATCCCACAAGACTCGTGTCCGTCAGCAATGGAAGCCACTCCGGCTGTTCCAGAGGCATGCCCGTCTTCAGAGATCCTGGAAGCAGCCACCACCGAAGGGACTGCCTGACCCGGAGAGGACAGGGAAGCCGTTTGTTCAGCGAGTCGGACTCTCTGTAATGGTCACATATGAAATCTGGCCCATGGAACTACTTCCAAGGTCGCCGCCATTGTTCCCAGCACGCGAAGGTAAGTCCACGCTGAGGGCGCTAGAACGGACCTGAACTTGCGCACCAACAGCCGAAGGGCTTGAACTTGACGATTTGGCAGAAAACACTGCGTGTCGAACCGTACCCCCAGATATTCGAGATCCTGAGATGGAACTAAGCGGCTCTTGGTCAAATTGACCACCCAGCCGAGACTCTGCAGAAACTTCACCACCTTGTCTGTAACCTGAACACTCTCGGCCTTTGACTTTGCCAGAATCAGCCAAATCGTCAAGATAAGGGTGAACCATAACTCCTTCCTTTCATAATGCCACCGCTATGACCACCATGATCTTGGTGAAGGTCCGTGGGGCCGTCGCCAGACCAAATGGCAATGCTTGGAACTGATAATGTCCCCAAGGCAGAGCAAACCGCAGAAACTTTTGATGAATCTCTCTGATTGGGATGTGCAAATATGCTTCCGTGAGATCGAGGGAAGTCAAGTGTTCTCCTTGGCGCACCACCACAATGACCGACCTCAACGTTTCCATCCTGAAATGCGGCACTCCAAGGCAGCGATTCACCCCTTTTAGATCCAGAATAGGACAGAGAGATCCATCTTTCTTTGGCACAACAAAATAGATGGAGTAGAGACCCACACCGTAATCCGCTATTGGGACCGGCGCGACTGCTCCCAACTGTAAAAGCTGGTCTAACATACAACAAATCGCAAGGGTTTTCTGTTGACCTTTGCAGGGAGACATCACAAACGAGTCCAGCACTGGTCTTGCCAAGTCCAGCGCGTAACCTTCGCGAATGATCTCCAACACCCACTGGTCGGATGTTATTTGGGTCCAGGCAGGAAGAAATCCCTGAAGCCGCCCTCCTATCGATTGGCTTCCCACCGGGACCCGCCTCCTTTCATTGTGGTTCGAGTTGTCGCTGAGGAAGCCGCTGCGAAACCTCTACTTGCTCCATGAAACCCCTGGGCTCTAGAAGCAAATCTTCCCCTTTGGAAACCACCAAAGCGAGAAGTACGAAATCTCTAAACTGATCCCGAAAGGCCGGCAAAGACTTCCCTTGTTTAGGCTTATCCTCCGGGAGCCTTCCACCTTTGGACTCTCCTAAATCCTTAACCAACTTGTCAAGATCTTCTCCAAACAAACAACTTCCCTTTAAAAGGAAGCTTACCGAGACGCGACTTAGACAAGCCATCGGCTGCCCAATTCCTCAACCACAGAGATCTCCGGGCGGCAACCAACAAAGCCATACTATTTGCTAACGACCTGATCAAGTCATAATGCACATCCGCCAAATATGCCGATTCAGACTCTAGACAAACTAGCTCCCTTATACTTTCCTGCTCTAGTTGCGGCAACTGGCATAAGCGTTGAGACCATCTGAGACATGCTCTCGCCACCCAAGCTCCACAAATGGAAGCTTGCAAGGATAGCGCGTTAGCCTCAAATGATTATTTCAATAAACCATCTAATTTCCTATCTTTTAAGGCCACGCTACCTTCCACCAGGATAGTGGTCTTCTTTGTGACCGCTGAAACTGCCGCATCAATTCGGAGAACGGAACCTCTTTGTCCTTATCCGCTAAGGGATAGAGTGTTCATGGTCCTGAACCCTCTTAGTCCTGCTTATGGCTGATCCCACTCCCCCTGGATCATCCGATCTACCACCCAGTGGATGGGAAACACTACCTGAGCCTGTCTCACCGCTTGAATGATAGGATCTTCCACCTCTTCTTCTTCCATCGGTTGTGCCGTACCGAGATTTAGCGTCTGGAGGGATTCCATGGTAAGTGCCGTCAGTTCATCCTTCCGGAATACCCAAATGATTTTCACCTGATCCTCAGGCTCAGGGATTTCTCCTTCTTCCAATTCTTCCACACCGGCTTCGAGTTCTACCTCGGCCTCATCTGTCTCGTGCCACTCCAAATCTGGGGGAGAAAGTTCACGAGGCCTTGATCTCTTTGGGGGCCTCGGAGAAATGCTACCAGGCTCCCCTAATCGGGGTTGCTGCATAGGAGTCGCCATCGGCAATGGCTCAGGTAACGTCCCCTGACGCCTCAAACAGAACGCCTGATGCATAATTAACACAAAATCCAGACAGAAATCCCCTAGCTGTGGTCCCGAGCCTACTGTAGGTAACGCACTTGATGGACCCACGAGTCCCTTTTGACAGGACCCTGGCGGCGTGACTATCAGTGCCTCTTCTCCGGTCCCAGCCGATGGATCCAGGGGATCTAGAACCACAATATTCTCCATCTGCTGTTCCACACTAGTAGAAACAGAAGCGCAGCCCTGACAGATGCCAGTGTCAGCGACTGTGCCTCTGCGGGTACCACAGACCACACACTGTGGGCGCGATGACATTAGCTATATTCCCAACAACTGCTTGCCAAGCCAGAAAGCAAGAAGGCAAAGTTGAAAGTAAAGCTGTCCCCCTTTTTTTTTTCAAGGGAAATGAAGCCACACAAAAAAAATTAAACTACTCAAAGAACCCCCCGCTAAAACCTGAAGGGACCTCCCCCCCCCTCCCCCCGAAAATTAAATAAGAAAAATGAAATAAAAAGGAATTAAATTAAAACAAAGATTTAACTCTGGACTGTGCCCTGGCGCTTTCTCCCAAACGCAGGCCGCTGTAACCCCGCCACGCAGCACCGACCGTGTAGAGAAAATGGTGCTGATCCCCGTTGGGCCTGTTTGGCGCCAAAAAACTCTTGCTGCTGAACAACTCAAATCACTCCCATTCGAGCACGAGGGCCTTACCTGCGCTGCCGAAATTAGAATCAGAAGAAACTTAAAAAGGATGCTCTTCTTACCCTGGGAAGTGCAGCCTCTCAAGCCACGATGCTGCTTGGCGCTGCCGCGAGCAGCAGTCACTGCTCTGCCGGATCAAGTTGTTAAAGTAATCCCACCATAGAAAAACGCTGCCGGCACGCATACACTCAGTGTGCAGGTACGGCCCCCGGAGCTCTCCCCCCGTACAGTCCAGGGGGAAGAGATCCTAAGCAGTGAGCTGGTTGATTGGGGTGAGATAGAAAAAAAGAGAAAGCTAGATGGGAGTTATATATATTTTCTTTTTTTAAAAGGGACACTTCCTCTGCCCAAAGGAAATTAAATTAACTTAAATTGAATTAAATTAAAGTAATTAAAGTAATTTTAATTAGTCTTTCCCAATTTAAATTAAAACTGGAGATTTAAGCTTGAAAACCTAAACCCTGACTAAGCTGCTCCTTATCTATTCCTCAAGTGAGACCAGCACCTAGGCTCACTACGTCCTCCTGCTGCATGGAGACTGGACACACTGGGGGCTGATGGGAGAGACCAGCAGGCTACATCCAGTGATGTCACGATTTTGACATGCCCAGTCTCCAAGCTGCAGGAGGAGGTACACTACCCAGAGGTGGAGGACTGAACTGGAGGAATAATAAGGAACAGACACATTTGAACAAAAATCACAGTCCAAATCTTGGACAGACCACAGATGCTCCACATCTCCAGAAGTGACCTTCACTGGGGATGCTTAGCCATAGGCAAGGAACAGGGCTTCAACTCTCAGCCTGCCCTTCAAGAGACTGCACGCAGAGGAACCCAGAAGCTATAGGGTCTGAATTTCCAGAATTCTGGAAAGGACAATCCATAGTCCGGAAGCTTTCCTCTTGGAAATTACACCACAAACACCAGGGACATAGCCGCCAACAAACCCCTTGAGGATGGGGAGCAGCCAACAGTGCACACTTAGGCCATGGCAGCCTAGAAGGCATGTGTTAACAGCATTGTGCTTGGGTAGGAATGCATGTTGGAGCCACTTGGGTGGACACGTGCTAGGACCACACGAATGCCAGGTGCACAGAAGATTCTACTAACAATGGTAGAAAGCGGTGAGAACCCCCCCCCCCCCCACACACACACACACACAGTGCCAACGGTCCACCCCAAACTGTGCCCCAGATGGACAGAATAAGGAGCCAAAACAACAATAATAAGGTTAACCTAGATATTCATCCCCCTCCCCCCCCCCCAAGAGCCCCAAGCAGAAACCTCTCCTGACACTGTTTCTCTTTATTTTCAGACACTGTGTTTTAAGGTGTCTGGCAGGCAGGCAGATTCCTCAGACAGTCTTCTGTGATCTTCTGGGGTGAGGAGGAGGGAGGGGGCGTTGAGGTTGTGCGAGGCTGCTGAACTCTTCCAAATCTTTCCAATTTTCTGGCTGCTCAATATGGTCTTATGATAAGAACACAGAGCTGAACCAATTTTGCCTCCTCCTATGGCTACTGAAAAGACTTCGGTCTAGTGGAGCCTCCCACATCAAGCTCAAGTGAGTTGCCCTCAAGGTGGTCGTTCATGAGCAAAAAAAAAAAACAATCTTTTCCTCTTGGTTGTTCAGAGTGGAGAAAATCCATCCACCATCTGCTGGAGACAGAAAAATACTGAAGGGCCCCTCTGGCGGCTGAGGCGAATAGAGGCATGGGAGTGATGTCATTGAAACCTGGGCATTTCATTAGCTCTCTGTCCCCCAATCTGCTATAGGGGAACACAACCAATTTGTCTGGACTAGTCTAACAGGACAATACGGAGTAAATCCCTTGCATTTTTGTGACATTGACATTGCTGGGAATAATCACATGCATTGGTGCTTCCCCTCCCCCTCCATTTCAGCTCCACTATTTTAAATGGGTTGCATGGCCCTGTAATAATTCTTCGCAAGCCTCATACCCAAAATCCAGTGTGATCCATGGGTCAACATAGCATCTCTGATTTCCCAACATGAAAAATAAATGATGTGACTAGGTACAGGCCTTGCCTCCTAGCCATGCCCTTTCCAAAAATTCCTTTTCCTGAATGAGTCCTCTGCCAAACCCACTTGCTACCCCTCAGTTTACATCAGAGGGCAAAGTAGAGATACAGGTTAACTGATACCATTTTGAAAGATGGCAACAACAAGGCAGGAACAAATGGGTATTGCTCCCATCTCTGAATACCCCCAAAAGTTCCAAGTTAAGTCTAGGGGTCAGAATCTTTGAAAACGAACAGGGCTTGGAGACAAGGTCCAACTATGTTACCTTTTTAAAAATGTGCCAGATGAGTATGGAAGACACTTTACAAGGTATTCATGCCTCCTTAAATGTGTGTTCTGGAAGCACTGCCAGCACTGTTCCCTCTAAGCTGTGCGCGTGTGCGCGCGCACACACCTCGCCGAGCGAGCGCACATACATTACAACAGAGCGCACAAACATTACGATTCTGATTCAATACAACACAGACGTCTTAAAATTTAAAAGTTGTTGTGTATTTACGGTTTTCACAAGTTCTACAATATTTTCTAGTGCAATCAATGTGGTGTACATACTGTATTCTGACGTGTAGTCAAATTTTAAAGTATATAACTCTGAGTGTCGTTATGTGGCGCACAAAAATTTAACCTTCCTTCAAAAGCTGCACAGCTGATATCTTATGCGCACACAGCCTACAGAAAATTAGAGGGAACATTGACTGCCAGGTGTACTAGCTTGCTGGTGCCTTGAAGGAAGATCTTCTTGGCAGTCAGTTTTTAGGAATAGTATGGCTCACAAAGGTTTTAGCAAGACTCATGATACTCATTTGCATAATGAGCTGCTGTGCATACAGTGCGTTTTTTTTTCAACACGTGTTGTATCTGGTTCTTAGTGGTAAGGAAAACATGCAAAAATCAACAGTTGATGTTATTTATTAGTAAGGTAAATAACACCCTTGAAGGCCCATTTTAGGTAAATCGTAGAGCTCAGAATTGAGACATCTAGGTCATAATATGCTTAACTCACCCTGTATTTTACAAAAGGCTCTGATAAACATGGAGTCAATTGTAAAATACATAATAGGATGCTAGACAATAAAATGAAATTTGCTGGCATGTCCAGTGGAAGCAGTGATTAAAAAAACAAAACAAAACCCAAACAACCACCCAACCCCATACCACAGAGAAATAAGAGTGTCTTGATTTAACAAAGAGGTTGTTGCTATAGTCAGGAACACTGCAAATTCCTGGCTGCAGCAACATAAAGAGGCTAATGGTGGGATAAGGTTACCCACTTGCCATGAGCCACCCCCCCCTGCCATGCCCATCAAGACCAACACCACCCCGGTTCTAACCATATTTAGCAGCTTGACCTCTAGTGATAGTACCACAAGCTTATCACTATTGGGGGGGGGAGGGGGGTCAGGGCCATTTGGAACCCAGGTGCCCCCACTACCCACTGGGGAAATTCTCAGTAGGATTCAAAAGGGTGGGTACGGAGGAGACACGAGAGCAGGTCTTAATAGTTATATGGGGGAGGTTAGGGGTTTTGCACCTGCTCTATTATTTAGACTCCAGATCTAAACAAGTAGCTGCCACTTCTGCATGTCTTGGGACAGATGCAAAAGCCAACAAGTTATTTTTTCAGAGACATGTATTCCCATTGTAAAATTGGAAATGCGTGTCTTTTTTAGGCTACACCCAAACCACATCTTCTTGAAATCTCTTCACGTGTAAACAGTCACTTTCTAAAACCACTGCTTACACGTATATACTGTATGTAAATGTTGCTATCTACAAATATAGATGCTTCTAAAATTACTTTCTTAGTGTCTACCATTTGACAAAGAGCTGTAAATTTTTACAAAGTCTTATCTACTGTGAATGCACTGGCATAGTACTTAGGTCGGCTCTTGAGCTAGCACATTGTAACTTCTTACCTAGAGACCTGTGCAGTCATCTATCAGCTACCTGGTTGTAGAGGCTTTCCTGCATTCTCAGTTATCTGAAGCCATACTGGATCTGTCTTACTGATAACTGACCAGTCCACCAAGAACTTGGCAGTAAAATTTAATGTCCTCTTTAGTTTCTCTTTCCCCCTGGTAAACAGGTCTGCACAGTCCACGTTCCATCTCCAGCCTGGATTTCCTGTCTACTGCTATTCTTGCTCCTTCACTGTCAGTCCCTGCCTCTTCCTGGTCCAGAGCATAAACATACTTGCCAAACATGCCTGCCTTTCGCTTTGCGTGCTTGTCTTGACACTTTGCTGACTTTGTGCTCTGTTTTTATAATCAATTTCTTTTGCCTTGGTCATCATGACAAAACCATGTGGTGGATCTTTAAACCAGAAATAATTACAACTGTTTAAAGACCGCAGATTTGTTTTTAGGGAACTCAAACTATACAAGTGAAGCTGGTTCTTAGACCAAGTATATCTGATAGTCACTACATACAGTGGTGTGCAAAAGTCTGGAATCACTTGCAAATTTGCCATTTTTTCAATTTTGTGACCTTATATATTAATTTATTTTTCCTCCCAGTGGCTTTTTCTGTGTATCTCATGATAAGTGATAGATTTGGCTATTAGGGCCAACTTTTAGTATTTGTTTGGCCCTTATTTTCTGAGTTTGTTCCCCATAGTTATCCTGTTGATAGATTTTCTGTAAAAATCACATAATGTACATCGTTGGCCAACGATATATTATTGTAAATATGCTTTAAAATATTATGGATGCACGCCAGGTTTCCTTCAAATTAATGTATGTGGCCTTGAAAAAGGCTGTTTTTATGTGTCAGTGATGGCTCAGTATTTGATGGGCCACCCTTTGTTCTTGATTACCTGACTGCACCTTGTCGGCATTGAATGAACCAGTCTGACAAAGTGATTGTTGGTGACAACGCGGTTCCAAGCTGCAATGAGTGACTCAATCAGCTCACGCTTTGATGTCGGATGCCTCTTGGATATTTCCAAGGACACCTTGTGCCACAGATTCTCGAATGGATTCAGATCTGGAGACTGGGCAGGCCAGTCCATTGACTTGATGTTGTTCCGCTGCTTCCAGCTGATCACCTGTCTGGAGTGATGGCAGGGTGCACTGTCATCTTGGAACAGGAACTGGCCAGGAAACAGCTGGTGTGCTGATGGCACCATGCACTTTTGCAGTATGGTGATGTACTTGGCCCCGCTGACCATTCCATCGACGATGTGAAGACGTCCAACATCACTGGCAGCTATGCAACCCCAGATCATGACCTTCACAGTGAGGATGAGACACTCAGGCTTGAATTCTTCTCCAGGAAATCTTCTCACACATGTGTGGGCCTGGTTACCAAATAGGCAGAAGGTGCTTTCATCGCTGAATAGCACCTTTTCCCACATTTCAGTCTAACAGGTTGAGTGCTTTCTCGCCCACATGATCTGGTTGCGCCTTTGTATGTCAGTCATCAGTAGCTTATTCCGTGTTTTGCAGCCCCGGAGACCAAACTGCAGGCACCGGCGACGAACTGTTGATGAGCTGACACTGATCTCACTCATCTGACCACTCTCGAAATAGCTGAGGAGAGGTCAACTTGCGATTAGTCAGTGAAATGCGTCGTAGTGCGTGGTCCTGGCATGATGTTGATGCACGTGGACGACCTGAACAAGGCTGGTCCACCACTGAACCCATTTCTTTCTTCTGTACAATCTTAATAGCGCTCTGACTGCAGCCAACTTTCCTGGCTGACGGCTTGAAAATCCTTCCTCGCTCATAAAGGACACACGAACACGCTCCTCCAACATCAGGGTCCGAGTCATCTTCATGGTCGATCCAGCAAGCATATGTAATTCAAAAATTCCATGTGTTTTTATAGCTGCACTGTTGGCTAGATATCTGCATTGTGATTGGTTAGTGGAACCAGCCTCCTGATTGGTCAGAAATAACGTGTGCAATGCATATTGGATAATCTCGATCCAGGTTTGACGCAGGATCCACAAAAATCACAGTAGCTATCTCCCAGTGTCTGTAAAGTATTTAAATTGGAAGCAAGGAATGCAAAAAAGTAAACTCTAATAGCCAAATGTATCCCTTTTAACGTGGTAGAAAGATGAATATGCTGGACTAATGCAAAATTTAAAAAAAAAAAAAAATCTTAGAAAGTACGAAAAACGCAAAACTCACAAGTGATTCCAGACTTTAGAACGCCACTGTATATCTTGGAAACAAGCCTGTCTGCAGTTTTTGTCAGCTAGATCTGAAAACCCTTGCAAGCCTAACAACCCTTCATCCCAACAACAAGTCTTGGCCATTTTCTTCATTACAACAGCAGCAACATCTCACAGACCATCAAAGCAAAACACAAGGGTGGAGGAATAAGCTGTCATTTCCAGGCAATGTGCCAACTGCAGCATGCCTGCTTTCTTCATTGTATCCAAAAGCAATTGTCAACAGACGCTAAAATTCAGCACCAACCTCTTCTTTCACCCTATTACCTCCATGGTCAATTCCGGATTTCACACTTCCTGCCTTGCACTGCATCACCATATACATGGAATGGACTTCCTGCGTCAGGGCATCTTGCTCTCTAGCCATATTCAACTTGACAAAAATTCCACCTTTTTGAGGTGGATTGCTTTTAAATAAACAAAAAAGCCCCTGACTCTTCTGGATGTAGGCCTTCTTACTTTAAACCATGTTTACTGCAATGCTTAAGTGAATAGTAGAGAATTAGACTTGTATGTATGAAGCTACATGGAATAGGGACTACTCAGCGCCATATATCTTTGGTAGCACAAAAGAAATGTTAAGCAATAATAAAAAGTAACGAACATGCAAAAATGTGATCTTGAGGAAGTCAGATGTATTTTTGCTATGAATTTGCAAGTTATTTTCTTTATGGATGTTTCCTTGTGCCATGTTGTGCTAGTGACTCAGTCAAATTTTATTTAAAAATCACATGATTTTAAAGCACTAGAGAAAAAAATGAATCAGCAGAGGCTAGAGTTAATAGTCTCAGAACCTTTTGAGTGCCTATATAGTAGATGTCAAGGCAATGAAACTGTCAGCTGGCCCATCTTTCACTCACCCACCTTGAAACGGACAGCATCTTCTCCATCCAGAAACACCGCAAGCTCCTTCCAGCAGAAGGAAGCCTTTTCTCTGTACACCGACAGTGGTCCTTTAGGGAGATCTGGAAGCAAAAGGTCCAGAGGGTTTTGCTCGCGATTGCCTTCTTTTTCTCTGATTGTAGTAGAAAGTGCCATGTTGAAGCAAAATTCCACTGCTCTTCTGTCTGGGTACAACAACAAAATGTACAGAAAAAAAGAGGCTGTTATTTTTTGTTGTTGTTGTTTTTAAATGCATGCATCCTATTTCTTTTATCAAGATATATTCTATTTAGAAAGTCTTTAGTAGATCTAGAGATGGACTGCTGGGGACCGAGACATAGTAGGCCTATGCCAGTCTTCACTTATAGTATTGCCTTTTTTTAAATAGAGGGCTTTGAGCCAGGACCAGTGTTCATGAAAACTTGAGCTATATCTTAACAAAAATGCCCCATACTGTCTTATTACTAATCTTTATCACAAAACAAGTGGACACAACACTCATATATAAATATTTTAAAACAAAAATCAGCCTAATGTAGATTAAAATGTTATATCCTTATACAGGGAGGTATTTATTAACTGTGCACGCTATCTGCTTCAGGGCCAATAAGAATAGAATAGGCTCTATGGCAGATAGTGAGCAATGTTAGTAAATGATACCATATTTGCAAGGCCTCATAACAACTATGTAAACAGATAGCAACACTGAATTATATACCTTTAAATGCACTAAATTTACATTTGATAAAGGTTCACAGAATGAACCAAACTGTGTACTAGAGATTTCACTGCAGCAAGGTTCCAATATAGGGGGACAGTTACTAAAGCGCATGAAGGGAATAACACACAATATTTACTCACTAATGTACATTAAATGGCAAAAAATAAATAAGTAAATAAATAAAAATGTGCACAAAGAGATCACACTTTGGTCCCAAGATGGCGGTGGAGTAAGACGCCAAGGTTAGGTCTGCGGAGAGGGCGGGATTACAGACTCGAGCCAATGGGGAAAAAGAGGAAGCAGCGAACATCGAAGCCCCCCCAATTCCTCTACCCCAACTAGTGGCTTGACTCAGGCGTCCATTGTACCCTTCTGCTCACCTAATACAGCTCAGCAGGTCGGTCGATGGTTTTGGCGGATCTGAGCAGTAACGGGGTGGAGTTGAGCCCCGTTCAGATGTTGCCGCCGCAGCCCGGAAGAAGTGTGGAGGAGGAGCTGAGTGCAGGAGTGCCTCCGGGTCAGGAGGACAGAGAAGCAGCAGGGGGCGCCTCCTCTAACCTTGGCCCGAGCGATTCAGCAGCTTCAATGGGGGGCAGGGATGTAACTACCTCTCTTGGAGCCAGCCCTGGAGCGGAGCAGGTGAAGAACAGCTCCCCAGTGGCCTCAGAGGTCTGGGTGGTTTACGGAATGAAAAAAACGGCAAAGGTAACTTTGGATAGCTTATGGGAAGCCATCTCAACACTTCAGAGAGCCCCGATACCTGTGGTGGGTGATATCTCGCAGGAATTAAATGGTGTAAAAGTTTGGTGTTCAGCGATGGAGACAAAGGTGGCTGATCAGGCTGATAAAATGGCTAGACTAGAGGCCAACGTGGAAGATCTACAAACTTTGGGTGTGACCCAGACCAGGGAGCATTTGGTATCATTAAGACGCTTGGAGTTCATGGATAATCAGCTTCAGAAGAATAACTTGAGGTTTTTGAATTTTCCAAGATCTCCTCTGATGGAACCATTGGTTTTGGTTCGTAAGTACTTTACTGATGTCCTCCTGCTACCTGCAGAAAATTTACCTCCTATCGTTAGAGTCCAGTATGTTGTAATTTCCTCTGAGGCCGGTGCAGAGATGGGCTCTGAAGGTGCACTCGGGCCTGCCCAGTTGGAGCTATCAGAATTCTTAAGGAGTTCCCTGGAGATGGTGACTAGTCGAGCTACATTGTTAATCTGTTTTGCTTTTGAATCCGATCGCAACTCTGTACTTAGATTGTATTTCCACAAAATGTCTGTTTCCCAGTTTATGGGGTCAAAAATTATGATATTTCCTGATCTTTCTAGGGATACCCAGAAAAGGCAGAAAGAGTTTTTGGCTTTATGCCAAAGATCTACTGCCCTGGGTGCTCAATTTAGATTAGATTAAAGTATCCATGTAAATGTTTGGTTCTTTATCAATCTAAGCAATTTCTTTTTTTTGACCCCCTGCAATTGGTTCAATTTCTTCAGGGGAAGGAGGGTGAGGGAAGGCTTGATTCCTGTACCGGCTGACATAATTGATATTCTGTGCTCCTAAGATGGTAGGGGGCTCTCCTTATTTGAGGGGGGACTCCCCGTTCTTTTTTTTTCTTTTCCCTATTTCGGACGTTATTGGGGTTTTTACCTATTGTGGTCTAAAAATTTGTAAGCTTTCCTATGCTTGAAATGTTTTCTTTTCCTTTTGAACTGTGCATTCTTATTTAGAGATTTTGGAATATTGGAAATTTAATAAAAATAAAAAAAAATTGCGCAAAGTGTCATCAAGTCGGTGTTGACTCCTGGTGACCAAGCTGCCCCTGGGTTTTCTTGGCAAGGTATGACTGGAAGTAGATTGCCAGGCCTTTTCTTTCGAGGCAATGGAGGGTAAAGTCACTTGCCCAAGGTCACAAGCAATATCAGTGGGAATTGAACCCTGATCTTTTTTTTTTTTGAACTTTAAATTTTTATTCAGTTCCTTTGTTATACAGAACACCAATTATGCATCTCAGATATATCTGTACCATTAACAAAACTGTCTGTACATTCTTACCAGCCAACTTCTAATATAGATGCAACCATTGTCACCGCATTCTCTAATAAACCAACATTAAACATCTCCTACCTTTGAAATGATTACTTCTTTCTGAATCATGTTAATTAATACTCAAAGTTTACACCACAGAAACCCCTGTAAGTGGCTAGCTACTAAGTTCCCCCCCCTTCCCCCCCACCCTTCCCCCCTCTACCTGATCTTGCTGAGCGGACCACCAGTGTCAATCTTCTGACACCCGCCACTGTACCCAATCTATACTTCCCCGCCCCTGCTTAACCATCGCCACACACCCTCCCACCGCCTTTCCACCCTATCTCCGGTCCCCTTCTTTAGCCCTGTCAATTTATGCATTTGATACAGTTCTGCTAGACGCACTGTATATTTCCCTATGGGCGGCATGACCCCCTGTTTCCAATGTTGTGCTATTTCACAACGGGCCGCCATTATACACTGCCGCACAATACTCCAATTCCCCTCTGCGGCATCATTCTGCTTTAGTAGGAGGCATAACTCTGGTGTCAAGGGGATTCGGACGCCTAGTATACCCTCCAAAATATCCCCAATTTTCCCCCAATATTGGCTTACTACTGGGCACGTCCACCACATATGCAGCCAAGTTCCCTTCTCTCCACACAGTCTCCAGCACTCATCCGTCCCACGAGCCCCCGCTTTGCACAGGCGCTCAGGCGTCAAATACCACCTAGACAACACTTTCCATCCATTCTCCCTCAGGGACGTGGCGAGAGACACCCTCGCTATGCCTTGAGCTATTCGCTCCCACTCTTCCACCTCCCACTCAACCTCCAAGTCCTTTTCCCACGCCGTCATATAACTTAATTTCTCTCTCCCTCGCTCTGTCAGTCCTTTATATATTCTGGAAATAACCCCCTTCCTCCCCAGCGAGCCCAGACAACTGCCCTCAAACCAACCTGGTTCCTGCAAAATGTCGTGCCATTGTCTTCTTTGCCTAAGGAGTGAACCCAATTGTAGATAGTGGTACCTGTCTGTTTCTTTCAACCGGTAGAGATCTCGGACGCCCTCAAACTCTCTTATCCCTTGCCCAAAAACTATCTGAGACACGTTTTGCAACCCCTGCTGTGCCCATCTGGTCAGGACCATCACATCAGGTCCTATGCCCTCTTCGCAGCAGGCCAGCAAAGACATCCCACGCGCCCACCTCTTCTCCCCAATCAACTTCCTCCTGTGTGCCTGCCACACCCCCATCGTATGCCCCACCATAGGATTGTCTCCCTTACTTCCCTTCCCCCCCCAGACAAGACGTTCCAGCTCCCCAGGTCGAAGTCCCGCTTCCTCCATCGTCACCCAGTGTTTATGTCGTTCCCTCAACCACGAGTATATCGCCCGCACCTGTGCTGCCACGTAATATTTCCGGAAATTGGGGACCCCCATACCCCCCTCTATCCTAGCCACTTGCAGTGTTCTAGCTGCCACCCTGGGCCTTTTATTCCCCCATATAAACCCCCCAACTTGCTTTTGTAGTCGAGCCAGTGTCCTAGTTGGTATGGCCACTGGCAGCACTTGAAAAAGAAAAAGGAACTGGGGGAGCAACATCATTTTCACCACCGCCACTCTCCCCATCCAGGATATGAACCCCCTGTTCCAGGCTCCCAATTGTGCCTCTACTTGCCCAAATATCTTCGGGTAATTCAGCTCGTAGAGATCCAGCAGGTCCCGCCCTATAGATACCCCAAGGTACCGAATAGATCTCATCGCCCACCGAAATTTAAATTGTTGACGTAAGCCCGCTTGCTGCTCTTCCCCTACCGACAAATTCAAAATTTCCGACTTATTCCAATTGATCGTGAAACCCGCCAGTTCCCCATATTCCTGCACCTCCCTCATGATTGCAGGTACCGTGTCCTGCGGCCTAGTAGCCATAAGCAGGATATCGTCAGCAAACATTGCCAATTTGTACTCCCTCTGTCCCACAATCACCCCCCTAATGTCCACATTCTGCCGAATTCTCCCTGCTAGCGGTTCCAACGATAAGGCAAACAGTAACGGTGAGAGTGGACACCCCTGTCGCGTCCCCCTCCCCAGCGGGAAGAATCCTGAATATCCTCCATTTATACGCACACAGGCCGACGGTCTCTCATATAATGCTCTAATCCAGCCAACAAACCCATTCCCGAACCCCATGTGCTCCAAGACGGAGAACAAGAATCTCCACGACACTTGATCGAAGGCTTTTTCTGCATCCAACGATACCAGCAGTGCTGGCTCTGGATTGCGTTTCACGGACCAAATCACATTCAGCGCTTTCCGAATGTTGTCCGCCACTTGCCTCCCTGGTATAAACCCCGCCTGATCCTCGTGCACCAGCTTCCCCAACAGTTTATTAAGGCGCCCCGCTAACACTTTAGCCAATAGTTTCGCATCAGTATTGATTAATGATATTGGCCGATACGACGCACACTCTAGCGGGTCCTTGCCCGATTTAGGAATCAGCGTTATGCCCGCCCATCCCATTGTTTCCGCCAAAGGCTCCCCCGCCCTCGGGATATTAAAGAGATTTGTCAGGGGCCCCACCAGCTCTCCCACAAATTTTTTATAAAAGCTAGCTGTCAGCCCATCTAAGCCGGGAGCTTTCCCTGTTTTTAGACCCCTAATCGCCCCTGCCACCTCTGACGCTTGTATTTCCCCTTCTAGCGCCTCTCTTTCCCCCTCTTCCAAATGGGGAAGTCCGGTAGTCGCCAAGTAATCCCTCATCTCGTCTTCTGGCCTATCCGATTTAGCCTCATATAGGCCCTTGTAGTACTCCACAAAGGCTTCCCGGATTTTCTGCTCATCTCTAGTGACCCCCCCCCTCCCCTTAATCTGCACAATCCAGGACATAGTCCGCTTCTGCTTCAGTCTCCTCGCCATATACTTCCCTGCCCTATTTCCTCCCTCAAAAAACTCCTGTCGTAGTAGTTGTAGCCGATAATGAATTTTATCTGCTGCTAGCGCATTTAGTTTAGCCCTAGTCTCGAGAACCCTGATCTTTTGGGTACTAGGTGGTTGCTCTAACCGCTAGGCTTCTCCTCCACTCCAAAATTATGCTTGCTATTTTACCATAGTGTATACAGGTAAATGAGATGCAAAAGCATGCAAAGCACCACATTATGCAAAGCTGGTGTTATTTTTCCTCCCAGGAGTATCAAGCCGGTAACATGTGGCCCAATGCTCCAGGGTTCCATCTTAAAGGGACTGGAGTTTTAATAAAGTGACACGTGACCCCTTCTCTCCCCTACCAAAGAACCCCCACATCCTCAAGACACCCCTGGACCTACCAGGTGTTTCCCTGCCATTTAGTGGAAGGGGTAGGAACAAACCCCAGTCATTCCTGCCCCATCACATGCCAGGCTCAAAATGGTGCAGGTTGACCCATCGCCAGCCCAAGAATATCTGATACGCTAGGTGAACCTTCAGTTAGGTGTTCCATCTCCATATTCCAGCATCTCTTTCTCTTCCCTAACTGCTCTACCAAAGTGTCCAGCATCTCCCTCTTTCCCTATCCTCACCCCAAGGTAGCCAGCATCTCATAACATCGTAAGATTTGCCATACTGGATCAGATCAACAGTCCATCAAGCCCAGTACCCTGCTTTCAACAGTGGCCAATCCAGGTTACAATTACCTGGCAGGATCTCTAAAGATAGATTCCATTACACTTATGCCAAGGATAAGCTATAGATTTCCCCCATTCCACTTTAATAATTGTTATGGATTTTTTCTTACAGGAACTTGTTCAAACATTTAAGCCCAGCTGTATTAACACCTTTTATTACTTCCTCCAGCAGCAAATTCCAGACCTTAATTATACATTAAATGAAGAACTTTTCTCCTTCCTACCCCCATCCCCCACCAGGCTGTCCAGCATCACTCTCCTTCCCTACATCTCCCAAAGGTAACCATCATTTTTCCTCCCTCTTCTATCCCCTACCTCTGCCAGAAGCAAGCCTACAAAGAAAAGTAGCAGAGCAAAGTAGTAGGTTGTGGAGCACCCCTGCAAATGTCCTCAAGGTCTCTGCATCCCACCCCGTTTCAGGAACAGAGGGGGCAGGACACAGGCCTTGAGTGCATGCATGTGGATGCTGAAAAGGCTTGCCACCGCTCTACTCCTGGTACCGCCTGATCTGCTGCTGTTTTTGACAGCTATGTAGGGGTTAGGCCAACCTTGAGATTACTATCAGATGTTGACCAGTGCCAAGAGTTACTTGGAATAATTCCAGTACCACCTACTAAATATCAAAGGACCCCCTTACAGTGAAGGAGTTTATTTACTTGGAGAGGGGACTCCACACAGTACTTAATCTGTGATGCCTTCAAGTTGCAGCCCCGATAGCATAAGACCATGCATTAGTAATCCAGTACTCCTGGGGATGAAAAATAAATGTAATTTGCGAGATTTATCACAACTGGGGGCATGTTTACTAAATCGTAATACCCAGTAGCACGGGGTGTAACATGCAGTTTGGGAACACATGAAAAAGTAGCAAGGGCCCTTTTGCCCAAAACCCTATGCTACCCTGGTAGTATGTGTCGTGTGGGAACAAGGGAGGACAGAACACAAACACTGATGGTGCATTGTGGTTAGCGAGGGTGTTAGTGCCCACGCTGTGTTTGCAGCCCTCAGCACGGGTGCTTTCTATGCCATTTCAGAGGATGACGCTAATTGAGCCCGAATGTTAACTTGAGCAGTGCTGTGTCCTGGGTCCATGCTAACTGCAGTTGCATGGAAGTATATACCCCCTGAAGTTAGTACTGAGTGTTTGTGGGGGGCTTTTTTTTTCTTTTTCTTTTAAACCACAAGGTTTTATATGTCTGTGGAGGGAATTTGTGTTGCTGCCACTAAGGTGACACTAGAGTTTGAATTTTTTTTTTTAATGTGACCTATAAGGGGAAACATCTAGCTTTCCACTCTCTACAATTCTGTCAGGATTTTGACCTAGTGTGTTTTTTTCCCTCCGGTACAACGATGATATAAAGTTTACATGATTTTTCAGAGGATGAACTATCAGCACATCTCATCCATCCATGAGATGGGAAAACATTTATTGGTGTAGATCTGGCGGGGATTATGAGATTTCAATATCATTTGATACCTCATGCACTCATATGAAAAAAAAAAAAATCCCCAGACCAATATTTTCTTGCAGTCCACCCCTGGACTTATGCAGGGCCGTTTTTATTTAAGGGGCAACTGTCCTGGGCCCCTGCATAATGGGGGGAAGTGGGGCCCAGCTACCTATAGGCATATTTAGCCCCAAGTACAGGCTACTGAGAGAGTCTTCCTTGTATGTCTTCCTAATAATCTTTTTACCCGGCTGTATTAGGTAATAGGCCTGTGAAGTTGGACATGCTCTTTGAATAAAGTTCTAAATACATACTTGATAAAGCCAGATATGTCATATGGGAGTGGAGGAGTGCACAGAGAGCAGTTATAGCCTGGTATGGCACTGTAAAGGGGGGTAGGGGAGAGGCCAAGCCTGCTGATTCTTCTCCTCCTAGGACCTAGACTTGTCGTCAATCTTCTTCCGCTGCTTCAGTTTCCTGGACCCAGATTATTTTTCCCCTTGTTTTCTCCTCCTCACACATCCCTCATCTCACAGCACTCGCCCTTTGCCACCTCACATACTGCTCTCCTCCTGTGTCTATTACACATCTCTCATCTAATCCGCATCTCTATCGCCTCCTCTGTTCTTATGTAACCACTCTTACTGTCATACCAAACCAACACTAACACCCAGAACTCAAACAAAAATACTGAAAAGAATACATAAACTAAGCTGTAGAACAGCAAAACATCAGAAAAACACCACAAGCCAGTCTACTACAGGTTCCTACACAGAAACTATGCGGTAGGATCAGAGGGCAGGATACTGAAAGGCATTTTCACAGTTTACAGACCTGTAAACCATGTAGATACCACTGAACGGGATAGTCAACAACCCAGAAGGAATAGAAATCTGATAATCACACCCACCGCGTACCAAAAGTCCAAGAAGATCACTTCCAGAACAGCATTCTCACTCTCTGCTCCGGCTCTATGGAACACCCTCTGGGAAGACATAAGAGCCATGGTAGACAGCAAAGACCTCAGGAAAAAAAAAAGCTGAAAACGTTCCTATACACAGAACACTTTGATAACGTCACTTAACCCTCGGTAAAGGAACGGTAATTGACATCCCTTTATCACCTAGGACAACTACTGTGAGACACAACCTGATGTCTAATATTAGCTTCTGTATTTAAGTTATGAGCTGTTAAAATGGCCTGCATGCCAAATCTCCTCGCCCAACTTTGGTATTGTTATAATGTAAACAGTTTAACTTACAATGTAAACAGCTTTGATTGAAGGATAAGGCAGTATAGCAAACCAGATAAATAAACTATACTGCAACTCTTTGCTGCAGGGGTTTTGAATTGGTGACTACTGAAGTGAGGTGGTCTCAAGGACTACTAGAGGGATATTATGCAGATATGTAGGATTACTAACTTAATCAAGTACAAACAAGTGTGGCGGCTATGGCTCAATGTTTCCCTCCTCCCCACCCCAGATGGGGTCTACAGGGGCTAAAACCTACACTGCTGTGGCTGTAGTTAATGTTGGAGGTAGGTCAGTGGCACAGCACCAAAAATTGCAACCCTACTCCAAGAAGAGCTGCCAAGTTACCCAGATCCAAGAGGGAAGCCCTAACTTCAGAGGCAAATATAAAAACAAAAACAGAATGTTACAAGATCCTTCAGGGAAATATATGGTTATTTAGGTTCCTGTATCCAACAATATGCTCCAACCCAAAACTCGTTTTGCTAGCCAAGCATTATTGCAGATTAGTGGTTACAGCAGCAACACGGTTACCAGACAAGCATTTGAATCCCACTGGCACTCTTTAAGGCCTTTGGGTAAGTCACTTAACCCCAGGGGTGGCCCAAGGGTTCTTGCCACCCTAGGTAGGCCTAATGTGCTGCCCCGGATATCCAGCCTCTCACCTGGGGTTGGTGGGCCACATGGCAATCTCTTCTTTGAAGCAGCAGCAAAGCATATGTGTGCTCATGTCCCTCTAACACAGCTTTCTGTTGGAGGGGGCAGGAGCAAGTGAAATATATGCACTTTGAAGCCTACAGGCAGTGCTTGAAATGGATCACCATGCTGTTCTCCAGAGTCTGCTGCCCTAGGCAACTGCCTAGTTCACCTAGTGGCTAGGCCAGCCCTGTTTGAACCTCCGTTACCTCATGTACAAACTTAGAATGCAAACGCTCCAGGAACAGGCAAATAGTTACAGTACCTGATTAAAGATGAGCTACAATTACTACCTTTTTATAGTTGTTATCTAAAAAAATGTAAACAAATGATGGCCGATTACTAGCCATAAGGTATTTTCTTGCAAAGGCTCGTCTGTAGGGAATCTGTTACCTAGATGTAAAGGTGTTAGAAGGTGCAAATTCATTAATGTAAACATTATAAAGCCTTGCTGTTCACAATTGCTTCAAAGTAATCGAGTATTTTGTTGTATTGTTAGGCGTACATTATAAAATAATAATAATAAAAAAAAACAAGCCCGACCCTGCTTAGCTTCAGAGAGCAGAAGAAATCGGGCTCGTTCCAGGTGGCTGGCACGGCTGTAGTAATCGCTTCGTTGCGTTCGGAGAAAAGAGGTATGAACTTTAATAAACAGACAAAACTCATTCTAAAGTTATCTGGATCACATTTAAATGTATTCAACTGATTCACGTCTTCCCTTCTCTTGCCTGCAGCCGGTTCATAGTCTGAACTAAAGAATCAACAACCTCCACGCGGCAGGCCTCAGGCAAAAGTAGAAACTAGAAGCGTCTGAGAGCAAGCTCCGCCCTCCATGCAGAACTCTGTTAACTTATTGGCTGACATGAGGCAAGTGGGAGGAACTCGGGTTCAGCCTATTTGCTGAAAAGGCAACCAGGAAGTGTCGGTGAAAAGCAGCCAGGTACCCGCGCGACAACCGTAGGATTAGCAAATAAGCTTATCTTTGCAGAGCTGCACGCTATTAGGATGAATCACCGAGAAGCTACTAGCAGACATTTTTACACTTTTTGGATCATACGCTGAATGGAACCAGATGTCGTGCATGTCTCAAAGCTGAAGCGAACACACAGCTATCGATTCGATCTTATAATAACAAAACATCGCCAGAACTTTATAATGGTTTTCTTGTTCTGTCTGGGAATTTAGAATGTATTCTTTTTCCTCTCCAGTTCTTACCACGTTACCCATTTTATTTTCCTCGCTAGTGCACGTACAGTTTGTGAACCCAGCAAAGTTACCGAAATATAGAACACGAGTGTACTCTCTCGGATATCTTCTACATAATACATAAGAATTAAACTCTTTCTTTTAATTAGAATCACCTTCGTGCCTACACAGTAACAGAATCTCTTGAATAAAACGCTAGAATTAACCAGCCCGTAGTGTCTAATCCCTTCTGAAAACTCCCATCCCTCGAACCTTTCTCACCGTGCAATTATAACTCCAGCAACCTGTCTCAAGGATCACTCTCTCTCTCTCTCTCTTACCGTTATGCTCGATGTTAAAGCTCCTCTTATCGGCACCTCCCGCTCGATAGCGTCACTCTCCGCGACGTCCGTTCTCTCTCTGTGATGTCATCACTCTACGACTCTAGAGGAGGTTATGGCCGTGCTTAGAGAAGTGAGGATAAGAGATGGTGGTTGTAGTGGTACTATGGTGTTTCCCGGAGGCTTTTGGGCGGCGGTGGATGTTTGGGTGCGGAGGCCGCAAGTGGTGAACAAGAGGCTGTATGGAGCCAGGATCGAGGAGGAGTTGAGTGACGACGGCCCTGCAAAGGATTCCTGGGCCCGGGAGGAGAGGGAGCTGAGAGCTGAAAATTCTTATCCCGCGACCGGGCGGGAAGATGGTGCGAATAGCGGGAGGCTAGGACTTGGAGATATCCGTCGTGAACTCTCCCAGGATGCCGGTGTGTTGAGCTTCTTGGGGGTCAGTGGAGAACCCGGCGCCCCGGGTAAAATCGCTCCAGGGGTTGACTTCGTTCTGAGAACGCTCATTCCTAAATCCAACCCTCACTACGGATCACCCTCTCCCAGAAAAGAATTGATTGTTAAAGGTATAGAGGGAAATGGAGATTAAAAAGAAGTTTTTCCGTTCTTAACATTAGTTCGTTTGGATGGGTGGATGTGGCGGCAGTAGCAAGCTCCTACGCTAAACTGCTTTTCATCACTATGGAATAACTAAAAGAGTTACTAAATGAATCAAATCAAACCTGGGGAGAGCAAATAATGAGATTATTACTAACAAAGCCTCATTTGATTAGTTTAAACTACATTATATATCGTCAAAACTCTTCATGAGCAATCTATTGGTGTTGGAAAGACGTCAGATCCAGGGCAAAACAACTTAATAAACTGGCACTTTTAGCCCACTCGCCTCAAGCTTTTATTAAAAAGCCCTTAGTACTTTCTTTCATTGGCCTACTAACATTTATTTAGTTTATTTATTATGTGGAGTTGTTATGAAGGAAGGGGGTTCTAGTCCTGAAGCAACTGGTTACCAGTTTGCTGGCGAAACTTGAGTCAACATTTTGTTTGTCCTTCCAACGCCAATCTGCTGAGTAATTTTCTTTTCAATGGTTTTAAATGCATTTAAAAAAAGATAAACATGTTAGTAGGCCGATGAAAGAAAGTGCTGAGGGCTTTTTAATAAGAGCTTGAGGTGAGTGGGCTAAGAGTGCCAGTTTATCAAGCTATGTTTTGCCCCATATCTGAGACCTTTCCAACATCAATAGGGATTGCTCATGTAGAGTTTTGACAATATATAATTTGGTTTAAACTAATCAAATGAGGCTTTGTTAGTAATAGTCTTATTGTTTGCTCTCCCCAGTTTGATTTGGTTCATTTAGTAACTCTTTTGGTTCTTACACTGTTGATTTAAGAGTTACATGGAGTTTTTCTATTTAGTAATTTCATCACTTCGTGGCATGTATACTGAAGTGTGCTAACGGCACAGGATTTAGTGTGCAATAAGCATGCCCTGCTAAAAGTTATGCAGAATCCCATGCTAACTGGTTAGTGTGCAATTGAGTGGGACCTGGATGGGTTAGTAGGCCGAACATGATGTGCCATCATCACCCATGATCAGTGTGAGTATCTTGAGCATGTGGTAACTGCAGCTGTTGCTGTGGGTGCGCTTAATGCCACCTCGATGGGTGGTGGTAAGTGGACCCATGTGCTGGTTAGTATGGGCCTTTATGCTAGATTTGTAGTCAATAGACTCTCTTTTTAGGTACTTTTTACAGAGTGTGAAATTATTACTAAAAATGTCCTTACACTCCAAATAGAACAACTTTCAAAATATCTGGATAAGAATATCCTTGTCGCTCTCGCAGGTAATATATATCCAAAGATACACTCTCAGTATATCATACGAGGTCTCAGACTCTAGGGTAAAAAACGGGGCCTTAACTTGGCCTTCGTTTAGTCCCAAATTTGCATCAACGACCTCACTTAAGATAACTTGAAATCAGTGCAATTTCTTTTTTATATTTTCATATTCAATCCTCCCACTCGAGTTTCAATCTTATCTTGTAACACTTTCTTCTAAAAATTATTCAAAATACAAAAACTAGTTGGAAACTTGCTGGAAAAATTTAAATCTCTTTTGTGTGTGTCAATACTGTTGAATATACAATTCTTAACTTTCCCTTTTGATCTTGGATGTTTTACTCGTTCCCAACGCCGTTCAATGGCATTGCCTACGCGTTTCTCCGCTCGGTTCTTCAGGGGTCAGTCATCCAAATACACACTTCCAACCATTTTCCTATTTTACCTAAAAAACATATACAAAAATCTTACTACATGCTCTTATCCACTACTCCCCTAGGTACAAAACCTTATAAAATTACTCTATAATGACTAAACTGCTCTAGATACTCACTTTTAAACTCGCTGCCCACGTTTTAACCTCAGTCTTCTTCGCTTTCTCTAACAAGCTTAACCGTCACTGCTGTCAGAACGCCGCGCATGCGGGATCGCTTTCCCCACGGGAATTTAAACACTGACTTTTTAAAGGGATCATCCTCCAATTTCTATCGCACCTGGGACCCACTTTGACTGTTAAATTAATCTGTATACTCAAGCTATACATGCCCGCCATTCTATTTGCATGTTTAACCCTCCTGGTGTCACTGATCCTAGCTCAAATATCCACCATTGTTCTCTCAGCGATAACCATTGATCCACAGTTCGACCCTGCTGACCCCGATCTATCTTCTCTATACAAAAACATTTCAGATCAGTAAACTCATGTCGACTTTCTACACAATGTTGCACCATAGGTGCCTCCATCTTTTGATGTTTAAGCCGGCTTCTATGCTCTGCCATACGAAGTTTAAATGCTCTGTTTGTTTTCCCTATATACAACAAACGGCAGGGGCATTGTACTACATATACCACATGCGTGGATGTGCAATCCGAATGATGACTCAAAATATACTCCTTCTTTCCATACTGAAAAGTTTCCAGTTCTTGGGTGATTGAACATATCTTACACTTCCCACATCTCCAGTGTCCCTTAATTGGATGTTCTCCCAAGTTTCCTGTTGTCCTCGATCTTAAACGGGAGGGACTCAAAAAATCTTTAAGATTTTTCCCCCTTTGCCAAACGCAACGTATGGTCTTATTACAGAGAGCTGGCACCAGCTGCAATACCGAGCTATGTGTTTTTATTATCCGCTGTATATACTTACTCAATGTTGAATAACGTGTAATGAGATTTATATTCTCATTTCCTAGTGTATCAGTGCTTTTAAATTCCCCACGGAGGAGCCAATCACGGTCATTATTTAGCGCTCGCTGATAAGCTCTCCGTATTACCACGGATGGATAGCCCCGATCTAAAAAAATTTTTGTCAATGTTTTAGATTCTATTTTATAATCTCGTCTCTCTGAACAGTTTCTCCTATATCTCAAGAACTGAGAAAATGGGAGACCCGTTTTCAAGCGGGAAGGATGAGCACTCTGAAAATGTAACAATGTATTTCGATCTATCGTCTTTCTATGCAGAGTTGTGTGCCAAACTCCCTCCCCCTTAGTGACCCGCACGTCCAAATAAGTGATTTCCACTCTGCTACATTCGTACGTGAACTGAATATTGATATCACATCCATTCAACCAACTATAGAATAATGAAAATTGATCTAATGTTCCTTCCCATAACAAAAAAAGTCATCTATAAATCTTTTCCACGGTTTTATATCTGATTAATTTCTTTGACTGGGTGACCAGGGAGTTGGACTGAGGGAGAGCCCTAGTTGTGGTATATTTAGATTTCAGTAAAGCCTTTGACACCGTTCCTCACAGGCGACTTTTATAAACAAACTGAGCACCCTAGGGATGGTCTCTAAAGTTACTGTTTGGGTTAGAAATTGGTTGAGTGGGAGGCAACAAAGGGTACAGGTAAATGGAGCTCATTCTGAGGAGAAGAAGATTACCAGTGGTGTGCCCCAGGGATCTGTCTTTTGTCCGATTCTTTTTAACATCTTTGTTAGTGATATAGCGTAAGGGCTGTCAGGTAAGGTTTGCTTGTTTGCAGATGATACCAAAATCTGCAATAGAGTAGACACCCAGGAAACTCTAGATAACATGAGGAGGGATCTAGTTAAGCTTGAAGAATGCTTTAGAATTTGGCAGCTGAGATTTAATATTAAAAAATGCAAGGTCATGCATTTGGGCTGCAGCAATCTAAGGGAGCAATATAGTATAGTGAGTGAAGTACTTTTTTGTCCACTAAAGAGCGGGACCTAGGGATGATTGTGTCTGATGATCTTAAAGTAGCTGAACAGGTAGAAAAGGCAAGAGTAAAAGCAAGAAAGATGCTTGTGTGCATAGGGAGAGGAATGGCCAGCCGAGGAATGGTGGTGATAATGCCTATGTATAAGTCTTTGTTGCGACCTCATTTGGAGTATTGTATACAATTCTGGAGACCACACCTTCAAATGGATATAAATAGGCTGGAGTCAGTACAGTGGGTGTCTACTAAAATGATTAGTGGTCTTCATTATAAAGCATATGAGGACAGACTTAAGTATCTTAATATGTACATATTAGAGGAAAGGCGAGATAGAGGTGATATGATTGAGACGTGTATATATAATTCCGGGGCATAAATGCTCAGGAGGAGAGCCTCTTTTGATTGAAAGCAATCTCTGCTACGAGGGGACAAGGGGTGAGGGTGAAAGGGGATAGACTCAGAAGTGATATGCGGAAATATGTTTTTACGTAAGGTGTGGTGGATCTGTGGGATAGTCTCCCAGTGGAGGTGGAGATGAGGACAGCGTCTGAATTCAAAAAAATATGGGACAAACACAGAGGATCTCTAAAGGAAAAAAGGGGACTGTTGTAGTGGTTGATATGGAAGGGCAGACTAGATAGGCAATGTGATCTTTTTCTGTCGTCATGTTCCTATTCCCACTGCCTGAACCAACACTAGCTTCTCCCCATGTTCCTCGCTCAGTGTCTCAACCCTGTTCCTATTATGACCCTTCAGAATTATCCTAGGTGTTTCTTGCTTTTACCTATTTTTTTTTTCTTATTTTCTCTACTCTTTTCCCCCCCCCCTCCTCACCCTGGGCTCTTTTTTCCACCATGTGCTGTGCCTCTCCCAAACATTTCAAGTCTCCATCATAGTTTTGTGACGACTCTACTATTCTCAGTACATTTGAATTCACATCGCCTTGTCCCTGTTTGCTCTGGTGGTGCCCTGTGTTGCCAAGGGAGTGTCTCAGGAAATCAGGAGAAGTGAGGTTGGAGTTTGGGAGTGCTGATCTTGATTTCAGACTTATGCTAAAAACCTAAGTTGTCGGAGCTCTGTTCTTGAGCCACAATCTCTTGCCCTACAGTCCACTAGTGTGAAGCCATGCAGAGACATTTTGCCCTAACAACCCTGTACTCTGAAATCTTTTTTCTCCCTTCTATCATTTTTCTAACAGCTTTCTCTTTTTTATCAGTTTATGGCAGCATTGTATCGTTTATAAATAAAAAAGAAAGACATTCAGTATGGGAGGGTACCTTTAAATTGCATCTTTTTTTTTTTTTTTTTTTTTTTATTTTTTAGCCATGAAATGCTCCTATCAGAACCTTTAGCTGGCTAATAGGACTGCTCATCCTGGGTCAAGAAAAAAACCCTCATTTCTTTGTCACCTTACTGTGAAATTTTTTAATATATCGCTTTCCTGTGAAACAACCCCACAGTAAGGTAAGACAAAAGTAATAAGTTTTTTTTCTCAACCTATGATGAATAGTCATCTTAGCCAGCTAAAAGTTTTGAGAGGGGCTTTTCATAGCTAAAAAAGAAAAGGACGCAATCTGGGGTCTTTTTCCCCATGTTAACGTGTATAAATTTATAAATGCAAAGAAATACGTTCACAATGTGAAGATATATAAATATACAAATTTGACGATTGTGCAGTGATTTTTATATATTTTATATCGCTGAAGTCTGCCTTTCGTTTTGTGGTGGGTAAAGCATTTAAATTTTGCTTTTGGACTTTCATCTGAACTAAAATGCTTACAGTTTCATATGCTTCAAAAATACAGTACACTTTGAAATTTTAACTGGTTTGGACCCTGAGTTGCTAGACGTTTTTTATTACTTTGCCCCATTTATTTGTTTTTAGCCTGAGCACCATAAAATGGTCCCAAGAAGCTTATGATGGCTTGCCTAACAATTCCAACCTCCACTGCACTGTGTTCTTAGTTACGTGGTGCCCTGATTTTTGCATACTCTACCCTGCTGTGTCATGGCCATTCTCCCTGTTGATGATGCTGCTATCTAATTCATAAATGCCCACACAAAATCAATAAAAATATAGCAAACTGCTGTTTTATCTTGGAGGTCTGCCTTACAGCACTTCCCGACAGTCTTCAGCCTCTCCATTTGCTGTCTACTGGTATGCTTTTACAGACCTTATCGTTAAAGTGATGTAGTTATTGTTACTATGTAACGGTGTAAGTAAGCCATTCTGATTTTATTAAAAGGATGATATGTAAATGTGTTTAAATGAAAAAAGCTTTTGATTCTTATACTATGTATTTCCTAAGCCAACACCCATGGGAGCCTAGCTGTTTGATTACTTCATTGGTTTTGTAAAAGTCAAGTTAAAGATAGGGTCTGAATCGGACCTGGATTTAGACATTAGGTAATTGCTTAAGGCACCAAATGCTCATTTAAGAGGAGCTTGCTCCCATCTTACGACCATGTACGTGTATTTCTTCAAAGGGGAGTCGCTTGCAGTACGGCATGCCTCTGCTCCTCTTCTGCCTTTGGGATCTTTGATACCACTTCCTCCTCCTCCCCCCCCCTCCCCTCCCAACCCCGCTTGGATCTGCTTTCTGGCAGCCCTAGTTTGCCTTCCAGTGAAGGTTGCTGGAGGTCATCACTATAACAGTGTTTGGCCATGCTTGGGACACATGGAGGGCAGAAATAAGAAAAAGCTGACAAGGGGGAGGGAGAAGATGGTACTGGGTTGCATATAGGAACTTTTATTCATATCTACCAAAAGTGAACAAATCACAACTATGTAAACTGAATGTGCTACTTTGGTCCTTTTTATCTGTCTTCATTACTATGTTATAATTGTGATTGTGGTTAAATTCTATTGAGTTCCCTCTTCTTCACATCTGTAAACAAAGGGACCTCTGGGTTTTTTTGCAGGGCAGACACCTCTGATATCCCTGGAGGTTTATGTATTTTGAGTACCTGTGAAGTTTTAGGACCAGGTTGGCAAGACATGGAGTTGGTGACGTAATCTGAGTGGTCTGTGTACAAACTGATTGAGGCAAGCTGCTTTTTTTTCCCCCCACCTTTCTCCACTCCCCTTCTTCCACACTCATTCGGTAAGTTACAATGTTTTCTCCCTTGGCCTCAGTGAGGGCTCTTGATCTCTTATGAGGCCATGAGAAGTGCTGCACAATCTGCTCCTTCCTATGAAATTGGTAGTTCCCATGAAGTCGCTGCTAGAGACTAGGAGTCCAATTGAGTCAAGGAGGCAGAGACTGGTCAGCAGTACACTTAACTCCTTCCTCCTCCATGCAGACCATGTGCCAGAGGAGGAAAGGTCCACAGTAGGGCACTGAGCCATGTTGCCCAGGAGCCAATAGATGTTTTTGAACCATGAAGAACACTGTATAGCCACACTTTCAAAGCAGCATTTGAGCTTTTGGTAATTAAAGATCATGAATGTGACTTAGCATGCTGCTGCTCTCCTTCAGGTCTGAACCAGTGTAAAAGGGGAGGGTGAAGAAATAACAGAGTTGAGAGAATAAGGGGTGTGAATGAGATGCTGGGAAATCGGCGTGTGTGTTGGCTGGCTCTGGCGGGGTGAATGAGAGCTTGTGTGTACAAGCACCTAGGATGAAGAAAGGATGGAGGGAGGAAGAAGCGGTTTAAAATGGGGTACAGAGGAAGCCCATAGAGAGCTATCTTCTGTCCCATTTCCCATCACTGAGATCTTGACTGCTCCTACTTACTTCCCTAGCCCTTCTATTTATATTATTTATTTATTTAAAATTTGACATACAGCCATCAAAGCGGTTGACAAAAATAGTATGACCACAATTTGCAATAGGATGGAGATGGAATAGAACAACAATCAAAATACCAAAAACTCACACACAAATCTGTGATACATAAAGAAAAAAATTGGTTTAGGTTAATATCTATCACATCCCAACACACTAAATGGATTCAATTGCCTTACACGAGAGCCAGGGCTTAATACCCAATCGAAATTTTTTCAAACATTTTTCAGATCGTAAGACAAAAGGCAAGGAGTTCCACGATGTTGGGGCCATAAAACTAAAAAAGGCCATTTTAGGTCCTTTCAAACTTGAAACTAGAAGGCGATAGGATGGTCAGAAGGTTGGACTGCGACTATCTTAACAAATGGCCTGGCATATAAGGAATTATCATAGATGATAGGTAAACAGGGTTACGGGTATGAAGGACCTTATGTGCTAGCATATGAATTTTGTATTAATTCTGCTGGCTATTGGAAGCCATGCCAACTTCTTAAGCAATGGAGAAATGTGCTCAAAACGAGATGCCAGATTTATAGAATACAGGCCAGCGTATTTTGTATTAATTGAAGCCTTTTCAGTCTGTAAGCAGAAACATCAAACTAGGACATTCAAATGTTTTTTTTGTCCAGACAATGGTGCAGAGAACAAATCAGCCTCGGTGATAGAAAACTCTTAACGCATGACTGTAGAAATATGGTCCTTGACTGATAACTGTGATTCAAGTAAAAGCCCAAGTGAACAAATGCAGTCCTAAGTGGGAAGAAGCTTCCTGCCACAACTGGGAAGAAGGATAGACAGATGTTGTCGTATAGAGCCATATTGCTTCTGATTTAGATGCATTAAGAGCAGTCTGTGGTCCATTTGTCAGTTTCTAATCACACCAAGGCCCCTCATTAACCACTTTGTGAAATGGCACTATTCCTTGTTGAATAGGTAATCAGGATCTGGATATCATCCGCAAAGAAGAATGGGCTAAAGCAAAGATCTTGAATTAAGGTTTCTAAAGGAGCCAAGAAAATATTGAAGAGTAGGGGGGCTAGTACTGCTACGTGAGGGACCCCTGAAATTAAAGAATTACTCTTGGGAAAAATCATTGTTCACCCTAACGGAAAAAGTTCTAAAACAACAAAAAAAAAGCAGAAAATCATTGTAAAATTTGTATCTATGATTCCAGTGTTTGAGTTCAAGTATGATACTATGGTCAATAAGATCAAATGGTGAACTTAAGGCCAGCTGTATTAAGAGGATGTCCTATCCATTCTTCAAGGGAGTTTAGGTCTCATTTAGCAAGGCTAATAAGGCTGACTCCATGCTATGCCCTTGATGAAACCCTGATTGCTTTGGGTGGAGAGCGTTAATGGCAATGTTAGAAAATTAAGATTTGATGTAGGCCGATAATTCACAAGAACAGAGGGATCAAGGTTCTGTTTCTTTGAGTAGGAGTCTAACATAGCTCTCCTTCCAGGCTGCTGGAATCCTATCCTCTCATAAACTAAGGTTTAGCAAATGCAAGATCTGAGAAGAGAGGAAAGGAGCAACCTTTTTCCACAGACACCTTGAAACTGCCTGGGTCAGAAGGCTACCTATATTGATAACAAATGATCCTAGACAAGCCAAATTCAGAGAGAGTTGTAAAACTACCTAGTCAACTCTCAGATAAGTATGTATCACCAGGAGCTCTTACTCCCCCCCCCCCCTCATTGTGAGTGGAAAATGTCATTCATCTGTGGTTTTAAATTTAAGCCGTTGACAAGATTCGTTGTCTTTGCCTGCAGATACTGGTCATATTTATCTGAGAGTGACTGGGGCACTTTGGTAAGCTAAGAAACTGCTAGGTATGTATGATCTAGATTGGCCACTCTTGGAAACAGGATACTGGGCTTGATGGACCTTGGTCTGACCCAGTATGGCATATCTTATGTTCTTATAAGATAAAATAGCAAAATGTTGCCAAGAGTCAAGACCGCCCCACTGATCAGCTTAGCTACCTAATCTTTCTCAGCCTTTCTACAGGCTGCCTTGAGTTGTGCCTGTGATTTCAGACAAAGCTCTGGAGTATGATCTGTGTGAACCTTCTTCCAGGCATGTTTTGCCTGCCTAACTATTTTTTTAATAGATTGTAGCAAGGCGGTAAACCAAGGTTGGAAAAATCTTCTCCTGCTAGGTAGCTATTCCATTGGTGCAAGCCTATTTAAGGCCTCCTTAGGAACTGTGATTACAGTGATATTCTTCTCATTGAGAGGCTGATCTGAATTCAGTAAATATGGAATAGCACATGATTCTAAAAACATTTTGCTATCAAAATCTCTGATTTCTATACAGCCTAATCCTTTCAATGTCAGTAGGTGCATGAAAAACCTTTTTTGCACGAAGTACTAATCAAAGAATGGTCTGACCAAGAGACTGCCAATATCTTTGGGAGTGCCAGAGATGAACCCTGAGAGCAAAACATAGGATCCAGACAGTGGCTGGCAACATGTGTAGAGCTCTTTGATAGCAGAGTCGTAGACAAGGTTTCTAAGGAGATGAGAAATTCCGCTTCAGTTTTAGAAGATGTTTTTTTTGCATGCATGAAACTTTGGCAACTAGACAGACATTCCTCCAGTGCACTAGCAGTAACTGGTGGTGGTAAATAACAGGTGAGATTTGCTGCTGCTGCAGCTGGCAAGCGCTCCACTAATACACAAAACCTCAACATAATTTAATGAATGGCACTTTGACTTATGGCAGTGAAAGGTCTTAGATACAAAACATGTCAGACCTCCGCCACGAAGAAATAGTCAATAAACCGCAAAGTAAGGCACTCCCTCACCAACCCTGGAATCCTCCTATCCATACTCTCCCGAACAAATAGAAAGAATCATCAGTGGGATCAACCCCATGACCTCCCCAATGGACCCTTGCCCACCATTCTGGATCAAACAAACACAAACCTACCTCAGCCCAATCGTAGCCAGAATCGCCAACATATCACTATCTGAAGGCATCCTTCCTCCCCCTTTGAAAACTGCCTCTATCGGACCTCTGATCAAAAATAACAAACTTGACCCATCAGATATCAAATCCTACAGACCTATCTCAAGCCTCCCCTTCCTAACCAAGATCATAGAAAGATTGTATACCAACAGACCCAGGACCACATCGACTCCTATGCACCTCTAGACTAGCAACGGCACGAGTT
Source organism: Ichthyophis bannanicus (assembly GCA_033557465.1). Classification (NCBI taxonomy): domain Eukaryota; kingdom Metazoa; phylum Chordata; class Amphibia; order Gymnophiona; family Ichthyophiidae; genus Ichthyophis; species Ichthyophis bannanicus. The sequence continues at coordinate 1,384,640,308 of CM066032.1, read as the reverse complement.
TCGGCAACAGCATGGTGTTGAAACCCTTCTCACGACTCTCCTTGACAACCTCCATACAGGCCTTGATAAGAAAAAACAAGGCTTCATCCTCGTATTTATGGACATCGCCTCAGCTTTCGACACTGTCAACCACAACCTCCTGCTCGCCCAACTGTACCAAAAAGGCATAAAAAGCCTAGCCTTAGATTGGTTCAAATCCTACCTATCCGACCGACAACAAGTCCACATGGAAAGGCCTGGATATATGGTTATCTAACAAACACAAGGGGTTCCCTAAGGATCTTCCCTCTCAGCCCTACTCTTTAGCATCTACATGCAACCAATCTGTTCTATCATTCAATCATTCAACATACTCTACCACATCTATGCCGATTGGTGTGTTACTGTACACTCCATTCCTCATTGACAAGTCGGACTACTCGTCCATAGTTGAATGCTTCAGCACAGTCTCAGATTGGCTCATGACATACAACCTAATGGTCAATACCAATAAGACTGAGGTCTTATTCATATCCAAAGACCCCACCGCCCTCCCTCAAAGTGAAAGACTTCAACCTCATAACCAAACAAGAAGTCTGCTATCTGTGAATAACAATCAACCCATGCCTGTGCTGGGAGACCCACATTCAAAATATCACCAAAACAGTCTACCATAAACTGAGAACCCTCCGGCACTTATGTCCTCTCTGCGAGTCCTCAGACTTCCGCTCGGTTGCTCAAGCTCTCATCCTCCCTCATCTGGACTATTCCAACATCATCTTTCATGGTATGTCTCCAGCCACTACAACTCGCCATGAACACAGCTGCCCGCACAATCCTGTCTGCATCGATACGACCACATCACTCCTCGTCTGATGCAGCTTCATTGGCTCCCCATAGTAAGTCGCCTGACTTACAAAGCACTGCTACTCACTTTCAAGGCCCTGCATAGAATGTCAGCAGCCTCGCTCTCAGAACTTATACAACAAACACCGGAGACCAGAACCAGAATAACATGCATGATAAACTCTCTCATGAGCCCTTCAACAGTAAGAACCTGTACCCAATCAACTAGGAATTGTGCCTTCTCTCTATTTGCGCCAACTCAATGAAACTCACTACCCCCAATGGTATGCGCCATCCCGGATCTTATTTCTTTTAGGAAGGCCTTGAAGACTTACCTCTTCCAACTAACTTATAACCATCCACCTTAGATCAGTCATACATATAGCCGATGCCAATTTAATCCTGTTATAATGTAAATATGTTCCTGCAATATAAGAATGTTCCTAGGTGTACCAACCTGCTGCAAATTTGTGTTATGTAAACCAGTTTACTGTTCATATGTTAAATGTAAACCATGTTCAGAAGTTATATGTAAACCTCGTTCATATGTTTTATGTAAACCACACTGATCTGTAATAGCACGGTATAGAAAAACAAACAAACAAAATAAGAAGGGGGGTCAGGAATTCACGAGGTACTGTGACTCTTCCCTCCTGCAGCTATGTTTCTGTAAGTGCCAATAACTCAAACTTGTTGATAGCAAAAACATCATTGGTTAATGTCCATTTTTGTTTTTAATGGAACAAACATTCAGAAGATCTAGATTTGAATTTACTCAAGTGCTCTAAATTTTAGTAGTAGAGAGAATGCAGAGGTACACAAATATGTGAAAGAGATTATCAGCTGAAAAAGTCTACCAAAACAAACATGCAGGGCAAAGGAGATTGGGAGAAGACAGTCAAAAGCAATTACACTTATATCAGGGAGCACTATTTAAAAGCAGCCTCAACATTTGGGTTTATAGACAGGATTAACATAAGGCCAGAGAAGGGAAGGGAGCACTGTGGCTTTTCTTCTCCACCCTTAAATTAATATCATTAATTCTCAATTTTATAAAACTTCCCAAACATACAAAGGTCTGCCCTGTACAATAAAAAATGAAGAGATTTCTCCAAAGTGTGCTTTGCGTGCACAAAAGCACAAAACGTCTGCACTTCAGCATTTTGGCACTGTTCCAGACATTTTGTGCTAATTTTTGTGCAACACCCACCTTTTGTAAAGTCGCTTTGCAAGAATGCATCTCAAAGTAGTGAAACTTTCACATGAAGCGCACTTTGTGCAAGAGGTTATGTAAATTTAGCATTAATGAGTGGCTGCAATATAAAATCATGCAAAGCAGCTCAGTAATGCATAAAAATACATAAAGTGTGTGAAAGACTTCATTTTTTCCACCAAAAGCGGCACATGATTAGAAACATAGGCCATGTGGTCTTTTCTGTTGTCATGTTTCTATCTAGTCTGTCCTTCCATATCAACCACTACAACAGTCCCCTTTTTTCCTTTAGAGATCCTCTGTTTGTCCCATGATGCTTTGAATTCAGATACTGTCCTCATCTCTACCACCTCCACTGGGAGACTATTCCACAGATACACCACTCTTTCCATAAAGAAATATTCCTTATCGTCCCGTCAGTCTAGTCCCGGAAACTCTGGGTTGTGTTCCTCTTCCAGCAGCTTGGAGACTGAGAAACATCATTCTTTGACACTGGTATAAGGACATAGGCACCGCCTCCTCACTCCAGTTTGCTCAGTCTCCAAGCAGCTGGAGGATGTGAGCCTGGAGTTCCCAGCTCATTAGAGGAACAATTAAGGACATTTTTGTAGATTGGCTTAGTTTTACATTAGTTCTACATTAGTGATTAGGTTTTAATTTGATTTGGGCTATTTTTGCAATTGGTTAGAGTTTCTTTTGTTCAGGGCTGTACCTTTTTAAATTTTATTAGCTAGAGACCTCTCTCCCCCTCCTGCTGCTCCCAGGTAACATGTGGGAGGCAACAGGAACAGACTCCGGTGGCAGTCTGGGGACCGGTGAAAAGCTGTGGTGTGCGAGCATCCTGAGTGCCTCACAGAAGTCTTGCCTGTCAGCGCTTGGGCACCAAAGCAGGGGGGGGAACCCCAGTTGCAGCACAGCACGTTGTTTTTGCTCCCGGCTGGGTCAGATCGGCAGGCAACAGACCCGGGGAAAGTCAGCCAGCCCTGTTACAGTGCAAGAGGGGAAAGGCTGCTAAAAACGCTGTTCCAGGGGTAAGTAAGCCACAGAGAACAGTGGCAGCGGTGACTGGGTAATTCTTGCCCAATCCGGCAGCATGCCTGCACTGCGTGCGGTTTGCGCGGGAAAAGCCGCTAGCGGTTGGGGAGAAAAAAACGTTTATTTCAGAGGTAAAGCTTTGTTTTTGTTTACTTTCTTCATTTTTCAGGTCGGAAGGTCTCCTGCGCATTTCTACTTTACTTTTATAGAAAAAAAAAATACCCGCAGGATTTGCAGGCCGTTTCAGCAGGGCTACTGCTGGGGGGGCCTTTTGTTAACCATCTTTGCTTTGGTGAAGAAAATCTTAGACTGTTGGGCCGTTGGTTGGTTTCTGGAAAATGCCTGCAAAAACCTTATGTTTACTCTATGGAGTGAAGAGATCTTCAGTCTCGGTCACTGGGATCTGTAAGGGTTGTAGCCAAACTTCCGTTGCAGAGCAGCAACAATTGGTGGCGAGAGATGAGCAGGAGGTGGCTGTACAGGGACCTCTGCCCCCCGTGATGGAGGCAGTGGAGCCCATGCTGGGGCATTCCACTGCTCCAGATTTTCCTCTCACTCATGCGTCTTGGCCTGGTCGCCGGACTTTGTAGCGCTTATTCAAAGGGCGTTCAGTGGCACACAGAGGGAGGCCGCTGCTTCTTTTGGCCCTAGCGGGGGACAGAAGAGACCGGGTACTCCTCTCTCCTTGGGGACTTCGGCAGTTTTGCCGAAGAGACCGCGGATGCAGAGAGAGCAGCAGGAGGTTTCGGAGGATTTGCTCTTTGAAGAGGGGTAGCAAGATCCGGAGATAGAGGAGGAATTGGAAGAAGGAGAGATCACGGAGCAGGACCAGGCCAGGGTGGTGTGCATTTTTAGAAAGTAAGAGTTGCCGGCTCTTATTTTGGAGTCTCTTAAAGCACTTAATATGCCAGAATCGGGGCCGGTGGATGAGGCTACATTAGAGGATCCGCTGTTGCAAGCATTTCTGAAGACGCCGAGAGCCTTTCCTATGCATAGAGTGATAAAGGAGATGATCCAAGATGAGTGGGAAATGCCAGAGGCGACACTCAAGAACCCGAGGATTATGTCTTGGCTTTATCCGCTAATAGAGAAAGATAAGGAAATCTTTAAGGCACGAAGAGTGGATGCGGCCCTTTCGGCGGTGACCAAGAAGACGACCATTCTGGTAGAGGGGAGTGAGGCTCTCAAGGATGCACAGGATAGGAAACTGGATGCCTTGTTAAAGCAGGTGTTTGAGGTAAATGCTCTTTCCATTCAGGTGTCTATTTGTGGAGCATGGGTGGCAAGAGCCTGTTTGCGCTGGTCTCAGCGGCTTCAGGGAGAGCAGATTGAGGAGTCCGTAGGTGAGGCGGCACGTCTGGAGTCAGGAGCTGCGTATCTTACAGATATTCATTATGATCTCATTAGGGGGCTATCGAACAGTGTGGCTTTGGTGGTAGCAGCGCGGAGGTATTTCTGGCTGTGCAATTGGGCAGTAGATGCGTCTTCTAAAGCCAGGTTAAGTAAGCTTCCTTTTGAGGGCAAGCTGCTGTTCGGGGAAGATTTGGACAAGCTTGTGAAGGATCTAGGAGATTCCAAAGGCGGGCGGCTTCCGGAGGATAAGCAGAAACAGAGCAGATTCCCTCCAATGGCTAGAATGCCACAGAGGGATTTTTGTCGTTTTCGTTCCTCAAGGTTCACTTTGAATCAGAGGGGGCGTTTTCCCTATAGAAACCAGAGTTTTAGAGGGTTCCTTGGAGCGAGCAGGGGATTTACTGCCGCTGCTGTGGGTGCCAGGAAGCCGCAATGAAGCCAGGGGGACCCAGGTGGATATTCTGATGGGAGGTCGTTTACAGGATTTTTTACCCCGCCTGGGTCCAGATTACATCAGACTAGTGGGTGTTAGAAGTGATTTGAAGAGGCTATGCGTTGGAGTTTCAGTGACCGGTGACCAACTCGTTCATGCAGTCCCCTTGCAAGGCACATCGCAAGCGCGAGGCAGTCAGGCAGACCTTGGAAAGATTAATAGCGCTCAAAGCGGTAGTGCCGGTTCCATGAGATCAATGAGGCTTCGGTCGATACTCCATTTTGTTTCGTGGTACTGAAAAAAGAGGGTTCTTATCAGCCAATTCTGGATTTAAAAAGAGTGAACAAGTGTCTGAGGATGTCTCATTTTCATATGGAGACGTTAAGATCGGTCATCTTAGCTGTCAGAAGAGGGGAGTTTCTGACATCCCTCGATTTGGCAGAAGCGTACCTGCACATTCCAATTCGTCAGGAGCATCAGAAGTTGCTCAGATTTGCGGTGCCAATGGGGCATTTTCAGTTTCAAGCATTGCCGTTCGGGCTAGCGACGGCTCCAAGGATGTTTACCAAGGTCATGGTGGTAGTAGCTGCGGCGCTGAGGAAAGAAGGCATTCGGGTTCATCCATACTTGGACGACTGGTTACTTCGAGCAATGTCGCGAACAGAAAGCGTGGCGGCTACTTCCAGGGTAGTCAATTGCCTGCAAAGGTTTGGTTGGGTGGTCAATATATCCAAGAGCAGGTTAGTGCCATCTCAGAACCTAGAGTACTTAGGGGACCGTTTCGATACTGCGGTAGGGAAGGTTTTTCTGCCTCTGCAACGCGCTCTCGGCTTGAGACGGTTAATTTGATGGTTTCTTAGCAGGCAATGGCTGACGGCATGGCATTATCTGCAGTTCATTGGTACGGTGGCAGCGACAATCGACTTGGTACCTTGGGCAAGGGCACATACGAGACCATTGCAGAGCGTGTTACTCAGAAGATGGTCTCACCAGAACGATCCGCTGTCCCGGAGTCTGCTGTGTCCCGAAGCAGCGCGGGAGGCATTGCAGTGGTGGTTGCTTTCTGGGTCTCTAGAAGAGGGCATGCCCTTGGAAAAGCCAAATTGGTTACCGCTGACTACAGATGCGAGTCTCCTGGGCTGGGGAGCTCATTTTCAAGGAAGGTTCACGCAGGGTCAGTGGAACGAACAGGAGAGAACGTGGTCCATAAACAGGTTGGAACTGCGAGCAGTCGCTGGTGCGCTACTAAATTTTCAGCCCTATCTACAGGGCAGAACGATCAGGGTGTTTTCAGACAATGCGACCGCAGTGGCCTACATCAACAGGCAGGGAGACACCAGCAGTGCTCCCTTGGAAGCCGAAGCAGATCAGCTGTTCGGATGGGTCGAACAAAACCTTCAGGCTCTGTCAGCAGCACATATAGCAGGGGTGGACAATGTGGCAGCCGATTATTTGAGTCGGGTAAAGATAGACCACGGAGAGTGGGCGCTTCATCTGGAGGTGTACATATAAGAACATAAGATATGCCATACTGGGTCAGACCACGGTCCATCAAGCCCAGTATTCTGTTTCCAACAGTGGCCAATCTAGGTCATACGTACCTAGCAGTTTCCCCAAGACACACAGGTTCCACAATGCTTGTATTGGTTCAAGCATTGATATCCTGGGTCCATTCTTAATAATGGTTTATGGACCTTTCCTCCAGGAACTTGTCCAAACCTCTTTTAAACCCAGCTACACTAACAGCCTTTACTACATCCTCCGGTAACAAATTCCAGAGTTTGATTACACGTTGAGTGAAAAAATATTTTCTTTTATTAGTCTTAAATAGTTTACCCTGTAGCTTCATTGCATGTCCCCTAGTTTTTCTATATTCTGATAACATAAACAATCGATCTACATTTACCCCTTCCACTCCGTCCATTAATTTATAGACTTCTATCATATCACCCCTCAGCCGTCTCTTTTCCAGGTTAAAGAGCCCTAACCTTTTTAGCCTTTCTTCATAGGAGTATCCTTCCATCCCCTTTACCATTTTGGTGGCTCTTCTCTGAACCTTTTCTAAAATCGCTATATCCTTTTTAAGATACGGCGACCAGAATTGCACACAATATTCAAGGTGCGGTCTCACCATGGAACGATATAGAGGCATTATAATATCCTTTGTTTTATTTTCCATTCCTTTCCTTATGATACCTAGCATTCTATTTGCTCTCTTGGCCACCGCTGCACATTGGGCTGAGGGTTTTAACATGTTATCCACAATGACGCCTAAACCTTTTTCCTGGGTGGTGGTTCCTAATGTGAACCTTGAATCGTTTAACCATAGTTTGGGTTGTTCTTCCCTAGGTGCATAACCTTGCACTTGTCCACATTTAAATTTCATCTGCCATTTTGATGCCCAGTTTTCCAATTTATCAAGATCCTCTTGCAATTTTCTACAATCCTCTTGGGTTTTAACAACTTTAAATAGTTTTGTGTCATCTGCAAATTTGATAACCTCACTCGTTATTCCACTTTCCAGGTCATTTATGAATATGTCAAAAAGCAGTGGACCCAGCACAGATCCCTGGGGTACACCACTATTCACCTTTCTCCATTGGGAAAATTGGCCATTTAGCCCTTCCCTCTGCTTTCTATCTTTTAACCAGTTCCTGATCCACAATAGTACACTGCCTCCTATCCCATGACTCTTTAGTTTTGCAAAAAGTCTCTGATGAGGGACCTTGTCAAAGGCTTTCTGAAAGTCCAGATACACAATATCAACCGACTCACTTTTGTCCACCTGATTATGCACTCCTTCAAAAAAACATAACAGATTAGTAAGACAAGATCTTCCTTGTCTAAAGCCATGTTGGCTGTCTCCCATTAGGTCATGACTATCTACATGCTGAGTAATTTTATTCTTTATGATAATTTCTACCATTTTTCCCGGTACTGATGTCAGGCTCACCGGTCTGTACGTTTCCGGATCACCCCTGGAACCCTTTTTAAAAATTGGTGTTATATTGGCGATCCTCCAATCTTCAGGTATTAGAGATGATTTTAATGATAGTTCACAGATTACTAATAACAGGTCTGAAATCTCATATTTCAGTTCTTTCAACACCCTTGGATGTATACCATCCGGCCCAGGTGATTTGCTACTCTTCAGTTTATCTAATAGTTGTAATACATCTTCCCGATGTATCGATATTTCCTTCAATTCTTCCGCACCTTTAAATACCACTTCAGTCATGGGTAACATCCCTACATCTTCCTCAGTAAAGACTGAAGCAAAGAATTCATTCAATCTCTCCGCTATCGCCTTGTCGCCTCTTAGTGCTCCTTTAACCCCTTTAACTCCTTTATCATCTAATGGACCAACTGACTCTCTCACAGGTTTTTTTGCTACGAATGTACTTGAAAAGGTCTTTACTTCGCGTTTTTGCTTCCGCAGCAAGCTTCTTCTCAAATTCTCCCTTTGCCTGCCTTATCAATGCCTTGCATTTGACTTGCCAGTGCTTGTGCTGTTTCCAGGTTTCGTTGTTTGGCTCTTTTTTCCATTTCCTGAAAGATGCTTTTTTGGCAACAACAGCCTCTCTGACCTCACCTTTAAACCATGCTGGCAGTTTTTTGGACTTCCTTCCACTTTTCTTAAAGCGTGGAATACAGCTGGTCTGGGCTTCCAAGATAGTATTTTTCAACAGCCAAGCCTGATGTACGTCTTTAACCTTTGCAACTGCTCCTTTTAGTTTTTTCTTAACTGTTTTCCTCATTTTATCATAGTCTCCCTTTCAAAAGTTAAAAGGTAGTACTGTGGAGTTCCTTACTATCCCTCCTCCACTAATTAAATCAAAGGCGATCATGCTATGATCACTATTGCCAAGTGTACGAGATGGTGGTGAGGCATTGGGGGTCACCAATAATAGATCTCATGGCGACGTTCAAGTCGGTCAATTTTTCAGCAGAAGAAAAGAGAGAATGTCGGAGGGGATAGATGCCCTCATACAGGACTGGCCGGAAAGGCAGCTTCTGTACGTGTTCCCTCCGTGAGTTTTAATATGTTTAATCTGTTTAATTTCCACTGTTCTTAGACGTTCATTGTAAAACAGACAACTGACTGTTATTTTGTTAAATGTAAACCGCACTTGATCTTTGTAAGGTGCGGTATATAAGCGACTGTTAATTAAATTAAATTAATAGGCTGGGTAGTGAGATGCATAGAGCGGCACAAAGGCCTAGTGATTCTGATCGCTCCAGACTGGCCGAGACGGCATTGGTATACAGCTCTCAGGAGGCTGGTAGTAGGGAAGCCGTGGCGCCTACCAGTCAGGGAGGATCTGCTGTCGCAAGGTCCGGTATGGATGCCGCAGGTGGCTCAGTTTTCGCTTACGGCATGGCTCTTGAAAGGGCAAGATTAAGAGCTAAAGGGTACTCTGAGGCAGTGATAGATACCTTGTTGGGCGCTCATAGAAGATCTACTTCTCTAGCATATGTTAGAGTGTGGCGCATCTTTGAAGCTTGGTGTGTAGACAGGAATTGGCAGGCTATTTATTTTATTTTTATTTATTTACATTCTCTTATACCGTGCTATTCTGCATCAGTGCGGTTTACATTGAACAAACTAAAATTACATTGAACAGGGCATTATAACTTGGAGATAGCCCATGTTCCCTGTAAAATAGTTATGGGGGGGTTAAGTGGCTTGCCCAAGACCTCAAGGAGCACCTGTGGGACTAGAAACCCCAGTCCTTCCGGCCCAAGGTTGCTGTCCTCTAGTGGGATTTGAACCCCCGGCCTGAAGTACCTTGCCCCAACCACTAGGCCACTCCTCCACTTGACGCTATACGAGCGTCGGTGCCGCGGGTCTTGGCATTCTTGCAGGATGGTTTTCAGAAGGGTTTAGCGGCATCTTCCTTGAGAGTACACTTGGCAGCGCTCTCTTGTTATAGGGGAAAAATCAAGGGGCAAGCGCTGGGCGCTCATTCAGATGTTAAGAGATTTTTAAGAGCGGTGGGGCTTCTGAGGTCACCGTGCAGACAGGTAGTTCCTCCGTGGGATCTACAATTGGTGTTTGGGAGTGTTAGGAGGCCAACCATTTGAGCCTTTGGCTAAGGCCTCCTTGAAGGATCTTACCCTGAAGGTGGTTTTCTTAGTGACGATTGCGTCGGCAAGGAGAGTCTCGGAGTTACAAGGCTTATCGTGTAAGGAGCCTTTCCTATCCTTTTCATGAGTCTAAAGTGGTATTGAGACCAGTGCCGTCTTTTTTTTGCCAAAGGTAATGTCTCCTTTCCATGTCAATCAGGTAGTATCGCTACCGGTGTTCAGAGGGTTTCAGAGAATTCTTCCACGCAACAGTTGCATCTCTTGGATGTCCGTAGAGCCTTAAAGAAGTATCTTCGGACGGCAGAGTTCAGAAAATCAGAAGGGTTATTTTGTGGTGTTTGGGGGCCCTCGAAAAAGGCGAGGCCGTGTCAAAAGCGTCAATTGCCAGATGGATTAAAGGGGCAATAATGTCGGCTTACCTGCTAAAGGGTAAGCTAGTACCAGACGGCTTGAGAGCACATTTGACTAGAGTGCAAGCGGCTTTGTGGGCTGAGTACCAGTTTGTTCTGGCGTTAGAGATTTGTAAGGTGGCGACGTGGTCCTCATTAAATTAGTTTGTCAAACATTACCGTCTGGATGTACAGGCGAATAGGGATACCTGTTTTGGAGCAGCTGTGCTTCAGGCTGGTCTAGCAGGTCCCGCCCATTGAATTCTTTCACTGCTCTGTTACATCCCCAGAGTTTCCGGGACTAGACTGAAGGGATGATAAGGACGATTAAATTATACTTACCTGCTAATTGTAGTTCCTGGAGGATCCCGTTCCGGTCATTAAAAGGAATGGAGCCTGAAGCAGTGAAGCTCACAGGTAAGAGAAAGACTAAGCTGTGGGGCTTTGGGTCCAGTCGGGTTATTTTTTAAGATGGGGGTTTAGATGAAGATCGTGTCTCTTGCTGGAAGGGAAGTGAGGGACTCCACAGTTAAGATACGTTCTCGGAGGCAATAAGAATTAGGTTCTCAGGGGAAAGTTTTATACCTCTAGTTTATCCTGTTATTTTATCGCTAGTTGGTAAATGTTTTGTTACTTGTTGTTCCGGTGAGTCTACTTTGTCAATAGGCACTGCCTCCTCACTCCAGTAACCTATGTCCTTATACCAGTGTCATCAAAGAATGACGTTTCTCAGTCTCCAAGATGCTGGAAGAGGAGCACAACCCAGAGTTTCCGGTACTAGACTGGAGTTCCTCCAGGAACTACAATTAGTAGGTAAGTCTAATTTTAATCTTTCCTCATATCATTCCTGAATCTATCCCCTTTCACCCTCCTCCCATGTCCCCTCATAGCAGAGCTTGCTTTTAATCGAAAGAGGCTCTCCTCCTGTGCATTTATGCCACATATGATTGAGACGTTTAAATACCTATCACCTCTATCCCACCTTTCCTCTAAGGTGTACATATTAAGATCCTTAAGTCTGTCCTCATATGCTTTATAATGAAGACCACTAACCATTTTAGTAGCCACCCTCTGTACCGATTCCAGCCTGTTTATATCCTTTTGAAGGTGCGGTCTCCGGAATTGCACACAATACTCCAAATGAGGTCGCAACAAAGACTTATACAGAGGCATTATCACCTCCTTTCTTTTGCTGGCCATTCCTTTCCCTGTGCACCCAAGCATCCTTCTAGCTTTTGCGGTCGCCTTTTCTACCTGTTTAGCTACATTAAGACCATCAGACACAATCACGTCTAGGTCCCACTCTTCTTTAGTGTACAAAAGTACTTCACCCCCTATACTATATTGCTCCTTTGGATTGCTGCAGCCCAAATGCATGACCTTGCATTTTTTAACATTAAATCTCAGCTGTCAAATTCTAGACCAGCGGTTCTCAACCTGTGGGTTGCGACCCCCATGGGGGTCGCCACAGGATTTAGCGGGGGTTGCCTTGTCTCCGCCAAGTTAAAAAAAATTAATTTAAAACGTGCACAAGTTGCTGCTGCTGCCGAGTCTGCTTCTCAGCAGCGGCAAACTCACCCCCTTCCTTCTAATGCAGCCGCAGCTCCCTGCCTCTTAGGGAACCGCGGCTGTGCCTGTAAAATTGTTGCGGAGCCTCCCTGTCTTTCGACGGGCTCCGTGCAGCATTGTCCCGCCTCCAAAGGAAGTGGTAAAGAACTTCCTTTGGAGGCGGGACGATGCTGCACGGAGACCGTCGAGTGACAGTGAGGCTCCGCAACAATTTTACAGGCACAGCCGCAGTTCCCTAAGAGGCAGGGAGCCACGGCTGCATTAGAAGGGAGGCAGACATGGGGAGAGGGAATGAGGGGGCAGGGAACCTGCAACACGGCTGACATGGACAGAGGGGGGAGGGGGCTGATAGGGAGGGAGGGAGCTGATATGGATGGATGGATGGAGGGAGGGGGGCTGGCATGGACAAAGGGGAGAGACGGGGACATACTGGACAGATGGGATAAATGCTGGACAGAGGCGAGACACAGTGCGGGTTAGGATTATAATGGACTGATGGGGGAGCTAGCACTGGTAATGTGCATAAGGGGGGGCTAGGACTGGTAATGGGTTGATTAGGGAAGGCTAGGACTGGGAATGGACTGATCAAGGGGGGTTGGGACTGGTAGTAAGCTGATAGGGGGGTAGGACTGGAAATGGGCTGATGGGGGGGATAGGACTGGTAATGGGCTGATGGGGGGGTAGGACTGGTAATGGGCTGATTAGGGGAGCCTAGCACTGGTAATGGGGTTGAGGGGTGGACTAGCACTGGAAATGAGCTGATTAGGGGAGGCTAGGACTGGTAATGGGCTGATGGGGTGGGGTGGGGTAGGACTGGTAATGGACTGATGGGAGGCTAGCATTGGAAATGAGCTGATCGGGGGGCTATGACTGGAAATGAGCTGATTAGTGGAGGCTAGGACTGGTATTGGGCTGATTAGGAGATGCTAGCACTGGTAATGGGGTTGAGGGGGTATTAGCACTAGAAGTGAGCTGATTGGGGGGCTTTGACTGGGAATGGGCTGATTGTGGGGAGGGGAGGATAGAGCTGCTGGCCCTGGAAGAAAACTGGGGGCTAAGGCTACAAATGGGCTGAAACGAGGGGATGGGAGAATGGAACTGGAAGGGAGTGGATCTGAGAGGGGCTGCCATGCTATTTGTACTAGAAGGGACTGGTCAGTGGGGAAGGAGGGGGACTGGAAGGGAATGGACACCAGTGGCAGTCATGGGAATGCAAGTTGACATTGGAAGGTACTGGGAGTGAGGACTGGAAAGGGGCTGATACTGGGGAGGGTTACTGGGACTGGAAATAGGCTGATGGAAAGAAGTGAAGAAAACGAAAGAAAATATAAGAAATGGCAGATGGACCATAGACCACAGAAAGAGAGCTAAGAGAAGACAGGAAAGCAGAAGCCTCAGATCGGGACCAGCATAATCGGAGAATAAATTGGTCAGACAACAAAGTTAGAAAAAATAATTTTATTTCATATTAGTGATTTGACTACAAAATCATAATTTTGAAATCAAATATTATTGCTTGTTATTGGGATTAGTTATTGTGGTTTTAAATAAGTAAATTTTATAAATACAAACATAATGCAAAGGCCTATAATATATAATTCAACAAATGATTACAGCAACAATGCGTTAGCGGTAAAGGAAGAGAGACGCATTTGATTTTAACATTGGGGGTCATCACAAGTTGACCAATGGTAAAAGGGATCATGGTGCAAAAAAGGTTGAGAACCACTGTTCTAGACCATTCTTCAAGCTTAGCTAGATCCCCCCCTCATGTTATCTACATCTTCCTGAGTGTCTCTATTGCAGGTTTTGGTATCCTCTGCGAAGAGGCAAACCCTACCCAACAGCCTTTTCGTTATCACTAACAAAGATGTTAAAAAGAATCAGACCAAGGAGCGATCCCTGGGGCGCACCACTGGTAACCTCCTTCTCAGAGTGAGCTCCGTTTACCTGTACCCTTTGTCACCTCCCACTCAACCAATTTCCAACCCAAGCAGTAACTTTAGGGTCCATCCCTAGGGTGCTCAGTTTGCTTATAAGTTGCCTGTGAGGAACAGTTTCAAAGGCTTTACTGAAATCTAAATACAACACATCTAGGGCTCTCCCTCGGTCCAACTCCCTGGTCACCCAGTCAAAGAAATCAATCAGATATGTCCGACAAGACCTGCCTCTGGTGAATCCATGCTGCCTTTGATCCTGTAGTCCGCTGGACTCCAGAAACCTCACTATTTTCTCTTTCAGCAGCGCTTCCAATAATTTTACTCACCACTGAAGTTAAACTAACTGGCCTGTAGTTTTCAACCACATCCTTACTTCTGCTTTTGTGTAAAGGGACCATATGCGCCTCTCTCCAGTCCTTTGGTACCACTCCTGATTCCAACAAGACATTGAAAAGGTCAGTCAATGGAGCTGCTAGAACTATCCCCAAGTTACCTCAGTATTCTGGGGTGAATCCCATCCAGTCCCATCACTTTGACTACTTTAAGTTTAGCTAGATTCTCATGAACACAGTATTCTGAAAATTGTTCAAGATGCCCCTTGCTTCTTTTCCTGTTTGTGGGTGTTTTCTGAGGTCCTGCTCCTGGTTCTTCATCTGTGAACAAAGAACAGAAATATTTGTTAAGCAATTCCGCTTTATCCTCATCTGCTTCTACCTATTCTCCTTTACCCTTGAGTCTGACAATACCACTTTTGCCCTTCCTCTTCTCACTAACATATCTGAAAAATGTCTTATCTCCCCCCCCCCCCCCTTTTTATTGCGTTTGGCTATTTCCTCCTCTTTTTGAATCTTTGCTTTCCAGACTAATTTGCTAGCCTCTCTAAGTTTTTCCAGATATAGATGCCTGTCACCCCCTCTCTGTGATCTCTTGTATTTCATGTATTTACGTTTCAGGAGCTGTAGTTTTTCTAAGCTGCTAAAAAAAAAAATCTTCCTGCACTGGTTGATGAAAAGTAAAGGGTTCCCCAGACCCCTTCTACTGGGGAGGACTTCAACTCCCTGGTGACCCAGAGGGCCCAATGCCTCCCTCACCAGGCCTTATGTGGGCCTTCAATTTTAAACCCTGTTCCCTCATAAACCAAAATGCCTGAACCCCCCCAACCTTGATCCACAAAATGAAATAGCCAATCTGTCCGCCTTATACCCTTTTTTGCCAATTTGACTCAAGTCGCAGTACCCCAGTACTACCTCTAAAGGTCAGCTTGCACCACTTATGCAATCTACGAGCCAAGAGTGAGCAGGAATTACTCCTGTTCCCAATGCCGCTAGCCTCTTCAGGATTGAGTTAGCATGCAAGGGGAGGGATAAGGGTTGGGGGAATTGGTTGGTCCTCGCCTTGAACTACCATTGGAACGGCATGAGCTAAATAATAATAAATAAAAATAAACGGGTTTTAAAATGTTTTAGTCGGGGCAGAGCAAAATGTTGGGTATGTAGTCTCCTCGTTTTCCTATCTTATGGTTAAAAGGAAGGGCCGTAGTAAAGATCTGTGTTTGAGGCCATCTTCTGTTACTGCTCCGATGGACACATTTGTTTGATGCTGTGGTGCTGTGCAAGTTTCTCCGGGATGTCGACCATTGAAGGTTAAGCTGATGAAAGGAGAATCTGCATCTTTCTATGCTGTGGAAATCATTGAGTCCTGTGGAGCAAAGGCACCCTCCAAATCCAGTTAGGATGCAGACAGAAGGGGTGGACCAGCAAAGGATGCTGACCTCTGGCTTTATTTCCCCCTGTTAAGCCCAAGCGAGAGGGAGAATACTGAGCCATTGCAACGAAGTGGCATTTTAGCCCTAGGATCCAAGGTCTGCTTATTATCTGAAGAGCTAGCCAGGCTCAATTCTCTTTGGTTAACTAAGCTTGCAGCTATTGCATTGGAATCAATTTGAACTGCTCTCTTGGGGCAAATAAAGCATCTTACCTTCCCTTTCAGCTTTCTGGTATGGCATATGTTGTCTCACAGCATGGAACATTATAATTAAGAGTTGATAAACTTGAGACCAATGTTGAAAAACTGTCATATGAGGAGATTCTTAGCCAACGATAACATTGCTTCATAGAAACTTGAAGAACTTTAAATACTCCTCTTAGAAGAAGGAATCTTTATTTCATTAATTTTGCTAAGGCTGACTTGATTTCTGTATGGGGTGTTTGGAGGCACATAATTAAAAATATTAATTACCCGTTGAGTTTCTGCCACTATTGACTAGCATTTGTTTGTTTTTATATTCGTCTTGCTAAGAAGATGCCATTACCGAAGACCAGATGACGTTATCGCAGATATCATCATGTTTTGGAAACATTTAAGGATGCTGTTGTGGAAACTACTCTAATTGTTAACTTTGTATTTGAGATGCATCAGGGCTTAATATTGAGGTGTTATTACATTATAAGTGGAGGAGTAGCCTTAGTGGTTAGAGCAACAGCCTAGTACCCAAGAGATCAGGGTTTGATTCCCACTGGCACTCCTTGTGACCATGGGCAAGTCAGTTTACCCTGCATTGCCTTGGAAGAAAAGGCTTGGCAATCTACTTCCCATCATACCTTGCCAAGAAAGCCCAGGGGCCGCTGGGTCTTCAGTAGTCAGCATTGACTCGATGACCCTTAAAGAAAATTATATTATGAGCAGAGACGGGAGCTATTTCAGAATGTGAAGATAATGGTATTTCCTGATGTTGCCAGTCCTCCACATAGGAGAAGAAAACAGCTCACTCTTATGCCTCCTTGTGTATTGCAAGCTGGGGCTCTCTATGTTCCTATGCAGATGTGCTATGTGATAGTTCTTTTTCCTTCTCTGTTTTTCTCCCCCTTTCTTTTGTGTAAATGGACTCTGGTTGTATCACACGGACGATATATTGTTTATATGGGTTTTTTTTAACTGATATATTTATATATGTTTCTCTACATTTTATAAGCCAGTTTTTTAGTCTGGTATATTTTCTATTTTATCCAAGTTGCTCACTATGAACGTCTTACAATTTTGTGCCGATTTTTAATTTGATATTAGTTTTACTCTAGTTTAAACTGTGCCATCTCATGTGCAAACTTGCGACTACAATGTTTTTTCCTCTCCTTTCCCTTCTGTGCCCAGAGCTCCCTGTGACTCAGGGTCACAAAGTGTTTTTTGAGCTTCTATGTCTTCATTGTTAATCACGGTAAGTTTAACACTTTGGCTGTATTTGATCCTCTCCAGCCCTCCACCTTGTGTTCCCAAAGTATGCACATTTGAACCCTGGTGGTCTGTGTTGCTCTTATAGTCCTCCCATCATGTCACTAACACCATATATGGGTTACATTTACCATGTGGTGGTTCTCGGTAAATTTGATCTTTTGTTTCATCTATGTACATGTTGCGTTGTCTGATATGATTTAGTCTATTTAGTAGTAGTAGTAGTTTTATTATGATTAGTTTTATGTATCATTTATTTGTGATGCATTATTTGTTTTCATATTTGTTTTATGTAGTTGATGGTTTTATGTTTATTTATATTGTTTCTCCTTGATTTATTTAATTTTAAGGTATTATGATTTTTAATATGTTTGCCTTTGATTTCATTTGAGGCTTACCCCCTGAGGAAGGCAAATTTGCAGAAGCATGATGTGTTGGGTTTTTTTCTTCAAATAAAGGCTGTCTGATTTCACTTCACTCCTGTTTGTTGCTAGACTGTAGCTACGAGTGTGTGGGTTCTTTTGTAGGACCCTTTGCTGTTTGCGGGTACCATGTTCTCCCTATGGAAGAATGTATTAAGTTTTGACGATGGGGACGTGCAGCATATAGTGTCCAAAGATCCCTTTTTTCTCCAAAGAAGAACAAAGTGTTTGACATAGATAAAGAATGGGGAGAGGCAGTCTGTGTGACACACAAATATATATGCAAGGAGATGCATGCCTTGTCTCTTCTTGAGTATTGTAGAAACCAGATGATCCACAGGGGGCTTCGTGTTAGCAAGCCCTCAGGGATGTTTAATGATGATGAGACTTTTATTACTAATTGGACTAAGATTTAAAATTAGCATTTGTTTGGATCTTATGATTTTTCTTAACCCCTCTAGACGAAAAACCTGAGGCTTTACAAAAAGAAATTGATGCCATGCTAGACTCTTTGAAAGAAAATGACTCTTGCTTTGAGTCTTTGAAGAGAGATTTTGATAGAAACTTGTTAGAATATAAGAAATTAATAAAAGATAAGAAGCTTGAGAAATTTTGCAGAGATGAGGACTATAGGAGGGAGTCAGTCTACACCTGGAATAATTAGAAAAAGCCATTTAGCAGTGACTCTACAAGCCATAGACTTTTTTTTTTGAGAAACACCAGAACCCTAAGACAAAAGTACCTCACAATGCAGAAGATCCTGGTCTGGAACAGGCAAGGAAATATAGCCATAGGGGTACGTTTACTAAATGGTCCTAATGTTACCAGCGCTAGTTGCAACATTAACATGATGAATGCCATATAAGGTAGTGGGTGTTCTGGCGTTAAGGTAGCAATGGCTGCTTTTTGCACGATAGAGAGAGCTGTGGTACATTATCGCGCGTTAACTTTAACTTTGCGTGGTGACCTGTGATCAAAGCAAGAGAGGCATAGCACACTGGTAAAGACATTGATTGCTGATACAGTGATCACGAGTTCGATCCCTCAGTGGGCTCAGTTAAAAAGCTGTCTGTGGCAATTCCTTTTGCTGCTTGTAACAACAATCTGTACTGACAGCCAAACAATCTGTACTGACAGCCAAAAGTAGCCTCACCCCAGTGCCGCAACCTAATTCACCTTTTAGGGTGCACCATAATGCACATCATAAAGCACCACGTCATGCAATGTAGATCATAATGTGCCCCAGAGGGCGGCACGAAAGGATGGCACCCTCCAAGGCAGCATATAAGGCGCCCCATAAGTTGGCCGAACCTAAGGTGCCGCTAAAGATGCCCCAAGGAGGCTAAGGTGACAAAAGATATGGTGCCCAAGGGCAGTGAGGTGCCCCAAGGTCACAAGCTTGAACTGTATGGGCCAAACACAGATGTAACCCTAAGACTGCACAGAGCACCAAGGAAAGGCAATGAACACGTGATGGAAGGAAGTAGATGTAGGAGCTGATGGACCTGCCAAATCTGCGTGCAGCCCATGTGGCAGCTAGTAAAGTAGACAAACATATCGGGGGCAGCTGTACCGATGCACAGGGTGATGGTACTGCAAAGTGCAACAGTGACAGTGTGTAGCAGAGGATGGGAATACGTGTCCACCGGAGGAGGTAGAGGTGGCAGGATAAGTGCAATGACAGGGGGACAGAGGAGTGGTAGTGCCATGCAGAGCAGACACAGGAGAGGCAAGCATGAAGAGCCGCAATGCAGAAATGTGTACCAGTGCAGGACATAAGGTAGCAGCCTGCACAGTAGGACAGGATGCCACACAGCTGGCACACACACATAGACAGACAGAAGGGTGGTTGGCAACTGTGATGAGGGTATAAAGTGCCAGCAGCACAGATCTGCCTGTTACAGGAATGTAATGTAGTTGTGTAGGACAGGCATAAAAAAGTGGAACGGAGACGAATTGAACCCATGATCTCTGCCACTGAAGTCATTGTAGTAACCATTGTGCTACACCAATATGGGTTTTATCATACCAATGGCTGGCTACAGAAAGAGTGCAGGTCACCGAACAAACTGTCTGCTGTGGTTACCAGGATAGGATAGAACCAACAGTACCCATAATGCAATTCACATGCAGAACAGCAATGTACATCTGCTCATCAGTTGGGGTATGCACCTCTACAGCACGTCAGCTTGGTAGGGGGGAATGACCGTGCGTGTTACTGGCACAGCGTACCTACAGGCCATGCCATTGTGCATGTTCTGTGCTCATCCTGAGGGTGAAGTGGGGTGGCCAGCACCAGGTCCGCAGTACCCGCGTTGGGTGAGGTAGGCTTTGCTGCAGGTCTCTATCAGTGCCAGTGTGTGACAGGTATTCATTGCAGACACCCTTAGGAGTTTTCCGTGTCCATTTGTATTTGCCAGTCATGTCTGGTCCTTGTGGACCATGGTGCACCTAACATAGTGCATATCCAGTGTGCTTGCCATGGTCAGTTGTTTCAGGAGCAGGGGTGTATGTGGTCTCACATGAAAATGATGGATGTAGCAAACCGTCCTCTCTGGGTCAGGGTGGGGGACATGATCTGCCCCAACAGACCCACACTCTCACCGTTTGCAATGGGGGCAGTGGAGGTACATGATGACAGACTGTGGGACCAGCAACCCCAGTCCTGCTGGTGAACGGACAGCTGATGCAGATCTGCAGTTGGGATAGGGCCACTGGCAGACAGGTAGTGTGTCTGGTCAGCCCAGCTGTCCCCCACTATGATCTGACATTCACCAGCAGAGGGCAGTCAGTGTGCACCTGCTGCACCCTGCAAGGTGTTGCGGCCATACACATGTTAACTGCAGACAGTCTGCTAGCAAATACATAGTGCATGTTCCTATAGGAACAATGTGCACCCAAACGGGGGATTTGGCGCAAACACCAAGCAGGTTTGTTAGTGATTGGGCCCCAGAAACGGGATCCCACAAATATCACTTGACAGAAACACTGTATAGCACTATGTGGGAACCTAGACATGCCATGTCACTGCTCATTCAGAGTGAGAGTGACCTCCCAGCATGACATGCTGTGGCCACATTGTCCTTGCAGGTGGTGGTCGCGCACTACAATATCCCAGCCATTGCCCTGTGCAGATGCATCCTGCCCAGACCGCCTTGTCCGGGCCATACCCACAATACCTTGCCCCTCATTATACACATTGGCAGGCTAACGCTGGAAACTGTGCAAGCGTTGTGGGCTCAGTAAGGTGTATGCAGCCACAAAACACTGGATAGACATATACACACTCCCACACCTATTTCTGCATTATGCAAAGATAGAGGTGGTTGCCATCCCTGGCCGCCACACCAGTCCTGGGTACAGTGGAGGCAGTGCGAAGGAACGCAGTACTGTTAGGGTCACTCTCCGGGGTGGTAACCACTGTTGTAAACATATCTGGAAGCACACTCCACATATCTCAGAAAGGTTGCTATGATAAATCTCTTTTAACAAATTGGTTTAACTTTTTTGATTTGTGATCTGACATTAAGCATAGCAACCTTTTGATATATGCATATATATGTGTATGTATATGTATGCATGTATATGTGGAACGTGTTTCCATGTCTATGATGGCATTGCTAAGGTGTACAGGTGCAAGTAGTGGTAGCTGTTGCTCCGCGGAGGGCCCAACAGCCTGCCTTTCCATGAGGCTTTGGATAGTGGAGCCCGTGGGTGTGGGTGTTTGTGCCTCTGTTGGCCGATGCTCTGGGGCAGAGGTTCCAGACTCCGGTCCTGGTGGGCCAAACACGATTCCGGTTTCCTGGCTGTCCCTGATGAATATGCATGGATATATTTGCATACAATGGGGACAGTGCATGTAAATACATCTCATGCATATTTATTAGGGACATCCTGACAACCTGAATGGTGTTTGGCACTCCAGGACTGGAGTTCGGGACCTCTGCTCTAGGAAGTGGACATGTTTATGGAATATTTATTTATTTATTTAACAGGTTTTTTTATACCGCCTTTTCCTTAAATCAAAGTGGTTACAAAGACATACAAAGGCTAAACATAAGTAAGGGAAGTGAAAGATGGGATACATAACATGGTGAACTATTACAAAAAACACAATATAGAGAGGTTACAATTAATATGAGTTAGTTAGGTGTCATAGCCGTAGTGCTCAATGAAAAGAACAAACTTTAGTTGTTTTCGGAATTCCTTCAGTTCCTCAATTGATCGTAGGTCGGGGGGGAGAGAGTTCCATATTAGAGGGGCTGATAAGGAAAGAGCTCTTTGTGAGGTGAGTTTACAGACTTTAGTGTAGCTACTTGGGGTGCTGAGGGTGTCAGCTGTGGTTTTCCTTCTAGGTCTTTTGCTGGTGTTAGGGAATAAGAGGGCTTGGAGACTGATTGCTGAAGTCTTATGTCTGATTTTGAATATATTGATGATCAACTTGTATCTGATACGGAGGCTTATTGGAAGCCAGTGGAGTTCTTTAAGGATTGGGGTGATGTGTGCTTGAGTTGAAGAGCCGGCGATTATTCTGGCAGCTGTGTTCTGAGCCATCTGAAGTGGCTTGAGTGAGTGTTTTGGGATTCCGTTGTAAATAGGGTTACAGAAGTCAAGAATTGGAGTTATTAGAGCCTGACAGACTGAGCGGAAATGTTGTTGGGAGAGAAGGGGCTTCAGGCGTCTAATTATTTTCATTCTGTAGTAAGCGCTTCTAACAGTTTTTCTGACGTGAGATTGAAGGTTGAGTCGCTTGTCAAGGGTTACTCCAAGGTATCTTACTTCGTCCTTTAAAGGTATTGTTGTATTTTTAAATTTAATAAAAGGTGGGGGGCTGAAGTCAGTGTTTCGAGTAATGATGGGAGCCTCTGTCTTGTTATGGTTCATGGCCAGGTTATTGAGCGTAAGCCAGGCAGACATGTTGTCGAGGCAGTTCGTAATCTTGTTATAATCGGGGCTGTTAAGGTTGATTGTCGTGTAAATCATTATGTCATCAGCATAAATAGTATAATCTATTTGGGCAACCATGATATTGCAGATTGGCTGGATAAATATGTTAAATAGAAGAGACGAAAGCGCAGAACCCTGGGGAACACCTTGTTTAATCTTAGTGGGTAGAGAGATGATGTTAATTTTTACCTTGAACTACCTATCAGTTAAGTAAGATTTAAACCAACTAAGGACAGTGCCGGTAATGCCAATGCTCTGGAGTCTGGTTAGTAGGATACTGTGGTCCACTGTGTCGAAGGCCGCTGATATGTCTATAAAAATCAATAATGTTCCTTGATTGTAATTGTCTATGGTGTGGATGATGTCATTGAACAGATAGAGCAGTAAGGTTTCGACTCCATGGTTAGGGCAGAAGCCATGTTGGTGAATGTCGAGCGGGGCATGTTCGTCAATGTGGTCCTGGAGTTGTAGTTGGACTGTTTTTTTCGATGATTTTAGCTAGGAGAGGTATGCTGGAGATTGGCCTGTATGCTGCTGGATTGCTCTTCCCTAGGTTAGTTTTCTTGGGGATAGGCCTTATTGTGGCTAATTTTAGTTGTTCTGGCATTATTCCTTGAGTTAGGGAGTTGGTAACAAGGTTGTGTAAGAAATTGATGAAGTTTTGCTTGGTTGCTTTGATCCATGGGACTGGGCAAGGATCGGTGGGTGCGGTACTTGTGTTGAGAGAAGAGATGATGTCTGAAATTTGCTTGGTTGAAGGAATGTGGAACCTATCCCAACTTGTGACGGGTATGGTAAGAATAATGGTTCCTGTGAGTTTTTGAGGCGGTGTACGGCCTATTTTCTCCTGAAGAAAATTTGCATATATTTGAGGGTTGACTTGTATGTCTATGTTAGGGCTGGGTTCATTGGTAAGTTTTTTTACTATCTCGAATAGTTCTCTGGGTTTGTTGAAAGATCTCATGATTGTGTTAGTGTGATATTCTCGTTTTGCTTCGTTGATAAGATTGTTGTATTTAATTTGCTGTGTAGAATATGAGTTCTGTGAGGTGGGCGATTTGGAACATCTCCAATGGCGTTCTAGCTTTCTTAATTCTCTTTTAGCGTGGCGTATGCTATTGGAGTACCATGGTGCGTGAAGTCTTTTGTTATTCGGATTTCTGACTGAGTTAGTTTTCGCTGCTGTGTTGATGGTATTGTACCAATTGTTAACTTGCTTGTTCAGATCGAGTTCGTTTAAATTAAGGTAAGGTAGTGTTTTCTTTTAGGAACTGTTCTTTTTTGAAAGCTTTGAATCTTCTTAACCTAAATAAAGAAGATTGTGTATTTTTAAGCTTATCCATTTTGTTTAAGAATTCTATTTTGATTCTGTGGTGGTCAGACCAAGGAACCGGAGTGATTACAGGTGATGAGACGAAGCCCCCTGTCCATGATGTGTTTTGGTGCGAAAATGAGATCTGGCGTGGATCCGTATCTATGCGTGGGAGTGCTTATAAGCTGGGTGTATTGTAAAGAGTCCATTGCTTGTAGGAAGGTTACTTTGTCATTATTTGAGGCAGAGCTGAGGTTAAAGTCACCTGGTAGGATTAGCGGTTTGTGGTTCGTGTTGATTGCACAGACGGTTTCAAGAATGGAGGTTAGTTCTTCCGCTGGAGCGTGGGGGGCTCTGTAAATTAGGCAAATGGCTAAATGCTTATTTCCCACTACAATACAGCTGCATTGGTCAGAGCTGTTAGCAGTAATAGTTTGAAGCTTTAGTGAGTCTTTTGCGATGATTAGCACTCCA
This sequence comes from Ichthyophis bannanicus, assembly GCA_033557465.1. Taxonomy (NCBI): domain Eukaryota; kingdom Metazoa; phylum Chordata; class Amphibia; order Gymnophiona; family Ichthyophiidae; genus Ichthyophis; species Ichthyophis bannanicus. The sequence goes on along the minus strand of CM066032.1, from coordinate 1,384,616,083 downwards.
CCTCCTCTTTTGTGAGTGCGAGGGTTGTTAAAGGCGGAGTATGAGGGGGGGACCAGTTGGTTGAGGAGAACGTGGTCAGTGGGGTTGAGCCAGGATTCTGTAATGCATAAGATGTCAGGATGTTGATCCTCAATGTGGTCTCTGATGATATTGATCTTGTTTCTTACAGATCTGGTGTTCATAAGTTCTATGGATGTGGTGTTTAAGTTATAGGGCATTTTAGGGTGTGCCTCTGGATTTAAATGATTATGCTGTTTAATGTTGTTGTCATTGTTTCTGGCTTTAGTGTGTACGTTCAGCGAGGGATAGTGAAGCATGCGATACGTTGAGATGATTGTTGGTAACCATATGAATAGGGGGTGTAAGTGTAAAGTTACTAATTTCTGGGGGTAGAGTAGGTTGTTGAATAGAAATTTGGGGTGGTAGGAAGGCACTGCCATAGTCGAAGATTGTTGTCCTTATCTTTAACCACCGAAGGATAGTGTGGTTTGACCTTTAGTAACTAATAAAATACCTTCATTGGTAGAGTGCAGAAAGAAGAGTTAGTGTTGAAAATTATATTCGTGCTCTAAAATACACAAAATAAATACCAATCTGATGAGAAGTAGTAGGAAACTATTTTAACTAAAAATAGTAGTGGCATAAACAGAACAATATATCGGATATCAGCTTCCAGACAATAGAGGGCAATACTGAAACTAATACGTGCGTTTAGATGCTTGCTCTTATAGTTGATGAAGTATTGTTTGCTGCTATGAAGTAGGGATTTTTCCGTGTTGAATCCTTCTTTAGCCTAAGTGTCACGCCTAAGGGCCACGCCAAAGGGCCCTTTATTTATTTTATTTATTTATTTTAGTTTCTTATATACCGCACTTTTTGAGATCAGCGCGGTTCACAGGGAACAATAACAAAACCAGAACAACAGGCTGTTCGGTATTACATATAACAGGGGTGACAACTTGGTTCAAACTGGGAGAACTATATACATGGAATATGTAGTCTGTTAACTACATATTCCATGTTAACCTTGTTATTCCATGTTAACCTTTGGCGTGGCCCTTAGGCGCGGGCCCGAAAAGCGCGGGCATGCCTCTGCTGCAGCGATTTTAGAGCCGTTGAAGTGATCAGTGATTGGCAGCAGGTTTCCCCTACGTGGAGCACAATTATAGGCAAACGGCTGATTTTCTTAGCTCTCCCCGATTCTAAGCACACCTCTGCTCTGTATGTGCTCTGTAGGGTAAAATATTGGGACATGGTCTGCAGGAGCCCCAGCTGGGATTTGAACCTGTGACCTTCTGCCTTTGAGCACACTGGCTGTGTGTACTGCACCAAACTGTTGCCACAGAGGCAGGTCGTTCCCTGGGGATCCCATGACTGTTCTTCAGACAGACCTTATCTGTTGCACTGCACGCCACCCACCTAAACAGGGCTTGGCCTTGCTCTGCTGTGGGCAGCTGACATGCCCTTATGCCGGTGGTGTGCAGTCCCATGCCATCCAGTGTGCCGCTAGGCAGCTGCCTATGGTGTGGGGTCTGGGGTAGGGGTGTCTACATGCACATCCGCACTCCCCCCCCCCCCCCCGCAAAGCCTGCCAATGTTATGTGCCCTTGGGTACTGTCCCCTGGGGCACTGTGGGACACACACTCCTGGCCATGTTGGACCCTGGTCATTTGCTGTCTTGCTGCTTTTCAGTTTCTGCATTCCTATGTGCCACCTAGGCATCTGCCTAGTCTGCACTGTGCCCCAGCGGGCCCACTGCATGGGCTGCCTGCCGTCCCCTGTACCACATTTCCACCATCACCATACTGCCCTTTCCTACGTGGCCACTCTGCTGTTGCTGCAGATGTGATTGCCACAAAAGCAAGCTGCCCAATAGACTCCACAGAACACCCTCGTCAGCACTATTTCAGTGTTGGAACATTCACTTTGTAGGGAGAATGTGACTTGACCTTTCCTGAATTGCGATCCTCCTTTTTATTCTTTATAGGTGGTGTTGAGTACCCTTCTTCAATATTGTTTCTCTTGGCCAGCTTGGTGTTTCGGATTTCACTTATGGTTCTGGTCATTTTATATGGTGTTTGCATCTTTGGTTGCTGCACATGTATCACTACTATCACTTTTTTGGGTCTCCCTGCCTTTGCTGTACGTTACTGACTGAAATGGTTTCTCTCTCCTGCAAATGTGCCTCTAACTCCTGGTTTTCACTGGCGCTAATTTTCTGGTCTTTAGATGCCAGTGTTAGTGTAGCAGGCACCTCTCCCTGCCCATTGACCCCTTCTCTCTGCCCTCTGTGTGCCTTAACGCCGCTGGAGATGTTATCGCGTGAAATGTAACGTTATCACGCGATAATGTTACATATCGTGCGATAACGTCGCCGTTGCTACGTTAAGACAGTTTAGTAAACATACCCCATAGTCAGCTAGATTGTCCCCCCCCCCCCTTGTTTTCATCTGCACAAGCTAGTTTCAGCCAGGATTTTTGCATGGACCTATTGTGGAAGGGCAGGGGCCAACGCCAAGTGTCGGATCCCCCTCATATCACTTGAGTTTTACAGGTCCTGTTACCCTAAGGAGAGAAGGGGCTTTCAGGAGGACCCCCAGAATAAGATCCCAGAGCATGAATGTCTTTGGTGCCACTGCAGCACAACCCAAATTCACAATAGTAACCTTGCCTCTCCTCCCACAACTGGAAGCAGAACACGGAAGATACCCCACAACTGCAACACCAAGACAATGGATAGAACAAACAACCTGACTAAACAAGGTCAGTGCAACAAAGACAATGCGAGAACCCAGTAGACCCCCGTGCCTCCTTTCTACCCAATGCTGTACTATCTAATTCCTATACCTCCACTGCACCAATACCACCACGATCCACTTACAACAGTCTCTCCCATGCTACACCCTACAAAAGCAACCAGTATCAGCCCCACCCCAGACACAACCATATTGGAGACTGACACTCATACCAATCCTAGCAGATCACACCACTCCCAGCCATGCAACATCAGAAGCCACGCAAACACTCCAACTTGCCTGTTCTGTGAGGAATAAACTCCCCATCATTCAGAATCTTGTCACACTACAAAATGGCTATCAGAAACAGACGCTGTACTCAGGAAACAGCTCACAACACATGGCTGCAGCCTCTTCCACTGCTCACACTTACACTGCAAAGGCGGTGGTATGGCCATACTAGCAGGATCAAGCCTTCACCTCTGGAACATCTCAACAGAAGGCACAGAAGAACCCAATGTACTCACTGTCACCAACAAACAACTAACAAATCCATCTGATATACAGAGCACCTACAACATCATCTGACCTCTCGGCCATCATCAAGCAAGCAACAGATATTTCTACTACAAAAAAAGGATCTGGTACTTCTTGGAGACTTCAACTTCCCCTCTGTACAAGAAAGGCATTCAACTGCCTTCCTTGATGCAATGGAAGCCATAGAACTGCTGCAGATAATCCAAACTCCAATGCACGAAAAAGGAAACACTTTTGATCTTGTCTTCCTTACTTACACAGGTTTAACAGGAGTTAACACCCCAACACCTCAGATTATCCTATACCATGGTCAGACCACAATATGATCCCCTCAAACACACAGTTACTGCACTCCTTCAATGTCGTCTCTAGATGGCTATAGGAAAACAACCCTACAATCAACCTAAAGAAGACGGAAGCACTGTTTGTCACCAAGGATCAGACCTTCAGCCTACCGACCACCTCACCCTAAGCGCAACACAAATACAAGTGCTACTGCAGATAAAAGTACCTAGGAGTCATACTCTATCAAACACTCTCTCTCAAGCAGCAAATAGCAAATACCACAAGGTTGATATACTTCAAAACCAGAATGATACAACGCCTTTGTCCCCTCATAGACCAGCAAGGTTTCCGATCAGTGCTCCAAGCCCTGATACTCCCCCACCTTGATTATTGTAATGCAATCTATCAAGGACTTCTGCTCTCCACCCTCTTCACACAGCAGCCTGGGCCATACAAGGAGCAAGGTAATACGACCACATCACCCCAATCCTGAAGCACCTCCACATCCTCCTGCTAGAATCACAGATGAAGTATAAAACCCTACTACTGATACACAAAGCGCTACAGCAATAGACATCCCATATGCACCCAACTACAATAACTGAACACTGAGAAATCCACCAGACAGGTGGTGAACAACCCCCTGGTCATACCATCTGTAAGGGCACAACACAGCAATTATGCATGCACCCGTGCATTTGACCTCTATGCCGTATCAATGTGGAATACACTCCCAGCCAGACTCCAGAACATCACAGGCATCTCTTCATTGGGAAAATAATTACAGACGCAGTTGTTTAAGGACCACTTTGGAGACGAGGACTAACCCATGTGACATACCGTGAACTTTGATGCTTACAGTGTAACACCTCAACTAGGCACCGATGAAACTGAAATAGAATTTAGAAATGTAAATACCCTAGGAATCCTGTAAATAAGTTGATCTGTAAATCGGTTGAAAGGCAATGTCCGGAAATACATTTTCACTGAAAGGGTGGTGGATGCTTGGAATGTGCTCCCGATAGAAGTGGTGGGGGCAAATACAGTGACTGAGTTCAAAAGAGCATGGGACAGACAGAGTGGATCCCTTTACAGCAACAAGAAAATATCAAAATCTGAACCTTCTAATTCCTTAATAAATAGGGGTGTACTACAAGGAGTGGTGGGATCACCCCTAAACAAAGACATGGGGAAGGGGGGCCTGCACAGAGCGGCAGGTGTGCCTACTCTTGACATCGTATTGGGCAGACTAGATGGACCATACTGGTCTTTATCTTCCGTCATTTACTATGTTACTATGTTAAACTTGTTGATTGTATAACCTCCACACACCCATTACCTTGTTCAAAGAGTCAATATGTTCGATTATTGTTGTAATGTAAACCGCTGCTGATCCTTGGAAGCAGCGGTATATAAAAGCTGTTCAAATAAATAAATAAAATAAATATGTTAGAATTTGTTTGATGTACCGATTATTGTTAATGGAAACCGCTTTGACCTGGTGAAAAGCAGCATTCAAGCATAGTCTAAATAAATAAATAAATAGTTACAAATTAAATGAGACTGAAGTTCAAGTCCCCAATAAAGGATTTTTTTTGTTGTCCTTTCTACTAGATACAATCCCTTATATTACGCAGGTTGGTTTATATACATTTTTTAGAAAACTTAGAATTGTTTGTTTATTTTTTTGCACAAAAAGGTGACCGCTACTGCTTCCTCAGTGATTAAAAAAACATCCTCTTGGGTCTCTCCAAAACATGATGAATTCTGTAATAGAGACCTTTTGAGAAGCATAGAGGATCTATATATGAAAAAATTTATGTATGTACTTTAACATCACTAAAGCTGAGAAGCAAGCCTTGGTTCACTTGAGAAGAAAAAATCTTGATATTGTAATTAAACCAACAGATAACGGTAGGGCCCTGGTCATTCAGAATACTAAGGACTACATCAGGGAAATTTCCCGACAGGTGATTGACAGAATGTTCTATGAAAGATTGGATGGGGACCGCACTGTCCCACTTAAGACAAGTATTGATTCCTTACTACAGGTCGGATTTGAAGATGGATATTTGATTAAGAAAGAAGATGAATTTCTTGTGGTGACCCATCCGATCACCCCTAAAATATACATTTTGCCTAAGATATAGTACATAAGACCCTGGTGAATCCTCTGGGACGGCCCATCATATCCGCAATTGGGTCTGTTTATGAGCCCATATCTGAGTTTTTGGATGTTTTTTTTTTAAGACTATTTGTTTCAAAAGTGCCACCTTATGTAAGGGATTCATCCCATGTGAAAGATTTTGGACTGGGTTTTGGGATAACATGATCGTTTAATCTTGGTTATTACCATGGATATCACTTCTTTGTATGCCAGCATACCACAGTTTGTGGCACTACAGATATTGACAGATGTTCTTTTGGAGAGGGAGGCACCTGTTAGGACCCCTACTGGCTATTTCATGCAGCTAGCAATGTTAGCTATGACAGAATATTTTTGCTTCAGAGGGTTATTTTACAAACAAATTAAGGGTGTAGCCATGTGGTCTGCCATGGCTCCAGACGTAGCTAATCTGTATATGGCTAATTTTGAACAAAAGGTTTTGACTAGACTTCTATGTAGCTCCATTATTAAGCTGTGGAAGAGATACATTGATGATGTTTTGATGAAGATATTAGTCTCCAAGAATTACACAGGTACACTACCAAAAAACTGTCTCCAGTTTTGCAACTGATTCCTATAGATTTTGGGGTGCTGAATCCAGGAAAAATAGCCAAAATGTTCCATCACGTCACATTTTCTTGCAAAATTAGATTTCTTACCCATATAAGGAATGTTCACATAATTTCTTTTTAGCCAACTGCAGTTTATTTTCTTGGCCCAAAATAGAAGTTGTAATGGTTAACTAACTAGAAACACTCCCTCATGATATTTTAGAGTGTTTTGTATTCATTTTATACATTAACAGGACAATTGGGAGGCGGGGGGCTAAATCCAGTACTCGCGCTGGCGCATGTTCTTTCCTGTTCGCCTCGCCTCGTTCGCTCGCTCAAACACGGTGGTTGCGACATGAACGTTCCTGTCAAATTTCAGTTTCTTGCAAGTTCATTATTACCTTTTGTTTGCTCAGTCGTAATCCAGCTTTATTCCGAAGTGGTTCACTACAGTTGTAGTTTGCAGTGCTGTGTATTTGTGATGGCTCACAGAGCCAGAGGTTGCGTCAACTCTCTGGACAGTTTTTGTTTTATTTATGGGGAATATACCGTGAAAAAGCGGCAGAGGAACATTTCTGCATTTATTAAAAAAGTATATTTCGCCTATTTCGGTTTGAAGTTAGGCGATCAAGACAAACCGTGGGCTCCTCACAAAGTGTGCAAGACATGTGAGGAAGATCTACGCTTATGGATGAAAGGTAAAAAACAAGCATTTCGTTTCGGAATACCTATGATGTGGCGTGAACAAAGAGACCACAGCAGTGACTGCTATTTTTGCTCTTGCATTGTGAAGGGATACAACTTAAAAAATAAGAACTTAATAAGTTACCCCAACCTTCCCTCAGCAATTAGGCCTATGCCTCATAGCAACGAAGTACCTGTGCCTGAACCACCAAAATCTTTGGATCATATTTGTGTGGACGGTTCTGATCATGATGAGACTCATCAGATGGCTTTTCCCGATGAGTCCAGTACTTCCGAGTTTGAAACTGAACCAGATCCGAAACCTGAACTTTTCTCTCAAGCTGAATTGAATGATTTAGTCTGGGATTTAGGACTCCCAAAAGATGCTGCCCAACTGCTAGGTTCTCGGCTTAAACAGAAAAATCTATTGTCACCAGGAACAACTTTTTATTGGTACCGCAACCGCGAGACACAATTTTTGAAGTATTTCAGCAAAGAGGAAGATTTGGTATTTTGCAACGATATATACGGAGTGATGGAAAAGATTAAACTCAAGTATGATCCTGCTGAATGGCGGCTGTTCATTGATTCGTCAAAAGACAGCATAAAAGGTGTTCTTCTTCATAATGGCAACACATTCGCTTCAGTTCCTATTGCTCACTCTGTTATTCTCCAAAGAAAAATACGAGAATTTGGCCCTGATTCTTCAGAAGATTCGTTATGATGAGCATAAGTGGATGATTTGTGGAGACTTTAAAATTCTATCCATGCTATTAGGGCAGCAATCTGGTTTCACCAAATATCCCTGCTTCCTTTGCTTGTGGGATAGCCGGGCCCACGACCTACACTGGGGGAAAAAAGACTGGCCAATTCGGGAGTATTTGAGACCCGGTGAGAAAAATGTTCTTCATGAGAGCTTGGTACCTCGTGATAAAATTCTATTACCACCTCTCCACATTAAGTTGGGTCTCATTAAGCAATTCATCAAGTCCCTTCCAAAAGATGGTGAGTGCTTTCGGTACCTTTGCTCAAAGTTCCCCCAACTTTCTGAAGCAAAGCTAAAGGAAGGAGTGTTTGTTGGCCCTGATATAAGGAAACTCATTTCAGATGGAGCATTCGCTGAAACGATGTCTGAGAAGGAAAAAGAAGCCTGGGATTCCTTCAAGGATGTTGTTCTCAAATTCTTGGGGAACAGGCGGGATGAGAACTATAAGGATATTGTTGCCAGGATGCTCAATGCCTTCAAAGAACAAGGCTGTAACATGAGCCTGAAAGTCCATTTCTTGCACTCCCATGTGAACTACTTTCCCGAAAACTTGGGGGCGTACAGTGAAGAACAAGGTGAAAGGTTTCACCAGGACATCAAGGACACAGAGAGAAGGTACCAAGGAAGATGGAACACCACTATGATGGCTGATTTCTGCTGGTTGCTGCTGCGGGAAACCCCAGATGAAAAATACGCCAAGCAGCGCACCAAGAGAAGCATTCGGGGGAAGAAGAAACGGGCCCACCAGGAGATTGATTGACCCAAGAATGACTTTAAAATCTAAACTGTGTTGACAAATATCGTGTTTTTACTAAACTTTGAAATAAAAATTTGCTAGTTATTACCACAGTGTCGGATCTCATTTATTAGAATTTTATTTTCACACCATCGGGTGTTTGTCTTCATGTATTGCAATGGTGCGGTTTGCGTTTTCTATTCTTACATACATACCTGTACAACATTTTTTGCACATTTCTTTGCTTTGCTTTGTGTCTAACCTCGCTCTTATATGCTCAATGTTTGTGCACATGTATGTGGCTGTTTTAAGTGCAGACAATTTTGCTACCATCACAGTGTGTTTTGTTGACATTACTCTATTCTTATGTGCTGCCTTGTTACAATTTTCTTTATTCTTATTTGAATAACTACTAAACAATTAGTATAAAGAATTCATCCAAGAAACTTTTATCTCGATCGCACTCAATCTGAAACGTTCACCTCAAACTGCTAACCCAATGGAGCAAAAAATCTGTACGTGATGGAGCAAATTGGTTACCAGATTTGGATTCAGCGCACCAAAAAACGTAAAAATCAATCGAAACATTAGAGGCAGTTTTAAAAAAAATTTTTTTAGTGTACCTGTGTTATTTACTTGGCTCAATTCCTTAGACACAAATCTACAGCTCCGAACATCATATAGGGCCAAGTAGGCTTCATCGCAAACCTATATAGGAAACCTACTGATAGGAATCTCCTTTTACATTTTGATAGTTTTCATACACTGTCTTTGAAGCGCAGTTTACCCACCAGCCAGTTTTTGAGGGTCTGGAGCGTATGCACCTAGGACCAAGCTTTTCAAGAATGCAGATATCCCTCGGAATGCATCAGTTGTGCTTTATGATAAAGAAGGATGACAGCTCGGTGCTATTGCAGGATTCTGCTTGCAAGACTAACAATAGGCTTGTATGTTCTCTCACATTTTCAAATCTAAGAACATAACAAATATCCCAAGAGATGAATTGCATGTTCTGTCCACCATTCCAGTCAATTAACAGTAGCATATAAAAGGAATACAAATCTTGCTAACATTCTGGTGCCCTCTGTGCTTTCAATCCCATGTGCCACCCCAAAAATAGGGCATTTTTGTTGTGGGCACTGCTCAGTATGTGACCATTCCCTAACCACTAAAGACTTCTTCGTCCATCCAGTTTCCAATAGAAAGGTTTTTGTTTGTTTTGTTAGTTTGTTGTTGTTTTTCTCAGTGACTTCTCTAATTGTGAGTCTTGTCAAGTTATTTATGTAATTATTTGTCCATGCAAAGTGTTGTATGTGGGCAAGACAAAACATTGTATATGAACTCTGATCATTGAACACGAGCTATTTGAGAAGAAAAATAGAAGAGAAGCTGTTGGTGGAACATTGGAATGAAAAACAATACACATTGTCAGATCTTAAGTTCCTTCTGATCAGGTGGTACATCCGCATTGGAAAGGAGGAGATGCTGAGAAAGTGTTACAACTTGAACAAAAAGTACATTTTTAATTTGGGGTCCTTCACATCCCATGGTCTTAATCTTGACCGGAACTTCTGTGTTTTTTGAGCCTGGCATTTTTATGTAGTTTAATTTACTATCTTGCTGCTTTTCTTCCCTTTTCTCTTCCCTCTCCTCCTTTTCACCTTTTCCTCCTCCTCCTTCCCCCCTCCATATTTGTTTTATGTAATTGATTGTTTTATTTTTATTTATATTATTTGTTTCTCCATGATTTAATTTTAATGTATTAATTATTTATTTAACACTTCTTATATACCACGCTATTTGTCATCAGTGCGGTTTACATTGTAACAATAAAATCCATAGGCCAGATAATTTGGCCTTTGTTTACAGATAACAGGGAATTAACATGGAGGTAAACCAGGGGAACTATATACAATCTTAGGAACTACCTGTTGGTACATATGTCAGTTCTATGCATTCATATAGGGTAGGTGTGGGGTTGTGAGGGTAAGGGTGGGAGAGGGGGAGGAATAGCCAGAGGGTTAAAGTGAGTGGTAAAGAGGTAGTGTTTGAGGGCTTTTCTAAACTGTCTCAGGTCCCTGATTGCTCTAATGCCGGGAGGAAGTTTATTCCAGCATCTGGGGGCAAAGTTCACAAAAGCTCTGTTGATGGTTGATTGGTTAGACTTTATGGAGTCTCTTGGTATGATTAGCATGTCCACTGCAGAAGATCTTCTAGGCCTGTTATTCCCTGTGTGTGTGTGATGAGATCCGAGATGGTTGCAGGAGATAGTTTATTGAAGGCCTTGAAGGTAATAAGGAGGGCCTTATATAGGATCCTACAGCTTATTGGAAGCCAATGAAGTTCTTTTAGAATGGGGGAGATGTGGTCACTCCTTGAGGCTCCATGGAGGATACGGGCTGCTGCATTCATGGCTAACTGTAAGGGGTTGATGGTGATTTTAGGGAGGCCATGCAGTATTATATTAGCATAATCGAAGTGCAGTGTGACTAGCGCTTGGAAGATAGTTCGGAAGTCATCAGGTTCCAACATAGGTTTCAAGTGTCTCAGGGTTTTAATCTTGAAGTATATTGATTTTACGGTGCGTCTTATATGTTCCTTGAAGTCCAATTGTTGATCCAATATCACTCCCAGATATCGTATATTATGTTTTTTAGTATGTTTGTCATTGATTCATTTGAGGTATACCCCCCTGAAGAAGGCAAGTTTGCCAAAACATGAAGTGTTTGGGGTTTTTTTTTCAAATAAAGGTTGTCTGATTTCACCTCACTCCTCTTTCTTACTGGATTGTAGCTGCAAATGTGTTTGCTCTTCTGTGGACCCCCTGGGATATTGGGAGATGCATAATTAAAAATGTTAAAGTTATCTGTTGAGTTTCTTCCACTATTTAACTAGAGTTTTTATATTTGGCTTGCCAAGAAGAGGTTATTACTGAAGAACAGATGGCGTTATCGCAGACATCCTCTGATAACATGGGTCTTGCGACTGTTTGGAAAACATTTAAGGATGCTGTTGCGAGAACTACTCTAATTGTTAACTTTTATATTTGAGATGCAGCAGGGGTTAATATTGAGGTGTTATTACATTATAAGTGGAGGAGTAGCCGAGTGGTTAGAGTAACAGCCTTGTACCCAAGAGTTCAATTCAAAGAAACATGATGGCAGAAAAAGACCACATGGCCTAACTAGTCTGCCCTTCCATATCAACTACAATAGTCCCCGTTTTACCAAGATCGTCTGTGTTTGTCCCATGCTTTTTTGAATTCAGATGCTTTCCTCGTCTCTACCAGGAGACTATTCCACACATCTACCACTCTTTCTGTAAAGAAATATTTCAGCATATTACTCCTGAGTCTATCCCCTTTCACTCTCATCCTATGTCCCCTCATAAGAACATAAGATATGCCATATTGGGTCAGACCAAGGTCCATCAAGCACAGTATTCTGTTTCCAACAGTGGCCAATCTAGGTCATATGTACCTAGCAGTTTCCCCAAGGGACACAGGTTCCACAATGCTTGTATTGGTTCAAGCATTGATATCCTGGGTCCCTTCTTAATAATGGTTTATGGACCTTTGCTCCAGGAACTTGTCCAAACCTTTTTTAAACCCAGCTACATTAACAGCCTTTACTACATCCTCTGGTAACAAATTCCAGAGTTTGATTACACGTTGAGTAAAAAAAATATTTTCTTTTATTAGTCTTAAATAGTTTACCCTGTAGCTTCATTGCATGTCCCCTAGTCTTTCTATATTCTTATAAGGTAAACAATCGATCTACGTTTACCCGTTCCACTCCGTTCATTAATTTATAGACTTCTATCATATCTCCCCTCAGCCGTCTCTTTTCCAGGTTAAAGAGCCCTAACCTTTTTAGCCTTTCTTCATAGGAGTATCCTTCCATCCCCTTTACCATTTTGGTGGCTCTTCTCTGAACCTTTTCTAAAATCGCTATATCCTTTTTAAGATACGGCGACCAGAATTGCACACAATATTCAAGGTGCGGTCTCACCATGGAACGATATAGAGGCATTATAATATCTTTTGTTTTATTTTCCATTCCTTATGATACCTAGCATTCTATTTGTTCTCTTGGCCGCCGCTGCACACTGGGCCGAGGGTTTTAACATGGTATCCACAATGACGCCTAAATCTTTTTCCTGGGTGGTGGTTCCTAATGTGGAACTTTGCATCGTGTAACCATAGTTTGGGTTGTTCTTCCCTAGGTGCATAACCTTGCGCTTGTCCACATTAAATTTCATCTGCCATTTTGATGCCCAGTCTTCCAATTTATCAAGATCCTCTTGCAATTTTCCACAATCCTCTTGGGTTTTAACAACTTTAAATAGTTTTTTGTCATCTGCAAATTTAATAACCTCACTCGTTATTCCACTTTCCAGGTCATTTATGAATATGTCAAAAAGCAGCGGACCCAGCACAGATCCCTGGGGTACACCACTATTCACCTTTCTCCATTGGGAAAATTGGCCATTTAGCCCTACCCTCTGCTTTCTATCTTTTAACCAGTTCCTGATTCACAATAGTACACTGCCTTCTATCCCATGACTCTTTAGTTTTGCCAAAAGTCTCTCATGAGGGACCTTGTCAAAGGCTTTCTGAAAGTCCAGATACACAATATCAACTGATTCACCTTTGTCCACCTGATTATTCACTCCTTCAAAAAAACATAACAGATTAGTAAGACAAGATCTTCCTTGTCTAAAGCCATGTTGGCTGTCTCCCATTAGGTCATGACTATCTACATGCTGAGTAATTTTATTCTTTATGATGGTTTCTACCATTTTTCCCGGTAGTGATGTCAGGCTCACCGGTCTGTAGTTTCCTGGATCACCCCTGTAACCTTTTTTAAAAATTGGTGTTACATTGGCAATCCTCCAATCTTCAGGTATTAGAGATGATTTTAATGATAGTTCACAGATTACTAATAGCAGGTCTGCAATCTCGTATTTCAGTTCTTTCAACACCCTTGGATGTATACCATCCGGCCCAGGTGATTTGCTACTCTTCAGTTTATCTAATAGTTGTAATACATCTTCCCGATGTATTGATATTTCCTTCAATTCTTCCGCACCTTTAAATACCACGTCAGTCATGGGTAACATCCCTACATCTTCCTCAGTAAAGACTGAATTAAAGAATTCATTCAGTCTCTCTGCTATCGCCTTGTCGCCTCTTAGTGCTCCTTTAACCCCTTTATCATCTAATGGACCAACTGACTCTCTCACAGGTTTTTTGCTACGACTGTACTTGAAAAGATCTTTACTTCGCGTTTTTGCTTCCGCAGCAAGCTTCTTCTCAAATTCTCCCTTTGCCTGCCTTATCAATGCCTTGCATTTGACTTGCCAGTGCTTGTGCTGTTTCCAGGTTTTGTCGTTTGGCTCTTTTTTCCATTTCCTGAAAGATGCTTTTTTGGCAACAACAACCTCTCTGACCTCACCTTTAAACCATGCTGGCAGTTTTTTGGACTGACTTCCACTTTTCTTAAAGCGTGGAATACAGCTGGTCTGGGCTTCCAAGATAGTATTTTTCAACAACAGCCAAGCCTGATGTACGTCTTTAACCTTTGCAACTGCTCCTTTTAGTTTTTTTAAACTGTTTTCCTCATTTTATCATAGTCTCCCTTTCAAAAGTTAAAAGGTAGTACTGTGGAGTTCCTTACTATCCCTCCTCCACTAATTAAATCAAAGGCGATCATGCTATGATCACTATTGCCAAATGGCCCCAACAACCTTATCTCTTGCACTAGATCTGGTGTTCCACTAAGGATTAGGTCTAATATGGCTTCCCCTCTGGTCGGTTCATGAACCAGCTGCTCCAAGAAGCAGTCATTTATTTCATCTAGGAACTTTATCTCCCTAGCATGTCCTGCCGTGACACTGACCCAGTTGATACCGGGGTAGTTGAAATCACCCATTATTATTACTGTGCTGTAACTTTTGTTAGCTTCCTTCATTTCTTTGAGCATTTCATCATCCATTTGGCCATTCTGGCCAGGCGCTCGATAGTGCACCCCCACTGCCATTGCCTTCCCCCTTTTACATGGAATTTCAATCCATATAGATTCTACAGCAGATTTTGTTTCCTGCAAAACTTTAATCCTTTCTGACTCAATGCCCTCTCTAACATAGAGAGCAACCCCTCCACCAATTTGATCAGCTCTATCATTATGATATAGTTTGTACCCAGGTATCACAGTGTCCCACTGGTTGTCCTCCTTCCACCATGTCTCTGATATTCCAATCATATCTAACCTTTCATTTAGTGCTATATATTCTAACTCTCCCATCTTATAGCTAACTCTCCTCCTGTGCATTTTTGTCATAGAGATATTTCAACATCTCCTCTTCTTTATCCCGCCTTTCCTCTAAAATATACATATTTATATCTTTAAGTCCATTCTCATATGCGTTATAACGAAGACTACTAACCATTTTAGTAGTCACCCTCTGCACTAACTCCGTCCAGTTTATATCCTTTTGAAAGTATGGTCTCCAGAATTGCGGGTTCTCCGCTGTCCCAACTCCCTGGTCACCCAGTCATAGAAATCAATCAGATTTTTTGGACGAGACCTGCCTCTGATCCTGCAATCGATTGGACTTCAGAAACCTCACTATTCTCTCTTTTAGCAGCATTTATTTATTTAGCTGCCCTTATATACCGCTTTTCACTGGGTCAAAGCAGTTTACAGTAAACAAGAGGAGATACATTAAACTGTTTGGTTCATATTTATGGGGGGAGGGGGTATACCATCACCATGGGGGTTCAACATATTTACATTCCTGACTTGGTGGGCATCAGGATTTTCCTTTTTTGTCTTATTCGCAGTTCTGTTTTTTCACTCGGTCTCAGTCTACTTAGTGATCATCGTGGACAGGGCATTAGTGGGTGATGTTCTGTTCCGATCCTAGGTGTTCCTGTAATAGAAGGGTTTTCAACTGTTTTCTAAATGAGGAGAGATCCTTGTTGCTTCAGGTTTGGGTTGGAAGAAAGTTCAAAAGTGAGGGGGCGTATAAATCAAATGTTCGGTTACATGTTTGTTGATTGAACTTTGTCATTTCATGTGTCACAGCAAGCGCACTGCTTGCAGTCTGTCGTGTTAAGTCTTCCAGAATTCAGACGGGGGTGTAAGGATTGGAGATGAGATCTTTGCTGTTGGTGAAGCGCTTTATGGATCAGCACCAGTGTTTTATATTTGATCCGCAGTTCTAGTGGGAGGATGTGGAGATCTCTCAAGACCGGGGTGATGTGATCATGTTTCTTCACTCTTTGGATGATTCTTGCCGTTGTGTTCAGGGC
The DNA here is from genome assembly GCA_033557465.1 of Ichthyophis bannanicus. NCBI lineage: Eukaryota > Metazoa > Chordata > Amphibia > Gymnophiona > Ichthyophiidae > Ichthyophis > Ichthyophis bannanicus. The sequence continues at coordinate 1,384,600,307 of CM066032.1, read as the reverse complement.
TGTCCATAGCGGGTTGATGGAGGTGACCGGAAGTCCTTGGTATATTGCGTTACAATAATCCAGGTGAGGGAGCTTCAGTGCTTGCATGACTGTTCTGAAATCCTGTGGGTCAATGAGTGGTCTGAGGCATTGTACCATCTTTGCTTTGAACAATATTGATCTTGCAGTTTTTGTGATCTGTTGTTTACATGATAGTGTTTGATCAAGGATGATCCCCCAGGTATTTTATGTAAGGTTGAACTCTTATTTGGGTTGCTCCCAGAGTGAGGTGGGGGGGTGAAGATTTGATCCTTAGTAACAAATAAGGCTTCAGCTTCTTTTCTTTTTTTATTATTTTTAATACATACCATGAAAGTACAGACATAGATGATCCAATGATATTCCATAGGCATTGTGCTTACATGACTGTACCAACAGAAGAACAAGAACCCAAAAAACATAAAGAACAAGAACAAGGACACGAGCAACCCTCCCGCCTATCCGTTGGAGGCCGGTGGGCTTCTGTAAGAGAACTGTGGGCAAAACCTCTGTTTATAAGCTTGAGTGCGGACCCCTGGATACCTTATGTTAGACCATGTACTAAATGCTCATAGGAGTATATTACATTACATTCACAAAATCGCTCAACGCTTTCCATTTAGGTGAGCCGAAGGCCTTCCCTGCCAGCCCTTTCCTGGGTATTTGTTCAAATTTACTATATAAGCATAATTGACTCCACCATATCTGAAAGTTAAGATCATAAGTGTGCTTCCAGTGGAGTACTATGAGGTGTAATGCAATTCCAATCGTGAAATCTAGGAGGAAATGATATTCCTTGCGGAGAGAGGGCATATCAGTTGCCGAGCAGAAACTTACAATCCCCCAAGTGAGAGTCGATCTAAAACCTAAAATTGTTTGGATCCGCTCCCATATCTGGGACCAGAAGGGCTGAACATGAGGACACTCAGATTATGTGGGCGAAAACGCCAATGTGCTTTTGGCAGGACCAACATTGATTGTTTGCATCTTGCTCCCATTTGGCTACCCTGACTGGGGTGTAATAAGCTCTATGAGCGAGGAAGAATAGGGCCTGAGTGATAGGCCGATTTTGAGACTCTCACCTGTCTTGCCCAGAACTTCTCCCATTGCAGCGGGAAGAGAGTAATGCCTGTATCGTATTCCCACACCTTTTGGATGCACACCGTTGGACAATGCTTCTTTGACATAACGGTTTGTAAAAAATAAGAGGCCCAGCTTAATATGTTTACAATCTCCTCGGTTCTCTCAGTTCCCCTCAGGAGCTTATTATCAACCGTGGATCTGGTGATACAATGTCTGAGCTGCCGCCATTAAAAATAGAGATCCTGGAAGGCTGTAGTCCTGTTGTGTAGTCTGTCGAAGTTCTTCCAATCCCCATTTTCTAGCAATTGTCCAATGGACCAAATTCCTTTGGAGAATACCATTGCTTCCATGCGAAGGATTTCTGCTGAATCTTGAAGAGCGGATTGTACCACAGCGGTAGATGGGTCGATAATTTGCTAATACAGTCCTCCGTACATGTTAAAGTTGCAAAGGCTTTTTGTGTATTGATTACTATTGGGGGAAAACCCTGAGCTTCAGGCATTAGCATATTCGGTAAGAATTTTAATAGGAAAGGGGCCATAATTGCCTCTTCTATTTCCAATCAAGTCGGTCTCTGTGTGGGATCATGTTCAATCCATTTAGAGCCCTGTTTCAACATAAACGCTTTGTGGTAATGTAAGAAGTCTGGAAATTTTACTCCTCCCTCTTCCCTGCAGTTTTTTGAGAGCAATTCGGGGAGTTTTATTGTTCCATAGGAATTGCGTTAGCAGCCTCTCTATTTGCTGGTTGACATGTGATGGCATATTGCAGGATATCATTTCAAGAATAATTGATCTTTGGGACCATCATCATTTTAATTGTTTCCAACTGACCCCACCAAGATAGAGCTAGGGGGGACCATTTGGTGGTCATATTGCGGACTTTGACTAGTAGGCATTAGCATTATATCACACCGTTTCCTCAAAAGGATAGCCGTAGTGTACTCCTAGATATTTGAATATCTTTGGTTCCCATATAAATGGAAATTGGCCCATGTCTGCTTTACATACCCGTGAGTTTAGGGGGAAAGCTATAGATTTTGACCAGTTGATTTTGTAGCTGGATAGCTGCGAGTATTGATCGATCTGCTCTAAAGCTGCCGATACTGAATTCGGGGAAGTGAACAGAAGGAGATCATCAGCATATGCCAACAGCTTAATTGCCGTACCAGCAATCGGTACACCTTCTATCTTTGGACTTTGTTGCAGAATAAGAGTTAGTGGCTCTAGAGTGAGGTTAAATAGCATTGGGGATAAAGGGCATCCTTGGAGTGTACCCCGACAGCGCTATATCTTGCATTTGAGTTGCGTTCACTCAGACATTTGCTGAGGGTCGAGTATACATGACTGCTAGTAACTTAATGAAGCCTTCTCCTACACCAAACCATCTGAGGGCAGAGAACATGAAGGACCATTCTAAGCAATCAAACGCCTTTTCAGCATCGAGAGAGAGTCCCATAAGAGGACTGTCTATGTTCTCTCCTTTCGACAGTATGTGTGTGACACAGGAGTCGAGCATTGTCTGCTGTCGATCGCCCCCCCCCCCCCCCCCCACACACACACACACACACAAATCCACACTGGTCAGGGTGGATCAGCAACGGAATTACTGTTGCTAGTCGGCGAGCTAAGATCATAGTGTAAATTTTATAATGTACATTCAGTAGGGATATTGGGCAATAGTTGCCTACCATTTAAGGATCTCTTCCCTTCTTTTCCAGGACAATCATGCTTGCTGATGCAAAAGCACCCAGCTGAGGAGTTTCCTGCGATAATGTCAGAAAATATTGTTGTAGGTGTGGACCAAGTTCCTTGGAGAAAGCCTTGTAAAATTCTGCAGGGAAACCATCTGAGCCGGCGGCTTTGCCGGCGGCTAATGAAGCTATGGCTTGATGAGTTTCTATAAGAGAGATTGGAGTTTCCAATGACTCCGATGTTTCCTTGTCAGGAGTCGGTCTGTGGATCTCAGATACCAGTTCATCGAAAACATCCTGTGAAGCCTCTACCTCTGATGTATATAGCTGGGCATAAAAAGATCCAAATGCCTCTGCTATTTCTGCATCATTGGTTAGCAGGTTTTGTCCAGATGGGTCCTGCAGCGCTGCGACACGGCCAGCTTCCTTTTGGCCTTTCAGTGTGATCGCTAATAGACGCCCAGCCTTATTGCCCTCCCAGTAAAAGGCACCTTTCTGCGCTTTTATGCTCTTCGTCCACGAGCATTTGGTTGTACCTGAATCTCAAGCGCTGTAGGTGCAATAGGATACACGGGTCCGAGCGTTGAGCTCGAATACGTTCACCCGCTTTGATCTGTATTTCGAGAGCGACTATTTGCTCTTTACATTGTCTTGCCAGCAGGATCTCATAACTAGTAATAGTAGCTCTAATGGAGGCCTTAAAGCCCTCCCACCAGGCCCAGCCTGCAGTATCCAGCGGGGAGTTAAACTGTTAATAGTCTGCTATTGCAGCTTGGACTCTGGACCAAAAATCCACATCACCTAAAAGGGACCGATCAAAGAACCATTTTGAGGTCTGATTGCTAACTTTTGTATCCTGCAACTCCATAGAGATGGCTGGGTGGTCAGATATGTGTGTAGCGTGAATACATCTTTATAATGCAGGGTATCAAAGACTTGGAGATTAGGAAGAAGTCTATATGCAATGTGGATAGATGGGGGTTAGAGAAAAAGGTAAAGTCTTAGTCAGTAGGGTGTTGTAACCTCCAAATATCAACCAGCCCGATCTCTCGGATCAGAGAGGTGATCACTGTTTGCGCTTTAGAAGGCTTGGTAGTCTTGGGGGGGCTTTTTATCTATGAGAGACTCCAAGACCATATTAAAGTCTCCTCCCAGGATTGTAGACTCTCCACTGCCCATAAGAGTCTCCTGTGCTAGGGAACGAAAGAATTCTGGGTGGTCAGCATTGGGAGCATATATATTAATGAGGGCGAACTCCAAAGCACCTACTTTGATGGCTACTTTGACCCATCTGCCTTGATTGTCCGAACGAGTCTGCATAACGGTTGTCATGAGGGATTTTTTGATCAGGATGGCCACCCCGTTTCTTTTATTGACTGCTGCGAAATAAGCCACCAGCATGAAAGGTTTGATGTTAAGTTTAAGTGACTCTCATATTGAGATGAGTTTTCTGAAGGAGAAGAATATCAGCTTTCTCCTGACACCCATAGATGATTATTTTTTTCCTTTTTATGGGGCTGTTTATACCTTTCACATTCAGGGAAAGTATTTTAAGAGTGCCCATTGTTCGACCATCTTGTGTAGATCTGCCAGATTAATATCAAGCCTTTAGAACGGTTGCTGAGTCTAACATTTGGGAGTCTTTCCTCTTCCCAATTCCAGGAGTTTACTAGTAGGGCCCACATAAGCTCAAATATGTGAAAAGTATCCTCTAATTGTTTACCCAACGGTTCAGACATTAATACCATTGTTTCCCCAACGAGCCCCAGAGGAAAATTGGCCCCCGCAAACCTAATTGGTGAGCCCGCGGAGAACAGTGGTGGCACAGAGGGGCTCGCCATTTTTTATAGGGAGAAGGAAAAGAGACTAAAAAACTGCTGCTCCATCTTTCCTATGGGTTGTACCACATTAGTGTGATTATTAACCCCCAATCACCAACTAATATATTGCAATGTCACTACCAAACACTTTCAATGTACTTTCAGTTTTTTTATACTCCTTTGCAAACATATTAATACGGCAATAGATAGTACTGCCAGTATAATTTATGAACATGAAAATGAAGTTCTACATATATAATCTACGAATCCTTAACAGTATATGCATAAATACCAGGAGGTAGATTAGCAACAAACTTAGCTGCGTCAAATATGAAAACACAGCGCTTATGAAGCATCAGCGCATCTGCGATCTCTGTCTTCACGGTACAAATGAAGTGCCTCAGGATCCTCAAATTTTCTTATCTGATTATGGAGCGTTACTCTCATACGTGCGGGGTACAAGAGTCCAAATCTTGCTTGGAGCTGTTGTAGACGAGGTATCAGCAATAGAAAACTCCTCTGGCGATCCACAGTGTTTTGGGCAAAATCTGGGAAGAAGGAGATCCTATGGCTCTCAAATTCCACAGGGGATCAGATCCGCACCGTCTCAATAATTTGAGCCACTTGTTGGAAGCGCAATGCCCTTAGGATAATCGGGCGTGGCCTTTTATGGTTAGGCTGAACTTGTGACGGAACACAATGAGACTGGTCTATCTCAAAAGGTTGTTTAAATGTGAGATTGAGGGCCACGGGGATCATCCTGCTCAGAAAAGCGATCATGTCTCTGCCTTCTGCTCCCTCCGGAAAACCGATGATCCTAAGGTTGTTACGCCGCGCTCGTTTATTCCCATCTTCTAGCTCTCTCTGGAGGGCCTGGATCTGTCTGGCCTGTTTATCTAATTCCTGCAGCCTCTCTCCATGAACTGCCACCATTTGTTCAACTTTCTCCTGCCTCATAGAAAGCGCCTCCATGCTGCTCCTTAGCATGGCTGTATCTTCTCTTACTGTTGCCAACACTTCCCCATTAGCCTTGATCATTTCTTTGATCCCCCTCATCTTGGCATGAAGTTCCTGGAGAGCTGCTGGGCTCTCCCGCGTCGCCGCCATCTTTTTTGTGGAGAGGGAGGCTCAGTTTTGGAGCGTTTAGTGCTGTTATTTTGTCCAACGGCAAAATCCAGCCTGGTTGGCTTCGAGGCGGGCATCTCCTGGTAGCTGCCGGTGCTGATCCAATAGTTCTGCTACCACATTAGCAGCGTTTCTGCAGGATTAATGACGAGTCCCTCCGGAGCTCCAGCTCTAGCTGACTGTCCTGCTCGGCATCAGGCTCCGCCCCCAAGGCTTTGGCTTTTTAAAGGTTTATGGTGAGGTGGTTTTCTTGAAGCCATCATTGAAGCTGTTAGATGCGGTTTCATTGGATTTGAGGTTGTAATGGGTCCATAAAGCATCATGTTATCTGTGTATATGTGGTAGTTGATATTGTGAGACCTGTCACGCCCTTAGCCCCTTACAGACAGTATGGAGGAGCGTGCTTGTCATAGGAGAGATTCACCATTTAGCCTTTACCTGACTGGCTGCCTTGTAATGCCTCATGGGAAATGTAGTCCAGTCAGAAGGTACTTGGCTTTAGGTAAAAAAAAAACACATTTGTAGTTGGCTTTGAGTGGTAAGGCTTTTGACAGAAATTTATTTATGGGGTAACGCAAAGTTCACAAAATAACACCTTTTGGATTGCTTCTCCAGGATTCTTTCAGAAGTACATTAGGATATAACTGAACTCAAAACAAAACAGCTTATAATGTTCTTCAGCATAAAGAAAAAGTCCTTTCAACAGCCAATGCTATCAGATATGGCTAACAGTGCTGTTTTAAAACAAACAGAAACAGCTTTTCCTAAAGCAGGTTTCTTTTCTCACAGTCCAGAACACTTCCCGGCTGTTTGTCTCCTTAAGCACAGTAAAAACTTTCAACAAGAAGTTAAACTCTTCATAGGCAAACAATTCTCTATGCAAGGTTTTTAGGAATAGTGAAAACCAAAATCAAAGCTTTCCTTACTTTCACCGACAGCACGGCTTCAGGCTGTGCACTGCACTGGCTAGCTGTTGTTTAACAAGTTGTAATTAGACAGCTGCAGTTTGCTCAGCAAAGGTATTTCTCCTTTAATACAGGACTTTCACAAGTTATCTACAGGCTCTCAGGGTTACCAGACTCTGGAGGTTTTCCTTACGGTTGATTCCCTTCCAAACCCTCTGTATTTGAAGATTGGCATAAAGAGCAATCCATGTATGAGTCGTCTTCTACAGCCAGGTCTTGTTCACCCAGTTGCATTGGCTCTACCTTAGTTTCTGGCTCAGAGGGCTTAGCTGACTGCCTTCCCTTAGGGCAAAAGCTGTCTCTTGCAACTCTGTAGTGCTCCAAATTAGACAAGCTTCCAATGCTCCTACCTGGGTCAAGGCTTGTACCAGCTTCTCCTCCCTCATGCTCTGGCCACCATTCACCTGAGCTTCCTCGTCCTGTCCTCCAACTTGTGTTCCTTGTTCCTGCTGTTCTTACTGTTCCAGCTCCATTCCTCTTCCAGTAAGCATTCCTACTCCTCTCTCTGTATGCATTCCTACTCCTCTCCCTCTCTGGATAATCTGACCTAGACTTAAACCTCTCAGGCTCCAGCCCCACCCCTTCTCCTCTCAGGTGTTGGAGATCAAACTGCCTCGTGGTAGCTGAGCAATTGGGGAATTCAGTGACGTAAAGGTTCCTTACCCTGGGCCTGTATTCTCTCTCCTTTTCTCCACTAGGGGCATTCTGCAACCTATTGCAGCTAGGAAATACCTGCTTTCTAGGTGTAAATGGAGTTTCGTGTCTCTGACCTTGTAAGATAGGTCCTTTGATAAGGGTGAATTCCTTCTCTTTATCCCTGTCTCCTGGGTCTTGATAAGCTTCCTTATCACAGACCGTATTATTGCGCAGAGTGTTTGGAGGTAGATATTAAAGAGCATAGCGGAGAGTGCGAGCCTTGCGGTATTCCTTGGGTCTGTTGAAATGGAGAGGAGGTTGCCATGCTGGTTCGGATTAGTTGATATCTGTTGGTTAGGTAAGACTGGAACCATTGTAGAACTTTTGTCTTGAATGCCGATCTCCTGTAGTCTGTGTAGGAGGAGGAAATATGAGACAGTGTTGAACACTGCAGATATATCCAGAAAGATCATGACATATTCAGCCTGTCTGGCCTGTATTCCTTTGATTAGGGTGTTTTAATAAAGAGATCATGAGGGTTCTGACCCCATGAGAAGGACGGAATCCATGTTGCTGTGGGTCCAGTGTGGTGTTTTTGTCCAGGTGATCTTGCAGTTGCTTTTGAAATATCTTCTCAATGATCTTTGCAGTAAATGGGAGGCTTGCTATTGGCCTGAAAGAGGTGGGATCCAGGGGGTCCAGATTGGGCTTCTTGAGGGTTGGGCAGATGATAGATGTGTTGAGGCTGTCAGGCATCGTCCTTGTTTGAGCAATTCATTAATTATGTGGGCTAGTGCTGAGCTTAAGGCCTGTTTTGCTTTTTTTATCCAGTCCACTGGGCAGGGATCGATTGGGGAGGTAGTGGTGTTTAGACATGAAATGGTGGTTTCAATCCTTTCTTTGAAGATCGTTTTAAATGTACCCCATTCTTTGCCAGGGGCAGCATTATGGGCTACTGTTACGGGTAGTGAGGTGGGTGGTTGTTAGAGCTGCTTATATTGTGCTGCCAATTGTTGCGGTGGTGTTCGGGAGTTGGTTTGAATGGTTAAGGGTTTTTGTTAGCCTCATGACTATGTCAAAGAGCTTGCGTGGCCTGTTGATTGATGTATGTATAAGCTTTGAGTGATAGGCTGTCTTTGCATTATCTATTTCGGTGTGGTAGTTATCTAGCTCACTCATGTATCTCGCTCTGTCTGTTTCTTTTTTAGTTTTTCTCCATTTTCTCTCTGTTCTTCTGAGTTGAGTCTTCAGTTTCTGCAAGGTGGGTGTGAACCAGCATGCTTCCTATGTGGGTTGTCGTTGGTGCTGCTGAGGCAATTAAAGTGTTCCAGTTGTTGACTAGGGCTTCGATCTTGAATATCTCAGGTTGTATTTTTGTTAGTACTTGACTTAGGAAGTCTTCTTTGTTAAATGGTTTGAATCTTCTTGTCAGTTGATCATCTTCTTTGGTGTATGTGTGTTAAGGGCTGGTGAAGGTTATGAGATGGTGGTCGGACCACGGGACAGCTGTGATCCTAGGGTTCTTGCATGTGATGGCATTTTGAGAGTTGAGGAATACGAGATCTAGGGTATTTCCCTTCTCATGGGTTGGACCATGGATGATTTATGTCGGTTCCATTGCTTCAAGGAAGGCATTGACATGTTTCTCTTGTATTGATGGGAGGTTGAAATCGCTGAGGATTATCTGTTCTTTCGTGGTGTTGGTACTCTGACACTTGCTTTAGAATGTCTGACAGGTCTGAGTGTGCTGTAGGTGCTCGGTATATTAGGCATATCGAAAGGCGTTTTGTTGGTGATTTGTGAGTATGTCTGCTTCTTTATTTATTTTATTTATTTGGTTCTTCTATACTGCCCCTTCCAGAGATCAGGGGCAGTTTACATTTAATATAACATATTACAAAGAACAGAGGTTGAACTATTTACATAGATCCATGTCTGAACTGACGACTAGTAATTATTTACAGTTTACTGTTTTGTGTGTATTTCTGTGAGTTTAGATATGAGTGGTGATCATAAGATGAGGTGGGTTAGGTGTTTGTGGTTGGGTTATCATTGATGTTACCGTAGTCTTCAGTAAAGAGGTAAGTTTTGATTTCTTTTCTGAATAACTGTAGGTCTTTGGTCACATGGATTGACAATGGCAGTGAGTTCCAGAGACTAGGAGCAGTGTAGGAGAAGGCTCTGGAGCTGGTGGACTGTTTTATGTCTTGTGTATGGAGATTGGTGTTACCAGTGATTGTTGCATTTTGCCTGCGGGATCTGGAGTCTGGTTGGGTTTGTATGAGAGTAGATAGGTATGATGGGGCTGTGTTGTTGTTCAGTTTGAATGTTGTTATCAGCAGCTTGTATTTTATTTGGCTCCCTACTGGGAGCCAATGAAGGTTGTATAAGATCAGGGTTATGTGTTCAGTCAATCAGACGTTGTATACTGTTCTTGCTGTTAAGCTTTGCACTCTTTGGAAGATTAAGGTTTTGACTGGTAGGCCCTGTAATAGGCTTTTACAGTAGTCTATATGGGGCGTAATGAGAGCGTGGACTACTGACCTAAAATCTTGAGTATGAAGTAGGGGTCTTAGTTGGATAGTTTTTGCTTGAAGTAGACAGTTTTGTTTGTTTTAGATGGGGTATCATACTGAGGGATTGATCTAATATTATTCCAAGTTTCTGTTGCATAGTTCCAGAAGTGGAGGTTGGATTTCGCTATAATGGCTACTACTCCTCCCCTGGCATGAGCTCGGGAGTAGTTGTGAAGACTGTATCCATTAGGCGTTAGCTGGTTCATGAGCACTGTGTCTGATTCTGTTAGCCAGGTTTCAGTTATGCAGAGGATATAGATGTGATGAGGTCTTGGAGGAGCATGGAGAGTTTTTCTCACTGAACGTGCGTTTATTAGAGAGATTAAGAGTGCTTGTGTGTGTGTTGGGGTTGAGGTGTGTGCTGGCCTTTACAATAAATTACTTGCTACAGAGGTTAGACTAACCAGCCTGTAGTTTTCAACTTCATCCTTCTGCTTTTGTGTAAAGGGACCATATGTGCCTTTCTCCAGTCTCTGGGACCACTCCCGACTCCAAAGAAGCATTGAAAAGGTCAGTTAGTGGAGCTGTTAGAATGTCCCCAAGTTCCCTCAGTATTCTAGGGTGTATCTCATCCGGTCCCATCACTTTGTCTACTTTGCCTAGCTAGTTTCTCACAAATACAGGTTTCTGAAAATTGTTCAAGATGCCCCTCACTTCTGTTCCTGTTTGTGGGTGTTTTCTGAGGTCCTGCTCCTGGTTCTTCATCTGTGAACAAAGAACAGAAATATTTGTTAAGCAATTCCTCTTTATCCTCAGCTTCTACATATTACTCCCCTTCACCCTTGAGTCTGACAATACCACTTTTGCCCTTCCTCCTCTCACTAACATATCTGAAAAATGTCTATTTATTTAACTGGTTTTATATACCGTTCTTCTGCAAGGCAAAATGGTTTACATTGAACAAGTAGAAACATTTACATGGAGCAGAACTATGTACAATTAACTGGTAGAAACTTTACATTGAAACAAGTAGTAACTTTTATATGAAACAGTTGGAACTATGTACAGATCACTGGTATAAAAATTATATTGTTACAATTGAACAATAGAACAAAGTGATTACAAATGGCATAGCTGCTATACGGTGAGGTATTGTGTTTGCCTGCTTATGGGGGTTGAGTGGTGAGGGGGGCGGGGTATGATCTTGTGTGTGGTTTGTGGCAGTGGTTGTGTTGAAGTGTTCTTCGAAAAGAAAGGTCTTAAGATGTTTTTTGAGGAGGGTGTGGGATTGGAGGGCCATTTAAGGTGGGGGGTAGTTTGTTCCAGTTGGTGGAGGCATAGAATTGGAAGGCTCTTGTGCAGGTGCATTGTGATTTCTTGGAGCTCTGCAGGTAGAAGGAGGAGATTTGCTGTGTTTTGGCGCCGGAGTCTGCTGTTGTTGGGGCTCACAATTAGTAGTTGTAGCTGTTCCGCTGTAGTGTTGAGGAGGGCTCTATGCGTGAGGACAGTGGTCTTAAACCTGATATGGGATGAGATTGGTAGCCAGTGTAGGAATTTCAATAAGGGCATGGTATGGGTGTGCCTGGTTGCTCCGGCGATGAGTCGTGTAGCTGTGTTTTGAGCCAGCTGGAGGGGGGCAAGGGTGTTCTTAGGTAGTCCTTGTAAGATGGAGTTGCAGTAGTCAAGGAGAGGGGTGATTGATGCTTGACAAACTGTGCGGAAGCTATCTTGGCGTAGAAGAGGGCATAGATTGCAAAGAATTCTGATTTTGTAATAGATACTCCTGGTGATGTTTTAGGATATGAGGCTGGAAGTTGAAGAGGTGGTCCAAGGTTACACCAAGGTACTTGATCTGGGGTTTGACCTGGATTTCAGTGTCGTCCAGTTTGATGCTGTGTGAAGGATTAAAGCTGGGATCTCGGGATATGTGAAGGAGCTCTGTTTTGTTCAAATTGATTGTGAGATTGTGGTGTTGTAGCCATGCAGTGACTTCTGTGAAGCAGGCTGCAAGTGTGGAGTAATTAGGAGAGGTGGTGTTAAAGGGGGTGAAGAGCATTATATCATCCGCGTAGATTTGGTATTCAATATTGAGGCTCTTGAGGATGTGATAGAGGGGTCTGATGTATATGTTGAAGAGGAGGGAGGAGAGGGCTGATACTTGTGGTACTCCTTGGGGGAGGGTGAATGGTGAAGAGGATTGGTTTTCAGTTCTTACTTGTTGTGTTAGCCCTCCATTTTATTGCATTAGCTATTTCTTCTTCTTCTTGTATCTTTGTTTTCCTGACTGCTTTGCTAGCTTCTCTAAGTTTATTTTTCAAATATAGATGCCTGTCCCCACTGGCACTCCTTGGGCAAGTCATGTTTTACCCTCCATTGCCTCAGAAGAAAAGGCCTGGCAATCTATCTTTAGCTATTCTTTGCCAAGGAAGCCCAGGGGGCTGCTGGGTCTCCAGGAGTCAGCAACTGTTGAATTATATTATAAGCAGAGGCAGGGGCTATTTCAGAATGTGAAGATAATGGTATTTCCTGATGTTGCCTGACCTCCACAAAGAAGAAGAAAACAGCTCGCTCTTATGTGTTCTTGTATATTTCAAATCGGGGCTCTTTTCTATAAGTTCCCATGCAAATGTAGACTTTTAAACATAAAAAATTGAGAGGAGATGTTTTTTTTTTTTTTATCCCCTCAATTAATATCAGTTAATAACTTTGCTTAGTGATAATCCTGTTATAGCTTCTGAAGATATGAGTAGTTCTTTGGTAGAGGAGTAGCTGTTACTTAGGGGTATGTTTACTAAACTCCGAAATTGTGCGGGGCCGCGGTAGTGTGCCTGTGCCATATAAGGAGTGGGCGGTTCAGGCAGAGAAAAGAAAAAAAACGGGAGAAAGCGACCGTACTTGTGCGCATCGCGCTAATGTGCGGGGTCCACATTAGCGCGTGGGAAGGCTAAGTGGCGCGCTGCTGGGCACAGAAAAGAACAGAGCCATAGTACAACGGTGAAGACACTGACCAATGGTGCAGGGGCCATGGGTTCAATCCCCCATTGTGCGCAACAAAAGCTGTTGCCTGAGGCAGTAACTGTAATGGGTTAAAGTGCTCTAGGAGGCATATTCATTTTGTGCGGCATAAGGCGGCGCACTGTTAATTTTGGGCGACATTAGGCGGTGCGCTGTTAGGTGTGGGCGTCATAAGGCATAGCACTGTAAATAGTGGGCATTAGGCGGCACGCTGTTAAGTTTGTGCGGTTTGGGCGGCAGAAGGCGGTGCGCTGCTACGTCATGAAGGCCTAAGGCAGTGCGGCAATGTCCAAACACAGGAATAGAGCCACAGCACAATGGTTAAGACACTGACCAATGGTGCAGGGATCAGGGGTTCAATCCCTCACAGTGCCCAGTGAACAAGGCTGGCTGAGGCATAACGTATTATGGGGATGAGTGCTGTAGGAGGCATATTAGTTCTATTTTATTTATCAGTACTAGCAAACTCACTCTCAAAGCGTGTTAACATAAGGCGGCCCATACGGCACATGTTAAAGTTCACTGTCTGCCAAGGCACCCTAGAATGTCCCCTATAGGTCACCATATATGTTGCGTCACAGAATAATGTATAGTGCACCTTATATGGACGGCAACCATAAGGTGCCCTATAGGGCGCCCTATAAAGCACCCTCAGCGGCACCTTTTGGGTACAGTACGCTGCGGGTGTTTTTGCTGGCATCAACATATGTACATTAAATAAAAAAAACTTTGGACAACCCTAGCAAATTACCCCACTGTGGGTTTGAACCCATGACCTCTGGCTTCTCAGGCAGTGAAGTAACCATTGGGCTACAGCTCTATAGCTGCCAGCAAGCCACTGGCTGGCTGCAGAGAGCCTGCATGTCACCACACAGACAGTCTGCTGTGGTAGCCAGGATAGGGTTAGGCCACCCGTACCCATGATGCACTGCACATGCAAATCAGCTGTCCACAGATGAACACAAGATGGGGAATGCACCCCAACAGCTCCCCGGCATGGTAGGGGGAAGTGGCCGTGTGCACCCACACAGCACCTCGTCCTGGTAGGGGGTACTGACCGGGTGTTTTACTGGCACAGAGTAGCTACATACCGTCACATTGTGCGGGTACTTTGCTCACCCTGAGGTTGTGAAGAGGCGCCCAGGACTAGGTCCACAACACCCTCCATGGATGAAAGAGGCCATGCCAGAGCTCCACAGCAGTATTAATCTGTGAGATAGGTAGTTTCTGCAGAAACACCTTGGATATCACTTTGTCTTCATCAGGGGAACCCCTTATGGACACCTAGGTGGGTTATGTACCACCACCCAAGGTTGAAAAACAGGGTCTCCTATCAACAGATCCACATTCTACCTCCCTGCAATGGTGGCAGTAAAGTGGACCATCAACCCGGTCCTGCTGGGGAACAGACACCCTACAGGGCAGTCAAAGCAGCTCTATACACATCCATAACACAATATCCGACAGACATTAGGCCTGGATATGCTAAGCTGCACCCCACCACTATCTGATATTCTCCTGCAGCAAGCCATCAGCCGCTGCACCCTGCAAGGCGCTCCATCACGACACAGACCAGCTGAAAACAGTCTGCTAGCTTGTCCTGGTGGAAATGCATGCACCCAGAACTGGGATGGCAGTGCACACCAACAGATAAGTCAGTGACTGGGCCCCAAAAGGAAACCCATATATATCACATGAGAGAAATACTATATAGCACTATGGGGGTGCCTAGACATGCTGTGGTCACTGCACAGTCAGGGTGAGAGTGATCCCCCAGCAGGACAGAAAGAGGTCACCCTGTCTGTGTAGGTGGTGGCCGGCCACGACAATGTCCCAGGCAGTGCCCTATGCCCTGTGCAGATGCATCCTGGCCAGCCCACCCTGTCTGAGCTATACCCATGGTACCTTGCTGCTCATTATGCACATTGGCAGGCCAATAATGGCAACAGTGCTGGCAGTGTGGGCTGTGGAAGGTGTTTGCAGCCAACACACACTGTATAGACCAGGGGTGGGCAATCTCGGTCCTGGAGGGCCGCAGACCAGTCATATATGCATTACAGATATCCTGCCAATCTATCGCATGCTTATTTATTAGGGATATCCCGAAAACCTGACTGGTCTGTGGCCCTCCAGGACCGAGATTGCCCACCCCTGGTATAGACAGACACACACTCCCACACGTATGCCAGCATTGTGCTACTATAGAGGAGTTTATCAGCCTTGCCCACCACACCAGTCCTGGGCACAGCACAGGCATGGATATGGTACGCAATACTGTTGGGGGTCACTCCCCAGGGTGGTGACCACTGTCAGAGGCCAGACCTGAAGCACACACCGCAGACATCAGAAAGATTGTTATGATGGAGCTCAAAGAGCAAACTGTGCTTAACGTAGGAATGTCTATCTGCCAGTACTCATAGCAAACGTTTGAGAGCTGTGTACCGTATACCCAGGTGTAGGGTGGCATTGCTAAGGTATGCAGGTGCTAGTATTGGGAGATGCATGCAGGGCCCAATGTCCTGCCTCTCCAGGAGGCATTGGCCAATGGGGCCTGTGGGTGTGGGTGTGTCTGCCCCTGTTGGCTGCTGCTTTACGGCAGAGGTTCCCAACTCCAGTCCTGGTGTGCCTAACACTGTTCGGGTTTTCCTGCTGTCCCTCATGTATATGCATGAGCTACATATACATGCCATGGGGGTGGTGCATAGATATGCAGCACAGGCATTTGTATTAGAGGCAGCATGGAACCTGAATGGTGTGTGGTCCTCCAGGACTGCATTTCGGAGACTCTGCTCTAGGTAATGCCCCTGTTCATGGTGTCTGTGCTCGGTGTGGTAAAAGATAGGCATATTACCAATGCGTATGCCCTCAGCAATAAAGGTTTGTCCTTACTATCACGGTTTAGTTGTGGGAAAAATATGTGGACAGGATTGGCAGTAGCCCCAGCTGGGCTTTGAACCTGTGACCTTCTGTTGCACACACTGTCTGTGTGCACTGCACCACTGTGTTGCCACAGATTGGCTGAATTCCCTGGGAGGTCCATGACTGTACATCCGACAGGGCCTGTCTGTTGCAGTGGACGGTGCCATCCTGCACATGGCTAGGCCACTGTCTTCTGTGGCTAGCAGCCACTGCCCCTCCACCACCTGTACCCTTCCGCCAACATGCTGGCATGTCCTTATCGTAGTAAAACCATATGACCTGATTGAGTTGTGGCACTCCAGGCCTGCATTTGGGGGACTCGGCTGTAGGTAATGCCCATTGTTATGGTGTGTGAGCGGTGTAGGGTAAAATATGGGTGTTTGCAACATGCTTATGTTCTCTGCAATAAAGGAGTGTCTTTTGAACCTGTGACTCTCTGGTCCTAGAGATACTGGCTCTGTCCGCTGCACCACACTGTGGCCACAGAGACAGTGCAGTCCCTGGAGATAGGAAACCTGGCAAGAAGGAGTCGGAAGCCATGCTCTGCACATTTTTATTGTGGGCTCGTTCACCTTGTCTGGGGACAAAAGTGCAAATACACCACGAAAATGCCTGCAAAAAAAGGGGGAAAAAAGATAGCCAAGCTGGGCAACAGTGTTATTAATGGGCAACCATACAAAACATTCCAAGGAAAGCTCCAATAGCAAGAAATGATTTTTGGAAGGGTCTCCACTCCGTAGACCCTTCCAAAATTCATTTCTAATTTTATGGAGCTTTCCAGGGAGTGTTTTTTGTTGTTGCCCATTAATATCACTGTTGCCCAGCTGAATTACTATTTTTAATATTTTTGTTGTGATCATTTTCGCTTTTTAGTTGCACTTTTGTTCTGTGCACATGTATCACACTGCTCCCGTTTTGTAGGTTTCCCCGGTTTTCCTGTACATTGCTGACGGAAATGGTTTCTCTTCCCTTTAAATGCCCTCTACCGCGAGTGTTTCACTCGCGGTATTTTTTACTTGTATATTCGGCCCTGTAAATGTGCGAGGAGCCTCTCCCCTCCCCTTCCCCGCCCATTGCAGCCGTCTCTCCGACCCTCGGGAGCCTTCCTCCGCCCTCCGTTAGCCTTTCCACGCCTCTATCGGACATTTGCGGGCCTGTACTTGTGCGGGGCCCGTTAGTGTGCCGCGCACGTGTGCAGGGGTGACGCGCACGTGTGTGGGGCACTTAAGAGCACTTAAGTGCTGCTTTCCGTGCGCTATTGCGCAGATGCGCAATTGTGCGGTGTTTAGTAAACATATCCCTTAGTTGTTCATGCAGCATGCAGGTCTCTATTTGTCTCAGTTACTATTAAAGTATGAGAAGAGTTTTTTGTAGATCTCAGTATTTTCTTGTGTTTTTGGATTGCTCTGCTGCTTTTATTGAGGACTCTGCGGAGGAAATAAATTCTGTGTTATTGTTTGCTCTTAATTTGTTTGCCTTATACTTGCATTTAACTTGATTTGATTTGTTCCTGTTTAAAATAAGTGTTATGCTTGAAAGTATTTGGAAAATTTATAAACAAAAATTTTAAAAAATGTTTCTCATTGGGGTAGAAGGGGAGGAGGGTGTGCCATCATGGAATTGAGACCCTTCCCTCAGGAAAATGGGCCCAAGATAACCTCCAATTTTAGACCAGAGGGCTCTTTTAATTTTCATTTGCCATCATTTCTTGGAATTTCTTATGTACTGCCACAGCCCTGAATGTATTAAGTTCCTGACTGTGGCAGTGCATGAAAAATTCCTTGCAAAGTATAACAATGCATTTTTGCTGCTTTACTCTGTAATGGAAGCTGAATGTCTCGGTGATGCCTCCAGCAATGTGCTAGAACACCGGTACAACATCAACTGAAGTTGTAGTAAAAAAAACAGCTCAGATTATCTGAGGGTAAAATAATTATTGGTTATATTGTTGAAATCATACTGTATCCATACACCTACTACAATAGCAGCTGTCTAGCCAAAAAATGTCTTGGCTAGACATATACTGAAACCAAAATGAGCTAGAAATACTACAGAAACACTTTTTTTTTCCACCCTAACAAATTGTACTGTTTCAACTTTTTCAGATGTGCAGAAGGGAGCAGTGACATTCATACCTGTGGAAGAAGATGATGATAAAGGATGTTTTTGGATCAAAAAAAGCAACATTTATCAAATTCAGCTTGTGCATGTCAAAGAGGATGAATGGTAAGACTGGGTAGATATTTCATGCCAAATTATAACATATGAAGAAAGTATGATGGTGTAAGACAGATGCTTTTGCTGATTTTCAACTCCAGGAAAACCATAGGAAAACTACCTTTTTACTGATATTTCAGTTTTGTAAACTTCTTCTTTAAGACAAATATTTTATGTCTTTAGTTAGGAAACAATTGCGGGGGGAGGGGTTTCATTTCAGTGCATGAGTTGTTTTACCACAGCATTCTTCTGACAAAGCTGTAAGTCATGTTAAGAGGATGAACTGTTTTTAATAGGATAATTATAGTAGCCCATAAGTGAAACTGGGTGAGGCACCCTCTTTTGGAGGCCCTCTGAAGATGAGGAGTTAGCTCATTTGTCATGTTTCCACTGATCCTTATTCAAGGATCTTTACTTCCAATTCTTCTGTTTTATTTATTTATATAGGTATATAAATAATTAGGGCATTTAGCACGTTGTCTAAAGGTTTAGAATGGAAAAAGTGATACTTGTTGGACACATTATATTAAGGATATTTTGTTTCCAAGAAGAAGCATGATATAGAAATTTTCTCAACAATATGATAAAACGTCCACAGGGGTAGCCATGTAGGAAAAATATCTCAGCACCTTATAGACTAACCAATTTATTGAGCTATGAAGCTTCAAGGACAAGAAGTTCTTGCTTCTAAGGAAGTGAATTTTTATTCTCAGTCTTATGCTTCAGTAAATCTGTTAGCCTATACTGTGCTCTGTAATGTCTTAGCTATATGATGTTTTGTAAGTGTAGCCTTGTACATAACTCAGGGTAAGATCTTATGCATTAGATAAAACATGCCTTTCGTGCTTTCCATGTTTGAATTTCACAGAAAGGAATTCTTATTATATATACTATATGGCAGAATACATACAGAACCAACAAATGCAATACGGGAGGAAGTAGGAAAGAACTGAAAAGCCAATTTTCTTTTGCAGCCTAGTGTTGTATCATTTTAGTACACATTTTTCCAGTAGTAGTTTAAGGTGACTTATCATGCTGTTTTTCAGTAAGCTGATAATGTGTATTTCCATATCATCCCTCCCAGTCCAGTCTCAACGGATGGGTTCCCCGCCATCTTCAGCAGCTGAGAACTGAGCATTTCAGAATCTTGATCTCCCATATAAGAACTCCCTCTTCAGCTCCAAGATCCAGTGTCCTCAGTTCTCAGCAGCTGAAGACACTTTCCTAGATTAGGGAATTTTATTGAGCAATACTCCCACATGTCAGGCTAGGACTGTTAGGGCTTATTGGTCAGTTAAGGTGAGTAAGGAGACAGAAGTCTTAAAGACTTAAGCTGGGTTGTTTTCAGTCGGAGCTGTGGAGTGAAAGGGCTGAGAGAGCAGCAGGAGGCCTGTCTAGCACCAGAATCCTTTGGTGGTTCTGGTGGGCCCTAAGGGGTCAAATACCTGGTGGTCCAGGTCCCCTTTCTCCACCTGGCTGGACTACCCACACCATTCATAGACTGAGATCTGGGTTTTCTTTCCAACTTGCTGGACTTAGATTTTTAGGTCACTGTCCGTTTAAATAATAAGTCAGTCTGAGTTTTCTTCTCTGCCAGTGTTCGTGCAGGGCTCTGCTTCTGTTGGTGTTTTTTTCCTTCAGGCTGTCAACTGGAGCCTTCGGTCAGTAAGCTGTTTTTTTTTTGTTCGGGGGTTGTTGGCAGAGATTTCTCTCCTTTGTGTGGGGAGTTTGACAGCGACTCCCCACAAGGCTTTTGCGGCTTGTGTTGACTGTAGGGGAAACCATAGTTTATTGGTGGATTGTGTTTGCAGAGCTTGCTTCAAGCAGGGGAGAGTTCTAGAGCAGGTATTTGTCTTAGAAGGCATGGATCACGTTGAGGAGCAGCCAGGTTCTGGTCTGGCAAGGCCAGAGAGCCCCTCAGTTTTGGCAGGAACAGCAGCCATTTTAGAAGCAGCAACCATTTCCTTAGACCCTGGGAGGACCCAGCAAACAGGTCTGCTTCCCAGTGCACAGAGTGATAAAAAAGATGATTGAAGCAGAATAGGAGGTCCTGGAGGCAGGCCTCAAGGGGAGCAGGGTGATGGGTCGCCTGTACCCCATTCCGGAGGGCAAGAAGGAGCTTCTCAAACCTAGGGTGGATCCCCTGGTGTCTGCAGAAACGAAGAAGACGACGAATAGAGTGGAGGGGTCAATGGCACTGAAGGATCCGCAGGACTGCAAAATGGAGTTCCTCCTTAAACAGGCTTTCGATGCCAGTGCCTTGACATTGCAAGCGTCCATTTGTGGAGCTTGTGTCACTAGGGCATCTATTTGTTGGCTTCAGACTTTGGCGGCACATGAGACTGAAACCTCTGTTTTGGCACAAGAAGGGGCCCATCTTTAGGCGGCGTCCACATATCTAGAGGATGCCTTCTACGACTTGGTGCGGACTTCCTCGAAAACCATTGGATCAGTCATGGTGGCCCACCAATTCCTCTGGCTGAGGAACTGAGTGGCTGATGTGTCCTCTAAGACCTGGTTGAGTAAGCTCCCTTTTAAGGGCAAGTTCCTCTTTGGCGAGGCACTGGACAAGGTCATAAAGGAACTGCTGGAGAATCTCCCCAAGGGCCCCAAGCAAGGAACCCTAAAAAGGGGGCAGCTTCGTGACTTTCACAAGTTCTGGGCTGGCCGCTTTGCCTCTTTCTCCAGAGGGCAGGTACAGCTGCAGGGGCCAGTCCTTTCTGGGCTACCAAGGGACAGGGAGGGTTGTTTTTGCAGCCTCCCATACCTCTGCAAAGAAGGCCCAATGAAGCTAGGGAGGTCCAGGCAGAACTAGTTCCAGTTGGAGGTCGTTTGCAGCACTTTTACTTTGCCTGAGCTAGGATCACCTCTGACCAGTGGGTGCTGGAGATTGTTTGGGAGGGATATGCGCTGGACTTTATGCGAACACCAACCAATGCCTTTGTGCTGTCCTCATACCCAGTGGCCAAAGTGCTGGCTGTGTGGGACATGCTGTGCAGGCTGGTGACTCTGGAGGCCATAGTGCCCGTGCCACCTGACCAGTGTGGGCTGGGTCAGTACTCCATCTATTTCGTGGTACCAAAGAAGGAAGGGTCTTTTCTGTCCTGGATCTCAAGAATGTAAATTACTTCCTGCGCGTGCCTCATTTTTGGATGAAAAAGTTGCACTATGTGATCCTGGCAGCGCATCAGTGGGCGTTCTTAACTGCCTTGGACCTCATGGAGGCTTACCTCCCAAATTCCTATACAGCCAGAGCCCATGGGTCAATTTCAGTTCCAGGCACTGCCCTTTGACCAGGCCACAGTGCCACGCACCTTCACCAAGGTTGATGGTGGTGGTGGCAGTGGCTCTGCGGAAAGAAAACATCATGGTGCAACCATACTTGGATGACTGGCTGATCCAAGCAAAGACGGAGCAGGAGGCACGGCACACCACCCAGCATGTGGTGCAGTTCCTTAAGAGCCTGGGATGGGTGGTTAGTCTGGCCAAAAGTCAACTGCAGCTAGTCCAGAAATTGGTGAACCTGGGAGCGGGCGCGGTTCGATACGGAGTGAAAACTTGTCTTGCTCCCTGAAGACAGGATACAAAAGATCCACAATCAGATTCACCGCTTTCTCCAGGACCAAGCAGGAAGTCAGTCCTCACATATGGGTGTCATCGACGCCGATGAAGCCCCAGCGGAGCATTTCCCCAGCTTTCTATGAAAGCCTTTGGGAATGCAGGCACGCATGCGCGGTTCCCTTCCAGCCTAAAAGTGCCATCTTACCTCAGTCTCTCTTTTTCCGAGAAGCCCACCGGACGTGTGTCCTGTCATCCCGGATAAAAGTTTGATTTTTTTCGGCGATTCTAGCTATTTTTTCTTCCCGGTTCGACGCCGGTTCCCTGCCCACCGGGTTCAGTACACCGGTATCGAGCCCGATTCTTCTTTTTCGGTTTTTGCCCTTTGTGGCTGGCGTTCGCGTTTTGCTTTTTCCCTGGAAGGCTGGTACTTTGACCTCACGGGGACTCTTTTTTTTTCCCCGATGGCTTCCAGCGGTTTTAAAAAGTGTGATCGGTGTAAGAAGTTGATGTCTCTCACCGACACACACGACTGCTGCCTTCGGTGCCTCGGTCCTGATCACAACCCTAAGACGTGTGGACCATGTGGGAAGATGTCTTCCAAGGCACTGCGAAGTCGCCAGCAGCAGAAAGACAGGCTTTTCTCGGACTCTGCCTCCGGCCGGACCCAGACCTCGTCTGAGGCCTCGACATCTCGGGATTCGGATCCCGAGCGCCGTCGGGGCTCCTCAGACAGAGGGGTCCCCCGACCGGGAATGCAAGAGGAAGAAGCGGCTCGTGAGGGCGTCGGAGGAGGAGGTGCCTGGCTCCTCGAGTCGCCCCGGGCCCGTGGAACAAGAGAAGCCTGCCAAAGTTCCTCGCGTGGAGCCGGAGTCTGCTGGACACGTAAGCCCTGTGGTCCTCGAGGATTCTCCTCCCAGAGAGCCGACGTCTGGCCCGGCACCGCTGGGGCCCGAGTCGGTGGCTGCTGCGTCTCCCGAGCTGAGTCTCAGGATGACAGCCTTGGAGTGCAGACTGTCTGCCTTCATGGAGCAGCAGCGGGCACTGATGGCCAGCCTGTCTGGCGCATCTGCCCCGACCACCGGGACATCGACATCGAAGTCGACCCCGGAGACCGAGCCGATACTCAAGTCCATGATGGCTAGAAGTCGACCTCGGTCGCGGTCTCCCTCGACTTCCCGTTCGGGACCGAGGGCGTCGACGCCGATGCCTCCGGTGTCGGGGCGGGTGCTCCAGGGCCCCACGGGGTCAGAGCCTGACTCCTCGTCGGACGAGTCCACCTGGGAGACGGAGGATGAGGAATCCCCCGACACATTCAAGACTCTGTGCATCCCGTCGGACTCACCGCAGTCTGAGCCCCGGAGTAGATCCCGGTTCTCGGATTTTGTCCGGGATATGGCCACCGCGTTGGTTATCCCGGCGGACCCCGAGGAAGAGCCGAAGAGCTCGAGGCCCTGCAGTATGACTCTCCTCCGAAGGAGGCCTTTACTGTCCCGGTTCCTCCGATGCTGGAACGGCTCCTCTTCTGGATGTGGGAGGCACCGGCCTCGGCGCTGGTTCTAAGCAAGCGGGTCGATTCGATTTACTGACTCCGGAAGAGCCCTGGCTTTCAGAAGGCGCAGCTACCACACCATTCCATGGTGGTGGAATCGGCCATGCATCGCCTGAAAAGTCAGAAGATGCACTCCGCAGTGCCCCCCGGCAGGGAGGCCCAGAACCTCGATGGTGTTGGCAGAAAATGCTTCCAGGGCTCGATGCTTGCTTGCCGTGTCCAGTCTTACCAGCTGTACATGGGCATGTATTTGCGAGACCTGGCCAAGGAGTTGGCCGGGTTCTCCGCTGGTCTCTCCGGGGAGCCCTTGCAGAGATTCAAGTCCTTGACCTCGGGGATTCGGGACTTCTCGAAGTTTGTCCCGCACTGCCTACGATGGCTTCGAGGCTTCGGCCCGAGTTGCGGCAGCCGGCATCGCGGCTCGACACCAGGCATGGCTGCAATCATCAGACCTCGAGCCATGGGTTCAGGACAAGTTGGTCGATGTCCCTTGCCGAGGTGAGAACCTTTTTGGCAAGCCCATGGCCGAGAAGGCCGCACAGCTTGAGACTGAGCACCTTATGAGGACAAGGCTGTCTAGAAAGACCTCTTCCCCTTCTCACAAGAAGAAGGCCTCGGGTAAGAAGCCCTTTTACCCAAAGAAGGACACTGCCTACAAACAGTACCCTCAATATCAGGCTGCCCAAGCTGCACCCCAGGGTCAGCAAGCCAAGGGGCAGGGTAATGGGCCCCGTAGGCAGAGGACCCCCAAGCCTCCGGCCCCTGTTCCCACTCAGCAGGGTGGGGGTTTTTGACTCCTTGAGCATAGCTTCTCAGTCCCTGCTCTCCCAACCCTGCACAGGAGGTCGCCTCGCCCTCTTTGCCCAATAGTGGTCCCACATCACTGGGGACAGTTGGGTGTTGAACATAGTCCACAGGGGCTATGCACTACATTTTCACCAACTGCCTCCGCCATACTTTCCAGGGGAGCCTCCAAGGCCTCCCCTGCACACAGATCTTCTCCTCCAAGAGCTTCAAGGTCTGTTGATGGACAGGGCGGTGGAGCCTGTGCCTCCCCACTTGCAAGGTCACGGGTTCTACTCCAGGTATTTCCTGGTGCCCAAAAGGACCGGTGGCCTTCGACCTATTCTGGACCTCAGGAACCTCAACAAGTTCCTAGAGAAAGAAAAGTTCAAGATGCTTACTCTTGGAACCCTTCTGCCCTACCTCCAGCAGGGAGATTGGCTATGCTCCTTAGATCTAAAGGATGCGTACACTCACATCCTCATTCATCCAGACCACAGAAAGTACCTCAGGTTCATTGTGGGAGGAAACCATTATCAGTACAGAGTACTGCCTTTTGGCCTCACCTCCGCTCCCAGGGTCTTTACCAAATGCCTGGCAGTGGTGGCAGCCTACCTGAAGAATCGGGGAATCTTTGTCTTCCCCTATCTGGACGACTGGCTCATCAGGGGTCAGACGTGCCAGGAGGTCAGACAAGCCGCCCTCAGAACTATTGCTCTTCTTCAAAGCCTGGGGTTTGTAATAAACTTCGCAAAGTCCACTTTTCTCCCCTCCCAGAACTTGGAGTTCATAGGGGCGAGACTGGACTCTGTCCTGGCAAAGGCCTTCTTGCCAGCAAACAGGGCCCAAAGACTGATGGACTTGGCCAATCAGTTTCTCAGCGTGTCAGTGGTCTCCGCCAAACTCTGCCTAAGGCTGCTTGGCCACATGGCTTCGACAGTTCATGTAATCCCCAATGCCAGGCTCCATATGCGGCCTGCACAGTGGTGCCTGGAGTCAGTGGTCACAAGCCGCAGGCAGCCTCAGAGACAGAATAAGGGTGTCCAGACCATTTCTGGACTCCCTCAGCTGGTGACTGCACCCACCCAATCTACTAAAAGGGGTGCCCTTTCAAATTCCTGGGTACACAGTGGTACTGACCACAGATGCCTCCCTGCAGGGCTGGGGAGCTCATTGTCTAGACAAGTGCACCCAGGGCCTGTGGTCTCCCTGGGAGGCTGCACAGCAGATCAATCTCCTGGAACTCAGGGCTATTCGCTCAGCTCTCAAAGCTATCTCTCCTACCCTGGCTCATCAATCTGTCCTGGTTCAGACAGACAACTAGGTAGCCATGTTTTATGTGAACAAACAGGGCGGGACTGGGTCCAGGCTCCTTTGTCGTGAGGCTCAGGACCTTTGTTCGTTTGCCCTCAAGCACAACATGCTCCTCAGGGCTGTGTACCTTCCAGGCCAGGAGAACTACCTGGCCGACAGGTTGAGCAGAATTTTGCAGCCCCACGAGTGGCAGCTGCATCCCTTGGTAGTTCAGAAGATCTTCCTGAAATGGGGTCTCCCTTGGATAGATCTGTTTGCCAGTCCACTGAAAAAGCAACTGCCAGAGTTCTGCTCCAGGGCCCCAGTATCCTTGGTAGCCTCATGCTCTAAGGCCCCACACAGATCCTCGGAGTCACATAAAGCCCCTGCAGTCCC
Source organism: Ichthyophis bannanicus (assembly GCA_033557465.1). Taxonomy (NCBI): domain Eukaryota; kingdom Metazoa; phylum Chordata; class Amphibia; order Gymnophiona; family Ichthyophiidae; genus Ichthyophis; species Ichthyophis bannanicus. Next base: position 1,384,574,718 of record CM066032.1, on the reverse strand, counting down.
CGATCGGGCTGCGGACACTCTGACAAGGGTACCCAGGAGTGAGAGGGCAAGAAGAAGAAATTCTGGAGAACCTCTTCCTGGGAATCAGACACACACGGCAAGTCCTGTGCGAGGTCCCACAGTCCCCGGAGGGTAACCGAGGAGTAGGAGCGAGAGTGGCCAGTGAAGGTTCCCAGAACACACATCGAGGCCTCTGGTGACAGAGCACAAACCCCAAAGGCTCATCCATAGAAGACTCCCGCTTCTCACAAACGCTGTAACCGATCACCCTGGTGCCTGTGTCGAAGGCTGCAACTCTTTGAGTGGGAAGCCAGGATGATAGTGTTGGAACATAGCATTACTGAGAGAAAATACACTGAAATCTCCCCTCGGATCCGTCTCCCCCGGCGTCAAGACGCTGGCCCCCTTCTGAGATCATCTCGTTCCTCAAGTTTGTCTGGGATATGACGAAGGCATTGTCCCTCACCACGGAGTCAGGGGAGGACCCTCGCATGGAGAAACTTGAAAGCCTCCAATATGAGGCCCCACCCAAGGAGGCCCTGACTGTCCCCATCCCCGCCCCCGCCATCCTCGGGCGGTGACTCTTTCAGATGTGGGAGACACTGGCATCTGTGCCGATAGTTAGCCGATGCATGGACACCATGTACAGAGTCCAGCGGGTGCCCAGCTTCCGGAAGGCGCAACTTTCTCATACCTCCATGGTGGTGGCGTGGACCATGCATCGACAGAAAAGCCCAAAGACCCACTCTTCATGCCCTCAAAGTCCTGGTATGCAAATGCTACTAGTGCTTGATGCTGGCCTGCTGAATACAAGCATATTGACATGTATCTCCAAGACCTAGCTAAAGAACTCTTAGGTTTCTCGGCAGGTCTCAGTGGAGATCATCTCCAAACCCTTACGAAGTGCGTCCTAACTTCCTCCCCCAGGGTCTTCACCAAATGCCTGGCGGTGGTGGCGGCCTATCTCAGGAATCAGGGAATTTTTGTCTTCCCATACCTGGACGACTGGCTCATCAGGGGCCAGTCTTTCCAGGAGGCCAGACAAGCCACTCTTCTCACTGTCTCTCTTCTTCAGCATCTGGACTTTGTCATAAACTATGCAAAGTCCACTTTGCTCCCCTCACAGAACCCAGAGTTTATAGGGGCAAGATTAGACACCCTGCAGGCAAGAGCTTACTTGCCCAAGGACAGGGCCCACAGACTGATGGACTTGGCCAACCAATTCCAAAACAATTCTCAGGTCTCCGCCAGGCACTTCCTGCGGCTCCTGGGCCATATGGCATCCACGGTACATGTGACTCCAAATGCCCGTCTGCACATGCAGGCTGCTCAGTGGTGCCTCAGAGCTCAGTGGGCGCAGGCCACAGGCGACCTCCGAGACAGAGTAAAGGTGTCCAAACCACTTTTGGACTCCTTGCAGCGGTGGCTACATCTCTCAAACCTTCTCAGGGGGGTACCTTTTCAGGCCCCAGCACACACAAGGGTGCTGACGACCGATGCTTCCTTAAAGGGCTGGGGTGCACATTGCCAGGGCACGTGCACTCAAGGCCTCTGGTCTCCTCGGGAGGCCACCCAGCAGATCAATCTTCTGGAGCTGCAAGCAATCCGCTTGGCTCTGCAGACTTTTTCTTATGCCCTCTCTCACCAGTCTGCTACCTTATTGTCTGTCTGAACTAAGACAGTGTTCTATGTGAACAAGCAAGGGGGCACAGGGTCCAGACTCCTATGTCAGGAGGCGCAGGCCCTTTGCTCCTTTACAGTCAAACAAGGCATGTTTCTCAAAGCAGTTTATCTACCTGGTCAGGAGAACTTCTTGGCAGACAAACTAAGCAGGATTCTCCAGCTTCATGAATGGCAGTTGAATCCACTGGTGGTCCAGCAGATTTTTCTACGATGGGGACTTCCATCCATCGATCTCTTTGCAAGTCTGCTGAGCCATCAGCTGCCCAGGTTTTGCTCCAGACAGCCGCATCCCCTGAGGATGGCAGCAGATGCTTTTCTGATCTCTTGGTCTATGGGCCTCCTGTATGCATTTCCTCCTACACCCCTGGTGGCCCGAACTCTTTTCAAGATTCTCCGGGACAAGGCCTCGGTGATTCTGGTAGCCCCCAGATGGCCGAGGCAACCGTGGTTTTTCACTTCTGCTGCAGTTGGCGGTGGAAACTCCATTCCCTCTGGGGTTGCAAACCGATCTCCTGTCTCAGGATCAGGGTTCCATTCTGCACCCCAATCTCAGATCCCTCAATCTGATGGCCTGGCTGCTGAAAGGATAGTGCTAGCTCCCTTACTTCTACCTAGGGAAGTTGAGGAGGTGATCTTGGCCTCTAGGAGGCAGTCCACCAGAAAGTCCTATGCCCTCAAGTGGCGTAGGTTCACAATATGGTATGCTCAGCGCAATGAAGATCCTTTCTCCTGCCTTGTGCCAGTAGTACTGCAGTATCTACTTCACCTGTCAGAGCACTGAGGTGGACCCGAATCAAGTTGGACTTAAGGCCTAGGTCTATCAGCACACCACTCACCGGTGGAGGGGCAGTCTCTGTCGGTTCACCCCTTGGTGTCCCGCTTCCTCAGAGGTCTGCTTCTGCTCAAGCCTCCGGTTCGTCCACCGGCCACTGAGTGGGATTTGAATGTGGTCTTGCAGCAACTTACTCGCCCACCGTTCTGAGCCGATGGCTACTTGCCATTTACGCTTCCTTTCTTGGAAGGCGCTCTTCCTGGTAGCTCTTACCTCAGTCAGACGTGTGAGTGAACTACAAGCTGTGGTTTGATAGACCGTACACACGGTTCTATAGGAACAGGTTGGTCCTGCAGACCCATCCAAAGTTCCTTCCAAAAGTTGTCTCCTCTTTCCTCCTCAACCAGGAGGTGGTTCTTCTGACATTCTCCAGGACCAAGCAGGAAGTCAGTCCTCACTTATGGGTGACGTCGGCGCCGACGGAGCCCTCGCGGAGCAATTTTCCCCAGCTTTCGAAGAAAGCCTTTGGGAATTGCAGCGCGCATGCCCGGTCCCCTTCCTGCCCAAGGGTGCCATCTTGCTCAGTCGTCTTTTTTCCGCGGAGCCCTACAGACGTAGTTTGTGATCGCCGCTGAAAAATTTGATTTTTTTCGTCGTTTTTTCTCAGTTCGACGCCGTGTCCTTTTCCCGCCCGGCCTCGATACTCCAATATCGAGTCCGTTCATATTTGTTCGGTTTCTTTCCTTTGTAACGGGCGTTCCCGCCACTTTTTTTCTTTTTCCCTGGCAGCACGGTCTTTCGACCTCGCAGGGGCCCTTTTTCCCCCCATGGCTGCCAGCGGGTTTAAAAAGTGTGATCGCTGGACCAGACTCATGTCTCTTACCGACGCACATGACTACTGCCTCCGTTGCCTCGGACCCAATCATGACTCGATGAGTTGTGGTCCGTGCAACAAAATGTCCTCGAAGGCATTGAGGAGTCGGCAGTCACAAAAGGAACGAATCTTCTCTGACTCCGCGTCCGGTCGGGCCCGGACCTCGTCAGAGGCTTCGACGTCTCGTGACTCCGGCCCCGAGCATCGTCGGAGTTCCTCTGAGCAGGGGTCTCCCGCCCAGGAACATCGTCGGAAGAAGAAACCCGCGAGGGCGGCGTCGGAGGACGCTCCTGGTCCCTCGAGGGCCAGGTCGCATAGCCCCGTCAGCCACCCCGGGTCCTCGGAGGCGGAGAGGCCTTCGAAGCATCCTCGTCTCGAAGTGGAGTCTCCTGGACACGTGAGTACTGTAGTCCTCGTGGACTCGCCTCCGAGGGAGCCGACGTCAGGCCCGACACCGTCGGGACCCGAGTCGGGGGCTGCTGGGTCTTCTGAGTTTGGTCTCAGATTGACGGCCTTGGAGTGCAGTATCGCTGCCTTCATGGACCAGCAGCGGGCATTGATGACCGGCCTCGCCAGTGCATCTGCCCCGACCACCGGGACGTCGACATCAAAGTCGACCCCGGAGGCCGAGCCGATCCTCGAGTCCATACGAGCTCGAGTCGATCCTCGGCCAAGGTCTCCCTCAGCCTCCCGTTCGGGACCGAGGTCGTCGACGCTGGCCTCGGCGTCGGGGCGGAGGTCCTCGGCACTCGCCCGCACGGAGCCACTCGATTCCTCCACGGAGGAGTCGGGCTGGGACACGGAGGAGGACGAGTCACCCGGGTCTTTTCAGACTCGGTGCGTCCCCTCCGACTCGCCCGAGTTGGAGCCTCGGAGACGATCTCCCCCAGAGGATACCCGGTTCTCCGATTTCGTGAGGGACATGGCCAAGGCTTTGGCCTTCCCCGCGGATCCGGAGGAGGAGCCTCGAGCCGAAGAGCTCGAGGCCCTCCAATATGACTCTCCCCCGAAGGAGGCCTTTACTGTACCGGTTCCTCCGATGCTGGAGCGGCTGCTCTTCCGCATGTGGGAGAGCCCGGCCTCGACGCCGGTGTTAAGCAAGCGGGTCGATTCCATGTATCGAGTCCGTAAGAGCCCCGGGTTCCAAAAGGCACAACTACCGCACCATTCCATGGTGGTGGAATCGGCCATGCATTGACTTAAGAGTCAAAAGATGCACTCCTCGGTGCCTCCGGGTAAGGAGGCCCGGAACCTGGATGCCCTCGATAGGAAGTGCTTCCAGGGCTCTATGCTTGCTTGCCAAGTCCAGACATACCAGCTATATATGGGCATGTATCTTCGAGACCTGGCAAAAGAAATTGCCGGGTTCTCTGCTGATCTCTCCGAGGAACCTTTGCAGAGGTTCCAGGCCTTGTCCACTGGTATTCGAGAGTGCTCAAAGTTTATTTCTCGAGCAGCCTACGATGGCTTCGAAGCATTGGCTCGAGTAGCTGGAGCCGCATCGGTGCTCGCCGTCAGGCTTGGCTTCAGTCATCCGACCTCGAGCCATGGGTGCAGGACAAGTTGGTCGATGTCCCCTGCAGAGGTGAAAACCTCTTTGGTAAGCCCATGGCTGAAAAGGCAGCGGAACTCGAGTCTGAGACTCTCACCAGGACTCGCCTTTCCAGAAAGACCTCTGCCCCTTCACAGAAGAGGAAGGGCTCGGGGAAAAAGCCCTTTTACCCAAGGAAGGTGTCTGCCTATAAACAACACCACCCACAATATCAAGCATTAGCAGCTCCCCATCAGGGCCAGCAGGCTAAGGGACAGGGTAATGGGTCCCGTAGGCAGAAGGCCCCCAAGCCCACTACACAGGCCCCTGCTCAGCAGGGTGGGGGTTTTTGACTATGCCGGCATAGCCTCTCCCCCTCCGCGGCCTTCGCTCAGCATGGGGGGCCGGCTGACCCACTTTGCCCACAGGTGGTCAGCCATAACATCCGATTCCTGGGTGTTGCAGGTGGTTCAAAAGGGCTACCTCTTACATTTTCACCAGGTGCCTCCCCCCTACTTTCCAGGGGAGCCTCCAAGACCCCCTCTGCACAGGGACTTACTCCTTCAGGAGCTGCAAAGTCTGCTTCAGGAACAGGCTGTGGAGCCAGTGCCCCAACACCTGTGGGGTCACGGGTTTTATTCGAGGTACTTCCTGATACCAAAAAACAGGAGGCCTCAGATCCATCCTGGACTTACGCAACCTCAACAAGTTCCTGCAGCAGGAAAAGTTCAAGATGCTTACCCTTGGAATCCTACTGCCCTACCTCCAGCAGGGAGATTGGCTATGCTCCTTGGATCTAAAGGATGCTTATACTCACATCCTCATTCATCCGGACCACCGGCAATATCTAAGATTTGTGGTGGCAGGGAATCACTATCAGTACCACGTACTGCCCTTTGGCCTCTCCTCCGCTCCCAAGGTGTTCACGAAATGCCTGGCAGTGGTGGCAGCCTTCCTGAGGCTTCAAGGCCTCTTTGTCTTCCCCTACCTGGATGACTGGCTCATCCGGGCACAGTCTTCCCTAGAGGTCACTCAGGCCACTCAACGCACAGTGGCTCTGCTTCAGCACTTGGGCTTCGTCATAAACTTCGAAAAGTCCACTTTGCTCCCCTCTCAGGATCTCAAATTCATAGGAGCACAGCTGGACACTCGGCAGGCTCGTGCCTTCTTGCCTCTGGAACGGGCCAACAGGCTCATAGCTCTGGCCGGCAGGTTCCACAGCGCGTCACCGGGCTCTGCCAGACAGCTCCTACAACTGCTCGGACATATGGCCTCCACGGTCCATGTCACTCCGAATGCCCGTCTGCATATGAGACCTGCTCAGTGGAGCCTTCGCACTCAATGGCATCAGGCCACAGGGAGACTGACGGACTTAATACAGATCTCCGACCGCCTGGTCTCCTCTCTGCAGTGGTGGCTTCACCTGCCCAATCTGGTACTTGGCATGGCCTTTCAGTCTCCTCCACCTTCCCAAGTGCTAACGACAGATGCCTCTCTCCTGGGATGGCGAGCGCATTTCCAGGGAACATGCACTCAAGGCCTTTGGACACCTTGGGAGGCTGCTCAACAGATAAACTTCCTGGAGCTGCGGGCGATCCGCCTAGCTCTGCGGACCTTCTCTCACCTCACTTCTCGTCGGTCTGTACTGGTACAGACGGACAATCAGGTTGCCATGTTCTACGTGAACAAACAGGGGGGCACGGGCTCCCTCCTTCTATGTCAGGAGGCTCGGAGACTCTGCTCTTGGGCAGTCGACCACGACATCCTCCTCAAGGCTGTTTACCTGCCCGGGCAGGAAAATTGCCTGGCCGAAAAACTGAGCCGGATTCTGCAGCCACACGAATGGAGGTTGAACCCCGTAGTTGTCCAGCAGATCTTCTGCCGGTGGGGCCTCCCCACCGTGGATCTCTTTGCCAGTCCTCTAAACCGGCAACTTCCCAGGTTCTGCTCCCGGCACCCGTAGCGCCGGATGCTTTCCTCATCTCGTGGTCCACGGGCCTACTGTATGCCTTTCCTCCCACGCCACTTGTGTCCCAGACGCTGTTCAAAGTTGTCCAGGACAGGGCCTCCGTGATCCTGGTAGCGCCCAGGTGGCCAAGACAACCCTGGTTCCCTCTACTCCTACAGCTAGCGGTGGACACCCCTCTTCCTCTGGGGTTTCAGCCCGATCTCCTGTCCCAGGATCAGGGTACTCTCCTGCACCCCAACCTCCGGGCCCTTCACCTGATGGCCTGGCTGCTGAAAGGGTAGTCCTAACTCCGCTCTTACTTCCTCCGGAGTTGGAAGCTGTTGTCCTGGCATCTCGGCGACCTTCCACCCGGAAATCTTACGCCCTTAAATGGCGTCGCTTCTTGGTCTGGTGTTCTCAGCGCTCTGAGGACCCCTTCGCCTGCTTAGTATCGCTGGTACTGCAATATTTGCTTCACCTCTCCGATCTAGGCCTCAAATCCAACTCTGTCAGGGTCCACCTCAGTGCTCTCTCTGCACATCATTCACCGGTGGAGGGCCAGCCTCTTTCCTTGCACCCCTTGGTGGCGCGTTTTCTCAGGGGCCGCCTTCTGCTTTAAGCCTCCGTTGCGCCCTCCAGCTCCTGACTGGGATCTCAATGTGGTCTTGCAAAGGCTTACCTGTCCGCCTTTTGAACCCATGGCTACCTGCCCTCTGCGTTTCCTCTCCTGGAAAACTCTCTTCTTGGTAGCCCTTACCTCCGCTAGGCGCGTTAGTGAACTACAGGCCCTAGTGTCGGAGCCCCCATACACTAGGTTCTACAAGAATAGGGTGGTCTTACGGACTCGCCCTAAGTTTCTTCCAAAGGTGGTCTCCCCTTTTCACATCAATCAAGAGGTGGTTCTTCCGACCTTCTTTCCCAGGCTGCATACCAGCCGAGCTGAAACTGTTCTGCATACCCTGGACTGTAGACGAGCCTTATCCTTCTACCTTGACCGTACGCGAGAGCATAGAAAGGCTGTCCAGCTTTTCGTATCTTTTGACCCCAATCGATTGGGGGTACCTGTCTCTAAGCGTACTTTGTCCATCTGGGTAGCTGACTGTATCGCCTGGGCTTATGGGGCAGCCGGCCTCTCCTTAGAGAGTCGGGTCACGGCTCACCGTGTCAGGGCGAAGGCTGCGTCAGTGGCTCATCTCCGCTCTGTTCCGTTGGCAGACATCTGCCGGGCCGCTACTTGTTCTTCAAGCCAGACGTTTGCGGCTCATTACTGCCTGGAGAGGGAGTCCCGCAGGGACAGTGCTTTTGGACAGGCAGTCCTCCACAATCTCTTTGAGGTTTAGGCAACTCCTACCCTCTGGCCCTGGTGTTGGGCTACCGGCCGGGAGCGTATTCAGAGAAGATTCCTTCCTTCTGTACTGCTGAGCTAGAGGGAGCTTATGTTTCGGCTTGTGGTCTCCGGTAGCCTTAAGCTTGGGAGTCCCATAAGTGAGGACTGACTTCCTGCTTGGTCCTGGAGAAAGAGTAGGTACTCACCTGTAACAGGTGTTCTCCAGGAGCAGCAGGAATCAGTCCTCACAACCCTCCCTCCTCCCCTCGGAGTTGCAGTCATTCTTATCCATTGTTTTTGCTATCTTTTTTGCTGTCTTTTCGCTATGTCATCAGACTGAGCAAGATGGCACCCTTGGGCGGGAAGGGGACCGCGCATGCGCGCTGCAATTCCCAAAGGCTTTCTTCGAAAGCTGGGGAAAATTGCTCCGCGAGGGCTCCGTCAGCGCTGACGTCACCCATAAGTGAGGACTGATTCCTGCTGCTCCTGGAGAACACCTGTTACAGGTGAGTAACTACTCTTTCTGTCCCAGGCCGCATACCAGCCGGGCTGAAACAGTCTTGCATACCCTGGACTGTAAGAGGGCGTTGTCCTTTTATATAGAACGTACGCGGGGGCATTGAAGGGCCACTCAGCTCTTCATCTCCTTTGACACTAATAAGCGGGGGGTTACCTGTCTCTAAGCGTACATTGTCCACTTGGGTAGCAGATTGTATCGCCTGGGCATATAAGGCAGCCGACCTCCCCTTGCAGGGTCGAGTCATGGCCCACCGTGTCAGGGCGAAAGCCGCGTCAGTAGCTCATCTCCGCTCTGTTCCGTTGGCAGACATCTGCTGGGCTGCTACTTGGTCTTCAAGCCAGACTTTTGCAGCCCACTACTGCCTTGAGAGAGAGTCCCGAAGGAACAGTGTTTTCGGACAGGCGGTACTCCGTAATCTCTTTGAGGTTTAGGCAACTCCTACCCTCCGGCCCTTGTGTTGGGCTACCATATGGGGGCGTTCTCAGAGGATATTCTTATCACGAATGCTGAGGCTCTTGAGAGGGAGCCATTTTTTCAGCTTAGGGTTCCTGGTAGCCTAGAGCTGGGGAGTCCCATATGTGAGGACTGTCTTCCTGCTTGGTCCTGGAGAAAGAGTAGTTACTCACCTGTAACAGGTGTTCTCCAGGAGCAGCAGGAATCAGTCCTCACGACCCTCCCTCCTCCCCTGGAGTTGCAGTCATATACTTCATTTTGTTTTTGCTGTCTTTTAGCTGTCATCAGACTGAGCAAGATGGCACCCTTGGGCGGGAAGGGGACCGCGCATGCGCTCTGCATTCCCAAAGGCTTTCCTTGAAAGCTGGGGAAATGCTCCGCACGGAGGCTCTGTTGGCGCCGATGTCGCCCATATGTGAGGACTAATTCCTGCTGCTCCTGGAGAACACCTGTTACAGGTAACTACTCTTTATGTTCCTGCATGTAACCACTATTCTGTCTGCCACAGGTCTTCAGATTTTGCCACTTTAGCCTCCAGAGATTTGTACTCATTCTCTGAGAGCCAGGATCTCTTTGCAGCAAGTGCACATTTTCAACCTCTCACCAACTAGTAGATAATCATACATGTGGTCCTCTGTGGAAAAGAATGGATAGCTCCCATCTCACTGCTGGACTGCTGTCTGCATCTTAATATTGAGGAATTGGTAGTTATTTTACATGTTTTAGGGAACGAGTTTAGTTAATCCAGTCTAAATTCCCTTAAAGTTATTTGGCGTATTTTATGTTAGTTTGTCAGTAACTAGCGAGAGAGAGCTACAGTTTAATACATTAGTAGGACTGAGGCTATTGTTGTTGCTGTAAATCCCCTAATTAGCTCTTAGAAAAGATTCTCGTCTAATCTCTTAATTAGGATAACAGTGTATATCTGTTGAACAATGTTCCTGGGGTGGATGGGGAATTAAACACCACTAGCTTAGAGGAATAGCTCTCATACTTTCTCACAGCAAAACAATACCCTTTAGCAAACTCCTTGAAACATTGTATCGCCTAACAATCACTTTGTCACTGTATGCATAATTTTAATTTCACTAGCTGTATGTCTCTTAAAGCACTTAAAAAAATGTACTTCAACAAGCCACAACCTATGACAGCAGATGAGTGCTTAATCTTATGGTACAACTTGTGAGATCATGTGACTCTTATGGAAGAACTTGCCGTATGGCAGCAGGGCATGATGTCCGCTTAAGCACTTCTGCTTACTAGTCTAGTGTCAGTGGGAATTGAGGACAACCACCACCACCAGTTTTCTTCACTGCTGTGAGAGCTCCTACTTCTGCCAGTGGGGAGAAGTGGGAGGAATAGTCAGACTCTTTACTCCATTTGTGCTGCCATTACGGCTTCCATATTTGCTAGTTAGGGTGTTGTGAATGGGAGACTCTGTCAGTTCATCCGTTTGCTCCGCAGGCTTCTTCATCCTTTAGGTGGTTGGTGTGATAGGAATACTAGGCCCTGACTTGCTGCTGCTGCTTCGCTGTACTTTTGGTTTGCCCCAACACATCTGTTTGTGCAAGCGCAAACAAGCAAATCTGTATAGATAGACTGACCCTCAACAGTAGGTGGTAAGCATTGCCTGATGCATAAAACACCTAACAGCTGTGTCTTTTTAAAATTGTGTAGAATCTGAATTTTGAGAAAAAGGGGGTAGAATCGCACCTAATTTTAAAACTCTCAGCTTGGACTTTATGAATATGATGATTTTAATGTTAATTTTTGTCAAACTGAAAAATAGTTTTCCATAAGTATGGCAAGAAAAATTTAAAGCCTTATTAGTTTAGTGATCTTGTCAGTCAACGCTGGAAAAAATGGCAAAAAGCACTTGTAAATCAGTTGGGAAAGCTTAGAATTTGGAGAGAAGAAGAAGCAGCAATATGTTCAGAGCTCTAATTTTGGGGGAGGTATGGATGCAGTACTGCCTTCCTGCTTCCAGTGCTGTGCCTTCCAGACAAAGTTGAGGCAAAAAAAACCCTGAGACCTTGTTGGGGCTTCTTTCCACTGTCTGCGCTTTTCCTTTTCTGTACTGAGCTTGAGCACAAAACTTGCCAGTATTGTTCATCTGGCAGATTTAGTGATGACCTTGTGGTGGTGTTGCTTCTACTTGTTGAGAGAGGTTCTTTAAGGACTGGAAATAAAAGATGGGGTCCTAAAGAGAGTGTTTGTTTTTTTAAATCCTATGTTCACACAAAATTGAAATCAAAGTAAAATCTATTGCCTATTAAGGGAAAAAAGGAACATTCAATATTTTAAATTAAATTTAAATAAGTTTAATTGTCAATTAGTACAGATATTAATATATACTGTATTTCTTTATTTTGAAGGTCTCTTTCTATTTCAATATTAAGTTCAGAAAGTTGGAATTCAGATGGAATTGTGTATCCCAAAACCTCTTGGCTGAGCAATGAACTCTTGCCTAAGCTAGCTAAATGGTCTACAGAGAATAAAAAGAGTGAATTTAAAAGCACTCTGTCACTCATTTCGGTGGCTAGATACAGCGAGCTTTATCAAGGATTGAAAGAAAAATACAGAGAAATGGTCAAGGTAAGCACAGAAAAATAATAAATTCTCCTAGAATTCCAAACCGTCAAGTGAGGCGATATCTATAACCAACAGGTAATTTAAAAAGGATAGCAGCTTCATAAATTTAATGAAAAGTGTTAAGCTAGCCTGTTTGCTGTGAACCCACTGTATGTAAATCCTTGAAAAACAGGGGCATTTTTCTTTCCCTGCACGTCAAATACATTCAGCTACTTCAGTTATACTGTAAATGTATAAGAAGCCATCATTTTTCTCTGGAAAGAAAATTTTCTAAAACAAACATCATGATATGAGCCTCAGGAGGGTAAAGTGAAGAGTATTATATATTTCTTTATGGAAAAGATGTTTGGTACATGGAGAGCAGTCTCATGATGGTGGCCAAAACAGTAACAGAGTTTTAGGAAGCTTTTATAAGCACAGGAATACTTGTAAGGGAAGATATAAAGGGCTCCTTGGGATTATAAAAAGATGCAGACTTGGCAGAGTATCTGAGTCTTATGATGCTTATTTGCGGTTGTATTCAGCAGTCAGTCGGTGAGAGGGTTTAAATATCTTTAGAAAACTCATTTTTTTAATAGTGTTTAGCTCTGTTTTAAAAAAAAAAGGGGGGGTCTACAGTTTGAGATGTTTGTTTTTTTGAAGAATTTTGAACTGTATTGTTTTTATTGTTGCTCTGTTGCTTGTGAGTTCGTTGATTATTCAGAAAGACAACAAATATTTTTCTATTTCTATGCGCATATGCTGTGAGGAGCCAAATTAGATGAGATTCAGCAATCTGTCTCACCTAGCAGTTTGTCACAGATTGACAGGTGGTGAATATAATATAAGGCACAAAGCATATGCAGGAGAAATGCTTGCTATGTCGAATGCAGAAACTAAACTCCAAAAATGAAATATTTGGAGGGTAATTTTATAAAAGGATACCTTTGTCTGAAGGAAAGGCCACCAAGTGCTTGTGTGTCTTTATAAAATACTAGCACATATCCATTAGAAATGGCAGCTAGATTGAAGCAGTAGACCTTTTGTCTGCCCAAGAGCCAGGTGTAAATGTTAGCACATAAAGCACGCATGTAAATTGCGGCTTCATCCCAACTCCTTATCTAAACACGCCTACTTTAAAGTCACATACAAGTACACACGTAATTATACTATGCATGCTTTTATGCATGAGGTAATTTGTAAAAAACCTTCTATGTGTGTAAATTTTAGCATATATTTAAACAAAAAAAATCATTTTTTAAAATTACCTTTTTAATGTAATTTAAAAAATTTTCTAACCATACCTGAAACTGAATGTTGCTCATTTATAGGTATCCATGGAATCTTACAGTATTTCATGAAATTGCATTTTTGGCTGTGTAAGAAGTAACATTTCATTTTGTGCCAAAAAGTATAGCTGCACTAATGGATAGCAACAGTTTAGAGCTTGGTCTTTTGATTGATCAAGAGCTTCTATTCATGTCATGATTAGCATGAGATTTCAAAGAGTAAGTAACATAAAGTTCCTTAACATAGACCCTTTATCTGTGTCCTCACTAACAGTGGGGTTCTGTGTTAGCAGTTCATGGTGGAATCATTCAATTAGACTTTTGTGATAGATGGGAAGGACTGTGTTCTTTCATGAACAAAGAAACTGTCAATTGTGATCTCATTCACTCCAGTGATGACATTAACCAAAAGGAGTTGCCACTGGCAAAATATAGATTAGTAGGGAAATATTTGAATCATTAAAAATGTCAAATTGTAAAATAGCTGTATGAAAAATAGTCAGTCTTCTAATGCAGTGATTTACATCTGTGATGAGGACATAAGTCCCTTTCCCCTATTCGGTCCTACAGCTTATTCATGGGGAAGTGCTGCTGAAGGTAATGAGGGAGGAGTGAGATGGGGCACCTGGACAGCACTGGGGGGTGTTTGTAGGCAAGAGTTGGATTCCATTTCTCACAGTGTGATAAACTATATGTAAGGAAATTATTGGAGGACGTGTGTAGAGAATGTCAAATGGAAATTGAATGAAAAGAATCACATTATCTCCAGGAACAAGCAGGAATGAGTCTTCACATATGGGTATCGTCGGTACCGACGGAGCCTGCGCAGGAACGCTCCCCAGCGTCCAAAAGGAAAGCTTTTGGGAGCATCCCACAGCGCCTGCGCGCTGCCTTCCCGCCTTTCCTAACCGCCTCTCTCCAGTTCTTCTTTTCCGCGGAGTCAGCAGGTCGTGTTCCTGTCACCGCTGAAGAATTTCTTTATTTTATTTTATTTCTTTGGTCGCGCGTCTGCCTTCTCGACGCTGGACCGGTACCGCCGGTCTTTTCTTTCTTTATTCTACAAAAAAAAAAAACCTACTGTTTTTTCTCACTTCAGTGCATTTTCGTCTTGGCCTTAGGCCTAGCAAATTTTTCCTCATGGAAAAGCCCGCCTCTGGGTTTAAAAAATGCACGAAATGCAGCGGCACTATTTCTGTCACCGACACCCATGAATGGTGTCTAAAATGTTTAGGTCCTGACCACTCCATTGCGGATTGTGAGTCCTGCTCCATGATGTCTAAAAGAGGTCTACAGAATCGAGCAGCTAAGCTCAGTACCCTGTTTCCCTCGGATGCAGCTTCGGTTGCATCGACATCTTCCAGGGCTTCTGCTTCCTCACATGGATCTCAGGTAACCAAACTTAAATCCAGCCGGTCCTCGAAGGGTAGATCTCCCTCTAAGTATCGAGATGCCTCTGGGCTTGCCCTCAAGGAATCCGCACCGGCAAAATTACCCCGGCGGGAGGCTCCGGCTTCCAAAGCTTTATCTATGGGGTCACAGGTTGACATCGATGGCTCGACCTCGACCGATCACCTGTTGCCATGTTCTGGGGTACCGGTGGTTCCCACTGGTACCGACATCCAGACATTGGTTGCGTCAATGGATCAGAATATCCTGACCATGCAGCGTGCCATCACGGCATTCATACAAGCTGCAACGCCTTCGGTACCGCAACAAACTCCATTGCCGGTACCGACATCGGTTCCGGTGCCGGTACCGATTGCATCGACATCCGCTCTGGGGTCGACTGCAGCGGTACACTGTTCTGTGATGTCCATGGGTACCGAATCGGTACCGATCACTCCCGATGTCGATACCACCCAGTACACGTATCGGACTCTGCAGGAGCATCCAGACAGGCGATACTTCGATTCCTCTGAAGACTCTGATGAATCAGAGGTCTCTGTCGAAGCATCGGTGATCCATCCTCAGGAGCCCTCTTCTCCAAAAAGGAGAATGTCTCCTCCAGAAGACTTGTCTTTTCAAGACTTCATTAGGGAAGTGGCCAAGGGCCTTTCCATCTCAGTGGCACCTGAGACAGAGCTTAGAGCCAAAAAACTAGATATTTTACAATATCCTAAGGCTCCTAAAGAGGCAGCCACTTTACCAATACATGAGATTCTTTATGATCACATGTTGGGCATATGGGAGACTCCTCTCACCACTTCCCCTCATTCTCGCAGGTTGGACACCATGTATTGTGTTCCTCCTTGTCCTGGCTTCCATAAGACTCAGCTTCCTCACCACTCCATTGTGGTAGAGTCTGCTATGAAGAAGATAAAGAGTACAAAGAGGCACTCTTCTGCTCCTCCAGGAAGAGAATGCAGAACCTTAGATGCCTTTGGCAAGAGAATTTTCCAGGCCAGTATGCTTGTTGCCAGAATCAACTCCTATAGTCTCTATATGGGGATGTTTCTAAAAGAAGTTACAGATCACCTGCAAACTTTCCTTTTATTTCAGAAGATAAAAGGGAAGAGTTCCTCACCTGGCTCAAACATGCCCAGGATATTTCCAAGTTTTCCAACCGTGCAGCCTTTTTGACTCTTTTGAAGGTGCCAGCAGAGCCTCGGCCATTACCATAGGTGCACGCAGAGTTGCTTGGTTACAAGCTTCTGATTTGGAACCCTGGGTTCAAGATGGACTAGGAAACCTTCCTTGTACAGGTGAAAACCTTTTTGGCAAAGATTGGCAAGCAAAGGCCACCCAAATGGATGCTGAAAATTCTGCTTTAGATAGACTTTCGAAGTCTACTTCTGCTCCTTTTAAGAAAAGGTTGTTCAAAAAGGGGTTTTTTTCCCAAAAAAGGGAAATATTATTCTGCTTATGGTCAGCAGTCATCTTCTGCAGGTCGTTTTGCTACAAAGAGACAGCAACAACCGAAACAGGCCAAGCCTAAGGCTGCTAGGACTGCTACGGCCCAACAGCCTCAGCCTCCTCAGGGCCTTTGACTTACAACTAGAGAGCTTAGCCTTTCTGGCTCTAGAACATCCAGAGCCTCTCACCTTTCCAGGAAGGTTGGCTTACTTTGCTCCCAGGTGGGAACAAATCACAGCAGAGCAATGGACCCTCTCCATCATAAGGGAGGGGGGTACAAGCTTCATTTCTTAAACCTTCCTCCTCACACCATGGTGAGACAGTTCAATTCTCAGACATCTCTCCTCGACCTTCTGGGTCAGGAGATTGCTAACCTCCTTGCCAAGTGGCAATAGAAGAGGTACCCCTTCTTCAGCAGGGCTCAGGGTTCTACTCCCCCTACTTTCTTATCCCAAAGAAAACACTGGGTTACAGACCCATATTAGATCTCAGAGAATTGAACAAGTGTCTATGCAAGGAGAAATTCAAGATGATTTCTCTTGGTACTCTCCTTCCCTACCTTCAGAGTCAGGATTGGCTTTGCTCTCTAGACCTCAAGGATGCGTACACCCATGTCCTCGTCAATCCAACACACAGAAGGTTCCTTCAGTTCCTTTATCAAGGGAAGCACTACCAATACAGAGTGCTTCCTTTTGGCCTGGCCTCTGCACCAAGGGTGTTCACAAAATGCATGGCAGTAGTAGCTGCATTTCTACGCACTCTAGGGATATTCGTATTCCCATATCTGGACGACTGGCTCATCCGAGCTCCATCCCAGTCAGAGGCTGTAAACGGGGGCGCTGGTCGTGAATGGCCACAGTCTTAGCAAAGGCAAAAATATTATTATGACTTGCAAAGGATTGTGGGGAATGTAGTTCACTTATACCAGAATCAGCCGTTCACAAAATAATGAGTTGTGATGCACGAATGTAAGCAAAGAAAAATGGATTTTATTCATGGGGTAATTCTCCCACACAGATTTACCTGGTAACACAAAAAGGACACTTGCTTTCAGTATTGCATTCAGGAAAACAAAACATGAAATAAGGTAACTGAACTTCTTAAGCAAAAATCAAATAAGACCTTGATGGGAAACAGAAAAGGTCTTTTTGATGGCTCATGCTAATAACTTTCTTAGCATTGCTCCAAAAGCAAAAACAAAACCCAAAAGTAACAAAAACTGTTCTTTATCAAGGATAACTTTCTTCTATTTTCACACACAAAAAGAAAAGTTTCCTTTCAGAGCTCACGTGCACTTGTGCCTGGCTCAATTATCACCAATTAGCCAGCTGCAAACCCCTTTGCTGGTTCACTTTCTATGTGGCTCAATCCTACCCAAAAGCTTTCTTGCAGACTTTTCTGGGTAGATAAAAGAACAAATTACAGTTCCTTTTGGTGGTTTTTGTATTAGTGAGAAAGTATTTTACCACAGCAGCCTAGACAGAGAGCAATCCATGTATTCATTCTGATCATTTAATATATCTCCTTCTTCCTCAAATATCATGGAATCAATATCAGGGTCTGGCTCAGAGGAATTCCTTACTTGATCATTCTCAGGATAATATTTATTTCCCTGCTGTCTTCCTGGAGAAGAGCTAGGGCATAGATCAAAGTTCATACCTGAGCTTCCTTTGCTGTTAGGTTTCCTCTCCAGGTATCCTGGCCAGTATGTAGTCCAGCTTTTATGTCCAGCCTTCCAATCAAGATCCCTGGACACTGGGTCTCTTTTCACATACCTTCTTGCAACGGTCTTAGGGCCCCTTCCACATGCAGCCGTCTCCTTCAAAGGTGCCGTCTGGGAATTCCTGGCTCTATAACGCCACTCCTCTGGCTTCCTCCAGTCCAATGGAGTATGCCTGCCTCTGGAATGACTCCCAACACACATACTGCTGTGGGCTCCTTCTTTAGACCTCCAAGGTGTCTTTCTCTTCTTCTTTCCACGTTGCTGCTGCTTCTGTCTCTCCTTGCTCTCTCTGTCCTTGATCTCCTCACGATTCCAGTTCCAGTTCCCCTTCTCCTTCTGTCTCTGTGCAGAAAATCTATTACTTTTAACGTGCTTAGAGGGACACTCCACCCTAGCACAGCCCAGCTGTGCTGAATCAAGCCCTGCCCTTGGCGATGAGTGATTGGGGATTACCTCATAGCTCTCCTGATTGAACACACGTTTCCCCACTTCAGCCCTTCTAGAGGCTGTTTGAAACCTGGTGCATTCTGGGACTGGTAGTCTTTTATGAAAACATTCTGTTTTAGTATTTCTACCAGCAAAGACAGGTTGCTTGTTCAGAGCCAATTCACCTCTTTTATAGCTCCCTCCTGAACTATGATAAGCTTCCTTATCACAAGGCCCAGACTTCTCTAACCTGCACAAGGCGTATCCTTCAGTATCTGGGACTGGTAATAAACTTTCCAAAATCCCATCTCACCCCTACTTAGTCTCTAGAGTTCATAGGGGCCTTGCTGGATACCACAACTGCAAGGGCCTATCTTCCTCAGGCCCGTTGCCTACGCTTGGTGCAGTTAGCCTCACAAATTCAGTTAAAATCCCATTTAACTGCTCGAGAGATGTTACAACTGTTAGGCCACATGGCATCCACTGTGCATGTGGTTCCTTACGCTCGCCTTCACATGAGGGCAGCTCAGTGGACTCTGTCCACCCAATGGACCCAGGCATCAGGTTGCCTGTCAGACAAAATAGCAACCTCCATTCGCCTCTTTTGGTCCCTCCAGTGGTAGAAGTCCACTCAAAATCTGTTGCTGGGGTCCCCCTTTCAACAGGTGTTACCCCAAGCAACCCTTACAACAGATGCCTCTCCAAAAGGTTGGGGAGCTCATCTTCAAGATCTCTCCACTCAAGGCATCTGGTCTTTACAGGAGACATCTCTACATATCAACCTCTTAGAGTTCAGAGCAATTTTTCTAGCTCTCAGAGTCTTCCACACCCTGCTCAGCTATAAGACAGTCCTCATCCACACGGACAACCAAGTAGCCATGTTCTACGTGAACAAGCAGGGCGGGACTGGCTCTCTGTCGCTTTGCAACGAAGCTCTGAGATTGTGGGCCTTCGCCAGAGAGCATCAAATTCATCTCATGGCAGTGTATCTTCCAGGGGTTCAAAACTCTTGGGCAGACAGACTCCGTCGAGTTCTGCTTCCACACTAATGGTCCCTCCATGGGGACCAGATAACCAGGATCTTCCAAATTTGGGGAACACCGGACATAGACCTCTTTGCAAGTCCGTGGAATGCCAAACTTCCCCAGTTCTGTTCCAGGATTCCGTGTCAGGGAGTTCAGGCCAGGGATGCCTTCCTCCTTCATTGTGGGCAAGACTTCCTCTATGCCTTTCCACCCATTCCCCTAATTCCCAAGACACTCTTCAAACTTCAGAGAGACAAGGGGTCTATGATCCTCATAGCACCACATTGGCCACGCCAAGTGTGGTACCCTCTACTTCTGCATCTCTCCCAAGCTCCCTCCCTGGACTTGGGATCTGCTCCAGACCTCCTGTCCCAGGAGGAAGGAACGTTGTGGCACCCAAATCCCCAGTCTCTTCACCTCAGAGCCTGGTTGCTGAAGGCCTAGACCTTCAAAATTTGCATCTTTCTCAGCAAGTGAGGAATATCCTTCATGCTTCCAGAAAGCCTTCCACTAGACGTTCCTATGCTTTTAAATGGAAAAGGTTTACCATTTGGTGTGCAGAGAAGGGTCTTAACCCTCTTGCAATACCTCTGAATTCTTTACTAGAGTATTTGCTGCATTTATCCCATGCAGACCTTAAAACGAATTCAGTAAGAGTCCATTTGAGTGCTATTGCAGCATCCCTTAAACCTCCTCAATGGACAGCCTATTTCCTCTCATCCTGTTATAGCAAGATTCATGAGAGGCCTTCTTTTGACTAAACCTCCCATCATACCACCTCCAGTGGCATGGGACTTGAATCTGGTTCTTGGCCAGCTTATGCAGCCACCTTTTGAACCCTTAGCCACTACCTCCTTGAAATTTCTTTCCTGGAAGGTTATTTTTCTCATTGCAGTCACTTCAGCTCGCCGTATCAGTGAGCTGCAAGCCTTGGTGGCTAATCCTCCTTATACAAGGTTCCATCATGACAAGGTAGTCCTCAGGACTAATCCACACTTTATGCCCAAAGTGGTCTCACTTTTTCATCTGAACCAGGAGGTTTATTTACCTGTCTTTTTTTCCAGGACCTCATGCTTCAAGTGCAGAGAGGAATCTTCATACCCTGGATTGTAAAAGAGCTCTTGCTTTTTACTTACAAAGGGAATAGCAACATAGAAAGTCCTCTCAACTCTTTGTTGCTTTTGATCCTTCTCATTTAGGAATTCCAGTCTCTAAGAGAACACTGTCCATTTGGATTGCTCAGTGTATTTCTTTCGCCTACCAGAGTAAGAACCTTTCTCTGGAGGGCCATGTCACAGCTCACAATGTGAGGGCCATGGCAGCCTCTAAGGCTCATCAAAATTCTGTGTCCATCGACCAGATCTGTCGAACGGCCACCTGGGCCTCGGTTCACACCTTCACAACCCATTACTGCTTGGACAAGGACTCCCACCGGGATGCCTTGTTTGGTCAGGCTGTTCTCAAACACCTGTTCCATACCTAACCAACTCCTACCCTCCATCCCTGGCTGGATGCCTGAGATTCATGGGTGGAGGTAGAGCCCTTCCCAGGGACTCACAACCTGGGTGATCTCCCAGGCATCTCTAGCTGGGGAGTCCCCATATGTGAAGACTCATTCCTGCTTGTTCCTGGAGATAGCACAGTTACTTACCTGTAACAGGTGATCTCTGGGAACAGCAGGAATAAGTCTTCACAACCCACCCACCTCTCCTAGGAGTTGTATCTCTCTATCTATCTTTCTTTCCTTTCCTCACTCTCTTTGTCTCAGCTTTAAAACTCGAACTGGAGAGAGGCGGTTAGGAAAGGCGGGAAGGCAGCGCGCAGGCACTGTGGGATGCTCCCAAAAGCTTTCCTTTTGGACGCTGGGGAGCGTTCCCGCGCAGGCTCCGTCGGTACCGACGATACCCATATGTGAAGACTTATTCCTGCTGTTCCCAGAGATCACCTGTTACAGGTAAGTAACTGTGCTATATGGGAAAT
The DNA here is from genome assembly GCA_033557465.1 of Ichthyophis bannanicus. Classification (NCBI taxonomy): domain Eukaryota; kingdom Metazoa; phylum Chordata; class Amphibia; order Gymnophiona; family Ichthyophiidae; genus Ichthyophis; species Ichthyophis bannanicus. Next base: position 1,384,553,743 of record CM066032.1, on the reverse strand, counting down.
TTAAAAAAAAATGAAAATGCATTGACTGGTGCCTTTCTTTGTTCAAAGGTGTGGCCTGAAGTAACAGATCCTGAAAAGTTTGTATATGAAGATGTTGCCATAGCTACTTACCTATTAGTAAGTTGTAGTTCACCTTTTTAATTCATGCCTCATTGACTTCTCACTCACATTGATGACTTTTAATTTGTGCCATGAGCAATTTTAGACAATTTTACATAAATTAAAATATATATATATTCAAATATCTGAAATGAATTACTGTAGTCTGCCCTCTGCTGCTTTTTGTCAAGCTGAAATATTTTTATTTTTTGCTCTGGAGTATATTTACTAAAAAGCAGTAGGTACTGTGCATTCAGCCCCAAACTTAATGCAAGGCATGCATGCAACCAGCGACCAGCACCAGCCCCGCACTGAGCAGATGGCTGAGATTATCACAGGTGCAGTTACTGCCACCCATTGAAGTCTGTATAAGGGCACCCAAATTAATTGCAACAGGACACTGAGAGTGCGCTAAGGATGCTTGTGCTAAATGCAGTGCACAGTCACCACCCACTCTCTGCCTCAAACCACGCTAAGCAGTTAGCATGGAACTTTTAATGCTGCCTCATTTTTAGCAGGCGTGTACTAAACATGCCCCTATAATTAAGAATATGGGCAGTAATAAAGGGCATAGGTATCACTGCATTCTCCAAATTTGTTCTGGCCACTTTAATTCAGCATCCTGGAATTGTTTTAGCCCTTTAATACATATTCATTGATATATTGTTGCATATATAAAAAATATTAGACATTAGACAATCATTTTTAAATTGTGAAAAGAAGACGTGTACATCTTAAGCCACGAAGCATAGTATTTAGATGAGCCCTAGTCTGCCTATATTTAAAAGTACAATCTTCTTGCATTTAATTTGTAGAAGTTAATTTGAATATTTTTTAAAAAGTTCAAATATTTATTTAGACTGCAAACATGGTTTCATGTAATGTTTCTGCTGAGGAATGGTTCTTCGTCTGTTTTTGAGCTGTACATTTTTAATATATAACATAGGCCATGTGGTCTTTTCCTGTCATCATGCTTCTATCTAGTCTGCCCTTCCATATTAACCACTACAACAGTCCCCTTTTCTCCTTTTAGAGATCTTGTATTTGTCCCATGCTACCACCTCCACTGGGAGACTATTCCAAGGATCCCTCCACTCTTTATATAAAGAAATATTTCCGCATGCCACTCCTGAATCTATCCCCTTTCACCCTCATCCCATGTCACCTCATAGCAGAGCTTGTTTTCAATTGAAAGAGACTCTCCTGTGCATTTATGCCATGGAGGTATTTAAACATCTCAATCATATCGCCTCTATCGCGCCTTTCCTCTAAGGTGTACATATTAAGATTCTCAAGTCTGTCCTCATATGCTTTATAATGAAGACCACTAACCATTTCAGTAGCTACCCTCTGTACTGACTCCATCATGTTTATATCCTTTTGAAGGTGCGGTCTCCAGAATTGCACACAATACTCCAAATGAGGTCACACCAAAGACTTATACAGAGGTACTATCACCTCCTTTTTTCTGCTAGCCATTTCTCTCCCTATGCACCCAAGCATCCTTCTAGCTTTTGCTGTCGTCTTTTCTACCTGTTTAGCTACTTTAAGATCATCAGACACAATCACGCCTAGGTCTCACTCTTCTTTAGTAGACAAAAGTACTTCACCCCCTATACTATATTGCCCCCTTGGATTGCTGCAACCCAGTTCCTTATCGGTCCTACAGTTCAGTCCTCCACCACTGGGTAGTGCACCTCCTCCTGCAACATGGAGACTGGACAAGTCAGACTTGTGACATCACCGGGTATATCCTGCTGGTCTTCTCCCATGATCCCCCAGTGTGTCCAGTCTCCATGCAGCATGAGGACGTAGTGAGCCTAGGTGCTGGGCTCACTTGAGAAGCAGTTTAGGAGCAGTTAGTCAGGATTTGATTTACCTTGCATTTCTTTTGCCCTTCTTTAGGTGTAATCCTGTAAATTGAATTCATTTTCATTTAATTTCATTTACTTTTACTTTATTTATTTTCACCTAGTCTGCCTTAGTGTAAAGGGGGTTCTGTCCCTTTTCAAAGTTCACGCTGCCAGCTAGCCTCTCTGCTTGGGATTCTTCGGTCTCTGTGCCCGTTGATGATCTCTCCCCCAGGACTGTACGGGGGAGAGCTCTGTGGAACACCTGCATTTTGGCAGTGTCCATGCGGCAGATTCCCATCGCGGCGGGAGCCTCAGGCCGTTCGAGGTTCTTTAGCCGGTGGGCCGGGGCTCGCAGCGTCTGCTACTTCTGGTGGCGCGAGGGACAGCTCTTCACCCCGCAGCTACAGCGGGGTAACTGCTGCATCCCGACGCCACAAGGGAGTCTCTCGAGTCCGCATGGAGGGGCTCTGAGCTCTTGCCGCCTCTGTGGTGTTTGGCGCCAAACGGGCCTGCTTCGGATTGGCGCCATTTTCTTGGCAGGGCTGAGGCCTCGTGGCGGAGCGCGGAGCAGCCCCGCGTTTGAGCAGATGACGCTGTTCCACGCGGCTACACCCAGATAAGGACTTCCTTTTGCTGTTACTTTTAATTTTAATTCTAATTTTAATTTCCTTTTAATTTTAATTTCCTTTTAATTTCATGATAGTTTATAGTTCTTTGAATGCAATGTGATTGGTTTGGGTTTTACTTTTTGGGGGGTGCCTTTACCTTTGTCTGCATTCTGGCAGTTTGCGACGTCTGTCAGCAGCAGGTTTCCGTGCTAGGATTTGGCCATTCAGGGTCATCGGCGGCACAACCACCTACAAATTGAGCCCTTTCTGAAATTGTCATTTGCATAAGGATGCTATTTCCATGTTTATACGCTTGGAAATTGTGCAGACAGCCTCTAAATGTCGTTATGCCATCTGCAAATTTGATCGCCATGCTTGCTGATCTCTTTTCCAGATCATTTCAGTGCAGTAGATGTTACCAGATGCCAGTTCCAGTGCAGATCCCGAGACATTCCACTATTTACGGGTCTCCTGTGAGAAAACTGGCCATTTAGTCCTATTGTGTTTCTGTTTTTGATCCATTTCCCATTCTATAATAGCACATCATCTCCTTCCTCAGGAGAAGTTCATAAGGGGCTTTGTCAAGTACCTTCTAAAACATCCAGATACATATCATTTGGCTTACTCACATGTTTATTAACCCTTTGAAAAGACAGCTTGGTGCTGCTTTTCAGAACAAGTTCTATCATTTAACTGGCACTGAACTCAGATTCATTGGTCTGTAGTTTCCAAGATCGCCTTTGAAGCTCTTTAAAAAAAAACAAAAAAACAATTAGTGTTACATTAGTAACTCTTCAATCTTTAGAGATCATTAATACTAATGTTATGATTGAGCCTGGCTGATATTATGAATGATCACTATTAGACCAAAATTATCTAGGTTAAGACACTTTGATTTGGTTTTCTGCACTATGTTATCAGAGCGCAGCTTGCCCATTTGGCGGGAACACTGCCCATCTGGGCCATCTGGGGAAAGGCCCCTGCTGGGGATCGTGAGAAGTGTTGCTGGATGGCACAGTCCGGGGCTTAGTGTTCCAGGGTCCTGGAAGGGTTGATAGCGGCAGTCAGGCCTCCCTGTCTTTGCTATGACGGTCACCTAGGTTCAAGCGTCCTGTGTTTTGGGTGACAGGAGTGGGACACCTGGACATGTGGTGGTGGATGTTGGATAGGCTCATACTTCTTAGGTACACTCTCCTTGAGTGCATCTGCATGTCCGTGTTCCGTCTGTGATCTCATGCTCAGGTGATTGTTTCAGCAATGACAGAGATCGCTTGGGATATCGTGAGCGGGGTTGTCATGGTGTTGCATGGAGTTGCCAATGCAAGACGGGGCCATCCTGAGGAGTTTGGGCCTCAGTCATCAGCTTTCCCTTCGGTGGCCCGGCTGTCCAGGAGGCACCCCTCCAGATCCGCCGGTCCAGTTCTTCTCTGCCTCTTCTCAATGTGGGCAGGGGGGCTGGCAGATCTGGAAATTCACGTCCACTGCACGTTCTACTGTTTTACCTCTGTCTTGGGGTTCTGAGGTCATATATTCCCAATCATTTGTTTGGTGGGGTGCTGCTGTCTGTTGTGCAAGACAAGGTGGTCAACAGTCGGAGGCTGTCGTCTATTCCCCTTACCCCTGAAGGTGCTCACAATTTAAGTTTTTTGTACCTGCGGAGGTGTATGTTGTTTAAAGGCTAGCAGGCGCACCTGTGGGACCAGAATCCTCGGTTCTTCCGACCTTCCGTTGAGGTGCGCGTGTGGGGTTTACTCCCTTGGTCGGCTAGCAACTTGCTTCACCCATTGGGCCTTCCCTTTCCTCAAGGCATCGTTGCGTCCCACTTCTTCGTGGGGGCTCGCCGCAGGGCCTGGAGTTATGCTCAGCCGGTTCCAGCCAGGGCTGAGTCCTTGGGGGGAGGCTCCGATCCTAACGATACAGGGAGTGCTGGGATCCGTTCAACCAGGTTCCTTCGGGCCCAGCATACGTCGTCTTTTGCTGGCCGGTTTAGGTTTTTGGGTCGTGGCGGTGCTCCGAGAAGACCAGTAGGCTGCACAGTGCTTGTCTTGGAGCAAGCGCAGGATATCGGTAGGTTCATATTCAAAGCCGTCCGGTTACATGTCCCTCCATTGTGGAATGCTGTACTAGTAGGCATACTTCATATGCTGGGCTTACAAGTTGGCTTCCGCGCTGCTCGGCATCAGCCAAGGTGACTGCTGGTTTAGGCTGTGGAGTCAGCCTGGAGGAGGGGCCTTGCGTTCTCTGGACAATGCCCTGTTTGGTTGTGTGCCTTGTGGCCCTTATGGAGTTGTAAAAAGGAAAAAAAAAAAAAAAAAAAAAGAATAATCAAACAGGAAAGCCTTCCTAATTGTCCCCACTTCTTTTTTTATAAGGTTCTGTCCCTTTCTTCCGGGAGCTTGGCCGGAGCGTGGTTAGACTCAGCTACATTTTGGGGATCCTTTATGTACAAGGCGTTTTCGTGTACGCAGCACGCCCAGTGTTCCATCGTCTGACTGGAGCGGTACGTCAGCCATGGCAGGCGTTCACGGACACGGTAGCGGATCAAGCGCTGTAGGTGCTGTCTGAGATCTCCGGGATGGTGGCCTATTTCGATCGGCAGGGTGGAGTCGGTCGGGTGGTCAGGGTGGCCCGAGCGAAGGGACAGCGTGCGCGGTTGAAGCCTTGGCGGCCTGCGTTTCAGTGGGGACACTGTGGTGGCGAATGTCCTTAGCGGGGTCCGAGTGTTTGCCGGAGGAGTGAGATTGCATCAGGCGGTGTGCGCGCCGCGTATGCTCAGATGCGGTCAGCCCATATTGGACCTCATGGCGACCTGTCAGTCTGCGGCGACGGGTCGATGTTTAGCAGAGGACATATGAGGCTACTGGATAGCGTCGACGCATTGGTACGGGGCCGTGGCCCGGTCCATTCTATGCCTTTCAGAGGTCATAGTGAAAATGGCCGACTGGGTCTGGTTGCTAAGATATGTGCTCTTCATTAGTCAGTGGGGACCATTACCAGTGTATTCTGCAACATTTGCGTGAGCTTGCATAATCTTTACTTGCAACCAATCGAAATAACTGTCCAAAACCAGTTGATGCAGTCACTACTTAAATTTGCCTCGCCTGACAGTAAAAAAAAAAAAAAAAAAAGAAGACATATTTATTTTATACCGATAGGTCACTCACAGCATATTTGGTGATTCCTCGTCCTGGTGTTAATCATGCAGATAATTTCTGCTCTAGTTGTGGTGATGTGACTTTTACATCACAAAAATGGCATATGACTGTGGCGGTTCAGAAAGCCTACAATTTTATATTTTGGCTGCAGAATAAAAGATCAGGATAAAAGCTAGGCGCCACACATTTGCTGCAATACATGTGTAGCAGATCTCAGGCTGTGGATGGATGGGAAAAGACCATCAAAGTCTTTTGCGGTTCCAATGATCTGGAGAGGGCCCATGGATCACGTCGGCGATTGCTACTTCTGCATGGTTCCTCCAATTCCGGAGGGCATATCCAGGTGATGTAAGTGGTTGGCCTACTGGCATTGCGTCGTGGGTGTGGCTACCAGAGTCTTTTTTCTTTTGTCACACCATGTAAGACTCCACATCTTCTGAAACAACGCTGGACTCTGGGGCACTTGACACCCTCTTATATGCCCTTGGTGGATCATGCTTGGTTTATTGCAACTCATTGCTTAGCTGCATTCCACATTCTCAATTAAAAAGACTCCAACTGGTCCAGGACATAGCTGTAGAGCTACTTTGTGTTTTGCAAAGAATAAAGCCCTTAAGAGGTGTGACAAATAGGGTGTTTGACGCTGGTGGTTTTTCCATTTCCCTCATTTTGCTTCCCACCTCTGTCTGGATGGACCTTGTTTCCGTTCTCCCTCGTGGAATCCGGCTGTGCCTGTTTAGTTGTCTGTTTGGGACTTACGCAAGAACACTTTGCTTGTAACCTGCGTTCCTTGGACCTTAGGTGAGGTTCCGTCGCTTTCTGGGAGGTCTCTTCGCTGCCTGTCCCTCCGTGGAGGCGGATTCTGCGAGAGAGCAGCGGTTGCTAACACTTGACACCCTGGTGGGGTCGAGAGCCAAGGGGGAGCTCAAGCGGATTTTTTCAGGCGGAGCTCCGGTAGCCTTCTCAGTAGGTCTGTTTCTAGGGCGTTCAGTGTGTTTGCGATGGCGAGTTTGTCTTTCTGAAGCACTAGCGCTGCTTGGGGCAGAGTTCTGTGCTGTTTTCACCAGTGAAGAGGATCCAAGTGGGCTCTCGGTCGTGTCTTCCTGGTTGGCTTACCGCCTGTTGACGTGAGGAGCGGGCTGGGGTCGGTACCTGCTCTGTTCGTTTAGGGGCCGAGCCGACTGGATAGGTCCCTCCCAATGATTACTGCTCTGGTACATCCCAGTGGTGGAGGACTGAACTGTAGGACCGATAAGGAAATGGAAATTACACTTACCTGGTAATTGATGTTCCGTGAGGGAGTACAGTTCAGTCCTCATTCCCGCCCGGGGATGGATGTTTCAGACGCGAGGCGTCAGTTCCGAGTATGCTTTCGGATCCTAGAGTCGGCAACGGGCTCTGATTGGCCGGTAATCGCGAGAGCAACCTTTTCTGCCTCTACTCTTCCTTAGTTCTCCTTCCTTCTAGCTCTCTGTCTTCCGCTGTTTGGTGCGCAGCGGGACAGGGGCAAGGAGGAGGGTGTTTTCGGCCTTTCTTTTTGGGGCCCTGTGATTTTAAAGTTGAAGTTTGAGCATAGCTTTGTATTTAGTACTTTAACTGGTTGTTGTTTGTTTGCTCCTTTGAGTCTGCTTTGACAGTAGGTCACTGGGGGATCATGGGAGAAGACCAGCAGGATATACCCGGTGATGTCACAAGTTTGACTTGTCCAGTCTCCATGTTGCAGGAGGAGGTGCACTACCCAGTGGTGGAGGACTGAACTGTACTCCCTCAAGGAACATCAATTACCAGGTAAGTGTAATTTCCATATGCATGACTTTGCATTTTTTAACATTAAATATTAGCTGCCAAATTCTAGACCATTCTTCAAGCTTAGATAGATCTCCAGGAACAAGCAGGAGTGAGTCTTCACATATGGGGTACGTCGGTACCGACGGAGTCTGCGCGGGAACGCTTCCCAGCATCCAATCAGAAAGCTTTTGGAAGCATCCCAACATGCCTGCGTGCTGCCTTCCCGCCTTCCCAACTGCCTCTCCTTAGTTTTCTTTTTTCCGCGGAGCCGGCAGGACGTCCTCCTGTCACCGCAGAAAATTCTTCTTTTATTTTTTTAGTTTTCCTGTGGTCGCGGCTGCCTTCCCCCCGACGCCACCGGTACCGCCGGTGTTTCTTTCTTTTATCTTTTCTTGTAAAATTTCCTCTCCATTTCCTTCATGGAACCGCCAGCCACTTTCCCCAAGAAATGTACAAATTGTGGCGGTACAACTTTATTTTTAGACACTCACAATTGGTGTCTAACCTGCTTGGGTCCTGACCATTTTCCTTCGGAGCCCTCTGGCAATAGTATTGTGAGAAGACGTTTTCAACATCGAGTTCCCCTCGACACGCGGTCCCCCTCCAACTTCAGGGCACCGACCATGTCTTCTTTTCCACAGGATCAGGTAACCCAAAAACAATCTGTTAAGACTAGCCAGTCCTCGAGCGGCAGTTCTCATGCACAGCATAGAGATGCCTCCGGCCTTGTCCTCGAGAATCCACTGGCTTCAAAACCCCGGTGGGAGTCTTCGGCCTCCAAAGCCTGTGTGGGGTTTCAGGTTGTTCCTGAGGTTCAACCCTCACAGAACATACCTGAGCCATGCCCGGTGGTGGCATCTGCTTCGAGCGGTACCGATACCCCGGCATCGGCACTGGTGTTGGATGAAACATTCCTCACCAAGGATCGTCGTCTGGCATCCTCGGTACCTACGGGCCCGGTGGATACGCTTCAGACCGACTTTCCAGTATCGGTACCGACACCGATACTAGTACCGACGTCGGTACCTTCCAGACGTGCATCGATAGACTCGCTTCCGGATAGATAGACTCGGATCCGCAACTCTTGGTTCCTCCGATACCGTTAGTTGCCACCGGTTGGCCTTCATCCACCGGTATCAGATACGGTACCGAAGTCGGTACCGATATCCACATTACCTTTGTTGTCGGTACCTTCCATGCTTCTCTCGTCAGGATCGCCTCCCTCGATGCCGAGTTTGGAATCGATCCCTAGCATGGACGATCTGTTACCGACTGTCGCTGGTTCTGACCTGCAGTACCAGCGACCACCATCTAAGGATCCCATACTGCACCATTCAGGATCTTCTATTCCTATATACTTGAATAGATCCCTCGGTGCCAACGCTAGTTCTTCATCAGATCTATCCTGTCCAAGGGAAGTTCCCTCTGGGGATCCTTCTTTCCAGACTTTCCTCCTGGATATGGCAAAATCACTTGCCATTCCTATTCCTGGACAAGATCCTATACATGGGAATACAGAATATCTCTCTGTTCCTAGCAAAGCAAAGGAGAACATAATGCTTCCTTTGCATCATTCTTTGCAGGATCTCCTTCTACGAATGTGGGAAGCTCCTTTAAAGGTACCCCCACCTTCTAGAGCAACTGATCTTCTATATCGGGTGCCCCCCTCTCCAGGGTTTCAAAAGACTCAACTTCCTCATCATTCCATTGTGGTAGAATCAGTAATGAGGCGAGTGAAGAGTAATAAAAAGCACTCTTCTTGTCCTCCAGGTTGTGAGTCTAAGACACTAGATGCCTTTGGACGTCAAACCTTCCAGACATCCATGCTTTCAGCAAGAATTCTCTCATATATTTTTTATATGGTTCTATCTCTTGAGGAGGTCACAAAGCAATTACATCTTTTGACTCCTTTTCTTCAAGAGCCCAGATGTACAGACTATTCCTCACTGGTTAGTCATACTCAAAATATCTCTAGGTTTCTTACTCGTGCTACCCTAGACTCCTTTGAATCTGTTAGCAGGACTTCTGCTATAGCTATATGGGCACGACGTAGAGCCTGGCTTCAAGCCTCAGACTTGGACAAATGGGCACAAGAAAGACTTGGAAATACTCCTTGCACTGGAGAAAATCTCTTCAACAAGGAGTCTTTACTTCAGGTTACTCAGTTATCCACTGACTTTCCTTTTTCCAGAGGCTGTTCTACGCCTTCTTCTTTCCCAGTAGGTAGGAAATGGCCTACCAAACTTTCTTCCCCTAGGGGGAGAAGGTTTTACCCATCATCTGCCCATCATTCAGATGTTCCCAAATAGGGGAAACATCGCCCTGGTCTGAAGAATCCACAACCTCAACAGGGTCAACAAACCCAGCAGTCGCAGGGTTTCAAATAGATCATTGTCCCTTTTGGTTGGGGGTTAGGATGGCAGTCTGCTTCTTTTCACTTGAAGTATCTGCACTAATTTTTATCCTAACCTACCTAGATATCTCTTCATGAGACATCTTTCTCTAACTCTAAGAGTCTTTTTGATGATCATGCCCATAATCAATAGGTTTTCCTCTTCCTCTTGGAGGAAAGAGGTAGCAACTATCAATAGACAGTTGTTTCCCTGTACTGGCATGTATCATCTCATCTGTCCGAGACCTCCTCCATAGTCTGTCTCTTGCAACTCTGTCTTACCTCCCTCTTACTACAACATTTGCTTTGTAAGAGTGGCTCTTTAAATGGGTAAGCCCCTATGGTCCTCTACCTGTTCTACCAGGGGATTCTCCCTTCTGGAGTTGTCTCCCCCCCCCCCCCTTGTTACCTTACAGCAGCTCATCAGACAATAGGAAGTCCTACCATGTCTGTTGTTTCTTTTTCCCAGTCTAAAAAAGGAAGAGGGAAAATAAATTTGCCATGCTGCCCTGGTAGTTGCTGCAGATACAGCAATTCCTAGGGGTTAAGCCACTGGTTTTGTTCACTACACAACCAGGGATTCCCCTCCACTAGCAATCCTCCTTGCCTCAGTGCTAAGTTCCAAACAGGTTATCAACCTCGTTTGGGAAACCCTATTATCACAGTCTGGTTGGTTAACTGCTATTCTTCACCCCCTTGTCCTTGGCAGAATAGCTGGTTACCTGTTGGCTTTTCACAGCCAGTTTTTTCTTCTAACCAACCTGCAGCATGCTCTCTGCATCTCTACAGAGTAGCTTTGCACTATGGGCCCTTGCTAGAGAGCATTAGTATCTTGCCTAGCAGATAACCCCAGATGGTTTGGGGGGGTTCCCCCAGTCATGTTCATGTCTGGCAGGTGTTCCCTACCCTTACCATCTCATCTTAAATCTCTTTTGAGGCATAAGCTTCAGGCCTTTTATTATGTGAAAATCTAAGGGAGGGCCAATTCCCTGGCTTGGCCCATATCTCCTTGGGTCTTCTCGTCAGAGGTAAATTTCTTTAATAGCAGCTAGAGGACGCCTAATACCCACCTTGCCCTCATAGGCGGGTCACTAGGGTATCTTCCTCCAGAGATGTCCTCTATCCATTCTCCATACTGCAATTCTGGAGATATCTGGACTTCCTGTCTGCAGACTGAAGTTATCCTCTGCAATTTTCACGTAGGCCATCCTGGTTATTCAAGAGCTCAAATAATGCAAGGAATTCAGACTTCTTGTCAGGGAGACCTCTACTCTGACTCTGCCAGTCATAACCAGGAAAAGAGGATTCTCTATGTCTCTATTCAAGCAGGTATCAACCTTCTTGCTGTCAGATAAATCTTTCTCTCTCCCTATATCCCTAGGGGGGATGAGGTTTTATGGACATCTCTCCATCCTTATACCTGGAGACATGTGTCTCTATATGCCTGCCTATTCATATAGGTATATATAGCTATTGTGGCATCATCCCTACTAGGCAGTTGCCTAGTGAAGGCAGCGGGCCATCACATATCTTATATTTTTACTTGAACTCCAGGGTTCAGGCCTCTGGAGGTGTAGTTGTGTGTAAAAACAGCCCAAGTGGTTTTCAGGCCAACACAGGAAAAATTTATTCAATTTTATCATTTTACAGTCAGGCTCTGCAAACAGACCTTTTGTAGAAAATCTTGAACACCATAACAGAAAGAAGGATATTTTCTCCAAATCAAAACTTTGTCACCAAACTGTATTTCAGCAGTGCTATAAACAAACTGCTTCTTCCAGAAGCTTAACAGAAGAACTTCTTTTCCAAAAACAAACACAGTTGAAAGTGATGGCAATTAGCAGAGTCCAGCAAACCTATAGCTTCCTTCAACGGCTTAAAGTTTTAGCTACGGACATCATCTGCTTGTCAGCACAAAATACTAGAAAATTGCTGCATTAAAACATTCACTTCAGCACAGATATGGTTGGTGCTTTAACCTTGAGCATTCTGTCTCTTTATCATAAGCTTCCTGGATACAAAAATCAGGATAAACGGTTTTCTGGATTTCCCCCTCAGTTAAACCGTTAGGCTTTCCTTAATCTGAAGTCATGCAGAAAGAGCATTTCATCAATGAGTCTGTGGAATCCTGTTCCTCTCCACCAGGTTCTATTTCCATGTCTTCCTCCTCTGCATTACATGTCACTGGGTTTAAAACCGGCTCGGGAATTTCAAGTTTGACTTCTTTTAAAAGTCTGAACAGTCTTTCCCACTGAGCTTTCCTTCCCCCTTCTGGGTTTGTAGTATAGCTATGATACTTCTTCCCCTTTAATAAACCCTTCAAAGGCTTTGTCTCTCTTAGCTTATCTTTAGGAACATTCTTCCTGGCAGGCTTTCTACAAGATACAATTTCTTCCTCAGAATCTTGTAAGCTTATCTCTGAGCCTGGGTTATATTCCTTAACCCCCACAGACCTTTCCCTCCTACCTCTGAGCTTGGCTGTGAGCCTCCTACAGCATGAGCTCTTCCAGGAAGTAGCGTCGTCTGAATCAGAGCTGCCTTGGGAATCACTGCAGTGTCTGTTTCCAGACCCTCTAGGCTTTCCAGCCCTGAAGATTTGTTCCTCTTCAGTCTGGTCTGAGACTTCTTGCTCTAGCTTACTTACAGCCAGCCTTCTCACGTCCTCTCTCCTGGAAGGAGTGTGATTAGCCCTGGTTCTGGCTCCTTCACAACTGCTGTCTCTGAAGCTGTTCCCGTGTCTCCAACTGGACCTGTTGCCTGAACTGCACCTGCTGCCTTGTGTTCCCTTTCCGTTTCTGTTCCTGGTTGAACTCTCTCTGAAGTCTTCACCTCGAGTTCTGCTTTCACTTCCTCCCTTGCTCTGTGTTCGTGTGAGCTTAAATGTTTGAAAGTGACGTCCCTCTCCTGGCCCCACCCACAGGTGTTTCCTATCTCTAATAATGGAGTCTGGGTGTGGTCTGAGCCTGGCTTTTGAAGTGTGGTTTTTTCCACTACCTTCCTTCTGGAACATGTGTTTTGGTGAGCCCTTCCCCCACACAGAAGAAAAAGTTTCATTTTTTTCTGTTTTCCAGGGCTGTGCTGCACTCTCCTTACCACATTATATATAGATATATGTATATATACTTATCTATATCTATTGGTGTGTCTTCTGCCCATACATATCTCTTATAGTTATATGCCTATATACCCTGTAGGTGTATATATTTAAGTAGATATATATGTATATATATATTTATATATACATATATATTTATAGATATAATGAGACATATTTTTAGATAGATCTGTATCCATCTACTTATCTATCTGTCTGTCAGGTTCAGGTATCCCTACATTCCTATGTGAGCCTGACAGATGGGCACTACCCCTATCAATGCTGTGCCAGCATACTTAGGGGGCTACAGCTATAACCACTTCCTGTGGTAATTAACAAGTTTTTTCCTTACCATAACCTTTTCAGGTTAGGTACTCCTGAAGCTCTCCATGTACCTTTTTTCTTTCCTAATTGACCCCATTTAGGAAAGACATTGCGGAGCTTCAGTTGTTCTAAGCTTAAGCTTTCTTTAATAGTACCTTCTGCGTCTCCGCTGAAGCGCTACCTCTTAGGCTACCCCAGTTTTCCCCTGGGGCTATTTCTCACCCTGAAGGGTTCTGACCTCCACTTGTTTTTCTTCTACTTATTACCTCTACTTCTCAGTGAGGTACCCCTTGAGCACATTCACTGGCTCTCCTATCAGATCCAGATGTAGCTCAGTGCACTTGTGCAATGCCAACAAGGGAGGCCCAGATTACAATATTTCATTACTAAATGCCCTCGATACAGGGTCTTCCCCTTTTGAAGCCCTGTTCTAGCCAGCTGTTCCACAGCTCCTTTTCTGTATTCAACTCCTACCCTCCATCCCCAGGATGCCTGAGGTCCTGAGGAATAGCATGGCTCTTTCTAGACTTGCAACATGCTACAACTCCCTCCGGGCATCTGAGCTTGGGAGTCCCCATATGTGAAGACTCATTCCTGCTTGTTCCTGGAGATAGCACAGTTACTTACCTGTAACAGGTGATCTCTGGGAACAGCAGGAATAAGTCTTCACAACCCACCCACCTCCCCTAGGATTTGCATTTCTCTCTCTCTATCTTTCCCTTCCTTGCGCTCTCTCTCTCTCTTTGTCTCAGCTTTAAAACTTAACTGAGGAGAGGCAGTTGGGAAGGCGGGAAGGCAGCACGCAAGCGTGTTGGGATGCTTCCAAAAGCTTTCTGATTGGACGCCGACATACCCCATATGTGAAGACTTATTCCTGCTGTTCCCAGAGATCATCCGTTACAGGTAAGTAACTGTGCTATCCCTCCTCATGTTATCTACACCTTCCTGGGTGTCTACTCTATTACAGATTTTGGTATCATCCGCAAAGAGGCAAACAAATGGGAAAGCGTAGCCTCTAAATCTTTCTCTGTGATGCCAGTTTGAAGACTACTTTCCTAAATTTCTCAAGCACAAGTCCAGTCTTAACTAATGAATAGTTGGCTCAGAACTGTGAGCTCTGTCTGGATTTTGAAGTCTGTAATCACATGGTAAAAACCTCTTTGAAACCATGACTTGACTCATATGTATTGATCCCTTAGTCCTATTGAAACTTCTCAGCATACAAAGCACTAGCAGAATTGGAAGTCATTTACTAAGCAATTGAAAAACAAAACACACAGAGAAAACTCTTTAGAAGTGGGCATCAATTAAACATTTCAATAGAAACTGGCATGTGATTCAAAATTTTTAATTGCCTGGTTAATTGTAGTTGATCGATTTGGTGTTTTTCAGTCATAGAGAAATTACATTTTGTTAAGAAATGTATAGTACATGTGAAAGCAAATTTTAAATAGTAAATTGAAATATATAAGGAGAATATACACATTTTTGGTGTTTATTTTAGAAAAGACAGCTAAACGTGGAGCCTTTTCTAAAGTAGTGCAGGCTTGCACAGCTATTTGCTGATGCATGGGGCCGGAGTAACCATTTTAGAAATCCTACATGTGTGAAAAATTAATGGAAGAAACTTGGCAGCTTATGCATGTAAGAACCAACACTTTGTAACTTCGTATTTCATAGCTTACACGTCAGAGTGCCAGTGTCTGATATATCTTAAATGTACTACTTTGTAGCTTCATTGTGTGTCCTTTTAGTCTTTTTGTAGTTTTTGAAAGAGTAAACAACTGATTCACATTTACCCATTCCATTCCACTCCATTATTTTGTAGACCTCTGTCATCTCTCCTCTTGGTTGTTTCTTCTCCAAGTTAAAGAACCCTAACCTCTTTAACTTTTCCTCATAGAGGTATTGTTCCAGCCCCTTTATCATTCTGAGGGAAGCATCCAGATGAGTGGCCCTCCACCAATTTCTCTTGAGGAGAATGAAGCAGTAGTCGCACTCCTTGTTCTTTTCTTAGCTACATGCCTTATAGGTTGAAGGGAAGCCCTTATTTGGGACAGTTGACAAGATAGCAGTGGTACCAGTGTAGCGGCGAGGGGGTTCAACCTGGCCTTGGCTAGGCCAAGAACAGAGCTGTCTGTGCTCTGGAAGTCCTGGATATTAGCCTGAGCTAAAAACAATACAAGAGACATTGGTCTATGCAACACTGTTAAGTGATAGCAACATGCTAGGAAGCCATTCTAGTTGTCTGCTAGTGGGGAAGCAAGCCAGTTTTGGGCAAGACAAAGCATTTTGCTGTTGAACCCAGCTAAAGCTCACACAGCTGGTACCAGCACCATAAAGGTGCAGTGGAATTTGGTTTGAACAGTCATTCTTGGTACCTCAAAATATAAGAACTGAAGGAGCCTCCTTTGTGTCATGCTGGGGATCAGATAGGGCTCCTCCTCGAGTTATCCTGGCGAAACAATAAGAACAAGTTCTTCAACCAAAGAAAAATAATTGATGAAGGGAATCTTCCATCGTTTTCTCCTCAGTCAGGGAACTCTTTCTTGGAAAGTCCATTTTAGCCATTGATAAGTTTGTCTTCACAGGGATGTTTCTTACCTTGCAACCTTTTGTTTTTTGTGCCAAGGAGGTCCATGTAGTGAAGCTAGTGTGGAGTTTGGAGTCTCTTTGGGTTCAACTTTATGGAGGGTGCAATTAGTCCTCTTGAGGCTGCCATTCCTGCAGTCTAGTTATTCCTCCAAAGGAGGTTGGATGGAAGCATAACCTCCCCTTATTATAAAAGGCAGAAATCAGTTCTGGTCTCTTTTAGAGGACACGGACAGACAAACTCCACCACCTGTGTAAGGGGGATATTTTCCTCAAGAGGGGAAAGCACACGAGACCCTCAAAATACACTTGTCTGGCAAGACTCAAAGAAAAGGAATTAACAGGTAAGTTTAAGTTTCAATATATACAGTTGCATAAGGTTACCTAGCAATTGAAAATGTCTATTTTATGAGCAGGTTTATAAGTTCATGGTTTAAATCAAACGGGCCTTGAATATTTGACGGAGTTGTTACAGGATTGACCTTCCAGAAATATTACTTTCTCTGAGGAGGCTTAATTTAACCACTAAAAACATAGGCGTAGCCAATAAACGTGTGGAGGCCAATTATGTAAGGTGCACAGAGATGCACCCAATTCTGCTCCCATGGGGGCTAGATGGCCCCACAGGAGCAGAATCGCAGCATTGGGCCTGGATGTCCAGGCTGTGCCCCAGTTTCAGCACCCCGAACGTCCAGACACTTCCCCGGTTAGCCCAATCTGGCTCCTGAATGGAGCCATGGTGCCGTGGTATCCTGTTGCTATGGCACCGCTGATCCATGCAGGAGCCCTGATCACCTGCACCGCACAAATGCCCTGTTCCCTGCCACCGGACCCCCAATCGGGCCTTCCAAGGCTGGGATCAGGCAGCAGGGAACCCCCTGCAGCCACCTACGTGGTTGTGGGGGCCCGAAAGTGCCATCCTCCGATGCTCAGGAGGGTGGAATACGTCCCCCGTCTATCCTGGTGAACCCGTAAGTATAAGGCCGTAACCGCAATCGGCCTTGTATGTACAGGTTGTGCTTCCCGTCCCCATCCATAACCCCCTGCATATGTCCTATGTACGTGCAGGGAGCTTTGGGCAGGAAATAGGGCCCCAGGCGAATAACGAGGATGTACATCCATATCTGTCATAAATCATCGCTATTCGTCATTGGGAGTGATCCCCTTAGTAAATATCGAATATATAATTGTTTATCTGCTGTCATTTACTATTTTACTATGTTTAGCAATAGCATTATGGAATACCGTGTCGATTGAGGTTCATACTGAAACCCATTGCCACCTTTCTTTCAGGGAAAGAATTAAGGTCTTGCTTTTACTAGATTTTCTTTTTGGTAGGAAATTAATTGACTTAAGTAATGTCTAGAGGACTTTTTGTTCGATGTCTTTGTTTATAAATTATGATTAAAGTTTAGTATATACTGTATAATTGTATGAATTTCATTGTAACATTTGCATATTAAGATTTAATGTACTGTATTTGATTTTCTGTTTCTGAATGGAAAGGTAGAATATGAAGTAAAACCAAATAAATAGTAGAGATCTATGTTATGTAAGAGAGAAGATGCCAAGCCTAAAACTTCTTATGTTTCTCTATTTCCCCAATTTAGATCCTTTGGGAAGATGAGAGAATCGAAAAAGGGTTGACTAAAAAACAGTCTTTTGTTGATCTAGGATGTGGTAATGGTCTTCTGGTTCATATTTTAAGTAACGAAGGGGTAATTTCTTTTTAATATTTGAAATTATATGCTTGGCAATAAAATGTGCTGTGGGATGGTGGTAAGAGATGGCGAGAGGATTGAGGGAAGCTGTGTGTAGCAATACTTCACTAGAGAACATTCTGAGTCTTCATGTTAGCCTAACCATCTCCTTTTGACTTTTTGTGTTAGACAATATAACTAATGTTAAGCTTGATGGTGTCTCGTACCTCTAAACTGGCCAGAGAAAGTGAAAATGAGAAGCCACATACAATCTTGCCTTTCTTTGCAGGTAGATATCTGCCAGTGCACAGCCATTTAAAAGGCATAGGGGTCAATATTCAGCAGCAGCAGCATTATTTAGGCGCTGTTAAAGCACATAGCTGCCACTGCTTTAAATCTGGATATTCTGTGCCAGAACTTGTCCGATGCTGAATATCTGGATTCGCTGGATGGCACCATCTCGATCCGGTTAGTGGCGATATTCAGCCACTAACCATATTGCAAAATCCGGTTACAGTTAGGTTTTCCCTATCTGGTTAGTGGCTGAATATCGCTGCTGACTGGATAGCGACTGCACTGTCCCCATTTTTAACTGGTCATTTTTTACGTGGTCTGGGGGCTATTCGTTGGCATTAACGGATTTACTAACTGGCTAAAATGCTTTGAATATCCCTCATAGCCAGGGTTCGACAAAGCCCATGTGCCAGGTCACCATGGCAATCAAAAATTTATACCTGGTGTCTGGGTTTTGCTCCCTCCTCCCCCCACCCCCCTCCGATCATGGGCAGAACAGGAGGGATCTTTGCCATGATCGGGGGTTAAATGCAGCAGACAGCCCACTGGGAAATGTTGTCCTTGGACTTTAACCTTTTCACTGTTGTAATAGAGTATGCTGCCTTGCAGCTGATAGCGTTTTAGTTTATGATTCTCTGTCACACCCTAGCAATAAAACAAGTTCACAAAGATGCAGTAGTTTATTAAGAATACATTAAGCATATATAAGGTGATTCTGTCTGAAAAAAAGCTAGGCTTTTTAAAGCTGTAGTACTTAGAAATCTATATTTAACCCCTTTCATGTTTACCCCAAGTGGCCATGCCTATAAGTCCCTGACAGATAATTTTTTCATATTTTTTACTTTTCCTACAGCAGTACTGGTAGAATGCACTATTCTTAGTCTAAACATGATGACGTCTAAGTGGGTTGTTATCAGAAAATAAATGGACAACATTGGAAAGATTTCAAAAATTGTATTAGACGTTGAAGGGGTTAAGCACTTGTAAGGGCCTGGCTTTACACTTCTGGATTGTGGCCTACTTGATAAGGCTACATTTCCATTTTTGGGTAAATTGGAGGGGGATTTTGTATTTGTCAGAATTTTAAATATGACGGAGAAAAAAAAACATGATTGGAGAACATGCCATAAGATTCTCTGGAACTTTGCTACTGCAATCTTCTTGATCATATGTCTTAAAAAAGTGAGGAAATTGTATGCTATATTAAGTACCATATTCCACATGTTAAAATGTTGGTGAATGGTCCAAAAGTCTCTTAATTCTGCTGCTTCCATTTCCAAGTCTGTATTTGAAACACATTATCTCATTGTTGAAGGTCATACTTGTCTTACCTGTCCCTTCGTACTAGCTGTTGCTCTAAAAAGGATTTGGGGTGTTTTATTTTGAATGAATAAATAGGTTACCATTGCTGCTAATTTCAGGTTTGATTATATATTTATGTACATGGTGTGTGAATTATAGGAAATAATGTTCAGGTTTGTAAAGTATTCTTACTCTTTTTTTTTTCCTATACTTTAGCATCCTGGCAAAGGAATTGATGTTAGAAGAAGGAAAATATGGGACATGTATGGTTCAGAAACTCATTTACAGGTACATATATAACCGCTGTCTGTAAAGAACAAACATATTACTGTTGTCAGTAACCAACAAATCCATCGTAAACTATTATCTGTAATAACTACTCACTATACTGTTGACAGTAAAAACTAATTCCATTTTCACACACTGTTATACTAAGTTTAGAAATCAATAATCATTATACTGTTGTCAGTAGCCACTCAGATCATAAGGAACTACTGTCAGACATATTTCTTAGTGTCAGTAAAAATCAAACCTTCTGCCCATCCTTCATACAACATCATACTGTTGATCGTAACCTTCTACCCCTATACTCATCAGCTAACCCCCTTTACACTAAAAGACCCCCACTGAAATACACACAATGCCTCCTACAAAACAAATAAGCATCCCCTTCACTCTCCTCCTAATAACACTCCTAATACAACATATCTATACATACAAAACCAATCAAAACCCCTACAAAAACATCCCCATCATCCATAATCACCACAGAAGCTCACAAAACATTAACCCCATCATACAAGTTCCTTACCAAAACCCATCACATAGCTCAATACACTCCAATAATCACTATACACGACATGACTCAAACAAATACCAACGAAGACTCATACAAATAAAGCAGAATCCATACAGACGTATAACTGACAAAACCACTATCATAGACGCAAAAACAAAGCTCATCTTAATAAACATTCGATCCATACGAAACAAAATACCAATAATCAACGACATGATAAAAGAAGAAAAACCTGAAATTATATGCATCACCGAAACATGGCTCTCTCCCACAGACACTGTACTACTAAACCAGCTAACCACACACCAGTATGACATATTCAGCTGTCATCGAGATGCAAAGAGAGGTGGTGGTACTCTCATACTCACCAAAAAAGACCTACAATACACCTTAACAAGTTTAAATAATATAGACGGAATGGACATAATCAACATAGAAAACAGAACCCTTGCACTCACCCTCATATATAGACCCCCTACAGCCGATCAAAAAAACCTCTCTCCCATCCTTGAACTTGCTTGCACAACATCACCAAGCAAACCGCTCATAATCCTAGGTGATTTAAACCTCCCCTCCCTAAATGATTCCCAATCAAATAACTTTATGGACACCATGTTCCAAATGGGATATACACAGATAGTACAAGCACCCACCCACACAAAAGGTAACACCCTAGATCTCATCTTCCTCCCCAGCTCCTTTATCAACCACCAGCAGCACACCCCTCCAACAATAACAGAAGTACCATGGTCCGACCATCACCTCATCACACTCCACCTCCCAATACAAGCAATGCAGAACTCTACACACCACACACCTCATATATCACGATTTGCACACTTCAACAAAGACACTTTCCTGGACAAAGTACTACCCATACTCAACACAAACCTCCCAGACATCAACTCCACCGTAAATCACTGGAACCTTACAGTTCAAAAAGCAGCTGCCCCCACACAACCCACACATAGACAGTTAAAAAAAACAGAAAAATGGTTCACGAAAGAACTAGTGAACCTAAAAAAACAACTGAGAAAACAAGAAAAGAAATGGAGGAAAACTAAATCTGCTGAGAATAAATCCCAATACTTAAACACACTCAACGAATACAAGAATGCGATTAATAAATCAAAAAAGGATTACCACTCCAAGGTAATAAACTCAGCTATCAATCGCCCCAGAGAACTATTTGCAATTGTAAATACACTGACAAAAGTCAAAAATCCAGAACCAAAACAATCTGCAATAAGTATACAAGCCCTTGCAACCCACTTTGCAGAAAAACTAAAATGCAAACTTAATACTACACCAACACTAACCCATACAAACACAGAAACTAATAACAACAGCTGGACAACCTTTCATACGATAGATCGGAAACACCTCCTCAGGACTATAACAATTATCAACACCACAACTTCCCCACTCGATCCATGCCCCGTATCATGGATCAAAAATACTAAGGAAGAACTAGCTGGAAACATTCAATACATAGTAAATCAATCCCTCTCCCAGGGCATTATGCCTGATGCCCTAAAACTCACAACTATCCGCCCAATAATAAAAAACAATAAACTCGACCCAAAAGACCCAAACTCATATAGACCAATAGCCAGCATTCCATTTATGGCTAAAATAATAGAAAAAACTGTTCAACTTCAATTGCAAGAACATATAGATGACCACAACTCCCTTGACTCCCACCAATTCGGTTTCCGCCCCTTCCATGGGGTAGAAACCCTATTAATTACTCTGATGGACTTCCTCATAAGACATACAGATGATAACACCCAAGGCCTCCTACTCCTTTTCATAGACATTTCCGCTGCATTTGACAACATTAACCACCTTACACTGATTAATAGATTAGAAAACTTAGGAATAGGTGGGACTGTCCTTAATTGGTTCAAGTCCTACATCACACACAGACTAATACGAGTTCAATTAAACCAGGAAGCATCGGAAACCTTCCCCCAAGGACAAGGAATACCACAAGGATCAGCCCTTTCTGCTCTCCTTTTCAACCTGTACCTGCAACCCATCACAAAAATATTTAAAAAACACAAAATCAATCACTTTATCTATGCCGACGACATCATGCTCGCCCTCCCCATAACCACGAAAAACCCTAATTATAACACTCTATCCGAATGCATGGCGGAAACCTCATCCTGGATGGGAACCAACTTCCTCAGCATCAATCTCAAAAAAACTGAGGCAATGTTTGTATCAAGATCACCTGTGGCTGAAGATACCTACCCAACAACAATCTCCATCAATAACACAACGATACCTGTTAAAAAAGAGGTAAAATACCTAGGCGTTATAATCGATCACACACTCACCATGCTACCTCACATAAAACAGACGGTAAAAACTATATTCTACAAACTCAAAACTATTCAACACTTAAGGCTCCTCCTTGACACGCATGACTTTAGATCAGTCGTTAGTGCCCTCATAACCCCTCACTTTGATTATTGTAATAGTCTCCTAACCGGCCTCACACAAAAGAATATCTACTTATTACAAAGAGCACAGAACATTTGTGCAAAAGTAGTCACTAAAGCCCACCTAACAGACCATGTAACCCCTATACTGCTAGTTCTACACTGGCTCCCCATAAATTATCGAATCAAATACAAAATACTACTAACAACCTTCAAACTACTAAACGATATTGCCCCCTCACATCTATCCACACTCCTTCACGTCCCAAATGAATTAAGAGCCCGCAGACTAAATGCAACCCTCTCACTAGAGCTGCCAAAAACATTCACGAGGACCAAAAACTCCACCAGTGCCAGAGCCTTCTCATTCACCGCTCCCACACTTTGGAATGACCTCCCAATAGACATCCGAATCATAAAGGACCTCTCCCAATTCAGGAAAGAACTCAAGACATACCTATTCTCTGAGCACTTCGGAATCCCCTACCCTCCAAGTCCAGACACACAGCGTCCACAGACACACAAACAAAAAAACCCGCAGAAACACAATTAACTGAACACACAACTCCTCTTCTAACAGCCCCCAAAGACACCCCAAACAACCCACGAAAAAATGGAAATAAATTCCATCACACACAAACCCACTCACATACACACACAAACACACGCACACTTATACACACACACACTCACACATACATACACACACACACACACCTGAATAGCGAATCATGTATTCTTGTAAATAATTTCTATAAATAGCAATGTCAGCTCGCTGACATTCCCCTGTAAATTCAGCAGTATACAAAAGTATACACCCTGTAAATAGTTCTGACAATTTACTGTTCTGTTATATGTAAAAAGTTAAGAAGTTCTTGTTCTATGTAATGTTATGCAAATGTATGCAATTGTTCCATGTAAACCGCCCCTGATCTCTGGAAGGGGCGGTATAGAAGAAATAGATAAATAAATAAATAAAAATAAAATAAAAACATATAGAAAACATATACTTTATTTAGAAGTGGCTACACAATCCAGTCTGTTTGAGAGCAATAAACGGTGACAAACTATAGAAAACAAGCTGCTCCATGTTTCCATAATGCCTCCTTCTATCATTTCCCACTGAAAGTGCTTAAGTTTAGCTTGTGTAGAGAAGGTAGTACTGTGCACTGGAGAACCGTCAGGCAGACCATTGACTGAAAAAATGATTTGGGAGCAAGATATACAGTATATATTTTTTCTTTAATTTCAGCATGCAGTCTTAGTCATAGTAGTACATTTTCAAATGTTTTGTAATAGGTATTTTAAAAACAGTCTATGGGGCTAGGATATCGTGTTTCCGGATATATATAGAGAATCTCAGAAACTGCGCAGGCAATTTCTTTTATTAAAAAATGGGGTATTGCAGATAGGGGGAACCTATCTTTTACGCTTTCCATGTAAATGTGTAATAGTGATTAATGCTCAGAAATTCATTTTTTATCAACCTGAAGCTTAATCCGCTTTCATTAGTTCTAGGTTGCCCTCTGTTATATCCCCTCTAGAGGGGTGAAGTTACCTTGCAGTTAATTATGTCTACCTTCCTGCTCTATGGCCATCTTTTTTTATTATATTGATTGATGAATTATTATGTTCCTTGATGGTTCCTTCCTTAAGAGTTTTTTTCTTATTTGCCTTTCTTCTATTCCCTCTCCTGTTTGTGGACTACAGGTGAACCAGTGTTGTATTTCATTCCTTTTTCTTATGTTATGATATATATTCTCCAGGACCAAGCAGGAAGTCAGCCCTCACTTATGGGTGACATCGGCGCCGATGGAGCCCCCGTGCAGAGCA
The DNA here is from genome assembly GCA_033557465.1 of Ichthyophis bannanicus. Taxonomy (NCBI): domain Eukaryota; kingdom Metazoa; phylum Chordata; class Amphibia; order Gymnophiona; family Ichthyophiidae; genus Ichthyophis; species Ichthyophis bannanicus. The sequence goes on along the minus strand of CM066032.1, from coordinate 1,384,529,460 downwards.
TTTCCCCAGCTTTCTAAGAAAGCCTTTGGGAATACTGCACGCATGCACGGTCCCCTTCCCGCCTAAAGGTGCCATCTTGCTCAGTCCCTCTTTTTCCCTGGAGCCCATCGGACGTCTGTCCGAGTCACCCGGAAAAGTTGACGTTTTTTCGAAGATTACTTAGTCTTTTTCTCCGAGTTTGACGCCGGTTCCCCTTCCCGCCAGGTTTGGTACACCGGTATCGAGCCCGTCTTCTATTTTTCGTTTTTTGCCCTTCGTGGCTGGCGTTCACGCCTTTTTTCTGTTTTCCCTGGAAGGCCGGTCCTTTGACCTCGCGGGGGCCCTTTTTTCCCCGATGGCTTCCAGTGGTTTCAAGAAGTGTGATCGGTGCAAGAAACGTATGTCTCTCACCGACACACACGACTGCTGCCTTCGGTGCCTCGGCCCAGATCATGATCCAGTGATCTGTGGCCCGTGTGGCAAAATGTCCACCAAGGCACTTCGAAGCCGTCAGCACCAGAAGGAAAGGATTTTCTCAGATTCTGCCTTCGGCCGGGCCTGGACCTCGTCTGAGGCCTCGACGTCTCGGGAGTCTGATCCCGAGCATCGCCAGGGTTCCTCGGACAGGGAGTCCCCCGACCGGAAACGCAAGAGGAAGAAGCAGCTCATGAGGGCAGCGTCGGAAGAGTTCCCTGGTCCCTCGAGGGACAGGTCTAAGACCCCCGACCGCCGTCCCGGGCGGTTGGAACAGGAGAAGCCGTCCAAAGTACCTCGCGTGGAGCCGGAGACCGTCGGGCACGTAAGTCCTGTAGTCCTCGTGGACTCTCCTCCGAGGGAGCCGACGTCGGGCCCAGCACCTCTGGGACCCGAGTCGGTGGCTGCTGAGTCTCCTGAGCTTGGACTCAGGCTGACAGCCTTGGAGTGCAGATTGTCTGTCTGCCTTCATGGATCAAGAGCAGGTACTGATGGCCAGCCTCGCTGGTGCATCTACCCCGATCACTGGGACATCGACGTCAAAGTCGACCCCGGAGACCGAACCAATACTCGAGACCATGAAGGCTCGAAGTTGTCCTCGGTCAAGGTCCCCCTCGACCTCCCGCTCAGAACCGAGGGCGTCGACGCCGGTGCATTCGGCGTTGGGGTGGGTGCCACCTCAACCCGCGCGGTCGGAGCCCCTTGACTCCTCTTCGGATGAGTCAGCGTGGGAGAAGGAGGACGAGGAGTCCCCCGACACCTTCCGGACTCGGTGCGTCCCTTCGGACTCACTGCAGTCCGAGCCCCGGAGTAGGTCCCCCCGGAGGACACCCGGTTCTTGGAGTTCGTGCGGGACATGGCCAAGGCCTTGGCGATTCCTGCGGACCCCGAGGAGGAGCCTCAAGCCGAAGAGCTCGAGGCCCTCAAGTATGATTCTCCTCCGAAGGAGGCCTTTACTGTGCCGCTTCCTCCGATGCTGGAATGGCTCCTCTTCCGGATGTGGGAGGAACCAGCCTCAGCGCCGGTCTTGAGCAAGCGGGTCGATGCCATCTATCGACTACGTAAGAGCCCTGGCTTCCAGAAGGCGCAGCTGCCACACCATTCCATGGTGGTGGAATCGGCCCATGCATCGTCTGAAGAGCCAGAAGATGCACTCTGCGGTGCCCCCCGGCAGGGAGGCCTGGAACCTGGATGCTTTTGGCAGAAAGTGCTTCTAGGGCTCGATGCTTGCTTGCCGTGTCCAGTCATACCAGCTGTACATGGGCATGTACTTACGAGACCTGGCAAAAGAGCTTGCCGGGTTCTCTGCTGGCCTCTCCGGGGAACCTTTGCAGAGGTTCCAGACTTTGTCCTCAGGAATCAAGGACTGTTCCAAGTTCATGTCCCGAGCGGCCTACAATGGCTTCGAGGCTTCGGCTCGTGTGGTGGCAGCTGGCATCGGAGCCCGATGCCAGGCATGGCTGCAGTCATCACACCTCAAGCCCTGGGTGCAGGACAAGTTGGTCGATGTCCCTTGCCGAGATGAAAACCTTGATGGCAAGCCCGTGGCCGAGAAGGCGGCTGAGCTCGAAACCAAGCACCTGACTAGGACAAGGCTGTCCAGAAAGACTTCTGCCCCTTCTCACAAAAAGAAGGGCTCGGGTAAAAAGCCCTTTTTACCCAAGGAAGGTGGCTGCCTACAAACCTTTTCCTCAGTTCCAGGCCTCCCCATCTCCCCAGCGGGCAGCAGGCCAAGGGGCAGGGACATGGGCCCCGTAGGCAGAAGACCCCCAAGCCTCTGGCTCCTGCTCCTACCCAGCAGGGAGGGGGTTTTTGACTCCCACAGCATAGCCTCTCCACCTCTGCTGCCCCATTCCTGCACAGGAGGTCGCTTAGCCCTGTTTGCCCACAGGTGGCCACCCATTACAGGGGATGCTTGGGTGTTAAGCATAGTCCACAAGAGCTATATGCTTCATTTCCAGCTGTTTCCTCCTGTCTACTTTCCAGGAGAGCCTCTGAGGCCTCTCCTGCACACAAACCTCCTCCTCCAAGAACTTCAAAGTCTGCTTCTGGACAAGGCGGTGGAGCCTGTACCTCCTTGCCTACAGGGGCACGGTTTCTACTCCAGGTACTTTCTGGTGCCAAAGAGAACCAGAGGACTAAGGCCTATCCTAGACCTCAGGAACCTCAACAAGTTCTTGGAGAAAGAGAAGTTCAAGATGCTTACTCTTGGAACACTTCTGCCCTACCTCCAGCAGGGAGATTGGCTATGCTCCTTGGATCTAAAGGATGCGTACACTCACATCCTCATTCATCCAGACCACAGAAAATACCTCAGGTTCATGGTGGGAGGAAACCATTACCAGTACAGAGTGCTGCCTTTTGGTCTAACCTCCGCCCCACGAGTCTTTACAAAGTGCCTTGCTGTGGTGGCGGCTTACTTGAGGACTCAAGGTGTTTTTGTCTTCCCCTATCTAGACGACTGGCTGGCTCATCCGGGGTCAGACTTACCAGGAGGCCAGGCAGGCCACCTTCAGGACTGTATCACTCCTTCAAGACCTAGGCTTTGTCATAAACTTCGCAAAGTCCATTTTGCTCCCCTCCCAGAACCTAGAGTTCATAGGAGCACGGCTGGACTCTCTGCAAGCAAGGGCTTACTTGCCAGAGGACAGAGCTCAAAGTCTCATGGAGTTGGCATCCCGGTTTCTCAGCCTGCCAAGGATTCCTGCCAGGCTCTGTCTGCAGCTCCTAGGACACATGGCGTCGACTGTACATGTGACCCCCAATGCCCGCCTCCACATGAGGCCTGCACAGTGGTGCCTCAGAACTCAATGGAAGCAAGCCACTGGGAACCTAGCAGACAAAGTCAGGGTTTCAAAGCCATTCCTGACTTCCCTTCAGTGGTGGCTACACCCCTCCAACTTGCTTCAGGGGGTGCCATTTCAGGTGCCTGTCCCCACAGTGGTGTTGACAACAGATGCCTCCTTACAGGGCTGGGGTGCACACTGTTAGGAGAGCTGCACTCAAGGCCTCTGGTCCCCATGGGAAGCCACGCAACAGATCAACCTACTAGAACTGCGGGCTATTCGCTTAGCCCTCGAGGCTTTTTCTCACACTTTGGCATACCAGTCTGTTCTAGTTCAGACGGACAATCAAGTAGCCATGCTCTATGTGAACAAACAGGGCGGCACTGGATCCAGGCCTCTATGCCTGGAAGCACAGGCCCTTTGCTCTTTTTCCCTCAGGCACCAGATGTTGCTGAGGGCTGTTTATCTTCCTGGCCGGGAGAACTTTCTGGCAGACAGATTAAACACAATTCTGCAGCCCCATGAGTGGCAGCTGCACCCGTTCATGGTTCAAAAGATTTTCCTGAAATGGGGACTTCCATCCATGGACATCTTTGCCAGTCCCCTGAATCACCCAACTGCCCAGGTTTTGTTCCAGGCAACCGCATCCCCTAAGGGTAGCAGCGGATGCCTTCCTGATTTCCTGGTCCCAGGGCCTACTGTATGCGTTTCCTCCCACGCCTCTGGTGGCCCGAACCTTGTTCAAGATTCTCAGGGACAAGGCCTCGGTCCTTCTGGTTGCTCCCAGGTGGCCGAGGCAGCCTTGGTTCCCACTCCTCCTTCAACTGGCAGTGGAGACACCATTGCCTCTGGGGTTCCAACCTGACCTTCTCTCTCAGGATCAGGGTTCCCTTCTGCACCCCAATCTGAAATCTCTCAATCTGATGGCCTGGAGGCTGCAAGGGTAGTCTTAGCTCCCCGGGGCATGCCTCAGGAAGTAGAAGAGGTGGTCTTGGCCTCTAGAAAGCAATCCACCAGGAAAACGTATGCCCTGAAGTGGAGGAGGTTCTCCTTGTGGTGTCAGCAACGCAAGGAAGATCCTTTCGGCTGCACTGTGCCAGTAGTGCTCCAGTACCTTATGCACGTCCAATCAGGGCCTTAAGTCCAGTTCTGTTCGGGCCCACCTCTCTGCTCTGGCAGCTCACCACTCAGTGGTGGAGGGACACTCTTTGTCGGTTCATCCCTTGGTGTCCCGGTTTCTCAGAGGCTTACTTTTGCTCAAGCCACCTCTCCGTCCACCGGCCCCTGAGTGGGAGTCGAATGTGGTCTTGCAGCAACTGACTCGCTCACCTTTTGAGCCAATGGCTACATGTCCTTTACGCTTCCTTTCCTGGAAGACTCTATTCCTAGTGGCCTTGACCTCGGCCCTGCGAGTGAGTGAACTTCAAGCCCTGGTCTGTGACAGACCCTACACTCGCTTGTATAGGAACAGGGTAGTCCTTAGGACTCATCCTAAGTTCCTCCCAAAGGTTGTCTCCTCTTTCCATCTCAACCAGGAGGTGGTTCTTCCAACGTTCTTCCCTAGGCCCCATGCCAGCCGGGCTGAGACAGTCCTGCGTACCCTGGACTGTAGGAGGGCCTTATCCTTCTACCTTGAGCATACGCAGGGGCATAGGAGGGCTACTCAGCTCTTCGTATCTTTTGACCCCAATAACTTGGGGGTGCCTGTCTCCAAGAGTACTTTGTCCATCTGGGTGGCTGACTGTATCACCTGGGCTTACAGGGCAGCTGACCTTCCTTTGCAGGGTCGGGTCACGGCCCACCGTGTCAGGGCAATGGCTGCCTCAGTAGCTCATCTCCGCTCTGTTCCGTTGGCAGACATCTGCAGGGCTGCAAGTTGGTGCTCAAGCCAGACTTTTGCAGCCCATTACTGCCTGGAGAGGGAGTCCCGTAGGGACAGTGCTTTCGGTCAGGCAGTGCTCCGGAATCTCTTCGAGGTTTAGGCAACTCCTACCCTCCAGCTCTCTGGTTGGGCTACCGGTAGAGGTATGTTTCAGTGAAATCCTTTCTCTGATGCTGAGGCTAGAGGGAGCTCATTTTTCAGCTCTGGGTCCTCGGTAGCCTGAAGCTGGGGAGTCCCATAAGTGAGGACTGACTTCCTGCTTGGTCCTGGAGAAAGAGTAGTTACTCACCTGTAACAGGTGTTCTCCAGGAGCAGCAGGAATCAGTCCTCACAACCCTCCCTCCTCCCCTGGGAGTTGCAGTTGTACATAGCTAAAAAACAGCACACAAAAATGTAAAAATGAACTATGTCATTTGACTGAGCAAGATGGCACCTTTAGGCAGGAAGGGGACCGCGCATGCATGCAGTATTCCCAAAGGCTTTCTTAGAAAGCTTGGGAAATGCTCCGCGGGGGCTCCATCGGCGCCGATGTCACCCATAAGTGAGGACTGATTCCTGCTGCTCCTGGAGAACACCTTTTACAGGTGAGTAACTACTCTTTATTGGATGGTGTTCCCCTTTACCAATAAGTTTGATTGCTTGATATGTGTTTTGTTAAAATTTATAAATAATAAAATAAATTTAAAAAATTAGTACCATGAGCATGTCTGTAGGGGCTGTGATTCACGGAGTTCGAGTTTTTACTTGTAATTATATCATTTGGCATCACTTCCTTATTACTTTTTCTCAAAATATTCTTTCATCTCCATTAAGTTATCTCCCTGCTTCTCATTCCCTTTCAATTCTATTTAATGAGACTTTTCCAAATCATCCTGTTAGACCAGTCCAGACGATCAGGTTTATCTTCCCCTACCAGCAGATGTTGGAGACAGAGAAAAAAAACTACCAGAAGCCTAATGGGCTGGGCTCTGGTAGACATATAGGTATGCCCCTAGGGGTCACCCCCAGTATTTTCTCAGTTGATGATGGTGTCTTTATTTATGTTTGTTTCCTTGGTTTTCTGTATTACCTGCTTCCAGCTGGATGTTCCAGAACGCACAAGAGGTGTTCCTCTGGATTTCCCAGGCCTGCAGCACTTGGGAGCTTCTGGTCTCGAGGATCAGTTGAGCTCCCTTCATTGAGGGGGTTTTAATGGCTTCTGGCCACGAGGGCCTGTTTTGCCGGGAGCAGGGGGAGCCTTCAGCATTCTGCAGCACTTTTCTGTGTACTTGACAGCTCTGGGATCATCTCCCTTCGCGTCTGCCTTGGGTCCCCATGCTCTGCTATATACAATGAGTGGTATCCTCCCCCCCCCCATCCCCGTCAACACTGCTCATGCTCGCTCTCGTTCCTCCTTTTTTGGGTCTTGTAAGACCGAATACAATTTAGGACAACTATCCAGAGGGTCGCCATGAGTCGACACCGACTTGACGGCACTTAACAGCAACAACGGGTTAGTCCTTCCCCTCGCGGGACGGCTTGTCTTTTTGCTCACCGGTTCGGGTGACTAGGAGGGGGATCCAGGGCTTGCCTTGCGCGGGCATTTGAGCGGGCTCCAGTGTGGCGGCCATTTTTGGGCTCCTTCTTCCCACGCAGTCTAGTTTGCGGCAGCCATTTTCCAGCGGGAATTCTCGCAGATGCCCCGTTGCTGAGCAGCTCTTCCTTTTTGGTGGTCACTTTTTCTTTAACAGACCACGGGTTGGATCAGCTCCCAGCGCTTGTCCTCCGATCTATTATGGCCTTGGGGCACGTCGGCAGCTTCAATTCGCGATGCCTTCCTCGTCTCAGAGGTGCATCGTATGCAGCAGGAAGCATAAAGATTTGAAGGATAGGGTGTGTGTGGCGTGCTCCTCTCACCCTGGTGTATCTTCTGTGGCGGTTTCTGCTCCACTAAGGACAGCTCTTCCTCTGCTCCCGCTCCCCCGGTGGATCCTCGCCCTGGGCCTCCAGTAGAGGGGCCTACAGACCCTCCTCTTCTGGTACCTCAGCCTCCGGCCTCGTCCTTGCAGTCCATGTTGTCCTCTGAGACCCTTCCCAGGCTTCGGACGCACAGTTTCTAGCCATATTTAAACAGGCCTGGTCCATCTGGCACTCTGACTCGTATGGTTGGGATCAGAGCATCTTTCCCCTTCCAGCAGGGAAAATGCTGGATCAGCCTCCCAGAAGCGATTCGGCTCCCAAGGGAGGTAGCTACCCATCCAAAAAAGTCTTGTGGAGCTCGGATGCATGGCCACAATAGCATGGCAGTTTCTGACTGCGAGATGGCAAATACTCTCCATCGGAGGCCTCAGCGGATGGCCAGAGGGATGCGCAGGCTATCAGGCTCTTTTGCAAGGATGAGTTACCAGCTCTAATAGCTCAGGTAGTGGAGGCATTGCACCTTACTGATCCTCACATCCTACCGGAGTCCCAGGCACAGTCGCAGGCAGACCCCATCTTGCAAGGCATTCGCAAGCCCTCCAGGGCCTTCCCTTTTCCAGCGGAGCTGCAGCAGATGCTGTATCAGGAGTGGGAGGTGCCGGATGCCTCGTTTCATACAGCTTGCTGTCTCAGCCAACTTTATCCTCTGGTCTCCAACAGAACGGGAGAGATGGCTCGCATATCCAAAAGTGGACGCGCTGGTGACAGGAGTTACAAAACACACCACCATTCCAGTTGAGGGTGGAGCAGCGCTACGGGACCAAAAAGACAGGAAAGTCGAGAATCTTCTTAAAACAGCCTTCTCATCTGCGGCGCTGTCGCTCCAAGCCACATCTGTGGCGGTCTCGGGGCCCATGCCTTGTTACGGTGGATTCAGCGCTTTCCGGAGGATCCGGCACTAGCTTGCTTGGAGTTGGTCAAGGCTTTCCTAGCTGATACTTTTTATGATTTGTTGCATCTCTCGGCCCTGTCGGTGGCGGCTGTCACCGTAGCTTGGCGATGGCTCTGGTTGCGCCAGTGGTTGGCAGATGTCGCCTCTAAGATGCGCCTCTTGAGGCTGCCCTTTAAGGGTAGGCTCCTCTTTGGCGAAGAACTGGACAAGTTGGTCAAAGACCTGGGTGAAGTTTAAACCTCCACGTCTGCAGGAGGATAAGCCAAAGTCATCCACGCGCCGTTCATCGCAGTTTTATTCCCTGACTTTCTGGCGTACCTCCAGATTTTGCAACGCTCATCGTTACCGGCCCAGTAGAGCAGCAGCCTCAGCTACTTCTAGTCGCTTTGGCCACAAGTCGCAGCCCTTTCAGGATGCCCGAAAGGGAAATGATTCATACTCGGGCCCGGGCAAGTTCTCTGGCGTCACGCCTTCCTCCTGCTGACGGGGCGGGAACCCGCCTGGGATGCCGCCACCAGTAGGAGGCCATTTGATGCTTTTCTCTAGGCAGTGGGCCATTATCACTTCAGATCAATGGGTCCTCGATATTGTATCTCGAGGCTACACTCTTGAATATTGGCAGCCCAGTCGCAAGGCCTTTCTCGTTTCTGCGGGCAGAGCGCCCAGGAGAAGGGTAGCCATCCACTCCATCGTTCGTCATCTCCTCCTCCTGCGCACCATTTGTCCCATTCCGAGACGGGACGGTATTCCATCTATTTTGTGGTGCCCAAGAAGGACTGTTCCTTTCGCCCAATCCTCGTCCTCGAGGGCATCAGCCGCTGCCTTCGCGTTCCATGTTTCCGGATGGAACTCTTCAGTCAGTCATCCAAGTGGTCCGCAAAGGGGAGTTCCTTGCTTCTCTCGACCTGGCAGAGGTATACTTGCACATTCCCTTCCAAAGCGACCATCAGCGTTTCATGCGCTTTGCCATCCTCTGGCAACATTTCCAATTTTGTGCCATGGCATTCGGCCTCGCCTCGGCCCCAAGTGCTTTTTCCAAAGTAATGGTGGTAGTAGCGGCAGCCTTACGTAAAAGGGGGATTCGTGTGCACCCTTACCTAGACGATTGGCTCATGCGTGCAGATTCCCTCTTGGTCTCCTTAGAAAGCCTGGGCTGGGTGGTCAGTCACTCCAAAAGTTCTCTGCAGCCGCCCCAACAGTTGAAGTTCCTGGGAGCCTGGTTCGACACGAACCAGGGCAAGGTCTCCCTGACCCACGACCGTTTCACCAAGCTTTCCTCTCGGCTTCGGTGTTTTCTTCATCAGGACTGCCCACGCGCTTGAGAATACCTTCAGGTCCTGGGCTCCATGGCGGCTACCACTGAGATAGTTCTGTGGGCCAGAGCATACATGCACTACAATATGCTCTACTCTCTCGCTGGTCCCCTGTGTTGGAGGATTGCAACTATCATCTCCTGCTGCCTCCGTGGATGATGGTGGCCTATCTCAACCGCCAAGGGGTACCAAATGCCCCGGAGTAGCCAGGGAAATGGCTCTTCTCCATGACCAAGCAGGAAGTCAGTCCTCACATATGGGTGACGTCGACGCCGACGGAGCCCCCATGTGGAGCATTTCCCCAGTTTTCAAAGAAAGCCTTTGGGAATGCAGCGCGCATGCATGGTCCCCTTCCCGCCCAAGGGTGCCATCTTGCTCAGTCTTTCTTTTTCCGCGGAGCCCAAAGGACGTGAGTTCCTGTCACCCGGGAAAAGTAGAAATTTTTTTGGCTCTTTTGGCTTATTCTGTTCCGGTTCGACGCCAGTTCCCCTTCCCGCCTGGGCTCTGTACACCGGTATCAAGTCCGGAGTTTTGATTTTCGTTTTTTGTCCTTCGTGACTAGCGTTCGCACTATTTTTGTGTTTTCACTGGCAGCCCGGTCTTTTGACCTTGCAGGGGCCCTTTTTCCCCCGATGGCTGCCAGCGGGTTCAAGAAGTGTGATCGGTGTAAGAAATTTATGTCTCTCACCGACACATATGACTGCTGCCTCCATTGCCTCAGGCCCACCATAACCCGCTGGCCTGTGGCCTGTGCGTCAAAATGTCGTCGAAGGCGCTTCGGAGCCGTCAGCATCAACGTGAGAGAATTTTCTCTGACTCTGCATCCGGCCGGGCCCGGACTTCGTCAGAGGCCTCAACATCTCTGGAATCTGACCCCGAGCACCGTCGGAGTTCTTCTAAGAGGGAGTCTCCCACCCGGGAGCACAGGAGGAAGAAGAAGCTCGCGAGGGCGGCATCGGCTCCTGGATCCTCAAGGGCCAGGTCGCGTAGCCCTAACCGCCGCCCCGGGCTCTCGGAGTTGGAGACGCCATCCAATTTACCTCGTGTGGAGCCGGAGTCCCCAAGTCACGTAAGTGCAATTGTCCTCATGGACTCTCCTACGGGGGAGCCGACGTCAGGCCCAACGGCATCGGGGCGAGAGTAGGGGGCTGCTGAGTCTCCTGAGCTTGGACTCAGGTTGACAGCCTTGGAGAGCAGCTTGGCTGCCTTCATGGAACAGCAGCGGGTGCTGATCACTGGTCTGACCGGTGTATCTGCCCCGACCCCGGGACCTCGACGTCCAAGTCGACCCCGGAGACCAAGCCAATCCTCGAGTCAATGAAGTCTCGAGTCGATCCTCGGTCAAGGTCCCCCTCGACCTCCCATGCGGGGCCGAGGTTGGCGATGCCGATACCCTCAGCGTCGGGGCGGGTGGCACCGAGGCTCACACAGCCGGAGCCGCTTGATTCCTCCTCGGAGGAGTCGGCGTGGGAGACGGAGGATGAGGAGTCCCCGGACACCTTCCAGATGTGGTGCGTCCCTTCGGACTTACTGGAGTCCGAGCCTCGGAGACGGTCCCCCCCCCCCCAGAGGATACCCGGTTCTCGGACTTCATAAGGGACATGGCCAAAGCGTTGTCCTTCCCTGCGGACACCGAGGAGGAGCCTTGAGCCGAAGAGCTCGATGCCCTCCAGTATGGCTTTCCTCCGAAGGAAGCCTTTACTGTACCGGTTCCTCCGATGCTGGAACAGCTGTCTATCCGTATGTGGGACGCACCGGCCTGGGTGCCAGTTCTTAGCAAACTGGTCGATTCCATTTATCGAGTCCGTAAGAGCCCTGGGTTCCAAAAGGCGCAGCTACCGCACAACTCCATGGTTGTGGAATCGGCCATGCACCGCCTGAAGAGTCAGAAGATGCACTCCTTGGTGCCCCCCGGTCATGAGGCCCGGAACCTGGATGCCCTCGGGAGAAAGTGCTTCCAGGGCTCTATGCTATCTTGCCGTATCCAGACCTACCAGCTGTACATGGGCATGTACCTACGAGACCTGGCAAAGGAGATTTCCGGGTTCTCAGCTGGCCTCTCCGAGGAACCTTTGCAGAGGTTCAAGGCTTTGTCAACAGGGATCCGAGAGTGCTCAAAGTTTATCTCTCGAGCAGCCTATGATGGCTTTGAGGCTTCGGCCCAGGTAGCCGCAGCTGGCATCAGTGCACGCCGTCAAGCCTGGCTGCAGTCATCAGACCTGGAATCATGGGTGCAGGACAAGTTGTTCAATGTCCCCTGCTGAGGTGAAAACCTTTTTGGTAAGCCCATGACTGAAAAGGCTGTGGAAATTGAGACTGAGACTCTCACCAGGACAAGGCTGTCCAGGAAGACTTCTGCCCCTTCTCAGAAAAAGAAGGGCTCGGGAAAGAAGCCCTTTTTCCCGAGGAAGGATACTGCCTACAAATCCTACCCTCAATATCAGGCCTCTCCAGCTCCCCAACAGGGCCAGCAGGTCAAGGGGCAGGGGCATGGGCCCCGTAGGCAGAAGACCCCCCAAGCCGCCAGCTCCGGCTCCTGCACAGCAGGGAGCGGGGTTTTGACTCCCACAGCATAGCCTCTTCTCCAGAGCTGGCTCCACTCAGCACAGGAGGTTGGCTGACCCTGTACGCCTACAGGTGGCCAGCCATCCCAGGGGATACCTGGGTCCTCAGCATAGTCCAAAAGGGCTACATGCTCCACTTCCACCAGCTACCCCCCTCCTACTTTCCAGGGGCGCCTCCAAGACTCCCTCTGCACATAAACCTCCTCCTTCAGGAGTTGGCAAGTCTTCTAAAGGAACAAGCGGTGGAACCGGTGCCTCACCACCTGGAAGGGCAAAGTTTCTACTCCAGGTACTTCCTGGTACCAAAAAGGACTATCCTAGACTTGCAAAACCTAAACAGGTTTCTGGAGAGGGAAAAGTTTCAGATGCTTACCCTTGGGATACTTCTGCCCTACCTCCTGCAGGGAGACTGGCTATGCTCCTTAGACCTAAAGGACGCTTATATTCACATCCTCATTCATCCAGACCACAGATAATATCTCAGATTTGTGGTGGGAGGAAACCATTTTCAGTATAGAGTACTTCCCTTTGGCCTAACTTACGCCCCCAGGATTTTCACCAAATGCCTGGCGGTGGTGGCGGCCTATCTCAGGAATCTGGGATTTTTTGTCTTCCCATACCTGGACGACTGGCTCATCAGGGGCCAGTCTCTCCAGGAGGCCAGACAAGCCACTCTTCACACTGTTTCTCTTCTTCAACATCTGGACTTTGTCATAAACTGCGCAAAGTCTACTTTGCTCCCCTCACAGAACCTAGAGTTTATAGGGGCAAGATTAGACACCCTGCAGACAAGAGCTTACTGGCCCAAGGACAGGGCCCACAGACTGATGGACTTGGCCAACCAGTTCCGCAGCAATTCTCAGGTCTCTGCTAGGCACTTCCAGCGGCTCCTGGGCCACATGGCATCCACGGTACATGTGACCCCGAATGCCCGTCTGCACATGCGGGCTGCTCAGTGGTGCCTCAGAGCTCAGTGGGCGCAGGCCACAGGCGACCTCCAAGACAGAGTAAAGGTGTCCAAACCACTTTTGGACTCCTTGCAGTGGTAGCTACATCTCCCAAACCTTCTCAGGGGGCTACCTTTTCAGGCCCCCAGCACACGACGACCGATGTGCTGACGACCAATGCTTCCTTAAAGGGCTGGGGTGCACATTGCCAGGGCACGTGCACTCAAGGCCTCTGGTCTCCTCGGGAGGCCACATAGCAGATCAATCTTTTGGAACTGCGAGCGATCCGCTTGGCTCTACAGACTTTTTCTCATGCCCTCTCTCACCAGTCTGTCTTAGTTCAGACAGACAATCAGGTAGCAATGTTCTATGTGAACAAGCAGGGGGGCACAGGATCCAGTCTCCTGTGTCAGGAGGCGCAGGCCCTTTGCTCCTTTGCAGTCAAACAAGGCATGTTTCTCAAAGCAGTTTATCTACCGGGTCATGAATATTTCTTAGGAGACAAGCTAAGCAGGATCCTCCAGCCCCATGAATGGCAGTTGAATCCACTGGTGGTCTAGCAGATCTTTCTATGATGGGGACTTCCATCCATCGATCTCTTTGCAAGTCCACTGAACCGTCAGCTGCCCAGGTTTTGCTCCAGACAGCCGAATCCCCTGAGACTGGCAGCAGATGCTTTTCTGATCTCTTGGTCTACGGGCCTCCTGTATTCGTTTCCTCCCACGCCCCTGGTGGCCCGAACTCTGTTCAAGATTCTCAGGGACAAGGCCTCGGTGATTGTGGTAGCCCCCAGATGGCTGAGGCACCCGTACTTCTGCTACAGTTGGCGGTGGAAACGCCTTTCCCTCTGGGGTTGCAACACGATCTCCTGTCTCAAGATCAATGTTCCCTTCTGCACCCCAATCTCGGGTCCCTCAATCTGATGGCCTGGCTGCTGAAAGGATAGTTCTAGCTCCCTTGATTCTATGTAAGGAGGCTGAAGAGGTGGTTTTGGCCTCTAGGAGGACTGATTCCTGCTGCTCCTGGAGAACACCTGTTACAGGTGACTGACTACTCTTTCTCTTTCCATGGGCAGAGAGACATCTACAGGCTCTGTCGGCCCAGCACATTGCAGGAACGACCAATGTGAAGGCAGATTTCCTGAGCTGTCATGTCCTCAATCCCAGTGAATGGGAACTGGCCCCATGGGCATTCCAGAGGATAGTGCGGCTGTGTGGTCGGCCTGCAATGGATTTCATGGCGTCGACAATGAACCGCCTTCAGTCGCCGGAGGGAGCACAGGTCGCAGGTGCTGGATGCCTTAGCCCAGCCGTGGCCGGTGACAATACTGCTGTACGTCTTTCCCCCATGGTCACTGATCAGGAAAGTTCTCCAACGGATCAGAACACACCCGGGTGAAGTGATTCTGGTGGCCCCAGATTGACCATGGAGGCCTTGATATGCCGACCTCGTACGGTTAGCCCAGGCAGCCCCTCTGCAGCTCTGTGCACGCAGAGGTCTCCTGCGGCAAGGGCTGATCACAATGTACGCCCTGCTCCCTATTCGCTTATGGTCTGGCTCTTGAATGCCACCGGCTGAGCCATAAAGGCTATTCTCATTGGGTGGTTGCTACCCTACTCAAGGCTCGACTTCCCTCTTCGTCGCGGGCATATGCCAGACTATGGCGCATCTTTGAGGCCTGGTGTTTCCTTCGTCATCTTTTGCTGTGGCTCACGCAAATTCCGCAGGTTATCACCTTCCTCCAGGAGGGCCTCAACAAGGGTTTAGCTCTCAGATCTCTTAGAGTTCATGTCTCGGCTCTGACCTGCTTCCGGGGACCAATGGACGTTTGCTCCATTGTGTCCCGCACGGATGTAGCATGGTTTCTCAAGGGAGCTAAGGTAATATGTCCCCCCATCCGTCTGGTAGTACTGCCCTGGGATCTTTCCTTAGTCCTGAAGGTTCTCATGGCTGCCCCTTTTGAGCCGCTTAAGAGGGCATCACTCCATGATTTGACCCTCAAAACGGCATTCTTGGTGGTGATAACCTCCGCGCGTATGGTCTCGGAGTTTCAGGCCCTCTCATGCCAGGATCCCTCTCTTTCACGGAGGACAGCGTGTCCCTGCGCACGGATCCTTCCTTCTTGCCGAAGGTCATCGCGCCTTTTCATCTCAACCAGCCTATATTCCTACTGTCTTTCTCCAAAGACCAATGTTCAGGCCGGCATAAGAATCTCCGGGCGCTGGATCTCCGGAGAGTCCGGTATCGCTATTTGCAGGTCACAAATCTGTTCCGCAAGTCTGACCATCTCTTTATACTGTTCACAGGTCCTCAGAGGGGCCTCGTGGCTTCTAAGTCCATCATTTCTAGATGGCTCCATCAGGCCATTGAATCTGCCTATATAATCCGTGGCAAGCCCATGCCCTTGGGTCTTCGAGCGCACTCCACATGGGCCCAAGCCACATCGTGGGCTGAGCGCTCATAGGTTGCCCCTCTCGACATCTGTAGGGCGGCCACCTAGTCCTCCCTCTCCACGTTAGTCTGGCACTATCGACTCAATCTCCAGGCTCGGGAAGAGGCTCGGTTCGGGGCCAACATAGTTACAACAGCTTTATCTTCCCACCCTGAGGGCAGTTAGCTTGGGTACTACCCGATTGTCTAGACTGGTCTAGCAGGATGACTTGGAAGAAGAAATTTTACTTACTGTTAATTTCCTTTCCTGGAATCTTGCTAGACCAGTCCAGGACCCACCCTGTATCTGATCGAGCGGTGGCTTTGCGAGGGAGCCAAGGCCTACGTTTCGAGCAGTATATCCTCCACAACTCCTCTGGAAAGTCTGTTCTGTGTACATAGTTTGGGTCCTTGTCCTGGGTCCTTGTCCTGTTAGGTTTCTTGTTACTTTGTTGCTTGTCAGATTATACTGAGGGTAACCCCTAGGGGCATACCTATATGTCTACCAGAACCCAGCCAATCAGGCTTCTGGTAGGTTTTTTTCTCTGTCTCCAACATCTGCTGTTAGGGGGAGATAAGCCCGATTGTCTGGACTGGTCTAGCAGGATTCCAGGAAAGGAAATGAACGGTAAGTGAAATTTCTCCATTACCACCAGTTCCTCATGCCTGCTTCCTCCTCTTCCTTTTATTATCCTCTTTATCTAGTTCTGAAGATCATATTGTGTGTATATTACCATTTATGGACTGTACTTATGAGATCATGTCATTTATGAAGACTTTTTGGCATGTTCTGTCCATACATCCTTGTTGTTTTTCTACTCTCTGAGTCGAAATATAAGGGATATAGTGGTGCACAACATGCTTGTGCCGATTTAACCCTCTGTTCCAGTTAGACATTATAAATGTAATCCATGTGATTTTTGTGAAGGCACTTGGGAAGGAGCTCAGTGGTGCCACTCCTCGACTGCCGGGGTGTATTCTAATTGGTTTGCAACTTCCTACCAGAGTACCTTTGTGGTATATATACTTGATAGAGCTGCCCACAGAGACATTGTATGTTGACTGCACCCACCGTGCCTTGAAGGTCCAGCTGGGTGAACATTGTTTGAAACTGAAAATGCAGACCCTGTCAGCTCCCATGATACAACATCATATGGACTTTAATCATACTTTTTCTCAATTAACATGGCAAGTTTTATTTATTTATTTTTATTTTATTTATTTAGACAGTTTTGTATACTGCCTTATCCTTCAATCAAAGCGGTCACAACACAATTGGGGGATACATTTAACACGCGGGGATATGAAACACATACACTAATACTTACAGGGAACATGGGCAATGGAGGGTTAAGTGGCTTGCCCAAGACCACAAGGAGCATCGGTGGGACTAGAAACCCCAGTCCTTCCGGCCCAAGGTTGCTGTCCTCTAGTGGGATTTGAACCCCCGACCTTCCGGCCTGAAGTACCTTGCCCCAACCACTAGGCTACTCCTCCTCCATGATCAAGTTATTGATCATGTGCCCCCCACCTCCATTTGGTGTGGTGATCGGGACAAACTTCTTAATTTTAAGGAACAATCCTGTATTTTTGGCTTAAAAACTGTGCAACCTGTTGGATTAAGCTAAATGGATGCTCCTGATTTACTAACCGGCTTTTTCCTCCATTTGGTTGGTAGGGCCTCCTTAAAATAGTCTTGTGTATTGCTTCGTAATAGTGTATCACCATGCTATAAAAGTGAAGCTGTGTCGGAAGTGTTTGGATCGTCACCACAGAAATCAGGTGTCTGAACATTTGCTACTATTATGGATTATTTTCAGATAAGCAGAACTGTCTTATGAAGTTTGAAACACAGGCTGTGTTGGCAATTTTTTCTATATGTGCATGTTTGAGCATGTACTGTTATATTGGACTTTGTTTATTTTCATACTACTTTTCACATCAGACTAAAATGGACTATACTGAATAGGTCATACCTGTATTGGATGATCTTTAGAACTCTAATCTAACAAAAATAATTTTTCAGTTTACTATAGGGGATCTTTTTCTTTTTTGAGTGTTTGTGGATCCCTTTGTGTGGACTTTGGGATATTGTCCTCCTCTTCCTTGCCAAACCAATACAAGTTATGCCTTCCATTAAGTGGGTGGAGACAGAACAAGATTGTTTGCCTTCCCTATATATGTTGTCACAGTGAAAAATCCAATCCATATTGTTCCATCTACAGCAGAGGAGACATCTGGGTTGGTGCAGCAAGAAAAAGGTTGGAAATAAGGGCCTGGAATTCTGGATCTTATTAGTTCTTTGCTGTAGAGTAAGGCATCTGGTGTTTCTTACTTACAGAGAATGGTGAGCTGTTCCTCTTCCTGTCTTTGGGGCTAGGCAGGGACCTCTGTTACAGGGTTCTTTATCTGGGGATCATAAAGATTGAAGGAAGGAAAAAAGAAGAGGTGGTGGTGATATTAAGATGGTTATTCCTATCAGTTGCCCAAGGGATGGGAGAGTTTTTGTCCTATGATGTTTTAGACCCAGGAAAAGGCCAGGCACAGTGCTGTCTGTAGGGATGGGAAATGGAGCTCCATGACAGGCTCTCTTTGTCACAGATGCAATGCCTCTCAACAGGCAGCAAGTGGGAGCTTAGAAATTCATGTACCGCACCGCCTGAGGGAGGACGTGAATGGGGAAAGAGGATAATGGGAAGAAGGGTTGATCAAGTCTTCAGGGAGGGTCCTGTCTAGCCTCTTCCAGTCATTCAAAATGGGAGGAGCAATGGGATAGAAAACCCTGGGGTTCACAGGCAGGGAGTTCTTCCAGGCTGTTTTTCCCGGAGTTCATGATGGCCATGTATTGGGCTTGTTGTTCTTAGGAACAGCAATCAGCCATAGGCCAGCCCATCCACTCAGAAAAGTAGCCGGGTGCAAGAGGTAAAGTCAAGAAACCTAGAGAAGCTAAGAGATCTGAAGACCGTTCCCTCCTCTCATGGACGCCTCGTTATGGTTCTCTAAGGGGTCCATTCTGAGAATATTTGCCAAGGTAATGGTGATTATGGCACATATCTGAGAAAGGAAAGAGGTGTTGGTCTACCCTTAACTCACTGAGTGACTGATACGGGTGAAGTTGGAGTAGGAGAGCAGGGAGGCCACTGCCAGGCTACTAGCTCTCCTGGAGACTTTGGGTTGGGCTGTGAACAGAGCCAAGAGCACACTGGTGCTATCCCAGATGTTAGAGTATTTGGAAATATTTTTTGATACTTGCGAAGCCAAGGTGTTCTTGCCAACTGCAAACATCAACAATTTTGAAGCCCAAGTTCAGGGAATTCAAGAAACATGTGTACACCAGAGGTATGGGACTATATATTTGAAGACCTTTTTGTTCCCCAGTTAGGTTGTAGCAGAGGGAAGGGGTGAGTGGATGGGTGGGGGCCACAGTCTTTCCCTGTATTATGTTTTATTTAGTATGTTCGTATTGTAAACCATTTAGAATGTTGTACATGATAGTGGCATATAAATGTTTTAAATAACCTATAGTATGTACTAGGCTGCATGATGGTGTCATTGGAAAGTAGCATCATGGGTGAAGAGATAGGTGTATATATATATCCCTATCAGATTTCCTGTCCACTTGATTGCCAGTAGGCAAAAACTATGACGTTGAGGATCCCACTGAGGAGAAAATGCAGGGACAGTATGCTTTGGTGGCTCAGAGGGAACAGTGTGAAAAAATGGTGGACCTGGAAGCCCCCTACTGCGTGGTAGTAAGAACCAACATATAACCTCCAAGAATTAGAGAGGGAATTGTCTCTGGCAGCTGGCTCAAAGCCAGTGAACACAATAGGCCACCAAGTAATCCATTAAAATGCTAGAAACCAGGATTATCAGGCTGGCCCTTCAATGCCTTCAACACCTCGAGAGAAAAGCAGTAAGAGTTCTTTTGGACAACATGACTGCATAAACAAGGGGGAGACAAGCATCTTGGCTAGCATGACAGAGAGCTATGTAAAGGCTCTGTCATCAGGCCACATAACTGGCAAGGACTATGTGGGAGCAGTTTTCTTGAGCCAACATTCCTAGACGTGGGAGAATTAGAGCTGAACAAGAAATTGTTTAGCAAGATTGTGGATAGACGGGAATGTTTCATATGGCCACTAGGCAAAATGTCAAAATCCTCATTTCTTCAGCCAGTGGAAGACAGAAGGCTTCAAGGGAAGGAAAGGGATTTAGACTTGGTCTTAGCTTATACTTTTTCAAGAGTAGGTCAAGGCTTTTTCCTGTCCCCAAAGGGCTTAACATCTAAATGAATACCTGAGGAATTGGAGGGTTAAGTGACTTGCCCAGAATCAGAAGGTGCTGCAGTGGGATTTGAACCCTAGCTTCCCTGGTTCTCAGCCCACTGCTCTACCCATTAGGATACTCCTGAATGTCATAGATATAGTTTGGTCTCTGAAAAAAATGTTGTATTCCCTCTCTAGTCATTGATCCCAGTAGTTCCAAACTGACTAAGGTGACTGTGGTACATGGACCCGAAGAGACTAGTAGCTGAAGACCCCAGGTCAGGGGGTTACTACGAAAAGGGCTGAGATGAATTAAACACCACTCTGTTGTCTTTTGGCCTGGTGGTTGAGTTAGTAAGGCTAAGAAGGAAAAGTGCAATATTAGACTGACATCTACTTCTCTGGCCTACATCAAGATATGGAGGCTTTTTGGAGCCTAGTGCTGGGAGAGATGGTACTTGCCATGGAGGTCCCTGATTGTGGACATTCTAGACTTTCCATCAGCTTGGAGTTCAGAGCAGGACCCTAGCTTACTTTAGAAGTTCAGTAGTAGACTTGATATGACATAGTGATGATGTATGATTTCTGAAGGGTGTGAAGTGAGTTAGGCTTTTGGTACAGCAAGTGATGCTTACGTGGGACCTAAATTTAGTGCTTACTGCCTTGGTTAAGAGCTCATGTCAACCCTTCAAACAAGCCTTTCTCAAAATCCTTTCACAGAAGGTTGTCTTCCTGTGTTTGTTCGGCTGCACATAAGAACATAGGAATCACCATATTGGGTCCATCAAGCCCATTATCCTGTTAACAACAGAGGCCATTCCAACTTGCAGGTACCTGATAGGATCCCAAGAAGTAGAATTGCCATGCTACTTAATTCCAGGAATAACGAGTGGTTTTCCCAAGTTTACCTTAGTATTGGTTTATGGATTTTACCTCCAGGATCTTGTCCAAACCTTTTTAAACCCAATTACGCGACTTTTATCACATCTGGCAATGAGTTCCAGAGCCTATGTGCTGCGTGAAAAATATTTTCACTTATTTATTTTAAATTTACTAATTTGTAACTTCATAGCATGTCCCCTAATCTTTCTACTGTTTGAAAAGAGTAAGCAGAGAATTTGCATATCTCTAGGAACAAGCAGGAATGAGTCTTCACATATGGGTACGTCGGTACCGACGGAGTCCGCGCGGGAACGCTTCCCAGCGTCCAATCAGAAAGCTTTTGGAAACATCCCAACACGCCTGCGCGCTGCCTTCCCGCCTTCCCAACTGCCTCTCCTCAGTTTTCGTTTTTCCGCAGAGCCGGCAGGACGTCCTCCTGTCACCGCACAAAATTCTTCTTTTATTTTTTAGTTTTCTTGTGGTCGCGGCTGCCTTCCCCGATGCCACCGGTACCGCCGGTATTTCTTTCTTCTTTTCTTATAAAATTTTCCTTAAGGAATATATTTTTTCTTCTTAGTGTCTCACGGTTCTCAGGCCTTCTAGGCCTCTCCATTTTTCCTCATGGAACCGCCAGTCACTTTCCCTTGGAAATGCACAAACTGTGGCGGTACAACTTTATTTTTAGACACTCACAATTGGTGTCTAACCTACTTGGGTCCTGACCATTTTCCTCCGGAGCCCTCGGGCACCAGTACTGTGAGAAGCAGTTTTCAACATCGAGTTCCCCTCGACACGCGGTCCTCTTCCAACTTCAGGCACCGACCATATCTTCTTCTACACAGGATCAGGTAACCCAAAAACAGTCTGTTAAGACTAGCCAGTCCTCGAGCGGCAATTCTCATGCACAGCATAGAGATGCCTCCGGCCTTGCCCTCGAGAATCCACTGGCTTCAAAACCCCGGTGGGAGTCTTCAGCCTCCAAAGCCTGTGTGGGGTTTCAGGTTGTTCCTGAGGTTCACACCTCACAGAACATACCTGAGCCATGTCTGGTGATGGCATCCGCTTCGAGCGGTACCGATACCCCGGCATCGGCACTGGTGTTGGATGAAGCATTCTTCACCAAGAATAGTCGTCTGGTGTCCTCGGTACCTACGGGCCCGATGGATACGCTTCAGACCGACACTACAATATCGGTATTGACACCGATACTAGTACCGACGTCGGTACCCTCTAGACGTGCATCGATAGACTCGCTTCCTTCGATGCCGAGTCTGGAATCGATCTCCAGTCTGGAGGACTGGGTACCGACTCGCCTTGGTACCGACTACCGTCAGTACCGAAGGCTCGGTTCTGATACTTCGGATCCGCAACTCTCGGTTCCGCCGATACCGTTAGAGTTGCCACCGGCTGGTCTTCTTCCACCGGTATCAGATACGGTACCGAGATCGGTACCGATATCCACAGTACCATTACGGTCGGTACCTTCCATGCTTCTCTCGTCAGGATCGCTTCCCTCGATGCCGAGTCTGGAATCGATCCCTAGCATGGACGATCTGTTACCAACTGTCGCTGGTTCTGACCTGCAGTACCAGCGACCACCATCTAAGGATCCCATACTGCACCATTCAGGATCTTCTATTCCTATATACCGGAATAGATCCCTCGGTGCCAACGCTGGTTCTTCATCAGATCTAGCCTATCCAAGGGAAGTTCCCTCTGGGGATCCTTCTTTCCAGACTTTCCTCCTGGATATGGCAAAATCACTTGCCATTCCTATTCCTGGACAAGATCCTACACAAGGGAATACAGAATACCTCTCTGTTCCTAGCGGAGCAAAGGAGAATATAATGCTTCCTTTGCATCATTCTTTGCAGGATCTCCTTCTACGAATGTGGGAAGCTCCTTTAAAGGTACCCCCACTTTCCAGAGCAACTGATCTCCTATATCAGGTGCCCCCCTCTCCAGGGTTTCAAAGGACTCAACTTCCTCATCATTCCATTGTAGTGGAATCAGCATTGAGGCGAGTGAAGAGTAATAAAAAGCACTCTTCTTGTCCGCCAGGTCGTGAGTCTAAGACCCTAGATGCCCTTTGGATGTCAAACCTTCCAGACATCCATGCTTTCAGCAAGAATTCTCTCATATATTTTGTATATGGGTCTATCTCTGGAGGAGGTCACAAAAAAATTACATCTTTTGACTCCTTTTCTTTAAGAGCCCAAACAAGCAGACTATTCCTTACTGGTTAGTCATGCTCATAATATCTCTAGGTTTCTTACTCGTGCTCCTTTGAGTCTGTTAGCAGGACTTCTGCTATAGCTATAGGGGCACGACGTAGAGCCTGGCTCCAAGCTTCAGACTTGGACAAATGGGCACAAGAAAGACTGGGAAATACTCCTTGCACTGGAGAAAATCTATTCAACAAGGAGTCTTTACTCCAGGTTACTCAGTTATCCACTGACTTTCCTGTTTCCAGGGGCTATTCTACGCCGCCTTCTTTCCCAGTAGGTAGGAAATGTCCTACCAAACTTTCTTCCCCTAGGGGGAGAAGGTTTTCTTCATCATCTACCCATCATACAGATGTTCCCAAACAGGGGAAACATCGCCCTGGTCTGAAGAACTACAAACTCAACAGGGTCAACAAACCCATCAGTCGCAGGGTTTCAAATAGATCATTGTCCCTCTTGGTTGCTGGTTAGGGTAGCAGTCTGCTTCTTTTCACTTGCAGTATCTGCACTAATTATCCTAACCTACCTAGATATCTCTTCATGAGACATCTTTTCTCTAAGAGTCTTTATGATGATCATGCCCATACTTAACACATTTCCTCTTCCTCTTGGAGGGAAGAGAGGTAACAACTATCAATAGACAGTTGTTTTTCCCTGTATTGGCATGTTTCATCTCACCTGTCGGAGACTTCCTCCATAATTGGTCTCTTGCAACTCTGTCTTACCTCCCTCTTACTACAACATTTAGTTTGTAAGAGTGACTTTTTTACACGGGTAAGCCCTTATGGTCCTCTACCTGTTCTACCGGGGGATTCTCCCTTCTGGAGTTGTCTTCCCCTTGTTACCTTAGGGCAGCTCCTCAGACAATGGGAAGTCCTACCATGTCTGTTTCTTTTTTCCAAAAAAAAAAAAAAATAAGAGGAGGGAAAAGAAATTCTCCATGCTGCCCTGATAGTTGCTGCAAAGGCAGCTATTCCTAGTGGTTAAACCACTGGTTTTGTTCTCTACACAACCAGGGTTTTCCCCTCCACTAGCAATCATCCTAGCCTCAGTGCTAAGTCCCAAACAGGTTATCAACCTCGTTGGGAAACCCTGTTATCACAGTTTGGTTTGTTAACCTCTATTCTTTGCCCCCTTGTCCTTGGCAGAATAGTTGATTACCTGCTGGCTTTCCACATTCCTCATCAAGGATCGTCCACAGCCAGTTTTTCTTCTAACCAACCTGCAGCATGCTCTCTGCAACTCTACAGAGTAGCTTTGCACTATGGGCCCTTGCTAGAGAGCATTAGTATCTTGTCTAACAGATAACCCCAGAAGGTTAGAAAGGGGCTGTATTTCCTTTGTTTTCCTGTAACGCTGAGTATTTTCTTATATGTTTTCTTAGATTCACTTGTACTCCCCCTTAATGTGGACTAGGTTGATTGCTGTAATTTTCTTATTTCAAATATTGTTATTGTTTCTTTGAAAAAAAAAAATGGGGTTTCCCCAGGTCATGTTCATGCCTGGCAGGTATTCTCTACCCTTTCCATCTTATCTTAAATCTCTGTTGAGGCATAAGCCTCAGGCCTTTCATTACGTGAAA
Organism: Ichthyophis bannanicus; assembly: GCA_033557465.1. Taxonomy (NCBI): domain Eukaryota; kingdom Metazoa; phylum Chordata; class Amphibia; order Gymnophiona; family Ichthyophiidae; genus Ichthyophis; species Ichthyophis bannanicus. The sequence continues at coordinate 1,384,505,277 of CM066032.1, read as the reverse complement.
GCCTAAAGGAAGGGCCAATTCCCTGGCTTGACCCATATCGCCTGGGGTTTTTCCCGTCAGGGATAAATTCTTCACTGGCAACTAGAGGACACCTAATACCCATCTTGCCCTCATAGGCGGATCACTAGGGTATCTTCCTCCAGAGGCCTCCTCTATCCAATCTCCATACTACAATTCTGGAGATATTTGGACTTCCTGTCTGCAGACTGACGTTATCCTCTGCCTTTTTCACGTAGGCCATCCTGATTATTCAAGAGCTCAAATTCTGCAAAGAATTAAGCCGCCTTCTTGTCAGGGACAACCTTCCTCTGACTATGCCAGTCATAACCAGGAGAAGAGGATTTTTTCTATTTATCTATTCCAGCAGGTATCAACCTTCTTGCTGTCAGATGAATCTTCCTCTCCCCCTATAAGGGAGGATGGGGTTCTCTGGACATCTCTCCATCCATATACCTGGAGACATGTTTCTGTATGCCTGCCTATTCATCTGGGTATATATAGATATATATATAAATAGATATAGATAGATATAGATATATACTTATCTATATCTATCTGTGAGTCTTCTGCCCATACATATCTCTTTATAGATATATGCATATATACCCTATATGTGTATATATTTAAATATATATATATAGATATATAGATGTGTGTGTGTGTATATAGATATAGATATGAGATATATTTTTAGATAGATCTGTATCCATCTACTTATCTATCTGTCTGTTAGGTTCAAATATCCTTACATTCTTATATGATCCTGACAGATGGGCACTACCCCTATCAATGCTGTGCCAGCATACTTAGGGGGCTACACCTATAACCACTTCCTGTGGTAATTAACAACCTTTTTCTTTACCATAACCTTTTCAGGTTAGGTACTCCTGAAGCTCTCCATGTACCTTTTTTCTTTCCTTATTGACTCCATTTAGGAAAGATATTGCAGAGCTTCAGTTGCTCTAAAGCTTAGCGCTCCTGAGTCTGTCTTTACTTCTTATCAAATACAAGGGTCTCCATACCCTTTCTCCCCTACATGGACTGATCCAACCCCAGTCCAGTTGGGTAAGACTCGTTTTTTCTCTGGGACCAAAACAGCTTAAGCTTTCTTTAATAGTACCTTCTGCGTCTCCGCTGAAGCTCTACCTCTTATACTGCCCCAGTTTTTCCCCTGGGGCTATTTCTCACCCTGAAGGGTTCTGACCTCCACTTGTTTCTGTTCTACTTTATTACCTCTACTTCTCAGTGAGGTACCCATTGAGCACATTCACGGGCTCTTCTATCAGATCCATATGTAGCTCAGTGCACCTGTGCAATCCCAACAAGGGAGGCCCAGATCACAATATTTTACTACCAAATGCCCTCGATACAGGGTCTTCCCCTTCTGAAGCCCTGTTCTAGCCAGCTGTTCCACAGCTCCTTTTCTGTATTCAACGCCTACCCTCCATCCCCAGGATGCCTGAGGTCCTGAGGAATAGCATGGCTCGTTCTAGACTTGCAACATGCTAGGACTCCCTCCGGGCATCTGAGCTTGGGAGTCCCCATATGTGAAGACTCATTCCTGCTTGTTCCTGGAGATAGCACAGTTACTTGCCTGTAACAGGTGATCTCTGGGAACAGCAGGAATAAGTTTTCACAACCCACCCACCTCCCCTAGGAGTTGCTTTTCTCTATCTCTATCTTTCCCTTCCTTGCTCTCTCTTTGTCTCAGCTTTAAAACTTAACTGAGGAGAGGCAGTTGGGAAGGCGGGAAGGCAGCGCGCAGGCGTGTTGGGATGCTTCCAAAAGCTTTCTGATTGGACACTTGGAAGCGTTCCCGCACGGACTCCGTCGGTACCGACGTACCCATATGTGAAGACTTATTCCTGCTGTTCCCAGAGATCACCTGATACAGGTAAGTAACTGTGCTTTACATATTCCACTTCACTCAGGATTTAATAGACCTACATCATATCTGTACTAGGCCATCTCTTCTCCTGGATGAAGATCTCTTTTTCTAGGTGGTGATTCCTGTTGCAGAACCCAGCATCGTGTAGCTATAATGTAGTTATTCTTCCCTACCATCACTTTGCACTTGTTTACATTAAATTTCATCGCCATTTGGATGCCCAGTCTTCCAGTCTCATATGCTCCTCCTGTAATTTCTCACAATCTGCATATAATGTAACAACCTTGAATAGTTTTGTGTCAACTCTGCCACCCACACTAAGGGACCTAATATTCGCACCTCTTTCTAATGCCTCATCATCCCAAGACATCACTAGAGAACCTCCAACCTCTTATGACCAACACATCCCTCAGCCTGGATGACCTCATATCAAAATGGGATGATAACCTCAGAGCTGCATCCTGTCCATCTTTCGCCGAAACAACTACAAAACGACGAGAACATGCACCCTGGTTCTCCACGGACCTACGAACATCGCTTCACCATCTACGCAAACTCGAGAGGCAATGGCGTCGAACCCACTCCTCTGAAGCACACACTGCATACAACTCATACTTGCTGACCCACCGTGAGAAGATAACACAAAAAAGGAAACTCTATCACACTGATATTTTAAAACGCTCCATCAACAAACCACATGCTTTATTCAATATAGTAAAGTCCATAACAGGAGAACCAATCTCAGTCCACCCCCCAGTGCCTCAACCACAGGACTATGCAGACTATTTACAATCGAAGATGGTTAAGACCAACGCAAACATAGGCACTAATAATCCCTCCACACCATCCGAAACTTTTCAAGCAACGCCACTATGCAACTTCACCACAGTATCCACTAAAGAGGTCGCGGACATCGTTGCTTCTGTTAATCCCAGCACAGCACCTAATGACCCCTGCCCAGCCAGCTGGATCAAAGAGCTTCGTCATGACATAAGCAACATCCTGGCCAAAATTCTGAACCAGTCCTTCACCACAGGATCATTCCCGCAGAGCCTCAAAAACACCTCTATCAAACCATTACTAAAAAATAGCAAACTAGATCCAGCCAAAGTAGAATCCTTCAGACCAATATCGAGCATCCCCCACCTTGCCAAGATCATTGAGAAAGCCGCCCAACAACAAATCCAGCAACATATCAACACCGAAGCACCATTGGATCCAGCCCAACACGGATTCAGAGTAGCACACGGAGTAGACACTGTCCTCACAACCCTGTTTAACGATCTGATCACAGGAATCAACAACATACAACAAGGCTTTGTCCTTATTTTCCTGGACATATCTGCTGCCTTCGACTCAGTGAGTCATGACATACTTCTACAACGCCTGAAAGAAAAGGGGATCCAAAATACAGCTCTAAAATGGTGTGAATCCTACCTATCCAATAGATGGCAGCAAGTCAAGGCTGGCCACTCATCCTCCGAACCATTTCTACAAACACAGGGAGTTCCCCAAGGATCGTCCTTATCTTCATTGATGTTTAACATTTATATGCAGCCGATATGCGACTTAATTCGATCCTTCAACGTAAAATGCCTTGCATACGCTGATGACATCCTCCTTTACATGCCATTCTTGATAGACCAACCAGTGCTCTCCCCAATAATTAATTGCTTCGAAGCAGTAACAGATTGGCTATTATCCCAGAATTTACGGATCAATCACAGCAAAACGGATGTCCTATTTGTCACGAGGAACCTCAAATTCACACCCCCTTCATCTCTACGAGTCAACAATGTAGAGTTGAAATCCAAATCCACAATTCGTTACCTCGGCATCACCCTGAACCAGCACCTGAACATGACAACGCATATAAAAAACATCACAAAGGCAATATACCATAAGATCAGAACTCTACGTCACCTCCGACACTTACTGGACTTCACAGACTACCGAACAACCTTTCAGGCTCTAGTCCTTCCACATGTTGATTTCGCGAATATTATTCTTCATGGCCTTCCACAGTCGACCTTAAACCCGCTCCGCTTAGCCTTGAATGCAGCCGCAAGAGTCCTCTCCGGATCATCAAGATCCGACCACATAACACCCATCATGAAGGATTTACATTGGCTACCTCTTCACGCCAGGATCCAATACAAATCACTGGTTCTTACCTTCAAAGCCCTAAATAACTACCCCCCTACGCCAATCAGCACGCTAATCCATGGCACCCTAGAAAATAGAAGCAGAAGATCTACTGCACGGAACACGTTAGCAGTCCCCAACCTAATGACTAAATGCACAAAAGCTACCTCCAACAGAGCCTTCTCCTTATTTGCCCCTTTAAACTGGAATGCACTCCCCCATGAAATCCGTGGAATAAAAAGCATCATTCTATTCAGAAAAGCTTTAAAACTCCACCTATTCACAAAATATTACTCAGAAACCTCCAGTGATAGAAGCACATCCAACAACCTGCAAACTTCCCCCATATACCTGCCGCCCCTGCACGTCATCTCCTCAGATAATGGTTAGCTTCACAAAACTAATGCAACACCCATTTACATTAAGGTATTGTACATAGTTTGAGTTAATATGTATTTAGTTCCCCTGGTTTCCTTCCCATGTTCAATTTCCTGTTCTTTGTAAACTCAATGTTGTTTGTATACATTGTAGTATGCTTGTTTGATGTACACCGCGCTGATTTTAATAGCGCGGTATAGAAGCAAATGTTAAATAAATAAAACTAAATAAATAAATCTGCAAATATGATTGATTGCTTCACTCATTCTCATTTCCAGATCATTTACTGATCTATTAAAAAGCATAGTTCCCGGTACAGATTCCTATGGTTCTCCACTATTAAGCATCCTTTATTGAGAAAACTGGCCATTTAACAATATTCTGTTTTCTATCTTTTTAATCAGTTCCCAGTTCACAAGAGAACATTGTCTCCTACCCGTGGCTTTTTAATTTCCTTAGGAATCTCTCGGGGGATTTTGTCAAACACTTTCTGAAAATTCAGATATACAACATCAGTTGACTCCCTTTATTTAACAGCATTTATATGCTGCTTATCAAAATTTGTGACCTACAGAGTAACATTGATAAGGAAAAAAAAATAGACAATTAAGCAATAGGAAATCAAGACAACCTAAAACAAAAAAACATTTTGCACTGCTCTGTAAAGATAATATTAACTAATCTACCAGATGAAAGGCTTATTTGAAACATCAGTGCTTTAACTGCTATCTCCAGGAACAAGCAGGAATGTAGTCATCACATATGGGTATCGTCGGTACCGACGGAGCCTGCGCTCCCCAGCGTCCAATTAGAAAGCTCTTGGGAGCATCCCACAGCGCCTGTGTGCTGCCTTCCCACCTTTCCCAACTGCCTCTCTCCAGTTCTTCTTTTTCCGCGGAGCCAGCAGGTCGTTGTTCCTCTCACCGCAGAAGAATTCTTTTTTCTTTCTTTTTTGTGGTCGCGTCTGCCTTCCTCGACGCTCTACCGGTACCACCGTTTTTTTATTTCTTTTTCTGTCTTTAAAAAAAAAAAAAAAATATATATATATATATATATATTAGTACTTTTCCTTTTTTTCCCAGGTGCACGCGCCTTTTTGGGCCCTAGGCCCAAAACCTTTTCCTACAATGGAGAAACCTGCCTCAGGTTTCAAAAAGTGCACCAAGTGTGGCGGTACCATCTCCGTCACCGACATCCATGAATGGTGTCTAAAATGTTTAGGTCCTGACCACTCCATCACGGATTGTATGTCCTGCGCCATGATGTCTAAGAGAGGTCGGCAGAACCGAGCTGCCAAGCTCTGTACCCTGTTTCCCTCTGATGCAGCTTCGGTGGCATCAACGTCTTCCTCTCGTGGATCTCAGGTAACTAAACATAAATCTAGCCGGTCCTCAAAGGGTAGATCTCCTTCTAAGCATCGAGATGCCTCTGGCGTTGCCCTTGAAAATTCTGCACCGGCAAAATTGCCCCTGCGGGAGGCTTCAGCTTCCAAAGCATTATCGGGGCTCCAGGATGTTCTCGAGGCTTCGACCTTGGCAGAACTACTGGTGCCATGCTCTGGGGTACCAGCGGTCTTCTCTGGTACCGACATCCAGGCATCGGCAGCGTCGATAGACCAGAGGGTTCTGGCTATTGAACGCAGTCTGGCGGCTCTCCTTGCGGCATTGACGCCCTCTGAACCATGTTACAGTTCAACCGGCACCGACTCCGGCATCAGTACCGGTACCGACTCCGGCATCGGTACTGGTACCGACAGCATTGGCATTGACATCGGCGTCCGCTTTGCCGGTACCCAGTCATGCGATGCCTTCTGGTGCCATTACACCGGTACCGATTCCCCTCGGTACCGACTTCGGTCGGTACGGGTATCAGGCTCTTCAAGAGCATCCGGACAGAAGATATTTTGAGTCCTCAGAGGAATCTGAGGATTCTGATAGTTCTGTCGATGCAGGGATACTTCTCCCAGAGGAGCCCTCCTCCCCTAAGCCTAGGATGTCTCCTCCAGAGGATATTTCCTTTCAGAATTTTATCAGGGAGGTGGCTCGGGGTCTGTCCATTACTGTTGCCCCTGAAACAGAGCCCAGAGCAAGGAGTTGGAAATTTTACAATATTCCAAAACTCCCAAGGAGGCAGCTACCTTGCCCATTCATGAGATTCTGCATGATCTCATGTTAAGAATGTGGGAGACACCTCTTACAACCCCTCATTCTCGTAGACTGGATACTCTGTATCGAGTCTCTCCTTGTCCTGGTTTCCAAAAAACTCAGCTTCCTCACCACTCTATGGTAGTGGAATCAGCTATGAGAAGGATCAAGAGTGCAAAGAGGCATGCCTCTAATTCTCCAGGACGTGAGTGCAGAACACGGGATGCTTTTGGACGTCGTGTCTTCCAAGCCTCCATGCTTTCTGCCAGGATCAGTTCCTATAGTCTATACATGGGAATGTTCCTGAAGGAGGTCACAGGTGATTTAGAGGCTTTGAGTCCTATTCTTCCTGAGGATAGACAGGATTTTCTCACATTGGTCAAACATGCCCAAGATGTTTCTAAATTTGTCAACCGTGCAGCTTTTGACTGTTTTGAGTACATAAGCAGAACCTCTGCCATTGTCATAGGTGCACGTAGAATTGCTTGGCTCCAGGCATCTGATCTGGAGCTCTGGATACAAGACAAATTGGGAAATATTCCTTGTACTGGTGAGAACCTGTTTGGTAGAGATTGGCAGGAAAAGCCAATGAGTTGGATGCTGACCTGAGATTATCCAAGTCCACAGCTGATCCTGCTAGAAAGAAATCTTTCAAGAAACCATTCTTTTCTAAGAAGAAAAGATATTATCCTGCTTATGCTCAGCAGGTATGTTCTGCAGGTCAGCTTGTCAGGAAAGGTCAGCAACCACCCAAACAGAAGAAAGCAAAGACTGCTAAGCCACAGCCGTCCCAGCAGTCTCAGCCTCCACAGGGCCTTTGACTTTCAGCTAGAGAACTTAACCTTCCTGGAATGGTGAAAGGCTCTGGTCCCACGAGAGCCAGGAAGACTGTCACTTTGTCCCCAGATGGGGGCAAACAACAGCAGAGCATTGGATACTCTCCATCATAAAGGAGGGGAACAAGCTTCATTTTTCGAGCATGCCCCCTCCCACAATAATAAGGCAGTTCAATTCTCTGACCTCTCTCATCAACCTGTTAGGTCAGGAGGTCACTATGCTTCTTGCCCAAGGGGCAATAGAAGTACCCATCCATGAGCAGGGTACAAGGTTCTACTCCCCCTATTTCCTTATCCCAAAGAAAACAGGGGGATACAGACCTATCTTGGACCTCAGAGAATTGAACAAATTCCTTGTCAAAGAGAAATTCAAGATGATTTCTCTCGGAACTCTGCTGCCATACCTTCAGAGTCAGGATTGGCTTTGTTCTCGCGATCTCAAGGATGCGTACACCCATGTTCTCATCCATCCAACTCACAGAAGGTTCCTTCGGTTCCTTTTTCAAGGAAAGCACTACCAATACAGGGTGCTTCCTTTTGGCCTGGCCTCAGCACCAAGGGTGTTCACGAAATGCATGGTTGTGGTAGCAGCATTTCTCTGCACTCTAGGGATATTTGTCTTCCCCTACTTAGACGACTGGCTCATTCGAGCCCCAGCAGAGTCAGAGGCCCGGACTTCTCTATCCTGCACAATGCATATCCTTCAGTATTTGGGTCTGGTAATAAACATCCCAAAATCCAGTCTAACTCCCACTCAGTCTTTAGAGTTCATAGGAGCTTTGCTGGATACCAGAAAGGCAAGGGCCTATCTCCCCCAGGCCCGTTGCCTTCGCATGGTGCAGTTAGCTTCTCAAGCAGTGCTAAAGCCTCATCTCACTGCCCGAGAAATGCTACAACTGCTAGGCCACATGGCATATACTGTGCATGTGGTTCCCTATGCTTGCCTCCATATGAGGGCAGCCCAGTGGACTTTATCCACTCAATGGACCCAGGCATCAGGGTGCCTGTCAGACAAAATAGCAAACACAAGTCGCCTTATTTTGAACCTCCAGTGGTGGAAGTTCACTCAAAACCTGTTGCTGGGGTCCCCTTTTCAACAACCCTTACCCCAGGCAACTCTCACAACAGATGCTTCTCCGATGGATTGGAGAGCTCATCTGCAAGACCTCTCCTCCCAAGGCACCTGGTCTCCACAGGAGACTCATCTACATATCAATCTCTTGGATCTCAGAGCAATCTTCCTTGCTCTTCGAGTGTTCCACACCCTGCTCAGCTACAAGACAGTCCTCATTCATACGGACAATCAAGTAGCCATGTTCTACGTGAACAAGCAGGGGGGAACAGGCTCTCTGTTGCTTTGCAAAGAAGCTTTGTGATTATGGGCCCTCGCCAGAGAGCATCAGATTCATCTCCTGGTAGTGTATCTTCCAGGCATACAAAACTCTTGGGCAGACAGACTCAGTCGAGTTCTGCTTCCACACGAGTGGTCTCTGCATGCAGACCAGGTGGCCAAGATTTTTCAAATTTGGGGAACCCCGGACATAGACCTCTTTGCAAGTCCGTGGAATGCCAGACTTCCCTGGTTCTGTTCCAGAATTCCGGCTCAGGGGGCTCAGGCCAGGGATGCTTTCCTCCTTTACTGGGGTCAAGACTTCCTGTATGCCTTTCCACCCATTCCCCTAATTCCCAAAACCCTGTTCAAGCTTCTGAGAGACAGAGGCTATATGATTCTCATAGCTCCACATTGGCCACGACAATGTGGTACCCTCTGCTTCTACATCTCTCTCAGGCTCCCTGCCTGGAGTTAGGGTCTGCTCCAGATCTCCTATCTCAGGAGGATGGAATGTTATGGCATCCCAATCCCCAGTCTCTACATCTGAGGGCTTGGTTGCTGAAGGCCTAGATCTCCATGATCTTAACCTCCCTCAGCAAATAAAGGATATCCTTTATGCTTCCAGGAAGCCTTCCACAAGACGCTCTTATGCTTTCAAGTGGAAAAGGTTTACCATATGGTGTTCGCAGAAGGGTCTTAACCCCATTGCCATACCTCTGGAATCATTACTGGAGTATCTCCTTCATTTATCCAATGCAGGACTTAAGACTAACTCAGTTAGAGTCCATTTGAGTGCTATTGAAGCTTCCTTCAAGCCCCTAAATGGACAACCTATTTCCTCCCATCCTCTTATAGCAAGATTTATGAGAGGCCTTCTGCTAACTAAGCCTCCCATTAAGCCACCTCCTGTGGCATGGGACTTAAATTTGGTTCTTGGTCAGTTCATGAAGCCACCTTTCGAACCCTTAGCTACTACCTCCTTGAAATTCCTTTTTTGGAAGGTTATCTTTCTCATTGCAATCACATCAGCACGTCGCATCAGTGAATTGCAAGCACTAGTAGCTGATCCACCTTATACAAGGTTCCATCATGACAAGGTAGTCCTTAAGATTCATCCACGCTTTATGCCAAAGGTGGTCTCGCCTTTTCATCTAAACCAAGCGGTCTACCTACCTGTGTTCTTTCCAAGGCCTCATGCATCAAATGCAGAAAGGAACCTTCATACTTTGGACTGTAAAAGAGCTTTAGCTTTTTACTTACAAAGAACACAGCAACATAGAAAGTCCTCTCAACTCTTTGTTGCTTTTGATCCTTCTCATTTGGGACTTCCAGTCTCCAAGAGAACACTATCTAACTGGATTGCTCAGTGTATTTCCTTTGCCTATCAGAGTAAGAATCTTCCTCTGGAGAGCCATATCACAGCTCACAATGTGAGAGCCATGGCAGCTTGAATGGCTCATCTGCACTCTGTGTCTATCAACCACATCTGTCGAGCAGCCACCTGGGCCTCGGTTCATACCTTCACAGCCCATTACTGCTTGGACAAGGACTCCTGCCGGGATGCCTTGTTTGGTCAGGCTGTTCTTCAATACTTGTTCCATACCTAATCAACTCCTACCCGCCATCCCTGTTGGATGCCAGAGATCCATGGGGGGAAGTGGAGCCCTGGTTCAGCGACACAACCTCTGGGGTCTCTCCCTGGCATCTAAAGCTAGGGAGTCTCCATATGTGATGACTACATTCCTGCTTGTTCCTGGAGATAGCATAGTTACTCACCTGTAGCAGGTGATCTCCGGGAACAGCAGGAATTTAGTCCTCACAACCCACCCACCTCCCCTAGGAGTTGTATCTCTCTATCTATCTCTTTTCCTTTCCCTCTCTCTCTCTTTGTCTCAGCTTTAAAACTCATCTGGAGAGAGGCAGTTGGGAAAGGCAGGAAGGCAGCACGCAGGCGCTGTGGGATGCTCCCAAAAGCTTTCTAATTGGACGCTGGGGAGCGTTCCTGCGCAGGCTCCGTCGGTACCGACGATACCCATATGTGAGGACTAAATTCCTGCTGTTCCCGGAGATCACCTGTTACAGGTGAGTAACTATTCTTTCAATGATTGTGATCACACACAAATTATACTCTTCTTCCGAGTGCTCATTACTAACATAAATTACTAAAACGCTCAATAATATCCACACGTGACTATGTTCACTTTCGAATCTTCTTAATCAAGTGATATGTATTAATACTAACACTGGAGGTCTCGGACTTACACGGCACTCATTTCTTGGGCTTTTTTTGCTTGCCCAGTTGATGTGCCTAATAGCATCAATGACCTTCAGTGTATATTATCAAGTAATATTGAATTATCAAACAATCCGAAGGTAGATACAGCTATAGCTATGTTGTCCTATAATTAAGTACCGCTAAGGCTCTTAATTTTGGCCATAAAGCCGTATTGCACTTAGCTTAAAATATGCATACTGCTGCCATCATACTCTTCTGTGATCCCAACGCCTTCCTCGGGTACCTCAGCTGCGTTTCACTTAGATTGTTTCATCAGGGGATCGCATTAGCTTCTTGACCCTTATCTAAAAAATACAACCCTTGTGTTTAATCTTTTTCATTTATTTCTACTATGAAGTTCCTACCACTCTCCCTCTAAGCTTACTCATATTAAAAACGACATACACATACCAGAAGCTTGAAAAACTGCTGCCCACGTTCTCTTATTTTCCTGGCAATAACAACGATTATTCAAGCTGACACTTCCACTGCCACAAAAACGCTGCGCATGCGGGACTGGATCACTACTCCATTTTTAAAGTCCTGAATACTCGAATCTCATTGGCAGCTCCCACTTCCATTTCAACTTGACGTCATTACAAACTCCTTTTCACTTCGGTATTATTTGGGCTTATAAAACACTGGTATGTGTCTTTCCTCTACTATTCTATTTATAAAAATTCTATATCATCATCTGACTCCCACTACTATAGTGTATGACTGCCTAGGGAAAAAGACCCTCACACTCCGAAAATACCTGAATTGAATCTTCTTAAATACACACTGCCCAATCTATACTTGCATTAAGTCCTGTAGGTGTTATTGCATTCAGTCTATGGATCCATCTCTGCTCTCAAATCAATAAAGTTTGATCCTGAGACTTTCCACCCATTCCCATTTCAATTTTATCAATACAAAAGCAACGCAGTTGCTCAAAAATATGTCCTTTCAGTAAACAATGCTGGACTAGCGGAGCTTCTATGACTTGACGCTTTAATTGGCTCCTATGTTTCCGTATTCTAATCTTAAACAAAGTGTCTTCCCCACGTAGATAAGCTCACACGGGCAACTGATGACATATACTACTCCCGTGGCATCGCAGGTTGTAGAGGTCCTCCACGGATAGGTGTATCCCTGATGTATAAAAACATCGAGCTCTAGAGAAATATCACAAATATCACAGTCACCACATTTTCTGTGGCCTGTCTTTTCAATCATATTCCTCTGTTGTGCTGGCGCTCTTAATATGGCCGGACTTAGCCATTCTTTTAAATTCCGATGGCGTTGCCAAACGCAGCATATCTTCTTACCAGCTAATCCAGGTACTACTTCTATTACATTAATGTGTTTCTTTAAAATTTTTTGGATTCCTACCCTTAACGGGGAATACTTCGTAATCAAGTTGACATTATTTGGATTGAGATTTTCTTTTTATTGGAACTCTTTACTCCCAATACTCTACTCTGCCTTACCCTACAGACAAAGATTTACACAAACAAATGGCTATATCACTATTGTAAATAATACCGGTAACTCAATTATGTTTTGATGACCTATACATAGTTTGAATAGTGTTATTCTAGTTAATGTTCAAAACATGTTCAATGTAACTAAACGTGTACATAGTTAACACAAGTTCCATGTAAAATATACAGAAGTATATTGATTTTTGTTCGATGTGAACTGCCCCTGATCTCTGGAAGGGGCGGTATATAAGAAACTGTTAAATAAATAAATAAAAAATAAAGAGCTCTATAATACGCTCATCTCACCGTTCTTCTCAGATAACCTCTATTTTGGAATGTTTTAGATAAATGTTTAGACAACCATTTAAATTCATTCTCATTGGAAGAATTCCTTCTATATCTAAAAAATTGCGAGAATGGAAGGCTTTCTTTCAGTTGGAACGGATGTGCACTTTTAAAATGCAAGAATGTGTTCCTATCCGTATCTTTCTTATATACGGATGTCAGCCATTCTTTCTTCCCTCTACTGACCATAACATCTAAATATGCCAATCATTCTTTGTGATATGAATATGTAAATTTTATGTGAGGATCACAATTAATTAACCACTCCACAAATGTTAGTAGATGTTCTTCGGAGCCTTTCCATATCATAAAGATATCATCAATGTATCGATTCCAAGAAATCACATTGGTTACAAAAATAGATTGAGATATCCATTGTTCTTCAAACTTCCCCATATAAATATTTGCAATGGAGGGGGCACATGTGGCCCCCATGGCTACTCCAGATATCTGTTGATATAGAACTCCTTCAAAAATGAAATAGTTATGAAAAATAGCTAATTTGGCTAATTGTAACAAAAATGCAATTTGTCTATCAGTAAGGTCACCCCGTTGATGTAACTGCTGTTCAACCACCTGATATGCTGCTGTTTGAGGTATATTCGTATAAAGAGACGTGACGTCCAAAGTCACCAGTAATGTGTCCTCTTGTTCTGACCATTGTTCTAAATTTTTCAAAATATTTAAAAAATTTGTAGTATCTTTTATATAAGATGGAATACTTAATAACAATGGACGTAAGTATGAATCTACAAACGTAGATAAGGGTTCCAATATTGTGCCCTTAGTTGAAACTATCGGTCTACCTGGCGGTTGTTGCAAATTTTTATGAATTTTTGGAACTGTATAAAATTTTGCAGGTGCAGGTGTCACAATATTCAGATACTGAAATTCTTTTCGAGTAATTTAGTTTCTCTTGTAAAGCCACTTGTGTTATTTCTTTAATTTCTCTTTGTAAACCATCTTTAGGATCTTCTTTCAACTTTTTGTACGTGGTTAAATCTTGTAATTGTTGCGATGCCTCCTTTATATAGTATTCCCTGCTTAATACCACCACTGCTCCTCCTTTATCTGCTCGTCTTATTACTATATCTGATCTCTGTTGCAACTCCTTGTAGAGCTTTTTGTTCATCTTTAGTTAATGTAGTAAAGTATGATCTACTTGACTTCTCCAACTTTTGTATTTCCCTTAATACTAATTCCCTAAAAATCGCCAACGCTGGATGCAATGGTCCCGGGGGAGACCAGGTGGATTTTAACGGCAATTGAATGCGTCACATTTGAGAAACATCATTTGGGCTCTGCTGTTGATTATCATCAATATTTTGTGATGCAAAGTAACTTCTTAAATTTAGTTTCCGGATTAAGCCCTCAAAATCGACTCAAAATTGAAAGGAATCAAAAGTTGCATGAGGAACAAATGATAAGCCTTTATTGAGCAAAGTAACAGAGTCCTGAGATAACATTTTCCCTGACATATTCACCACCAGGTCAGTCTTATCTTCAGCTTTTGAGACTCCTCTTATTTTCTCTTTTGGTTCGAGCATTTCTCCCGGCTTGAATCTTTTTTTTCTTTTTCTTTTTTGCATCGTCTTCCTCATCCAAAAAATCATTATCTTTGGAAGATTGACTGGAATCTCCATAACTACTGTCATCGGACGTGTCTCCAAAATGTATCTGTTTTCAATTTTTTTTAAATTTTCTACTCAAACTCATCCAAGGATACATATATCCCACTGTATAATCAGTATAATCTCTCCAACTTCTTTGCTTTCTTAGACGTTACATCCTGCTGTAAAGTTGATAATTGTTTTTGCATTTCTTCAAATTATTTAAGGTATTTTTCTTCTGGTTCTTTCGTTTTGAAACTCAACTGCATAGTCTCAATCTCATCTGGCAGCTTCCCCACTGATGTTTTTCGTTGAGTCAACTATCAATACCATCAGATCCAAGGAACATTTGTTCAAAATTTTATTCCACTTTTCAATGAAATCTGCATCCATGGTTGGCATGCGCGGTTCCTTATACATTCGTAGACCTCGAGGAATTTGTTGTCTACTAATATATTCAATCAAAGAAAGTCCAGCATTGTTTACTGAAAGGACATATTTTTGAGCAACTGTGTTGCTTTTGTATTGATAAAATTGAAATGGGAATGGGTGGAAAGTCTCAGGATCAAACATTATTGATTCGAGAGCAGAGATGGATCCATAGACTGAATGCAATAACACCTACAGGACTTAATGCAAGTATAGATTGGGCAGTGTGTATTTAAGAAGATTCAATTCAGGTATTTTCGGAGTGTGAGGGTCTTTTTCCCTAGGCAGTCATACATTATAGTAGTGGGAGCAAGATGATATAGAATTTTTATAAATAGAATAGTAGAGGAAAGACACATACCAGTGTTTTATAAGCCCAAATAATACCGAAGCGAAAAGGAGTTTGTAATAACATCAAGTTGAAATGGAAGTGGGAGCTGCCAATGAGATTCGAGTATTCAGGACTTTAAAAATGGAGTAGTGATCCAGTCCCGCATGCGCGCCGTTTTTGTGGCAATGGAAGTGTCGGCTTGAATAATCGTTGTTATTGCCAGGAAAATAACAGAACGTGGGCAGCAGTTTTTCAAGCTTTTGGTATGTGTACGTTGTTTTTAATATGAGTAGGCTTAGAGGGAGAGTGGTAGGAACTTCATAGTAGAAATAAATGAAAAAGATTAAACACAAGGGTTGTATTTTTTAGATAAAGGTCAAGAAGTTAATGTGATCCCTTGATGAAACAATCTAAGTGAAACGCAGCTGAGGTACCCGAGGAAGGTGTTGGTATCACAGAAGAGTATGATGGCAGCAGTATACATATTTTAAGCTAAGTGCAATACAACTTTATGGCCAAAATTAAGAGCCTTAGCAGTACTTAATTATAGGACAACATAGCCATAGCTCTATCTACCTTCGGATTGTTTGATAATTCCATATTACTTGATAATATACACTAAAGTTCATTGATGCTATTAGGCACATCAACTGGGCAAGCAAAAAAAGCCCAAGAAATGAGTGCCGTGTAAGTCTGAGACCTCCAGTGTTAGTATTAATACATATCACTTGATTGATTATGTAAGAAGATTCAAAAGTGAACATAGTTCCATGTGGATATTATTGAGCGTTTTAGTAATTTATGTTATTAACTGCTTTCAAAACAATTTCACATCCCATCCCTCTTAATTCCGTCAGAAGCCTGTTCAGGCAGCAGGGCCATCTATAGAAAAATACCATGCCTGTGTTTCAGCAAAATACATTTGCCTATTCCTTGGAATGTTTAAAAACTCAATACCTTCTGATTTCAAGGCCCAAGGGGACTTATACATTTTTAACACAGTGCTAAAATAATTGGTGGTGGTATTATAAAATGCTTTTTGAATCGTTAGTACTTTATACCCGATCTCTATGCAGTTGGCAACCAATATAAACTTTTTAGACAGGGAGAAATATGTAAGGACTCCTGTCAGAATGTGAGCATCTGCATTCTGAGCAATCTGGAGAACTTTGGTGGTTGCAAGAAGACCTAAAGAATTACAGTGATCCATTTAAACAGAAACTAATAACTGCTTTACTGTTCTAAAATCATTAAAATTGACCAAAGGCTTCAGTCTACGCACAAGGTTCAGCCTAAAAAATATTTATCTAACCAATTCTTTTATATGCAGTTTTCCTAGTCTGTCATGAATCTAATATAACTCTCAGGCATTGGACTTGATGTGAAATGGGTATCAATTTATTTCCCAACTTAAAACTAAGAACAATTTATGGAACTTCATACTATTTAAGAACAATACTTCAGTTTTAGAAAGATTGAGGGCCAGCCTAATGGATGTCATTCAAACCTCCACAATCCTGAGATAGTATTTATCCACATATTTGTTCACACTTTCAAAAACTTTAGCAGATTGGTGAGGCAAGACTAACTTTGTGTTCAATAATTTTATTCTTTATATGTTCTACCATTTTGCCTAACAATGAGGTCTGTAGTTTCCTGGATTCATTGCTCAACATCTTTTTAAAACTAGTATTACGTTGGCCTAATAGGTTCACAGTTCTGATACTCTTCTTGTAGGGACCTGTACCTCAGGATCTCCAAGTAGAGTGTTTCCATACCTCATGGTGTCCTTTCTTCTTACTAAACTGGTCTCTTTTTTGTCAATCAGACTGTAAATTTGATGACTTTTACAGTTTCTGAATGTCAGAAAGATATTGCAGATACAATTTGAAGATGAAGAACTATTTTTGAAGGTCTTCAGAAAAGGGAAGTAGCCTCAAAAGCATCTGTCACCAGGTGGATTAAGAAAAGAATAATGGCTGTTTATATAGCTAAGGGCTATATAATTTCACAGAAACTGACGGCACACACTGTAAGAGCACGGGAATCTTCCTAGACAGAGTATAAGTAGATTTCACCAGAAGATACTTGTAAAACATCCCCAAAGGAAACTTTGTGCTCCTTTTTTGCACTCTAGATTGTATCTTTTCACGAAACAGTAGGCAGGTTTTGGAACAGGACTCTTGAGAATTGTAGTGGATTCCCTCCCTTGCTGCAAGGGTTAGCTTTGATACATTCCAGTGTTCTGGCATGGATGAAGAGGAAGGTTCAATTGTGCTTACCTGATAATTGTCTCTTTTGAGTCCTGCCAGACAGACCAGTCCAGAAACCTGTCCTAGAGAGTATGTGTGGAAGAAAGGGCTGTAACTTATGTAAGACAGCTTAATGTTATGTTGGTGCAACAGGCACTAGCCTCGATCCTGACGAATAAAATGTGGACGGGGTTCTCAGGCCACTTAAAAAAAAATGAAAGAAAAAGAAATAGGTTTTTTTGGTACAGGAAAGAAGAAGCTATGGCATGGAATACTAACTGGCTTACTTGCTGCTCCCACATATAATACAGAAGACTAACAAGTATTGCTCTGTCTTCATCTGCTTGATGGAGAACATAACTGGTCTGGCAGGTCTCCAGGAAAAAACAATCATCAGGTAAGCAGGTGGTGTTCTCCTTTACTACTATGTCAGTCTTCCTTGCCTCCAGCTTTTTAAATCAGTAAGAATGGGATATGCAAAGTGATTAGAACCATAATTCTCTTAAGGTCATGATCCCAGTTCTTTTCTAGGAGGCTGTAGTGTTTATAGTTTCCAATGAATGAGACATACATAGTAACATGGTATATGATGGCAGATAAAGACCAGTATGATTCATCTAGTCTGCCCAGCAAGACGGCAAGAGCAGGTGCACCTGCCACTCCGTGCATGTCATAGTAACATAGTAAATAACGGCAGATAAAGACCATTATGGTCCATCTAGTCTGCCCAGTAAAATGGCAAGAGTAGGTGCACTTGCCGCTCCGTGCAGGACACCCCTCCCCATGGCATTGATTATAGAGGTCTCGGTACCAAACAACTATTCTGTGAATTGCATTAAGAGAGAGAAGATCTTAAAGTAACAAATAATGTGCCAAATATATACCAAGATATTTTTTTCCATTATGTTGGGTGCCATATACTTATTTAAGAGGAATTTCCAAGTACACCTTGATAAATTACCCATACATGTTACCAGAGTTGCCAAATTACCCAGCTCAAGTGATATTTTAAGCCACTCCTGGATGTCTGATGAGCTCATCTAAATGCATTATGTGACCTGCAGCACTGATTCCAATGGGTAAAATCAGGGACTACAAATACCATATGGCATTGCAATGCAGATTTAAATCTAGAACTGGCAAAAAATCTCACTCCTAGAACTAGGTAACTTGGCAGCTCTGATTTACATTATCTCCAGGAACAAGCAGGAATGAGTCTTCACATATGGGTATCGTCGGTACCGACGGAGCCTGCGCGGGAACGCTCCCCAGCATCCAGTAAGAAAGCTTTTGGGAGCATCCCACAGCGCCTGCGCGCTGCCTTCCCGCCTTTTCCAACCGCCTCTCTCCAGTTCTTCTTTTCTGCGGAGCCAGCAGGTCGTGTTCCTGTCACCGCAGAAGAATTTCTTAATTTTTTTCTTTATTTTTCTGTGTCGCGTCTGCCTTCTTCGACGTCAGACCGGTACCGCCGGTCTTTTCTTTTCTTTCTTAAAAAAAAAAAAAAAACCCTTTTCTTTCTTCAACTGTGCATTTTCAGTTTGGGCCTTAGGCCTGAACATTTTCTCCTCATGGAGAAGCCCGCTTCCAGGTTCAAAAAGTGCACGAAATGTGGCGGTACTATTTCTGTCACCGACACCCATGATTGGTATCTAAAATGTTTGGGTCCTGACCATTCCATCACGGATTGTGTATCCTGTACCATGATGTCTAAAAGAGGTCGGCAGAACTGAGCAGCCAAGCTCAGTACCCTGTTTCCCTCTGATGCAGCCTCGGTGGCATCGACGTCTTCCAGGGCTGCTGCTTCCTCTCATGGATCTCAGGTAACCAAACATAAATCTAGCCAGTCCTCAAAGGGCAAATCTCCCTCTAAGCATCGAGATGCCTCCGGGCTTGTCCTCGAGGATTCCGCACTGGCAAAATTACCCTGGCGGGAAGTTCCGGCTTCCAAAGCATTGTCTATGGGATCACAGGTTGACATCGATGGCTCAGCCTCGACCGATCACCTGTTGCCGTGTTCTGGGGTACCGGTGGCCTCCACTGGTACCGACATCCAGACTCTGGTGGCGTCGATGGATCAGAAGATTCTGTCCATGCAACGCACCCTAACGGCGTTTATGCAGTCTTCGACGCCTCCAGTACCGCAACAATCTCCATTGCCGGTACCGACTCCGGCACCATTCCCGGTACCGATTGCATCGACATCGGCTTCGTCCTATGATGCCCATCGGTACCGAATCGGTACCGCTTACTCCCGATGTTGATCCCACTCGGTACGCGTATCGGGCTTTACAGGAGCATCCAGACAGGCGATACTTTGATTCCTCCGAAGACTCTGAGTCGGAGGCTTCTGTCGAGGCACCGGTACTTCTTCCTCAGGAGTCTGCTTCTCCAAAACGAAGAATGTCTCCTCCAGAAGACTTGTCTTTCCAAGACTTCATTAGGGAGGTGGCTAGGGGCCTCTCCATTACAGTGGCCCCTGAGTCAGAGCCTAGAGCCAAGCAATTAGATATTTTGCAATATCCTAAGGCTCCTAAAGAAGCAGCTACCTTACCTATTCATGAGATTCTTTATGATCTCATGTTGAGCATGTGGGAGACTCCTCTTACCACCTCTCCTCATTCTCGTAGGTTAGACACCATGTACCTTGTCCCTCCTTGTCCTGGCTTTCATAAGTCTCAGCTTCCTCACCACTCTATTGTGGTAGAGTCTGCCATGAGGAAAATAAAGAGTGCAAAAGACACTCATCTAATCCTCCAGGACGTGAATGCAGGACCCTTGATGCTTTTGGCCGAAGGGTTTTCCAAGCTAATATGCTTGCTGCCAGAATCAACTCCTATAGTCTCTATATGGGGATGTTTCTAAAAGAAGTCACAGATCATCTGCAGACTTTAGCCCCTTTTATTTCAGAAGATAAAAGGCAAGAATTTCTCACTTGGCTTTAACATGCCCAAGATGTTTCCAAATTTTCCAACCGTGCAGCCTTTGACTCTTTTGAGTGTGTAAGCAGAGCCTCGGCTATTGTCATAGGTGCACGCAGAATTGCTTGGTTACAAGCCTCTGATTTCGAACTCTGGGTCCAAGATGAACTGGGAAATCTTCCTTGTACAGGTGAAAACCTTTTTGGCAGGGATTGGCAAGCAAAGGCCACTCAGATGGATGCTGAGAACTCTGCTTTGGATCGACTTTCAAAGTCTACCTCTGCTCCTGTTAAGAAAAGATTGTTCAAAAAGACACCTTTTTCTAAAAAGGGAAGATGATATCCTACTTATGATCAACAGGCGTCTTCTGCAGGCCGTTTTGCTGCAAAGCTTCAGCAACCACCTAAACTGGCCAAGTCAAAGGCTGCCAGGCCTCCCACGGCCCAGCAGCCTCAGCCTCCTCAGGGCCTTTTACTTGCAACTAGAGAACTTAGCCTTTCTAGCTCTGGAAGAACCAGAGCCTCTCACCATTCCAGGAAGGTTAGCTTACTTTGCTCCCAGATGGGAGCAAATCACAGCAGTGCAATGGACCCTCTCCATTATAAGGGAAGGGTACAAACTTCATTTCTTAAACCTTCCTCCCCACACCATGGTGTAACAGTTCAATTCTCCAACATCTCTCCTCAGCCTTTTGGGTCAGGAGATTGCTACCCTTCTTGCCCAAGGGGCAATAGAAGAAGTACCTCTTCTTCAACAGGGCTCAGGGTTCTACTCCCCTTATTTTCTTATTCCAAAGAAAACAGGGGGCTGCAGACCCATATTAGATCTCAGAGAATTGAACAAGTTTCTATTCAAAGAGAAATTCAAGATTATTTCTCTCGGTACTCTGCTGCCATTCCTTCAGAGTCAGGACTGGCTTTGTTCTCTAGATCTCAAGGATGCGTACACCCATGTCCTCAGCCATCCAACACACAGAAGGTTCCTTTGGTTCCTTTTTCAAGGAAAGCACTACCAATACAGGGTGCTTCCTTTCGGTCTGGCCTCTGCACCAAGGGTGTTCACGAAATGCATAGCAGTAGTAGCTGCATTTCTACGCACTCTAGGAATAAACCGCACTGATGCAGAATAGCGCGGTATATAAGAGAATGTAAAAATAAAATTAAATAAATAAATAAATAAATATTCGTTTTCCCATATCTGGACGACTGGCTCATTCGAGCTCCATCCCAGTCAGAGGCCCAGATTTGTCTAACCTGCACAATGCGTGTCCTTCAGTATTTGGGACTGGTAATAAATATCCCAAAATCCCATCTCACCCCTACTCAGTCCCTGGAGTTTATAGGGGCCTTGCTGGATACCACAACTGCAAGGGCCTATCTTCCTCAGGCCCGTTGCCTACGCTTGGTGCAGTTTGCCTCCCAGATGCAGTTAAAGTCCCATTTAACTGCTCGAGAAATGTTACAACTATTAGGACACATGGCATCCACCGTGCATATATGGTTCCATATGCTCGCCTTCACATGAAGGCAGCTCAATGGACTTAGGCAACCTGATGCCTGAGTCTATTGGGTGGACAATCAGACAAAATAGCAAACTCCAGTCGCCTATTTTGGTCTCTCCAGTGGTGGAAGTCCCCTCCAAATCTGTTGTTGGGGTCCCCTTTTCAGCAGTCGCTACCCCAAGCAACTCTGACAACAGATGCTTCTCCAATGGGTTGGGGAGCTCATCTGCAGGATCTCTCCACCCAAGGCATCTGGTCTCCACAGGAGACTTCTCTGCATATCAATCTCTTGGAACTCAGAGCAATATTCTTAGCTCTGAGTGTTCCATTCCCTGCTCAGCTACAGGACAGTCCTTATCCATACGGACAACCAAGTAGCCATGTTCTATGTAAACAAGCAGGGCGGGACAGGCTCTCTGTCGCTTTTTAACGAAGCTTTGCGACTGTGGGCCTTCGCCAGAGAGCATCACATCCATCTTCTGGCTATATATCTTCCAGGCGTTCAAAACTCTTGGGCGGACAGACTCAGTCGAGTTCTGCTTCCACACGAGTGGTCCCTCCAGATGGACCAGGTAGCCAGGATTTTTCGAATTTGGGGAACCCTGGACATAGACCTCTTTGCAAGTCCGTGGAATGCCAAACTTCCTCGGTTCTGTTCCAGAATTCCATGTCAGGGAGTTCAGGCCAAGGATGCCTTCCTCCTTCACTGGGGTCAAGACTTCCTTTATGCCTTTCCACCAATTCCCCTAATTCCCAAAACACTTTTCAAGCCTCAGAGAGATCGAGGGACCATGATCCTCACAGTACCACATTGGCCACGCCAAGTGTGGTACCCTCTGCTTCTGCATCTCTCTCAAGCTCCTTCCCTGGACTTGGGCTCTGCACCAGACCTTCTGTCCCAGAAAGAGGGAACGTTGTGGCACCCAAACCCCCAGTCGCTCCATCTCAGGGCTTGGTTGCTGAGGGCCTAGACCTTCAAGATTTTCATCTCTCTCAACAAGTCAGAGATGTTGTTCATGCCTCTAGAAAGCCTTCTACTAGACGTTCCTATGCTTTCAAATGGAAAAGATTTACCATTTGGTGTTCAGAGAAGCGTCTAAACCCTCTTGCAAACCTCTGAATTCTCTACTAGAGTATCTCCTGCATCTATCCCATGCAGGTCTGAAAACAAATTCAGTAAGAGTCCATTTGAGTGCTATTGCAGCGTCCCTCAAGCCTCTCAATGGACAACCTATTTTCTCTCATCCTCTTATAGCAAGATTCATGAGAGGCCTTCTTTTGACTAAACCTCCCATTAGACCACCTCCAGTGGCATGGGACTTAAACCTGGTTCTTGGCCAGCTTATGAAGCCACCCTTTGAACCTTTAGCCACCACCTCCTTGAAATTTCTTTCTTGGAAAGTTGTTTTTCTCATTGCAGTCACCTCAGCACGCCGCATCAGTGAGTTGCAAGCTTTGGTGGCTAATCCACCTTATACAAGATTCCATCATGATAAGGTAGTCCTCAGGACCAATCCACACTTTATGCCTAAAGTGGTCTCGCCTTTTCATCTAAACCAAGAGGTATATTTACCTGTCTTTTTTCCAGGACCTCATGCATCAAGTGCAGAGAGGAATCTTCATACCTTGGATTGTAAGAGAGCTCTCGCTTTTTTTACTTACAAAGAACACAGCAACATAGAAAGTCTTCTCAACTCTTTGTTGCTTTTGATCTTTCTCATTTAGGACTTCCAGTCTCTAAGATAACACTGTCCTACTGGATTGCTCAGAGTTTTTCTTTCGCCTACCAGAGTAGGAACATTTCTCTGGAGGGCCATGTCACAGCTCACAATGTGAGAGCCATGGCAGCCTCAATGGCTCATCTAAACTCTGTGTCCATCGACCAAATCTGTCGAGCGGCCACCTGGGCCTCGGTTCATATCTTCACAGCCCATTACTGTTTGGACAAGGACTCCCGCGGAGATGCCTCGTTTGGTCAGGCTGTTCTCAAACACCTGTTCCATTCTTAATCAACTCCTACCCACCTACCCTGGTCGGATGCCAGAGATCCATGGGAGGAGGTAGAGTCCTTTTCAAGGACACAACCTGGGGTTTCTCCTTGGCATCTACAGCTAGGGAGTCCCCATATGTGAAGACTCATTCCTGCTTGTTCCTGGAGATAGCACAGTTACTTACCTGTAACAGGTGATCTCTGGGAACAGCAGGAATAAGTCTTCACAACCCACCCACCTCCCCTAGGAGTTGTATCTATCTATCTTTCCTTTCCTCTCTCTCTCTTTGTCTCAGCTTTAAAACTTGAACTGGAGAGAGGCGATTGGAAAAGGCGGGAAGGAAGCGCGCAGGCGCTGTGGGATGCTCCCAAAAGCTTTTTTACTGGACGCTGGGGAGCATTCCCGCGCAGGCTTAGTCGGTACCGATGATACCAATATGTGAAGACTTATTCCTGCTGTTCCCAGAGATCACCTGTTACATGTAAGTAACTGTGCTTTGCAAACTTTAGAAGGAGACGGTCTTTGGCATGATGCAAGTATTACACTGAGCATTAAGGAGTCTGAGATATTACACATATCCTGGCTTAGGAGTGAGGTTCCTAACTATCATGACATGCGGAATACTGGCCCATTTAGAGAAACTGTGATATGAGCCTCTCCTACATAGCTCCTCCTTTACAGACATGGGGGCTACTTTCTCTCTTCCATTCACACAGAGAAACTTGCTAGTCCTACCACTTCAACCCCCTCCCCCTCTACATTTTTTTCTAAAGGTAGGGATAGTCAGACAGACCAAATGGACAGGAAATCTGCTTGAATTCTTATGTTTTTTTCACCACTTCTTGTTTTTGTCTTTTAGTTGGAGATCATAGCTTCCCTTTTTGCTATTAGCCACTTAATCCTTTTTAGTGTGTTTGTCATGCTTTCTTAGACTTCACTTTTGACTGGAAGGTGATGCACAGTCTTTTTGTAATACATAAATGCAAGACTGGGGATCACATTGCAGTAAAAATATACTATTTGGTGGGTCATGTGCATGTGGATGTCATAAGCTTATGCTCAGAGTATTCTAAACTAGTTAACAGGTTCACGTAATCTAAATGTATTTGTGACTATTACGTGCACAGATCTCGCCATTCACATGTATTTTCGTCTCAGTAATGACATTATATAGACCTGTGACATTTCCTGGTACTTAAATCTTTTATACCTCATTCTTTCATTCCTCTCAGCCTGTCATTTCTGTAATGAAAGTGAGAGAGAGTGCTTTTCAGTTGTTAAATGAGTCATGTTGATTTTTAGGGAATTACTAAATAAATGCAAATTTTACTTGGAATTGATGAAGTATGTACTTCGTGGTAATACTTTGCAATATCTGTGCAATTCCCCTGCTGTGAGGAGCCCTGATTTAATCTGTTCTTTCCTATGAGTTATTTATTGTTTTATTTACCTCACACCTTTCCAGTAGTTCAAGTGTTCAAGGTTTTCAGAGTCTTGAACTTTTAATCTCTTGTCCACAATTGGAACGACATAACAAGCAAAGCTGCAATAGCCCCACAGAAAACAAAAACAACTAGGAGACAGCGTACTGCTGTCTGGTATACTGTTGATCTAAGGGACAGCAAACACAAACTTAGACAGATTGAAAGAAAATGGTGCTGTTCAAAGAGCTCAATGGATCAAAGTGCACCTAAAGTACCAAAATTCAATGAACAAGAGTAGAATACCATTCCAAACTCATCCTAAGCTCACTAAATCGCCAAAGAGAACTGTTTGACATAGTAAAGTCACTACTCGCAATGGGTCTAAGTTGTATCTGAATGAGTACTGTTCAGTATCAGACCTAATCCACCATTCATTCAGTCTTGTATATAAGTTCAGTCATCTTTTTATAACAATCACTGTAAATGTTTCTCACTCAGCTGATCTCAGATAAACGTTAGCACCACACTCCAGTTTCTACGAAACTTCAGCTGTGTGCTGGTTCACATCAATGATCTGCTGTAAATTTTTTCTTATAATATTCTTTATGTTTCAAATTAATAGGATACTTAGCTTATGGGTGCATACTCTCTTTCGCCCAATCTTTATATAGCTCGGCAACACAACCCGCTAGTACACCTATGGCTGCTATTGAAGAACAATCCCAACGCCAATGATCCAGGCACCTCGCGTTTCTCTATGTCAGGTTCATCAGGGGATTTTAGAAGAATTCTAAAGATCTAGAGAAACAAATAAATAAATAACCTAGATGGTTAAACTCCTTCACTTCAAATTTTTTCCAAGAATACAAAATTGAAATTTCTAGAATTAAAATAAAAGAAAGTAAGAATACCTATGAAGACCTTTTGAACATTGCTGCCCATGTTTTCCTGTCTTCTTCTACACTCTGACTCACTATGTTTTGCCAGAGACTTCAAAAAATGCCGCATATGCGGATAGGACCTATCTCAATCATCTTTATCCGATTTGAAACTTCTTTGACACCTACATAGCCTGCTGTGATTGGACTATGCTCAATTAATTTACATACAAGCTGACCAATCAATTTCCATGTTTAAACCCCCAGGTTGTACCGTAGCTAAGGTGTAAATCCACCATTGTTCTCTATAGGACAACAGTTGCTCTCGGGTTTTACCTTGAGCCGCAGTTAATGTCCTCTCCATACCATTCTAACATTAAAGCTTGGCACAGATACATCGACGATGTTTTTATGTTATGGCAAGGAACAGAGTCTCTTCTACAATCTTTTCTATTGTGGCTGAACCAATGTGATACATATATCAAGTTCACTTGTGAGTTCCACCGACAGACTATAACATATTTGGACATTAAGATCACTAGGGAAGAGAAAATCAATGGAGAACTTCGATATATAAGAAACCAATAGATCACATCACCTTTTTACATTTTGATAGCGCACACCCTCCCCGTTTAAAGGAGTGTCTTCCACTGTCCCAGTTCCTTCGATATCATCGGAATTGTTCTGATATACAGGAGTTTAAAATTTTATCTAAACAGCTGATAACTGAGTTTATCGAAAGGGGATATCCAAGAAGAATAGTACATCGAGCCTATCAGCGAGCCTTGTACAATAACCGGCAGTTGTTATTAAAACCAAGGGAGAGAAAGAAAGGGCAAGAAAGCGACAACATCAATTTAGTTACTAAATATTCCCCTCTGAGTTTTAACATACAAAAAATAATTAGGAAATATAGCAGTTTGTTGCTGATAGTACCGGGCATGCATAACCGAACAGTGCGGTGTGTTTGGAAGAGAGGCAAGAATTTAAGAGAGTATTTGAGCCCAACGCAACTTAGAACTGAGCAGCCCCTCATAGTCACCAGCGAACAGAGAGGACATAGGAAATGTGGAAATTGTACGGTTTGTGCTAGCACCGTTGAGGGATTAAATTTTTCCTATAAAGGAGTGCAATATCGATTAAAACATGCTACATCCTGCGATTCCACATATGTAGTTTATGCTATTGTGTCCTTGCGAGCTTCTGTATATAGGGAAAACAATTCGTACATTTAAAGTAAAAGTTCAGGAGCACCGAAGTAGATTGCGGTGCTCGCGAGAGGAAGCTCCAATAGTTCATCATTGTATCACACAGGGCCATACTTTTGAACAGCTCCGTTGTTGGTGTATTGAGGAGGTGTCAACTGCAGCTCAAGGTAAAACCCGAGAGCAACTGTTGTCCTATAGAGAACAATGGTGGATTTACACCTTAGCTACAGTAGATCAGCTGAGAAACATTTACAGTGATTGTTATAAAAAGATGATTGAACTTATATACAAGATTGAATGAATGGTGGATTAGGTCTGATACTGAATAGTAAAGTCACTGACAAGATCCCCCAAGCACAAAGCTAGGGAAAGTGATATACCATCCCCACAAACACTAGCTGATTATTTCCAGAACAAGGCCAGATTAATCAAGAGTTCTACCGACAGCACCCCTCCCTCACAAGAGCCTGCTCTTGCCCAAGCATTGTGGTCAAACCTCTATCCAGTATCAGTGGATCAACTAGAAGCCATTATCACTATGCTCAACACTACTGCCTCGCTACTTGACCCGTGCCCTGTCAGATGGTTCAATATTGCTTGTACCGACCTAGGACCTACCCTTCTCAAGATTACGCAGGTATCTCTCACACAAGGCTACATGCCCACCAACCTCAAGACTGCATCCATCTGTCTGATCCTTAAGAACTCCCTCCTAGACCCAAACCTCCCCAGCTTCTACAGGCCTATCGCAAGCTTACCTTCACTCACAAAAATCATTCAGAAGGCAATATTACACCAGCTTCAGGACCACATCTCTTCTTATGCACCACTTGACACACAGCAATTTGAGTTCAGACCCAACCACGGAATAGAAACATTCTTAATGGTGCTCTTTGACAGTCTCCATAAAGGGTTAGTCAGGCCAAATTACAGATTCATCTTACTATTCCTCGACATTGCATCTACCTTTGATTCTATTAGTTATAACATATTACTGTCTCACCTAAATCCCATGGATTAAAGAACATAAACCTCAAATGGTTTCAATCCTACCTTATGGGTCGACAACATGTCAAGCTAGGACCAATGAAATCAGCTCCTTATGCTCTACAACAAGGAGTCCCACGAGGCTCCACCTTATCAGCATTAATATTCAACCTCTACATCCACCCCATCTGTACAATCTTACATACCCATAATGTTTTGTATGATATATATACAGATGACTTGATGCTGTACCTGTACCTTCTCTAACACAAGCCCTTCCTCCACCATTTTTATTTATTTAACGTCTTTTCTATACCGCGCTTTTTAAAGTTAGCTCGGTTTACAGTTAACAGTAGGTTTGAACAGTACAGGGGGCTCCCTTACTGGACTTACAAGAAACAGGGTATGGCAACTTGGACTAACGGGGGTAACTATGTACAAGATGTGCTGTAGCTTGGCTATTCATTTAGGTAGTTAGAATACAGGCTAGGTAGTAGGGCCAATGGCAGTACAGTAGCGAACGTGCTGCCTATCTACTATTTACAGGTTAAGTGACTATATACATGTGCCTGACCGGGAGTCCGGTGGTGCTACTGTGCCAGACTGGGGCTGTGCGTTGTAGGTATTTTGTACACATTTTGATAAACTACTTCACCGCAATCACAAGCGTGGTTGCCAAACATAACCTCTCCTTGAACTACAAAAAAACAGATTCTCTACATTACCAGAGATAAATCCTTAGTTCCCCTAACAACCCTAAAAACCCCTAACGTCAAGCAAGAGGTCAAAACTCAAGTATGCTATCTTTGGAATAAGAATAGACCAATATCTTACCCTGCAACTGAAGATTAGCTCACGCCTTCCACCAATACTTCTTCTTTTTGATGCTCTACTTCAGCCTTTGGGTGCTACAGTCAGTCATAATTTTGCAAACCAAATTTACTATGTGGGCAATATCCAAATTCTTTGTCCTGTTAAATCATTCATAGCTGTGACCTATGAAAAGATGAGTAGTTCTTCTGCATTGTTTGCAGTTGGGTGATTAAAGCTTTTATATCATGGTAAGATTAGTTCCCCCTCACTCCTAAATTTATGCTCCTTACATTGATTAGTTTTAGAGTATCTCATAGCCTAGGAGTTTTAGGGATTGTCGTTGACTCTGCTTTATCAAGAGATGATCAGGTTTCCACAACTTTAAAAAAAATAAATAAATAAAAGAAGCTTTTATCGATATTTAATTAGGCAGCTCTGCACATTTTTATGTCAATCTAGTCTTTCAACTGTGATGCTGGTGGTAGTTTTCTTCCCTTTAGATTACTGGAACTCAGCCTATTTTGGGTTATCCTTTATACTGCTGGCTAGTCTTCCAATTGAATCAGAATACCACAAGAAAAATGGTTGAGGTGGGAAAGGGCATCCCTATTCTAATTACATTCGAATGGCTGCTGATCAAACTAAGGGACCCTTTTACTAAAGCCTGCTAAGGACTTGCCATTAATGCACTGATCTCACATGTGTTAATGGCAAAGGCTGCACATTAGCTGTAGAGGAGTCGTTAGGTGAACCCACATTAAGAGCTGCATTGCTGCTGAACACATGGCACTTGCCCATGTTCTAGTGGTATTGCACTCTCCACACCCACTCTCCGCCCATTCCCCACCCCATCCTGCAATTACCAATAAATGTGCGTTTTAGCATGCAAAGGCAGACATTATCACACATTAGGGTCCCCGACTGCCTGTGGCCATGTGTTAAAACACCCGTTAACCAGCTAATGGGCTTTAGTAAAAGAGGCCCTAAATGTTCCACTCAAAATTATTTGCGCCATTTTTAAGAGTTTGAAAAATATATTACACTTTGGCCACTTCACACCCACCAAGATCTGCATCTATTCTAGCCACTCCCTCTCTCAAAAAAAGATTTGACAGGTAATACAGCAACCATGTGGAACTAACTCATTCCAGGGCCTTCCTTTACATCCTAACACATGTTCTGCTGTTTAATACTCGTGTGTGTTTTTATTCATTCCCTATAATGAAGTTCCTCAATCCTTATTCTATTTGTCTTGGATAGATTGTAAGCTCTGTTGAGAAGGGACTGTCTCTTACATGTATATATGTACAGCGCTGCGTACGCCTAGTTGCGTGATAGAAATAATTAGTAGTAGCTTAGATTCTAGGTACCTAACCTCACCTCCTCTTGACATACTCTAAAATTGACTGTCTGGAGTTTCTGGTCAGAGTTAGTGGAGCCATGCATTCTTTTATTTCATTTTTGGGATTCATTTTTTGTCACTGTACATTAGGAAAAGAAGCAAAGGACATATTGAACAATTTTCAAAAGACTGTGTTCGTGAGAAACTATCTCAACTTAAAGTAGACAAAGCGATGGGACCGGATGGGATACACCCGAGAATACTGAGGGAACTTGGGGACGTTCTAGCAGCTCCACTGACTGACCTTTTCAATGCCTCGGAGTCGGGAGTGGTGCCAAAGGACTGGAGAGAGGCTCATGTGGTGCCTTTACACAAAAACGGAAGTAAGGATGTGGTTGAAAACTACAGGCCGGTTAGTTTAACTTCGGTGGTGAGTAAATTATTGGAAACGCTGCTGAAAGAGAAAATAGTGAGGTTTCTGGAGTCCAGCGGATTACAGGATCCAAGGCAGCATGGATTCACCAGAGGCAGGTCTTGTCAGACAAATCTGATTGATTTCTTTGACTGGGTGACCAGGGAGTTGGACTGAGGGAGAGCCCTAGATGTGGTGTATTTAGATTTCAGTAAAGCCTTTGACACTGTTCCTCACAGGCAACTTATAAACAAACTGAGCACCCTAGGGATGGACCCTAAAGTTACTGCTTGGGTTAGAAATTTGTTGGGTGGGAGGCGACAAAGAGTACAAGTAAATGGAGCTCACTCTGAGGAGAAGAATGTTACCAGTGGTGTGCCCCAGGGATCTGTCCTTGGTCCGATTTCTTTTTAACATCTTTGTTAGTGATATAGTGGAAGGGCTTTCAGGTAAGGTTTGCCTCTTTGCGGATGATATCAAAATCTGCAATAGAGTTGACACCCAGGAAGGGCTAGATAACATGAGGAGGGATCTAGATAAGCTTGAAGAATGGTCTAGAATTTGGCAGCTGGGATTTAATGTTAAAAAATGTAAGGTCATGCATTTGGGCTGCAGCAATCCAAGGGAGCAATATAGTATAGGGGGTGAAGTACTTTTGTCCACTAAAGAAGAGCGGGACCTAGGCGTGGTTGTGTCTGATGATCTTAAAGTAGCTCAACAGGTAGAAAAGGCGACGGCAAAAGCTAGAAGGATGCTTGGGTGCGTACAGAGAGGAATGGCTAGCAGAAAAAAGGAGGTGATAATGCCTCTGTATAAGTCTTCGGTGCGACCTCATTTGGAGTATAGTGTGCAATTTTGGAGACCGCACCTTCAAAAGGATGTGAACAGGATGGAGTCTGTGCAGAGGGTGGCTACTAAAATGATTAGTGGTCTTCCTTATAAAGCATATGAGGACAGACTGAAGGATCTTAATATGTACACCTTAGAGGAAAGGCGGGATAGAGGTGATATGATTGAGATGTTTAAATACCTCCGTGGCATAAATGTTCAGGGAGAGAGCCTCTTTCAATTGAAAGCAAGTTCTGCTACGAGGGGACATGGGATGAGGGTGAAGGGAGATAGATTCAGGAGTGATATGCGGAAATATTTCTTTACGGAAAGAGTAGTGGATCCGTGGAATAGTCTCCCAGTGGAGGTGGTAGAGATGAGGACAGTAACTGAATTCAAAAAAGCATGGGACAAACACAGAGGATCTCTAAAGGTAAAAAGGGGACTGTTGTAGTTATGGAAGGACAGACTAGATAGGCCATGTGGTCTTTTTCTGTCGTCATATTTCTATGTTTCTATTAAGATGTTTTAGTTTTTTATTGTGATTTTATGTTTAATTGTATTTTTAGTGCTGTTCATTTATTTTAAGCCACCTTTAATTGGTATGTGAATAAAAGAGGAATATATTAAAATTAAGTTGTATTTATTGTCAGCAGGGCTATTCTTGGGTGACATCTTTAGAAAAAAGATGCTCACATGTTGCATTGGAGCGAGTGAGTTTCTGAATTGCTCAGGATACTGCATCAGGGTCCCCCTGTAAAATCATATTTTCATTTTTACTGATTATCAAGACATAAAACCTTAATGCTACGAGCTTATGGATGAAGTAAAAACATTCTTTTTATTTTCATGCTATAGTAAGCATTGGAATGCTGGGATTTCATGTATATTTTTTTTTTGTAATTTTTACAATGCTGTGTGAGAAGTATGCAACACTGTGTTCCCCTTGCTGCCAGGGAGAATGATGACTCACTCTATAGCAAAGCAGTTTGGAGAGCAGTGGATAAGTGCCACCTTTTGTTTCATAATGAGGGCCATTTATTTTTAACTCTTAAGAACTTTTTGTCAGGAATTGAACAGGTTCAGATTTTTAATCCTTGAGTTTAAAGGAATATTTGCAGATATTTTCTTGTAATCCACTGCAAACATTTCTTGTACTGTTCATTCAAAGTAAGGAGGGGGTTATGTTGTTTAAAAAGTATGCTAGAAATCTGCTGTTTTGCATATCCTGTTTTCATCCTGTAACAGAATCAGAACCATGAAATGTCATTTCTTCGCTGCCTTAACCACTCAAGGTTTTGTTTTCTGAACTTTTCCCTGGCCACTGAGCATTCTAGACTCTCATAGAAACATTAGTTTTTAAAATAGAGATGAAGTCCAGTCACCAAGTGCTACAAACAGGTTTGGTTTTCACGATATCTGCAGTGAACATTCATACAATGTATTTGCATGTCACATGGCTTTTGGATATTTTGCAAATTTAGACTGGACCAAGGTTTGATGAATGACATTCATTGTATCTGTTCTAAGAGATTAGCTGTATAGCAGTGCAAGAGAGCAGCATTTACTCTTTTAATCCTTTCTTGAAAGAACAATTCCATTTCCTTGTTTCTAAAGTAGATTTCTTAGGAGTCCTTAAAATACAGTTTATTAGGATTGCCTCTTCAGGTGTGTGGCTTCTTTTTCAACTGTCATCTATTTTAACAGAAATATCTCTACCTGTCCAAATAGAGAGGGGTTTTTTTTTGGCGGGGGGGGGCTCTTTCTTCAGCAGCAAGGGCCAAAGCCTCCTGGCACATAGGCTAAAAGAAAAAAGTTATTTTGAGTGAGTTTCTCCGTGGACAAGCAGGACGTAAGCCCTCACGTATGGGTGATGTCCCCAATGGAGCCCCATGTTGGAACACTCTCCAGCTTCCATTGGAAGCTTTTGGGAGACTCCACCGCGCATGTGCGCCTGCCTTCCTGCCTGCCACGGCACCTTCTTCTCCAGACTTCTTTTTTCCACAGAGTTCCTAGGACGTGTTTCTGCTTCCTCGGAAAATGTTGCTTTTTGCCCCCTTTGCGGGTTGTTTATTTCAAATATAAGTAGCTTTTCTCGTCCTTTCGCCTGTTGCGGTAGCATCAGCTTCTGGGTTGACACTTATTTTTTATTATATTTTTCCCTTCCTTTTGCATTTTTCCCACTGCTGGCACCACCGAGCCCTTTTATTTAGCCATGGTCGTGTTCCCGGACATGTCCTTATTAGCCAGCGCATTCAAGAAGTGCACCAAGTGTGGTCAGACCATCTTGGTCACTGACCGCCACAATTGGTGCCTTCAATGCCTTGACCCTCATCACCAGCACGCATCTTGCAATCTGCACGTGTAGATGATGAGACAGGCCCTGAAGGCCAAGAGAAGCAAAGGGAAGCCCCTCTTTGGGCCGTCGGATTCCACATTGGCATTGACGTCCCCGCAAGGTTCCAGAGAGACATTGTCATCGAGAGGTGCTAGAGTTTACTCGGGGCTGCAGTGGCCCGGAACAGAGGTTGTCCATCGACCACCTGGAACGGAGGATAGTCTCTTCAATGTTGAAGGGGGTGTCCAAGCACCGGGTCTCAACTCATGTGCATCATCACCAGAGGTCTTCTCAACGTGACACAGAGAGCAGCAGCTGAGAGTGGCCCACTAAGGTGCACTGGTGGGAGGAGTCAGTTGCCAAAGTCCTGGAGGGCCACTGGGTATTTCCCTATGTCCCCACCATCGTGGAGTCCCCTACAGGGGTGCCAAAATCGTGTCTGAAATTATAATTCTCCAGGACCAAGCAGGAAGTCAGTCCTCACATATGGGTGTCATCGGCGCCGATGAAGCCCCAGCGGAGCATTTCCCCAGCTTTCTATGAAAGCCTTTGGGCATGCAGGCACGCATGCGCGGTTCCCTTCCCGCCTAAAGGTGCCATCTTACCTCAGTCTCTTTTTTTTTCCGTGAAGCCCACCGGACGTGTGTCCAGTTTTCCCGCTTAAAATTAGATTTTTCAGCAATTTTTTTTTTCTCTTTTTCTACCGGTTCGACGCCGGTTCCCCTCCCGCCGGGTTCGGTACACCGGTATCGAGCCCGATTCTTCTTTTTCGGTTTTTGCCCTTCGTGGCTGGCGTTCGCACCCTTTTTTCTCTTTTTCCCTGGAAGGCCGGTCCTTTGACCTCGTGGGGACTCTTTTTTTTTTTCCCCGATGGCTTCCAGTGGTTTTAAGAACTGTGATCGGTGTAAGAAACTAATGTCTCTCACCAACACACACGACTGCTGCCTTCGGTGCCTCGGCCACGACCACGATCCTAAGTCATGCGGGGCCTGTGGAAAAATGTCTTCCAAGGCACTACGAAGTCGCCAGCAGCAAAAGGAAAGGCTTTTCTCGGACTCAGCCTGCGGCCGGGCCCGGACCTCGTCTGAGACCTCGGGATTCCGATCCCGAGCGCCGTCGAAGCTCCTCGGACAGGGGGTCCCCCGACCGGGAACGCAAGAGGAAGAAACGGCTTGCGAGGGCGTCATCGGAGGAGGTCCCTGGCTCCTCGAGGGCCAGGTCTAAGACCCCCGACCGTCGCCCCGGGCCCGTGGAACCGGAGAAGCCTGCCAAAGTTCCTCGTGTGGAGCCGGAGTCTGCTGGACACGTAAGCCCCGTGGTCCTCGTGGACTCTCCTCCCAGGGAGCCAACATCAGGCCCGGCACCACCGGGGCCCAATTCGGTGGCTGCTGCGTCTCCCGAGCTGAGTCTCAGGATGACAGCCTTGGAGAGCAGAATGTCTGCCTTCATGGAGCAGCAGTGGGCACTGATGGCCAGCCTGTCTGGCGCATCTGCCCCGACCACTGGGACATCGACGTCGAAGTCGACCCCGGAGACCGAGCCGATACTCGAGTCCATCTTGGCTCGGAGTCGACCTCGGTCGCGGTCTCCCTCGACCTCCCGTTCGGGACTGAGGGCGTCGACGCCGGTGCTTCCGGCGTCGGGGCGGGTGCTCCAGGGCCCCGCAGGGTCAGACCCCGACTCTTCCTCGGACGAGTCGGCTTGGGAGACGGAGGACGAGGAGTCTCCTGATACCTTTAAGACTCGGTGCGTCCCTTCGGACTCACCGCAGTCTGAGCCCCGGAGTAGGTTCCCCCCGGAGGACACCCGGTTCTCGGAGTTCGTCCGGGATATGGCCACTGCCTTGGCTATTCCGGCGGATCCCGAGGAAGAGTCTCGAGCTGAAGAGCTCGAGGCGCTGCAGTATGACTCTCCTCCGAAGGAGGCCTTTACTGTCCCGGTTCCTCCGATGCTGGAACGGCTCCTCTTCCATATGTGGGAGGCACCGGCCTCGGCACCGGTTCTTAGCAAGCGGGTCGATTCGATCTATCGGCTCCAGAAGAGCCCTGGCTTTCAGAAGGCACAGCTACCACGCCATTCCATGGTTGTGGAATCGGCCATGCATCGTCTGAAGAGTCAGAAGATGCACTCCGCGGTGCCTCCCGGCTGGGAGGCCCGAAACCTCGATGGTGTCGGTAGAAAGTCCTTTCAAGGCTCGATGCTTGCTTGCCGTGTCCAGTCTTACCAGCTGTACATGGGCATGTACTTGCGGGATCTGGCCAAGGAGTTGGCCGGGTTCTCTGCTGGTCTCTCCGGGGAACCCTTGCAGAGATTTAAGTCCTTGACCTCGGGGATTCGGGACTGTTGCGGCAGCCGGCATCGTGGCTCGACGCCAGGCATAGCTGCAGTCATCGGACCTTGAGCCATGGGTTCAGGACAAGTTGGTCGATGTCCCTTGCCGAGGTGAAAACCTTTTTGGCAAGCCCATGACCGAGAAGGCCGCTCAGCTCGAGACCGAGCACCTCACTCGGACAAGGCTGTCGAGGAAGTCCTCTGCCCCTTCTCATAAAAAGAAGGGCTCAGGTATAAAGCCCTTTTACCGAGGAAGGGCACTGCCTACAAACAGTACCCACAATATCAGGCTGCCCAAGCTGCCCCCCAGGGTCAGCAAGCCAAGGGCCAGGCTAATGGGCCCCGTAGACAGAGGACCCCCAAGCCTCAGGCCCCTGCTACCACTCAGCAGGGTGGGGGTTTTTGACTCCTTGAGCATAGCCTCTCCTCCACTGCTCTCCCAACCCTGCACAGGAGGTCGTCTCGCCCTCTTTGCCCACCAGTGGCCCCTTATCACCGGGGACAGTTGGGTGCTGGAGATAGTCCACAAGGGCTATGCCCTCCATTTTCACCAACTGCCACCCCCATTCTTTCCAGGGGAGCCTCCAGGGCCTCCTCTGCACACAGACCACCTCCGTCAGGAGCTTCAGGGTCTGTTGGTGGACAGGGCAGTGGAGCCTGTGCCTCCCCACTTGCAAGGTCACGGATTCTACTCCAGGTATTTCATGGTGCCCAAAAGGACTGGTGGCCTTCGGCCCATTCTGGACCTCAGGAACCTCAACAAGTTCCTAGTGAAGGAAAAGTTCAAGATGCTTACTCTTGGAACCTTTCTGCCCTACCTCCAGCAGGGTGATTGGCTATGCTCCTTAGATCTAAAGGATGCATACACTCACATCCTCATTCATCAAGACCACAGAAAGTACCTCAGGTTCATCGTGGGAGGAAACCATTATCAGTACAGAGTGCTGCCTTTCGGCCTCACCTCCGCCCCCAGAGTCTTTTCAAAGTGCTTAGCAGTGGTGGCGGCCTACCTGAGAAATCAGGGCATCTTTGTCTTCCCCTATCTGGACGACTGGCTCATCAGGGGTCAGACAGGTCAGGAGGCCAATCAAGCCACCCTCAGGACCATTGCTCTTCTACAACGCCTGAGGTTTGTCATAAACTTCGCAAAGTCCACTTTGCTCCCTTCCCAGAACTTGGAGTTCATAGGGGCAAGGCTGGACTCTCTCCTGGCAAAGGCATTCTTGCCAGAAAACAGAGCCCTAAGGTTGATGGCCTTGGCAAGTCAGTTTCTCAGCAGGTTCCTGGTCTCTGCCAGACTCTGCCTGAGACATCTAGGCTACATGGCTTCAACAGTGCATGTGACCCCCAATGCCAGGCTCCATATGAGGCCTGCACAATGGTGTCTTGGATCTCAGTGGTCCCAGGCCACAGGTAGCCTCAGAGACAGGATAAGGGTGTCCAGACCATTTCTGCACTCCCTCAACTGGTGGCTACACCCATCCAATCTGCTGAAAGGGGTGCCCTTTCAGATTCCAGGTTACACAGTGGTGCTAACCACAGATGCCTCCCTGCAAGGCTGGGGAGCTCATTGTCTGGGCAAGTGCACCCAGGGACTCTGGTCTCCCTGTGAAGCTGCACAGCAGATCAATCTCCTTGAACTCAGAGCTATTCGCTTAGCACTCAAAGCTTTCACTCCTACCCTGACTCACCAGTCTGTCCTGATCCAGACAGACAACCAAGTTGCCATGTTTTATGTGAACAAACAGGGCGGAACCGGGTCCAGGATCCTTTGTCGGGAGGCCCAGGACCTGTGTTCTTTTGCCCTCAGGCACAACATGCTCCTCAAGGCTGTGTACCTTCCAGGCCAGGACAACTACCTGGCAGACAGGTTAAGCAGGATTCTGCAGCCCCACAAGTGGCAGCTGCATCCTTCAGTAGTTCAGAAGATCTTTCTCAAATGGGGTCTTCCTTTGATGGTTCTTTTTGCCAGCCCACTGAACAAGCAACTGCCAAAGTTCTGCTCCAGGCAACCACATCCTCTGCGGATAGCAGTGGATGCTTTTCTGATATCTTGGTCTCAGGGCCTTCACTATGCGTTTCCTCCCATGCCCTTGGTGGCCCGAACCCTATTCAAAATTCTTCAGGACAAAGCCTCGGTCCTGCTGGTAGCTCCCAGATGGCCGAGACAGCCTTGGTTTCCTCTTCTGCTTCAACTGGCGGTGGATCCTCCACTACCTCTGGGGTGCAGAAGGGAACCCTGGTCTTCTCACACAAGACCAGGGTTCCCTTCTGCACCCCAATCTCAAGTCTCTCAATTTGATGGCCTGGAGGCTGCAAGGGTAGTTTTGGCTCCCTGGGGCCTACCTCAGGAAGTTGAGGAGTTTGTCCTAGCCTCTAAGAAACAGTCCACGAGGAAAACCTATGCTCTCAAGTGGAATAGGTTTTCTGTGTGGTGTCACCTACGTACAGAGGATCCTTTCTCCTGTACTGTGCCAGTGGTGCTTCAGTATTTACTGCACTTATCCAATCAGGGACTTAAGTCCAATTCTGTTGGGTCCACCTCTCAGCTCTAGCAGCTCACCACTCATTGGTAGAGGGGCAGTCTCTATCTGGTCACCCCTTGGTGTCCCGCTTTCTCAGGGGCTTGCTTTTGCTCAAGCCTCCCATCCGTCCTCCTGCCCCTGAGTGGGAGCTGAATGTGGTCTTGCAGCAGCTGACTCGCCCACCTTTTGAGCCAATGGCTACTTGTCCACTACGCTTCCTCTCCTGGAAGACACTCTTCCTAATAGCCCTTACCTCGGCTAGGCGAGTAAGTGAGCTTCAAGCCCTGGTCTGTGACAGGCCTTATACCAGGATTTACAGGAACAGGGTAGTCCTCAGGACTCATCCAAAGTTCCTCCCTAAGGTTGTCTCCTCTTTCTACCTCAATCAGGAGGTGGTTCTTCCAACATTCTTCTCTAGGCCTCATGTTAGCCAGGCTGAAGCAGTCCTGCATACTCTGGACTGTAGGAGGGCCTTATCCTTCTACCTTGACCGTACGCAAGGGCATAGAAGGGCTACTCAGCTCTTCGTCTCCTTTGACCCCCAATAAGTTGGGGTTAGCTGTGTCCAAGCGTACCTTGTCCATCTGGGTGGCTGACTGTATCACCTGGGCTTACAAGGCAGCTGACCTTCCTTTGCAGGGTAGGATCACGGCCCATCGTGTCAGGGCAATGGCTGCTTCAGTGGCTCATCTCCGCTCTGTGCCCTTGGTAGACATCTGCAGGGCTGCAACTTGGTCTTCCAGCCAGACTTTTGCAGCCCATTCCTGCCTGGAGAGGGAGTCCCGTAGGGACTTTCCCTCCCCCCCCCTTTCCCTTCCCCCCCCCCCTCCTTTCCCTTTTCTCCCTTCCCCCTCTTTTCCCCCTTCCCCCTCTTTTCCCCCCTTTTCCCCCCTTCCCCCCTTTCTTCCCTTTCCCTCTCTTCCCTTCCCTTCCCTTTCCCCTTTTCCTCTTCCCTTCCCCTTCTTCCCTCCTTCCCCCCCTTCTTTCCCTCCCCCTCCTTCCCTCCCCCTCTGCATATACATATACATATATTTTATATATTGATGTTTATTTAAAGATCCATTTTTACATGCGCCTTTTACATACAGTTCATTAATTTTTATCTTTTTACTTTTCTCTTTTAATATGTTATAGTGGTTCAAAGGATTTTTATTAAGATACTTTTGGCGGTATATTGTAGTTATATAAATAATTTATAATGAGGATGTATGTGCTGACGTTTTAATAGTAATCTTCTTGCAGCAGTTTCATTTTTGTGTTCATTTTGTGCTTTAAGACGCTTTGGTTATGACCCTATCATGAGATCCATTGTGGCTTTTTGATATTGAGTTTTCAATGGCGATACGTCAGTAGCTTGCAGCTATAAAACTCCCCTTAATGAGAGCGCATGCGTCGGCGTTTTTTAAAAAAGTTTATCTTTATAGCAACATCGTCCGTTGGAAGCTGTAAGGTTTTTTACTTCTGTGTGTCTCAAGTAATCCTTTTATGATAAGCTTTTAAGAAAGTGTATTGTGACAAAAGCTCCCTTTAGTATGTTTTAGAGTTACTCTTCAGTAACTTGTTTTTATAGATGATAATCACGCGGTATGTACCTCCGTATCCCCGGGTTGCCTTGCGGGTGGAAAGTTGTTTTATTTTATTAGGAAGTCCTTTAAGATTTTACTAATTGGATCATTTTTAATTATTCATGAGGGTCATAATATATCTCCCCTATTGAGAGCGCATATGTTCGCGTTCATATATAAAGAAAAGGGAAAGGTCATTTGTTGCGGTAATTTCAATTGGGGATGGTATAGAAGCTGGATATGTAGCTTCTCCCCTTTTGTCGGTATAAGCACCTTTTGCTGTACATGTTTAAAATGCATCTTGAGGAAATCCATTAAGATTTTATTATTTGGATCCTTTGCAATCACTCGTTGGGGTCAGAATTTTCCCCCCTAGTGAGAGCGCAGATGTTAGCGTTTTTTTTAAAAAAAGGAAAGGGTCATTTCTTGTAGTAATTTTATTCGGGGGTGGTGTAGGAGCTGGAGATGTAACCTTCTTTAGTCTTGTCGGCATAAGTATTTTCTGCCGTATATGTTTTAAATGCACTTTCTGTCGTACATGTTTTAGATGCAACCCCTTTGAGGTATTTTAGGTTTTATGATACAAATTTAATCTTATTTTAATACTCCAGCAATAGGTAATCACACAGAAATTCCCTTGGCAATAATGTATGTGTCAGTGCTTTTCTAGATGTTGCTTTTTTCAAATTTTGTTTTTTGTTTTTTAAAGAAACTTTGGTCCGTTTTTCTAAGAAACTTTGATTCGTTTTTTCAAAGAAACGTTGGTCTGTTTTAAAACCCTCAGTGTTATATAATTTTAAAGAAAATTGTATAATGTTTCCTATGGTTATTAAAAAAAAGTTTTCTTAAATGACATGTAAGTTATGTTATACACAATACATGAGTAGTTTACGGTTAGTCTGATGAGACACTTTACATTTTCCTGTACTATTTTTTAAATCAAGAATTTTTAACGGCCCATTTGAAGTAGTTGGGAAGGTATCTAATGTAATTTTGTTTCGATGGTTTCTCTCTGTTTTTTCAGAAGATTTGCTGGTATGATTGTCCTCTTGGGAATGTGTAGGGGTTATTGCTTATTTAATTATTTATTTATCTATTATTACCTTTTTATAATGAGATTTTAGTATATATTAATTTTGAGAAGAAGAAAATTTTGAGTTTTTGTTTGATAGTGTGGTTATTGATTTTTAATTATTTATTTATTTATATATTTATTCATTTTTCTGACTATATTCAGAATATTAGTACAACATTTTTTAATAAGAATATTAAAGATGATTATTTAGAATGTAGTATGTCCGTTTGTTAATGACAATTGATAATTATTTTTATAACCCTTTAGTGTAGACGCCTTTTTTGGTGAAATTCCAATTTGCTGTATAGTGTAAAGGAGTTTTCTCCTTTTTCACACGTGTTGGGAAATCAGCCTGAAAGGTAATAATGTGGACTCTATTGATACACTTCTCTATATGTTTGGTCTTGTATGTGCGCTTTTTTGTTTTATTTTCATTTTTATTTTGATTATACATATCTAATCTATACATGTTCTCTTCCTCTCCCATAAAAGGTGTAATATTAGATAGATATATTTTCAAGGATAAAAACAGGTATGTGTCACTTTAACCTTGATGTTTTCATTATTTATCATTTTATATATTTTATTTGGATATAATTACACAATATGATTTTCTTTATCATTTTTATCATTTTATATAAAGAGATACAACTAATTATAATTTTGTAGCTTGTTTGTTTATATTTATTAATATGCATGTTATTTATATATTACTCTAAGACTAATGGTGTCTTATTGTTTTATTGATGTTATTAACATGTTTATTTATGTATTTGTAGCCTTTAAGTCCACTTTAGTGCCCCTGAAGAAGGCAGCGAAACACGGCCTGTGTCGGGCTAGTGGCAATTTGTTTTTTAATAAAGACTGTTTTATCCTCTGGAGTATCCACGTTTTTGTACTGGTTCCGGGACAGTGCTTTTGGCCAGGCAGTACTCCGGAATCTCTTTGAGGTTTAGGCAACTCCTGCCCTCTGTTGGGCTACCGGTGGAGGTTGTGTCCTTGAAAAGCCTTTCTTTGCTGCTGAGACTAGAGGGAGTTCTCTTGTTCAGCCTGGGTTCTTCGGTAGCCCAGAGCTAGGGAGTCACCCATATGTGAGGACTGACTTCCTGCTTCGTCCTGGAGAAAGAATAGTTACTCACCTGTAACAGGTGTTCTCCAGGAGCAGCAGGAATCGGTCCTCACAACCCTTCCTCCTCCCCTGGGAGTTGCAGTTGTACATAGTTTATTTTTTCATTTTTGTGTGCTGTTCTTAGCTATGTCATTTGACTGAGGTAAGATGGCACCTTTAGGCGGGAAGGGAACCGTGCATGCGTGCCTGCATTCCCAAAGGCTTTCATAGAAAGCTGGGGAAATGCTCCGCTGGGGCTTCATCGGCGCCGATGACACCCATATGTGAGGACTGATTCCTGTTGCTCCTGGAGAACACCTGTTACAGGTGAGTAACTACTCTTTCTGGCCCTGAT
This sequence comes from Ichthyophis bannanicus, assembly GCA_033557465.1. Lineage (NCBI taxonomy): Eukaryota > Metazoa > Chordata > Amphibia > Gymnophiona > Ichthyophiidae > Ichthyophis > Ichthyophis bannanicus. The sequence goes on along the minus strand of CM066032.1, from coordinate 1,384,462,246 downwards.
GCCTTCAGAGATGGCAGTACTGGAGGAACGCCTTCAAGCCTTGAAGGCCCAAATGGTGGTGGTATTGGCCAAGGAGCATGCTGGCCCTTCAGTGCCCCAGGCATCGCCACTGTAATCCATCCCAGCCAATTCTCAAGACCCATGCACTGTCTGCTGAGGCAGGCACATCGGACCGAAGATCAGAACCAACACCAGTTTTCACAGCCATCTCCATCAAGGATAAGCTGGTGGATGTGCCCTGCAGCGGAGAAAACCTCTTTGGGAAGCTGATAAGAGGACAAGGCTGGAGAGATTGAGAAGGAGGATGCCACCCTCTCCAGGCTCTCCAGGAAGATCACTATTCCCTTACAGAAGATCTATCAGAGCAAGAAGACTTATTACCACACAAGCGCCAGTACTACCCAAACCCTCAGAGCACCCAGCCCAAGGTGCAGGCTCCTCATCAGCAGAGACAAGAGAAGCCCCAGAAGGCCTAATCCATCTCACAGCCCAAGTCTGGGGTGGGATTTTGATTGGTTCCTGCAGATCATAGCCAGTGTACCAGTGCCCAAAGGCATATACCTTTCAGTCAGGGAGAGGCTCGTCCATTTCGTCCACAGATGGCCTCTCATCTCCTCTGATGCATGGGTGCTGCATCTAGTCCAAAGCAGATATATGCTGCACCTCACTGAGCTGCCATCTCCTTCCCCACAAATGGAGTATTCTCCTGCACTCACTGCATCATGATTTGCTGGAGGAGGAGGTCGCTGCTGTCCTTGCTAAGCTCGCCATCAAGCTGATGTCCCCAGCTCAGGTTGGGTGGGGATTCTATTCCAGGTACCTCCTGGTCCCCAAGAAGAGGGGAGGATTTCGGCCCATCCTGGACCTCTGAGACCTCAACACCTACCTGATGCGAGGGAAGTTCAAGATGGTCTTGCTGGGGATCATGCTCACTTTCCTACAAAAGAATGATTGGCTATGCTCCCTGGGTCTCAAGAATGCGTATACGCACATACTGATTAATCCTGCTCACAGAAAATACCTCAGGTTTGTCTTGAGGGATCGTCACTTCAAGTACTCAATACTCCCCTTCGGACTAGCATCGGGATCCTGAGTCTTCACAAAGTGCCTTGAAGTGATAGCTGCCTATCTTCGGACCTTAGGGGTCCTCGTCTTCCCCTACCTGGATGACTGGCTCATAAAGAGCTCCACTCCGGAAGGCATTCAGCAGTTGAATCGCCTGACCATCTAGGTATACTCGAGCAGTTGGGGTTTGTTATCAGTTACCCCTAAGTCTTATCTCCAGCCCTCACAACAGCTGGTGCCCTCCTCGACACCACTCAGGCTTTTCTCCCAATGGATCACCTGCAGAGGCTGATGGCTGTAATCTGTGACGTCAGCAGAAGCACTGCACAACAGCCCAGGGGATGCTGAGCATCGTTGGCCACATGGTCTCGACAGTGCATGTCACTTCCCCAAGCTCAATGGACTCTGAATATGCAGTGGAAGCAAGCCACTGGCTGCCTGCAGGGGCCAGGTGATGGTCACCGCGCCTCTATCCCTGTCCCTGCACTGGTGGGTGGAACTGCAGAATCTTCTCAGGGGTCTCCTGTTCCAGGCACTGCCTCCCCAGAGGGCATTGACAATGAATGCGTCCAAGCTGGGTTGGGGAGCTCATCTAGACAACCTGTGCACGCAGGGCCAGTGGTCCGAACAGGAAAGCCTTCACCAGATCAACTTTCTGGAACTGTGGACAATCACAAATGCCTTCCAAGCATTCTAGGTGTTAGCCAACCAACTGGTGCTGATCCAGACCGACAACCAGGTGAACATGCACTGCATCAACAAGCAGGGTGGCACAGGTTTGTACCTCCTGTATTGGGAAGCGGTTCACTCATGTTAAGTTCACCATTGTCCACGGTATGGAACTTGAGAGCAACCTTACCTACACAGGGAACTCGATTCCCTGGCAGATCGGCTGAGTCGCATCCTCCAGCAGCACAAGTGGACCCTCAACAGCGAGGTTGTGGGTTGGATCTTTTGGATATGGGGTACCCCCATAATAGATCTGTTTGCGACTCTGTGCAATGCACAGGTGGAGAAGTTCTACTCTAGGATGACTTCCGGTCACCAGTTGGCGCAGTGATCCTCATTGCTCCGTATTGGCCCAGGCAGTCGTGGATCCCCCTGCTGCTTCAACACTCTCGACGGTAGCCTCTGCATCTGAGCTCTGCTCCAAACCTCATCTCCCAAGAGAACGGGACCTTGCTGACCCCACCATCCAATCCCTGGCCCTCATGGCCTGGATGTTGAGCAGGTAGTCTTCTCAGAGCTCAACTTGCCTGAGAATGTCATGGAAGTCCTGCTGCCCTTCCCATAAGGATTCCACGCGGAGATCATACGTGTTTAAATGGTGGAGGTTCTCCTCTTGGTATGCTGACCGGGCTCTGGATCCTTTCTCCTGCACAGTCGACAAGGTGTTTGAGTACCTACTGCACTTCTTGGATTTGGGTTTCAAGTCCAATTTTGTCAATCGATCTGAGCATGGTTGGGGGCCTATCATAGGTCGAAGGGGAAACCTATCTCTGCTCACCCCTTGGTGCTTTGTTTCATGCAGGGCTTGCTCCTCTCTAAGCCTCCTTTCAAGCCCCTGGCTGTGGCTTGGGATATCAATGTGGTTTTCGCACAGCTCTTGGTGACTCCTTTGAGTTGCTCGCTTCCTGCTCCTTGAAACTTCTGACCTCAAATATCTTGTTAATGGTGGAAGTTACTTCAGCATGCCATGTCAGTGAGTTCCAGGCCCTGGTGGCTCACTCGTTGTACAACAGGTTCCACCACAATAGAGTGATCTTGTGAATGCATCTGCCTGTCCTTCCCAAGGTGGTCTCTGCTTTCCACCGGAATCAATCAGTCATTCTGCCAACTTTCTTCCACAGACCTCACACCAACGGGGAAAACTGCGTTGCACACATTGGACTGCAATTGAGCTTTGGCCTTCTGCCTGGAGTTTACGAAGGTCCACCGAAGTGCCATCCAGTTGTTCAACTCCTTTGACTCTAGCAAGCTTAGGGGCTGCCGTCTCCAAATATATGCTTTCCATTTGGCTAGCAGACTGCATCCCTTTTGCATATTCCTAAGCAGGCCTGAGCCTTTGATGGTCATGTCACGGCTCACAGTGTCTGAGCCATGACTGTGTCGGTGGCCAACTTGCGCTCTGTCTCCATGGAGGAGATTTGCAGGGCTGCAACATGGTCTTCTGTCCACACATTCACAGCTCATTACTGTCTGGATGGGGATTCATGATGCGACAGCAACTTCAACCAAGCCTTACTCCGGCATCTCTTTGGGACTTCCTTTCCACCAGCACTTCTGTCCAACCAGGCTACCAAAAAACAAGATCTCTGTGACACTGTATGCTAACAATGCTGAATCAGTTGAGCCACCTAGAGGGACTTTCCACACTGTTTGTTGTTTCTCCAGTTATATTGCCCCTATTGGGCTTTTGGCCTCCTCAATTTTGATAGCCTGTAGCTTGGGAGTCCCATAATTGAGGACTTCCTGTTTGTCCACGAAGAAACATACTTACATATAGCAGGTGTTCTCTGTGGACAGCAGGAATAAGTCCCCACAACCCTATCACCTTCCCAATGAGTTTCTTTTTGACTACTACTATGTTGTTATACTGGAGAAGATGACACTGCAGCATGTGCAGTGGAGCCTCCCAAAGCTTCCAATCGAAGCTGGAGAGCATTTCTGTTCAGGGCTCTGTCGGAGATGTCATCCATATGTGAGGGCTTATTTCTGCTGTCCATGGAGAACACTTGCTACAAATGAGTAACTACGCTTTCTCTACAAAGTTCACTTGCAAGCCATAACTTGGTACCCAATAAAATCATTTTGTTTCTTTTGTAAAAATGGATATAGTCTGATTTTGAGAGGGAGGGGGAAGGGGGGAAGTCAAAAACAGTATAGCTCAGGGAGCACCTTCCTTCAATCGACTTTATCGGCCTAGTAAAGTCTAAACTTTCATCGGGTTTATTCCCTTCTGCTTCTCTCCACAGATCTTCTGCTACTCATAAAAGTGAAGTAGTAGGTCTTACTAATAATGGCTGGCAGACTGTCATCAGATATTACCAAGATTTCACTAAGATATTTCCCAGAGGAGAATCAGGGGGCTCTTAGGAAATTTCAGAACATGCAGTTTCAGATTCCTAGCAGAGTCCTCTCCAAGTTATCAAGCCTTTGGCAAACTAACCGTATCTTGTATTAAACCATTCTGTACCTCTTTCATATGCATGATGTGCTGTGTGTCTGTCATGGGAAGTGTCATGGGTGTGTCATTTGGAGAATCAGAGGGTGTATGTATGCATGTGTGTGTCTTGGGGAGTGTTGGGGGCTTTGTGTGTGTGTGTGTGTGCGTGTTGTATCTCATGACCCCTCTCCCAGGCTTCGTCCAGTGTCTCTCTCATAACCCCCACCTCTCAACTTTCCCCCAGTCTCTCTATCATGACCCCGCCTCCCCAACTTCACCCAGTTTCTCTGAAGGCCCCCACTGCAAGACTTCTCCGAATATCTCTCTCTCTCTCATAATCCCCTCCCCAGGCTTTACCCAGTCTCTCTCTTTCATATGCCCGACCCCCCCCCCCCGTTTTTTCTCCCTGTCTGCAACCCCTCAGAAAACAGTGTTCACGCTTCCCCCACCGTGATTTGCTTGTACATAGGTGAGCCACGCAGTGGAGGAAGTTCTGGCCTGATGCTGGTTTGAAGGCTCACAACTTCAAACTATGAGACAAGCCATTCCACCATTCAAGAAAGTTGGTTGCAGTGGGGGGAGGGGGGGAAGCCTGAACTGTGGGTTTTAAGTAACCTTGCCATATGCATGTTTGTTTGTGCATGCATATGGACGGACAATTTCCCTGCCGCTGAAATCTCAACAATAGGCACTTACATTTAAGTGAAACATGCTTAATAATAATTTTAAGCAGATTACAGTAAGGAACATGTAGTGGAGCCGCTAAAGAGTGCAGAGGCCTGTGCTAACGTCAGGGGGCTTGTGCATCTGTCCCCCTGTCTTTAGCACGGTGCAAACATATGGCATTATGTTAACTGGCATTTGGGTGCACTTAACACCACCCATTTTGGTGGCATTAAGTGCACCTGCGCTAGTGGCAGCAGCTGCAGTTTGCAAACGTCCATAACTCTTGCGCTAAGAGCTGTGTGTCGCAAACACTCATGTTCCACTCCTAACAAGCTCTGTCCCTGTCTTCTTGTGTGCTAATCGGTTAGCACAGGGCCCTGCGCTGCATGTTAGCATGGCTCACTTGGTGTACGCTGAACCCTATGCTGCCTATTAGCACAGTTTAGTAAACATGCCCCGAAAAGCATAGCTATCTAAAAACATACAAACACTAAACAGTGCAATTAACAATAGAAACATCTCCAATTAAATACATAAAACAATACAATCTGATCTAACCAGTAAACTGAAACCACAAATTAATTCTCTGTCTACCTCGTCTTGTAGGTGTGCCCTGTATAATATTTAGCTAGAGGATAATTGGGAACGCTGCACTCAGAAGAGAATCTGGAAATTACTGAGGACGTAGATGGAAAAAGTATAGCAGTATTTGCAGCATATGTTTGCAGCGCTTGCAGAGAATGCATAATAATAAAAATAGAACTGGCTGCTACCCACCAGTTTACCAAACATAAACTGCTACAACTTGGTTTTATCTTGCTTCATGCTAATTGCCACCTCTTTATAAATCCAAAGTCTTTCTTGTCATTCTACATTGTCTTTAAAAAAAAAAAAAAATCCCAGTAAAACGAATGCATTAGAAAAACACAGCAGAAACTGCTCCTCATTCATTAATTTTGCCTAATGCCTTTAAATGTTTTAAGTTTTTCCTGCCATGTTCTCTGGCAATATTTATTTGTGCTGGAAACTTGAATCAGAACAGGAACTTTCTGTGGCTGCTTATCTGATGTTTGTTTACAAGCTTTAAGGATCTCTTTTCTTTAAAACCAATGGCCAAAAAAATCTTTTCCCCATTCACTATGAGGAAAAAGCTTAGTCCTTAAGACTAGTATAGCGGAGATTAATGAGAATGACTGAAATTTGGGAAATGGGATAATAAGCAAAACAATTTATTCATAATGCACAAAAATCAAAAAAGAACAGTTATTAAAATATTTTAGTATAAATACAATTTTAGCTTAATGTCTGCATCAGAATAAATGTTAAACATAGTTGTAAAAGATACCAATACAAAAAATAGGCTTTAAAACCACTGTTCTAGGGAATAATATGGTGCATTTTATAAATGATTGATTTTTTTATTGATTTTGTATACACTGTAATAGCTAATCATTCATTTGTTCTTAAGCATTGTATATTACACTGAGCAGTGCAATTTGGTGTGAAATACAGAAATGAAAGTAATAAATAAGAGCCCTTGTTTTCAGAAATGAATAGTCTGTTGAAAGACTTAGTATTTGATGTGGTCCCCAGTAGGAAGTCATGATCTACCTTTTCAGAACACACAGGTTGTACATCCAAATGCTGTCTAGAGGAAATGTTTTGCACATGGGCTGATGCAGCAGAATTGCAGTGACTCCCAGAGAATAGTCTCTGTGCCATTCTTCCCAAGTAGAGTTGGATCTTGGATTGGCTCCCAGAGCAACAGTTTTTGAGCTATGTCCCCCTCATTGGGCTGGATCAGTGTCTCCTGGATTAATAGTCCTCAATCTTTTCACTTGGTTGAGCAGATTTCCAGCGTTGGCAACCCTGGTAGAGCAGATGCTGGTTGGTATTCTCACAGGACTCCTTTCTCTTAGGTTTCTATTTGAGCTAGAGCAGTTAGTAGGCTCCACCTGGTGTGGGCTTCTTAGACAAGATTATTTGGCCAGAGGCCGCCTGACATAGCCCCCTTTCCTTTCCTCCTCTCTTTTTTCCTTGTGCCTCATTACTTTGACAGAAATGCATTTGGAAGGGAGACTGCTAAGTTTAAAAAAAAATAAGGATGAAAGAGAAGAGAGGCCATCTTTGCACCAGGTTGCAACCAGTGTAAATGAAGCCATGGCACCAGGCACCATCACGAGGAGAGGAAGTTCCCACAATTGGATTGCATATTGTGAGCATGGCCAGTAAAACAAGGATACCAGTTCTGTGTCAGGCTCCTTTTTTTAATCCTTCTGAATGAAAAAAGCCAGAAATGGCTTTGGGGGAGTTTTCAATGTAGCTGAACAACTTTCCTATGCCCAAGAAGTCTGCAGAGTAGATAGGAGCAGTCAGCCCCTCACTATTGCAGCGACCCCATGCTAGTGGAAACAGCTGTTACCTTGAATTTTCCATGTGGTCCTGTCAGTTTTTTGGCTCCTCCTATTTGTTACCTCTGAGCTCCCCTGGTGCTGTTCTCTGAGCAATAGGGAACCCCAGGCATCTCTGGGGGCTCCCTGTCCTTTTTCACAGTGGATCTTTGCCTAACCTTTAATTGAGTATACATCAGGCCTTGTGTGTTAAGATGCCTGGTAGGAAAGGGAGGGTAGTAAGTTTTTGGCAGGATATTCTCCTTGGAGGTGGGGGCGGAGCAAGATGGTTTATCACTCCCTACAGTCATATTTTGTAGGATTGTCAAGTGAAGCGTCCCTCATGGCTTCTGAGGTTAGCTTGATGCCCAAATCTAGAAAGCAGCCCCCCGATCCAGCAGGTTTGGTGTCAGGAGAAAAGGTTCTGGAAACCAGGTAGGGAGCAAGAGCCAGGCCCATAACTCGGGAGTTAGATCCCAGAGGAAGGAGCTGGGGCCCGAGGAATCTCCTGTCTCCAGCCAGGGAATGTCTGTTCTGGTGCTCTTACAATCAACTCTGGGTGCTATAGCATTTGGAGACAGCATGCAGCCAGCTTTCTCTTTGGAACGACCTAAGCCGATCACAATGGAATCTCCAGGAACAAGCAGGAATGAGTCTTCACATATGGGTACGTCGATACCGACGGAGTCTGCACGGGAACGCTTCCCAGCGTCCAATCAGAAAGCTTTTGGAAGCATCCCAACACGCCTGCGTGCTGCCTTCCCGCCTTCCCAACTGCCTCTCCTCAGTTTTCGTTTTTCCACAGAGCCGGCAGGACGTCGTCCTGTCCACGCAGAAAATTCTTTTATTTTTTAGTTTTCTTGTGGTCGCGGCTGCCTTCCCCGACGTCACCGGTTCCGCCGGTGTTTCTGTTTTCTTTTCTTGCAAAATGTATTCCTTTTTAAGGAATATATTTTTCTTCCTTAGTGTCTCACAGTTCTCAGGCCTTTTAGGCCTCTCCATTTTCCTTCATGGAACCGCCAGCCACTTTCCCCAAGAAATGTACAAACTGTGGCGGTACATCTTTATTTTTAGACACTCACAATTGGTATCTAACCTGCTTGGGACCTGACCATTTTCCTCCGGGCAATAGTATTGTGAGAAGAAGTTTTCAACATCAAGTTCCCCTCGACACGCGGTCTCCCTCTAACTTCAGGGCACCGACCATATCTTCTTCTACACAGGATCAGGTAACCCAAAAGCAGTCTGTTAAGACTAGCCAGTCCTCGAGCGGCATTTCTCATGCACAGCATAGAGATGCCTATGGCCTTGTCCTCGAGAATCCACTGGCTTCAAAACCCTGGTGGGAGTCTTCGGCCTCCAAAGCCTGTGTGGGGTTTCAGGTTGTTCCTGAGGTTCACCCCTCACAGAACATACCTGAGCCATGCCCGGTGGTGGCATCCGCTTCGTGCGGTACCGATACCCCGGCATCGGCACTGGTGTTGGACGAAACATTCCTCACCAAGGATCATCGTCTGGCGTCCTCGGTACCTGTGGGGCCGGTGGATACGCTCCAGATCGACCTTCCAGTATCGGTACCGACACCGATACTAGTACCAACGTCGGTACCCTCCAGACGTGCATCGATAGACTCGCTTCCTTCGATACCGAGTCTGGAATCGATCTCCAGTCTGGAGGACTGGGTACCGACTCGCCTTGGTACCGACTCCCGTCGGTACCGAAGGCTCGGTTCCGATAATTCGGATCCGCAACTCTCGGTTCTTCCGATACCGGTAGAGTTGCCACCGGCTAGTCTTCATCCACCGGTATCAGATACGATACCGAGATCGGTACCGATATCCACAGTACCATTGCTGTCGGTACCTTCCATGCTTCTCTCGTCAGGCTCGCTTCCCTCGATGCCGAGTTTGGAATCGATCCCTAGCATGGACGATCTGTTACCGACTGTCGCTGGTTCTGACCTGCAGTACCAGCGACCACCATCTAAGGATCCCATACTGCACCATTCAGGATCTTCTGTTCCTATATACTTGAATAGATCCCTCGGTGCCAACGCTAGTTCTTCATCAGATCTAGCCTATCCAAGGGAAGTTCCCTCTGGGGATCCTTCTTTCCAGACTTTCCTCCTGGATATGGCAAAATCACTTGCCATTCCTATTCCTGGACAAGATCCTACACTAGGGAATACAGAATACCTCTGTTCCTAGCAAAGCAAAGGAGAATATAATGCTTCCTTTGCATCATTCTTTGCAGGATCTCCTTCTACGAATGTGGGAAGCTCCTTTAAAGGTACCCCCACCTTCCAGAGCAACTGATCTCCTATATCAGGTGCCCCCCTCTCCAGGGTTTCAAAAGACTCAACTTCCTCATCATTCCATTGTGGTAGAATCAGCAGTGAGGCAAGTGAAGAGTAATAAAAAGCACTCTTCTTGTCCGCCAGGTCGTGAGTCTAAGACACTAGATGCCTTTGGACGTCAAACCTTCCAGACATCCATGCTTTCAGCAAGAATTCTCTCATATATTTTTATATGGGTCTATCTCTTGAGGAGGTCACAAAGAAATTACATCTTTTGACTCCTTTTCTTCAAGAGCCCAGGTGTAAAGACTATTCCTCACTGGTTAGTCATACTCAAAATATCTCTAGGTTTCTTACTCGTGCTACCCTAGACTCCTTTGAGTCTGTTAGCAGGACTTCTGCTGTAGCTATAGGGGCACGACGTAGAGGCTGGCTTCAAGCTTCAGACTTGGACAGATGGGCACAAGAAAGACTGGGAAATACTCCTTGCACTGGAGAAAATCTCTTCAACAAGGAGTCTTTACTCCAGGTTACTCAGTTATCCACTGCCTTTCCTTTTTCCAGAGGCTGTTCTACGCCGCCTTCTTTCCCAGTAGGTAGGAAATGGCCTACCAAACTTTCTTCCCCTAGGGGGAGAAGGTTTTACCCATCATCTGCCCATCATACAGATGTTCCCAAACAGGGGAAACATCGCCCTGGTCTGAAGAATCCACAACCTCAACAGGGTCAACAAACCCAGCAGTAGCAGGGTTTCAAATAGATCATTGTCCCTCTTGGTTGGTGGTTAGGGTGGCAGTCTGCTTCTTTCACTGGCAGTATCTGCACTAAATTTATCCTAACCTACCTAGATATTTCTTCATGAGACATCTTTTTTCTAAGAGTCTTTATGATGATCATGCCCATACTTAACAGTTTCCTCTTCCTCTTGAAGGAAAGAGAGGTAACAACTATCAATGGACAGTTGTTTCCCTGTACTGGCATGTCTCATCTCACCTGTCAGAGACTTCCTCCATAGTCGATCTCTTGCAACTCTGTCTTACCTCCCTCTTTCTACAACATTTGGTTGTAAGAGTGGTTCTTTTACACCGGTAAGCTCCTATAGTCCTCTACCTGTTCTACTGGGGGATTCTCCCTTCTGGAGTTCTTTTGCCCCCTTGTTACCTTAGGGCAGCTCATCAGACAATAGGAAGTCCTATCAGGACTGTTTGTTTTTCCCAATCTAAAAAAAGGAAGAGGGAAAAAAAAATGTTCTATGCTGCCCTCGTAGTTGCTGCAGATACAGCAATTCCTAGTGGTTAAGCCACTGGTTGTGTTCTCTACGCAACCAGGGCTTCCCCTCCACTAGCAATCCTCCTAGCCTCAGTGCTAAGTCCCAAACAGGTTATTAACCTTGTTTTGGAAACCCTATTATCACAGTCTGGTTGGTTAACTTCTATTCTTTGCCTTGGCAGAATAGCTGGTCACCTGCTGGTTTTCCAATGTCAGCTTTTTCTTCTAACCAACCTGCAGCATGCTCTCTGCATCTCTACAGAGTAGCTTTGCATTATGGGCCCTTGCTAGAGAGCATTAGTATCTTGCCTAGCAGATAACCCCAGATGGTTAGGGGGAGGGGGTTCCCCCAGTCATGTCTGGCAGGTATTCCCTGCCCTTTCCATCTTATCGTAAATCTCTTTTGAGGCATACGCCTCAGGCCTTTCATTACGTGAAAGCCTAAAGGAGGGCCAATTCCCTGGCTTGGCCCATATCTCCTTGAGTCTTCTCGTCAGAGATAAATTTCTCCAATGGCAGCTAGAGGACGCCTAATACCCATCTTGCCCTCATAGGCGGATCACTAGGGTATCTTCCTCAAAAGGCCGCCTCTATCCAATCTCCATACTGCAATTCTGGAGATATCTGGACTTCCTGTCTGCAGACTAACGTTATCCTCTGCCATTTTCACATAGGCCATCCTGGTTATTCAAGAGCTCAATTTCTGCAAAGAATTCAGCTGCCTTCTTGTCAGGGAGACCTCTCCTCTGACTCTGCCAGTCATAACCAGGAAAAGAGGATTCTCTATTTACCTATTCAAGCAGGTATCAACCTTCTTGCTGTCAGATGAATCTTCCTCTCTCCATATATCCCTACAGGGGATGGGGTTCTATGGACATCTCTCCATCCATATGCCTGGAGACATGTGTCTATATGCCTACCTATTTCGTCTAGGTATATTTTTTATTTTTTATTTATTTTATTTACATTCTCTTATATACCGCGCTATTCTGCATCAGTGCGGTTTACATTGAACTAACTGAAATTACATTGAACAAGGCATTATAACTTGGAGATAACTATTTTACAGGGAATATATATATATCTATGTATATCTATCTATATCTATCAAGATATATCTATATCTATAATCTATATCTATCTGAATGTCTTCTGCCCATACATATCTCTTTATAGATATATGCATATATACCCTATATGTGTATATATTTCAATATATATATATCTATAGATATATGCATATATATTTATAGATATGAGATATATTTTTAGATAGATCTGTTTCCATCTACTTATCTATCTGTCTGTTACATTCAGATATCCTTACATTCCTATATGATCCTAACAGATGGGCACTACCCCTATCAATGCTGTGCCAGCATACTTAGGGGGCTACACCTATAACCACTCCCTGTGGTAATTAAAAAACTTTTTTCTTACCATAACCTTTTCAGGTTAGGTACTCCTGAAGCTCGCCATGTACCCTTGTTCTTTCCTACTTGACCCCATTTAGGAAAGACATTGCGGAGCTTCAGTTGCTCTAAAGCTTAGCGCTCCTGAGTCTGTTCTTACTTTCTTATCAGATACAAGGGTCTCCATACCCTTTCTTCCCTACATGGACTGATTCCAACCCCAGTCCAGTTGGGTCAGACTCATTTTTTCTCTTGGTCCTAGATTTGTACTATTTTTGGACCAAAACAGCTTAAGCTTTCTTTACTAGTACCTTCTGCGTCTCCGCTGAAGCTCTACCTCTCATACTACCACAGTTTTTCCCCTGGGGCTATTTCTCACCCTGAAGGGTTCTGACCTCCACTTGTTTTTATTCTACTTTATTACCTCTACTTCTCAGTGAGGTACCCATTGAGCACATTCACTGGCTCTTCTATCAGATCCATATGTAGCTCAGTGCACTTTTGCAGTGCCAACAAGGGAGGCCCAGATTACAGTATTTCTCTACTAAATGCCCTCGATACAGGTTCTTCCCCTTTTGAAGCCCTGTTCTAGCCAGCTGTTCCACAGCTCCTTTTCTGTATTCAACTCCTACCCTCCATCCCCAGGATGCCTGAGGTCCTGAGGAATAGCATGGCTCGTTCTAGACTTGCAACATGCTAGGACTCCCTCCGGACATCTGAGCTTGGGAGTCCCCATATGTGAAGACTCATTCCTGCTTGTTCCTGGAGATGGCACAGTTACTTACCTGTAACAGGTGATCTCTGGGAACAGCAGGAATAAGTCTTCACAACCCACCCACCTACCCTAGTAGTTGCATTTCTCTATCTCTATCTTTCCCTTCCTTGCTCTCTCTCTCTCTCTCTTTGTCTCAGCTTTAAAACTTAACTGAGGAGAGACAATTGGGAAGGCGGGAAGGCAGCACGCAGGCGTGTTGGGATGCTTCCAAAAGCTTTCTGATTGGACGCTGGGAAGCGTTCCCGCACAGACTCCGTCGGTACCGACGTACCCATATGTGAAGACTTATTCCTGCTGTTCCCAGAGATCACCTGTTACAGGTAAGTAACTGTGCCTTCCCTCTGGCTGGCCATTGAAAACCTGGGTAAAGCCCTGATGGGGGTAGTTTAACGCTTTTACTTCTCAAGTTGCTCAGCTTAAAATGAGAGTGAAGCCAAGATTGAGAAAATATCCATTAATGAAGCTATATTGGTGAAAGATAATATTTCCATTCATAGGAATTATGAATTTCTTGATAATGCAATGCGAGCAAGGAATATTTGTTTTGTAAACTTTCATAGGCTACCACTCATTTCAGCTAAGGAGTTGTTTAAGAGATATATGACTGGGATTTTGAAGATTTTTACTGAACTGTTATCACCAGTGGCTCATGTCTTTTATTTCGCAACACTTAGAAGATATTCAATGGGTGCCAACCAGATGGAGACCTCGAGGATTTCTGCAGATAGTTTGGACTTAACTAATTTTCTTGAGTCTTCTATAGAGGAGGCGTCTCTAGCCACCTTGATTGCTACCTTTGCATTTGAAACTGACAAGGACCATGTCCTTAAGTTGTATTTCAAGTTTTGTCATGTCATGGTTTGTAATATAAAAGTATGGACATTTTCCGAGAACAAGCAGGAAGTCGGTCCTCATATATGGGTGACATTTATGCCAATGGAACCCTGCATGGAAGCATCTCCCCAGGTTTCAAAGAAAGCCTTTGGAAGATGCACCACGCATGCATGGTCCCCTTCCCATCCAAGGGTGCCATCTTGCTCAGTCTCCTTTTTAAAATGGAGCCCACTGGACGTATGTCTGATTCCCCCGGAAAAAGCAGTTAAATTTCATTCTATAGTGTTTGTTTTTCTCTGGCTGCGACCGGTTCCTTTTCCGCCTCCGACTTCACTTGCCTCTGCATTGCATCTCGGACCATCCTTTTTCCTCTAGTTAAGTTCCTTTTTTCCCCATTGCGGCTTCATGCCTTTTTTTCCGCTGGCTGGCAGTTCCTCGGGTCTCTGACCTCGCCAGTGTACATTCTTCCCCGATGGCCAGCGGCTTCAAGAAGTGTGATCAGTGCTCTAAAAATATGTCCCTCACCGACACACACGATTGTTGCCTCCGTTGTCTTGGTCCTGACCATGATCCGGAGGTTTGTGGCTTCTGCAAGCAGATGCTCACTAAAGCAATCAAACTCCGTCAGCAGAAGCATGACCAAATTTTCTGTAGGTCAGACTGCTCCAGAGTCCCCAGTGACTCCACGATCCAGGACCCTATCCGAGACCCCGGGGGTTTGTAGTGACTCTGCAGCAACCGACCAGGCACAGGGTTCCCCAGACTGGGAACGCAAGAGGAAGAAGAAACCCTTGAGGACCTCTTCGTGGGACTCAGCGAAAGTGGACAAGCCCCGCACCAGATCCCTCAGCCCCCGAAGAAGGCCCAAGGTGTCTGAGCAGGAGCAGCTATCCAAGGTCCCCAGGAAGTGTCGGCCCCTGGCAATTGGCCTTGGACCTCTGAGGCCATCCTCGTTGAAGACTCCCCTTCCTAGCTGTTGCTAGACCCCTGTTGTTCCGGTGTTCGCACCAAAGGCTGCAGTACCATATGGACTGGAGTTTGTCTCGAGCAGCCTACGACTGCTTCCAGTCTACAGCCTGGGTGGCCGCAGCAGGCATCCAGTGCCTAAAGCCAGGCTTGGCTCCAATTCTTGGACCTGAAGCAATGGACCCAAGACAAACATGTCGCTGTCCCATGCCAAGGGGAGAACCTCTTTGATAAGCCCATGTCAGACAAGGCTGCAGCGCTCAAGTCAGAGTTCCTGACAAGAACTTGACTTTATAAGAAGACCACCACTCTGCCCAAGTGGAAGGCTTTGGGGGGGGGGGGGGAAGCTACCTTACCCAAGGAAAGGACCAGCTTACCAAGGCTATCAGCAGTACCAGCCTTCCCAGGCTCCACAGCAGGGGCAGCATGCCAAGTGGCACACGCAGGCCTCCCCTAAGCAGAGGATTCCCAAGGCCCCAATGCCAGCTCCAGCCCCATCTGGGGGGAGGTTTTGACTCCTTGGCATAGCCCCTCTACCCTCAGGAGGTCAGCTGCTGACAGGGGGATGCCTGATCTACTTTACCCAGCAGTGGCCAAACATCACCACTGATACCTGGGCCCTCCAGGTGGTCAAGGAAGGTTACCTCCTCCAGCTGGACCAGATGTCTCCCTCATTCTTTCCAGGAGAGCCCTTCAGGACCTGCCCTCCACCAGATCCTGCTCCGGCAGGAGCTCACAGGTCTACTCAAGAACCGGTGCCCCACTGCCAAAAGGGCAAGGGGTTCTACTCCTGGTACTTCCTTTGCCGAAAAGAACCAGAGGCCTCAGTCCCATTCTAGACTTGTGGAACATGAACAAGTTCCTGGTGCGGGAGGAGTTCAGGATTCTCTCCCTTGGAACATTGCTGCCCTACATCCAGCTTGGAGACTAGCTATATGCTCCTTGGATCTAAAGGATGATTACACCCATATCCTCATCCATCCTAGTCAGACAGTACCTGAGATTTGTGGTCCAGGGCTACTATTACCAGTACAGGGTGCTATCCTTTGGGCTGGCCTCCACGCCCAGGGTCTTCACCAAATGCCTGGCGGTGGTGGCTGCCTATCTCCGCCCCTAAAGGGCCGCCTTCTCCTATATGGATGACTGCCTCCTAAAAGAAGAAACTGCCAATGAGGTACAGCAAGCCACAGTTTGCACCATCAGTGTCTTGGAGCACCTGGGCTTCATAATAATCTGCCCCAAATCTCATCTCACTCCTTTGCACACCTTGGAGTTGATGGGGCGCAGTTGGATACTCACCAGGCCAAAGCCTTCCTCCCCCTAGACAGGGCGAGTCGCCTCGAGGCTCTGGCTGCAAAGGTACAGCACCTATGCTTAGTGCCGGTTCGCTTTATGCTCCACTTGCTCGGCCATATGGCATCCACGGTGCATGTTACACTGGACACCCGCCTCCACATGAAGTGGACACAGGCCACCAACCTTTGGGGTAGAAGATCAGAGCTCAGATATTCAGCAGTAGGAACAATTTCAGGTGAATTAACTATAGGTTAGTTTTGATCTTTGTAAAATCTCTTCATAGAACTAGGCTTCACTATTTTTAGAGACGAGTTTAGTGCTACCCTTCCCAAAGATCCTCAGGATGCCATCCCCTCTTTCTTTGCAACATTTTGGTAAACTATGAGTACCTGTACCTTGAACTAAGTGACTGAATATGCCTATTAGTGTGTTTGAATATAAAAACTGGCATATGGTATGACTGTGTCTGTTATTTTTTTTTGAGGGTGATAATACCAAAAAGTCAGCACTGTACAGTGCAACATTTGTATGCATAATCCATTATGTCTCATGTTGTATACTTTTGTATTAAATTGCTGTGTTACAGATGCTTATTCATAAATTAAAGTTTTTGACCAGCTATTTAAGTAGAAATCGGCCCCTTTACTCCAGGTAACATATACATATTTAGGTCTTCCAGTCTCTTCTCGTACGTCTTCTGGCACAAGCTCCAAATTATTTTGGTCACTTTCCTCTGAACTGTTTCAAGTCTTTTTATATCTTTTGTGAGATATGGTCTCCAAAGCTGAACACAATCAAGTGAAGCCTCACTATTGACTTGTACAGTGGCATTAGTACCTCCTCCTTTCTTCTGGTAATTCCTCTCTGTATGCAGCTCAGCATCCTTCTGGCTTTGGCCACTACCTTGTCACATTAGTTGCCACCTTGAGATCCTCAGAAACAATCACTCCAAGATCCTTCTCCTGGTCCATGCACACCAACCTCTTGCTCCCTATTGCATACGATTCCCTTAGATTTCTGCATCCCAGTGCATGATATTGTACTTCTTCACATTGAATCTTAACTGCTAAGCATTAGGGACCATTCTTCCAGCTTTTGTAGATCTTTCCTCATGTTATCCACTCCCTCAGGGGAGTACACTTGATTGCAAATTTTTGTGTCATCTGCAAAAAGGAAAACTTTTCCATTCAGTTCTTCAGCAATATCACTTACAAATACATTGAACAGTACCAGTCCCAGGACAAAATGCAGATTGTGAGGGAAATATATATAGTACCTGAATATACACCACCTAGAATGCATTAGCACTTGTGGTATATAAATGCCTAAAAATAAAGAAATAAAAAATAAATCTATAGTACCTTAAAATTGGAGAGTAGCCAATGAAACACTAATTTTTAAATAAGGGTTCAAGGGTTATCTAAGAACAGACCACAGAGCCTCACATCAGTACCAGGCAAAATGGTAGAAACCATTATAAAGAACAAAATTACTGACTATATGTATAGTCATGGTTTAATAGAACAAAGCCAACATGGATTTAGCCAAGGAAAGTCATGTTTTAGTAATCTGCTTTATTTTATTTGAAGATGTGAAATACAGGCCAATTAATTTGACCTCTGTGGTGAGTAAATTTAATGGAAATGCTGCTAAAACAGAGGACAATGAGGTTTCTGGAGCCCAGTGGATTGCAGGATCCGAGACAGCATGGATTTACCAGAGGCAGATCTTGTCAGACAAAACTGATTGATTTCTTTGACTGGGTGGCCAGAGAGTTGGACAGAGGAAGAGCCTTAAATGTTGGTGTACTTGGATTTCAGTAAAGCTTTTGACACCATTTCACACAGGTGACTTACTAATAAATTGAGCACCTTAGGAATGGACCCAAGAGTGACTGACTAGGTAAGAAATTGGTTGAGTGGGAGGCGACAAAGTGTAGAAGTAAATGGAGCTCACTCTGAGAAGAATGCTACCCTTGGAATGCCGCAGGGATCTGTCCTTAATCTGATTCTTTTTAACATCTTTGTTAGGTAAGGTTTGTCTCTTTGTGGATGAGACCAAAATCCGCAATAGAGTAGACGCCCAGGAAGGAGTAGATAATATAAGGAGGGATCTAGTGAAGCTTGAAGAATGGTCTAGAATTTGTCAGCTGAGACTTAATGATAAAAAATGCTGGGTCATGCATTTGGGCTGCAAAAATTCAAGGGAGCAATACAGTGTAGGGGCGAAGTACTTCTGTCCACGAAAGAAGAGCGGTCCTGAGCGTGATTGTTTCTGATTATCTTACAATGGCTAAACAGGTAGAAAAGGCTACGGTGAAAGCAGAAAGGATCCTTGGATGCATAGGGAGAGGAATGGCCAGCTGAAAAAAGGAGATGATAGTGCCTCTGTGTAAGTCTCTGGTGCAACCTCATCTGGAATACTGTGTGCAATTCTGGAAACCACACCTTCAGAAGGATATTAACAAGATGGAGTCGAAGCAAAGGGTGGCTAGTAAAATGGTTAGTGATCTTCATTAAAAACCATATGGGGACAGACTTAAAGATATATGTATGCATTAGAGAAAAGGCAAGATAGAGAAGATATGATAGAGATGTTTAAATACCTCCATGGCATAAATGCACAGGAGGAGAGCCTTTTTCGATTGAGTTGAGGAGGCATAGGATGAGGGTGAAAGGGGAATAGACTCAGGAGTAATATGTGGAAATATTTCTTTATGGAAAGAATGGTAGATGCGTGAAATAGTCTCCCAGTGGAGGTAGTAAAGGCGAGGACCGTATCTGATTTCAAGAAAGCAATGGACAAGCACAGAAGAACTCTAAAAGGGAAAAAAAGGGATTATGGTATTTGATATGGAAGGACAGACTAGACAGGCCATATGGCCTTTTCCTGTCATATTTTTTTGTTCCTCCACAGTCAAGCCCTCACTTTCGCCCATCAGTCCCGTTCAAGGTACCCTCTCCCCTTCCCTCCAGCCTTCCTCAACCCCCCACTCCTGGCACTCCTCCTCTCCCATCACTGGCTGCCCTGCTAAAGGCTGTCAAGTCTTCCCATAAGACCATGTGTCCTATCGACACCCATACCCTCAGCATGGATATCGGAACCCTCCCTATCCCTCCTCCCCTATGTTCTCGCCATTTTCAACTCTAGTCTCACCTCAGGCATCTTTCCTTCCCAGTGGAAAAATGCCCTTGTTCGTCTCAGCAAGAACACCAGGGGCAAGAGAGGACGACTTAACTGGTGCCCCATCTCAAACCTTCTGTTTCTTTTTAAAATTCTCAAAAAACTAGTCTTTGCGCAGCTGTCTTCCCATCTGAACTCTGTTCTCTTCCTACGCCCTCGTCAATCCAATTTTCGTCCCGGCCATCATATTATCCCACCTTAATGAAATCCACACAGCACATGACCATAGTAACATCTCCCTTGCAGTTTCCCTAGACCTTTCCTCAGCTTTCGACTTAGTGGATCACACATTGTTGCTTTCTCACCTCTCGGACTATGGGCTGCAGGGTACTGTTCTTTGTTGGTTTCAGCCCTTTCTATCCTCTTGTTGTTCTTCTGTACTATGTGGTGCAGCCTCTTCCCCCTCTCTCCCTTTAGCTTGTGGTGTTCGCCAGGGTTTGGTCCTGGCCTCCCTGGCATTGTTAATTCAACAATTCAGTACCTCAGCATATTTTTATGCCGACGATATCTGTCGTCTTTATCACACTGATCCACATTGTCACAATCTGACTCTTATGAACACCTGTCTGTCAGCTGTCTCCAATTGGCTTTTTAGAAATCACCTGCACCTCATCCCCTCCAAGTGCTCTGCCATATGGTTTGCTTTCACTGCCCCCCGGCCTTCACTAG
Organism: Ichthyophis bannanicus; assembly: GCA_033557465.1. Lineage (NCBI taxonomy): Eukaryota > Metazoa > Chordata > Amphibia > Gymnophiona > Ichthyophiidae > Ichthyophis > Ichthyophis bannanicus. The sequence continues at coordinate 1,384,442,259 of CM066032.1, read as the reverse complement.
CTCCGCTTCTTTCCCACTCTCAGATTCCCTTAGTTTCTTCTTTGCGCTATCTGGGTGTCACCCTAGACTCCTCCCTAACATTCCACGACTACTTTTCCACTGTGGTCCAGCGGTCTTCCTTTCTTCTGTGTCAGATCCATGCCTTTTGCTCTTCCCTAGACATGCACTCCCTCACTACCCTTCTGCTTTCACTAGTGACTTTCAGATTGGATTATTGCAATAGTGTATTTGCTGGTCTTCCCCTCTACCAACTACACCATCTTCAGCTTGTTTAAAATACAGCAGTTAGGATCCTGACATACTCCTCCCACCATGACCACATTACACCCATCCTCATCCGCCTTCACTGACTTCGCATAACGAAAACCGCATTGACCATAAAGTACTCATCATAGCATACCAGACATTCCATACAGGTCTCCTGCAGTATTTAGCTTATCTTCATTTTCATATCCCTCATCGTCTCCTCCGGTCCCTTCATACCCACCATCTGGCTCTTCCCTCTGTTTCACGAGCATGCCTGGAACAGACCCGACACCCTGCTTTCTTCTTTCTTGTCCCCGCACTATGGAATTTCCTACCTACCTCCCTACAGGCAGAGCCTTCACTACCTCTGTTTAAATCCCACCTCAAAGCACACCTCTTTCAACTCGCCTTATGATCTGCCTTCCTCTCTTTCCTTATTATTCTCTTCTCTCCTTCTGCTCTCTTCTGCATGTTACCTTTCCTGTCCACTAATGGTGTTTCTTTTCTTTTCCTCCGCTTTGCTGGATTTTTTTTTTTAAACATTTGTACACCGCTCTGATGCCTTAGCTGCTTGGGGTGGTATATCAAGAAACAATAAAGATAAAGAAGATAAAGATAAACAGGTAGACCAAGGTGAGCTAGTTGATATAGTTTCTCAAAGGTTTTTTGAAAATCCAGATAAGATCCCCCATGAGAGACTTGGTGAATTTTAAAAAATAATGGGATAGGAGGCAGTGTACTATTTTGGATTACAGGCTGGTTAAAAGATAGAAAGTAGAGCTGGATGGCCAATTTTCTCAATGGAGAAAGGAGAATAGTGGAGTACCCCATGGATCTGTGCTGGGCCTGCTGTTTTTTAACATATTCATAAATGACCTGGAAATGGAAATGATGAGTGAGATGAACAAATTTACAGATAAGACAAAATTACTCAGTTATTAAACCACAAGAAGATTGTAAAAAATTGCCCAAGGACTTTGAGAAATTGAGAAACTGGGAGTCCAAATGGCAGGCTAAATTTCACGTTGTCAAGTGCAAAGTTATGCACTTAGGGAAGAACAGCCCAAACTATAGTTACACAATACAAGGTTCTACATGAGGTATAACTACCTAGGAAAATGATCTGGGTGTCATCGTGGATAATATGTTGAAACCCTCTACCCATTGTGTAGCGGTGACCAAGAAAGAAAATAGAATGCTAGGAATCATAAGGAAAGGAATGTAGAATAAAACCAAGGATATTATAATTGGAGTGGCCTTGAGCCAGAAAGACCAGGGTTCAAATCTCACTGGCACTCTTTGTGACTTGGACAAGCCACTTAACCCTCCATTGCCTCAGGTACAAACTTAGATTGTGAGCCCTTCCGGAACAGGGAAATGTATACTATACCTGAATGTAATGTGTCTTGACCTTCTCCTGGAAAGGCATAGGCTAAATAACAATAATAATGCCTCTGTATTGCTACGTGGTGTGACTGCACCTCAAATATTGTGTGTAATTCTGGTCACTATGTCTTACAAAGGATATAACGGAATTAGAAAACGTACAGAGAAGAGTGACCAAAATAATAAAGGGGATGGAAGAAAACCCCTAAGAAGAAAGGCTTAAAATATTAGGGCCCTTCAGCTTGAAGAAAAGAGATGGCTGCGTTTAAATGTGATAGAGGTCTATAAAATAATGAGTGGAAGGGAATGGGTAAATTTGGTTGTTTTACTCCTTCAAGAAGTAGAAAAACTAGGGGATATGCAATGAAGCTACAATGCAGCACATTTAAGATTAATCAAAGAAAATATTTTTTCACTCAACACATATTCAAACTCTTGAATTCGTTGCCAAAGAATGTAGTAAAAGCTGTTAGTTTAGCTTAGCTTTAACCATTATTAAAGTGGACTGCATTGAAAACTGTGCGCAAAGTCTCCCACACTTTATTATATTAGCCTGTGAGTGGGGGACTAAGATTGAGTACAGGGGAATGGATACGTTTCAGTTGCTACATTCTAGAGCATATAGGAAACTTTTTTTTTTTTTGCCATTTAAATTGGATAATTTTTATGTAGTCTAAAATAGTTTTAATGAGTCACAATCTGCCGGGTGGGATTTGGAACTATGGTCCTAATTTGCAGTCTTTTCATCTGTAATGACAGTAGATTGCCACTTGAAAAAGCTGTGTTTTGAATTACAAAATGTGCCAACCATATTTGCCACTGGCAATTATTGAGTTTTTAGAAATTCTTTGAGATGTAATATTTTTGGTACGGTTGAATAAATGAGCAAGTGCTGTATGTAATAATTTCTTGAGTAGAAAGAGAGAGCAAATTTTTTCAAAGACGGAAAAACTCTTCATTCTTTACACTTGTTTCAATCAACTCCAGTGTCACTGTAATGCTAGCATACATAGAGCCTAGAATTTAAAAGGTATATTTAACAGCAGTAGATGCTCTTTAATTCCCTTTTTATCATTGTAAAATAATATATACTTTCTTTAAGGAATGTGCAGTCACCCCTAGTGATGATTACCTGTTTCCAGAAGTTGATTGGTTAATAGGAAATCATTCTGATGAGCTCACACCATGGCTACCAGTAATTGCAGCTAGGTGAGTGAAGCTATAGATTTGCAAAAGTGAATTTTGGAATTGGCATAAGAGATGGCCATTGCCTCTGTTAATTTTTGTTCTTGTTTATTTTCAAGCCAGGGGCCTTGGGAGGATCCTAACATTCTGTGTATCAGTTTTTGTAATGTGAAATTAAATATTAGTTGTGTGTTAGGTGGATTACCGTTTTACATGGTTTTATTCAAAATTTAATGTCAGTAAAATCTCTCTCAATCCCCATTTATTGTCCTCTGCAATCATATTTTCCACCTATTCTCTTTCTTCTCTGATTCTTCCCATCCTGTCTGACCCAGACTCCTCTCTTAGCTCCCTCTAACATCCAGCAGCCATATGCTCTTGTTTTTTCTCACTCTCGTTCTGTCCCCCTTATCATCCTTAGCTGTCACACTTTCATTCTCTCTGCATCCCTTGCAGTTAGCTTTTCTCTCAATCTTCTGTCCCCAGCACACTTCCCAAACATCTCTCTCTTCACAGATCCCAGCACTCTGTCTCCTGCTCCACATGCTGCTTCTTCGGATCTTGTTCACCACAGCCACAGCTTCCTCCTGTTCAGTGTAATGGAGGCAGCAGTTCCCTCCTGTTTAGTGTGGCTATATGTCCACATGGCTGTGGAGGGTGAGAGAGGCTGGCCTTGCTTCATAAATGTCATCCAGCTGTGATGGCAGGAGTTAGGTGACATCATTGGAGAGTGGCAAAGTAGGACAATTCTTGGAGTCTTTTGTTTATAACTAAAAAAATCCAATTTCCCCATTAGATGTGTTTTTACTGGAGTGTTCTGCTTATATGTGGCACCTTGCAAACAAGAAGGTGCCTATCATAGCTGAGTTTAAAAGACGTTCAGACAAATTCTTGGAGGAAAAGTCCATAAACCATTATTAGTCAAGTAGACCTTGGAACTCATCTTTAGATCCATTTCTTGCAGTGCCCTTCTATCTGGGATATGTGGATACTTCCAAATGATCTGGATTGGCTGTTGCCAGAAGCAGAATCTTGGACTTGTTGGACTTTTGGTCTGATTCAGCATGTTTTTAAGGACAAAATTAAAAAATATTACAAAGAACTAAAGGATGAATGACCAGAGATAAGATCCACATGAGAGAGTTCAGAAAACATAGAAACATGACGGCAGAAAAAGACCACATGGCCTATCTAGTCTGCCCTTCCATATCAACTAATACAATAGTTCCCTTTTTTCCTTTTGAGATAATGTTTGTCTCCTGCTTTTTGAATTCAGATACTGTCCTCATCTCTACCACCTACACTGGGAGACTATTCCATGCATCTACTTACTCGTTCCGTAAAGAAATATTTCCGCATATTACTCCGGAGTCAGTGGAGAGAAATAAGCTTTGAGTTTAAAGCATAAGATAATATGAAAAGCAGTATTTTGAATATTGGGAGCAGGCTTTTTGGGTGTTAAAGGTGCCAGAATGGAAAAGAGAAACAAGCGTGAAGTTGCCTGCTTTTTGTGGGAGATCTGAAGAAAACATAAGCAGACATAGTAAGAGAACAAAGGTGGAACAGGAGAATTTACTAAAATAGGATTTCCAGAAGTTTGAGCTTTGCTGAGAATTTGAGAGTAAGCTGGTGCAGAGAAGAGCAGCAAATAATGATGAATACATATAGCAGGATTCTAGAGGATTAGGAGAGGATAGAGTGCTGCGTCAGAGAGATCAAGTGGAAGACTCCGTAGTTCAGATATGAGAACTGCATGGCAAAAAAATGACAAGAATCTGAAGTGAAAGAAGCACAGGTGTTTTTTTTTTTTTTAAGGTTTTAGAGCTGTCCAAATAGAGGAGCAGATAGTAGAATTGGGCATAAGGAAAAGGAGCAAGTCAATGATCAATCCAAGACTTAGAAGATTCAGATGGGAAAAAGGGCAAAGAGTGAATAAAAAGAGAGTTGGCGCAATGGTGGGGTCTATACCTGACTATATCTGAATTCAAGACAAGATGGAACAAGTACAGAAGATCTCGGAGGGAGATGAAGGATTTGTTAGAACTTAATGGGGCATGTTTGCTAAACCCCACACTGGTAACACGGGTATGAGCTGCGTTTCTAGCTTGGGGCTTCACATTAACTGCATACAGCCATCCCCCTGCAGTTACTGCATTTCACCTCAGTAAAATATCTCTACGAGCAATTAATTCTGCCCAGTGAGATGGTGGTGGTTGTACCTGCGCAGTATCATGGGCTTCATCTTGTGGCGGGGAATGCCCCTGCCCGACCCAGTTGCAGCTCAGACACGTGCTACAAGGGTAGCTCAGGGTTTTTAGCATGGGCCTCTGCACTGCCTTTTAGTGCGCGCTATCCCCATGCTGCCCAGTTAGCTCACGTTAGTAAACATGCTGCAGTAATTCTTATGGGTTGGCAGAATGGATAGGCCATATGGTCTTCATCTGCCATCACTTTCCGTTTCTATGAATGTAATTTCCCTTGATCTATAAGCAAAAAGGCATGAGCTAAGTCCAAAATAAAGGAAGAAATATGATGGAAAGCATAGGATTTAATGCTTAGGATTCAGTATTAGATGCCTTCAGCACATACAGAATCAGATGACAAATACCAGATTTAAAAACAAAACAAAAAAACTGAGACGAGACTAATGGGATGCAGTGAAAGAATAAAAGAAGGCGAGTATCATCAGAGAGAGAGAAATAAAAGTACCCAAAGGAAGGGAGTAGAGCACCAAGAAATTGGTATTAGATAGTGAAAGAATAGTGCCCCAGAATAGAACCATAAGTTATATATGGGAAGGGCTGCATAGAACAGGAGCTGTTCACTGAGAATATTGGGACGAAAACAGGCAGAAATATTGATTTTTTTTTTTTTTTTTTTGTAAATTCTTTGTATGCCTTGGCTTCAGTTTTGGAAAACATAAAAATTACCAAATAGGTATATAATAAGGAAAATATTTGAAAGGGCTAAGCTGAGACATCAAAAGGCATTGCATCAGACCAATAGTAACTAAATCATTAACTTGCCATATATTCCTCTGTTTGCGCAGTGGAAACAAGTGCACCCACTGCTTCCATTGTATGCAAATCTCTCTCATGCATAGTCATTGCAGATACCCTGAAAACCTGACTAGACTAGCAGTCTGGATTGAGAACTACTGGTGTACTCAAAGGATTACTTGGATTATGATATAAATATGCTCTGTAGCAGAACTTTCAGTTTATAATGCATACATCTTGTGAACCTGATCAAAACCATAATGATTATAGTTAAGATAACCCACTTTTTAAATATGCGTTGATGTAACCCTCACAAACTCCTAACGATGTAACCATTGTTTTACAGGTCATCCTATTCCTGTTGTTACTTTGTGTTGCCTTGTTGCTTCTTTGATTTTTATGGAAAATACAGTCGACGGCAAAGCAAGAAGACTCAATATAGGGAATATTTGGATTTTATTACAGAAGTAGGCCATAAGTGTGGGTTTAATGTAGAAGAAGATTGTCTTCGAATTCCTTCAACAAAACGGGTAATTTGTTCAATATATTTCCAGTAGACAGTAAAACATTTGCATGTTATGTTGCTTGGAATATTCAAAACACATTACCACTACAGTTCATGTATTTTCTAATTTTATTTATTGCAAGGTAGAAGCAGTCCCCTCCTTGGTGTTCTCTTCTATGCAGAAAAGAAAAGAAAAACTAAGTAGTGGGTGTTATAGTGCTCTGGTACAAGCATGATCGGATCTGGGGCAGTTTCTGGATCTTTTATGATCTTGTTAGCCCTGTGAGTGGGTGACTAAATGTCTATTTGGGGGGGGATGAGAGTTATGGTTAGTTGTTGGGGGGGCTTTGATAATGTACTTATCCTTCATGTTTTGCCTTTGTATTCTGGTTGGTTAAAAAATAAACTTTTTAGCATATACAAAAGAGATACAAAAGTGGTTTAACAGAGATTGGTTTTGCTCCTTTCTCTTTGTTCAGAAGACAAGGTTTTCACAGTTTTTAAACAAAAGTACAGGAGCTGTGGATGGATGAGATCCTGGTTTTCAACTAGCAAGTGTTCCCCCTCGGCTAGACCTCATTGGCCCCTAACAAAACCACTGCTTTGTGCAGTGGATGAGATCCAAGTATATATATATATCTACAGGAACAAGCAGGAATGTAGTCTTCACATATGGGTATCGTCGGTATCGACGGAGCCTGCGTGGGAACGCTCCCCAGCATCCAATTAGAAAGCTTTTGGGAGCATCCCACAGCGCCTGCGTGCTGCCTTCCCACGTTCCCAACTGCCTCTCTCCAGTTCTTTGTTTTCCTTGGAGCCAGCAGGAGGTCGTTCCTGTCACCACAGAAAATTTTTTCTTATTCTCCTTCTTTTTTGTGGTCGCGTCTGCCTTCAACGCTATACCGGTACCGCCAGTCTTTTCTTGGGCCTTAGGCCTGAAATTTCCTCTGTCATGGAAAAACTCGCTTCGGGTTTCAAGAAATGCACCAAGTGTGGCGGTACCATCTCCGTCACCGACACCCATGAGTGGTGTCTTAAATGTTTAGGTCCTGACCACTCCATTTCGGAGTGTATGGCTTGTACCATGATGTCCAAGAGAGGTTGACAAAACCGAGCTGCTAAGCTCAGCACCCTTTTTCCCTCCGATGCAGCCTCTGTGGCATCGACATCTTCCAGGGCTTCGTCTTCCTCCCATAGATCTCAGGTAACTAAACATAAGTCTAGCCGGTCCTCAAAGGGTAGATCTCCTTCCAAGCATCGAGATGCCTCTGGCGTTGCCCTTGATGGTTCTGTACCGGCAAAATTGCCCTGCAGGAGGCTTCGGCTTCCAAAGCATTATCGGGGCTCCCAAAGCATTATCGGGGCTCCAGGATGTTCTCGAGGCCTTGACCTCAGCAGAACTACTGGTGCCATGCTCTGGGGTACCGGCTGCTTTCTCCGGTACCGATACCCAGGCATCGGCAGCATCGATAGACCAGAGGTTCCTGGCTATTGAACGCAGTCTGGCGGCACTCCTTGCGGCATCGACACCCTCGGAACCGCGTCAGACAGTTCAACCGACTCCGGCACCGGTATCGGTTTCCGCATTGCTGGCACCCAGTCATGCTATGCCTTCCAGTACCGATACACTGGTACCGATTCCCCCCGGTACCGACTTCGGTCGGTACGGGTATCGGACTCTACAAGAGCATCCGGACAGAAGGTACTTTGAATCCTCGGAAGAATCTGAGGATTCTGACAGCTCTGTCGGTACCGGAGTACTTCTCCCAGAGGAGCCTTCCTCTCCTAAACGCAGGATGTCTCCTCCAGAAGATATCTCCTTTCAAGATTTTATCAGGGAGGTGGCTCGAAGTCTGTCCATTACTGTGACTCCTGAAACAGAGCCCAGGGCAAAGGAGTTGGAGATTTTACAATATCCCAAAGCTCCTAAGGAGGCAGCTACTTTGCCTATCCATGAGATCTTACATGATCTCATGTTGAGAATGTGGGAGACACCTCTTACCACCTCTACTCACTCTTGTAGACTGGATACCATGTATCGAGTCCCTCCTTTTCCTGGTTTCCAGAAAACTCAGCTTCCTCACCACTCTACTGTAGTGGAATCAGCTATGAGAAGGATCATGAGTGTAAAGAGGCATGCCTCTAATCCTCCAGGACGTGAGTGTAGAACTTTTGATGCCTTTGGACGTCGTGCTTTCCAGGCTTCCATGCTTTCTGCCAGGATCAGTTTATATATGGGAATGTTCCTTAAAGAAGTCACAGGAGACTTGGAGATTTTAAGCCATCTCTTTCCTGATGACAAGAGGCAGGATTTTCTCACACTGGTTAAACATGCCCAGGATGTTTCTAAATTTGTCAATCATGCAGCTTTTGACTGTTTTGAGTGCAAAAGCAGAACCTCTGCCATTGCCATAGGTGCACATAGAATTGCCTGGCCCCAGGCATCTGATTTGGAGCTCTGGGTGCAGGACAAACTGGGTAATATCCCTTGTACAGGTGAGAATCTATTCAGCAAAAATTGGCAAGAGAAAGCCAATGAGTTGGATGCTGACAACTCCACTTTGGATAGGTTATCCAAAGCCACAGCTGATCCTGCAAGGAAGAAATCTTTCAAGAAACCATTCTTCTCAAAAAAGAAGAGGTTTTATCCCTCTTATTCCCAGCAAGGACGTTCTGCAGGTCAGCCTGCCCGAAAGAGTCAGCAAACACCTAAACAAAGGAAAGCAAAGACTGCTAAACCTCAACCGTCTCAGCAGTCTCAGCCTCCACGAGGCCTTTGACTTTCCTCTAGAGAACTTAGCCTTCCTGGCCCTCAATGGACCAGAGCCTTCCACCATTCCAGGAAGGTTGTGTCATTTTGCGCCCAGATGGGGGCAGATAACAACAGAATATTGGACTCTCTCCATTTATAAAAGAGGGGTACAAGCTTCACTTTCTGTGCATGCCCCCTCCCACAATGGTAAGACAGTTCAATTCTCAGACCTCTCTCATTAACCTGTTAGATCAAGAGGTCACTGTGCTTCTTGCCCAAGGGGCAATAGAAGAAGTACCAATTCATCAACAGGGTACAGGGTTTTACTCCCCCTATTTCCTTATCCCAAAGAAAACAGGGGGACACAGACCTATTTTGGACCTCAGAGAATTGAACAAATCCCTGGTCAAAGAGACATTCAAAATTATTTCTCTAGGAACTCTGCTGCCATACCTTCAGAGTCAGGATTGGCTTTGTTCTCTAGATCTCAAGGATGCATACACTCATATTCTCATCCATCCAACTCACACAAAGTTCCTTCGGTTCCTTTTTCAAGGAAAGCACTACCAGTACAGGGGCTTCCTTTTGGACTAGCCTCAGCACCAAGGGTGTTTATGAAATGCATGGCTGTGGTAGCAGCATTTCTTCGCACTCTAGGAATATTCGTCTTTCCCTACTTAGACGACTGGCTCATTCGAGCCCCATCAGAGTCAGAGGCCAAAATTTCTCTATCTTGCACAATGCGTATCCTTCAGTATTTGGGTCTGGTTATAAACATCCCAAAATCCAGTCTAACTCCCACTCAATCTCTAGAGTTCATAGGAGCTTTGCTGGCTACCAGAAAAGCAAGGGCCTATCTTCCTCAGACACGTTGCCTTCGCATGGTGCAGTTAGCTTTTCAAGCAGTGCTAAAGCCTCATCTCACTGCTCGAGAAATGTTACAACTACTAGGCCACATGGCATCTACCGTGCATGTGTGGTACCTTAAGCTCGCCTCCATATGAGAGCAGCCCAGTGGACGTTATCCACTCAGTGGACCCAGGCATCAGGGTGCCTGTCAGACAAAATAGCAAACACAAATTGCCTTATTTTGTCCCTCCAATGGTGGCAGTCCACTCAATACCTGTTGCTGGGGTCCCCATTTCAACAACCTTTACCCCAGGCAACTCTCACAACAGATGCTTCACCAATGGGTTGGGGAGCTCATCTGCAAGACCTCTCCACATCAATCTCTTAGAGCTCAGAGCAATCTTCCTTGCTCTTCGAGTGTTCCACTGCTCAGCTACATGACAGTCCTCATTCATACGGACAATCAAGTAGAGTTCTGTTTCCACACGAATGGTCTCTACATGCAGACCAGGTGGTCAAGATTTTTCAGATTTGGGGAGCCCCGGACATAGACCTTTTTGTAAGTCCGTTGAATGCCAGACTTCCCCGGTTCTGTTCCAGAGTTCCCGCTCAGGGCTCTCAGGCCAGGGATGCTTTCCTCCTTCATTGGGGTCAAGACTTCCTTTATGCCTTTCCACCCATTCCCCTAATTCCCAAAACCCTGAACAGCTTCAGAGAGAAAAAGGCCGTATGATTCTCATAGCTCCACATTGGCCATGGCAAGTGTGGTACCCTCTGCTTCTACATCTCTCTCAAGCTCCCTCTCTGGAGTTAGGGTCTGCTCCAGATCTCCTGTCTCAGGAGGACGGAATGTTATGGCATCGCAATCCCCAGTCTCTGCATCTCAGGGCTTGGTTGCTGAAGGCCTAGATCTTCTTGATCTGAACCTTTCTCAACAAGTAAAGGATATCCTTTATGCTTCCAGGAAACCTTCCACAAGACACTCTTACGCTTTCAAGTGGAAAAGGTTTACCATATGGTGCTCGCAGAAGGGTCTTAACCCCCTTGCGATACCTTTGGAATCATTACTGGAGTATCTCCTTCATTTATCCAATGCAGGACTTAAAACTAACTCAGTAAGAGTCCATTTGAGTGCTATTGCAGCTTCTTCCAAGCCTTTAAATGGACAACCTATTTCCTCCCATCCTCTTATAGCAAGATTTATGAGAGGCCTTCTTCTAACTAAGCCTCCCATTAGGCCACCACCGGTGGCATGGGACTTAAACCTGGTTCTTGGTCAGCTTATGAAGCCACCTTTCAAACCCTTAGCTACTACTTCATTGAAATTCCTTTCCTGGAAAGTTATCTTTCTCATTGCAATCACATCAGCACGTCGCATCAGTGAGTTGCAGGCACTAGTGGCTGATCCACCTTATTCAAGGTTCCATCATGACAAGGTAGTCCTTAGGACTCATCCACACTTTATGCCAAAGGTGGTCTCGCCTTTTCACCTTAACCAGGCCGTCTACCTGCCTGTCTTTTTTCCAAGGCCTCATGCATCAAATGCAGAAAGAAATCTTCATACTTTGGACTGTAAAAGAGCTTTAGCCTTTTACTTACAAAGAACACAGCAACATAGAAAGTCCTCTCAACTCTTTGTTGCTTTTGATCCTTCTCATTTGGGACTTCCAGTCTCCAAGAGAAAACTGTCCAACTGGATTGCACAGTGTATTTTGTTTGCCTATCAGAGTAAGAATCTTCCTCTGGAGGGCCATGTCACAGCTCACAATGTGAGAGCCATGGCAGCTTCAATGGCTCATCTGCACTCTGTGTCTATCGACGACATCCGTCGAGCAGCCACTTGGGCCTCAGTTCATACCTTCACAGCCCATTACTGCTTGGACAAGGACTCCCGCTGGGATGCCTTGTTTGGTCAGGCTGTTCTCCAACACCTGTTCCATACCTAATCAACTCCTACCCACCAACCCTGGTTGGATGCCAGAGATCCATGGGGGGAAGTGGAGCCTTTCATAGGGACACACAATCTCTGGGGTCTCTCCCTGGCATCTAAAGCTAGGGAGTCCCCATATGTGAAGACTACATTCCTGCTTGTTTCTGGAGATAGCATAGTTACTCACCTGTAGCAGGTGATCTCCGAGAACAGCAGGAATTTAGTCTTCACAAGCCACCCACCTCCCCTAGGAGTTGTGTATCTCTTTCTCTTTCCCTCTCTCTCTCTCTTTGTCTCAGCTTTAAACTGAACTGGAGAAAGGTAGTTGGGAAAGGCGGGAAGGCAGCATGCAGGCACTGTGGGATGCTCCCAAAAGCTTTCTAATTGGACGCTGGGGAGCGTTCCCACACAGGCTCCGTCGGTACCGACGATACCCATATGTGAAGACTACATTCCTGCTATTCCCGGAGATCACCTGTTACAGGTGAGTAACTATGCTTTCATTTAGTGCCCAGAACACCATTTTATTCCTCAACTTGCAGTGAACCCAAATACTAGTCTTAGAATCATGATTGGGGCATTTTAGAAAGGACATCTAAGTGCTATCTGGGACATCCAGGCCAAAACATCCCCAAAATGCCATGCACATGTAAGTCTGGAAACTATTTCAGGACCACGGATGTTCTAGACAGACTAGGTGGCTGCTTAGGGCTGCAGATCCCAGTGGGTGGCATGATGACCCCTGGCCCCTTCACAATTTTTAAAATTAGCAGCTTTCTGACATTGCTTCAGCACTGCGGCAGTCCTTAAAGTGTCCAAATGCTTGCATGCACTAATGGCCTGCCGCCCCTGCCCCCTCTGACACAACTTTCTATTGGCGGCAGGCTATGTGGGCACATACGTATCCTCAAGTTTTAAAATGTGGCAGAAAGTCACCACTTCCGGAGGGAAAAAAAAAGCATCATGGGATCACTGTGCTGCCCCCCTCACCCAGGTGAGATTTGGGGGGAGAAGGGCAGCACAGCGGGACTGCCTAGAGCAGCAAAAGCCCTTGGGCTCCTCTTGGATGTCCCCGCAACTGTATCATAGAGTGGAAATATTTCAAAGCCTTCTATTTAAATAGTGGAGATGTTTTGCAGCTGGACAACCACACAACAAGTATCCCCAAATTCTCTCAATTCTGTTTACTATTGTGGACTGCAATGAAGATAAGAGTTCCATCTTCTTTACACCCTCCAACTGCTTTTTCAGGAAAACTAGCACTTTTCAGATCCTATTTATGCCCTGAAGCAGTTATAGACTTGGACGGGGTGAAGACATGCCGGCTATTTGTGGAAGTTCAAGAGCTAAAAGTTAGAGGTACTTTGATCGGTAGTCGGAGAGTCCTGAGTAGGAAACAAATTATCGTGTAAGGTTAGCAAGGATAGGATAGATATGATTCTACATGGGGGTAATCCAGCGAAGAGTCTGCAGAACATATTGAGATAATTAGTGGGTTTTGGAGGTATGGGCAAGGTGGGAGTGTGAGGAATTCAGGGTCCTCAAACCCACATACACTTATTTCTCTTGCAGTTGATAAGAGGGTAGCCAGCAGGGCCTTTGCTTTCATTAGTATATCACTGACTAATGCGAAATTTATCAATAATCAGGTAAATATTCAAAGATGGTGATTACATTTTTAAATGCTGGCCGTAGCATTTAAAAGAAAATATGTATATTGAACACCACTATCGGATAGGTGGTGATGCTGAATATACATGAAGTCCATACAAAAATAGAGTGTGTTATGTAACAGCAATTAAGCTAGCACCATAAATAATGTCGGAAGAATCGCCTTGAGGTTTAAATCACCTCTTGAAGCTTAACTTCCATTTTGCTCAAACTGTTTAAATTGAGCTCACTATGGAGCAAAATAGGTAAAAACACCATAAAAAGTGCCCCCTATATAAAACTAAACTATGTGAATAAAGCCAACGTAGTTAAATATGGCTCTCAACTTATCATGAAAACATACTCATGAAAAGAGCTGGAAGAAATTTCAAACCAAAGGATGAAAAACGCGGGTAAGACTTATCTTAAATTGTTGAAAGAATGTCCTCCATATCCGCTACATATTTTTTCAATTCCTCGACAAAATCTCTCCCAAATGTCAGGAAGCATTTGCAGTTATAAGCAAGACACAGCACTGCGTTTCGGGCAACAAAATTATTTAGCCCTGTTTCAACGCTCAATGCAACTGCAAGGAAAAGAACTCGATCTGACAACTGCTCCAAAAAGCTAGCGCATGCTCAATGGCAATCTGGCCCACTATCGCAAAGTGCATGAATGAAATAGTGAAAATAGGCCAATCAGCTTTCTTCTTAGCATTCGCGGATGAAAAAAAGGTGTAATGTTTTTATGGCAGATAAATTCAAAGAAATCTCCAAATTGAAAAATATATTTTCTCCAAATTAAAAAATTAAAAAATATATTTTCAAATAATACTAGCCCAATCTAATTCACGATTTAAACCCGAAGGTTCCACTGTGGACCAACGAAAAATCCAATGTTGTTCTAATACTTGAAGTTGTTGCTCCCGGTCCCCACCTCTGGGATGTTCCGGGATAAAATCCAAAATTCGCCATCGAAATTCATTGAAATCATGATGTATATCCAAACAATGTTGGACCAATGGAGCTGATAACACAGAATTTCGTATTCTAGAGGCATGTTCATTCAATCGGACTTTCATCGGGCGGATTGTCCGTCCTATATACAACAGGTGGCAAGGGCACATCAATACATATACCACAAACGAAGATGTACATGATGTAGACCAACATGCTATATGAATGAATGGTGAATCAGGAACCTGCCAATCTTTGCCCGAGATCGTTTGCGGGCAATGGGAACAAGAAGCATTCTCACAAGAAAAATGACCCAAAACAATAGAGCCCTCAGTTGGTCTATCTAAAGGAGCAGAAGTAGCTCCCACCATGTCCCGAAGATTCGGACCACGAGAATGTGCTATCCGCAATTTCTTTTGAAAACATGGGTGTAGTTGTAAAAGATGCCAATGTTTGACTAAAATCTTCCTAATCCGATCAATATGACACATATAAGGTAGCACACCCACAAAAGTATCTGAAATATCAGAGTCAGCTGAAGATTGTGGAAGAAAAAGCCATTCTCGGTGAGTGTACTTTGCTCGTGTGAAAGCCTTTTTCATCACCCATTTAGGGTAGCCTCTCTGAATAAGGCGTATAGACAGTTCCTGAGCATGTTGGAGGAAATCCTCTGACGTAGAGCAGATGCGTTTTAGTCTAAGAAACTGTCCATAAGGAAGACCCCTCTTAAGGGGACCCGGATGAAAACTTGTATAAGATAACAAAGTGTTTCTTTGGACCGGCTTCCTATATAAGGTAGTTGAAAATGAATTATGACCCTTCAAGATTAGTACATCCAAAAACTCAAGTTTAGAAAAATGATGGTGCATTGTGAAGGACAAATTTGGTCGAAGAGAATCCATCCACTGAACAAACCCATACAAATTTTCTTCAGTTCCCTTCCATAAGAAGAAAATATCATCTAAGAATCTTACCCACAACTCTACCTCCTTAAACCAAGAGGAAGGGTAGATGTGGGATGATTCAAATTCAGCCATATACAGGGTGGCCACAGAAGGAGCTACTGTGGCCCCCATGGCAATGCCATGGATTTGATGGTATATTTGGTTTTCAAACTGGAAAAATTTTTTTGTAAGTACCAAAGTGAGCATCTGCATAAAAAAATCATGAGGAATTCGATCAGGTAATGATAAATCTAATTGAGAAATTACTGTCAAAGCCTGATCTTGGTTTATGTTGGTATACATAGATGTTACATCCAACGAGACTAACCACCACGAATCAATATTACCCTTAATTTGTTGAAGTTTAGTAAGGAAATGAGTGGTGTCTTTCAAAAAAGATGGAACACGTTGAGCACAAGGTTGTAAAAACTTGTCGCAGAATTTTGATAAAGGTTCCAATGAAGACCCACGACAAGAAACTATTGGTCTACCAGGAGGTGTCAAAAGAGATTTATGGATTTTAGGAACGGTATAAATGAACGGAATTTTAGGATGTTTCAATACTAAAAAAGCGAATTCCCTCTTCGTGATCCAATTTTTTGACAATGCCAGCTTCATTATGGTGTGAATTTCAGATTGTAAGTTCAAAAATGGAGTAGTAGATAATTGGACATAATGATCCAGATTACTCAATTGATCCAAAAGATGAAGCCTGTATTGAGAATAAGATTGCACAACAGTTGCTCCACCTTTGTCGGCTCGACGAATCACAAGAGATTGATCACCCCGAAGTTCCTTAAGAGCAGTCCATTGATGTTTAGATAAATTATGATGACGTGTCCGTAAGTTGGACTTTTCCAACTCTTCCAAGTCATGAAGGACTAGTTGTTGATAGGCTTGAATTAAGGAATCCGGCGTTTCCAAAGGAATCCATCGGGAAGGTGCTTTGACTATAGAAGTATCCATACCCATATTATGGGTGGCACAAAACTGTGTGACCAAAAGTTTTCGAAAAAAACGATGTAATGCTATTCTCATCTGAAATGAATCATAATGAGCTACAGGCACAAAAGAAAGCCCCAACTCTAACAAGGACCTTTGTCCTGACGTTAAAGGGATTGAAGAAATATTAATTACTGTTGTTTGGACCGATTCCTGGTCATTGGTCCCTGTACACAATCCTGTTGGTAAGACTCCGGTGGTGTCCATCCCCGATCGTATTGGGCAGGATTCCTGGGTCTCCATGTTCGTCCCCGCCCCCGACCTCGAGGGCGAGTTTGCCGAAAAACCTGTTCCTGTCGGTAACCAGAAGAACCTCCTGTCCCAGATCGATTACTATGATCCGAGTCATCAGAAGAAATTTCAAAGGGCTCAAAAGTTTTCATCCGGGTCCCCTTAAGAGGGGTCTTCCTTATGGACAGTTTCTTAGACTAAAACGCATCTGCTCTACGTCAGAGGATTTCCTCCAACATGCTCAGGAACTGTCTATACGCCTTATTCAGAGAGGCTACCCTAAATGGGTGGTGAAAAAGGCTTTCACACGAGCAAAGTACACTCACCGAGAATGGCTTTTTCTTCCACAATCTTCAGCTGACTCTGATATTTCAGATACTTTTGTGGGTGTGCTACCTTATATGTGTCATATTGATCGGATTAGGAAGATTTTAGTCAAACATTGGCATCTTTTACAACTACACCCATGTTTTCAAAAGAAATTGCGGATAGCACATTCTCGTGGTCCGAATCTTCGGGACATGGTGGGAGCTACTTCTGCTCCTTTAGATAGACCAACTGAGGGCTCTATTGTTTTGGGTCATTTTTCTTGTGAGAATGCTTCTTGTTCCCATTGCCCGCAAACGATCTCGGGCAAAGATTGGCAGGTTCCTGATTCACCATTCATTCATATAGCACGTTGGTCTACATCATGTACATCTTCGTTTGTAGTATATGTATTGATGTGCCCTTGCCACCTGTTGTATATAGGACGGACAATCCGCCCGATGAAAGTCCGATTGAATGAACATGCCTCTAGAATACGAAATTCTGTGTTATCAGCTCCATTGGTCCAACATTGTTTGGATATACATCATGATTTCAATGAATTTCGATGGCGAATTTTGGATTTTATCCCGGAACATCCCAGAGGTGGGGACCGGGAGCAACAACTTCAAGTATTAGAACAACATTGGATTTTTCGTTGGTCCACAGTGGAACCTTCGGGTTTAAATCGTGAATTAGATTGGGCTAGTATTATTTGAAAATATATTTTTCAATTTGGAGATTTCTTTGAATTTATCTGCCATAAAAACATTACACCTTTTTTTTCATCCGCGAATGCTAAGAAGAAAGCTGATTGGCCTATTTTCACT
This sequence comes from Ichthyophis bannanicus, assembly GCA_033557465.1. NCBI lineage: Eukaryota > Metazoa > Chordata > Amphibia > Gymnophiona > Ichthyophiidae > Ichthyophis > Ichthyophis bannanicus. The sequence goes on along the minus strand of CM066032.1, from coordinate 1,384,424,488 downwards.
ATTTCATTCATGCACTTTGCGATAGTGGGCCAGATTGCCATTGAGCATGCGCTAGCGTTTTGGAGCAGTTGTCAGATCGAGTTCTTTTCCTTGCAGTTGCATTGAGCGTTGAAACAGGGCTAAATAATTTTGTTGCCCGAAACGCAGTGCTGTGTCTTGCTTATAACTGCAAATGCTTCCTGACATTTGGGAGAGATTTTGTCGAGGAATTGAAAAAATATGTAGCGGATATGGAGGACATTCTTTCAACAATTTAAGATAAGTCTTACCCGCGTTTTTCATCCTTTGGTTTGAAATTTCTTCCAGCTCTTTTCATGAGTATGTTTTCATGATAAGTTGAGAGCCATATTTAACTACGTTGGCTTTATTCACATATTTTGGTTTTATATAGGGGGCACTTTTTATGGTGTTTTTACCTATTTCGCTCCATAGTGAGCTCAATTTAAACAGTTTGAGCAAAATGGAAGTTAAGCTTCAAGAGGTGATTTAAACCTCAAGGCGATTCTTCCGACATTATTTATGGTGCTAGCTTAATTGCTGTTACATAACACACTCTATTTTTGTATGGACATTTTTGTATAGGGTTTATGTTAGTTTGTTTTGGAATATACATGAAGAGCACTTGCTGCCAACATTCATATGTTTAGCAAGGGCTCAGGCGGTGGAAGAGGCACTCCACTACTTACTGAGCCTGGAGGCTGTCATTCCGGTCCCACACGCAGACTGGGGCTCGGGCTGGTATTCCATCTACTTTGTGGTTCCCAAGAAAGAGGGGTCCTGGCATCCCATTCTCGATCTGAAAAGGGTCAACAGGGCCCTGTAGTGTCCCGTTTCTGCATGGAGACCCTACACTTGGTAATAGTTATGGTTCGGCAGGGAGAGTTCCTGACCCCTCTGTATCTAACCGAAGCCTATTTACATATCCCAATTCAGCCCACCCACCAAAGATTTCTGTGTTTCGCTGAGCCCAGGGGACACTTCAGGTTCCAAGCCCTGCCCTTCGATCTTGCCATGGCACCTCGGGTTTTCACCAAGGTCATGGTGATGGTAGTGGCAGAATTATGCAGGCAGGGGATTTTCGTTCATCTGTACTTGGATGATTGGCTGATCCAGGCCACATCATACTGGGAGAGTCTCGAGGCAAGGGAGCAGGTGATTCGTTGCCTCTAGCACCTGGGTTGGATAATCAGCCTGGCCAAGAGAAGGCTGAAACCATCTCAGTCCCTGAAATATCAGAGAGTGCAGTTCAACACTCTTCCTTCCCGAAGGCAGAATTGTGACTTTGCAGGCCCAGGCCCAGGTCCAGGTCCAGGTCCAGGAGCTGCTCAGGATTCCCTGCCCGAAGGCGTGGGACTACCTCCAATTGCTGGGCTCAATGGCGGCCATGCTGGAGCCTCGTGTCCTAGGCACGGCTACACATGAGAGTCCTGCAGTGAGACCTTCTCTCTTGGTGGTTCCTGCAGTGGCAGTCTATGGAAGTGCGCTTTTCTCGCAGGGAGCTGTCCTGGCAGAGTCTTAGTTGTCTTTGGAAAAGCTCACAGTGGGCATGCTCCTCAAAATCCCAGATTGGGTGATGGTAACCACAGACACTTGCCTGATGGGCTGGGGCGGACATTGTTTGGCCCAGGTAGCTCAGGATATTTGTATGAGTACTCGTATTGTATTTCCAGAAATAATATCTGCTGCTCATTCAAATTTAGAACTAAAGGATGAGAATGGACAAATGGTCTACAGCACGATAATTGCAGGAGCACCAGCAACATATGTCTAGGACTTCAAAAAAGGTAGAGTTCTCATCCTAAGCAAAGTCAGCAATCATCTGCTCCTATTCCAACATGTAACTTTTTTTGTTTCTTTCATTCTCACCCCGGTTTTTAATTTTAGCTGTATAATCATAAATTAGAGAAGTACTGGTAAAAAGATCTGCTATATAGAAAATCAGTTTCCTTGGCAATTTGCCCTTTAAACCCCGGAGTTTTTGGCACCAAACAAAAATGATATAGCGCAGAAGCCAACGTTCTCTAGGAGTGTTACTTTTGCCAGAGAGCAAGCTTCTGATGGAGGACAAAGGTATTTGACTCTAATATCCTATCCTTCAAACAGCATGAAAAATAGTTTGCTTTTGAGTAGATCTGAATGAACATTTTAAGTAATGTTAAACACCATCATTTAAAACGATATAAGAAGTGACTGAGTATAGTCCCTGTATTTTTTGCCAGTTCCAAATAAGCAAAAGATAGGCTCATTTATCAGCAATATGCTATATAAGAGATATAGGGAAAAATAATGTACTTGCAATTAGGTAAGAGAGTTTATTTATTTATTTATTTATTTATTCTTATATACCGCGCTTTTCAGTTTCACTCCTGCTCCTTTCTTTATAATAGAAGACACATTACAAGAGGTCTTTATTTATTAATAAAGGGTAATTGCAGGTTTTCTTATATAAATATTAAGAACTATAAAAGTAGATGAGCTGGGAGGTGGGTTAGAAGGAGTTTCTGTATTTTTGGAAAAGTCTTGCTTGATTGCAGCATAGGGAAGTTATAGGATTTTGGAAGAAATTGTTCATCTGTGCATGATGTGTGGCGCATTTTAAAAAATGTGTTGCCATAGTTTATAGTTTAATTAAAACTTGATATGCTGCCTTTCAAATGAAAAACGGAGCAGTAAACAATAAAAATATAAAGTTGGAAAGGAACTCCATAAAATTGATAGTAAGTGACAGAAGCACAAGCAAATTTGAGGAAATGAGGACAGAGGAGAAGAGTGCAGAGCAATTCACAACAGCCATCTACCTGGAGAGATGTAATACTATCTGACAAAGGTGTTTTTTAAGGCAGATTTGAAGGTTTTTTTTGATAGTTCTTGATAGAGGTTTGGTGATAAGTTGTTCCATAGGAACAGAGCATAAAAATAGAAGGCACAGCGTCTGGTCGAGGTGTATTTAGCGTGAGGAACAGGAGGAAGGTCGACGCAGCATAAATGGAATGGAGGATGCGAGGAGGAGCGTGGGAATTGATTAAGGAAGACAAGTAGGATAGAATACCGGTATGGAGGATTTTGTAAACTAGAGTTAAGATTTTGTACATTATGCGATAGTGGATGGGGTAACCAGTGGTACTCAATCTGCAGAGGAATGGTGTGGTCAAACTTAGAAGCATGTGCGATCAGTCTAACAGCAGTGTTTTGTAATGTTGTCAGTTTGTAATCTGGCATAAATGACGATACAATAGTCCAAACATGAAATGACTAAGCTCAGGATCAGTATGTATATTGTTTTGCATGTACTAGTATAAATTTGATTTAATGGTTTTATTGATTTTTAATGTGAAATGTATTTTTTTTTGTTATTTAAGCAAGGTTATTAGCATCCCAGCTTTGTTTCAAACAACAAATCGCTAGTTGAAACCATAAGCACAGGACAGACATAATACAAGTCACAACATCCATAAGAACATAAGATGTGCCATACTGGGTCAGACTCATCAAGCCCAGTTCCTGTTTCCAACAATGGCCAATCTAGCACACACGTACCTAGCCCTAAAAGACACAGATTCCACAATGCTTGTATTGGGGCAAGCAGTGGATATCCCGGGACCCCTGTCATAATGGTTTATGGACCTTTCTTCCAGGAACTTGTCCAAACCTTTTTTAAGCCCATCTACACTAACAGCATTTACTACATTCTCCGGTAATGAATTCCAGAGTTTGCACGTTGAAAAAATATTTTCTCTTATTAGCCTTAAATAGGTTACCCTGTAGCTTCATTGCATGTCCCCTAGTCTTTCTATATTTTGATGGCATAAACAATCGATCTACGTTTACCCGTTCCATTCCATTCATTAATTTATAGACCTCTATCATATCTCCCCTCAGCCATCTCTTTTACAGTTGAAGAGCCATAACCTTTTTAGCCTCTCTTAATAGGGATATCCTTCCATCCCCTTTACCATTTTGGTGGTGGTTCTCTACCTTTTCTAATAACGCTATATCCTTTTTAAGATATGGCGACCAGAATTGCACACAATATTCAAGGTGCAGTCGCACCATGGAACGATACAGAGGCATTATAATATCCTTTGTTTTATTCTCCATTCCTTTCCTTATGATACCTAGCATTCTATTTGCTCTCTTGGCCGCCGCTGCAAACTGGGTGGAGGGTTTCAACATGTTATCCACGATGATGCCTAAATCTTTTTCCTTTGTAGTGGTTCCTAATGTGGAATCTTGCATCGTGTAACCATGGTTTGGGTTGTTCTTTCCTAGGTGCATAACTTTGCACTTGTCTACCTTAAATTTCATCTGCCATTTGGATTCCCAGTTTTCCAATTTATCAAGGTCCTCTTGCAATTTTTCACAATCCTCATGGATTTTAACAACTTTGTGTCGTCTGCAAATTTGATTACCTCACTCATTATTCCCATTTCCAGGTCATTTATGAATATGTTAAAAAGCAGCGGACCCAGCACAGATACCTGGGGTACTCCACTATTCACCATTCTCCATTGGGAAAATTGAACATTTAGCCAAACCCTCTGCTTTCTATCTTTTAACTAGTTCCTGATCCACAACAGTACACTGATTAGTAAGACAAGACCTTCTTTGGCTAAAGCCATGTTTGGTGTCCCCCATTAAGCAACATCCAAAATGCTCCTACCAGCCCTGATAGGACTACCCTTGCTTTTTAAGACATTTTCTACAATGGTCCCAACCTCCATATTGCACATAGAGAAAAAAATCATAAGGAGAATATTGATCCCATAACACAAAAGAAGCTCCCACTCAAGAAGCAACACAGTCACACAAGGAAAGCCCTGTAGCAACCCAACAAACATCCATGAGCCCCTCAAATTCAACATTCTTCAGTAGCATATAAATTCAAAAAGGGTGGACAAATCTCCTGTTGCTGAGAAACCCTCCTACTAACTGCAGTCAGCCTTTCCATAGGATTGATATCCCAAAGTCTGGTCAACCATTGTAACAGAGGAGGGCGGCCAAGTGCCAATGCCATGCCAAAGCCAAAGTTATTCTGGCCATACTTAAGCAGTGACAAATAGGTCATCTGTGATGCTCACAATCCTGGACTAGTCAGGTTCATCATCAAAATACTCGGATCCCAGGGAATCTCCACCCCAATTAAGTGTTTTGTTTGGTACTGGATAGCTTTCCAAAAGACATGGATTTTTGGACATCTCCACCAAATATGGACCATTGTCCCATGACCCCCTCCAGTTGAGGGAACCATCACCACAGCCAACTTGTGGTTAAATATCATCGATTATATGAGCTAGTATGCATTCTCTTACACCCTCACTACAACTGAGTAGCTTGGTAGAGCCTTCTCCATCTGTTCCCATTGTTTCCCAATGTAAGAGCATTTCAAATCTTGCTTCCACTGAGTCCAATGACACCGGGACCAAGGGTCCTGATCCCTCTGGTGTCTGTACAGGATCCTTATTAGCCCCTTTGTACCCCTCACTCATTACACACTTCTTTCCAGCTTTCAAGTTCCTGAGCTACATGGTCCCGCAACTCTCTACCCCTCTCCCAGTGATCCATCTACATACAGATAGTAATAATGGTTAGATGGTGGCAACTCAAATTCCTCTTGTAAGGAGGCAAACTTGTGAAGCTTACCATCCTCAAACAACTGGCCCACCTGTTTTAAGGCCAGCCGCTCCCAGTGGCCATAGACAAAGATCTTCTTTCCTAGGGTAATAAAGGGGTAGAAAACTATGGTAATAATGACATATATCCAACTCAAAACCATGCACCTTGAATCCCTCAAATACTACTGTAACTATATCCAAGACAAATGTAAAATGTAATTCTGCAAAACTTGTACATAGTTCCATATGTAAATAGTTTTGTGTTTAATGTTCAACTTATAACATCGTTTTGTGAAATTTGTTTATTGTAAACCGCCACTGATCTTGGGAAGGGCCGGCATAGAAAAACACTGAAATAAATAAAAATAAAATAAATAGGGGAAATGATCTATTATATGCTATCGGAGACAAAACAAGCTTTCTCCAGGACCAAGCAGGAAGTCAGTCCTCACATATGGGTGACGGCGTCGACTGAGCCCCCATGCGGAGCGTTTCCCCAGCTTTCAAAGAAAGCCTTTGGGAATGTAGGCACGTATGTGCGGTCCCCTTCCCGCCCAAAGGTGCCATCTTGCTCAGTCTTCTTTTTTCCGCGGAGCCCTACAGATGCCTGTCCTTGTCACCCGTGAAAAAAGTTGATTTTTCTGCGTTGGGTAGAGTTTTTTCTTTGGTTCGACGTCGGTTCCTTTCCCGCCTGGACTCGGTACACCTGTGCCAAGCCCGGATCTCTTTTTTCGTTTTTTGTCCTTAGAGACTACGTTCGCGCCTTTTTTCTTTTCCCTGGCAGCCCAATTTTTTGATTTTGCAGGGGCCCTTTTTCCTCCGATGGCTGCCAGTGGCTTTAAGAAGTGTGTTTGGTGCAAGAAACTGATGTCTCTCACCGACACACACGACTGCTGCCTCCGGTGCCTGGGGCCAGACCATGAATCTATGGTCTGTAGCCCCTGTGGCAAAATGTCCTCCAAGGCATTACGGAGCTGTCAGCACCAGCGTGAGAGGATCTTCTCCGAATCTGCCACTGGACGGGTCCGGACTTCGTCAGAGGCCTCGACGTCTCGGGAGTCTGACCCCAAGCATCGTCGGGGCTCCTCTGAAAGGGAGTCCCCCTCAAGGGAGCACCGAAGGAAGAAGAAACCCGCGAGGGCGGCATCGGTGGATGCTCTTGGCTCCTCGAGGGCCAGGTCGCATAGCCCCGATCACCATCCCGGGTCTTCGGAGTCGGAGAGGCCTGCAAAGCACCCTCGTGTAGAGTCGGGGGCCCTGAGTCACGTGAGCACTGTAGTCCTAGTGGACTGTCCTCCGGGGCAGCTGGCGTCGAGCCCGATGCCGTCGGGACCCGAGTCGGAGGCTGCTGGGTCTCCTGAGCTCGGACTCAGGTTGACGGCCTTGGAGAGCAGATTGTCTGCCTTCATGGAGCAGCAGCGGGTGCTGATCGCCGGTCTCACCGGCACATCTGCCCCGACCACCGGGACATCGACGTCCAAGTCGACCCCGGAGGCCGAGCCGATCCTCGAGACCATGCGATCTCGAGTCGATCCTCGGCTGAGGTCACCCTCAGCCTCCCATTCGGGACCGAGGTCGTCGACGCCGGTTCCCTCGGCGTCGGGGCGGATGGCGTCGGTGCCCGCCCACTCGGAGCTGCTCGATTCCTCCTTGGAGGAATCGGCATGGGAAACGGAGGAGGAGGAGGAGTCCCCTGACACCTTCCGGACTCGGTGCGTCCCTTCGGACTCACCGGGATCCGAGCCTCGGACAAGGTCCCCCCCGGAGGATACCAGGTTCTCGGATTTTGTAAGGGACATGGCCAAAGCACTGGCATTCCCTGCGGACCCCGAGGAGGAGCATCGAGCCGAGGAGCTCGAGGCTCTGCAGTATGACTCTCCTCCGAAGGAGGCCTTTACTGTCCCGGTTCCTCCGATGCTGGAGCGGTTGCTCTTCCACATGTGGGAGGCGCTGGCCTCGATGCCGGTTCTAACAAGCGCGTCGATTCTATCTATTGAGTCCGCAAGAGCCACGGGTTTCAAAAGGCACAGCTACCGCACCACTCCATGGTTGTGGAATCGGCCATGCATTGACTGAAGAGTCAGAAGATGTGCTCCTCGGTGCTTCCCGGCAGGGAAGCCCAGAACCTGGATGCCCTTGGTAGAAAGTCCTACAAAAAAACATTCTTCACTAGAAAGAAGAAGTTCTATCCCTCCTATACCCATCAAGGGTTCCTCCTGCACGTAATCCCCCTCCCCCCCCCCCGCAACACAATAAAAAAAGGTAAGGAAATTTATAAACCTGTTTCAAAGCCCACTTTTGACCAGGTTTGTTGAAAAAGCAGTCCCCCCTGAGCTCCAGGAATTTCTGGATGGCCAGGGCACTCTGGGTCCAACAAAAGAACAGCTAACTGCCACGAAGGCAGGGAAAATACCAGTCCAAAAACGTGGCAGAAAGGTAAAAACAAGCCTTTATTATTCAGGGAATGAGTGGTGCCAAAACCCGACACAGGCCGTGTTTCGTATGAAACTTCTTCAGGGGTATGGCTCAACACTTAAACCTTATGTTTTGGAAGGTTCCTGGCTTTGGAAAGTCTTCTTAATTGCACGTGATCCTTCAGATCCCATCCCTTAATGGGTTTATTCAGTCAACATAAGGTTTAAGTGTTGAGCCATACCCCTGAAGAAGTTTCATACGAAACACGGCCTGTGTCGGGTTTTGGCACCACTCATTCCCTGAATAATAAAGGCTTGTTTTTACCTCAGGGCACTCTGGGCCCATGTCGATCTATTATAGTATTGGCTATTTGTGAAGGCACTTTCAGATTTAGGTTTTGTAATATCAGCCTTAAACTACTTCATCTATTTCCTACATTATTATGTGCAGTTTTTAATTTTTGGGCATTGTAGGTTGGGCCTTTCTTTTTTAAATTACCTTGTGGGATTCTTAGAGATCACTCCTTTAGTCAGTATTGTTTAATATTTTCCTTTATACCCCGATGAATGTCATTCGAAAGTTCATTCTAGGATTTTAAATATGCATTATGCAGATGACTTTGTCATATTTATCAGCTATATGGATATTGACACTGAAAAACAATATTAAATTGAATCCAAACAAGATAGCGGTTCGGTTGGTGGGAAAATCTAGTTTACTGTCATTGGTTCTTTAGTTAGTAAGGAATGGAGCCCCTTTAGCAGTAAAATTTAAGGTGAGTAATCTGGATATTTATCTGGATATATCTCCGACATTAGTCTCACAGAGTTAAAGTAGTTGGGAATATGTTGTGTTCTGGCCAACCCAGCTAGTTCAGAAGCTGAAGCCTTTTTTGGTAAAGCAGACTTGGCCACATTTCTCCACACTTTTGTGACCACCCAATTGAACGACTAGTATCTGCAGTTAGTCCAAAATGTGGTGGCCCTGCTTTGAAGGGTTGTGGCTTGAGATCATGCTGTGCACCATCTGGTTGAGCCATGTGTTTTATGCTTCCTCAAAGCAACGTTGATTGGCTTTCCTGAAGACTATCTTATTTGTTAGCAGGCAATTAGCATTCTCTGTTTTCTCATTTTCAACTTTTCCTATGTCCGCTCTTGCACCAAAACAGTGTCATCCTCTTCTTGCATCTTACATTTATAAATGTCGTCCACTGCTTATTTCAGGATAACATTAACTAAAATGCATCATGGTAGTTTGAGGTTTTTATAAACTGATGGTTACTGTCTTGCTTCTACGCTTCAAGGAGTCTTATCACTATGCCAAACACAAGGGTGGAATTCATTTTTGGGTTCCCTGACTAATTTTGCATAAGATGGCATTCTGCATTGGATTTCCAGTTAAAAGTAACAGTATAAAAATTATCTTATATATATCGTTAAAGACGGAATTTGCTTTTTTCATCAACTTATAATTATTTTACTGAATAAAATTTTCTAAGTTTGTTTCTTTCAATTTAGGTCTGCCTTATTGGAAAATCCAGAAATTATCCAGCTACACAAGAAGCTTCAATTGATGAGCAGAGATGTCACTATATTAACCAAAAGCAATCTAGCTCTGCAGTGTTCAATAATGATGAAGAGTTGCACTATGGCAAAACACATCATGCAGTAGGTTCTAGCCATTGTAATAACTATAACTCTGTTAGTGAAACTAATGATGAATCAACGACCTCACTATCTCCTGGAAAGGACATGGAAGCAGCTGGTTGCAAAACTTGGATATCTGAATTTCAGCCCAGAGAAAAAACTGAACAGATACGAAACTGTGCATCATTGCCTCGGAATTTTGTAGATAAAGTAGTATTGAAGGTGGCCTATTCATTATTGAGTACAGATGAAGGCAATCAGGATGAAAAAGCGTGTGCAGGAAGTAGGGACACTTGGAATAGAGGAAGTAAGTTTCTATTTTATATCCACAATTAGAATATGTTGCACGTTTAGGGTAGGGTGCATCTTAAATTGGATTTAAGTAAGCATGTGATAAACAGAGGGGACTTTCTCCATTATGAAAAAAGAAGGGAAACCAGAGATCAGCTTGGGTCTGTGGCAATGCACCAGAAAGTGAATGGGGCAAACTAGATGGACTATATGGTCCACATCTGGCATTGTATTCTATATTTCTGTGTTAATCAGAGTAGCCAAACTCAAATATATATCGTTTTTAGAGGACTTGGATGAAGGAGTACATAGATTTATAGAACAAATAATTGTACATGAGAGTTGTTGCCTTTTAAACAACTAGAAGTCTGTAATGGATAGTAAGGATTAAAATAAGTAGATTTTATGTGATTGTTGGTACGATGGCTTTTTATACTGCTTTTATTAGGTATTTTAGTTGCAAAACACTGAGGATTGTCTCTACAAGGTGTCTCCTGTATAGTGTGCTTTATTAAAGTAGAATTCTGTAGCATAAAGTTATTTTTCTTAAAGAAAAACAAGCTTGTTGGCTTCCTTTTTGCTTAATATAAAACATGAGCATGGTTCATTGTATTTTTTTCTTGTGCTAATTAAAATCATAAAAGAAATAATTGGCCAACTTTTCTTTGTCCATGATTTTGTGTCTTTTTTTTTTTTAAACGAATTCCTGCTTTCCTTGGTCTTTTCCATCTTAGTTCATACCCGTGTTACTTATTCCCTAGATTTTTCTCATTTTCATTTAATTTCTTTATGGATAACTCGTCTTCCCCTGTGCTCATCAAGGTGTGTTTGGGGTGGGAGGAACAGTAGTAGTTAGTCATACAATCTCACTTTGTGCAATACAAGAAAATATGAAATCATCTCCCTACCAGCCAATGTTCCCGCTAACCTGCGCTGGGTCTGCCGCCAACATTCCTGCCGGAGGGGGGAGGTGCAGAGTGATCGACTGCTCTGCCCTTCCCCCCACCAGTGGGAATGCCGGCAGAGGACCCATTCATTCAGTCTTTGGTTTTTCTTTTTCTATTGCTGCCCTGTGCCTATCCAGTTTATCCCTCTTTCCAGCTATTTTCACCCTCTGCCTGTCTCTCCCTTTCTGCAGCCTAATATGTTTAGTCACTAATAAACACAATCTCTGTAACATCCCCCTCTGCTTCCCTATTTCAGTACTCCTTTAACCACTAAATATCTTTCCTTTACAACTCTCTTATTCTCTTCTCTTTCCCTCTTGCTGTCTTCCTCTCAATAGCTTTTTCCTGCCCTTCCATCTTCTTATGTCTTTCCTCTCACACATGGCCCTCCCCATCTCTCTTGTTCAATCCTCTAGCCTGTCATTTTATTTTCCTTCCCTCAGATTATACCTTTCTTCATTTTTCTCCATCTCTGTCTGTCTTCTCCCCCTTCTACCACTCCTGTCCTAGTTCTACAGTTGCATAGAGTGGTAACAGGAGGGAAAGCCATGGGTTATGCTGCAAAAGTGCAGAGCCTCGCCAATCCTATTCAGCTCAGAGGGATAGGGTTGATCTCTGGAATAGTGAGTACTATGTGATCTATGTCTTGCAGCTGTGCTGCTGCCGCCACTCTATTCAGGAATGGAACAGAAGAAGATCTCGGATAGCGGGGAGCAATGAAGGTAGTGAGGGTTCTACCACAAGGGGCAAAGGCAAGTACAGAGTCAGGTCTGACATGGCTGGTGCTTGGCTTTCCTAGCCCAAAGGTGCTATCTTTTATCAGAGAATGAAATGATCAACAATTTCAAAATTGCTTAATACTAGTGATGTAGTGTAGGATAACCTACTACTACTATTACTGTTTGTTTGTTTATTTATTTTACATTTCTTATTTACCGCCTTTCATGATATCAAGGCGGTTTACATTGAACAAAATGAAATTACATTGAATAGGGCATTATAACTTGGGGATAACTATTTTACGGGGAACATGGGCTATGGAGGGTTAAGTGGCTTGCCCAAGACCACAAGGAGCACCTGTGGGACTAGAAACCCCAGTCCTTCCGGCCCAAGGTTGCTGTTCTCTAGTGGGATTTGAACCCCGACCTTCCGCCCTGAGGTAACTTGCCCCAACCACTAGGCCACTCCTCCCTCCATTTATATAGCAGTACAAGGCTTACACAGAATTTAAGTTATGATGAAAAAGTTGTAATTTACTCACCTGTTTGTACAGATGAGTGTTAAGATCTAGATGTAGAGACTTCCGGTGACGTCACGGAGCTAATGGCAGCCTAAAAGCCTAGCTCCGTCCGAATCCCGAAAGTGGTGATTTTGTGGTGTGTCCCCCAGTGCCAAAGTGGAAGGCAAGCGAGCCGATAGCAGTCGGATGGTGGCGAAGAAGAAATTGGAGGGCTTCCAGTCTCCGTATGTGCGCCGGGAGCTGATGGCGGCGGCGGCGGATGCGGCCTGCTCAGATAGGGGAGCGCATGGAGGGAGCTCTGGAGAGGACGATGGCACGGATATGGAGGGGGTGGAGGAGGTGCCCCTTCGCCGCTGGTTGCAGGAGTTCAAGATGGAGATGCGGACGGAGATTAAAGGGATGCGGAAGGAGGTAAGAGACACCCTGTAGGCTATTCAGCAGGAGATGAGCAGTCTGGGCGGCCGCGTGGAGGACTTGGAGAGCCACGTGGAGGAGTCTGAGCGAGAGCTGCGCGGGGTTGCGGCCTTGCAGGAAACTCTCCAGACCCAGCAGAACGAGCTGCAGGAGAAAATTGAGGAGCTCGAGGATTGTGCTAGGAGAAACAATCTGCGGATCCGGGGGGTGCCAGAGGAAGCGGCCGCAAGAGACTGTGTGGCAGTGGTCCAGAAACTCTGTGGCCATATATTGCAGCGAGGGGAAGTGGCTGGTGTGAGTGTGGAGCAAATAGGAGTGGAGAGAGCTCATAGAAGCCTTGGCCTCCGGAGGGAAAAGCAAGCACGGGACATTATAGCCTGTATGAGTAGCTTCCCAATGAAAGAGCAAATTCTGAGCGTCGCCCGGAGGTTTGGGAGCATCGCATGGGAAGGCCATGAAATTGAAGTCTTTAACGATTTGTCTAAAGGCACGCTGGACAGACGAAGGGAGATGAGAGATGTCACGGCGTATCTGAGAGGACAGAATCTTCGCTATCGGTGGTTGTTTCCGTTTGGGGTCTTGTTGTTTGTGAATGGTGTAAATCGGAAGGTGAAATCGGTGGCGGAAGCGTGGACCACTCTACGAGAGCTGGGCTGCGAGGGGTTGCCTGAAGTGGGGGAGATGGAGCGACAGCATAAGGCCCCAGCGGGGGCGAGCAAGCAGCAACGTCCCTCCAGTGCACAATGGCAACGTGTTGGAGAGCGCGGGAAGCGTCTACAGCGGATGTCCACGGATCGGCGGAGAGCTGCTTCGGAGACTGATACTTGAGACGGCAGATGGGACTGGCTTCTGCCGGCTGCAAGTGTTGATCTAAGGAGGGGTGTTAGAGATCCCTTCTTAGGGTTCGGACACTGGACTCATAGGGCTTATGGGGGTTGGGGGGGCCGGGGAGGAGGGGTGGAGAGCTGTGGGTGGAGGGGCTCGTGGGCATGTGGGGCAAGTTGATGCTGTTTGATATTTGCTGTATGTTGGTACGGGTGGAGGAGGTGGAAGGAGTGGGTGGCACGTGGGGGATGTGGCGGGACGGGATCGGAGGGGACGTCCGGGAGGGTAAGAAGTGGCGGTGGAGGGTGGTGGGGGGGAAGGGGGGGTGGGGGGGAAGGGAGGATCAGAACACCAGGGAGGTAGTGGCGGGGGGGGAGCGGATTCTTATAGATGGTGCGGATAGGGACTATTAATGTGAAAGGGTTGAATTCTCCTACTAAGAGAGGGTTGCTATTTCGGGAGGTGGTGCGGGATCAGTGGGACGTGGTATTGATACAAGAGACCCACTTGAGGGCCGGGGAGGTGGGGCAGTTGCGACACCGCCAGTATCCGTATCAGTATTTCTCATGTAATAAGGAGGGTGGCAGGAAGGGGGGAGTGGCCATCTTGATTCGGGAGGGGTGTGGGATTAAGGTGGAAGGGTCCTTTAAAGATGGGGCGGGGAGAGTGGTGGGGATTAAAGGGACATTGGGGGGAGAGGATATTGTGGTGGTGGCGGTGTATGGTCCTAATGGGCAGCAAAAAGGGTTTTGGCGTACAGTGGGGCACCTTATTGAGGGGGGAGGGGAGGGGAAGGTTCTGGTGGGCGGGGATTTTAATCTGGTGTTAGACCCAAGGGTAGATCGTAAGCCGCGGGGGGGGGGGGGGAAATGGGGGGAGAAAGAATAGGGTAGAGTTACAAAAGGTGATGGGGCAATTTAATCTGGTAGATATGTGGAGGGCCCTGAACCCGGGGGGTGCGGAGTATACTTTTCACTCAGCTCCGCATGATAGCTGGAGCCGGATAGATTTGTTGTTGTTAAATAAGTCCTGGATGAAGGAGGTGAAAGATGGGGGTATTCAGCCGGTGGGTTGGTCTGACCATGGGGCAGTGGTGGTGACGCTTCAGAGTCGGGTGGGGGGGGTGTTTGGAGGCTGAATGATAGCCTACTTAGGGACGAGGCGGTGGTGGCCGACGTTCGGGAGGCTATAAAGGAGTATTTACGTTTTAATGATACGGGGGAAGTGAAGGAGGTAGTGGTTTGGGAAGGGTTGAAGGCGGTTGTGCGTGGGAGGTTTGTTATGTGTGGGGCGAGGAAGAAGCGGGAGAGGGAGAGATGTGAAGATGCCCTGCGGAAGGAATTAACGGTGGCGGAGGAACGATATCGGGGTTCAGGAGCTTGGAAGGATAGGGGGGAGATGGAGAGAGTGCGGGTTGAACTGCGGGCGTTGCAGACTGATAAGGTGGCACTTCTCCTACAAAGGGTGCATCAAGTGCAGTATGAGTTTGGGGATAAGGCTGGCCGTTTGCTGGCACGGAAACTGCGGCAGCAAAAAGGGGCAGCGACCATATACCAGATAGAAGGGCAGGATGGGAAGATGCGTAGGGGGGATGATGCCATTCAGGAGCGGTTTAAAGAATACTACCAGGAGCTCTACTGGGAGATGGATGGGGTGCGGGAGGGGGGGATTAGAGGAGTATTTAGGGGGGATATCCTTGCTGGAATTATCTGCAGGAGCTGTTGAGGAGATGGAGGAAGAGATTTCCAAGGAAGAATTGGAAAGGGTGGTGAAGGGTTTGGTTGGGGGGAAGTCACCGGGTTTAGATGGGTTAACTGGGTCATTTTATAAGGTTTTTTGGGGGGAGGTAGGAGGTCTGTTGCGGAGGGTATTCAACGGGGCCATAGGGGAGGGGGGGGGGATTGTCCACAGAAATGTTGACAGCTGGGATCACTGTATTGTTAAAACCAGGGAAAGACCCCGGGAGGTGTAGCTCGTATCGACCTATTTCTTTGTTAAATGTCGACGTTAAATTGTTGGCTAAAATTCTGGCGGGGAGGTTGGCTGGGTGGATGCCAGGGATCATCCAGGTTAACCAAGCGGGGTTTATTGCCGGGCGGGCCATAGGGGTGATCCGGGAGGCACGGCAGGAGCAGGAGGACCTTCTCTTGATGTCTATTGACGCTGAGAAGGCCTTCGATAGAGTACACTGGGGGGTTTTAATGCGGGTTTTGAGGAAGGTAGGGTGTGGGCCGAAGTTTCTGGCTTGGGTGGGGGCTTTATATCAAGGCCCTAGGGCTCGGGTAAAGGTCAATGGGCGGTATTCCCGGGATTTTGCACTGGGTCGAGGGACCCGCCAGGGGTGCCCGCAGTCACCCTTGCTCTTCGCTCTGGTGGTGGAGCCGTTGGCGGAATGTATACGGCGGAATGCACGGATCCACGGGTTGTGTCGAGGGGAGTGGGAGCACAAGATCTCTTTGTATGCCGATGGGGAGATTTGGGGCAGGGATCACCCGGGATGCGTCAGGTGGTCCGGATATGGGATAAGGTACCGGGGTCCGAATATAGCACGGCGGGGAACGGAGTTGTCGCTGATGACTCCGTGGAGGGGGTGTAAAGCGTTTAAACCGGGCTGGGAGGGTGGTCGGTTTGACCTTTGGACAAAGAAGGGCTTGGGGTGTAGCTTTCAACTGGTGGAGGAGGGGGCGGTATGGAGTTTTGCAGAGGTGCAAGGTGAATTTAAGCTCGATAAGGGGGACAGATATGCTTATGTGCAAATTCGGTCGTTTCTCCGGAAAGCAGGAGGAATAGTTGGGTTGAGGGAGGAGATCTCTGGCTTGGAGGCCCTGTGGTTTGGGAAGCGTGGCTCCCGGGGTTTGGGTGTCTGGTTTATTTAAGATGGTCTCGGGGGGGGGGGGGGGCGGGAAACATAAGTATATGGTGCAATGGGAGAGAGATCTGGGTAGAACTTTCTCTTTGTAGAATGGAAACAGGTGTGGGATCAGATCAAGCGGGGCATGAGTTCTAGTGGGGTCAGAGAAAATAGTTATAAAGTTCTGCTGCGTTGGTATTACACACCTCAGCGCTTGCATCAAATGTATAAGGAGGTTTCTCCCCTTTGTTGGAGGGGCTGTGGGGAGATAGGGACTTTTTGGCACATTTGGTGGAGCTGTGAGAAGGTCCAGAAATATTGGCGGTGGCTCACGGGGTGGATTCAGGAGAAATTAGGGGTTGGGGTGGAACTGGTGCCCACTATTTTGTTGTCTTTCTGGGGGGAGGGGGGGAGAGGGCGAGGGGGTAAGATGGTGTTGGCTTGTTTGTGTGCAGCCCGATGTGAGATTGCTGCCACCTGGAAACAAAGGGAGATGCCCTCGGTGGTGCAGTTTGAAGGACGACTTAGGGCTATAGTTCTTATGGAAAAGTTAACGGCAGCACGTAGGCAGCGCTTGGGTGGGTTTGAAGAACGGTGGGGGGCATTGGAACGTGTTCTGGAGGTGGGGGGAGGGATGAGGGGAGGGGAGGGTGGGGGGATAGGAAGGGATAGGGGGGAATAAGGGAGGGGGGCTTGGCAGGTGGGCGGGAAGTAATGGGGAGGGGGGTGGGGGGAAACGGGGGGGGGCTGGAAGGAGGCCGGGACTCGGGTGGGTTTGGGGTGATTTGATGGGGAGGAGGGACGAGGGGTACCGGATGGGGAGGGGGGGGAGAAAGGCGTGTAGGGTAACGGTATCCTCACTGGGGGGGTACCCTTGTAATTTTAAAAATTGACAATTCCGTTGGTGGAGGGGGCGAAGAGCTCGAGGTTGCCTAAGGTATATTTTACATTGTGGGGAATTGGGGTTAAGGGATGGACGGTGAAAAGGGAACTGTGCTTGTATTAGTCTGATTTTGCATAACTTATTGCCGGCAGAAGCTGGGGGTTTGCTCTGGCTGCTGTTAGTTATCCCCTGTTTAGAAGTTATTTTTATTTTGATCTGCTATAGGTGTTTGGTTGTGTGCTGGATTTGTTGTCAATAAAAAGTTAAAAATAAAATTAAAAAAAAAAAGATCTAGATGTAACCCCATGACGCTTAGCTAAGTAAGTTTTCATAATTGTGGTGTTTCATCTGTAGTTGGGCTGTACAGACGGACATTGCCTTGTTTGTTACCCATGTATACCTCCTGTTTGTTTTTTAATGTTTGTTTTGTTTTAATTTTTTTTTTTACAGTTAGCCTTTCATTGAGAGAAATAGCTGACCTTTTAGGCAAAGTAACTTTACAGAGGTTGAAAAATGAGTGTGGAGGCTTGCAAACCCTCCTTAAGAACAACCATCAGGTATTTGAAGGTAAGGAATATAATCTACAAACTTCATTTAGATTGACTGCTATAACCTACCAAAAGAATGTGCTTAATTTGGCATGAAAATTTCAAGGTGCAAAACATTAGGGTATCCTTCTCATTTGTGTCTTCTTTAGGACAGTGCCCTTTTTACAGTTGTTCAGAGGTGGATCTTATCGTTTTTGTTATTAGAGCTGGCCCAAGGATTAGAACTGGATTCAAAAATAGTGGAGTTAAGGACAATAGTGAATGGAATTCACTCCAAGGGAAAAGTGGAGTGTTTCAGAAATCAGTACTGGCTTCAATTGTTTAATATATTCATTAATGGGCATTAAGAGGAAAAGTTGATCTTATGGCAAATGAGAGAAATCCACAAGAGAATAGACCCACCTGAGGGGGTAGACAAAATAAGGAAGGATCTAGAAAAGCTTGAGGAGTGATCAAGTCTTGGTGCAAAAACAAGTGCCTCTGGGAGGTAATTTTACAAAGACATTTCAGCACATATGTTACCACATAATGCATAAATGTTCTCTTATACCAACTAATGAAAGTGCATATTATACTTCAAAACATAGGGGGCAAATCTGCTTATCTTTGTCCAATACTGAAAACCCCTATTTCTTTAGGTAGGGCTTCTGAATGTGCAATAAATCACTTAAATAGATAATGTGTCCATTTTAAAATTTGGACTGCTATTTGTGCAGTCCCCCTAAACCAGTCGTTCTCAACTCAGTCCTTGGGGTACACCTAGCCAGTGGGGTTTTCAGGATATCCACAATGAATAGGCATAAGAGAGATTTGTATATCAAGGAGGCAGTGCAGGCAAATCTTTCCTGCACATTCATCATT
Source organism: Ichthyophis bannanicus (assembly GCA_033557465.1). Taxonomy (NCBI): domain Eukaryota; kingdom Metazoa; phylum Chordata; class Amphibia; order Gymnophiona; family Ichthyophiidae; genus Ichthyophis; species Ichthyophis bannanicus. The sequence goes on along the minus strand of CM066032.1, from coordinate 1,384,405,955 downwards.
AAAACCCAACTGGCTAGGCGTACCCTAAGGACTCTGTTGAGAATCGCTGCCAAAAGCAGAATTGGAGGAATAGCCTAATGGTTAAAGCACTGGCTTGGGAACCAAGAGACCATGGTTCAATTCCCACTAACACTCCTTGTGGCCTTGAGCAAGTCACTTAACTTGTATTTTTCTGAGGTAATGGAAGGTTATCAATGTCCCTGTTTAATGTACATTACCAAGTTTATAGTTACAGTGTAAACCACTGTGACTGAAATGATAAAATGTTATAAAAAAAAAACCTGTTCAATGAATAAGTAAGTATATTTATTTGGATAAGAGTTCAGCTTTGGCAGGCCCCTTCTCTCCCAGTAAATCTAAATGGATAAATTTTGACTGGACATTATGTTGTCTGTCTAAAATTTGTTAGCTGGCAGTAAATTAAAAAAACAAAAAACACTTATGCAGTTAGCATCAGGTGCTGACCTCATAAGAGCTTTTAAATATTGACCTAATAAGGCTGATCACTAAGTGGGCTTTGCATGGAAGTCTTGATGTTTATAAATTCTTACTGAACTTCAGTAATAGATCATTCTCCAGGACCAAGCAGGAAGTCAGTCCTCACATATGGGTGTCATCGGTGCCGAGGAAGCCCCAGCGGAGCATTTCCCCAGCTTTCTATGAAAGCCTTTGGGAATGCAGGCACGCATGCGCAGTTCCCTTCCCGCCTAAAGGTGCCATCTTACCTCAGTCTCTTTTTTTCCGTGAAGCCCACCGGACGTGTGTCCAGTTTTCCCAGTTAAAATTAGATTTTTCAGCGATTTTTGCTATTTTTTCTCCCGGTTCGACACCGGTTCCCCTCCCGCCGGGTTCGGTACACCGGTATCGAGCCCGATTCTTCTTTTTCGGTTTTTGCCCTTTGTGGCTGGCGTTCGCGCCCTTTTTTCCCTGGAAGGCCGGTCCTTTGAGCTCGTGGGGACTCTTTTTTCCCCGATGGCTTCCAGCGGTTTTAAGAGGTGTGATCGGTGTAAGAAACTAATGTCTCTCACCGACACACACGACTGCTGCCTTCGGTGCCTCGGCCCCGACCATGATCCTAAGTCGTGCGGGGCCTGTGGAAAGATGTCTTCCAAGGCACTACGAAGTCACCAGCAGCAAAAGGAAAGGATTTTCTCGGACTCAGCCTCCGGCCGGGCCCGGACCTCGTCTGAGGCCTCAACATCTCGGGATTCCGATCCCGAGTGCCGTCGATGCTCCTCGGACAGGGGGTCCCCCGACCGGGAACGCAAGAGGAAGAAACGGCTCACAAGAGCGTCGGAGGAGGAGGTCCCTGGCTCCTCGAGGGCCAGGTCTAAGACCCCCGACCGTCGCCGCGGGCCCGTGGAACCGGAGAAGCCTGCCAAAGTTCCTCATTTGGAGCCGGAATCTGCTGGACACGTAAGCCCCGTAGTCCTCATGGACTCTCCTCCCAGGGAGCCGACGTCAGGCCCGGTGCCGCCGGGGCCCGAGTCGGTGGCTGCTGCGTCTCCCGAGCTGCGTCTCAGGATGACAGCCTTGGAGAGCAGATTGTCTGCCTTCATGGAGCAGCAGCAGGCACTGATGGCCAGCCTGTCTGGTGCATCTGCCCCGACCACCGGGACATCGACATTGAAGTCGACCCCGGAGACCGAGCCGATACTCGAGTCCATCGTGGCTCGGAGTCGACCTCGGTCGTGGTCTCCCTCGACCTCCCGTTTGGGACTGAGGGCATTGACGCCGGTGCTTCCGGCGTCGGGGTGGGTGCTCCAGGGCCCCGCGGGGTCGGACCCCGACTCTTCCTCGGATGAGTCGGCTTGGGAGACTGAGGACGAGGAGTCTCCTGATACCTTTAAGACTCGGTGCATCCCTTCGGACTCACCGCAGTCTGAGCCCCGGAGTAGGTCCCCCCCGGAGGATACCCGGTTCTCTGAGTTAGTCCGGGATATGGCCACTGCCTTGGCTATTCCGGCAGACCCCGAGGAAGAGCCTCGAGCTGAAGAGCTCGAGGCGCTACAGTATGACTCTCCTCCGAAGGAGGCCTTTACTGTCCCGGTTCCTCCGATGCTGGAATGGCTCCTCTTCCGTATGTGGGAGGCACCGGCCTCGGCGCCGGTTCTTAGCAAGCGAGACGATTCGATCTATTGACTCTGAAAGAGCCCTGGTTTTCAGAAGGCAAAGCTACCACACCATTCCATGGTTGTGGAATCGGCCATGCATCGTCTGAAGAGCCAGAAGATGCACTCCGCGGTGCCTCCTCGCAGGGAGGCCCAAAACCTCGATGGCGTCGGTAGAAAGTGCTTCCAGGGCTCGATGCTTGCTTGCCGTGTCCAGTCCTACCAGCTGTACATGGGCATGTACTTGCGGGATCTGGCCAAGGAGTTGGCCGGGTTCTCTGCTGGTCTCTCCGGGGAACCCTTGCAGAGATTTAAGTCCTTGTCCTCGGGGATTCGGGACTGCTCGAAGTTCATATCCCGCGCCGCCTACGATGGCTTCGAGGCTTCGGCCCGAGTCGCAGCAGCAGGCATCGCAGCTCAATGTCAGGCATGGCTGCAGTCATCGGACCTCGAGCCATGGGTTCAGGACAAGTTGGTCGATGTCCCTTGCCGAGGTGAAAACCTTTTTGGCAAGCCCATGACCGAGAAGGTCGCTCAGCTCGAGACCGAGCACCTCACACGGACAAGACTGTCGAGGAAGACCTCTGCCCCTTCTCATAAAAAGAAGGGCTCTGGTAAAAAGCCAAGGGCCAGGGTAATGGGCCCCGTAGGCAGAGGACCCCCAAGCCTCAGGCCCCTGCTACCACTCAGCAGGGTGGGGGCTTTTGACTCCTTGAGCGTAGCCTCTCCTCCACTGCTCTCCCAACCCTGCACAGGAGGTCAACTCGCCCTCTTTGCCCACCAGTGGTCCCTTATCACCGGGGACAGTTGGGTGCTGGAGATAGTCCACAAGGGCTATGCCCTCCATTTTCACCAACTGCCTCCTCCATACTTTCCAGGGGAGCCTCCCAGGCCTCCCCTGCACACAGACCTTCTCCTTCAGGAGCTTCAGGGTCTGTTGGTGGACAGGGTGGTGGAGCCTGTGCCTCCCCACTTTCTAGGTCACGGGTTCTACTCCAGGTATTTCCTGGAGCCCAAAAGAACCGGTGGCCTTCGACCCATTGTGGACCTCAGGAACCTCAACAAGTTCCTAGTGAAGGAAAAGTTTGTCAGACGGCTGCCTAGGGTGAGAACTTACACAATCTTGACGATGCATATATTCATATGATTCTTGCAAGGTATTGTGGGTATTGTAGTTCATTCACTCCCAAACACAGCTGATGACAATAATTTGAGTTGTGAAACCAAGTGGTAAGATCAATAAAATACTTCTTTTATTGATGGGGTTTAATTCACCCAGCACATGTATGCTTGATAGCACTATAAATGAGGTTACTTGCTTGCAGTGTTTAAATGGATAACAAAAAGTCACAAAGTAAACCAGAAAACAACCTTCAGCTTGTCAGGCAATTAGCTAATGTTTTCTTAGCAAATAATTACCAAATACAAAGGCACAAAGAAAAGAATAAACTTTGCTGGTTAGGTTAACTTCTGCTTATTTTCCATGCAGATCTCAGCAGTGATTCTCCCTTGCTCACACACACAATCAGGTGCAGCTTTAATTACTATCAATTGACCAGCTGCAAGCCTTTAGCTGGCTGGCTGCTACTGTGTGAACCCAAATCCTGCTTTAAGAGCTGTTTGCAGTGGAAATAAAGAACAAAGTTAGGTTTCTTTGTGATGGCTGATGTGTTTGCTCATAGAAAGCTAGCAATAGCATTTAGATAGAGAACAGTCCATGTAAACTGTACTTTCATCTGCTGTATCAATTATCATAGGGTCACTATCATACATTGGCACAGACGAGTCTTTCATTAAGGCACTATCATGAGAATGCTTATTCCCTTGCTGCCATTCTCTATTATAGATAGGGTCTGGATCAGTGTTCATACCTGAGCCTCTCCTGCTATCATTATTCCTCTCTGTATAGCCTGGCCAATATGTAACCCAATTCTGATGTCCAGCCTTCCAATCTTGATCCCTGGACACTGGATCTCCTCTCACATACCTTCTGGCCTTGGTCTGAAAGTCCCTTCCACATGCAGTCTTCTCTCTTCTAGGTAGCCACTGGTGATTCCTATCTCTGACACTCCATTCCTCTGGCTGAATCCAGTCCAATGGACTCTGCTGGCTTTTGGAATACCTCCCAGTATGGGTACTGCCTTGGAATCTCCCAGACCTTCCAATGGCCTTTCTTCTCTTCCTTCCAGAGAGTTTCCTTCTCTCTCTATCTGCTTGGCTTGGCTTCTGTTTCTCCAGGTGATACTGGTGCTTGAGCTTGTAGCCGTTGCTGTCTCTGTATCTCTTTCTGAAGCTGTTCTTGTAGCTCTCCCTGAAGCTGTTATCTGAAGAATAATCTCTATTCTTATTCTTTCCTAATGTGTGCTGCTCCCTAACACAGTGCAGCTGTCTTGAATCAGGCCCTGCCCTTTGAGATGAGTGCTTAGGGATTACCTCATAGCTCTCTTGATTGCACACACATTTTCTCACTTCAGCCCCTCTCATGGCTGCTGGAAACCTGGTGCATTCTGGGACTGGTAGTCTTTTATGTGAAAACTCTGTTTTCTTGCTTCTACCAGAACTGACAGGTTGCTTGTTCAGAGTCACATCATCTTTTCTATAGCTCCTACCTGAGCTATGATAAGCTTCCTTATCACAAGTTCAAGATGCTTACTCTTGGAACCCTTTTGCCCTACCTCCAGCAGGGAGATTGGCTATGCTCCTTAGATCTAAAGGATGCGTACACTCACATCCTCATTCATCCAGACCACAGAAAGTACCTCAGGTTCATTGTGGGAGGAAAGCATTATCAGTACAGATTGCTGCCTTTCGGCCTCACCTCCGCCCCCAGTGTCTTCACAAAGTGCCTAGCAGTGGTGGCGGCCTACCTGAGAAATCAGGGAATGTTTGTCTTCCCCTATCTAGATGACTGGCTCATCAGGGGTCAGACTTGTCAGGAGGCCATTCAAGCCACCCTCAGGACTATTGCTTTTCTACAATGCCTGGGGTTTGTCATAAACTTCGCAAAGTCCACTTTGCTCCCCTCCCAGAACTTGGAGTTCATAGGGGCAAGGTTGGACTCTCTCCTGGCAAAGGCATTCTTGCCAGAAGACAGAGCCCAAAGGTTGATGGCCTTGGCAAATCAGTTTCTCTGCAGGTCCCTGGTCTCCGCCAGACTCTGCCTGAGGCTTCTAGGCCACATGGCTTCGACAGTGCATGTGACCCCCAATGCCAGGCTCCATATGAGGCCTGCACAGTGGTGTCTTCGGGCTCAGTGGTCACAGGCCACAGGCAGCCTCAGCGACAGAATAAGTGTGTCCTGACCTTTTCTGCACTCCCTCAACTGGTGGCTGCACCCACCCAATCTACTGGAAGGGGTGCCTTTTCAGATTCCAGGGTACACAGTAGTGCTAACAGATGCCTCCCTGCAAGGCTGGGGAGCTCATTGTCTGGGCAAGTGCACCAAGGGCCTCTGGTCTTCCTGGGAAGCTGCACAGCAGATCAATCTCCTCGAACTCAGAGCTATTCGATTAGCACTCAAAGCTTTCACTCCTACCCTGGCTCACCAGTCTGTCCTGATTCAGACAGACAATAAAGTTGCCATGTTTTATGTAAACAAACAGGGCGGGACTGGGTCCTGGATCCTTTGTCGGGAGACTCAGGACCTTTGTTCTTTTGCCCTCAAGCACAACATGCTCCTCAAGGCTGTGTACCTTCCAGGCCAGGACAACTACCTGGCAGACAGATTAAGCAGAATACTGCAGCCCCACGAGTGGCAGCTGCATCCTTCAGTGGTTCAGAAGATCTTCCTGAAATGGGGTCTCCCTTTGATAGATCTCTTTGCCAGCCCAACGAACAAGCAACTGCCAAAGTTCTGCTCCAGGCAACCGCATCCTCTGCGGATAGCAGCGGATGCTTTTCTGATATCCTGGTCTCAGGGCCTCCTCTATGCATTTCCTCCCACGCCCTTGGTGGCCCAAACTCTCTTCAAGATTCTTCAGGACAAGGCCTCGGTCCTGCTGGTGGCTCCCAGGTGGCCGAGACAGCCTTGGTTTCCTCTTCTACTTCAACTGGCGGTGGATCCTCCACTACCTCTGGGGTTGCAAACCGACCTTCTCTCACAGGAGCAGGGTTCCCTTCTGCACCCCAATCTCAAAGCTCTCAATTTGATGGCCTGGAGGCTGCAAGGGTAGTCTTGGCTCCCTGGGGCCTGCCTCAGGAGGTTGAGGAGGTTGTCCTAGCCTCTAGGAAACAATCCACTAGGAAAACCTATGCTCTCAAATGGAAGAGGTTTTCTGTGTGGTGTCAGCTACGTACAGAAGATCCTTTCTCCTGTACTGTGCCAGTAGTCCTTCAGTACTTACTGCACTTGTCAAATCAAGGTCTTAAATCCAATTCTGTTCGGGTCCACCTCTCAGCTCTAGCAGCTCACCACTCTCTGGTGGAGGGACATTCTCTGTCTGGTCACCCCTTGGTGTCTCGTTTTCTTAGGGGCTTGCTTTTGCTCAAGCCTCCTATCCATTCTGCCCCTGAATGGGAACTGAATGTGGTCTTGCAGCAACTGACTCGCCCACCTTTTGAGCCGATGGCTACTTGTCCATTACGCTTCCTCTCCTGTAAGACACTCTTCCTGATAGCTCTTACCTCGGCTAGGCGAGTAAGTGAGCTTCAGGCCCTGGTCTGTGATAGGCCTTATACCAGGATTTATAGGAACAGGGTAGTCCTTAGGACTCATCCAAAGTTCCTCCCTAAGGTTGTCTCCTCTTTCCACCTCAACCAGGAGGTGGTTCTTCCAACATTCTTCCCTAGGCCTCATGCAAGCCAGGCTGAAGCAGTCCTGCATACCCTGGACTGTAGGAGGGCCTTATCCTTCTACCTTGACCGTACGCAGGGGCATAGAAGGGCTACCCAGCTCTTCGTCTCCTTTGACCCCAATAAGTTGGGGTTGGCTGTGTCCAAGCGTACCTTGTCCATCTGGGTGGCTGACTGTACCACCTGGGCTTACAAGGCGGCTGACCTTCCTTTGCAGGCAGGGTTACGGCCCACCGAGTCAGGGCAATGGCTGCCTCAGTGGCTCATCTCTGCTCTGTGCCCTTGGTAGACATCTGCAGGGCTGCAACTTGGTCTTCAAGCCAGACTTTTGCGGCCCATTACTGCCTGGAGAGGGAGTCCCGTAGGGACAGTGCTTTTGGCCAAGCAGTACTCCGGAATCTCTTTGAGGTTTAGGCAACTCCTGCCCTCTGTTGGGCTACCAGTGGAGGTTGTGTCCTTGAAAAGTTTTCATTGCTGCTGAGACTAGAGGGAGTTCTCTTGTTCAGCCTGGGTTCCTCGGTAGCCCAGAGCTGGGGAGTCACCCATATGTGAGGACTGACTTCCTGCTTGGTCCTGGAGAAAGAGTAGTTACTCACCTGTAACAGGTGTTCTCCAGGAGCAGCAGGAATCAGTCCTCACAACCCTCCCTCCTCCCCTTGGAGTTGCAGTTGTACATAGTTTATTTTTCATTTTTGTGTGCTGTTCTTAGCTATGTCATTTGACTGAGGTAAGATGGCACCTTTAGGCGGGAAGGGAACCGCGCATGCGTGCCTGCATTCCCAAAGGCTTTCATAGAAAGCTGGGGAAATGCTCCGCTGGGGCTTCATCGGCGCCGATGACACCCATATGTGAGGACTGATTCCTGCTGCTCCTGGAGAACACCTGTTACAGGTGAGTAACTACTCTTTACCAGCCAGAAGAGACCATTACATTATAAAGCATTACATTCTTGTATTAAATGATCATAATGGATATGTTTAGTTAATATGTTAAAAGTTAAAAGTTCAATTGTTTATGCACATAGTTCATGATTGTTCAATGTAAAAACAGAAATGCCTTTCTGTCTCCTTATCTGTTTTATGTAAACCGCACCTGATCATCGGAAGGTTGCGGTATATAAAAGTTTGTTAAATAAAATAAATAAAATAAATGTTACAGGAAGCCTTTATATTTCTGCAGACTTAAGTTGATATGGATTTAAATATTTACCTCTTTTACCCCCTCAGTTCGGAATGCCAGAGTTCATATTCGTGATTGGAGAGAAGAAAAAACAAAGGGTCACAGACCAGAAATTAAGAGAAGACTTTTTTTGGAAACTTTTAAGACTCGTCTCTGTTGGTTTTTTCTGAATCATCCCAGTGGCTGTCCTTTGTCTCCTGAATCCTGCCCTTATGCACATGGGACTGGGGAGCTAAGAGTCCTGCAAAGGAAAAAGCAAAAACACTTATAAGGGAGGGTATATGAAATATACTGGAGCACCTTGTGAATATCACTGAAGACAGAGGCCATGACTAGAAAGAGACATAGAATGTTTAAATGAGCTTTTTTGCAGTGTTCAAGAGCTAGTCAAAAGGTTCATGTGCTGAAATACCTGGAGAACTTGGCAAGTGCACCCTGAGATGAGGCTTACTAAGGGCACATAAAAAGAAAATCCAAGAAGACACATCAGACCCGTATGTCAGTGATTTGTAAATTAAAGTAAGCTTTTAAGATTCTGCTTACAGAATTAAAGCCATAGAAAACACTGCTTTGTATATTCAATTTTGTAGTATCATTTTATGGTAAGTTAAGAACATAAGAAGTGCCATACTGGGTCAGACCAAAGGTCCAGCAAGCCCAGTGTCCCTTTTCCAACATTGGCTAATCCAGGTCACAAGTAACTGACACAGTCAAATGTTCTAGGCTAGTTATTGTCAGGGATAAGCAGTAGGTTTCTCTTGGACTATCTTAATAACTGTCTATGGACTTTTCCTCCAGGAATTTGTCCTGAATTCTGATCTAAAAGTTGAGTCCTGAGTAGAATTTTGTGGGATCCACTGAGTGAATCTGTCAAAACCAGAGAAAAACGATTTAATTTCTGCTACAATAGAAGCATACAAACAAGCACAAACCCAATTCACAAGAGTGTTGCTGAAAACTACCACTCAAAAATGTAGCAAAAAAACCCCCACTACATTTAATTTTAAAATCTTCAATTCTTCTTATTTCACACTTCTTCAAACAAATTTCATTATCTCAGCTGTTCTCCACTATGGCTCTATTTTCTCATAGAAACATTACTGCAGAAAGACAATATGGCCTATCCAGTCTACCTTTTCATACCAACTGCTGAGCTCTACAATCACTTTGTTTTTCTTTTAGAAAAATATAAACCATAGTATTTTCACAGATATGCATTTTTATCATGTACTGGTCCTATAGTTTAGCAGTTGACTTGTACATATGAGCTAGGCATGGCACCAGATTCAAAGATTCAAGCATGCGGTGAGCTGAAAATTTTTTTAAAATAAAGCAGCACTATATTGAAGTTATAGTGACATTCTCCAGGACCAAGCAGGAAGTCAGTCCTCACTTATGGGTGACGTCGGCGCCGACGGAGCCCTCGCGGAGCAATTTTCCCCAGCTTTGAAAGAAAGCCTTTGGGAATTGCAGCGCGCATGCGCGGTCGACTTCCCGCCCGAAGGTGCCATCTTAGCCAGTCTTCTTTTTTCCGCGGAGCCCTACAGACGTCCCCGTCTTGTCCCCGCGAAAAAGTTGATTTTCTTCTTTATTTTATCCTTTTTTCTTTCGGTTCGACGCCGATCGTTTTCCCGCCCGGACTCGCGACGCCGGTCTTGAGTCCTCTTACTTTTTTCGGTTTTTTCTGACTTAGTCAGCTTTCGTTTTCGTTTTCCCTGGCAGCCCGGTCCTTTGACCTCGCAGGGGCCCTTTTTCCCCCGATGGCTGCCAGTGGGTTTAAGCGGTGTGGTCGGTGTGACCGAAATATGTCACTAACCGACACACACGACTTTTGCCTCCGCTGCCTGGGCCCGGATCATGAGGAATTGATCTGTGGGCCCTGCAGCAAACTGTCCTCAAAGGCGTTGAGAAGTCGGCGGCATCAGCGTGAGAGAATCTTCGCTGACCCCAGCCGTACCCGGACCTCGTCGGAGGCCTCCGTGTCGAAAGGCTCCAGCTCGGACCGTCGCCGGAGCTCCTCCGACCGGGGTTCTCCCTCCGGGGACCATCGTCGGAAGGAAAAACCCGCGAGGGCGGCGTCGGGGGACGCTCCTGGTTCCGCGAGGGCCAGGTCGCATAGCCCCGACAGCCGCCCCGGGCCCTTGGAGAAGGAGCACGTCCCGAAGCGACCTCGCCTGGAGTCGGAGATGCCTGCCCGGGTAAGTCCTGTGGTCCTTCTGGACTCGCCTCCGCGACAGCCGACGTCGGGCCCGACGCCGTCGGGGCCCGAGTCGGGGGCTGCTGGGTCACCTGAGCTCGGACTCAGGTTGACGGCCTTGGAGAGCAGACTGTCTGCCTTCATGGACCAGCAGAGGGCACTGCTCGCTGGCTTCGCTGGCGTCGCTGCCCCGACCGCCGGGACGTCGACGTCCAAGTCGACCCCGGAGACCGAGCCGATCCTCGAGTCGATGAGAACTCGAGTCGATCCTCGGTCGAGGTCACCCTCGGCCTCCCGTTCGGGACCGAGGTCGCCGACGCCGACTCCCTCGGCGTCGGGGTGGCTGGCGCCGCACCCTGCCCGGGCCGACCCCACCGAGTCCTCGTCGGAGTCGGTCTGGGAGTCTGAGGAGGAAGAGTCACCTGATTCTTTCCGGACTCGGTGTGTCCCATCGGACTCACCGGAGTCCGAGCCTCGGAAGCAGTCCCCCCCGGAGGATGCCCGGTTCTCGGACTTCGTTAGGGATATGGCCAAGGCTTTGGCCTTCCCTGCGGATCCCGAGGAGGAGCCTCGAGCCGAAGAGCTCGACGCCCTCCAGTATGACTCTCCCGCGAGGGAACACTTTACTGTGCCGGTTCCTCCTATGCTGGAACGACTACTCTTCCGCATGTGGGAGAGTCCGGCCTCCTCGCCGGTCCTGAGCAAGCGGGTCGATTCTATCTATCGGGTCCGCAAGAGCCCTGGCTTTCAAAAGGCACAGCTGCCACACCATTCCATGGTAGTGGAATCGGCCATGCATCGTCTTAGGAGCCAGAAGATGCACTCCTCGGTGCCTCCTGGAAGGGAGGCCCGTAACCTGGATGGCCTTGGCAAGAAGTGCTTCCAGGGCTCTATGCTCGCCTGTCGTGTCCAGACTTACCAGCTGTACATGGGCATGTATCTCCGGGATCTGGCTAAAGAGCTAGCCGGATTCTCCGCTGGTCTGTCCGAGGATCCCTTGCGGAGGTTCCTGGCCTTGTCCACTGGCATTCGGGAATGCTCAAAGTTCATGTCCCGAGCAGCCTATGATGGCTTTGAAGCCTCGGCTCGAGTGGCCGCATCCGGCATCGGTGCCCGCCGACAGGCTTGGCTTCAGTCGTCTGACCTTGAGCCCTGGGTACAGGACAAGTTGGTCGATGTCCCCTGCCGAGGCGACAACCTCTTTGGCAAGCCCATGGCGGAAAAGGCTGCACAAATTGAGACTGAGACTCTCACCAGGACTAGGCTTTCTAGGAAGACCTCCGCCCCTTCCCAGAAAAAGAAGGGCTCGGGGAAAAAGTCCTTTTACCCGAGGAAGGCGGCTGCCTACAAACAATACCCCCATTATCAGGCCCCTGCAGCTCCCCAACAGGGCCAGCAGGCCAAGGGACGGGGTAACGGGTCCCGTAGGCAGCAAGCCCCCAAGCCTGCACCACCAGCCCCTGCTCAGCAGGGTGGGGGTTTTTGACTCGTTCGGCATAGCCTCTCCCCCCCCGCTGGTTCCTCCCAGCACCGGAGGCCGGCTGGTTCACTTCGCCCACAGGTGGTCCAGCATCACCGCAGATGCCTGGGTGCTTCAGGTCGTGCGAGAGGGCTACCTTCTCCACTTCCATCAGGTCCCTCCCTCCTATTTTCCGGGAGAGCCTCCGCGCCCCCCTCTGCACAGGGAGTTGCTCCTTCAGGAGTTAGCAGGTCTCCTGCAGGATCAGGCGGTGGAACCGGTGCCACACCACCTGAGAGGTCAAGGCTTCTATTCAAGGTATTTTCTGATACCAAAGAGAACAGGGGGCCTCAGACCCATCCTGGACTTGCGCAACCTCAACAAGTTCCTTGTGCGGGAGAAGTTCAAAATGCTTACCCTTGGAATCCTTCTGCCCTACCTCCAGCAGGGAGATTGGCTATGCTCCTTGGATCTAAAGGATGCCTACACGCACATCCTCATCCACCCCAGCCACCGCCAATACCTAAGGTTTGTGGTGGCAGGAAATCATTACCAGTACAGGGTACTGCCCTTTGGCCTGTCCTCCGCACCGCGAGTCTTCACAAAATGTCTCGCGGTCGTGGCGGCCCATCTCAGGCTTCACGGCCTCTGTCTTTCCGTACCTCGACGACTGGCTCATCAGAGCAGCGTCTGCTCGGGAGGTCACCAGCGCCACGCGCCGCACGGTGACTCTTCTGCAGCACTTGGGCTTTGTTATAAACTTCGCAAAGTCCACTTTGCTCCCCTCACAGGATCTCGAGTTCATCGGCGCAAGGCTGCACACTCCTCAGGCGCGAGCATACCTCCCGCTCGACAGGGCTCAGCGGCTCATGGACCTAGCCGACCGCTTTCGCAGCCAGCCCCTGGTCTCCGCCAGGCGCTTCCTGAGACTACTCGGCCATATGGCTTCCACCGTCCATGTGACCCCCAATGCCCGCCTGAATATGCGGTCTGCTCAATGGTGTCTCCGCCAGCAGTGGCGTCAAGCCTCAGGCGGCCTAGCAGACCTAGTGCGCGTCTCCGAGCCGCTGATCTCGTCTCTCCGGTGGTGGCTCCGGCAGCCGAACCTCCTATTCGGAATGCCTTTCCAGTCACCTCAGCCGACCCAGGTGCTGACCACCGATGCATCCCTCCTGGGCTGGGGAGCACATTGCCAAGAGGCTCGTACTCAGGGCCTCTGGACCACGTGGGAGTCTGCTCAGCAGATCAACTTCCTGGAGCTCAGGGCGATCCGCCTGGCTCTCAAGGCCTTCTCCCACCTGACTTCCCACCAGTCCGTCCTTGTCCAGACGGACAATCAAGTTGCCATGTTCTACGTGAACAAGCAGGGGGGCACGGGCTCCTTCCTCCTCTGCCGGGAGGCACAGAAGCTCTGCTCTTGGGCCGTCAGTCACGGCATTCTCCTCAGGGCAGTTTACCTCCCAGGCCAAGAAAATTGCCTGGCGGACAAACTCAGCAGGGTCCTCCAGCTGCACGAGTGGCGTCTGGATCCCTTGGTAGTTCAGAAGCTCTTCCTCAAGTGGGGCCTCCCCACGGTGGATCTCTTTGCCAGTCCTCACAACCGGCAACTTCCTCGCTTCTGCTCTCGTCAGCCACACCCCCTCCGGGTTGCGGCGGACGCTTTTCTGATCTCATGGTCGGGGAACCTCCTGTACGCTTTCCCCCCCATCCCGCTAGTCTCTCGAACTCTCTTCAAGGTTCTCCGAGACAAAGCCTTCATGATCCTGGTGGCCCCTCGCTGGCCCAGGCAGCCGTGGTTTCCGCTCCTGCTGCAACTGGCGGTGGAGGATCCATTCCCTCTGGGGGTGCAACCGGATCTCCTCACTCAGGATCAGGGGTCCCTACTGCACCCCAACCTCAGGTCTCTCAACCTCATGGCCTGGCTGCTGAGAGGGTAGTCCTTGCTCCCCTTCTCCTGCCGGCGGAGGTGGAGGAGGTCGTCTTGGCTTCGCGACGGCCTTCTACCCGCAAATGCTACGCCCTTAAATGGCGTCGCTTTGCAGTCTGGTGTACCCAACAGTCTCAGGATCCCTTCTCCTGCCCGGTGTCGGTGATCTTGCAGTACTTGCTACACCTCTCTAATCTGGGACTTAAGTCCAACTCCGTCAAAGTTCACCTCAGTGCTCTTTCAGCACATCATGTGCCGGTGGACGGCAGACCTCTTTCCAGCGACCCTCTTGTAGCGAGGTTTCTCCGAGGTCTTCTTCTACTTAAACCACCTCTGCGCCCGCCAGCGCCTGACTGGGACCTGAATGTGGTTTTGCAGCGGATCACCTGTCCGCCTTTTGAACCTATGGCTACCTGTTCCCTCCGTTTTCTGTCTTGGAAAACGCTGTTCTTGATAGCCCTCACTTCCGCTAGACGCGTAAGTGAATTGCAGGCCCTCGTGTCTGATCCCCCTTACACTAGGTTCTACAAGAATAGGGTAGTCCTACGGACTCACCCAAAATTTCTGCCTAAAGTGGTCTCCCCTTTTCACATCAATCAGGAGGTGGTACTTCCAACCTTCTTTCCCAGACCACACTCCAGCCGAGCTGAAACGGTCCTCCATACCCTGGACTGTAGAAGGGCATTGAACTTCTACCTTGACCGTACGCGGGAGCACCGTAAAGCTGCTCAGCTTTTTGTGTCTTTTGACCCCAATAAATTGGGGCTCCCGGTCTCCAAGCGTTCTCTGTCCATCTGGGTTGCGGACTGTATCTCTTGGGCTTATGGGGCAGCCGGACTCGCCTTAGAAAGTCGAGTCACGGCTCATTGCGTTCGGGCAAAGGCCACGTCAGTGGCTTATCTTCGCTCGGTTCCGCTGGCAGACATCTGCCGGGCCGCTACTTGGTCTTCGAGCCAGACTTTTGCGGTCCATTACTGTCTCGAGAGGGAGTCCCGCAGGGACAGTGCTTTCGGACAGGCAGTCCTCCGTAATCTCTTTGAGGTCTGAGCAACTCCTACCCTCCATCCCGGATGTGGGCTACCGGTGGGTGATAATTCAGCGAAGATTCTATCCTTCTGTGCTGCTGAGCTAGAGGGAGCTCATTTTTGTGCTTAGGGTCTCCGGTAGCCTTGAGCTTGGGAGTCCCATAAGTGAGGACTGACTTCCTGCTTGGTCCTGGAGAAAGCGTAGTTACTCACCTGTAACAGGTGTTCTCCAGGAGCAGCAGGAATCAGTCCTCACTACCCTCCCTCCTCCCCTTGGAGTTGCAATCGTCTGCTTATGTTCTTTTTGCAAATTTTTATGCTGTCTTTTTTAGCTATGTCATCTGACTGGCTAAGATGGCACCTTCGGGCGGGAAGTCGACCGCGCATGCGCGCTGCAATTCCCAAAGGCTTTCTTTCAAAGCTGGGGAAAATTGCTCCGCGAGGGCTCCGTCGGCGCCGACGTCACCCATAAGTGAGGACTGATTCCTGCTGCTCCTGAGAACACCTGTTACAGGTGAGTAACTACGCTTTACCCCAATGTGTGCTTTAATCAAAGGCTTTTCATATTTGTTAAACAAGGCTGAGTTATGACTTTCTGATGCCTTAAGTTAGGCGGTCTCAGAAGCCTCAAACCAACAAAGAAAGAAAAAACAGTGGTGAAGGTACATACACTATACATTTATTTATTTATTTGCAGTCTCTTTTATACCGCGCTATTCGACATCAGTGTGGTTTACAATGAACATAAGAGTTGCACATCTCAATTTCGTGATTTGTGCTTACAGTGAAACAGGTATAATAACTTGGGTATACATTAAACAAGAAAATTAAACTTGGGTATGCATTAAGCAGGTATAACAGGTAAAATAGGGTATAAATAACCAGTCCCTTAACAAGGAGACACGATGAATAAATATAGTCTACTTTATGCAACAATATAATGAGTTATGCGGCACTGCATAAGTTTCTCATGGTGGTTGGAGGGGAAGGTGTGATTGCGAGTGATCAGTCTGGGAATGTGACGTGCATGAGTTTGAGGTGCTGCATTGAGATGTGAGAGTTGGGTGGGTGTGGGGGGAAGACTGCAACATCGTAGTGATGAAGAAAGAGGTGACGTTTCAGTACCTTCCTAAATTGGGAGAGTTCACTGATGGTTCTGATAGTTGCTGGTAGTGCGTTCCAGCAGGATGGAGCAAAGAAGGAAAAGGCTCTGGATCTAGTGAATTGAGAACACTTCATGCTTGCCTTAGGTAATATGAGAGTATTTGCGGCATTCGATCTCCTTGCTCGATTGGGAGATGTGATTGAAATTAGGTCAGTAATGGCAGTAGCAGGGTATTTCTTGATGGCTTTATGGGTCATAATTAGGATCTTGAATGAGATCCTGGCTTGTATGGGTAGCCATTGCAATTGTTTTAGTATTGGGGTAATATGAGAACTTCTTGAGGCTCCATGAAGGATTCTTGCAGCTGAATTCATTGCAAGTTGTAAGGGGTTAGTTGTGCACTTAGGTAGACCATACAAGATCGCATTGGCATAGTCAAAGTGAGGCATTATTAGGGCCTGAAAGACAGTTCGGAAGTCATCAGGCTCTAACAGTTGACGCAGATTGCGGAGGGTCCGGATTTTATGGTAGACCGACTTTGTTATGTTTTTGATATGAGCCTTCATATTAAGTTGCTGATCAAGCGTTACACCTAGGTATCTTGGCAAAACTAAAGAGTCATGGGATAGGAGGCAGTGTACTATTGTGGATCAGGAACTGGTTAAAAGATAGAAAGCGTTACACCTAGGTATCTTGGCAAAACTAAAGAGTCATGGGATAGGAGGCAGTGTACTATTGTGGATCAGGAACTGGTTAAAAGATAGAAAGCAGAGGGTAGGGCTAAATGGCCAATTTTCCCAATGGAGAAAGGTGAATAGTGGTGTATCCCAGGGATCTGTGCTGGGTCCGCTGCTTTTTGACATATTCATAAATGACCTGGAAAGTGGAATAACGAGTGAGGTTATCAAATTTGCAGATGACACAAAACTATTTAAAGTTGTTAAAACCCAAGAGGATTGTGGAAAATTGCAAGAGGATCTTGATAAATTGGAAGACTGGGCATCAAAATGGCAGATGAAATTTAATGTGGACAAGTGCAAGGTTATGAACCTAGGGAAGAACAACCCAAACTATGGTTACATGATGCAAGGTTCCACATTAGGAACCACCACCCAGAAGAAAGATTTAGGCGTCATTGTGGATACCATGTTAAAACCCTCGGCCCAGTGTGCAGCAGCAGCCAAGAGAGCAAATAGAATGCTAGGTATGATAAGGAAAGGACTGGAAAATAAAACAAAAGATATTATAATGCCTCTATATCGTTCCATGGTGAGACCGCACCTTGAATATTATGTGCAATTCTGGTCGCCGTATCTTAAAAAGGATATAGCAATTTTAGAAAAGGTTCAGAGAAGAGCCACCAAAATGGTAAAGGGGATGGAAGGATACTCCTATGAAGAAAGGCTAAAAAGGTTGGGGCTCTTTAACCTGGAAAAGAGACGGCTGAGGGGAGATATGATAGAAGTCTATAAATTAATGAACGGAGTGGAACGGGTAAACGTAGATCATTGTTTACCTTATCAGAATATAGAAAGACTAGGGGACATGCAATGAAGCTACAGGGTAAACTATTTAAGACTAATAAAAGAAAATATTTTTTCACTCAACGTGTAATCAAACTCTGGAATTTGTTACCGGAGGATGTAGTAAAGGCTGTTAGTGTAGCTGGGTTTAAAAAAGGTTTGGACAAGTTCCTGGAGGAAAGGTCCATAAACCATTATTAAGAAGGGACCCAGGATATCAATGCTTGAACCAATACAAGCATTGTGGAACCTATGTCCCTTGGGGAAACTGCTAGGTACGTATGACCTAGATTGGCCACTGTTGGAAACAGAATACTGGGCTTGATGGACCTTGGTCTGACCCAGTATGGCATATCTTATGTTCTTATGTTATCTTACTGTAGTCTTGCATATGATCTCTGCGTCGCGAACCTTGATAGACAGGGGTGGAGTAAAAGCCGGATTCCTGGTGACGAAGAGGGCTTCTGTCTTTTTGAAATTTAACTTAAGCATTTGTGCATTTAGCCAGTCTGTGACAGCATCAAAGCACCTAATAAGTGGGGATAGTTCAAGATGTTCTGTCGAAATTGGCATGTACATCAAGACGTCATCAGCATAGACCAGGCAGTTGATATTAAATGATTGGATGAGATCACAAATGGGTTGCATATAGACATTGAATAGCAAGGCGGATAGAGATGAGCCCTGTGGAACACCTTTAGTTTGGGGGAAGGAATCGGAGTTGGAGGGGCCAGAACGGACATGTTGCCAGCGATCAGTGAGGTATGAAGCGCACCATGACAAAGCTGAAGCGTGAACTCCCTTCTCTCTGAGGCATAGCAGGAGAACTTCGTGGTCTACGGTGTCGAATGCAGCGGCAATGTCCATGAAGATTAGTGCAAAGCCTTGTCTGATGTTATCGAGACCTAAGGTTATGGTGTTGAATAAGGTTGTGAGTAAAGTTTCAACACCATGTGCTTCGCGAAATCCATGCTGGCAGGGATGCAGGGGTGCATTAGTATCTATGTGATCTTGTAATTGGCATTGGGTAATCTTTTCAATGATTTTCGATAGGAGAGGTATGCTGGAGATAGGCCTGTAGGATTCCATCATCGAAGGGTTCAACTTACTGTTTTTTAGGAGTGGTCTGATAGCCGTCTGTTTCAGGCTTCGAGGGAATGTTCCAGTAGAGAACGATACATCAATCAATTTGGATAGGAATGGGCTGAGCTCGGCACGCAGGGCCTTTATCCAGGGAGCTGGACACGGATCGGAGGGTGCTGTTGTAGTGTTTATGTTTAGGATAGTGTCTTGAATGACTCTGTCAGATGGAGTAGAAAATGATGTGATAGTGTGTTGGGACCCACTCAAGAAATGACCAAGAGGAGGTTGTGGGATGGAGAAAGGTAGGCTGGCTGGTATGGGGGGCTTAGCAGGTTGGGCAAGCTGATTACTTTTCTTACGCAAGTAATAAGCATATTCTTGTGAGTCTGGGTAGGGTAAGTTCTCTTGAGATGGCTCCTTTGCTAGAGATTTCACAATTTGGAAAAGCTCGTGGGGTTTGTTCAAGGAGCGTTGTAGTCTTTTTGCATGATATTGTTTCATACTTGATGCTACAGATATACATGTGAGCCTGCTGGATTATAAACAAAAAATAACCACTTTAAATTTAAGATTCCAGTTGTTACAAGCAAAGGAGGATATTATAAATTGAGGTTACTCCAAAAATGTGATTGTAAGCTTGGTAGGGTTATTTTACAATGTGGTATCAGGAGAATAGCCCAGTCCTCACAGTTGGGAAGTGTCATCCAATGGCACCCACACAGATAAGACTCTCTAGTTGAATAAAACTTTCTAGAAGCCTTTGACATCTCCCTCGCATTGTCACGGGAACCTCCTTAGTATGTCTTCTACAGAGCCAATAAGATGTACCTGCTCTTCGCTGTCTCTCTCTTTCTTCTTGTTGAGATTTTTTATACAAAACTGTGTTTGTTGCACTTGAATTTCTTTTTTTCTCTCTTTCAGGTTCCTAGTTAGGGGTTTTCTGGCTGTTTTTTTTATTTTTTCATGGTTGCCTTCTGTCTCTCCCTATTCAGGTGCTTGGTAACCCAACCAGGCTATATTTTTCAAAATCAAGTAGTTTACTTTTACAGTGACTGTCTTATCAGAGATGTCCCAGAAAAAGTCCACCAGAGGCTCCAAATAATCTAGGTGATATGTCAAGACCATATCCAGTGTGGAAGCCCACAATTGGGGCTTGCAGTGCCTTGGGCCAAATCAAGAACCCTCTCAGTGCTAGAGTACTGCTGGACACTCTACCCCCAGACAGAGGTATGAATAATCACTTCAATATCAGAGGGGTCACACTAGCTTCTAATAACCTGGGACCAGACCATTTATATTCAAATGAATCAGGATGCCATGGCCTGACTTTCTACACCCACGGATACTTTGGCATCCGTAGTCTTTGAGGAGATGCTCAACAGGAAAATCAATGAAAGGATTGTTCAAATCCTTTCTCAAAGTGATGCTTCAGCTTAAATGATGTCAACATATAAGATCCTGCAGCTGATCCTCAAGATCAGTGCTGTGCATGAAGATGGTTCATCAACTTGACACCATGCCAATGCCCATCTAAAGTACATTAAGGGTGGAAACTTCCCCAGGATACAGGTGTACACTGGAGCCTAAACATGGTCAGTACAAGGCTGTTCATGCTGAGGCACTAACATAGCCAGGCACAGGCTCTCCTTGTTTACCATCAGATCTGGGGCTTCTGATATGGGTATTTTGAGCCCTTAGATTCTAATGACTGTGAGCATCAGACTTCCATTATGACATGCAGGTAAGGCTACTGATTTACCATACTTTGGAGAGAATCTCTTTGGAAATAGGTCAGAGGTAGCAACTTTCATGAAAGGGCACCGTGAAACTCTGAAATCTCCTCATGACCCTCATTATCTCCAGGAACAAGCAGGAATGAGTCTTCACATATGGGTACGTCGGTACCGACGGAGCCTGCGCGGGAACGCTCCCCAGCGTCCAATCAGAAAGCTTTTGGGAGCATCCCTCAGCGCCTGCGTGCTGCCTTCCCACCTTTCCAACTGTCTCTCCTCAGTTTTCGTTTTTCCATGGAGCCAGCAGGACGTCTTCCTGTCACCGCAGAAAAGTTTTTCTTTAAATCTTTTACTTTTTGTTTTTCTTGTGGTCGCGGCTGTTTCCCCGACTCCACCGGTACCGCCGGTGGTTATTTTCTTTTCTTTTCCCTAAAACTCGGGGAGTTTTTTTCCCTCTGTTTCTGTCTTGAATTTTTGGGCCTGTAAGGCCTCTCCATTATGGAGCCGCCTTCTCCTAAGAAGTGCCTTAACTTTGGAAATACAGTTTTCTTTTTAGACTCCAATAACTGGTGTCTAACCTGTTTGGGTCCTGACCCCTTTCCTCCAGAGCCATCAGGCTACAATTTTATGAGAAGAAATTCTCCATTTCGAGTTTCCCTCGATGCCGTTTTCCCTTCCAAAGTAAGGGCACCGACCATTTCTTCTCTACAGGATCAGGTAACCCACAAACAGTCTGTCAAGACTAGCCAATCCTTGGGTGGTAAGTCTCATGCCAAGCATGATGACGGCTCCGGCCTTGCCCTCAAGACCTCATTGGCTTCAAAACCCCGGCGGGAGTCTTCGGTCTCCAAAGCCTTTCAGGGGTTTCAGGTTGTTCCTGGGGCTCACCCCTCACAGAACATACCTGAGCCATGCTCGGGGGTGGCATCCGCTTCGAGCGGTACCGATAACCCGGCATCAGCACCAGTGTTGAGTGCTCCACTCTTCACCAGGGATCGTCATCTGGCGTCCTCGGTACCTTCGGGACCGAACGATACGTTCCAGTTTGACTTTCCAGTATCTAAGCAATGCACGGTGGTGGCATCCGCTTCCAGCGGTACCGATACCCCGGCATCGGCTCCGCTGTTGAGTATTCCACTCTTCGCCAAAGATCGTCATCGGACGTCCTCGGTACCTTCGGTTCTCCAGGACCAAGCAGGAAGTCAGTCCTCACATATGGGTGACGACGGAGCCCTCGCGGAGCAATTTTCCCCAGCTTTCAAAGAAAGCCTTTGGGAATTGCAGCGCGCATGCGCGGTCCCCTTCCCGCCCAAGGGTGCCATCTTAGCCAGTCTTCTTTTTTCCGCGGAGCCCTACAGACGTGGTCTTCCAGTCCCCGCAGAAAAAGTTGATTTTCTTCATTTATTTTCTATTTTTTCTTCGGTTCGACGCCGGTCTCTTTCCTGCCCGGACTCGCGACGCCGTTGCGAGTCCTTCTCTTATTTTTCGGTTTTTCTGATTTTTCTTGTCAGTTTCGTTTTCGGTTTTTCGCTGGCAGCCCGGTCCTTTGTCCTTGCAGGGGCCCTTTTTCCCCCGATGGCTGCCAGTGGCTTCAAAAGGTGTGTTCAGTGTGACAGAAATATGTCTCTCACTGACACACACGATCATTGCCTCCGCTGCCTCGGCCCAGATCACGAGGAACTGATCTGTGGGGCCTGCAGCAAAATGTCCTCCAAAGCTTTACGGAGTCGGCGGCATCAGCGGGAAAGAATCTTCGCAGATCCCACCCGTACCCGGACCTCGTCGGAGGCCTCAGCGTCCAGAGGCTCCAGCTCTGAGCATCGCCGGAGTTCCTCCGACAGAGGTTCTCCCTCGGGGGATCATCATCGGAAGACGAAACCCACGAGGGCGGCGTCGGTGGACGCTCCTGGTTCCGCGAGGGCCAGGTCGCATAGCCCCGATAGCCGTCCCGGGTCTTTGGAGCAGGATCGTCTCAGGAAGCGACCTCGTCTGGAATCGGAATCGCCTGCTCGGGTAAGTCCTGTAGTCCTCCTGGACTCGCCTCCGAGGGGTCCGACGTCGGGCCCGACACCGTCGGGGCCCGAGTCGGGGGCTGCTGGGTCACCTGAGGTCGGACTCAGGTTGACGGCCTTGGAGAGCAGCCTGGCTGCCTTCATGGACCAGCAGCGGGCACTGATCGCTAGCCTCGCTGGCGCCTCTGCCCTGGCCGCCGGGACGTCGACGTCTAAGTCGACCCCGGAGACCGAGCCGATCCTCGAGTCCATGCGGGCTCGAGTCGATCCTCGGTCGAGGTCTCCCTCGGCCTCCCGTTCGGGACTGAGGTCGTCGACGCCGACTCCCTCGGCGTCGGGGCGGCCGACACCTACGCCCGCCCGAACCGACCCCACCGATTCCTCCTCGGAGTCGGCCTGGGAATCTGAAGTGGAAGAGTCACCTGATTCCTTTCGGACTCGGTGTGTCCCCTCGGACTCCCCTGAGTCCGAACCTCGGAAGCAGTCCCCCCCGGAGGATGCCCGGTTCTCGGACTTCGTCAGGGATATGGCCAAGGCTTTGGCCTTCCCTGCGGATCCCGAGGAGGAGCCTCGAGCCGAGGAGCTCGACGCCCTCCAGTATGACTCTCCAGCGAAGGAGCACTTTACTGTACCGGTTCCTCCCATGCTGGAACGACTACTCTTCCGCATGTGGGAGAGTCCGGCATCGTCGCCGGTATTAAGCAAGCGGGTCGATTCCATCTATCGAGTCCGCAAGAGCCCGGGCTTCCAGAAAGCACAGCTACCGCACCATTCCATGGTGGTGGAATCGGCCATGCATAGGCTCAAGAGCCAGAAGATGCACTCCTCGGTGCCTCCCGGCAGGGAGGCCCACAACCTGGATGGCCTCGGTAAGAAGTGTTTCCAAGGCTCTATGCTTGCTTGTCGGGTCCAGACCTACCAGCTCTACATGGGCATGTACCTTAGAGACCTGGCTAAGGAGATAGCCGGATTCTCTGCTGGACTTTCCGAGGAACGTTTGCGGAGGTTCCTAGCCTTGTCCACTGGAATTCGAGAATGCTCCAAATTCATTTCTCGAGCAGCCTATGATGGCTTTGAAGCATCGGCTCGAGTGGCCGCAGCCGGCATCGGTGCCCGCCGACAGGCTTGGCTTCAGTCGTCTGACCTTGAACCCTGGGTGCAGGACAAGTTGGTCGATGTCCCCTGCCGAGGTGAGAACCTATTTGGCAAGCCCATGGCTGAGAAGGCTGCGCAAATCGAGACGGAGACTCTCACCAGAACAAGGCTCTCTAGAAAGACCTCTGCCCCTTCCCAAAAGAAGAAGGGCTCGGGAAAAAAGTCCTTTTACCCGAGGAAGGCGGCTGCCTATAAACACTAGTGTTCGGGCGAAGGCTACGTCAGTGGCTTACCTCCGCTCTGTTCCATTGGCAGACATCTGCCGGGCCGCTACTTGGTCTTCGAGCCAGACTTTTGCGGTCCATTACTGCCTCGAGAGGGAGTCCCGCAGGGACAGTGCTTTCGGACAGGCAGTACTCCGAAATCTCTTCGAGGTTTGAGCAACTCCTACCCTCCATCCCGGATGATGGGCTACCGGTGGGTAATAATTCTGTGAAGATTCCTTCCTTCTGTGCTGCTGAGCTAGAGGGAGCTCATTTTTGTGCTTAGGGTCTCCGGTAGCCTTAAGCTTGGGAGTCCCATATGTGAGTACTGACTTCCTGCTTGGTCCTGGAGAAAGCGTAGTTACTCACCTGTAACAGGTGTTCTCCAGGAGCAGCAGGAATCAGTCCTCACAACCCTCCCTCCTCCCCTTGGAGTTGCAATCATCTGCTTTAGTTTTTTTGCAAATTTTTATGCTGTCTTTTAGCTATGTCATCTGACTGGCTAAGATGGCACCCTTGGGCGGGAAGGAGACCGCGCATGCGCGCTGCAATTCCCAAAGGCTTTCTTTGAAAGCTGGGGAAAATTGCTCCGCGAGGGCTCCGTCGGCGCCGACGTCACCCATATGTGAGGACTGATTCCTGCTGCTCCTGGAGAACACCTGTTACAGGTGAGTAACTACGCTGACCGGTCAATACGTCCCAGATTGACTTTCCAGTATCGACAGCATCGCCGATAATACCACCGACGTCGGTACCCTCCAGACATGTATCGATAGACTCGCTTCCTTCGATGCCGAGTCTAGAATCAATATCTAGTCTGGAAGACTGGGTACCGACGCGTCTCGGAACCAACACACACCGATTCCGGATGTGCAGTTCTGAGGATATTCACCGAGACTTTCCAGTTTCCTCGGTACCGTTTGAGCAGCCTCCGCTGACGGTTTCGGTGTCGATATCGCTTTCGATTCCGGTTCAGCCACCGGTATCGCCTTCGATTCCGGTTCAGCCACCGGTATCGGTGTCGATGCTGGTACCTGCAGTAGTATCGGGACCAGCTCCATCCATGCTTTTTTCCTCAGGTTCGTTCCTTTCTATGCCTAGTTTGGAATCGATACCTAGCATGGACGATACAGTACTGACGGTTTCAGATCATACCCGCCAGTCCCAGTATCCATTCATTAGAGATCCTGTTTTGCACCGGAAAAGTACATCCTCTGGTGCCCAGCCTAGTTTTTCGAGTTTAACCTGTCCAGGGATTGTTCCCCTTGGAGATCCTTCTTTTCAGAAATTTCTCCTTGACATGGCAACATTCCTGGCTATTCCTATCCCTGGCTATGATCCTACACAAGGCTCTTCTGGGAAGAAGGAAAATTATAATGCTTCCTGTACATCATTCTTTACAGGATCTTCTTCTGAAAATATGGGAAACACCTTTAAGGGCTTCCTCACCTTCTACAGCAACTGCTCTTCTGTATCAGGTGCCCCCCTCTCCAGGGTTTCAGAAGACTCAACTTCCCCATCATTCCATTGTAGTGGAATCAGCAATGAGGAAGGTAAAAAGCAAGAAGAAGCATTCTTCTTTCCCGCCAGGTCGTGCATCTAGAACACTAGATGCTTTTGGACGTCAAACCTTCCAAACATCTATGCTGGCAACAAGGATTCTCTCATATATTTTTTATATGAGTCTATCCCTTCAGGAGGTCACAGAGAAATTATCTCTTTTGACTCATTTTCTTTCAGAGCCCAAGGCTACAGACTATTCCTTGCTTCTTAGTCATAGCCAGAATATCTCTAGGTTTCTTTCTCGTGCTTCCCTAGACTCCTTTGAGTCTGTTAGCAGAACCTCTGCTATAGCCATAGGAGCACGACGTAGAGCTTGGCTTCAAGCTTCAGACTTGAGCAGATGGGCACAACAAAGACTGGGTAACACTCCTTGTACTGGAGAAAATCTCTTCAACAAGGAGTCTTTACGTCAGGTTGCTCATTGCGCCACTGACTTCCCTGTTTCTGAGGGCTATCCTAAACCTTCTCCTTTCCCAGTAGGTAGGAAATGCCCTACCAAACCTTCTTTCCCTAAAAGAAGAAGCTTTTATTTTTCTCCTGCCCATCATACAGATGTTCCCAAGCAAGGGAAACCTCGCCCTGGTCTGAAGAATCCAAACTCCAGCCAGGAAAATTAACCCTCAATAGGGTTCCAATTAATCTGTTATAATATACAGTTCACTTCTTCTCATTAGAAGTTTTTCACTGTTTTTTTCCTTAAACCTCTACACTTGGATTCCTGTTTCCAGGACATCCACTTGTGTTTTAGGTATGCTGAGCTGTCAGGATATTCATGCTTTTGGGTCACAGGATTTTCCTCCTCTTTCTACACTGAAGAGAGGTTTGCCAACTATCTCATGATAGTTTTTCTGTACCACCATGAATTTTTCCTTCTACAGACTTACCATATGGCAAGTCTCACCTCAGCTCCTATTTTTTCTTTACCTTCTTTTCCAGGGTTCCCCTGTAACAGTGGTATCATACCAATGGAAGGCTTTCTTAGCCTTTCCAGTCTTCCTTTTTTTTTCCTGATCTCGGCAGCCTGTCAGACAGGAACAGGATATTTCTTCTTGTTCTGTCTGTTCTTTCTGTTTTTAAACAGAAAATTCTTTCTGATCTGCCATTCAGCAGCTGCCCATGCAGGAACGTCAATGATTGGTCTACTGGTACTTTTCTATAAGTTCCAGTATGATCTTCCACTACTTTTGTACAACCTTAGTAGTGCTTCCAAGATAGTCCTCATCTATCTTGGATAATCCTTGTAACTTCATTTCTGCCATCTCCAAACCCTTGGAGTTGCCAGCATAGTTGAGCTGGCAGCTGGTTATCTCCAACATCCAGTTTTATTTCCCAACTCTCCTGCATAATGCTCTCTGCAATCCTACAGAGAAGCTTTTCACTATGGGCCTTTGCTAGAGAGCATAGGGGTTTTTTCTCTAATGACTATCCTATACAGTTGGAAAAGGCTTCCTCAGTCACCTCCCAGGACTGTGAGGGTTCTTACGCCCTTCTAATCCCTTTTAATAAAGGACATAAGCCTTTCCAACGTGACAGTCTAAAGAGTTACCAACTTCCTACAGGAAATAGGCTCTTTTTCCTTGCAACTTGTTCTTATGGACAGCACATATTTAACTAAATAACGCATGATACCCCACCCCTTGTCCCTCAAGTGGGTCTACCTGGTGTCTCCCCTATGCGTATTCTGTCCCTTCACCATGTTAGAGTTCTACTGGACTCAGGACGTGCTGTTACAGACTAATATTATCCTCTGTTTACTCGCAACCAGCCTGGTTATTTTACTGGGTAGCATTCTACTCCATCTTAACCAGAGGGAATAGCTTATCTATATCTTCTCAAGTAGGTTCCACCTTCTTGTTATGAGATGAATCATTCCTCTTCACATCTTCCATGTGAGGATTCCTATAGACATATCTTTCTGCTAAATTGCAGACATTTCTCTTTAGACCTATACATATATATATATATATATATATATATATATATATATTCATATAGGTTCATATGTCTATATGCTTCTTTAGATGCATATGTCTGTCAACCATGTGTGCATAGACTATACCCCCTGGATCTCGACATAAACATATCTATATCTCTATATATATACTGTATATATATCTATATATATATATATATCTTTATATATCTACACATATATATATATACATATATATATATATGTGTTTTTCTGTCGAGATACTCTTTTAGGTAGATATGTATTCACATACTTATCTCTCTAACTGTCTGTGCTTATAAAGGTTTGTTTTCCTTCCTATCTGTTCCAGACAGTGGGTTTTCACATGTTCATACTGTTTCACAGTATGTTTCAGTTTTATGCACACAACCACTGCTGTGGTACTGACAGTTTTTACCATAACCTTAGGTTCAGGTATCCCTGAAGCTCCCTATTCCTTTATCTTCCTACCTCTCGTCAGTTAGGACAGACATGGGGGATCTTCAGTAGCTCTGAGGTTTCCAAATCCTCAGACATCTGTCCTTCCTTGGGATTACGGGTTTTTTTCCCTTACCCCTTCTTCCCTCAAGGACTAAGCCTATTTTGTCTAACTCTGTCAGTCTTCCTCTTTTGCTCCTAGCTATAATTAACTCTGTAGCCAAAAAGAGTTTTCAGCTTTTTCCATAAAGCTTTCTACTAAAGACTCACCGTTTTTGTTCTTCCCCAGTTGAATCCTGGGGTCACCTGTCAGTTCCAGATTTGACATTCAACTCACTCCTGTGAGGTCATCTTGAAGATTCCTCTACTGGATCCCCAGTAGATTCCATCAGCCTCTCTACTTCCTGCAATCCAGTAGGTGAGGTCCATATGGTCATTGTTCATTTCAATACATTTCATGATGCTTATCATATATACAAGGACTCCTTGTCTGTAGTCCTATTTTAGGTCTGCTGTCTCTTACAGCTCCTCTCTTCTTCAACTCCTACCCTCCATCCTCGGGATGCCTGGGCATATGGGGTGGAGCATGTTTTAATCACCAACATGCTAGGGCTCCAGGCATCTTAGCTTGGGAGTCCCCATATGTGAAGACTCATTCCTGCTTGTTCCTGGAGATAGCATAGTTACTTACCTGTAACAGGTGATCTCTGGGAACAGCAGGAATAAGTCTTCACAACCCACCCACCTCCCCTAGGAGTTGTATCTCTCTTCCTTTCCTCTTTCTCTCTTTGTCTCAGCTATAAAACTCAACTGAGGAGAGACAGTTGGAAAGGCGGGAAGGCAGCACGCAGGCGCTGAGGGATGCTCTCAAAAGCTTTCTGATTGGACGCTGGGGAGCGTTCCCGCGCAGGCTCCGTCGGTACCAACGTACCCATATGTGAAGACTTATTCCTGCTGTTCCCAGAGATCACCTGTTACAGGTAAGTAACTGTGCTTTATCCAATCTCTTCTTCCAGGAGGTATGCAGTTGGGAGACAAAGGAACACCTCCTACTCACAAAGGTGTAGATACCCTCCTTCTCCACATTCCAGACAAACTCAGTAGGGATCTTGTTCTTGTCCTCGATAACAGAAAGCCAAAATGGATCTCCGCCAAAGACTTGGATGAGGTTAGACTGCTTCCAAGAAAAGGGGTTCATAACTAATGTTCCAATATCCCTGCCAGACAGCCTTTCAACAGCAAAGGGACTTAGGCTTTATGTAAACCACTGGCCCTTTAATATTGTGCTTTCCAAATGTTGGATTATAATGATCATTCAACATGGATACCGATGCCATCTATTCAAATAGCCCGCCTAAAGTATCTTGATTAAAACTCTCACCGCTAAGAAATATATTACCAAGGAACCTTTTTACCTCTTAGAGATCAATGCACTCCACCAGGGGGAAGAAAGCAGGGACTTTATACCAGATATTTCCTGGTCACAAATGAAGTCAAGAGGATTCCATCCCATATTATGCCCAAGGGCCTTGAAAAAGTTTCTGGTTTGAAAAAAGTTCAGAATTGTTTCCCAGTGCCACTTGATTCCTTTCCTTTAAAAAGGAGGAAAATTTATTTTTTCTAGACCTAAAGGAAGCCTACCCCATAGAGAGACTTCTAGTGACTGGGTCCTCAGATTTGTAATAGGGAGTCACCACTTCCATTATCATATCTTAGCCTTTTGATCTTGCATCAGCTCCATGTATATTTACCATATGGCTAACTATGGTAGCTGCACATCTGCACAAACTAGAAGTGCATATATTTCTCTGCCTGGATAATAGTATAACAAAGAGGCCCTCTTGGGAAGGAACTGTCAGTTCTCCAGGACCAAGCAGGAAGTCAGTCCTCACATATGGGTGACGTCGGCGCCGACGGAGCCCTCGCGGAGCAATTTTCCCCAGCTTTCAAAGAAAGCCTTTGGGAATTGCAGCGCGCATGCGCGGTCCTCTTCCCGCCCAAGGGTGCCATCTTGCTCAGTCTTCTTTTTTCCGCGGAGCCCTACAGACGTTGCCTGTGAATCCCCCGCAGAAAAGTTGATTTTTCTCTATTTTCTTTATTTTTCTTCGGTTCGACGCCGGTTCTTTTCCCGCCCGGACTCGCGACACCGGTTACGAGTCCGTCCGTTATTTTTCAGTTTTTCTTGTCCTTCGTGACAGACTTCGAGCTTTTTTCTTTTCCCTGGCTGCCCGGTCATTCGACCTCGCAGGGGCCCTTTTTCCCCCTATGGCGGCCAGTGGCTTCAAAAAGTGTGACCTCTGTAAGAAACGTATGTCTCTTACAGACACTCACGACTTCTGCCTCCGCTGTCTAGGCCCGGATCATAACTCCATGATCTGCGGGCCATGCGGCAAGATGTCCTCAAAAGCATTGAGGAGTCGGCAGCACCAGCGGGAGCGTATCTTCTCTGACTCCGGCCGGGCTCGGACCTCGTCAGAGGCTTCGACGTCTCGGGACTCTGGTCCTGAGCATCGTCGAAGTTCCTCTGAAAGGGGGTCTCCTACCCGGGATCATCATCGGAAGAAGAAACCCGCGAGGGCGGGTTCGGTGGACGCTCCTGGTCCCTCGAGGGCCAGGTCGCATAGCCCCGATTCCTGTCCCGGGTCCTTGGAGTCGGAGAGGCCGTCGAAACATCCTCGACTCGAGGAGGACTTGCCCGCACACGTGAGTACTGTTGTCCTCGTAGACTCACCTCCGAAGGACCCGACGTCGGGCCCGACGCCGTCGGGGCCCGAGTCGGGAGCTGCTGGGTCTCCTGAGCTCGGACTCAGGTTGACGGCCTTGGAGGTCAGCTTGGCTGCCTTCATGGACCAGCAGCAGGCATTGATCGCTGGCCTCGCTGGCGCTTCTGCCCTGACCGCCGGGACGTCGACCTCCAAGTCGACCCCGGAGACCGAGCCGATCCTCGAGTCCATGAGGGCTCGAGTCGATCCTCGGTCGAGGTCTCCTTCGGCCTCCCGTTCGGGACCGAGGTCGTCGACGCCGACTCCCTCGGCGTCGGGGCGGATGGCTTCAGTGCCCGCCCGACCGGAGCCGGTCGACTCCTCCTCCGAGGAGTCGGCCTGGGAATCTGAGGACGAAGAGTCACCTGGTTCCTTTCGGACTCGGTGTGTCCCATCGGACTCCCCCAAGTCCGAACCTCGGAGACGGTCCCCCCCGGAGGATACCCAGTTCTCGGACTTCGTGAGGGATATGGCCAAAGCCTTGGCCTTCCCTGCGGATCCCGAGGAGGAGCCTCGAGTCGAAGAACTCGATGCCCTCCAATATGACTCTCCCCCGAAGGAGGCCTTTATTGTACCAGTTCCTCCCATGCTGGAACGGCTTCTCTTCCGCATGTGGGAGAGCCCGGCGTCGTCACCGGTATTGAGCAAGCGGGTCGATTCCATTTATCGAGTCCGCAAGAGCCCCGGGTTCCAAAAGGCACAACTACCGCACCATTCCATGGTGGTGGAATCGGCCATGCATAGACTGAAGAGTCAGAAGATGCACTCCTCGGTGCCCCCTGGTAGGGAAGCCCGAAGCCTGGATGCCCTCGGTAGGAAGTGTTTCCAGGGCTCTATGCTTGCTTGTCGAGTCCAGACGTACCAGCTCTACATGGGCATGTATCTCCGAGACCTGGCTAAAGAAATAGCCGGGTTCTCTGCTGGTCTCTCCGATGAACCTTTGCAGAGGTTCCAATCCTTGTCTACTGGTATTCGGGAGTGCTCCAAGTTTATTTCTCGAGCAGCCTATGATGGTTTTGAGGCTTCGGCTCGAGTAGCCGCTGCCGGCATCGGTGGACGCCGCCAGGCTTGGCTTCAGTCGTCCGACCTCGAGCCCTGGGTGCAGGACAAGTTGGTCTCCCCTTCAGCTGGTTTCTCCCAGCACAGGAGGCCGGCTGGTCCACTTTGCCCACAGGTGGTCCAACATCACCACGGATACCTGGGTGCTTCAGATAGTTCAAAAGGGCTATCTTCTTCATTTTCACCAGGTGCCTCCCTCCTACTTTCCAGGGGAGCCTTCCAGACTCCCTCTGCACAGGGACTTACTCCTTCAGGAGTTAGCAAGTCTTCTTCAGGACCGAGCCGTGGAACCGGTGCCCCACCACCTGAAGGGTCAAGGGTTTTACTCCAGGTACTTCCTGGTTCCAAAAAGAACAGGAGGCCTCCGACCCATCCTGGACTTGCGAAACCTCAACAAGTTCCTTGCAAAGGAAAAGTTAAAAATGCTTACCCTTGGAATCCTGCTGCCCTACCTCCAGCAGGGAGACTGGCTATGCTCCTTAGATCTGAAGGATGCGTATACTCATATCCTTATTCATCCAGACCACAGACAATACCTAAGGTTTGTGGTGGATGGACGCCATTACCAGTACAGAGTACTGCTTTTCGGCCTATCCTCCGCCCCCAGAGTGTTCACCAAATGCCTAGCAGTGGTGGCAGCCTATCTGAGGCTTCAAGGTCTCTTTGTGTTCCCATACCTGGACGACTGGCTCATCAGGGCCCAGTCTGCCCAAGAAGCCACTCAGGCTACTCATCGCACAGTAGCTCTGCTCCAGCACTTGGGATTTGTCATAAACTTCGCAAAGTCCACTTTGCTCCCCTCTCAAGATCTAGAATTCATCGGCGCCAGGTTGGACACTCTTCAAGCGCGGGCCTTTCTGCCCCTAGACAGGGCCCAAAGGCTCATGGATCTCGCCAGCCGCTTTCACAGCAATTCCCTGGTCTCGGCCAGGCAATTTCTGAGACTGCTCGGCCATATGGCTTCCACGGTCCATGTAACCCCCTATGCCCGCCTGAACATGCGACCTGCTCAATGGTGCCTTCGCAATCAATGGCATCAGGCCACTGGGAGCCTAGCGGACTCCGTACGGATCTCCGACCAGCTGGTCTCCTCTCTGCGATGGTGGTTTCACCTGCCAAACCTAGTGCTCGGGGTAGCTTTTCAGCCTCCTGCGCATTCTCAGGTCCTGACGACCGATGCTTCTCTCCAGGGCTGGGGAGCACAT
The DNA here is from genome assembly GCA_033557465.1 of Ichthyophis bannanicus. Lineage (NCBI taxonomy): Eukaryota > Metazoa > Chordata > Amphibia > Gymnophiona > Ichthyophiidae > Ichthyophis > Ichthyophis bannanicus. Next base: position 1,384,373,474 of record CM066032.1, on the reverse strand, counting down.
TGCCAAGGGACTTGTACTCAGGGTCTCCGGACTCCTTGGGAGTCCGCTCAGCAGATCAACTTCCTGGAGCTCAGAGCCATCCGCCTAGCGCTCAAAGCCTTCTCTCACCTGATTTCTCACCAGTCCGTACTTGTCCAGAGAGACAATCAGGTTGCCATGTTCTACGTGAACAAGCAAGGCGGAACCGGCTCCTTCCTTCTCTGTCAGGAAGCACAGAAGCTCTGCTCTTGGGCCGTCCACCGCAACATCGTCCTCAAAGCTGTCTATCTCCCGGGTCAAGAAAACTACCTGGCAGACAAACTGAGCAGGGTCCTCCAACCGCACGAGTGGAGGTTGGACCCGCTTGTGGTTCAGCGGATCTTTCTACGGTGGGGCCTCCCCACCATGGATCTGTTCGCCAGTCTTCTGAACCGGCAGCTTCCCAGATTCTGCTCTCGACAGCCGCATCCTCTTCAGGTAGCGGCGGATGCTTTTCTGATTCCATGGTCCACAGGCCTCTTGTATGCCTTTCCACCCATGCCTCTGGTGTCTCGGACGCTCTTCAAAGTTATCAGAGACAAGACATCGATGATCCTAGTAGCTCCTCGGTGGCCGAGGCAACCTTGGTTCCCGCTTCTGATGCAGCTAGCGGTGGACACCCCTCTTCCTCTGGGGTTTCAGCCCGATCTCTCGCAGGATCGGGGGACGCTCCTGCACCCCAACCTCCGGTCCCTTCATCTGATGGCCTGGCTGCTAAAAGGGTAGTCCTTGCTCCTCTCCAGCTGCCTCCAGATGTGGAAGAGGTCGTCTTGGCCTCCAGGAGGCCTTCCACCCGGAAGTCCTACGCTCTTAAGTGGCGTCGGTTCTCCGTCTGGTGTACTCAGCAGTCTCAAGATCCCTTCTCCTGTTCGGCATCAGTGGTCTTGCAGTACTTGCTTTCTCTTTCTAATCTTGGCCTCAAGTCCAACTCGGTCAAGGTCCACCTCAGTGCTATTTCTGCGCATCACGTGCCGGTGGATGGTGGACCTCTTTCCAGCCACCCTCTCGTGGCTCGTTTTCTCAGAGGCCTCCTTCTCCTTAAACCACCTTTGCGCCCGCCAGCCCCGAACTGGGATCTCAATGTGGTTTTACAGCGGCTTACCTGTCCGCCTTTTGAGCCTATGGCTACCTGTCCTCTTCGTTTTCTTTCCTGGAAAACCTTGTTCTTGGTGGCCCTCACTTCTGCTAGACGCGTTAGTGAGCTGCAGACCCTAGTATCTGACCCTCCTTACACTAGGTTCTACAAGAACCGGGTAGTCCTACGGACTCACCCTAAATTTCTTCCCAAAGTGGTTTCCCCTTTTCACATCAACCAGGAGGTGGTACTTCCGACCTACTTTCCCAGGCCACACTCCAGCCGAGCTGAAATGGTCCTGCATACCCTGGACTGTAGGAGGGCGCTGAACTTCTACCTTGACCGTACGCGGGAGCAACGAAAGGCTGTTCAGCTCTTCGTGTCTTATGACCCCAACAAGTTGGGGCTCCCTGTCTCCAAGCGTACTCTGTCCATCTGGATTGCGGACTGCATTGCTTGGGCTTACGAGGCTGCGGGCCTCGTGCTGGAAGGTAGAGTCACCGCTCATCGTGTTCGGGCGAAGGCTACGTCAGTGGCTTACCTCCGCTCTGTTCCATTGGCAGACATCTGCCGGGCCGCTACTTGGTCTTCAAGCCAGACTTTTGCTGCCCATTACTGCCTGGAGAGGGAGTCCCGCAGGGACAGTGCTTTCGGACAGGCAGTCCTCCGTAACCTCTTCGAGGTATAGGCAACTCCTACCCTCCATCCCGGATGTTGGGCTACCGGTTGGAGACGTATTCAGAGAAGATTCCTTCCTTCTGTGCTGCTGAGCTAGAGGGAGCTCATTTTTGTGCTTAGGGTCTCCGGTAGCCTTAAGCTTGGGAGTCCCATATGTGAGGACTGACTTCCTGCTTGGTCCTGGAGAAAGCGTAGTTACTCACCTGTAACAGGTGTTCTCCAGGAGCAGCAGGAATCAGTCCTCACAATCCTCCCTCCTCCCCTTGGAGTTGCAGTTTTATGCTTTCGTTTTTGCTCATTTTTGCTGTCTTTTAGCTATGTCATCTGACTGAGCAAGATGGCACCCTTGGGCGGGAAGAGGACCGCGCATGCGCGCTGCAATTCCCAAAGGCTTTCTTTGAAAGCTGGGGAAAATTGCTCCGCAAGGGCTCCGTCGGCGCCAACGTCACCCATATGTGAGGACTGATTCCTGCTGCTCCTGGAGAACACCTGTTACTGGTGAGTAACTACGCTATCTGTACATACTACATGGCTGATGAAGTGTTGTTTAGAACTTAATAGAAACATGATGGCAGAAAAAGACCATATGGCTTATCTAATATGCCCTTCCATATCAACTACTGTAGTCCCTTTTTTTCCTTTAGAGATCTTTGTTTGTCCCCTGCTTTCTTGAATTCAAATACTATCCTCGTCTCTACTACCTTCCACGCATCTACCACTCTTCCTAAAGACAATGTAAGGAAAACAGAATTGCTGTTTTTATATAGTGCGAAAAGCTGTGATCTTCCTTATTTTGGAAGGGTACGCAATTGAAGTTAAGACAGAGGAAGGAGTGTTGATTAATTCTGGTTTAACATTTTGTTCCCAGTTGAAGAATGTTATATGAAATGTGTTTGTGAATTTGAGACATCTGTGCCGATTAAAACTCTTTATCTTGGCGCAGATGATTTTAAAATGATCCTGCAATTTCTTGTATTGATCTAATGCAGCATCAGTCCCTACGAACATAAAGCCACAAGTGCGAAGGAGAATCAATGCCCCATGGTGCTCAAATGATATCAGAGATGCAAAGCGCACTCTCCGAAGACTGGAAAGAAAATGGAGGCGGGACAAGTCGCATAACTCCCTGACTCTATATAGAACTAAACTACTAGAATATAACAATCTGATAAATGAGAGCAAACAGCACCACACCAATCTAATCATGAAGTCTATCAACAAACCAAGAGAACTATTCAGCATTGTCCAAAAGCTCACTAGGGATACCACACAGCAATGTACCCATCATCTTGATCCACAGGAATTTGCTGACTACATGAGAGCGAAAAACCATACCCAGACATGCTCCACTACACGACAAATGGATGATTATGAAATGAATGAGCCACTTCATACCTGGGAGGATTTCAACACACCACCAGAATATCAAATAGAGGACATAATACATGGGCTCAACCCAAAAACCTCACCTTCAGACCCTTGCCCAGTGGTTTGGATAAAAGTTACAAGAAGCCAGCTATCCCATAATATTCATAAAATTGTCAAAGATTCACTCCAGCAAGGACACATGCCGCAGTCCTTCAAGCACGCCATGATACGACCAATACTGAAAGGCAATAAACTAAGCCCATCTGAACCGAAATCATACTGACCCATCTCCAGTTTACTGTTCCTTGCGAAAATATTTGAAAAAACAGTGCAAAAACAACTTCAGGACCACATTGACATAAATGCCCCACTGGACATTTATCAGCATGGATTTAAACCACAGCATGGTGTGGAAACACTACTCACATCGCTCTTTGACAACCTCATAAGAGGTATAGATAATATAAAGAATGGATTCCTGCTGGTGTTCATGGACATTTCAGTGGCCTTTGACACAGTGTCCCACACTAGATTTCTGCAGCGCCTGCAACAGATAGGATTGTGCAAGAACACTCTGAAATGGTTCACATCATACCTGGAAGACCGTACACAGCAAGTCAAATGCACCCAAAAGAAATCATTACAGTTCCCCACAACACAAGGAATACCTTAGGGATCTGCCCTGTCATCAGTGCTCTTCAATATTTACATCCAACCCATATGCAACATCAGACGACACAAACTCCACTATCACATATATGCTGACGACATCATGGTGTATGCTCCAATCAATCTACTAGCACTTAACACCACAGCAATAACTAAGTGCCTTGAAGACATGAATGTCTGGCTAACAGACAACAACCTGATTGTCAACTAAGATAAAACTGAGGCAATGTTTGTCACCAGGAATACTAGCTTCATTCCACCACAGAATATCAGCATTCTAAACAAACTTATAATAGTCAAAGATGAAGTCAGATACTTGGGCATCACAATGGACAGAGCTCTGAATATGAAATTTTATATCGCCAAAACCGCAAACAAGGCCTATCAACTTTTGAGAACCATAAGAAAGATAAAACCACTACTCCGCCAGGACCACTTCCGCACAGTTTGCCAAGCACTCATCACACCTCTGCTTGATTATGGAAATTCTCTATATCAAGTCCTCCCCCAGCAGACCTTACACCCACTTCAAATGGTGCAAAACACTACAGCACGCATCATCACTGACACCCCAATATCAGAACACATCACCCCTATCTTGCAGCAACTACACTGTCTACCAATGGTAGCCAGAGCAAAATATAAAATAATCTTGATCATCTTCAAGATCATCCACCATCTTTCAGCGGATGTACTATAAGAAATTGTAACAAGGAATATCAGTAACAGACCAAGAAGGAACAATTATGACAACATGATCAGCACACCTTCAGGATATCACAAGACTAAACAAATTACATCAAGAAGAGCGCCATCACTAATGGCATCAACAATATGGAATTCGCTCCCAACGAGCCTAAGGGAATTAGAGGACATCACAGACTTCCGCAAGGCCCTTTAAAACCCTGCTCTTCACAGAAACGAGCAGATAGACAACAGTCCTCACCAGATACACAACATCCCCCCACCCGAGCGGGATTGCAACGTAAACTCCACTGCAAGCTCAACACTTAACTAACCCAGCTAGACTCACGACACCATCATGATAAATGTAACCCTCATGATAAATGTAACCTTCAACCAGTGTTGTCTTAATGTTGTTAAATACCCTCATCTTAAATGTTGTAAAGTACCCACATGTTGAATGTAACCCAGTTTTGTGTTGTAACCACTTTGATTTTAGGATAAGGTGGTATACAAGTATGTCTAAATAAATAAATAGATTCCTTTGGGTTACTGTAATATTCATATTATATCTTGGATTACCTGTGTGCGGTGTTCAAGCATTGTAACTAGTTCAAAATGTGATAGTGCGGTTTATTACAGACATTCAGTGTTCTGATCACATCTCACTAGTTTTTCAGTGACTTAATTGTCTGCTTGTGGGGTATTGGACAGTTTTGAGTCCTAGAGATGGTTTTTGATTTTTGAGTTAGTCTTCCTTTGATTACCCCTATTCCGTTGTCCTATCAACCAGAGCAACAGCTACATTCTCATGCTCAGTCTTTGCCTTTAAATTCTTTATTGTGATTTGAACCAGAAATTTATGGGCCCTTAACTTTGACCCAGTTACCTGGGTCACTTCATGATGTAGCAGACATTTTAGATATCAGGAAGCAGTTAAAGGCTCTACTTTTTAGGAAAGCTATAATATTGAGTAAAACACTCTGTTTATTGCTGAGTAATGATGTCTGTATTTTATTATATATGTAATATAGTACTCCTCTGAAATCATAGGATTGGTGGACTATACATTTTTAAATTAAAAAAAAAAACTAGTCTGTATGCTGGAGTCATTAGGATTTGTCATAAATCACCCAAACACATTTATGTTTATGTTTTATGTTTGTTTTATTAAAATTTGATATACCACCCACAACAGAAGGCATCTGGGTGGTTTACAATCTTAAAAATAACAGAGCTGCAAAAATAGAAAAGAACGCCATCATGTTAAAAACAGGAAAGAAGAGAAAAGGAACAGAAAACAGGCAAATAAATAATCACATCAAAACACAATAATAGGGAAGCGGGGGAAGGGAACAAGCTTTATGGGGGGAGGTTAAATGCCAAACTAAACAGATAAGTTTTGAGTTTTGTTTTGAACAGCCGGAAACATGTTTCGGACCGGAGGGAGGAAGGGAGCGAGTTCCATAGCCGCGGACCCAGAAAATAAAAAGCGGAAGAGCGGGTGGATTCCAAATGTGCATGTGAGGGAGGAGGAAGAAACACACGATCAAGGTGAATAGAGCGAAGAGAGCGGTGAGAAGAATGGAAGTGAACTTGATCCGCAAGATAGAGGGGGACACCTGTATGGAGAGCCCTGTGGACAAATGTAAGAATCTTATATTGGATACGAAACGGTACCGGTAACCAATGTTGCTGTATAAGGAGAGGGGTGACGTGATCATACCGGGAAGCATGGGTTAAGAGACGGACTGCAGTGTTCTGGATGCGCTGGATCCGGGTGAGTTGAGACTGGGGCAAACCTGCTAGAACAATATTACAGTAGTCGAGCCGGGATATCACCAGAGTGAGCAGAAGGGTAGCTAAGGTAGAGGGAGAAAGAAAAGGGCAAACAACTCGCAGTTGTCTGAGAGACAGAAAAGACCACTGAACAACCGAAGAAATGTGTTCCTTAAAGGAAAGGGAAGAGTCGAGAACTACACCAAGGTAACGAAAGGAAGAGACCAAAGGGATAGGCTGGGAGGAAAAAGTCAGAGCAGACGAGGGGGAGGGACTTCCTAATGTAAACCAGGTGGCAAAAGACTTAGAGGGATTAACATGAAGAAAATTGGATGTGAACCAAGATGCAACAGGTGAAAGACAGTGATTGAGAGGGGAGATATCTGGTGTGAGAGAGTCAGTGTGATGTAAGAAAAGAATATCATCTGCATAATAATATGCAGAGATACCGAACTGCTGAACAACAAGAGCAAGAGGTGCTAGGAAAACATTAAAAAGAAGTGGGGCAAGGACAGACCCTTGGGGGACACCACAGAAAAGAGGAGTCGGGGCCGAGGAAGCAGACCCAGAAACAACAGTGAAAGAACGATCAAAAAGGAAAGAGTGAAACCATTGAAGAACCGTGCCTGAAATACTGGCGTCTTGAAGACGAGTGAGGAGAGTACGATGATCCACCAAATCAAAAGCCGCAGAAAGATCAAGAGATACAGCAAGAGTAATAAGACCGTGATCATGTGCATAGTGGAGTTCATTAAGAACAGAAAGGAGGATAGACTCTGTGCTGTGACCGGGGCGGAAACCAGATTGCCGGGGGTGGAAGGTAAGGGAGGCTTCAAGGTGAGTGGAGAGTTGAAGGAAAACAAGTTTCTCAAGAAGCTTTGAGAGAAAACAGAGATTAGAAATAGGACGCCAGTTGGAGAGAGTGGCAGGATCAGAGGAGTGCGATTTCTGAATTGGACGGACAACAGCGTGCTTCCATGGTGAAAGGAAAGCACCAGAGGACAGACTAGAGTTGAGAAGTAAAAGAATAAAGGGGGACAAGTGCAATGAAGGTTCAAGCAGCCACTGTGATGGAATAGGGTCAGCAGAGCATCTTGTTTTACGGATAGACTGAAAGGTCTTGAGCAGGACGGCTGAGGAAATTGGCTCAAAGGAGGACCAAGAATGCGACAATGCTGGAGAGGGAGGAACAAGGGGAAGAGGGGGAGGGCGTTGGAGGGGGGGAAAGGGGGGGAGGACATAAGGGGAGAGATTGGCGAAGGGTATGAACCTTGGAGGCAAGCGCAGAGGGATCTGGAGGAGAGGATAAAACCGAGTGGGAAGCAGTAAGAGAACGAAGAACAGACTGCAGTTGATGGGAAGAATTGGAGGAATTAGAGATTAGTTGAGAGTAGTAGTCACGCTTAGCGGAATGAAGAAGGAGACGATAATGTCGGTGACAAGAACGGAAAGCCTGTAGTGTAGGTAAGGATGGATGTTTTTGCCAAAGGCGTTCCGCATGGCGGAGATGTTTACGATGTAGAAGAAGACCAGGGTGGAACCAAGGGTGATGAGGACGGTGCCGAGGGGTCTGACGAAGGCATAAAGGAGCAACAGTATCCAGGGCAGAAGAAAAAGAAGAGTGCCAAAGATGTGCTTGGGCATCAACAGAACGAGACGCAAAGTCTTCTGGAAATAGAGAAGCAGAGGAAGGGAAATGGGATAACGTGTCTGAGGTAATCTTACAGACAGATAGGAATTGACCTGGGTTGGTAATATAAGTATTACCAGGTAGTGTAGAGGGTGGAGGGGAGGGTATAGGCATGGAGAAGAGAAGACAGAAATGATCAGACCAGGGAAGAGGAAAGGAAGAAAGAGAAGAGGGAGGAACAGGGGTGGAAGTAGAGGTAATGATGAGATCAAGAGAGTGACCAGCGACATGGGTAGGGAAGGAGACGAACTGACGAAGAGATAGATCAGATAAAAAGGTAAGGAAGGAAAGATCTCTCGCTGTAGAAGGGGAGTCAACATGAACATTAAAATCACCTAAAATCAGAAGAGAGGAGTACTGCAATGAGGCTTCTAAAATGGAAGCTAAAAGAGAGTCCCAAGCAGCTGCAGCAATAGACGGGGGAGCATAGATAAGAAGAAAGTGACAGGGAGGGGAGGAGGAATTTAAACGGAGAAGCAGAGATTCCAGATAAGACAGGGAGGAGGAAGTAGAGAGCTCAAGAAGGGGGAGAGAGGAGCGATAGATAACAGCAACTCCTCCACCGGCCCTCCCCCGGCGGGAAGTAGATAGAAAAGAGTAGCCTGGTGGGAGACAGCGGTTGAGAAAGGAATCCTCACCCCCCTCTCAACCATGTTTCAGTTAGGAAGAAAAGATCCAGGTCATGTTGAGATATCAAATCATTTACCAAAAGAGTTTTTGTACGTAGTGATCGACAGTTTAATAGGGCAAGTTGTAGAAGTATTAAGGAAGGGGTAGGAGAGGATAGCCGGGGGGAAGAGGAACATGGGCAGAGGATGAGATTTGAGGGTTGATAAGCAAGATGACCAGGAGGGGCGAGGCCAGGCAGAACGGGGCGCCAGCCCCAGTGAACAGGGACAGCTGACATGAGAAAAAGACAGAACAAGAACAAGTGACGGCCAATGGGAAGCCAAGACTGTCAACTGCAACTAATCAATAGGTACAGTGACCGCAGGGCATCAAAAGCTGATTGTGGGAAAGAGGGGGCCACTAGAGAGGCATGAGCTACAGAGGCGGATGGAAAAGCCCTAGAACAGTCGCCCTGTCCCTCGCCCCAAGGAGCTCACACATTGCTCGTTCATTGCTTCAATTGGAATTCATAGATGCAACTCTGGCAAAAGACTTTCTCCTGTAAGAGAAAATTACCATCTTAGTGTCCATAGTTCAGGGGATTATATTGAATCAGCAGACCTCAGCTTAGGACATGTTATGGTTGTTGGGCCACATAACCCCAACAGTAAATGTAACTCCAGTGGCACATCTCAGAGTAAAGTCTGCTCAATGGACTCGGGCCACTAACGGTACAGGACGTATATCTACATCATGAAAAAAGTACCCTTTTTTAACCTAGTTTGCTCACCACAGATGCAAGACTAATGTAACAGGGTTTTACTGTCTGGTCCTTTGGTTTACTGAGGATAAACTTCATAAAGAGAAATTTCTTGGCATTAAGAGCTGTATGGAATGCTTCAAGGCTTTCAAAGAGTGGTTAGCCAACAAACTAATCCTGGTCCGAATGGACAACCAAACAGCCATGTACTACATCAACAAGCAATGAGGAAAAGGTTTATATCTCATGTGTTGAGGAGACTGAGCTATCTTTCATGGGATGATTCTTGGAGCAGCTTACCTGGCAGGGGATAATAGTGTCGAGGCAGGAAAACTGAATTGTGTATTCCAACTCTGAGTGGTCTCTGGACTTAGCGGTAGTACATCTCAAAACAGAAAAGTACCTCATTTCTGCTCTAAGATAGAGGGGGTCTTTTATTAAAGGGTATTAGCTAACAATGTGTGTTCTGGCATGCGCTGAATGTGCATTTGGACATATGTTGCCAGCTAGTGTAGGGCCATGATGGCGTGGGACAAGTCATGTGCTCATTGTCTAACTCATGTTAGGATACTGAGTGGGTGGAGTAGAGGCAGAGAGTGGCAATGACGTGCTCTGTGCAGTTAACACTAGGTTCACATCGTGCACTAACTGTATTAGTGTGGGATCACCTAACCCCACCTCAGTAAGTAGAGTTAAGTGCACCTGCACTTATGTGGCATGCACTAGGGGAAGAGGCTCCATGTTTACTGCTGGAGAAATGCTTTCCACGCCCCTGACTGTTAACACAGTGATGTTGCATCTAACATGCCATAGATTCAGTACTGTTGGCACGTTCGGTGCAAAACCCTAACTCCAATAAAAGAGCCCCAGAGTCTCTAGACAAGCTAGTCTCAGATGCCTTCCTCCTCATTTGATGTGAGAGTCTTTTTTTATGCATATCCTTCAGTTCCGCTTGTAGCAAAGACTCCTAAAACAAGATCAGGGAGCCATAATTCTTATAGCCCCCTATTAGCCTAGATGTGTCTGGTTATTTCTTTTTGAGGCGTTATCTTTAAGGAAATCCATAAAACTGGAGAATTCTCTATCATTGTCCCCTGAGCCTGCATGATCAATGTTGCATCCCACCATCAAGTCATCCTCCCTCACATCCTGGTTGCCCTAAAAACATATTGCATTGCTTCTTGTAGAAAACATGTTAATTTATTTATTTACATTCTCTTATATACCGCGCTATTCTGCATCAGTGCGGTTTACATTGAACAAACTGAAATTACATTAAACGGCATTATAACTTGGAGATAACTATTTTACAGGGAACATGGGCTATGGAGGGTTAAGTGGCTTGCCCAAGACCACAAGGAGCACCTGTGGGACTAGAAACCCCCCAGTCCTTCTGGCCCAAGGTTGCTGTCCTCTAGTGCGATTTGAACCCCCGGCCTGAAGTACCTTGCCCCAACCACTAGGCCACTCCTCCTCCTCCATGTGCAACAGCATCAACACTCAGTCTTGCATATCTCCCCATGTCCAGTGAGAACAGTGATTTTAAAAATCTGCACATAGGGGAAAAAACATTCAGCTTTTACCCTGCCTGTGTATGGGAGCAACTTTTTAAAATCGCTTCTCCTAATCTGCACAAACACCCTGATCCATAAGAGCATAAGATATGCCATACTGGGTCAGACCAAAGGTCCATCGAGCCCAGTATCCTGTTTCTAACACTGGCTTATCTAGGTCACAAGTATCTGTCATGTTCCCAAAAGGTAAACAAACTCCATGTTGCTTATCTCGGGGATAAGCAGTGGATTTACTAAATCCTCCAACAAGAAATTTCAGAGTTTGATTATGTGTTGAGTGAAAAATTATTTTCTCCAATAAGTCTTAAATATGTTCTCTGGGAACAAGCAGGAATGAAGTCCGCACACATATAGGTGAAATCACCGACTGAGCCCACATGGGAACGATCTCCAGCTTCCATAGGAAGCTTTTGAGAAGTCCACCTGCAATCCTCTCAAAGCCTAGAGTTCACTGGGGTCCTCCTAGATACTCTCCTAGTTCGAGCCTATCTGCAGTAGATTGGGCCCAGCGGTTTTTAGCACTGGCCCACAAACTGCAGCAGAGACACTTTACCACAGCTCAATGGATGCTTTGCATCCTCAACCACATGGTCTCAACAATCCATGTCCCTCCTCTGGCCCATCTGCAGATGAGACCAGCACAGTGGGCATGCTGCATGCTGTGGCTTCAGGTTACAGGCCTGCACCAGTGCTTCCTGACCACAGATCCCTCCAAGATGGGCTGAAGAGCCCATCTTGACAGTCTGCATATACAGAGCCTGTGGTTGGCTCAGTAGAGCCTGGACCAGATCAACTTTCTGGGGCACCAAGCCATCTTCAGTGCCCTCCAGGCTTTTCAGCTGGCCAACCAGATCATCCTTATCCGAACGGACAACCAGGTGGCGATGTTCTACATCAATAAACAGGGTGATACAGGCTCGTACCTTCTCTGTTGAGAAGTGGTACGTCTCTGGAAGTTTGCCATCTCCTGAAGCATGGCCCTCTGGGCCATGAATCTGGTGGGAGAATTCAATGTCCTGTTGGACCAGCTGAGAAGGGTCTTTCAGCCACATGACTGGGCCCTCAACAGGCGAGTGACCGCCCGTATCTTCCGGTTCTGAAGCACGCCGAGCATAGATCTCTTTGCATCCCCACTGAATGCACAAATGCTGTAGTTTTGCTCCCGGATCCCGTGCGGCACTCGGATAGCCTCTGATGCTTTTCTGTTGGACTGGAGCGAGGGCCTCATTTATGCCTGTCCGCTGATCTCACTGGTGGCCAAGACCCTCTTCAAGTTTCAGGCAGACAGGGCTACTGTGATTCTCATTGTGCCCTACTGGCCCAGACAGCCGTGGTTTCCTCTCCTGCTCCTTATGTCTCGGAGGCAGCCCCTCTGACTCAGCTGTGACTCAGAACTCATCCCGCAGGACGCCAGGTCTCCTCTTCACCTCAACGTTTGTTCCCTAGCATAGATACTGAGCGGGTAGTTCTTGCAGAGCTCAGTTTGCCTACCGACATGGAGAATGTGCTCCTCTGTTCATGCAAGAATGCCATGCACTGCTCGTATGCTTTCCAAAGGCAAAGGTTCTCCCACCGGTGTGCTGACAGGACCCTAGACACCACCTCCTGTTCCATGGAAGCACAATTGCCCTATCTCCTCCATCTTTCCAACTCTGGTCTCAATTAAAACTCATTTCACGCCCTTTTAAGTGCCATGGCAGTGTACCATCGTGGCTCTGATGGCAAGCCCATCTCTGCTCATCCTCTCGTGGGCTGCTTCATGAGAAGTCTCTTGCTCTCATGTTCCCCAGGCAAGCCCCTGCCTGTGACGCGGAACCTTAACATGGTGTTGGGATAGCTCCTCTCGGCCCTTTTTGAGCTGCTCAGCTCCTGCCTGCTTAAATTCCTCACCTGGAAGGTCATTTTCCTGGTGGCAGTCACCTCTACACGCGGAGTGAGTGAGTTACAAACACTGGTGGCACACCCTCCATACATGAGATTTCATCACAATAGAGTGGTCCTACGGATTAGCCCTAAATTCCTGCCTAAAGTGGTTTCTACCTTCCGTCTCCAGCAGTCGGTGGTTCTGACCACTTTTTCCCCAAACCTCACACCAGCTGGGCTGAGGCTTCTCTTCACACCCTGGATTGTAAGAGAGCTCTTGCTTTCTGTCTCGAGAGAATGAAAGCAAACCGCACTCGATCTCCATGGTGGAGATCTGTAGGGCTGCTACGTGGTCTTCTGTCCACACCTTCACAGCCCTTTACTGTCTGGATGGTGATTCCCAGTGTGACAGTGACTTCTACCAAGCCATACTCCGGCACCTGTTTGGGACTTAAATCCAACTCCTTCCCTCCGGCCTTTCTGTCCTTCCAGGCTACTGTAGAGTCGATGATATTGATGTTCAAGCCGGTCTCTAACTCTCGGAATCCTACAGCGATTATTCATGCTGTTTCTCTGTTCGTTTTTCTGGTTGCCCTGTTGGGCTTGTTTTACAGGTTGTTCGGTAGCCTGTACCTGTGGAGTCCCATATGTGAGAACTTCATTCCTGCTTGTTCCCGGAGAAAGTGCAGTTACTCACTCGTAGCTGGTGTTCTCTAGGAACAGCAGAAATAAGTCCTCACTATCCTCCCTCCTCCTTGTGGAGTAGTTCTTCTTTTTTGCTTGATTAAGGTATGTCATCATACTGAGGTAAGATAGCTCCGGAAGACAGGCCCACATGTGTAGTGGACCTCTCAAAAGCTTCCTATGGAGGCTAGAGATCGTTCCTATACAGGCTCCGCCAGTGACATCACCCATATGTGATGACTTACTCCTGCTGTTCCCGGAGAACACCTGCCATAGGTGAGTAACTACGCTTTACATTGTAGCTTCATTGCATGTCCCTTAGTCTTTCTACATTTTGAAGGAGTAAACAACTAGTCTACATTTACCCACCCCACCCCACTCCACTCATTATTTTATAGACCTCTATGATATCTCCCCTCAGCCATCTCTTCTCCAGGCTGAAGAGCCCTAACTTGTTAAGCCTTTTCTCATAAGGGTATCATTCTATACCCTTATGGTCTTGGGCAAATCACTTAACCCTCCATTGCCTCAGAAAAAATCCAAGTTATTAATGCCCCTGTTTTATGTACATTACCAAGTTTAAGTTGCAATGTAAACCGCTTTGATTGAAATGATAAAGCGGTATAAAAAAATTTGTTAAATAAAATTAAAAAGATGATCACGTGAGCACATGAGCGAGTGAGGAGGCTCCACGTCTCGCTCCCGGGCTTCGCCGCCAACAAATTATAAAGCGAATGATATAAAATGTCGATCAGGGGTGCAAATAGCCGTAAGAATACGGTAAACCTGGGTGTGGATCACCAGATGGGTAGCAGCCAGCATAACATATGCGCGGTGAGAAAAAAAAGAAAAAGCTGTCCGCGTACCCAAGATGGTGGCCATGCCTTGTATCCAAATTACTCCAGACTCACCGGGGAAAGAAAGTATGGGCTCGGGCCTGGGCCTGGGCCTTGAAGACGTGGCACACAAGGTAGTCAACCTACTGGACCCCAAATTTGATAGAGTGATGAAAAAGCTCAACGAAATGGGAGAGGCCTTTAAAGAAATGTCCTGCAGGGTAGACGAGGTGGAGCAACGTGTAATGACACTGGAAGACAGCGAGGTGCAGCACGATCAGAAGATTCAGAGCCACCAGAAGCAGCTTGAAACGCTGATGATGAAGGTTGATGACTAAGAAAACTGATCACGCAGAAACAACTTGCGCATGGTGGGTGACCCGGAGGCATGGTCGGACCAATAATTGCCATTGGTGTTTGAAAATAGGGGGCCTAACGAACATTGCAGAAGCTATCAAAGTGGAAAGGGTGCATAGACTGGGTTCTAAGTTGAAAGGACAAGAGTGCACGTGGCCGGTTTTGGCCCATATTCTGAACTTCCAGCATAAGACATTGCTTCTCCAGGCCTACCCCAAACATCGAGACTTGCTCCTGGAGAATAAAACCATCTTGTTGTTTCAGGACCATTCAGCTGCACTATCGGCCAAGAGGAAGTTTCTTTTCTATGGTGTAAGCTGTTCAAAAACAAAATCTGATTTACTCTGGCCTACCCGGCTACACTGAGGATCTTTTACAAGGGGGAGACCCATGCATGTGAACAAGCAAACACAGCCAAAAAATTTGTAGCTGCCCTGCAACATGAGAGGGAGAGCACAAATGGCCAGAGTTGAATGGAGCCGGGCCGTATAAAGTGGAGTTGAGCTGTTGTCTCTGCACTGTGCAATGGCGGGTAAGGAGTGGAGGGACAATCTTGTACTGGGTCTATGAACCGAGACAGCAACTTGGTGAGGTGGAACTGAATGCCAGCCAACTCACCTCCAGGTGGCTTAGTGGTTTGTGTTAAATTGTTTAGAATGAAATCTGCGTCTCTGGACAGGAAAGGGGGGGGGGGGCCTGGAAGCACAACCAACAGTGATCTACTCCATTCAGTCGGAGATCTAGCTGCAGCAAAAGTGGAAATCTTGAATGGGTGGACTGGGAGGGTGGGAAGGGGTTTTGTGTGTTTGTGTGTGTGATGAGTGTTCCTTAGGGGGTTAGCAATTAGGATGGGGGGCACCTGGGAGGGGGGCTACTGGAGAAGGGGGGGAGGACTGGAACGGGGCTTGGGGAGGGTGGGACCCCTCAGTGCAGAAGGATGGGAGTCCGAAGGGAGATAGGAGGCAGGTCTCTGGGTGCTGAGGCTGGATGACATCAAAGAAATTTACAATTCGCTGTGATCCTACAGAAAACCAACCTAGAACACCCACCTTAATGTACGCATAATCTCCTGGAATGTGGGTGGGATTGAGTCCCCGGTAAAGTGCATTAAGATACTGCAAGCACTGAAGCGCAAAGGAGCGCACACAGTGTTACTGCAGGAGACGCATCTTAGTCCCACAGAGCAAAATAAACTCTCTCAGGATTGGGTCGGGAAAGTCTATGGGGTTTTCTCAGGGACCAGAAGGGTGGGGGTGGTAGTGCTTATCAAGCGAGGCCTACCACTGGAGGTGTCCAACTATGAGGCGGACTCCTTGGGGCGGTACGTCTTCTTAAAGGCTAAGTTGTACACAGAGGAACTATGGATAGGCAACATATATGCCCCGGATAAATATGACCATAAATTATTTCAGGAAATACTCAAGTGCATTTAAGAGTCAGCACAAAGAAAGTGATCTTGGCAGGAGATTTTATTTGCCCACATCATCTGGGGCTAGACAAAACGGGGGGAGGAGATACTAGAGCATGGTCAAGGAAGGGGATTGGTTTCCTCTGCAGGATGGGAACCTTAGTTGATGCCTGGAGGGTCCTACATCCTGGAGCATGTAAATATATGCACAGATCTAGGGCACACTCAACTTGGTCCCACATAAATTATGTACTAGTGAGTGAGGGGGGCTTGGCACGAGTCACTCGGGTGGAGATTGATCCGGTGATAATCTCGGACCATGGTATAGTATGGATAGACTGGGAGTCCCAGGGGGAGATAAGAAGGGGCTGGTGCTTCCCTGCATTTTTGTGGGAGGACAAGGAGTTTAAGAGGTATTTAGAAGAACAATGGGATGAATATGTGTTGTTTTATTGACATGCCTCAGTGTACCCCGCTCCTCTCCTGGGAAGCTAGTAAGGCGGTCTTACGGGGCTCAATCATGGCATACATGGCTCGAAGACAGAAACACCTTGACCGTAGCATTTTGCTCTTAGAACGCACATTGCACATCTTGCAGTGGCAACATAGTAGGTCTCTAAATGGGGCAAACCGACAGGAGCACCTTGAAGTGCAAGCAGCACTCAATGAGCTCCTTCAGAGGTGAGCAGACATGTCACTACAATACTACAAGCACCAGTGGTTTAAATATGGCAATAGAACAGGGAAAATGCTAGCCTGAGTGACCCGAGACTGGGGAGGCTCGCATTTCATACCAGTCCTGAGGGACGATCAGGGCATCCCACAAAACCAACCTTGACAGATCGCAATGATCTTTAGGGCCTTTTACTCTAGACTTTATACAGCAGAAGTTACTGACCGAGATGCATGCTGGGACTTTCTACAGGCCATCCCACTCCCGAAACTATCAGAAGCTGCCTTGGAGACGTGAAATGCGCCTATTTCTGGACCAGAAATCCAGAAGGCGATTAAACAAAGTAAATTACATAAGGTGCCTTGCCCGGATGGATTCAGTCCAGAGTATTATAAAATGATGGCATCGAGACTTACTCCCATTTTGGTCACAATGTACAGGACTGCACTTCAGATGGGGATCTTTCCTAGGGATATGCGATGTGCAGATATAACAGTAATTCCAAAGGAAGGGAAAGACCCCCTAGATCCTGATTCATATAGGCCAATATCCCTGATTAACTTTGACATAAAGCTAATTGCCACAGTACTAACAAGAAGATTGAAGCCAATTATGCCTCTCCTAATTGAGCCCAAGCAGGTTGGGTATGTCCAGGGGAGGGATGCGACCTGTAATATAGCGCAGCTTATCGTGGGAATGTAGTATAGTCTGGCCTATCGGGTCCCACTGCTCCTGGTAAGCCTTGATGCAGAGAAGGCGTTTGACAGGGCGGCATGGCCATACATGTGGAACGCGCTTCAAAGTTTTGGCTTCATGGGAACTTTTTTAGAGTGGGTTCGAATCTTGTATGCTGAGCTGCAGGCCAGAGTTGGGGTGAATGGAATTTTCTCAGAACCCT
This sequence comes from Ichthyophis bannanicus, assembly GCA_033557465.1. Classification (NCBI taxonomy): domain Eukaryota; kingdom Metazoa; phylum Chordata; class Amphibia; order Gymnophiona; family Ichthyophiidae; genus Ichthyophis; species Ichthyophis bannanicus. The sequence goes on along the minus strand of CM066032.1, from coordinate 1,384,355,851 downwards.
TCCTGTTAGAGAGAGGAACGAGGCAGGGGTGCCCCCTATTCCCCCTGCTTTTTGTGATTTCCCTGGAACCCCTGCTGAGGGCCTTGCAAGTGGAGGAGCAGGCGAGGGGCTTGCAACTGGGAAAAGAAGAAATGAAGCTTAGTGCTTTCATGAACAACTTGCTTCTGTGCCTTAGGGATTCGGAGACCCAAAAGCCCTGCAGATAATAGTTTGGGCAATACTCGAGCTTGAAAATAAATCAGGCTAAATCTATGGCTTTGGATATTGGAGGGAGAATGCGAGGGACATGGTCAGGGCCCTTCCCCCTGAGCTGGGCTGAAGGCTCGATTCGCTACGCAGGGATCCACCTGCCAGAGGATCGTAGGAAGCTGTATGAATGTAATATTCCAAATATGTTTGCAAAAATTTCAGCGAACCTTCAGAGGTGGGCCAATCTACCAGTATTTCTGAGGAGGCACGTTGCTCTATTTAAAATGATGGAACTGCCTCTGTGGGTGTATGTTCTCAGACAACTGCCATATGGGTAACTTGTAAAGATTGGAAGCTCTTAGAGCAGAGACTTAGTCATTTCTTATGGAGAGGAAGACGCACCCGCATTCTGTTACTAGCTTTAATGCGCTGGAAGGACAAGGAAGGCTTGGAGCTATCCTCACTGTGCAATTACAACTTAAGGTGCATGCTGCACCATCTAAGTGGAGTGATAAGCAGGGAGGGAGGTTGTGCACTGGTGCAGCAACTAGATTGTCTCTGCTTTCCATGCTGCTGCTTATATGTGCTGCATGCTAACACACAGAGCATGGGGGAGGCATTGAGGGGTAGTGTATATCTGGGGGCACTGCAGGCGGCATGGCGAGCGCTATGCCAGCGATATTCTTGGGACTGAAGATGTACCCAAATGCTTCCCTTGATGGGAAATCTGGACTTTCCTCTGGGAACTACCTCTGCCATACCAAGAGTATGGGCCTAGAGGGGAGTACTTTGTTTAGGAGACCTTCGACCAGAAGGGGAAGACGGTATAGACAGTTTTCAGAATCTCCAGAAGAGATACAACTTAGATAAACATGATCTACTATCTATAGGCACGATATTATATAGGTATGTTGGGGAGATTATCACGGGAGCTGATGTGGACACAGGGACACCCCGCACCCTCTTCGCAGCTTTGGGGAAGGTGGAGAAGAGAGCTAATGAGCTCTGAGACATAGTCTGACCAGCTCTAAACCAAAAATACCCGGACATCCTTGCAGGTCAATAGGTGTCTGATGGCATGGAGGAGATGATGCCAGCAGATCTGAAGACAGCTTTCCTTAAATGCTCATCGTTCTCGAAATGGGTATATTTACAGGAACTTCAGTATAAATTCTTATGGAGGGCTTATACACATAAGGAATGGGCACATAGAGCTGGACTGAGGAAGGATGATAAGTGCCGATGGTGTTTAACACAAAAAAAGGACATTAATACACAAGTTTTGCCATTGTCAGAGAATGCAGCTGCTATGGCAACAAGCTTGCTCCTAGATGAGTGAGATACTGCGCACCACTCTAACCCCGTCAATGGGTTCTTGTCTTTTTGGTAAGAATGAGGCATTGGGTCACATCAGGGCTTCTGAGAGACAACTTGCCAAGAGAAGATTCCTAATGGTAAAAAGAATACTATTACGATATTGGGTGGAGGGAGAACCCCTGGGACTGGGACTGTGGGAGCATGCCATTTCTGACCTTATGCAGATGGAGAGACTCACAGCCAAACAGCTAGGGGGTAAAACATGGGAGAATTTCTTAGAAATCTGGATGCCCTTCCTAGACACGTTACCCCCAATGGCAAAAGGTGCCCTAATTAATGTGTGAAAGGATGAAGAGGTAGGTGGGATTATGACAAGATAACCAGATGAGACTTAAGGTAGACGATAGTGGGTTGAGGGAGGAGATGTGGAATGACATATTGTGCTATAGTGGGAAGGGAAAGGGGGGGAGGAAGCACATATAAGGAGATAAGGGGGGGAGTCACTACACTGGATCAACAGCTAGACACGATAGGATTCCCCCGATGGGGGTAGGTATAGAGAAGCATGGGTTGTGTTGTGTATACTGCAACTGAGAGGGGGGGAGGGTTGGCGAGGATTATGAATCTTGGAGTTATGACAAATTGTTTCTCCAGGAACAAGCAGGAAGTCAGTCCTCACATATGGGTGATGTCGGTGCCGATGGAGCCCTCTTGCAGAGCAAATCCCCAGCTTTCAAAGAAAGCCTTTGGGATTGCATTGCGCATGCGCGGTCCCCTTCCCACCCAAGGGTGCCATTTTGCTCAGTTTTCTTTTTTTCTGCGGAGCCTAACGGACATGGTCCTGTTTTCACCATGGAAAAAGTAGAAAAGTCGATTTATTTTTTTTCAGCTTCCCGGTTTGACACCGGTTCCCCTTCCTGCCCTCGGCTTGGTACACCGATATCGAATCCAGTCATATTTTTCGTTTTGTCCTTCGTGACCAGCGTTCTCGCTCTTTTTAGTTTTCACTGGCAGCCCGGTTGTTTGACCTTGCAGGCACCCTTTTTCCCCCGATGGCTGCCAGCGGGTTTAAAAAGTGTGATCGGTGTAAGAAGTTGATGTCTCTCACCGACACACGACTGCTGCCTCCGATGCCTCGGCCCTGACCATGACCCGGTGGTCTGTGGTCCGTGTGGTAAGATGTCTTCAAAGTCTTTGAAGAGCAGGCAGCAGCAGCGTGACAGGATTTTTTCTGAGTCCGCATCCGGCCGGGCCTGGACCTTGTCAGAAGCCTTGACATCTCGAGAATTGGAGCCCGAGCACCGTTGTGGGTCTTCTGAGCGGGGGTCTCCCTCCAGGGAACACTGGAGGAAGAAGAAACTCGTGAGGGCAGCGTCACTGGACGCCTCTAATCGGCTTGGGCCCTCGGGTTCCAGGCCGCGTAGCCCAGACCGCCGCCCCGCGTCCTCGGAGTCGGAGCAGCCAGCTAAACAACCTCGTAGGGAGCCAGAGGCGTCGGACAAGGTAACTTCTGTTGTCCTCGTGGACTCTCCTCCTGGAGAGCCGGCGTCAGGCCCAACGATGTCGGCACCCAAGCCGGGAGCTGCGGAGCCTTCTGAGCTCGGTCTCAGGTTGGTGGCCCTGGAGAGTAGCATGGCTGCCTAGAGCAGCAGCGGGTACTGATGGCCGGTCTCGCCGGTCCATCTGCGTCGATGCCGGAGGCCGAGCCGATCCTCGAGTCGATCAGGTCTCAAGTCGATCCTCGGCCAAGGTCCCCCTCGACCTCCCGTTCGGGACCGAGGTCGTCGACGCCGGTGCCCTCAGCATCGGGGCAGTTGGGCTCGAAGCCCTTGAGGCCGGAGCCCATCGAGTCCTCCGCAGAGGACTCGGCATGGGAGATGGAGGAGGAAGACTCCCCAGACACCTTCCGGACCCGGTGTATCCCATCGGACTCTCCGGGTTCGGAGCCTCGTAATAGGTCCCCCCCAGAGGACACTTGGTTCTCGGACTTCGTCAGGGACATGGCCAAGGCTTTGACATTCCCTGCGGATGCCGAGGAGGAGCCTCGAGTCAAGGAGTTCGATGCCCTCCAGTATGACTCTCCCCCGAAGGAGGCCCTTACTGTACCAGTGCCTCCGATGTTGGAACGGCTGATGCTCCACATGTGGGAGTCCCCGGCCTCGATGCTGGTGCTCAGCAAGCGGGTCGATTCCATCTATCGAGTCCGCAAGAGTCCTGGGTTCCAGAACGCGCAGCTGCCGCTCAACTCCATGGTTGTGGAATCGGCCATGCAATGGCTCAAAAGCCAAAAAATGCACTCCTTGGTGCCTCCCGGCCGGGAGGCCCAGAACCTGGACGCCCTCGGCAGAAAGTGCTACCAGGGCTCGATGCTGTCATGCCGTGTCCAAACTTACCAGATGTACATGGGCATGTACTTGCGGGACCTGGCCTAGGAGATTGCCGGGTTCTCGGCTGGCCTGTCCGACGAACCCTTGCAGCGCTTCAAAGCTTTGTCCACGGGGATCAGAGAGTGCTCGAAGCTCATGTCTCGAGCAGCTTACGACGGCTTCGAGGCTTCGGCCCGAGTAGCTGCAGCCAGCAGCGGTGCAGGCCGTCTGGCCTGGCTCATGTCGTCGGACCTAGAGCAATGGGTTCAGGACAAGTTGGTCGATGTCCCGTGCCGAGGAGACAACCTCTTCGGCAAACCCATGACTGAGAAAGCTGCAGAAATCGAGTCCGAGTACTTGACTCGGACAAGGTTGTTGAAGAAGACATCTGCACCTTCTCACAAGAAGAAGGCCTCAGGGGAAAAAGCCATTTTTCCTGAGGAAGGGTGGTACGGCTTACAGAAACTACCCCACTTACCAGGCCACCCCAGCTCCCCAACAGGGGCAGCAGGCCAGGGGACAGGGGCATGGGCCACGTAAGCCGAAGACCCCCAAACCTCCAGCTCCGGCTCCTACTCAGACGGGAGGGGGTTTTTGACTCCCAGTGCATAGCTCCTCTCCCACCAGTGGTTTGCCCCTGCACAGGAGGGAGGCTGGCTCTGTATGGTCACATGTGGCCAGCCATTACTACCGATGCCTGGGTTTTGCAAGTAGTCCATCAGGGCTATCTCCTTCATTTCAACCAGGTACCCTCCTCCTTTTTCCCAGGAGAGCCTCTCAGGCCCCCTCTTCACAGGAACCTCCTCCTACAGGAGTTGACAGGTCTGCTGAAGGATCAGGCGGTGGAACCGGTGCCCCACCACCTGTAGGGGCAAAGCTTCTACTCCAGGTATTTCCTCATACCAAAAAGAAAAGGAGGCCTATGCCCCATCCTGGACTTGCGAAATCTAAACAAGTTCTTGGTGAGGGAAAAGTTCAAGACGCTTTCCCTTGGGATCCTACTGCCTTACCTCCACCAGGGAGACTGGCTGTGCTCCTTAGATTTAAAGGATGCTTATACTCACATCCTCATACACCAAGACCACAGACAATATCTCAGGTTTCTCCAGGACCAAGCAGGAAGTCAGTCCTCACATATGAGTGACGTCGGCACCGACGGAGCCCCTGTGCGGAGCATTTCCCCAGCTTTCATAGAAAGCCTTTGGGAATGCAGCGTGCATGCGCGGTCCCCTTCCCGCCCAAGGGTGCCATCTTGCTCAGTCTTCTTTTTTCCGCAGAGCCCGACGGATGTATATTTGTTTCACCTGAGGAAGAAGTTGATTTTTCTTTGCGTTAACCTGTTTTCTTCGGTTCGACGCCGGTTTCCCTTTCCCGCCTAAGCCCGATACGTCGGTATCGAGCCTGGATCTCTTTTTCGATTTTTGTCCTTAGTGACTAGCGTTCGCGCCATTTTTTCTTTTTTCACTGGCAGCCCTGTCTTTTGACCTTGCAGGGGCCCTTTTTCCCCCGATGGCTGCCAGCGGGTTTAAAAAGTGTGATCGGTGTAAAAAACTTATGTCTCTCACCGACACACATGACTGCTGCCTCCGGTGCCTCGGACCCAATCATGACCCGATGATCTGTGGTCCGTGTGGGAAAATGTCCTCTAAGGCGTTACGGAGTCGGCAGCACCAAAAGGAAAGAATCTTCTCTGACTTCACGTCTGGTCGGGCCCGGACCTCGTTAGAAGCCTCGACATCACGGGACTCCGGCCCCGAGTAGCGTCGAGGCTCCTCTGAAAGGGGGTCTCCCTCGCGGGAGCTTCGTAAGAAGAAAAAACCCGCAAGGGCGGCGTCGGTGGACGCACTTGGCTCATCGAGGGCCAAGTTGCATAGCCCCGAGCGCCGTCCCGGGTCTTCGGAGTTGGAGAGGCCTGCAAAACAACCTCGTGTGGAGATGGAGTCCCCGGGTCACGTGAGTACTGTAGTCCTCGTGGACTCACCTCCAGGGGAGCCGATGTCGGGCCCAGTGCTGCCGGGGCTCGAGTCGGGGGCTGCTGAGTCTCCTGAGCTCGGACTCAGGTTGGCGGCCTTGGAGAGCAGCTTGGCTGCCTTCATGGAACAGCAGCGGGCACTGATCACCGGTATCACCGGTGCATCTGCCCCGACCACCGGGACATCGACGTCCAAGTCGACCCCGGAGGCCGAGCCGATCCTCGAGTCCATGCGAGCTCGAGTCGATCCTCGGCCAAGGTCCCCCTCGGCATTCCGTTCAGGACCGAGGTCGTCGACGCCGGTACCCTCGGCGTCAGGGCGGATGGCATTGATGCCTGCCCGACCGCAGCCGCTCGATTCCTCCTACGAAGGGGTCCGGCTGGGAGACCGAGGATGAGGAGTCACCCGACACCTTTCGGACTCGGTGCATTCCTTCGGACTGGGTGCGTTCCTTCGGATTCGCCCGAGTCCGAGCCTCAGAGAAGGTCCCCCCCCCCCGGAGGATACCCGGTTCTCGGATTTTGTGCGGGAGATGGCCAAGCTTTGGAATTCCCTGCGGATCCCGAGGAGGAGCCGAGGAGCTTGAGGCCCTACAGTATGACTCTCCTCTGAAGGAGGCCTTTACTGTTCCGGTTCCTCCGATGCTGGAACGGTTGCTCTTCCACATGTGGGAGGCGCCGGCCTCGACGCCGGTTTTGAGCAAGCGGGTCGATTCCATCTATCGAGTCCGCAAGAGCCCCGGGTTCCAAAAGGCACAATTACCGCACCACTCCATGGTTGTGGAATCGGCCATGCATCATCTGAAGAGTCAGAAGATGCACTCCTTGGTGCCTCCCGGCCGGGAGGCCCAGAACCTGGATACCCTCGGTAAGAAGTGCTTCCAGGGCTCTATGCTTGCTTGCCGTGTCCAGACCTACCAGCTGTACATGGGCATGTACCTTCGAGACCTGGCAAAGGAGATTGCCGGGTTCTTTGCTGGTCTCTCCGAGGAACCTTTGCAGAGGTTCAATGCTCTGTCCTCGGGTATTCATGAGTGCTCGAAGTTTATATCTCGAGCAGCCTATGATGGCTTCGAGGCTTCGGCCCGAGTAGCCGCGGCCGGCATCGGTGCACGCAGTCAGACTTGGCTACAGTCATCGGACCTCGAGCCATGGGTGCAGGACAAGTTGGTCGATGTCCCCTGCCGAGGTGAAAACCTCTTTGGCAAGCCAATGGCTGACAAGGCTGCCAAACTCGAGACCGAGACTCTTACCCGGACAAGGCTGTCCATAAAAACCTCTGCCCCTTCTCAGAAGAAGGGCTCGAGGAAAAAGACCTTTTACCCGAGGAAGTCATCTGCCTATAAACAGTACCCTCATTATCAGGCCTCTGTAGCTCCCCAACAGGGTCAGCAGGCCAAGGGGCAGGGTCATGGGCCCCGTAGGCAGAAGGCCCCCAAGCCTCCTACTCCGGCTCCTGCTCAGCATGGAGGGGGATTTTGACTGCATTGGCATAGCCTCTCCTCCTCAGCTGGCTCCCATCAGCACTGGAGGCAGGCTGGCCCTGTTCGCCCACAGGTGGTCAGCCGTCACAAGGGATACCTGGGTTCTAAGTATAGTCCAGAAGGGCTATCTCCTCCACTTCCACCAGGTATCCCCCTCCTATTTTCCAGGGGAGCCTCCCAGACTCCCTCGGCACAGGGACTTACTCCTGCAGGAGTTGGCAGGTCTTCTAAAGGATCAGGCAATGGAACTGGTGCCCCACCACCTGAGAGGTCACGGCTTCTATTCCAGGTACTTCCTAGAACCAAAGAGAACTGGAGGCCTCAGACCCATCCTAGACTTGCGAAACCTGAACAAGTTCCTGGAGAGGGAAAAGTTCAAGATGCTTACCCTTGGAATCCTGCTGCCCTACCTCCAGCAGGGAGATTGGCTATGCTCCTTAGATCTAAAGGATGCTTATACTCACATCCTTATTCATCCAGACCACAGACAATATCTCAGATTTGTAGTGGGAGGAAACCATTATCAGTACAGAGTACTGCCTTTTGGCCTTATATCCGCCCCCAGGCTCTTCACCAAGTGTCTAACGGCAGTAGCGGCCTACCTCAGGGTTCAGGGCCTCTTTGTCTTTCCATATCTGGACGATTGGCTCATCAGGGGTCAGTCCCCACAAGAGGCCAATCAAGCCACCCTTCGCACTGTCGCTCTGCTTCAGCACCTGGGGTTTGTCATAAACTTCGCAAAGTCCAGTTTGCATCCCTCCCAGAACATGGAGTTCATAGGAGCTCGACTAAACACATTTCAGGCAAACGCCTTTCTACCAGTGGACAGGGCCCACAGATTGATGGCTCTAGCCAGGCTGTTCCACAACAATTCTCTAGTCTCTGCCAGACAATTTCTGAGGCTCTTAGGCCACATGGCATCCACGGTCCATGTGACTCCAAATGCCCGTCTACACATGAGACCAGCTCAGTGGGGCCTCAGGACTCAGTGGCACCAGGCCACAGGAAGCCTCGCCGACAAAGTGAGGGTTTCCAGCCTACTACAGTCTTCTTTGCAATGGTGGCTTCATCTTCCAAATCTAGTGCAAGGGGTGCCTTTTCAGGCACCTCCACATTCTCAGGTGTGGACAACCGATGCTTCTCTTCAAGGTTGGGGTGCACATTGCCAAGGGGCATGTACTCAAGGCCTGTGGACTCCTTGGGAGGCCACACAGCAGATCAATCTCTTAGAACTGAGAGCTATCCGCTTAGCCCTGAGAACTTTCTCTCATCTCCTCTCTCACCAGTCCATCTTAGTTCAGACAGACAATCAAGTGGCTATGTTCTATGTGAACAAACAAGGGGGCACAGGGTCCCGCCTTCTATGTCAGGAAGCGCAGAAGCGGTGCTCCTGGGCAGTCAATCATGGCATTCTTCTCAAAGCAGTCTACCTCCCAGGTCAGGAGAATTACCTGGTGGACAGATTGAGCAGGATTCTGCAACTGCACGAATGGCGGTTGAATCCTTTAGTGGTTCAACAGATCTTCCTGAAATGGGGTCTTCCAACCATAGATCTCTTTGCCAGTCCTCTGAACCGGCAACTTCCCTTGTTCTGCTCCAGACAACCGCATCCCCTCAGAGTTGCAGCGGATGCGTTTCTCATTCCATGGTCTACAGGCCTCCTATATGCGTTTCCTCCCACGCCTCTAGTGTCCAAGACACTGTTCAAAGTGATCCGGGACAAGGCCTCAGTGATCCTGATGTCCCCCCAGTGGAAAAGGCAACCCTGGTTCCCACTACTGTTGCAATTAGCGGTGGACACTCCTCTTCCTCTGGGGATGCAACCCAATCTCCTGTCTCAGGAGCAGGGATCTCTCTTGCACCCCAATCTACAGTCCCTCAATTTGATGGCCTGGCTGCTGAACGGGTAGTTCTAGCGCCTTTACTACTGCCTAGGGAAGTGGAGGACGTAGTCTTGGCCTCTAGGAGGCAGTCCACCAGAAAGTCTTATGCCCTTAAGTGGCATAGGTTTTCTGCCTGGTGTACTTAACACAATGAGAATCCCTTCTCATGCCTAGTACCAGTGGTGTTGCAGTATTTGCTTCACCTGTCCAACCTAGGCCTTAAGTCCAATTCTGTTAGAGTTCATCTTAGTGCTCTTTCAGCACACCACTTACAGGTGGAGGGTTAGTCTCTCTCCAGTCACCCTTTGGTGGCCCGATTCCTCAGAGGCCTGCTTTTGCTTAAGCCTCCAGTGCATCCACCTGCCCCTGAATGGGATTTAAATGTGGTCTTGCAACGGCTTACTTGCCCACCATTTGAACCTATGGCTACTTGCCCTATGCGTTTTCTGTCTTGGAAAACGCTATTTCTGGTAGCCCTTACCTCAGCTAGGCGAGTAAGTGAGCTTCAGGCCCTAGTTTCAGAAGCACCTTATACTAGGTTCTATAAGAACAGGGTAGTCTTACGGACTCACCCTAAGTTCCTTCCAAAGGTTGTCTCCTCCTTCCACCTCAATCAGGAGGTGGTTCTTCCAACTTTCTTTCCCAGGCCTCATGCTAGCCGGCTGAGATGGTCCTGCATACCCTGGACTGTAGGAGGGCATTGTCCTTCTACCTTGACCGTACGCGGGAGCACCGGAGGGCGGTTCAGCTCTTCGTCTCTTTTGACTCCAATAAGTTGGGGTTGGCTATCTCCAAGCGTACTTTGTCCATATGGGTAGCTGACTGTATCGCCTGGGCTTACAGGGCAGCCGGCCTCTCATTGCAGGGTCGAGTTACGGCTCACCGTGTCAGGGCAAAGGCTGCATCAGTGGCTCATCTCCACTCTGTTCCCGTTGGCAGTCATCTGCCGGGCCGCTACTTGGTCTTCAAGCCAGACTTTTGCGGCCCACTACTGCCTTGAGAGGGACAGTGCTTTCGGACAAGCGGTACTCCATAATCTCTTTGAGGTCTAGGCAACTTCTACCCTCCGGCCCTGGTGTTGGGCTACCTGTCGGGGGCGTTATCAGAGAAGATTCTGTTCTTGCATGCTGAGGCTCTAGGGGGAGCTCATTTTTCAGTTTGGAGCCTCTGGTAGCCCTAAGCTAGGGAGTCCCATATGTGAGGACTGACTTTCTGCTTGGTCCTGGAGAAAGAGTAGTTACTCACCTGTAACAGGTGTTCTCCAGGAGCAGCAGGAATCAGTCCTCACAACCCTCCCTCCTCCCCTTGGAGTTGCAGTCATATGATTTATTTTTGCTATTTTTGCTGTCTTTTAGCTATGTCATCAGGCTGAGCAAGATGGCACCCTTGGGCGGGAAGGGGACCGCACATGTGCGCTGCATTCCCAAAGGCTTTCTATGAAAGCTGGGGAAATGCTCCGCACGGGGGCTCCGTCGGTGCCGACGTCACCCATATGTGAGGACTGATTCCTGCTGCTCCTGGAGAACACCTGTTACAGGTGAGTAACTACTCTTTGTGGTTGGAGTAAACCACTTCCAGTACAAGGTGCTTCCCTTTGGCCTAGCTACCGCTCCCAGAGTATTTACCAAATGCCTAGCAGTGGTGGTGGCCTTCCTCATAAGCCAGGGTGTGTTCGTCTTTCCATACCTGGACGACTGGCTCATCAGGGGCCAATTGGCACAGGAGGCACAGCAGGCCACTGCTCGCACAGTCACCCTGCTCCAGCACCTAGGGTTTGTTATAAATCACGAAAAGTCCACTTTACTTCCCATTCAGAACTTGGAGTTCATAGGGGCAAGACTGGACACACTTCAGGCAAAGGCTTACCTACCGCTGGACAGGGCAAGGCGGTTCCTGGACTTGGTCCAGCAGGTCCAGCCCAGTCCTCAAGTCTCCACAAGAGTCTTCCTATGCCTCCTGGACCACATGGCCTCCACAGTGCATGTGACTCCATATGCTTGATTCCACATGCGCACAGCTCAATGGAGCCTCAGAGACCAATGGATGCAAGCCATTGGCTGCCTCAGAGACAGAGTAGCAATTTCCAAGCTACTGGTGACAGCCTTGCAAAGGTGGCTTCACCCCCCAACTTGCTTCAGGGAGTACCATTCTAACCTCCCTCTCACACCAGAGTGCTGACGACAGATGCCTCCTTGCTTGGCTGGGGAGCCCATTGCCAGGGTTCATGCATTCAGGGTCTGTGGTCCTCGCGAGAGGCCGTGCTTCAGATCAATCTTCTAGAGCTTCGAGCCATCTGCCTAGCTCTTCAAGCCTTCTGTCATCTTCTGGCACGTCAGTCGGTGCTGCTACAGACAGACAATCAGGTGGCGATGTTCTATATCAACAAACAGGGGGCCACAGGATCTCGCATCCTATGCCAGGAAACTCTGGACCTCTGCTCTTTTGCAGTGACACATCACATGTTCCTAAAGACGGTTTATCTGCCAGGTCAGGAGAACCACCTGGCCGATAAGTTGAGCAGGATTCTTTAGCCTCACGAATGGCAACTGAACCTGGATGTAGCCCAGCGGATCTTCAACCGTTGGGGTCTCCCATCTATGGATCTCTTTTCCAGCCCGCAAAACCATCAGTTGCCCTGGTTCTGCTCGAGGCAGCCACATCCACTGAGCGTGGCGGCGGATGCTTTCCTGATCTCGTGGGCACAGGGCCTTTTCTTTGCATTCCCACCCACGCCCCTGGTGGCACGCACTCTGTTCAAGATTCTTCGGGACAAAGCCTCGATCATCCTGGTAGCACCCAGGTGGCCCAGACAACCTTGGTTCCCTCTTCTCCTTCAACTGGCGGTTGAAACTCCACTCCCACTGGGGGTGCAGCCCGATTCCTTGCTACACCCCAATCTCAGATCCCTCAACTTAATGGCCTGGCTGCTGAGAGGGTAGTACTTGCTCCTCTACTCCTTCCCAAAGAGGTTGAGGAGGTGTTGCTAGCCTCTAGGAGACAATTCACTAGAAAATCCTACGCGTTCAAGTGGCATAGGTTTGAAGGGTGGGTGCCCAGAATAAGGAGGACCCATTCACTTGTCAAGTACCTCAGGTATTGCAGTACTTGCTCCACCTCTCGGAGTTAGGCCTCAAGTCTAACTCTGTCAGAGTCCACCTGAGTGCGCTATCAGCTCACCACTCTCCAGTGGACGGGCAACTTCTTTCAGCTCACCCTTTGGTATCCCGATTCCTCAGAGGGCTCCTACTCTTGAAGCCTCCAATTTGCCCACCGGCTACAGAGTGGGACTTAAATGTGGTCTTGCAGCGGCTTACTTGCCCACCGTTTGAACCAATGGCCACCTGTCATCTCCGCTTCCTTTCCTGGAAAGCACTTTTTCTGGTGGCACTCACGTCTGCTCGACATGTGAGTGAGCTGCAAGCTTTAGTATCGGATAGGCCGTATTCTCAATTTTATAAAAACAGAGTGGTCCTATGTACCCACCCCAAGTTCCTCCCAAAAGTGGTTTTTTCACCTTAACCAAGAGGTGGTTTTTCCAACCTTCTTCCCCAGGCCACACTACAGCAGGGCAGAAGCGGTTCTGCACACCCTGGACTGTAAGAGGGTGCTTGCCTTTTACCTGGAGCGTACGTGGGGATATCGAAGGGCTTCCAAGCTCTTCGTCGCTTATGACCCTAGTAAACTGGGTCTACCTGTCTCCAAGCGCACGTTATCCACCTGGGTGGCAGACTGCATCACCTGGGCGTACAGGGCAGCGGACCTCCAGCTGTAGGGCCGAATCACGGCCCACTCTGTCAAGGCTAAGGCCGCATCAGTGGCTAACCACCACTCTGTTCCGCTGGCAGACATCTACTGGGCTGCAACTTGGTCTTCAAGCCAGACTTTTGCAGCCCACTACTGCCTGGAGAGAGAGTCCCGGCGGGACAGTGTTTTCGGTCAGGTGGTACTCCATAACCTATTCGAGGTTAAGGCAACTCCTACCCTCCGACCCTTTGGTGTCAGGCTACCGTGGGGGATGCGTTCTCAGAGAAAAATCCTATCACTGCTGCTGCGGCTCTTCTAGAGGGAGCCATTTTCAGCTATGGGTTCTCGGTAGCCTATAGCCAGGGAGTCCCATATGTGAAGACTGACTTCCTGCTTGTTCCTCGAGAAAGCGTAGTTACTCACCTGTAACAGGTGTTCTCCAGGGACAGCACGAATCAGTCCTCACGACCCTCCCTCCTCCCCTGGAGTTGCAGTCCTTTGATTAATTTTTTCTCATTTTTGCCATCTTTTTAGCTATGTCATCTGACTGAGCAAGATGGCACCCTTGGGCAGGAAGGGGACTGCGCATGTGCGATGCAATCCCAAGGGCTTTCTTTGAAAGCTGTGGATTTGCTCCACACGAGGGCTCTGTCGGCGCTAACATCACCCATATGTGAGGACTGATTCCTGCTGTCCCTGAAGAACACCTGTTACAAGTGAGTAACTACACTTTTTCAGAAGTCACAAGCAAAGTTTTCATGTTGCATTGGAAAGTTTGTATGTTATTGTTTGATATGAAATGTACATTAAAACAGATCTGTAAGTAAATAAAATAAAAATCATTTTGGTCACTCTTTGTACCTTCTCTAATTCCACTACATCCTTTTTTAGATATGGCGATCAGAACCGCACACAATAATCAAGGTACATTGCACCTTGGAGCGATTAAAAGGCATTATAATATCTTTGGTTTTATTCTCTGTTCCTTTTCTTATGATTCATAGTATTCTATTTCCTTTCTTGGCCACCTCTGTGTACTGGGCAGAGAATTTCAATGTATTATCTATGATGATGCCTAGATTCCTTTCTTGGGTAGTGATTCCTAATTTGGAACCTTGCGTTGTGTAACTGTAGTTTGGGTTCTTCCCTAAGTGCATAACTTCGCACTTGTCCCCATTAAATTTCATTTGCCATTTTGAACGTACAGTCTCCCAATTTCTCAAGATCCTCTTGTAATTTTTCACAATCCTCTTGTGATTTAACAACTTTGAATAATTTTGTGTCATTTGCAAATTTGATCACCTCGCTCGTTCCCATTTCCAGGTCATTTATGAATATGTTAAAAAGCAGCGGACCCAGCACCGATCCCTGAGGCACTCCACTATTCACCTTTTCTCAGTGGAGATCATTTAATGTGTGCCAATTAGTAACATCATCTCTCTTATAGGAAGTATTATGGTTCATTGTGGCTGTTTAACTCAGCTGATGTATTGGGTGGGTTAGTAGCTGGGATGGTCTGAAGGGATGTTACTTTAAAATGTGGGGAAGGAGCTGGGGTGGACTGAAGGGATTTTTTGTATATTTGTATTTGACAAATTATGTTGGCTAATATTGGTCACTGGTTTCTATTTATTGTTAGTGTGTGTAGTGGTTTGTGTGTAATGTTTTAGTGAGTCTGATCAGTCTTACTGTATATACTGTGATAAGGAAGCTTATCATAGTTCAGGAAGGAGCTATAATAGAGGTGAATTGGCTCTGAACAAGCAACCTGTCTTTTCTGGTAGAAATAATAAAACAGAATGTTTCCATAAAAGACTACCAGTCCCAGAATGCACCAGGTTTCCAACAGCCACTAGAAGAGATGAAGTGGGGAAACGTGTATTCAGTCAGGAGAGCTATGAGGTAATCCCCAAGCACTCATCTCCAAGGGCAGGGCTTGATTCAGCACAGCGCTGTGCTAGGGTGGAGCAGCCCTCTAAACAGGTTAAAAGTAAAGCTTATTCTACGCAGGAGAATCATCTTCATGATCATCATCATCAGCAGGAGCAGAGGCAGCAGAAGCCAGAGCTCACGGACAGAGAGAGCAAGAAACACTTTGGAAGAAAGAAGAGAGAAGCATCTTGGAGGTCTAAAGGAGTCCATAGCAGTACGTGTGCTGGGAGGCATTCCAGAGGCAAGCATACTCCATTGGACTGGAGGAAACCAGAGGAGTGGGGTTGCAGAGCCAGGAATCCCCGGACGGGACCTGTGAGGGAGACGACTGCATTTGGAAGGGGCCCTAAGACCAGTGCCAGAAGGTATGTGAAGAGAGACCCAGTGTCCAGGGATCTTGATTGGAAGCTGGACATAAAAACTGGACTACATACTGGATATTTAGAGAGGAACCCTAACAGCAATGGAAGCTCAGGTATGAACACTGATCTATGCCCTAGCTATTCACTTGGAAGACAGCAGGGAAACAAGTATTGTTCTGAGAATGCTCCATTAAGAAATTCCTCTGTGCCAATCCATGATATTGACTCTATGATAGTGGAAGAAGAAGGGGATATTGTAAATGAGCAGTGTGAATACATGGATTGCTCTCTGTCTAAACTTCTGTGGTAATATACTTGTACAAAATACAACAACCATCACAAAGAAATATAAACTTGTTCTTTGATCTACTCAGAAAAGCTTTTGAGCAGGATTTGAGCCACGTTTAGAAAGTAAACCAGCCAAGAGGTTTGCAGCTGGTTAATTGTTAGCAATTGAGCCTTGCTTAATTGCCTGTGAGCTCTGAAGAGACACTTCTGGGTGTGTGTAAAAATACCAGAAGTTAGCCTTGAAAAAGAACAGTTTTTTCATTACTTTGTGGGTTTTGAAGCACTGCTAAAAAGATATTAGCAGGAGCCTACAGAAAAGACCTTTCTGTTCCCATCAAGGTCTTTATGATTTGATTTGATTGCTTAAGAAGCTCAGTTGTTGTTTTTCCTGATTTGTTTTTCTAAGTATAATACTGAAAGCAAGTATCCTTTTTGTGCTACCAAGCAAATCTGTGTTGGGAGAAATAACCCCATAAATAAAATATATTTTCTTTGCTTTACACTCGAGCAAGCACAACTAATTTATTGTGAACGGCTGATTCTGGTATGAATGGACTACATTTCCCACAATCCTTTGCAAGTCATATTAATATTTGCCTTTGCCAAGACTGTGGACATTCACACCCAGCGCCCCCGTTTACAGTTGGCATAGTTTTTCGGATTGCTTTTGCGCAAAGGATTTACATGCTAAGTATTACAACTGAAGTCTGAAGAAAAAAAGAAAGTTCAAGTTAAAAGCTGGAAAAAAAGATTTTCCCTTAACTACACTTTGGAGGAAGAGGTGGCTGATCCAGGTAGCTGTCCCAGGAAGAAAAGACCCTGTGTAGAGCTGGATTCATCACTGGCATAAGGTAATAAGTACCTGGGCATGTCTAGTGGTGGATGGGAGTAAGGCACAGGGGTAATTGAAAAAAAAATTAGGAGAAAAACACCTGTTTGGAAGGTGTTGCACTGTGTTTTTTTTCTTTTGTTTTCTTGCAGGGATCAAGATGGATCCAAGGGAAATGGCCAGCTGGATGGCAGCCCAGTTTAGCAGGCAACAGGAGCTAGCGCAGCAGGCTCAGGACACTGCTATGAAAGCCTTAATGGACCAGCAGAAGCCAGTGCTTGATCTGGTGGAAGCCTTAGTTAATCTGCAGAACCAAAGTGGACCGGATGCAAGACCAGCAGTAAATACTGGTATACCACATGTGGACAATGTGGGACTCAATCAGGGAATTGGGGCATTTAGTTTTGGGAAGCTAACTCCAGATGATAATGTTGATGATTTCCTAGAATCTTTTGAGAGAGTGGCACAAGCATTAGCATGGCCAGAGACCCAGTGGGCAGTAAGGCTGGCAGCCTCATTAACTGGAGAGGCGCTTGCAGCTTATAGAGCAATGCCAGCAGCTCAGGCTTTGAATTATAAAGATGTAAAGGCTGCTATTAGAGATCGCCTAGGGTTGTCTATTTCAGAGTATAGGCGAATGTTTAGAGCTACTGCATTAAGAGTGGGTGAAACACCCAGGGCTCTGAGTCAGAGAATCAGAGGATGGGCTGTAAAATGGTTGGAGCCTGAAGGAAAGACTGTGGAAATGTTATTAGACATTATTATGCTTGAACAATTTATGTCTGCTGTGCCTAAAGATTTGCACACTTTCCTTATACAGCAAAATTGCCAGAATCTTGGAGAGGCAACCATGCTAGCAGAGAGATTCTTGGAAGCCACGCAGGCTTGCCATAGAATGGGTGGCCCTCTGAAGATTGGTGCTGAGGCAAGCTGTGCTGTATCAGAAAAGAAAATTGTTAAAAATGTTTCTGAAAATAATTCTACTGTGCCATACCAGATTACACAGTGGAGTAAAAAGAAATGTTTCAAATGTGGAAAATGGGGACATTTAGAAAGGGGATGCCAGATACACACTAGCTTAATGGGTGTTGATTTAAAACAGCCCAAAGAAGGATTTCTTTTGATGGTTGATGTGCAGGGAATTACCACAAATGCTCTGTTAGACTCTGGGGCAGACCAGAGTATGTTGTCAAAGAGGCTTTGGAAGAGGATAGAGGCCCAAGAAGGATTTGTGCCTAGAACCCCTGAAAGCCAAGTTCACATCAGATGCATTCATGGTGCTGCAACATCATATCCTACCTATAGGCTAATGGTTAAGTGCCTGGGGGGACAAGAGGAAGTTCTGTTAGCAGTGGTGCCTAGGCTACCATTTGATTTGGTTCTAGGAAGGGACTGGCCAAGATTTAAGCAGGGACTAGTGAAAGGGCTAGGAAAGAAGGAGGGAGAAGGATTAATGGAAATAGCTCCCGGGCCTTTGTTTGGAAGTCCTCAGTCCCTAGCTAAAAAGATGGTTGAGCTTCCAGAAGGCCAAACTATAAGGAAGGAAATAGGTAATAAGAGGGGCCTTGTATCCACCCGCTCACAGGCTAAGGTAGAGAGCCAGAAGGAGGAGGGGAAGCAGGCAGAGTCATTAGGAGACTTACCCTCTCATGATGATTTAATAACTCCACCATCTGGGAAAGTAAGAAAGTTAAAAGCACAAAAGCGTCGTGAGAGACTTTGCAGAGCACAAGGTAGGGCTGACATGTTGGCAGGTCAAAGTTTACCCTGGGTGCCAGCTGAGTTAGTGGCAAAGTTTCCTAACTTTCCACAAGAACAGCGAGCTGATCAAGCTCTCACCCGAGCTTTTAAGTATGCTCAGGAGGTCAGGGAGGAGTTGCCCAGATTCAGACTAGATAATGAAATATTATATAGAGAGAGTCAGGACCCCAGAAATGGGACCATACGTAAACAATTGGTGGTACCCACAACTTTCAAAGGACTAGTACTTAGATTAGCACATGATCATCCAGTGGGAGGTCATAAAGGGATGCAAGGAACGCTGGATCAAATACTTATGCGTTTTTACTGGCCAGGTATTTTCAAAGAAATTGCACAGTTTTGTGCTGCATGTCCAGCGTGTCAGCGAGTTACAGCGACTCACCCACCGGTGGTGCCTTTGATTCCCATGCCAATTATCACGGACCCAATTGGTCGCATTGCTATGGATATTGTAGGCCCATTAGTCAAAACGCCCCGAGGTTTCCAATACATCCTAGTTATGGTAGATCAGGCAACAAGGTTTCCCTGGGCCATACCATTGAGGAATGTTTCTGCAAAAACAATAGCTTTAGAGCTAGTCAAATTGTTTTGCGAAGTGGGATTCCCAAGGGAGGTGTTGACTGACCGAGGGTCCAATTTTGTATCCAAATATTTGGCCCAGGTCTGGGATGCCTTTGGCATTCATCACGTGAAAACCTCAGCCTACCATCCACAATCAAACGGTTTGGTGGAGAGATTCAACCAAACTCTCAAACAAATGTTGAGAAGGGGTTTAGCAGGAGAGGTAAAAGAATGGGATATGTTATTGCCCTTTGCCTTATATGCCTGCAGGGAAAGAATTCAGGTGTCCCTAGGTGTAACTCCATATGAATTGATGTATGGTAGGGCTCCACGGGGTTTGTTAGATATTTTGAGGGAACAATGGATTGATCCTGAACCAGGAAGTCAGGAGGTGCCACAGTTTCTACGTGACTTGAGAGCACGTTTGAAAAGGACCTCGCAGGTTGCTGAGAGGAACCTGCAGGACAGTCAAGTGCGCCAGAAAGGGTGGTATGATAGGAAGGCCAAAAGCCGCCAATTAAGCATTGATGAAAAGGTTTTGGTTCAAGTAGCAGGTATTGCCCCAAAATTTGAAGTACAGTGGAAAGGGCCATGGAAGGTTGTTAGACAAGTGAGCCCAGTATCTTATGTGGTAGAAAATGCAAGAGGGCGTAGACAGACCTACCACATTAATGTACTTAAGTCTTGGAAGGAGAGGCCTGTAAATAATAATGACCCTGAAGCCAGTCAGGAAGTAGGTGAGCTTCAAAAAGATAATACTCTCGTAGGTATTACGGACTGTAGGAAAGAAGTTTCACCAGTTACACCAGTCCGTAATAACTTAAGCAGGGGGGTATGTGATAAGGAAGCTTATCATAGTTCAGGAAGGAGCTATAATAGAGGTGAATTGGCTCTGAACAAGCAAACCTGTCTTTTCTGGTAGAAATAATAAAACAGAATGTTTCCATAAAAGACTACCAGTCCCAGAATGCACCAGGTTTCCAACAGCCACTAGAGGAGATGAAGTGGGGAAACGTGTGTTCAATCAGGAGAGCTATGAGGTAATCCCCAAGCACTCATCTCCAAGGGCAGGGCTTGATTCAGCACAGCTGCGCTGTGCTAGGGTGGAGCAGCCCTCTAAACAGGTTAAAAGTAAAGCTTATTCTACACAGGAGAATCATCTTCATGATCATCATCATCAGCAGGAGCAGAGGCAGCAGAAGCCAGAGCTCACGGACAGAGAGAGCAAGAAACACTTTGGAAGAAAGAAGAGAGAAGCATCTTGGAGGTCTAAAGGAGTCCATAGCAGTACGTGTGCTGGGAGGCATTCCAGAGGCAAGCATACTCCATTGGACTGGAGGAAACCAGAGTAGTGGGGTTGCAGAGCCAGGAATCCCCGGACGGGACCTGTGAGGGAGACGGCTGCATTTGGAAGGGGCCCTAAGACCAGTGCCAGAAGGTATGTGAAGAGAGACCCAGTGTCCAGGGATCTTGATTGGAAGGCTGGACATAAAAACTGGACTACATACTGGCCAGGATATTTAGAGAGGAACCCTAACAGCAATGGAAGCTCAGGTATGAACACTGATCTATGCCCTAGCTATTCACTTGGAAGACAGCAGGGAAACAAGTATTGTTCTGAGAATGCTCCATTAAGAAATTCCTCTGTGCCAATCCATGATATTGACTCTATGATAGTGGAAGAAGAAGGGGATATTGTAGTGAATACATGGATTGCTCTCTGTCTAAACTTCTGTGGTAATATACTTGTACAAAATACAACAACCATCACAAAGAAATATAAACTTGTTCTTTGATCTACTCAGAAAAGCTTTTGAGCAGGATTTGAGCCACGTTTAGAAAGTAAACCAGCCAAGAGGTTTGCAGCTGGTTAATTGTTAACAATTGAGCCTTGCTTAATTGCCTGTGAGCTCTGAAGAGACACTTCTGGGTGTGTGTAAAAATACCAGAAGTTAGCCTTGAAAAAGAACAGTTTTTTCATTACTTTGTGGGTTTTGAAGCACTGCTAAAAAGATATTAGCAAGAGCCTACAGAAAAGACCTTTCTGTTCCCATCAAGGTCTTTATGATTTGATTTGATTGCTTAAGAAGCTCAGTTGTTTTTCCTGATTTTGTTTTTCTAAGTATAATACTGAAAGCAAGTATCCTTTTCTGTGCTACCAAGCAAATCTGTGTTGGGAGAAATAACCCCATAAATAAAATATCTTTTCTTTGCTTAAACACTCGAGCAAGCACAACTAATTTATTTGTGAACGGCTGATTCTGGAATGAATGGACTACATTTCCCACAATCCTTTGCAAGTCATATTAATATTTGCCTTTGCCAAGACAGTGGACATTTTCACCCAGCGCCCCCGTTTACAATACATTATAATCAACAATGATATGAGCCTAATTCCTTTTGAGAATCTTGGTTGAAATGAGACAAATTCCAGTAAAGAAAATACCATGTTCAGTCTAGAGTGCTGGACATACATATGTCATGTCATCATTACAGCCTCTTAAAGGTCTCTCTAAAGCTCCACTCTACACATGCCTCATGGTATTCACTGTTATATTTTAAACTTGTAAAATGTTTCAAAACTTTTCTTTGCTTACTAGTCGTTCACACCTCTTTAGAAATACAGATGTTTAATAGCAGAAAAGGTATGATGGCAACCATTTGCTTGAGAAAAAACAGTCTAAAGGCCTCTCCCTTCTAGCTGAAAGTATACAGGGTGGCCCCAAAAAATGAGATCATCTTGTAGCATATAAGTTATTTAAAAATTCAAAAAGACAGATGTAAACGATTGACAAATTAAAAAAAAAAAAGATGGCTACCGGAAATTGTCGAAATAAAGATGTTAAAAAGGTAAATAAGTAAACTAAGCTTTTAATTTACGAGATGTTCTCACTTTTTTTGGGCCACCCTGTATGAGAAAATCTGCTGCTGGGAAAAGAGGTCAAGCTGACAAATAAGTGCAAAAACCCCTAATTTGTCAGCTTGATGCTAGTGGTAGTACTGCAAGATTATTCCTAAGGGTCTGCCAGTGCCATTTTGAACCCAGAGCCAAATGGAACAGGAGTGACTAGGGATCACTCCTATTCCCTCCAGACTACCAGGGAGAGCCCCTGGTAGATGCTGGTAGTTGGATTGGGGAATGGGGATGTCTAGCCTGGTAGGGAGAGTTCAGTTGTGTACAATACGACTTTGGAGGGGTCAGGGGCTACTATGTTGAGGGGGCACCTGCCCCTCCAAGCTGTCACTTGTGCATGCCTCAAGGCAGGTGTTAAATGGGGAATACATGTCTATTTTGGGCCTGCCCCAACCACACCCTATCCATGCCCCATTGATATTACTCTATGGTGTGACTATCCATGGGTAAACAGATTTCTAAACTTAAGATTTTATTCATGGAAATACTTCTAAAACAATCCCCTTAATGTATTTTATTTTAATCATATGATTATTCTATATTTATTTGATTGTAAGTAGCTTTATTTATTTTTTCTTATTTTATTTTGCTTTTGTTTTAATTATGTAAACCACTTAGATGATTTAATTTGATGAGCTGTGTATCAAATAAATTTGAAACCTAAAACCTGATTTAACAACGTTGAATAAATTTGTGTCATCTGAAGTTTAATCACCTCACTTATGGTTTCCAGTTCCAGATCATTTAATAAATATGTTAAAAAGAAGTGGTCCCAATACAAATCATTGGAACACTCTACTATTCACCTTTTTCCATTGAGAAAATTTGACCATTTAGTCCCACTCTCTGTTTTCTATCTTTTTAAGCAGCTCCCAGTCCTCAATTGGACATTGATTCTTGTCCCACAGCTTTTTAGTTTCTTCAGGAGGATCTTATGAGGTACTTTGTCAAATGCTTTCAAAAAATCAAAATATACTTTTTATCAGCTAGTTCAGCTTTATCTACATTTTTATTGATGCCTTCAAAAAATATAGCAGATTGGCGAGGTAAGACTTCCTTTGGCTAAATCCATGTTGGCTTTGTCCCATTAAACTAGGTTCAATAATTTTGTTCTTTATAATAATTTCTATCATTTTGTTCGGCACTGACAGATTCACTGGTCTGTAGTTTCATCATCCCTGGAACCCTTTAAAAACTGGTGTTACATTGGCCACCTTCCAGTCTTCAGATATTGTAGATGGCTTTAGTGATTGTTTGCAAATTACTAATAGTTGACCTGCAATTTCATTTTTCATTTCTTTCAGCACTCCGGAATGTATATCATCTGGTTCAGGCAATTTGCTAGTTTTCATTTTATCAATTTGCCCTATTATATCTTCCAAGTTCACTGAGATTTGTTTTAGTTTCTTTAAATTGTCACCTTTAAATATCAATTCTGGCATGGGGGTATCTCTCTCAGTTCTTTCTCGGTAAAAACTGAAGCAAAGGATATATTTAATATCTTTGCTATGGCCTTGTCTTCCCTTAGTGTGTCCCCTTTACCACTTCATCTTATGGTCCAACTGTTTCCCTTGCAGGCTTCTTGATTCATGTGTAACTGGAAAAAAAAAGCTTTTTATGGAAGAAAAAACTCATAATTGTTTTCAAATGTTCTCTTTGCCTGCCTTGTAATCTAACTTGCAATGCTTATGCTATTTCCTGATTTTCTTCATTTGGATCCCTTTTTCGTTTTCAGAAAGATGTTCTTTTGGCTATACCAGCCCCTCTTACCTTACCTTCTACCATGCTGGCAGTTGTTTGGCCCGCCTTCTACCTTTTTTAAAAGCATGGAATACATCTGGTCTGGGTTTCCAAGATGATAGTTTTAAACAATGTCTATATCTGATATAAACTCGAAACATTTGCAGCAACTCATTTTATGGTTTTTTTTCTAATAATAATTTTATAATAGTCTCCCTTTTGAAAGTTAAATGCTATTGAAATAGATTTCTTTAGTGTCGTCCTTCCAATTAAGTCAACATTAGTCATGATATGATCATTATTGCCAATTGGCTCAAATATCGTTACACTCTCACCAAATCCTGTTCCACTAGTCCAAAAATAGCTCTCCCTCTTGTTGGTTCCTGAACCAGATGCTCCATGAAGCAGTCTTATTTCATTTAGAAATTGTACTTCCCTAGCCTGTCCTAATGTGACACTTAACTCAATACTGAGATAATTGTGTTGCCAGTTTTGTTAGCTTCACCAATTTCTGTTTACCTTTCATTGATCTGTCTGTTCATTCTGGCCAAACGGATGGTAGTACACTCCCACTGCTCTTTTCTTCGCCTTATCATATGTAATTTCAATCTGTAAATATACTACAGTGCATTTTGCTTCCTCTAGAACTTTTATCCAGTTTGACTTAGTGTCCTCTTTACCATATAAGGAAACATTTTAGAAAAAAACATGGAAGTCAAAACAGATGTAGAGGCCACCAGATCTGCAAGTCTGACAGCATTTTAGTAATGGCTGTGCTGAAGGTGGAGCCAATTCTCAAATACATATCCAAATGCAGTGGGAGGAGTGATCTTGAAATATCCTCAGTTCCAGCATTTCATAATGCACACTTGTAAATATCAACTTATACGTGCATTCTGACTATTTTGGAAGCCTGGATATGAAGATGCCGCTAATGAACTAAAGACTGTATATGCACATCATATTATGTTTAAAATGTGAATAGGGCTTCTAAAATAACCTCCGTAGTGAAGCCCCTGCACCAATTTGATCCATCCTATCACTGTTACTGTATATAATTTGCACCCTGGTATTACAATGTCCCATTAGTTATCCTCTTTCCACCAGGTCTCTGAGATGCCAATTATACAAGGTGTGACAAAAAAGAAACGAGACTGTGGCAGCCATGCTCATGACTCAATGCCAGTTGGCTAACCACTTATGTCACTGTGTTGTGCAACATCTCGCCACTATCCTGCTATAATATTTCGTTTTGTCACGCAACTGGAAGTGGCAAAAATTTGGAGCAAAGAATCAACTTAAAATTTCTGGTTAAGTTGGAGAAGGGCCCAACTGAGTGTCTCCAATTTCTCCAAAAGGCTTATGGAGAAGATGCAATGTCAAGGCCGTGAGTCTTCGAGTGGCACAAACGCTTCAAGACTGGCTGCGAGTTGGTGGAGGATGACCCCAAGTCAGGACGGCCTTCTATGACAAAGACGGCTGAGAACATTGGCAGAGTGAACCAGCTGGTGCGAAGTGATTGCAGATTGACAGTGTGGGTGATAGCTGAGGAGCTCAGCCTGAATAGGAAGTCAGTGCGGACCATCTTGGTGCAGGAGCTGGGGATGCGGAAGGTGTGTGCCAAGATGGTGCCCAAGCTTTCATCGGACGACCAGAAGGAGCACTGGGTCAATGTTTGTCGAGGCTTGCTAGAGAAGATCGGAGAAAATCCAGAGTTCGTTGGCAGAGTCATCACAGGAGACTAGAATTGGGTCTTCCAGTACGACCCTGAAATCAAGAGACAGAGTCTGCAGTGGAAGACTCAACTGTTGCAAAGACCCAAGAAGGAGCGCATGTCCAAATCAAGGATCAAGATCATGCTGATCGCATTCTTCGACCAGAAGGGAGTGGTCCATCATGAGTTTGTGCCTAAGGGTCAGACAGTCAACCAGCACTTCTACCAGCAGGTCCTCAATTGCCTCCATGACCGGGTTCAGTGCAGCAGGCAGACTCTGTGGAGAGACAAGTCATGGCTGCTCCACCATGAAAATGCGCCTGCACACACCACGCTCAGTGTGAGGCAGTTCTTGGCAACCAAACAGATCACAGCTCTCGACCACGCTCAGTGTGAGGCAATTCTTGGCCAACAAACAGATCATAGCTCTCGATCACCCTCCTTATTACCCAGATCTCGCACTGTGCGACTTCTGGCTCTTCCCCAGGCTGAAGTCTGTGCTCAAAGGAACTCATTTTGCCTCTGTAAAAGAGATTAAGGCCACTGTGACGAGGGAGGAGGACTTTACCGAGTGCTTCCATATGTGGCAGAAGGGCATACAGAAGTGCATTAACTCTAGGGGAAGATTACTTTGAAGGGGATAATGAATAATTTCTCTGTAGATTTTGTAATAAAACATTTATGGGACAGTCTCATTTCTTTTTTGTCACACCTCGTATCTACCTCCTTATTCAGCAGAGCCGGCCCATCCATTGAGCAAGAATGTTTTTTTGCACAGGGCCCCGCGCAAAAAACGTTCTATATCAGCCCAAGTAGATTTTAAAAAAAAAAAAAACCCGGCTGCTGCTGCCGCTGCCACTGTGGCAGTGACAGAATCAAGCGTCCTGCCGCGGGGCCCCCCCCTGCCCGGCGCAGCCGCCCTGCAGCATCAGCTCCCGAGTCCCTAAGCACGGGCTTTCAGAGCTGCGAAGGGAGAGCTTCTCTGACCTCTCGCAGCTCTGTTAAGCCCACCGGGGATGATGGGAAATCCCATCAGCCCCGGCGGGATTAACAGAGGCATGAGAAAGGGAAACTTTCGTGGCTCTGAAAGCCCCGCTTTGGGACTCGGGAGCTGATGCTGCAGGGAGGCTCTGCTGGGCAAGGGGGGGCCCCTCGGCAGGACGCTTGATTCTGTCGCTGCCACGGCGGCAGCAGCCTCAGCCGGTTTGTTGTTTTTTTTAATCTACCTGGGCTGATGGGGGGAGGGGGGTTAGGACTGATAATGGGCTATGGGGGGGCTAAGACTGGAAGTGAGCTGATGGGGGGGGTTAGGACTAGTAATGGGCTATGGGAGGGGCTAAGACTGGAAGTGGGCTGATGGGGGGGTTAGGACTGGTAATTTATTTATTTTAATTTCTTATATACCGCACTCTTCGACATCAGCGCGGTTCACAAGAACACAACAAAAAACCAGAACAACAGGCTGTTCGGTGTTACATATAACAGGAGTATCAACTTGGAAAAACATGGGAGAACTATTTACATGGAATATGCAATCTGTTAACTAGATAACATGCTCGAACTATGTACTGGGCTATGGGGGGGGGGCTAGGACTGGAAAAGGGCTATGGGGGGGCTAGGATTGGAAAAGGACTGATGGGGGGGTTAGGACTGGTAATGGGTTATTTATTATTTTATTTATTTAACAGTTCTTCTATACCGCTCTATTTTGGATCAGAGCGGTTTACATTTAACATCAACTATACAACACAAGGAAATTTGAGTTGTATTTACAATAAACAGGGAGATCAACTTGGAAGTAACTGGGTGAACTATGTACATTGTATAACTATATACATTAACTATATATATACATTGTATTACACTGGTACCTGATTTCAGGTAGAACATATCTACATCTTATTTACACTGGGGGTCATAATTCTATTTCAGTGGGTACTTCTGAGCGATCAGTTGATTATCCTTTTTCATGCTGAGTCTGATTGTTTAATTGTAATGAGTGATTGTCTGAGGGGCCATATGTATGGTTATTAAGGCTGGATTCCGGGTAGTAAGTAGTGAACAGGTGCTGCTTTAATGCCTTCCTGAAGTGGGTTAGGTAAGTGATGTTTCGAATAGAGGTGGGGAGAGCATTCCATGCTCTGGGCGCGTAAATCGTAAAGGCCCTATTTGTTGCTTTTGTGCATTTTGTTATTGCTTTTGGGACCTCTAGGGTGTTTTGCATCATGGGTCTTCTGTTTCTGTTCTGTGGTACTTTATGTATCATCTTGCTGAGGGCTGTGGGGGTCATGGTGTTTGAGGCTTTGAAGGTTAAGGTTAGAACTTTGTGGAGGGTTCTTGCTTGAACCGGTAACCAATGGAGGTTCATCAGTACTGGCGTTATGTGCTCTCTCCGTGAGGCCCCTGTTAGTACTCTTGCAGCAGTGTTCATTGCAAGCTGGAGAGGAGCTAGCGTTATGGGGGGGTTAGGACTGGTAATGGGTTATGGGGGGCTAGGACTGGTAATGGGCTGTGGGGGGCTAAGACTGGAAATGGGGTGATGTGGGGTTAGGACTGGAAGTGGGCTGATGGGGGGGTTAGGACTGGTAATGGATTATGGGGGGGCTTAGGACTGGTAATGGGCTGTGGTGTTGCTAGGACTGGAAATGGGCTGAGTGGAAGGAGGGCTTGAACTGCAAATAGCTGATGGGGATGGGGGCTTGGAATGGAAATGGGCTGAGTGGAAGGGGGGCTTGAACTGCAAATAGCTGATGGGGATGGGGGCTTGGAATGGAAATGGGCTGAGTGGAAGGGGGGCTTGAACTGCAAATAGCTGATGGGGAGGGGGCTTGGAATGGAAATGGGCTGTGAGGGTAGGGAGCTAGGACTGGAAATGGGCTGAGTGGGGGGGGCTAGGACAGGAAATGGGCTGATGGAGGGGCTAGGATAGGACTGGAAATGGGCTGTTGGGGGGTGCTAAGATTGGAAATGGGCTGTGGTGGGGGTTTGGATTGAAATGGACTCATGGAGGGGCTAGAACTGGAAGTAGGCTCATGGGAGGCTTGGATTGGAAATGGGCTGAGTGGAGGGGAGCTAGGATTTGACATGGGCTGATGGTGGGGCCAGGAAAGGACTAGAAATGGGCTGATGGGGGGCTGGGATTGGAAATGAGCTGATGGAGGGACTCGAATAGGTCTGGAAATGGATGGGGGAGCTAGGACTGGAAATGGGCTGATGGTGGGGCTAAGATAGGATTGGAAATGGGCTTATGGGGGGCTAGGACTGGAAATGGACTGATGCGGGGACTAGAAGGGAGCGGATGCTGGGTGGGGCTGGAACTAGAAGGGAGCTGATGTTGGGGGAGAGGATTAGAATGGGATGGAGCTGGGAGAGTGAAATAGAGAGGAAAAAATATTTTGTGTAGGAGGGAAGACACATCTACAATTGGCCAGATATTGGAAGAGTAAGTGGGGATTGAGGATGGAGGGGTAAAATTTGAGTGGATGAAATAGGAATGAGGAAAGAACAAAAGGAGAAAGATTAGTATGTTAAAGCGGATGTAGAGAGAGAATGGAAAAAACTAGAAGAGAGAAGAAAGGACAAATGGACAGCAGACGATGGAGAGTTAGCAGAAGACACGAAGAAACCAGAAGAAAGTGGTTGAAGCAATTGCAACTGAAAAAAATGCACAAAAAGGTAGAAAAATATCTCTTTATTTTGAATTTATTAACTGGAATATGTCAGCTCTGGGAAATGTGCATCATTAACGTCTGCGCTTTGTTTAGTACAAGAGGAAATTAAATTATAATTTTATTTCTACAGTGTTGTTGTTCATTCCAAGTTTGGCTTTTGGGGTTAATTATTGTCTTCCTGTTTCTAAATTGTGATTCCTTGTTTGGTGATGGTCTATGTTCTGCATGTGTAACTGAGCTGAGGTATTCTGTTTATGTAATTCCTATTTGACATTGCCACTTGTTCTCTTTCCCCAGTAGGTCATGTATTGTTATTCTCTGAAATGTATTGGTTTAATATTTGCAGTGTTTCCTTTTGATAGGTAGGGTATGGTGCTTTGTGAGTCCTGGTAGTGCTGTTAGGATATGGCGGGTTTGCTATGGGTTCTAAGTGGGCAGTGTTTGTAGTAGTTCCTAATGTGCCTGGCGGTTGGCACTGGATTATAGTAATGTAGAAATCTTTTAGTCTTTCTTTATTCATACACTCATTAAGAGGCATGTTTACTAAAAGTTAGTGTATGGTAACATTATGCAAATATTTATGCAAATGAGGCCCCACACTGAGTCTCCGCACATGGCCCTGCACCCCCCTTGGGCCGTCCCTGTTATTCAGTGCTACATATTCTAACCCTCCCATCTCATTGTTCAGATTTCTAGCATTTGTATACAGACATTTCAAAGTATGTTTTTTGTTTTTGTATTAACAACCTTAGTTGGCTGGGGTAATTACGACTCTTTCAACTCTGCTCTTTACTTAAAAGCATCTGGGCTACTTTTTCCTTTAGTGCAGCCTCTCTATCTGGGTGCCCAAACTTCCTTATTTTCTTAGTGTTCTTCTAAGATACCTCAGGAGTGCATGGTTCATAATGATGTTGCTGTCGCATTTCTTCTATCATCTAATGTCAAATCTGCTCTCTCTCCATTTTTAAAGTTTAGTGACAGCAGCTTAGTTCCATTCTGGTTAAATGATGCATGTAGTCTGCTACCTTTGCTTTCAGGCTGGTGAGTTACCAAGCAATCCTCATGTTCCCAAGCCACCCAGCTATCTACATTCCTAATAAATCACCAATTCCAACAGCTGGCACCTGTCCCTGGAGAGACATCCTCCGTAAACTATGCTTCCGTGAGAGACAATATCTAGAGCTGCCCACCAGCATTGCAACTTGCAAGTCTGGATTGAAATTCCCTAACTTACAAGCACTGGTGCTCATAGGCTTCCAGATATTTTTCCTTCTTTTCCCTTCCCTCTGTATATCCTCATTCTTGCCTACTCACTCCCCTCTTGCCTCCCGTGTCATTCCTTTTCTGTAGATTTGTGAGAAACTTATGTTTTTGTTTTTAATTTAAAGGTGACAGCCCAGTTTAATCAGTTTTTGTCCATTGCTCCCCTCATTAAGTTTAAATTCATGCCAGTACCAGACTTCAGTATAATCGTATCTTTCTATACATTGCCCTGGTCCCAAAGAAAGAATAATGGTGTATGGATGTACATGAGTCTATTCATAGTAGTGATGTGCATAGGTCATATTCTTCTATAACTTATTTATGTAGATTTATGCCTATGCTCTGCATGCTTACAGAATAGCAATCGCCCAAAACATGCACGCAAGTTCCCATTCATATGTGTAAGTTCTTCAGAATAGGGGCTTACATGTGTTCCAAGCGTGTAACTTTCTGAACACCCTATATAGAATCAGCCCCTTAATGCCCACTCTTTAACCTATGGCGCAATTTCTGCAACTTACCGTATGCTAGTATTTTATAAAGACAGATGGGTACCTACTTGTCTTTATAAAATAGGCTAAAAACAGGTGCATGTTGACTACCTTAACCTGGGTGCCCTTTTTAAAAAACATAATCTCCAGGAACAAGCAGGAATGTAGTCTTCACATATGGGTATCTTCGGTACCGACGGAGCCTGTGCAGGAACGCTCCCCAGCGTCCTATAGGAAAGCTTTTGGGAGCATCCCACAGCGCCTGCGTGCTGCCTTCCCGCCTTTCCCAACTGTCCCTCTCCAGTTCTTCATTTTCCGCGGAGCCGACAGGTCGCACGTCCTGTCACCGCAGAAAAAATTCCCTTCTATTCTTCTTTTTTGTGGTCGCGTCTGCCTTCCTTCGACGCTACACCGGTACCACCGGTTCTTCAATCTTTTTTCCAAAAAAAACCCCCTTTCTTCTGGAGTCTTTTCCAGTTATTTTCTCCTCGGGTGCCACGTGCCATTTTGGGCACTAGGCCCAACTTTTCCTTTAAAAGGGAAAAACCCGCTTCGGGTTTTAAAAAGTGTTCCAAGTGTGGCGGTACCATCTCCGTCACCGACACGCATGAGTGGTACCTCAAATGTTTAGGTCCTGACCACTCTATTTCAGAGTGTATTGCCTGTGAGATGATGTCGAAAAGGGGCTGGCAGAACCGAGCTGCTAAACTTAGCACCCTTTTTCCCTCCGATGCAGCCTCTGTGGCATCGATGTCTTCCAGGGCTTTATCTTCCTCCCATGGACCAATAGAAAGTTTGCCTGTATCAAACTGTGAAACTTGTATATAAGGAAGTTGTTCCTGTTCTCCATTGCTCAGTCCTTTTTGAAGCTTGACTCTCTGAGCCTTGTGCACAATAAATTGGCTCGGATCTTTGAACTGACTCCTGATATTATTTATTGCATGCTTATCAGCTGCTACACCATCACAGTGGCTCCTGAAAAAGCGCCTAGGGCAAAGGAATTAGAAATCCTACAATACCCTAAAGCTCCCAAGGTGTGCAGCTACCTTACCTATTCATGAGATCTTGCATGATCTCATGTTAAGGATGTGGGAAACACCTCTAACCACATCTCCTCACTCTCGAAGACTCGACACCATGTATCGAGTTCCCCCTTGTCCTGGGTTTCAGAAGATTCAGCTACCATACCATTCCATGGTGGTGGAATCAGCTATGAGAGATCAAGAGTGCAAAAAGGCATGCATCTAATTCTCCAGGACGTGAGTGTAGGACTCTTGACGCCTTTGGATGTCGAACCTTCCAGGCTTCCATGCTTTCTGCTAGGATCAGTTCATATATATTATATATGGGAATGTTCCTTAAGGAGGTCACAGCAGATTTAGAGCTTATGAGCCCTCTCCTTCCTGATAAGAGACAGGATTACCTCGCCCTTGTCAAACATGCTCAGGATGTTTCCAAGTTTGTGAATCGTGCAGCCTTTGACTGCTTTGAGTGCATAAGCAGAACCTCTGCTATTGCCATAGGTGCACGTAGGATTGCCTGGCTCCAGGCATCTGACTTAGAACTTTGGGTACAGGATAAACTAGGGAATATTCCTTGCACTGGAGAGAATCTCTTTCGCAAGAATTGTCAGGAAAAAGCTAATGAGATAGATGCTGACAATATCACTTTGGATAGATTGTCTAAATCTACAGCTGATCCTGCAAGGAAAAAAATCCTACAAGAAACCATTCTTCAGTAAGAAGAAGATGTTTTATCCCTCCTATACCCAGCAGGGGCATCGTTTAGGTTGGTCTGCCCAAAAGGGACAGCAGCAACAACCTAGGCAAAGAAAAACAAAAGCTGCTAAGCCTCTACCGGCTCAGCAGACTCAGCCTCCACAGGGGCTTTGACTCCTATCTAGAGAACATTGCCTTCCTGGCTCTGAATGGCCCAGAGCCTTCCACCATTCCAGAAGGTTATGCCATTTTGTCCCCAGATGGGGTCAGATAAAAGCAGAAAATTGGACTCTGTCTATTGTAAGAGGGGTAAAACCTCCATTTCCTCAGTATGCCCCCTCCTACAGTGGTAAGACAGTTCAATTCTCAGACCTCTCTCAATGACCAGTTAGGTCAAGAGGTCACTTTGCTTCTTGCCCAAGGGGCAATAGAAGAGGTACCCATTCTCCAATAG
Source organism: Ichthyophis bannanicus (assembly GCA_033557465.1). Taxonomy (NCBI): domain Eukaryota; kingdom Metazoa; phylum Chordata; class Amphibia; order Gymnophiona; family Ichthyophiidae; genus Ichthyophis; species Ichthyophis bannanicus. The sequence goes on along the minus strand of CM066032.1, from coordinate 1,384,323,198 downwards.
GGTACAGGGTTCTACTCCCCCTATTTCCTTATTCCAAAGAAAACAGGAGGATACAGACCCATTTTTGACCTCAAAGAATTGAACAAATTCCTGTTTAAAGAGAAGTTCAAAATGATTTCTCTAGGAACTCTGCTGCCCCATACCTTCAGAGTCAGGATTGGCTTTGTTCTCTAGATCTCAAGGATGTGTACACTAATGTTCTTATCCATCCAACTCATCGAAGGTTCCTTCGCTTTCTATTTCAAGGGAAGCACTACCAATACAGGGTTCTTCCTTTTGGCCTGGCCTCGGCACCAAGGGTGTTCACAAAATGCATGGCTGTGGTGACAGCATGTCTTCACACCCTAGGAATATTCGTCTTCCCTTACTTAGACAACTGGCTCATTCGAGCTCCTTCAGAGCCAGAGACCAGGGTTGCTCTCTCTCGTACAATGCGCATCCTTCAATATTTGGGACTTGTCATAAACTTCCCAAAATCCAACCTTGCTCCCACTCAGTCCCTGGAGTTTATAGGAGCTCTGCTGGATACCAGACTGACAAGGGCCTACCTTCCACAGGCCCGCTGCCTTCGCATTGTGCGCTGTTAGCTTCCCAAGCAGTGTTAAAATCTCACCTCACTGCTCGGGAAATGTTACAGTTGCTAGGCCACATGGCATCCACCGTGCATGTGGTTCCTTATGCTCGCCTCCATATGCGGGCAGCCCAGTGGACTTTATCCACCCAGTGGACTCAGGCGTCAGGACTCAGACAAGATAGCAAACACAGATTGCCACCATTGGAGGGACAAAATAAGGCAATCACCCCAAAACCTTTTGGTGGGGTCTCCTTTTCAGCAACCCCCACCCCAGGCCACTCCAACAACAGATGCCTCACAGGTGGGTTGGGGAGCCCACCTGCAAGGCATCTCTACCCAGGGTACCTGGACACCACAGGAGGCCTGTCTCCACATCAATCTCCTGGAACTCAGAGCAATCTTCCTTGCTCTTTGAGTATTCCTCACCCAGCTCAGCTACAAGACAGTCCTAGTTCAAACGGACAATCAAGTAGCCATGTTCTATGTGAACAAGCAGGGCGGAACAGGTTCTCTGTCGCTATGCAACGAAGCTTTGCGACTATGGGCCCTCACCAGAGAGCATCAGATTTATCTCCTTGCGGTGTATCTTCCAGGCATTCAAAACTCTTGGGCAGACAGACTCAGTCGAGTTCTGCTTCCACACGAGTGGTCTCTCCATGCAGACCAGGTGGCTAAATGTTTTCAAATTTGGGGAACCCCGGACATAGACCTCTTTGCAAGTCCGCTGAATGCCAAACTTCCCCGGTTCTGTTCCAAAATTCCGTCTCAGGGTTGTCAGGCCAGGGATGCTTTCCTCCTCCATTGGGGCCAGGACTTCCTGTATGCCTTTCCACCCATTTCCCTAATTCCCAAAACCCTGTCCAAGCTTCAGAGAGGCAGAGGTCATATGATTCTCATAGCTCCACATTGGCCAAGGCAAATGTGGTACCCTCTGCTCCTACATCTCTCTCAAAGCTCCACTTCTGGAGTTAGGATCTGCTCCAGATCGCCTTTCTCAGGAGGAAGGGTGCTGTGACATCCCAATCCCCAGTCTCTGCATCTCAGGGCCTGGTTGCTGAAAGCCTAGAACCTCACGGGCTTAACCTTTCTCAGCAGGTAAAGGATATCCTTTATGCTTCCAGGAAGCCTTCCACAAGACGCTCGTATGCATTCAAGTGGAAAAGGTTTACCATATGGTGCTCGCAGAAGGGTCTTAACCCTCTTGCGATACCTCTGGAATCATTACTGGAATATCTCCTTCATTTATCTAATGCAGGGCTTAAGACCAATTCAGTGAGAGTTCATTTGAGTGCTATTGCAGCTTCTTTCAAGCCTCTAAATAGACAACCTATTTCCTCTCATCCTCTCATAGCGAGATTTATGAGAGGCCTTTTAACTAAACCTCCCATTAAGCCACCACTGGCGGCATGGGACTTAAATCCAATTCTTGGGCAGCTCATGAAGCCGCCTTTTGAACCATTAGCTCCTACCACTTTGAAATTCCTTTCCTGGAAGGTCATCTTTCTTATTGCAATCACATCAGCACATCGCATCAGTGAATTGCAAGCGTTGGTGGCTGATCCTCCTTATACAAGGTTCCATCATGATAATGTAGTCCTTAGGACTCATCCACACATTATGCCAAAGGTGGTGTCACCTTTTCATTTAAATCAAGCAGTTTACCTTCCTGTATTTTTCCCAAGGCTTCATGCCTCAAATGCAGAAAGGAATCTTCGTACTTTGGACTGTAAAAGGGCTTTGGCCTTTTACTTGCAAAGGACACAGCAACATAGAAAGTCCTCTCAACTCTTTGTTGCTTTTGATCCTAGTCATTTGGAACTTCCAGTCTCCAAAAGAACACTGTCCAGCTGGATTACACAGTGTATTTTCTTTGCCTATGAGAGTAAGAACCTTCCTCTTGAAGGCTATGTAGCAGCTCACAACGTGAGAGCCATGGCAGCCTCTATGGCTCATCTTCACTCTGTGTCTATCGACGACATCTGTCGAGCAGCTACTTGGACTTCGGTTCATACCTTCACAGCCCATTACTGCTTAGACAAGGACTCCCGCCAGGATGCCTTGTTTGGTCAGGCTGTTCTTCAACACCTGTTCCAGACTTAATCAGCTCCTACCCACCATCCCTGGTAGGATGCCAGAGATCCATGGGGGGAAGTGGAGCTCTTTCACGGGGGCACACAACTTCTGGGGCCTTCTCCCTGGCATCTGAAGCTAGGGAGTCCCCATATGTGAAGACTACATTCCTGCTTGTTCCTGGAGATAGCATAGTTACTCACCTGTAACAGGTGATCTCCAGGAACAGCAGGAATTTAGTCTTCACAACCCACCCACCTCTCCTAGGAGTTGTATCTCTCTCTCTTTCTGTCTTTCCCTCTCTTTTTGTCTCAGCTTTAAACTCAACTGGAGAGGGACAGTTGGGAAAGGCGGGAAGGCAGCACGCAGGCATTGTGGGATGCTCCCAAAAGCTTTCCTATTGGACGCTGGGGAGCATTCCCGCGCAGGCTCCGTCGGTACCGACGATACCCATATGTGAAGACTAAATTCCTGCTGTTCACGGAGATCACCTGTTACAGGTGAGTAACTATGCTTTACCCTTTAAAAGTGAAAGGGGACTCTTTTAGCATCTGTATAGTCTGATTCCTTGAATCTCACACTAGCCCTCAAGGTTTTGATGTATGAGGTTTCCCTCAAGGCTACACTTTTGGTCATATATGTTCTTAAAACAAAGGGTAGCTATTAAGACTTTTTTCACAGTGGAACTAAATTGCTCAGAGGTCAGATAACACTGGTCAACAAATTTTTACAAAAGTCACGTTTCTGAAATAAAAATAGTCATTTCTTATCAATTTTTATATGCTGAACATGAATATGACAGTGAAATTGCAAGTTTGGCTCTAGTTTTTTTGTAATCTACAAGAATTAATGTTTACATCACGAAATGCATGTCAATAGTAAATATAATAGGCCTTCGGTTAATACCTGTAAAAAAAATCAAGTCATAGACTACTACTTAGACTTTTTTGCCTGTCTCTTGTACAGCTTTTTTGGGAGCTTCTCTGGGGAGTGTCCAGCAGTAGTCTGCCAGCATTGTAGTGGACCATTTTCCCTGGTATCTTTGCTCCATCGTTGCGATATCCTGGTGAAAACGTTCGCCCTGTTCATCACTAACCATACCACAGTTGTCAGGAAAGAAATTGAGATGGGAATCAAGGAAATGGATCTTTAGAGACATATTGCAGCCAAGTTTCTGATACTGCATCAACATGTCTTCTGCTAGTTCCTTGTAGTTTTCTGCCCTAACATTCCCGAGAAAGTTTGTTGACACTAGGCGAAAAGCATTCCATGCTTGTTTCGCATCACCCTGCAGCAAGTTGTTGAACTCTCTTTGAAGAACTCTCAAATCTGAGGACCCACAAAAACTCCCTTTAATCTTTGCTTCGCTGAGTCGAGGGAATTTTTCATGCAGGTTTTGGAAACCTGGCGAAGTGCGGTCCATGGCTTTCACGAAGTTTTTCATCAAACCTAGTTTGATGTGAAGGGGTGGTAGCAGGATTTTGTGAGCCTCAACCAGAGCTGGGTGCTGGATGTTCTTCTCCATTTGTTACATTTTGTCTGCGATTCCATTCCTTCCGCAAGTAGTGCCAATCCCTTGCTCGGCTATCCCACTCACATAAGAAACACATATATTTTATATATTCCTGCTTCAGTACCATTAAAAGGGCAACTACCTTCAAGTCACCACAGAGGTGCCAGCTGTACTTGTTATAGTTAATGGAAGTCAGTAGATGCTTTAAGTTATCATATGTCTCTTTCATGTGGACGGCATGAGCCACTGGAATAGATGGAAGGCTGTTTCCATTGTTCAAAAGTACAGCCTTCAGACTCAGTTTCGTTGAGTCTATAAATAGTCTCCAGTCTTGTGGGTCATGAGTGATTTTTAAGGCATTCATGAGGCTTTCAATATCGGAACAGAATACCAGATTGCTTTCCTTTCCGACTGCGTATAGTACACTGCTGACGTCAGATGGCTTCAACAGCCGTCTGGCAGTAGTATTGCATTGCATTGCATCAGAAAATGATGCAATCAACTCTAGATGATGTGTGCATGCTGGTATTATGCAATGTGATGCAATATTACATCATTCAAGGCTTATTTGGGATGTTGTTTATGTCCTACTGGATAAATTTACATGGTGAAACGTCAAAAATGAACTACATGCAATATCTTCAAAACGAGAGCCAATAAAATTTTTTTAATGCTATATTCGTGTTCAGCTCACCAAGATACTACAGATTAGGGCCTTTTAAAGTCAGTAACAATTTCAATGTTGACCAGTGTAATCTGATATTTGCCTCAATCTTTGTAAAGCAAGATAGAGTCAAACAGAAAGCTTTTCATTCTGTCAAAGGCTATGCCTACTTGAAACTGATTTTTTTTCTATTGATATGTATGCATAGAAACATAAAACGGGCTCAATACTATATCACTAAACAACAAAACACATTTTTAATATCCATAATCTAATCATCACACTTACAAACAAGACCCTACTACAAAATAAACACTACCCAAGTCCATAAAAGCTCATAAATATTATCCAAAGTACTGTTCACATAAGAAAATGTCTAGTACATGATGATTACATATCCTTGGTCAAACTACAAACTTCAAACAATCTCCTTCACATAAGAGGAAAACATCCACATTGTCAAAATTCCTTATCCATTACTATGCCAAACATACTTGATCAGCTGTGTACAATTTTTTTTTAAAGAGTCCAAATGAAATTTCTGCAGTTGATTTAGTTTGTCCAAGGATATGAAATTGTCACAAACTGAACTTTTTATGTGAGTAGAAACTTGCCTCAGGGATGTAGTGATATTATTTATGAACTTTAGTGGACTTGGGTTGTGTTTATTTTGGGCCTTACATTAAAGGTATGGTGAAGGTTTAGGACAGAGGTGAGGGGGTTGGAGGACATATGATAATCATTGCGATACAAAAGGGAGTTTCCACTGGGCTGGGGGAATGTGACTCTCAACCGGTGGGTGGGTGGGGGAGGGGGTTGTGGAGGTTGGGACAATTGGTGAGGCTCGATGGGTGGGTGTTCAATTTTGAGCAGGTATAGGAGAATTTTCTTGTGAGGGAGGGTGACTGGTAACTAGATTTTCAGGTCAAGCACTACCTTCAGAGCAAGGGGGGTGTGGGAATAAGTGAGAAGCGGGGAAAAGTTTTATATAGCACCTACTGGAGATTAAGGGGTTTATTATCCAAATTGTATTAATTGTGGAATTCAGAGGGGAGCACAATAGAGAAGATAGGGTTTTTTGGTAGCGTGGGAATGGGATTTTGGAGGGCAGCTGAGGAAGCATTGTTGGGCCCTGATTTTTGATATGGTTAAGAGGATCTCAGTGTTGGCACAGCTTCGAGAAAATGGGTATAAAGTGCTCTATCGGATGTATTGCATGCCGGTATGACTGCCCCAAATTTTTAAGCGGTATAGTGCACTGTGTTGGAAGGGGTGTGGGAGGTTTGGGAATTTTCTGTATATGTTGTGGGGCAATGAGAAGGTGTAGAGAGTGTGGCTGAACGCTGTGAGCTTACTGAAGGAAGTGATGGGGGGTAGAGGTGGCTTTGAATCCACAATGTATGCTTCTCAGCCTGTGGATAATGATGTTTTGAGGTTGGGTGGCATGAATTGGGTTGCTGTGCGGATGAAGCTGGCAGAATTGTGGAAGAGTCCTAATGTACCCTGCTGGGAGGAAAATTGCAAAAACTCTATTATATCTCTCATATGGGTGAATTGACTGAATATAAGAATCATTGACATAACTATGTTAAGATTTGGGTGCCATATAACCAGTGGAAATGCAATGCTCGAATTGAAAGCAATGTTTAAATGGATTGCACTGTATTGGTGAACAAGTAGTGGAGTGGAGTGGAGTGGCCTAGTGGTTGGGGCAAGGTACTTCAGGCCAGAAGGTCAGGGGTTCAAATCCCACTAGAGGACAGCAACCTTGGGCCGGAAGGACTGGGGTTTCTAGTCCCACAGGTGCTCCTTGTGGTCTTGGGCAAGCCACTTAACCCTCCATAGCCCATGTTCCCTGTAAAATAGTTATCTCCAAGTTACAATGCCCTGTTCAATGTAATTTCAGTTTGTTCAATGTAAACTGCACTGATGCAGAATAGCGCGGTATATAAGAGAACATAAATAAATAAATAAATAAAGTAGGGTTGTTGGGGCAGTGGGGTAGGTTTCAGGAGACGTTTTGACCCTTGATTGGGGGTGGGAAGGGTGTGGGCTGGGGAGGCTGGGAGGTGGGGTAGGGCAGGGCAGAGGGGGTGCAGAATGGGGTGTTATTGGGCTACTTATATGGTTTGTTATGCTATGTCGCTATCTGGGAAGATGGAGCTCTGTATTGGGTTATAAATAAACAATTAAAAAAAAAAACTTTAGTAAGCATGCCCCTATATTTAAAAACATTCTTTATTTTTTTAGTTTCATTTAGACCTGCCACCTTATTTTTTGTGGGGCTATCTACATGTTATATCTGATACCATATTTAGGTTTTGTTTTTAAATCATATTTATGGGGAAAAGAGGGTCTTGAATAGATTGTAAACTCTGTGGAACAGGGACTCTTATGTATATGTGTATTGCACTGTGTATACCTTGTAGCGCTATACAAAAGTTTAGTAGTAGTAGGGTTGCTTGTCAGGCTTGGAAAGGGGAGACAGTACTTCCCTCTACATGGGGAGGGGGGGGGGGGGTGCTTAAGGACCTCCTAGCAGACAAAAGAGTTAGATGGAGATCTAATCTGTTTGCTTATTACTGTATTTGTTATACTGCCTTTCAAATAATAAAGCAAGATGGTTTACAATAAAATAAATTAAGAAATCGGAGATGGGGGAAAGGAACTGCAATAGAATAGGACAGCAAGAATAGATAAAAACAGAATAGAATCAGAAATGCCACAGGTTACTAGTACACACCATCCTACCATTACTGACTAGAGCCAGCTGTGATCAGCCCCATCGAGACAAAGGCCAATTCATACACCTGACACAAGCTATAGTATTTTTAGCTGCAAGGTAGAACAAATAATTACAAGGACTTCAGTTATATATTAAAGGAAATAGTTGTTGTTAATCACTATGTCAAACACATACATAAGATTGTATTGAGGAAGAAAGTCTTGCCCGTGAGAGACTTTAAGCTGCCAGATGTTCACTGGACCATCCTATCTGCAGAATCAGAAAAGATCCTGGACTCCTTTCAGGTGTTCCTCAGCCAAATGGTCATGGAACCCATTAGGAAGGGTGTTAACTAGATCCACTGCTTACAAATATAAAAGGTGTCTCATTTCCATATATTTAGTCAGCTGAACTCCAGTGATTATCAGATGGTGTGCTTAAATATAAGAGTCAAAGCAGAGAAGGGCCATAAAAAGTCAAATCCTTGGACTTCAGGAATGCCAAATTTGTTAAAATGGGGAGGGGTCCTAAAGGGGCTGTAGGGTGGGAAGCTTTGTGAAGTGGAATAACAATTAGAACATACTAGAAATGGCTAGAGTAAGTGCAACAAATCTTCATATTCGGAAAGGAGATAGAAATAAGAAGAAAATAAACTGGTATGGTTTTTCAAGGAGGTGAATGGGGAAGTAGGGACACATAGGGGTATGTTTACTAAACCATGCTAATGTTACTGGCACTAGGTGCAGTGTTAACATGAGGAATGCCATATAAGGAAGTGGGTGTTCCGGTGTCAAGGTAGCAATGGCTTTGTATAGCACGATAGAGGGCGCCTTGGCTCGTTACTGTGCGGTAACCTTAATTTTGTGCCAGAGCTGTGATAAAAGCTATAAGAGGTGTAGCCCACTGGTTAATATAATGACTGCCAAGCCAGAAGTCATGGGTTTGATCCCTCAGAGGTCTCATCTAATAAGGCTTTCCAAGGCAATCCCTTTTCCTGCCTGTAACAGTCAGACACATCTCTACAATCTGTGCTGCCAGCAAAAACACCCTCACCTCAGTGCTGTAACCCAAGGTGCCTCATAAGGTGCCCCATAGGGCACATTATAAGGTGCCTTGTCAGCCAATAAGGCGCCCTATAGGACACATTATAAGGTGCCTTGGCGAACAAGGCACTTTATATTGTGCCCTATAGGTTACGGCACTAAGGTGAGGGTGTTTTTGCTGCCTGCAACCACTCTGTTCAATTATAAGAAATCACAACCTATACGTCCACATCAATGCTGACAATATTATGAAATATGGTCCAATCAACATAAATCAGCCCACTCCATCCACCCACCAAGACTGTTTCACTGAGGTGACCAACTGGCTAAGAGACAATAACCTGCAAATCAACTACAAGATGGAGGCACTCTACATAACAAGGGACACCACCTTCCCCCCTCCCCCCGCTACAATAATCCTGAACAACACTACAATCGAAACCAAAACTGAAGTCAGAATCCTTGGGGTCAACCTCGACCAACATCTAACATTTAAGCCACACATAAATAAAATCACCCGCACAATTTACCACAAAGCGAAGACTCTCCAGTGCCTCCGACCACTCCTTAAACCTACAGACTCCTGTGCTATACTACAAGCCTCTATAATACCTCACCTGGATTACTGCAATGCCATCTACTGAGAACTACCACAATCCACACTCCTACCACTCCAAACAGCGCTCCATTCAACAGCCAGAACTCTACAAGCAGCAGTAAGGTAAGATCACATCACCCCAATACTAAAAGTGCTCCTTTGGCTCCCACTACAGAGCCGTATAACATGCAAAACCATCATACTAACCCACAAAGCAATCCACACAGGGACCCCCCCCCCCCAACACACCTCCATTCACTTCTTCAGCTCTCACAACCACACAAATCAAGATGGACCACCACATTGAACACCCTAGTCATCCCCATTCATCAGAACTAAATCTGATCAGCATGCATGTAAAAGAGCCTTCCAGCTATACGCACCCTCCATATGGAATAAGCTACCGGACCAACTCAAGAATATCACCGACCTAAAGACATTCCGAAAACATCTAAAAACACATCTGTTCACAGAACACTTTAATCCAAGCTCATGACCCCCCCCCCCCCCCACTCAGAAAGAACTTTACAAGATAATTACCATTATAACTGTACATAGCCAGAAATGTATATAGTTAGATCTGTGGATTTGTTATATAGTTAAGAACCCAAGAGTTCATAGTTACATGTATGAATATAGTTTAATGACACAGTTATAATGTACTTTACTTTGTTTCATGTAAACCACCTTGACCCGGTGAAAGGCAGTATATGAATACAGCTAAATAAGTTCGCCTTGAGTTTGATGTGCTATATGTATGACTCTGTGAACTGACTGTTCAATTCCTGGCATTCAGCACACCCAGTAATTGGTTATAGTGTCATTACCAGAAGAATTAATGATTCATCGTTCCAATAGCAATGTGGAAAACATCATATGTAATATAACCTACAACATTAAGCTTTTTAAATGTGACAAACCACTTGCACCAAAATAGGTTGTTCTATTTCTGCTCTCCTTTGTGTTTAAAATCCCAAGCAGCTAAAAAAAATATAGTGAGGACATTTATATAATTTCCATCCAAGTGAAATCACCATGATAATGAAAATATTAGGTTAACCAATGTTCAGGTGACTGACTTCATTGTGAGTGGGGAAGGTTGCATCTTTCATTGTATGTATTTTCTTCTCAGAGCTTGCACTGTGCTGGATGAATTATTTTAGTGTCATTTCATATACTTTCCATATACACATGCAAATCCAGAAACCAATGCCATCAAGACTGCTTGATGGCTGTCCCTTCCCTTTCCCCTTCTCCCCCACCCCCTTTGCTTCACAGCAGGTGACAAACCATCCAACAAATTTCTTCCAATTAGAGACACTTCCCTGTTGATTTGAAAAGGATTATGGGAAATATCTGCTCTTCCCATTCTCTTTTATCCAAATGTTAACAGCATAAATAATTACTAGAGGTAGACCTAGAGCTGTTTTGTAAGGTTACTTTTATTCGTAAGTCACTCTGTGTGTGATTCCAGTAGTTCAGAATGTCATGCATGGAATGATTCACTGCAATTTTTGCTACTTTAGGCCACTGAGTGAGGAGCAGTTCGTTACCACAGATTTCCATCCAACTCTTCTAAAGAACAGAAAAGAATATTGATAGAAAATTCTGTGCTGTAAGTCTAGTTATTCACACAATATTTGTGTTATCATTTCCTCTTACAAAATGAGCTTATATGAAAGGCAAGGACTATTGAATTACTATCCCAAATTATACTAAACAGCAGGATGATCAATCACCATGCTTGTTGTTTTTTCCTCTGAATGAGTTGATTATCTATGTGGAAATGTATGTTAGGGAAAGAGCAGACCCTCAAATCTAATGGCAAGGAATATGTATAGTTATATCTTATACAGCGCTGAACGCATGTCATATTCCAAAATCTGAGGTCATCCCACCTACTAAAAAAATAGTGTGCTTCTCTACCAGCCCTTTGCCTCTGCCCTGACCTGATATTTGCATCCTTCTACAAACCCGTACACCCATTAAATTTCCCAGGAAATTCCATTAAGAGTTTGCAACCTGTATGCTGCTTAGCCATTTCATATCCTAGCATGCAGCAAGTAAATGTGAGTGAAATTGTACTGTACACATTAGAAACATTTTTTTAAAGATGATTGAATCATAAATGTATATAAAGGACGTGTGAAAGGACTGAAGCCAGGAGTCATGTTAATGTAAGAGCTCGGGATACGCTCTTATTTTTTTTTTTACTGGCTCAATATTCAGCCTGTTGCTGAATATCAAGTGCCTGCTATTATCAAAGACACCAGACTTGCATTTCCTTTGCTTATGCCCTGCAAGACTTGGCCCATGAGGGTCGTGCTGAGGCTCGTAATGCTAAAGCCTTGGCTAGGCTGGTAGCCTATTTGCAGTATGCATCCATGATTTGCAAGACTGTGACGTGGACCTCAGCCCACACATTCAAATCTCACTACTCTTCAGAAAGAGACTCCCAATGCAACAGTAGGCTTGGCCAGTCCATCCTCCCAAATCTCTCTGGGGATTAGAATCTAACTCAATCCCCCTTAAACCAATTTTATTTCTGTTTCAGGTTGCTCTTAAATTTTTTTTAAAGGCGTTTTGCTTCCATAAACAAATGAGGCATCTACCTGCTGGAATGTACTTCCAATTATAAATTCTCTTTTTTTTTTTTAGTTTGGGGCAGCCTCTATCTAGGCAGTCCCATCTGAAAGGACTTATCATCCTGCTTGTCTCAGGAGAAAACCAAGTTATTTGTTTGTATCGGGTTTCTCCATGGACAGCAGAATAAAAATCTTCACATACTCCCTCCCCCCTCCTTCCCAAGGATTTGTATTCTACATAAGATATAATAAAAACTGAAAAGGTCCCCATATGACAGCCACAGGCATGAAGTGACATGCATGTGCAGTGAGACTCCTCAAAAGCTTTTAGAACTGTACTAAGCTGAAGAAGCTTTTCATAGGTCAGCTTCCATCAAGGATGCCACACATCCGTGAGGACTTGCATCCTGCTTTCCATGTAGAGCATCTGTTACAGATAAGCAACTTGTACTTTTGCTTGTGAGGCTTCAGCGGATATAAAATAATGGTGACTAGATTATTATCTGGAAAGAAGGGGAGTGACCCTCTTCTTCCCACATAACATCAGATCATTGATTGTAGGCTGTAATTTAAGGTGTTGTGTTTTAATTTTCAAATATCTTTGTTGATGGGCCCCAGCAAGAGCCCTTCATATAATGAGGAGTAAAACTGAGATGAATCTACATGGCAGAAATTACAGGCCAGGTTCTCATTCATTATGTCCCTCTTGTGGAAATCTGTGCTGATGGAGCTATGGCAGAGAGCAGAATTTGTTACCCCTTTGACGACTGATCAAAACAGCCTATCTAGTCAAGTCTTTCCTGGATAGGGCTATATTTGCATTGTGTTTGGAAGGGTTTAGAGTTTGTTGATTTATATCTATTGAGCATCGTAGGTGCAGTTATTGAAGGGTGGATAATAATAGTGGAGACTACTGAGTGGTAGGTGTGGCTAGTTTTTGGGGAAGAGGATTGGTAGTTGGGAAGAGTGGGCCGGGAATTGTTTTTTGGCGAATTGAGGATGAAAAGAACATGTTTAATGGGGTTGGGTAGGGATGTGGGCATTGGGAAAGATGATGATAGGGGGAGTAGGTTATAGGCAGGGCCAGCGCGACCATCAGGCAAAGTAGGCAGCTGCCTAGAGCGCCAGTGGTCCAGGGGCAGCCCACTGCTGCCCCTCTCCAGGACCTGCAGCAGTGGCAATGGCCTCAAACAGCCTTGCGGTGCTTACCCTAAACCTCTGGCTGCTTGGCTCCTACCCCCTCAAGTCTGATGCCACCTTCCTGTTTGCATGGTGGCAGAAGTGGTTTCAACCCCCATATAAAAGGAAGTCTGCACTGGGTGGGGTAAAAGCCAAACAGCACCAGAAGTTTAAGATAAGCACTGCAGGACCCTTTGAGACCATTGCCACTGCTGCTGGTCATGGAAAGGGTCAGCTGGAGCAGGAACAGGTGGACGCAAGGAATGAAGTTTATGCAGGGCATCTCATGTTCTTCCATCAGCCCTGGTTATGGGTGTAGAATCTGGTTTGTTATAATTTTGTTTGTTCATCTGTGTAGTTTACCTTCTTACTTTGGGGGGCCAAAGGGTCATACTGGCATGGGACCAGTTCACCATTAGTGCCTGCAACATTTGGGGGGGGGAGGGGGAGGGGATTGCTTTCTCCCATTCCACCCCCAAACACCTATGTGTTTGTTATTCATTTTATTCATTTTATTTATTTGGTTTATTTATTTATTTGGTAGTTGTTTAGCTCATATCTTTCCAGTAGTAATTCAAGGCAAGTTACAATCAGGTTCAGTAGGTATTTTACTGTCCTCAGAGGGCTTACATTCTAAGTTTATACCTGAGGCAATGGAGGGTTAAGTGACTTGCTTAGGAATTCTAACCCTGTTCTCTTTGGTTACAGGTAGACCAAAAGAAGCAACACAGTATCTGTAGAATATATAGGAACAACAGAACAGATACCAAGGTTGGCAAGAATTCAGGTTTAAACAAACCCCTTTTATTAACCCCTCCCACCTCCCCCCCCCCCCACCCCTTTCCCATCTTTGGTCTTCCTTTCAGCCCATTACCCTCCAAGATATTTTTCATATATGTTAGTGAGAAGAGGAAGGGCAAAAGTGGTATTGTCAGACTCAAGGGTGCAAGGGAGGAATATGTAAAAACTGATGAGGATAAAGCAGGATTGCTTAACAAATATTTCTCTTCTGTGCTCACAGGAGCAGGACCTCAGAAAATACCCACAACTAGGAACAGAAGCAATGGGAATCTGGAATGATTTTCAGAAGATTGTGTTTGTGAGGAACTAGATAAACCAAAAGTAGACAAAGCTATGGGTCTGGATAGGATACATCTAAGAATACTGAGGGAAATTAGGGATGTTCTAGCGCTCCACTGTCTGATCTCTTCAATGCCACTTTGGAGTCAGGAGTGGTGCTAGAGGCCTGGAGAAAGGCACATGTGGTCCCTTTACACAAAAGTGGACGTAAGGATGACTTTGAGATCTACAGGCTGGTTAGTCTAACCTTTGTGGTTAGTAAATTATTAGAAAGGCTTCTTAAAGAGAGAATGGTGAGGTTTCTGGAGTCCAGTGGATTGCAGGATACAAGGCAGCATGGATTCACCAGTGGCAGGTCTTGCCAGATAAATATGATTGATTTATTTGACTGGGTGACCAGGGAGTTGGACCGAGGGAGAGCCCTAGATGTGGTGTATTTAGATTTCAGTAAAGACTTTGACACCGTTCCACACAGACGACTTTAAAAAAAAATCCTGAGTACCCTAGGGATGAACCCTAAAGTTACTGATTGGGTTAGAAATTGGTTGAGTGGGAGACAACAAAGGGTACAGGTAAATGGAGCTCACTCTGAGGAGAAGGAGATTACCAGTGGTGTGCTGCAGGGATCTGTCCTTGGTCTGATTCTTTTGAACATCTTTGTTAGTGATATTACAGAAGGGCTATCGGGTAAGGTTTGCTTGTTTGCAAATTATACCAAAATCTGCAATAAAGTAGACACCCAGGAAGGAGTAGATCACTTGAGGAGGGGTCTTGCTAAGCTTGAAGAACGGTCTAGAATTTGACAACTGAAATTTAATGTTAAAAATGCAGGGTCAGGCACTTGGGCTGTAAAAATCCAAAGGAGCAGTACAGTGTAGGGGGTGAGGTACTTCTGTCCACCAAAGAAGAGCGGGACCTGGGTGTCTGATGATCTTAAAGTAGCTAAACAGGTAGAAAAGGTGTCTGCGAAAGCCAGAAGGATGCTTGGATGTATAGGGAGAGGAATGACCAGCAGAAAGTACTGTATAAGTCTCTGGTGCGACCTCATTTGGAGTATTGTGTTAGATTCTGGAGACTGCACCTTCAAAAGGATACAATATAAGCAGTTTGGAGTATGTGCAGAGGGTGGCTACTAAAATGGTTGTTAGTCTTCATTATGTAACTTATGAGGACAGACTTAAAGATCTTAATATGTATACTTTAGAGGAAAGGTGAGATGGGGCAATATGGTAAAGACATTTAAATATCTCTGTGCATGAATGCACAAGAAGGTCTCTTTCAATTGAAGGCAAGCCTTGCTAAGAGGGGACATAGGTTGAGTGTGAAAGGGGATAGACTCAGGAGTAATATGCGGAAATATTTCCTTATGGAAAGAATGGTAGATGCATGGAATAGTCTCCCAGTGGAGGTGGTGGACTCGAGGACGGTATCTGAATTCAAAAAAGCATGGAACAAACACAGATGATCTCTAAAGATAAAAAGGGGACTTTTGTAGTTGATATGGAAGGGCAGACTAGATAGGCCATGTGGTCTTTTTCTGCTGTCATGTTTCTACTATCAGGACATGTTCTAAAGGCAGATATGAGGACCTTGAAATTTGGCTAAAAGACAGTGAGGAACCTTTGCTTAATCCTTGCCTCCCACCTGGCTACTCCTCACTGTCTACCTCTCATGGGGTAGGGGCGGTGGGGGGGGGGGGGTTGCAGTAATTTTCCGATCCTCTCTCCCTGTTCAGGAGCTTTCATCCACAGCCCTTCATTATCCAGAATCACTCCTTCTCCATCTGGGGCTTCCCCCCCTCTTCACCTTCTGCTCATCTTGCTCCCCCCTCTTTACTGCCTCATCTGTGGGATTCCCTTCTGTCGACCCTATCTGAGGCCTCCCTTATGTACCATTGTCCACCTTGATTCCCCGCTACCCTCTGCGATTCTACCTTTCTCTCCCTCCTCTCTGATCTCTCTCTCCAACAGCACGTTCAGCTTCCTACACACTCAAATGGCCATAAATTAGACCTTGTAATCTCCCAACAAGCCTCACCTTTCGCTTCCTCCTCTCTCTCAGCCCTGCCCATCCCCTGGTCTGACCATTTCTGCCTGTTCTTTTCCCTTCCGTTCCCTCCACTTTACCTCAGAATTCAGTTCCTTCACCCTCTCCCCAGGCCCGCATCATTACTCCCAACACCCTTTTTCAGTTCCCCTCTTCAAATACCCTCTTCCCTACAGATTTCCTTTCTCTGCCTGTTGATCTCCAGGCCCAATATTGTAGCATGTTGCTCTCATCTGCCCTCGATAAGATTGCCCCCCTCCAGTCCATTCCCTGTTCCCGTCACAGACGTAGTTTCCCCTGGTACCATCATTCCTATCTCTGCCGGGCTGAGCACCACTGGCACAAGCATCCATTTCCTGACTCTCTAGCCCATTTTTGTTACTGTGTCCGTCGTCATCGTCTCCTTCATTCAGCAAAACAGGATTATTTCTCCAAACTCATCTCCACCTCTGCTAACTCTTCACGTCAGCTCTATTCAGTCCTCCCCTCTCTCTCTTCCTCCCATTCCCTTACCGCTTCCTTCCCTCCCCCTCCACTATCCATGATCCAGCTCTCCTGGCCTCACACTTCACTTCTAAAGTGCATTCTATTCGTCTCCTCTTTCCTGCCTGCCCCCCCTTCTCTCCCCCTCTCCCGCAGTCCCCCCTCTCCTCCTTCCCCCATCTACCTCCTCAGCTCCCTCCTTTCCCATCTTTGGCCTTCCTTTCAGCCCATTACCCTCCCAGAATTGACCAAAGCCCTTTCCACAATCTGTAAGACCACCTGTTCCTCTTTCTCTATTCCTTCTCATTGGCTCTCAGAACCTTCTCTAGCCCTTTCCCCTCAGATCCTCTCCATCTTCAACTCGAGCCTTCTATCTGGTACCTTCCCTACACTTTGGAAACATGCTTTGATCCATCCCATCCTAAAGAAAGATTCCCTGGACCCCTCTATACCTGCAAATTGGCGTCCCATCTCCAATCTCCCATTTCTCTCAAAACTCCTTGAAAGACTGGTTTCTGCTCAATTCTCTTCTCATCTTGAAGCTTCTTTAGCCCTCCACCCCCATCAATCTGGCTTCCGTCCCATCCACAGTACCGAATCCATCCTCATTTTGTTCCTCAACGAGTTGCATGCTGCCCACGACCGAGGTTCTGTTTCTATCACTGTCTCACTTGATCTGTCGGCTGCCTTCGACTTAGTCGACCATCGTACCCTATTCACACATCTCTGCAGCGTTGGGCTCTCTGGCACGGTCCTTCTCTGGTTTTGTTCTTTTCTTTCCAACAGGTCTTTCTCAGTTCTCTCTGGGTCCACTTCCTCCCTTCCAACTTCCCTCCAGTATGGTGTCCATCAGGGTTCAATCCTGGCCCCACTCCTGTTCAATATCTTCCTTGCCCCCCTTCCCCTCCTAGTTCAACAATATGGTATCTCCACATACTATTACGCCAATGACATCACCCTTCTTCACCATACAGATTCCACATCTCCTGATATTGGTCCCCTCAATGCCTGCTGTCTTGCGTAGCCTCCTGGTTGTCCACAAATTTCTTGCACAACAATCTCTTTAAAACTTTGGCCATCTGGTTTTCCGCCGGCAATCCTGCCCCCCCCCCTCTTGTCCCTCTTCTGTCCTCCTCCCCCATTCCTATCATAACGTCCTTACATTATCTCGGTGTTACCCGCGACTCATCCCTTTCTTTCAAAGACCACATTTCATCTGTAGTCCAGTGCTCCTTCTATACCTTGAGGCAACTTTGTGCAGTCCATCCTTTCCTTTCTCTCTCCTCTCTGACCACGTTACTCCTGTCCCTCGTCATGTCGCATCTGGACTACTGTAACGCTTCCCTGGCCGGCCTCCCCCAAACCTAATTGCGTAGTCTCCTCCTGCTAGTCCAAAACACAGCAGCATGCATCTTGACTCACGCCTCCCGGTCAGACCACATCACACCCCTTCTCATTTGCTTACACTGGCTTCCCATCTCATTCAGAATTCAGTATAAAATCCTTATCTTTGTTCATAGATCAATTCATACTGGCACTCCGCTCTGTCTCTCTGATTTGGTATATCTTCATTTTCCACACCGACTCCTCAGATCCGTCCACTCTAATCATCTATTTCTTCCATCCCCATCCCAAGCCCACCTGGAATCTACTCACTCCTCCACTTTCTTTTTTCTTGGCCCCTGTCTCTGGAATTCGCTCCCGTCAGCCCTCCGCCTGGAATCCTCCTTCACTGCCTTCAAAGCCAGACTAAAAACTCTTCTCTTCTGCTTAGCCTTTGACCTCCCCCTGCCACCCTCCCCTTTGTCTCCTGCCCCACGCTGATGTTCAGTCCTCGTCCTCCCTCCCTCCCTCATGGCTGTCCCCCTTTTAACTTGCTATCTCTTTCCTATCCAAATTATTGGTGTTCTATTTTCCTGTCCTTAGCAGTACCTCCCTGTTATTAACTGTCTTGAAAACCGCTCTATGCCTGTGGTCTGAGCGGTATATTAAGTTTTTGAATAAAGATAAAGACCTGGATCTAAGTTATAACCAGTTCAAACTAGAAGTGAACCTTCACTGTTGTTTTGAAATCCATTGAACCCAAATTAGGTTTCTCTTCGTGCATAATATTTCTTTCAAGATTTTTCCATGATGCCCAATGTCTTGTATCTTGTACAAGATTCTTTAAGTGAATTAGTATTTACTAGCAAAAGCTTAGTCATTGGAGGTGTTAGAATTATTGTGAACAGGGAGACATGTGAGGAAAGGTGCTATTGTAACACCTCATCAGAATTATACTGATCTAATTAATATACAATTTGTCATCACCAAATACTTTGCAGTATTCATTTCTGCTCCACCACACCCCTTTGAGGTAGTTATTCTATCCTATTAGAGGTGCATAAAAGTCATATATGATGGAAATAGTATGTATGATATTTCTCATAACTTTAGGCTCCATTGTTTTTGCCTTCTTTCCCCTCAACACACATTGACTACAGAAAGTCTAAACCCCATTGAATGTTTTTTTCATGTTGTTTTATCATTGCATCAGACTTGCATATATTTGAGTGAGTTGTTTTTTTACTCTTCAGAACACCATACTCAGGGAAAATGTTGTTAGGGGACGAGGCATACACCTAAAAACCAAACTGAAGTGCAACAACTGGTTAAGCCTCCACCAATCTCTCACCCCAAGGATAGGTTCCCAGGAATCTGCATACCTAGATAGATTTGTCATTCTCAGGAGTATATCTACTAAACTGCAATAGCCTTTTGCAGCTATTGCAATGCGAGAGCTGCAAAAGGCCCGAGGTGAGTCAAAAACCCTCTTGGTATCTTTAGGGGGTGTTACCAGTTTCTCCCCCTGCAGTTACAGTAGACGTTTTGGATTTACCATGGAGACCAGTGATATCTGCCTTGGTAGGTATTGTGGGAAAAGTCCCATGGTAAATGAAAGGGGAAGAATGGAAGCAACTGGGTGCACAGAGCTCTCGCTAGCTCTGTACCCTGATTGCTACCATACCCCCAGCAATAACCCCGAGAGGGCCTCCCCTTAAACAATATTGTCTGTGCCATGGCACCAGCAATATAAAGAATCACTGGCCTGCCCCCTCCTTCAGCACTATCCCCCCCCCCCCCGGACATTTCCTGATACCCATTGGGAACTATCAGGGGGGATGTATGCACCCCCCTGACCAAAATCAAAGCCCTGCTAGTCAGTCAGTGACCCCTCCTGATCTTCATCTAATCCTGGCTGATCAGTCAGGCCCACGCTTCCCCCTCGGAGGAAATAAACTCCAGGTTAGCCAGGCAACAAAGGGGGGGGGGGGCATACCTTTCAGTCCTGGTGGTACAGTGGCAATAGAGAGCAGGAATGATCATTTCTCCTCCTGCCCCCTTCTTTGCCGCCTTTCAAAATGGCCACAATCATGCAGTTCTGCCTCCTAGTCTCATACTAGGGGGGTCACACCCTGAGATTGTGGCCATATTTGTTAGTACTTTTGAGGAGGGCAGGGCTTACAATCTTTGTACCTGAGGCAGTGGAGGGTTGTGACTTGCCCAAGGTCACAAGGAGTCAGTGGGCTTTGAATCTGGTCTCTCTGGCTCACAGGTTGCTGCTCTAATTTATTTATTTATTTATTGTTCTTATATACCGCACTCTTAAAAATCAGCGCGGTTTACATACAACGGTATTGTGCCAATAAGGCACTTACAATGAACTGGATAATTGAACTTGGGTTTCAACTGGTGGTGACTATATACAAGTGTTTCAAATTATTTACAGATTGTATCTGCAATATGTACACCCATTGGCAGTGATTCATGTGTTCATGGTTGTGTGTTTGCCGGAAGGTGTCTGGTTGGAGGGTTGAGAGTAGTGTAAGAGAAAGAGATAATCCTTTAGCACTTTTTTGAATTGGGCTAGATCTGTTATGGATCTGATGGATGCTGGGAGTGCATTCCAGCAGCTGGGGGCATTAAATTTAAAAACTCTGTTCCTTGTTGTCTTGGTGCATTTTGTTATTTCCCTGGGGATCAGTAGGGTATTGGCTGTGCATGTTCTCCTTTCTCTGTTTGCTGCCATGTGGTGGATAAGGTCCATTAGAGCTGTGGGGGCTAATTTGTTGATGACCTTGAAAGTAATGATTACTTTATAGGACAGCCTACAGTATATTGGTAGCCAATGTAGTTCCTTAAGTACCGGGGTGATGTGATCACCTCTGGCAGTTCCACTCAGGACACGTGCGGCAGCATTCATGGCTAACTGTAGGGTGTTTAAGGTGTTTTTGGGTAGGCCTTGGAGGATTACATTGGAATAATCAAAGTGGGGGATCACCAATGCCTGAAAAACAGATCTGAAGTCCTCCGGTTGCAGCAAGGGTCGAAGATGTCGTAGGGTTCGTATCTTGTGGTATATTTGTTTGACAGTGTTGCTGATATGTCCCTTGAGATTGAGCTGTTGGTCTAATGTAACTCCTAGGTAGCGGATGCTAGGTTTGCTAGAGAGGTCTGCATCTCTTGTCTTTATGGTTTTCGGAGGCACGAAGGACTGGTTTCTTGTCACAAATAGTACGTCAGTCTTGTTAAAATTGATCTTAAGGCTTTGGGAGAGGAGCCAGTCAGTTTTGGCATCGAAGCATTTTATCAGTTGGGTGAGGTCCAGATCATCAATCGTGATTGGGGTAAAGAGCAGGCATGAGATGTTAAATGAGCGGATCATTTCGCATATCGGTTGCATGTAGATATTGAATAGAAGTGTAGAGAGAGACGAGCCCTGGGGTACACCGTGTTGTTGTTGGAAGGGCTGAGAGGTTGTGGTTCCTGTTCGGACCTGCTGCCACACCTGTCAGCTAGGTAGGATTTGTACCAACGCCATGCTGATTCACTTATCCCTTTATCTTGAAGCCGAACTAGGAGTTGTTCATGGTTTAAGGAATCGAACGCGGCGGCGATGTCCAGGAAAATTAGTGTGTATCTTTGTTGATGGAGTCAATCCCGGTGATGTGTATTGATGAGGGTGGTGAGGAGTGTTTCGACACCGTGGGATTCTCTGAAACCGTGTTGGCTTGGGTCAAGGGGAGCATTATCATCAATGTGATCCTGTATCTGTCGTTGTACAGCCTTGTCGATTACACAGGTACACTAAAAAAAAATTTTTTTAAACTGCCTCTAATGTTTCGATTGATTTTTACGTTTTTTGGTGCGCTGAATCCAAATCTGGTAACCAATTTGCTCCATCACGTACAGATTTTTGCTACATTGGGTTAGCAGTTTGAGGTGAACGTTTCAGATTGAGTGCGACCCAGATAAAAGTTTCTTGGATGAATTCTTTATACTAATTGTTTAGTAGTTATTCAAATAAGAATAAAGAAAATTGTAACAAGGCCAGCACATAAGAATAGAGTAATGTCAACAAAACACACTGTGATGGTAGCAAAATTGTCTGCACTTAAAACAGCCACATACATGTGCACAAACATTGAGCATAGAAGAGCGAGGTTAGACACAAAGCAAAGCAAAGAAATGTGCAAAAAATGTTGTACAGGTATGTATGTAAGAATAGAAAATGCAAACCGCACCATTGCAATACATGAAGACAAACACCCGATGGTGTGAAAATAAAATTCTAATAAATGAGATCCGACACTGGGTAATAACTAGCAAATTTTTATTTCAAAGTTTAGTAAAAACACGATATTTGTCAACACAGTTTAGATTTTAAAGTCATTCTTGGGTCAATCAATCTCCTGGTGGGCCCGTTTCTTCTTCCCCCGAATGCTTCTCTTGGTGCGCTGCTTGGCGTATTTTTCATCTGGGGTTTCCCGCAGCAGCAACCAGCAGAAATCAGCCATCATAGTGGTGTTCCATCTTCCTTGGTACCTTCTCTCTGCGTCCTTGATGTCCTGGTGAAACCTTTCACCTTGTTCTTCACTGTACGCCCCCAAGTTTTTGGGAAAGTAGTTCACATGGGAGTGCAAGAAATGGACTTTCAGGCTCATGTTACAGCCTTGTTCTTTGAAGGCATTGAGCATCCTGGCAACAATATCCTTATAGTTCTCATCCCGCCTGTTCCCCAAGAATTTGAGAACAACATCCTTGAAGGAATCCCAGGCTTCTTTTTCCTTCTCAGACATCGTTTCAGCGAATGCTCCATCTGAAATGAGTTTCCTTATATCAGGGCCAACAAACACTCCTTCCTTTAGCTTTGCTTCAGAAAGTCGGGGAACTTTGAGCAAAGATACCGAAAGCACTCACCATCTTTTGGAAGGGACTTGATGAATTGCTTAATGAGACCCAACTTAATGTGGAGAGGTGGTAATAAAATTTTATCACGAGGTACCAAGCTCTCATGAAGAACATTTTTCTCACCGGTCTCAAATACTCCCGAATTGGCCAGTCTTTTTTCCCCCAGTGTAGGTCGCGGGCCCGGCTATCCCACAAGCAAAGGAAGCAGGGATATTTGGTGAAACCGGATTGCTGCCCTAATAGCATGGATAGAATTTTAAAGTCTCCACAAATCATCCACTTATGCTCATCATAACGAATCTTCTGAAGAATCGGGGCCAAATTCTCGTATTTTTCTTGGAGAATAACAGAGTGAGCAATAGGAACTGAAGCGAATGTGTTGCCATTATGAAGAAGAACTCCTTTTATGCTGTCTTTTGACGAATCAATGAACAGCCGCCATTCAGCAGGATCATACTTGAGTTTAAACTTTTCCATCACTCCGTATATATCGTTGCAAAATACCAAATCTTCCTCTTTGCTGAAATACTTCAAAAATTGTGTCTCGAGGTTGCGGTACCAATAAAAGTTGTTCCTGGTGACAATAGATTTATCTGTTTAAGCCGAGAACCTAGCAGTTGGGCAGCATCTTTTGGGAGTCCTAAATCCCGGACTAAATCATTCAATTCAGCTTGAGAGAAAAGTTCAGGTTTCGGATCTGGTTCAGTTTCAAACTCGGAAGTACTGGACTCATCGGGAAAAGCCATCTGTTGAGTCTCATCATGATCAGAACCGTCCACACAAATATGATCCAAAGATTTTGGTGGTTCAGGCACAGGTACTTTGTTGCTATGAGGCATAGGCCTAATTGCTGAGGGAAGGTTGGGGTAACTTATTACGTTCTTATTTTTTAAGTTGTATCCCTTCACAATGCAAGAGCAAAAATAGCAGTCACTGCTGTGGTCTCTTTGTTCACGCCACATCATAGGTATTCCGAAACGAAATGCTTGTTTTTTACCTTTCATCCATAAGCGTAGATCTTCCTCACATGTCTTGCACACTTTGTGAGGAGCCCACGGTTTGTCTTGATCGCCTAACTTCAAACTGAAATAGGCGAAATATACTTTTTTAATAAATGCAGAAATGTTCCTCTGCCGCTTTTTCACGGTATACTCCCCATAAATAAAACAAAAACTATCCGGAGAGTTGACCCAACCTCTGGCTCTGTGAGCCATCACAATAAACAGCACTGCAAACTACAACTGTAGTGAACCACTTCGGAATAAAGCTGGATTACGACTGAGCAAACAAAAGGTAATAATGAACTTGCAAGAAACTGAAATTTGACAGGAACGTTCATGTCGCAACCACCGTGTTTTGAGCGAGCGAACGAGGCGAGGCGAACAGGAAAGAACATGCGCCAGCGCGAGTACTGGATTTAGCCCCCCGCCTCCCAATTGTCCTGTTAATGTATAAAATGAATACAAAACACTCTAAAATATCACGAGGGAGTGTTTCTAGTTAGTTAACCATTACAGCCTCTATTTTGGGCCAAGAAAATAAACTGCAGTCGGCTAAAAAGAAATTATGTGAACATTCCTTATATGGGTAAGAAATCTAATTTTGCAAGAAAACGTGACGTGATGGAACATTTTGGCTATTTTTCCTGGATTCAGCACCCCAAAATCTATAGGAATCAGTTGCAAAATTGGAGGCAGTTTTTTGGTAGTGTACCTGTGTTATCTTTACTAGCAACGGGATGCTCGATATGGGACAGTATGATTCAACCTTCTGAGCGTTTAGTTTGGCGTTCTTTAAGAGGGGCCTGATGGATGTCTGCTTAAGGCTAGAAGGGAATTGTCCAGAGGAGAAGGAGTGGTCCCTGATTTTGGCTGTTATCGGGCTGACCTCGTGGCATAGTGACCCTATCCAGAAAGTTAGATAAGGGTCGTTAGGGGCAGTGGTGGCATTGATGTTTGCTATGATGTTCTCAATGCTTGTTTCTGACAGGGTCGAGAAGGAGGTGAGTTGCTTGGGTGGGTTCTTGGTAGGGCAGGATACTGTGATACTAATCACTAGGCTGTGAAAAAAGCCAAAGAACCCACCCTCCCCAAGCTATATCAGCATTCCAAAAGGGTAGCATTATTTCAAAGCTGACAGCCTCCTAGAATAGGGTTCTGGGCAATAGTATAAAATACAACAACCACCAGAACTAAAACAGAATATCAATCCACTCATGGTAGTAACTACCCAATCCTTCATCTCTGTTCAGTTGTATCAAATGAAACCTAGACCAGCTCCACAAACTGCATAAAAACTGAATCCCTATAGAAAAACCTTGTTTTGTGTGTCATTGTTTGAAATTCTATGGTATATTTGCATACATTTTAATATAATTGTACAATGCAAAGTACCTTTTGTTTTTCCTGGAGTTTTCTAGTGCTCTTTTGAGTTTCCAGTTTGGTCAGAAGTAGTCACTACTAGGGTTATGACATGAGCCTTCGATCACATCTATTTAGGATTTTTACTCCCACTTTTAAACCATCCCTCTGTCCCCTGTCTAGCCTAATCATCACAGTGACTGTACTTTGGTAGGGGTTAAATACAATTACTCTGTCGAAAATCCAATTTGTGTTTTTGCCAATAGTGTTTAAAACCAAAGTGCCTTAGGTGTAACACTACCTGTGTTAACTGCCAGAGGTGTTGAAAGCATGTTCCCAGCAGTTAACATGGTGCACTTAAATCCACCTATTGAGGTGGTGATAAGTGCACCCGTGCTAATTGAACACCTTGCAAATGTATACCAAGCCTAATCCAGATCCTCAATCATCAGATTGGCAATCAAGATTAGGTTTGGTAAATGTCTCCAATAGCGTACTCAGACATGATTTTAGGTAATTTCTGGCATATGGCAAAAGAAAAATCTTTGTAGTAAATCTCTACAACAGGAGTCAATAGATCCACAAGGCAAAAATATCTAGTTAGCATTTCCTATAGAGCCCCAGAGCAGACAAACTTTGGGTCAATCTGGAGCCAGGAAGGAAGATAATCAGCAGAGTTAAGAACTGGTTAAAACTAGCCTCCTTTGAAACATGATGACTCTTCTGCAAGATGCCTACCTTCCAATCCCAACATTACCAGTTTGAGGCCAGCCTATGATGAAACTGGTGGGTAAAATTAATTTTGGATGTTTCAGTGTAGTTTTCAGATTAAAATATTTTGAAACAAAACTGGAAATTTCATTGATATTTCCCATATGGTTACAAACAAATGCACATCACTATTTGTGCAATATCTCATTTGACAAAGCACTATCTCATTTGACAAAGTTGATAGTGAGGTTGGCAGAACAAAATGCCTCATGGCCCAGGTCAACAATGAGTCTCCATTTTGTCTCCCCTCTGTATACCTGAATTGCTTTTCATTGTTGGGATTTGCTTTTATGAGTGAATACTACTATAATATGTATACTATATACTATACAAAAGGTCAACAGACATTAAGGACTTTAGGAAGCTGCTAAAAATGACTCTTCATAGAGCACTACAGTGACATCACTTAACCTGTGCAACAGACAATACCCCAGCTCAACCACCCTCCCTTTGCGACACGATCATAGTATTGAAGTAAAGTCCTGATGTACATAGTATTGTAAATAGCGCACGTTGTAAATAGATCACCAAGAATCAACTACCATCTACACACACACTGTGGCAAGGAGGCCTATCTGGAGTCTGGGGGAGGACAAAGAGACAGGGAATTCACCCTAGTAAAGGGCCACCTTTTACCGAGACAGGGTAAGAAAGCCATAAACACCTCCAGGAATCAGAAAACGTCCACGTGGAACACATTTCATGCTCCCCCTAGTGGAATGAAGGGGAGAGGATACAAGGCTCAGAACCCCTTAGGCAGTGAAATGCTCCAAGCACTCAGGTGCCTGAAGTCAGGCTAATTGCTGACACCTGAGTAGGGAGGGATTGGAGCTAGAGCCCTGGAAATATAAACCCAGGCCAGAGTATGATTTGGTGGATTGGAGAAAGAGGGAAAGGCGAGAGAGAAGAGGAGAAGCAGGAAGCCAGGCTGAGCAGAGCAGAGGAACAGAGCTTCCAGCTGGAGAGAGTGCTATTTGGCATGTAGCACGGCTGCAAGAGAGTTTGGAGCCAGGAACAAGAGAGACTCCAAGATCCCCCAGGAGGCTGTTAGCTGAGCATGGTGAGCAGGACCGAGAGTCGGAGCCTATGCAGCTGGGAGAGCCTGAGGTGAAGCTGATTGAGGAGGACACTCCCATGGACTGTTCCTTGTGCCAAGCTATTAAACCTGGGAACGTAGAAAAAGCAAGCCAGTCCTGAAAGAAAGGCTTCCAGAAAAAGGTACCCTTATTCCAAGCAGTGTGGCTGAGATTCCCATGCGTTTATAGAGGGGAAGTTTACCACAGACTTTAAATGTGATTGTTTTTGTTTTGTGCTTTAACCCCAGCAAAGCTGTAAGAAGGGAATATGATTGCTTGCTGGTAAAGACTGTGTATCCTGCAATAGAGAAAACCTTTAAAACTGCATTTTGTGGTTGGATATGTTTTGGACAATGCTCTGCTTTCAAGAGTCCTGAACCAACAATCCTATGCGTGGTATGATCGAACCATTGTGTATATAAAAATAATAAATTTTTGTCATTTGCCTTAGCTACTTGAGCCTGACTACAGCTTTTTGCATGATTTATTTATTTATTTATTTATTTGACATGAATTTATACACCGCCCCTTCCAGCGATCAGAAGCGGTCCATAGGGGATAAGACAAGGGAGTATGTACAGCACAAAATTTAGAAAATACAGTCTGATTAACGGTGGGGGAGACTAACAAACAAAAGATTACAGTTATACATTTGATTACCATATAAATTAAGATTGAACAACCAAAGAGGTTACAAAATTATACATCAAAATTTGCAATATATACAGGCATATTGGCAGAGAATATATACATATAAACATTTTTAATCATCATGGAAGTGAAACCTCAATGAAAGTAGGATCATATGAAGCTTATGAGGTAGGTGGGCAGAGTGGGAAGAGATAGGTGAAACCGGCTAGGTGATGTGGTAATGTGATTGGAACAGGTGTGTTTTAAGCTCTTTTCTGAAGACCTGAAGGTCTTTGACCTGACGTAACTCGTGAGGCAGCTGGTTCCAGAGCATAGGTGCTGAGTACGTGAATGCCCGGTTGCTGGTCCGTTCTTTGACTGATCTTATGCTGCTGGGTACGCAGAGTGTGTTCAGGTTAGCAGTCCGTCGGCATCTGTTGGCGGGCTGAGTGGTGATTAGGTTGTCGAGAAATGAGGGGGCTATCTTATGGATAATTTTGAATGTCGTTATCAGCATTTTGTAGATTATTCTTGCTGGTATGGGGAGCCAGTGGAGCTCTATAAGAACTGGAGTGATGTGATCTGTCAGGCTCTTATTCATAATAATCCTGGCTGATACATTTTGTGCCATTTGTAGGATGTAGGATGATGCTCCCATAAAGCTGAATAAGGACTACATTTCCCAGAGGGCACTGCAGGGAAATAGTTCAACAAAAGCTGAAAAAGCATACAGCAGAAAGTTCCTCTATAATCCATGCCCCTCTAAGCTAGAGGCGAGTGGTGGTGGCGTGACAGTGGTGTAGTTGTGAGGATTTTCTACCACTCAGGATTTTCTACCATCCAGGATATACCACAGAAGGTTGGCAGAAAAGACAATTTTTTTTCTTCGAGAGTCAACATAGGATCAAGGTATTGCCGGAGATGGATCCAAAAAAGCTGGTACAATGGATGGCCACTCAATTCCAACGCCAGCAGGAGTTGGCCTAGCTAGCACAGGAGAATGTGGCGGCGGCTATGAGGGAGCAGCAAAAGCCTGTCCTGGACTTATTGGAAGCCCTTATTACTTCCCAGAGGCAAGGAAGTGGAGGAACACTAACCCCGGAAGGACCTGAGATGCTGCGAATGGACAATCTAGCAGGCCCACACACCAGCGGGGCATTTAACTTTGGAAAACTTTCTCCAGATGATGATATAGATGACTTCTTGGAGTCATTTGAGAGGGTGGCTCAAGCCGTGGGTTGGCCAGCTAGCCAGTGGGCGGTGAGATTGGCAACCTCCTTAACAGGAGAAGCACTAGCCGCATATAGGGCTATGCCAGCTGCCCAGGCCATGGACTATAATGCAGTAAAAAATGCAATTAGAGACCGATTAGGGTTAACAAAAATGTTGTATCACCGTATGTTTAGAGCCACGGTCTTAAAGGCCGGAGAGACACCTAAGGCCTTAAGCCAGAGAATTCGAGGTTTAGCTTTAAAGTGGCTAGCCCCGGAAGGGAAAACTATGGATGCAGTGGTGGATATGGTGATATTGGAACAATTTATGGCTGCAGTACCAAAAAGGGCACAATCTTTTCTGATTCAGCAAAACTGCCAGAGCACAGGAGAGGCAACCCTTTTGGTGGAGCGCTACATGGAAGCTGAATTGGCGTTTCTCGCAAAGGCGGGCCCTCCATGATAGATGCCTTACCTAGGATTACGGACTGTTCGGAGGCCAGTTTTGATTTCTCAGAAAAGAAACAGGGAAATGATGTAAAATGTCTTAAAACTTGTATGTTTGCTCATGAGGGTAAGTGGGCTGAGAAAAAATGCTATCGTTGTGGGGAGATGGGACACCTGCAGAGGCGATGCAAAGCCCGCATTGGATTAACTAGAACCAATGTGAAACATCTAGGAGAGGGATTTCTCTTAAATGTTAACATTCAGGGGGTCACTACCCATGCTCTGCTCGACTCTGTGGCTGACCAAAGCATGGTGTCACGAAAGCTTTGGTAAGCAATTGAGGCCAAGGATGAGTCTCGCCAGAGGAAGCCAGAAGGGCAGGTCCAAATTAGGTGCATCCATGGAGCTGCTTCTTTCTACCCTGTATACCAAGTGGTGATAAAAGGGTTGGGGGTGCAGAAAGAAGTTCTCGTGGCAGTGGTTCCAAAACTACCCTATGATTTAGTATTAGGAAGGGATTGGCCCCAATTTATGGAAGGATTAAAGAAAGGCCTTGGGAGAAAAGGGGATGGGATGGTAATGGTGGTCCCTGGCCTTCTTTTTGAGAACCCCCAAAAGCCAAGTGAGAACCCAGGGAAAGAACCCCTGGGAAGTGTTGCTTCCCTTAAGCAGAAGTTTATATTAAAGTTTTGTAAGATGTCGGAGAAGGCCCAGGCTCCCAGGAGAGCGTCCCTGCAAGCCGCGGGATATGATTTATGCAGTGCCGAAGATCGGGTGATACTCAGCCGTGGAAAGGCTCTGATTGTTACTGGCCTTCAGATGGAAACACCCATAGGATGTTATGGTCGGATAACACCGCGATCGGGTCTGGCTCTGAAATATTTCCTGAATGTTGGGGTTGGGGTGATCAACCCTGATCATAGAGAGAGTGTAAAAAGTATTACTGTTTAATTTTGGCTGCGACGACTACCATGTGAAGGTGAGGGACCGGATTGCCCAGCTGCTGTGTGAGAGAGTGGGGTTTCCCCCACTGGAAGAGGTCCCCATGTTGTCTCCTACGGAACGAGGAGCCTCTGGATTTTGTTCCACTGGAGGGGTCGAGATGAAAAACCTGACAGCCACCTGTGGAGACAGAATGGAGGAGACTGAGAAGGATGACCTGGGACCTCATTTGGCAGACTGCAGGAAAAACCTGGAGCCCCAAGTAGGGGAAGAACTATCGTTGGTCCAGAGACGGGATCTGGCTTGACTATTGGAGAGGTTCCCAGATGTACTGACTCCGATCCTGGGTGAAACCCGACTGGTGGCGCAAAGGATCCTGACACCACCGGGGAAGGTGGTCAGACAACGACCCTACCGCCTACCAGAAGCTAAAAAGCAGGAGGTCATGGCACAGGTGCGCGAGATGTTGGAGATGGGTGTCATTGAGGAATCAAGGAGTCCGTGGTGCAGTCCCATTGTTCTGGTTCCAAAACCGGATGGTACATTACGCTTCTGTATAGATTTCAGACAGGTGAATGCCATCTCGGTATTCGACGCCTACCCGATGCCCCGTATCGAGGAGCTTTTGGACCGCTTGGGGCAGCCCAGTTTTTGACCACCCTAGACATGACGAAGGAGTACTGACAGATTTCATTGACTAGGGAATCTCAGCCAAAGACTGTCTTCAGCACCCCGATTAGGCTATTCCAGTTTAAGAGGATGCCCTCTGGCCTTCACGGCACCGCGGCAACCTGCCAGAGACTCGTGGATCAAGTCCTGCGTCCTCATCAAGAATATGCTTTCGCTTATATGGACAATATTATTATCTACAGTTGCAGTTGGGTAGAACATATCCCGAGGGTTGAAGCCGTCCTGCAATCTATGAGGCAGGCGGGCTTCACCCTGAACCCGAGCAAGTGTGCCTTTGCCAAGCAAGAAGTAAAATACCTGGGGCATATGGTAGGTAAGGGAAGGATTAAGCCCTTGATTGACAAAGTGGACAGCATCAAGAACTTTCCTCGTCCCGCAACAAAGAAGCAATTAAGAAGCTTTCTAGGCCTGATTGGCTATTACAGGAGGTTCCTGTCACACTTTGCGGAGGAAAGCTCCATCTTTACAGACATGTTAAAAAAGAATTGCCCAAATCAACTCTGTTGGACCCCGGAGGCGGAGATGGTTTTCAACCGATTGAAAGAGCGGCTATGCACGGCCCCGGTGTTACACGGGGTGGATTTCACGCAGCCCTTCATTGTACAGACGGATGCCTCAGAGGTAGGCTTAGGGGCCATCTTGTCCCAGAAGCATGAAGGAAATGAGCATCCTGTGATGTTCCTTAGTAGGAAGTTGTCCCCGGCAGAGCAACACTACTCTACGGTTGAGAAAGAGTGCCTCGCCATCACTTGGGCAATAGAGACCCTACGGTTCTACCTCACCGGACGAAAATTCCTGCTAGTTAGCGATCATGCACCCTAGAAGTGGCTCCAACAGATGAAGAACCACAATGCATGAGTAACCAGATGATACATGGCCCTGCAAGCTTTTGATTTGAAGATAGAGCATCGGGCAGGGAAGCTACACCACAACGTAGATGCCTTATCCAGGATTACGGACTGTTCGGAGGAGCTTCAACAACTTCCGCCAGCCCGTAATATCTTAAGTAGGGGGGTATGTGGCAAGGAGGCCTATCCGGAGTCTGGGGGCGGACAAAGAGACAGGGAATTCACCCTAGTAAAGGGCCCCCTTTTACCGAGACAGGGTAGGAAAGCCATAAACACCTCCAGGAATCAGAAAACTTCCACGTGGAACACATTTCATGCTCCCCCTAGCAATATAATTGCTTGCTGGTAAAGACTGTGTATCCTGCAATAGAGAAAACCTTTAAAACTGCATTTTGTGGTTGGATATGTTTTGGACAATGCTCTGCTTTCAAGAGTCCTGAACCAACAAGCCTATGTGTGGTATGATCGAACCATTGTGTATATAAAAATAATAAATTTCTGTCATTTGCCTTACCTACTTGAGCCTGACTACAGCTTTTTGCATGATGCTCCCATAAAGCTGAATAAGGACTACATTTCCCAGAGGGCACTGCAGGGAAATAGTTCAACAAAAGCTGAAAAAGCATACAGCAGAAGGTTCCTCTATAATCCACGCCCCTCTAAGCTGGAGGCGAGTGGTGGTGGCGTGACAACACACACTCACTGCTCAATGCATGCGCACACTAGACACAATATCTTGTTTGTTTGCTGTGTAGACCGCCTGGATTGTAGGAAAAGGCGGTATAGAAATCAGTTTAAATAAATAAATTAATAATACAAGGGTTGCCAATGGGTTGCTTGGTACCTTGCTTCTTCCTGCATTGGATTGTATGCCAGTGATCACAAGTGGATAGCATGCTTTATTCGGCTCAGTTTAAGAATAGAAAACTGTGACTTCCGGTGTGGTAATGAGCTGACCAGACGCGTGCTGATCGGCTCCGGGCACCATACCCCACAAAACTGCTAAAAATCCTGCTACCAAGAGGCTGAATGCCCCCACCGCTAACATCGGGCAGCAGAGAAGGGGGTCGCAGAACTGCGGGGCCCTCCCAGATGACCGGGGGCAGCCCGATGGCGACCAAATCCTCGCGGCGGGAGAAAGCTCGGACCCTTGACACCAAAATGGCCGAGGGAGACCCGCCGAGCCCAGCCTCTGACTGTGAGAACACCATGGTCGCTGAAGTCAGCGCGGCGGTGGTGCGCGCTTTGGACGATCGGTTCCGGGAGCTGGGGGATCAACTGCACTCTGTGGCTCAATCCATTACCGACTTCACGGGTCGGCTCGACCAAGCGGAAACCCGAATATCGGGGCTAGAAGACACGCAACACTCCCTGGTCGCAAAGGTGCAGGCATTGGAGGCGACTGTTAAGCAACAAGGGGAGAAGCTAGAAGACCTGGAGAATCGGGGACGCCGAAATAATCTGCGGTTTGTCGGTATCCCCGAAAATATTGCAGACAATGCCCTCCCTGGCTACCTGCAGGGCTGGGTGGCAAAACTTCCTAACGGGGGGCTGGAGGCGCCGTTACAAATGGAGAGAGTGCACCGGCTGGGCCCCAGGCGGGAACAGGCAGGCCGGCCACGTGCGGTGATAGCCCGGTTTATGGACTACCGCCAAAAGGAAGCAGTGCTACGCGCAGCCAGAAACTCTCGGCGAGACATGGGAACCCCGGACAGAATATTGGTCTTCCAAGACTACTCACCGCTGGTTAGCCAGCAACGGAGAGCCTTTTCAGCGGTGTGTTCCCAATTGAGTAGCAAGGGGCTGCGATTTTCACTTCTGTATCCGGCCCGTCTGCGAGTGGAGCACCTCGGACAGACACGCTTCTTGGGCTCCCCAGCTGAGGCGTTGGCCTTCGTGGAACAGCTGAGGGATTCTGCAGCAGCCACCCCATAGAAGTGGACTCTATCTGCCGGTGAGACATTGTAGCTCTGTTAACTGTGTTAACTGTGCAGCGGGGAGCAACAGTTCGCAACAATTAGTAACAATTTGTAACAGTTTTGCATTATCTAGTTGCTTGGCTTTTTCTCTTTGGCGGCGCTGACTGGGACTATGGCAGCATTGTGTTTTTGTTTTTTCTGGTTTTTTTTCCTGGACAGTCTTTCGGCCCCGGACAATGAGGCATACATGATGTTAACTGCGAAGCCCCAAGACTTATGGGGGGCTGCCTGATCTGGTTCTGGTATGGGGCGGGTGGGGGGGGAACACACGAGTCTTCAGGGCCTTCTTGGCGGACCTTGAGGGGGGGCTGCCCCCGTGCCTTCCGACCTTGGTGGAGGGGGGGAGGGGAGCGGCGACGCCACGGGGTGGTCTGGTTCCGTTGCTCTCCAGGGGTGGGAGGCGGTCCAGACCACCCGGTGGGCGTTGTGGAGGCGCTTTTCTGTTTGGTTTGTTCTCTTGTTTTTCTGCCCTTCTCCCTATCACCCTTTGTTTGTTTTCTTACCCCGCCCCAGCCAGTTCGTGCCTTCCTATTACGGGCCAGTGTTTAAAGCGGGGAGGGAACAGATTATGTATTGTACCTAGCTTTTCCCATTGCGCAGATGTGGCAGGCAGTTCTTGTGCGGGGACTGTGCAGGAATGGGGTGGCCGCCTGGGTTCCGAGATGTGGGGAGGTACTTGGGTGGCGCCAGGAATGGCCGCCATGCCCTCCCCCCTTCTTGGAATTGGGATTGGAGGGAGGCGGGAGGGACCTGGGATTTGAACTCAGGGGTGGGCACTTTGACGCTGGCGAACCTGCCTATGCTGCTCGCAGACTGCGTTGGGGGGGGAGAGCCCTCTTCTGGGCGGGGCCGCTGCATTGCCGACTCTCCCCCCTTGGAGGGGGGGGCGTCGGGAGGGTGGCGGCCCTGGGTAGACGAGGGATACGTAGAGTGCCTCCTATTAAAGCTTGATGGGGCAGCAGGGGTGGGGGGAGTGAGGGGGGTCTCTTTGGTAGGGGAAACCTGAACTACTAATACTGGGGTAGCCCGACTACTACAGGGAGTCTCAGCCTTTTGGCTGGGTTAGGTTTGGGGACTGAGAGGGGGTTGGGAAAGGAGGGGGAGGGAGGGAGGGGGTATACTCCTACAGCAATCAGGGACTGGAAGAGGAGGGGGAAGGGGTGGTGGGTGGGGGGAGGGAAAGGCCAGAGGGGAACCGCACACCACTGGGAAGACTAACACTTTGCCTATCCGGGACTCTTGGGGGATGGCTGCGGGCTGGGACAGCCACCCTCCTCTCGATGGGCAGATGTGCATGGGAAGACATCGGTAATAGATTTGTGATCTGAAGATCGTATCGTGGAATGTGTGTGGCATTGGCAACCCCATCAAGCGGTATAAGGGCTTGCAGGCCTTGGCTCGTCTTCGCTGTGATGTGGCTATGCTACAAGAGACCCACCAAACAGCGGTTGAACATGCGAAATTGCAACGGGATTGGGTGGGGCAGGTGTGGGAGGCCCCGGCCCTAGGAAAAAAGGGGGGGGGGTGGTCATTCTTGTTAACAAGCGCCTTCGGTTTGAGGCACTGCGGGAGTATGCGGACCCGGAGGGCCGCTATTGCTTGCTATATGGCACTCTATCTGGCAAGCCTCTTATTCTGGGGTCCCTATATAGCCCCAATGTCCTGGATAAGGCACTATATGCTCGGCTGGCCTCTCGGATTGAGCAGTGGCCGGAGGCTCCTCTGGTGTTGGCGGGCGATTTGAATGGCGTCTTGGATATTGCGTTGGATACGGAGCTGGGAGCAGGGGAGAGATCTCGGGCTCCGACCACCAAGGCTCTGCAGGCCCTACGTCTTCGATTGGGCCTGGTGGATCCTTGGCGTTTATTACATCCTATGGAACGGGATTTCACCCACCAATCTCGGGCCCATGGGTCACACGCTAGGATAGACTATACCCTTGTTTCAGAGAGGCTTTTCGCGCAGGTGGAGGACGCGCAGATTGGCCCCATGGAAATATCTGATCATGCTCCTATATGGGTGAGTCTCACTTGGGGAGCCCGAGCTTCACATTCCCGGACGTGGCGCTTTCCCATAGACCTATATCATGATGGGGGTTTCCGGGGGCATATCCTGCGATGTTGGCTTGATTTCCAAAAGAACCACGAGAAAGAGGAGGTTGACCCGGAGTTGTTGTGGGAAACGGCGAAGGTGGTGTTGCGGGGGGAGACAATCGCCTACGTAGCTAGGAAACGCAGGATGCTGGCGGCCAGGCTCCTTCATTTGGAAAGGCAGACAGTGAAAGAACGCCGACGGTGCGCAAATGACCCCACCTTGGCAAATCGAAAAAGGTTGTGGGAGGCCCAGGTAGCTCTCAATGAGCTCATACACCAACGGGCAAAAAAGTCTCACATGTACTACCGCTATCAACTTTATCGGTTCGGAGACAAGCCAGGGAAGCTCCTTGCGAGGTGTCTTCGGGAAAGTAGAGGGACGGGTCTGATAGCCGCTGTGCGGGATGGTCAGGGGCACTTACAAAAGGACAGTAGGGAGATAGCGCAGGTGTTCCGCACCTACTTTCAGTCGTTTTATGCCAAAAGACCTGGATCTCCATTGGATATGCTGGAGTACTTTCGGGAGCTACAGCTCCCCCGGCTCACGGCGGCCCAAAGGGCACGCCTGGACGCACCGGTGTCCGTGGGT
This sequence comes from Ichthyophis bannanicus, assembly GCA_033557465.1. NCBI lineage: Eukaryota > Metazoa > Chordata > Amphibia > Gymnophiona > Ichthyophiidae > Ichthyophis > Ichthyophis bannanicus. The sequence goes on along the minus strand of CM066032.1, from coordinate 1,384,286,771 downwards.
GAGGTGCTCAAAGAGATACAAGAGGCCAATTGTGGCCGCGCTCCGGGCCCTGATGGGTTTGGGGCAGAACTTTACAAGCTAATGGGCGAGAAGCTATCACCGGCCCTAGTAGAAATGTATCACTGCCGGATTGATCGAGGCGTCTTTAAGTGGGGAACCAACCATGCCCATATCATCTTGATACCCAAGCCTGGAAAAGACCCCACTCAAGCTGCCTCATACAGGCCTATCTCTTTACTAAACTTTGACTTAAAGCTGTTAGCAAAAATCTTAGCTGTCCGTTTGGCGGACGTCCTGGGCGAGCTGGTACACGCATCGCAGGTCGGGTTTGTCAAAGGACGTTATGCCGTTCGAAACCTGCGGAAAATAGTGGCTTCCCTCGAGTGGGTCCGGGAACGCAACTTAACATCACTGCTAATTAGTTTTGACGCCGAGAAGGCCTTTGATCAGGTTCATTGGGCATACTTGCAGTTCCTCCTGCCTCAGTATGGTCTTGGTGAGATGTTCTGTAAGATGGTGGACTTACTTTATTCAGATCCGACAGCAGCTATTTCCTGTAATGGTGTGATATCCGACTCCTTTTCACTCGAGCGGGGAACGCGGCAGGGGTGTCCTCTTTCCCCATTGCTTTTTGTGCTATCTTTAGACCCGTTGGTGCGACGTATTGAGTCCTCTCCTAGTATACAGGGGGTAAAAGTAGGAGCTCAACAATTTAAATTGGCGGCATTTGCAGATGATCTCTTAGTACATGTGCTTTCGCCTCAGCAATCGCTCGGTGCCCTACTAGAGGAGCTCACTCTCTTCGGTACATTCGCAGGGCTGAGGATAAATAGGGACAAATCTGAGGCGCTGGATGTTGGGGGTTCACTGCGGGGAACTTGGCAGGGCGTCTTCCCTCTTCGATGGGCAGAGGAGGCATTTCTATACCTGGGTATTTTATTGCCCCGGGATCCTAAGGCGCTGTATAAGCTGAACTTTGCTAGATTTTTCACAAAGGTTCAGACGCAATTGCAGGCTTGGACCCCCCTTCCCTTGTCTTTGTCGGGCCGATTGGCGGCTATAGGTATGATTATATTTCCCAGGCTGCTGTATTGGCTACAAACCTTGCCGGTGTGGCTGCTGCAGAAGGACCTTCGAAAGATAGACAGGGAAGTCCGAAAGTTTCTTTGGGGGGCACTTCGTGCCCGGATACCCTTGGCTAGATTGAGGGGTAGCTGGAAGGCGGGGGGGATGGGACTTCCAGACCTGTCTCAGTATGTTATGGCTTGTCAGGCCAGACACCTAGGGGATTGGCTGGGTGCTACTGATTATTATACGCCGAGGACCTTCGAGGCGGCCTTCCTGTCCCCACATGCGCTGGAGGCTGTGGTGCATTTGGATGGGACGTTGCTGCCACTTAGGGTGCGAGCTAGCGTGTTGGTGACCCCGCTTAGGAGGGCTTGGCAGAGACTTAATAAGACTTGGGGCAGTTCTCCGCGGGTCTCTAGCTGGCTTCCCCTGCAAGGAAATGTTGCCTTTAGGCCGGGTACGGACTCCGCAGTATTTAGGCAGTGGAGGGGGAAGGGGATAACGTGTCTCGGACATGTGGTTACACTAGAGGGTTGCTGTAAGCCATTGGACATGCTCTGTAAAGACTATGACTTGCAACAGGGGACCTCCCACTTTGCCTACTTCCAACTACGGCATTATGTCGAATCTCTGCCGCAGCCGGGTTGCAAGAGGATCATTCTGCGAGAATTATTGACTTTTTTGCCCTGGGGACGGACTGTCCACCTAGAGTAGCACTGCTGAAACGTAAGTTGGACCAGTATGGCACTCCCTGGGACTTCACCAAAGAGGAGCAGGCTTGGAAGCAGGAACTCGGATGCGCAGTTCCTCCCGGCGCGGTTGGAGCGGCCTTACGGCGGATAGCCCGATTGGTGGAGGGCACCAGGTGGCGGGAGACGCAATTCAAGTGTATAACACGGGTCCACTTCTCCCCGAGGCGAGCATTGCGCACGGGGCTAACGGAGTGTGGGGGTTGTCCTCGGTGTGCCTCACCGTTAGCAGACTTGGGCCACATGTGGTGGGGTTGCAAGCACATTAAAGCATATTGGGCGCGTATTGAGGCTTATATAGGTCTTTTACTGCACCAGCCAGTTCGGTGGTCGGGCCTGTTGGTAGCTTTGGATTATCTGGGGCCTCTACAGGTCAAGGGGAAATGGGGGCGTATCCTAACGCGCAAGGCTTGTTTGGTGGGGAAAGGCCCCATTCTTCGTAAGTGGAGGGAGATGTCAGCCCCTACTTTTTGGGAGTGGCGTAGTAGCTTTCATCATCTCATGCTACTAGAGAGCAGGGCGGCCAGGGGACCCCTCAGCGCTGGGCCTCCTTCCTACTGATATGGACCCCCTACATCCAGAACTTAGGTTCTAAAGCTAGAAGCGAGGTATTAGCTATGGGGTAACCCTGTACCCTGGCTTGTTGGTTGCGGGGAGGGCGAAGGTGGCGGAATGGGATAGTGGAAGTGTGAATTCCCAGTGGGAGGTCCCTTGGCTCTGGTGTGGGGGGGGTGGGAGGGATGGGGGGGGGATGGGGGGGGATGGGGGGGGATGGGGGGGGTGTTTCTGAGTTATCATCAGAGTTAAGAGTACTAGAGGAGTTTGCGATTCTAGGGGTGCCCTTGTTTTCTCTCTCTCCCCTCTTCCCTCAGGGATTTTGAGGGCTCCTGGTTGGGGATAAGACTCAACCCTGTCCAGGGAATTGGTTTGGTAGGATGTTCCTGGCTGTAGTCTCTGGTGGGAGGGGGGAGGTATGAAGGAGGGCAAAACTGATGAAAATATGTATCCATGTTTTGTTACATCATAGCTGTATTGTTGAACCAGCATTTAATAAACAGATTTTGAAAAAAAAAAAAGAATAGAAAACTGTCCAAAATTATTACAGAACTTCTAAACATTAACCTGGCAATTTGGTATCCGCCTTTTTCAAAAGAAAAAACTATGTGGCCAGTGCAGGTTATTTCCTTCTGGGGTACTGAGAGACACTGATGCAGTGTAGAACAGACTTCCTCTGGACAAGCTAGCAGGATTAAAACAAAAGGTTGAGGCTGCAATTGCATCAACAAAAGTTGATATCTCACTACCTTTAATCACTGATTAGTTTGCTGAACTGTGTGCTGAATTATACTTGGGGGGGGGGGGCTTTTTAGTGGTAACATTATAAAGCCGTTTTAGTATGTCTGTGGCAAAATACGTATGTAAAATGGCTTTTATAAAATTTGCCCACAGCATAAAAGTACATAGTGTGGCATGTGTGTGTATACTTTTTACTATGGGCACTGCCAGGAGCACAGTCTGTGTGGCACATGGGTAAAGTTGCAAAGTATGCATATTGCCTATAAAATATACTAACCTACATGCATACTCGCAGGCAATTGCTGCTGGATTTATGCTAGAATTTTATAAAGATATATAAGTACCCGTGTCTTTATAGAATTGGACAAAAATAGGCACCTTTTTGCCCTCTAAACCTAAGCACCTTGTTACAACATTAACTTTTTTAATTGTATATAGACTAGTGGTACTTGTTATGTGATGTCTTCAAAGATATGACAAACTAATAACTTGGCTAGTTAAACAGGATCTCATGATATGGCAGAAGTGTTTTAAGGAGCTTAATAAGATTTCAGCTAGGCATTCAGAACTAGTTGCAAATTCAGACCTCTTTATTCACAGAAGCAGTGGATTCCTTAGCCTTCAGTGTTTTCTGTCATGGTGCATGGCATGCCACTACATGACCTATGTTTTGACGGTTTGACGACAAACAGTACCACCTTCTTTCTGGCACTAGTAGTAGTCCTCTGTTTGCACTAATAAATTTAGAAGTAGGAGGGTGATATTCTTCCATTGTAAATAGTCAGCGAAGTGTCCCAGGGTGTCTGAGCTAATGAGGGCTCTGGTGCTAAGCTAGCTGCAGGTAAATGTCACAGCTCAGGCAAAGGGCATACTAGGAATGCAAAAGAATATTGTGGACACTTGGTATTTTTTAAAGGAGTCTTATTTTTGACAGTTACATAAGAACATAAGATATGCCATACTGGGTCAAACCAAGGGCTTATCAAGCCCAGTATCCTGTTTCCAACAGTGGCCAATCCAGGTCATAAATATCTGTCAAATTTCCAAAAGGTATACAGATTATATGCTGCTTGTCCCAGGGATAAGCAATGGATTTCCCTGGTCCTCTTTAATAATAGTTTATGGACTTTTAACTCCAGGATCTCGTCCAAACCTCTTTTAAATCCAGCTACACTAACAGCTTTTACTACATCCTCTGGTAACGAATTCCAGATTAGACTTAAATGTGCTACATTGAAACTTCATTGCATGCCCCTAGTCTTTCTACTTTTGAAGGAGTAAACAACCGATTTACATTTACTCATTCCACTCCATTCATTATTTTATAGACCTCTATCATACCTTTTCCAAGTTGAAGATCCCTTACCTTTTAAGCTTTTCTTCCCACAGATATCCTTCCATCCCCTTTACCATTCTCGTTACTCTTCTCTCTACCTTTTCTAATTCTGCTATATTCTTTTTAAGATATGGCTACCAGAATTGTACACAATATTCAAGGTGCGGTCGCACCATGGAGAAATATGGAGGCATTATAATATCCTTGGTTTTATTCTCTATTCCTTTTCTTATGATTCCTTTTTGCTTTCTTGGCAGAGGGCTTCAAGGTACTTTCCACAATGACACCCAGATCCTTTTCCTGGTTGGTGATTGCTAATGTGGAATTTTGTATCGTGTAACCATAGTTTGGGTTGTTCTTCCCTAAATGCATAACTTTGCAGTTGAAAATCCAAAAGATTCCAAGAAACTAATACCCCCACAAAACACAAATCGTTTGTGCACAATTTCTTTTGTCGGAGCACGCCAACACAGTGCCGGGTAAACAATCCAGGCACCACTGTGGCAACTCCTTTTATTAAATTTATATATGTGAATAAAAATTAAAAGTCCAAAACTTAGCTTTTGTAAAGTGCCATTCAGCGCAGCAGGTACATGCCAGTAATCCCAAAATTGACGACGTGGCTCCACGTTTCGGGTATGACATCAAAATGTAAAATTGTTATACACCCTGCTTCAGGTCCATCCACAACTGGCAAAAAGAAGAGCTTGGGATTACTGGCATGTACCTGCTGCGCTGAATGGCACTTTACAAAAGCTAAGTTTTGGCCTTTGAATTTTTATTCACATATATAAATGTAATAAAAGGAGTTGCCACAGTGGTGCCTGGATTGTTTACCCGGCACTGTGTTGGCGTGCTCCGACAAAAGAAATTGTGCACAAACGATTTGTGTTTTGTGGGGGTATTAGTTTCTTGGAATCTTTTGGATTTTTGGGTTATTTAGGTTGATTCCAGTAGGTTTATCTTTTTTGGATAACTTTGCACTTGTCCACATTAAATTTCCTCTGTCACTTGGACGCCTAGTCTCCTAATTTCAAGACATTTTGTAATTTTTCACAATCCTCTTTTGTTTTAAGAACTTTGAATAATTTTGTGTTATCTGCAAATTTAATCTCACACATTATTCCCCTTTCCAAGTCATTTATTAATACGTTAAAAAGCAGTGAGCCTGGAGGTACTTCACTGTTCACCTTTCTCCATTAAGAAAATGGGCCATTTAGCCCTACTCTGTTTTCCATCTTTTAACCAGTTCCTAATCCACAGTAGTACACTCCTATCCCATGACTTTTTAATTCCCCCAAGAGTCTTGTCAAAGGCCTTCTGAAAATCCAGATTCACTGTAACAACCAGCTGACATCTATCTGTTACTTCACACCTTCAAATAAATATAAGACAATAGTAAGACAAGACTTTCCTTGGTTAAATCCCTGTTGACTTTCTGCCATTAAACCATGATTATCTACATGTTCAGTAATTTTGTTCTTTATAATGGCTTCTGCTATTTTACCTGGTACGGACATCAGGCTCACTGGTCTATAGTTTCCCAGATCACCCCTGGAACCCTTTTTAAAAATTACGTTACATTGGCCAGTCTCCAATCTTCAGGTACTTTAGATGATTTTAATGATAGTTCACAGATTGCTAAAAGTAGATCTGCAATTTCATATTTCAGTTCTTTCAGCACCCTGGGATGTATACTATCCAGTCCAGGTGATTTGCTACTCTTTAGTTTATCAAATAGTTCTATTACATCTTCCTGATTTATCAAGATTTATGGTTTATGGTTTATTTAGACCTTAATATATTGCCTTTCAGGACAATTCAAAGTGGTTTCAATTTCTCTGATACAGCACCTTTAAATATAATTTCTGGCATGGGTAAGTTTCCTACATCTTCAGTAAAGACTGAAGCAAAAAATTCATTCAGCCTCTCCCTGTGGCCTTGTCTTCTATTAGTGCACCTTTTACCCCTCCATCATCTAATGGTCCAATTTACTCTCTCATAGATGTTTTGCTATAAATGTATTTGAAAATGTTTTTATTATGTGCATTCACTTTCACGACAAACTTCTTTTCAAATTCTCTCTTTGCTTACCTTACATTTTACTTGCCATTATGTATGCTGTTTCCTGTTTTTGTCATTTTGCTCTTTTTTTTCAATTTTCTGAAAGATCCTCTTTTAGCTATAACAATTTCTTTGACCTTATCTTTAAGTAGTGCTGACTGTGTTTAGCCTTCCTTCCACCCTTTTTTATAGCATGGAGTACATCCGGTCTGGGCTTCCAAAATAGTATTTTTAAATAACGCTCAGGCCTGATGTAAACTTAATATTTGCAGTTGCTCCTTTTAGTTAGTTATTTCTTATCCATTTTCCTCATTTTACCACTATTTTTTAAAGTTAAATGTTAGCACAGACAATTTCCTTGATATCCTTCCTCCATTTATTAAATCAAATATGATCATGTTAAGATCTCTATTTCCAAGCATCCCCAAAACAGTTACCTCTTGCACCAGAACCTGCATTCCACTAAGGACTAGGGGGTATGTTTACTAAACCGTCTTAATGTTACCGGCGCTAGTTGCAGTGATAATGTGAAGAATACCATATAAGGAGTGGGTGTTCCGGTCCTAAGGTAGCAAGAATCTGTATCGCGCGATAGTGGGTGCCGTGGCATGTTAACACGCGTTAACCCTAAGTACATGCCAGCGCAATGTTAGAAGCTGTAAAGATGTAGCCCACTGGGTACTACAATGACAGTGGAGGTAGAGGTCATGGGTTTGATCCTGCAGTGGTGTAATCTAAAAAGGCTGTCTGAGGCATTTTCTTTTAATTTAAATCAGTGCTGCCAGTAAAAACACCCTCACAGTGCTGTAACCTAAGGTGCCTCATAAGGTGCCCCATAGGTCACATTATAAAGTACCCTGTCTGCCAAGGCACCCTATAATGTGCCCTATAGGGTGCCTATGAGGCACCTTAGGCTACAGCACTGTGAGGATGTTTCTGCTGGCAGCACTGATTGAAATGAAAAGGAAAAGCCTCAGACAGCATTCTTAAATAACACCACTGTGGGATCAAACCCATGACCACTGCCTCTACAGTCATTGAAGTAACCAGTGGGCTACATCTCTATAGTGTCTAACACACCACTGGCTAGCTACAGAAAAACTGCAGGTCACCACACAAACTGTCTGCTGTGGTTACCAGGATAGGGTAAACCCACCCGTACCCATGATGCAGTGCACATGCAGATCAGCAGCCTACATCTGATCACAAGATGGGATATGCGCCTCTATAGCACCCCGGCCTGGTAAGGGGAATTGACTGTGTGTGTTACTGGCACAGAATAGCTACAGACTGTGACATCATGCGGTTCCTGTGCTCACCCTGAGGGTGAAGTGGGAGGCCCAGCTCCAGGTCCGCAGCACATGGCATGGCTGTGGAGTGGAGGAGTGGCCTAGTGGTTGGGGCAAGGTACTTTAGGCCGGAAGGTCAGGGGTTCAAATCCCACTAGAGGACAGCAACCTTGACCGGAAGGACTGAGGTTTCTAGTCCCACAGGTGCTCCTTGTGGTCTTGGGCAAACCACTTAACCCTCCATAGCCCATGTTCCCTGTAAAATAGTTATCTCCAAGTTATAATGCCCTGTTCAATGTAATTTCAGTTTGTTCAATGTAAACCGCACTGATGCAGAAAAGCGCGGTATATAAGAGAATGTAAATAAATAAATGAATGGCTTAGATAGGCTGCGCTGCAGTTCCCCATCAGTGCCAGTGTGTGATGGGTAGTCCCTGCAGACACACCTAGGATACACCTGTGTCCATCTGTATTTCCCAGTCATGTCTGGGCCTTGTGGACTATGATGCACCCAGAATAGTGCATATCCTGTGTGGGTGCCATGGTCACATGTTATAAGTGAAGGGTGGTGTTCGGACCCCAAACCGGATTATGTAGCACCACCCAACCCACCCCTGTTGGTCATGGTGGGGGACAGGATCTCCCACATTCTACATCTCTGCAATGGTGGCAGAGGGGAACGGGCACCCTACAGGGAGGTCAATGCAGATCTGTACGCATCACATAGGTCAGTAGGTCTGGAAAAGCTCAGCTGCCCCCCCACCCCTATCTGACATTCACCAGCAGAGGGCATGGTCAGTCTCCACCCGCTGCACCCTGCAAGGTGTTCCAGCCATACACATGCTAACTGCAGACAGTCCACTAGCTAGTACATAGTGCATGTTCCTGGAGGAACCGTGTGCACCCAAAAATGGGATGTGAGCACACACACCAAGCAGGTATGTCAGTGATTGGGCCCCAGAAAAGGGAACCCAGCAATATCATGTGAGAGAAATACTATTATAGCACTATGGGGTAACCTAGCCATGCCGTGGTCACTGCTCAGTCAGGGTGAGCGTGACCTCCCAGCAGGACATGTTGTGGCCACCCTGTCCATGCAGGTGGTGGCTGGGCACTACAATGTCCCAGTCATTGCCCTATGCAGATGCTACATACCCAGGCTGCCCTGTCCGGGCCATACACACAGTTCCTTGCTCCTGATTATGCACATTGGCAGGCTAACACTGGAAACAGTGCAAGCATTGTGGGCTCAGTAAGGTGTAGGCAGCCACATAACACTGGATAGACATACGCACATTACCACACCTATTTCAGCATTGTGCAAATATGGAGGTGGTTGGCAGCCCTGGCCACCACACCAGTCCTGGGCACAGTGCAGGCATTGCTATGGTATTCAATACTGTTAGAGTCACTCCCCGGGGGAGTTAAACACTGTCAGAAACAAAACCTGAAACACACTCCACAGATATCAGAAAGGTTGATATGATGAATCCCTGTCAACAAATTGTGTTCAACTTAGGATTTGTTATCTGACATTATTCATAGCAACCTTTTGATATATGTGGAACGTGTTTCCACGTTTAAGACGGCATTGCTAAGATATGCAGGTGCTAGTATTGGTAGATGCTGCTGCGTGCAGGGTCCAACAGCCTGACTCTCCATGAGCCGCTGCATAGTGGGGCCTGTGGGTGTGGGTGTTTGTGCCGCTGTCGGCCGCTGCTCTAAGGCAGAGGTTCCCAACTCCGGTCCTGGTGGGCCAAACATGGTTCAGGTTTTCACGCTGTCCCTAATGAATATGCATGATACATTTGCATACAATGGGGCGGTGCATGTAAATGCATCTCATGCATATTTATTTGGGATATCCTGACATCCTGAATGGTGTTTGGCCCTCCAGGACTAGAGTTGGGAAACTCTGATCTAGGGATTGCACATGTTTATGGTGTATGTGCTCTGTCGGGTACAATATAGGCATTTATGGTATCACGCCCTTAGCCCCTTACCTTGGTATGGGGGCATGGATTTTGTTTTTGTCACTGTGGTGCTTCAACTTCTGGCCTTTTTTTAACTGGATGCCCTTACATGCATTCTGGGAAAGGTAGTTTAGTTAGATATCACTTGGGCTCAGATGAAGTTGGGTTTGAGTGAGTGCAATTTATTCATTAGCACAAAATAAGACACACTAGGTTCACATATCCACCTTTTAAAGATATTTTCATCCAGGAATTCTTGCAACTTATAACAGGATAACTTGAACTGAAACAAAACAGCTTCCCTCATCCTTAATTAGCAACACCTGCCTTCAGCAGAGCTTGCCGTGAAGATCAAAACAAACAGAAAGAAACTTTTAAACCATGTTTCTTTTCCTTTCCAGTCCAGAGCAAATACCTGGCTATCTTGTATGCTTAAACTCAGCACTTCATACAGATAGTCCAATTCATAGAAGCAATAAAAAACTCTTTTCCAGGTTTTCTCAGCAGTTAGACAAACCAAAAGCATTTCTTAACTTCCTTCAGTTGAAATGGCATCAAAGGAGCTCTGCACTGCTCACAGCTGTTTCTCAAAAGGCAATCAGGAAGCTTCAGCTTTTCACTGCGTAACACTTTTCTTGAGCTTAGAACTTTAACAAGCAAACACGGCTCTCAAGGCTTTGGACACTGGAGACTTCTTTTTACAGTTGACATCACTAGCAACCATTCTTTAATTGGCAGACTGGCATGCAGAGCAGTCCATGTATGAGACCCCTTCTTCACAAGGTAAATCTGGCTCCCCTAATTCCATGGATTCACTCTCCAGCTCAGATTCAGATAGCTTACTTGACTGCTTTCTATTAGGGTTAAAGCTGTCTCTGGCAAATACGTATTGCTCCTTATTAGCTAAGCTTCTGGGACTCATACCTTGATCAAAGCCTGTAGTAGCTTCACTCCTTACATGCTCTGGCCACCATCTAGCATGTCCTGTTCTCCAATTAGTGCTTCTGCCTCTCACTGCTCCATTCCTTGAGTAGGCAAAACTTCTGCTCTCTTTCCCTCTGGTTAGCAGTTACCGCACTCTCTGGTCTCAGGAGTCCTTCCAATTCCTCTCCATGTGTCCTGCTTGTCCCTCTTCGTCGTCCTGCTCCTCTCTCTGCTGCTCTGACCTGGTCTCTCTCTCTGACCTAACTGAGCTAAACTTAAACCCCTCAGACTCCTGCTCCACCCTCTCCCCTCTCAGGTGAGAAAGATCAAACTCCCTCGTGGCAGCTGTGTGATTAGGGGATGCAGTGACGTAAGGGTACCTTACCCTGAGCCTGTATTCCCTATCCTTTCTACCACTAGGGGCACTCTGTTCCTCATTGTAGCCAGGAATTACTGGCTTCCTAGGAGCAAATGGAGTTTTAAGTCCTGGACCTTTTAAAATGGGTCCCTTTATTAAGGTAAATTCCTTCTTTTTACCCCTCTCTTCTAGGTCCTGATAAGCTTCCTTATCACAATGGTGTGTTACTTTTATCTGCAATAAAAATTCCGTCTTTATTACCACGGTTTGGTAAGGGTAAAATGAGGGGACATGGTCTGCAGGAGTCACAGCTGGGACTTGAACCTGTGACTTTCTGCCCCTGAATATACTTGCTGTGTGTACTGCACCAAACTGTTGCCACAGAGACAGGTTATTTTCCCTGGGGATAGCATTACTGTTCATCAGACAGCCCTTGTCTGTTGCACTGCACGCCACCCACCTGAACAGAGCTTGGCCTTGGTGTGCACTGCCCCCTCCACCACCAGTACCCGTCCGCCACCATGCTGACATGCCCTTGTGCTGGTGGTGCGCAGTCCCAGGCCATCCAGTGTGCCAGTAGGCGGCTGCCTATGGTGTGGGGTCTGGGGTAGAAGTGCCTACATTGACATCCACGCTTCCCCCCTGCACTGCCTGTCAGGGTTATGTGCCCTTTGAGATATCTGCTGGGTGCTGTCCGCTGGGACACTGTGTGTCACACACTCGTAGGCATGTTTGCCCTTGGTCAGTTGCTGGCTTGCTGTTTTTCTGTTTCTGTGTTCCTATGTGCCACCTAGGCATCTGCCTGGTCCACCCTGTGCCCCAGATGCCCCACTGCATGTTCTTCCTACAGCCCCCTGTGCCCCATTTGCAGCCTCACGGTCGTGCCCTCTCGTACTTGGCCACTATGCTGTTGCTGCTGCTGCACATGTATCACTACTATCACTTTTCTTTGTTTCCCTTCCTTTGCTGTACATTGCTGACTGAAATGGTTTCTCTCTCCTGCAAATGTGCATCTAGCGTGAGGTTTTCACTGGCGCTAATTTTCAGACCTTCATTTCACGGCGTCAGTGCATGGAGCCTCATCCTGCCCACTCTTTGCCCATTGACCCCTTCTCTCTGCCCCTGGGGAGCCTTACTCTACCCTCTGCGCACCTTAACGCCACTGGCCACATTATCGCGTGATACATGACGTTCTTACACGGTAATGCGCCATTATCACGTGATAACGTCACAGCTGCAATGTTAGCACCATTTAGTAAACATACCCCTAGGTCTAAAACAGCTTCCTCTCATGGCAGTTCCTAAACCAACTGCTCATGAAGCAATCATTTATTTCATCTCGAAACTTAATGTACATAGCATATCTTGATATTACATTTACCCAGTCAATACTGGGGTAATTGAAATCTCCCATTATTATTATATTGTAAACTTTGCTAGCTTCCCTAATTTCTGTTAGCATTTTATAAATCTGTCTGTTTATTCTGGCCAGGCAGATGGCAGTACACTCCCACTGCCATTCCTTTCCCCTTTTTACATGAAATTTCGATCCAAAGAGATTCTAGAATGTATTTTGTTTCTTGCAAAACCTTGTTTGACTCAATGCCCTTTTTAATGTATAGAGCCAACTTTCTACCAATGTAATCTACCATATAATTGTGATATAGTTTGAGGCCTGGTATCACAGTGGCTCCCATGGAGGACAAAACCTGTACAACAGTTCCAGAAGCATTCTGGAGACTTTGAGGCTTCTTTTGAGTGACCTCATTCTGCAGACTCTTACCCCGCCAACCTGGGTAGCATATCAACAAGTATGCAATTCAGTCATGACTTTCCTATTACCCAGTTATTTGAAGTGGGGCTCCATCCTGGAGGTATTAATAGTGGAATACTTTATGCCCATGATCTGGGAATGTTATTGTTACATCATAGCTGGCTGGCTTCACTTTCTTCACAAAGCTGAGGGGATGGGATAACCCAGCAGCAGTTTTATTGTTAAAATACTTTGTTGAAAGATTGGTCTCGCTGAACATACCACATGTCAACCAAGAGAAGACCAAATATACACATAATGCTATCATTCTACTGGCAGATGTTAGGGTTGATATGGAAAACAGAATTTGAGAGAGCATCATTTAGGGTCACTTTTACTTTAGAATTCTTTACTTCACTGAAGATAGGAGTTATTGGCCAAATTTATAGAATGGAGATGAGATCCTAAGTTTAGATGATATAAGGTTAGAGTGGGGTATGGCCAAGATCAAAATAGAGCGATCCAAAAAAGATCAATGTGGAAAGAGTCAGGTTATCATACTTTCAGAGGTATCTCACTTGGCTAACTTCCTTATTAATCACTTATAGGTTAATGTGGAGCCTGATTCTGAGCAGGACAGGCCCGTTAGGACCCAATTCTGTACCATGGAACACAACATTCTCGCGGAATACAGAATTTGGCCCAAGGACGGCCCGGTGTGTCCCTGCATGCCTGCGAGGATGTCCTCCCCACAGGCTCCTGTGTCTCAGACCCCCCTCTTCCCCGCTGCCCGACCTACAGCTGGCCAGCCAAGGCCTGGATCGGGTGGTGGGATACCCCCTGCACCCGGTTCTGGCCCTGGGAGGGGAGGGAACTCTGGCCCCGATCGCACAGTTAGTGCTGATTATTCCACCTTTAGTCACGTAAGAACATCTGTAACATCACGCGTGTTATTGTGCACGCTGGGCGTCAGCGGCTCTGCAATGCGCATTACGGCATACGAGTGTATGAGTGTTCTCTGCAATGTGCGTACGACACAATACTGCATCATAATATAACGCGGATAATATAGCAGACACGATGGCCACTTGGTGGAACATATTTGCATTATGCTTGTTATTGTTTGGGACAGTGGTTGCAGATGTGCGTTGAGCCACCATATGTTGTGGGTTTGATTCCCATAGGTTCCTTTTCCTTTCTTTTCTTTTGCTCTGCTCATCATACCATACAATGGCAGCAGCTTCATCACTTCTCCACACACCCTTCCCTCTCTTCACTGTGCACTACAGTGTGCCCTCTATGCAGACTATCCGTCACAGATTAGCTGTTACATATGGTCCCTTTCTTAGAGCTGTCTGGGAGGGAAGTTAGCTCAGTGATTTGGTGTTGCTGAGCTGTGTTTGGACTCTTCAGCGTACTGGTTCAATTCTCACATACCCCTTTTTGGATCACTTCCACATATTGCCCTTGTACACACACCATCCACACGGCTGCCCCTGACGCCCTTTCTGTTTAATATGTTTACTCTTCTGCATGCTGTTTTCACTGCACACCATGTCATGGTGTGTGTGCATGTATTTCTATGTGGCTCACGTCCCACTTACAGACTGTGCTATCAGCTGCCTGTGGTCTACGGCCTTACACCTACGGCTCTGTTTCTTATGTGGCACCATGTCTGCACATCCCTCAGTGTGTCTTCTACTGTCTGCGCGCCTTTGATTGCAACCCCTTTGGACACGCTGCTGCTTCCTGTCAACTGTGACGTTAACGCGCGGTAATCCAGGGCGCCCTGTACCGCACGTTACATGGCCAGGGCGCCCTGTACTATGCATTACCAGTCCAGGCTTGCCTTAGCGCCGCACCGCCCACATCTGTAACATTAGCGCGGCACTTATCGACGGTAACATTACCACGCTTTAGTAAACATACCCCAAAATATGACTTTTGGACAGGATTTATTGCACTCTTCACTAATATTTGGTTGCACAACCCTTGGCAGTGAAGACAGCCTCCAAACGTTTCTTATAACCATCTATCAGCTTTGTACATCTGTCTGCTGGTAGTTTTTCCCACTCTTTAAATGTGATTTGCTCCAACTCATGAATATTTTTATGATTCCCTTTACCAATGTCAGATTTCAACTTTTTCCAAAGGTTCTTGATTGGATTGAGAGCAGGACTCATTGCTGGCCTCTTTAAAACAGTTAATTTGTTTTCTTTTTAACCATTCTTTTGTATTTTTGGATGTATGCTTCCTGCTGGAAGACTCATGACCTTCGACCCAGACCTACTGTAGCTTTCTGACACTAGGTAGCACATTTCACTCCAAAATATCTTGATAGTCCTCTGACTTCATGATTCCTTTAATATGTTCCAGTCCTCCAGTTCCTGAGGCAGCAAAACAGCCCCACAACATTATGAAACCTCCACCATATTTAACTGTAGGAAGGGTGGTTTTTTTCCTTATAAGCTTCATTTCTTCACCTGTAAATGTACCGCTGGTCTGCATTGCCAAAGAGCTCAAGTTTGGTTTCATCTTTCTGTGGATTTTCCCAGGATTGTGGTTTCTCAAGGTGGGTTTGGACAAAGATCAGGCGTGCCTTTTTATGTCTGTCTTTGAACAATGACGTCTTTCTTGCCCTTTGCCCATGAAGCCCTTCTTTGTTTAGTGAGCAGCATATGGTACAAGTTGAAACCCCCACTCTAGATTAAAACCGTAAGAAATGCCATACTGGGTCAGACCAAGGCCAATCAAACCCAGTATCCTGTTTCCAACAATGGCCAATCCAGGTCACAAGTACCTGGCAGGTTCCCAAAGAAACACACAGATTCCACAATGCTTGTATTGGGGCAAGCAGTGGATTTCCCAGGTCCTCTTTAATAATGGCTTATGGACCTTTCCTCCAGGAACTTGTTCAAACCTTTTTTTAAACCCAGCTAGAATTCTTTTCTACATTGAAGATAGGAGAATTATTGGCCAAATTGATAGAATGTAATGGAGAAGGTCAGCCTTAAGCTCTTTGGATATTGAACATAGTGTTTTTCCAACAGTTCTCACTACCTTCAAAGACATCTTGGATTAATTTTCCTCTTCCCAACACATCCTCGAAGTTTTTGATAGTTCCATGGACAGAAAATAACACTGTGAATTGTAGACACAGGAATCCCAAGGTCTTTGGAGATGGCCTTGTACCCCTTTGAAGTTTGATGATAATGGCTTTTCTGACACTTTCAGGCAGCTCTCTTGTCTTCACCATTGTGAAATGGAACAGGAAGGAAAGTGACTATTTTAAACTTTAGAGCCATCATTTATTGGTTGATTCAAGTCATATGAGTACTGACAAATGATGACAGGTGCGTCTAATTTTACTGCAATGGGAATGTGGTTCTTCTGTTCAAACTGATTTGAATTATTTATAAGGATGCCAATAATCATGACCTTAGTGAAATCCAAAACAATCCTGTTACTCAGGTGTTTTTGGCATCCACCTTCATAGAAATTAAATGTTTGTTGGGCTTTTAATTCTCTCAAGGCCACTATAAGAAGTTGGTATTGATATTATCTGTCCATTTTACTTTTTTATTTTTTTATTTAAGCAGCTAAAGAACAAGCATGATAAAAATCATAACTGTACTTCACTTGTTCCTCCTATATTTAGTACGGGGACCAGAGGGGAAGCCATATTAGACCTAGTCCTTAGTGGAACACCAGATCTAGTGCAAGAGATAAGGGTGTTGGGGCCACTTGGCAATAGTGATCATAGCATGACCGCCTTTCATTTAATTAGTGGAGGAGGGATAGTAAGGAAATCCACAGTACTACCTTTTAACTTTTGAAAGGGAGACTATGATAAAATGAGGAAAATAGTAAAGAAAAAACTAAAAGGAGCAGTTGCAAAGGTTAAAGACTTACATCAAGCTTGGGTGTTGTTGAAAAATACTATATTGGAAGCCCAGACCAGCTGTATTCCACGCTTTAAGAAAAGTGGAAGGAAGTCCAAAAAACTGCCAGCATGGTTTAAAGGTGAGGTCAGAGAGGCTGTTGTTGCCAAAAAAGCATCTTTCAGGAAATGGAAAAAAGAGCCAAACGACGAAACCTGGAAACAGCACAAGCACTGGCAGGTCAAATGCAAGGCATTGATAAAGCAGGCAAAGGGAGAATTTGAGAAGAAGCTTGCTGTGGAAGCAAAAATGCGAAATAAAGATTTTTTCAAGTACATTCGTAGCAAAAAACCTGTGAGAGAGTCAGTTGGTCCATTAGATGATAGAGGAGTTAAAGGGGCACTAAGAGGTGACAAGGTAATAGCGGAGAGACTGAATGAATTCTTTGTTTCGGTCTTTACTGAGGAAGATGTAGGGATGTTACCCATGACTGAAGTGGTATTTAAAGGTGCGGAAGAATTAAAGGAAATATCGATACATCGGGAAGATGTATTACAACTATTAGATAAACTGAAGAGTTGCAAATCACCTGGGCTGGATGGTATACATCCAAGGGTGTTGAAAGAACTGAAATATGAGATTGCAGACCTGCTATTAGTAATCTGGGAGCTATCATTAAAATCATCTCTAATACCTGAAGATTGGAGGATGGCCAATGTAACACCAATTTTTAAAAAGGGTTCCAGGGGTGATCTGGGAAACTACAGACCGGTGAGCCTCACGTCAGTACCGGGAAAAATGGTAGAAACCATCATAAAGAATAAAATTACTCAGCATGTAGATAGTCATGGCCTAATGTGAGACGGCCAACATGGCTTTAGACAAGGAAGATCTTGTCTTACTAATCTGTTTTTTTTGAAAGTGTGAATAAACAGGTGGACAAAGGTGAGTCGGTTGATATAGTGTATCTGGACTTTCAGAAAGCGTTTGACAAGGTCCCTCATTAGAGACTTTTGGCAAAACTAAAGAGTCATGGGATAGGAGGCAGTATATTACTGTGGATCAGGAACTGGTTAAAAGATAGAAAGCAGAGGGTTGGGCTAAATGGCCAATTTTCCCAATGGAGAAAGGTGAATAGTGGTGTACCCCAAGGATCTGTGCTGGGTCTGCTGCTTTTTGACATATTCATAAATGACCTGGAAAGTGGAATAACAAGTGAGGTTATCAAATTTGCAGATGACACAAAACTATTTAAAGTTGTTAAAACCCAAGAGGATTGTGAAAAATTGCAAGAGGATCTTCATAAATTGGAAGACTGGGCATCAAAATGACAGATGAAATTTAATGTGGACAAGTGCAAAGTTATGCACCTAGGGAAGAACAACCCAAACTATGGTTACACAATGCAAGGTTCCACATTAGGAACCACCACCCAGGAAAAAGATTTAGGCGTCGTTGTGGATAACATGTTAAAACCCTCGGCCCAGTGTGCAGCGGTGGCCAAGAGAGCAAATAGAATGTTAGGTATCATAAGGAAAGGAATGGAAAATAAAACAAAAGATATTATAATGCTTCTATACCGTTCCATGGTGAGACCGCACCTTGAATATTGTGTGCAATTCTGGTCGCCGTATCTTAAAAAGGATATAGCGTTATTAGAAAAGGTTCAGAGAAGAGCCACCAAAATGGTAAAGGGGATGGAAGGATACTCCTATGAAGAAAGGCTAAAAAGGTTAGGGCTTTTTAATCTGGAAAAGAGACGGCTGAGGGGAGATATGATAGAAGTTTATAAATTAATGGACGGAGTGGAACGGGTAAATGTAGATCGATTGTTTACGTTATCAGAATATAGAAAAACTAGGGGACATGCAATGAAGCTACAGGGTAAACTATTTAAGACTAATAAAAGAAAATATTTTTTCACTCAACGTGTAATCAAACTCTGGAATTTGTTACCGGAGGATGTAGTAAAGGCTGTTAGTGTAGCTGGGTTTAAAAAAGGTTTGGACAAGTTCCTGGAGGAAAGGTCCATAAACCATTATTAAGAAGGGACCCAGGATATCAATGCTTGACCCAGTACAAGCATTGCGGAACCTGTGTCTTTTGGGGAAACTGCTAGGTACGTATGACCTAGATTGGCCACTGTTGGAAACAGGATACTGGGCTTGATGGACCTTGGTCTGACCCAGTATGGCATATCTTATGTTCTTATGGGACTGTTACTATACATCATTTCTTGTTACCGACCACGGCTACCGCGTTTCGAAGAATTAACTCTCTTCTGCATCAGGGTAATTTAAATGATGAACATCAACTTATAGTCCAAAGCCATTTCACTGTTTTTAGGAGATATAAGGGTGCCTATAATGTTGACTACAAATGTATATTCCTGGGTAGCTCACAATTGTAAATATACCTCAATTTAGACCCTTTAACCGGATACCAGTTTATAACTGTGTTCCACAAGGCCTAATCAACTATGGGGTTTGATGATGCTAACTTTGTAATGCATTTTTTCCCAATTAGAACTTCCACCTCTGTGGATGGATGGACTTGCTCAGAAGAATTACAAAGAAACCTGGGACATGGATACTCTAAAGCATACATGGGGTATATCCTTGAAAAGGAATGACAGTATGATACCAAACTAATAATGTACATTTCTGTTTTCTTAGACTTGCCCTGACTATGAAGAACAGTCTGGATTATGGGACACTTCTTCATTCTTTGGGCAGCCAGGAGAGCACATTTGATTCACATTTGGGACATGCTGGCAAACTAGTGTAAGTAAGATTGATGACCAAATGTAGAATGCGGTAGCCTCAATTCCATCTATTTATAAATAACCAGTAGGCCTTGCCACTGCCTCTCAATGATGATATAAAATAATGACATAATGATGACAGAAGGCAATAACGTCAGATACATATCATGTAAGCAGTTAATCATCATAAAAAGAACCTCACTGACGGTGTCAGATCTTCTTGGCACCTGTTTGATTTCTTCCAATATTAAGCTGAAGATTTGTTGGCCCAGTCCCAACTTTGGAAACGGGGCCTGAAAAATATTTAAACGGCAGATTGGTATCTGGATTCAGGGCCTAGGGGGCTAAAAATCTGCCATAAAAGGGCCAGCGCCAGGGTGTTTTCATAGGAATATTGTGCACCTTTCTAATGAAGCATAAAATCTTTTTCTAAATGATTTTCAAGAGGCGCTTGAGTCACTTTGTTCCGATTAATAATGTTGATATGGCCCTTGCCATTAAAGTATACAGATTAGGTGGGGGGAAGGGAGCCTGTCAAATGATGGGATAAGGGCATGCAAGTATGACAATTGCATTGCAGAGTAGTGTGTCTCAGACAGAAGGTTTCAACAATGGTGTCTATCTTGGCTTCATGGCAGCAACTGATTTTGCAATGGAAAGCAGAAGCCGAGATCACAGAAAGAGGACCTAACTCGGCGGGACATCTAGCCTCGCTAACCGCCTGCACCATATGCCGCCTCCTGGCCAACCTGCACGCACAGAGCCACTGTGCGTGCTGTGGGGGATGGGGCGGACAGTGGGCAGAGCATAGGCGGGACCAGCCCTCAGACATACAGGGCCAATTCAGATCATGGCCCTGTATGTCCAGGGGGTACACAGGGAGCAGAAGCTGTGGACGACCCAGATGCTTATGGTAAATTCAGAAATGCTTTATTGAAGATCCCCGACGCGTTTCGGCTTACGCCTTTCTCAATGGGAGAGTTGCTTACAAAAAATAATAAATAATAATATTAAGATTCCTACGTGCGAGATTCTACTCATATTATCAACATATTACAAGATTTTTCAGGATACGATGAAAAACTCTTATTGGTCACCTTGGATATCAATTCTTTGTACACCAACATCCCTCAAGCAGCTGCTCTGGAAGTATTAGCCAACACATTAATCCAAAGAGAAAAACCCGTCCGCGTTCCCACTTTTTATCTCACGCAACTTGCTAGTCTTGCCATGACTGAAAATTATTTTTCTTTTAGAGGGGTCTTTTATAAACAAATTAAGGGGGTCGCGATGGGGTCTTCGATGGCGCCTGATGTCGCAAACCTTTATGTTGCTGAATTTGAAAAACAACATTTGCCTTTTAATCCTTTCAAAGCACAGATACGACTGTGGAAGAGATATATTGACGATGTCCTTATGATTTGGGACGGCACCGAAACCAACTTACAACTTTTTTTTCAGTGGCTTAACAGTTTGGACTCCAACTTACAATTTGAGGGACAATACAGTACAAAAGAGATAGTCTACTTAGATATTCTTATTAAAAAGGGTAAAGATCGATTCATCACAGACCTATATCGCAAACCCACCGACCGTAATAATTTACTTCACTACAATAGTTTCCACAATACATCCTTGAAATATAACCTTCCTACCAGTCAGTTTTTGAGAATTAGAAGACTGTGTACCAACGACACAGATTTCGATAAACATGCGTCAGATATGCATCAGAGGTTTACAGAACGCGGTTATCCTAAGAAAAGTGTGAAGAAGGCTTTTTTTCAAAGCTTGCAGTGTGGACCGCAAATCGCTTCTTATTAAAAAAGATCGGAAAACAGTGACAGATCGAATTGTATGCCCCCTTACTTTTTCTAATTATTCTAGTGAAATTACTAAGATTATAAAACAAGAGTGGCATTTATTGACATCCTTGCCTACCTTTACATCTAAAAGAATAATGATAGCTTATAAACGCAATCCAAACTTAGCTAATATTTTGGTTCCCTCAGCCTTGACATATAACAAGCCTCCGCTTAGCATAAAAGGTCATCACAAATGTGGAAACTGCTCTGTCTGCGCACACACTATCGTAGCAAAAAAATTTTTTGAGCATCCCACCACCCATCAGAAGGTATACCTCCACACATTTTCAAATTGCAAAACAGAAAAGGTTATTTACTTGATCCTATGTCCTTGCAATTTAGTCTACATTGGCAAAACTAAGCGACAAGTGCGCACTCGTATTATAGAGCACAGAAGTTGCCTCCAAAGAAGTGTCCCTGACCGCCCATTAGTTGCTCATTGGCTTAAAATGAACCATTCTGTACAGGATCTTAAATATGTAATTTTAAAAGTGGTCATTCCGCACTGGAGAGGTGGAGATTTTATTTATTTTATTATTTTATTTATTTATTATTTATTTATTTATTTATTTTTATTACAAGTTCTTGTATACCGCACTATTCGGCATCAGCGCGGTTTACATTATAACATAAAGACCATAACAACAAGCTGTTTGGTTTACATCGAACAGGAGTACCAACTTGGAGAACCGGGTTAAACTATATACATGAGATATTTACATAGAACAGAATAGAGTCATAGTAATATAAAGCACGGAAGGGTGGTTTCATGAGTGAGTCACTTCTTTTGGTTCAATTGCTGGTAGGGTAGTATTGAAGGAAGAGGTGGTATTTGAGTGCCTTCCTGAACTGTGGTAGGACAGTAATGGCCCTTATGTCGGAGGGTAGAGCGTTCCTGCATTTGGGGGCATATAAACTGAACGCTCTGTTTGAGGTTGTCATGTTGCACTTTGTTGATGCCTTCGAGGTTGTTAGTAGGTTTACGGCTGTTGCTCTTCTGGATCTGTTGGGGGGTACAGTGTGAATCAGATCTGTGAGTGAGGAGGATGAGATACCCTTGATTGCCTTGAATGATAGGACTAGGGTTTTAAAGATGATCCTCCCATGGATGGGGAGCCAGTGAAGCTGTTTAAGAATGGGAGTTACGTGGTCGCTTCTGGATGCTCCGTAGAGGACTCTTGCTGCGGCATTCATGGCCATCTGTAAAGGGCTAAGAGTGGATTGAGGGAGACCTTGTAAGATGGCATTTGCAAAGTCAAAGTGTGGCAGGATTAGCGCTTGGTATATGGTCTGGAAGTCGTCCGGGTCCAACAGGGAGCGTATATGCCTGAGAGAGCGGATTTTGAAGTATACCGCTTTGACTATGTTATTTATGTGATGTTTCATATCCAGACGTTGGTCCAATGTAACTCCAAGGTATCTTATTGTTTCTTTAGTTTGTAGGTCAGCTTCCTTGACACTGACGTGGGTTGGAGGAGTGAAGTTGGGGTCTCTGGCGATGAAAAGATGTTGACAAATTGCTCCTTAAGTTAGAGCAGAGATTCATATATGAATTCAACAGTTTAGAACCCAATGGCCTTAATCAAGAGGTTGATTTGTCGGTGTTTCTCTGACCCTTCAGTTTTATATACAGATTCATGTTTTGTTTAAAAAGTAGGTTCATCAGTTTTATGTACTGGTTCTTTAGACTTTTATGTTTGTATTGTACTACTCACAGAGGTAATCTACACCCCCCTTTTATATTTATTTTTATTATTATTATTTATATTTATTATTATTATAATATTTTTATTATTATTTTTATTAGTATTTTATTTCCCTCCCCCTTTTTTAGAAAAATATTTAATGCAATTATTTTTATCAATATTATTAATATTTTTTATTTTTTATTATTTTTATTTTTATTTTTATTTATTTTTTATTTATTTTATTTATCACCATTATTTATTATTTAATATTTTTAATATTTTTATTTAATTTTATCTTTTATTATTTATTATTTATTATTTTTTATTATTTTACTCATTTTATTTATTTTAACATCTCTTTTATGCTATTCGCCCCCCATTTTTATTTTTTCTATATATGATGTCATACTGAATTTTAATAATCAATTTATTATTTTTTATTTTTTACTTCAACCGATCTGGTTGAACGTTATGGAGCGCATGTCTTAATTCATTTTCTAATCTTCTACAAAGAGGGGTTTTATGATATTAATTGCATCTATTTGAATGTTTTTTATTTTTAATTTGAATTAAGAGTAGTTATTTTAATATTTTAATTTTTTTAAATTCCTTTTACAACTACATAAGATCTATAGCCTTTACATATAGTTTTTTGATATACATCTTTAACCGAAGTAACTGTATCTCTCCCAATAACTTTTATTTGAACATCGGACCTACTGTTTATATGTCAATACATTATACGTTTTAATTTAATTGAACATCTTCGCAAGAGGGACAACATGACACACTTTATAAGTTTTTATAATATATTTTTCGTTTTAAGCAGTCATTTTAAATTTTTTCTTCTATTACTTAGACAGCAATTATATAAAGTTCACTACCCTCAGTATCTCTCTCATACAATACTTTTCATCGGAGCATTTTTTGCATTTTTTATCTTTGAATAACTCTCATTTGTGAATCGGGCTGACCGGTTCCTTTTATTAAGACCCTTACATGATCAATTCATTCCAAATATTTTAAACATTTTTGAATACCGATTACACATACATAATCATTTTCCTCCTATCCTTCCCTGTCAGAATTACCTTTCGAGGATTGGACACAATTAACCACGCCCCTTTTGGCGCGAAAGTCAGCGTCCTTATAACAGTTTTCAAAAGAGCCCTTGCATCTTACCTAGAACTACGTTCTACACGTCACTCTGCCGGATTATTTGCTAAACAGAAGTGGACTGTTCACTACTTAACTTTAGTGCCTATTCTTCTCAGCAGGTAATTTATAGCGTGTTGTCAGAGCTACGTCTATTTCAGCACTGCCTTTTTACATTTAATGAGTTTTTAATGTTTGTTTACACAGTGTCACCACAGATTCATCTACAATAGCACGGGGTTTCTACCTCTGTGTCCGCTGTAAGTAGGATTTTAAAACACGTATTCACATCTCCTTTCACAATATGAATGGTTTCATTTATACGAGTTTTCCCTACACGAACGGCACAGCATTAGTCTCATCATTATACACATATCTTTTTGGCATTTCAAGACATGAATAGTTAAGAATAATAGTCTCCTTCATAATCAGCACATAGAGTTCATTTTTCTTGATATATAACACTAAGCCTGTTTCCCTCTCCCTCCCCCTCCCCCCCCCCTTTTTGAAAAAACACAATTTAATTGCTCTGATTTGCATGGTTCATATGAGAATAATTTCACTTTTACCAACTGCTTCATTATTTAGTATCCTGTTTATTTAAAATGTTGTGTCTAAACAACTTGTTTTTCCTCCTTATATTTATACAATAGCCAGTTGAGCACCTTAATGTACCTCAGTTTTCTAACGACATCTCAGTGCATGATCCAGTGAGTAGTTTTATATTCTTTAGATAAGTTTCCTGCCCTGCGTCTGGTTTTCTATGTTTTTTTATCACATTGTTCCGGTTTGATTATGATTTTTTCAATTTATATTATTCTTTATTATTTTTAATTCTGATTATGTACGTTAATACATTTTTATGATAATTTCTACTAATATTATTTTCAGTTTTATTATAATAATATACATGTATATTTAATGTTTTATTATGCCAAGTTCTGCCATTATGAGTTTTTTAATTTTCTAAATTTTTTTTAAATTTTAGAACAATTTATTAAGTATATTTTGCTGTATATATATGTATCCCGGTTGCCTTTTCCAATATTGTTTATACATGTTTTTAATGGTTTATTAATATTATTATTTATTATTTTTTGTAAGCAACTCTCCCCTTGAGAAAGGCGTAAGCCGAAACGCGTCGGGGATCTTCAATAAAGCATTTCTGAATTTACCATAAGCATCTGGGTCGTCCACTGCTTCTGCTCCCTGTGTACCGTCTGATCTCTGCAGGAGCTCTGCTCTCCTGTGTGTTCCTGTATGTCCAGGGAGCACCAAGGGGATGACCAGCTTATTCCACCTCGGAGGTGGAATAAGCACTGGCTGCCCCTTCGGATCGGCCGGCCAGCCCTCCAGTAACAGCAACAAGCCAGGTGAGTCCCCACCACCTGATCTGTGCCCTGGCTGCTCCTGCTGGGGTCGGGCAGTGGGGAAACTGGGGTCTACAGAGCAGCAGGCTGGATGTGCCACAGGAAGTGCGTCCCCGTGGTGATGCAGGAGCATGCTGGGCCATCTCTCCATGCCCAGTCCTGCACTTGTGGGAACATCCTGTTCAGGGATGTCCAGATGGCCCGAACGTGCCCCATCTGGGATTTGGCTTTGGGACTACATCAGACTTCTATCATGGAGCACTTGGTGACTCACTCTCCTACTGTGTCCAAAGTGGCTCTTGTTGGCATGGGATTGAAGTGATTTAATGGGCATGGGGAGTGGAGGAGTAGCCTAGTGGTTAGTGCAACTGCCTAGTACCCAGAAGATCAAGGGTTTGATTCCCACTGGCACTCCTTGTGACCTTGGGCAAGTCACTTTACCCTCCATTGCCTGAGAAGAAAAGGCTGGCAGTCTACTTCCAGTGATACATTGCCAAGAAAACCCAGAGGAGGCTGGGTCACTATGAGTCAACACTGACTTGATGGCACTAAAAAACAAAAGGGGCATGGAGGGGAAGTTTTCTTCAGTCCAGATGCCTGAGATGTGACCCTGGTACAGGTAGAACTTGGAAAACGTACTTCATTGGGAGCAGTTTTGGGATCTCATGAAGAATTACTGTGTGCTTTGGGGAAGGGGTTTAAGGCTCTGGGAATTCTATAGTGAACTGTGCGGGAAATTTGAATTTTGGAGAGAAAGTCCCTTGGAGAGAGGCTGGAGACCTCTGTTTTCCCATAGATCAGAAGGTTCTCTGGTGAATGTAAAGATGCTCTCCCCGTAGAAGTTCTTTAAATGTTACCTTGGGGTTTCACAGCTAGTGTGGTGATCTTTGCAGTTTTCCAGGTCATGCTGTGTCTTCGTAACTGGAAACAACGTTTCATTTCCCACCTGAACTCCACCAATCTGGTTTGAGGACTACTATACAAAAGAACAGACATCCACTGCTTAACCACTTCACCCTGAAGAAAGTCACAATATGATGGCTGAAACGTCTATTCTACTTACCAAGATGCAGCATGACCCGGAAAACTGCAAAGATAAATATCCAAACTGTTTTTTTCAAGGTTTCATTTTTAAGTTTTCTGTTAAAGTATACAATAAAATCATTGTACAAAGGTTTGAAAATGATATCGTTTTTCATGTTATATTCAGTTGTCAGATTAGTGATCACCAGGGACGGCACTGCCATTAGACAAACAAGGCGGTCTCCGAGAGCGCTGGCCCTCCAGGGGTACTCACTGTCACCCCTCTCAGAACAGGCAGTGGTGGCAGTGGTCGCAAACAGCCCTGCAATGCTTACCTTTAAACTTCACCACCGCGGGGCTGTTTGCTTCTGCCCCTCTGACACCCGATGTCAACTTCCTGCAGCAAACAGGAAGTTGGCATTGGACGTCGGAAGCAAACAACCCAGTGGTACCAAAGTTTAAAGGTAAGCGCTGCGGAGCTGTTTGTGCCAATTGCCACTGCTGCATGTCCTCGAGGGGCGGCAGTGGCGACAGTAGGCGCTGGAGGGGGGGGGCGCAAGGGATGAGCTTTGTCT
The DNA here is from genome assembly GCA_033557465.1 of Ichthyophis bannanicus. Lineage (NCBI taxonomy): Eukaryota > Metazoa > Chordata > Amphibia > Gymnophiona > Ichthyophiidae > Ichthyophis > Ichthyophis bannanicus. The sequence continues at coordinate 1,384,259,643 of CM066032.1, read as the reverse complement.
AGTGCACCTTATCTCCTTGCGCTGATTCTGGTGATCACCTATCTGCTTTCAGTACACAGATCCCCTTTAAAAGAGCAGCCTACTGTGAAACACAGTTTGTGTTGAGTTACATACTTTGCTAGTGTGGGTTGTCTGTTTTCAGTACAAGAGCTTTGTGCCACATAAATCTAGCATATTCTAAAAATGAATTGAGCAGTATCACATGATGTTTGGTTTAAAATTGTTCTAGGCCATGATTATTACATGTGTGTATAAAAAGAAAGATAGTTTGGGGGGGGGGGGAGGCCTTTGGGTATTGTAGGGAGGGAATTTGATATGTTAGCATTGGAGTTCTTTCTGTATTAATGGAGGAAATGGGGGGGGGAATGATTCATTGTACAATTGTGATAATGGTGAACTTGTGTAGAGTATATGGTTTGGTTATAAATGTTAATAAAAATTTTAAATTAAAAAAAAAAAGCAAGATAGCAGTATGTCTCTTTGATAGGGCCAACATTAGCCCTAAGTTGTCGTCATAGCTATACATTTATATAGATTCATGAATACTGTTTATGGTCACTTTCTTAGATTCATGGTTCTGAGGGTTTTTTGTCTCTTCAACGGTATATAAAAAGGATCCTTTTTTGTTATTTCATATAGGTGCTTTTTTATAAAATTATTCCCTATTGTGGGTAGATCCACACAAATGGTGGAAAGCATTGTACAGTATATAATTTGTCTATTTATTCAGTAATTTTGTTCTTATTAATAGTTTCAACAATTTTGCCTGTTGCTCAATGTCAGGCTCACAGGTCTGTTGTTTCCTGGATCAGCCATGGAATATTTTTTAGAAATTGGTATTACGATGGCCACCCTCCAGTTTTCAAGTACAGTAAACAATTTTAATACGTTACAGATTATTAATATTATATCTGTAATTTTATTTTTGAGTTCTTTCTCAATTCTGCTCTCAACCAGCTATCAGAAATGGGCCTTCACATCATATTTTTTTTTACACTAATATATGCTCCTATGCTACTGTGGCATGTTCAGTGTGAACAAGCTATGTACAAACATTTTGTAGAACTCAGAAAGATTTAAGATTTTCTGTTTTCTTTTCTGGAAGAGATGCACCAACAGTATAGACCTCTACCCTTCTTCTAATTAAACTCAGCTTTTTAAATTTCCTATGAACAAAATTGTCTGTGAGAGAGGCTAATCTATAAAACTGATGAAGCCATTATATAACAGAAATGTTTCTGCAATGCACATAAAGGCATATTTTAGATAGGACATGGAGATGAGGATTGAGGCATTGAGGTCACCACGTTTACTGTACAGTCGAACTGGTATTCTAGAAATGGCTCTGCTAAAGGTGAAGCTACTTCTAGAAATATGAATGAGATGCAGGGAAGCATGGGGATGTGGGAAAAATGGACAGAGGAAACCCAGCAACTCGCATGTGTAAGTGCCGATATTTCATGACCTGCATGTATAAGTGCCGACAGCTGTATGGGCAGCTGGATCATTTTGAAAACCTAGACGTGCAGATGCTTTTAATTTTACTACAGGAGACTCTATCTTGACCTCATTTCAGTTTGGAGGAGGAAATAAACCTATCTTCCTTAATTCTTCCTGTAAAGGAATAGCCAAAAGGAGAAGGTTTTTAATAGTGTTTATTTGTGTATGCGAAGCAGGTGTAAATCCAGGTATGGCCACTTTTTTTTTTTTTAATTATTTATTTATGAAATTTTTACAAATAAATCAAGAAAGTTAACAATACACTCTCTTGAAGAAACTGGAAGATACATATGAAAAAAGACAAATCAAAGAAAATAATCATCTCATAATGCAAAACAAACAATGTATCTATCCACCCAAGTCCACTACACAAGGGGACCTTCCACTCAAATTTACTAACAAATATGCAAGAAACAAAGCAGCAATCAAGTTCAGACATTTCAAATATAAGCTTATTAGGAGGGAACAATAGGTAGTTCTAATCGCTTGGCACTAATAAAGGCTAGTAGCTGGGAGGGCTCAAAAAAAACATAAGAAAGAAACTGCCTGATATTTCACCAGACATTTACAAGGGTGTTTAAGAAAAAAGAATGCCCCCAGCTGTATAACTCCTGGCCGTAACAAAAGAAACTCCCTACGGCGTTTCTGTGTTTCCCTTGATAGATCTGGATATATACGAACAGCAAAGCCTCGAAAAAGAATCTTCCTTTTACGGAAAAAGAGTTTTAATAACCACTCTTTATCCGAAAGGAGGGCAAAAGTTACAAGTAAAGTGGAAGACACTAAAGAGTCAGGACCAGAGGTTTCCAACATGCCAGTAACATCTAAGACATCAGCTCGCTCTAATCCCCCCTCCACGACTCTACTAGAAGAGGCTCGCTTCCCTGTAGGCAAATAATAAATTTTTACCATAGGTGGCATTAACTCAGGGGAAACTCCCAATACATCCAGTAAATACTCTTTAAACATATCCTTAGCACTTATAGAAAATGACCTTGGAAAATTGACAATTCTCAAGTTATTTAAGCGAGAAACGTTTTCCAATAATTCCAGCCTCATAGGTACAGATAGAGAAAACTTTTTAAAAGTCTCAAATTGTTCTTCCACATTAGATAATCTATTCCGGGTATCCTCCTCCTTAGCCGCCAATCCCGAGACTTTCTGCTCCAACTCAGTTAAATTTCTCATCGCTGTATTCACTTTAGTAGACAAAGAAGATATTTGAGGAAACAAAGCTTCACCTAACAAGGCGATAGCGTTCCAAATAGACTCTAAAGTAAAGTTCTCTGAACGCTGCAGGGAGAATTCCAGCACGGGGGTTTCCTCCATTGGTACCAGCAACTCACCTCGCCGTGCAGAAAAGGGAATCTGCACCTTAGGCACTCCTCCTTCAGACGCCGAAGATGAAACACAAGGGAGCTCAACCACAGCTCCACTAAACGGTTTCTCGAGTCCACCTTTTCCTGGCCCATACAAGGTATCACCTTTCTCCGACTCTGCAGAGGAGGAGACCCTCAGGAAGCCCTCCGGCAACGCGTGACTCCGAGGAACCTTCGGCGCCGGGCTCAATACTGGGGAGGACGACTCTGCCGAAGCGGCTGCTGAGCTATCCAGCTCCAATGAAACCGCAAGCCGGCTCACTCCACCAGACGCGTCTGAACCCTGTGCAGCACGTAAAAGGTAAGAATCCAAGGGACCAACTATTGCAGAAACCGGCGTCGAGGCAGCAGAGGGCTGGGAGGGCACCGGCCCTGATTTGCCTTTCCGTTTTTTCCCCATAGAAGAAAAACGTGCTCACACAGCAAAGAGTGCTGCCGCCATCTTGAAACTCCCCCTTCCGTATGGGCACTTTTGAGCTTCTGCATGCATTTCCTATATGAAATGGGGAATTCATGTGTAGATTTCTGTCCTACTCTGGACACCTCCTTGCAGTTCTGATGTGGTATGCCTGATTATACATAGAACAAGATATGTAGGTCCTCTTTGGGGCAATTTCTCCAAATGGGTTAGTTTTGCACATACCATGACAGTCATGAACCTCACTCCTAGGCCAGGGTATGTAGAGTATGATCTTGTTTCTCAACATCATCTGCAACTGTTACAAAATACCACAGCATGTATCATCACCCATGACAAACGCTCGGATCACATCACACCCCTCCTCATTCAGCTTCACTGGCTTCCTCTCCGCTTCAGAATTCAAGATAAATTTCTGATCATAACTCACAACGTTATTCACACTTCCACACCCCCCCCCCCCCCCTGTATTTGGCCAATCTCATATGCCTGAGGTTCTACGTTGATAGAATTGAGTGTCTTTCATTTTTGAATTTTTGGGTCATAATCGTTCAAAGAGAGACCATAAATAGTTGTTTTAATCTCATATGCTTATATACTCCCTATGGTCAGCTTCGCTCCCTCCATGCCAATCACCTATCCCTTCCTTCTCTGTCTCAGGCTCAACTAGAACTTACACACCCTGCTACCTTCTTTTACATCGGTCCTGCACTCTGGAAAGCCCTGCTATCTGCACTCCACCTCAAACCCTCTTATGCAAAATTCAAAGTATACCTCAAAGCCCAACTCTTCCATCAGGCATATGACATTCCATGCACTAGTTTGTGTTAGTCTTGTGTGTCTCACTTTTCTGCCCTTCCTGCTGCTCTTGTGGCTGTTAGCTATTCCTTTGCCTGTCTTTTCTCTTTCCTGTCAATATATGGCGTTCTTTTCTGTTTCCTATCTGTAGCATTGTTTGTTGTAAACCATGGCCTGGGTGGGTATATCAAATGCGAAATAAATTTACTGCTAATGCTCACCATAGTACTTGCATTGTGCCAAAGAGAGCTTTCTTCTGGAGTTCATAAGAAATGTTAAATAAATAAATAAATAAATAAATAAAATAAGGTGTAACATTGTTGGATAGTTTGTCAAGATGTGATTGGAAATTCTGCTTAATCTGACCTATGGCTCTCATTATAATGTGAAATATTTCTGTAACTTTCTGCCATCTTTTCTTGATCTCTGACTGCATTTCTTGGTACTTCAGGATCTTCTTCCTGTCCATGTGATTTACAGAATAATCGCTTGGAACCAACACCTCTATTATGAATGCTGTTCTGGTGTTTTTCTCCTTTACCACTATGTCAAGTTTCCTCATATCCAGTTTCTTATCCATTAGAATGGGAATGTCCCAAGTTATCAGAACTTCTGCATTTTCCATAATTCTCTTAGGGTCATGATCCTAGTATTTTTCTAGTACAGCGATGTTGTAGTGCTTACAAAGTTTCCAGTGGATGAGATGTGTCACTTTGTTGTGTCTTTCGGTATATAAATTTTCTGCCATAAGTGTTTCACAATCAGCTACAAGATGAATAACTGTTTCCAACTCTTTCTTAAAGAATTTGCATATGTCTGTTTTACCAATCTTCTCCATGCTCGCTGTAAGTTTCTGCATGCATATTCTTTTGTATGCAAACAGGTATATACAATAAGGTCCAGTTGTGTGCCTTTCAGAAATATGCTCATTTTATGTGCAGAAATCCATGAGGTTTAATTCACCAGACTTACACTCCACTGAAACGGCTCTTACCAAAGTCTCCAGTAACTTAGTCCTGGCAAAATCCAAGGGCCTGTACTCTGTCCTCATCCTTCTTGACCTCTCTGCTGCTTTTGACACTGTTGACCACAACCTTCTCCTCGATACCTTGTCCTCACTTGGTTTTGAGGGCTCTGTACTATCCTGGTTCTCCTCCTACCTCTCCCATCGCTCTTTCATTGTATGTTCTGGTGGCTCCTCCTCCTCTGCCACCCTGCTCCCAGTTGGTGTACCCCAGGGTTCCGTTCTGGAGCCACTCCTTTTCTCCCTCTATACCCAGTCCCTTGGTGCGCTTATCTCCTCCCATGGCTTTCAATACCACCTCTATGCCGATGACGCCCAAATATACCTCTCTACGCCTGTAATCTCTCCAGCAATCCAGACCAGGATCTCTGCCTGCCTTTCTGACATTGCTGCCTGGATGTCTCGCTGCCACCTGAAACTGAACATGTCCAAGACCGAACTTCTCATTTTTCCACCCACAACCTCCCCCAAAACCTCCCCTCTTCTTCCCCTCTCTCTCTCTGTGGATAACACTGTTATCCTCCCTGTTTCCTCGGCCCGCAATCTGGGGGTTATCTTTGATTCCTCTCTCTCCTTCTCCACTCATATCCAACTCATTGCCAAGACCTACCATTTCTTTCTTTACAACATTGGCAAAATCCGCCCCTTCCTTTCCGAACACACTACTAAAACGCTTATCCACTCTTTAATCACCTCTCATCTTGACTACTGCAACCTACTCTTTGCTGGTCTCCCTCTGAATCATCTCTTTCCTTTTCAATCTATTCAACATTCTGCTGCGTGACTAATTTTCTGCCAACCTCGCTATACCCACATTACTCTTCTTAAGTCACTTCACTGGCTCCCTATCCGTTTCCGCATCCAGTTCAAACTACTCCTCCTGACCTATAAATGCATTCATTCTGTGGCTCCTCAATACCCTTCATCACCTATCTCTCCTTACAACCCCTCTCAGGAACTTCGCTGTTCTGGCAAACTACTTCTGTCTACGCCCTCCACTCGTACTGCTAACTCCAGACTTCGCTCCTTTCAACTTGCTGCACCTTTTGCCTGGAACAGGCTACTTTTGTCTGTATGCCAGGCACCCTCCCAGGCCCTCTTCAAATCCAAGTTGAAACCCCTCCTCTTCACTGTTGCATTCAGATCCTGACTTCTGTGTTTTGTCTTGACTTGATTGTAAGTGCCGTGTTTTAGTGTTTTGCCCTGACTAAACTGTTAGCTCTGTTTTGTCTTGACTAGATTGTAAGCTCTGACGAGCAGGGACTGTCTCTTACATGTCTGTATAGCGCTGTGTATGACTAGTAGCGCTATATAAATGTTCAATAGATAGCTAGATAGACATCCGTTATATGCACTTAACCAAATCAATTAACATCTGAGTTTCCACTTGTGTGCCCTAATAAGTGTAAAGTGCATAGTAATTAATACCTTAACAGCTAGTTAGCAGTGCAATTACTGGTCTATTTAGTGTGGAGCATGCAGTAATGTCAGGAAGGAGATGATGAAGCATTATATCTTGTCACAGGTGCATAAAAATAGTCTTTAAAAAAAACATTAAGCACTGAGCCACAAAGATCTTGCACGTGAATTCAAAGCAAACATCTCCTGTGTTAAACTTATTACCCAAAATCAAGAAGTCTACCAAGCAACTGCAATAATGGTTCTCCTATAGACAGAAAGCATAAAAGAATAGAAAATGATGTATCTCCAGGAACAAGCAGGAATAAGTCCTCACTTATGGGTACGTCGGAACCGACGGAGCCTGCGCGGGAAAGCTCCCCAGCTTCCCAGGAAGGAAGCTTTTGGGGCCTCCCACTGCACATGCGCGCTGCCTTCCCGCCTTCCTGACCAGCTCTCCTCAGTTTCTCTTTTTCCACGGAGCCAGCAGGTCGTGTTCCTGTCACCGCTGAAGAAATTATTGTTTTAGTTTGTTTCTTTAGACCGCGTATCTGCCTTCCCCATACCGAAACCGGTACCGCCGGTCTCTTTTCTTTTCTTAAAAAAAAAAAAAAAAATCTTTATCTTTGCACAACTTGGTGACTTCGGTTAGGCCTCAGGCCTACACAAATTCTCCTCATGGAGAAACCAGCCCCTGGTTTTAAGAAGTGTACCAAGTGTAGTGCTGTTATTTCTGTCACAGACACCCATGAATGGTGTCTTAAATGTTTGGGACCTGACCACTCCATTCCGGACTGCCCATCCTGCTCCCAGATGTCTAAACGTGGTTTGCAGAACCGGGCCAACAAATTCCATGTGCTGTTTGCTTCAGATAATCCAGCATCACAGTCATCCAGGTCTTCCTCTCCGGATGGATCTCAGGTAACCAAACCTTCTTCGGGCAGGTCCTCAAAGAGCAAATCTCCTTCAAAGCATCGAGAGGCTCTCACTTTTGAATCTGAGGACCATGCCCCAGCCAAACAACCCCGGCGGGAAGCTCTGGCTTCCAAAGCACCATCTATGGGGTTACAGGTTGACATCGATGGCACGGCCTCGACTGATCACCTGTTAGACTGCTCTGGGGTACCGGCCCATACCGGTACCGACATCCAGACAGCAGTGGCGTCTATGAGCAATACTGATGCAGCAGGCCATGCTGGCTTTTATTAAAGCTGCGACGCCCTCGGTACCGCGTTCAGCGGTACCGGGTCCGGTTCCGGTATCGTCTCCCATACCGGAACCGAGACCATCGACTTCCAAACGCAGATCGGTTCCGCATGCCGGATCCGGGTTTTCACCCGATACCGATCCCATACCCGGTACGCCCGATGTCGATACCGATCGGTATGCGTATCGTGCGTTGGAAGCAAATAAAGAATACTCTGATTCTTCTGAGGATTTTGACTCCTCTGAGGACTCTGATGAGCTGTCTCTAGTTCTTCATGAAGACCCTTCTTCCCCAAAGAGGAGAATGTCTCCACCAGAGGATTTGTCCTTTCAAGACTTCATTATAGAGCTAGCTAAAGGACTTTCTATTACCACATCCTCTGAAAAAGAACCTAGGTCAAAGAAATTGGATATTTTAGGATACCCTAAGGTTCCTAAAGAGGCAGTCACCCTGCCTATCCATGAAATCCTTCAAGAACACTTGATGGACTTATGGGAGGCTCCTCTAACGTTGTCTCCTTACTCTCGTAGGTTGGACACCATGTACCGGGTCCCTCCTTCTCCTGGGTTTCAAAAGACTCAGCTGCCTCACCATTCCATTGTGGTGAAGTCTGCGCTGAAAAAGATTAAGAGTACCAAAAGGCACTCTTCTACCCCTCCAGGGCGAGAATGTAAGACCCTAGACTCTTTTGGTAGGAAAATCTTCCAGGCTAGTATGCTTATAGCCAGGATTAATTCATACAGTCTGTATATGGGCATGTTTCTAAGGGAACTTGCCCTAAAGGTACAGCATTTTGCCTCCTTTATCCCTGAGGATAGAAAGGAGGAGTTCATTTCTCTGGTGAAACAGCTTCTAGATGTTTCTAAGTTCTCCAACAGAGCAGCTTTTGATTCCTTTGAGGGTGCCGGTAGAGCTTCGGGCATTGCTATTGCAGCCCGATGACTTGCTTGGCTCCAGGCCTCTGACCTAGAACCCTGGGTCCTGGATGGCTTATGGAATCTGCCCTGTACAGGTGAGAACTTATTTGGTAAGGACTGGCAAATTAAAGCCACTCAAATGGACGCAGAAAATGCTACATTAGATAGACTTTCTAAGTCTACCTCTACTCCTGCCAAGAAAAAGTCTTTCAAGAGGCCTTACTACAAGAAGGCCAGATTTTCCACAAATACTGGCCAACAATCTTCTCAGCCTCGCTTTGCTGCTAAACGTCAGCAACCTAAACAGGCAAGGTCAAAGCCTGCAGTGTCTGTCACTCCTCAGCAGGCTCAACCCCCTCAGGGGTTTTGACTTGCCCCTAGAGAACTTAACCTTTCTGGCTCTAGAACAACCAGAGCCCCTCACCATTCCCGGAAGGTTAGCTCACTTTGCTCCCAGATGGGGGCAAATTACATCAGAGCACTGGACCCTCTCTATCATCAGAGAGGGCTACAAACTTCATTTTTCCAACCTTCCTCCATATACCATGATGAGGCACTTCAATTCTCCCCCATCTCTCCTGGGCCTGTTGAATCAGGAAGTCTCTTCTCTCCTTGCCCAAGGGGCAATAGAAGAGGTTCCTCTTCTTCAACAAGGGACAGGATTCTACTCCCCTTATTTTCTCATAACAAAGAAGACAGGGGGATTCAGACCTATCCTAGATCTGAGAGAATTGAACAAATTTCTGTACAAGGAGAAATTCAAAATGCTTTCTCTAGGCATTCTCCTTCCATACCTTCAGAGTCAGGATTGGCTTTGTTCTCTAGATCTCAAGGATGCGTACACACATATACTCATCCACCCATCCCACAGAAAATATCTAAGATTTCTGTTTCAGGGAAAACATTTCCAGTACAGAGTACTTCCCTTCGGTCTGGCCTCTGCTCCAAGAGTGTTCACCAAATGCATGGCAGTGGTGGCTGCATTTCTAAGAGGTCTGGGAATTTTTGTATTCCCATATCTGGACGACTGGCTCATCCGAGCTCCATCTCAGTCACAGGCCCAGATTTCCCTGGACCGCACCAGGCACATTCTGCAGTATCTGGGACTGGTGGTAAACCTTCCCAAGTCTCAACTTACCCCTACTCAGTCTCTGGAATTCATAGAGGCCCAGTTGGACACCGCCACTGCAAGGGCCTACCTACCTCAAGTCCGGGGCCAACGTCTGATGTGCTTGGCCTCCCAAGCTCAATCCAGCAGTCACTTGACAGCCAGAGAAATGCTACAACTTCTGGGCCACATGGCCTCCACGGTACACGTGGTGCCCTACGCTCGTCTTCATATGAGAGCAGCTCAATGGACCTTGGCCACTCAGTGGACTCAAGCATCAGGAGCGCTCTCCGACCAAATACTCACCTCAAAGCGTCTGTTTTGGTCCCTCCAATGGTGGATGTCCACCAAGAATCTGTTGTTGGGGACCCCCTTCCAACCTTTGTTGCCCCAAACAACCCTCACAACAGATGCCTCCCAAACAGGGTGGGGAGCCCATCTTCAACACCTCTCCACTCAGGGTACTTGGTCTCCCCAAGAGACCACCCTTCACATCAACCTCCTGGAACTGCGAGCAATCTTCTTTGCCCTCAAAGTCTTCCATACCCTCCTAGTCAACCTGACCGTCCTAGTCCAGACAGACAATCAGGTAGCCATGTTCTACATAAACAAACAAGGAGGGACAGGCTCTCTGTCGCTTTGCAACGAAGCTCTCAGATTATGGGCCTTCGCCAGAGAGCATCAAATTCATCTTCTGGCAGTCTATCTTCCAGGGGTTCAAAACTCTCGGGCAGACAGACTCAGTCGAGTTCTGCTTCCATACGAATGGTCCCTACATATGGACCAGATACGCAGAATCTTTCAGGAATGGGGAACCCCGGACATAGACCTCTTTGCAAGCCCGTGGAATGCCAAACTTCCCCGGTTCTGTTCCAGGAATCCGTGTCAGGGGGCTCAGGCCAACGACGCCTTTCTCCTGCATTGGGGTCAGGAATTCCTATATGCCTTTCCACCCATTCCTTTGATTCCCAAGACTCTGTTCAAACTCCAGAGAGATCACGGATCGATGATCCTCATAGCTCCACGCTGGCCACGCCAAGTGTGGTTTCCTCTACTTCTGCATCTCTCCCAGGGACCCTCTCTGGACCTGGGAGCTGCGCCAGACCTTCTGTCTCAGGAAAAGGGGACTTTGTGGCACCCAAACCCCAAGTCCCTACACCTCCGAGCTTGGTTACTGAAGGCCTAAGCCTTCATGACTTCAATCTTTCTCAACCAGTGAAAGATATCCTTCATGCCTCTAGGAAACCCTCCACGAGGCGTTCCTATGCTTTCAAATGGAAACGCTTTTCCATTTGGTGTGCTCAACAGGGTCTTGACCCTCTAGCACTTCCTTTGAATTCTCTACTAGACTATCTCCTGCATCTTTCTAATGCAGGCCTTAAGACGAATTCAGTAAGAGTCCATTTGAGTGCTATTTGCAGCATCCTTAAAACCTATAAATGGACAACCTGTCTCCTCTCATCCGCTTGTTGCAAGGTTCATGAGAGGCCTGACTCTAACTAAGCCTCCCATCCGACCTCCTCCGGTAGCATGGGACTTGAACCTAGTTCTGGGTCAGCTTATGAAGCCACCCTTTGAACCGTTGGTTTCTACCTCCTTGAAATTTCTTTCCTGGAAGGTCCTTTTCCTTATTGCAGTCACTTCGGCTCGCCGCATCAGTGAACTACAGGCCTTAGTGGCTCATCCACCTTATACCAGGTTTCATCATGATAAGGTGGTCCTTAGGACGAATCCCCACTTTATGCCCAAAGTGGTCTCGCCTTTTCATCTTAATCAAGAGGTATATCTACCTGTCTTTTTTCCAGCTCCTCATGCATCCAGTGCAGAGAGGAACCTTCATACTTTAGATTGTAAAAGAGCTCTTGCCTTTTACCTCAACAGGACTCAGCCACATCGAAAGTCTTCCCAGCTTTTCGTGGCTTTTGATCCTTCTCATTTGGGACTTCCAGTCTCCAAACGTACACTTTCCAATTGGATTGCTCAGTGTATTTCCTTTGCTTACCAGAGTAAAAATATTTCTCTGGAAGGCCATGTCACAGCTCACAATGTGAGAGCCATGGCCACTTCTATGGCTCATCTTCACTCTGTATCCATAGATCAGATCTGTCGAGCCGCCACATGGGCCTTGGTTCATACCTTCACAGCCCATTACTGCTTGGACAAGGACTCCCGCCGGGATGCCTTGTTTGGTCAGGCTGTCCTCAAACACCTGTTCCATACTTGAACAACTCCTGCCCACCTTCCCAGGATGGATGCCTGAGATCCATACGAAGATGGCGAACCCTTGGAAGGGGATCTCCCAGGCATCTTAGCTAGGGAGTCCCCATAAGTGAGGACTTATTCCTGCTTGTTCCTGGAGATAGCACAGTTACTTACCTGTAACAGGTGATCTCTGGGAACAGCAGGAATTAGTCCTCACAACCCACCCACCTCCCCTAGGAGTTGTATCTTCTATCTATCTTCCTTTCCTCTCTCTATTGTCTCAGCTATAAACTCGAACTGAGGAGAGCTGGTCAGGAAGGCGGGAAGGCAGCGCGCATGTGCAGTGGGAGGCCCCAAAAGCTTCCTTCCTGGGAAGCTGGGGAGCTTTCCCGCGCAGGCTCCGTCGGTTCCGACGTACCCATAAGTGAGGACTAATTCCTGCTGTTCCCAGAGATCACCTGTTACAGGTAAGTAACTGTGCTTTTCCTACATGCAGATCTGAATTCAGCTTATGGCTCAAGGGGTTATATATCACTTAAGACAACATTACAGATGGCAAATTGTTGCAATGACTGTAGCAAGCATTAACAGCTTTTACCACCAAAGAGCATTCTCTTACAATTTTAGATGCTATTCACCTCCATAACATTACCTTCTTGGAAGCCACCTGAAAGAATTGTTTGAAGCAGGCTTGTGTGCACTGGAGGCTGCCATTGTGCTGGAATCCACTGCTGCCAATGTGGAGTAAGATCCCTGGGTACACCTGCCAAAGATATCGCCCCATATTTCTGAGGCATATGTGGCCACAGATAAGAATGAGCCAAGGTGTGTTGCACTCACAGATGCAGCAATTGGCACAGCTGCTGTTGGCAAAGCAGAAATAGTAAACATAAAGAAAATGACAGCAAGCAGGCACCAACAACAGCTGAGGCATGATTGTTGTTGTTAAGGAAGGCAAAGCAGGTGAGGTGCTATATAGAGACAAGGGAACGGAATGATTTCTTTTCATTCTTTCCAACTCAGCATAAATTGGAAAGAATTATATAAAAGGGGTTGAGCATATCTGCCTGTTTGGGGACAAAATAGCTCTTTGAAAATGGAATGGAATAAGATCAAACTTGGCATGTAGGGAAAAACTGGCAAAAGACACGTGAAGTTCAAAAATGGGCTAAATCAGAGCAAAGTTTCCAGAGAAACAAGCTCCTTCAAAAAAATGACCCGGATTTCCGGTGATGTCATCAGGTGAATGGCAGCATGAAGTCTGAGCTCCGCTGCCTAACCCTGCTTGAAAGTGGTGCAACCCCCGATGCGGAGGACAATCACGATGATAAAATGAGGCAGCAGGGGTAAAAGAAATTGAAAAAGTGGCAGACAATGCAAACCATGGCGATCGTGGGCTGAGGGAGTGGGAGGTACACCTGAGCGGTCTGTGAGGAAGTGCTTGTGGCGGGCCAGAGAGGCGGCTGGGGCATAGCAGTGCAAAAGACTGCGGCAAGAGGACTGAGAGTGGACAAAGGTGCTATTGGAGAGGCAGTGAAGGAATGGTGTACCAACACAAAACAGTGAAGATCAAGGAACAGGTCAGCGGCAGAGGCAGAAACCGGCAAGAAAGAGAGAGAGAGAGGAGAGCCCTTAAAGCCACAGAGCATGCTATACCAGTAAAAAGGTACCTGTAATAAAAACAGTTGTCAACTCAACTCAAATGGACTAAGTTGCAGAGAGCTGGAAGAGCATCAAAGGGAAGTGAGTACAGCTATTGAATAAAAAACAGGATAGATCAAAAGGAGAAAAAGGCTGCAGCTACAAGGGACAGAGCACCACAATAGACCAGTCAGTAGCACCAGGGACAGAGGAGGGGAAGATGGAGAAGTCCAAAGGAGGCCTATCTGCGAAAAAAAAGTTGGCGGAATTCAGATCCACCTATGCCTCATCCAAAGGTGGGAACGAAAGGGAGAAGGAAGGGAAACTGGCAGCGGAGCAAGAGACTGTGTCCGGGGAGGAGATGGAGAGTCCCTGGGGCTGGGGGTGGCCAAAATGATTAAGATGTGGCTGAATGAGCTAAAAGAAGAACTTAAAGTGGAAATCAGTGGAGTTAAAACTGAATTAAAAGAGAAATTACCGCAGTTTAGGAAACATACCCCCATGTCTTGTCTGATAGATTGTAATGTCACCAGTGTTAAGTGCAGCATTAAGGTACCTGAAGCCATAAAAGGCAATGGGCAGGTAGGGGGTGTTCTGTCGAAAAGGGAGCAATGGATGTCATAGCTGTTTGGCATAAAAAAAAAGAACAAAAGGGAATCAAATCCATGACCCTTGGCTTGGGAGGCATCAGTACTAACCAGTAGGCTACACCTCCACAGCTCTTTGATCTGCTATCTGCTGGATACAGAAGGATGATGTGTTGGGACAGCAGCTTAGAAGGGCTTCCCCATGGCTGATGTGCAGTCCTATATTAATCTGAGACCTATTCTTCCTCTCAGATTCTGTTTCTGTTTTGTGCTCCAGTATTTTCTACCATATGCATGTTGATGTTAGGATGGCGTGTTAGTTTCTTATCTCTAGATATAGAAAGACTGCAGGTCATCGCAAGACATGTCTGCTGTGGTTACCAGGATAGGGTTAACCCACCAGTACCCATGATGCAATGCACATACAGATTAGCAGTCTATAGCAGGTTACCGGATGGGGTATGCCTCTCTGCTGTAACTGTACCAGAGGGCGGAGAGAAGGCAGAGAGAAGAGGGTCAATGGGTGGGGAGCGGCCCCTGCTGCACTAACACTGTCATATTAACGCTGGAACAGTACCGCAAGTGAAAACCTGTCTGTAAATGCACATTTGTAGGAGAGAGAAACCATTTCCTGTCAGCAATGTATATCACAGGCAGAGAGCCCAAAAACAGTAATAGTAGTGCTACATGTGCAGTTACAGCATAGTGTCCAAGTATGAAAGGGCACTATGGTGATGCTGCAAATGGGGCTGCAGGTGGGACATGTGGGGGGGGGGGGCAGGTGGGGTAACAGGGCAGACCAGGCAGCCACCTAGGTGGCACATAGGAACACAGAAAATGGAAAACAGCAAGACAGTGGCTGGCGAAGGTCAAACTTGCCCAGTAGTCTGTGCTCCACAGTGTCCCACCCAGGGAAGACGTACCCTGCAGGTACCCCAAACGTCACACAGGAAACACAATGCCTGTAATGGGGCAAGCAGTGCACATATGGGAACCACTCTGATAGGGGTCCATGTACTCACCCCAGGATACATCCCAAACTGTCCGAACACCCGTCACACCAGCCCCTGGGAAGGACAGTGCAGGAAGATGCCACGCGTTGCCTGACACATGTATACACCCAGCAGTCCAAAGTAACCACCTTCATTACAGGAGAATGTGGTATATAAATCCTTTTAAATAAATAAAGTGGATACACTGTACCCGCATTGCATATTGCAGCCTGTCCACAGTCTGCTGGTAGAACACAATCTATCTACTAGGCCCACCCTAGCCAATAGTTGCTAGATCACCGACCTGCCACCCCCAACCATCTCCCCCCCATGTGGAAGGGCCATAATAGTGGCAGGTGGTGATGGGGGGATGTATGGATGTCCATGTATGCCCCCCCCACCCCAGAACCCCCCCTAGGCACCCACCTACCTGCACAGTGGATGGCCTGGGACTGCGCACCACCAGCACCAACAGCATATGGGCACATCAGCATGGTGGGAGAAGAGGCGTTGGTGGTGGAGGGGGCCATGACACCTGCCCACAGCAGACCAAAGCCGTGCCCTGTACCAGTGCATGGTGTGCAATGCAGCAAAGGTCTGTCGGATGAACAGCAAAGGTAGCCCAGGGACTACTATGCTTCTGTGGCAACAGTGTGGTGCAGTACACACAGACAGGGTGTCTTGGAACAAAAGGTCACAAGTTCAGGTCCCAGCTGTAGCTCATGCAGACCATGTCCTTACATTTTACCCTACATTGCAAATACAACAGCATCATGTGCACTCCCCAAAGCATTGGCCAACAGGAGCACAAATACCCACACCCACAGGCTCCACTATCCAAAGCCCCATGGATTGTCAGGTTGTTGTGTGTCTTGTTAATAAAATGGATTGAGCCGCCTGGAAGTATTGTCCAAAAATCTATACTTTGCTGCGGTGATATCCGACAAACATTTTGAGGTTTTGTTTAAGATAAATTCTGGGGTTTGTTTGGTGATTTTGTTATTTTGATTTGTACATGTATCACTGAATTGGGGATATTTTGGCAGGTTGTTGTGCCCGGCATGGAGCAGCAGTTTCCAGCAAAGCAGCACTACTAGCACCTGCATACCTTAGCAATGCCTGCACTGTGCCCAGGACCAGTGTGACGGGCAGGGCTGCCAACCACCCCTATCTTTGCACAATGCCAACATAGGAGTTGGGAGTGTGTGTATGTCTATCCATTGTTTTGTGGCTGCCTGCTCCTCACTGGGCCCACAATGCTTACACTGATTCCAGCATTAGCCTGTCAATGTGCATAATGAGGAGCAAGGTATTGTGGGTATGGTGTGGACAGGGTGGACTGGGCATCTGCACATGGTGTGGGGCAATAGCTGGGAGACTGTAGTACCCAACCACCACCTGCATGGACAGGGTGGCCATAGCATGTCATGCTGGGAGGTCACTCTCACTCTGATTGAGCAGTGACCATGGCATGTCTAGATTCCCACATAGTGCTATACAGTGCTTCTCTCAAGTGATATCTGTGTGGTCTCTGCTCTGGGGACCATTCATTGAGATATCTGCTTGGTGTCTGGGTGCACAGAGTTCCCCTGGGAAGATGCACTGTGGATTGGCTAGCGGACTGTCTGCATTTTGCATGTGTATGTCTGGAACTCCTTGCAGGGTGCAGACTGAGTATGCCCTCTGCTGGTGGATGTCAGTTTATGGTGTGGCTAATACAAAGGAATCACTTAAAAAAGAAGCCTCTGTAATCAACAGAAATGGATAATTGTGTAAAAAAATTTTTTTGTCGGAGCTAAGCCGTAGGAAGGAGGTGAGTGACCACTTCCCCCGCCAGACTGCCAGCTTCTTTTATTTTATTATAAGTCCTACTCAATGTAACCAAACAGTTTTTTCTTAAAAACGAAAGCTGTCACTTATCTGAGTTCCCGCTATGAAACTTCAAAGATATGTTGCTCTTCCAGAAATGTAGTAGCACGACGTGCACGTTTCAGGAAATGGTTCCCTGTATCAAATGCTTCCTGAACTTCATGAATATAGGCAACAAAAACTAGAAACGCCGTCCTTGCGGCAAAGGCATCTTCGTTTTAAAGGGCCGTTGTAAATTGACTCGCTTATATGAGAAGGACCAGCCAATGAGAGCAGGGGCTTTCCCATAGATTAGGGAATCCCTGTCCTAATTGGTCGTGGAGATAGTAAGGTCATAGAACACTCCGCCAATCAATCTCTTGGTTTAACCCATTGGGTTCCACAGAAGATAGTCGAAAGATCCACTGTTGTTCCGATCTCTGTAACTTTTTTTCACGATCCCCTCCTCGGGGATCTATAGGAATATGATCTATAACTGTCCAATGCAGGTCAGCAAAACAATGGCCCTTGTCAAGGCAGTGCTGAACTATCGGAGCCGTAAGTGTCTTCTGACGCAATCTAGAGGCATGCTCAGAAAGATGAATCCTGACCGGACGAATAGTCCGGCCAATGTATAATAGAGCACAAGGACAGAGTAACATATACTACATGGGTAGATTGACATGAAGTGTCCCAAGAACGCTTATAAGACCGAGAAGTCTGCGGATGATGCCATTCCACTCCCGATAATGTTGTAGTACAAAAAGAACAAGATCCACATGGAGAATGACCTACGGTCACCGTAGGACGGTGAGACCGATCTATGGCTAGAGACGTCTTCATCAAAATGTCCCCCAGATTTCGTCCTCGCGAGAAAGCAACACGTAAGGGTTTATTGAAGCAATCCAACAACTGTAACATGGACCAATGAGTTCGTAAGATTTGCAACACTACGGAACTTCTCTCCATGAAGGGGAGAATGCCTGTGATGAAATCCTCCGGAACAGAAGTGGTATTTGTGTATTGTGGATCCAGCAGCCAGTCACGGTGAATATAGCGTGCTCGTTTCCAAGCTTTTTTAATCACTCCCTGAGGGTAACCTCTCTGTTCCAACCGATAGCTAAGGTCTTGAGCATGTAGATTAAATTCTTCAATAGAATGACAAATTCGTCAGAGTCTCAAAAATTGACCAAAAGGAAGCCCCCTCCTCATGGGGCCTGGATGGTAACTCTGATAATGTAATAAGCTATTTCGCTGAACCTGTTTCCGGAAGAGAGTAGTAGAAAGGGAACCCTCAAGTAAAGTGATTTGAACATCCAAAAACTCTATAGTGGATAATGCCACATGGGCGGTGAATTGAATATTTGGCCGTAAGGTATTGAGCCATGTTAGAAACGTCGTAAGAGAGCATATATCTGAAGTCCATATGAAGAATATGTCATCTAAAAACCGTTTCCAAAGCAATACATTTTCAAATACTGAAGAGCTGTAGATTTGTAATATTTCCATTTGATCCATATACAGAGTCGCTATGGAGGGTGCACTTGTTGCTCCCATTGCTATGCCGGAGGTCTGCTGATAGTAAACTCCTCCTGAAAGAAAATAGTTTTTTGTGAGAACTAATTCAATTAGCCGAAGCAAAAAAGATCTTGGTAGTCTGGACGGAGCTAACTGAAAACAGTCATGTAACATGAGAAGTGCCTCTTGTTGATCTATTTTTGTGTATAGCGATACAACATCGAGAGTAACCAATATAGCATTTGGAGGGACTTTTACCATAGCAATCATCTGCAAAAAATGAGTAGTATCCCTAATAAAGGATTTTACTTTGCAGGCTTCCTGCTTCAAAAAATTATCGCAGAAAATCGACAACGGCTCCAACAATGAATCGCGGCATGACACAATCGGTCGGCCCGGAGGGGCTGATAAGGATTTGTGTATTTTAGGTACAAGATATATGATCGGAACTTTAGGATGTTGTTTAATAAGGAATCGGTGTTCTTTCATAGTAATCCATCCGTGTTGTAATGCTTCGCCCACAAGTGATTGAATTACTGCCGAAATTTCAGCTGTTGGGTCTCCCTCCAAAATTGTGTATGTGGATCTATCTGCTAATTGTTGATTCAATGAAAATTGATAATCCTCCAGAGATTGTAATACAAGAGCTCCCCCTTTGTCTGCCCTACGAACTACTAAGGTCGGATCAGACGTCATTTCTGTCAAAACCCTCCAACTCATTTTAGTTAAATTGGAATGATGGCACAAGGTGGCAGCTTGAGAAAAGCACCTTTTTTACACAATTATCCATTTCTGTTGATTACAGAGGCTTCTTTTTTAAGTGATTCCTTTGTATTAGTCTTTCAGTGTGCTTCACTTTCTTTGGGGGGGTTATAATTTTGATAGTTTATGGTGTGGGGCAACTGAGCCCTTCCAGGCCAGTGCCCTTGTGACAAGTACAGATCTACATTAACAACCCTGGTTGCTGGTCCAACAGTGTGAGTCTGTTGGAGGCCAGATCATGTCCACTACCCTGGACAAGTGAGGGCAGTCTGGTAGGTGGCACTACATAATCTGCATGTGGATCCAGACTCCCCCCTGCCCCTGTAACAAGCAACCATGGCAACCACACTGGATAGGCACCTGTCTGGGTGCATCATGTGCTACAAGGGCCAGATAGAACTGGGGAATGCAGGTGGACCCAGGAATATCCTAGGTATGTCTGCAAGGAATACCTGACACACAGCAAGGCTTATTTCATTCAACCTGGGTAATGCGGACCTGGTGCTGGGTGCACCACCTCACCCTCAGGGTGAGCGCAGAACCCACACAATGGCATGGTCTGTAGCTACTCTGTGCCAGTAACACACACTACTCCGTGCCAGTAACACACACGGTCAGTACCCCCTACCATGGTGCGGTGCTGTAGAGGTGCATACCCCATCTGGTGACCTGCTGTAGACTGCTAATCTGCATGTGCATTGCATCATGGGTACTGGTGGGTTAACCCTATCCTGGTAACCACAGCAGACATGCCATTCGGTGACCTGCAGTCTTTCTATATCCGGAGATAAGAAACGATCACTCCATCCTAACATCAACATGCATATGATAGAAAATACTGGAGCACAAAACAGAAACAGAATCTGAGAGGAAGAATAGGTCTCGGATTAATATAGGTCTGCACATCAGCCATGAAAGCCCCTCTAAGCTGCTGTCCCAATACATCATCCTTCTGTATCCAGCCATTGCAGATCAAAGAGCTGTGGAGGTGTGGCCTACTGGTTAGTACTGATACCTCCCAAGCCAATGGTCATGGGTTTGATTCCCTTTTGTTCTTTTTTTATGCCAAACAGCCATGACGCCATTGACCCCTTCTCTTTGCCCTATCTCCACCCTCTGCGGGACTTACTGCCACCGGCGACGTTAACGCATGCTAACATTGCATCGGGTGACGTTAACGCATGATAATGTAGCTGCTGCTACGTTATCACCATTTAGTAAACATACCCCATATTGGATCTAGGATCACGGGTGGAAGAAACTGAAAAGCAGTTGGAACAACAGGGGGAGGCCTTGGAGGATATACAGAAAGGTTGGGAGGAGCTAAAGCAAGTGCAAGAAGACCTGAAAGAGAAGGCGGAGGACTTGGAAGATAGATCCAGGAGAAGTAATCTACAAGTGAGAGGCATTCCAGAGGATCCCCAATACAAAAATTGTGATGAAGTTATTATGAAAGTGTTCAGAGCGTTGCTACAAACAGCGGCCCAAGCAAAGAGTGGAGAGGGAGAATCTTTGCAAATTGAGAGAGCACACAGGGGGCTGGATCCCATATGAGACAACCACCCAAGAGACATTGTGGTGTGCCTGCAATCTTACAAGACCAAAGAAAGCCTCTTGAAGGCAGCAAGGAAGGTGGGACACTTTCAGTGGGAAGGACATGTGGTGGAATTGTTTCAGGACTTGTCCCTAGGAACACTGCAGCATCGGAGAGAGATGAAGGAGGTGACTACTTTCCTGAGGAGGGAGGAGGCGCGCTACAAATGGCTCTACCCCTTTGGCCATTTAATAACTGAGCAAGGCAGGTCACGAAGAGTGAAGACCAATGAGGAGTGCTTCGAGATATGGGAATGACAAACCTCCCAGTGGGTATAGAGGGACAAGCACGAACTCAGAATGCTATGACTCCTGGGTCGAGAGCAGCTGGCCTGAGATGACAAAGGGCACCAGCAAATGGTCAGAGGCTAGCAAGGCTGACCAAGGGCAGCCAGGGAGTAAGAGCACCGGTGAAGGATATTGGCTGAGGAAGATGTCCCCTGGGAACTGGGCTCAAGAAGACTCAACAATTGAAGGGGATACAGGACATTGATAAGTGAAATGTAAAGGATGTAAGGGTAAGAGAGGAGGGTGGGGGGGGAAGAGGGAGGGAGGGAGAGGAGGGTGGGGGGGAAGAGGGAGGGAGGGAGAGGAGGGATTTGACTTAAATGTTGTCATGCATGTATAATAAATAAAGGGAAGGGTTGGTGGGTGCCAGGTAAAAAGAGGAAGAAGGTAAGGAGGTGATCGAGCACATAGAGCTGGCGGGGGAGAAGTTGGCTGGGGGCAGAGGTAATGGGGGGAGTAGGTCGGAAGATAAGAAGCGGGGTAGAGGAGGAGGGGGGAGGTGAAATAGAAGGGTGAGGGTAGGTCGAGACCCGATTGTCAGTCACCATACATGGAAGGAGAGTCTCCTTTGAGGGGACGGGGGAAGGGAAAGGGAGGTAGGGAGGGAGGGGGGACTAGGGTGGGAGGAGGGATGGGAGGGGAGGGCGAAGAGGGAGAGGAAGAGGGCCAAAGAGGGAGAGGGATACAAATTTTAAAGGTGAGTTGAAAATAGTTACATTAAATGTCAAAGGGCTTAACTTGCCATTCTAACGGCAGACACTCTACAAAGAAATAACACGCCAAAAAGCATTGTTAGTGCTCATACAGGAAACACACCTAACACGGGCAACATGGTCAAACTTAAGGGGTATGGAATATGTGTACATGCATCAAACACAGTGGAAAAAAAGAAAGGCGGGGTGGCAATCTTAATAAATTCACAATTAAAGCTTGTGATACAGAAAGTAGTCAGAGATGAAAGAGGGGGAGATATATACTATTGCGTTTAAGAATAGGGAATGAATGGTATTGCATAATGAACGTGTACGCACCCACAAGGGGGCAAAGAGAATTTTGGATAAAGCTCATTGAAAAGGTGGGGAAATTAGGAGATGGAAAGCTCATTTGCGAGGGCAATTTCAACTTAACATGGAACCCTGCTAGGGACGCAACAGGGAAAAGAGAGGGCAAAAGAGCAGATAGGAGTAAATACCGTAATTTTGTTACACAACACTGTTTGATAGATGTATGGCGATTTCAGCATCCCCGGAAAAGACAGTTTTCATATTTCTCCCACGTGCATGGTTCATACTCCAGAATAGATGCCATTTGGGTAACAAAGGAGTTGGTGGACAGGATTAAAGGGGCGGAGATGGATCCTATTACGTGGTCAGACCATGTACCAGTGGAGGTTAGGATGACAATCGATGGGGAGGAAAGAGGAACCCAGTTTTGGAGGTTAAATGAATCACTATTGGAGGATGAGCGGGTCAGAAAAGAGACAGAGAGAGAGAGACTGTGGAATATTTTAGATGGAATGATAATGGCGAGGTGGCCTGGGGGGGCGGAGTTTGGGATGGATATAAGGCAGTAGTGAGGGGAGTTCTAATTAAATGGGGGGGTGCGTAAAAGAAGAGAGAGGCAGGGAAGAGATAGGGAATTGAGAGAAAGCTTACTGAAACTAGAAGAATTAGATGCGCAAGATAGAAAAGGGACGTACAGAGGCCAAGTGTTGGCTGTAAGGGCGCAGATAAATGCAATGCAGGCAGAAATTATAAGATACCGTATGCAGCTACTGAAACAGGACTTTTTCGAAGGGGGAAATAAAGCAGGGAGATACATGGCGCAGAAGTTGAAACAACGGAAACTGAGATCACAAATATTGAAAATTAGGGATTCGGAAGGGAAACTAGTTCATAAAGATAGGGATATTCGAGAGGCCTTTAAAAGATTTTACCAAGCGTTGTATGAAGCTAGAGCTTCTCCGGAGGCAGAAAGGATACAGAGCTATTTGGATTCTATAAAGCTTCCGAAATTGGCAGAGGCAGATCAAGCAGAGTTAAATAGAGCCATAAAGGAAGAGGAAGTTTTGCAAGCTATAAAACAGTTAAAAGTAGTTAAAGCCCCAGGGTTAGATGGACTTACAGTGAGGTTTTATAGAAAATTCAGAGAAATATTAACTGCGCCACTATTGAAGTTGTTCAAGCTGCCAAGGGAGGGGGGGGGGGAGGGAGAGAGGGGTGTTTGCCAATACCATGGGATGAGCAGGTATCACAGTAATACATAAGGAAGGTAAGGACTAGCAAGAATGTTCCTGATTTCAAATTATTAATGTATATATTTCACTTTCTTTTCTGTGGTTTCTATTGTGAAAGTTAATGACTGAATTGAATTCCTTTCTTATTGGTTCATTCTATCGGCTAATATTTGTTGCCATGGGCAGGGACTTACCAAACTAGGACCATAAATTGGGTCCACAACTCAGTGGGGTACTATCAGATGTTCTCATGACCCAGGTTAGGCCTGACAACTGTCTAGCTTTTTTCAGGATTGTATTGGTTTTTACATTATCCATGCTTCTAGCCTCTGGGCATTTATGTGCCTGGGCATTTTCAGTTGAAAACTTCTATCTGCTGTTCCTAATCCGCCCCTCCCCACTCATGTGAGTGAGCCTGCCTTATCTGCTTCCAATATAACTAGCAGCAGATCCAGTAGGATGCAGCCACTGGAAGGTTGTGGGAGGCGATTTGGGGGGAATTCTGTGCTGTGCACATTAAGTTTCTGGGTGTGATGAGAGAGGGATGAGAAATGAAGCCCCTCCCTGACTCCAAAAAAATGTCCCAATGTCGTTCTATGGGAAAAGAAGTTTCAGCGGCTGCAACATACAAACACTGATTCATGGTAGCATTGCAATTATGGGATTGCACTTCCCTTTCATCTCTTCTTCCAATTGCAGACACAGAGAACCAACACAGATATAAACACGCACACACATTAACACGTCCATGCATGCACAGACACATTTACAATCACATATGCAGCAACAAACACATTCATATACATACAAACACATGCAGATTTACCAGCCCATACAAATATACAAACAAAATAGAGTGATGCACACACAAAACAGATAAGCCTACAAAACAGATATATGCACAAACATGTGCGTGTATATACACACACGCATGCACACAGGGATTGGAAAGAATTCTGTGAACTATGCTTATCCTCTGTTGGGCTAAAACAAGAGCAAAGTGATTTGAGATAGCTCAGGGCTGGCTTATCCACTAGGCGGTTGCTTAGGGCAACAGACCCTAGTGGGTTGCATAGTGATCCCTTCCTCTTCAAAGCGGTGGCTCAGCCACCAATGCAGATCTTAAAGCACGTGCGCACAGTCGCAGCCTGCCGCTCCTGCCCCCTCTGACAGGAAGTTGCATTGGAGGGGGCAAGAGTTGCAGGCCGTGAGTGAGCACATGCGCTGTAAGGCCTGCTGAGGTGCTCTGCCACTGCTTTGAAGAAGTGATCATCGTGCCGCCCACTTCCCCCAGGTGAGAAGCTGAATGCTAGGGGTGGCACAGTGCGGCCCAGTGGCAGCATTATGGTGGACCAGGTGGCAAGGGGAAGGGAGCAGCAGAAACCCTTGGACTCAGCCCTGTGTTAGCTTTACATGTTTGAAAGAAACCTGAAGAAATTTCCCAAATTGCACATCAGAAAACCATTCAATGACACTTTAAACTGTATCATTTTTACTAATGTCTTAACATCAAAGCAATACATTTGCAGGACATGTGGCTTTTTATCTAATTCTGGTTAAATCAGTGCTTTCTTCATTCAGTGCATAATCATACTCTGGAATTTGTTACTGGAGGATGTAGTAAAAAGTGTTAATGCAGCTTGGTTCAAGAGGTTTGGGTAGGTTCCTTGAGGAAATGTCCATACACCATTATTAAAGTGGACTGGAGAAATCCACTGCTTAACTTTGGGAATCTGACAAGTAATTGTGATCTGGATGGGCCACTGTTGGAAAGAGGATTTGGCCACAACAGGTAAGACCTCCAATGTTCCCGCTAACCTGCGCTGGGTCCGCCGCCAACATTCCTGCCGGCAGGGGGAGGTGCAGAGCGATCGATGCTCTGCCCCTCCCCCCACCGGCAGGAATGCCGGCGGAGGACCCGGCACAGATTAAAGAGAATATTGCGAGGGTTCTGCGGCCTGTGTTAGGCGGGCTGCACCCTCTACCTGCCCCACACTTCAGAGGCAGCATGGCAAACTTACCTTAAAGCCGGGTGGCTTGCTGCGCTGCCTCCAATCCAGGTCTGGCGGCTCTTCTTTCCCAGGTCAAAGACTCACAATTCACAAGCCACCTGGCTTTAAGATAAGTTTGCCGCACTGTGTCTGAAGTGTGGACCCAGTTGGGGGGGGGGGGGGAGGGGAGAGGGTATAAAGTAGACTGGGAACGCTACTGTTGGTAGAATGAAAAGTTATCACCTAATATCACCAAATGGTCCTTTTCTGCTAATGTCTACATGCCTTCAAGTTATGGGCACATACAGGGGTAATTTTATAAAGCCATTTTAGCACATAGATGGCAATATATGTATATAAAACGGCCTTTATAAAATTAGGTGTGTCATAGAAGTACAGAGGTGGGCATGAAGGCACGTACTACTAATGTAGGCATTGCCAGGGGCGTGATCTGGGTGCAGGACGGCCAGAGTTGTAAAATACATGTATTGATTATAAAGTACACTACATATGGATATGAATGCCCGCTCTTAAGCAGATGTTATACCCACGCTGTGAATGTAGATGTTATTGCTGCAGGATTTGCACTAGCATTTTATGAAGTCACATAGGGGCCTATGTATCTTTTTATTTATTTATTTTATTTGTGTGTTTTTTTTTATACCGCCCCTTCCAGAGATCAGGAGCGGTTTACAGAGAACAAGATAAAAAATAATGTTAACATTACATGGAACATTAATAGTGTAAAAATTAGTTACATAGGAAACTGAATAATATAGATTATAAACGTATTAACTATTTACAATGGTTGAGAAAGCTCAATCATACTGATGTATGTAGTTCAATGAATAGCCATAGAGATTATCTGGTTTACTTGTTTACAATTTGCTTGAGAGAAATTAGTCATAGTGAGGTATGTAAAATCTTTATAAGACAGCGCCAAAATAGGTGCTTTCCTGCTAACTTAACCTAAGTGCCCTGTTATAAAATTACCCTCACAATTCAATTTCTGGCCATGGATATACAACTAACATTTTAGGCCTTACTCATCACACCGTTGGATTACTGAAATAGTTTATACCGTGGGCTCCTGGCATATGTCAATCAAAGTTTTCATCTGATACCGCTACCGTGCATTTAATTACAAACACTAGGCAATTTGACCATATTACCTTGTGCCTATATGAATTACATTGGTTACCAATGGGCATTATCTACAAAGTACTAGTCTTAGTATTTAAATCCTTAAATTGGGAAGCCCCACTCAGTTTGCCTGCAACTTTGAGAGTATCTTGTCCACCTCGCACTTTGCATTCTCAGACTACACTACTTCTACATGTTCCATCGTTTTGGCACGTTCATTTTCAGGAATTTCCTAAACAGATATTCTCTATAGCGGCTTTTAAGTTATGGAATGCATTGCCCGCAGAACTATGAACTGCCTCTGATATGATGTCATTTCGGAAACAATTAAAGGCACATTTGTTTCGACAGGCTTATTCCACCTTCTCTTTTGTATGAAGATGATTGAGTTTTTCTATATTTAAGCCATCATTTGTGGAACCAGATATTGCAAAATTACTTAATTTAGTGGCAGCAGATGAAAATAGCAGTTATGTCTGTAAGTTACTATAGTTGTGATTGTTTAATTTGTTTTATTTTATGTCTCTGTTAATTGTGTTTTTATGTATGTTTTTATTGTAATCTGCCTAGTGGATTGTGTGGAATATAAATCCTTTTAAATAACTACATTTTAAATGTCCCAATTGCATCTAAATAAAGTAAATTTTGCTCCATTGCAATGGGAATTCTAATAAGGACTTTAAAATCAGAAGTACACTTTTCATAATCTGTAGGGAAGTGGATAAAATGAAATCTAGGGCAAAGCTGCATAAATAGCTTTCCAGGAACTTACTATATGGCATATCTGGGGCAACTACAAGACTTTCAGTGCAACTGACAGGGGAGCATTCCCATGATCAAAAGAGATGCATCCTTTTGGGGAAGAAATGCTTTCTATGAATGGCATCCAGATCTCATGAGAGAGAAATTTGTTGTCTCATGTAGACCAGTTTTCATGCTGTTCAAGAAGCAGGGGTTTGCTTTTGCCTCAAGGATTGCTGAAATTGAGGTGCTATTGTATATTCGACTTGCCATAAGAGATTGTGTCTAATTGGCTGGATGCATTATTGTGCCCTGCTTTTATCACTAATAAAAAAAAAAGTTAAATTGAAGAATCAGGGTTCTGCTAATCAAATCTAAATTTTCTTGAACATGAAACATTTGCCCTCCCAAAATTAAAATGATCCTAAAATATTATTTAGTTGAATGAATGTTAGTTTTAACCTTTTTTACAGATCTAAATTACATATGATTTAAAGAGCTAAGCAACTATTTTGTTAAGGGTCCAGTTTAGGGAAAATTCATTTTGAAGTGGCCAGATTTAGATGTTTGATTCTCCTTGTAGCTTACTGTAGACCTATATAATTCCTTTGTTCCCCTTGGCGCTGTGAAAGCACATATTTGGATGGAGCCCTACTGACAACTGCCATCATTATTTGACCACAACAGGTAACACCTCCTCTACCCTAATCCCTTCTGCTGAGCACTTTGTGTGAATATATCATGTGTCATGTTTGCTGCTGTTATGCTATGAAGTGTGCAGCAAGGGAAAAAGACAAATCCAAAACTCACTTCCCCAGGCATGCTATAAACTGTAGAACTAGCCCCTTGAACTCTTTAATGGGCAGAATTTCTTAACAGAAAATTGTTAATCCCCTTGCGAGTGTTTAAACTTGTCCTAAAATATATTTCTGTTTAGTCCTGCAGCTGAGTAGCAGTGCAAGCCTAGCTTGGGGAATAAGAGTTTCTAAAAATGTCCACGGCTTTGCTTTGGGAATAGATGCAGATCCCAAAGGAAAGTTTCAGTAATTACAATCTTTGCAAAATATCACCTTAGAAACTGCAATACCTATTGTAAGTCCTGGCCTGCTCTTTGGGCTGGTGCTCTGGGATGGGCTATTTGGTGTTTGGGTCTGCATGTCCTGGTTGGCTCGGCAGCAGGGCCAGCACAACCTTTAGGTGAACTACGCAGCCACCTAGAGACCCGATGGTTCCAGGGGTGGTCCACTGCCACCCCACTCTGGGACCTGCAGCAGTGGCAATAGTCTCAAATAGCACCTCAGTCCTTAACTTAAGCCTCCAGTACTGTGAGACTGTTTGACCCCCATCCCTGCCAAAGCTTAAGGTAAGCACTGTGGGGCTGTTTGAGACCATTGTTGCCATTGCAGGTCTTGGCAGTGGCAGCAAGAATATCAGGCACACTAGGCGAAACGTCCTTCTAGTACCCTCCCCTGCCACCACACAAAACTTCCTCCTCCTTGCACCTCCCTCCACCCTCTCCCTCCGCTGCCGGCACACACCTATTTATTAACCACAGCTCAGTATCAATTTCCCTGCTGCTGGCATACAAGAAAAACACTTAAGAGTATGTTTGATTCCTCTGCAGTGCAGGGTCAG
This sequence comes from Ichthyophis bannanicus, assembly GCA_033557465.1. NCBI lineage: Eukaryota > Metazoa > Chordata > Amphibia > Gymnophiona > Ichthyophiidae > Ichthyophis > Ichthyophis bannanicus. Next base: position 1,384,230,717 of record CM066032.1, on the reverse strand, counting down.
TCTTGCAAGATGATGTGCGAGATTGACCCCATGCCTCAAAGGAAACTGATGCACTCTTAAGTGCCTTTTCTCATGCTGGCCACAGTGTCAAGAGCTAAGCTGTTGATGTGCCATTGCCCATTTGCCACCTGCAAGATGCTGGCACTCTAGCTGACTGCCTAGTGGAAGTGCCAGCCCTGTTATAGAGTTCCTAGATTTCATCTTGTCTTAAATTCCTGTGTTTCGGACTTTCTGGATTTGATTCCTAGCCTGGATTAACTTGCTCTTGTGTGCTTGTTTTGTTTCTGTTGTTAGGCATGTTTCTTATCAGATGAAATTGCCTATTACTGAGGGTGACTCTTCTGTCTGTCCCTACACATAGATTTATTCATGCATGTGCAAACAGAAGCTATGCCACGAAGACAGAAAGCAGCAGGCCATGCATCCCATCTCCACATCATACACACACTGGGCTGGTGTAATACATGTGGGGTCCCAGGGCAGAAACTGGGACCCTGCATGCTGCCTTTAGCTTGAGGCAGAAGCACCGGAATGACGTTCCCATTGGGGGAGCCAAGGTCTGCCCCTTGGCCAGCTGAATTCATTGAGGCTGTGATTGCCGGCCTTGCCCTCCTGTTTGCCCATGGGGACCCGATCTCCTGTGGGCATATAGGAGGGATCTTTGCTGTGATAGCCATCCAGCATACAGCAGGCTGCTTGTGGGGATCCCATCCCCTACTGGAAGAAGAACCCCACGATCACAGGAAAGACCTCTCCTGTCTGCCCGCAGGAGATCAGGTCCCCACGGGCAGACAGGAGAGGAAGGCTGGCGATTGTGGCAGCTAGGCTTTTGTGGAGCCAGGGCCCATGTGGCCTATCCCTTTCCAGGGCCACAGGCTTGAGGCAGACTTGGGGCACCCTGTAACATGGAGATCCAGGGCAATTGCCCTGTTTGCCACTCCCTAACACCAGCCCTGCATAGACAGCTCATCCCCGCCTTATACACACAGACATCCCAACCTTGCACCTCACACACACACACACACACTTTCATCCATGCACCACATACATGCACAACTCACCACTGCACCATACACATGTACTCACACATACACACATGGGCTCCTACATCCTGCACCATACACATGCATGCACACATGGGATCCTACATCTTGCACCACATACACACACAGTTCACTTTTGCACCATGTACACATACACACAGAGACCCTCTGCCTGCACCCCACATATAGATACCCTACCCTCACACCACACATGCATGCACGCACATGCACACACACACACACACTCATCCTGCACACAGAGACACAGTCCACCCTTGCACCGTGCACACACAGAGACCCCCCCACTCTTGCACCACACACATACACAAGCCACCTCTGCACCACACACATACACACACACACACAAACCGTACTCTGCATCGCACACATACCTAGACACCCCATCTTGCATCACAGACACGCATATATATAGATGCTCACCCCGCACTGCACACACAGACCCCTGAACCACCTACATGCACACACACCACTCCTGTACCACCAACACACAACACACAGGCATACACACAGAGGTCCCCCACCCCACATCACACACACACACACACACACACACACACACACACACACACACACAAACACAGCCTCCATCCTGCATCATGCACACACACACTCCATTCTTGCACCACACACACATACACCCCACCCTGCAACCCACACACACACACACACCACCTCTCACCTTTGTACTACACACACCCCTTCCACCCTGCATCCACACACAGACGCCCTACCCTGCACCCACACACAGACATCCCCCATCCTTGTACCATACACGCATGCGCACACACACACATACACCACCCTGCATCCCATATATAGACATACACAACACCCTACCCATGTACTACACATACTGACACTCCACCCCCACACTACACACATCAACATACTATCTCAAGATAGACACAAATATATGGATGCCATCAGTCATAATGATCTTACAAAGCCCCACATCCTAACATGCCCTGCTACCCTAATTAGAAACACGTTATCATGTATCAATCCCTCCTCCCCCTGGCATGTATGGGTATGCAAAGGGAGGATGGGAAAACATGCCTTAAGTGCTCCAGCTATTCACTCCTGTATGGGAACCATGCATTCTATCAGTGAAACATGCCATTTTGCAAAGCTTACAGCATGCTCTTTTCAGGCTGTTTAACCTGCCTGATAAACTAAAGGTTAAGTGCCATTAAACTTGCCTTTGAGTTACTTTATAAGAACATAAGAACATAAGATATGCCATACTGGGTCAGACCAAGGTCCATCAAGCCCAGTATCCTGTTTCCAACAGTGGCCAATCTAGGTCATACATACCTAGCAGTTTCCCCAAAAGACACAGGTTCCGCAATGCTTGTACTGGGTCAAGCATTGATATCCTGGGTCCCTTCTTAATAATGGTTTATGGACCTTTCCTCCAGGAACTTGTCCAAACCTATTTTAAACCCAGCTACACTAACAGCCTTTACTACACCCTCCGGTAACAAATTCCAGAGTTTGATTACATGTTGAGTGAAAAAATATTTTCTTTTATTAGTCTTAAATAGTTTACCCTGTAGCTTCATTGCATGTCCCCTAGTGGACTTTGAATTCATTTACTTATCTCTAAAGGGATCCAAACACAGGAGACTGCCTTACAACCATATGTGACACAAATGACACATGACAAAATTGCTAAATTGCCCTACGCAATTGGGAAAGATGCTTTCTTTTCATCTTACTGCCTATTCTCTGTTAACGAATGTGAAAAGTATCAGTAACATTTTGACTGTCAGCTTAGCCATGTTTGGTTATAGTCAGATGATACAGTGGTAGATCACAGTACTGCTACTCAGTAGACCAAGATCTGATTCTGCTGTACTGGTGCCTGCTGAAGATGTACAGGGGAGAAGTAATAGTGGCATAGGATGAGTGGATCAAAGCAATTCAACATGGACAGTGAGGGAAGGAAAAAAGTTCAATAACACTTTCATAGGGCTAGCAGCACTCAGCTTCCAGACCTGGATTTATACATAGGCAATTGCTAGAGCACCAAATTCTAAAGGCGCCAAAGAGCAGCCTGATCTTACTTACTTTAGGGCTATTTGCATGTGATGCTTCAAAGGGGTGCCTCTATGGCCTTCTGCTTCTCTTTTGGCTCTGTAATCATTTTGGAATCTTTGACCCCTCCCTTCCCCTGCTCTCTGAGATTTTCAGTCTTCTCTTGCCTACAGGGAACCAAAATCTTGAAACTGGCCCTGCCAGTCTCACTGATGAATTGAAAATAGCTCTTGAAAGGGCTTAGACATCCAAAGACAGTAAAATATTGAGAGGCCTATCCAGTAAAACTTATGCTAAAAAATGTTAACATGTAAGTCTGCAAAACACAGTAAAACACTGCTTAATGTGGAATGCAAAAATTTTACCAATTGCATGATAGAATTTTGGCACATTAAGTTGGCCAAAGTTTTCTCCTTTAGCATTCTGGCTGGTTGTAAAAGGAGAAGCCCTGAATCTGAGATTCCACCCGCCAGACACTTCTCTTCGATATTTCATCAAGTTATTCCCTGGTGGACTAGTGAGATATCTGGAGCCGGGTTTGAAGATGCTTCACTAATGATGGGTTGCAAAATGGCATGAAAACATAAGACTTTTTCTAGAGAAGGCTACGGTTCACTTACTGAATTGTCAGAAAACATTCTAGTACTAAATAGCCAAGAAACAACTGTCACATTCACTTTACATTATACTCGGTTCCAATGATGGCTGGGGAAATGAATTCTAGAGGAAATTAATCTATGGTCACCCTAAACTGTATCCCTTCTCATCTAAAAAGAGCTTAAAACACTCATTGACTACTTGTGAGCAAGGACAATCTCTTGCATGTGTCTGTGCAGCGGTACTTGTATCTTATTGTGCTGTATGATTGATCATTCTTAGCACTAATAGTATTAATATCACTGTTAAGATAGCTTTTCTATTTTCTCTTCTGCTTTCCTCTCTATTTCTTCTCTTTTTATTGCTCCACACCACTTTTTCTTTCTATTATTGACACTCCCTAACCTTCTCAACCTCCCCCTCTTTATCACCCTCTCTCTACCTTTCTCATTTCTTCTCCCATCTCTTCCTCCCTTTCCTCGGCTCTTGAATTTCATCTTTATCTTGCTCTCATTCATCCCTCTCCCTTCTTTCTTAAAAAAACCTCATCTTCAACTCTTCTGTCTCCTCTCTGTCCTGCACTCTTCTCCTTCTTTCATCTGGTGACATTAATCCTAACCCTGGCCCTCCTAGACTTTTCTCTCATTCCCACTCCTCACTCAGCCACTCTAATATCATCCATATTCCTCTCTTTTCCCTTCCTCTCTTCCTTTCTCTTGTGCCTTATGGAATGATCATTCCACATCTAATAAACTCCCCTTCATTTCTAACTCTTTCCACCTTCTAACTCTTACTGAAATAGGTCTCCTCCCTGCTGATACTGCTTCGTTTGCTGCCCTCTCTCTTGGCGGCTACCAGTTCTCACACACTCCTCATGCCACTGGCTGTGGTGGTGGTGTTGGGTTTATGCTTTCTCCTTTCTGTCAATTTCAACCCCTCCTTGTACCTCAGTCTCTCTCCTCTTCCTCCTTTGAAGTCCATTCCATCCACCTTTTTAATCCCATACCTCTCTGGATAGCTTCTATTTATAGACCCCCAGATAAATCCACTTCTAACTTTCTCACTGGCTTTGACTCCTGGCTTTCCCTATTTCTGGATTATTATTCTTCCCCATCCCTTATTCTTGCTGACTTTAACATTCATGTTGATAACCCTTCTGACCCCTATGCTTCTAAACTTCTTTCTCTTACTTCCTCTTTCAACCACCAACTTTACTCTTCTGCTCCCACTCATCAGCGAAGTCACTGTTTTCACCTGGTTTTCTTCTCTGTTTATCCTCCAATTTCCGTACCGCAGTTCTTCCCCTATCTGATCATCACTTCCTAAGTTTTACTCTTCATCACTCCCTACCTCAATCTCGCCCAGTCTACTTCTACCATTTTAGGAATCTTCATGCTATCGATCCATTACCATTACCACTATTGTCTCATCACCTCTTTCTTCCACCTTGTCTTCTAAACCTTCTGTTGATAAGGTTAGTTTCCTATAATACAGCCCTCTCTTCTGCTCTAGATACTCTTGCTCTACCCATTCCATATCCTGTGAAATGCACTATACCTCAGCCCTGGTTATCTTCAACTACCTGCTATCTACACTCCTGTGCCCGCTTGGCTGAGTGCTTTTGGCTTAAATCCTGCTCCCTCTCTGACTTTCTTCACTTCAGATTCATGCTTACCTCCTTCCAGTCAGCCTTAGCACTCGCCAAACAAAATTACTATGTCCATCTGACTTACCTCTCTTGCCATTAACTCTCTCTTCAAGGTGCCTCCCCCTCCGACCCCTCCTTCTCTTTCTGCCCAAACCCTAGCTGACTACTTCCATGACAAAATCCACAAAATTACCCTATGATGCACTACTAGGTCAGCTTCATCCACTCTTCCTCCACCTGAATACCAACTTTTCTCCTCAATCTCTGTTATACTTTCATCCTTTTCTATGGTCTCTGAAGAGGAAACCTCTCATCTTCTCGCCTCCTAAATTTACTACTTTCTCTTCTGATCCTATCCCCACCCATCTCCATAACTCCATTTCCTCCTCTGTCATCCCTTCCATCTCACATATTTTCAACTTCTCGCTCGCTACTGCTACTATCCCTGCAGACTTCAAGCATGCTGTGGTCACATTTCTCCTCAAGAAACCTTCACTTGACTCTCGCTGTCCTAATTATCAACCCATCTCTCTTTATTTTCAAACTTCTTGAGCATGCAGTCCTTCACCATTGTCTTGAATTTCTTTCCTCTCAAGCCCTGCTGGATCTGCTTCAATCTGGCTTTCGTACCTTACATTCTACTGAGACGACACTTGCCAAAGTCTCCAGTGACTTGTTCCTGGCTAAATACAAGGGCCTTTACTCTATCCTCATCCTTCTTAACCTTTCTGCTACTTTTGACACTGTTGATCACCACCTTCTCCTTAACACATTGTACTCGCTTGGTTTTAGGGACTCTGAGCTGTCCTGGTTCTCCTCTTATCTCTCCCATCACTCTTTCAGTGTTTGTTCTGGTGGTTCCTCTTCTACTGCTATCCCTTTCTCAGTTGGTGTACCCCAAGAGTCGGTTCTGGGTCCTCTCCTTTTCTCTCTCTACACCCAGTCTCTTGGTGTTCTCATCTTCTCACATGGATTTCAGTATCATTTTTAGGCCAACAATTCTTAGATCTATCTTTCTACACCTGATATTTCTCTGATAATCCAGGCCTAAATCTCTGCCTGTCTGTCTGACATTGCCTCCTGGATGTCTCACTGCCGTTTGAAATTAAACATGGCCAAAACCAAACTTTTTATTTTTCCCCCTAAACCTTCATCCCCTCTTTCTCCTTTCTTTATCTCTGTTTCCTCAGCCCGTAACCTTGGTGTTATCTTTGACTCCTCTCTCTTCTCCTCACATATACAACAGACAGCTAAAACCTGTCATTTCTTTCTTTATAACATTAACAAAATTTGCCCCTTCCTTTCTGAACACAATACTTAAAACACTTGTCCACTCTCTAATTACTTCCCGTCTTGATAACTGCAACCTCTTTTTTGCTGGTCTCCCTCTGAGTCACCTTATTTATCTATTTTATTTGGCTTTTATATACCATCTCTTCCAGAGATCAGTGGCGGTTTACACATAACATAACATTGAACAATGATCAACTGACGTAAGTAACAAAGTTTATAACATAATACATTAACTATGTACAATTTGGGTAAGCTGGGGGGGGGGTTGGGGTGGAACAGGATGGATAAGAAGAAGAGAGGTCATGTGACAGGAGAGCATCACCCTGGTGTGGCAGGAAGTGATCCTGTAGCTAGGACCAGTCCTCCAGGTGATGTAAAACCCACTCGCACTGAGGACGTTTCTCCAGGGCTATGTGTCCATGAGGGAAGGGTTAGGACAGCTGTTATAGTTGGTAACTCAATCATTAGGCATGTAGATAGCTGGGTGGCTGGTGGATGTGAGGATCACCTGGTAACATGCCTGCTTGGTGCAAAGGTAGTGGACCTCACGTACCACCTAGACAAGGTCTTAGATAGTGCTGGGGAGGAGTCTGCTGTCTTGGTATATGTCGGTACCAATGACATAGGAAAATATGGTAGGGAGGTACTGGAGGCTAAATTTAGGCTTTTAGGTAGGAAGTTGAAATCCAGAACTTCCAGGGTAGCGTTCTCCGAAATGCTTCCCGTTCCAAGCACAGGACCCAAAAGGCAGGCAAAGCTCTATATTCTCAATGCATGGATGAGATGATGGTGCAGGGATGAGGGTTTTGGATTTGTTAGGAACTGGGGAACATTCTGGGGAAAGAAGGAGCTTTTCCAAAGGGATGGGCTTCACCTTAACTGGGATGGAACCAGGCTGCTGACATTAAAAAGGAGATAGATCAGCTTTTAAACGAAATAATAGGGGAGAGCCGACAGTCGCCCAAGAGCGCATGGTTTGGAACAATGTATCCTTGAAGAATACTACCAAAAGAATGAAGTTAGGACATATCGGCAGATAGGTTCCAGTAAAGACAAAAGTAACCCAAATGCCCTTGAGTATGGAGCAGACAGATGTTAAAGAGTCCAAATTACCCCTGCCTATTTTCCCAATGGAGAAAGGTGAATAGTGGAATACCCCAGAGATCTGTGCTGGATCCGCTGCTTTTTGACATATTCATAAATGACCTGGAAAAGGGAATAACAAGAGAGGTTATCAAATTTGCAGATGACATAAAACTATTTAAAGTTGTTAAAACCCAAGAGGATTGTGGAAAATTGCAAGAGGATCTTGATAAATTTGGAAGACTGGGCATCAAAATGGCAGATGGAATTTAATGTGGACAAGTGCAAAATTATGCACCTAGGAAAGAACAACCCAAACTATGTTTACACGATGCAAGGTCCCACGTTAGGAACTACCACCCAGGAAAAAGATTTAGGCATCGTCATGAATAACATGTTAGAACCCTCGGCCCAATGTGCAGCAGTGGCCAGGAGAGAAAGTAGAATGCTAGGTATCATAAGGAAAGGAATGGAAAATAAAACAAAAGATATTATAATGCCTCTATATCGTTCCATGGTGAGACCGCACCTTGAATATTGTATGCAATTCTGGTCACCGTATCTTAAAAAGGATATAGTGTTATTAGAAAAGGTACAGAGAAGAGCCACCAAAATGGTAAAGGGGATGGAAGGATACCCCTATGAAGAGAGGCTAAAAAGGTTAGGGCTCTTCAACCTGGAAAAGAGAAGGCTGAGGAGATATGATAGAGGTCTATAAATTAATGAATGGAGTGGAATGGGTAAACTTAGATCGATTGTTTACGTCATCAGATAACCGGGTACGGCGGACCGTCCTACGCGCCCTTGTTCCCCTCCCCCACTACCCTTTGGGTCCAATCACCTTTGCCATATCATAAAAGACAAGTACACGTTAATTTGGACATAAACTGGTCGCAGCTTTATTAAACTTAACAATAGCCAACAACAATCCAACACATTAACATACCCCAACGCCCCCCCCCCCAGCAGAGCGAGCCATCACCAGCCATGTTATTAGCAAGGTGATGCCGCTTCTGCTTCCGTCGTGTATAGGCCCGACTAAAACACCTCGCCCTCCCTCAGCCGGCTTCACCATATTATTAGCAAAAACCAGAGGGATTGTCCGGGTCGGGGGTACCCCACCCCCGCCCTAAAGCTTGCATCCGGCTCCGGACCCCGGAAACCTCCGGGATCCCGCCACCGGCTCAGGACGACCGAGACCTAAGCCGCCCCCCTAATGCAAGCTGCGACCAGTTCTCATTCCATACAAGATACCCTCCAAGGCCTCCTGCCAGTCGTTAAGGAGCAAATCCAGTCCTACCGGGGATAGATGTACTCCGTCCGACCTATACAACCCCACGCATTCAATATCCACCCATGAGTGTAAAATTTGGCACCCACCATGCTCCATCACCCATCTGCCAATTTGGCGATTAATTTTGGACAACCCCCGGGACCAGCGCCGCTGAACCTTGCAAGCTGGCCTTGGAATGATATCAGACCACACCAAAATTCTGCCATTAAACATTGCCAACACCTCCTCCAAGTCCTTGTGCACAGCACGAATCAACTGTCGGCAAGTCCAGGACATCAAATCGTTGCCTCCCAGGTGAATCACCAATATATCCGGCTGTCCTGTCAGACGCTCTTGGTGCCGCAGCAAGGGCAAGAGCTGAATCCACCGCAGTCCACGCTCGCCCAGCCATGAGACGGTCACCTTTGAAGCATCAAGTCCGATGTTCAAACCAACAGGCCGTGTTGCTGCTCGCCGACCGGCCCAGTACACAAACGAGTGGCCAATCACCCAACAGCAACACAGTCCCTGAATTCCTTCTGCAACATAAAGAAACACCACAGTTAGTGCCCCCACCACCCCTATAGCTGCACATAGCTTCTAAATGCCTGCGACTTCCACCTGCCGATATGACGAATCTCCCGCTCTGACAGACCTTCCCCCGCTGCACTGGTGGCCGCACCTATTCGGAATGAGTGGGGAGCAAAACGTGCCGGTTCCTCGCCAATCTGCTGCAGGGACAGTCGAAGGACCGCCGTAAACTGGAAACGAGTAAGCACCCGCGTGTCCTCATGCACAAAGAGAGAACCTGAACCCACAGGCCGTACAGCCAAGTATTCCCTTAAACACATAACGGGACATGTCGGAGATCCAGAAACCACACGCAAAACTACCAACACCCCCTTTCCCGTTTGATCCATTTTGGAACGCGCCAGGTGAATACGAGTGCAACCGTCGACCAGCTTCACTTGGTGTATTTGCAAGCTGCGACCTCTCGTGCTACGGCCCGACTCCGCAACCAATTCCCCGACCCGAAAAGCACCAAAGAAGGCCACCGAAAACACCGCCCGAAATAATAAGCCTTCATAGCGTGATGAGATGACCAACGGTAAGGGAAGACACAATCGACCAAGAAGGTCGTGCATTATCGGCTGTCATCCATCAGGCGGCGATGGGACGGACCACTCCCATCCCTGCAACAACCTGCGCATCAAGAACCCTCCCCCGGCAGCCCCCCACCCTACTGCCTTCATGAAAAACGCGAACCCCGACAGATTCCTCTGCACCGTTGACCGAGACACACCCCCCACCTTCGCTGCCAATACATACTGACCGAGAAGGAAATCAGATGCTGGACACTGCTTCCAGCCATGCCCAGACAGGAAGGACACCACACTGCTGCATCCCCTCTGATACGCATCCCACGTAGCCGGCGACACGGACTTCTGCAGCAAGTCAGTCAGGCCTCCAGGCCAATCCGCCATAAGTGCTCCGGGACCGCAGCCCCTTCTTCTTCCGCTCCCGGCGCCAAGGTCCGAAACAGCTCCCACTTAAAACGGGAAAGAGAATCCGCAATCGTGTTAGTAATCCCTGGAATATGGCGAGCCTTAATCACGATATTCAACCGTAAACAAGCTAAAACCACCCGCCGCATTAAGTCTGCCATATGCTTGCATCGTGGGGCATAATTATTCAGCACACAGACCACCGCTGGGTTGTCGCACCACCATACTACCTGTCGGTGACGCAACCTGTCTGGCCACAACGTCAGCACAATCAGAATGGGGAACAACTCCAAGAAGGTTATATTACGCGTAAGGCCAGCATCCCGCCAAGACTGAGGCCATTCCGCCGCACACCATGAACCTCCGAAGTAGACCCCTAAACCCGCCCCCCCAGCTGCATCAGTATATAATTGTAAGTCCTCACTTGATACCTCCTTCTCACGGAACACCGTGACCCCATTGAAATCCCGCAGAAACTCATCCCATACCCCTAAGTCCGCTCGCATGCTACGTGAAACCCGGATCCGATGATGAGGTTTACTAACCCCGGCGGTAGCTGCAGACAGCCGCCGCAAAAATACCCTGCCCATGGGAATAACCCGACATGCAAAATTAAGAGTGCCTATGAGTGCCTGCATCTCCCGTAACGTCATCTTCGGAGAAGTCATCACATTCGCAACTAACACTCGCAGCCTCGCAACCTTGTCTGCAGGCAATCGTGCTATCATCGATTCAGAATCCAACTCCACTCCCAAAAAGGTAAGGCAAGTCGTCGGGCCCTCTGTCTTCCCAGACGCTAAAGGAACACCCCACTCCCGTGCCAGCCGCATGAAGCCAGCCAACGCATCACAGCACTGACTAGACTGCGCCACCCCCACAAAAAAGAAGTCGTCCAAGTAATGCACTACATGCCTACTGTCCAACTTTTCGACCACAGCCCAATGCAGGAAAGTATTAAACCACTCAAAGTAAGCGCAAGATATCGCACATCCCATAGGCATGCATTTGTCGAAATAAAATTGTCCCTCAAAGCGAAAACCCAACAAATGAAATGCAGCCGGGTGCACAGGCAATAAACGGAAGGCCAATTCAATATCTGCCTTTGCCATCAAGCAACCCGGGCCCCTATCCCTGACCAAGTCTACCGCTTCGTCAAAGGACGCATAACGCACCGCACACAATTCTTTAGGGATGTGGTCATTAACCGAAGCGCCCACAGGGGAGGAGAGATTATGGATTAATCGATACTTCCCAGGCTCCTTCTTCGGTATGATTCCTAATGGAGATACCACAAAATCCGTGAAGGGCTGCACAGGAAAGGGGCCAGCAACCCGACCTAACCTGATCTCAGCATCCAACTTATCCCTGACAATCCGGGCAAAACGTCGAACTGAAGACGAATTCCCAACCGTAGCTGCAGACACCGTACCTACCACCGGAATCGGAAACCCCCAAAGAAACCCCTTTTCCAATATGACACCGTCTTTCCTCTTGGGATACCGCTGCAACCAGCGATGGAGAACTTGCAGCTTAATTGAAGTGGGAGCCAAGCTCTGCAAATACCTATGGCTTAGAGGATGGGGCAACGAAACCGGCAACCCCTCTCTTAACACATTTAAGGGCAGAATGTCCACTGCCACAGACGGAACAAGCATGCCGGAATTTGCAGTCCGGAAAGGGGCACGAAGATTTGTTGAATCTCCAACAAACATCTCCGGCACCCCCTCCCCCCGTGGTCCTCTGCACCGTCGGGGGCACGCCCGCTCGAAAGGGCCGCACAGCGCCCCCTGCACTGCTCAATCCCCCTCTTTGCCCGCCCGCCCGCCCGCCCCACCGACACCTGATCTAACCGCCATCTGGGTCAACCATAAATTAACATCTTGCGTCCCCCAAGATAGCATCTGGTTCTCCTCCATCTTATCGCGGAACTTTTCATCATAATTGAGCCAGGCCCACCCTTCATGCGTAACCGACGCCTCTAAGATAGAGTCAGCGTAGGCCAACAGCATACCGTACTGCTCCAGGTGAGAGTGCCCCCAAACGCTGGCCAATCGTAAAAATGCTCGCGTCCAATTGACTACATTCCTAGCAACTCTCCGCACCCTACCCGCCTTCTCATCCTCCTTTCTCTTACGTCTACTGTCACCAGAACGCTTCCGGCCTTCTAATAACTGAAAAATGTCAATATACCGCCGCCTTTGAATCCTTCGTCGCAACTTCCTAGGTACACCCTCCCATAACTCCGAGAACCCTGCCAACGAAGGCGCTGCCCCGCCGATCGCCCCCGTCCCCGCCGATACCCCCTGCTTACGGCCCGTATTGCCCCCTTCGGACGTCGAAGCCGACGACGAGGTGGTGGACGAACTGGACGAGGACTCAGATCTCCTACGCCTACGACAAGAATGCTGCCGCTTACGGCTTTTATTCTTTCGCCCCTTGCTGGCTGCCCCCGATCCGACCCTCTCTGACGCACCCTGGTCAACTACCAACTCACCTGTAGCGCTCTGCGCCAGTGGCGTTGAGACACCGATCTCCATACGCTCCGACTCCACCTGACTGGTGGCCTCCGTCTGCCGTGGTGCTGCAACAGCCGCCGGACTCCCGGCCATGCTCGCACTCGCACCGTCGCCTGGCCGTGACACATTCCACCACGGACTCCCCACATACTGCCAACTAGGTGGTACCTGCGGAGAGAAAACAGGGAAGGGAGAAGAGACACCCGCCATAGCCCACGGTGACTGCCAAGCCCCTAGCCACTCTGCACGCGAGAAGCCCTGACCACCCCCTTGCCAATGCTCCCAAGCTGGCGATGAGGCTCCTCTAAAATCCCCTTGACCCCCTGCCATGCCCGCTAAACCCCACCTATCCCTTTCCGCCAATACACTGACACCCCCTTCCAGGGAGCGGAATCCTCGCTTAAGCGACCAGCGGACCCCCGCTCTGCCCCTTGCACCGACGCCCCCCTTGCTAACCCTCTACTCCTGTTGCCCCGACAGCCCCCGAGGCACCCGACCCGCCACCACTGCATCAATCCCCTGTGTGTGCACCGCACCTGCACTCTGCACTTGAGCCAAATCATCTTCCTGCCTGTTGACCCCCCACCCCTTTTTTCCCGTGCTGGGGCCCCTTGTCCGCCCCGAACCCTTCTTACCGCCCTTCCCCTTGTTAACCGCTGACCTCGTGGCCCCCCCTCGCCCAGCCTTCCCTCTTAATGCGGATCCTCGCGGTCCACCTCCTCTTTCACTAGAGCCTCCACCAACATGCTCCGGGTCAGCCCCATGGCCAGACCGGACCTCCTCTCTAGCAGCCCTATCCACCCTTCTCCCCCTGCAAGGTCCAGTTTGTTTTCCTGCACCCCCCTCCATGGTAGATCACCAATGTGGATGATCCACAAAGAACAAAACAAAACAGAACCCAACTGATAACTCTTGATAGTTGCTAAACTTGCTCTCCCGGAGCGCTCTCTCCTGTTAGTAGCAACCCGATATCCGGCCCAAAAACACCGAGCCCTCCCACCTAACGCCTCCCTCTATCGTCCTCTTAGCCCCCAAAATGCTTTTGACCCACCGGTTGCCAGCAACGAGCAGCTCTCACAACATGCATCTGGCGTCTCCGGCAGCAACCACGAAGAGGCTGGATCCACGCCACGTCCCCGCTCAAATCTCCGGCTACGGAGTTCCCGCGCTCCCATTGGCTCCCGCGCAGCCTAGCAACAAGCGGGAGCCAATTGGAGCGCCGTGCAACTGCTCCTTGCCCCCCCATCCGGCGCTCTACGTCACGCCATGCTGGGCGCGCGCATAGTCGCCCCCCCCCGGTTAATGCTGGCCGCGAGTGCAAGGTCCCGCGGCCTTGCTAATATAGAAAGACTAGGGGATATGCAATGAAGCTACAGGGTAACCTATTTAAGACTAATCAGAGAAAATATTTTTTCACTCAATGTGTAATCAAATTCTGTTATTTGTTATCAGAGGATGTAGTAAAAGCTGTTAATGTAGCTGGGTTTAAAAATGGTTTGGATAAGTTCCTGGAGGTAAGGTCCATAAATCTTTATTAAAAGGGATCCAGGATATCACTGCTTGACCCAATACAAGCATTGTAGAACCCTGTGTCTTTTGGGGAAACTGCTAGGTACTTATGGCCTAGATTGGCCACTTTTGGAAACAGGCTACTGGGCTTGCTGGACCTTGGTCTGGCCCAGTATAGCATATCTTATGTTCTTATGTAATCCAGGATCTGATAGAAAGGTGGTGAAAGCGTTCTTTTGAGATCTAATTGGAGCATCATAATGGATGTTAGTCTTCCATAATTAATAGCTGGAAGTGAGAAAGAGCTAATTCCAGAAGGCATTGTTGGAGGGCATCCCGACCTATAGTGTGTGGTGAAGGGTGGTAAAGCAACAGCATGCAGATAGCAGGAGAATGGTCAACCCTGACAATAAAGATTCAAAAGAACCTGGAGCAGGAGATGCAATGTCAGAAACCATTAAAGTGTTTTTATATATAATAGTAGTGCCCCCTCTGTGCCACTAAAGAGAAGGGGTTGAAAAGGCAGAGTAGCCGATGGGAAGACTGAGCTCCTCACCCTCACACAGCCATGTTTTGGCCAGGCTGAGGTGTTTTTCAGAAGGTACTGTGCCAAATAAAGTTGGGGCGGGGAGGACTCTCCTGGGAAGGTGTCTCCTCCTTTCTTGCTATTGGCATCTTCTCAGCCTCAGGCTGTTAAACAGCCTGAAGTCTCTGTTTTGGCTTTAATACCTAAAGTGGTGCAGATGCCGATGTTATCTGTCAGTGATCTGCAGGAAGATTCTACTTCAAGGGACATATCTTTGAAAGACGTTTGGACTGTGGTATCGCGCACTGAGGCTATATTGACAAGTACCTTGAAGCAACTTGAGGACTTTATCAAGGACCCAGTGGCTAAGTTTATGGAGTATGACAATACATTTGAATATTTGTGTTTATGCAATTGGGTAAACTTGAAACTCAAGTGAATACTGTGCAAAGAGTTTCTTCTATTTCTATCAAGGATAGTCTTCATTGTCATCGCCAATTGGAATTGCTTGAAAATTTGTCTAGAGCAAGGAATTTCACATGTTTGAATTTTCCTATGACTCATCCTTCCCCCCTGATTTTGTTTCATAAATCGTTGAAAGAAGTACTTCTTTTTTCTAATCCTGATAACTTCAAGATTGCCTTGATATGAGTAAAACTTTAATTTTTACTACACCATTGCCAAAGTAGACATTGTTCAATTTTTCTATGTATGCAGCTACTCAATTCCTGCTGAGAGAGCAAATGTAAAAAGGTGCAGCCTCCTTGAAAGAGGTTTGAATGGGTAATCAGTAGAGAAAAAGTTCCATTATAGTACATTGCAATGAATTTAATTAGAGAGTATAATTTAGGGTGCCTCCTCTACAGTGTTTTAGATGTATTTAATCTCTGCTTGCTGAAAAGGCCATTGATTACAAAATCAAAGGTGTCATTCTCCAGCTCTGAACATACCAAATCATTTTCTCAACATCAATCAAGCATTCCTTTGAACAGTTCCTCTGACTATGACTCACCAAATCAAAGTGAGTAACCAAATTGCAGGGAACTGAAATGGGAGCACAATAGATATCAAATCAATAATATGTAAAGATTACAAAAGCACAGGGCATAGATGGAGACTTTCATTTCTATCTTTATGCACATAAGCTGCCATGCAATGGGATGCGAATGAGTATCCAGGGTGGAGAAGTCTGGCCTGGTTTGTAAGGCTTGAAAAGAGATAAAGAAAAGTTGGTAAAAAGCGTGACTTTCTAGATAACTGTGTTTATCTGTACTGCCGACTTTCAGCTGCAGAATTCAAAATGGGATACATTCAAAATGCCTGACAGCCATTAGCAACCAGAAACCAATGTCTAATTTATATTTATAGAGGATGTAGTGTACAATTTATATTTATGCACAGAATGAATTGTCCACTTTGGTCCACCTCCCCTGATCCAAAACACTCACCAGTATGAAAAATGGAAAAGTCAAACATCCTTTCAAGGGTCAATGTCCCTTTTAAGGACCTTAGGGGCCCTTTTATTAAAGGGTTGAACTTACTGTATGATTAGTGGCAAAATTAATGTGCGGTAAATGCAACTGCCATGCGCTACTTGTTGAGGGTCCAGCAAGTTTCGCAGTTAGCGCACAATCTAACACCAGAACGTGTGCCACAATTAACATAGGGACAGCTAACACCACCCATAAATGTATTGCTATGTGCACTCATGCTAATTGCCCCATTGTCACAGCAGAGAGGGACAGAAATGGCAGATTAAGCAAAAGTGAAACCACGATGCAGCTCAGATACAGTGTGTATGTGCTGCATCATGCTTTCGGGGCCATTGCTGCTGCTGCTGGCCCCAGAGAGGAGCAACAGCAATTGCAATGGGCGTGGCAGGCAACAGGGGGTGACAGGATGGAGGCTCACCTAGGGCACCTCCAATCCTTGCACCGGTCCTGCAATGTGGGCTTTCAGGGCAAGGGCTTCTCTCTACATCATTGCTCACCCACATTTGCAAGGCTATAGCACAGCTGTACTCAGACAGGGGTGTGGTTGTGTGCTCTAGTTACCTTCTCAGCAGGGCCATGCGACCCCTCCTCAAACTCTGAAAGATTTCCGAGTGGCACAGGATATAGGAATCATAGTTAGAACCCTGAAACCTGGTTACCACATTCATTATGGTCATGTGCGCATCACACACCACCTGCACATTCAGGGAGTGAAAGTGTTTTGAGTTACGGTACGTCACCTCTTGTTGCTGGGTGGTATCAGTGCTATATGTGTGCAATCATTTGCACCCATAACATGTGATAGATTAGCTATGTGGTGAAAGTGTTCCTTCAGGGCCTCTCACTGTTGCCAACTATTGGGTAAGATGGTATAATTCCCAACCCGTCTTCTCATGGACCATAGTACTTGGAGCAGGCATCTGGAGAGGCTGGCATACATCATACCCTCCCCCCCCCCAACCCCCCCCCCCCCACTATGGCCACAGATGTTGAAAGGAGCTAGAGGCAAAGAAATGTAGAGTGCTCATGAGCTTCACTAGGCCAGGTATCACATGGGACTTGCAATATATAGATCCTCATATTG
This sequence comes from Ichthyophis bannanicus, assembly GCA_033557465.1. Lineage (NCBI taxonomy): Eukaryota > Metazoa > Chordata > Amphibia > Gymnophiona > Ichthyophiidae > Ichthyophis > Ichthyophis bannanicus. Next base: position 1,384,213,089 of record CM066032.1, on the reverse strand, counting down.
AGATGTTATAGCCTCTAAGCGCAGCTGGTAGAGGGAAATCACTTGTTCTTCAGGAAGGACAAGGAGAGATGCATGGGATCTGAAAATGTGTTGCAGCCTGGTCTGTACTTCCCTTCTCCAAGGATGCTATGCCTCTGTGCCAGCTGTTGCTGCCACTCTTGTGGTGGTGGTCCTTCTCCAATCTGGGTCAGAGCTTGTGCCCTTTCCTGATGCTGCCACTACCATTGTAGTGGTCTCCATCTTCTGTGGAGGGTTTGTAGAGTCACTCTCCATGCCACATAAGATTCCATTATGACTGCCACCATGGCTGAGAGCCTGTTGCTATTTCATTGACTGCCATGTGTAGAGGATGAGCTAGGCTTCTGTGATTAGTGGACAGTACACCCATGCCACATGTTGATGTGCCGGCACAGCAGGTGAAGGCAGGTGTTAATTGCATCCATGGAGGCGGTGTCTTTTGGACTCATATACACCACTAGCATGACTATGTTAGCCGTGTGTGGCTGCTCCCACCCTCTTTTGACCCCAACTCCACTCTAAACCTTCCTCTTTGCACTATGGTCATGTAGCATGACACTTTTAGTGTGGGTGCATTATAATGGCACACTCCCAGCTACCACACTGCTTGGCCACACATTATTCCCATTTTCTTATAAACAACAGTACCTCACTCCATTTATCTAAATGTAGTTGATGAAAAAAAGAGAACTCCAAGGGATGTTAATAAAACACAAATAGGTTGTAAGTGTATGTTAAAGAATATTGAGGCACCTTGAGGAACTCCAAAAGTTAGCTGTTTCCAATATGAAAAGTTCTCATCTATCTAAACTTGCTGTCTGTGATATATCAAGAATGTTTAAAGCCAATGAATAAGATAAAGACTGGCTCCTACAACCTTCGGATGGTGAAATAGCATGGTATGATTAACCATGTCAGATGCTGAGGAATGTCCAGTAGGGCCATTAATGGAGCAGAGGAGTAGCCTAGTGGTTAGGGCAGCAGCTGGGACCAGAAAGACCAGGGTTCATATCTCACTGGTACTCCTCTCCTCATACATACATCCACTGCCTCAGGTACAAACTTAGATTGTATGCTGTCTGGGGAGTTACCTGAATGTAACTCACCTTTGACTGGATAACATTCAAAATTCCCCACCACCTATCAGCACCCTCACTGGAAGATCTCCTACATCAGACTCCTGACAACAGAATGAGAAGAACAAATATGGTAAACACTCTTACCATCCATAGCCAGAAAAAGCTCCCAATTCGCCAGGAACAGAGCTTTTTCCCTCTTCGCCCCGCTACTATCTGGCATCGGAGGTTGTGAATGGGAGCCAATTACATCCAGGCAGCAACGGTTTAAAAGCAGCCATTCCAGCGGTGTGCCCATGCCTGGCGTGAATCCGTGATGAGAAAAGTATATGGACAAGCATGTTATGCGCTTAAACACCTGGTGGTATGATATCTACCTCTCCGGATGCTATACGGAGCCTTCCCTTTTGTCTCCTCTATTCCTTTAACTATCACTGTATTTCTTATTCTGTCCTATCTTATAAATGGTGTTCTTTTCATATTTCCTGTAACATTTATGTAATATTGTAAACGGCTCTGATGCTTCGGCCTGAGCGGTATATCAAATGTAATTAAACTTAAACCTACTATGGAACTCACCTGCTCCTATTCATCTCGTATCAGATTTAGCCACCTTTCAGAAAGCAATTAAAACTCACCTTGCCTTTGACCACGTAACTTAAAGTTTATCCATCAATATCATACTAAAGATGAGGTCAGACTATAAATAGTTCCCCATTTTTAAAAGATACTATGAATGATCTTTAGATCTATCAGTGTAAATAAGTTAATTGTATTATATCTTGTTCACCTGTTCAATGTAAACTGTTCCATGTATTATGTTTAATGTAAACTGTTCCAAGTATTATGTTATTTTGTAAACCGTGCTGATCTTGAATAGTGCGGTATAAAACCAAATAAATAAAAAGCAGGCCTATGAGATGAAAACAAACAGACCCCAAACAGAGTAACCAAAAACAAAATCTTTCTTTGTCGGACTCATCAAAGTGAGAAACAAACCTTTACACTGAAATGCCCATTTTAATCAATGTGTTGCAGTAAAAGCAGCAAAGGTAGTTCAAAGAAAAAACACAAGGAACTTAGCTGAGTGTAAGACGGATGACTTCCAAAACTGCATTAGAACATAGGTTAACACGACACAGTACCGTGTTTCGGGTCTATTGTAAACTTAGAAAACCCTGTGCTGAGTGTCTCATCCATCCACAAGCAGTGTAAAGCAGCAGGAGTGTACTCATCCACAAATCACTGCAAAATGTAAAAAGAATACTCTTTTTAAAACCCCCAACATCTGACGTCACTGCTTACTACAAAGCTGATTGGAGGCTGAGAACCACTGATGTAATCACACCTGCAAACAGCGAAAGCTGTTTAGTAACATATTCAATTGGAATACTGTATCTAATGTGAAAATCAAATTCTGTTCACAAAACTGTAAACGCGTTTCATGATCCCCTCCTCTGACCAATGGAGGAATCCAATCAAGTACTCTCCAAGATAGTTGATGGAAGGAATGATCAAATTGGATGCAATGTTGTACCATTGGTGCATTTTGCCCTGTTATCTGTAAACTCATACATGTTAACTGTACTGAGCATTTTTGTTCCATGTAAACCGCGCTGATGCTGAATAGTGCGGTATATAAGAGACTGTAAATAAATAAATAAATAAAATAAGTGTCTTTGTATGCAATCGAGAGGCATGTGTCTTTGTATACAATCTAAAGGCAAGGTTCAAGCGACTCTTGAATGAATGAATCATGTGGCCAATGTATTTTAAACCACAAGGGCACAATAGGAGATAAACCACAAGAGTGGACTCATAATCTGTATAAAATTGCGAATGCCATATCTCACTGGTAATGGTGTCCATCCATGATTTTCACACTCTTAGCCTACATTCATCTTTGCAGTAAGCAGTGATGCCATATGCTGTGGTTCTTAAAAAGAGTATTCTTTTTACATTTTGCAGTGATTTATGGACGATATCTCTCTCCATACAAAGTTTTGACTTGTTCAGGCCATGGTATTTTTGATAACATCATATGGATGTGAAAGCTGGACAGTGAAAAAGATAAACAGGAAGAAAATTGATGCCTTTGAATTATGGTGCTGGTGGCGAGTACTGCATATACCATGGACTGCCCAAAGAACAAACCAGTCAGTACTAGAGGAGATCAAACCTAAGCTTTCTTTAGAACAGGGGTGTCAAACTCAAATACACAGTGGGCCAAAATGTAAAACTTGAACAAAGTCGCGGGCCAGCATTGAACAAATGAACCTTTTAATATGGACCCAAACAAGATTTGCTTTAACATTGAATATGAAGCAACACTTATTACTATACAATTTATAACTTAATAGTTCAGATATGCAAAAACCAATTTCAAATAAAAAAAACATCAATGACATTCATTTATTAAATAAGATTTAAATAATAATAAATAATAATTTTTAAAATAAAATAACAATAATAAAATTAATCAACCATTCAAGCCCATGTCTTGGAGTAGCAAGAAAAAGTGCATAAAGAAAACGTTAATTATTGCTCAGTTTGCTGCACACTGATCTAATCTGATGTGCCCAAGCCAGATACCTGGCATCTCTTCTTGGATGATAGTTCATCAATGTCTGGGCTCAGGCTTTGAGCTGAGGAAATCCTCAGTATCGAGCGAAGGTGTTCATCAGTCAGACGTCTCCTGTGAGATGTTTTTGTCATCTTCATCGAGGAGAAAAGTTGCTCACATAGATAAGTGCTGCCGAACATGGAGAGCATCTGAGCAGCTTGGGTGCAGAGCTGAGGCATTGTGTCAGGGATGAACTGTGGAAACTGGGTGGCGCCCACAGCATCATACTTTGACTTCAGCGTGTCATTACACTGGAGTTCAATTAGCTCCATTTGGAGGTTGGTTGGTGCGTTTTCCACATTAACTGCAAAGGGATTACTGAGCAGTTCAAACCTACATTTCTGGACATCAAAGTCGGCAAATCGCCGGCTAAACTCAGCGCCGAGTACACTGAGTTTTTCAGCAAACTGTGCGCATGGGAACAAGTTGGTAAAGAACTGCGTTTTCATGGTTTGGCAGCAGGGAAAATGGCCAAGGTTTCCTTGCAGCATCTGATTCTCCCACAGGCACAGTTTAGTTTTAAAAGCCCTCACTGCAGCGTACATGTCTGTGATGATGCGCCCCCGCCCCTGAAGCTGCAGGTTCAGCGCATCGAGATGGCTCGAGATGTCACACAGAAAGGCCAGCTCACACAGAAACTTTTTCTCCCGAAGCTCTGCTGTGTCCTTCCCTTTGCTTTCCAGAAACTGACATATTTCCTCATGCAGCTCAAAACATCTATTCAGTACTTTTCCTCGGCTTAACCATCTCACCTCTGTGTGATACGGCACGTCTGCGTATTCCGAACCACACTCCTCCAGAAAAGACTTAAACTGGCGGTGATTCAGACCTTTGGCTCTTATAAAGTTAACTACTTGTGTTACTGTGGTCATAACATGTTCCATCTTTAGGGCTTTGCCACACAATGATTCCTGATGTATGATGCAGTGATAAACAGTTAGTTCACCTGCACAGTTCTCTTCCTGCATCTTCTCCCGGACCCTGCCCACCAGTCCACTTGTTTTACCGCACATCGCTGGCGCACCATCTGTCGTTAATCCCACGAGTTTATCCCACGGCAGCTTTATTTCAGTTACGCATTTGGAAACCTCCTCAAAATTTCCTTTCCTGTGGTTGTGCCATGCATTGATTTGAATCCCAATAGCTCCTCCGTAACACACATATTTGAGTCCACTCCACGGATGAAGACTGACAGCTGAGCAGTATCAGATGCGTCGCTGCTCTCATCCACAGCAAGGGAGAATGCAACGAAATCTTTTCCCTTTTCCAAAAGCTGGTCATACAGATTGGTGGCAAGATCACATGTGCGATCAGCTACTGTGTTTCTGCTCAGGCTCACGTTTGAAAAGGCTTGCTTTTTCTCTGGGCACACGATGTCACAAACTTTCAACATGCACTTTTTCACAAACTCTCCCTCATTAAAGGGCCGGGCTGATTTTGCGATCTCTGCTGCCACAATATAACTAGCCTTTACAGCAGCCTCACTTTGTGATGTGGCTTTTTTGAACATATTCTGTTGTGAAACCAAACTTCTTTTCATCTCCTCCACTTTCTGGCTCCTTTGAGTCATGTCCAGGTCCTTGTACTTGTCATGGTGTTTTGTTTCATAGTGTTGTCGAATGTTATACTCCTTAGTTATAGCCACGTTGACTCCACAAATCAGACAAACAGGTCTGTCTTTTACATATGTAAACAAATATTCTGTCTCCCACCTGTCCAGAAAGTTCCTGTTGTCTGCCTTTCTTTTTGCCATTTTTGGGAAGGGGTTCCACAGTGACAGTTGTAGCTTGAGATCGCTATGACTTCTGTCACACAGGAGACGGCATTTCTGGGACCTGTCCTGATTGACGCGCCAAAACAACAGCAAGGCATTATGGGATTTGTAGTATTAGCGATGAATGAATGCGCTGTATAATACCGGCGGGCTAGCTCTAGTAGTCATTTGGTATAGTCTCGCGGGCCAAATATAATTACACTACGGGCCAAATTTGGCCCACGGGCCAGAGTTTGACACCTATGCTTTAGAAGCTCAGATGACAAGACTTTGACTTTCATACTTTGGACACATCATGCGAAGAGAGAGATCATTAGAGAAAGACATCATGCTTGGCAAGATAGAAGGTCAACGCAAGAGAGGAAGGCCAGCAATGAGATAGATGGATACAATAACAGCAGCTAAGGGTACCAGTCTGTCAATAATGAGCCGCCTGACTGAAGACTCAACACAATTTAGGACACTTATCCAGAGGGTCGCCATGAGTCAACACCAACTCGACAGCACTTAACAACAACAACAAAAACAAACTCCTGTTGCTTTACGCTGCTTGTGGAGGGATGATACACCTGACACAGGGTCTTCTAGGTTTACAACAGACCTGAAACATGGTACTGTGTCATGGTTACTCCATGTTCTAGTGCCACTTTTGGAGATCATCTGTCTTAAACTCAGCTAAGTTCCTTGAGTTTTTCTTTAAATTACCTTTGCCGCTTTTACTGCGACACATTGAGTAAAATGAACGTTTCAAGTGTAGAGGTTTGTTCTTCACTTTGATGAGTCCGACAAAAAAAGTTTTTGTTTTTGGTTACTCTGTTTGGGGTCTGTTTGTTTTCATAACATTGGATTGTTTGGTTGGGACCCTTTTGGCTTGGGTTGCTTTTACTATAAAATCATGAGCTAAATACTAATAAATAATGTTGCCTCACCCTTGTTGCCATGAATGCAATCAATAGTTGACAATAGCAGTAACTCTGCCATGATTCCTGCAAAATTCATATCCAGTGCATTTTGTTCATCTAAAAAATCCTGTAACAGCTAGATCACAATTTGCTTTAAAAATGGAAGATTAGAAATTGAGTCCAAACTACTCAATCAGTACCGCCTGTAGTACAACAACTTTCAGCAGGGAAAAGCTTTTTTTTTGTAAGGATGTATTGTAAGAAGAGCACCCTTTACCTTAACCACAACTCTAATATACCTCAAGTAGCAGGGATCCTAACCACAAAAGAGGAAATTAGACCTTACCTGCTAATTGTCTTTCCTTGAGTTCTCTCCGGGCCAGTCCAGGAACCTTAGGGTAGTCAACCTCCTCCAGCAGCTGAGGACTGAATTCTTTTCAAAGTCTTGCTGACAGCCTATCTAGCTCCCCCTGGTGTCAGAGACTTAGACTACTACTGTCAAAGCAGCCTATGTAACAACTCCTGCCCACTAACCAACAGTACTATAAAACAAACAAACCTGAACTAACTTTGATGAAGTAAGTGCTTCTGCTCTTACTCTTTAATTCTTTATTATTTGTTTTCTTGTTTTTTGTTTTTTTTTAACTTTGCTGAAAACCAAAACCAAAAACTCCTACTCCATTAGGGAACCCCAAAGTCACCGCCGCTGCGAAAAACACCTCGAACTCCACATAGTTCTCCAACTCTTAATCCCCTTGGAACAATGACTGTACTGACCATGAGTTCCTGACTGAACTGCCAAAAACCTAGTTGTCCTTCAATAACCTGCAAATGAACCAGGTGGGCCCTGGACTGACCTGGAGAGAACTCAAGGAAAGCCAATTAGCAGGTAAGGTCTAATTTCCTCTTCCTCTTCGTCTCTCCGGACCAGTCCAGGAACCTTAGGGAAGTACCAGAGCAGTACTTAATTTCGGGAGGGTCCCGCTAGACCCGCCACTATGGCTGAGGCCCCTACATTTGCGTCTCCCTTTGCCTGAACATCCAGCCTATAATGCTTCGCAAAAGTGTGGCGAGACGACCAAGTAGCCACTCTACAAATATCCACCGGTGGAACCAAAGCCAACTCGGCCCAAGAAGCCACTTGACCCCGAGTAGAATGAGCATGGAGACCCTCGGGTGCTGATTCTCCACTCACCTGATACACAGCTGCAACAGCCTGTTTAACCCACCGAGCAATTGAGGCCTTAGAGGCCGCCTCTCCTTTTTGCGGTCCCCCAAAAAGCATGAACAGCCCATCCGTTCTCCGAAATGACTCCGTCCTCCTGAGGTACTGACGAAGCACCCTTCCAAAATCCAACTTTCGAAGCGCACAATCCATACCATCCCTCTCACGGCTCTGAAAGGCTGGAAGAGAAATTGGTTGATTCAAGTGAAAAAACGATACTATTTTCAGCAGAAAAGAAGGTACCGGCCTTAACACCACCTTCTCCGCCGAAAACTGAAGATAGGCTCTCTGTACAATAGTGCTTGTAGATCTGACATCCTTCTGGCCGAGCACAAGGCCACCAAGAAGGTGGTCTTCCAAGAAAGCCCCCGTCAGGGCCATTGCCCCTGCAGGCTCAAAGGGAGGCTGTGCCAACGCCTCAAGCACCAAATTCAAATCCCATGCTGGAACTACTGGTTTCACTGGCGGCCGGACATTCTTAACCGCCCTGATGAATCTCAGAACATTGGGATGCAAAGACAAGATGCCTCCTTGCACCTTGCCCTTAAAGGATGCCAGGGCTTCTAAGTGAACCTTCAGAGTGTTGAGGGTTAGACCCTTATCCATCCCCCCTTGAAGAAACGCCAACACGTGTGGCACCATCACAGAAAAAGGTTTAACACTACGGTCTCTCACACCAACTTTCAAAAATGCGCCAAATACAGACATAAGCTAACGATATAGAATGCCTCCTTGAGTTCAACATTGTAGCTACAACTGCCGCGGAATAGCCCCTACGCCGCAGCCATTCCCTCTCAAGAGCCAAGCCGTAAGCAAGAAGTGATCCACCTGCGGCATTAGTATCGGCCCCTGGCACAGCAGATTGACCCAATTGGGAAGCCTCCAAGGTTGATCCACAAGAAGTCTCACCAGGTCCGCATACCAAGGCCTCCTTGGCCAATCTGGAGCAATGAGAATCACCTTGCCGTCCTGCCCTCCTATCCTCCGAATGATCCGACCTATCATCGGCCACGGAGGAAAGACATAGAGAAGCCTGCCTGACGGCCAAGGCTGAGCTAGGCCATCAAGCCCCTCTGACATGTGCTCTCTCTGCACCTGCTGAAGAACCATGGAGCTTTGGCATTGCTGAGAGTGGTAATCAAATCCATGACGGGCTGTCCTCACCGCACCGTGAGGTCGTGAAAAACTGTCGCGTTCAGTTCCCACTCTCCCGGATCTAAGACATTCCGGCTGAGATAATCAGCTTGCACATTGTCCTTTCCTGCTACATGAGCCGCCGAAAAAGCTACCAGAAGGACTACCGCCCATTGTATCAAGAGCTGACTCTCCTCCAGCAAGGCCGTACTGCCCGTACCTCCTTGTCGATGGATATAAGACACCGTCACCGCTTTTTCCTTCACCAGATTTTCGAATTCCTGAAGTGCCAAATGCACCGCCCTCATCTCTAGCCGATTGATTGACCAACTGCTTTCTTTCACTGACCAGTGCCCCTGCGCCACCTGGGACTGACAATGCACCCCCCAGCCAGAAAGACTGGCATCCGTGGTGACCAGAGCCCAATCTGACTGCTCCAAAGGCACTCCTGCCTTCAAGTGCCTGGGATCCAACCACCACTGCAGACTGTCCCTGACTGTCTCCGGGCACCGCAACCTCTGACTCAGAGAAAGAGTCTGTGGCAACCATCTGGATAGTAACGGCCGCTGAAGAGGATGCATATGAGCCCTGGCCCACGATACCAGGTCCAACGCCGCCACCATGGACCCAGAAGCTGTAAGTATCTCCATGCCGTCAGAGCCTTCATGCATAAAAATGACACCTGCTTCAAGATCTTCTGTACTCTGTCTTCTGGCATAAAAACCGCCCCCACGGCCGTATCGAAGAGAGCCCCAAGATACACGAGATGCTGTACTGGAAGCAACTGGCTCTTGGCTTGATTTACCACCCAACCCAGTTGTTCCAAGAAGTCCACCACATGAGCTGTTGCCCTGACCGATTCCACCACCGACCCTGCTCGAATCAGCCAGTCGTCCAGGTAGGGATGAACTTGAATGCCTTCCTTTCGCAATGCCGCCGCAACCACCACCATCACCTTCGTGAATGTGGATGGCGCCGTAGCCAGTCCAAACTGCAAAGCTCGGAACTGAAAGTGTCCCATGGGCACTGCAAAACGCAAAAACGTATGATGCTCTGGTCTGATGGGGATGTGCAGATATGTTTCAGTCAAATCTATGGATGAAAGTACTTCGCCCGGTCTCACCGACCGAATCACTGATCGCAGAGTTTCCATTCAGAAATGCGGCACCCTCAAACAGCGGTTCACATGCTTGAGATCTAAAATTGGCCAAAACGACCCTTCCTTTTTGGGAACCACAAAATAAATCGAGTATCGACCTAAGCCGTACTGATCTCGGGGAACGGGAACCACTGCTTGAAGCTGCAGCAAGCACTGAAGCGTATCGCACAACATCTTTTCCTTTGCCGGGGAACCGCAAGGAGACACCATGAAGGCCTCCGCCAGCGGCTGAGTGAACTCCAGCGCGTAACCTTTGTGGATGATCTCCAGCACCCACCGGTCTGCCATTATGGTGGCCCAGACGGAGTGGAAACCCTGCAGGCGTCCTCCTACTGGAATCTCCGCCTGGACCAGCCTGACTTCATTGTGGCTTCTTTGAGGTGCCCTGCTGGGGACTGAAATAACCCCATCTGAACCCCCTAGCTCCTCGAAAGGACTGCCCCTGGTCACAAAGTGACCTCTCTGATAAGGAGCAAACCGAGACCCTCTGAACCCGTGAAAATCTCTACCTTGACCTCTCTGTAGCAGTGAGTTCTAGCTGTTTATTTAATTATTTATTGTTTGTCTTATTGGTGTGCTGCTTCAGCTTTCTCAGCTGTATAACTTACCTTGCCTCTCTCAGCTAACTGGGCTTTGTGTGGTAGCCAGGTTAACTGTTCATTTTAATTTAAATCAAATCTCTCTCCCTGCTCTCCCCCTGAACCTGCTGTGTTTTTAAATTTGGTTTTCCTACCCTAACCTACCTGAGTGAATCCCCCTCCCCTCCCCCCTGCTGAGGTATTGTGTAGCCTCCTTCCTGTCTCCACCACGTATGCATAGTCTGTTTTGTTTGCTTCTCTCTGCTCTGGGAAGAGCAGTGCTCTCACAGTGCTCTGTTAAAGAGGTGGATATTACCTCCTGTGACAACTTGCAGTGAGTTCTAGCTGTTTATATAATTATTTATTGTTTGTCTTATTGGTGTGCTGCTTCAGCTTTCTCAGCTGTATAACTTACCTTGCCTCTCTCAGCTAACTGGGCTTTGTGTGGTACCCCCCTCCCCCCCCTGCTGAGGGTTCAGGACAGGGTACCTTGCAACTGCCCTCTTTAATAGGACTTATTTCCCTCCCTGCCTCCCCAACACCCATCCACCCCTGGGGTAATTGTAGCTTTATAGGTACCTACACATCTTGGAGGAAAGGGGCTGCTCTCTGGTGAAGCTATTTATCCAAATCAGTCATACACTGAGGACCTGAGATTAATTAAGCTTCAGGTGAACAAGGTGTATTGGGGGTGTTAGATACACTTTTATTAGTATAAGCATCTACACCAGTCCTTATTATGTACAGAATTTAAAAGACCTAAACACAAGCTTTAAACTAAGATGCAGACAAAAGTCCAGCAGCGAGATGGGGCTTTCCGGTCTTTTGCATTGAGTGTCACATGTATGATTTTCTCCCAGTTGGTGAGAGGTCTTACGTATGCACTAAGTGCAAGGAGCTCTTTGCTCTCAGGGAACAAGTCCGTTCTCTAGAGGCTAGAGTAGCAGACCTGGAAGACATAAGAAAGACAGAGAAGTACATGGACGAGACCTACAGGGATATAGTCCTGAAGTCCCACCTCCAGTCTGGCAGCATCCCTGTTGCCATGGAGGAGAGAGGTCACGTGACAGGAGACCATCACCCTGGTGTGGTGGGAAGTGGTCCTGTAACTAGGACCTGTCCTCCAGGTGATGTAAAACCCTCTCGCACCGAGGACGTTTTTCCAGGGCCATGTCCCCATGAGAGGAGATTCAGGACAGCTGTCATAGTTGGTGATTCAATCATTAGGAATGTAGATAGCTGGGTGGCTGGTGGACATGAGGATCGCCTGGTAACATGCCTGCCTGGTGCGAAGGTAGCGGACCTCACGCACCGCCTAGATAGGATCATAGATAGTGCTGGGGAGGAGTCTGCTGTCTTGGTACATGTCGGTACCAATGACATAGGAAAATGTGGTAGGGAAGTTCTGGAGGCTAAATTTAAGCTTTTAGGTAGGAAGTTGAAATCCAGAACTTCCAGGATAGCGTTCTCCGAAATGCTTCCTGTTCCACGTGCAGGACCCAAAAGACAGGCAGAGCTCCGGAGTCTCAATGCGTGGATGAGACAATGGTGCAAGGATGAGGGTTTTGGATTTGTTAGGAACTGGGGAAAGGAGGGGCTCTTCCGAAGGGATGGGCTTCACCTTAATCAGGATGGAACCAGACTGCTGGCATTAACCTTTAAAAAGGAGATAGAGAAGCTTTTAAACTAGAAAATAGGGGAAAGCCGACAGTCGCCCAGGAGCGCATGGTTCGGACGAAGGTATCCTTGAAGGATACTACCAAAAGCAGTGAGGTTCCAAAAAAGAGTATAGTAGCCCAAATGCCCTTGAGTAAGGTGCAGACAGAGCGTAAAGATTCCAAATTACCCATGCCTACCAATAGCCAGATTAATATTAATAAAATACAGTCTCTAAAATGCTTGTATGCAAATGCTAGAAGTCTAAACAATAAGATGGGAAAGTTAGAATATATAGCACTAAATGAGAGTTTAGATATGATTGCAATATCAGAGACATGGTGGAAGGAGGATAACCAGTGGGACACTGTGATACCTGGATACAAACTATATCGTAATGATAGAACTGATCAAATTGGTGGAGGGGTTGTGCTCTATGTTAGAGAGGGCATCGAGTCAGAAAGGATTGAAGTTTTGCAGGGAACAAAATTTGCTGTAGAATCTCTATGGATTGAAATTTCATGTATGAAGGGGAAGGTGATGGCAGTGGGAGTGTACTATCGACCGCCTGGCCAGAATGAACAAATGGATGATGAAATGCTCAAAGAAATCAAGGAAGCTAACAAAAGCCACAGCAGAGTAGTAATAATGGGTGATTTCAATTACCCTGGTATCGACTGGGTCAGTGTTACGGCAGGACAAGCTAGGGGGATAAAGTTTCTAGATGAAATAAATGACTGCTTCTTGGAGCAGCTGGTTCATGAACCGACCAGAGGGGAAGCCATACTGGACCTAGTCCTTAGTGGAATGCCAGATCTGGTGCAAGAAATAAGGGTGTTGGGACCACTTGGCAATAGTGATCATAGCATGATCATGTTTGATTTAATTAGTGGAGGAGGGATAGTAAAGAAATCCACAGTACTACCTTTTAACTTTCAAAAGGGAGACTATGATAAAATGAGGAATATAGTTAAGAAAAAACTAAAAGGAGCGGTTGCAAAGGTTAAAAACTTACAGCAAGCTTGGGTGTTATTTAAAAATACTATCCTCGAAGCCCAGACCAGCTGTATTCCATGCATTAAGAAAAGTGGAAGAAAGTCCAAAAAACTGCCAGCATGGTTTAAAGGTGAGGTCAGAGAGGCTGTTGCTGCCAAAAAAGCATCCTTCAGGAAATGGAAAAAAGAGTCAAACGAAGAAAACTGGAAACAGCACAAGCACTGGCAAGTTAAATGCAAAGCATTGATAAGGCACGCAAAGCGAGAATTTGAGAAGGAACTTGCTACGGAAGCAAAAACACGAAATAAAGACTTTTTCAAGTACATTCGTAGCAAAAGGCCTGTGAGAGAATCAGTTGGGCCATTAGATGATAGAGGGGTAAAAGGGGCAGTAAGAGGAGACAAGGCTATAGCAGAGAGACTGAATGAATTCTTTGCTTCGGTCTTTACTGAGGAAGATGTAGGGATGTTACCCAAGACTGAAGTGGTATTTAAAGGTGATATTGCAGAGGAATTGAGAGAAATATCGCTACACCGGGAAGATATATTACAACTATTTGATATACTGAATAGTAGCAAATCACCTGGACCGGATGGTATACATCCAAGATTGTTGAAAGAACTGAAATATGAGATTGCGGACCTGCTAGTGGTAATCTGTGAACTTTCCTTAAAATCATCTGTAATACCTGGAGGGTCGCCAACGTAACACCAATCTTTAAAAAGGGTTTCAGGGGTGACCCGGGAAATTACAGACCAGTGAGTCTGACGTCAGTACTGGAGAAAATGGTAGAAACCATCATAAAGAATGAACTTACACAGCATGTAGATAGTCATGGCCTAATGGGAGACAGCCAACATGGCTTTAGACAAGGAAGATCTTGTCTTACTAATCTGATATGTTTTTTTGAAGGTGTGCATAAACAGGTAGACAAAGGTGAGTCGGTTGATATAGTGTATCTGGACTTTCAGAAAGCTTTTGATAAGGTCCCTCATCAGAGACTTTTGGCGAAACTAAAGAGTCATGGGATAGGAGGCAGTGTACTATTGTGGATCGGGAACTGGTTAAAAGATAGACAGCAGAGGGTAGGGCTAAATGGCCAATATTCCCAATGGAAAAAGGTGAATAGTGGAGTACCCCAGGGATCTGTGCTGGTTCCGCTACATTTTGACATATTCATAAATGACCTGGAAAAGGGAATAACAAGTGAGGTTATCAAATTTTCAGATGATACAAAACTGTTTAAAGTTGTCAAAACCCAAGAGGATTGTGGAAAACTGCAGGAGGATCTGGATAAATTGGAAGACTGGGCATCCAAATGGCAGATGAAATTTAATGTGGACAAGTGCAAAGTTATGCACCTAGGAAAGAACAACCCACACTATAGTTACACAATGCAAGGTTCCACATTGGGAACCACCACCCAGGAAAAAGATTTAGGTGTCATTGTGGATAACATGTTAAAACCCTCTGTCCAGTGTGCAGCGGCAGCCAAGAAAGCAAATAGAATGCTAGGTATCATAAAGAAAGGGATGGAAAATAAAACAAAGGATATTATAATGCCTCTGTATCGTTCCATGGTACGGCCGCACCTTGAATATTGTGTGCAGTTCTGGTCACCGTATCTTAAAATGGACATAGCATTATTAGAAAAAATACAGAGAAGAGCCACCAGAATGGTGAAGGGGATGGAAGGCTACTCCTATGAAGCTGCAGAATCAGTCGCCACAAGGAAGCGAAGGGTAGTCATGGTTGGTGACTCTTTTCTGAGGGGTACTGAGGCATTCATCTGCTGACCAAACTTGATGTCCAGAGAGTTGTACTGTCTTCCAGGTGCCAAAATCTGAGATGTTACGGAGAGTTTGCTGAGACTCAACAAGCCTACTGACTATCATCTGATATTGCTCATCCATGTTGGCACATATGATACTGCCAGGTATCCCTCTGAGCATATCAAAAGTGATTTCATGGCTCTGGGACAGAGACTGAAGCAGGTAGGTGCGCAGGTGGTGTTCTCTGCAATCCTCCCTGTTGAGGGTAAAGGCTGAGGCAGAGAAGCTTGCATCCTGCAGATGAATGCGCGGATGGTGTCATTGAGAGTGTTTTGGTTTCCTGGACTATGGGATGATGTTCCAAGGGCTGCAGAGCAGAGATGGTGACCATCTATCCAAAAAGGGTCAAAGTGTCTTCAGCAGAAGACTGGCTAACCTACTAAAGAGGGCTTTAAACTAGATTAATTGGGGATGGGTGAAGAAAGCCCCCAGGTAAATGAAACATTAAATACCTCTCTAGAAATGGGTAAAAGGGGCAACATCTAGAAACTGGTGTGTATAAATGCCTGTAGAATGGGAAATAAGATCCCAGATGTTGAGGCTTTAGTGGAAGAGGATGACTTGGATTTAGTGGTGGTTATGGACCTGGTTCACGTAAAACCATGACTTGGATGTAAGTATACCAGGCTATACTTTATTCATGAAGGACAGGGTAGGAAGAAGGAGAGGTGGAGTGGCACTATATGTAAAAAATAATATTAAAGCTATAGAATCGCAGGGCTTAAAAGGAATAGAGGATGGCACTGGGGTTAAACTAGAAAGAGGGAAAGGGAAATCCATTTGCTTTGGAGTTATATACAGATCCCTCTCACAGGGAGTAGAAGTGGAAGGAGATATAATATATGCAATATTGTCATGAAAGAAGAAGTGCTACTGATAGGTGATTTCAATATGCCTATGTGGATTGGCACATCCCTGCTGCGGTGTCATCTAGAAGTAAGGAGATCCTGGATTCTCCACAGGGAGAACTATTCAGGCAATTGGTAAGAGAACCCACATGTGATAGGGCCATACTGGACTTAGTGCTTACCAATGGTGAACGTGTTTCTGATGTTACAGTGGGAGATGATTTTGCATCCAGTTATCACCAGATGGTATGGTTCAGTATTAGGATTGAGGCTGATAAAATCCATTCAAAAGTGAGAGTCTTAGGGGTCTGTTTACTAAACATTCCTAACGTGCGGGGCCGTGCTAGTGTGCCTGTGCCATATAAGGAGTGGGCGGTTCAGGCAGAAAATAGAAAAAAAACGGTAGTAAGCAACCGGATGTGTGTGCGTCGCGCTAATGTGCGGGGGTCGACATTAGCGCGTGGAAAGGCAAAGTGGCACGCTGCTGAGTATACAAACAACAGAGCCGTGGTACAACGGTGAAGCACTGACCAATGGTGCAGGGGCCATGGGTTCAATCCCCAGTGTGCGCAAACGACAAAGGTCAGCTGAGGCAGTAATTGTAATGATTAACATTGTTTTAGGAGGCAAATTAATTTGGAACGGCATAAGGCGGCGCACAGTTATTTTTGGGCGGCAGAAGGCGGCGACACAGTTATTTTTTGGGCAGCAGAAGGCGGCGCACTTCTCCCCTACGG
This sequence comes from Ichthyophis bannanicus, assembly GCA_033557465.1. Taxonomy (NCBI): domain Eukaryota; kingdom Metazoa; phylum Chordata; class Amphibia; order Gymnophiona; family Ichthyophiidae; genus Ichthyophis; species Ichthyophis bannanicus. The sequence continues at coordinate 1,384,196,531 of CM066032.1, read as the reverse complement.
CGGCAGAAGGTGTCGCGCAGATAGGCACAAGGAGGCGCGCTGATGCACAAGCACAGGAATAGAGCCACAGCACAATGGTTACAACACTGACCAATGGTGCAGGGATCAGGTTCAACACCTCACAATGCCAGTGAAAAATGCTGCTGAGGCAGTATGTATTATGCTGTAGGAGGGCTGTATAAATTTATTTGTTATCACTACTAGCAAACGCACTCTCCCAGCATGTTAACATACGGCGGCCCCATAAGGCACATGTTACAGGTGCACTGTTCGCCAAGGCACCCTTGAATGACCCCTATGGGGCAGCATGTATGTTGCGACACAGGATAATGTATAGTGCACCCTATAGGGATGGCAACCATAAGGTGGCCTACAGGGCGCACTATGAAGCACCCTCAGAGGCACCTAATGGGTATAGTAAGCTGAGGGTGGTCTTGCCGGCATAGACATATGTACAGTAAATAGAAATAAAGCTGTGGACAGCCCTACCAAAGGGCCCCACTGTGGGTTTGAACCCTGACCTCTGGCTGCACAGGCAGTGATGTAACCATTGCGCTACAGCTCCATAACTGTAAGCAGGCCCCTGGCTGGCTGCAGATAGCTACACGTCACCTCACAGACAGTCTGCTGGTGTCAACAGGATAGGGTTAGGCCACCCGTACCCATGATGCACTGCACATGCAAATTAGCTGTCCGCAGATGGACACAAGATGGGGGAATGCACCCCCACAGCCACTCGGCCCTGTTGGGGGAAGTGACCGGTGCACCCACACAGCACCTTGGCCTAGTAGGGGGCACTGCCGGGTGTTTTTACTGGCACAGAGTAGCCACCCACCGTTAATCGTGCGGGTACTGTGCTCACCCTGAGTGTGCAATGAGGTGGCCAGGCCAGGTCAACAACACCTGCCATGGGCTGGCTGGAGGCCAAGCGGGCGTTCCAAAGCAGTGTTAATGTGTAAGATAGCTAGTTTCTGCACAAACACCATGGATATCCCTGTCTGCCGCCATCAGGTCAACCCCAGTCCTGCTGAGGAACACCACCACCCCCCCCCAGGCAGGCAGCTCCATACACAGCCATAACACAATAGCAGACAGACATAAGCCCAGGGTATGGTAAGCTGCACTCCACCACCAGATATTCCCCTGCAGCAAGCCAACAGCCACTGCACCCTGCAAGCCATTATAGCAAGACATTTACCAGCTACATACAATATGGCATGTTCCAAATGGAGATGCATGCACCCCGAACTGGGCTGTCTGCATACACAGCAAGCAGATAGATCAGTGACTGGGCCCCAAAGAGAAACCCATATCTATCACATGAGAGAACTACTATACAGCACTATGGGGGGCCTAGCCATGCTGTGGTCACTGCACAGTCAGGGTGAGCATGATCCCCCAGAAGGACATGCTTTGGGCCACCCTGTCTGTGTAGGTGGTGGCCTACACTACAATATCCCAAGCCAATGTTCCCCTGCCAGGGCCCTATGCCCGTGCAGATGCATCCTGGCCACACCACCCCTGCCCTGGCTATACCCATGGTACCTTGCACCTCATTATGCACATTGACTGGCCAATACTGGCAACAGTGCTGGCAGTGCGGGCTGTGAAGGGGCTTGCAGCCAACACCCACTGTATAGACAGACACACACTTCCACACCTCTGCCATCATGGTGCTACGATTGAGGGGGTAAGGTAGCCTTGCCCACCAAACCGGTCCTGAGCACGGCAAGGCATGGATATGGTAACGCATTACAGCTGGTGGTCACTCCCCAGGGTGGTAAGCACCGTCAGAGGCCAGCCTGGAGCATGCCCCGCAAACACCTAACAGATTGTTTGGATGGGGGCAACTAGCAGTATGTACGTAACGATGGATAACTGCCTGCCTGTGCTCCTAGCAAACGTCCTCCGAGCTGTTGTACCGTATACCTCAGGTGTAGGGTGATATTGGTAAGTTATGCAGTGCTCGTTTTGGGTGCTGCATGCACGGTCCAATGTTCTGCCTTTCCAGGAGACATTGGCCAATGGGGCCTGTGGGTGTGGGTGTGTCTGCCCTTGATGGCTGCTGCTTTATGGCACAGATTCCCAACTCCGTCCAGGTTTGCATCACACTGTTCGGGTTTTCCTGCTAATCCCTCATGAATATGCATGGGCTACATCTACATGCCATGGGGGTGTTGCATAGATATACAGCAAAGGCATATGTATGAGTGTCAGCATGGAACTTGAATGGTGTGTGGACCACCAGGACTGCATTTGGGTGATTCTGCTCTAGTACTGCCCCTGTTCATGGTGTCTGTGCTCAGTGGGGTAAAAGATAGATGTCTTACCATGCATATGTCCCCGCCATGAAAGGTGTGTCCTTACTATCACTGTTTAGTTGTGGGAAAATATGTGGGCAGGATTGGAAGTAGCCCCAGCTGGGCTTTGAACCTGTGACCTTCTGTTCTGTATGCACTGTCTGTGTGTGCACTGCACCACTGTGTAGCCACAGATTGGTTGGATTCCCTGGACTGTCATGACTGTGGATCCGGCAGGAACCTGTCTGTTGCAGTGGACTGTGCCAGCCTGCACATGGCTAGGCCTCTGTCTTCTGTGGTTAGCAGCCACTGCCCCCTGCACCACATGTACTTGTCCGCCAACATGCGGGCATGAACTTCTCTCAGAAAAGCAGTTGACCTGATTGCAATGTGGCAGTATGGTACTGCATTTGGGGACTTGGCTGTAGGTAATGCCATTGTTGTGGTGTGTGTGCGGTGTTGGGTAAAATATGGGTGTTTTCCCCATGCATACAGGGGTGTCTGCGCTATCTTTATTTAGTGGTGGGTAAAATATAGGACTGGGCTGGCAGGTGCCCCAGCTGGGTTTTGAACCTCTGCCCTCTGGTCCTAGAGGTAATGACTCTGTCGCTGTACCACACTTTGGCCACAGAGACAGTGCAGCCCCTGGAGGCAGTAAGCCTGGCAGGATGGAGTCACAAACCCTGCTCTACGCATTCTACTGTGGGCATATGCACCCTGTCTGGTGACAAACGTGCACATAAACCCGGAAATGACCACGGAAAATGTGGGACAAAATATCACCACGCTGGGCAACAGTGATATTAATGGGCAAACATAGCCAACACTCCCAGGAAAGCTCCAATACGTGGCAATGTTTTTTGGAGGTTCCTCTCATCAGTAGACCCTTCCAAAAGTCATTTCTTTTTCTGGAGCTTTGCTGGGTGTGATTTCTGTATTTGCCCATCCCTATAACTGTTCCCAGCTGAATTACTATTTTTAATAGTTCTGTTGTGGTCATTTCTATTTTATTTTCACTTTTGTGCTGTGCACATATATCACACTGCTCACGTTTTGCTGGTTTCCCGGTTTTCCTGTACATTGCTGACGGAAATGGTTTCTCTTCCCTTTAAATGTAGTTTTTACATGCAAATTCGGGCCCGATACTGTGCGAGGAGCCTCTCCCCTCCACTCTCCACCCATTTGACCCCGTCCCTCCGCCCTCGGGAGCCTTTCCTCCGCCCTCTGAATGCCTTTCCACGCCTCTATCGGACATTTGCGGGCCGGGTACTTTTGCGGTGCTCGTTAGTGCGGCGCGCAATTGTGCGGGGCCCAAGCGCACTTGTGCGGGGCGTTTAAGAGCGTTTCTGAGCGTTTGAGTGCCGCGTTTCCGTGCGCTATTGTGCGGCACGCAATTGTACGGCTTTTAGTAAACATGCCCCTTAGACTTTAGAAAAACTAACTTTGCCAAAATGGGACAATACCTCAAGGAGTCGTTAACGGGATGGGAACTGCTGGGTGATGTAGAAAAACAATGGGCAAAATTGAAAAGGGGATATTTTAAGGGCAACAAACCTTTTTGTTAGAAAGGCAAATAAATGTAAAAGGAAAAGGAGGCCACTATGGTTCTCAAAAGAAGTAGCTGACAAGGTGAAGGAAAAGAGGGAGGCCTTCAGGAAATACAAGATATCACAGAGAGAGGAAGACAGGCATCTATATTTGGAAAAACATAGAGAAGCTAGCAAAGTAGTCAGGAAAGCAAAGAGACAAAAAGAAGAGATAGCCAATGCATTAAAATGCGGGGATAAGACCTTTTTCGGATATGTTAGTGAGAGGAGGAAGGGTAAAAGTGGTATTATCAGACTCAAGGGTGAAGGGAAGGAATACGTAAAAACTGAGGCGAATAAAGTGGAATTGCTTAACAAATATTTCTGTTCTTTGTTCACAGATGAAGGGCCAGGAGCAGGACCTCAAAAAACACCCACAAACAGGAACAGAAGCTATGGGGATCTCAAATGAATTTCAGAAGAGTGTGTTCGTTAGGAACTAGCTAAACTAAAAGTAGACAAAGTGATGGGTCCAGATGGGATACATCCAAGAATACTGAGGGAACTTGGGGATGTTCTAGTGGCTCCACTGTATGACCATTTTAATGCTTTTTTGGAGTTGGGATTGGTGCCAGAGGACTAGAGAAAGGCACATGTGGTTCCTTTACACAAAAGTGGAAATAAGGATGCGGTTAGTCAGGCTGGTTAGTCTAACCTCTGTGGTTAGTAAATTATCGGAAAGGCTACTAAAAGAGAGAATAGTGAAGTTTCTGTAGTCCAATGGATTGCAGGATCCAAGACAGCATGGATTCACCAGAGGTAGGTCTTGTCAGACAAATCTGATTGATTTCTTTGACTGGGTGACCAGGGAGTTGGACTGAGGGAGAACCCTAGATGTGGTGTATTTAGTTTTTAGTAAAGCCTTTGACACCTCTCCACACAGGCAACTTATAAGCAAACTGAGCACTCTAGGGATGGACCCTAAAGTTACTGACTGAGTTAGAAATTGGCTGTGTGGGTGAGGTCTTTCTCTACCTGTCTGCATGTTGAGAGGTGGAGCAGAGGAACAGCTACAACAAGGGACACCTGTGAACATCAGCTGCAGACCATTTAAAACCAGGTCTTTTACAGAGGGCTGTGTGAGAGCTTTCCCTACCTGCCTGCACATTGATCGGTAGAACAGAGGAACAGATACAGCAAGGGACGTCTATGAACATCAGCTGCAGACCATTTTAATCTAGGTCCCTGGTAAGGCGCATGGCCTTAGGCGCCTGTAATGCCCCTTGAAAGCCTCTTTGGAGCACTTTGGGAGCTTAGGTGCAAGTGTTTTGTTATACTCAGCTCCAGCTCCAGCCTACCTGAGGGACTACCCCCTCCCCCCCGGCTGAGGTATTGTATAGCCTTCTTCCTGTCTCTTCTTCCCACGTGTGCATAGTTTTGTTTGCCTCTCTCTGCTCTGGGAAGAGCAGTGCCCTCACATTGCTCTGCTAGAGAGGTGGATATTTAACTCCTGTGACAACTTGCTGTGAGTTCTAGCTGTCTATTTGATTATTTATTTATTTATTATTGATTATTGGTGTGCTACTTTACCTCCCTATTCCCTTTAGCTTTGCACTTGAGCTAGTCAGCTGTATAACTTACCTTGCCTCTCTCAACTAACTGGCTTTTGTGTGGTAGCCAGGTTAACTGTTGCTTTAAATTAAATATCTCTCCCTGCTCTGTCCCCAGAACCTGCTGTGTTTTAAACTTTTTTTCCTGCTCTAGCCTACCTGAGGGACTACCCCCTCCCCCCCTGCTGAGGGTACAGGACAGGGTACCTTGTAATAGCCCTCTTCTTTTAATAGGTCTTATCTCCCTCCCACCCTCCCCAACACCCACCCACCCCTGGGGTAATTGTAGCTTTATAGGTACTTACACATCTTAGAGGAAAGGGGCTGCTCTCAGGTGCAGCTCTTTATCCAAATCAGTCATACATTGAGGACCTGAGATTAATTAAGCTTCAGGTGAACAAGCTTCTGGTGAACAAGGTAACACTTTTATTAGTATAAGCACCTACACCAACTCTTAGGGGGATGTTTACTAAAGTGCGGTAAACGTGACTAACGCGCATTATACAACGTTAACGACCGTAAGTGCCGTATAACATGCGTACCGACGCGCTAACGACCGTTAACATAATACTACGCGCGTTAACCGTAGTTAACGATCGTAAAGCTCCGCGGCGCGTTAAAACAGCGCAGAAGGTGGAGAGTGGGCGGAGAGAAGGGGTCAATGGGCGGAGAGTGGGCGGGGAGAGGCTCCCCTCATACTAACGCGCTGAATTTCAGAGCTCAATTCCAACGCGAATGAAAACCTGTCGTTAAAGGCATTTAAAGGGAAGAGAAACCATTTCCGTCAGCAATGTACAGAAAAACCGGGGAAACCCACAAAACGTGAGCAGTGTGATACATGTGCACAGAACAAAATCCTGTGGTCATTTTTAACGTTTTATGTGAAATTTTGTTTTAAAAAGCATAATTCAGCTGGGCAACAGTGATAGCAATGGGCAACAAGGAACAACACTCCCTGGAAAGCACCAAAAAAAAAGAAATGATGTGTGGAAGGGTCTACGCTCCGCAGACCCTTTTAAAGATCATTTCATTGTAATGGAGCTGTCCTGGGAGTGTTGTGTAATGTTTCCCAATGATATCATTGTTGCCCAGCTTGGTTATGGGTGTGTGCCCCTTTTGTGAGGTCTTTTCTGAGGTTTATGTGCACCTTTGTCTGCATACAAGGTAAATGAGGCCACAGTAAACCTGTTGCAGAGCAGGGTTTCTGACTTGTCAGGCCGGTTTAACTAACTCCAGGGACTACACTGTCTCTGTGGCCACAGTGTGGTGCAACAGACACAGCCAGTGCCTGTAAGACCAGAGGGTCACAGGTTCAAATCCCAGCTGGGGCTCCTGCCAACCCAGTCCCCATAATTTTACCCACCACTAAACAGTGATAGTAAAGACACTCCTTTATTGCAGAGAACATACGCATGGCCTATATTTTACCACACCAAACACAGACACCAGAAACAGGCACATTACCTAAAGCAGAGTCCCGCAAATGCAGTCCTGGAGGGCCCCACACCATTCCGGTTTCATGCTGCCTCTAATAAAGATGCCTGTGCTGCATAGCTATGCACCACCCCCATGGTATGCAGATGTAGCTCATGCATATTTATGAGGGACAGCATGAAAACCCGAACAGTGTTTGGAACACCAGGACTGGAGTTGGGGAACTCTGCCATAAAGCAGCAGCCAACAGGGCCACACACCCACCCACAGGCCCCATTGGCCAATGCCACCTGGAGAGGCAAGACATTGGGCCCTGCCTGTATCTCCCAATACTAGCAGTTGCATACCTTAGCAATGCCACCCTACACCTGGGTATATGGTACACAGCTATCAAACGTTTCCTATGATAACTGGCAGATATCAATTCCTATGTTAAGCACATTTTGCTCATTGAGCTCCACCATAACAATCATTCTGATGTCTGCGGTGTGTGCTGCAGGTCTGGTCTCTGACAGTGTTCACCACCCTGGGGAGTGACCCCCCAACAGTCTTGTGTGTACCATATCCATGCCTGTACTATGCCCAGGACTGGTGTGGTGGGTATGGCTGCTGACCACCTCTCTAGTAGCACAATGCTGGCATAGGTGTGGGGGTGGCTGTCTGTCTATCCAGTGTGTGGTGGCTGCAAACACCTTCCACAGCCCACACTGCCAGCAATGTTGCCAGTATTGGGCTGCCAATGTGCATAATGAGGAGCAAGGTACCATGGGTATAGGCCGGACAGGGTGGCCTGGCCAGTGTGCATCTGCACAGGGCATAGGGCAGTGACAGGCACATTGTAGTGCCCGGCCACCACCTACACAGACAGGGTGACCTCAGTATATCCTGCTGAGAGATCACTCTCACCCTGACTGTGCAGTGACCACAGCATGGCTAGGCACTCCCATAGTGCTATCTAGTATTTCTCTCATGTGATAAATATGGGTTTCCTTTTGGGGCCCAGCCACTGATGTATCTGCTTGCTGTGTATGCTGACATCCCAGTTCTGGGTGCAGGCATCTCCACTGGGTACTAGCAGACTGTTTGCAGCTGGTAGGTGTTGTGATGGAGTGGCTTGCAGGGTGCAGTGGCTGATGGCTTGCACCAGGGGAATATCAGATAGTGGTGGGGTGCAGTATACCATATCCAGGCCTAATGTCTGTCTGCTATTGTGTTATGGCTGTGTACAGAGCTGCATTGACTGCCCTGTGGGGTGTCTGTTCCCCAGCAGGACTAGGATTAATGTTCCCCTCTACTGCCACTGTTGCAGGGAGGTAGACTGTGGATCTTTTGATGGGAGATCCTGTTTGCCACCCTCAGCCCTGGGGGAGGGGTGTGGTGGTGCATGGGGGCTACACCTGACTGAAACAGACAGAGATGTCCAAGGTGTTCCTGCAGAAACTACCTATCTCACACAGTAACACTGCTTTGGACCTGCGCCATGGCCACTTTCAGCCATGGACGGTGCTGTGGACCTAGTGCTGGGCACCTCACTGCACCCTCAGGGTGAGCACAGTACCCGCACAATGTGACGGTGTGTAGCTACTCTGTGCCAGTACAACACACGGTCAGTACCCCCTATCAGGCCGAGGTGCTGTGGGGGTGCACATGGTCAGTTCCCCCTACCAGGCCGAGGTGCTGTGGGGGTGCATTCCCCATGGTCTGTATCTGTGGACAGCTGATTTGCATGTGCAGTGCATCATGGGTGTGACTGGCACAATCCAACCCTGTGAAACTCCAGCACCTGCTCACAGGCTCTGATAAACCATAGGCCATCACACGTACATCTGTTAGCATAATGCATAGGTGCAAGACACCCTACAGAGTCTGTAATATAAGATGCCCACACTGGTAAAAACACACGTACCCACGCACGTAAAAACACACGTACCCACGCACGTAAAAACACACGTACCCACGCACGATTGTACGCGCGCAGCTACGCACGGGGCTACGCACGTACCAATGCACGCAACCTCGCACGCACCAACATACGTGGCTAGGCACACTCCGAGGGTGTTTTTCTGACACCAATACTCAATGTAACGAAAAACATGCCTCCTCTTTCCCTCTGTAATGTACAGGGTGATGCCTGGAACAGCCTTCTGCGTTAGGCACACTGGGGACTCGAACCCATGCTGCCTGTAACAGCGGTCAGTACCGTAACCATTGTGCTACAGCTCTGTTTCAGTGCTTTGTGTCTGTACGTCTTCTTACGTTTAACACGCTGTAACACGCCACGGCGCCCGGTAATGCTCATTAATTTTTTAACGCGCGTTAGTGGTGACGATGTACCGCCCATGTCCTTATTTGGGGTTTCTGTCACTACCGCGGCTCCTAACGCGAATTGCACTAACGCAGTTTAGTAAACATACCCCCTAGTGAATACAGAATTTTTAAGACCTAAACACAATCTTTAACTAAGATGCAGACAACAGTCCAGCAGCGAGATGGGGGCTTTCCAGTCTTTTGCATTGAGTGTCACATGTATGATTTTCTCCCAGTTGGTGAGAGGTCTTACATATGCACTAAGTGCAAGGAGCTCTTTGCTCTCAGGGAACAAGTCCATTCTCTAGAGGCTAGAGTAGCAGACCTGGAAGACATAAGAAAGACAGAGAAGTACATGGATGAGACCTACAGGGATATAGTCCTGAAGTCTGTCAGACGGCTGCCTGGGTGAGAATGTTCACAGTCTTGGCAAGTGCATATGTCAATATGATTTGCAAGGGATTGTGGGCAATGCAGTCCATTCACACCCGACACAGCTGCTCACAATAATTTAGTTGTGCTCAAGTGTAAAGCCAATAAGATATTTATTTATGGGGTTATTTCTCCCAACACAGATATGCTTGGTAGCACATAAATCAGGTTACTTGCTTTCAGTGTTAAACTTGGAAAAACAAAATCAGGAAACAACCTTTGAACTTGTCAGGCAATCAAAGCAAAAGAAATAAGACCTGGTTGGCAACAAACTGGTCTTTTCTGTAGGCTTTAGCTAATATTCTCTTAGCAATGTATCAAACAACAAACAAAAGCCACAAAGAAGAGAAAAACTGTTCTTTTCAGGTTAACTTCTTATATCTTCCCACAAAGATTCAGAAGTGATTCTCTCAGAGCTCACAAGCAATTAGGTAAGGCTCAATTGCTAGCAGTTATCCAGCTGAAACCCCTTAGCTGGCTTGCTTTCTACTGCGTGGCTAAAAATCCTACTCAGGAGCTTTTCTGAGTAGATTAAAGAACAAGTTTGTATTTCTTTGTGATGGTTGCTGTACTTTATAACAGAAAATCACCAAAGGAGTTTAGACAGAGAGCAGTCCATGTAAACACATTCTTCATCTGCTATCACTCCCCCTTCTTCAACAAGCATGGGTTCAATATCATGGATTGGCACAGATGAATCTCCCAATGGAGCACTTTCAGGAGAATACTTGTTTCCCTGCTGTCTTTCAAGGTTATAGCTAGGGCATAGATCAGTGTTCATACCTGAGCTTCCATTGCTGTTAGAGTTCCTCTCTATATAGCCTGGCCAGTATGTAGTCCAGTTCTTATGTCCAGCCTTCCAATCCAGATCCCTGGACACTGGATCTCTCCCTCACAGGTACCATCTGGAGATTCCTAGCTCTGCAGCACCATTCCTCTGGCTTTCCCCAGTCCAATGGTATATGCTGGCCCTTGGAATGCCTCCCAGTATACGTACTGCTCCGGACTCCTCTAGATCTCCCAAAGGCTTTTCTCTTCTTTCTTCCAAAGGGTTTCTTGCCCTCTCTGTCCGTCCGGTTTGGCTTCTGCTTCTGATGATCCTCCAGATGAAACTGAGGATATCCAAGCTGATCATGAAGATGATGATGATCCTGAGGATAATTCTCTGGATATCCAAGGTGATCATGAAGATGATGATCCTGAGGATAATTCTCTGTAGAATAAACTCTACCTTTATTCTGCTTAGATGAGTGCTCCTCCCTAACACAGCGCAGCTGTGCTGAATCAGGCCCTGCCCTTTGAGATGAGTGCTTAGGGATTACCTCATAGCCCTCCTGATTGAACACACGTTTCCCCACTTCAGCTCCTCTAATGGCTGTTGGAAACCTGGTGCATTCTGGGACTGGTTGTCTTTTATGGGAAAATTCTGTTTTCTTATTTCTACCAGAACTGACAGGTTGCTTGTTCAGAGTCACTTCACCTTTTCTATAGCTCCTTCCTGAGCTATGATAAGCTTCCTTATCACAAGTCCCACCTCCAGTCTGGCAGCATCCCTGTTGCCAAGGAGGAGAGAGGTCACGTGACAGGAGAGAATCACCCTGGTGTGGCAGGACATCATCCTGTAGCTAGGACCTGTCCTCCAGGTGATGTAAAACCCTCTCACACCGAGGACGTTTCTCCAGGGCCATGTGCCCATGAGGGGAGGATTAGGACAGCTGTTATAGTTGGTGATTCAATCATTAGGCATGTAGATAGCTGGGTGGCTGGTGGACGTGAGGATTGCCTGGTAACATGCCTGCCTGGTGCGAAGGTAGCGGACCTCACGCACTGCCTAGATAGGATCTTAGATAGTGCTGGGGAGGAGTCTGCTGTCTTGGTACATGTCGGTACCAATGACAAAGGAAAATGTGGTAGGGAAGTTCTGGAGGCTAAATTTAAGCTTTTAGGTAGGAAGTTGAAATACAGAACTTCCAGGGTAGCGTTCTCCGAAATGCTTTCTGTTCCACCTTCAGGACCCAAAAGGCAGGCAGAGCTCCAGAGTCTCAATGTGTGGATGAGACAATGGTGCAAGGATGAGGGTTTTGGATTTGTTAGGAACTGGGGAACATTCTGGGGAAAGGAACGGCTCTTCCGAAGGGATGGGCTTCACCTTAACCGGGGTGGAACCAGACTGCTGGCATTAACCTTTAAAAAGGAGATAGAGAAGCTTTTAAACTAGAAAATAGGGGAAAGCCGACAGTCGCCCAAGAGCCCCTACACAATGGACATGTGTTTGCTATCTGTCCCCAAGCCTATTGCTACGTCTGCAGTACGTGGGTGTGTCTGCGCAGCCTGTGTATCCTTGTGTTTGCCTTCCACATCACGTAACTGAACCATGTCCTGTGTGTGGCTGTGACATATACTACTGTGACAATGAGGTCTCTTAACCCTATCCATGTGTCTACTAGAGTCTGTCCAATCACACTGACAATCTTGTGGGATATGTGTGACATTGTTGTGTGTGATGGTTGATTACTGGAGAGGTATCTCACAGACCACCCTTTGTTCTACCCACAGCCAATCGTCAGGCATTGCAGGATATCCGCCATTCAGTTGATGCCAACACACAGCAGGTGAGCCTGGTCTGGGAGGAGATATGCCAGTTGCGGGAGGAGGTCAGGGCCCTGCCCTTCCTCAGGATCTGTGTGGCCCTGGAGGGCATGCTTGCAGTGATGCAACAAGCAGCACCGGCACCACCACCACCACCACCACCGTCACCACCACCAGCACAGGAGGAGGGTGAAGCACCGGGGGGGGGGTTTGCGACGTGGCAGACGTGGGCGGCCACGCCATCGTCAATAACTGTGTTAATAAATAGCTATGAAAACGTACATGCAACGTGTGTTTCCAATGTGTGTCCCTGTGGTCCCCTATGTAGTGTGCACATGCATGTTTCGTTCCTGACCATCTGACCTGCACCCAGGCCCATCGCTGGTGGGTTGTTTGCACTGGCAGGTATTACTGCACAGATGCCAGCACATGCCATGTGTGACCTGCACAGTGTGTGTACACTGCCCCTTGGCTGTAGCGGGCCAGTTTACCCAGACACCCATGTTGCGCCAGGGCGACTGCTCCGAGGTTGCATGGTCACTATTCAGATCCATCACCATTTCCACCCCCTTATACACCCAACATTGGGTGCATATGTGTGACCATTGCCCCTGCCAGTAACACTGATTACATGCCGGACCCCCCCCTTGACATGCATGTGGCACAGACAGACATGGGTGGCATGCGTATGTCCGATGCTGATGTCCACTAACACATTTGGTTAAACCACGCCCATCCCTGTGACATGGATGTTCCCGGGGCCCCCTTACAATGCAACATCGCATGCACCTACCCTGGTCCCGCGCTCCCGCACACATGTTTAGCCCCCATGACTGCATGTGGAGCTAGTCCACGTATGATACCCATGTCTACGTTTACTGCCTATGCAGGTCCACACACATATCCCATGCTTGCATCCATAGTGAGTGGGTAAGGGAAACACGTGACCATTGCGTCAAACAAAAACAAACTTTACTTGTAACAAAAACATGATGTCAACATGCCAGCAAACCCCTGCCCCTTTTTTTATTGGCTGGAACACAGGCCAGCACAGGGCACATGTGGTCGTCACAGGTGCCATCACGGCCTCCTGTGACACCGTTCAGCAGATGGCTGATGACGGGGCGGCTGCCCCACCTCATTGGCCACCTGCTGAATGGCTGCCGTCAGACAATGGCAGGTGTACAGCAGGAGACGGACGTCCCTCCACACGCCATCCACTGCCTCCATCACATCATGTATGCACATGCCAGCACACAAACACACACTGGCCATGGTTTGTGTGCTGGCATGTGCACGCGCGACGTGTGTGGCAATGGATGGCGCACCGAGAGGATGCCTCCCATCCCCTGCCAACACCTGCAGTGTCTGCTGGGAGACCACAGTGCCCTGTGCTGGGCTGTGTTCCCCACCACCCTCCCCCCCTGCTCCCCTCTCCCCCCCTTCCAAAACCCTCCCGCCCTCAGTACCAGCCCCCACCCCCACATGGCCCACAGGCCCCCACAACCCTGACCTCCCCTCTCCCACATCCCCCATTGCTGCCTCGTCGTCCTCCTCTTCCTCCGGGGAGAACCGAGGCTCGTCGTCCTCCTCCTCCTCCCCCTCCTTCTCCTCCCCATCATCCTCTATCACGACCACCTCCTCCTCCTCCCTTCCACGGTGTGTGGTGGGGCGCCTAAGGGAGTAGGCGGCGGGCTGTGGCTCTTTGCTGTTGTCATCACCCTCTGTGGAAAAATACACACATTAGGACACTATCATGTGTGTCACATAACACATATACATATGCAGGCAACACACAGGCTGGTGTGGCAATATGACATTTGAACCTGACACGCATGCCTGGCAATACTCACCATCAGGGCGTGGCTGCGCCCCTCTCTCATACAGTGCCAGGAATTCTGCATGGTACTGTCGCAGCTCACGCCCCTTCTTCCTCAGATCCTCCACCTGTGGATATGCAAACAATGGGTGTGGTCATCAATGAACGGTTATCTCAGCTGTGTGTATGACATAACCCTACCCCTGTGTGGGCAGCAACATGCTGATCCTTCTCCGCTTCGGTGTGTGGCATGAAGAGCATAGTTACCCACCTGCAACAGCTAGTCTCTGTGAAATGTGGGCATAGGTCTGCACATGTGTGTCGTGGCGGCAACAACAGAGCCTGTGTGGGAGTGACAGGCATCGCTCAATAGGACAGCAGCTAGCAGCATCTCACAGCGCCTGCATGCTGCCCCCCCCATATCACCTATTTTCCTCTACACATGTGTGAAATGCTGGGACAAACAGAGACAGATAGAGAGAGAGAGGGAGAGGGAGAGAGAGGGCGAGTGTGAGAGGCAGAGAGGGTGAGGGAGGGTAACACATCCCCTAGGGGAGATGGTTTGTTTGTGAGGACCTATCCCTGCTATTCCCTGACATCACCTGATACAGGTGGGTAAGTGTGCAATCACCAGAAACAAGCAGGACATAGTCCTCACTGGTGGGGACCCCCCAGTTGTAGATGGCAGGGACGGGTCCCCGGAGTGTTGGGGCCCTGTGGAGGGGTTCCACTACCTACCATGGATCTCTGGCATTCCCTATGGGGGGCGTGTCTGAGTTGGGTCGGTATGGGAGAGGTGTTGTCCAGCGGCCTGAACAAACAGCATCCCTGTGGGAGCTTCCATCTGAGCAGTAGTGGGCTGTGAAGGTGTAAACCGAGCACCAGGTAACTGCTCGTAAGGTGTCATTCACACAGGCGGTATGGCGTTGGCCCCTAGAGGCTGCCATGGCTCTCACATTGTGAGCGGTGACATGGGCATGCAGTGCAAGTGGTTTGCCATGACAGATGTATGTGGGACCTTTAGCAGACCAGTAGGATACAGCTCTCTGTGAAACTGCTGTACTCACATGGGATGGATCAGAGTGTGGGGATGGCTGAGGGGAACATATGTGTTGCTGGGTCCCCTGCAGATAGACAACCAGGGCTCTTCCACATTGCACAGTATACTGATTCCTCCCTGCATCTGGGGCATGGGGCTGTGGGACGGATACAGATAGCTGAAGCTCTGTGTTCAAATGAATGTACGCAACCACCATAGGCATGACATGTGTCTGTGTCCATAGGAGGACCTTATCATGCTGACACCCTGTGTATGGTGGATCAGCCACTAGAGCAAGCACCTCACTGATACGCCTTGCTGATGTGATTGCTCTAATGAGTGTTACCATCAAGGACAGCAACATTATGGACGTAGTGCCTAAGGACTATGAGAGCCCCTGCATAAGCTGGCCCACAACATGATTGCAACCCCATGCCACTGGGGTTGGTTCCTGAGGAGGTGTCATTAGGGGCAGACCCTCCACAACGCATGGTTTGAGCGGATGGGAGGAACCGGTTGGCCCATCGATGGGTGGAGATGGTGCAGCAATGGCATTACAAAGGTCTCTGACTGACTTCCGTTGTAGACCAGTGTTTGATAGGATACAGTGGTAACCCAACAATGCTTCTCGAGGGATGGCACTGGGGTCTACACCCTTTGGTGGGCAACAGCTGGTGATGCACTTCCACTTGAACGCATGGAAACGCCTTGTGGCATGTCTCCTGGGAGCATAAAGGACATATCACACATCCTGGGTGAGGTGTTGGGGCATAAACGATTCAGTCATCCATAACCAGGCTCTGGGGTATGCAGACTAGGGGTTTTGCTGCCATAGTGTCCCCACCCCCTGCGACAGTAGGTCTGTGGCAGACCAAATGTCCAAGTGTGATACCTGTGACAGACATGGTTGCAGAGGGCACCACACCTAGCGTTGCCAGCATGGGGCTATGTGGACAATGTTGTCTCTGTCCCCCTGCAGCTTGCATAGTGTCTTGGCAATCCAGGGGACGTCAGACGGGGCATATAGGGGGTCATGGCCCCAGGTGTGTGGAAGGCATCCCTCGTTTGGCAGCCATGAGCCAGAATGAGTGTTCAGAACTGTGTACTTGTGGCATTTGATAAACCTGCAGAGCAGTCTATATGTGAGTTTCCCTACAGTTCAGATATTCAGGGGAGGTGGTCCATGTGTAGGGACCAGTTTTTGCTAAGCACAGCACTAATGATTCTGTCTGGACAATAATTGAGTTTGCCAGGGGCATAGACCGCCCGGAGATGGGTCGGATGCTCTCTGTCAAACGCCCACAGTTGACGTGCTTTGTTGAAAACTGACAGAGAGGCTGTTTCTACTAATTTCTACACCTAGAACATGGCTACCTGATTGTCTGCGTGACCTAGTAGTGTGTTGCCCTGTCAAGGGGTATGGAATACCTAGGGTGACAGGCGCATTGATGCGAGCTCCTAAATATTTGTGCGTGAATGACACCCCTGGACCTCCAGGTGGCTGGGGCTGAGGTGTTCAGTGGAAGAGCACCCCACCCCACTTTGACAGCATCTGCTGTTAATGTGATCAGAGGTGAGGTTTGCATGACAGCTGGCACCTCCTAACGTTCGTGTGCTGAACACCACAAGTCCAGGGACTGGGTGGGTCGGTCTGAGAACATTCTCCGATCTGAGTGACAGCCTGTTACATGATTCCACTGGGTGGGGCGGGACCATTGGGCCACTCTCCTGTGCAGACGTGCATGGGGGACCACATGCACCGTAGCTGACATGTGCCCCAGCTGCTGGAGCATCATTCTGTCCAAGAGGTGAGTTGTTTGCAGTGCTCAGGAAAACAGTTGCACAATGCACGGACAGCGAGGCTGCAGCAGATAGGTGGGTGTCAGTGTGCTATCTTGCCTTGCTCGTCTGTACTCCAGCAATTGCGTGGGAGTCTGGGGATTCCCTGAGACCTCTGTGACGGCATACATATTGGCGTACAACCAGTGTGTGAGTGGGAGGGAGGCCTGCTCCTGTGACTGTGACTCTGTCCAGATGGGCCACTCGTCCAGGTGTGGTTAGACACATATTCCCCTGGTACAGGGAAGAGCAGCTCCCACAGCCATGCACTTTGTGCATGCTCTGGGTGCTGAGGCTAGGCCGAGGGGGAGAGCTTTGTAGTGATAGTGCCCTCCCTGATAGCAGACCCCAGGGGACTTACAGGATGATTGGTGGCTGAGAACATGGCTGTAGGCATCCGTGTGATCTGGGGAAGGAGGCCAGTCTGGGCTGTGGGGCTGCAGAAGTACGTTTCCTATGTACTTACATTTGTAGTTCTGTTTGACACATAACCTATCCAGTCCTCAGGGATCTCAGATGTGTCTGTGACCTCCTGTTGTCTCTGTTATGTGGTAATAGGGTGTGTAAGACACAGAACCCTGTTGAGGATGCGTTCCCACTTGTATTCCCCATGAGCTAGGGTACGCTTTACCTCTGGAGCCAGTTGGCATGCGTTTGTGCGAACTGACCTTCCTTAATGTTCTGGGGGGAGGCAGGCTTGGGAAATGTGGCCTGTACCACCTTCAGTGATGGACAGAGTTCAGGGTTCTTATGTTCTGTCCCACCATCCGTGGATGCGGTGTGTGATAAGGAAGCTTATCATAGCTCAGGAAGGAGCTATAGTAAAGGTGAAGTGACTCTGAACAAGCAACCTGTCAGTTCTGGTAGAAATAAGAAAACAGAATTTTTCCATAAAAGACTACCAGTCCCAGAATGCACCAGGTTTCCAACAGCCATTAGAGGAGCTGAAGTGGGGAAACGTGTGTTCAATCAGGAGGGCTATGAGGTAATCCCTAAGCACTCATCTCAAAGGGCAGGGCCTGATTCAGCACAGCTGCGCTGTGTTAGGGTGGAGCACTCATCCAAGCAGAATAAAGGTAGAGTTTATTCTACAGAGAATCATCTTCATGATCTTGGACAGCTTCATCATCTGGAGGATCATCAGAAACAGAAGTCAGAGCGGACAGACAGAGAGGGCAAGAAACCCTTTGGAAGAAAGAAGAGAAAAGCATTTGGGAGGTCTAAAGGAGTCCATAGCAGTACGTATACTGGAAGGCATTCAAAAGGCAAGCATACACCATTGGATTGGGGAAAACCAGAGGAGTGGTGCTGCAGAGCTAGGAATCTCCAGACGGTACCTGTGAGGGAGACGGCTGCACTTGGAAGGGACCCTAAGACCCGTGCCAGAAGGTATGTGAAGAGAGACCCAGTGTCCAGGGATCTGGATTGGAAGGCTGGACATAAGAACTGGACTACATACTGGCCAGGCTATTTAGAGAGGAACTCTAACAGCAATGGAAGCTCAGGTATGAACACTGATCTATGCCCTAGCTAAAACCTTGAAAGACAGCAGGGAAACAAGTATTCTCCTGAGAGTGCTACATTGAGAAATTCCTCTGTGCCAATCCATGATATTGAACCAATGATTGTTGAAGAAGGGGAAGGAGCGGTCTTAGATACAGGCTGTGAATATATGGATTGCTCTCTGTCTAAACTCCTTTGGTAATTTTCTGTTACAAAGTACAACAACCATCACAAAGAAATACAAAGTTGTTCTTTAATCTACTCAGAAAAGCTCCTGAAGTAGGATTTGAGCCACGCAGTAGAAAGCAAGCCAGCTAAGGGGTTTCAGCTGGGTAACTGCTAGCAATTGAGCCTTACCTAATTGCTTGTGAGCTCTGAGGGAATCACTTCTGAATCTATGTGTGAAGATATAAGAAGTTAACCTGAAAAGAACAGTTTTTCCCTTCTTTATGGGTTTTGCTTGTTGTTTGAAACACTGCTAAGAAAATATTAGCTAAAGCCTACAGAAAAGACCAGTTTGTTACCAACCAGGTCTTTATTCTTTTGCTTTGATTGCCTGACAAGTTCATCTGTTGTTTTCCTGATTTTGTTTTTCTAAGTTTAACACTGAAAGCAAGTATCCTGTTTTATGTGCTACCAAGCATTTCTGTGTTGGGAGAAATAACCCCATAAATAAATATCTTATTGGCTTTACACTCAAGCACAACTAATTATTGTGAGCAGCTGTGTCTGGTGTGAATGGACTGCATTTCCCACAATCCCTTGCAAATCATATTGATATATGCACTTGCCAAGACTGTGAACATTCTCACCCAGGCAGCCGTCTGACAGGTGACATAAACTTTCTGGCATTTTCGACATATGTTTTATGTGGATGGGCAGGGGGGGCATGTACTCTATCGGGGACTCAAAGGCCCTGTGTAGGCTGCCGCTGCTGGGTGTGCTGCGGCTGGGTGGCTATCTGATGTTTTGGCTTCGTAGATTGTTGACCCTTTCTATCAGCTTAGCCGGAAGGTGGTCCATGCTGGGCATATGACTGCTGGTATCCATTCGTTATGGACATGGACGGCTGTTTGACAGCTTTCCTCTTTGCAGGATCACAGATCTCGGACAGCCTGGTCAGGGTGGACCTGTCAGCATCCAATAGTTTGGATGTTTGCTGCCACCTTGTCCCTGACAGATTTCAATGGGTACAGGGGATTTTGCACAGTCTATCCTGTAACCAGTGTTCCAGGTTGGTGACTGACAGCCAGGCACGCGTCCTTGACACAATGTCAATGGCGGAGACTCAGCCTATGCCGTCACAACAGTTCACTGCTACCCTGTTGACAATGTTTGCCCTCTTCTGGCCATGTTTGACAGGTGCTACATATACCTGTCCTCTGTCATACTTGAGAGGTGGACTTAGCAGTTAAAGATGTACTGGGAACTCCATCAGAACCCTTCCCATGTACAGGATATAGGAAAATATCCTGGCTGACAGCATGAATGCATGGCAGACATGGCAACCCAAAGCATCTACGTTCCTACGCCCCTAACAGATGGGTTGACGGCATGTCATCTGTGGCATTATATTCACACCATAGCAGACTCCACCACAATGGAGTGCTGAGGGAGCTATGTTGTTTGAGAGGCAGGGAACAGAGGGCTCAGGGTACATAGTATCCTGCTATTGGGAATATGGGGAGGTTGTGAGAGGTGTGTCCCATCCTTTTCAGGAGAGGCTCCTGTACGTTCTGATGTCTGGGCAGGGTGGGTGCCTCCTTTGGCGTTTGGGCATATTGGTGCTTGACTGGCTCATGTGGGCTGTGCTCAGATTCAGTTGACACTTGAACAGAGAGGACTCTGACTACATGTCTGATCAGATCCTGGTGGGACATATCCTCAGGCGGCAGCAATCTCCTCTTGGGATATGCAGGCCCCTCCTGGAGAGGTACATTACTACCCTCTGAGCTGTCACAGTCACCAGAACCCTCATAGGATTGGATGTATATTGTCACTGGGGGCTCAGGTTTAGTGTGGTTTTGGTACCAATGAGCGTGGGTACAGGAGTGACCTGGTACCAGTGTGTTGGAGACGGCACCCATCAGCACTGATTGTCCAGTTGCCCATGCTGGGACCACAATGTGTGTGGGTACCGGTGACGCAATGTGTGGGGTCTGGGGTGGTAACGAGGACCTTGATGCCACAAGGATAGCCGCAAGACTGTGTTTGCTGGCCACCATCCTCTGGTCCAGTGACCCTGGCTATGCCTGTGTATCGGTAATGGCCACAGCCAGTACCCCAAAGCAGGGCCCAAGGGTTTCAGTGGAGGCTGCAGCCTCAAGACCTTGCTGTAGCCACAAGGTGGCTTGTGGAGGCTGGGGAATCCCACCAGGACAGTTTGGCCAGAGTACGTTCCTCAGGGCCAACACCAGGGCATCCCGATGTTTGGAGGGGGATGGGTCCTTTCAGAAATGGCCAGCTTTATGTTTGGATACATGGGATCCACAGGAGGTAAATAAGTCCCCTGAGGACATGGCTGCCACCACGGCCACGTCGGTGGGGTGGTGGGTACTGAGCTTGGCTGTTCTTTTCGGCCGTCCCCTCTTCGATAGCATCCCACAGGCCAAACAGTCAGACATGGAGTGAATGGGCCCTAGGCATTCGGAACAGCAAGCATGGTTGTAAGTTACAGTGGAGCCACTCGCACAATCTGAGCATGTCTTCTGACACAGGGAGTGCCTTTCCATGATGCCGGGGGACCTAGGGCCTATGCACAAACCGAGGGGAGATATGCAAGGATGTTTTCACTCTTCCTGTGTTATTTTGTTTGGGTGAGCTCAACACAACTTCTACAGATGGGAGTTACAGTACACCAGTGTTACCGGTAAGGGAGACGTCAGCAGGCGCAGACACAGGAATGGCAATACCATAGAGGTGTTGTGCGCTGACAGGGACAATGACCTGCTGACTCTGTGGGACATGATGAACTGGGGAGCAGCATTTGGGAGAGGCATCAGGGCAGCACGCAGGCGCTGTGGGATAGCCCCATATGCTCTCC
This sequence comes from Ichthyophis bannanicus, assembly GCA_033557465.1. Lineage (NCBI taxonomy): Eukaryota > Metazoa > Chordata > Amphibia > Gymnophiona > Ichthyophiidae > Ichthyophis > Ichthyophis bannanicus. The sequence continues at coordinate 1,384,175,090 of CM066032.1, read as the reverse complement.
TCTTGGACGCTGGGGAGCGGTCACACGCAGGCTGCGACAGGGCAGACAAGAGCAACATGTGACAACTAATCCCTGCTTGTTCTTGGAGATTCACTGTTCCCAGTGCCACCTGCATTCATGGCTGTGGGTCTGGGCATGTGTGCGGTGACACCTATGTGCATTGTGCGTGGCACCCTGAACACACCGTTCCATTCCTCTGTGACCCCCTTCAATGACATGCCATGGCCGTAGCACGGTTGGGTTGGCAATGATGATGTCCAGGCTACCCCCCCTAACCCTGTATGTGGTATGTTTCACACATTTGTGTTGACATTAGCTACACATGTCATCCGACCCACACCCACTGGCAACATGATATCCCAGCACACATGGGTGATGTGTCCATGCATGTGACGTTGGGTGGGTGGACCTATGTACCTTACCAGGGGCCACGTCCGTGACATGTGGCTTTCTACAAGGCCATGGATAGCAATGTTTGACAAACTACAAGCGTTGTGTGACCTGTCTGTCTGTTGCACGGAGCATACTGATCTCGGTGGACTTGCATCTGTCCCATTCTGGGCTATGTGATGTTGGTATGTTTCTCTGACCTGGGTCCTGGATGGGTATGGCAGGTGTGGCTGCCCACACTAGGGGCAGGGGACATTGCACGGGTATGGGCTTTTGCCACCTGTCCTCATGTGTGTGTTTCAGGCTGTGGTGTGCAACCTAAACAGGTGCATGTATCCTACCAACAGCATCTGTGATGTTCATCTGCAAACACGTGTGTGATTCCTGGCGGATGGGCAGATGTGTGACCTGACTCAGCATGCATATCTGGGGACATGTCTCTGTTAATTGTTAATCCCTGTTATCCATGTTTTTATTCCCTGTTCTCTGTAAACTTAACATTTGTTTTTATGTTTAAGTACAAAACTTGTTAAAATGTAAACCGCGCTGATGTCAAAAGTGCGGTATATAAAAGCTGTTAAATAAATAAATAAATAAATAAATTACAGACCTTCGGAATTTGATCTCATAGCTAATGTGGGTGAGGTGTTCATTACGCACATCCACATCTGCGCCTACCACATCATCTGGATACATCAACGGTGTGTGTGCTGAGCTGTGGACCTCATGGACTGTGGGAGATGTGCTACCTACCCACCATACCGTAAGAACATATCTGAGTGACCTACCCTCTGTTGCAATCAGCTCTCAGGCCTCCTGGGGTTTGGGTGTCCTAGGACACCATCAGCAACATACAGCATAGCAGCAGGGTGACTGCCAGGACCCCATATGCAGGTATCAGGAACGCCTGGGGATGTGGGGCATGGATTCAACAGTCTAGGCACACTGCACCGTCCCACCAGGGTGACTGACAGCCCACTATGATGGACTGCCAGGACCCCTGGGGATAGGGTGAATGGCTTCCAAAGTATAGGCACACTGCACCATATCACCAGGGTGACTGACGGCCCACTATGATGGGCTGCCAGGACTCCTGGGGATAGGGTGAATGGATTCAACAGTCTAGGAACACTGCACCATATCACCAGGGTGACTGAGAGCCCACTATGATGGGCTGCCAGGACTCCTGGGGATAGGGTGAATGGATTCAACAGTCTAGGAAAACTGCACCATATCACCAGGGTGACTGAGAGCCCACTCTGATGGCCTCTCAGGACTCCTGGGGATAGGGTGATTTGATTCAACAGTCTAGGCACACTGCACCATATCACCAGGGTGACTGAGAGCCCACTCTGATGGCCTCTCAGGACTCCTGGGGATAGGGTGATTGCATTCAACAGTCTAGGCACACTGCACTATATCACCAGGGTGACTGACAGCCCACTATGATGGGCTGCCAGGACCCCTGGGGATAGGGTGAATGGCTTCCAAAGTATAGGCACAATGCACCATATCACCAGGGTGACTGACGGCCCACTATGAAGGCCTGCCAGGACTCCTGGGGCTAGGGTGAATGGATTCAACAGTCTAGGAACACTGTACCATATCACCAGGTGACTGACAGCCCACTATGATGGGCTGCCAGGACTCCTGGGGATAGGGTGAATGGATTCAACAGTCTAGGAACACTGCACCATATCACCAGGGTGACTGAGAGTCCACTATGATGGGCTGCCAGGACCCCTGGGGATAGGGTGAATGGCTTCCAAAGTATAGGCACACTGCACCATATCACCAGGGTGACTGATGGCCGACTATGTTGGGCTGCCAGGACTCCTGGGGATAGGGTGATTTGATTCAACAGTCTAGGCACACTGCACCATATCACCAGGGTGACTGACGGCCCACTCTGATGGCCTGCCACGACTCCTGGGGATAGGGTGAATGGATTCAACAGTCTAGGCACACTGCACCGTCCCACCAGGGTGACTGACAGCCCACTATGATGGGCTGCCAGCACCCCTGGGGATAGGGTGAATGGCTTTCAAAGTATAGGCACACTGCACCATATCACCAGGGTGACTGACAGCCCACTATGATGGGCTGCCAGGACTCCTGGGGATAGGGTGATTTGATTCAACAGTCTAGGCACACTGCAGCATATCACCAGGGTGACTGAGAGCCCACTCTGATGGCCTCTCAGGACTCCTGGGGATAGGGTGATTGCATTCAACAGTCTAGGCACACTGCACCATATCACCAGGATGACTGACAGTCCACTATGATGGGCTGCCAGGACTCCTGGGGATAGGGTGAATGGATTCAACAGTCTAGGAACACTGCACCATATCACCAGGGTGACTGAGAGCCCACTCTGATGGCCTGCCAGGACTCCTGGGGATAGGGTGAATGGATTCAACAGTCTAGGAACACTGCACCATATCACCAGGGTGACTGAGAGCCCACTCTGATGGCCTCTCAGGACCCCTGGGGATAGGGAGGATGTATTGGACAACATTGGCACACAACCCCATATCACCAGGGTGACTGACAGACCATGTGATGCACGTTTCACGACCCCTGATGGTGGCCCATATGTGTTACCCTGTATATGCAGATCCCACCATCAGCACATGATGTTTCTGGAAGCTCCTTAGATCTATGGACTAGCTGTGTTACAGTGTGCTGTAGCACATCTACAGCAGCAGTTGCCATGGCCCCAGGATGGCATCATGCCCTCTGTGACCACATCCGTCACCACCTGGGTACAGGGCAAACCACTCAGATGTGATACAGAAACAATATGGCATGTGGTTTCACCTGCTGCACTTTAATGATATAGACTACCTACACACAGCAGCACGGACAGCTGCAATCAACCCTGTCTGTGTATATGGTTATTATGACCTGTGGCCATACACTTACCTCCCGTGGGTTGTCTGCCACACGATTCTAGCGTCTGGTGACTCGCTCCCAGGACCTTCTCACCTTCCCCATGTCCCTTCGCCTGGAGGCCCCAGGGAACAGCCTGTGCAGCTTGGGCCCAATCAACGCAGCCAGGTGTCAGAGCTCGCAGTGGCTGAAAGCAGGCTTCCGTGTTCGGGTCGCCATCTTCCTTTATGCCCATCTGGATGCGCGGACGCACGCAACACAACTTCCGCACATGCTCATATCAGCTTGCGCACAGGCGCGCCACATGGCTGTGCGACAGAGACAATCGCGCTCTTGTGTTCCGCGTGGTAAAATTGGAAATGAACACATATTTCTGCCGCACAGGTTATGGTGTCACTAACAGTATGTCTACGAATCTCTGCAGACACACATAGCACCTATGTGTCTCTCATGTACAAAAGATCACTTAGCTTGTTATGAATTATTCCTGTTTACACAGTGTGTGTTTGAACCTCTGGACACATATCCACTGATTCCTAGTGCATTGTCTAATGGTGTGTGCTATGTGTGTCACATAGGAGGTACTAAACAAATACTAAAGTCAGATCCAATAAAAGAGTGAACTACTATCAAACTTAAAACTGTGAAAAATCCACTCTACACCTTCTTCTTCTTCAACCTAAATATTTTTTAATTTTACCAACGGTCTCAGATAAACGATACTTTTCTTTACACCTTAATATGGGTACTTGATTCACCCAATACAGTGTTCATTCACATCAATGACCGGAGGCTGTTTTTTTTGAAAGATTTTTTTGTGCTTTTCTAATTAATCTTCATCCATTTAAAAAATGACTTTAAAATAGAACAAACACCATTCTACTTATCTTAGGCAGAACGGTGCTTAAACAATGCCCCTTCAGCGCTCGATGAAATGGAAACCCCCAACGCCTCAATGGTCCAAGCGCTCTAGCGTTTCTCCTGTTGGGTTTATCAAGGGGATATTGACATTGCTTTTCACCAGGGCTGTTTAACGTTTCCGATATACTACTGACTTTGATTCTGTCTATATAAACAAAAGCAGAAAAAATCATTTGGTTGATTTCAACATATCATATCTTTGTCTCTTCAATCATATCATCACTAATTCTTTACTTTACCAGAAAAACTTTATGAGAGCAAACCAGTATTCTTTTCTTCATTGCTAGTCTTCAATGCTGTTAGCCGTTGTTTTCTGAATTAACGGAAGACGCCGCGCATGCGTCTTTCCCACTGATTTAAATACCCTCCTGTTATCTTGATCTGAGGGAAACTACCGGGTGCAGGCCAACCAATCTACACTAACATTCAATCCTGTTGGTTGAACAGTTCCTAGACGGTGTATCCACCATTGCTCACGATACAGGAGAGTTTGTTCTCGCGATCTCCCGTTTGATCCATTTTGCACTAATTCTATACACCAGCATTTCAGCATAGCAAAACTGTGACCCAAATCCAAGCAATGCTGCACTATCGGTCACATAGGAGGTACTGCCAAGACACTTACAACAGGGGGTGCTCACAGACCATCAGCATCAGCTATCAGTCACCCTGGTGATATGGGGTTGTGTGTGCCACTGTAGTATGTTCAGTGGTGCATCTCGATGTGTGCCCAGCAATGATGTGGATGTTGCCATAGGGGGGTAGGGGGGTGCTTCATATCTGACCATTGGACATGCACAATAGGTTGCGTGGTGCCCATTATGAGGCAATGTAGGTCGGCATGTCACCTTAATGCATGTTATCCTTTAGTATGTGTGCTGACATGCAGTCCTGGTGGCAGAGGTTTAGCACAATGGTTGAGACATGGACTGCTGAATCAGGGGTCATGAGTTCAATCCTCCAGTGGGGTTCTGGATTACCTGTCTCATGCAGCACACATTGTTATACAGCAGTGCCAAATTGGGCATAGTGCTTTTAAAGTACATCAGTGCTGCGTGAGGCATACATCTTCTTACGTTACAACTGTGTTACCTGCGGCAGTCTCCTTTCTACATTACAGCCGTACTGCCAGGAGAAACACCTTTACAGTGCTATATACGTCATGTGCAGTGCAGCATTGTTACTAATGGATCAACGCAACCCTGATAACCGCAGCACACAGTCTGCAGGATTGCCTCTTTAGCCAGCCAGGCATCTTTTATCAGCTATGGAGCTGTGGCCCACAGGTTACATTGCTGCCTGTGAAGCCAGAGGTTGTGAGTTTCCGTCCACAGTGGGGTTATTGGTGAGTGCATCCGATGGCAGGTTTTGTAATGTAAATTAGTGGTGGCAGCTATAAGACCCTCACAGTGCTGTAATCTTCAGGTGCCCTATAAGCCACCTTATCGTGCACCCTAAGGTTACAGAACTGTGTTGTTTTCTCTGTTGCCAGTAGTACATGACATTACACACATACTGCCCCAAACAGCACCCATGTACCCTGTAAAATAGTTATCTCCATGTTACAATGCCCTGTTCAATGTATGTCCAGTTTGTGCAATGTGAACAGTACTGATGCTGACAAGCGCAGTATATGGGCCAATGTAAATATCTAAAATACTTTTCTTGGACAACCACACTAAGGATTTGAACCACCAACCTGTCGCTTCACAGGCATTGCAGTCACCAGTGGGCTACAGCTCTATAGCTGTGAAGAGAGGTCTGGCTGGCTGCAATATAACTTCTGCAGACTGTGTGCTGCAGTTAACAGGGTAGGGTTAGTCCACTCACACCCATGATGCACTGCACATGCAAAGCAGCAGTCTACAGATGGTCCGAAGATGGGGTGTGCACCCCCTCAGCACCTAGGCCTAGTAGTGGGTACTGACCTTCTGTGTTGCTGGTACAGAGTGGCTACAGACCATCACAGTGTGTGTGGCCTGTGCTCACCCTGAGGGTGAAGTGGGACGCACAGCACCTGTCCTGGCTGAGATGGGCTATACGTCAGGTCAACATGTCTGCTGATGTCTGGTAGGTTGTCCTATCAGACACACCTACAGTACACCTTTGACCATCTGTATCTCCCAGTCACATCTGGCCCTTGTGGACTACAATGCTCACGGAATAGTGCATATCCTGTGTAGGTGCCCTGCCCACATGATATATGTGCGGTGTGTGTGTGAGGAAAGGAGCTGTTTGGACACATAGGCGGTGTGTGGCGGACCACCAAACCTGCCCTCTGGAATCCAGGTTCCCCCAACAACAGATCCACATTCTATATCCCAGTAATGGTGGTAGCGGCAGACAGCGCCATCAACCTCAGTCCGGCTGGAGTAGGGACAACCTACAGGGCACACTCTGCAGTTCTGTACTCATCCCTATTTCAGGGGCAGACAGACAGTAGGGCCTGAAACCCCCAGCTCCCCCATCACCATCTGACATTTTCCAGCAGCAAGCACAGTGAGTCCCCAGTTACTGAACCCTGCAAGGTGTTCCAGCCATACACACACTAACTGCAGACAGGCCGCTAGCCAGTCCATAGTGCATGCGACCGGAGGAAATGTGTGCATCCATAAGTGGGATGTGAGCACACCCACCACACAATTAACTCAGTGATTGGGCCCCAGAAATACAGAACCCATATATATCACATGAGAAAACTACTATATGGCACTATGGTGGAACCTAGCCATGCCATGGTCACTGCTCGGTCAGGGTGAGAGTGACCTCCCAGCAGGACATGCTATGGACACCATGTCTGTGCAGGTGATGGCCAGGCACTACAATGTCCCAGCCATTGACCTATGCCCTGTGCAGATGCATCCTGCTCAGGTCGCCCTGTCTGTTCTATACCCACAGTACTTTGCTCCTCATTATGCACATTGGCAGGCCAATACTGGCAACAGTGCTATCAGTGTGGGCTGCGGAGGGTGTTGGCAGCCACCACACACTGGATAGACAGCCACACACTCCCCACACCTATGGCAGCATTGAGCAGCTGTAGAGGTATTTTGCAGCCCTGGCCACCGCACCAGTACTGGGCACAGTGCGGGCATGGCTATGTTAGGCAGTACTGTTGGAGTCATTCTCCAGGGTGGTGGCCTCTGTCAGACACATGACCTGTCACACATTGCACATACATCACAGACGTTGGTATGATACAGCTCAATGAGCTGATTGTGCTTAACTTAGGCATTTCTATCTGACAGTAATCATAACAAGCTTTTGATATCTGTGTACCGTATCCCCGTGTCTAGTGTGGGATTGCTAATGTATGCACATCCTAGTATTGGGAGATGCACACAGGGCCCAACATCCTGCCTCTGCATTAGTCTTTGGATAATGGGGCCTGCAGGTGCAGGTGTTTCTGCCCCTGTTGCCCGCTGCTCTAGGGCAGAGGTTCCCAACTCCAGTCCAGGTGGCCCAAACACTGGTCGGGATTTCATGATGTCCCTGATGAATATGCCTATGATACATCTGCATACCATGGGGGCGGTAACTTAAATTGCAGCACACGCATCTTTATTGGAGACATCATCCAACCTGAGTGATTTGGGACCCTCCATGACTGCATTTGGGAGACTGTGCTGTAGGTGATGCATATGTTTATGTGGTGTGTGCTGTTTAAGGTAAAATATGAGCTTTTCACCGACGCTTATGTCCTCAGCAGTAAAGGTTCAGTCTTTACTACCATGTTTCCTTCATGGGTAAAATGTGGGGACTGGGATGGCAGGTGCCCCAGCTAGGATTGGAACCTGTGACCTTCTGGTCTTAAAGGCACTGGCTGTGTCTGCTGCACCACCGTCTTAGCACAACAACAGTGTATTCCCTGGGGAGTCCATGGCTGTTTGTCAGACAGAGCCTGTCTGTTGGAGTGCACTGCACCCACGTGAAGGGGGCTATGCCACCGTCTTCTCTGGGCAGCTGCCACTGCCCCCCTCCAACACCAGTACCCCTCTGCCAACATGCTGCATGCCCTTCTGCTGATGGTGCTGGTGGTGCACAGTTTTAGGCCATCCATTGTGCAAGTAGGCGACTGGCTATGCTGCGCGTTCTGGGGTTGGGGTGCCTGCATAGTCGTCCACGCTTCCCCCCAACTCCACCATGCTGTTGTGGAACATGTGCATGCCATAGGAGACCTGTCCATTGGAGAGGGGAACCCTGCTCTGTCCTATTTCAATGTGGGATCATTCACCTTGTATGGTGCAGGAGCGTGGACCCTTCCGAGATTCATATCTTTTCTTCAGGGCTTTATTGGGAGTGTTTCTTGATGTTTCCCATTGCTGTCACCATTGCCCAGCTTGGTCATCTTTTGTGCTACAATCGAGGGGTTTAGCAGCCCTGGCCAACACACCAGTCATGGGCACAGTACAGGCATGGATATGGTACGCAAGACTGTTGGGGGTCACTCCCCAGGGTGGTAAACACTGTCAGGGACCAGACCTGCAGCACACACCGCAGACATCAGAATGATTGTTATGGTGGAGCTCAATGAGCAAAATGTGCTTAATGTAGGAATTGATATCTGCCAGTTATCATGGGAAACGTTTGATAGCTGTGTATCGTATACCCAGGTGTAGGGTGGCATTGCTAAGGTATGCAAGTGCTAGTATTGGGAGATACAGGCAGGGCCCAATGTCCTGCCTCTCCAGGAGGCATTGGCCAATGGGGCCTGTGGGTGTGTGTGTGGGTGTGTCTGGCCCTGTTGGCTGCTGCTTTACGGCAGGGTTTCCCAACTCCAGTCCTGGTGTTCCCAACACTGTTCTGGTTTTCATGCTGTCCCTCATAGATATGCATGAGCTACATCTGCATACCATGGGGGTGGTGCATAGATATGCAGCACAGGCATCTTTATTAGAGGCAGCATGGAACCTGAATGGTGTGGGGCCCTCCAGGACTGCATTTGGGAGACTCTGCTCTAGGTAATGCGCCTGTTTATGGTGTCTGTGTTTGGTGTGGTAAAATATAGGTGTATTAACCATGCGTATGTTCTCAGCAATAAAGGTTTGTCCCTACTATCACGGTTCAGTTGTGGGAAACATATGTGGACAGGATTGGCAGTAGCCCCAGTTGGCTTTGAACCTGTGACCTTCTGTTCTTGCACACACTGTCTGTGTGCACTGCACCACCGTGTTGCCACAGATATGCTGCATTCCCTGGGGAGTCCATGACTGTACATCCAACAGAGCCTGTCTGTTGCGGTGGACGGTGCCAGCCTGCAGAGGCCTAGGCCACTGTCTGCTGTGGCTTGCAGCCACTGCCCCCTCCACCACCTGTACCCTTCCGCCAACATGCAGACATGCCCTTATCTGGGAAAAAGCATATGACCTGATTGAGTTGTGGCACTCCAGGACTGAATTTGGGGGACTCGGCTGTAGGTAATGCCCATTGTTATGGTTTGTGTGCGGTGTAGGGTAAAATATGGTTGCTTGAACCATGCTTATGTTCTCTGCAATAAAGGAGTGTCTTTACTATCACTGTTTAGTGGTGGGTAAAACTATGGGGACTGGGTTGGCAGAGGCCCCAGCTGGGATTTGAACCTGTGACCCTCTGGTCCTACAGGCACTGGCTGTGTCCACTGCACCACACTGTGGCCACAGAGACAGTGCAGTCCCTGGAGATAGGAAACCTGGCCGGACAAGTCAGAAACCCTGCTCTGCACAATTATACTGTGGGCACATTTACCTTGTATGGAGACAAAAGGGCAAATAAACCTCATAAATGACATCGTAAAAAGGGGAAAAATACCATGCCCAAGCTGGGCAATAGTGACATCAATGGGCAACATTGAAAAACACTCTCAGGAAAGCTCCAAAAAAAGGAATTATTTTTTTGGAAGGGTCTACGGAGCGTAGACCCTTCCTAAACTCATTTCTTTTTTTTGGAGCTTTCCTGGGAGTGTTTTTTATTGTTGCCCATTGCTATCACTATTGCTCAGCTGAATTATAATTTTTCAAAGTTTTGTTGTGGTCATTTTCATGTTTTATTTGCAATTTTGTTCTGTGCACATGTATCACACTGCTCACGTTTTGTAGGTTTCCCTGGTTTTGCTGTACATTGCTGACGGAAATGGTTTCTCTTCCCTTTAAATGGGCTCTAACGTGAGGTTTTCACTCGCGGTATTTTTTTTGCTGAAATTCAGCCCCGCTCCTGTGCGGGGAGCCTCTCCCCTCCCACTCTCCACCCATTGACCCCGTCCCCCCGCCCCTCGGGAGCCTTCCTCCGCCCTCGAAATGCCTTTCCACGCCTCTATCGCACATCAGCGCACCGCGCACTTTTGCGGGCGGCGCGCACGTGTGCGGGGCACCAAAAATGCACTATTAGCGTGCTCTAAGGTACCTTAGCGCACGCTCAAGTGCGCCCCGCACAATTGCGCGGTTTAGTAAACATACCCCTTAATCTCAATCCCTGCTCCACCTGTTTAACATTATTGTCACATCAGTATGTAATTTGTACATAGTTTTCCCTGTTCTCTCTCCAAGTTGTCCTCCCTGTTCGATGTAAACTCGAGAATGCCCTGTGGTCCTCGAGTCATTCTGTTAATTGTAAACCGCACTGATGATAAAGAGCGCGGTATAAAAGAAATGTTAAATAAATAAATAAATAAATAAAATAAATACAGATGACAAAAGAAGAAAAGAGCAATAGTAGAAGAAACGAGGAAGGAAAGAAAAGGGAGAAAGCCAGGATAGGATAGTTGCTGAGTACTGTTGCCTAGGGGGTATGTTTACTAAACCGCGGTAGCGGACTCTGCGATATCGGAGCCATGGCCCCATTGAAATCAATGGGGCCGCAGCTCCGATATCGCACGGAGTCCACTACTGAGGTTTAGTAAACATACCCCTAGGTTTGCAAACCATGTAAATGCCTTTGAATATCATTCCCCCCCCCCCCAACACAGATTTTGTCATAGCACAACAAAGGAGTGGAGCAGTGGCCTAGTGGTTGGGGCAAGGTACTTCAGGCTGGAAGGTCAGGGGTTCAAATCCCACTAGAGGACAGCAACCTTGGGCTGGAAGGACTGGGGTTTCTAGTCCCACAGGTGCTCCTTGTGGTCTTGGACAAGCCACTTAACCCTCCATTGCCCATGTTCCCTGTAAAAAAATAGTTATCTCCAAGTTATAATGCCCTGTTCAATATAATTTCATTTTGTTCAATGTAAACCACACTGATGCAGAATAGTGCAGTATATAAGAGAATGTAAATAAATAAATGTAAATAAACTCTGAATCAGACAGCATCCATAAGTCTCTAACCTCTGCCTGCAATTTCAAGATTGAATGAAACAGTTGAAGAAAATCACTTATCTACTGGGGCCTTCCTACGACTTATTCAAGGAAACTCAGAGGGGATATTCAGCTGCTGCCCGGTTAGCTTCCGTGGTGAAAGTTAGGCTAGCTTTTGCTGTGCCTTACTTTCACCATTTTGCCATAACTAGACAGTGGCTCAATATTGCCATTGCCTGGTTATGGCCATGTTCCACCCCTGGAATGCCCCAATGCTAACCAGTTAACACTGGGACATGCACTGGCAGCTCACAGGGATATTAGATTTAAAGAAATCAGCCAGAATATCTGGTAATTCCATTGCCACCAATGAAGAGGGTAACCATATCCCAATGTATTGGCATAAATCATATATTTTACTCCCAAAGATTACAACAGAGTGGTTCTGACTGAAAATAGATGTTAAACAAGACCACCTGATGTACCCCATATTGAAAGGGTTTCCAAGAGGAAACCTTTACCATTCCATATCAACTTTTGACCAGAATATCTTGCATATACAGCAAGAACTTGCTTTGTCTACTCCACCTATTACATGTCTTACACAGGGGCGGCCCAAGGGGGGTGCGAGGCCATGTGCGGAGACTCGGTGCGGGACCTCATTTGCATAAGGGGCCTCATTTGCATAATGTTACCATATACTAACTTTTAGTAAACATGCCTCTTAATGAGTGTATGGAAAAAGAAAGACTAAAAGATTTCTACATTACTATAATCCTGTGCCAACCGCCAGGCACATTAGGAACTACTACAAACACTGCCCATTTAGAACCAATAGCAAACCCGCCGTATCCTAACAGCACTACCAGGACTCACAAAGCACCATACCCTACCTATCAAAAGGAAACATGCAAATATTAAACCAATACATTTCAGAGAATAACAATACATGACCTACTGGGGAAAGAGAACAAGTGGCAATGTCAAATAGGAATTATATAAACAGAACACCTCAGCTCAGTTACACATGCAGAACATAGACCATCACCAAACAAGTAATCACAATTTAGAAACAGGAAGACAATAATTAAACTGGGAATCCCAAAAGCCAAACTTGGAATGTACAACACTGTAGAAATAAAACTATACATTAATTTGCTCTTGTACTAAACAAAGTGCAGACGTTAATGATGCACATTTACCAGAGCTGACATATTCCAATTAATAAATTCAAAATAAAGAGATATTTTTCTACCTTTTGTGCATTTTTTTTCAGCTGCAATTGCTTCAGCCACTTTCTTCTGGTTTCTTCGTGTCTTCTGCTAACTCTCCATTGTCTGCTGTCCATTTGTCCTTTCTTCTCTCTTCAAGTTTTTTCCATTCTCTCTCTACATCTGCTTTAACATACTAATCTTTCTCCTTTTGCTCTTTCCTCATTCCTATTTCATCCACTCAAATTTTACCCCTCCATCCTCAATCCCCACTTACTCTCCCAATACTCGGCCAATTGTAGATTTTTTATCCCTCCCACACAAAATATTTTTCCCCTCTCCATTTTACTCTCCCAGCCCCATCCCATTCTAATCCTCCCCCAACATCAGCTCCCTTCTAGTTCCAGCCTCACCCAGCATCCATTCCCTTCTAGTCCCTGCATTAGCCCATTTCCAGTCCTAGCCCCCCATCAGCCCATTTCCAGTCCTAGCAACCCCCCCACCCAATACCAGTCCTAGCCCCCCCATCAACACACTTCCAGTCCTAACCCCCCATCAGCCCACTTCCAGTCCTAACCCCATCAACCCATTTCCAGTCAGCCCCCCCTAGCCCATTGCCAGTCCTAACCCCCCCATCAGCCCACAGCCCATTACCAGTCCTAACCCCTCCCCATCAGCCCATTTCCTGTCCTAGCCCCCCATAGCCCATTATCAGTCCTAACCCCCCCCATAGCCCATTACCAGACAGCCCCCATCAGCCCAAAGCCCATTACCAGTCTTAACCACCCATAGCCCATTTCCAGTTCTAACCCCCCATCAGCCCACAGCCCATTACCAGTCCTAACCCCTCCCCATCAGCCCATTTCCTGTCCTAGCCCCCCCAAAGCCCATTACCAGTCCTAACCCCCCATCAGCCCACCTCCAGTGTTAACCCCCCCATCAGCCCATTTCCAGTCCTAGCCCCCCCATAGCCCATTACCAGTCCTAACCCCCCCAACAGCCCACAGCCCATTACCAGTCCTAACCCCATCAGCCCACCTCCAGTCTTAAACCCCCCATCAGCCCATTTCCAGTCCTAGCCCCCCATAGCCCATTACCAGTCCTAACCCCCCCAACAGCCCACTTCAAGTCCTAACCCCTCCCCATCAGCCCATTTCCTGACCTAGCCCCCCATAGCCCATTACCAGTCCTAACCCCCCCAACAGCCCACAGCCCATTACTAGTCCTAACCCCATCAGCCCACCTCCAGTCTTAACCCCCCCATCAGCCCATTTCCAGTCCTAGCCCCCGATAGCCCAGTACCAGTCCTAACCCCCCCAACAGTCCACCTGAAGTCCTAACCCCCTCCCATCAGCCCATTTCCTGTCCTAGCTCCCCATAGCCCATTACCAGTCCTAACCCCCCCCAACAGCCCACAGCCCATTACCAGTCCTATCCCCATCAGCCCACCTCCAGTCTTAACCCCCCCAGCCCATTTCCAGTCCTAGCCCCCACATAGCCCATTACCACTCCTAACCCCCCCATTGGCTCAAGTAAAACTTTAAAAAAAAAAAAAAGCTGGCTGCTACCGCTACCGCTGCCGCTGCTGCTGCAGCAGCGGCAGAATGGAGTGTCCCACGGGGCCCCCTCTGCCCGGCTGAGTCCCTCCCTCCCTCCCTCTGCGAAGGCTGAGCCCCTCTGTGCCGGCTTTCAGATTCGCAAAGGGAGTGTCTCCCTTGCGTCTCTGTTAAGCCCGCAGGGGCAGATGGGAAATTTCCCATCATCCCCTGCGGTTCCCATCTGCCCCTGCGGGCTTAACAGAGACGCGAGGGAGACACTCTCCCTTCGCGAATCTGAAAGCCGGCACAGAGGGGCTCAGCCATTGCAGAGGGAAGGAGGGAGGGACTCAGCCGGGCAGAGGGGGCCCCGCGGGACACTCCATTCCGCTGCTGCCGCGGCGGCAGCGGTAGCAGCCAGCTTTTTTTTTTTTAAATTTAATTTTGAAAAAAAGCAGAATGTTCTTTGCGCGGTGCCCCCTGAAACGCGGGGCCCTGTGCAAAAAACATTCTTGCTCAATGGACGGGCCGGCCCTGGTCTTACACTTAATGATTTTGTTGTGAAATCTGTTTCCCTGCCAAATCTTCCTTTGATGATTCTGATGCATACCTGGTCATCTTAATTAAATCACACAATTTTCTCTATCTAAAGCAAATGCCATGAATTCCTCGGACCGAAGTCAATTGACCTGACTTGGTGAAGAGTCCTTGGGTCTCCTTTCAATTGCTCCTAAAATAATAAACCTTAGTTTGGCATTGAAAAAAAACAATATTTTGCATTCTCATCAGTCAGGCTTTTGACTGGCTGATAGTACTGAGACTATTCCATCTCCCTCCTCCCCTTGATTTCTAAACTACTTGAATGTGTGGTTCACTGCCATTGCTTTGACTTTCTCTCCTCTCAAACCTTTCTGGATCCATTGCAATCTGGCTTTCGTCCTTTACATTTTACTGAAATAGCTCTTGCCAAAGTCTCCAGCGACCTGTTTCTGGCCATATCCAAAGGCCTTTACTCAATCTTCATCCCAGTCCCGGCCCAATTGGCGACAAGGAGGGGAGCAGGCAGGTGCGCTCCTCCCTGCTCCCCACAGCATGGGCAATCAGGCCGAAGTATCACCGGCAACAGACTTTAAATTTGAAGCGCTCCAAGGCGCGTGGCAGCCAGTCCTGTCCCGATCGGCAACGAGGAAGGGAGCAGGCAGGTGCGCTCCTCCCTGCTCCCCACCGCATGGCCAATCAGGCTGAAGTATCACCGGCAACGGATTTTAAACTTGAAGTGCTCCAAGGCGCGCGGCAGCCAGTCCCGGCCCGATTGGCGACGAGGAAGGGAGCAGGCAGGTGCGCTCCTCCCTGCTCCCCACCGCATGGCCAATCAGGCCGAAGTATCACTGGCAACAGACTTTAAATTTGAAGCACTCCAAGGCGCGCCCGCATCTGGCGGGCCACGCCAAAGGGCCCTTGGTGTGGCCCTTAGGTGCGGCACTCTGGAATATTCGCGTCCTCCTCTTCCCCACTCCTGCAACTCCATCAAAGACCAGACCAGTAGCAACGGAACCACGTGTAACTTCAACATGTAAACATCTTCCGAATGTAACCTGTGCTGTAATGTACCCCATGATGCCGAGCCTGCCTGTAATATTACCCTGTTGGTATGTTATGCAACCCATGATGCCAAGCCTGCTTGGAATGTATTTATGATTAATTATATTGTGTGTGTAGTGAATGCTGCTGTAATGTAACCCACTGACCCACCTAATCTCCTTTTCCCCTACCCACCCCTACCTATACCTCTGTTTTTGTCCTAACTTGATTGTTGCTCTGTCTGTGTTTCATCTCGATTAGATTGTAAGCTCTGATGAGCAGGGACTGTCACTTTATATGTTTGTACAGCGCTGCGTGCGACTGGTAGCACTTTATAAATGTTCAATAATAATAATAATAATCCTTCTTGACCTTTCTGCTGCTTTTGACACTGTTGACCACCAGCTTCTCCTCGATACTTTGTCCTTGCTTTGTTTTAAGGGCTCTGTGCTATCCTGGTTCTCTTCTTTTCTCTCCCACTTCATTTTTAATGTTTTGTCTGGTGGATCCTCCTCTACTGCCAAACCACTCTCTATACCCAGTCCCTTCATCTCCTCCCATGGTTCTCAGTACCATCTTTACGCTGATGTCTCTCAGAACTACCTCTCTACACCTGAAATCTCTTCAAAACTCCAGGCCTGGATCTCTGCCTGGCTATCTGACATTGCTGCCTGAATGTCTCACCATCGTTTGAAACTAAACATGACCAAAACCAAGCTTTTTATCTTTCCCTCTTAACCCACCTCCCCCTTCCTCCTTTCTCTATCTCTGTGGATAGTGTTCTACTCCTCTCTGTTTCCTCGGCTCGCAACCTTGGGGTCTTCTTTGACTCCTCCCTCTCCTTCTCTATGCACATGTTAATGCTTAACACAGCCACAGCTGGGAAGGCAGAGGGCAGGCTGGAAGTGAGCCAGTGAGGCATGCTGTTACGCCCCTACTGTGGTGTGCTCTGAGCCACTGCCTCACTGGCTCACCTCTTATGCTGGCCATTGCCTCTGACAAAACATATGCTAAAAAGTATCCAAGCCTCACTTCACCTAAAAACTCCTGCAGTTGTAATAGGACATTTTCAATCAAGTCACCCAACCTCAGTAAATTGAAAATCCTTTAAGACAATAATTCCAGATCAAGAGATTTCTTTATGGTAAATTTTCTTTTATTGAGACAAAGACATAAACATATTACTCGTTCCATTACAACTTGAGAGTGTATGCCAAACCCTTCATCATTAACAGCTGTATATTGAGTTATTTTCTCACCCTTTTCATTTTTATCCCCTCCCTCCTCCCACTTTACTCTTCTTAGTTACAAACAATACGATACCCAACCTACCCAACACAAACTTCCATTTGCTTGACAGTACAACTCTTTCATCGACCGCACAACATCTGCTCCATTCCTGTCATTTTGCAAGTGCTTCTCCAACCCCCCCCCCACCCCCTCCCATAACAAAGTCAGCATCCAATGTTCTCCCCCGGCGGGTGTTAACTCTTACACACCACCCAGAGGCTCTAACAGATCAAAGCCTATAATATCGTGAAACTTCAAAAGAAAAGGAAAATCAAACAGCAACAATGTAATATACCCAGTTCCCTGAGCCAGTTATCCCCCCCCTCTATCCCCACCCCCCCCATCCACAGTGACCCATCCTCCCCTATCCCCATAGGTCCCCCCCCCCCAGTAGCTGCCCCTAAATTCCATTAACAGGTCTAATTTTTCTCTCTATACCCAGGTGTCTACCCCAGAGTATTTATAATTCGACTCCTCTCTTCCCCAGATAACGTCTGGACAAACAGTTCCCATTCTTCCAAAAATTTGTTATTCAATTTCTCTTTCCTCCATGCTCCAACCTTCTCCAGCATCAGCATCACTAAAAATCAAACATACATACCCCCAAACACGATCACACTAGATACTCATGAAATAAATACAAAAAAAGAAATAAAATATTTAGGTGTAATACTTGACAATAATCTAAATATGGATTCACATATAAAATATCTAACTAAAAAAATACATTACAAACTCAAAACACTAAAACAATTAAGACCATTGATTCATCTACAAGAGACTTTATTAATATAATTCATGCTATCATCACCCCACATTTTGATTATGCAAACACAATACTTAATGGCATTTCAAAACAAAATATTAAAAAGATACAAATAATTCAGAACATAGCTGCCAGGATGATTATGAATATAAGCCCACTTGAACATGTTACACCAATTTTGGCTGAACTTCATTGGCTACCTATTTACTCCCGAATCAAATATAAAATTCTTGTCACTACATTTTAATCTTATAAATAATCTTGCACCATCGGCACTCAATACACTGTTTAATATAGACATCGATAAACGATCCCAAAGAAGCAGAAACTTAAATACCTTAACAATACCAAAAGATTTCACAAAAGCCAGAAAACAAACAAATAAGAGAGCTTTCTCACACTCTGCTCCAATTTCTTTGGAACAATCTACCTGACAACATTCGCCTGCTGCTATCTGATATAAAGGAATTTAGAAAAAATTAAAAACTCACTTATTCATATTACACTACAATACACCCTCAGAACAGAATACTCAAATAGATACAGGCTAACATTTATACATTATTATTACATACTCTATTTTCAAAATAAATATCACTAATACACTATTAACCATACCACACTCTCATTCACATGATGATTATAGATTTTAAACTAACAATGTATATGTGTTCTAATATGTTATACCTTTAATGTTACAACATTCCTTGTAAATTATAATTATCTGTTCTATGTAAACTGACTTGGTATATTACATACCAATTAACCTACTGTTCCATGTAAACCGCACTTGATACTAGGGAAAGAGCGGTATATAAATAACTGTTAAATAAATAAATAAAATAAATAAGATCATACAGCTCCTCTCTCCAACCCTCTAGCCCGGGGCCTCTCCCTCATAACCACTCCCGGAGAATAAGATGACGTGCCACCAATAATGCACGGCACAATCAACCCTAATACTTCTTTGGAATCCTCCAATCACTTTCTCTCAGTCCCAATATCGCTGCCTTAGGCTCTGCCACCACCTCCACCTCAAACAAAACACCTAAATATCTATATACTGCCTTCCAGAATTGAGATATCCTAGGACATTTCCACCACATATGCCCCAGAGTGACTGTTTCATTCCCACACCTGGGACAGTTTGCCGAAGTTGCACTTCCTGCTTTATAGGCCCGATTAGGTGCAAAATGGCTGTGCCGTATTATCTTATACTGCATTTCTCTCCACTTTGAATATCCACTAGCCTGTGGGATCTGCTCAAGGGCCTTCCTCACATTCTCTTCTGTTATCTTCACTTCTAGGTCCCGTGACCACTGGTCCGCTAACAATATACCAGTGGGAAAAACCTCTAAGGCCAAATACTCCTTCTGTAGTGTTGTTATACGTGCCTACTGTGCCATTCCTGCATACATCAACTCTTCCAAAAGTGAGCAGACGTCTCCCTGCAAATCCACAACCGGTATGCTGCATACATTTATTTATTTACATTCTCTTATATACCGCACTATTCTGCATCAGTGTGGTTTACATTGAACAAACTGAAATTACATTGAACAGGGCATTATAACTTGGAGATAACTATTTTACAGGGAACATGGGCTATGGAGGGTTAAGTGGCTTGCCCAAGACCACAAGGAGCACCTGTGGGACTAGAAACCCCAGTCCTTCCGGCCCAAGGTTGCTGTCCTCTAGTGGGATTTGAACCCCTGACCTTCCGGCCTGAAGTACCTTGCCCCAACCACTAGGCCACTCCTCTACTACATAACTTTGAATTTGCATGTACCTAAATGCATCTGCTCCTGTTAGCCCATACCGCACCCTCAGCTCTCCAAACAGGAGTATCTTACCTTCTCCATCAATCACCTGTTCGAGCGCCATTATTCCTTTCGCCTCCCAGCTTCCAAAGGCCGTTCCCTCCATCCCTGGCCTAAAGTTGCCATTCCCATATAAAGGCAACATTGGGGTCAAATTTGGATCCCCCCGACATTGTCTGCAGACTACCCGCCACACCCGACGCATTGTTCTAAACACCACATATTGACCAAGAACCCTAGGAAGGGTTCTCGTTGTCGCATGCAGGACATAGCGCAACACCAAAGGGTACGCCAGTTCTCCCTCCACCAACAACGGTGTATAATCTGCTGTCACACTTAGCCAATCCCTCAGGTTACATAGCTGACAAGTTATATTATATTTGTAAATGTCTGGCAATCCCATGACACCCCATTCCTATGGCTGGTGTAGAAACCCCAACCGAATTCTCGGTCTTTTACCTCTCCATAAAAAGTTGTTAAGTATCCTCGCCAACTGCTTTCTTTACACAACATCAAAATGGGCATTACCTGTAGCACATATAGCCATTTTGGGAAGAAGACCATCTTGTACAATGCTATCCACCTTCCCAACGAGAGAGGGAGATCCCGCCAAACCCCCAACCTATTCCTGGTTTCTGCCAAAAGCTTCTGCATATTCAAGCTATGTGTCCTCCCCGTCTCTGCCGTGAGCATTATCCCCAAATACTTGATTGTCTGCATACTCCATTTTAGTGGGAATTCACCTTTCCAACTTGCCTGAAGTCCCCTATGCAAAGGCATGGCTTTCGACTTCTCCAAATTCAACTTCAAGCCAGAAAACTTCCCAAAATCACCAAACACACCCAACAAAATTGGTAAGGTTTCCTGCGGCAGCCCCAAATATACCAGCAAATACCGAAACCCGAAATTCTGTCTTCCCTATACGTGCTCCCAGAAGACCAGGATGCGTCCGTATACGTTCCAACAAAGGCTCCAGCACCAAAACATACAAGAGCGGCAACAGTGGGCATCCCTGCCTAGTTCCTCTTTGTATTTGAAAATCAGTCGTCAAGGAGTTATTCACAATTATTTGCCCTCGTGGATCCGAGTACAGCACCCGTACAACATTCCCAACCCCCCCCCAGTCCCATATACTCTAACATCCTGAATATGTATGGCCATGCCACACGATCAAAGGCTTTTTCAGCATCAAAACTAACCAACAATGCTGGTACCTCAGCCACCTCTGTCATGTACAAAGCAGAGAAACTCTGCCTCATGTTTTTAATAATGTGTCTGTTTCGCACAAAACCCACTTGATCATCATGCACTAAGTGCGGCACTATCGGCGCCAAGCACTCTGCCATCACTTTAGCTAGGATCTTAATATCAACATTCAATAAGGAGATAGGGCGATAAGACTCTGGCTTCAAGGATCCCTGCCCTCCTTGGGAATAACGGTGATAATTGCCCTATTGGCCTCATACAGAAAGGACTGTCTCTGCACCAAATCCATAAAGTGGGCAGACAAGGGTCCTGCCACCTGCTGTATCAGTGCTTTATAGAATTACCCCCAAAATCTGTCTGGCCCCGGGGCCCGTCCCTTGTGTAATGTCTTGATAGCCGCCACCACTTCCACAGGGGTAACTGGGCCCTCTGTTCCACTGATAAACAGGGCAGTTGGCTGCGGCTCAAACTCTTGCTCCGCTCTCCTATTCTCCACCCTCCTCTCATACAATGAAGCATAGTAGTCTCGAAATACTTCCTCTATATGCTGCTGTGTATTTTGAACCCGACTTCCCCCATCCCGCATTGCACCTACATGTTGCTGCCCCGCCCCCCGCCTTTAGCAATCCTACCAGCAATTTCCCTATTTTATTTCCATATTTATACAGCTTGTACTGATAGTACAGTTGGGAAAGAAGCACCCTTTCCTGTAACACTGAAGCTACTTCTTTCTGTAAATGTAGCAGCTTCTCCTTGTTTTGCGAGCTGGGGAACGCACAGAACCTCCGCCACGCTTTACACAGCTCCCCGTCTAGACGCAGCAGTCGACAGTTATATTGTGCCCTCTGATGCCCCACATAGCCTATGATTTGTCCCCTTACTGCCTTGGCAGTCTCCCAAAACAACGTTGGATTCTCCCTATGTTCGGCATTATTAGTAGCATAATCCTCCCACTGGGCTTTGAGAAACTCCCCAAAGTGTGTATCTGAGCTGAACTCCAGAGGGTACCTGCACAGTGCCCTCCTAGTGTGAGTTCCCCATTGGATGTCTATCCATATCAGGGCGCGATCGGAAATCATTATGGGCCCCACGGTCGCCTGTACCACCTTTGGGAGCAATGCAGATGATCCCAAAAGGTAATCTATTCTAGAGCCGGTATCATGTGCCCTGGACACATGTGTATAATCCCGTTCCAATGGATGCAAAATCCTCCAGTAGCCCTCACAAAGCCCTCTCACCCATTGTGCTCTGCGATCTCGGACTCTACCACTCTGCTGTGACCTATCCACACTCTCCTCCATCACACAGTTAAAGTCCCCTCTAAGGATTAAAGGAATTCGCCCCACCTCTTCCAGGCATTTATTAATCCTGGTGCAAAAACATGCCTCATACACATTTGGTGCATATATATACATCAGTGCTATACTCTGGCCAGATATCGCCCCAATAACTAGGACATAGCTACCCTCCAGGTCCTCAATAGTTTGTGATATCACAAAACCCACTTTGTTATGGATTAATATGGCCACTCCTGCCTTCTTCCCACCGAACGACGCCCCATACACTCCACCCATCCACCACCACTGGAGCTTATGGTGTTCCATAACCGTATGATGTGTTTCCTGAAAGAAAGCTATCTCCACCCGCTGATCACAAAGGGCCTTCAACACTTTGTGTCATTTTATAGGGTTCCCCAATCCGCAAACATTCCATGAAGCAAGTCTCAATCGTGTACCCATTGTTATTTACCCATAATCATAACTGCTATATATAATATCCACAACCAACTGCCAAAAGGACAGTCCCCCCAGCCCAGGGCTCCCCTTAACCTCTTCAAACCTCCCAACCTGCCAGACCTTCAAAGTACACTTTGCGACTACCCCATCCTCCCTCCAAATTCCCCTTTCTCCACTAAGGCCAATAGGAGCCTTCCCCTTATTACCCCCTCCCCTGCTCCCGATCTACTGTCCCCCTTCCCCCCTCCTGCTGCCCTTGTTTACCCTTCCCCTCTCCCCCCATTATCCCTATCTCTACATCTTGCCCCCTCCCCTGAGGGCCCTCTCCTTTGACCATCAATGATGCACATTTCCCTTGGATTTCTGCTTCCCAAGTGCATGACTCTGCACTTCTTCACATTAAATCTTAACTGCCAAGCATAAGACCATTCTTTCAGCTTTTGTAGATCTTTCCTCATGTTATCGACTCCCTCAGGGGAGTCCACTGTGTTGCAAATTTTCGTGTCATCTGCAAAAAGACAGACTTTTCCATGCAGTCCTTCCGCAATATCACTCACAAATACATTGAACAGTGACAGGCCCAGGACTGATCCCTGGGGCACCACACTACTCACCCTCCTTTCATCCGAGTGAGCTCCATTTACCTCAGATGAAAGGAGAGTGATTAGCGGGGTGCCCAGGGATCAGTCCTGGCCTGTCACTGTTCAATGTATTTGTGAGTGATATTGCGGAAGGACTGCATGGACAAGTACTTTGAAGGTCTGGCGGGTCAGGAGGTTTGAAGAGGTTAAGTGGAGCCCTGGGCTGGGGGGACTGTCCTTTTGGCAGATGGTTGTGGATATTATATATAGCAGTTATGATAACAATGGTAGATAACAATGGGTACACGATTGAGACTTCCTTCATGGAATGTTTGTGGATTGGGGAACCCTATAAAATGACACAAAGTGTTGAAGGCCCTTCGTAATCGATGGGTGGAGATAGCTTTCTTGCAGGAAACACATCATACGGTTACGTTATTAGAATTGTTCAGAGAAGAGCCACCAAAATGGTAAAGGGGATGGAAGGATGCCCCTATGAAGAAAGGCTAAAAAGGTTAGGGCTCTTTAACCTGGAAAAGAGACAGCTGAGGGGAGATATGATAGAAGTCTATAAACTAATGAATGGAGTGGAACGGGTAAACGTAGATCGATTGTTTACGTTATCAGAATATAGAAAGACTAGGGGACATGCAATGAAGCTACAGGGTAAACTATTTAAGACTAATGAAAGAAAATATTTTTTCACGCAACGTGTAATCAAACTCTGGAATTTGTTACCGGAGGATGTAGTAAAGGCTGTTAGTGTAGCTGGGTTTAAAAAAGGTTTGGACAAGTTCCTGAAGGAAAGGTCCATAAACCATTATTAAGAAGGGACCCAGGATATCAATGCTTGACCCAATACAAGCATTGTGGAACCTGTGTCTTTTGGGGAAACTGCTAGGTACGTATGACCTAGATTGGCCACTGTTGGAAACAGGATACTGGGCTTGATGGACCTTGGTCTGACACAGTATGGCATATCTTATGTTATGTTCTTATGTTCTTAGAATAAAGGAGCCCTTTTACTAAAGTCCGTTAAGTGGTTAATGTGTATTTTAGCATGTGTTTGCTGTCCATAGAGACACCTAATGTGTGGGTATGATAGCGAGTGATTGCTAAGATGCACATTAATCGATCATTGCACAATGGGGCAGGAAGTGGGTAGTTTAGGGAATGAGTATGGATACTGCACACACATTGGGCAGTTTTCTGAGGCATGAATAGCGGGGATGGACGTCCCAACAGGACGTCCATCCCCACTATTCTTGCTAGCTCCTGCCCCTGTATAACTTCCCCACCAGTTGTGCAGGGAAGTTATATGGGGGCAGAGAAGTGGCGGCACGGGCGCAGAGTGGGTGGTTAGTGGGCGGTTGCTGGCCCTGGACATACAGGGCCAATTCCGATGTCGGCCCTGTACGTCCAGGGCCGGCGAAATGTCCGGGGAATTTATTCCACCCAAGGGGTGGAATAACATTTCTGGACATGTTCTTTTGGCAGCTCTGGGGCGCAGAAGGGGCTGGGGGGGGGGGAGTTAATTCCCCGCTGCCCGATCCTTTCCTGTTGGGCTGTTGGGAATTAACTTTTTAGCAGGTGGCCGTCTTCGCGGCATTTAAATGGAGCGATGGCAAATGACGCCATGACGCCGAGGCTCCATTTAAATGCCCTGACTGAGTTAGTTGGGGTTTACTGTACATGCAGGCTGGGACTGAAGCGCATTTCAGGCCTGCATGTACAGTGCTGTTCATGATTCTGATCCCGGTGGGCTAGACGTACCCCGTGGGATCAGAATTGCGATCTCCTTTGTACATCCAGAATCGGGCCCATTGTGGTTAGTGCAAGCATCATCAGTGTGCTAACCAGGGCCGGATTTACCTTGAGTGAGGCCCTACGCCAACAAAAATTGTGGGCCCCCAGCAGGGGCGGCCCAAGGGGGGTGCAGACCTCATTTGCATAAGGGGCCTCATTTGCATAAATATTTGCATAATGTTACCATATACTAACTTTTAGTAAACATGCCTCTTAATGAGTGTATGGATAAAGAAAGACTAAAAGATTTCTACATTACTATAATCCAGTGCCAACTGCCAGACACATTAGGAACTACTACAAAACACTGCCCATAGTAAACCCGCCGTATCCTAACAGCACTACCAGGACTCACAAAGCACATACTCTACCAATCAAAAGGCAACACTGCAAATATTAAAACCAATACATTTCAGAGAACAACAATACATGACCTACTGGGGAAAGAGAACAAGTGGCAATGTCAAATAGGAATTATATAAACAGAACACCTCAGCTCAGTTACACATGCAGAACATAGACCATCACCAAACACGTGATCACAAGTTCGAAATAGGAAGACAATAATTAAAACTGGGAATCCCAAAAGCCTAACTTTGGAATGTACAACACTGTAGAAAATAAAACAATACATTAATTTGCTCTTGTACTAACAAAGCACAGATGTTAATGATGCACATGTACCAGAGCTGACATATTCCCATTAATAAATTCAAAATAAAGAGATATTTTTCTACCTTTTTTGCATTTTTTTCAGCTGCAATTGCGCCAGCCCCTTTCTTCTGGTTTCTCTTCGTGTCTTCTGCCAACTCTCCATCGTCTGCTGGCCATTTGTCCTGTCGTCTCTCTTCTCGATTTTTTTCCATCTGCTTTAACATACTAATCTTTCTCCTTTTGCTCTTTCCTCATTCCTATTTCATCCACTCAAATTTTACCCCTCCATCCTCAATCCCCACTTACTCTCCCAATACCCGGCCAATTGTAGATTTTTTATCCCTCCCACACAAAATATTTTTCCCTTCTCCATTTTACTCTTCCAGCCCCATCCCCATTCTAATCCTCCCCCAACATCAGCTCCCTTCTAGTTCCAGCCTCACCCAGCATTCCCTTCCCCTTCTAGTCCCTGCATCAGCCCATTTCCAGTCCTAGCCATCCATCAGCCCATTTCCAGTCCTAGCACCCCCCATCACCCCACTTACAGTCCTTAACCCCCCATAACACCCATTTTCAGTCCTTACACCCCCCATCACCCCATTTTCAGTTTAAGCCCCCCCTATAACCCATTACCAGTCCTAACCCCCCATCAGCCCACTTCCAGTCCTAACCCCATCAACCCATTTCCAGTCAGCCCCCCATAGCCCATTGCCAGTCCTACCCCCCCCCCATCAGCCCACAGCCCATTACCAGTCCTAACCCATCATCCCACCTCCAGTTTTAACCCCCAGCCCATTTCCAGTCCTAGCCCCCCATAGCCCATTACCAGACAACCCCCATCAGCCCACAGCCCATTACCAGTCTTAACCCCCCCAAAGCCATTACCAGTTCTAACCCCCCAACAGCCCATTACCAGTCCTAACCCATCATCACACCTCCAGTCTTAACCCCCCAGCCCATTTCCAGTTCTAGCCCCCCCATAGCCCATTACCAGACAGCCCCATCAGCCCACAGCCCATTACCAGTCTTAACCCCCCCCAAAGCCCTTGCCAGTTCTAAGCCCCCCCCAACAGCCCACAGTCCATTACCAGTCCTAACCCCATCAGCCCACCTCTAGCCTTAAACCCCCCCAGCCCAAGCCATTTCCAGCCCCAGCCCCCCAATAGCCCATTACCAGCCCTACCCCCCCCCAGTCCATTTCCAGCCCCAGCCCCCCCAATAGCCCATTACCAGCCCTACCCCCCCAGTCCCCCCAATAGTCCATTACCAGTCATACCCCCCCCCATAGCCCATTACCAGTCCTCCCCCCCCCCCCCGGCCTAAAGTAAAATTTAATTTAAAAAAAAAACCTGGTGGCTGCCGCCGCGGGGGCCCCGTCTACAAGCTGGTCGGGTCGGGTCCGGTCGGGTCGGGTCTGGTCGGGTCTCTCTCCCTCCCTCGCTGCAGGCTGCAGGCTGCGAGAGACGCATCTTCGCGTCTCTCGCAGCCTGCAGCGAGGGAGGGAGGGAGAGAGACCCGACCGGACCCGACCCGACCGGACCGACCAGCTTGTAGACGGGGCCCCCCGCGGCAGCAGAGGGGGGCCCCGCGGCGGCAGCCACCAGGTTTTTTTTTTAAATTAAATTTTACTTTAGGCGGGGGGTAGGACTCCTACCCCCCCCGGCCTAAAGTAAAAATTTAATTTAAAAAAAAACCTGGTGGCTGCCGCCGCGGGGCCCCCTCTGCTGCCGCGGGGGCCCCGTCTACAAGCTGGTCTGG
This sequence comes from Ichthyophis bannanicus, assembly GCA_033557465.1. NCBI lineage: Eukaryota > Metazoa > Chordata > Amphibia > Gymnophiona > Ichthyophiidae > Ichthyophis > Ichthyophis bannanicus. The sequence goes on along the minus strand of CM066032.1, from coordinate 1,384,147,678 downwards.
TCCGGGGGTCGCCTCCCTCGCTGCAGGCTGCGAGAGACGCGAAGGGAGAGCGTCTCCTCGCGTCTGTGTTAAGCCCGCAGGGGCTGATGGGAAATCCCATCAGCCCCTGCGGGCTTAACACAGACGCGAGGAGACGCTCTATCTTCGCGTCTCTCGCAGCCGGGAGGGAGGGAGGGAGGGAGACGAGACCCGACCAGACAAGACCAGCCCAGCCCAGCCCAGCTTGTAGACGGGGGCCCCGCGGCAGCAGAGGGGGCCCCGCGGCGGCAGCCACCAGGTTTTTTTTTTAATCGAGTTGAAAAAAAAAACCTGGTTCTATTTTTTGGGGGCCCCTGCCGGTTGTGGGCCCTACGCCATGGCGTACATGGCGTATACGTAAATCCGGCCCTGGTGCTAACCCTCAATGTGCAATTAGTATGGGTGCACTTACTGCTACCTCTATGGGCATCGTTAGGTGCACCTGTATGTTAGCATATACATCTGTGCATTAACTGCTGTGCAGACTCGATAGGCCATATAGTCTTTTTCTGCCGTCATGCTTCTATGTTCCTAATTAACACAGAGGCTTTGCACTTACTGTGCATTAAAAAGGCATGTTAAGTGCACAACCTTAATGGGATTTAGTAAAAGGGCCCCAAAATATTCCTTATGAATAAGTTTGTGCAATTTGCACCATTGCTTTTCTAACCTTATATTTAGACTCTAAAAAAGCATTTGAAAACCAAAGTCCCCCCTTATGTTTCTGTATAGCCCTATAGACATCTTTGTGTGCTATACAAACCATTACATTTATAATACTAAACATTTAAAAAAACCCTTCCTAATTGCTAATTTGTATTTCCTGAAGTGCATGAATATAGAAACGACTATCAACTTGAAAACAGCTGTGGATTGACAGCTTAATTGCACCCTCATAGGTTGCATAATTTATGATTCAGTAGGCATAATAGATGGTTTGCAATTTTCTCAGAGGTCACCCATCAAGAATTCATTAATTTTACAAAACAGCTATTATTTTACATTAAAAAGTGTATTCTTCTTTCTTTTGCCAATTATAATCATCACCCTGGAAGTGTTTCTGTCATACTGTACTATGCATGTATCAAATGAATTTCTGTCCATGCTAGCCATTCCAGGTCAGCTTTCTGGGTCAGGAACTCAGAAATATCTTTCATTTTCCATAGATGAGGCAAGGCACTGGTGTACTATTTACATGCTCTATTTTAACTTTAGGCGGATGCTTCATCACGGGCTTCTTATTATGGATGTGTATTCATTTGAAACGACATGGTAAATATCAACCACATTCCTATATCATTTCATATCATTTTTAATCTAAACACATTAAAAACTCCAATGTTCATTTTTTCCCCCAGTTGCAGTTGGCCTCAAATCTCTCCGTTCTGCATCTAAATTCTGCCCATGTACACCTTCATCAGCATAGTATGGACTTTGATGTAAAAAACCCGACATTTTAGGATATGGAGAGGAGTATTAAGATGTACAGGTCAGGACATGGAAAATTCCCACCATATCTTACAAAGACTCAGCCAAACATAGGGGTATGTCTACTAAAGTATATTAATGGCTTAACGTGGCTATTAGTGTGAGTTATCGGCCTGCGTTAGTGGTTAACATGAAAGAAAGAACTGATAATGCGGGCTAATTGGGAGTTAGGCCATTAATGCAGGAAATGGTCGGTGATGAGTGGAACAAGGGCAGTACGGGGATGGAGACGATGTTCATTACTCTAACGCATGGGGAGAGTAGCACACATTAGATGGGATGCCACCGGGAACCTTAATACCAGCTCAAGAGCAACACAGAACGGAACACAGAATAAATCTAAAAGAGACAAAAAGAGAAATAAGGATAGCAAAATCAAAGACAGAAGAAAAGATCTGAAACGAGGAGACAAAACTTTTTTTAGGTATATTTGGGAGAAGGGGAAGATCAGAGGTAGATTCGCAAGACTCAAAAGTGCCGAGAATGGATTTGTGGAATGTGACATTGAAAAAGCAAAAATGCTAAACAAGTACTTCTGTTCTGTTTTTACTAAAGAAAATCCTGGAGAAGGACCACCTGTGATTGACAAATGGGAATGGAGTAGATATTACACCATTCACAGAAGATGATGTGTTTGAACAGCTTGCAAACTGAAAGTGGACAAGGCCGTGGGACCAGATGGGATACATCCCAGGATACTGAAAGAGCTCAGAAAAGTTCTTGCAGGGCCTTTAAAGGATGTTTTTAATAGATCCTGTAGGACTAGAGAACGGCTGATGTGGTACCTCTTCACAAAAGTGGCAATAGGGAAGAAGTGACAATTTACAGGCCAGTAAGCCTTACCTCTGTTGCGGAAAAAGTAATGGAGGTGTTCCTGAAAGAGAGAATAATGGACTTTCTTGAAACCAATAGGTTCCATAATCCAAGGCAACATGGTTTTACCAAAGAAAAATCATGCCAAACAAATCTGATTGAGTTCTTTGATTGGGTGACCAGAGAACTAGATCAAGGGCATGCAATGGATGTGATCTACCTAGATTTCACCAAAGCTTTTGATACTGTACCTCGCAGGAGGCTTATCAATAAACTGAACAGCCTGGGGATTTATTTATTTGTTACACTTTTTTATGCCGCCCCTTCCAGCGATCAAGGGCTGTTTACAAAGAACTAACAAGTTACAGATAACAGTAATAGGGTATAACAGCAGAACAACATGGAACTATTTACAGTTAACTACATACATACTTTATATGGACAGATTGCTGGCTTTGTTATGGGGGTTAGAGCTGTGGAGCGCTGGAGGTTTGGGGGGTATGAATCAGTTGTATGTGGGGGATCTTGTGTAGAGGGTTGGGATAGCTGGGTGTTCAAACTGTTGGTAGTGTTGCCATATTGTTGAATAAACAGAAAGATTTTGAGTTGTTTTCTGAACACTTGTAGGCCTTTGATGGAATGGATGGAGTAAGGGAGGGAGTTCTATAGAGTCAGGGTTGTGTAAGTGAAAGCTGTATTGCTTGTAAGCTGTTTGGGCCTAAGGATAGCGGGTGGGATTGAGAGGGTGTGTTGGGTGTTGGTCCTTCTGGAGCGTTCGTCTGAGTAGGTATGTAAGAGGCTTGTAAGGTAGGAAGGTGCCAGATTATTGATTAACTTCAAAGTGGTCATAATGGTTTTATTTTTTATTTGGCTTGAAACTGGCAGCCAGTGGAGTTCGTGAAGTTTGGGCATGAAGGATGGGTCCCAAGGTGGTGAACTAGATCAGAAATTGGTTGACTGACAGATGACAGAAGGTGATGGTAAACGGAACTCACTCGGATGAAAGAAGTTGATTAGTGGAGTGCTCCAGGAATCAGTCCTGGGACTGGTACTGTTCAATGTATTTGTGAGTGATATTGCTGAAGGACTGAATGGAAAATAATGTCTTTTTGCAGATGATATGAAAATTTGCAGCAGAGTAGACTCCTCTGAGGGAGTGGATAACATGAGGAAAGATCTACGAAAGCTGGATAGGGAGCAAGAGGTTGGTGTGCATGGACCAGGAGAAGGACCTTGTTTCTCAGGAACTCAAGGTGGCGAAACAGTGTGACGAGGTGGTAGCCAAAGCCAGAAGGATGCTGGGTTGCATGCAGAAAGGAATTACCAGCAGAAAGGAGGAGGTACTAATACCACTATACAAGTCACTGGTGAGGCCTCACTTGGAATATTGTGTTCAGTTTTGGATACCATATCTTGCAAAGGATATAAAAAGATTGAAACAGTTCAGAGGAAGGCAACCAAAATGATTTGGAGGAAATACTTTTTCACTGAAAGGGTGATGGATGCTTGGAATGCCTTGCTGATTGAAGTGATGGGAGCAAATACAGTGATAGAATTCAAAATGGCATGGGACAGACACAGTGCATCCCTTTATAGCAACAGGATAAAATCAAAATAAACGTAACTATCTCTTATATCTCAACAAATAGGGGTGACCTGCACGAAGTGGTGGGTACACCCCTAAACAAAGACATGGGGAGAGGTGACCAGAAGGGAGTGGTACGTGCACCTACTCTTGCCACTTTGCTGGGCAGACTAGAAGGACCATGCTGGTCTTAGTCTGCCGTCATATACTATGGTACTATTTTAAGAGCAGGTGTTAAGGGTTCCCATGCAGAAAAAATTTATTTATTTATTTAACAGTTCTTATATACCGCGGTCTTTGTCATCAGTGCGGTTTACATTAAAACAATATAACACTTGGTCAGACAGGTCTGGCCTACGTTTACAGATAACAGGGCTTTAACATGAAGGTAACTGGGGGAAACTATTTACAGTTCGGACCATTTACCTGCTGGTGCTAAAGAAAGCCATTTTTGTGTGCTACAGACTGCACATAAAGTACAGTGAGGTGTATGCAGTGTACTTCACCCAGATACCAGCCTATAAATGAGTGCTGGGTGTGGCTCTTTCCCTGCCACACTATGGGACCCTTTTACTAAAGGGCACTATGGTGTTGCTGCCAACTCGGCAAAGGTGGTGATACGATAGCATGTCAGGTGCGTGGGCAGGCATGTTGCAGACAGGTTAAGTGGAGCCCATAGCGTGTGCGGTGTTAGCACAGGTGCACCTAACGTCACCTATTAAAGTGGTGGTAGGTGATCCTGCGATAAGGCAGTTAGTGTGTGGTGAGAACTCTGCGCTAACAGCGCAGAGCATACCACATCCATATTGTGCCCCACCTTGCCCACTTGCATATATGTGGTACCTATCCCACCTAGAGACTGGGAAGCGATGTATCCCACCTGCAAGAACCTTCATGCCCTGAATGTGCAGGTGGCGTGTGATGCCAATATTATCATTCCCAATGTGGTGGCCAGGTTTGCTGGGTCCACCCACAACCCAAACATCCTGCAGTAATTGGCACTGTCAGAGCAGTGAGTATGTGATATTTTCCCGGTTGCTAATTAGTGAGCTCCACATAACCAGCATGATTTGAATTGCCAACACTGTTTACTAGCATTGTGCATGTTATTCAACCTTTTGAAGATGAAGAAGTTAAGACGATTGTACCGTGTAAGCACGTTTTTAATATATTTCTTTTGGTTGGTTTTATTTATTTTTTTTATTCTTTTCATTGTGATGATATGCCCCTTTTTTTGGATTTAGATTTATTTGCGGGCCAAGAGGAGACTTTTTAATTTTGGTCCCTTAGAGGATTGCCAGTGAGTATGTCTTTTTAGATAGTGCATAGGCTTGGGGAATCTTATGGCATCACTTTTAAGGATTCGGCTTTTTGGCACATTTATGTAGTTATTTGATGTTTTTGGTTAATAATTAATTTACACAAGTTATATATGTGTAGGGCATACGTTTTTACTTTTCCCACAGATCGTTTTCCTCTTCTTCTTGGTGTTCTTGGTGATTTTTATAGTTTAATATGGGTGAGCATCCTGTCTTCTTTTAATCTTTTATGTTTTATTTATATAGCATTCCAACAGTTCTATTTAGTTTTAATTATTTATATAGTATTTATATAGTTATTTATTGTTATGTTTTAATGATTTATTAGTTTGATTTTAATGCATATATCAATGTCATGTTTTTTGAATGTGTTCTTTGTATGTATTTATTGGATGTTTTTGTTTTTAGTTGCCCCTTACCCCTGATGAAGTTTTATTAAACGAAACACGGCCTATGTCGGGTGGGCAGCATCCATTGGTACTGTAAATAAAAGCCTCTTTTATACACAAACATTTGGTTCTATCCTTGGTTACCTCACGTTTCCCAACTGTGAACTGTTTCTGACGTGACGTCTTGCTTCTAGTTGGACTAGTTTAATTGTTATCTACATATGTTTATTTTTAGGTTATGGGTACTTATTCTGTACTTGGTGAGGGTCTGTGTTGTGAATGTGTGACCAAAGACTAGGTATTCTATTTATGTGAAGTTTGTATGCTGAAATTCTGTACTGTAGAAATCTGAATTGTTCAGCTTTTCAAATAGGGGTTGGATGTTCCAGGTCCCACTACAGTATTTGCAGTGCTGCTTTTTTTGTACGGGTTCCTTATGTGAGTTTTGGAAGTTGGTGCTGATATGGTATGGTATGGTAGATTTGCTCTATACTGTAGATCCTCAGTGACTTTGTTGTAGTTTTGCATTAGTTCACACTATGCCTGATACTGGGAATGTTAATTAGTGAGATGATCAGAATCACTTTTTTTTTAAGATAGTGAGTTCTGTGGGTGAATATATATATCTTGGAAGATAAACACAAGTTGAAAAATGTACACTTGCAGTGTAACACAATGGTGTGGTTCCCACATTTGCAGAATCAAGCATGTGAGTGGTACAAGGGTGTGTGTCATGGGGAGTGTTGAGGGTAGGGTATATGGGCATGTGCATCTATGTGTGTCATGCGGAGTGTCGAGTGGTACATGCATGTGTCATAAGGAGTGTTGGGGTGCATATGGGTATGTTAGTGAGTGTGGTGGGGGGAGCTCTGTGTTCATGTATGTTGGGGCAGTGGGTGTATATTCACTTACCCCTGTCCTCCAGCCCCTGCTTATTGTCCCTCCCACCTTCTTGCACTATTCCCCCTTCCTATCTTTGAGTGCCCTCTCTTGCATGCTCTCTCTTTTCCTGCCACGCACCCATGAATTTTCCCTCCCCTGCTACTCAACCTTGCCCTCTCTCAGACCTTTCACTCCCTTCTCTTCTCTCTTAATGCACTCACTGTCTATTCTCCTTTTTTCCTATAACCTTTCCCCTTCTAGCACAGCCCCTTTCTTTCCTCCTAACTCCACCCCTTCTTTTATGCTCTGCCCCTTCACTTGCCACATCTTTCAGTGTCCTCTTGCACCTCCTCTTCAGGCCATAGCCCTGCTGTTCTGGCGAAGAGACCAGGGACTCCCATTGGCCTTTGCAGGCCCAAACCCAGCTCTTCATGTTGGTGGGACAGGGATTCCCGCAGGCTCTTCATCTTGCTTATTTGGGATGGGGGAGAACATATGCATGCATATGGACAGAAAAACATCTTTGGGGATGGCTGTACCCTCAAGAATGCTAAAGAAAAACGTGCTTAAAAATGTAAATAAAGGACTCTTTAGCTACTGTGATACTTTCCTCCATAGAACATCTTTGAATATATCTTAAGATGATATGGGTAGCATAACCAAATATATGGATCTGTTATGTGTAATTAGTCATAGTTTAGGTTTTTTATCCTAAGGATATTCTCCTGTATTTTTATTTAAATAATAGGGCTACCATAGTCTACAATATTGCTTGCATTGTGACTCCCTACTCCATTTACAACTTGTTTTTTCTGTTAGTGGCTATAATTGAGATCTGGGGGTTGAATTAACAATCTCATGAAGATTCTAGTGATTTTTTTCTGAAGTTGGCAGTAAGATTTCAGCTAATTCTTGAGGCTTGGAAGTCCAAAAATTCTACATACATTTGGAAGTTTTTACTTATGTTTTGGAAGGTTGATTGAAGCCCTGGCTATTATCTTGCTTTACCACTTCTGTTTCACTGCCAACAGAGCATCATATTCTGTGAAGTTAAAGAGCATTTTAAAAGCTTCAAAGAAGCTTGTGAAAGACATGTCTTAACATGAGAGAAGAGCAACGCATCTCAAAAGAAGTGTGCAAATTAATTTATATAGCTGTTTCTGTAAATGACTTAGCCAAAGAGTCATGGAATTGGAGTCACTGCTTTCCTACTCCTTCTGTCAGTGATCCAGCCTGGCAGACGGAATAGGAAAGCAGTGTTGCCTCAGACCACGCACTCTTCTTCTAGAGGAAAGGAGAAACAAAGGAAATGTGATAATCGCCTTTAACTACCTAAAATATTTTAATGAACAACAAATCTTTCTCAGTGATGTGGAAGCTATAAAACTAGAGGACATGAAATGAAGCTATAAGGTGGGAAAACTAAAAGCAACATCAGGAAGTACTTCTTCATGGAAAGGGCGGTGGATGCCTTGAATGTGCTCCCGGTGGAGGTGGTGGGGACAGAAATGGTGAACAAATTCAAAACGTCATGGGATAAACACAGAGGATCTATATACAGCAAGAGGAGAATTCCTGCCCAAAGCAAAACTTAAATGACTTTTATATTTTAAAAAAGGAACAGAGTGGGGATAACGTGCATGGAATGATAGTTACAACCCAAGGTAAAGACGCCTTACTGGGCAGACTGGATGAACTGTGCTGGTCTTTATCTGCCATCATTTACTATGTTACTATGTCATAGTGCATATGGCTCAAAACACTAGTCAAGCCTGAAGTGGTAGAGGATGAAGATATTTATTTATTTATTTTATTTAGCTGTATTTATATCCCGCTTTTCACCGGGTCAAAGCAGTCAATTGGGGGATACATTTAACACGAGGGGATATGAGACACATACGCTAATACTTACAGGGAACATGGGCAATGGAGGGTTAAGTGGCTTGCCCAAGACCACAAGGAGTGCCTATAGGACTAGAAATCCCAGTCCCTCCGGCCTGAGATTGCTGTCCCCAGGTGGGACTTGAACCCCCAGCCCTCCGGCCTGAAGTACCTTGTCCTAACCACTAGACCATATCCTGAAACTTTCTGTTCAGTGTTCACTAAAGAAGGGTCAGGAGCAGGACTGCAGAAAATGGACACAAATGGGAATGAAAATGTGATAGATAGATCTCAAGCCAGTTTAGAATACCATGTTCATGGGAAACTAGCTAAACCAAGGGTAGACAAAGCAATGGAGCTGGACAGGATGCACCCAAGGATATTAAGAAAACAAAGGAAAATTCTGGAAGCTTCACTATTGGACATTTCCAATGCTTCCTTAGAGTCAGGAGAAGTTCCAGTGGACCAGAGAGAGGCATATAGTTCCTCCACACAAAAGTGGAAGCAAGGAGGAGGCTGGGAACTGTAAATTCAAAAAGGGGTATAAAAGCACAGCCAAATAAATAAATAAATAAATGTGTTAGTAAATAATTTAACAGGTTTTTTTATACTACGTTATCATTTCAGTCAAAGCGGTTTACATTGTAACAAACTTGGTAACATACATTAAACAGGGACATTGATAACTTGGAATTTGTTGAGACAATGGAGGGTTAAGGGACTTGTCCAAAGCCACAAGGAATGCCAGTGGGAATTGAACCCTGGTTTCTTGATTCCCAAGCTACTCCTCCACTCTGTTAATGGAATTGATTCCAGTACTGGTGCAACCATGAGGTGAACTAGGCAGCTGTAGCAGTACCAATGGCTTTAAACAGTCCTAAGGCGCTTTCCTTAAAACTTCAGCACCATGGGGATGACTTTTTGTTTGCTTTGGGCATCAGTGGGGGTGGAAACTAACAGCCCTGTGGCTCCAAAGGTTTAAGGTAAGCACTGTGGGGCTGTTTGAGACCATCGCTAATGCTGCATGTCCTGGAGAGAGGTGGCAGCGGTAGCAATGGGGACTGGAGAGGGAGAGAGAGAGGTAGAGGGAGAGGGGGCAAGGAATGAGGTTCATCTAGAGTGCCTCAGCTCCTTGCACCGGCACTGATTGCTGTTAAAAGAGAGGAAAGTGCTGTTTCTGGAATCTAGTAGATTACAGGATCCGAGGCAATATTGTTTCACTAGATGCAGGTCTTTTCAGACAAATCTGATCAATTTCTTTGACTGCGTGACCCCAAAACGGGATCAGAGGAGAGGTACATATGGATGTTAAAGAGGCCTTAGACATAGCTCAGCATAAGGAAATAATAAACTGAATTATCTTTCTCTGGCCTCAAAAGTGACTGGCTGGGTTAGAAGCTGGTTGAGTGGGAGGTGACAAAGGGTGGTGGTAAATGAAGTTCTCTGTGAGGAAAGGGGCATTACCAGTGGTATGCTGCACAGATCAGCCCTTGGTCCGGTTCTTTTCAATATTTTGGTACGTAACATTTTGGAGGGCCTGTCTGGAAAGATTTGTCTCTTTGTGGATAAGGCCAAAACCTGTAATAAGTTAGACATTGTGGAAAGTGTGGAAAACATGAAGACAAATCAACTGAAACTTGAAGAATGGTCTAGAATTTGGCAGCTATGATTTAATGATAAAAAATGAAGGGCCATGAGGTTGAGCTGTAAAATTTTAAGGGAGCTGTACAGAGCACAAAAGAAATAGGAGATCTGGGGTTGATGTTATCTGATATAATTAAGGTGGCCAAAAAAATAGATAAAGCAACAGGAAAATCCAAATGGATGCTTGTGTGTACTAGGAGATGAATGTCCAGCAGGAAATAGGAGGAGATAGTGCCTCTTTTTAAGTCTGGTGAAACATCAATTGGAGTTGTTGTTAAGTGCCATTGAGTTGGTGTCGACTCATAGTGACCCTCTGGATAGTTTACCTAAACTGTGTTCAGTCGTCAGTCAAGTGCCTCATTGTTGATAGACTGGCACCCATAGCTATTGTTATTGTATCGATCCATCTAATTGCTAGCCTTCCTCTTTTGCATTGATCTTTTACCTTGCCAAGCATGATACTTGTCTCTAATGATCTCTCTTTTTGCATGATGTGTCCAAAGTATGAACGTCAAAGTCTTGTCATCTAAGCTTCTAAAGAAAGCTTAGGTTTGATCTCCTCTAGTACTGACTGGTTTGTTCTTCGGGAAGTCCATGGCATACATAGCATTCGTCGCCAGCACCATAATTCAAAGGTATTGATTTTCTTCCTGTCTTTTTTACTGTCCAACTTTCACATTCATATGATGTTATTAAAAATACCATGGATTGGACAAGTCAAATCTTTGTATGGAGAGAGACATCTCTGCACGAGAATCTTTTTTAGGTCTTTCATAGCCATTCTGCCAAGAGCAATGTATCATCAAATTTCTTGACCGCTTTTCCTTTCTTTATTAATCGTTGATCCAAGTAGTTTAAAGTTGTCAACTATTTCAATTTCTTATTCATCAATGATAAACTTATTGACTGTGCAATACTGGATGGAATTGGTCTACAGGATGGCTATGCAATGATTGATGGATGGTCTTTGTCATAAAGCATGTGGGGGTAGACTTAAAGATCTCAACATGTATACCCTGAAGGAAAGGCAGGAAAGAAGAGATATTAGAAGACATTTCAATACATCCAAAGTATGAATACATAGGAATAAGGCCGTTTTCAATATAAACGAGGATCTGGAATGGATGGTCATAGAATGAATGAAAGGGAACAGACTCAGGAGTAATCTAAATAAATTTACTTTACAGAAAGGATAACGGATGCTTGGAACAGATTACTAGAAGAGGTGGTAGAGACATGGACAGTATGAGGATTCAACAAAGCATGGGACAAATACTGAGGATCTCTGAGAGAGAAGAAAGGGTTGTAGAGACTGGACTTTTTATTGGAAAGGGCAGACTGCATAGGCCATATTGTCTTTTTCTGTTGTTATTTTCTAGTTTTTTATGTAAGGGTATATACCTAATTTTAATCACACAGCAAGCTGATATTTATGCACTATGTATTGGGGTATCTTGTATTTCAATATCATCTGGGTTAGTGCAGGCTGAAAAGTATTACAATTATTATTATTAAATATTTATTAAGCACTACTAGACATACTTAGCGCTGTACAAACACAGATAAAGACAGTCCCTATTCATTAGAACTTACAAGCTAATCAAGACAAAGAAGACAAAGTTAGAAAGTGGATTGAATAGGGAAGGATAAGGAGACTCAAGGAACAAGGGATCAGGATCCAAAGGCAGCCTTAAAGGTGAGCCTTTAGCAAAGATTTGAAGAGGGGTAGAGATGAAGCCTGTTGTATAGACTCAGGAAGTTTGTTCCAGGCATAAGGAGCAGTGAGGTGAAAGGACCCAAGCCTGGCGTTAGTATGAATGTACAGGATATTAACAGTTGGGCAGCCTTTTGAAAAGCTTACTCCAAAATTTATTTTTTTCCTTATGAGGGAGTGTATAGAATTTCTTTTAAGCACTATACATCTATTGGGAACAATTTAACCAAATCACCGAGAATGAGTAGATTATTATAGATACGCTTTTCTGTGTGTAAAGACTTACTTCCGGGTCTGTGCTGCTAGCTATGCATGCTGAAAATAATGCTTCTATGAATGCTATGGGATGTGTTTAAGTGCTTCTGGGGGCAGAGATGGGGTGTGCATTTTTATACACTTGCCTCCACTGCAGCAGGTAGAAATGTGTGTGTGTTTGCATCTATGCACATTCTGGCTGCTTATTCTATAAAGGCACATAGGCATTTATCAAATAAGAATTAAATAGAAGCCTTTTTCAAATTTGTTTTAGTTGCCCTGTTAGAGTTTTCCTCTTAAAAGTCACTTAACCTCCCCCCCCCATGCCTCAGGTATAAATTTAGTGTGCTAAGCATTTACCATGCATTTTTGTATGCGGTTCCTGTGCACTAGGGCCCGCAGCACTGGGAGACATGACAGTTACAGTGCATCAGTTCCCATGCTAACTACAAATTGTGCATTGGGATAGGGAATGGGCGGGTTAGGAGTGTGGAGTGAGTGTGGACAACACATTTCAGTTGGCACAGGGGAACATATCACACACCGTCAATGTTTCAATTAGTGCTGGTGTACCAAATGCCACCTCAGTGGGTAACATTAGGTGCACCCATGGTAATTGCACCACGTATTAGGGCATGTGTCCCCATGGTAACTGCTGGGAATAAATTGGCCATACCCGCGACAATTACAATGGAAGCTTTGCACCTAATGCACGTTAGTCTTAGTGCTAAAAGTGCATTAAGTGCAAAAACCTAACGCACTTTAGGAAAAGGACTCCTTAGATTGTAAACCCTCTGGGGACAGGAAAATATCAGAAAAACTGCTGGGTTTTATTTATATATTTATTAAGTATTTCTTAAACATCCAAGTAACAAAACATGAATGAAAACAATTGCTTAATACACCAAAAAGTATACAGTAAACACAATTTACAATCAGGCAAAATTTAAAAGGAAAAACAAAAGAATCAATAATTTGCCCACAATAGTAGGAAAACTCCAGGGGATTACAGCAAAACAAAAACAAGGCACATTGACCATAGGAAATAGACAATTAAGGTGGGTAGAGACTTACACACCAGCCATGGGGGACTGTATTACTGTCCTAGATTCCTCCCTAGCAGTCAATATCTCCAAAAGTTGTTTAGGTTAAAAAAAAAGAAAACTCTTATATTTATAGGTAACATAACAATGAGAAGGAAATTTCAAATTAAACTAAGCCGGAGAGGCCCAGCTACCTGCACAGCGCCAAGCGTTGAGGCCCGGATGCAGAATGGGGGGCGTGTCGACCCCCAAATCCACATAAAGCAGATTTCTGAAAACCATGTGTGCCGACTTTGGACATCACTAACCATAGAATCCTAAGCAATGTTTCCTGGTGCATACAATTGCTGATGGTGTTCAGCGTGCCCGTGTAGTGGCATTAGAGTGCATAGTACAGCGAGGAGAGCATGTGCAGGCCAGTACTCTAATGGTGCAGAAGTAAAGCATTGCTGGACTGGCCGTGAAGCCATGTGGGCCATGCACATGGCATTCCAGAGGTGGAGATGCACTGGAGAATGCGGCAGGCAGTGCTTATCTGTCAGCAGGCAGTAGCCCAGCACCCAAGATGCAGGTATCATGCCACACATGTATATGGGCCCAGGGTGAGCTACCTTCAACTGATGGAGGAGGAGGTCTACCAGAGATACAGACTGGATGGGAAATGATAATTGAGTTGTGCAGCTTACTCAATGTTGACTTGGAACCCTCCACTTCCAGAAGCCAAGCCCTGCCAGTGGCTATGATAGTGATCACTGCCCTGAGATATCTGGCAAATGGCAGCTTCCAGCATGTGATAAGGGTGACTGTTGGAATCACTGTCCACTGCCACAATAACTCCATCGCATATATATACAGTTAACTATTTCAATGTTCCACACATGTAGATAGTTTCCCCCGTTATCCAAGTTGACTGCTCCTGTTCATTGTAATGACCTGACTCTTGTTTACTGTCGGATACTGTTTGTTTTATGTAAACCGCGCTGATCGCAAATAGTGCGGTATATAAGAAATGTAAATAAATAAAAATAAATAAATAAATAAATATAAGTGCCTTCACTAGGGCCCTGCTGTGGAGGATGCCTCATAGCCTTCCCCCAGACATAGCAGATGTGGCAAGAGACCATGCAGACATTCTACAATGTTTCTCGATTCCCATTGGTGCTTGGAAGTATAGACTGCACCCACATTGCACTGCGGGCATCACAGTTGGAGCAGAGGGCCCATCGGAACAGGTATGGCTATACATCAATGAACATGCAAGTTGTTTGAATGCCAACATGACCTTCACTGGTGTGTGTACCCACTACCCTGGGCCCCGCCACGATGCATTTGTCCTTGTCCAGTCCAGTCTGGGACAGACAGCAGCCGGGGGTCAGCTTGGAGATGCATGGCTGCTAGGTGAGTGCGCATATATGTGAGCCCCAGGACAAGCCCAGAACAAATGGTTGCTGTAGTATGATGCTATGTATAATGCAAATAGGTGGGGAAATATGTGTTATGTACATATTGCAACACATGATGATCACTGCGTGGATATGCACTGCTGTGCCGCAGATCCATGCGCATAGCAGGCCAACGTCACACATTGTGGAGGTAACCAGGGGGAAGCCCCATGGTCAAGAGCAGACAGCACGCACCTACATTTGGCATGTTTTAGAGTGTGGGCTGGTGCCATGTAGTGCAGCCACATGGCACCAGCCCATGTCTGCTCCCATACCAGATAGCAGACCCCCCCAACCACATCTCCGTGCCGTGTCCCTTTTCCCCTTTTCCAACAGGCTAGCCCATGTCACTGTTACCCATTGCCCTGCTTCAAATGCCTGACTGTCACACAAGCAATATGTTGGTGTCACATATGTCTCTGAATGTTACATATTGCACCCCATCCTGCTAGTAGATGGTGTGTTGAATGCAGTCCATAGCAGCCCATAGACCTGGGAGGGAGGAGTGGCCTAGTGGTTGGGGCAAGGTACCACAAGCCGGAAGGTCAGTGGTTCAAATCCCACTAGAGGACAGCAACCTTGGACCAGAAGGACTGGGATTTCTAGTCCCACAGGTGCTCCTTGTGGTCTTGGGCAAGCCACTTAACCCTCCATTGCCCATGTTCCCTGTAAGTATTAGTGTATGTGTCTCATATCCCCTCGTGTTAAAAGTATCCCCCAACCGCTTTGACCTGGTGAAAAGCGGGATATAAATGCAGCAAAATAAATAAATAAAATAACCAACACCTGTCCCATGCTCATGTGCACATCTCACATTGCCCCCACAGGCAACTGTGGATATCCACTGAGGACCTGGCTGCTGACCCCTGTGTGCCACTCCATGAGTTGGCAGGAGGAGTGGTACAATGCAGCCCATCAGCATACCTGGGCGGTTGTGGAGCGAGCAATAGGGATGCTGAAGAGCCGCATCCAGTACCTTGACAGGAGTGGCAGGGAACATCTCTACAGCCCAGAGCATGTATGCCAGATATTTGCATCAAGCTACATACTTCACAACCTTGCATGGATGCGGGGATTGCCTGACACAGAGCCCATGCCTCTTGAAGAGTGGGAGGCCACATAGGCAGCAAGTGGTGATGGCGTGGAGGCTGGGAGCCAGCAGCAGGTCCGGGCATTGGCTCACCATGTGCAGCTTATACGAGACTATTTCTGAGGTTACTGCCCCAAACCATCACCAGGATAGAATACACACATTCCCAATAAAATGCCTGCCTTGACACTATATGTGCAGAGTGTTTATTTCCCCCCACATGTGTTCCCTGCCCCCAGGCTTACAGCTGGCCATGGGTGCTTGCTGATACATGAACTGCGATGCAGTGGAACAATGTCTGATGGCGTGCTGGCAGCATCATCACCCTCCCCAGCAAGGTGGGCCACTGCACACGGTTCAGGGCTACCAGGTAGCTGTGCTGATGTGCTTTCAGCCCTAGCTCCCACCTCCTGGGCCTGCAGGAGACCCACCAAACTGTGCAGGGAACCAACAATTGTTGCCTGGTATGCTGACATCTCCCTCATCAGATACAGGTGCCCTTCCAGATGGCGCTCCACTTGCAGTTGGTGTTCCTGCCATACCATGAACTCAGCCTCCCTTGCCTGTGTGGCTGCCTGCAAGTCCTGCTGGATACCATGCAGCATGGCCAGTATGCCCTTGGTGCAGACCACCAGGCGTGCATCCTCCTGCAGTAGCTCCTGGTCCACATCTGTGCCCCTGCATCCACAGAGTCATCCAGGATGTGGAACTGTAGCTCAGTGAGTGGGACATCATCTGTCTCCACCTCCCCAGCCCTTGCAGACACACTGGCCTACTCCACAGCCCTGGGAGATACTTCAGCCTGCTTCACTACCCTGGGTGTCACACTGGACTGCTTTACTGCCCTGGGTATCACATTGGACTGTACCTCCGCAATGAGTGTTGCACCAGACTGCACCTCCGCTTGGCAGGTGCAGCAGACCCTGTGGCTATGTTGTATCCTGCCTGCACACTGGCATCATCCGTAGTGGGTGGTGAGACTCCCCCTGACATATCTGTTCCAGGCTGTGAGGGTTGGGTCTCTGGCAGGTCTGTTGTAGAGTAAAGGTGGCAGAGGTTAGTGACATGGGTTGCTAGGTCGGCCTATGGGGTACCACCGAGCCCACAATGGAACTGGCAGGAGGATCTCCAGTCCACACTGTCTTCAACCACTCATCATCCAAGGACCGACAGACAGACAGGCAGGCCCTTGGTGGAAGGAACCATGGTGGGGACACATACATGGCTGTCATGGTGGTGCCACCCAGGCCATGAAGCAACCACTACTCACCCTCTTGGGTGCTGCTGTCAAAGCCTGCAACCACTGAGATGGAGACCTTCTCCACGAACTGGAGCACCTGTTCCTCCAGAGGGGTGAGTCTGTGCTGCCGCGCAGGTGGCAGCCTGCTGCTGCTGGCCCTTTTCTCCTTTGCAGCCTGCCATACAATCTGCCACTTCTTCTTAATATCTTCCATGTCCCTGTTGTGGTGGTGGATGGCTTTGACTCTCCTGAGGATGTCAGCTGTCATCCTCTGCTGTGAAGAGGGCAGCATGCTGCCGCATGATGAGCCCCAGGGCAAAAGAGGTCTCAGAGGGTGTGAAGTTTGCCTTCCGGATTTGCTTTGGCCCTTTCAGTGCTCTGTCTGCCATTGTGCAGCTCAGGCACTATGGCGGTGTTAGGCTACCCACATAGGCCCTTTAACACATATGCAGATATGTCATGCAGGCATGCCATGCCCCATTCAAAGCCTTAGACACAGTCACAGGCGTGAAGAACCAAGAAAGACAGAGTCCTTTATTGAACCAAAGGCCGCCCGACACAGGCCGTGTTTCGTACCCTTCGTCAGGGGCTAGCCAGGCAAAACAATTAAAAACATAAACATATTTAAACATCAGGAATAATAAGGAACAACAAACCAAGACTCAAAACATATAATAAAACACAATTGATAAAACAATAAATATGTGTTAAATAAAACCAAGAAATTATTATAAAAGCATAATATTAAAAAACAATAATGCCATCATACATATACATAATTATCAAATGGAACAAGGGGGGAACGACAGTGCTCGGGACCTGATGAGAATGTGCTTAAAACAAAACGAAAATACTAGCCTCTGTTGTGATGTATAAACCAAATGTCACTTCACACTCTTTGTGCAAACAAATAGATTATATGCTAATGCCAAAAAACATAAAAATTATTCACAAAAATATAATGAATAAAACCATCAAGACATTGCATACTCAAATCAAATTGACAAGCAAAAAACATAGGGAGAGGAGGAAAAGGACAGGAAACGCCAAATAAGTAAAATTGTCAGTACATATGGCACAATCATAAAGCTGCTACAAAAAGGAGGAGAGAATTAAAGCTACAAGCAAAAACAGGAAACAAAAACGGAGTGAGTCTGTGGAGAACCAAAACAAACCGCTCCATGGGTAATGGAGTTTTTCCTTAAAAAAATTGCATATAACAGGAGCAACAACCATGCTTTGAAATGATGCTTCTTATAGGGATTTTGATAAACGTATTTCAAAAAAAGTTATATAGGGATGAAGTATAACTCTATGTTCAAACTAGATGTCAAAAAATGATGTGGCCATCCATATATAACAATATCGCAATTTCAAACAGCCCCAAACAACCATCTAATGCATATGTCTTTTCGTGAGTGTCAAGACTTATATATTAGCAAAAAAAGGGGGAGGGAGGGGGGCGCACGTGCACGGAGAAGAGACCCACGATAAAGTGCTATGTACATGAAACAACAGATGAAGAAACCCTTAAACCAAAATACATAGAGCTTTCCGAATGAATCAGAGCAACCACATAATAAACAAATAACCAAGGGAAGGAACCATACCTCAGAAAAACTGCCGTCACTGCTCAGTTGACGCGCAGAGGAAAGAAAAACGCCAGCACATGCGCATATGAAGAAAAAACTGATAATGGGCGGAGTTTGAAACCACCAAATCAAAAGAATAAACCGTACAGTGTCAATCATGGCACACCATTCATAAAAACAAATCAAAATATAGCCATTGGTGTTTGGTTCTAGATGTTATTTATTATAAGTCAGATTAGCTGGTGCGGTTCTCCTGTTTTCCATTTCTTAACAGTATCGATTTCTCAGTGGTTGTCAGTCCTCACGCGTACCTTTTATGATTAGTTGGATGCTGGGATTTTATGTGGGTGTTTTTATTGATAAAGCTGGTGTGCTGTCATTTATTTATTTATTCACTTTTTTAATGATTTATTTATTTATTTTTTTAATTAATTTTTTTAAAAATTTTATTTTTAAGTAGATTATTACAATAGATCAAGAAACTCTTGAACATAGAAAACAAATAAGACCTGCAACAATAAAAGGAAACAAAGTATCACTGCAATACAAACAAGAATTATTTTGTTAGTCCACTATAAGTGGGGGAGAGTACATAGTAACAATACTTTAAGGGACTAATCCCTAGAAATAGAGCAGGAAAATCAAGAAGAGGGCAGTGTCGAAGAGCCAATACATATGTATAGATGAGCCACACCTATTCAAGAAGAAGAAGATACAGGCAACAAAGTACTAATAAAGGCTGATAGATCCTCAGGAGATAAAAATACATATTTGTGGGAATCATACGTTACCAAACATTTACATGGGAATCTTAAAGTAAAAGTGGCACCCACTCGAAGTACACCAGGCCGAAGTAACAAAAAAGCCCTACGGCGCTTCTGCGTCTCTCTAGAGACATCCGGAAAAATATTAATTCTTTTCCCATAAAACAAAGGAGATTTCTTTTTAAAAAACAGTTTCAGTAACCATTCTTGGTCTGATGACAAAGCTAAATTAACAAGCAAGGTAGAAACAGATACGACCTCCTCTTTCGGAGTGTTAAGCAAATCAGAGACATTTAAAGAATCTAACTCCAAAGAGCCCACATTAACTTTCCCCTCCTTCTTCCCCAAAGGGAGGTAGTATATCTTAGATATTGGAGGCATGATTTATTTATTTGAGTAGTTTGGTATCTTATAGGTTTACAGTGTTTGATTTTAAATGTTTTTTATGATTTCCTTTGGGGCTCGTTTATTCTCCTAATGGTAATTACCGATGGCTATATAAGTCAGATTAGCTGTTGCGGTTTTCCTGTTTTTCATTGTTTTTCAATCCTCATGCTTAAAATAAAGGTGCGGGCAGGGTCCCGGCGCCTGCGCATAACCGGGTGCTTTGCCCGGCGCGGGACCCTGCTCGTGCACAGGGGGGAGGGGGTGGAGGTCGGGGCCGCGCAGGGCCGTGCGCGCGGGGCATTATTTAAAATGATTGGCTCCGCTCGTGGAGTCGGGTGAGCAGAGCCAATCAGGGTGCAGGCAGCCATGTGCTCTGGCATGTCGGAGACTCTCCAGAGCACAGGCTGTTTGGCGGGAGGCGCGGCAGGACGGCAGCAACCTTTGGTCGGTCGGCGGGGGTCAGCGCGGCTTCCAGCGGTGGCGAGAGTGCAGGCCTCGTATGGAGCGGGTTACGTTGGCGGCGGCAAGGGTCGGGGCACGACAAAACGGCAGGCAAGTGCCTTGGGCAGCAGGGTGGCCTCGCGTCTGCCTGCCACAGCCTTCGTAAGGCAAGGAGGGGGGGCCTGGGGCATCGCTCTGCATCGGGGAGGGCTGTCACTGGTGAGCGGGTGTGCGGGCGTTTGCTGAGCAGCGCGCTGTGCATTTTAGGCTGTGAGGTGTGCCTGGGGTGGTGCTGTGTGAGCCTGGTTTAAAACAAAATAAAATAAAATAAAATAGATCCATAAAGTACACAAATAAAAAGGAGGACTGCCAACCTTAAGGAATGGCAGGCCAGAAGCGGGCAAGTGGTGGGGGCGGAAAAGGGGGGGGGGGCAGGCGGCCCGGGGGGGGGGGGGGCAAAAAAGAGGGCAGAAGAAAAAAGGGGTAGCAAAAGCGGCGGGTTCACGGTCAGAGAGTGCTAGTGAGCATGGGGTCAGGGAAAGGGGGCGAGGGGTGCTGGGGGTTTGGTTAGGGGGCGTGGGGGGTCACGGACTCGAGCAGGGCTTCGTGGAAGGTCCACGGAGCAGGCTGAGTGTCATGAGCCTCCGCAGTCGTCCTTGCCCCCTGTGCCTGGCACTAATGAGACCCCGGATAGGGAGTCGAGTTCCAGGGGGGGGGCAGGTGGAGGGCGTAGGGGGAGGGCTTCGCAGGATGGCTTGGGAGCAGGGGCAGGGGTGGGGAGTTAACTCCTTGGGCCAATGGGGGGTGGGGGGGGACCCGGGCAGGTACTTGGGGCGGCTCGGGGGGATGCGTGGGGGTGGCTATCTCTGGGTGGGGGTTTTGTTCCTCCTGCAGTGGGTTTCCCGCCTAGCGGCTGGTCAGGACCGTCAGGGCAGCGGTCGGGATGGGAGCATTGGTTGGGGGGGGGGGTCAAGGTTCCTCTAGGGTGGATTGGACTGGGGCATGGCCTTCGAGAGGTGCGCTGGGCTTGTCTTCGTTGGGTTTTCCTCTTTTGTCTTCACAGGTGCCCCATATGGCAGCGACGGGTCCTGCCACGTCTGCGGTGGTGTCCTGCAGTGAGGGGAGCATCGATTCACGGCCCCCTGCAGAAGTGGGTGCAGCTGGAGTTGGCGGCCAGGTGTCAGGAGCGGCGGATCTTCAGCGGTCGGCTGAGCCGAGAGGCGATGACCTGCTTTCATCCAGGGCTCGTGGCATTGACGGCACCCCAGGTGAGTCAAGCACGGTTGACAGTGGCGCATTGCTTGAGCAAGGGTCGCGGTCCGATCGGCCGGGCAAGGCGCGCGGAAAGCGGAAGCGGGGGTGTCGTTATCGACGTACCTCTTCTTCTTCCTCCTCATCGTCTTCGGATTCGTCTGGCGCCTCGGTGGCTGCCGGCAGTGGGCCAGGGGCGGCCATGAGTGGGGGGGTCGAGGCGAGTTCGGCTGGTGGGGGTGCGGTATCTTTGGTTCCCTTGTCGGAACTGTGGGAAGGTGTCCCCAGGAAGCTGCGGCGGAAGATTAGGAAGCGCAAATATATCATTATTTTTTGATTGTTAGAAGGAAGGAAACGTTCGGGGGACAGCAGGAAGAAGCGAAAGGAAGACGAAAAGGCGGGTCGGTTACGGAAGGTGTCGCGCAATGTCATTAATTGGGTGCGATCTTTCTTGCGGTTGGCGAGCGTGTGGGGGATCATTTTCCTCTACAGTCCGGGATGTTGTTATCCTATGCCGACTCGATTCTTGAAGCGTCTCAAATGCATGAAGGCTGGTCGTGGCTTAACTACGACGAAAAATTCAGGGATAAAATGGAGGAGAATAAATTTTTAACCTGGGGCACCCAAGACATTAACCTGTGGCTAACACAGATGTCAGTCAAGGGAGGGGGGTCTGGGGGAAGCGGAGGGAAGATGGGGGCCGTAGTCGTTGGGGGGGGGTGGCTCGTTCCTTTCGGGGGGCAATCGCCACAGGACAGGCTCGCCCGGCCCCCGGAGGCGGGAGTGATGTGTGCTGGAGGTTTAATCGATCAATGTGTCCATTTCCGGATTGTAAATTCCGGCATGCCTGCTCAAGCTTTGGAGGTCCGCATGCAGCAGCAAAATGTGTTAAAAAAGTGCCCGGGCCTCAGCCACCGTCCGTCCTCAAATAAGGGGGGGCTTTTTGAGCTGGCCCCTTCGCCTATTCGGGTTCCGTGTTTGTGTTCTTTGTTGCGTTCTTATCCGCGGAGGCGGGATAGGTTAGTGTTACAGTTGGGTTTTAGTTCGGGTTTTGTGGTTCCAGTGCGTGGCGTGGTCGTGGTGGCGTCGCCGTGCAATTCCCCTAGTGTGCGGCGGTGGGGGGCGATAGCTTCAGGGAAGATAGAGGAAGAATTACGGTTAGGGAGGATAGCGGGGCCTTTTCAGCAGCCACCGTTCCCGGATTTTGTTGTATCACCGTTAGGCATTATTCCCAAGAAGGAGCCGGGGAAGTTTCGGCTAATTCACAATCTCTCTTCCCGGCGGGGTCGTCCGTGAATGATTTGATTCCGCGGGATTTGTGCACCGTGCGTTATCAGTCGTTTGACAAGGCCATGGAGTTAGTCAGGAGAGCAGGGCGGGGGGCATTGATGGCGAAGGTTGATATCGAGTCTGCTTTTCGTTTGTTGCCGGTTCATCCGTCTTCCTTCAGGTTGTTGGGTTTTCGGTTTGAGGAGGCCTTTTATTTTGACAAGTGCATGCCCATGGGGTGTGCGGTATCTTGCGCGTATTTTGAAAAGTTCAGCTCTTTTTTGCACTGGTGTTTGGTGCGGCGCGTGGGCAGAGGAGAGGTTGTCCACTATTTGGATGATTTTTTCTTTGTTGGTGAAGCAGAGTCCTTAGGGTGCAGTGAGCTGTTGGCTGGTTTTGGTAGTCTGGCTTGTGAGTTGGGGGTGCCGTTGGCGGAGAGTAAGACTGTAGGTCCGACAACGCGGTTGACCTTCTTAGGTGTGGAATTCGATTCACAAAGTTTAGAGGCCCGATTGCCCTCAGATAAAGTGGAGAGATTGAGAGTGCTGGTGGCTACTGCCTTGGCATCTTCCAAGTTGACTCTGCAGGAGCTGCAGGCTTTAATAGGGTCCCTTAACTTTGCTTGTAAGGTCATTCCCATGGCAGGGTCTTCCTTCGGCGCTTGGCGGCAGCGACGGCGGGGGCACGGAAGCCTCACCATCGTATCCGAGTGTCTAAGGTTATGCGAGAGGATTTGAGGATTTGGGCGCTCTTTTTGAGCGACTTTAATGGCACGTCGGTGTTGCGGGACGCAGAGATCTCCAGTGAGGATTTGCAGCTGTATTCGGATGCTGCGGGTGGGGTTGGGCTGGGCATATATTTCGGCGGTGCCTGGTGTGCTGAGCGGTGGCCGCTGGAATGGGAGGATGTCGGGCTTCTGCGAAATATTACCTTTCTTGAATTGTTTCCCATCTTGGTGGTGCTTGCGTTATGGCCGGAGCGACTGTCCAACCGTAGGGTGGTGTGGTGGTGTGATAACGAGGCGGTGGTGGCCGTTGTGAATCGTTATACTCCACGCTGCAGTACGGTTGCGGCTTTGATGCGCCAAGTCGTTCTAGCCTGTTTGCGTTTGAACGTTGACTTAAAGGCCCGACATATTCCTGGTCATACTAATGCCATCGCTGATGCTCGTTCTCGTTTGCAGTGGGAGCGGTTTCGGCAGTTGGCGCCGGAGGCAGACGAGGAGGGGTTCGGGGTCCCTTGGAACCTGTGGAGCTGTGGCCTACCGCGATGAAGAACCTGTTAAAGAATTCGGTAGCTGAGCGCACGTGGGATTCTTATCGGTGGAGCTGTGCACAAGTGTGGGAGTATCTGCATGGTGAGGGGAGTGATGGAAGCGAGGTGTCTGAGTATCTGCTTGGGAGCTATGTGGGGTGGGCAAAGGAGAAGGGGTTCCCGAGATCGGCGGTCCGGGGCCATCTGGCGGGGTTTGAATTCTTTGCCCGGGCGGTGGGGTGGCCGGGCGTAGGGCAGGGGCGCCTGGCTCGGCGTTTACTGCAAGGGTGGGAACGGGCGCTGCCGTTACGGCGGGATCGCAGGCTCCCGATTACCCATGATTTGTTGCAGAGTTTGTGTTCCGTGTTGTCGGAGGTGGCATCGTCGCCTTACGAGGGTGTTTTATTTCGGGCTGTGTTTTGTTTAGCGTTTTTTGGGGCCTTTCGGGTCGGCGAGTTGGCGGCTGATTCGGGGAAGTTGGCTTTAGGTAATTGTTTGCGGTTACAGCATGTCTGGAAGGAGCCGGGACGGGTGCGCGTACTTTTAGCTAAGTCCAAAACGGATCAGCGGGGAAAAGGTTTGTGGGTGGTGATGGGGAGTATCGGTGGACTCACTTGCCCGGTAGCGGCCCTTGAAGACTACTTGCGGGTACGCCCGGGTGGTGGTGAAGCGTTGTTCGTGCATAGGGACTCTTCGTATTTGACTAGGTATCAAGTGACGGCGGTGTTACGCCTGGCCCTGCGTAGGATCGGCAGGGATCCGGCGTTGTTTTCAGCTCACTCTTTTCGCATTGGAGCGGCCACTAGTGCGGCTGCGGCGGGTATGTCGGGGGATCAGATCCAGGGTATTGGCTGCTGGCGCTCTAAGGCCTTTCAGGGTTATGTGAGGCTGTGAGGAGCCCTGGCAGGGTTGGGGGGGGGTTACTAATGCTGTTATTTTCTTTTCCAGGTGGGGGTCTGATGGAGAGGGGCTGTTGGATGCTGGGACACTCTTTTGTCTTTTGGGCTGGTCAGAGAGCGGCGGTGCGGCCCATCGGGATTAATCTTGGCCTCGACCCAGCTGCGGTGACGCTTTCATGGCTGGGCGAGCGGGGGCTGAGGTGGACTCAACTGTTGCCCTTGCTTCGTCATCATCTGCGGGTTCGAGGACGACCAGCGGTCGTGCTGGTCCATCTTGGAGGCAACGATTTGTCGGAGTGGTCTTGCAAACAGCTTATAAGGGCGGCGAAGAAGGACTTTTCGACTTTGCTACGTTTGCTGGACAGAGTCATTTTGATTTGGTCGGACATCATTCCGCGTCCGGCCTCATGGGGCCAGAGGAGATGGTCCCGCGGACTTACCAAGATAAATCGTCAAATTGGGAGATGGGTCTGTGAAAGAGGGGGGTTTCAGGTGCAGCATGGGTTGGTTGATGTAGCCTGTGCAGGGTTGTATAGGGCGGATGGTATTCATCTTTCGCCAGTAGGGATGGACTTGCTCTTGAACGACTGGCAGGAGGTCTTGGAGTGAGTTGTTCAGGGTGGCCGCACTGGTCGCAGCTTGGGGTCCTTGGGGGGGCGGCACAGCTAAATTTTCGCCGTGCCGGTGGCGGGATCCCAGAGGTTTCCGGGGTCCGGAGCCTTAGGCGACTCGGGACGGGGGCGGGGTGCCCTCGACCCGGACTACCCCTGGAAGACTTTTGCTAGTAATATGGCGAAGTCGGATAGGGGTGGTCGGAATGTTGCCGGTGGTCGGACCATGGTTGCAGCGGAGGCGAGGTCGCTTTGCTAGTAGCACGGCTGGTGACGCATCGCTCCGCTGGGGGGGGGGGGGGGTTGGAAGTGCATTGTTCCTGTTATGGTTTTGTTGTTATGGGAAATAAAGCTGCGACCAGTTGTTACCATACTTGGCTGTCAGAGTAATTTGTGGGAAAAGAAATAGAAATGCTGTTGATTGTTGGGGCAAGAGGCTGGGGGTGGGGGGTAGCAAGGTATAAGGTAAGGGTGAGCGCCGGGTCTGGCTACCCGGTTAAAATAAAGGCGCGGGCAGGGTCCCGGCGCCTGCGCATAACCGGGTGCTTTGCCTGGCGCGGGACCCTGCTCGTGCACAGGGGGGAGGGGGTGGAGGTCGGGGCCGCGCAGGGCCGTGTGCGCGGGGCATTATTTAAAATGATTGGCTCCGCTCGTGGAGTCGGGTGAGCGGAGCCAATCAGGGTGCAGGCAGCCATGTGCTCTGGCATGTCGGAGACTCTCCAGAGCACAGGCTGTTTGGCGGGAGGCGCGGCAGCCCACCCGCCCGCCCAGCCTTCGCGGTTGCGGGGCTGGTGTAGGGGTGTCGCAGCTGGGGGGGAGGGGGGTGAGGCGGGATCCCGGAGGTTTCCGGGGTCCGGAGCCTTAGGCGACTCGGGACGGGGGCGGGATGCCCTCGACCCGGACTACCCATGGAAGACTTTTGCTAGTAATATGGCGAAGTCGGATAGGGGTGGTCGGAATGTTGCCGGTGGTCGGACCATGGTTGCAGCGGAGGCGAGGTCGCTTTGCTAGTAGCACGGCTGGTGACGCATCGCTCCGCTGGGGGGGGTGGGGGGGGGTTGGAAGTGCATTGTTCCTGTTATGGTTTTGTTGTTATGGGAAATAAAGCTGCGACCAGTTGTTACCATACTTGGCTGTCAGAGTAATTTGTGGGAAAAGAAAGAGAAATGCTGTTGATTGTTGGGGCAAGAGGCTGGGGGTGGGGGGAAGCAAGGTATAAGGTAAGGGTGAGCGCCGGGTCTGGCTACCCGGTTACTATTTATGATTAGCTGGATGTGCGATTCTCCTGCGGGTTGTCTTTCAGTGGCACCATTCTATTAATTGTTTTCAGTCTTCATATACATTTTCCCTCCTTCAGCAAGTGGGTTTAAAAGATCACCTTTCAAAACCTCGGTCTGATTTGGATTTTATATTTGATATAATTGACGTTTTTCATTTTGATTTGTTTTTATGAATGGTGTGCCATGATTGACACTGTACGGTTTATTCTTTTGATTTGGTGGTTTCAAACTCCGCCCATTATCAGTATTTTCTTCATATGTGCATGTGCTGGCATTTTTCTTTCCTCTGCGTGTCAACTGAGCAGTGACGGCAGTTTTTCTGAGGTATGTTTCCTTCCCTTGATTATTTGTTTATTATGTGGTTGCTCTGATTCATTCGGAAAGCTCTATGTATTTTGGTTTAAGGGTTTCTTAATCTGTTGTTTCATGTACATAGCACTTTATCGTGGGTCTCTTCTCAGTGCACGTGCGCCCCCCTCCCCCCTTTTTTGCTAATATATAAGTCTTGACACTCACGAAAAGACATATGCATTAGATGGTTGTTTGGGGCTGTTTGAAATTGCGATATTGTTATATATGGATGGCCACATCATTTTTTGACATCTAGTTTGAACATAGAGTTGTACTTCATCCCTATATAACTTTTTTTGAAATACGTTTATCAAAATCCCTATAAGAAGCATCATTTCAAAGCATGGTTGTTGCTCCTGTTATATGCAATTTTTTTTAAGGAAAAACTCCATTACCCATGGAGCGGTTTGTTTTGGTTCTCCACAGACTCACTCCGTTTTTGTTTCCTGTTTTTGCTTGTAGCTTTAATTCTCTCCTCCTTTTTATAGCAGCTTTATGATTGTGCCATATGTACTGACAATTTTACATATTTGGCGTTTCCTGTCCTTTTCCTCCTCTTCCTATGTTTTTTGTTTGTCAATTTGATTTGAGTATGCAATGTCTTGATGGTTTTATTCATTATATTTTTGTGAATAATTTTTATGTTTTTTGGCATTAGCATATAATCTGTTTGCACAAAGAATGTGAAGTGACATTTGGTTTATACATCACAACAGAGGTTAGTATTTTCGTTTTGCTTTAAACACATTCTCATCAGGTCCCGAGCACTGTCGTTCCCCCCTTGTTCCATTTGATAATTATGTATATGTATGATGGCATTATTGTTTTTTAATATTATGCTTTTATAATAATTTCTTGGTTTTATTTAACACATATTTATTGTTTTATCAATTGTGTTTTATTATATGTTTTGAGTCTTGGTTTGTTGTTCCTTATTATTCCTGATGTTTAAATATGTTTATGTTTTTAGTTGTTTTGCCTGGCTAGCCCCTGACGAAGGGTACGAAACATGGCCTGTGTCGGGCGGCCTTTGGTTCAATAAAGGACTCTGTCTTTCTTGGTTCTTCACGCCTGTGACTGTGTCTGTGTGTTCAGCGTGAGTTGTGCTTCTTTGGTGTTGTCCATTCAAAGCCTTATCCAGTACCCGCGTAGGTTCCTGAGTGCTGACAGTACAAAAATCTGCGTGACAGCTATCCACTGTAAAACACCATAGCCGCACACCATGGCATGATGACAACATATGCATTCATGGACTCCCAGATGGTAATACCCAGGTAGGACTGATAGCACAGTATATGTACATGTTTGCTGCGGCGTGAGGACAGGCGCATGGTGGAGCTCAGACTGTGTGCCACCACAGAGCATGGGGCATTCTGCATGTGTAGCGCCTCTGTGCCACACCCATGCTGCCTGCCGATGGCACACATACCTTGCACCTGTAAAGTGGTGGCACCACCACCTGTTCTGCACAGATAAGGCAAAGAGGCACTACCCATGCAGAGCTGAGAACACTGCTGTTCTGCACATATGGTGCCTCTGTGCCATACCTGTGCACACGGACATGATCCACAGGACCCATACCCCATGCCCATCACCTCCGGTTCCTCACCCACGCTCTCCTACTCCACCCGTGCAGACACGCTGCCCTGCCCTCACAAAAATGGCAACACCTTGTGATTCCAAAACAGGAACAGTTTATTTGAAAACCCTGTAAGAGTTACAACACTGGCAGCAACAGCAATATTGAACCACCAGCAGTAACTAAAAAACAGAGGTACACACATCAACGCGGACATTGCACACTCATGGCCATGCAGTCTTCCCCATTACAGCCCATCACAGCGCAATACCTGGCATAGAGATGGCCTATGTTGCAGGGGGGCCCTGCCTGTGCCTGTCACTATAGCAGTGAGAGCATCCAGGTGCACTCCAGTTGTCCATACTGCTGCCTGCACATCTTCCCTGAGGAGTTGCACCTCTGCTACCAGGGTAGCCAGAGTCCAATCACTAGATGGCTGAGTGAGTGGTGGCACAGAGGCATTGCTGCATGTCATGCATGGTCCATGCCAAGTCATGCTGTGGTCACATTTTTTTTTATACCACCCTCTTTAGTATCAGTGCGGTTTACATGTATACTAAAAGGTACTTTTTTATTCCCTTGTCCCCGAAGGGCTCACAATCTAAGTGGCTTGCCCAACATTTTTTGGACTTTAAAAAAATGCATTCCATTCTATTTGGAAATTTAACCATCTAGGTTCTAGTGATTGCAATTTAAATATCCATCTATGTTTATTTTGATAAAGTATTTTAGCCCTGTTGCTACCTCATCTATGCCTTTGAATTACTTGAATGGCATAACATCATAAAGAAGCAAGCTCATGATTCATTATTAGACAGTGGGAGGCTAATGATGTATCTTCTCTCTTCTTACTGATGCTCTGACAGTGTTCTAGTATCCTTATTTTTAATTACCTTGTTGGTTGACCTACATATTTCTAATCATATGGACAAAATACTACATATAGGGTTCTGTTGCTGGGTCCCGATTGGTGGTAGTGGGGAGCGGGGAGGAGCTCACCTACCTGCTCCTTGCTGATGCTGGTATTCAGGCTGCTTGAGCTCTATTCATAGGCGCCTGAGCACGCCTTGCAAGTTCAAACTGTTGCTGGGTCCCGAGTGGCGGTAGTGGGTAGCAAACTCTATGAGTGTCTTAATACACTTATTTCTTGATTCTTTTCATCCTGAGGTTTTTTTAAAAATTTGATTCCCTATCAAATTCCTATTATTATAAACAAGATCTTTTGTAGGCCTTCTTGACAATGTTCAGGGTAAACTCTATTTAACAACTTCGAAGATCTCTCGATTTTAATTTATATTCCTCTGTGGTGGATCACATTCTTCTATATCTTAAGAACTGTCAGAAAGGCAGGCTATTTTTGAGATGATAAGGGTGACAGCTGTCATAACTTAGGAAGATATTTCTGTCAGTATGGATGAGTGACAAAGATAAGTAAAGCAAGTTTAGTAATTTTTATAATGGAAACTTAAATTGTGTTTATTGAGCACTAAAAGTTTGTGGAACACAAAGAAAGCAATAAGGAGTTATTGACTTATGATGTGATATGTGTGAGCCTGGTATATATACTGGGGACTATACTTGTCTGAGATCCTTTCTCCATACACTCATTAATTTAAAGATAGAGGGGGGCATATTCAAAAGGATTGACATGGTTAGCAGCCTTGCTAACTGCATAGCAGGATATTCAATGGCACATATCTGATTTCTGTGCTGAATATCCTCTTACTTTAGTTGAATGCCCAAATGTTAACCATTTAGCATTGGGGCATTCTGGGGACGGAGTGAGGTGGCACCAAGTGTTAGCTGGTCAATGCCAATATTTATCCACTAACTGATTAACCCAAACCAGCTAAAGTTAGGCCATAAAAAGCATAAGTGCATACTGGATATTTAGTGCTGGAGGCTGCAGCACTAGATATCTGGGCTTTAATCGTGATGGACACCGCTGTTGAATAAGCCCCCTTAGAGATAAGATCTGTTATAGCTAAACAGCAGTTTTTTCAGATATTTATGCTTATCTGCTGTTTCCCTTGGCGGTGATATCAAGATGACAGGACCATATCTACTGTATCAGAATGTAAGTTTTATTTATTTTAAGTCTCTTCTATACCGCACTATTCAGCATCAGCGCGGTTTACATTGAACAAAGAATTTACACATTTCCGATGGTACTTTGTGTTTACATATGAACAGGAATAAATAACTTGGATAACAGGGGTAACTAATTACAAATTAAGACAGGTAACTATTTACAAATTAAGACATAATCATGAACATTTCTTGGTTTCAGCGTTATTGGTTTTGGGAGGTCTGTGAGGTGGTTGAAATAACTGCATTGGTTACTGGGTAATACAAGAGGAAGAGGTGGTGTTTCAAAGCTTTTCTGAATTGCAATAGATCCGGGATTGCTCGGATGTCTTGAGGGAGGCTGTTCCAACACCTTGGGGCACAGAACTTGAAAGCCCTGTCTGCTGTTGCTTTGGTACAGTGTGAAATTGATTTTGGGACTACAAGTGTGTTGAGTGTTACTGACCTTCGGTCCCTATTTTGAGGTGTCACCTGGATCAGATCTGTTAGTGACTCAGATGAGAGCCCTTTGATGGCCTTGAATGTCAGTAGTAATGACTTGTAAATGAGTCTACTTCGTATCGGAAGCCAATGGAGTTGTTTTAGGATGGGTGTGACATGGTCTTTCCTGGATGCTCCGTGTAGGACTCTTGCTGCGGCGTTCAT
This sequence comes from Ichthyophis bannanicus, assembly GCA_033557465.1. Taxonomy (NCBI): domain Eukaryota; kingdom Metazoa; phylum Chordata; class Amphibia; order Gymnophiona; family Ichthyophiidae; genus Ichthyophis; species Ichthyophis bannanicus. The sequence goes on along the minus strand of CM066032.1, from coordinate 1,384,116,464 downwards.
TGCCAGTTGCAGTGGGTGCAAGGTGGCTTGAGGGAGCCCTTGTAAGATTGAGTTCGCATAATCAAAATGTGGTATGATTAGGGCCTGGTAGATGGTTCTGAAATCATCCGGCTCTAGCAGGGATCGTAGGTGTCTAAGGGAACGGATTTTAAGGTATACCGCTCTTACAATGTTTCCTATGTGCGCCTTCATATCCAAGTGCTGGTCTAAAGTGACGCCAAGGTATCTGATAGTGGACTTGGTCTGGAGTTCTGCTTCTTTCACCTTCAAGAAGGATGGAGCAGTGAAGTTTCGGTCCTTTGTGATGAACAACACCTCCGTTTTCTTGTGTTGGATCCTGAGGTTTTGGGATTGAAGCCAGTTGGATACTTCATTTATGCAGTTTGTTAAGGCAGTGAGGTCGGGGTTCTCTGTTGTAAAAGGCATGTATAACAGCACATCATCTGCGTATATCATGCAGTTGATACTGAAGGACCGTATTAGGTTGCAGATAGACTGCATGTATATATTGAACATAAGGGCGGAGAGGGAGGAGCCTTGTGGGACCCCCTGCTTTTGATGGAATAGGTCTGATGAAGTATCGTTGGATCGTACCTGCTGCCACCTGTCAGAAAGGTAGGACCTGCACCACTCAAGTGCTTTATCGGTAATTCCTTTCCCCGCGAGTCGTTCAAGGAGGCGTTCGTGGCTCATGGAGTCGAATGCTGCTGCTATGTCTAGGAAGACAAGGACGAACCCTTGGCGGATGTTGTCGATGCCTGTTAATATGTTGCTGAAGAGAGTAGTGAGCAGTGTTTCCACACCGTGGGCTTCTCTAAAGCCGTGTTGGCATGGGTCTAGTGGTGCGTTAGTTTTTATATGTTCTTCGATTTGTCTTTGTACTTCCTTTTCCATTATTTTTGCCAGCAACGGTATGCTTGATATTGGTCTATAAGATTCTGGCTTCAGAGGGTCGAGCTTGTTGTTTTTTAGTAATGGCCTTATGGATGTGCATTTGAGGGTACGTGGGAAAGTTCCTGTTGTGAATGAATGTTCCATGAGTCTGGATATGAATGGGCTCAGGTGGTTTCGTAGTTCTTTGATCCAGAACGCAGGGTATGGATCGGTTTGGGTGGTGGTCATGTTGATGCCCGCAATGGTGTCCTCGATGCGCAGTTTGGGCGGTATTGCGAAGATGGTGAGTAGAGTCTGATCATATGGTTCAAGGATCTTGCAAGGTGTTGGGATGTTGTCAATCTGGCAGAGTTTGGATTGTAAATAGTCGGCGAATGTTTGAGGGTGGATTTCGCTAATATGTTCAGAGGTGGGTTCCTTTGTGAAACGCTTGATGATGGCAAACAAGTCATGAGGTTTGTTCAGAGATCTTTTAAGCGTGTCTGCGTGGTAGCATCTCATTGATTCCGTCACCGCGGTGTGATGAGCTACTAGTTGTGATATATATGCAGTTCTGTCTTCCTCTGAGTGTGAGCGTCGCCATCGTCTCTCAAGTTTCCTTAGGGTTGTGCGTGAGGCCTTCACCTCTGATGAATACCAGGTTGCAGAGTGTCGCTTCCCATGGAGTTTGTTAGTTGATGGACAAATGGCGATCAAACTGAGTGTATTATTCCAGTCGGAGACTAAATCATCTGGGTTGGTGCCGGCGAGGAAGCTAGTATGAGCATTGTTTTCAGTATCAGGTCTTTGTCGAAAGGCTGGAACCGTCTCGGGGGGGGCACTGGGCTGGCCACTTACTCCTCTTTCTTCCTTTTGGCTACATCTGGGAAAGGGAACTTTGAATAGGATTAACTTGTGATCAGACCATGGAACTGGGTTGATTGATAGCTCCAGGGTGGTTGGTGTGTTGAGGGTTGGCTCAGTTGTGAATATTAGGTCTAGGATGCCTCCTTTGATATGGGTTGGATCCTTGATTAATTGATTATACCCTAAATCCTGTAGAGCTTCAAGAAAAGCTGTTGCATGGGAGTCTTGCAGTGATGGTAGGTTGAAATCTCCTATCATCCAACTTGTTGTATGGGGGTTCTGGGTATTGGAGGCCAAGTCAATTATCGTTGATAGGGCATCTGGGTCAGCTGATGGAGCACGGTATAGTAGAGTGAAAGAGCAGCACTTGTTTGCTATCGAGATTGTGTCCAGGAGTGTTAAGCTGGTTGCTTCCCTGAGGTTGAACTGGAGGTCAGATTTGGAGATGGCTAGAACACCTCCTCCTCTTTTGCCATTTCTATGACATGTATGTATGGAGAAATTGGAAGGCAGGAGTTGGTTGATTAACACGTTGTCATCGCAAGAAAGCCATGTCTCTGTGATCATGAGTAGGTCGAGGTTGTGTAGTGATATCATGTCAGAGATGACTGGCCATTTCTTGCGTATCGATCGGGCATTTATCAGTGCACATTTCAGATGTTGGGGGATTGGGTTTTCATCCTGTTTCTTTTTTGTGTCATATTGTAATGAGATGAGTAGAAGGTGGTGGTGGGGAGTTCGGGTAGACTCTCTTGAGTTGTAGAAGGGAGCGTCTGGCCACCTCCTTCTGTAATTGTGGATTGTTGGTATGTGGTTGTGGTTAGTGTGTAGACTGGTAACGTTGCCTATTCCTATGGTGATAAGGTAAAGGGTAATTGCGATAATGCAGGATAGGGTCATTTTGTGTGTGTGGAGTGGAGGTGGGTCAGAGATGGAGTCTTGGCTGTTGGGGGTCAGGTATGTTACTCGGTCACTATGCTCTTGCAGTGGATACTACACAGTTGTATGAGAAACCGATGGTGATGGTGACTTTACAGAATTTCAGAAGGATTGGGATGGGCTATTACACAATTACCAATTATCAGTGGTAGCCGGATAATAGGGGCTGTCAGGTTGCACAATTAATTACTATGTCAGAGGTCTGTGGAGATAACAGGTAAATATACCATAAGTTAGAGGCAGTTAAGGGATGGTAGATTATACTATTACATCTTATATCAGAGATCACAGGTTGCGTAGATCCCCAGTATATCAGAGGTAATTACACAGAAAATCAGAGGCAATTATACCATATTACATAGTATATCAGAGAATCTCAGGTTGCACATATACCTAGTATATCAGAGGTAAATTACATAGTATGTAAGAGGCAATTACACCATATATCAGAGAATCACGGTTGAACAGATACGAGTATATCAGAGGCAGCTGGAGATAGTAGGTTACTCAGATAAATGATTACATTATTACACAATGCAAATAGTTCTGAGACCTAAGACCTAACCTAATTACTCAGCTGCCAGGAGGGAGTTTGACCACCAACACCTTGGGACTGCAAGGGCGGGGTTGGAAACTGGGAACTTTAAAACTAGAACAGAATATGCAGAGAGAAGAGGAGGGGAGCTTAAGCCTGGGAGACGAAGAGAGTGAGGAAGCAATCCTTAGAGGAGGCTTGAGGGCAAGCATGAGAGCAAGGAGAGAGGAGCTCTGAGAGATTCATGTTCTTGGAGAGATTCCTGGGAGAAGCCAGCTTCAAGGGATTGGGGAAATCCAATTGGCTCCCCATCATTGCACGCATACAATACAAAATCCTAATCACCACATTCAAGCTCATTCATAATATAGCACCCTCGTATCTCAACGCCCTTATCACATCACAGCCAAATAACAGAAGCAGGAGAACCACACACCTCAATACCCTCATCATCCCGGCTAGCCTGAGATCTGTCACTGCAACCACCAGCAACCGAGCATTCTCATTCATAGCGCCACTGCTATGGAACCAACTACCATGCGAACTGAGAGCAATTAGTGACCTGTTGGTATTCAGAAAAAAGCTAAAGACGCATCTTTTCCAGACACACTTCAATCCCACATAACCTCTTTCACCATGCTCAAGGAAATAGCACTACACGTCAAACACCTATAGATTCCGACAACCTGTAAATATGTACATACATGTGAAATCAATGTCTTGCAATCAAGTGTAAACCTGTAATCTGAATGTTTATGTCCTGTACTGAATCATTATGTATGTTTTTAATCCATGGCCTGTACAACCATACAGTTATGTATAGAAAACCTCTGCTGATCGCTGGAAGTAGCGGGATATAAGTGTACACTAAATAAATAAATAAATAAAGGATTGGAGAACTTCAACTGGGAACCCTAAGAAGAGGTATGGAGCAGATGCGCTGAAGTCCAGGAATATAGACTGGAGGACAGGTTATAAAAGCTCCAATGCATACTGGCCAGAATATTTGAGAGGACAGCCTAATACCAGCTTTAACCCAGGTATGAACTATGAACGTTTGTCTAACCTAAAGCAAGGCAAAGTGTTTAGACACAGTTCCTGTCCTAATGAAGGTCAGTTAGTAAAGCCCTCTGATCCAGCTCCTGATATAGAACCAATGCAAATAGAAGAACAGGCTATAATTACAGAGGAGGACGATAATCTCATGGACTGTTCTTTATGCAAGGTTGCTAGCACAGAGAAATCCTGAAAGTGGGATCAAACATCAAAAGGGAAACATTCTAGTAACTGGCACTAGAAGTTTGTGTAAATACTTGTGCAGAGAAGGAAAAGAGCTATTGATTGTAGCTTGTTAGCCAGCTGGTATCAGAGCAGCACACAGCTCAGGCTATGCACACGTTGGATACAAAGTGCTTTGAATGGGAAAAGAAAAGCTGTTTTTGTTTTGTGAAGAAGCTTTTACTTTTGCTGGTTTCCTTTAAGGCAGCACGGCTGAGCAGCTTTGTCAGCAGTGGCTGAGAGAGACACTTTCTGTTGTTAATGGACTTTACAAGCTACTTTACCTTTCAGTTGTATTATTATTTTGAATATAAAATCTTGGAGAATACATCCTAAGGTGTTACCAAGTAGAATCTGTGTGCATATGGATTTACCTTATAAATAAATATTCTGTTACTGCCTTACACTCGAGCCAACTACATTGTCTTCATTTACCTCAAAGGCAAGCACCGCATGACTGGACTACCAGTATCATAATCCTTTGCAAGATAGCCAGTCTGGAACATTGCTTAATTGGGGAACTCTATCTAACAAGCACGCCCCTCCATACACATGTAAGGGGCTATGGGCATGACAAACCATAATGAACTATATATAACAATGAACTATATACATTAGAACAGCTATATGTATTGCTGTTTATTGGTTCTGTGTCGGTAGTCGTCTGTTGTCTGGCTAGGTAGATTGACCAAAGTGGCTGGAGAATAAGTATGTTTTTAAGTGTTTGAGGAAGGAGGGGAGGTTGGTGATGTTCCTTATCGTGTCTGGAAAGGAGTTCCACAGGGATGGTGCATACAGTTCAAATGCTCTGTGGCAAGTGTGTTTGTTATATTTTGTTTTAGATTGTGTTTTTTTGAATTTTTTTAGTGTACAGTAGAGAATCTTCTTAATTTAAGATACAGGCATCTCCACTAATCCCCCTAATCTCCTGTTCACCTCCTATGTGTTTCTTTACCATTCCCCTAGATATATCCTAGTCCCCACTTGTTGTGCTGTTTGTCTTGATTAGACTATGTTCTTATGAGCAGAGGCTGTCTCTTACATGTCTCTGTACAGTGCTGCGTACGTCTTTTAGTGCTATACAAATGATAAGTAGTAGTGGTAGTATGATATATTCCTCCTTTCTTTCACTGACAAATCCTTCCATGACTTTTCCTCAGTCAATGTCTGCATTGATAATATTGCAACATGACTTCACAATAACTCTCTTAAACTTTACTCCTTCAAAATACCACCACTTGGCTTACTGGTACTTGCAACATCCCATCTACTCCTCCCATCTTAGAAGGAGCCCTGGTGACACTTATTTATTTATTTTCTCTTATATACCACACTATTCTGCATCAATGCAGTTTACATTGAACAAACTGAAATTACATTGAACAGGGCATTATAACTTGGAGATAACTATTTTACAGGGAACATGGGCTATGGAGGGTTAAGTGGCTTGCCCAAGACCACAAGGAGCACTTGTGGGACTAGAAACCCCAGTCCTTCTGGCCCAAGGTTGCTGTCCTCTAGTGGGATTTGAACCACTGACCTTCTGGCCTGAAGTACCTTGCCCCAACCACTGGGCCACTCCTCCACTCCGTACTCCACTTCAGTACTCCTTTAAATATTTGTGCATTTTCTTAGCCCCACCTTCTGAAATAGCCTGTCTTCTCACCTGTGACTAGAACCCATTTTCAAACATTTTTAAAGTACACTAAAAATGCATCTTTTAGAATCAGCATTTGAAGTATCCTGATTAGGATATTGGATTGATGATGGCTGTGCGTCTCTTCTCTTTCCAACCTCTTTGGGCTTGTCCACCCTAACCCCTTTATTTACTCTGTACTTGCTATTTTCTTCTTTCCTATACATCGCATGGAGTTCCTTTCCTTTCTCTCTCCTTATTACCAGAAGTTTTGAAACTTGCATTGTTTATAGTCATAAATGTGGTATATCAAATGCAATAAACCATAAACCATTCTATGGAGCATTTTGTTTTCTGCAGTACGTTTATTCTATTTGACTCCATGCTCTCTTTAACATATAGCATCACCCCTCCACCAATCTGATACATTGTGTCATTGCGATATAATTTGTACCCTAGTATCACAGTGTCCCATTGGTTTCCCTACTTCTACCAGGTCATGTTTAGTTTCAGATGGTGGTGGGCATCCAGGCAACAATGTGAGACAAACAGGTTGAAATGCAAGGTTGGATTTCTAGAGAAATTTCTAGTACAGAAAGGTATATGTGGGTGTCATGAGCATAAAATTTGTACTGAAAACTATGAGAGGAGGTCAGGGTGCACAGGGAACCAGTACAGAGAAAGGAGACCGAAGCCAGAGCCCTGAGATACACAGACCAATAGTAGAACAGCAATGGAAGAGGATCCATCAGAGCATACGCTAAAAGCGCAATAGAAGAAATAAGAAGAAAGCCAAGACAGAACAAAGCCCTAAAATCCAAGTGAGAACAGCTTGCTTATCAAGGAGAAGGTGGTGACTGACAGTGTCAAAATTGGCAGATAGATCAAGAAGGATGAGGATGGAGTAAAGGTCCTTTTATTTGGCCAGGAACATGTCACTGGAGACTTCAGCAAGGGCTGTTTCTGTAGAATGTAAAGGATGAAGTGGAGTGGATCCAGGATGACTTGAGAGGAAAGAAAGACAAGATGGTGGCAGGAGCAAAACATTCAGATAGTTTGGATGTGAAAAAGAAGATGAGATGATAATTGGAAGGCAGGTATGGTCCAGTGAAAGTCTGAGGAGCGGTACAACCACAACAAGTTTGAAGAGAGCAAGAACAGTTCCTAATGATATGACAAATGAAAGGGATGACAGCAGGAGAGATAGAGCTGAGTAGCATGGTGGGAATGGGATCAAAAGAACAGGTAGTGAGTTTAAAGGAGGAAAGAAGATGTGCACTTTCCTCCTCACTGATTTTAGAAAAAGACAAAAGGTTGGCAGAGATTGAAGGAAGGATGTGAGAATGAAGCAGGGGAAGGGGGGAAGGAGGCAACCAAATGAAAACCCCAAGACTAATCTTGAGAACCTTGTCATGGAAAAAGTCATCTACGATCTGGGCAGAAAGAGAATGAATGCATTTAGGTTAATACTGTTTAGTGAAAAAGGCTTTTTGTCACTTGTTTTGAAGTTTCTTGTCTAGGTTGTAATCAGAATGAGTGTTTATGGTAGTGCATTGTAAAGATGAAATCTGCTGCCCCATGATGGCTGAGATGAGATATCCTGCAGTGGGAGACTGAATGTAGTATTTCATTTGTCTGCAATGAATAGGTGTACAGGTTAGAAAAGTGCAAATTGATTTTTTTCTGCATACATTTCTCTATTTATCTAATGTTAGGAAAACAAAAAAGAAGCAGATACATGACGTAGAGTAATACAGATAAAAGGAAATGGAAGACATGAAGGAAAAAAAAAACATCAATAAATTTGATTTCTTCAGTAAAAGAATTTCTTGGTATCCTAATATCAAAGTGAAATGCAGCATAAAATTCACTGGCTGTGGTTGGTGAATTGCTGGCATCTGTTAGGGGGAAAGAAAGCACAGTTACTTACCTGTAACAGTTGATATCTGGGAACAGCAGGAATAAGTCTTCACATATGGGTATCGTCAGTACCGACGGAGCCTGCGTGGGAACGCTCCCCAGCGTCCAATAAGAAAGCTTTTGGGAGCATCCCACAGCGCCTGCATGCTGCCTTCCCGCATTTCCCAACCGCCTCTCTCCAGTTCGAGTTTTAAAGCTGAAACAAAGAGAGAGAGAGAGGGAAGGAAAGATAGATAGAGAGGTACAACTCCAAGGGGAGGTGGGTGGGTTGTGAAGACTTATTCCTGCTGTTCCCAGAGATCACCTGTTACAGGTGAGTAACTATGCTATCTCCAAGAACGAGCAGGAATGTAGTCTTCACATATGGGGACTCCCTAGCTGCAGATGCCAGGAAGAAACCCCAGAGTTGTGTGTCCTTGAAAAGGGCTCCACCTCCCCCCATGGATCTCTGGCATCCAACCAGGGTAGGTGGGTAGGAGTTGATTAGGAATGGAACAGGTGTTTGAGAACAGCCTGACCAAACGAGGCATCATAACATAAGAACATAAGAACATAAGATATGCCATACTGGGTCAGACCAAGGTCCATCAAGCCCAGTATTCTGTTTCCAACAGTGGCCAATCTAGGTCATACGTACCTAGCAGTTTCCCCAAGGGACACAGGTTCCACAATGCTTGTATTGGTTCAAGCATTGATATCCTGGGTCCCTTCTTAATAATGGTTTATGGACCTTTCCTCCAGGAACTTGTCCAAACCTTTTTTAAACCCAGCTACACTAACAGCCTTTACTACATCCTCCGGTAACAAATTCCAGAGTTTGATTACACGTTGAGTGAAAAAATATTTTATTAGTCTTAAATAGTTTACCCTGTAGCTTCATTGCATGTCCCCTAGTCTTTCTATATTCTGATAAGGTAAACAATCGATCTACGTTTACCCGTTCCACTCCGTTCATTAATTTATAGACTTCTATCATATCTCCCCTCAGCCGTATCTTTTCCAGGTTAAAGAGCCCCAACCTTTTTAGCCTTTCTTCATAGGAGTAGCCTTCCATCCCCTTTACCATTTTGGTGGCTCTTCTCTGAACCTTTTCTAAAATTGCTATATCCTTTTAAGATATGGCGACCAGAATTGCACACAATATTCAAGGTGCGGTCTCACCATGGAACGATATAGAGGCATTATAATATCTTTTGTTTTATTTTCCATTCCTTTCCTTATCATACCTAGCATTCTATTTGCTCTCTTGGCCGCCGCTGCACACTGGGCCGAGGGTTTTAAATGGTATCCACAAGGACGCCTAAACTTTTTCTTGGGTGGTGGTTCCTAATGTGGAACCTTGCATCGTGTAACCATAGTTTGGGTTGTTCTTCCCTAGGTGCATAACCTTGCACTTCTCCACATTAAATTTCATCTGCCATTTTGATGCCCAGTCTTCCAATTTATCGAGATCCTCTTGCAATTTTCCACAATCCTCCTGGGTTTTAACAACTTTAAATAGTTTTGTGTCATCAGCAAATTTGATAACCTCACTCGTTATTCCACTTTCCAGGTCATTTATGAATATGTCAAAAAGCAACGGACCCAGCACAGATCCCTGGGGTACACCACTATTCACCTTTCTCCATTGGGAAAATTGGCCATTTAGTCCTACCCTCTGCTTTCTATCTTTTACCCAGTTCCTGATCCACAGTAGTACACTGCCTCCTATCCCATGACTCTTTAGTTTTGCCAAAAGTCTCTCATGAGGGACCTTGTCAAAGGCTTTCTGAAAGTCCAGATACACAATATCAACCGACTCACCTTTGTCCACCTGTTTATTCACTCCATCAATAATATCATAACAGATTAGTAAGACAAGATCTTCCTTGTCTAAAGCCATGTTGGCTGTCTCCCATTAGGTCATGACTATCTATATGCTGAGTAATTTTATTCTTTATGATGGTTTCTACCATTTTTCCCGGTACTGATGTCAGGCTCACCGGTCTGTAGTTTCCCGGATCACCCCTCGAACCCTTTTTAAAAATTGGTGTTACATTGGCGATCCTCCAATCCTCAGGTATTAGAGATGATTTTAATGATAGTTCACAGATTACTGATAGCAGGTCTGCAATCTCAAATTTCAGTTCTTTCAACACCCTTGGATGTATACCATCCGGCCCAGGTGATTTGCTACTCTTCAGTTTATCTAATAGTTGTAGGACATCTTCCCGATGTATCGATATTTCCTTCAATTCTTCCACACCTTTAAATACCACTTCAGTCGTGGGTAACATCCCTACATCTTCCTCAGTAAAGACCGAAGCAAAGAATTCATTCAGTCTCTCCGCTATCGCCTTGTCGCCTCTTAGTGCTCCTTTAACCCCTTTATCATCTAATGGACCAACTGACTCTCTCACGGGTTTTTTGCTACGAATGTACTTGAAAAGGTCTTTATTTCGCGTTTTGCTTCCGCAGCAAGCTTCTTCTCAAATTCTCTCTTTGCCTGCCTTATCAATGCCTTGCATTTGACTTGCCAGTGCTTGTGCTGTTCCAGGTTTCATCATTTGGCTCTTTTTTCCATTTCTTGAAAGATGCTTTTTTGGCAACAACAGCCTCTCTGACCTCAGCTTTAAACCATGCTGGCAATTTTTTGGACTTCCTTCGACTTTTCTTAAAGCGTGGAATACAGCTGGTCTGGGCTTCCAAGATAGTATTTTTCAACAACACCCAAGCTTGATGTACGTCTTTAACCTTTGCAACTGCTCCTTTTAGTTTTTTCTTAACTGTTTTCCTCATTCTATCATAGTCTCCCTTTCGAAAGTTAAAGGGTAGTACTGTGGATTTCCTTACTATCCCTCCTCCACTAATTAAATCAAAGGCGGGAGTCCTTGTCCAAACAGTAATGGGCTGTGAAGGTATGAACCGAGACCCAGGTTGCCGCTTGACAGATTTGGTCGATGGACACAGAGTTTAGGTGAGCCATTGAGGCTGCCATGGCCCTCACATTGTGAGCTGTGACATGGCCTTCCAGAGAAAGGTTCCTACTCTGGTAGGCAAAAGAAATACACTGAGCAATCCAGTTAGACAGTGTTCTCTTAGAAACTGGAAGTCCTAAATGGGAAGGATCAAAAGCAACAAAGAGTTGAGAAGACTTTCTATGTTGCTGTGTTCTTTGTAAGTAAAAGGCGAGAGCTCTTTTACAATCCAAAGTATGAAGATTCCTCTCTGCACTTGATGCATGAGGTCCTGGAAAAAAGACAGGTAAGTATACCTCCTGGTTCAGAAGAAAAGGCGAGACCACTTTGGGCATAAAGTGTGGATTGGTCCTGAGGACTACCTTATCATGATGGAACCTTGTATAAGGAGGATTAGCCACCAAGGCTTGCAACTCACTGATGCGACGTGCTGAGGTGACTACAATGAGAAAGATAACCTTCCAAGAAAGAAATTTCAAGGAGGTGGTGGCTAAAGGTTCAAAGGGTGTGTTCATAAGCTGGCCAAGAACCAGATTTAAGTCCCATGCCACTGGAGGTGGTCTAATGGGAGGTTTAGTTAAAAGAAGGCTTCTCATGAATCTTGCTATAAGAGGATGAGAGGAAACAGGCTGTCCATTGAGAGGCTTGAGGGACGCTGCAATAGCACTCAAATGGACTCTTACCGAATTAGTTTTGAGGCCTGCATGGGAAAGATGCAGAAGATACTCTAGTAAAGAATTCAAAAGGTATTGCAAGAGGGTTAAGACCCTTCTCTGAACACCAAATGGTAAATCTTTTCCATTTGAAAGCATAGGAACGTCTAGTGGAAGGCTTTCTAGAAGCATGAATAATATCTCTGACTTGCTGAGAGAGATGGAAAACTTGAAGGTCTAGGCCTTCAGCAACCAGGCCCTGAGATGGAGAGACTGGGGGTTTGGGTGCCACAACGTTCCATCTTCCTGGGAGAGAAGATCTGGAGCAGAGCCCAACTCCAGGGACGGAGCTTGAGAGAGATGCAGAATTAAAGGGTACCACACTTGGCGTAGCCAATGTGGTGCTATGAGGATCATAGAACCTCGGTCTCTCTGAAGCTTGAACAGTGTTTTGGGAATTAGGGGAATGGATGGAAAGGCATAAAGGAAGTCTTGACCACAGTGAAGGAGGAAGGCATCCTTGGCCTGAACTCCCTGACACGGAATCCTGGAACAGAACTGGGGAAGTTTGGCATTCCACGGACTTGCAAATAGGTCTATGTCCGGGGTTCCCCAAATTTGAAAAATCCTGGCTACCTGGTCCCTCTGGAGGGACCATTTGTGTGAAAGCAGAACTCGACTGAGTCTGTCTGCCCAAGAGTTTTGAACGCCTGGAAGATATACTGCCATAAGATGAATCTGATGCTCTCTGGCGAAGGCCCACAGTCGCAAAGCTTTGTTGCAAAGTGACAGAGAGCCAGTCCCTCCCTGCTTGTTTACATAGAACATGGCTACTTGATTGTCCGTGTGGATGAGGACTGTCCTGTAGCTGAGCAGGGAGTGGAACACTCTGAGAGCTAAGAAAATTGCTCTGAGTTCCAAGAGATTTATGTGTAGTGAAGTCTCCTGTGGAGACCAGATGCCCTGGGTGGAGAGATCTTGCAGATGAGCTCCCCAACCCACTGGAGAGGCATCTGTTGTAAGGGTTGCTTGGGGAAGTGACTGTTGAAAAGGGGACCCCAGCAACAGGTTTTGAGAGGACTTCCACCACTGGAGAGACCAAAAAAGGCGACTGGAGTTTGCTATTTTGTCTGACAGGCAACCTGATGCCTGAGTCCATTGGGTGGACAAAGTCCATTGAGTTACCCTCATGTGAAGGTGAGCATATGGAACCACATGCACAGTGGATGCCATGTGGCCTAAGAGTTGTAACATTTCTCGAGCAGTTAAAAGGGGCTTTAACTGTATTTGGGAGGTTAACTGCACCAAGCGTAGGCAACGGGCCTGAGGAAGATAGGCCCTTGCAGTTGTGGTATCCAACCAAGCCCCTATAAACTCGAGGGACTGAGTAGGGGTGAGACTGGATTTTGGGATGTTTATTACTAGTTCCAAATACTGAAGGACACGCATTGTGTAGGTTAGACAAGTCTTGGCCTCTGCTTGAGATGGAGCTCGAATGAGCCAGTCATCCAGATATGGGAAGACGAATATTCCTAGAGTGCGTAGAAATGCAGCTACTACTGCCATGCATTTCGTGAACACCCTTGGTGCAGAGGCCAGACCAAAAGGAAGCACCCTGTATTGGTAGTGCTTTCCTTGAAAAAGGAACCGAAGGAACCTTCTGTGAGTTGGATGGATGAGGACATGGGTGTACACATCCTTGAGATCTAGAGAACAAAGCCAGTCCTGACTCTGAAGGTATGGAAGCAGAGCACCGAGAGAAATCATCTTGAATTTCTCCTTGAATAGAAATTTGTTCAATTCTCTGAGATCTAAGATGGGTCTGTAGCCCCCTCTTTTCTTTGGAATAAGAAAATAAGGGGAGTAGAACCCTGTGCCTTGTTGAAGAAGAGGTACTTCTTCTATTGCCCCTTGGGCAAGAAGGATGGCAATCTCCTGACCTAGAAGGTTGAGGAGAGATGTTGGAGAATTGAACTGTTTCACCATGGTGTGAGGGGGAAGGCTTAAGAAATGAAGCTTGTACCCTTCCCTTATGATGGAGAGTGTCCATTGCTCTGCTGTGATTTGCTCCCATCTGGGAGCAAAGTAAGTCAACCTTCCTGGGATGGTAAGGGGCTCTGGTCCTTCCAGAGCTAGAAAGGCTAAGTTCTCTAGTTGCAAGTCAAAGGCCCTGAGGAGGCTGAGGCTGCTGGGCCGTGGAAGGTCTAGCTGCCTTTGACTTGGCCTGTTTAGGTGGTTGCTGACGCTTTGCAGCAAAAACGACCTGCAGAAGATACCTGCTGACCATAAGCAGGGTAGTATCTTCCCTTTTTGGAAAAAGATGTCTTTTTAAACAATCTTTTCTTAACAGGAGCAGAGGTAGACTTTGAAAGTCGATCCAAAGCAGAGTTTTCAGCATCCATCTGAGTGGCCTTTGCTTGCCAATCCTTACCAAAAAGGTTTTCACCTGTACAAGGGAGATTTCCCAATTGATCTTGGACCCAGAGCTCCAAATCAGAAGCTTGTAGCCAAGCAATTCTGTGTGCCCCTATGGCAATAGCCGAAGCTCTGCTTACACACTCAAAAGAGTCAAAGGCTGCACAGTTGGAAAATTTGGAGACATCTTGGGCATGTTTGAGCCAAGTGAGAAACTCCTGTCTTTTATCCTCTGAAATGAAAGGGGTTAAAGTCTGGAGATGATCTGTGACTTCTTTTAGAAACATTCCTATATAGAGACTATAGGAATTGATCCTAGCAGCTAGCATAGCAGCTTGGAAAACCCTTCGGCCAAAAGCATCCAGGGTCCTGCATTCACGCCCTGGAGGATTAGATGAGTGTCTTTTTGCACTCTTTATCTTCTTCATGGCAGACTCTACCACAATAGATTGATGAGGAAGCTGAGTCTTGTGGAAGCCAGGACAAGGAGGGACACGATACATGGTGTCTAACCTGCGAGAATGAGGAGAGGTGGTGAGAGGTGTCTCCCACATCCTCAACATGAGATCATACAGAATCTCATGAACAGGTAAAGTAGCTGCCTCCTTAGGAGCTTTAGGATATTGTAAAATATCCAACTCCTTGGCTCTGGGTTCTGACTCAGGGGCCACTGTGATAGAGAGGCCCCTAGCCACTTCCCTAACAAAGTCTTGAAAAGACAAGTCTTCTGGAGGAGACATTCTTCGTTTAGGTGAAGAAGACTCCTGAGGAAGAAGTATCGATGCTTCTACAGAAGCCTCAGACTCATTAGAGTCCTCAGAGGAATCGAAGTATCGCCTGTCTGGATGCTCCTGTAAAGCCCGATAACCGTATCGAGTGGGATCGACATCGGGAGTAATCGGTACCGGTTCGGTACCGATGGGCATCATAGGACAGGGTACTGTTGCAGTCGACACCGAAGCCGATGTCGATGCAATCGGTACCGGTACTGGGAGAGATGCCGGTACCGGAGCCGGTACCAGCAACGGGGATTGTTGCGGTACCGGAGGTGTCGCAACCTGTATGAAAGCCGTTAAGGTGCGCTGCATGGTCAGAATCTTCTGATCCATCGACGCCACCAGAGTCTGGATGTCGGTACCAGTGGGAGCCACCGGTACCCCAGAACACGGCAACAGGTGATCTGTCAAGGCCGAGCCATCGATGTCAACTTGTGACCCCATAGATAATGCTTTGGAAGCTGGAGCTTCCCGCCGGGGTAATTTTGCCGGTGCGGAATCCTCGAGGGCAAGCCCGGAGGCATCTCGATGCTTGGAGGGAGATCTGCCCTTCGAGGACTGGCCAGATTTATGCTTGGTTACCTGAGATCCATTGGAGGAAGAAGAGGCCCTGGAAGACATCGATGCTACTGAAGCTGCATCAGAGGGAAACAGGGTACTGAGCTTGGCTGCTCGGTTCTGCCGACCTCTCTTAGACATCATGGTACAGGACATACAATCCGTGATGGAATGGTCAGGTCCCAAACACTTTAGACACCAGTCATGGGTGTCGGACAGAAATAGTACTGCCACATTTTGTGCATTTTTTAAACCCAGAAGCGGGCTTCTCCATGAGGAAAATATTTTTAGGCCTAGGGCCCAAAAACTGAAAATGCACAGTAAAGATAAAGCATTTTTTTATTTTTGAAAGAAAGAAAAGAAAGACCGGCGGTACCGGTCCGACGTCGAAGAAGGAAGATGCGACACAAAAGAATAAAGAAAAAATAAAGAACTTCTTCTGCGGTGACAGGAACACGACCTGCTGGCTCCGCGGAAAAGAAGAACTGGAGAGAGGCGGTTGGGAAAGGCGGGAAGGCAACACGCAGGCGCTGTGGGATGCTCCCAAAAGCTTTCTTATTGGACGCTGGGGAGTGTTCCCGCGCAGGCTCCGTCGGTACCGACGATACCCATATGTGAAGACTCATTCCTGCTTGTTCCTGGAGATTATAATTCCCACCTCAAGTCTTGCTGGGTACCTGTATGTGGTGACCCCTTTGTACAAAATCTATACTAAAGCCCAGCCAAGCGACACTACAATTATAGTATGGTAGGAAAGAAACAGAAAAATATATACTGGTCGCACTTCACCTAGGAAAAAAGGTGCCCACCCATAGCTGCTGCACTAGGGCTAACGATGGTGTTAGCGATAGTGCAGACACTTCAGATGCAGGTAAAATCCCTGCCATGGATAAAGGCCATAGTGAGTGTGTTCATGGACTCCTTGTGGCAGAAGATAAACCACAGAAATGAATGAAAAAGTTAAGAGAATTAACTACTGTTAAGTGGACTTCTGCAAATAAAGAGGGGATAATGTACCGCTACTCTTATGCTACAAACCCTATATTTAAATCAAGAGGGCATACACAGAGAATCCACCAAAAACTGGAAGAAAGGAAAAGTGCCACAAGAAAAACTGCAAAAAGCAACGGATGTAAATTTAAGATCTTTAATTTCACAGATCAAAGCAAAAAGGTATGTGAATGACAGCATCTTGAATCAACTAAAGGCTGTTGTGGAAAAGGAAATACAGGGAGGAGGAGGAGACCTGGGTAAGAGTACCAGAAGAAAGGAATGCACAGAAAAAGAAAGAACATTTGAGGGAGAGTTAGACCTTAGAGATCTGGAACTGCAGGAGAGCGAGATGAATAAAGGGCAGGCCAGCTAATCAACTAAAGAGGAGGAAGAAAGGTAAGAGAAAGACCCAGGGGTGGAGGAATTCAAGATCAAATTCCTAGTCCACATGGAAAAAGATGAATATGCTGGGTTCCAGGCAAGGGAAAGATTACGCAAGTTAAATTTAATGCCTAAGGTTAAAAGAATGATAATTAAGATGAACAAGGCCTTATCCAATATAAAGGGATAATTAACTGACATTACCAAAATAAATCAAATACAATACAGTATTGTGCAGCTAAAATTATTACTGCAAGAATATTACAAACTAAAGTGCAGGGCTAGAAGAAAAAGAGAACAATAACCATTCCTCCTTGGAAAAAGCGCATCAAAGGAAAAATACGATCACTGCGTGCAGAGGTATCCCTGATAGATGGGTATCTAAAAGGATTAAGAGCATCAAAGATATTGAGGAAGATCCGAGACATCAAACTGAAGCATGCAGCATTAACAGAAGATGACCTGAAATGTATATGTTCCATTAATAAATTGAAAGTAGCAGCAGAAGCGCAAAGATATGAAGAAAACATAAACCATTTAGAGAGAACCCAAAACAGTTCTACAGGGAATTGGGAAAGAGCATTAATATGGTAAAAACACCACCAACCAAAGTTGAAACAAACCTTCTAGAGAAACCAATATGAGGACCTCACAGAGCACAGTCAAGAAGCAGAATGGTTACCCTGCATACAGGAATATTTAGAAAGATCAAACATCACACTTATGGAATGGCCTATAGCAGTGATGGCTAACCTTTTTGAGCCCGAGTGCCCAAACTGCCGCACAAAACCAAAGAATTTCCTCAAAGTGCCAGCACGTCATTTGCATAAGTGGTCTTATTTGCATAAATATTTGCATAATGTTACCATACACTAACTTTTAGTAAACATGTCTCTTAATGAGTGTATGGATAAAGAAAGACTAAAAGATTTCTACATTACTATAATCCAGTGCCAACCGCCAGGCACATTAGGAACTACTACAAACGCTGCCCATTTAGAACCCATAGCAAACCCGCCGTATCCTGACAGCATTACCAGGACTCACAAAGCACCATACCCTACCTATCAAAAGGCAACACTGCAAAAACCAATACATTTCAGTGAATACTGGGGAAAGAGAACAAGTGGCAACGTCAAATAGGAATTTCCTCTTGTACCAAACAAAGCGCAGATGTTAATGATGCACATTTCCCAGAGCTGACATATTCCAGTTAATAAATTCAAAATAAAGAGATATCGTTCTACCTTTTGTGCATTTTTTTTCAGTTGCAATTGGTCCAGCCATTTTCTTCTGGTTTCTCATGTTTTCTGCTAACTCTCCATCGTCTGCTGTCCATTTGTCCTTTCTTCTCTCTTCTAGTTTTTTTTCCATTCTCTCTCTCTCTACATCTGCTTTAACATACTAATCTTTCTCCTTTTGCTCTTTCCTCATTCCTATTTCATCCACACAAATTTTACCCCTCCATCCTCAATCCCCAATTACTCTCCCAATACCTGGCCATTGTAGATTTTTCATCCCTCCTACACAAAATATTTTTTCCCCTCTCCATTTTACTCTCCCAGCCCCATCCCATTCTAATCCTCCCCCAACATCAGCTCCCTTCTAGTTCCAGTCTCACCCAGCATCCATTCCCTTCTTCAAGCCCCCCACTTCCCCTCAGCCCATTTCCATTCCAAGCCCCGTCCCCATCAGCTATTTGCAGTTCAAGCCCCCACTTCCCCTCAGCCCATTTCCATTCCAAGCCCCATCCCCAACAGCTATTTGCAGTTCAAGCCCCCTTCCACTCAGCCCATTTCCAGTCCTAGCAACCCCCAACCCATTACCAGTCCTAGCCCCCCATAGCTCACTCCCAGTCCTAATCCCACCAGCCCATTTCCAGTCCTAACCTCCCATCAGCCCACTCCCAGTCCTAATCCCCCATCACTCAATTTTTAGTTTAAGCCCCCCCAGCGCCTATCACCACTCCTAACCCCCCCCAGTGCCCATCACCACTCCTACCCCCCCAGCCCAGCGCCCATCACCACTCCTAACCCCCCCAGCCAGCCCAGTGCCCATCACCACCCCTAACCCCCCCAGCCAGCCCAGTTCCACTCCTAACCCCCCAGCCCAGTGCCCATCACCACTCCTACCCCCCCCCCAGCCCATCACTACTCCTAACACCCCCCAGCCCAGCCTCACTACTCCTAACCCCCCCAGCCCAGCCCAGCCAATCACCACTCTAACCCCCCCCCCAGCCCAGCCCAGCCCAGCCCATCACCACTCCTAACCCCCCCCCCAGCCCAGCCCAGCCCATCACCACTCCTAACCCCCCCAGCCCAGCCCAGCCCATCACCACTCCTAACCCCCCCCAGCCCAGCCCAGCCCATCACCACTCCTAAGCCCCCCAGCCCAGCCCCGCACCACTCCTAACCCCCACCCCCAGCCCAGCCCAGCCCAGCCCAGGAAAATTAAAAAAAAAAGAAAACCTGTTTGCTGCCGCTGTCGGGGCCGCCGCGGCAGAATCGAGCGTGCCGCGGGGCCCCCCTGTACCCACCGGCAGAGCCTGTCCTCCCCGTAGCAGCCCTCTCTTTGGCGCTGCAGTCAGACGCGCCGGCGTGCAGAGCGCGAGGGAAGAGTCCCCTCCCTGCTCTGTTAACCCCGCGGGTGCTGCTGGGAAGTTCCCATCAGCCCCCGCGGGCTTAACAGAGTCGCGAAAGGGAAACTCTTCCCTTCGCGCTCTGCAAGCGGGCGAGTCTGACTGCAGCTCCAACGAGAGAGCTGCTACGGGGAGGACAGGCTCTGCCGGTGGGTACAGGGGGCCCCGCGGCACGCTCGAGTCTGCCGCGGCGGCCCCGACAACGGCAGCAGACAGGGTTGTTGTTTTTTTTCGATGGCGGACCTTCCCGCGTGCCAGCTGCAAGGCCTTCGCGTGCCACAGCTGGCACGCGTGCCATAGGTTCGCCATCGCTGGCCTATAGTAACAACAAAAGAGCTGGAAAACAGGTTAAAATGAGCCCCAAACTGGAAGAGCCCTGGTCCAGATGGAGTGACCAGCTTTTGGCTCAAACAGTTAACATCACTCCACCAAGACCTGGAAAACTGCAAAAGCCAATTGATCAAGCAGCCAAACTTAGCACAGCAATGGCTTATAACAGGAAGGACATATGTCCTTCAAAAGGGGGACCCAAGTAACGTTCCCAAAAATTACAGACCAATAACTTGTCTACCTACAATCTATAAGCTGTTCATTGCAATGGATGCAGATGGAATATATGATCATATTGAATCTAATAACATCATGGCAACAGAGGAAAAGGGCAGTAAGGGGGGAGTATATGTAACCAAAGATCAGTTAATGCTAAATATGGCCATCATGGCCAGCGCTAAGAAAAGCAGAAATGTCAGTATAGCATGGATTGATTATAGGAAAGCTTTTGACAGTGTCCCACACTCTTGAATAATAAATTGCCTTAAAATGTATAAAATAAATCCTGGTTTGAAAAAAGTATATTAAGTTTACCATGACAATGTGGCAAACCACCCTATTTTTAAAGTATGAAGATAATCAGTACTTCATTTCTAACATCAAAATCCAGCGAGGAATATTTCAGGGAGATTCCCTGTCACCAATTCTGTTGTGTATGGCGGCTTAATCCAATGAGTATTCTCATCAACTCTTTGGGATATGTATTTAGCCTGAATCCTAAAGGTGACAACCCAGAGGTAACATCCTGTTTTCTATTTGTAGATGACCTGAAGCTCTACAGTTCCATTCACCAACAATTAGCAGAGCAACTCCATGTAGTAAACAACTTTTCTGATGACATCAGGATGACTTTTAGCCTATACAAATGTGCTAAGGCAATTTTATTTAGAGGAAAATTGAGAAAAACGAAACACATCTCCCTGGGTAAGGGTTGCGATATCAAGGAACTTGAACAGGAAGATGTATATAAATATCTTGCAGTAGAGGAAAGAATGACACTCAAGTAGAAATTACTGAGAGATCAGTAGAAGATTAAAATCATTATTGAAAAGTGCCTTAGCATCATGGAATAAGCCATCAATCAGCTGGCAATTCCTATACTCTCATACAGCTTTGGGATTGTAGACTGGTCTCTTAAAGGTCTTGAAAAACTAACAACTCTATGTCCACAGGGGCGGCTCTATAATGAGGCGAAGTGAGGCGGTTGCCTCAGGCGGCAAAGAATGCCCCCAAAACAGCTGCCTCACTTCACCTTGAAAAGTTAACCCCCCCAAAAAAATACAAATGCACAAGTTGCTGCTGCTGCCGAGTCTGCTTCTCGGCAGCAGCAAACTCACTGTCTCCTTTTCCTTGCAGCCGCGGCTCCCAACCTCTTAGAGATCTGCGCCTGTGCTGGTGATCTACAATTAAAATAAAAGCTGAAACCGGTGCGGAGCCTTCCCGTCTCCGTGTAGCTTCGTCCCGCCCCCAAAGAAAGTTACAGTAACTTCCTTTGGGGGTGGGATGAAGCTGCATGGCGTCTTTCACAGAGGCAGGAAGACTCCACACTGGTTTCAGCTTTTATTTTAACTGCCCAGGGAGCCGCAGCTGCATTCCTTTGGGGGCGAGACGCAGTTGCACAGAGTTCTTCACAGAGAAGGGAAGGCTTTGCATCGGTTTCAGCTTTTATTTTAACTGCAGTCAGATCACCAGCACATACTGTCGCAGGGCACCCTCTGTAGAGGGGTAGTAGACCCGAGAGGGACCCGGACACAAGAAAGGTGAGGGTTGAGGTTGGCCTATGCTGCAAGGGTTAACAGTGGTTATTCCTTGTGGCTTCCTTGTAACCAATGCTCAAAGAACGAATACACAGAGTGGAGGGAAAGTTAAAGGCTTTATTTCCCTTTCTTGCACAAAACGGTTCAAAAGGATTGGTTATGGTAACAACTGAAATGTCCTTACTTCAGGATAGGAAAAAAATAAAAGCAAGCAATAAAGTAAAGGCTGTTATCTTCACAGAACATTTGTACAAAAACAATAAACTTCCTTCACTTAGTTATCTGATACATTGGAGATATATTCAACACTCCCCGAGGCACAATATGTACAATCCATTGCATTATCTGATTCTTCCCCCTCTGATCCTACTTGCATGGATTCAACCTCAGAAGCCTCTGAATCTGTAACATCAGGGTAATCGTAATCGGGTTTCTTATATACTTGTTGCAATATGTCCCAATGCCTAGCATTTAGCTTTGGGCGTCGGTCTCCAGGAGTTTTGCAGTACAACGGTCCCTCTCTGATTAGAGGTTCAAAAGCAGATTCATAAAAAGATTTCCCACTCAAACTTCTCTTCTTAGGCAAACTTCTTTCATAGTCTTGCTTATAAGAATGTTTAGGGTAACAGTAATCCTCTTCCTACTGTCTTCCCCATACTTTAGGCTTCTGAAGGTAATTATCAGTAATAAGACTTTTACCTTTGAGGCTTCTCTTCCTTCTTTCTAGTAAGGCTTGAGGCCTACCTTGGTTTGGCTTCAGCGCAGCAGTGCTCAGGTTCTCCTGCGGTCTTTCCTTAGACTTCAGACCATAGTGGTAAGGATGTTTTCTTTCTTCCAAACAAACATTTCTCACCTCTGAAAATGGTCGAACCTCTTTATTCCACGGCTGCTGTGAGGACCTTCTGCCAGGTACTCCCTTGCGGTCCCAGTACTTCTCTTGGCTTTTCCTCTGTTCCTTATTCCACTCCAACTCTGGATGAAATTCCTGCTTTGCTTTCTGCTCAGGACTCTGCTTCTTTCTGCTCTTGCCAGTGTATTTGCCTTCCTCTTGGCCTCCTCTACTCTGGTTCTGGCTGCTGCTTCTGCTTTGGCTGCTGCTTTGGTCCTTCTTCTCCTCTCCCTCTAAGTCACACCTGCCTCTGTTCAAAAAGAAGCTGTCTGGGCTTGTGTCCCGCCCAGAGGGGCGTGGTTTCTCAGTCTCTCTCTCTACTTTCCTGCTCCCTCTAGATGGATCCTCCCAATATTGCAAGTTGTGCTTGCCTTTTTCTGGTTTTAACACTTTTTCTCTCTCTTCAAGAGAGTCCGCTGCATCACAATACACGGTTCTCTAAGAGGCAGGGAGCTGCAGCTGCAAGGAAAAGGAGGTGAGACTGCAACAGGGGAGCTAACATGGGGGAAGGCAGGGGCTGGTAACAGGGTGATACAAGGAGGGGGAGGAGGGGGCTGGAAGGGAATTGACATGAGAGGAGGTGAGATCTGCAACGGGATTGACAAGGGGGGGGGAGGAGGGGGCTGGAAGGGACTTGATAAGGGAAAAGGGGAGTCTGCAACTGGGCTGACATGGGGGAAGAGGAGGGAGCTGGTAGGGAATTGCAAGGGAAAGGTGGGGTATGCAACTGGGCTGACGGGGGGGGGGGGCTGGAAGGGAATTAACATGAGGGAGAGGTGAGATTTGCAACAGGGCTGTCATGGGGGGTTGGAAGGGAATTGACAAAGAAAAGGTGGGGTTTGCAACTGGACTGACATGGGGGCTGGAAGGGAATTAACATGAGGGGAAGGTGAGATTGCCAACGGGGCTGACATGGGGGAGAAGGGGGCTGGAAGGGAATTGAAATGAGGGGAAGATGGGATCTGCAATGGTGATAACACAGGGGGAGGAGGGGACTGGAAGGGAATTGGCATGACGGGAAGGTAGGGTCTGCAACTGGATTGACACTAGGGGCGGAGGGGGCTGACACTGGGGGAGGAGGAGGCTGGAAGGGAACTGACAAGGGAAGGTGGAGTCTGCAAGGGAGCTGACAATGGGGGGGGATGAGGGGACTGGAAGGGAGCTGACACAGGGTAAGGTGTGGGCTGGAAGGGGGATGACATAGGGGGAGGAGGGGGCTGGAAAGGAGCTGATACCTGGGGATAGTACTGGAGGGGTACTGGAAGGGTGATGATACTAGGGAAGGGAGGAGAGGGATGGAAGGCAGATGGCATCTGGGGATGGGATTGGAGGGAGATGGAAGGGAGCTGACACTTGTGATGGGACTGGTAGATGGCTGGGTAATGGGGGTGGGGGCTGGAAGGGAGGGGACACTGGCACTGGGACGGTATTTGTACTAGAAGGGGCTGGACAGTGGAAAAAGAGGGGGACTGGAAGGGAATGGACACCTGTGGAAGTCCTCTGAATGCAAGGGGGTTGAAACTGGAAGATACTGGGAGGGGAGGACTTGAAAAGGGAGCTAATACTGGGGAGAGTTACTAGGACTGGAAATAGGCTGATGGAAGGAAGTGAAGAAAACAAAAGAAGAGACAAGAAATGGCATATGGATATAGACCATAGAAAGAGAGCTAAGAGAAGACAGGAAAGCAGAAGCCTCAGATCAGAACCAGCATGATCAGAGAATAAAATGATCATACAACAAAGGTAGAAAAAATAATTTTTTATTTTCAATTTAGTGATTGGACTTTGCATGATCTTTATGGGGAACTAAATCTCTTATTTATCTGATATTGCACTTCATGCGAAGTCTGGTTTCTTGGGGATTCCGTTTAATTTTTGTCTATATATTTTTATTTTTACTTTAGGTTGTAGTCACTTATTCTGTACTAGATGAGGGTCTGTGTTCTGAGTGTGTGACTGAGGCCATGTGTTCTCTTAACATGGAGTTTGTACATAGTGATCTATACAGTAGTGTAATAATTTGATTTGTTCAGCTTTTCAAATAGGTGTATGGATATTCTAGGGATTACAGCAGTATTTATAGTGCATTGTTTTTCTGGGTAGGTTCCTTATGTCAGTTTTGGAAGTTTATCCTGGTTTGGTATGGTAGATTTGGCGCAATAGATCTTTGGTGACTTTTGTAGGGTTTTATATTACTTCCCAATATACCTGGTACTGGAGAATGTTTGTTGTTGTTGAGATGACCAGAATCAATTTTTTTTAATGTATTGAGTTCTATGGATAAATGTCCTACTTCTGCTCTGCCCTCATTGTTGAGGGAGAGGTTTCTGTGGATGGAGAATATATATGCGAGCATCTTGCATTTCCTTTGTTCTTTTGCAGAATATACGAGGGTCGTCCAGAAAGTAAAGAACGATTGCACATCGCGCATGGTGCTGACCCTCCACCACTTGCGATTGTGTGCGCCGCAGTTAGCTACCTCCTTCCCTTCAGTGTGAGCCGAGTCTCGTTGCTGTGCGGTCACGCTATTTGTTTTTGCAGTGATTCATAATGGCGGCACCAATCGAAAATCCCGCCAAATGTGAAGTGCGGAGTGTCATTCGTTTCCTGAACACTCAGAAAGTTAAGCCTATTGAAATTTATAGGAAAATCAAGAATGTTTATGGTGATAATGTGATGAACGAGTCATCAGTGAGGAAATGGTGCATTATGTTTAATGAAGGAAGGACCAGCGTACATGATGAAGATCGGAGTGGGAGGCCATCACTTGTTACGGATGAATTGAAGGGAAAAGTCGAAGAAAAGATTCAGGAAAACCGACGTTTCACTTTGAGCATGTTACACGAATCTTTTCCACAAATTTCACGATCGCTCTTACATGAAGTAGTGACAGATCACCTTGGCTACAAGAAAATGTGTGCTCGGTGGGTGCCCAAGACTTTGACAGATGCCCATAAGGCGAATCGCATGGGAGCAGCTCTTGAATTTTTGACTGCATATGACAAAGATGGTGACAAATTTCTTGACCGCATTGTTACCGGAGATGAAACTTGGGTTTCATACAAGACTCCAGAAAACAAGCGTCAATCAATGGAGTGGCATCACACAAATTCGCCCTCAAAACCCAAGAAGGAAAAACCAAATTTGAATACCCGGAAAGTCATGGCAACGGTTTTTTGGGACCGAAAGGGCTTAATCCACGTCGAGTACATGCCAAGAGGAACAACAATACATTCAGAAGCCTACTGTGAAACTCTCCAACGACTTTGACGCGCCATCCAAAACAAGAGACGTGGAATGCTGTCAGCAAAGCTGGTGTTGATCCATGACAATGCCCGGCCTCATGCATCAGCACGAACACAGCAGGAACTTCAACGTCTAAGGTGGGAAATTTTTGGTCATCCTGCTTACAGCCCTGACTTGGCACCAAGTGATTATCACGTATTCCCTAATCTTAAGGAGTTTTTGGGTGGGAAACAGTTCACAAACGATGAGGAACTCCAGCAGGCAGTGACAGCCTGGCTCAAAAATTTGGCGGCAGATGACTATAACATCGGCATAGAAAAACTGGTCCCACGCTACAACAAGTGTCTTGAAAACAATGGCGATTATGTAGAAAAGTAGAGAAAGGTCCTGTGGCTATGTAAATAAAGTTTTGTGCTGATATCTTTTGTTTTTATTTAACCATGCCAAAACGTTCTTTACTTTCTGGACGACCCTCGTATATTTACATTAGCACCATAGTGGTCCAGTGTGCAGTTTCAGGAGTTATGTTGCGGTTGCCAAGCCCTTCATCAATAATCTGGTCATAGCGAAATAAATAAATATGTGCAGATTGGTGATGGTCTGACTGGGGGGGGGGGGGGCTATGTAGGTGGCTTTTCCTTAATCAAATTTAATGTTTTTTCTATTATGTGTTTTATTATAACATCTTTTTTACTAAATGGTATGTATATATTTGGAAGCCACCTAGGATTTAGATTGGTAGCATATATATTTTAAAATAAAGCAAGCTATATTTATGCAAATAATGCTGTAATGAATCTCCATACATGGCTCTGCATCACCATCATGCTGACCCTGGGAGGAAGTAGCCGGGTTGGAGAGGGGGGGGGGGGAACTAGGAGATGGAGGCAAGCAGAGATCTCAGATTGGGACAAGCATGATCAAGAATAAAATGGTCAGACAATAAAGGTAGAAGAGAATTTTATTTTCAATTTAATGAACAGTCTTGGTGCTATCTTCATATTTTATAAAGTACAAGGAAATGCATCTCTTTCTATTTCTCTGGTATTGCATTGTATGTAGAATCTGACTTTTTGCGGTTTCAGTTTAATTTTTATTTATATATGTTTGTTGTTAGGCTATGGTTACTTATTCTGTACATTGGTAAGGGTCTGTGTTCTGAGTTTGTGGCCAAGGCCAGGTGTTCTGTTAACATGGAGTTTGTACATAGGATCTGTTCTGTAGTAATCTGAATTATTCAGCTTTTCAAAAATGTGTTTGGATGTTCCAGGGCCTGCATTATTCATTTTTTGGGTAGACTCCTTATGTGAGTTTTGGAAGTTTTGCTGGTATGATATAGTAGGTTTGCTTTACAAATCCTCAGTGACTTTGTTGTAAGGTTTTGAATTAGTTCACAATATGCCTGCTACTGGAGAATGTTTGTTATTGTTAGTGAGATGGTCTGAATCAGATTTTTTTTTTTTAAGATATTGAGTTCCATGGATGAATATCCTGGTTCTGCTCTGCACTCATTGTTGAGGGAGGGGGTTCTGTGGATGCAAAATATATGTTAAAAAAGAAAGAAAAGCAAGAACCATAACGCAGTTTATAACAACAAAATAAAAATGAGTTATAATTTGGTGTTAAAAACAGTGCTGCGGTTCTTTCTCTTTCTTTTAGTTCCTTGGTGTGCAAATATCTTGCATTCTCCAGGACCAAGCAGGAAGTCAGTCCTCACTTATGGGTGACGTCGGCGCCGACGGAGCCCTCGCGGAGCAATTTTCCCCAGCTTTCAAAGAAAGCCTTTGGGAATTGCAGCGCGCATGCGCGGTCGTCTTCCCGCCCGAGGGTGCCATCTTAGCCAGCCCTGCAGACGTCCCCGTCTTGTCCCCGCGAAAAAGTTGATTTTCCTCGTTATTTTATACTTTTTTCTTTCGGTTCGACGCCGAGCGTTTTTCCCGCACGGACTCGCGACGCCGGTCTCCGAGTCCTCTAGCGTTTTTTCGGTTTTTCTGACTTAGTCAGCTTTCAGTTTCGTTTTCCCTGGCAGCCCGGTCCTTTGACCTCGCAGGGGCCCTTTTTCCCCCCGATGGCTGCCAGTGGCTTTAAGCGGTGTGGTCGGTGTGACCGAAATATGTCACTAACCGACACACACGACTTTGCCTCCGCTGCTTGGGCCCGGATCATGAGGAACTGATCTGTGGGCCCTGCAGCAAACTGTCCTCGAAGGCGTTGAGAAGTCGGCGGCATCAGCGCGAGAGAATCTTCGCTGACCCCAGCCGTACCCGGACCTCGTCGAGGCCTCCGTGTCAAAGGGCTCCAGCCGGACCATCGCCGGAGCTCCTCCGACCGGGGTTCTCCTCCGGGGACCATCGTCGGAAGGAAAAAACCCGCGAGGGCGGCGTCGGTGGACGCTCCTGGCTCAGCGAGGGCCAGGTCGCATAGCCCGACAGCCGCCCCGGGTTCCTTGGAGAAGGAACATCTCCCGAAGCGACCTCGCCTGGAGTCGGAGATGCCTGCCCGGGTAAGTCCTGTAGTCCCTTCTGGACTCGCCTCCGCGACAGCCGACGTCGGGCCCGACGCCGTCGGGGCCCGAGTCGGGGGCTGCTGGGTCACCTGAGCTCGGACTCAGGTTGACGGCCTTGGAGAGCAGACTGTCTGCCTTCATGGACCAGCAGCGGGCACTGCTCGCTGGCCTCGCTGGCGCCGCTGCCCCGACCGCCGGGACGTCGACGTCCAAGTCGACCCCGGAGACCGAGCCGATCCTCGAGTCAATGAGAACTCGAGTCGATCCTCGGTCGAGGTCACCCTCGGCCTCCCGTTCGGGACCGAGGTCGCCGACGCCGACTCCCTCGACGTCGGGGCGGGCTGGCGCCGCACCCTGCCCGGGCCGACCCCACCGAGTCCTCGTCGGAGTCGGTCTGGGAGTCTGAGGAGGAAGAGTCACCTGATTCTTTCCGGACTCGGTGTGTCCCATCGGACTCAACGGGGTCCGAGCCTCGGAAGCAGTCCCCCCCGGAGGATGCCCGGTTCTCGGACTTCGTAGGGATATGGCCAAGGCTTTGGCCTTCCCTGCGGATCCCGAGGAGGAGCCTCGAGCCGAAGAGCTCGAAGCCCTCCAGTATGACTCCCGCGAGGGAGCACTTTACTGTGCCGGTTCCTCCTATGCTGGAACGACTACTCTTCCGCATGTGGGAGAGTCCGGCCTCCTCACCGGTCCTGAGCAAGCGGGTCGATTCTATCTATCGGGTCCGCAAGAGCCCTGGCTTTCAGAAGGCACAGCTGCCACACCATTCCATGGTAGTGGAATCGGCCATGCATCGTCTTAAGAGCCAGAAGATGCACTCCTCGGTGCCTCCTGGAAGGGAGGCCCGTAACCTGGATGGCCTTGGCAAGAAGTGCTTCCAGGGCTCTATGCTCGCATGTCCGTGTCCAGACTTACCAGCTCTACATGGGCATGTATCTCCGGGATTCTGGCTAAAGAGCTAGCCGGATTCTCCGCTGGTATCCTCCGAGGAGCCCTTGCGGAGGTTCCTAGCCTTGTCCACGGGCATTCGGGAATGCTCAAAGTTAAGTCCCGAGCAGCCTATGATGGCTTTGAGGCCTCGGCTAGAGTGGCCGCAGCGGCATCGGTGCCCGCCGACAGGCTTGGCTTCAGTCGTGGACCTTGAGCCCTGGGTACAGGACAAGTTGGTCGATGTCCCCTGCCGAGGCGAAAACCTCTTTGGCAAGCCCATGGCGGAAAAAAAGGTGCACAAATTGAGACTGAGACTCTCCACCAGGAACCAGGCTTTTCTAGGAAGAACCTCCGCCCCTTCCCAGAAAAAGAAGGGCTCGGGAAAAAAAGTCCTTTTACCCGAGGAAGGCGGCTGCCTACAAACAGTACCCCCATTATCAGGCCCCTGCAAGCTCCCAAACAGGGCCAGCAGGCCAAGGGAACGGGGTAACGGGTCCCGTAGGCAGCAAGCCCCCAAGCCTGCACCACCAGCCCCTGCGCTCAGCAGGGTGGGGGTTTTGACTCGCATCAGCATAGCCTCTCCCCCCCCGCTGGTCCCCTCCCAGCACCGGAGGCCGGCTGGTTCACTTCGCCCACAGGTGGTCCAGCATCACCGCAGATGCCTGGGTGCTTCAGGTCGTGCGAGAGGCTACTTCTCCACTTCCATCAGGTCCTCCCTCCTATTTTCCGGGAGAAACCTTCGCGCCCCCCTCTGCACAGGGAGTTGCTCCTTCAGGAGTTAGCAGGTCTTCTGCAGGAACAGGCGGTGGAACCGGTGCCCCACCACCTGAGAGGTCAAGTTTTTATTCAAGGTATTTTTCTGATACCAAAGAGAACAGGGGGCCTCAGACCCATCCTGGACTTGCGCAACCTCACAAGTTCCTTGTGCGGGAGAAGTTCAAAATGCTTACCCTTGGAATCCTTCTGCCCTACCTCCAGCAGGAGATTGGCTATGCTCCTTGGATCTAAAGGATGCCTACATGCACATCCTCATCCACCCAAGCCACCGCCAATACCTAAGGTTGGTGGTGGCAGGAATCATTACCAGTACAGAGTACTGCCCTTTGGCCTATCCTCCGCACCGCGAGGTCTTCACAAAATGTCTCGCGGTCCGTGGCGGCCCATCTCCGGCTTCACGGCCTCTATGTCTTCCCGTACCTCGACGACTGGATCCTCAGAGCAGCGTCCGCTCAGGAGGTCACCAACGCCACGTGCCGCACGGTGACTCTGCTGCAGCACTTGGGCTTTGTCATAAACTTCGGCAAAGTCCACTTTGCTCCCCTCACAGGATCTCGAGTTCATCGGCGCAAGGCTGCACACTCCTCGGGCACGAGCGTACCTACCGCTCGACAGGGCTCAACGGCTCATGGACCTAGCCGACCGCTTTCGCAGCCAGCCCCTGGTCTCCGCCAGGCGCTTCCTGAGACTGCTCGGCCATATGGCTTCCACCGTCCATGTGACCCCCAATGCCCGCCGGAATCTGCGGTCTGCTCAATGGTGTCTCCGCCAGCAGTGGCGACAAGCCACAGGCGGCCTGGCAGACCTAGTGCGCGTCTCCGAGCCGCTGCTCTCGTCTCTCCGGTGGTGGCTCCGGCAGCCTAACCTGATATTCGGAATGCCTTTCCAGTCACCTCAGCCGACCCGGGTGCTGACCACCGATGAATCCCTCCTGGGCTGGGGAGCACATTGCCAAGAGGCACGTACTCAGGGCCTCTGGACCACGTGGGAGTCTGCTCAGCAGATCAACTTCCTGGAGCTCAGGGCGATCCGCCTAGCTATCAAGGCCTTCTCCCACCTGACTTCCCAACAGTCCGTCCTTGTCCAGACGGACATTCAAGTTGCCATGTTCTACGTGAACAAGGCAGGGGGGCACGGGGCTCCTTCCTCCTCTGCCGGGAGAGGCACAGAAGCTCTGCTATTGTGCCGTCAGTCACGGCATTCTCCTCAAGGAAGTTTATCTCCCGGGCCATGAAAATTGCCTGTCAGAAACACTCAGCAGGTTCATCCAGCCGCTCGAGTTGCGTCTGGATCCATTGGTAGTTCAGAAGCTCTTCCTCAAGTGGGGTCTCCCCACGGTGGATCTCTTGCCAGTCCTCACAACCGGCAGCTTCCTCGCTTCTGCTCTCGTCAGCCACACCCCCTTCGGGTTGCGGCGGACGCCTTTCTGATCTCGTGGTCGGGGAGCCTTCTGTACGCTTTCCCTCCCATCCCGCTGGTCTCTCGGACTCTTTTCAAGGTTCTCCGAGACAAAGCCTTCATGATCCTGGTGGCCCCTCGCTGGCCCAGGCAGCCGTGGTTTCCACTCCTGCTGCAACTGGCGGTGGAGGGTCCAATCCCTCTGGGGATACAACCGGATCTCCTCACTCAGGATCAGGGGTCCCTTCTGCACCCCAACCTCAGGTCTCTCAAACCTCATGGCCTGGCTGCTGAGAGGGTAGTCCTTGCTCCCCTTCTCTGCCGGCGGAGGTGGAGGAGGTCGTCTTAGCTTCGCGACGGCCTTCTACCGCAAATGCTACGCCCTTAAATGGCGTCGCTTTGCAGTCTGTTGTACCAACAGTCTCAGGATCCCTTCTCCTGCCCGGTGTCGGTGATCTTGCAGTACTTGCTGCACCTCTCTAATCTGGGACTTAAGTCCAACTCCGTCAAAGTTCACCTCAGTGCTCTTTCAAGCACATCATGTGCCAGTGGACGGCAGACCTCTCCAATGACGCTCTCGTAGCGAGGTTTCTCCGAGGTCTCCTTCTACTTAAACCACCTCTGCGCCCGCCAGCGCCTGACTGGGACCTGAATGGGGTTTTGCAGCGGATCACCTGTCCGCCTTTTGAACCTATGGCTACCTGTTCTCTTCCGTTTTCTGTCTTGGAAAACCTGTTCTTGATAGCCTCACTTCGCTAGGCGCGGTAAGTGAATTGCAGGCCCTCGTGTCTGATCCCCCTTACAACTAGGTTCTACAAGAATAGGGTAGTCCTACGGACTCACCCAAAAATTTCTGCCTAAAGTGGTCTCCCCTTTTCACATCAATCAGGAGGTGGTACTTCCAACCTTCTTTCCCAGACCAACTCCAGCCGAGCTGAAACGGTCCTCCATACCCTGGACTGTAGAAGGGCATTGAACTTCTACCTTGACCGTACGCGGGAGCACCGTAAAGCTGCTCAGCTTTTTGTGTCTTTTGACCCCAATAAATTGGGCTCCCGGTCTCCAAGCGTACTCTGTCCATCTGGGTTGCGGACGTATCTCTTGGGCTTATGGGGCAGCCGGACTCTCCTTAGAAAGTCGAGTCACGGCTCATTGCGTTCGGGCAAAGGCCACGTCAGTGGCTTACCTCCGCTCTGTTCCGCTGGCAGACATCTTGCCGGCCGCTACTTGGTCTTCGAGCCAGACTTTTGCGGTCCATTACTGTCTCGAGAGGGAGTCCCGTAGGGACAGTGCTTCGGACAGGCAGTCCTCCGTAATCTCTTTGAGGTCTGAGCAACTCCTACCCTCCATTCCCGGATGTGGCTACCGGTGGGTGATAATTCAGCGAAGATTCTATCCTTCTGTGCTGCTGAGCTAGAGGGAGCTCATTTTTGTGCTTAGGGTCTCCGGTAGCCTTGAGCTTGGGAGTCCCTAAGTGAGGACTGACTTCCTGCTTGGTCCTGGAGAAAGCGTAGTTACTCACCTGTAACAGGTGTTCTCCAGGAGCAGCAGGAATCAGTCCTCACTACCCTCCTCCTCCCCTTGGAGTTGCAATCGTCTGGCTTATGTTCTTTTTCCAAATTTTAATGCTGACTTTTTTAGCTATGTCAGCTGACTGGCTAAGATGGCACCCTCGGGCGGGAAGACTACCGAGCATGCGCGCTGCAATTCCCAAAGGCTTTCTTTGAAAGCTGGGGAAAATTGCTCCGCGAGGGCTCCGTCGGCGCCGACGTCACCCATAAGTGAGGACTGATTCCTGCTGCTCCTGGAGAACACCTGTTACAGGTGAGTAACTACGCTTTTCCTCCACATCATCTAATCGGCTTTTTGGTTTGGTTCAGTCCCTGACTGGAGTTTTGAGAAAGGCAGCCCCCACCCCCACTCCGGGTGGGGGGAGGGCACCATCTCATGCCTCGCCTCAGGCAGTAGATTGCCTTGAGCCGCCCCTGCATGCCCATGAGGTCGTTTACAAGAATCAGTGTATGCCAAGACTGTACATTAGTAGATCTGAAGCAGATACATTAGTAGATCTGAAGAAGGGCTCGGCCTCAGAGATTGATTACACATACAGAGCAACTATCATAGACCTCCAGGCCTACTCAACAGCATCATTGGATCCAAATACACAAAAAGTGCTCTATTGTTAAAATTGGACAAGCATTCTGACGAGTAGAAGGAATGAGTGAGAATCCATAAGCACATATTGGAAAGGAAGCAACAGAATTTGCAAAACAAGACAAAAAACTCTTCAAAGAATTATATTGGAAAACAAGGAAACAACACATATACAGTGGGAAATACAAAGTGTTACTCCAGGAACCCTTTGTTGATCAAGAACGGACATATGAATTGTTAAGGAGAGGTGAACTGAAACCAAAGGATGAGAGATTGATAGATGCAGCCCAGGACAGTGGATTAAGGACTAGATGGTTTACAGCAAGCATTGAAAAAACTACAAACACAGATATATATTGATTATACTGTATAAGAAAGACCTAGAAACATTGACTCACCTCATAGCTGGCTGTGAAGTTCTGATGGCAGAAAATTTCTATACAGAAAGGCACAACAAAGTAGCATGCCTCATTCATTGGAAATTCTGTAAACACTATACCACTGTGCCTGAAAAGCATTGGGATCATGACCTTAAGAGAATTACAGAGAATGAAGAAGTTATGATCACTTGGGATATGCCCATTCCAACAGAGAAGAAACTGGATGCAAGGAATCACAACATAGTGGTGAAGGAGAAAAACACCAGAATGGCAGTGATAATAAGGTGTCCATTCTAAGTGATTTTTTTGTGTGGAGAAGCAGGAGATTCTGAAGTATTAAGAAATGCAGTCAGAGACAAAGAAAATGTGGCAGAAAGATACAGGAATAATTCCCATCGTATTGGGAGCCACAGACCTGATAAAGAAGAATCTCCAAGCACATTTTATTAATTCCAGGAGGAAGCTCTCTTTGGCATGATGCAAGTACTATGCTGAGCATTAGCAATAAATTTGAGAGACTGAGATCATACTCTACATACCCTGGCTTAGAAGTGAGGTACATGGACGGAAGGCCAAAAAATTACCAGCATAGTTTAAAGAGAGGCTGTAGTACCCAAAAAAAGGCATCCTTCAGGAAATGGAAAAAGGAGCCAAATGACGAAAAATGGAAACAACATAAGCACTGGCAAGTTAGATGCAAGGCATTGATAAGGCAGGCAAAGAGAGAATTTGAAAACAATCTTGCCATGGAAGCAAAAACACAATGTACATTCGTAGCAAAAAACCTGTTAGAGAGTCAATTGGACCATTAGATGATAGAGGGGTAAAATGGGCACTAAGATAGGACAAGGCCATAGCGAAAAGACTGAATGAATTCCTTGCTTTGGTTTTTACTGAAGAAGATGTAGGCAGGTTACCCATGCACAAAATGGCATTTAAAGATGAAGTATTGGAAGAATTAAAAGAAATATTGATAAACCGGGAAGATGTTTTACAACTATGTGATAAACTGAAGAGTAGCAATTCACCTGGACTGGATGGTATAGATCCGAGGGTGCTGAAAAAATTGAAATTTGAGATTACAGACCTTCTATTAGTAATCTGTGAACTATCAGTAAAATCATCTGTAGTACCGGAAGATTGCAGAATGGCCAATGTAATGCCAATTTGTAAAAAGGATTCCAGGGGTGATCTGGGAAACTGCAGACCGATGAGCCTGACGTCACTACCAGGCAAAATGATAGATAACATTCTAAAAAAAAAAATTAATAAACATGTAGATAGTCATGATTTAACGGGAAAAAAACAACAACATGGATTTATCCAAGGAAAGTCTTGTCTTACTAATCTATTATACTTTTTTAAAGGTGTGAATAAACAGGTAGACAAAGGTGAAATGGTTGATATAGTGTATCTGGATTTTCAGAAAGCCTTTGACAAGGTCCCTCATGAGAGACTCTTGGTGAAATTAAAAAGTCATGGGATTGGAGGCACTGTAGTATTGTGGATCAGGAACTAGTTAAAAGAAAGCAGAGGGTAGGGCCAAATGGCCAGTTTTCTCAATGGAAAAACGTGAATAGTAGAGTACTCCAGTGATCTGCGCTGGGCTTGTTGCTTTTTAACATATTCATAAATAATCTGGAAATGGGAATAACGAGTGAGGTGACAATTTTACAGATGACACAAAATTATTAAAAGTTGTTAAACTACAAGAGGATAATGAAAAATTACAAGAGGACCTTGATAAATTGGAAGACTGGATGTCCAAAAGGCAGATGAAATTTAATGTGGACAAGTGCAAAGTTATTTTATTTATTTAACATTTCTTATATACTGCCTTTCATGATATCAAGTTGGTTTACATTGAACAAACTGAAATTACATTGAACAGGGCATTATAACTTGGAGATAACTTATTTTACAGAGAACATTTATTTTATTTTATTTATTTATTTAGCTGTATTTATATCCTGCTTTTCACCGGGTCAAAGCAGTCAATTGGGAGATACATTTAACACGAGGGGATATGACACACATACACTAATACTTACAGGGAACATGGGCAATGGAGGGTTAAGTGGCTTGCCCAAGACCACAAGGAGTGCCTATAGGACTAGAAATCCCAGTCCCTCCGGCCTGAGATTGCTGTCCCCAGGTGGGACTTGAACCCCCGGCCCTCCGGCCTGAAGTACCTTGTCCTAACCACTAGGCCACTCCTCCCACTTGAACATGGGCAATGGACGGTTAAGTGGCATGCCCAAGACCACAAGGAGCACCTGTGGGACTAGAAACCCCAGTCCTTCTGGCCCAAGGTTGCTGTCCTCTAGTGGAATTTGAGCCCCTGAACGTCTGGCTTGAGGTAACTTGCCCCAACCACGAGGTCACTCCTCCCTCCTATGCACCTTAGAAACCACTACCTAAGAAAAAGACTTAGGGGCATGTTTACTAAAAACCGCTAATTAGCGCACCGCAAAATAGCACACTAAAAGCGGTATTTAAGAGCGCTTAAACGCCCCGCAAATGTGCGATGAAGCCCCGCACACTTGCGCGTCACAGTAACGGGTGCCGCACAAGTACGTGCCCGTAAATGTCCGATAGAGGCGTGGAAAGGCTAACGGAGGGTGGAGGAAGGCCCCGGAGGGGTGGAGAGAAGGGGTTAATGGGCGGGAAGGGGAGGGGAGAGGCGCCCCGCACATTATCGGGGCTGAATTTCCAAAAACAAAATAGCGCGAGTGAATCACTCGCGTTAGAATGCATTTAAAGGGAAGAGAGACCATTTCCGTCAGCAATGTACAGCAAAACCGGGGAAACCTGCAAAACGTGAGCAGTGTGATACATGTGCACAGCACAAAAGTGCAATTATAAATAGAAAATGACCACCACAAAAATATGAACAATAGTAATTCAGTTGGGGAACAGTTATAGTGATGGGAAAAACTAGATAACACACCCAGGAAAGCTCCAAAAAAAAGAAATGATTTATGGAAAGGTGTACGGAGCGGAGACTCGTCCAAAAATCATTTCCCTTTTTCTGGAGCTGTCCTGGGAGCGTTATCTAGGGTTGCCCATTAATATCTCTGTTGCCCAGCTTGGGTATATGTTTTCCCCCTTTGTTCCGTGGTCATTCCCGGGTTTTATTTGCACGTTTGTCACCACACAGGGTGAAGGAGCCCACAGTAAAAATGCATACAGCAGGGTTTGTGACTCCATCCTGCCAGGTTTACTACCTCCAGGGGCTGCACTGTCTCTGTGGCCATAGTGTGGTGCAGAGGACATAACCATGACCTCTAGGTCTAGAAGGCCAGAGGTTCAAATCCCAGCTGGGGCACTTGCCAGCCCAGTCCATATATTTTACCCACCACTAAACAAAGATAGAGCAGACACCCCTGTATTGCAGGGAACATAAGCATGGGGGAAACACCCATATGTTACCCAACACCGCACACACACCACAACAATGGGCATACCTACAGCCAAGTCCCCCAAATGCAGTCCCGTACTGCCACATTGCAATCAGGTCATCTGCTTTTTCTGAGAGAAGCTCATGCCAGCATGTTGGCGCAAGAGTACATGTGGTGCAGGGGGTAGTGGCAGCTAGCCACAGAGGACAGAGGCCAAGCCATGTGCAGGCTGGCACAGTCCACTGCAACACACAGGCCCTGCCGGATCCACAGGCATGGACGTTCCAGGGAATCCAGCTAATCTGTGGCTACAAGGTGGTGCAGTGCACACAGACAGTGCATACAAGAACAGAAAGTCACAGGTTCAAAGCCCAGCTGGGGCTACCACCAATATTTCCCACATATTTTTCCCACAGCTACACAGTGATAGTAAGGACAAACCTTTCATGGCGAGGACATATGCAATG
Organism: Ichthyophis bannanicus; assembly: GCA_033557465.1. Taxonomy (NCBI): domain Eukaryota; kingdom Metazoa; phylum Chordata; class Amphibia; order Gymnophiona; family Ichthyophiidae; genus Ichthyophis; species Ichthyophis bannanicus. The sequence goes on along the minus strand of CM066032.1, from coordinate 1,384,078,810 downwards.
GTACTACGTCTATCTTTTACCCCACTGAGCACAGACACCATGTACAGGGGCAGTACCTAGAGCAGAATCTCCCAAATGCAGTCCTGGTGGGCCACACACCAGTCAGGGTCCATGCTGCCACTCATACAAATGCCTGTGCTGTATATCTATGCACCACCCCCATGGCATGTAGATGTAGCTCATGCATATTCATGAGGAACAGCAGGTAAACCCGATCAGTGTGATGCAAACCTGGACTGGAGTTGGGAATCTCTGCCATAAAGCAGCAGCCAACAGGGGCAGACACACCCACACCCACACCCACACCCACAGGCCCCATTGGCCAATGTCTCCTGGAGAGGCAGAACATTGGACCCTGCGTGCATCTCCCAATACTAGCACCTGCATACCCTAGCAATGTAACCCTACACCTGAGGTATACGGTACACAGCTCTGAGACGCTTGCTAGGAGTACTGGCAGATAGATATCCATACGTTACGCACATACTGCTAGTTGACCCCATCCGAACAATCTGTATGGTGTTTGTGGTGCGTGCTCCAGCCCTTGCCTCTGACGGTGTTTACCACCCTGGGGAGTGACCCCCAGCAGTACTGCGTAGCATATCCATGCCTTGCTGTGCCCAGCACCGGTTTGGTGGGCAAGGCTAATTACCTCCTCAATAGTAGCACCATGATGGCATAGGTGTGGAATTGTGTGTCTGTCTATACAGTGGGTGTTGGCTGCATGCCCCTTCCACAGCCCACACTGCCAACACTGTTGCCAGTATTGGCCTGCCAATGTGCATAATGAGTAGCAAGGGACCATGGGTATATCTCAGACAGAGTGGACTGACCAGGATGCAGCTGCACAGGGCATAGGGCACTGGCAGGGGCATGGTAGTGCCCGGCCACCACCTACACAGACAGGGTGACCTCTGTATGTGCTGCTGGGGGATCACTCTCACCCTGAGTGGGCAGTGACGGCAGCATGGCTAGGCACCCCCATAGTGCTATATTGTGATTCTCCCATGTGATATGTATGGGTGTCCTGTGGGGGCCTCTTCATGGACTTATCTATCTGTGTGTGCTGCCACCCCAGTTGTGGGTGCATGCATGCATGTCCATCAGGACCAGCCTGCAGACTGTTCACAGCTGATATGTGTTGTGATGGAGTGCCTTGCAGGGTGCAGTGGCTGATGGCTTGCTGCAGGTGAATATCAGATAGTGGTGGGGTGCATCTTTGAATATCCAGGCCTAATGTCTGTCTGATATTGTGTTATGGATGGGTGTGGAGCTGCTTGGCCTGCCCTGTAGGGTGTCTGTTCCCTAGCAGGACTGGGGTTGATGGTCCACTCTACTGCCATTGGGGTGGGGATCTGTTGAGGGGAAGCCCTGTTTTATCCACCTGGGGGTCCATGGGGTGGGGGTCCCCACTGACTGAGCCAGACAGAGATCTCCAGAATGTTTATGCAGCACCTACCTATTCCACAGGTTATTGCTGCTTTGGAGCTCTGACATGGCCGCATTCAGCCATGCCTGGTGTTGTGGACCTGGTCCTGGGCGCAACATCTCACACTCAGGGTGAGCACAGTAACCGCACAATGTGATGGTGTTTAGCTACTCTTTGCCGTTTGTCCACCCACTCAGGACACCCTACCAGGCCGGGGAGCTTTAGGGGTGCATTTCCCATCCTGTGTTCAATCGTGGACAGCTGATTTGCATGTGCAGTGCATCATGGGTACGGGTGGTTCACAACAGCAGACTGTCAGTGAGGTGACGTACAGGCTATCTGCAGCCAGCCAGGGGCTGCTTACAGCTATAGAGCTGTAGCCCAATGGTTACGTCACTGCCTGTGCAGCCAGATGTCATGGGTTCAAACCCACAGTGGGGTTATGTGATAGGGGTGTCCACAGATTTATTTTCATTTACTGTACATATGTTGCTGTCAGCAATACCACCCTCAACGTACTGTACCCATAAGGTGCCTCTGAGGGTGCTTTATGGGGCGCCCTATAGGGCACGTTACGGTTGCCAGCCATATAGGGTGCACTATACATTATCCTGTGTCGCAACATACATGCTGCCCTATAGGGGACATTCTAGGGTGCCTTGGCGGACGGTGCACTGTCACATATGCCTTATGGGCCGCCTTATATTAATATGCTGTGAGAGTGCGTTTGCTAGTAGTTATCACAAAATAAACTTAAAAAGCCTCCTACAGCACTCCACAACATATAACATACTGCCTCAGCTAGCCTTTTTCACTGGGCATTATGAGGGATCGAACCCCTGGTCCCTGCACCATTGGTCAGTGTCTTAACCATTGTGCTGTGGCTGTGTTCCTTTGCTTTGGCATCAGCGCGCCGCCTAATGCCCATCAGCGCGCCACCTCCTGCTGCCCACAATTAGTGCGCCGCCTTGTGCCGCCCAAAATGAACAGTGCGCCGCCTTGTGCCGCCCAAAAAGAACAGTGCGCCGCCTTGTGCCGCCCAGATAGTACAGTGCGCCGCCTTATGCCGTACAAAACGAACAGTGTGCCACCTTATGCTGTCCAAAAGTACTTTGCCTCCTGAACCACTTTTACACATTCAAGGTGTTGCCTCAGCTGGCCTTTTTGTTGCGCACAATGGGGGATTGAACCTGTGGCCCCTGCACCATTGGTTAGTGTGTTCACCGTTGTGCTACAGCTCTGTTCTGGTATGTGCTCAGCAGCGCCCCACTTAGCCTTCCCACGTGCTAATGTGGGCCCCGCAAATTAGCGCGACGCGCACACGTACGGTCGGGTTTTTTTCTTCTTTCTGCCTGAACCGCCCACTCCTTATATGGCACACGCACACTACCGCGGCCCCGCACGTTAGGAATGTTTAGTAAACATGCCCCTTAGGCGTCATCGTGGATAATACGTTGAAACCCTCCGCTCAGTGTGAAGAGGCGGCAAAGAAAGCAAATAGTATGCTAAGAATCATAAGGAAAGGAATGGATAATAAAACCAAGGATATTATAATGCCTCTGTATCGTTCCATGGTGCAACTGCACCTTGAATATTGTGTGCAATTCTGGTTGCCATATCTTAAAAAGGATATTGCGGAATTAGAAAAGGTACAGAGAAGAGTGACAAAAATGGTAAAGGGGATGGAAGGATACCACTATGAGGAAAGGCTTAAAAGGTTGGGGCTCTTCAACTTGGAAAAGAGACGGCTGAGGGGAGATATGATAGAAGTCTATAAATTAATGAATGGAGTAGAACGGATAATTAATGAATGGAGTAGAACGGATAACACCATCAAAAAGTAGAAAGACTAGAGACACGCAATGAAGCTACAATGTAACCCATTTAAGACTAATAAGAGAAAATACTTTTTTTTAATCAAACTCTGGAATTCATTACCGGAGGATGTAGTAAAAGCTGCCTGTGTAGCTGGGTTTAAAAAAAGTTTGGACATTATTAAAAAGGACCCGGGAAATTCACTGCTTACCCCAGGATGAGCATTGTGGAACCTATGTGCCTTCTTGGGAACCTGCCAGGCAGTGGTGGGATGCAATTCCTGTCAGGAACCGGTTTGGCCCATGGCAGGAATCAGCAAGGTTGCACCAGTTCACACAAACTGGTTCCAAGCGTTTTCCTTGTTCACTGAACCAGTGTCTACAAGCTGTGTCACTGCTGCAGTGGTACTGGTGGGCATCGGGGGCTTCTCCCGATGCCATGATCCCCCTGAAGCCATCAACATCCTTTGAGTTCTTTGATTCTCGCCAGTGCCACTGCGGCAGTGACACAACCTTTAGGCACTGGTTTGGTGAACGCAGGGAAATGCTAGGAACAGGTTCGCACGAATTGGCGCAAACCAGCTGGATTCCAACACTGCTGCCAGGTACTTGTGACCTGGATTGGCTACTGTTGGAAACAGGAAACTGGGCTTGATGGACCTTGGTCTGACCCAGTATGGCATTTCTTATGTTCTTATGGACCAAGCACAGCTGCACCTTCTCATGTTCACCATCTGCTTGCCCAACCCGCACTCTGCCTGTTCCTGCTGCTGGAAAAGGGCACGGGTGTGAATCAGGAGGATGAGTGGGGCCATTCCATGCTCAGCCTGGCCTGCAAGCTCAGCCCCTTGGATGCCATCAAGCTGCCGTTGCAATTCAATGCTGAGCTGGAGATCCTTGATTGCACCAGGAATGGGCTCCTCATGTATACTGCTTCAGCCAGTCATAGCACCGTACTTGCGTTTCTTCTCTGCGTCTTCAAGTGCCTCAGGCTGCTGTTGGAGTGTATGTAGGTCAGTTGGTGCTGCAGTTGGCCACCATCTGGGGACACAGTGGGTACATGTGGGTGCTGAGCAGCTGGGCCTGTAGCAGGGGTGGATGCGTCCCCAGAGTTACAGAGTCCCTGGCCTGTCTTATGAGCTGATTCTGCATTCCAGGGAGAGCTGCGGCGAGCAGTCTCCACTGGACTCAGCCACCTCCTGTGCAGCCTGATGGTGCCCAAGGGGAGGGGGGCAACAGAGAAGAAAGAGGGCATGATTGCGGCCAGCAATTGTGTTGGGGACCTGAGGGAGCAGTCTGACCTGTAGGCCCACAACACCAGCACTGGCCAGCACCCTTGAACACCAGTGCCCACCTGCCATACTTATCCTTCTCACCAGGTTGCACTGGCCTTGGTCTTGATTGAGGAATGTCCAAACAAGTTTCATGTTCTAACCAAAGATTACATAATTGCACATAAAAATTAAGGATTGGAAGGATCTGATACCCCCGAATTCTTTTATCCACTTTTATACCACTTTATCATTTAGTCAATGTGATTTAAATTATAACTTAAACTGTGTTATATACATTAAAAAGTGACATTGATAACTTGGATACTTCTCAGGCAATGGAGGGTTAAGTGACTCGTCCAAGGCCACAAGGAATGTTAGTGGGAATTGAATGCTGGGATTTTGGTTCCCAAGCCAGTGATTTAACCATTAGGCTTTTCTTCTACTCCTCCATAATGTAGTCTTCACAAAAATGTTTAAAAAAGGTTCTTGAAAGCACAGAGGGTCAATGGAGGTTCTTGCAGGGCCGTTAAAGGATGTTTTCAACAGATCCTTGGAAACAGGAGAGGTTCCTCAGGACTGGAGAATGGCTGATGTCATACCTCTACACAAAAGTGGTGACAGGGAAGAAGTGTCAAACTGCAGGCCTGTGAGCCTTACCTCGGTGGCGGGAAAAGTAATGGAGGCGCTCCTGAAAGAGCGAATTGTGAACTTTCTCAAAGCCAACAGGTTGCAAGATCCGAGGCAACATGGTTTTACTGAAGGACAATCTTGCCAAACAAATCTAATTAAGTTCTTTGACTGGGTGACCAGGGAACTAGATCAGGGGCATGCGATGGATGTCATCTACCTGGACTTCAGCAAAGCCTTTGATACTGTTCCTCATAGGAGGCTTATCAACAAACTCAGTAGTTTAGGGATAGATCCCAAGATAGTAAATTGGATCAGAAATTGGTTGACTGACAGACGACAGAAGGTGATGGTACAAGTTACTATGTTACTATGTAATTAATAATGGAGTTGCCCTGTCCCATCTCCTGGCCATTTATATAAACAGAATGAAGTTGGTGCAGAGGGTGGCTACCAAAATGGTCAGTGGGCTTCATTATAAGTCATATAGGGACAGACTTAAAGATCGAAGGGGGAGAGGAGAAATGATTTTTTTTTTGAAAGTCCCTTCAAGTCAATGCTAACTCTTGGTGACCCAGCATCTGCTGGGTTTTCTTGGCAGTGTGACTGGAAGTAGATTGCCAGGCCTTTCTTCTGAGGTAATGGAGAGTTGAGTAACTTGCCCAAGGCCACAAGGAGTGCTAGTGGGATGTGAATGCTGGGCTTTTTAATTGCCAAGCCAGTTTTCTAACCATTAGATTAGGCTATTCTTCCACTAAAACAGATGTGATAGAGATGTTTTAATACCTTTGTGGCATAAATGTACAGGAGGAGAGCCTCTTTCAATTGAAAGAAAACTTGCAATGAGAGGGCATAGGATGAAGGTGAAAGGGGATAGACTAAGTAGTAATTTGTAGAAATATATCTTTATGGAAAGAGTGGTAAATGCATGGAATAGTCTCCTGATGGAGGTAGTAGAGACAAGCACTGTATCTAAATTCAAGAAAGCATGTGACAAACACAGATCTCTAAAGGAAAAAAAGAGGACTATAGTAGTTGCTATGGAAGGGCAGACTGCCTCACTCTGCCTCATTATGGAACCACCCCTGAGATAGGTCTTCATTAGAACATTGCTTGCCTGACTATTCCATCACAAACTGCTGACCTACAGATAGAGCAGATGCTACTCTCCAGCTCAAGGAACTTTCAACACATTGCAAAACTTTAGGAAGAATCTCTTCCTCTAGAGATCAACTGTTCTCCATTTCTCTCCTTTTTCCAAACAAAATTCAAAATAGTATGGTCTAGTCTTCCTATGTCTATTGGTACAGACAGGCCAACAGGGGAGAAACTAAATCTGTAGCTCTGATTTATAAGTCTAGAAGACCACAAGGAAGTCTAGGAAAAATAGTTCATTGCAACAATATTCAAATACAATTAAATGTGAGAAAATTAATTGTAGATAAAATGCCACCTGACTGATGTCAACTCTGAAAGGTTAATTTCAATTTGGTTTTGCCCCAAGGCATCTATGGTCTTGTAGTCCTGCCTTTTCAAGGGAAATTAAAATACAAATATAAAGGCGCAAATCAAAAACTGAATCAGTGTGTCAGGGTTGACCCGAATTAGGTGGCAGCTTTGGGGCTCCTCCTATGACTCCACATCATTTGTGTTCTTGATGTTAACTCTTCCTAATCTTTCCTCCTCCTTTCGACAATTCCATAGCCCTACTTCTCATTGTCCAATCCTTACAGTCCCTACCTCCCCTACCATTTTGCCTTCTACGTTATTATCTGCCTTTGAGCTTCACCGTTTTCTTCCTCTCATTCAGCCATCTACATTCTCACTGAGGGAACCCCACCCTTGCTTCCATCATGCCACCTCCTCTCTCCCCCATTCTCTGCTGCTCCTTCTCCTTCTCCTCTCATCTGGAGATATCAATCCCAATCCTGGTCCCCCTAGACTTTTTTCATATTCCCAGGTCAGATCAATGCATAATCTTGCTCATATTCCTCTCCTCTCTCCCTCTTCTCTCCCTTTTTCATTTGCATTGTGGAATACACATTCTATCTCCAATAAACTTGCCTTTATTCATGACCTCTTTATCTCTAATACTCTGCACCTCCTAGCTCTTACTGAAACTTGGCTTCTCCCTGAAGATTCTGCTTCAGTCACTGCACCTCAGCATCCATCTAATTCCTCTCCTTCCTTTGAAGTCCATGCCATTCATCTATTTTCTTCAGTACCTCTCTGGGTACTGTCATTTATCAACCCCCTAATAAGTCCAACTCTATCTTTTTCGCCGACTTTGACTCCTGTCTCTCCTTCTTTCTGGATGCAACTTCCCCTTCTCTTATTTTTGGGGATTTAACATTCACATTAATGACCCTTCTGATCCTTTTGCCTTAAAGGTCCTTTCCCTAACCTCATCATTCAGCCTCCAATTGTGCTCTACCACTCCTATTCATAAGCATGGCTACTGCCTTGACCTCGTTTTCTTCTCCAACTGCTCATTCTCAAACCTCTCCACCTCAATTCTGCCCTTATGTGATCATCACCTACTAACCTTCACCCTTAACCACCTCCATCTTGGTCTCACCCAATCTCCACCAACATGTTTAGGAATCTTTACACTATTGACCCTTTAGCTCTCTCCACTGGTGTCTCATCACCTCTTTCCTCCACCATGTCCCCTGAGTCCATTAATAGGGCACTATCCTCCTATAACACTATACTCTCCTGTGCTCTGGATGTACTTGCTCCTCCCATTCCATGCCCTGTGAGGAATAGGAGGAGCAATCCTGGCTGTCACCGACAACCTGCTACCTTCATTCATGTACCTACTCAGCTGAGCGCCTTTGGCTTAAATCATGTACCCTTGCTGACTATCTGCATTTCACATTCAATGCAACCTCTTTCCAGTCAGTCATTGCACTTGCCAAGCAAGAGTACTATGTCCATCTGATTAACTCTCTTTCCTCTGACCCTCACTGTCTCTCTGCTATACTCAGCTCTCTCTTCAATGTCCCTCCTCCCCCAATCTTTATCTTTATCTTTATCTTTATTTCAACATTTGATAAACCGCTTTGGCCGAAGCATTAAAGCGGTGTACAATAAAAAGGTCAGCACAGCAAATTTATTTATTTATTTATTTATTTAACTGCATTTTTATCCCGCTTTTCACCGGGTCAAAGCGGTGTAACATGTAACATAGGGAGGGGTACTTTCTTTTAGGGTGGGGCCATCACCAGGGTCAACAATTAATGATTATGGGTAGACATGGACATGATTTACTTCTGCTAAATCTAAGTATTAGGTCATGGTGGTGTTTCTGTTGAGAGATGTTCACGGAATAGGATTGTCTTCAGCTGTTTCTTAAATGATGTGATGTCGTTGTTGTTCTTGATGTGGTTTGGTAGAGAGTTCCAGAGGGATGGAGCATAAAGTTCGAATGCTCTGTTGCAGGTCCGTTGTGTGGATTTGGTTCTTTTGTGGGGGACAACGATAGAGTTATTGGAGGAATGTCTGGTTGATCTGTTGTGGGATGGTCGAGGCAGTAAGGAGTGTAGTGAGGTGTTCCGTGCTTGGTGGATAGTTTTGTGGATGAGTAAGATGGCTTTGTACTTGATTCTTGCTTGCAGTGGAAGGAGGTGAAGGTCTCTTAGGATTGGGGTGATGTGCTCCCGTTTTTTTGCATTTTGAATAATCCTTGCTGTAGTATTTAAGGCAGTACGGAGGGAGTTGGTGTGCGAGGCAGGAAGTCCATGATAGATTATGTTGCAGAAATCCAGATGAGGGAGTGTCACAGCTTGCATCACTGTCCTAAAGTCGTGAGGTTCTAGGAGGGGCCGGAGTCGTTGGATAGTTTTGGCTTTGTGGAATATCATCCCAGCGGTTTTGTTGATTTGTTGTTTGAAAGTGAGAGCTTGATCAATGATGACGCCCAGATATCTTATTTGAGGCTGGATTTGTATTTGTGTGGTTCCCATGTTGAGGTGGGTAGGTGGTTTGAAGTCATGTTCTTTTGTTACTATTAGGGCTTCGGTTTTCTTTATGTTGATGGATAGATTGTTCTCCTGTAGCCAGTTGGCCACGTCGTTGAAGCAGGCTGATAGCTGTTCGTTTTTTGGGTTGGTGGTTGTAATTGGTGCGTAGAGCATTATGTCGTCCGCGTAGATGTGGAAGTTGATGTTGTGGGTGCGTATGATTGAGCATAGTGGACGGAGATATATGTTAAACAACATGGCTGATAGGGTGGATCCTTGGGGTACTCCTTGAAGTTGTTGGTAGGGGGGCGAAGTTGTGGAGAAGGTGCGAATCCGTTGCTGTCTGTTAGTTAAGTAGGACCTGAACCATTGGAGTACAGTGCCTTTGATTCCGATTGTTTGTAGTCTGTGTATGAGGATTTCGTGTGAGATTGTGTCGAAGGCCGCTGATATGTCTAGGAAGATCAGGATGTATCCTGAATTTTTCTCTTGTGTTCCGATGATGAGTGTGTTCATTAGGATGGTCATGAGGGTCTCAACTCCATGTAGTGGCCGGAAACCGTGTTGCTGTGGGTCAAGTATGTCGTTGGTGTCTAGATGATCTTGGAGCTGGTGTTGGACTATCTTTTCTATTATCTTGGTGGCGAGGGGGAGGCTTGCCACTGGTCTGTAAGAGGTGGGGTCCTTGGGGTCCAGGTTGTTCTTCTTTATGGTTGGTCGGATGATTGATGTTTTGAGGGCATCTGGCATGTATCCTTGTTTAAAGGATTCGTTTACGATGTGAGTTAGTGGGGTACTCAGGTCTTCCTTGGTTTTCTTTATCCATTCGGTGGGGCAGGGGTCCAGTGGGGAGGTAGTGGTGTTCAGACAGGAGATGGTGGAGGATATTTCTTCCTTTGAGGTGTCATTGAATGTGTTCCAGTTAGCGCTTATGGTGATTCCTGGGTTTGTTCTTGTGGCTGTAGCGCAGCGGTAAGGTTGTTGAGGTTGCTGAAATTGTTTGTATTGTCGGGCCAAGAGATCCGAGGGGATATCTGGGGGTTGATCGGAAGTGGTTGGTGTCTTTGTCAATTTTTTTGGCAATTTGGAAGAGTTCTCGAGGTTTGTTTGCAGCGGTCGTGATGATTTTGGTGTGGTAGTTTCTCTTTGCATTGTCGGTTTCTGAGTGGTAGGCAGCAAGTTCATATAGGTATTGCTTTTTGTTTTTGTCATTTTTGTTTTTTCTCCATTTTCTTTCTGTTCTTCTAAGTTTTGTTTTCAGTTTCCGGAGGTCAGGGGTGAACCAGCGGGCCTTTGAGGAGATGGGCTTGTTGCTGGTCTTGTTTACAGTTGCTCTGGATGCTGAGGAGATTGTGGTGTTCCAGTTGTCCATGAGGTCATCAAGGTTATTTGAGTTCGTAAGTAGATTAGGTAGGGTCAGCGTCAGGAAGTCTTCTTTGTTGAATGCTTTGAATCTTCGTGTGTGTTGAGTGTATCCTCTGTTTGTATTTGGTCGATATGCGTGGGAGAGGTGGATGATGTAATGGTCTGACCATGGGACTGGTGAGATTGTTGGACTGCTGCATGAGGTGGATGCCTGGGAGTTCAGGAATATGAGGTCCAGTGTGTTTCCTTTTTCGTGTGTTGGTTCATTTATGATCTGCGATAGGTTCATTGCTGTCATGGCGTTAAGGAATGTTTCTGTTTGTGTGTCTTGGAGGGATGGGAGATTGAAGTCTCCTAGTATAATTGGTTCCTTTGATGGGTCGATGCTTTCGGAGATCAGGTGCAGTATCCTTGGTAAGTCAGAGTTTGCAGCGGGTGTTCTGTAGACCAGGCATATTGTGAGGTTTTTGTTAGTGAGGGTAAGGATGTCTGCTTCGTCGGAGGTTTCAGAGGTGAGGGTGCGCAGGTGGAGGTTGTCCTTTGCGATGATGGCTACTCCTCCGCCTTTTGCGTGCGTTCGGGAACAGTGATGAAAGCTGTATCCGGTTGGTGTCAGCTGGTTCATTATTACTGTGTCCGTTTCTGTTAGCCAGGTTTCTGTTATGCATAGGATGTCGGTCTTCTCAGATATGATCAGGTCTTGGAGCATGTGGTATTTGTTCCTGGTGGAGCGTGCGTTTATGAGTGTGATGGAGAGGTGCAGGTGATTGATGTGATTGGTGCTTTTGGCTGGCGTGTGGTGTGTGTGTGTTGGGTTGTTCGTGTTGTTGTAGATGTTTGTGGGTTGCAGTCCTGTGGTTCTTGTGTATGGGAGGTCAGTAGGTGTGGTTGGGTGGGAGTACAGTGTCTGTGCGGAAGGGGTTGTGCCTGTCAGTGTGTCTGCGTAGAGAGGATTGCTGAGTGTGCTTGGGTGGGGGTACAGTGTTAGGAGAGGAGTGAGAAGGTAGATGGGTGTTAGGAAGGGCGGCATGTTGTGAAAGAGTACCTGGGGTTTGAAGCAGTGTAGTCTCTTTCTTGCCGGTTTGCTGGAGCTTTTGAATATCCGGTATTTGTCCTGTTGAGCTGTCTGCTGCGTTGGGTCTCTTCTATATCAGAGATGGTTGTCGGGTGTTGAGGCTGGGAACAGGAGCCGGTGTGTCTACCTGTGTTCCAGGGAGCTCCTGTTTAGCAGAGTTGGAGTTGATGATGTTGCTATTGTTGGCGAGCTCAGACCCGATCAGGGGAGCTCAAGCCTTGCCCGTTGTGGAGATTTTCCATGGGATTGGGCACGCTAATGGCCACCGCCTAAGGGCCACGCCAAAGGGCCCTCTGGCGAGGCCCTCAGGCGCGGGCCCGCCAGGCGCGGGCGCGCCCGTAGGGACGCCGCGCTTTATGGCCCTTTCTGCCTCCTCTCCCACCGCCCGGATTGGACGGGAGCAGCTCCCACTGTCCCGATTGGACAGGAGTGGAGACGATGGTGGTCGGGTGCTGGCGGTACAGCGGCTCCCTCGGGGTAGGGACGCCGCGCTTTATGGCCCTTTCTGCCTCCTCTCCCACCGCCCGGATTGGACGGGAGCAGCTCCCACTGTCCCGATTGGACAGGAGTGGAGACGATGGTGGTCGGGTGCTGGCGGGTGCTGGCGGTACAGCGGCTCCCTCGGGGTAGGGACGCCGCGCTTTATGGCCCTTTCTGCCTCCTCTCCCACCGCCCGGATTGGACGGGAGCAGCTCCCACTGTCCCGATTGGACAGGAGTGGAGACGATGGTGGTCGGGTGCTGGCGGGTGCTGGCGGTACAGCGGCTCCCTCGGGGTAGGGACGCCGCGCTTTATGGCCCTTTCTGCCTCCTCTCCCACCGCCCGGATTGGACGGGAGCAGCTCCCACTGTCCCGATTGGACAGGAGTGGAGACGATGGTGGTCGGGTGCTGGCGGGTGCTGGCGGTACAGCGGCTCCCTCGGGGTAGGGACGCCGCGCTTTATGGCCCTTTCTGCCTCCTCTCCCACCGCCCGGATTGGACGGGAGCAGCTCCCACTGTCCCGATTGGACAGGAGTGGAGACGATGGTGGTCGGGTGCTGGCGGGTGCTGGCGGTACAGCGGCTCCCTCGGGGTAGGGACGCCGCGCTTTATGGCCCTTTCTGCCTCCTCTCCCACCGCCCGGATTGGACGGGAGCAGCTCCCACTGTCCCGATTGGACAGGAGTGGAGACGATGGTGGTCGGGTGCTGGCGGGTGCTGGCGGTACAGCGGCTCCCTCGGGGTAGGGACGCCGCGCTTTATGGCCCTTTCTGCCTCCTCTCCCACCGCCCGGATTGGACGGGAGCAGCTCCCACTGTCCCGATTGGACAGGAGTGGAGACGATGGTGGTCGGGTGCTGGCGGGTGCTGGCGGTACAGCGGCTCCCTCGGGGTAGGGACGCCGCGCTTTATGGCCCTTTCTGCCTCCTCTCCCACCGCCCGGATTGGATGGGAGCAGCTCCCACTGTCCCGATTGGACAGGAGTGGAGACGATGGTGGTCGGGTGCTGGCGGGTGCTGGCGGTACAGCGGCTCCCTCGGGGTAGGGACGCCGCGCTTTATGGCCCTTTCTGCCTCCTCTCCCACCGCCCGGATTGGACGGGAGCAGCTCCCACTGTCCCGATTGGACAGGAGTGGAGACGATGGTGGTCGGGTGCTGGCGGGTGCTGGCGGTACAGCGGCTCCCTCGGGGTAGGGACGCCGCGCTTTATGGCCCTTTCTGCCTCCTCTCCCACCGCCCGGATTGGACGGGAGCAGCTCCCACTGTCCCGATTGGACAGGAGTGGAGACGATGGTGGTCGGGTGCTGGCGGGTGCTGGCGGTACAGCGGCTCCCTCGGGGTAGGGACGCCGCGCTTTATGGCCCTTTCTGCCTCCTCTCCCACCGCCCGGATTGGACGGGAGCAGCTCCCACTGTCCCGATTGGACAGGAGTGGAGACGATGGTGGTCGGGTGCTGGCGGGTGCTGGCGGTACAGCGGCTCCCTCGGGGTAGGGACGCCGCGCTTTATGGCCCTTTCTGCCTCCTCTCCCACCGCCAATAAATGACATATAACGGTATAAACACTGTAACAGCCAATATAAAACGCAAATCTCTTTCATTGGCAGGGCCGTGGGAACAACCTGCCCCACATATGCGATGTAGGTTGAAAGAAGTTAAGCGTTGGCGGTAAAAGTAAGAGACTGAGATCCTTCTCCACATATCCTGGCTTAGACGTGAACTTCATTCCGTCATGGTATGCGCCTAAACTAATACATTTACAGAAATTACATCCAAGTTAAGCCTTGAAAATCTTCCAGATACTGTCAAAACAGGAGCGAAGCACGAATCCAGAGTGCCCCGCGCTCCCACCCAAACTGAGGCGCGTCTCGAGCCGAAGCTACGGCTTTACTCTCAGAAAGATAAACCGTACTCCGCCGACGGAATACGCGGCCACACCGTCGCCATCCTGGTGCCTAACGGTTTTTTTCTTCGTTCATAGAAAAGAGAACAGAACGCCATAAAATAACAGGAAAGCAAAAGAAAGGATAGGGCACAAAGGTTATAATCACAGGACTAGACCAAGGACACCAAAGGACACAAAAGACCAGGGGAAAAAGGGGGGGGGGGACTAGACGTACATGAAAAGCACTGAACAACACAATCAACAAATAACTTCAGGGAGGAGCACCAGGAGGGAGATCAAAAGCTTGTTGGAACAGATGAGTTTTGAGTAGTGATTTGAACTGGGAGTAAGAGGGTTCCAGCCGGAGGGAAGGTGGCAATGCATTCCAAAGGAAGGGACTGAGGAAAAAGAAAGCCGAATGTCGAGTTTGTTCTAGGTGGGCTTGTGATGGGGAGGGAAGGGACAGACGGTTTGCATGAAGGGACCGTAGCTGACGAAAGGGAGTGTGAAGGGAAATAAGGCCAGCAAGATACCGGAGATTGTCTGTATGAATGGTGCGATGTGTTAGAATGAGGAACTTATAATGAAAACGGAACCGGAGAGGTAACCAGTGCAATTTAAGGAGAATGGGAGTAACATGATCAAAACGATGAGCAAAAGTGATAAGACGAGCTGCAGTATTTTGGATAGATTGTAAGCGCTGAAGTTGATAATTCGGAAGGTTAGCCAAAAGAACGTTGCAATAATCAAGTCTACTGATAACTAATGCTATAACAAGGGTAACCAAAGAACCAAAAGGAAGGAGGGAACGAACGGCCCGAATCTGACGGAGGACTGCAAAGGAACGACGGGTAAGGGAAGAGATATGATTATGGAAAGAAAGTGAAGAATCCAGAGTAACTCCCAAGTAACGAAAAGAAGAGACGAGTGGGATGGGGACTGAGTCAATCAAGGGGGCAACATTAGGACAGGAACCACTCAAGGATACCCACATAGCCGAAGACTTAGCAGGATTTAAGTGAAGGAAGTTCTGAGAAAGCCAAGAGGCAATATGGGAGAGACAGTTATTGAACTGGGTAATATCCAAGGTAAGCAGAGAAACATGACAAAGGAGGATGATATCGTCTGCATAAATATACGAGGATACAGGATATTGTTGAATCAAAAGAGGCAAGGGAGCAAGGAAAATATTAAATAGCAGGGGGGAGAGGACAGAGCCCTGAGGGACACCACAGGTGAGCGGAAGAGAGGGAGAGGACTGACCACCAGAGTGGACACTGAAAGAGCGAGCTGTAAGAAAAGAACGAAACCATTGTAAGACCGTGCCCCGCAACCCTATATCAGATAAACGAGAAAGGAGAGTCCGGTGATCAATTAAGTCAAAGGCTGCGGAAAGGTCAAGGGAAACAATAAGAGTGACATCACCACGGTCATGGGCAACATGAAGTTCATTTAAGAGTGCTAACAAAACAGTTTCTGTACTATGTCCCTGCCGGAAACCTGCTTGACGGGGGTGGAGAGTATTGGTGGCCTCGACATGAGAATTCAACTGTTCAAAGGCAAACCGTTCCAGACGTTTAGCTAAGAAAGGGAGGTTTGAGACTGGGTGCCAATGTGACAAAACAGAGGGGTCAAGGGAAGACTGCTTCAAAAGGGGGTGGACAACCGCAGATTTCCATACAGATGGAAAGAGGCCAGACGACAGATTAGAGTTAATAATGGTAGTGATAAATGGCACAAGTTGTAAGGGCGGCTCAGATAACCATCTGGACGGGATTGGATCTAATACGCATGTAGTCCTTCTTGATTTGGACAAAACCTGCAAGACCTCGGCGGAAATAACTGGCTGGAAGGAAGACCAAGTATGGGCAAGAGCTCGATTAGGCGGAGAGGCAGGGGGAATCGACAAAGAATCGGAGGAATGGCTTGGCATCCCACTGAGGGAGGCAGGAGACACAGGGTATAGTGGAGGGGGTGGGGAGGGGTTCGAAAAGGATGAACGCAGGTCCAGTACTTTATCAGAAAAGAAAGTGTCCAATAGATGGGGATCGGGGACTTTGGCTGCAGAAACGCAAGTTGGACCAGTGGAAGAAAGCTTACGGAGGATTGCAAAGAGTTGCCTAGAAGAGTGCACGGCCTCAGAAATCTCAGCGGTATAAAAGGAATGTTTGGCATCCTGGACGGCTACACGATAGGCAAAAGATAATTGCTTAAAATGAAGAAGTAATTCTGGAGAGGGGTGACGGGACCACTGGCGCTGCACTTGGCGGAGCTGGCTCCGCTGAAGACGTAAGGAAGGATGAAACCAGGGAGAATGCCCTGAGCTGCGGGGCCTAGGAGAGGGACGGAGCGGTGCCAAATCGTCTAAGGCACTGGAGAGGATGGAATTCCAGAGAGAGGCCTGAGAATCCGGTGAACGCAAAGAAAAATCCAGGGGAGAAAGCGAAGGGGCAGGAGGAAAATTCCTAAGGGTGTCAGAGGTAAGACGATGCCGAAAAGAAGGAGGAGAGGAAGGAGCTAGTGGGCGGGGGGGTCACCAGAGAAGAGTAAGAGACTGTAAAGAAAACGCAATGATGATCTGACCAGGGAATGCTCCCTCCTTCACTGTCTGCCCAGATCTTGGCTGACTATTTTCATGACAAAGTCCAGAAGATTATCCTTTATTTCTCCAAAGGGTCATTTCCACCTCATTGTCCCCCTCTTCATTCCCAAATCCTTCCCTCACCTTCGGCCACTCTTTTCTGAAATGACTGAGGAGGAAATTGCAAATCTTCTCTCCTCCTCCAAACAGACTACTTGCTCCTCTGATCCCATTCCCACCTGTTTACTAAGCTCTGTCTCTTGCACCGTCAACTCTTCCATCTGTCATATCCTTAACCTATCACTTTCCACTACAACTGTTCCTGTGACCTTCAAACATGCTGTGGTTACACCTCTCCTCAAAAAGTCTTCACTAGATCCTACCTGTTATTAGCCTATCTCTTTCCTCTACTTTGCTTTAAAACTACTTGAATGAGTGGTTCACAATCGCTGTCTTGACTTTCTTTCCTTTCAAACCCTTCTGGATCCACTGCAATCTGGCTCTCATTCTCTACATTCCACAGAAATGGCTCTTGCCAAAATCTTCAGCGACTTCTTCCATGCCAGATCCAAAGGCCTCTAATTGATTCTCATCCATCTTGACTTTTCTGCTGCCTTTGCCACTGTTGATCACCACCTTCTCCTTGATACACCACCATTATTTCATCTGCCTCAAATTCCTCCAGGCAACCTTTTTCAGTATTTCGCTCTCTTTCAGAGGTCGCCGACAGCTGAGCACCCTCAGCTCACCCCCCTCTGCCAGACCCTTCTCGTCTTGCCAGCTACTTCGCTGAGAAGATTGCTGTGCACCATTCCAAGTTTCCCCTTCTCTATCCCCCACAACAGAAGTTTCATCTTCTCTCCCCACCTTTGGCTTGGTGCCTTCACCACCATCCTCCCCCTCCCTACCCACCCCTACCTTCCCTCATCTTTGGTCTTCCTTCCAGCCCATCACTGCCACCATCCTACTCAAGGTTATCAATTCATCCCATAAGACTACATGCCCCTCTAACCCTATCCCTTCCCCTTGGATCATGGATCCTTCCCTTGCCCTCCTTCCTTTTGTACTCTCCATCTTTAATTCCAATCTTGCTTTGGGTATCTTTCCCACTCTATGGAAGCACATCCTTGTCTGTCCCATCCTTAAAAAGCCTTCACTTGCCCCAGACACTCTGGCTAACTGACATACAATTTCAAATCTTCCCT
Source organism: Ichthyophis bannanicus (assembly GCA_033557465.1). Taxonomy (NCBI): domain Eukaryota; kingdom Metazoa; phylum Chordata; class Amphibia; order Gymnophiona; family Ichthyophiidae; genus Ichthyophis; species Ichthyophis bannanicus. The sequence goes on along the minus strand of CM066032.1, from coordinate 1,384,061,113 downwards.
TCCTTTCCAATGTTCTTGAGAAACTAGTCTTCTCTCAACTCTCTTCACACTTGGATTCCACTCACTTCTTACATCCATGCCAATCTGGTTTCCGCTCTGGCCATAGCACAGACACAATCTTTCTTTTCCTGCTCAGCAAAACACACACTGCTCATGAACAAGGTGACATCTCTCTTGCAATTTCCTTGGATCTCTCCATAGCCTTTGATTTGGTAGATCACCCTCTTCTACTTTCTCGTCTCTCTGACTGTGGACTCCAGAACACAACCCTTCACTGGTTTCAGTCTTTCCTGTCCTCATGTTGCTTCTCAGTGCTTTGCGGTTCTGCCTCATACCTCCCTACCCCCCTAACCTGTGGCGTCCCCCAGGGCTCAATTCTGGCCCCCTCCTCTTCAACATTTTCTTAGCCCCCCTTGCACTACTAACCCAGTAACTTGGTATCTCTGCCTACTTTTATGCAGACGATATCCTCCTTCTCTTTCACACAAACGCTCACTTCCCAGATATAACTCCCTTAAATGCTTGTTTATCCTCTGTCTCTGACTGGGTTCATTCCAATCGTCTCTCTCTCAGTACCTCCAAATGTTCCACAATATGGCTCACCTTTAATATCCCACAACCCACAATAGCCCCTTCTCTGTCCCACTCCCCAGTTCCCCTTATTTACTCCCTCCACTATCTTTGGGTCATTCTAGATTCCTCTCTGTCATTTCATGGCCACATTTCCTCCCTTGTCCGACGGTCTTTCTTCTTTCTCCATCACATCACTCCCACCCTGATCCGACTTCACTGGCTTCCCATAAAATTTTGCATAAATTACTAAATTTTCATATCCGCTCACCAGGCAATCCACACATGAATACTGCAATATTTGGCTGACCACCTTCATTTTCACTCCCCCCACCGTCTCCTCAGATCCCTCCACACTCACTGCTTGGCCTTCCCCTCAGTTTCCCATGTGCATTTGGAGCAAATGCATCATTCCACTTTCTTTTTCCTTGCTCCTGCTCTATGGAATTCCCTACCTGCCTCACTACGTGCAGAGACCTCCTTTCTCTGGTTCATATCTCAGCTATAAACACAGCTGTTTCACTTGGCTAATGACCTTCCCTCCCCTTCCCCTAAGCAGTCTCCCCCTTAGCTCGCTCCCTTCTTAGTCTATGTTCTTCTCTCCTCCCTGTCCGCCCATTGCTCTCTTCTTCATTCTCTTTCTTTTCTGTCGTGTTCTATATATGATTGGCGTTCTTTTCCTTTTCCTTATTTTTAATTTAGATTTTTGTAAACCGCTCTGATGCCTTGCTGTCTAGGGCAGTATATAAAACGACAATAAAGATAAAGATAAGATAAAGATACCCTGTTCTCGCTTGGATTAGGGCAGTGGTTCTCAAACATTTTTGTACCGTGACCCCTTTTACCATTGGTCAACTTGTGGTGACCAACAATGATAAAATCAAATGCGTCTCTCTTCCTTTACCATTAACGCATTGTCACTGTAATCATTTGTTGAATTATTAATATATTATAGGCCTTTGCAATATGTTTTTATTTATAAAATACTTATCTAAACCACAATAATTAATCACAACAAGTAACAATATTTGATTTCAAAATTATGATAATTTTGTAGTCAAATCACTAATAGGAAATAAAATTATTTTTTCTACCTTTGTTGTCTGACCAATTTATTCTCTGATCATGCTGGTCCCGATCTGAGGCTTCTGCTTTCCTGTCTTCTCTTAGCTCTCTTTCTGTGGTCTATGGTCCATCTGCCATTTCTTATCTCTTCTTTCGTTTTCTTCACTTCTTTCCATCAGCCTATTTCCAGTCCCAGTAACCAATGTTCCCTCTAATTTTCTGTAGGCTGTGTGCGCATAAAATATCAGCTGTGCAGCTTTTGAAGGAAGGTTAAATTTTTGTGCGCCACATAACGACACTCGGAGTTATATACTTTAAAATTTGACTACACGTCAGAATACAGTATGTACACCACATTGATTGCACTAGAAAATATTGTAGAACTTGTGAAAACCGTAAATACACAACAACTTTTAAATTTTAAGACGTCAGTGTTGTTTTCTATCAGAATCAGAACCGTAATATTTGTGCGCTCTGTTATAAATCATGTGCGCTCGCTCGGTGAGGTGTGTGCGCGCGCACACGTGCACAGCTTAGAGGGAACAGTGCCAGTAACCCTCCCCAGTATCAGCCCCTTTCCAGTCCTCACTCCCAGTACCTTCCAATGTCAACTTGCATTCCCATGACTGCCACTGGTGTCCATTCCCTTCCAGTCCCCCTCCTTCCCCACTGACCAGTCCCTTCTAGTACAAATACCATGGCAGCCCCTCTAGATCCACTCCCGTCCAGTTCCATTTTCCCATCCCCTCATATCAGCCCATTTGTAGCCTTAGCCCCCAGTTTTCTTCCAGGGCCAGCAGCTCTATTCTCCCCTCCCCACAATCATTCCCAGTCAAAGCCCCCCAATCAGCTCACTTCCAGTGCTAATCCCCCCTCAACACCATTACCAGTGCTAGCCTCCCCTAATCAGCCCAATACCAGTCCTAACCCCCATCAGCTCATTACCAGTCCTAGCCTCCCTTAATCAGCTCATTTCCAGTGCTAGTCCCCCCCCCCCCTCAACCCCATTACCAGTGCTAGGCTCCCCTAATCAGCCCATTACCAGTCCTACCCCCCCATCAGCCCATTACCAGTTATACCCCCCCATTAGCCCATTACCAGTCCCAACCCCCCCCGATCAGTCCATTCCCAGTCCTAGCCTTCCCTAATCAACCCATTACCAGTCCTAGCCCCCTCCCATCTGCCCATTACCAGTGCTAGCTCCCCCATCAGCCCATTATAATCCAAACCCGCACTGTCTCTCGCCTCTGTCCAGCATTTATCCCCTGTATGTCCCCGTCTCTCCCTTTTGTGCATGCCAGCCCCCCTCCCTCCATCCCTGCATGTCAGCCCCCCTCTGTCCATGTCAGCCCCCCTCCCTCCCTGTCAGCCCCCATCCTTCCATCTGTCCATGTCAGCCCCCTCCCTCCCTCCATGTCAGCCCCCCTGTCCATGTCAGCCTCCCTCCATGTCAGTCCCCCCTCTGTCCATGTCAGCCCCCTCACTCCATCTATCCCTCCCTCCATGTCAGCCCTCCCCTCCCTCCCTCCATGTCAGCTCCCTCCCTCCATGCAGCCCCCCTCCCTCCATCCATCCATATCAGCTCCCTGCCTCCATGTCAGCCCCCTCCATCCATATCAGCTCTCTCCCTCCATGTCAGCCCCCTCCCTCCCTCCATCCATATCAGCTCCCTCCCTCCATGTAAGCCCCACCTCCCTCCCTCCATCCATATCAGCTCCCTCCCTCCATGTCAGCCTCCTCCCTCCATCCATATCAGCTCCTTCCATGTCAGCCCCCCTCCCTCCATCCATCCATATCAGCTCCCTCCCTCCAACCATCCATATCAGCTCCCGGCCTCAATGTCAGCCCCCTCCCTCCATGTCAGCCTCGTACCTCCATCTGTCCATGTCAGCCCCCCTCCATCCATCCATATCAGCTCTCTCCCTCCATGTCCTCCCGCCTCCCTCCCTCCATACATATCATCTCTCTCCCTCCATATAAGCCCCACCTCCCTCCATCCACCCGTATCAGCTCCCTCCCTCCATGTCAGCCTTCCTCCCTCCATCCATATCAGCTCCCTCCATGTCAGCCCCCTCCCTCCATCCCTCAGTGTCAGCCCCCTCCCTCCATGTCAGCCTCCTCCCTCCATCTCTCCCTGTCAGCCCCCCTCCATCCATCCATATCAGCTCCCTCCCTCCATGTCAGCCCCACCTCCCTCCTCCATCCATATCAGCTCCCTCCCACCATGTAAGCCCCACCTCCCTCCATCCATCCATATCATCTCCCTCCCTCCATGTCAGCCCCCCTCCCTCCATCCCGCCATGTCAGCTCTCTCCCTCCATGTCAGCCCCCCTCCCTCCATCCCTCCATGTCAGCCCCCCTCCATCCATCCATATCAGCTATCTCCCTCCATGTCAGCCCCCCTCCCTCCCTCCATCCATATCAGCTCTCTCCCTCCATATAAGCCCCACCTCCCTCCATCCTTCCATATCAGCTCCCTCCCTCCATGTCAGCCCACCTCCCTCCATCCATATCAGCTCCCTCCATGTCAGCCCCCTCCCTCCATCCCTCCACGTCAGCCTCCCTCCATCCATCCATATCAGCTCTCTCCCTCCATGTCAGCCCCCCTCCCTCCCTCCATCCATATCAGCTCCCTCCCTCCATGTAAGCCCCCTCCCTCCATCCATCCATATCAGCTCCCTCCCTCCATCCCTCCATTTCAGCTCCCTCCCTCCATGTCACCCCCCCTCCCTCCATCCCTCCATGTCAGCCCCCTCCATCCATCCATATCAGCTCCCTCCCTCCATGTAAGCCCCACCTCCCTCCAACCATCCAGATCAGCTCCCACCCTCCATGTCAGCCCCCCCCCTGTCCATGTCGATGTCTGCCTCCCTTCTCATGTAGCCGCGGCTCCCTGCCTCTTCGGGAACTGCGGCTGTGCCTATAAAATCATTGCGGAGCTCTTCCTGTCTCGACGGGCTCTGTGCAGCATTGTCCCGCCTCCAAAGGAAGTGGTAAACAACTTCCTTTAGAGGCGGGACAATGCTGCACGGAGCCCGTCGAGACAGGAAGGGCTCCGCAATGATTTTATAGGCACAGCCACGGTTCCCTAAGAGGCAGGGAGCCGCGGCTACAGAAGGAGTCGGTGAGTTTGCCGCTGCCGAGAAGCGGACTCGGCAGTGGCAGCAACTTCTGCGCATTTACATTTTTTTTTATCGAGGCGACCCCCGCTAAATCCTGTGGTGAGCCCCGTGGGGGTCGCAACCCACAGGTTGAGAACCGCTGATTTAGGGGCTCTGTTCTGTCCTGGTTTTCCTCTTATCTTTCCCATCACACTTTTAAGGGCTTGTTTACAAAGCCGCGGTAGTGGTTTCCGATTGCTATCAGAGCCGCGGCCACATTGATTTCATTGGGGCAGCGGCTCAGATAACGATCAGAAACTGCTACTGCGACTTTGTGAACAAGCCCCTTAGTGTATGTTCAGGTGGATTCTCCTCTCCTGCCATCTCGCTTTCAGTTGGTATACCTCAGAGCTCTGTCTTGGGACCTTTCCTTTTCTCTCTCTACACTCAGTCTTTTGGTGCACTTATTTCCTCCCATGTTTTTCAGTACCAGCTTTGTGCTGATGACTTTCAGATCTACTTTTCTGTCCCTTATATCTCTCCAGGAAACCAGGCCCAGATCTCTGCTGCCTGGATGTCTCACTGCCATCTGAAACTGCGCATGGCCAAAATTGAGCTCCTTATCTTTCCCCCTAAACTCACCTCCCCCCTCCCTCCCTTTACTTCTGTGGATAACACTATAGCCCTCCCTGTTTCCTCAGCTCATAAACTTGGGGTCATCTTTGACTTTACTCTCTCTTTCTCTGCACACATCCAACAGATAGCTAAAACCTGTCGCGTCTTTCTCTATAACACTGGCAAATTTCATCCCCTCCTTTCTATATACACTACAAAGACTTTCATCCACTCACTAGTCACCACCCGTTTTGACTATTGTAACCAGCTCCTCACTGGTCTCCCTCTGAATCATCTTTCTCCCCTTCAATCTGTTCAAAACTCAGCTGCACGGCTTATCTTCTGCCAGTGTCACTACTGCTCATGTAACCCCTCTCCTCAAGTCACTTCACCGGCTCCCTGTCCATTTCTGCGTCCGCTTCAGACTTCTCCTACTTACCTACAAGTGCATTCATTCTGTGGCTCCTCACTACCTTTCCTCTCTTATCTCACTCTGCACTGCTCCTCGGGAACTCTGCTCCTCTAGCAGATCCCTTTTATCTGCCACTACCAACTCCAGACTTCGTTCATTCCACCTTGCTGCTCCATTTGCCTGGAACAAACTACCTGGTGTCAGTACATTGGGCTCCTTCTCTGGCCAAGTCCAAGCTAAAGACTCCTCTTTGAGGATGGTTTTGGATCCTGATGCTCCTCACTCTCTCTTGTCCATGTGTATCTTGCCATACTCTAGTCCCCAGTTTTACTATGAGGATCATTCTGTGCTATGAATAGTGGAGATGTACATCTGTCTAGCAATACATCCCCACTATTCATCCCTCCGCCAATCCCGGTGCAAAGGCTCCCCATACTTATAGCAGTGTTGTACAAGGAGCATGAATTGAGGTGGGAGGGGGCGGAGCAAGGGTGGCGCGTGGGTGGGCTATGACCCTCAGAGCAGGGCCGGCCCATCTATTGTGTGAGAATGTTGTTCATACAGGGCCCCACATTTCAGGGGGCTCGGGCCAACAACATCTCGCATTCAGTACCAGCAGGCAGGGCGGCTTTAGAGTGAGCCAGAAAGGCTTCGGCTCATCTCTGACAGCCGCTGATGCGAAGAGCGCCTTTTTCCTTCACTTTAGCAGCTGTATTATAGTATAGGATGCTGGCGCGCTGAGTGCCAGGAAACAGGAAGTCCCCTTTGATCTTGGCACACTAGCGTCCTATACTACAATACAGCTGCTGAAATTAAGAAAAAAGGCACTCTTCACTTCGGCGGCTGCCAAAGGTGAGCAGGCCTCTCCGGCTCCCTCTAAACCTGTTAGACAGCTGCTGGGCTCTTCAAAGGGGGGGCTAAGACTGGAAATAGCTGATGGGGAGGGGGGCTTGGACTGGAAATGGGCTGAGTGGGGGGGATAGGACTGGAAATTGGCTAAGTGGGGAGGGCTTGGACTGGAAATAGCTGATGGGGAGGGGGCTTAGACTAGAAATGGGATGAGTTGGGGGGAGCTAGGACTGTAAATGGGCTGATAGGGAGCTAGGATAGGACTGGAAAGGGCTGATGGGGAAGCTAGAACTGGAAATGGGCTGATGGGGGTCTAGGATAGGACTGGAAATGGGCTGATGGGGAGCCTAGGATTGGAAATGGGTTGATGCAGGGGGATGGGAGAATGGGACTAGAAGGGAGTGGATGCTGGGTGGGGCTGGAACTAGAAGGGAGCTGATGTTGGGGAAGGACTAGAATGGGATGGGTCTGGGGGAGTGAGGATGGAGCGGGGAAAAAATATTTTGTGTGGCAGGAAAGAAAAATCTACGATTTGCCGGGTATTGGGAGAGTAAGTGGGGATTGAGGATGGCGGGGTAAAATTTGAGTAAATGAAAAAGGAATAAAGAAAAAAATAGAGGAAAGCGCAAAAGGAGAAAGATCAGTATGTTAAAGCAGATGTAGAGAGAGAATGGAAAAAAACTAGAAGAGAGAAGAAAGGACAAATGGACAGGCGACAATGGAAAGTTAGCAGAAGACACAAAAAAACCAGAAGAAACTGACTGGAGCAATTGCAACTGAAAAATAAAATGCTCAAACAACAAATGGTGGCAACGAACAGGTGAGGGGTGCAAGAGCATCCCTGTAGCCTGACCCTGGTCATGGGAGGCCGGATTGTAGGTCGGGTTGCAAGGACAGGAGGTTTTTGGCAACGGCCAGTGGCCGGGACTCCATGGCACTGCACTCCATTCAGGAGCCTGACTAAGTTAGCCGGGCTTGTGACTGACCGTCCGGGGTGCCAGATGTTTGGATGTCTGTATGGTCCGGGGACGCACATAGCAGAATTGGCCTCTATGTGTTTTGTCTGGTTCAGCAGTGCTATCCAGATAAGTTCCAAACTTACTGGAATACTGTCAATTTTCAGCTGGCACCTCTCTGGGGAACCTAGGTTGCATGAAAAGCTGGCCTAAATTGCTTTCTGGATAAGCGCCGGCTGAAAATTGATGCTATCCGGATCTGCTTAGTACTTATCTGGACAGCGCCACTCAGTTCAGATATTCAGATACTGCAGCTGAACATCCCATCAATATTTAAGCACTGTGGCTGAACGCTATAGCATTTAACTATCAGTCTTTTTTGAAAATCAGACCCCTTATTTACAGCTTTTCAGTGCTTTCTACTGCCAAGATATTTTCTGTAGACCAGGAACAGACTGAAGGTTCCCTAAATTAAGAAAAACCTATAGATATAAGTTTAACTTCATTCATTAATTTCCATGACTAATAACAATATAGACATATTTTTGAAAGATGGTGCAGACATAACTTTATATAGATAACTTAGCCACATAAAGTTATATGTAGGTCTGTTCCCATGCAAAAGGCAGTCTGTACTGGAGGGGTGGAAGCACAAACAGCATGTAGTGCTGGAGATTTCAGTAGGTGATGCAGTGTTGTTTAAAGTACTTGCTGATGCTGAAGGTCCTGGAGAAGGGCTATAGCGGTGGCAGTAAGGGCGCGAGCAGGGAGCATCAGTTCAACAGGGAATCTCATATTCTTGCACCAGCCTTGGTACTAAGCATTGCCAGTGGGTTCTCCTTCCTTGAACCCTAGGCCTTCCTAGATCCTTCTCCAGTCATATGTCTTGTGTTTCACTCTGATTACTGGGCTCAGATTTAGCTTCAGGCTTTCGCTGCTGTTGAACCCTCAATCTCTTTGCCTCAACTTCCAAGGTCCTATACTAATTCCTCTTCTTTGCGTCTAGGATTAGCTGAATCTTTCCACTCTCCTCTTTGTTTTTACTTAGTGTACTTGGGCAGTGCAGTATTGAGAAGTGCAGTGACTTAATCAACCTCTGTCACTACCCTATTTTTGATCCAATGGCTGGGCTAGCCAACGACTCCTACTCCTGCAAGATACAGTGATTGAACTACTCAAAGACAGAGAATTGTTGGTGCAGTGGCTTATGCAGCCAAGACAGAAAACTGCCTTTGGGTTTGTATTTATACCATTCAGTTTTCTCTCCAAGCTGAGGTCTTCTACTATTACCTTACAGGAAAAATGAGCCCTCCAAATTTCTGGAAACATTGAGTGGCATAAAAGGGTCACAAATGCAACAATTTAGCACAGTCACTAAAAGTCTCTGCCATTATAACATGGTAGAACCTTAGAGGTCTACCTGGTTATGCAACTCCTCTTATAGCTCCCCCAAAACACTGCTGGGAGCTCCCACTAGCAATGACAGATACAGTACTTTGGCCCATCCTTCATTACACCACTACATCATGAAGCACAGTCTTGGAGCAGGGACTCTAGAAATTTCCACTTTCTAAAATCCAGAATATTTTGGGGTCCTGTTATATAAAATGCTACCTGTAGGTCTCAGAGAATTATTTGCTAGGTTCCTGCAGAAGAGAGTACAGGAAAATTAAACAATCAAAAATGTTCTATTTACAGGACTGATATTCAGAGTGAAACATAGAAACATGACGGCAAAAAAAGACGACATGGCCTATCTAGTCTGTCCTTCCATATCAACTACAATAGTGCCCTTTTAACCTTAAGAGATCTTCTGTGTTTGTCCCATGCCTTTTTGAATTCAGATACTGCCCTCGTCTCTACCACCTCCACTGGGAGACTATTCCACGCATCTACCACTCTTTCAGTAAATAAATATTTCCGCATATTACTCCTGAGTCTATCTTTCACTCTCATCCTAAGTTCCCTCGTAGTAGAGCTTGCCTTCAATTGAAAGACACCATAATGTGCATTTATACCACGGGGGTATTTAAATGTCTCTATTGTATCGCCCCTATCTTACCTTTCCTCCAAAGTATACATAAACAGATCTTTAAGTCTGTCCTCATATGCTACATAATGAAGTCCACTAACCATTTCAGTAGACACCCTCTGCACCGACTCCAACCTGTTTATATCTTTTTGAGTGCAGCATAATACGAAAAACAAAAGAACAGGAATTGCTGAGAAGAAAGATAGAGTAAAGGCTGAGCTAATAAGGATAGAGACACTGTAAAAAATGAACCCAAACAAAACAAAACTGGGAGACCACTATAAAGAAGACAATAGGAATGCAGGTAAAATCGAAAACATTTTAAATGTGACTATGTGGGTGGCTGGTTGTCACTGTGAATGAGTGGGAGTAAATCTAGTGACAATGTGACTGAACCAGTGTGTGTGGGCATGTTAGTGCTGTTATACACAAGTGTACTGAGAGTCTGAATGAATGAATCCCCATGTTAGAAATGTCAGCGAGTGCATGTTAGCAGAATTAAATGTCTGTGCCTCTCTCTTTCAGTATTGTCAATCTATGCATGCCTTTATAATTTGCTGCCTACCTGTGTGCCTTAGCACTGTGAATAAATAAGTGTTAATGGTCTCCCTGCTTCTGAATGTACTGTGGCTAAGGGCATAGCCTGGAGAGTATTATAATGCTATCGGACAGTTGTTGTCTAATGATGTCAGTGAACTATACAATGATAAGAGCTAGGGAAACAGAAATTTACACAGAAGATGAAGGCAGGAAAGACCATAGATCTGCCCATTCCTGATGTAGAAAAACAACAACAATGTGGCAAAGTAATTTACTTAGACATGAGCTTTTGACAAAGTGGATTCTTGTCCTTGAAAGCTCATGCCTCAATAAATCTGATAGTCTTTAACAGGGGTGCACAGGTTCAGTCCTTGAGGACCAAGAACAAGTTGATATCCTTAATGAATGTGCATGAGATAGGATTGCACACAATGGAGGTACTATGCATGCAAAAATATCTCATGCATATTCATTAGGGATATCCAAAAAACCCTGACCTTTTAGTGATCTTTGAGGACTGAACTTGTGTACCTCTAGTCTATCAAGTACCATCAGCATCTTTTTCATTTTTTTCTATTGTGAAATCTTGACCTGAAAAGCTCATGCATCAGTAGAAACTTAGAAACATAAAGCATGGCTTCAGAAAAAGATCATATGGTCCATCCAGTCTGCCCAGGCAAACCAACTGCTTGGTCTAAGGTCCCTTCCTTTCCCCTTGGGGCTTGTCCCATGCTTTCTTGAATTCTGATATTGTCTTCATTTCCACCACTTTCACCATGTCACAGTTCCACACATTCATCACCATTTCTATAAATAAATATTTCCTCAGATTGCTCCTAAGTCTGTCCGCATCCTATGACCCATTGTTCCCGCGCCTGCTTTTTAGTGAAAGAGGCCTACCTCCTGGGCATTAAATACCTTCAAGCTTTATGATGAACACCATTGACTATTTTGGTAGGCGCTCTCTGGTCTGAAATCCATTTCATATATATCCTTTTAATGTTGTGGTTTCCACAATTGCACACAGTATCTCAAATGAGCACTATTGCTTCCCTTTTCCTGCTAACCTCTTCTCCACCCCTTACAGTATGCACTAAAGCATCCTTCTGGCTTTTGCCATCACCTGATCTACCTTTTTAAGCAGCTAAAGATGATCAGATAATCACTCCCAGATCCTGTAACAATCTCTTTTTGTTTTTTGCAATACAAATGCATGCTGCTGCATTTTTAGTATTAAATCTTAGCTGCCAAATTCTAGACCATTCTTTAACTTCAGTAGAAACCTCCTTGTGCTTAATCCACCCTCCAGGATGTCTACCCTATTGCAGATTTTGGTATCATTCACAAAAAGGCAAACTTTTCTTGTAGCCCTTCTGCAATATCACCTGTGAAAATGTTGAAAAGAACTGGACTAAGGACTGACCCCTGTGGTACATCAATGGTAATGTCCCTTTCCTCAGTGTGAATTCCATTTACCACCATCCTTTGTTGCCTCCCACTCTGTTTATAACCCTGTCAGTTAATTTAGTGCCAAAATAAGGGGACTGAGTTTATTTAAAAGTTACCAGTGCAGAACTGTGTCAAAATTCTTGCTGAAATGCCAGTACATCACATTAGTGTTCTCCCCTGAACCAACTCTCTAGTCACCTAGTCAAAGTAACTGAGCAGATTCATCTGAGAAGACCTACCTCTAGTAAAACCATTCAGCCTCAGATCCTGTAGTCCACTGGGCTATCTTACTTTTTTGCAGTGAGTCCATTAATTTACTCTCTAGCTGGGGTAAGCCTAACTGGTCTGCATTTCCCAGCCTTCTGATATTCACTTTTGTGATGAGAAACCACATCTACCCATCTCCAGTTCTCTGAAACCACTCCTGATCTAAAGAAGCATTGTAACGATTAGATAGCAGAGCTGCCGAACTTTCATAAGATTTCTTGATACCCTTGGATTCATCCAGCCCAGATCTGTTGTAATCTTCTCAAAATCCTTTGCAGTCTCCTATTTATGTTAATTTTCTGTAATCCTACTCCTGGTCCTTCTTCAATGAACACCAAATAGAAATGTTTGTTAAGCAATTCCACGTTTTCTTCAGAATTCTCTCCAAATTCCTCTATCACCTTTGAGATTCACAATGCCACTTTTGCACTTCCTGAGGTCACTAACATATCTAAAAACATTTATTGTATTTCCGCTTACTAGATTAGCAGGCATGTTTACTAAAGTCCGTTGCTGTGCGGGTCCCCGTTAGTGTGCTGGTGCCATATAAGGAGTGGGCGGGCCAGGCAGAAAAAGGAAAAAAACGGACCGTAGGTTTGTGAGTCGCGCTAATGTGCGGGTCCCACATTAGCGCGTGAGAAGGCTAAGTGGGGCGCTGCTGCACAACCAAACAACAAAGCCGTAGTACAACGGTGAAGACATTGACCTATGGTGCAGGGTCCAGGGGTTCAAACCCCCATTGCACCCAACAAAAAAGACCAGCTGAGGCATCAAATTTTATGGGCAAAAGTGGTGTAGGAGGCATATTGATTATGGGCGGCAGAAGGCGGCGCACCTATTTTTTTAAACGGCATGAGACGGCGCACTGTTTATTGTGGGCGGCAGAGGGCGGCGCGCTGTTAAGGTTGGGCGGCAGAGGGCGGCGCACTGATAAAATTGGTCAACAGAAGGCGGCGAGCCGGTGGGCAGAAGGCGGCGCGCTGATGTGTGAGGGGGCAGCCCAATAGTGGGAGGGATAAGTGGCGCGCTGATGTACAAATAGCAGGAATGGAGCCATAGGACAATGGTTAAGACACTGACCACCCATGCAGGCATCATGGGTTCAATTCCCCCCAGTGCCCATTGAAGACAGCTGGCTGAGGCAGTATTTTAAGGGGCATGCCCATGTTGGGCGCTGTTAATGTTACGCGCCAGAAGGCGGCGCGCTGTTAATTGTAATTTTGTGCGTCACAAGACGGCGCGCCAATGGCTACAAGGCTGCGCGCTGCTGCTCAAACACAGAAACAGAGCCACAGCACAATGGTGAAGACACTGAGCAATGGTGCAGGGGCCATGTGTTCAATCCCTCACAAAGCCCAGAGAAAAAGGCTAGCTGAGGCAGTATGTTTTATGTTGGGGAGAGCTGTAGGAGGCTCTATCATTTTAGTTTTATGATAACTACTAGCAAACGCACTCTCACAGCATATTAATATAGGGCCGCCCATAAGGCACATGTTACAGTGCACCGTCTGCCAAGGCACCCTAGAATGTCCCCTATAGGGCAGCATGTATGTTGCGACACAGGATAATGTATGGTGCACCCTATATGGATGGCAACCATACAGTGCCCTATAGGGCGCCCCATAAAGCACCCTCAGAGGCACCTTATGGGTACAGTACACTGAGGGTGCTATTGCTGACATCAACATATGTACAGTAAACTAAAAAAATATGCTTTGAACACCTGTCTCACAGAACCCCAATGTGGGTTTGAACCCATCACCTCTGGCTGCACAGGCAGTGACGTAACCATTGGGCTACAGCTCCATAACTGTATGGAAGCCCCTGGCTGGCTGCAGATAGCCTGCACGTCATCTCACAGATAGTATGCCAGGGTAAACAGGATAGGGTTAGGCCACACGTACCCATGATGCACTGCACATGCAAATTAGCTGTCCACAGATGGACACAAGATGGGAAATGCACCCCCACAGCACCACGGCCCTGTTGGGGGACGTTACCGGGTGCACCCACACAGCAACTCGGCCTGGTAGGGGGCACTGACCGGGTGTTTTACTGGCACAAAGTAGCTACACAACGTTACATCGTGCGGGTTCTGGCCTCACCCTGAGTGTACAATGAGGCGCCCAGGACCAGGTCTACAACACTTTCCATGGCTGATGGAGGCCAAGCGGGAGTTCCAAAGCAGTGTTACTGTGTAAGATAGCTAGTTTCTGCACAAACACCATGGATATCCCAGTCAGGCACAGCTGTAGGCCCCCCCCCCCTTGGGCTGCCCCCAGAGACAGACATGGTCCCCCATCAAGAGATCCACACTCTACCTCCCTGCAAAGGTGGCAGTAGAGGGCAACATCAACCCCAGTCCTGCTGAGGAACACCCCCCACACACAGCCATAACACAATAACAGACACACATATGACCAGGTATGGTAGGTTGCACCCCACCACCAGGTATTCCCCTACAGCAAGCCAACTGCACCCTGCCAGCCATTCCAGCAAACCACATACCATCTACAAACAGTCTGCTGGTTAGTCCATAGTGCATGTTCCCAGTGGAGACACATGCACACAGAACTGGGCTGCCAGCATACACAGCAAGCAGATAACTCAGTGACTGGGCCCCAAATAGATACCCATATGTATCACATGAGAGAAAGACTGTATAGCACTATGGGGGTGCCTAGCCATGCTGTGGTCACTGCACAGTCAGGGTGAGCGTGATCTCCCAGAAGGACATGCTTTGGCCACCCTGTCTGTGTAGGTGGTGGCCGGACACTACAGTGTCCCTGCCAGTGCCCTATGCCCGGTGCAGATGCATCCTGCCCAGGCCACCCTGTCCTGGCTATACCCATGGTACCGTGCACCTCATTATGCACATTGGCAGTGTGGGCTGTGGAAGGGGCTTGCTGCCAACACCCACGGTATAGACAAACACACACTTCCACACCTATGCCATCATGGTGCTACTATTGAGAAGGTAATCAGCCTTGCCCACCAAGACCGCTCCTGAGCACGGCAAGGCATGGATATGGTAGGCAGTACAGCTGGTGGCCACTCCCCAGGGTGGTAAACAGCGTCAGAGGCCAGGCCTGGAGCACGCACCGCAAACACCTAACAGATTGTTCGGATGGGGTCAACTAGCAGTATGTGTGGAACTAGCAAACATCTCAGAGCTGTGTATCATATACCTCAGGTGTAGGGTGACATTGGTAGGACATGCAGGGTTCAATGGTTTGCCTCTCCAGGAGACATTGGTCAATGAGGCCTGTGGGTGTGGGTGTGGGTGTGTCTGCCCCTGATGGCTGCTGCTTTACGGCACAGATTCCCAACTCCAGTCCAGGTTTGCATCACACTGTTCTGGTTTTCCTGCTGTCCCTCATGGATATGCATGAGCTACATCTACATACCATGGGTGTGGTGCATAGATATACAGCACAGGCATTTGTATGAGTGCCATCATGGGACCTGACTGGTGTGTGCCCCACCAGGACTGCATTGTGTGATTCTGCTCTGGGTACTGGCCCTGTTCATGGTGTGTGTGCTCAGTGGGGTAAAGATAGACGTATTGCCATTGCATATGTCCTCCCCAGGAAAGGTGTGCCCTTACTATCACTGTTTAATTGGGGGAAAAAGATTAGCGGTTGCCCCAGTTGGGCTTTGAACCTGTGACCCTCTGCTCTTGTATACAGTGTCTGTGTGCACTGCACCACCGTGTATCCACAGATTGGGTGATTTCCCTGGAATGTCCATGACTGTGGATCCGGTAGGGCCTGTGTTGCAGTGGACTGTGCCAGCCTGCACATGACTGGGCCTCTGTCTTCTGTGGCTAGCAGCCACTGCCCCCTGCACCACATGTCCTCGTCCGCCAACATGCTGGCATGAGCTTCTCTCAGAAAAAGCAGATGACCTGATTGCAATGTGGCAGTACGGGACTGCATTTGGGTGACTTGGCTGTAGGTAATGCCCATTGTTGTGGTGTGTGTGCGCGTTGTTGGGTAAAATATGGGTGCTCTCCCCATGCTTATGTTCCCTGCAATACAGGGGTGTCTGCGCTATCTGTGTTCAGTGGTGGGTAAAATATAGGGATTGGGCTGGCACGTACCCCAGCTGGGCTTTGAACCTCTGACCCTCTGGTTTAAGAGGTACTGACACTGTCCGCTGCACCACACTATGGCCCCAGAAACAGTGCAGCCCCTGGAGGTAGTAAGCTTAGCAGAATGGAGTCACAAACCCTGCTCTATGCAATTTTACTGTGGGCATATGCACCCTGTCTGGTGACAAACGTGCACATAAACCCCGGAAATGGCTACGGGAAATGGGGGACAAGATATCACCGCGCTGGGCAACAGTGATATTAATGGGCAACCATACCACACACTCCCAGGAAAGCTCCAAACAAAGGAAATGTTTTTTGGAAGAGACTCGGCTCCGTAAACCCTTCAAAAGTTCATTTCTTTTTTCTGGAGCTTTGCTGGGTGTGTTTTCTGTATTTGCCCATCACTATAACTGTTCCCCAGCTGAATTACTGTTTTTAATAGTTCTGTTGTGGTCATTTTCTATTTGTATTTGCACTTTTGTGCTGTGCACATGTATCACACTGCTCACGTTTTGCTGGTTTCCCCGGTTTTCCTGTACATTGCTGACGGAAATGGTTTCTCTTCCCTTTAAATGCTTTCTACCGCGAGTGTTTCACTCGCGGTAGTTTTTACATGCAAATTCGGGCCCGATACTGTGCGGGGAGCCTCTCCCCTCCCACTCTCCACCCATTGACCCCGTCCCTCCGCCCCTCCGGAGCCTTCCTCCGCCCTCCTTTCGCCGTTCCACGCCTCTATCGGAAATTTGCGGGCCGCACTTGTACGGGGCCCGTTAGTGAGCCGCGTACCTGTGCGGGGGTGACACGCACATGTGCGGGGGTTTAAACGCGTTTCTGCGCGTTTCAGTGCCGCGTTGCCGTGCGCTATTTTGCGGGGCGCTATTTTGCGGACTTTAGTAAACATGCCCCTAGCATTTTTTCTCCCATTTGAATCTCTGCTTTTCCATTAGGGATGCTTTTTGCATTTTAAATTCTGTTCCTGGTTTGGCTTCCTCTACTTCCATAAAGAAATATTTCGAGTTAAGTCTGAGCTTACCCCTTCTAAGGCTCCTAGCATGACTTCTTCTAGAATATTCTTTCCACTGAAATATATGTACTTTTTATACATTGTTTATACATTTCAGGTAAAGAAACCACAAAAATAAATTTTAATCTGTAAATTGTAGAGTTATGACATGGAAACTCTTGTTAGCTGCTCCTTGATCTCTTTAATGCTTCTGTTCTGTAGTTTAACACCTCAGCATAAGATTCGTTGAGGTAGGAAAACATGATGGCTGCTGCTAGGCTCATCTGATTGAGTACTTTGCTGAGGTCTCTTTGCAACCTTTTACTTTATGCGGCATTCTTCTAGGAAGAAGAAGGCCAAACAACTGGCTCTAGTTGGCAAACTGAAGCTGGGTGAGCTGAAAGATGTCTTTGTTTGGCGCACAGGTGGGGAGGAGACTCTGGAGCATTTGATTGGTGCAGTGGAGAAGGGAGAAAACCTCCTGCTCACCCCAGAATTGGAAATATCATTGAGCCCGGAGTGCCAAGTAACTCCAAAGCAACTGGCAATTGTGTGTGTTGCCGGTACAGCTGAGGTTGCATCACAGGAGGAAGTCAGCGTTCAGCCTCTAAGAACATAAGAACATAAGATATGCCATACTGGGTCAGACCAAGGTCCATTAAGCCCAATATCCTGTTTCCAACAGTGGCCAATCTAGGTCATACGTACCTAGCAGTTTCCCCAAAAGACACAGGTTCCGCAATGCTCGTACTGGGTCAAGCATTGATATCCTGGGTCCCTTCTTAATAATGGTTTATGGACCTTTCCTCCAGGAACTTGTCCAAACTTTTTTTAAACCCAGCTACACTAACAGCATTTACTACATCCTCCGGTAACAAATTCCAGAGTTTGATTACACATTGAGTGAAAAAATATTTTCTTATATTAGTCTTAAATAGTTTACCCTATAGCTTCATTGCATGTCCCCTAGTCTTTCTATATTCTGATAACGTAAACAATCGATCTACGTTTACCCGTTCCACTCCGTTCATTAATTTATAGACTTCAATCATATCTCCCCTCAGCTGTCTCTTTTCCAGGTTAAAGAGCCCTAACCTTTTTAGCCTTTCTTCATAGGAGTATCCTTCCATCCCCCTTACCATTTTGGTGGCTCTTCTCTGAACCTTTTCTAATAACGCTATATCCTTTTAAAGATACAGCGACCAGAATTGCACACAATATTCAAGGTGCGGTCTCACCATTGAACGATACAGAGGCATTATAATATCTTTTGTTTTATTTTCCATTCCTTTCCTTATGATACCTAGCATTCTATTTGCTCTCTTGGCCGCCGCTGCACACTGGGCTGAGGGTTTTAACATGTTATCCACAATGACACCTAAATCTTTTTCCTGGGTGGTGGTTCCTAATGTGGAACCTTGCATTGTGTAACCATAGTTTGGGTTGTTCTTCCCTAGGTGAATAACTTTGCACTTGTCCACATTAAATTTTATCTGCCATTTTGATACCCAGTCTTCCAATTTATCAAGATCCTCTTGCAATTTTCCACAATCCTCTTGGGTTTTAACAACTTTAAATAGTTTTGTCATCTGCAAATTTGATAACCTCACTCGTTATTCCACTTTCCAGGTCATTTATGAATATGTCAAAAAGCAGCAGACCTAGCACAGATCCCTGGGGTACACCACTATTCACCTTTCTCCATTGGGAAAAGTGGCCATTTAGCCCAACCCTCTGCTTTCTATCTTTTAACCAGTTCTTAATCCACAGTAGTACACTGCCTCCTATCCCATGACTCTTTAGTTTTGCCAAAGGTCTCTGATGAGGGACCTTGTCAAAGCCTTTCTGAAAGTCCAGATACACTATAATCAACCAACTCACCTTTGTCCACCTGTTTATTCACACTTTCAAAAAAACATAACAGATTAGTAAGACAAGATCTTCCTTGTCTAAAGCCATGTTGGCTGTCTCCCATTAGACCATGACTATCTACATGCTGAGTAATTTTATTCTTTATGATGGTTTCTACCATTTTTCCTGATACTGACGTGAGGCTCACTGGTCTGTAGTTTCCCGGATCACCCCTGGAACCCTTTTTAAAAATTGGTGTTACATTGGCGATCCTCTAGTCTTCAGGTATTAGAGATGATTTTAATGATAGTAATCTGTGATCTAATAGCAGGTCTGCAATCTCATATTTCAGTTCTTTCAACACCCTTGGATGTATACCATCTGGCCCAGGTGATTTGCTACTCTTCAGTTTATCTAATAGTTGTAATACATCTTCCCGATGTATCGATATTTCCTTCAATTCTTCCGCACCTTTAAATACCACTTCAGTCATGGGTAACATCCCTACATCTTCCTCAGTAAAAGACCGAAGCAAAGAATTCATTCATTCTCTCCGCTATCGCCTTGTTGCCTCTTAGTGCCCCTTTAACTCCTCTATCATCTAATGGACCAATTGACTCTCTCACAGGTTTTTTGCTACGAATGTACTTGAAAAAATCTTTATTTCACGTTTTTGCTTCCGCAGCAAGCTTCTTCTCAAATTCTCCCTTTGCCTGCTTTATCAATGCCTTGCATTTGACTTGCCAGTGCTTGTGCTGTTTCCAGGTTTCGTCGTTTGGCTTTTTTTTCCATTTCCTGAAAGATGCTTTTTTGGCAACAACAGCCTCTCTGACCTCACCTTTAAACCATGCTGGCAGTTTTTTGGACTTCCTTCTACTTTTCTTAAAGCGTGGAATACAGCTGGTCTGGGCTTCCAAGATAGTATTTTTCAACAACACCCAAGCTTGATGTAAGTCTTTAACCTTTGCAACTGCTCCTTTTAGTTTTTTCTTAACTATTTTCCTCATTTTATCATAGTCTCCCTTTCGAAAGTTAAAAGGTAGTACTGTGGATTTCCTTACTATCCCTCCTCCAGTAATTAAATCAAAGGCGATCATGCTATGATCACTATTGCCAAGTGGCCCCAACACCCTTCTCTTGCACTAGATCTGGTGTTCCACTAAGGACTAGGTCTAATATGGCTTCCCCTCTGGTCGGTTCATGAACCAGCTCCAAACAAAAGCTTCCCCCTAAAAGGAAGTTTGCTGAGACAAGCCTTTGAAGAACTGTCTGCTGACCAGTTGCGCAACCAGAAATATCACCAAGTGGCCACCACCGAAGCCATACTCTTCAAAAGTCCCTGGATAAGATCATAATGAACATCTGCCAAATAGGTGGTCCCTGACTCCAGACACGCCACTTTATCTACCTGCTCTGCCATCTGATCAACCTGTAGACAGGCCCAAGCCACCCATGCCCCCGCAATAGAGGCCTGCATGGAAATGGGGCTTATATTAAATACTTGCTTCAATAACGTATCGAGCTTCCTATCCTGACTATCCTTAAGAGCCGCACTACCCTCTACCGGAATTGTGGTCTTCTTGGTAACCGCCAATACCACTGCATCGATCTTTGGAGAGCGAAAGAAATCCCTATCCTGGTCTGACAGCGGATAGAGTCGAGCTATCGCCCTGGATTCTTTAAGGGCCGACTTGGGCAAATCCCACTCTTCCTGAATCAAATCTCTAACCACTCTATGAATGAGAAACACACGTTGCATAGTACGTACGGCCTGCAACAACGGATCCTCCAAAGTCTCATCCGCTGTTGGCACCGCAGACGGCATGTTCAGAGCCTTTAGTGTTTCAGCAATCAGCGCCAGCAACTCTTCTCGCCGAAACACCCTGACTACTCTAGCTTGCTGTTCAGGATCAGGCAGCTCACCTTTCTCTAACTAATCTACTGAATCGTCCTCCAGATCACCGTCCACTGCCTCTAGATCCTCTAACGGCGTTGAGCTTTCCAAACCTACCCCCGCTAACTTTACCCTCTTGACAGGGGTACTGCCCGTCTCCGGCATCATCGGGGTCCCCATGTGCTTCTCTACTCGAACACTGGTAGGAGGGGTAGCCAATCCAGGCTGCAGTAGAGAAAAAGCCTGATGCAGTAACAAAAAGAAATCCGGAGGGACCATGGGTGACCCTACTGCCGGACAGTGACCCTTGGTTGGGGCAGATTCCTAATGTAGTCTGTGCCCTTGGTTGGGGCAGATTCCCTGGCCTTGGGGCTCTCGCCTGCTGTGTTTGGAGGTCCTAACATGAAGATGCCCATAATGCAGAGGTCTGGAGAGGTAGGCCTGGATTCTGCTGACGATACTGGTCCCTTGAATGCTTCTTCCAGTGTTTCACCGACAGCATTGGTGAGACCAAAATTTTTTATTTTTGAATCTATCTGGGATGGTTTATCTTCTTTGGAACAATCTCTCTCTGGCCAGCTACACTCTACTATTGCTTCTCTTGTGCATAATGCCCAGAGGCTGGTTGATCTGGATCAGAAGATATTGGGCTTGACAAACAAGGTGTCTACTTCGCAGGAAAAGTTGGATCAGTAATCTTCTGCACAGTTAGCATTTATGAAGGATTCTGGACTTGCTCATCAGTAATTTGAGGCACTGGAAAATGCCATAGGCAGCATAATCTCAGATTTTTTGAATTTTCCCAAAGTTCCTACAATTCCAGCACTTGAGTTATTCAAGAGATTTTTGACTGCAGTTCTAAAGATTTCTCCTGATTCCTCCTGTTAGAGTTTTCTATTTGCCTACAGCAAAAGTGAAGCCTATGGGTGGGCATGGTCAATCTTCTTTAATGTGGAGGAGTAGCCTAATGGTTTGAGTACTGGCTTAGGAGTCAAGTGATCAGGGTTCAATTCCCACTAGTACTGCTTGTGGCTTTGGGCAAGTCACTTAACCCTCCATTACTTCAGGAAAAATCAAAGTTATCAATGTCCCTGTTTAATGTATATTACCAAGTTTAATTTGCAATGTAAACTGCTTTGATTGAAATGATAAAGTTTTGAGATAGCTTGAATCTTTTCTTGAGAGGTCAGATTCCAAGCTCCGATATTGCTACATTACTGGTGACTAGCACTGCAGTTAGATAGAGATTGGTTACTAAAGATGTTATTCTGATGTAAAACTCCCCAGTTTTTGGAGTGTAGAGTGAGGATGTTCCCTGATTTCTCTTGTGCAACACAGAAAAGGAGGAAGCAGTTTCTATTGCTGAAACCTGTTATTACCAAGTTGGGGGGACTTTTCTTTTTGTGGTTCTCTTGGTTCACATAACTCCATAAAGCTAACCGCTATCACCACCCACTAAATATGTAGATATGTAAATATGTAAATCCTCTGTCCTCATTGACTCCAAGTTGTTCCACTCCTAACTTCTATGTAATTACAACTGAATTGAGTTTGATTGTTGTTTGTTTACTATAAACTGCTTTGGTTTAAAGGTGGTATAACCCCCCATAAATAAATAAATAAATAAATGTTCGGTTAAATTAGATGGAAACAGTTGTGTGTTCTTAGAACTGCAACTCCTCTCAGCATTTGTAACTTCCCAGGGTCCCGGTATGCCAGCCTCCTGTGGGTGAAACCATTGGGTGGGGGGTGGCGGGGGGCGGGGGCGGGTTTTCCAGGTTTAGAGCTCCTGTTGGTTTGATTTGGATTTAACACCTGTTAAGTTTACTTGCTATTATATTTTCTTTGATTTGTGTATTGATTTCTTCTTGGTGGGTAGGTGGGCTAATGGGCTGTTATTAATTTACATTTCTTTATAGGGTACTCCTTGTAGACTTGGGCAAGTCACTTTACCCTCCATTGCCTCAGAAGAAAGAGGCTGGCAATCTACTTCCGGTCCCACATTGCTAAGAAAACCCAGAAGCTGCTGGGTCGCCAGGAGTTAGCATTGACTTGAAGGCACTTAAAAAAAAATAAGGGGTATGATGTAATATCCTTATGCTTTGCCATATTTCAGTCTCTTTTCTTAAACAAGTGTATTCTTGTGTAATTCTTTGGAAATTCAATAAAAATGAATTAACACTAAGGTCATTACCTTCTGAGCAGTATGTCTTATGACCCAAGATGCTTAGTGTAATTTGGTTGCTATTTTAGAAAAACATATAATAAATCAAAGGTTGCTTGAAATATCTTTCTGTATACCCTTGTATCTGGAGAGAGGGAAAGAAGCACCATCCCCTACATCTGCTTCGAAGCCTGCTTAGGGTACCATGCTGGGAAGGTGAAATTTTCTGTCTGCAGACCTTAACCTTGGAATTACTGAGATTTTTTGCACACACTGAATACTGTTGTGGTCATAAGTGACCCCAAGACAAATTTTAATTGTTAACCATGAAAAATGTAAACTAAACAGACAAAATATTATTACGAAATAATTACACAGGTACACTACCAAAAAACTGCCTCCAGTTTTGCAACTGATTCCTATAGATTTTGGGGTGCTGAATCCAGGAAAAATAACCAAAATGTTCCATCACGTCACGTTTTCTTGCAAAATTAGATTTCTTACCCATATAAGGAATGTTCACATAATTTCTTTTTAGCCGACTGCAGTTTATTTTCTTGGCCCAAAATAGAGGTTGTAATGGTTAACTAACTAGAAACACTCCCTCATGATATTTTAGAGTGTTTTGTATTCATTTTATACATTAACAGGACAATTGGGAGGCGGGGGCTAAATCCAGTACTCGCGCTGGCGCATGTTCTTTCCTGTTCGCCTCGCCTCGTTCGCTCGCTCAAACACGGTGGTTGCGACATGAACGTTCCTGTCAAATTTCAGTTTCTTGCAAGTTCATTATTACCTTTTGTTTGCTGAGTCGTAATCCAGCTTTATTCCGAAGTGGTTCACTACAGTTGTAGTTTGCAGTGCTGTGTATTTGTGATGGCTCACAGAGCCAGAGGTTGCGTCAACTCTCCGGACAGTTTTTGTTTTATTTGTGGGGAATATACCGTGAAAAAGCGGCAGAGGAACATTTCTGCATTTATTAAAAAAGTATATTTCGCCTATTTCGGTTTGAAGTTAGGCGATCAAGACAAACCGTGGGCTCCTCACAAAGTGTGCAAGACATGTGAGGAAGATCTACGCTTATGGATGAAAGGTAAAAAACAAGCATTTCGTTTCGGAATACCTATGATGTGGCGTGAACAAAGAGACCACAGCAGTGACTGCTATTTTTGCTCTTGCATTGTGAAGGGATACAACTTAAAAAATAAGAACGTAATAAGTTACCCCAACCTTCCCTCAGCAATTAGGCCTATGCCTCATAGCAACGAAGTACCTGTGCCTGAACCACCAAAATCTTTGGATCATATTTGTGTGGACGGTTCTGATCATGATGAGACTCATCAGATGGCTTTTCCCAATGAGTCCAGTACTTCCGAGTTTGAAACTGAACCAGATCCGAAACCTGAACTTTTCTCTCAAGCTGAATTGAATGATTTAGTCTGGGATTTAGGACTCCCAAAAGATGCTGCCCAACTGCTAGGTTCTCGGCTTAAACAGAAAAATCTATTGTCACCAGGAACAACTTTTTATTGGTACCGCAACCGCGAGACACAATTTTTGAAGTATTTCAGCAAAGAGGAAGATTTGGTATATTGCAACGATATATACGGAGTGATGGAAAAGTTTAAACTCAAGTATGATCCTGCTGAATGGCGGCTGTTCATTGATTCGTCAAAAGACAGCATAAAAGGTGTTCTTCTTCATAATGGCAACACATTCGCTTCAGTTCCTATTGCTCACTCTGTTATTCTCCAAGAAAAATACGAGAATTTGGCCCTGATTCTTCAGAAGATTCGTTATGATGAGCATAAGTGGATGATTTGTGGAGACTTTAAAATTCTATCCATGCTATTAGGGCAGCAATCCGGTTTCACCAAATATCCCTGCTTCCTTTGCTTGTGGGATAGCCGGGCCCGCGACCTACACTGGGGGAAAAAAGACTGGCCAATTCGGGAGTATTTGAGACCCGGTGAGAAAAATGTTCTTCATGAGAGCTTGGTACCTCGTGATAAAATTCTATTACCACCTCTCCACATTAAGTTGGGTCTCATTAAGCAATTCATCAAGTCCCTTCCGAAAGATGGTGAGTGCTTTCGGTACCTTTGCTCAAAGTTCCCCCGACTTTCTGAAGCAAAGCTAAAGGAAGGAGTGTTTGTTGGCCCTGATATAAGGAAACTCATTTCAGATGGAGCATTCGCTGAAACGATGTCTGAGAAGGAAAAAGAAGCCTGGGATTCCTTCAAGGATGTTGTTCTCAAATTCTTGGGGAACAGGCGGGATGAGAACTTGTAAATAATTCATGTATATAGTTCAACCCCTGTTATCCAAGTTTATACCCCTGTTCGATGTAAAACCAAACAGAATGTGTGTTTTGGTCACTTTGTTATACTGTAAACCACGCTGATGCCGAATAGTGCGGTATATAAGCAACTGTAATAAATAAATAATAAATAAATAAAGGATATTGTTGCCAGGATGCTCAATGCCTTCAAAGAACAAGGCTGTAACATGAGCCTGAAAGTCCATTTCTTGCACTCCCATGTGAACTACTTTCCCGAAAACTTGGGGGCGTACAGTGAAGAACAAGGTGAAAGGTTTCACCAGGACATCAAGGACGCAGAGAGAAGGTACCAAGGAAGATGGAACACCACTATGATGGCTGATTTCTGCTGGTTGCTGCTGCGGGAAACCCCAGATGAAAAATACGCCAAGCAGCGCACCAAGAGAAGCATTCGGGGGAAGAAGAAACGGGCCCACCAGGATATTGATTGACCCAAGAATGACTTTAAAATCTAAACTGTGTTGACAAATATTGTGTTTTTACTAAACTTTGAAATAAAAATTTGCTAGTTATTACCACAGTGTCGGATCTCATTTATTAGAATTTTATTTTCACACCATCGGGTGTTTGTCTTCATGTATTGCAATGGTGCGGTTTGTGTTTTCTATTCTTACATACATACCTGTACAACATTTTTTGCACATTTCTTTGCTTTGCTTTGTGTCTAACCTCGCTCTTATATGCTCAATGTTTGTGCACATGTATGTGGCTGTTTTAAGTGCAGACAATTTTGCTACCATCACAGTGTGTTTTGTTGACATTACTCTATTCTTATGTGCTGCCTTGTTACAATTTTCTTTATTCTTATTTGAATAACTACTAAACAATTAGTATAAAGAATTCATCCAAGAAACTTTTATCTCGATCGCACTCAATCTGAAACGTTCACCTCAAACTGCTAACCCAATGTAGCAAAAAATCTGTACGTGATGGAGCAAATTGGTTACCAGATTTGGATTCAGCGCACCAAAAAACATAAAAATCAATCGAAACATTAGAGGCAGTTTAAAAAAAATATTTTTTAGTGTACCTGTGTTATTTATTATATGAAGGTTAAATGTTTTGAAATTTAATGCTTTATCATAAAATTACATGAAGAAGAGTTGCCATGAAAGCAGTTTTTGCCTGCACTTGATGAACACAGTAAAGTACTACAGTCATTTGCATGAGACACAGACAATTTCTGAATGTTCTTTGCAAACACTGCGCTTGCAGGAGGTGCAAACTATGTTGCTTTTCTTGTCTTTTTCTCTGGAACAGCAGTGACACCTTGCCCTTTTCTTTGGGATCACGACATTGCAAACAG
This sequence comes from Ichthyophis bannanicus, assembly GCA_033557465.1. NCBI lineage: Eukaryota > Metazoa > Chordata > Amphibia > Gymnophiona > Ichthyophiidae > Ichthyophis > Ichthyophis bannanicus. The sequence continues at coordinate 1,384,034,602 of CM066032.1, read as the reverse complement.
CATCAGTGGCTTCTTCAATGCTGGAAGAAGTCTCGCTGCAATTACTCTGAAGCAGCTGCTTTCCTAATTCCAAGAGGAATAGATGACGTCTGTGCTTTGACTTGGACTGCCATTCTGGATTTAGTGACATCCAAACAATGAAGGTGTTCAAAGCACTGATGTCCAGCATGTTGTAGAAGATTGTCACTGGCCAGCGTCTTGTCATTTGTTTTGTGATATACGTGCACAACATTTGATCTGCCGTATCTACTCCACCTTTACTAGAATTATAATCCAAGATCATTTGTGGTTTGTTGTCTGGATGTGTGTTATCTACTTAAGAACATAAAAACATAAGATATGCCATACTGGGTCAGACCAAGTTCCATCAAGCCCAGTATCCTGTTTCCAACAGTGGCCAATCTAGGTCATACGTACCTAGCAGTTTCCCCAAAAGACACAGGTTCCACAGTGCTTGCACTAGGTCAAGCATTGATATCCTGGGTCCCTTCTTAATAATGGTTTATGGACCTTTCCTCCAGGAACTTGTCCAAACCTTTTTTAAACCCAGCTACACTAACAGCCTTTACTACATCCTCCGGTAACAAATTCCAGAGTTTGATTACACATTGAGTGAAAAAATATTTTCTCTTATTAGTCTTAAATAGTTTACCCTGTAGCTTCATTAAATGTCCCCTAGTCTTTCTATATTCTGATAACGTAAACAATCGACCTACGTTTACCCGTTCCACTCCATTCATTAATTTATAGACTTCTATCATATCTATGACCACAACTAAGATTCCTCACAGATGATACTGACACCGAGGACTCCTGCCTTCTTCCCCATCCAGCACAGCCTCGACCTTTGCTCGACTTGTAACTTGACTCTTTGCTGCAGGCAATGTTACCGGCTCAACATCAGTCTAACATTCACTTGACGACCAACTGCTGTCGCCATCTGAATCATGACTGTCATCATCAGATTTATTGCCCGAACTTGGCTGATATGCTTCTTCGCTTGCTGAATATGCTGCATCATTAGACGACTCAGAGTTGTCACTGTCAGCATATCGTTGCAATATTTCTCTTACTTGGGCAGCTGAATACTTTCATTTTGACATCATAAACAAAAACCTAAAATAAATAAACAAAGATAAAGTTGAATAAAACGCAAAGTAGTTTTACTATAGGTCTACAATAATCGTGATGAACGAGCTGAAAGCCTTTAGATTTCATCGGAAATAATGAGAACCTATGATATAAATTACAGAAAATGTGTAATTTTCATAAAATAAGAGTTCAAAAAATAAATGATACATAATTAATGATAAATACCTTTGTCAGATCAAAAAATTCACAAAACTGCAAATTGTATCACGATCCAAACCGGATGTACGCAACTGGGGTCAAAAATGACCCCACTGGTACTCTGTGCTGCAATTCATCACTAGCGTCACCTAGCGGATGAAAATGATTCCTCTCATGGTGCAATATAACGAGAATATTGACATGTGAAAAGTCATAAGAAGATTGCATTCTTGAACAACTAGTTTCCGAGATACGCGTTGTGAAACTTGCAATGGAGTCACTTTTGACCCCATCGGTACTCCCAGGGTTAAGAGATGTGTATGAAATGCTGTGCGAGTTTGTTTGCATCATTCTATTGTGCCATCAGATTGGAAGAGCCCATTATGGTTAAGTACCTTCTTCTGCAAGTTATGTACATCATTTACAAGATGGCTCAACCTCAAAGGCGAGAAACTACTCTTGGTGATAGTGGATATGTAAATTAATCTTTTTTTTATTTTGTCTTTTTATAAATTGGAAACTGCCACTCATGTGGAAAATAGAATCTTGTTCCTTTAATTGCATCTTAAAGAAAACCAACACAGCAAGAGAGAGAGAGAAAATTACAGTGACTGAACTAGTGAGTGGGTGGATAAAATTGCTGCTGTGAGTCAGAACTTGGCATTTTCAAACAACTGTCTTGACCCATAAAATGTTTACTTCCATTAATATCTGTAATGATGGCTGCTAGTGAACTTTCAGAAAAGTCCACTAATAATTACAGCATAAATTTCTAAAAGCGTATCCTTGGGAATCATTAGACTTGAAGCAAATAGCTGAAAACAGAAATAATGTACGGTCCTCCTTTATTATAGTGTACGATAACCATGTCAGCACATTCTCAAAGAAAGATACAGTTCTCTTTTTTTTATATTGTATTTTTCCCTTGCTTTGCAATAGCAAGTTTTCTTAAAAATAATACTGAGTGCTCTCACTGACCTCTTTCTGACTCACACACATGCACATGTGCTCGGTATCAGCACAGAATAATTAGCTCTGTTGAAATCACAGCAATCTCAATTCTGAGCAGTTTGTTGTTGATTATGAAAATGCTCAGGCTCAGGGGTCTCGTATGTTTCATCTTCTTTGTGTAAACTGTGTTAATGTGTCTCTCCTGCTCACATACATCATTTAAATGGTCTCCTCTACTTTTTCTTACCTAAAGGATCTGTGCTTCCCTTTTCCCCTTCCAGGCATCATTCTTTGCTTCTGAATAAAAGCTAGCAAACCAGAGCACAAGGATACTGTATGTGATACACTGGGTGAACCTTCAGCCAGGCACTTCCTCGTAGTCGTCATCTCACTTTCCCTTCCCTTCAAATTCCCTTCCCTCCTACTCCTAGGTGTCTAGCATTGTCCCTTTCCTTCCCCCTGCTCCATAACAGCACCAGTACAGCACCAACTACAAGAGCACATAGACATCCATGCTCCTCTGGATAACAACCAACACGGGTTCCGCCCCAACCACGGGGTAGAAACACTGCTGATATACCTCTTCGACAGCGTCCTCCGCACCATAGACAACACTAAGAAAGGAATCCTAATGATCTTCATAGATATCTCATCGGCATTTGACACAGTTGACCACAAGACTCTACTGGAAAGACTTCAGAACATCGGTCTACACGGATCCATCCTCAAATGGTTCCAGTCTTACCTGACCAACAGACAAATACAGGTCAAGGTAGGCCACAATACCTCCCGACCAATAAGAGTATCTCAAGGAGTGCCACAAGGTTCTGCCCTTTCAGCACTATTATTCAACATCTACATTCAGCTAATATGCAACATCATGAACGATCACAACATACAATATACAATCTACGCAGATGACATCATGATTTATACACCCATCTCAGTCAACAACCCAGACTACTCCAAAATAACAAACTGCCTCACACATATGTCAAACTGGCTTCAAAAAAGCAACCTCTCAATAAATTACAGTAAGACGGAGGCACTGATCATCACACGAAACCCGGACTTCATCCTACCACCCAACATCAAGATAAAAGACGCCCTCATACCTATAAAATCAGAAGTAAAGTATCTCGGAGTCACCCTGGACAAAGAACTGAACCTCCAAGCACATATAAGCAGAACAACCAAAAGTTCATACTGCAGAATGCGACTCATCAGAAGACTTAAACCCCTCCTCGCCCCAGAGCACTTTCGCACCGTATGCCAAGCTCTAATAACCCCACTACTAGACTTCTGCAATCCTATCTACAATGGGCTACCAAAACAGACCCTCAGACCGCTACAATTGGCACAAAACACAGCCGCCCGCATTATATCTGGTACCTCAAACCATGATCACATCACACCCATTCTGAAAGATCTACACTGGCTCCCAATCACCTCACGCATCAAATACAAAACTATCATAAACATATTCAAGATCAAACAACACACATCTGCCATAAGCCTACACACACTCATACAACCCGACACAAGCACGCGACCAAGGAGGAGAGGCACCTCCAATCGTGTAAGCATACCAAAAGACTTCGCCAAGACCCGAAAGGACACCACACAACGAGCACTCTCCCTGGCTGCTCCAGCCATCTGGAACACTCTCCCAGATGAACTGAGACTAAACACAGACCTCAAGGACTTCCGAAAACAGCTGAAAACAACCCTGTTCATTGAACACTATGGTCATACCCCTTGAGACAGACCTCAGTCCCTCCCCCACCCTAAGTCAGTACAATTTAATGTATTATAGCTCACTATGTATATAGCACACTAGGTAGAAATCACACCTAAATCTTCCACCCCCACCACTAACACACAAACACTCACCACTGCATGATAACACTTGCCCTTCCTTTGATTGTTTGCTGTGAAAACCACTTTGATTGTAGGATGAGGGTATATAAATGACGTTAAATAAATAAATAACCAGAATTTCTCCTTCTCTTCCCCATCTTCCCCTGGAGTTCAGCATCTCTCCTTCCCTTCACTAGGTCCCATGTCCTGCATCTTCCCTACTCCAGGCACCATGTAAGAGGTAAAAACAGAAACATAAAAAATGACGGCAGATAAAGACCTTATGACATATCCAGTGTGCTGATCCATAAGAACTATTAAGTTCTACAATCCCATCCTCTCCTCAGAGATCCTCTGTATTTGTCCCTTGCTTTTTTGAATTCAGATACAGTTGTTGTCTCCACCAACTCCACCGGGAGGCTGTTCCATGCATCCAACACCGTTTCCATAAAGAAATAGTTCCTCAGATAACTCCTATCTCATTTCACCTTTATTTTATGACCCCCTCATTACAGAGCTTACTTTCAACTGAAAGAGAGCCACCTCCTGTGCATTTATTCCACAGAGGTATTGGAATATCAATTATATCACCTTTTTCCTGCCTTTGAAATTGAAATATTGAAATCTTTAAACCTATCCCTATATGAATTACGATGAAGACCACTGACTATTTTAGTAGCTGCCCTCTGGACTAACTCTATTTGTTTATATCCTTTTGAAGGTGTGGCCAACAGAATTGTACACGGTACTCCAAATGAGGTCTCACAAGGGATTTGTACAAAGGCACTCCTTTTTAATGCCTATTCCTCTCCCTATGTACCCGAGCACCGTTCTGTGTTTTGTCATCACGTTTTCTGTTTGGCCACTTTAATATTACTACTACTACTACTATTCAGCACTTATAAAGCGCCACGCACGCAACGCTGCACAGCCAACCTACAAGAGGTGGCCAACATACAAGAGACAGTCCCTGCCCGTCAGAGTCATGCTCATTGGAGCTTACAATCTAGTTAGAACAGTACAGAGCATTAGTCAGTTCTGTGCAAGGTACGGTGTGGTACAGTTTGGTCTAAAGTTGGTCATAAACTTTGACAGGGGTTAGGGTAAAATGAGGGTGGAGCCAGGATCTGAATGCAACGGCAAAGAGGTGGGTCTTCAACCTGGATTTGAAGAGGGCCAGGGAGGATGCCTGGTGCACAGACGCAGGTAGCCTGTTCCAGGCGTATGGTGCAGCAAGGTGAAAGGAGCGCAGTCGGGAGTTCGCGGTGTGGGTGAAAGGCATTGATAGAAGTAATTTGTTAGCGGAGCGCAAATTTTGAGAGGGGACTTAGGGAGAGATAAGAGATAAGAGGTATTGAGGGGTCATAGAGTGAATGCATTTATAGGTCAGTAGGAGAAGCTTGAATTGGATGGGGAGCCAGTGCAGCGACTTGAGAAGAGGAGTAATGTGGGCATGGCGAGGCTAGCAGAAGATTAGTCGAGCAGCGTGATTTTGTATAGATTGAAGGGGAAGGAGGTGGCTCACGGGGAGACCAGCGAGGAGTATGTTGCAGTAATCGAGGTGAGAGGAGATTAAGGAGTGGATAAGAATTTTGGTAGTGTGTTCAGAAAGGAAGGGGCGGATTTTGCTGATGTTGTAGAGAAAGAAGGGGCAGGTCTTAGCTACAAGCTGGATATGAGTGGAGAAGGAGAGAGAGGTGTCATGGATAACCCCTAGATTGCGGGCAGAGGGAACAGGAAGGATAGTAGATCCATCCACATGAACTGAGAGAGGGGGAAGTGGGGGGGGGGAGGAGTTGGGTGGAAAGACAAGGAGTTCAGTCTTGGTCATGTTCAGTTTCAATTGGTGATGAGACATCCTGGCAGCGATGTCCGAAAGACAGGCAGAGATCTTGGACTGGGTTGCCAGAGAAATATTAGGTGTAGAGAGGTAGATTTGGTAGTCATCGGCATAGAGATGGTACTGAAAGCCATGGGAGGAGATAAGCACCAAGGCCTTGGGTATAGAGAGAGAAGAGGAGGGGGCCCATCTTCTGATATGATTATCTCCAAGACCTGCTCTTCTTTAGTGCAATGAAGTACTTCACCCCCTATACTGTACTACTCCCTTGGTTTTTATGCAGCCCAAATGCATGACTTTGCATGTCTAGCATTTCTCCTTCTCTTCCCCACCTTCCTTCATAGTCTGACATCTTCTCGTCTCCATTCCACCACAGTTCTGCAACTCCCCTTCCCAGGGCTGGTGTCCAGAGCAAACATTTGGAAGGGGCCCCAATTCCACCAGTAGACCGTGTCTACTTCAGTATCAGGCAGGCTTGGGCCCCCTGTGACGTGGGGTCCAGGTTAATTGCCCTGGTTCCGTCTTCCTAATGCCAGCCCCTTCCCATCCTTTTCCAATGCTCTATGTCTAGAATTTTCCATTTTCTTTCCCAGTTCCCACGTAGTCCTGCATCTTCCCTTTTCTACCCCCCAGTAGTCCCCTTCCTTATGCTCCCAGGTGTCCAGAATATCCTCTTCCCTTTCCTACCCCTCCCCAGGTGTCCGGCATCTCCCCTTCTCTAACCCCCCATTGTCTATCATCTCTCCTTCTCCCCCCTTCCTCCAAACCCTGTGTCCAATATACCCCCTCCTCTTCCCTACCTCCCCAGGTGTCCAATATATTCCCTTCCGTTCCCTACTCCCCAGATGTCCAGCATCTCCTTCTCTCTGCTCCAGCATTCCCTCTTTTCTTTTCCATCACCCCTTAATTGTCAGTGTCTCCCCTTCTCTTTCTCCATCAGCATTTCCCCTTTTCTTCCCTATCTTTCCTTGTCCAAAATCTCTCCACATCTTCCTTTTCCCTTGTTCCCGCCCCTCCTCAGCTACTGTTGCTGTCACCCTACCCCTGTCTGTGCTGCACTGCAACACTGTAAATCCAGCTGCACAGCACAGAGTCTCTGAGAGTAGGTGGTTTACATTGCTTCTGGATGGCCCAGGTAGGGGTAGAGTGGTGATGGCAGCAGTGCAAGAGGAGAGGGAATAGGCACTGTTCTGTAGTGCCACTACTCCTGAACTCTGCTGCTCTAGGTGGATACCTAGTCTACCTAGGGGTAGGGCCAGCCCTGTAGATAACTATTGCCCTAAGAACTGCTGGAGCAGCAAATATCATAAGATACTCCCTACTGTCCCCCCAAACCCTACATAGATGGTTCTAGATTTCTCAGATAATCCAGATAATCTTTGGCTGCATAGGTGTCAGCTACTTGGGTGAATGAGTACCACCTATATTGCACAAACTCCTTTAATGTTACTAGACAGGAGTAAAGTGTGTGGAATTTAGCACCCCCAATTATTTTTAAAAGGTGGCTTCAATGCTTGACTGTTCTTTGGATATTATCGGTAGAATGATGGTATACTCCTGGACTAATACAAACCCCCCACCCTTACTCCCTCATGTACATAACATTGTAAAGTAGCTCATGCTGTAAGTAGCTCATCACGAATCAACGCCAACTTGCACACACACTCATTCACTGTTTAACACTGCATGATCACACAAATATCAATCTATTTGATTGTTTGCTGTGTACACCGCTTTGATTAAAGGAGAAGGCAGGATATAAATCCTTTTAAATAAATAAAAAGAAAATACTGCCTGCATGGGTTTGGAAGGATGATATTGTGTATCTAATGTTATAACTGTGGTTCTTATGCCGCTTCTGCACACAATGCCAGTTCTGTCCCACTGGGTCAGCGGTGATGATCCTTTACCAATCTGAGAGCCAAACTACTATTAAGCAAGACTTTCATGGGGCCACAATCACTCCTGTATTATGAGGTCTATGTCTGTGGCACAAAAGAGATACATACTCAATATTCCACATTTAGGAAACTTTTCTAAACTTACCTATTCAATGAACACTTTAGTTTCATCACATATTCTGTCTTCCCTTCTATCTGACTCTTCTTTACTCCCCTCCTACGGTATAATGTAGATAACAAATGTTCATGTACATAAGTTATAACAGTTAATAATTATGTAAATACCTATCGCTCATGTGATTCATTATGCATATAAGTCCCACTGTTCATTGTAACAATCTGTTGTTGAAATGTACGCTGCTTTGCCCCGGTGAAAAGCGGTAAAAAAAACAGTCAAATAAAATAAAAATAAATATATAAATGCAGAGTGGCTGAAAAAACATGTGGAGAGTAATTTCATAAGGGGGTACCAAGTTTTAGGTTCTACTTAGTTGCCATTCGATAAAGAAATGTGGCAGAGAACATATCTTAAGTTCTCTTATATCAGCTCTAGAGCTGGTGTAAACGACTGTGCCTACACTTTGCAATTACATGTACAAATTATAGCATTTTTATAATCAATGCGCCTACTTGTTCATACCACCCATGCTCTGTCCAAATTCCACTCATGTGCATACCCACAGTGAAAGTACATACCATCAAATTCAGGGTTGGGTCAACCAGGCTGTCGCCTAAGACAGCAACTTCTGGGGCAGCAAAGAGCAAGGCATTCAAAGCTAAACAATTGAGTTTGACAGCCAACGTGTTCCAGATGCACCCAAGTTTGGTCCATTCATGGGTTTACCCCACAGCATGCAGGGATATGCAGTTCTGATGTCAGGCACATCTGGAACCAGTTGGTAAACCTAGGGGAACAAACGAAGCAAGAGAATAGAGCAGGTTTGGACCAGACTGCTTTATTGAAGGTGGTCCCTACGTGTTTCGGCTTACGCCTTCTTCGGGGGACATACAGCTACCATAGAATTGACAAACAGTGTTAAAATCAAAAAGGGGAAGTATACAATGATATTTAAAATAAATTAAATAAATAAATAATTAAATACATATACTACGTTGAAAACCAAATGTATAAATTTGATAATGTATAAATTATGACAGATATATATAAATAATATATATGTTTAAACTGATAATATATGCGTACAAATTTGTATATAAACTAAAAAGACAAACCAGAGGACAAGAAAGTACAATTAATAAAATTATTAAAATGATAAAAATAATACGACTAAATTAAGTTAAATTAATCAAACGAGGGCCGAGACAGAGACAAAGAATTAAAATATGGTTAAAAATGTATTAAGAACAAATATAAGAAGTATATTAAAAACCAAAATTATATAAATGGGAGGGGGGGGAGGGGGGAGAGGGGGGGGAAAGGGGGAAGGGGAGGGAGGGGAGGGGAAGGGGGAAGGGGGGGAGAGGGGGGAAAGGGGGGGGAGAAGGGGAAGAGGGGAGGGGAGGGAGGGGGAAGGGGAGAAAGGGGGGAGAAAGTGTAATGGGATGAAGCACAATATATGGGTTATTGTAGGAAAATAGAGAGATCACTTTCTTGATTAAGGCCAAATGGATGTAAACTGTTAAAATCATAAATAAATCGTTGTTCCAACTTCAATAAAGTATGATTAATGTTGCCACCACGCCAATGTGGAATAGCAGTTTTGATAACCAAAAACTTAAGATTACTGACAATATGTTTTGTCAAACTTGCCTTTCTCTAAATCAAACTGTGCATCTTTTTTCTTAAGATTATCAATCTTAGAATCTATTTGTGGTTTAAGTGTCTCGGCCCTTCGTTTAGAAGTATTAATTAAAAGGATCATAAGATCCAAAGAACATTTATTTAAAATCTTTATCCAATTAGACATAAAAACACTATCATCTTTAAACATTCCGGGTGCCTGATCATGTACTCTTATGCTGGGTGATATTTATAAGAGGCCATTAATGTGCATGTTTGGCCACATACGTCTGCTAATGACTAAAACACCATGATTTGGGAACATTCTTCACCGTTTAAAGTATGTGCCACTTATAAAATTACTCCCATAATATGCACTAAAAGGACCATTTTAGAAGGTGTGCTGAGATAGGAATTGAAACACTTAAGTCGCAACATGCTGTTTCCCCACTTATACAAGGCTCTCTTGAACATGAAGACTTTTGTAAAATACTAAAAGGGACATTGGCAAATACAAAAGTGTTCAGAGTAAGTAGCAATTTAAAAAAGCTGCAAATAGGAAAAAAGAGTGTTGCTGCAGCTTTTTAAAATCACTGCTCCTGACAGCTCAAAAAACCTCATTTCTCTCCAGTGATCCACCTGACTGCATCAACCACCTATCCCCTTCTGAGAGCACAGAAACCCACAGTCTACTCGCTTACCTCCCAAAAGGTGTACCCTTACCCACCTCTCCGCATTCCCTGATCCTTCCCAACAATGATCCCCTACCCTTATCTTCTTGAGAATAAAGTATACCCCTGCCCAAATCCCACCCCAGAACCTACCGGGGGTTTTCCTGGTGGATAGTAATGGGGGCAAGAGTGATCGCTAGATGCTCCTGCCCCCATGGGTACTGGGGTTCATAATGGTGCTGGTTGACCTCTAGGGGTAATATCATGATAATACCACTAGGGTTCAAGCTGCCAAATAAAGATAATGGGGTATGTTTACTAAACCGTCTTAATAATGTGTGCTCTGACACGTTAGCGTGCGATAAGGCACCTTATCGCATGATAATGGCGCTTTACCGTGCGATAAGGTACCTTATCGCGCGCTAATGCGCTCAGCGGCGCAAACGAGCGCTGAAGGCGGAATAAAGGCTCCCTGAGGGCGGAGGAAGGCTCCCCAGGGGCAGAGAGAAGGGGTAAATGGGTGGAGAGTGGGAGGGGAGAGGCTCCCTGCACACTAACGCTGTGGATTCCGGGGCTGAAAACTAACGCCAGTGAAACCCTGGCGTTAGAGTAGATTTAAAGGGAAGAGAAACCATTTCCGTCAGCAATGTACAGCAAAGCCAGGGAAACCAACAAAAGGTGATAAGTTTGATACATGTGCACAGAACAAAAGGGCAGATAAACATTGAAAATGACCTGAACAAACTGGAAAAAAAACATAACCTAGCTGGACAATAGTGATATCAATGGGAAACATCAAAAAACACTACCGAGAAAGCTCCAAAAAAAGATATCAATTTTGGAAGGGGCTGTGCTTTGTCCCCATACAAGGTGAATGATCCCACAGTGAAATAACGCTGATCAGGGCTTTCCCTTGTTACTGGACAGGTTTCCTATGGCATGCACATGTCCCGCAACAGCAGGGTGGGCATGTCGGAATGGGCAACTGGACAGATGCTGGAAAAGGGGACACAGAGGGCTGCAGGCGGCACATGCTGTGGTGCAGCTGGGTCACAGTACGGACTAGGGTGATGCCTAGGTGGCCCATACGAATGCTGAAACAGTAGAGCAGCCAGACAGCAACTGATGAGGGCCCAACACGGGCACGAGTGTGTTTCCCACAGTGTCACAGGGGATAGTACCCAGCAGGTACCCCCAAGGGTACAGAACATTTGCAGGCGGTGCTGGGGGGAAGCATGGACATCTATGCAGGCACCCCTACCCCAGAACCCGCACCATAGGCAGCCGCCTACCCGCACACTGGATGGCCCGAGACTGCGCACCACCAGCACCACCAGCAGAAGGGCATGTCAGCATGGTGACAGAGGGGTACTGGTGGTGGAGGGGGCAGTGGCTGCTGCCCACAGCAGACCATGGCCCAGCCCTGTTTAGGTGGGTGCCGTGCACTGCAACAGACAGGCTCTGTCTGACAAACAGTCATGGTATCTCCAGGGAATACACTATTTCTGTGGCAACATGGTGGTGCAGGGCACACAGCCAGTGTGTTCAGGAGCAGAAGGTCACAGGTTCAAGTCCCAGCTGTGGTTCCTGCCAACCCAGTCCCCATATTTTACCCACTACTAAAATGCAGTAATACAGACAGAACCTTTAGTGCAGATAACGTAAACATGTTCAAAACACCTACATTTTACCCTACAGAGCACAGACACCATAAACATGCGCATTACATAAAGCAGAGTCTCCCAAAAGCAGTCCTGGAGGGCCAAACACCATTCAGGTCCCATGCTGTCTCCAATAACTATGGCTGTGCTGCATTTCTATGCACCGCCCCCATGGTATGCAGATGTATCTCATGCATATTCATTAGGAACAGCATGAAAACCCGAACAGGGTTTGGCCCACCAGGACCGGAGTTGGGAACCTCTGCCCTAGAGCAGCGGCCAACAGGGGCAGACTCACCCGCACCCACAGGCTCCATCATCCAAAGCCACCTGGAGAGGCAGGATTTTGGACCCTGTGTGCATCTCCCAATACTAGCACTTGCATACCTTAGCAATGCCACCCTAAACCTGGGAATATGGTACACATCTATCAAAAGGTTGCTATGATTACTGCAGATAGCAATTCCTAAGTTAAGCACAATTTGCTGATTGAGCTGCATCATAGCAACCTTTCTGATGTCTGTGGAGTGTGCTACAGGTCTTGTGTCTGACAGTGTTTACCACCCTGGGGAGTGACTCCTACAGTATTGCGTACCATAGCCATGCCTGCACTGTGCCCAGGACTGGTGCGGTGGCCAGGGCTGCCAAACACCTCTATAGTTGCACAATGCTGGCATAGGTGTGGGGAGTGTGTGTCTGTCTATCCCAGAGCTACTGAATTCCAGTCCTGGAGGTCTGCAACCCTTCAGGTTTTTGGGATATCCCTAATGATATGCATGAGATATATATGCATTAGAGATAGCTTGCCAACCTGACTGGTTTTTGGCCCTCCAGGGCTGGATTTGGAGACCCCTGCCTTACACCTCTGTCATTTAAGATTGTAAGTGGGCAAGGTGCAGATGTCCAAGACATCAAAAAGGTTAGAATTTGTCACATTCCTCCTTGATTCTCACCACCACCAAAATATTGTCTATTAGACAACTTTTTGGTGGTGTTGAGAATCTAGGAGGAATGTGACACATTCTATCTACCCTTTTGATGTCTAGAACATCTGTACCTTGCCCACTCACAATCTTAAATGACAGAGGTGTAAGGCAGGAGTCTCCAAATCCAGCCCTGGAGGGCCACAAACCAGTCAGGTTGGCAGGCTATCTCTAATGCATATATATCTCATGCATATCATTAGGGATATCCCGAAAACCTGCAGGGTTGCAGACCTCCAGGACCGGAATTGAGTAGCTCTGGTCTATCCAGTGTGTGGTGGCTGCCAACACCCTCCACAGCCCACACTGCTAGCACTGTTGCCAGTATTGGCCTGCCAATGTGCATAATGAGGAGCAAGGTACTGTGGGTATAGCCCGGACAGGGTGGCCTGGGCAGGATGCATCTGCACAGGGCATAGGGCACTGGCTGGGACATTGTAGTGCCCGGCCACCACCTGCACAGACAGGGTGGTTACAGCATGTCCTGCTGGGAGGTCACTCTCACCCTGACTGAGCAGTGACCATGGCATGGCTAGGTTCCCCCATAGTGCTACATAGTGTTTTTCTCAAGCGATATATATGGGTTCTCCATTTGGGGGTCCAATCACTGTCTTATCTGCTTGGTGGGTGTGCTCATCTCCTCCAGGACCATGCACTGTGGATTAGCTAGCAGACTGTCTGCAGTTAGCATGTTTATGGCTGAAACACCTTGCAGGGTGCAGCAGCTGGAGAATGTCAGACAGTGGTGGGGGGCAGCTGAGCATTTCCAGGCTTACTGTCTGTCTGCTATTGCCTTATGGAATTCTACAGATCTGCACTGACTGCCCTGTAGCGCATCTGTTTCCCAGCAGGCCTGGGGTTGTTGGTCTCCTCTACTGCCACCATGGCAGGGCTGTAGAATGTGGATCTGTTGTGGGGAGATTCTGTCCCCCACCCTGATCCCCAGAGAGCAAGTTTGGTGGTACTACATAATCAACCTATGGGTCCAAACACCCCCACCCCCCCTTGAATCATGTGGCCATGGCACCCACAGAGGATATGCACTATTCTGGTGCATTATAGTCCACAAGGGCTAAACGTGACTGGGATATACATATGGGCACAGGTGTATTGTAGGTGTGTCTGAAAGAACTACCTATCACACAATGGCACTAATGGGGACCTGCAGCATAGTCTATCTCAGAGAGGGCAGGTGCTGTGGACCTGGTGCTGGGCGCCCCACCTCACCCTCAGGGTGAGCACAGTACCCGCACAATGTGACAGTCTGTAGCTACTCTGTGCCAGTAACGCGCATGGTCAGTACCCCCTACCAGGCCTAGGTGCTGTGGGGGTGCATACCCCATCTTGTGCTCATCTGTAGACTGCTGCTTTGCATGTGCAGTGCATCATGGGTACAAGTGGCTTAACTCTATCCTGGTAACAACAGCAGACAGTTTGTGTGGTGACCTGCAGTCCTTCTGTGGCCAGCCAGAGGTTTGCTTGTAGCTGTAGAGCTGTAGCCTACTGGTTACTTCACTGCCTGTAGAGCCAGAGGATGTGGGTTTGATCCCACAGTGGGGTTATTTATTGGGGCAGTTTCTTTTTTTAATCTAAATTAGTACTGCCAGCAAAAACACCCTCACAGTGCTATAACCTTACGGTGCCTTATAAGGTGCCTTATGGGGCACCTGAGGATTACAGCACTGTGAGGGTGTTTTTGCTGGCAGTACTAATTTAAATTAAAAAAAGGAACTGCCCCAATAAACAACCCCACTGTGGGATCAAACTCACAACCTTTGGCTCTACAGGCAGTGAAGTAACCAGTGGGCTACAGCTTTGAATAAGCCTCTGGCTGGCTATAGAAAGACTGCAGGTCACCACATGAACTGTCTGCCGTGGTTACCAGATTAGGGTTAATCCACTCGTACCCATGATGCACTGCACATGAAGATTACAGCACTGTGAGGGTGTTTTTGCTGGCTGCACTTCTTTAAAGTAAAAAGGAAAATGCCTCCAGCAGCACTGCTTTAAAGTAAAAAGGAAAATGCCTCTGGCAGCACTGCTTTATAGTAAAGGGTAATGCCTCAGACAGCCTTACTCATTAACCCCACTGGGGGATTGAACTCATGACCCTTGGTTTAGTAGTCAATGTATTAACCATTGTGCTACCCCTCTCTTACTGTGTTTGTTGGTCAGCACGCCTACTTCAGGCTAATGTGCATTGACGTGCCACGGCTCCCTTTATCGCACGGTAACCAGAAATGCTACGTTAAGACTGACACGCCCACTCCTTATATGGCATCCTGCACACTAACGCCGGCTGCACATTAAGGGGCTTGTTTACAAAGCCGCGGTAGTGGTTCGCGATCGCGATCGCAGCCGCGGCCCCGATTACGATCGCAAACCGCTACCGCGGCTTTGTAAACAAGCCCCTAAGACTGCTTAGTAAACATACCCCAATGTGTTTTTATTTTGTAGCATGACCCCTAACAATAGTACTGACAGATTATGCTAGAGATCAATCAATGTTATTTTGAATCCCAGCACTCATGGGGCAGGAATATATAGGAATTCCTTCAGCCCCCAACCACTACCCACTAGAGAACTCCCTAGTAGATGCTGGGAAAGGATGGGGGGGTTGTACCTTGCTTTCAGAGGAATTTGGGAAATGGGCTGGGGTTTTTGGGTTGGGGCATCAATGCTATCGGGGAGATTGGGGAGTGTGGTTTCTGTGCTTTTGGGGGGATTTGGAGGGTGAGGAAGCAATGCTGCCAGGGAGTTATCAGGTGAGTATGTATGTGTGTGTGTGTGTGTGTGTGTGTTGAGGGGGGGGGGTGATGCTGTTTTGCCTTGCCCCTTTATTGGCACATGCATGTCCCTTGGGCAGGTGCAAATATTGAGATAAAAATAGACTTGTTTCCCTATTGTAAAATGGGAAATATATGTATAGTTTTTGGGACCAAGAAAAAACCATATTTAAACCATGCCCTCTAGAAAGCTACACATCTTGGGGGATGTACTTGTGCAAACAGCAGTTTTATAAAATCTTGGTTTGCGTGTGTATGTGATTTATATGTGTTAAGTTTGTTGTTTACAAATGTAGTTCCTTCTAAACAAAGGGCTTAAAAGTGTTATCACTTTAAATTCAGGAAGCTAGTTTCACAGACCTTTGTTATTCAGGCTCATGCACATCTGCTCTGTGGTAACAGCTGTCCTTATTTGCTTTGCTGTTTATAAGTCTTCTCTGTATTTTTTTCTTTTAAGGACTTTGTTTTTCCCCTTTCTTGTCTCACCTCTAGAGTTTCATTTCTGGTGGGGATGTTTACTAAAATGCAGTAAGCACTTACCGCAGATTTTAACATTCGATAACCATTGGTGCGGGCCCCTGCTCACAGCTACCACATAGTAAAAATCTCACGCTAAATGCTCACCTCGATTGGGGTGGATACTGGGTGGTGACAGGAGGTGGCTGGCAATGAAAGCTATTGTGTGGTACATTACTGCACATTAGTTGTCACAACTGCCCATAGTGTGGCTGCACTTAATGCCACTTCAAGAAGTGGCACTAAGTGCAGTCTTGCCACCTGCAGTCTGGTAGCACGGACAAGGCAATAAAAACAAAACAAAACAATAATCCTGACCTCAATATATAGCCCCCCGAGTCAAGTCCCCCACCTGTTGAGACACCCCTGATGCAAACCCCTCCCCCAGGCATATCCCCTCAATCCAGATCCCCCCCATCAGCATGCTCCACCCTGCCCTGCTTTGATCCCCCTGATCAGAACCACCCCAGAAGTACCCTCCAAGTTAAACTTCTCAATCACCATTCCCTTACCCTCCTTCTCACCCCCTCAACTCCCCTTGGACTCACCCAGGGTTTTCCCTGGTCATCTAGTAGATTGAGCAGGAATGATTCCCTTCCACTCCCACCCAAGAGCTGCCAGGACTCAAAATGGTGGTTATGATCACCTAGCAGTAGTTGCACGATACTACTGTAAAATGTCAATCTGCCAGATAAGGAGTGATTGATCTCTAGTACAGTACTACAAGACCACTGTTAACAGTCAGAGATGCTGCCATTTTAAACTTTGGCGTCTCTGGAGTGGAAGCAGGGGGGGGGGGATCTCTCCCACCCCAGCTCACTAGATGATGAGAGAAACCCTTGGATGAGTCCTAGAGGAGTCAGAGGGAGAGAGTTGGGGGGAGGGAGAAGAAAGGGGTATAGGGTGGGCCTTTTGTTCAGGGGCTGTTCTTGGGAAAGGCTTATCTTGGGGGATAAGATCAGAGGAAGGGGTCTGATTGGTGTGGAGGGGTCTGATTGAGGTGAGTCGAATCTGGAGGGATCAGATCGAGGGTATGGGTTGCACTGCCATCGTAGCAACATTTTATTTTGTCTTGGGGTCGGCATTGCATGCTTTAGCCAAGGCATGGAATGGGGCCCATTTAGTAAATGTCTGGGGCAGATGCTGGCCATATCCCCTGTATTTTTCAGACAGACTTTTTTCTTAGCACACTTTAAATTTTGCACTTAAGGGATGGTAAGTACAAAAATTTATCACACTTTAGTAAACATGCCCCATAATCTGGTTTAATCTGAAATTAATGTTAATGAATTGTTTAAAATAATTTTGTATGCATCAAAGCTCACTGATATTTTTAAAGTCTGAACCCTTGTTATCTCTATGTTAATAGTAACACAAACTAACACATGTGAACATTAAGATAAACACAGCTTTAATGTATGTTAATCCTGAGTTAGCATGCATAAGTATTACATAACCTTTGCTGCCCTTTAAGAAAGACATTTAAAGTATTTCAAAAGGCTTAGAAACAACTGTAATTCAGACTTTTCATTGAGGTTTATGAACATCAGAAATCTCAGGGGTCTAGATACTAAGGTGTGCTAATGTTGATGCACATTAATTCATCATTAACACGCTTTATCAGTGACTAGGTCCCATTGTATAACATGGGACCTGCACTAAAATAACTTGTGTTAATGCAGAATTAACGCACATTAATGTTAGTGCACCTTGGTAACTAGCCCCTTCATAGGCTGGAGATTTGTTTATCCCTATTGACATTCATTGATGGGGCACTGGAACTGGGAGCCCAGAAGGATAGAAATTAGCTTTTGTAGTTTTTATAATTTTGAGCAGAAGTAAGTTGTATCTTGTTAAATTCCTACACTTTTTATTCTGTTTTACTTACTACTTTTTTCTTGTGTTTATTTTTTTTAAAATCATATTTCTTGGGTAAATAAGATTTTAAAAAATCATATTTACCCAATCATATTTCTTGGGTAGGGATAAATGACTAATTTTCCCAATGGAGAAAGGTGAACAGTGGAGTACCCCAGGGATCTGTGCTGGGTCCGCTGCTTTTTAACATACTCATAAATGACCTGGAAAAGGGAATAACGAGTGAGGTTATCAAATTTGCAGATGACACAAAACTATTTAAAGCTGTTAAAACCCATGAGGATTGTGGAAAATTGCAAGAGGATCTTGATAAATTGGAAGACTGGGCATACAAATGGCAGATGAAACTTAATGTGGACAAGTGCAAAGTTATGCACCTAGGAAAGAACAACCCAAACTATGGTTATACGATGCAAGGCTCCACATTGGGAACCACCACCCAGGAAAAAGATTTAGGTATGATTGTGGATAGCATATTAAAACCCTCCGCCCAGTGTGCAGCGGCGGCCAAGAGAGCAAATAGAATGCAGGTATCATAAGGAAAGGAATGGAAAATAAAACAAAGGATATTATAATGCCTCTGTATCGTTCCATGGTGCGACCACACATTGAATATTGTGTGCAATTCTGGTCGCTGAATCTTAAAAAGGATATAGCGTTATTAGAAAGGGTACAGAGAAGAGCCACCAAAATGGTAAAGGGGATGGAAGGATACTCCTATGAAGAGAGGCTAAAATGGTTAGGGCTCCTCAACCTGGAAAAGAGACAGCTGAGTGGAGATATGATAGAAGTCTATAAATTAATGAATGGAGTGGAACGGATAAACGTAGATCGATTGTTTATGTCATCAGAATATAGAAAGACTAGGGGACATGCAATGAAGCTACAGGGTAACCTATTTAAGATTAATAAGAGAAATACTTTTTTCACTCAACGTGTAATCAAGCTCTGGAATTTGTTACCGGAGGATGTAGTAAAAGCTGTTAGTGTAGCTGGGTTTAAAAAAGGGTTTTGACAAGTTCCTGTAGGAAAAGTCTATAAATCATTATTAAAATGGACCCAGGATATCACTGTATGACTGAATACAAGCACCGAGGAACCTGTGTCTTTTGGGGAAACTGCTAGGTACTTATGACCTAGTTTGGCCACCATTGGAAACACGATAGTGGGCTTAATGGACCTTGGTCTGACCCAGTATAGCATATCTTATGTTCTCTTTTTATGAGAGGTGGTAGATCAAATAACTAAACTAAACTAAACATCTACTTGACCCCATAAGAGAGACTCATGCCCTGACCATCTCCAATACCAGGAATAGACAGTTACATGAATGACAAAAGATTTTAACGGCCCTACTGATTATTAGGAGGGTATTATAAAATGACACCTAGGTTTGGGGATGAAGCCAAAGTATACCCCCACTTGCTGATCTCACACCTGACAGCACACATCCATGAGAGTAAGGTACAGCCCCATTACCTAATCCCATCCTTTGAACCTACCAGGAGATTCCCTATTGGGTAAGTGGGGGTCAGGAGTGATCCCTAGATACTCCTTCCCTGTAGGAGCTGGAGTTCAAAATGGTGCTGGTCGACCCATAGCAGTACTAGCACTAGAGGTCAAGCCAAATAAGGGGCACACACATCTTATTTATGTCTGTCTGCTCTACAAGTACATGCCTGCTTGCAACCTGTGTACTTTTAGACATGACCTAATTTTATAAAAGCCCTTTTATACAATTAAAACTGTGTTTCAGGTGTGAAAATGGTTTATAAAATTACTCCCTAGAAGGGTAACGTTATGACAGAGAACATAGGCTCACCAGACATATGTCTGTATGTCATGCCTGTTTTATAAAGTCAAAATAAAAAATTTCCTAAATTGGAAAAATCAAAATTACCAACTTGTATATCAACAAACCCCCCAAGTTATTATAAGAGGCCATTATATAAGTGAGTGTTGCATAGCACATGATGGTTAAATGCTTAAAGCAGGCCCCAATATTCCAAAAGCAATCAGTGATCCAATTTGATATGTGAAGCAGCAACAGTAATGCAAAATATAATTCTTAATGCACCATAGTGTTCCAAATATACATTTCACAGCAGCATAATAACATTCATTAAGACTTGAACTGCGATACTTATCATGCTTTTTCACCAGTGTTACCACAGTCTAAGACCTGACTCAATATGGGTTTTGATGGAATCTGTACAGGGGTCTGTTGGCACACTGCTCTTCACTTTTTCATATATAGAATTCACCACTGATATTCAAGTGTTCATGCTGCTCGCAGCTGAACAGCTACTCTCAATTATTATAAGCTCAAATACTGTGATGTTAACTAATAATGCAGTTCTAATGTTAAATAGCTCAAAAATCCAGTGCCAGAAAGTCCCCTCCTTTTCTAGGGGTTAAGGCCTCTTCAGCAATTGACCATTTTTGCTCCTGAAATTTGTCTTGTTGAAACAATGAGATACCGTAGGTGATGTTGTAGCAGTGATTGGACGACTTTTATAGTCAATCAGTCTCTCCTTCATTGATACAGATGGGACTGATGATTAGATTAGTGAGTTCTACAAGCACTATTCGTATTTAAGCATTATCTGCTATGTGACACTCACGTGTATGATGGTCCCCTATAAATGGGGAGCTTTTCTGATGCAGTAGTTGTTTTATAAAGGCAACATATGCACCTATGTGTCTTTATAAAATTACCTCAGGGAAAATAGGCGCATATATTTACACATACTCTGAGGCAGGTGTGACTTGTGCATAAGTGAATTGTTGCATATGCATATATTTTATATATATGCACATAAGTGGCAATATTATTACCCTGTTCCATCTTTTCTCTGCCCCTGGGAATGTCGACACGTATATCATGTAAAAGTAGGCACTATGACTTCTGTGTTCCTAGTTTTTATGTATGTATATATCTGGAATTTTTTTGTCTCAAATAATCGTTATTAATAATTCAGAAATAAGTACAAAGTTTAATGCATAGTGTGATACAGTGGCCAGCACAGAACCCATGGATACAGGAGAAAAGGAAGAGCTTACCTTACAGTTACCTAGGCAGAAAGCATATTCAGGTTATGAGGAGCCAGAGAATAGTAGAACAAACTTTCCCTACACTGGGTGTGACGCAGCAGAAAGCCAGAAAGCTAATCAAGTCCACCTGGGCAAGGAAGCACGTACAACGTGCAGGAGCCAGGAGGATAAAAGTGGCTGGGAAATCCCAGTAGAGGGAGGTGCCGCAGAGGGAGGTGCCGCAGCTGGAGGTGCAGCAAAGGGAAGAGCAGCTGACACCGAGAGAACTGGAAGTGCTCATGCACAAGTCTCCCAAGCCAGAGGGGGCATCGTCCCGAGGAGAGTGAGTAAGCAGCTGGAGGGCAGAGGTCACAAGCAGGAGAGCTTGCTGTTTCCAGGAAGCAATGGCTGGGTCCTGACAGCAAGTAGCAGTAGAAGGGAAACCTTTCCTGGAAGTAACTACAGCCCAGACCATATATCTGCTGAGTGGAACTCTCGGGGAAAAGCAGGCTACAGCCCAAATATAGGAGCCTGGTTAACAGAGGAAGGAGTGGAAGCCAGCCACCCCAGAAGCAGAGCTAAGTGCACCAATTTTTCTAGAGGGCAAGAGGTGGGCTCGGCTAGGAAAGTAAAAGCTAATAATTGGGTGGATAATCCTTGGTGGAGAGAAAGGGGAAGCCTCAGAGAAACAGGCTTCAGTACAGGTCTCCAGGACCTTCCTTATGCAGAACAGTTTCCTGCCTTAAGAACTGCTGCCTCTTGAGAGAGTTGTGTAAATTATAGCTGTGGCGAATATTACCCATTTACAATTTCTGACGGTGAGCAAATGCAATGGGAAAACACTGTCCAGGACATTGATTCCAGTGCTATGGATTGCACGCTATGTATCTCGGATGAGATTACGTCTCTTTGTTAATTGAGGAAGCAAGAGCCTTGTTACACCTGTTTGGAAAAGGTGCATTTTACTTTGCTGTGAAGAAACAGTTTTGTTTAAGTTCTTTGTTGCTGTATGAGAAAAACAGAAATCCACAAGGGAAGGGGAATAAAACCTCATTATTATTTGCCTTTAACACACGGCTACAGACTATTCTTTATAAAAGCAACCTGCACCTCACGCCCCTAGGCGACCGCCTAATAGGGACGGTGGTAGCAGTACCTTGACAAATGGTGCGGTTTTTTGGATTTCTGGAGAAGAATACGGCGGAAGCACAGCAGAAGTACCAGTGCTTGAGAGCAGGACAAAGGTTTGCTGCAGGACCACGCCCAGAGGATTCCAGAATCCAGAGAGGCAAGAGTACCTTCTCAAGGCCTGAATCTCCACCTGACTCAGGTAATAAGTATCTGGGCACAGGCAGTGGGGGATTCTGGTGAGAAGGGATACTAGGATCCAGAGCCAAAGCATAGCTACATTTTGAAAAAAAAAGTGCCACACTTGGTGTTCGTGTCTGTCTGTTTGTGTTTCAGTGTTCGGATGTGGAGAATCCCCAGGAGATACTGCGCTGGATAAGTCTCCAGTTTGAAAAACAGAGGGAGTTAGCCCAGCAGTGCCAAGAGCAAGCGTTGGCAACCATGCAGGCTCAACAGAAACCTCTGACCAACCTGGTACAGACTTTGCTGGCAGAGCGAGCGGCAGAGAAGACACCCAAGGGACATTATTGTGGGGTAGGCCCACAAACTTGTGGGGTAGCCAATTTTGAAAAGGCAGTAAAAGACCCTATGTTTTGTGTACCAGGTGTCATGAGAAATATGCCTAGAAATGAGGTTAAGGACGCACACATTAAATGTTTTAAATGTGGGAAGTGGGGTCATAGGAAAGATGAATGTGTTTGGAAAACAGCATTGATGAGTGAGAATGGGAAATACCGGCAGAAAGGCTTTCGCCTAGAGGTGGAAGTACAAGGTGTGGTAGCCAAGGCTCTACTTGACTCGGGGGCAGACCAAACAATGATTTCAAAGAAATTCTGGCGCCTCCTACAGGCCAGTAGTTTGTCCACCCTGATTCAACTTGAGAGTGGGTCTAGGATACGCTGTGTGCACGGGTCATCCACCTATTACCCTCTCTATAGGGTTACGATAAGAGGTTTAGGAACCTGGAGAAAGGTCCTAGTGGCAGTGATACCCAGGTTACCTTATGACATAGTCTTAGGCCGAGACTGGCCGCCTTTCTGTAAGAGCCTAGGAGAGGGCATACAAGGGAAAAAGGGGATGGTCTCTACGAGGTCACAGGCCCAAGGCTCGGGGGAGCAGGCGGAACCCCCAGAGGACACTGCCCACTCTGCAGAGGAGGAGACAGAATCTCTGGAAGGGGAGGATAGGCCCCTAGATGAAACTTTAGGAGAGCTGCCCCAACACGAGGATTTGGTCAGTCCCCCTGCAAAAAGCTGTAGGAAAAGTAAAGGAGAAAAGCACCGGGAGCGCCACCACAGGGCTCAATTGAGGGCCGGAGCCGGGGACGGGCTAGGTTTTCCATGGGTCCCGGATGATCTAGTCAAAAGATTCCCATCGTTCCCAAAAGAACAAAAGGCGGATCCCGCGTTAAAGCGCGCCTTCGAGTACGCCCAGTCTGATAGAGATATTCTCCCCAGATTCCTGATGGAGGGAGATATCTTATATCGGGAGAGTAATGATCCCCAGACAGGAGCTGTTAGGAAACAACTAGTGGTACCAAAGGCCTTTAAGGCCGTCGTTATGAGACTGGCCCATGATCACCTGGTGGGTAGGCATAAGGATTTTTGGGTACCCTAGATCAGATATTGGCCCATTTTTACTGGCCAGGGGTATTTAAAGAGACCAAACGCTTTTGTGAGGCCTGCCCTTCGTGTCAGAGGGTCTTGGCCGTGAAACCAAAAGGTGTCCCTATGACACCTACATCTACTATATCCGAACCAGTGCGCCGGATGGCGATGGATATAGTAGGTCCCCAAGTGAAAACCCCAAGGGGATTTCAATACATTCTAGTAATTATGGATCAGGCCACCCGTTTCCCCTGGGCAGTGCCACTGAGAAACATTTCGGCCAAGACCATAGCGGGGGAATTAAGTTGTTTTGCGAAGTAGGGTTTCCGAAGGAGATGTTAACAGACAGGGGCAGTAATTTCCTGTCGCGGTACCTGGCGCAGGTATGGGACGCCTTTGGAATACAACACATAAAAACAGCAGCTTACCATCCACAATCTAACGGGTTGGTGGAACATTTTAACCAAACCCTCAAGCAAATGTTGAGGCGGGGACTGGATGGGAAAATGGCTGACTGGGACATCCTGCTCCCATTCGTTTTATACGCCACTAGGGAGCGCACACAAGCCTCATTAGGAGCCTCTCCCTATGAGTTACTGTTTGGCAGGGCCCCAAGGGGAGTCCTAGACATTTTGAGGGAACAGTGGGCAGAGCCAGAAGGGGAAGAGGTAGGAGTACCGCAGTTTCTACAAGAATTAAGGTCACGGTTGCAGAGAGTCTCGCAGGCCGCTGAACGTCACTTACAGGACAGTCAGCAGCATCAGAAGCGGTAGTATGACCGGGGGAAGAAACCCCGTCAATTGGCCATAGGGGAGAGGGTAGTCGTAATGGTGGCAGACCCTGGGCTGAAATTTGAAGCCCAGTGGAGGGGACCCTATACCATAGTGGACCGCAAGGGACCGGTCTCCTACGTGGTAGAGACCAACAGGGGATGCTGTCAGGTGTACCACATTAATGTCCTGAAACCCTGGCGGGAGAGGACAGTGGCTTTTGGCCGGGTAAAGGTAAAGCTCCAGACCCGTTCTGTTATTACGTGCTGTAAGGACATGAGTCCCCCAGCCTGTAATATCTTAAGGGGGGGGGGGGATATGTGATACAATGGCCAGCACAGAACCCATGGATACAGGAGAAAAGGAAGAGCTTACCTTACAGTTACCTAGGCAGAAAGCATATTCAGGTTATGAGGAGCCAGAGAATAGTAGAACAAACTTTCCCTACACTGGGTATGACGGAACAGAAAGCCAGAAAGCTAATCACATCCACCTGGGCAAGGAAGCACGTACAACGCAAAGGAGCCAGGAGGATAAAAGTGGCTGGGAAATCCCAGTAGAGGGAGGTGCTGCAGCTGGAGGTGCAGAAAAGGGAAGAGCAGCTGACACAGAGAGAGCTGGAAGTGCTTGTGCACAAGTCTCCCAAGCCAGAGGGGGCGTCCCGAGGAGAGTGAGTAAGCAGCTGGAGGGCAGAGGTCACAAGCAGGAGAGCTTGCTGGGTCCAGGAAGCACCGGCTGGGTCCCAACAGCAAGTAGCAGTAGAAGGGAAACCTTTCCTGGAAGTAACTACAGCCCAGACCAGATAACTGCTGAGTGGAACTCTTGGGGAAAAGCAGGCTACAGCTCAAATAAAGGAGCCTGGTTAACAGAGGAAGGAGTGGAAGCCAGCCACCCCAGAAGCAGAGCTAAGTACACCAATTTCTCTAGAGGGCAAGAGGTGGGCTCGGCTAGGAAAGTAAAAGCTAATAATTGGGAGGATAATCCTTGGTGGAGAGAAAGGGGAAGCCTCAGAGAAACAGGCTTCAGTACAGGTCTCCAGGACCTTCCTTATGCAGAACAGTTTCCTGCCTTAAGAACTGCTACCTCTCTCGAGAGTTGTGTAAATAATAGCTGTGGTGAATGTTACCCATTTAAAATTTCTGATGGTGAGCAAATGCAATGGGAAAACACTGTCCAGGACATTGATTCCAGTGCTATGGATTGCACGCTATGTATCTCGGATGAGATTACGTCTCTTTGTTAATTGAGGAAGCAAGAGCCTTGTTATACCTGTTTGGAAAAGGTGCATTTTACTTTGCTGTGAAGAAACAGTTTTGTTTAAGTTCTTTGTTGCTGTATGAGAAAAACAGAAATCCACAAGGGAAGGGGAATAAAACCTCATCATTATTATTTGCTTTTAACACATGGCTACAGACTATTCTTTATAAAAGCAACCTGCACCTCACGCCCCTAGGCGACTGCCTAAAAGGGACGGTGGTAGCAGTACCTTGACAATAGAAATAAGGAACCATATCTTTGGTACGAGAGGGGCTGTTAAGTCTCTGGTCTTATAATGAAACAGAAAGCTACAGGCACACTTCAGTTCCGGAGGTCCGAATGATCTCTCTGCAGTTTTGTTTTATTGGTATCAAATAACAATATAACAATATTTTGTAAAAAGGCAAAAGATAAAGCTCTCAACCAATTCTCCGGAGACAAACCAAATTCAAAAATGGGTCTGATAGCATCTTTTCCTGGACACTTTTTTCCCCCTTTATCCCCTCTTCCCAAAATGATCTAAATATATCATTGAGTCATTCAAATCTATACCTAACTCACTCACACAAAAATCACACCACTTTCATCTCTCATACCATGCAATCAAACCTGGAATCCTTGGACATTGTCCAAGTTGTATTTATGCTTCGGCCTAAGTGGTATATACAAAAATGAATAAAGATAAAAATATTGCTCTCATTAAAATTCACAGTTATGCATGAGATATCCACTCTGGGTTAGGCTTCTTCTCACAATCCCTGAGTTTAATTTCCCCACCATTTCTTCATCAAATTAATCCACTCTATGTAAGTAAGGATAGCTGCACTCATCTAGTCTCGCAAAATTAACCTCCACATTATAAGAAGGGCCCAGCACAAATTTTTGTTTAATTTTACACAATTATTTTTCCTGAAAAGACTGCAGGCCCCCCAATAACCATAGTGCAAAGGTCCACTCTATCTGTTCCTGAATCACCTCTGCTATGACTGCCAATACCCTTGTCTATAGGTCATGCAATCAGGAGCGGCCCAAGGGGGGTGTGGGGCCATGTGCGGAGACTCGGTGTAGGGCCTCATTTGCATAAATATTTGCATAATGTTAACATACACTAACTTTTAGTAAACATGCCTTTTAATGAGTGTATGGATAAAGAAAGACTACCAGATTTCTACATTACCATACTCCAGTGCCAACCGCCAGGCACATTAGGAAGTACTATAGACACTGCCCATTTAGAACCCATAATATCCAATACACCCAATGGAATCAACCTAACTATATCCCTCTTAAATTACTTGATTTCCAAAACTCCCTGTATAGTGCTGTGTGATACTACCAAATAAAGTTATGTTTTTTTGTCGGATTACTCACCGATGAGCAGAAATTTTTCTACTCTCGAAGTGAGCCCTCCATTTTATTCAAAAGTTAGTTTAAAATGGCCCACTACAGGTCATTAGATCAGGTGCTACAGCACTAACAAGCCGTTGCCCCTGCACTGTGAGGACTAAATTTTGCTTTCTAAAAGACGTTTCAAACTGCTCTAGTGTAATCGTCCCTTGTTCTTGAACAACAATAAGAAAATACTCATCTGGAGTAGATCAAAATGCATCCAAAGATCTTCATAGCGGCTGCGCCACGTTGTCAATGAGAAGTGTTCAAGACAAGAGCTTTAAGCAATAGCTCAGATTCACTCGTAGTATCTGAAACTGTCTCAACTTGATATACCATATCTTCTGGACCAGTGAAGGAGTAGTATGATTCTATGCAACACTAATCAGTGTTTCAAGCCGCTCAGCTTTGCAGCTCTTCTTCGCCTGAAGATAAGTTAAGCTATAGTAACTCCGGCCCAATCGGGGCTGTGGGAGTGGGAGGAGCAGTAAGCAGCTTGAAATAGCAGCTGCTGCCGGCGGGAAACCTCTTGGCTCGCCGCCACCATCTTCACTCTCCCCGTCCGGGTGAGAGCAACTCAGCTGTCCGGCCTGCCCTCCCGAGCAGTAACTCCGGCCCAATCGGGGCTGTGGGAGTGGGAGGAGCAGTAAGCAGCTTGAAATAGCAGCTGCTGCCGGCGGAAAACCTCTTGGCTCGCCGCCACCATCTTCACTCTCCCCGTCCGGGTGAGAGCAACTCAGCTGTCCGGCCTGCCCTCCCGAGCAGTAACTCCGGCCCAATCGGGGCTGTGGGAGTGGGAGGAGCAGTAAGCAGCTTGAAATAGCAGCTGCTGCTGGCGGGAAACCTCTTGGCTCGCCGCCACCATCTTCACTCTCCCTGTCCGGGTGAGAGCAACTCAGCTGTCCGGCCTGCCCTCCCGAGCAGTAACTCCGGCCCAATCGGGGCTGTGGGAGTGGGAGGAGCAGTAAGCAGCTTGAAATAGCAGCTGCTGCTGGCGGGAAACCTCTTGGCTCGCCGCCTCCATCTTCACTCTCCCCGTCCGGGTGAGAGCAACTCAGCTGTCCGGCCTGCCCTCCCGAGCAGTAACTCTGGCCCAATCGGGGCTGTGGGAGTGGGAGGAGCAGTAAGCAGCTTGAAATAGCAGCTGCTACCGGCTGGCCGGTGCCTGCCGGGCCCGCGCCTGAGGGCCGCGCAAAGAGGGCCCTTTGGCACGGCCCTTAGGCAAAGGTGCTTCAGACAAACACAAATCCAGACCAGAGTCACGAAAGAAATTGAAGAAAAATCCCACTACAACATCCTTGTACTGCTGGAGCACCCCAAGGGCCGAGCTCGCGTACTTCACCATATCAGCTAGATCTCCAACGCAGCAAGTATAGCCCTTTGAAAGAGACTAAATAGATAGACCTTCTAACAGATTATATATTAGCTTGTACCACTCTACCATCTTAATTAGCTTGTATGTTAATTCTGCCGGTATACCAAACATAGTACTGCTAAGACTTATTCTCTTAAACACTCTTGATTTGATCTTTACTGTTGTCAGTAAGTCAATTGTAATACTGTCTGATTGCTACTGTTGTCAGTAATCTCTTCAATACCCATTATCTGATTCACTGTTGCCAGTAGCCAAGTTATAATTACTGTTGTCAGTAATCTACTCAATATCTATTATCTGATTTACTATTACCAGTAGCTAAGTTATAATTACTGTCTGACCCATACTGTTGTCTGTAAATCATCCCCCAGTATTATCCTCGGGTCCTCACTGCTATCTAGCCATTGTACTGTTGTCAGTAATTCCTCACTGCTATCTAGCCATTGTACTGTTGTCAGTAATTCCCCACTGCTATCTAGCCATTGCACTGTTGTCAGTAATTCTCCCCTCAATACTTGTCCACAATCACAAGTAATTCTGCCCTAAACTACCCGTTTTACAATCACACAGTGCCCTGCCACGATGGGTTCCCCCTTTACCACCATAATCGGATGTTATATCATCCTTGCTAGTTGGTTCTCCTGCTCTCTTACCTTAACCCCTCCTTCCAATCAGATCCCAATATTACAGAGCCATGGAAGGAGATGGTCTGGTGCATCCCGTAACAATATAAATTGGGATACCCGCGCACATCACCCACATCTGCTACACATTGCGCTTCAGCACTCTATGAAATCCAAGCAGGTGGAAAACTCCTACCCTCATAACCTAAAATGTGCCCTCATCAATGCCCGTTCTATCCGGAAGAAGTGGCCAGCTGTCACTGACATAATTTCCCTCCACGACCTTGATATACTCTTGGTCACCGAGACGTGGCTATCCGACGAAGACAACGTCATACTCAACCAGCTCCTCCCTCCGAACTTCACAGCTCATACAAGTCATAGACGAGACAAAAGAGGAGGAGGGGTGCTCATCCTCACCAGGACAGACCTCCATTTCCAGACGGTGGACGCCACCAACACTAATCACCTTGAAACCGTCACCATCTCCAACAAACGCTGCTCAATCAACCTGCTTTACAGAGCACCCTCAGCTTCTCCAGATGATCTTGCTGAAATAATTGATCTCGCCTCCAACACGCATAACCCAAGCATCCCAAACTGGATCCTAGGCGATTTCAACCTGCCAACGCTGCAGGACAATCAAGTGTCACCCTTCCTTGATGCCCTTACAAATCTCGGCTTCAAACAATTAGTAAAGGAACCTACCCATACTAAGGGAAATATTCTGGACTTAGTATTCGCCCCTCAGATATCTCTTAACACATCGCAGGACCCCATAACGTCCATAACTTCTGTTCCTTGGTCAGATCACAATCTGATCATCCTCCATATTCCTTCGCACAAAATCGATTCAAAGTTCAACAGGATACCGAGCAACACTGCAAGACCACACTCCAGATGTTTCAAGCCTTTCAACAGAGACCTTATCCTCATGGAAACGCAACAACTCATAAGCGAAACCACCTCGAACCTTGACGACCTAATTACCCACTGGAACAACTGCCTCAGTGCAATCACCCTACGCACACCAATCAACAAGCCCCCAGGGAAAAGAACGAGCGCTCCATGGTACACAGCCGATCTTAGAGTTTCTCTTACCCAATTATGGAAACTCGAGAAACGCTGGCGTCAATCTCACTCTTCAAATGACCAGACAGCTTACAACTGTCATCTGACTGCACACCGCAAGGCAACCACTGATGCAATGAAACAATACTACTCAGAGACCTTAAAGAGATCACTTAATAAACCTCACGATCTTTTTAACTTAGTCAAGACTCTAGCAAAGGAACCAACCCCCGGGCCTCAATTTGAGATTCACCCACAGGACTTTGCTAACTATGCACAATCCAAGATATACCGGATGATCAAAATCTCGACTACAACCACCACCCCGGAGCAAGATTGCCCTACAGCTCTAACCGTATTCTCTACCCCTACCAAGAAAGGAATTGAAGACACTATTATGGCCCTTAACACCACCACATCTCAGTCCGATCCATGCCCAGCCTTCTGGATTAAGGAACTCCGCAGCTACTTCATCCCAATACTATCCAAAATAATGAACCTCTCCTTCACAACAGGTTCTTTCCCCTCAGCTCTTAAGCATACCTCTATCAGACCTCTTCTAAAAAACTGCAAGCTCGATCCCCAAAAAGTAGATTTATACAGACCTATATCCAGTATACCTGTACTTGCGAAGATCATTGAAAAAGAGGTCCAACGACAACTACAGGATCACATCGACGCTGCTGCACCATTAGACCCCTGCCAACATGGTTTTAGGGAATTCCACGGAGTGGAAACTCTTCTTACCACCCTCTTCTGCAAGATAATCACTGGCATTGATGACATCCGTCAAGGTTTTGCTCTCATCTTTCTGGACATCACTGCAGCTTTTGATTCAGTAAGTCATGAGCTTCTCTTAGGACGACTAATTGAGAAAGGCATTAATGGAAGAGCGCTTGAATGGTGCAGATCTTACCTGTCCGGAAGATGGCAGCATGTTCGTTCTGGAGGGATAACTTCGGAACCTTTCCACCAAAGCCAGGGAGTCCCACAAGGTTCCTCCCTTTCAGCCCTCCTGTTCAACATTTACATGCAGCCAATTTGCAAGATCATCCGATCCTTCAATGTTGACTGCATGTTATACGCTGACGATGTCCTGCTGTACATACCCTTCTCTACAGAACATCTGGACCTCTCTCCACTGACGAGCTGTTTCAATTCAATATCTGACTGGCTTCTCTCCCAAAACCTCCGAATACAACATAAGAAAACAGAAGTACTCTTCATTACGAGGAACCCTAACTTCACCCCACCACAATTCCTTAAAGTAAAAGAAGCAGAGTTACAATCTAAACCATCAATACGCTACCTGGGAGTCACCTTGGATCAACGCCTGGACATGAAAGCCCACATAGGGAACACAGTCAGAGCAGTATACTACAAGATCCTTTGCTGGAACCAAATGACTTCAGGACTATATACCAGGCGTTGATCATACCTCATTTTGACTACGCCAATGCCATCCTACAAGGCCTGCCCCTATCCACCTTGAACCCGCTGCAGCTCGCCATGAACGCGGCAGCAAGGGTCATCCATGGAGCCTCCAGAAGCGACCACGTGACACCTTTGCTGATACAGTTACATTGGCTACCTATCCAGGCTAGAATCGTTTTCAAGACTTTGTTACTCACTTTTAAAGCTATTAACAAGCTCTCCTCTGATTCAATAACTGCCCTCATCCATACCACATCTCCAAATAGAGCAGGAAGATCCACGGCTATAAACTCCCTAATAGTCCCGAAAGCATTAACAGATTGCTCTGCATCCACAGCCAATAGGGCGTTTAGTATCAGTGCGCCAAGATGCTGGAACGCATTACCTCCAGATATCCGGGCTATTAAGAGCCTTACACAGTTTAGGAAAGCACTCAAATGCCACCTTTTCAATAAGTACCTCATAGAACCCAACCCCACCCCATTGAGACCGGAGATGCAATCCGCTAAGCAAATATATGGTTTCCCAACAACATGCCAAGAAAGATACCCTAACCCTTAGTGATGCATATGTTTCTATGGAATTCATGTTCATATGACTCTATGTAGCAAGATTTGTAAATAGTTTACCCCTGTTATCCAAGTTATTTGCCCTGTTATCTGTAAACTCATACGTGTTAATTGTACTGAGCATTTTTGTTCCATGTAAACCGCGCTGATGCTGAATAGTGCGGTATATAAGAGACTGTAAATAAATAAATAAATAAATAAATAATGTTCCTGGAAAAGGTGGGTCTTTAGTTTTTTACTAAATTCCTGTAGGTCGCTGTTCGACCTCAGTTCGTCTGGTAACTGATTCCATAACGTGGGTGCTGAATATGTGAATGCTCTATTGCTTGTGCAGGCTTTGACAGTTCTGATGTTAGTTGAGATGCAAAGAGTGTTTAAGTTGTGCATTCTTCTGCTTCAGTTAGGGGGTTGTGTGGTGATGAGGTTGGAGATGTAAGATGGTGCTACATTGTGTATCAGTTTGAATGTTGTTACTAGTATTTTGTATCTTATGTGGGCAGTAATGGGGAGCTAGTGTAATTCGATTAGTATAGGTGTAATATGCTCGGTGAGTTTTCTCTTCATGATAATCCTGGCCGTGACATTTTGTGCCATTTGCAGTATGTTAAGGGTTTTCTTTGGTAGACCTTGGAGAATGGCGTTGCAGTAGTCTAGGTGGGGAGTAATGAGTGCTTGTGTTACTGTTTGGAAATCGGAGTGTTCGATGATGTTGCGTAGGGGTTGGAGGACCCTTAGTTTATGTAATATTGCCCGGTTGAGCAGTCGAAGATGTTTTTCCATCTTTAGGTTACTGTCGAGAGTTACCCCTAGGTATTTTATCTCATTCTTTATGTTATAAGAGTTGTTGTTCATGGTGATTGTTGAGGGAGGGTTGAAATCAGGTTTTTTGGAGATGTACATTACTTCTGTTTTCTTGTGGTTTATAGACATATTGTTTTGTTGTAGCCAGGTTTGCATTTCATTTAGGCATTCCTCTAGGTGGTTGTATTTCGGGTTGTTCATGTCCAGTTGTGTATATAGCATTAGGTCATCTGCATAAATGTGGTAATTGATCTTGTGTTTCTGAAAGATTGTGCAGACCGGTTTTATGTATAGGTTGAACATTAGGGAGGACAATGCTGAGCCTTGAGGTATTCCTTGAGTTTGGGGGAATGCCTTCACTTTTTCTTCATTGAATTGGACCTGCTGCATTCTGTCTCTATATACAGGATATGAACCAGTTCAGAGGGGTTCCTGTTATTCCTATGGACTCCAGTCTGTTGATGAGGGTTCTATGGTGTACTGTATCAAATGCAGCAGTTATATCTATAAATATTAGCATGAACATTTTCTTTTTGTCTTCCAGGCCTTTGAGTAGTTTATCAAGAAGCATGAGTAGTAAGGTTTCGACACCATGATGTTGGCGGAATCCATATTGATGATCATCTAGTGCATTTCTGGAGTCAACGTGATCTTGTAGTTGCTGTTGGACTGCCTTTTCAATAGTTTTGGCTAGGAATGATATACTTGAGATTGGCCGGTATGAGGCTGGGTCATCCTTCTTGAGCATTTTGTTTTTTAGTATGGGTCTTATGAGGGATTTTTTGAGTTCCGTTGGCATGATTCCTTGCTGGAGTGATTGGTTTACTATGTGTGTAATGTATTGGGCAATTTCCTGCTTTGTTGCTTTGAGCCAGGCTGCTGGGCAGGGATCTAATGGGGAGGTTGTAGTGTTTAGGTTTGTGGTTATGTTTATTATTTGCCTGTCCTCCATTTTGTGGAAAGTGTTCCATTCCTTGTTCTTGTTCGTGGTTGTGGTGGGCTGTGGGGGGTAGTTTGAGTTCTGGTTTTGGGTGGGATGTGCCGCTGATGGTGGGTTGAGTTTGCTGGCATAGTGGTCAGCTAACGTTTGGGCTTTAATAGCGTCGTTGGTGTTATCATCTTGGGAGGTTCTGGTAAGGGATTTAACAATTCTCTGGGTCTGTTCAGTGCCTTGTTGAGTATGTTGGTATGGTGTGGTTTTTTTGCAAGGTTGACTTCAACTTTGTATTTGGAGAGGAATGCTAAGTATTCTGCTTTGCGTTCGTGGGTCTTTGTTTGTCTCCATTTTTTTTTCTAATTTCCTTAGGTCTTTCTTCATTCTGTTTAGAGTTGCAGTGTACCAGGGCTCCGTTTTGGTTTTTGTTGTAGTGTTCACATTGTTTGGTGCCTTCGTCTTTAGTTCTGAGATTGCTTCTATCCCTTCATTCCATTGGTTGATTAATGTTTCTAGGTCTGTGTGGTCTGTGTTCATGTGCATTGCGATGGAACTTAATAGGGCTTCTTTGTTGAATTTCTGGAACTTCCTTTGTGGTTGCGTTATTGATCCAGTTTGTGGATTACCAGGTTTGGTGGGTAAGTCTAAGGTAAATTTTATTAGGTGGTGGTCGGACCATGGAACTTGTGTGATTTGTGGTATAGGTTCTTTGCCTACATCTTGCTGGTCCATTTTGGGTATGAATACTAGATCTAGTGTGTTTCCTTTGTTATGTGTGGCATCATGTATTATTTGTTTGTATCCTAGTTGGTCCATAGCTTCCAGGAAGGTGCTTGCATGCATAGGTGAGATTGATGCTAAATTGAGGATGATTTGGTATTTTTTGATTGTGGTAGTAGAGATCATCTCTAGCGCGGCAGCCAGGGTCTCATGGTGTGAAGTGGGGGGTCTGTAGATGAGGCAGATTATTAGTGTTTTGCTCTCTAGTTTGAGTATATCGATACCATCAACAGTGTTTTGCAATGTGTTGGCTAGGTGTAGTGAGTCCTTAGCAAGAATTAGGACTCCACCTCCCCTTTTACTGGTACGTGGACAGTTGTATATTTTATAGCCAGGCTTGTTTAATTGATTGATTAGGATTGGATCAGTGTCAGTGATCCATGTTTCCATGATGCATAGGATGTCTGGTTTTTCATCTGTGATGAGATTATGCATAATGTGAATTTTATTTCTTATTGATCTGGCATTTATTAGTAGACAAGTGTATGGGGTTGGAGGCATTTTGTTGGGTTGTGGGTTTGTGTTCTGCTTTGTTATGGTTATTGGTTGTTGTGGGTCCTTCGGTTTTGGGTTATGATAGTTGTGTGGCTTGTTGCAGTGCTTGGTGGTTGATATTAGTGCAGTGTTAGTGTGAGTGGGGTAATGTATATTGCATACTACATGGGTGGGTATTAAGAATAGAGTGTATAGATATAATGGTTGCCATGGGTAGGGAAAATGGTTGTGTGGGTTTTCATTGCATGTACAGGTACATACTGTTAGGCACAGACAAATTAAAAGTATGGTATTAATAAGGGATGGGATGAGACATGGGATGAGGGTGAAGGGGGATAGATTCAGGAGTCATATACGGAAATATTTCTTTACGGAAAGAGTGGTGGATCCGTGGAATAGTCTCCCAGTGGAGGTGGTAGAGATGAGGACAGTAACTGAATTAAAAAAAACATGGGACAAACACAGAGGATCTTAAAAAGGGGACTGTTGTAGTTGTTGATATGGAAGGACAGACTAGATAGGCCATGTGGTCTTTTTCTGTCATCATATTTCTATGTTTCTATGTTTCTCTATGTTTAAATACCCTCATGGCATAAATGCACAGGAGGAGAGTCTCTTTCAATTGAAAGAAAGATCTGAAAATTTGAGGAAATATTTCTTTATGGAAAGAGTGGTAGATCCATGGAATAGTCTCCCAGTGGAGATAGCAGAGACAAAAATTGTATCTGAATTCAAGACAGCATGGGATAAACAGAAAAGATCTCTAAAGGAAAAACGGGAATGTAGAGTTTATTGATTAGTATGGAAGGGCAGATTGGATAGACCATATGGTCTTTATCTGCTGCTGTCATGTTTCTATGTTTCTATGATATCCCATAATAAAAGACAAATCATGCTATAACTCCTGAAAATGAACAGTTTTCTGGTCTCATGAAGGAGCAGAACTGAAATTGCTATCATTGTATGTCCTCCACCAGTCCATTCATTGGAAAAGCCAAGTCTCATATATGCCTCGTAACAGTTTTTACTTTCTGTGTCTTTAAACTATGATAGTGGTGAAAGAGCCGAGCCATCCTCTGATCTGGCAGCAGCACAATAATGTTTTTTAACTTTGCTGGTTTGTTAAAATATAGGACCCTGTTTATGGTAAGTCACTCTTACCTTCATGGGATATTGTAGAGCCATTGTGATTTGCTGCAACAGCTGAGGAGAAGTCCTGAAGTAATTTTGTTTCTTTATTGTTCAGTTCCTTTTTGTCTCTTTCACATTGAAAACTTCATTGGCATAGTTTAATATTTGTGCTGTCACCCTCTTAGCCCAAAGTTTTGTTCTCAGAGGGACCCAATGTGGTGCACACATTTCACCTTTATTGGCACTTCAGTGTCTGGCAAATACAAGGCTGTTGAAATCCATGGAACCACAAAGTCCAGAAGATCCCCTCCTTTCACATCCTCTGGGAGGTCCATGATTCTTAAATTGTTCCTATAACCTCTGTTCTCTTATTCCTCAATATTTTCCATTAGTCACTGGGATGTTTCTTGAAGTGCCTGAAGCTAGGCCCCTGCTTCATTCATCTGATCTTCTTGGTTCGATATTCTGTCCTCCGCTCTCTGTATTCTTCTTGCTTGCAATTTGAGGCTTTATTTTTTCTTTATTGAAAATTTTTTGATTTACAATAAGAAACCAAAAGGAAAATTACAGATACATTAGTGAAGGGAAGAAATGCAAAAGTGGTATTGTCAGACTCAAGGGTGAAGGGGAAGAATATGTAGAAGCTGATGAAGATAAAATGGAATTGTTAACTAATATTTTTGTTCTGTGTTCATAGATGAAGGGCCAGGAGTAGGACCTCAGAAAACACCCACAAAAAGAAATGGAAGTGAAGGGGATCTTGAATGATTTTCTGTGTTCATAAGGAACTAGTTGAAGTAAAAATATACAAAGCGATGGGGCTGGATGGGATACATCTGAGAGAATTGAAGGAACTTGGAGAAGTTCTAATGGCTCCACTGTCTGACCTTTTCAATGCTTCTTTAGAGTTAGCAGTGGTCCCAGTGGACTGGAGAAAGGAGCATGTGGTCCCTTTACACAAAAGCAGAAAGATGAGGATGAGAACTTCAGGCAGGTTAGTCTAACCTCTGTGGTGAGTAAATAAATGAAAACACTGCTGAAACAAAGGATAGCAAGGTTTCTGGAGTCCGATGGATTGCAGAATTTGGAGCAGCATAGTTTTACTAGAGGCAGGTCTTGTCAGACAAATCTAATCAATTTCTTTGACTGGGAGAAGAGAGTTGGACCAAGAGAGAGCCCTAAATGTGGTGTACTTTGATTTCAATAAAGCCTTTGACACCGTTCAGCACACGCAACATGTAAATAAATTGAATACCCTAGGAATGGACCCTAAAGTGACTAACTGGGTTAGAAAGTGGTTGAGTGAGAAGCAACAAAGGGTACAGGTAAATGGAGCTCACTCTAAGGAGAAGGGTGTTACCACTGCTGTGCTGCAGGATCTGTCCTTGGTCTGATTCTTTTTAACATTTCTTAATAATATTGCAGAAGGACTGTTAGGTAAGGTTTCCTTTTGCAGATGACATCAAAATCTGCAATAGAGCAGACACCCAGCTAGGATTAGATAACATGAGGAGAGCTTTAGCTAAGCTTGAAGAATGGTTGAAAATTTGGCAGCTGAGATTTAATGCTAAAAAATGCAGGGTCATGCATTTGGGCTGCAAAAATCCAAGGGAGCGGTATAGTGTAGGGGGTGAAGTTCTTCTGTCCACAAAAGAAGAACAGGACCTGAATATGATTGTGTCTGACAATCTTAAAATAGCTAAACAGAAAAGGCGATGGCAAAAGCCAAAAGGATGCTTGGGTGCATAGGGAGAGGAATGACCAGCAGAAAAAAGGAGGTGATAGTATCTCTGTATAAATCTTTGGTGAGAACTCATTTGGAGTATTGTGTGAAATTCTGGCGACCACACCTTGAAATGGATATAAACAGGATGGAGTCGGTGCAGAGGGTGGCTACCAAAATGGTCAGTATGCTTCATCATAAGACAGAGGGGGACAGACTTAAAGAACTCAATAGGTATAATTTGAAGGAAAGGCGGGAGAGAGAGGATATAATGTTTAAATATCTCCATGGCATAAATGCATAGAAGGAGAACCTCTTTCAATTAAAAGCAAGCTCTGCTACAAGGGGGCATAGGATGAAGATGAAAGCTATAGACTCAGGAGTAATATGCGGAAATATTTCTTTATTGAAAGTGTGGAAGATGCATGGAATAGTCTCCCAGTGGAGGAAGTAGAGACCATGACAGTATCTAAATTCCATAGAGCATGGGACAGATATAGAATATCTCTAAAGGGAAAAAAGGGGACTATAGCAATTGGTATGGAAGGGCACATGGGATAGGCTATATGTTCTTTTTCTGCCATCATGGTTCTATATTTCTCACATCCAATTTATCAAAGCATAAGGAAAACATGGCTGTTTCTTAACCCCCATCACAAGAAGACAAGATTCCCTAGAACTAGGAACAGAAAAAGAGAAAAGAAAGAGCTAGGAATAAACTTCCTCAAAAGAAAAAGAAAAAGTAGAAAAAGAATCAAGGAACCCATCTGACAATCCACCACTTATTTGCCCAATAGAAAATTTTCCAATGCAGTAGTTCAGCAAACACATATCTATTTCCCTGATACACCACTAAACATGTACAGGGAAAATGAAGAAAGAAGATTCCCCCAGCAGCCAGCATCTTTGACTTAAGCTAGAGGAGACTCCTTCTCTGAGCTTGTGTAATTCTGGAAACATTGGGAAAAAGAACAGTTTTATGCCTTCAAAATAAATATTTTTTTCTGAAAATAAGCCTTCAAGAATTCTTTTATTTCATCAATTAACAAATGAATCTTCAAGAGCTTATTTTCCAGTACAGCTATCAGCAATTTAGTCAGCTCTCACACTATCTCTTCAAGTAGAGTCACAACAGGTTGGTTCACCTCAGCCACCATCTTGGTTTTGGGGGAGTGCAGCTTTCCTTGTAGTGATTTATTGGAATGAAGCAGCCAGGGCAGGCGCTGCCCGGTAAGCAGGGTAAGCACTGCAAGGGGGTACTGATGTCAAGGGGTACAGGTGTTAGCACCCTCCCTCATGCCTGGCCCACTTCCACCCAGCCTGCTCTCACATCTCCCACTAGGTCCAGAGAGGAAGAGCTCTGCTGCCTGCAGTACTTCCTGCACCTGTGGGCATGATCTTCCTGTTTGGACTGTGATCTGCATTGTGATCGTGGTCCAGACAGGAAGATCGTGCCCTTGGGACTAGCAAGTCCTGCGGGCAGCAGAGCTCTGCATGCAAGGTTGCAAAGACAAAAAGATTGTGCCAGCGGAAACAGCTCTTCTGCCAGAGGGACCTGCTGCTCCCATGGGCATGATCTTCCTGTCTTTGCAGCCCAGAAGGGAAGATCGTGCTCACAGGAGCAGCACGTCCCACAGCAGAAGAGCTGCTGACCAGATCGCTCTGGTTGCAGGTCCTAAAGAGGGAAAGCAAGGACAGTTGTTGGAGGCTAGAGAGAGAGAGGCAGAGAAGCTGGATTAGATTTAAAGGGACAGTGATTGACAGAGAGATTGGGGAGGGGGGATGAGACTGCAAAGGGGAAGTGAGAAAGAGACAGAGTCTGGGAAGGGGGACAGCAGGAGAGGGGCAGGAGGATGGAGGGAAGATACTGGAGGTACTGGGGATGGAGGGCTCGGGAGACAGAGGGGCCTAGGGAGATGGAGGGGGAAATGAACATGGAGAGGAAATGTTGGAGGCGAGGGGTGGGGGGTATCACAGAAAAACTGATGGCAGATGCTAGACAAGGAGGGGTCACCGGAAAATGGGAGATGGTTAGACATAGGGGACATTGGGAGATGGAGGGACAAAGGGAGACAGAGGGGAAATACTAGATGCAGGGGTGGAATAGGGAGGCAGAAGGGACTTGCTAAACGCTGGGGCTAGGGAGATCAAGGGGAGATACTTGACATGGGATGTGGACATAAGGAGAATGGAGAGAGTAGGGATACTGGACATGGGGGTTTTAGGGAGACTATGGAAAGATGCTGGGCATGGGAGCTGAATAGAGGGAAATGGGAGATACAGGACACAGGGTAATACGGAGAGAGAGGGGAGAAAATTGACATGGGGTAAGTAGGGTGCGAGAGACAGAGAGATGCTGGATAGGGGAGTAATAAGGAGGGGGTGGTATGGAGACGCGGGAGATGCTGGACACAGGGGGATAGGAAAGGAAAGGGGAAAAGCTGAATATGGGGATAGGAAGGAAGAGGGGGGACACAGAAGGATAGAGAGTGGAGATGCTAGATGGAGGAAAAGAGAGAGAGAGAGAGAGAGGAGAGAGACACTGGTTGGGGCGGGAGAGAGATGTTAGACATGGAGAAGAAAGAGAGAGTAAGCAAAAGACGGGAATAATGGACTAGGGATGAAGAGGTGGTGAATGGGAGGACTGGGGTGAGGGTTGAAAAGTGATAGGCAGATGGAGTAAAAAAGAAGGGATTAAGGACTAGATAGAAGGAGTCGTGAAATCCTAATGGACAAAGACAGAAAAATAAATGGAAGAAAGCTGAAAGGAAAACATCATTATCCAAGATGGAAAGAACTGAAGAAAATAAAAGGAGAGACAAGATATGGCAGGTGGACTAGAGACCGTAGATTGAGAGCTAATAGACAGAAGACAGCAGAAACCTTAGATTGGGGCCAGCATGATCAGAGAATGAAATGATCAGACAACAAAGGTAGAACAAAATGATTTTATTTTTAATTTAGTAATCGGACTTTGTGCTATCTTTGGGGCATGTTTACTAAGGTGCAGTAGGCTTTTGCAGCTAATGCTGTATGTTACTGCTGCTAGCACTGCGTTCTGCAAAAGCCGTGTGTTATCTGCAGGGGGTGCATTTACCCAGCAGATAATGCCGCCAAACTGCAGGGATCACGGAGCAGCAATCATGCAGATGCAGCTAACACCACCCATTGAGGTGGCGTTTGCTGCACCAGTGATGTCTGCCCATCTTGCGGTTACCGTGTGCTGTTGATGCCCACAGTATTCACACATTACAGGTACTCCCACTCTCTGCCCTCTCTCTGTCCAGGTGCTCAGTTAATACACGACCTGCAAATAATGCAGGAAAGCCCTGTGCTATCTGCATTTACTCACATTAGCTGATACTGTCCTGCGATAATCCCATGTTATCGCTGTGTTAGCAGCTAATGCACCTAGTAGACATGCCCCTTTACATTTTGTACAGTACAGGGAAATAAATCTCTTTTCATTTCTCTGGTATTGCACTGCATTCCGGGTCTAGCTTCTTGGGGTTTCAGTTTAATTTTTGTCTACATACTTTCAT
The DNA here is from genome assembly GCA_033557465.1 of Ichthyophis bannanicus. Classification (NCBI taxonomy): domain Eukaryota; kingdom Metazoa; phylum Chordata; class Amphibia; order Gymnophiona; family Ichthyophiidae; genus Ichthyophis; species Ichthyophis bannanicus. Next base: position 1,383,992,862 of record CM066032.1, on the reverse strand, counting down.
TTTTAGGTTTTTTTTGGTGAGGGTCTGTGTTCTGAGTGTGTGACTGATGCCAGTTATCCTGTTAACATGGTGTTTACAGATAGGGATCCCTACATGGAAACTCCATGTTAACAGAACACCTGGCCTCAGTCACACAGTCAGAACACAGACATTCATCAAGTATAGAATAAGTGACCACAGCCAAAAATAAAAATGTGCAGACAAAATTAAATTGAAACCTCATAAAGCTATGCTCACCAAAGAAACAGAAAGAGATGCATTTCCCTGTACTGTGCAAAATATAAAGATAACAGAATCTTTAAATCACTAAGGGGTATGTTTACAAGACCGTCTTAACGTGCGCCCAGCGATAGTGTGCAGGCTGCCATAAAAGGAGTGGGCGTGTCGGTCTTAAAGTAGCAAAACGGGATTATTGTGCGATAACATGCGCTGCGCACATTGTCGGGCGAGACGCCACTAAGCACGTTAACACGCGGTAATCTTAAGTAGGTGCGCAGACATTCAAGCACAGAAACAGAGGTGTAGCACAATGGTTAATACACTGACTGCTGATACAGGGGTCATGAGTTTGATCCCCCAGTGTGCCTAATCTATAAGGCTGGCTTAGGCAGTAGCTTTTATGTGTAAGTATTGATTTTTGAGGCATTTTATTTGTAGTTTAATTAGTGCTGCCAGCAAACACACCCTCACGTGCCGTAACCTAAGGTGCCGCATAAGGCACCCTATAAGGCACTCCATAGGGCACATTATAAAATGCACTGTCTGCCAAGGCACCCTATAATGTCCCCTATAGGGCACCCTATAAGGCGCTTTAGAGGACACCTGATAAGGCACCTTAAAAGGCGCTTTATAGGGTGCCCTATAAGGCGCTTTATAAGGTGCCTTATGGTTACAGTACACTGAGGTTGTTTTTGCTGGCAGCACTAATGTACATTAAAAATAGACAATGCCTCAGACAGCCTTATCAAATAAGCCCACCATGGGTTTGAACCCACAATCTCTGGCCCCACAGGCAGTGAAGTAATTAGTGGGCTACAGCTGCCAACAAAACCCTGGCTGGCTGCAGAAGAACTGCACGTCACCAAACAAACTGTCTGCTGTGGTTACCAGGATAGGGTTAACCCACCCATACCCATGATGCACTGCACATGCAAATCAGCAGTCTACAGATGGGCACAAGATGGGGTATGCACCCCCACAGCACCTCGGCCTGGTAGGGGGAACCGACCGTGGGTGGTACTGGCACAGAGTAGCTACAGACTGTCAGATTGTGCGGGTACTGTGCTCACCCTGAGGGTGAGGTGGGGTGCCCAGCACCAGGTCCACAGCACCTTTCATGGCTGAAGTACACCATGCTGCAGGTCCCCATCAGTGCTATTGTGTGTGATAGGTAGTTCCTGCAGACACATCTAGGATACATCTGTGTCCTGTATTTCTCACAACACAGTACAAAACGTGATTATAACAACAGAGTTTATTGATACTTCTTACTGCCAACCCAACACATGCTGTGTTTCGCACACTTTGTCAGGGGCTGATCAGGCAGATATTGACTAAAAACATGAACATATAGACAAGATTAATAATAAATGTATAAACACATAAATAATTATTAAAAACACATAAACGAACAGATAATACCATAAATACAAGTACATACATATTTAAATTAAATCTCAATAAACGTAAATACATAAAATATAAGTTACTAGTTCATATTTAAAAAATAGTAATAAATACAAACTCTGAAACATTATGTAGTGAAGAGTTAAAAAATGGGAATGCAGAACAATCAATAAATGAATAATTACCAATTAAGAAGTACATATAAACATTAAAAAGTCATAAAACATAAGTACAGTTACAGCCCTGAATTTTTTTAAAAAAGGCATCAATTTCACTTGATGCTCCTGCCACAGTACTTCACCTCCCTTTTTCTGGTCCTCCTATTCTCTTCCAGTCTTTCAATTATTTATTTATACACAAGTGTTTCTTTTCTATGATTTTAGTACTACTTTATATTTGTTTTGTTTCTTTTTATAGTTGAGTCCCATAGGATAAAGGATATCCACAAAGTAGTTCTCCTACGTTATTGCAAAGGTATTTATTTTTCTCCACTATTTGATCGTCACATTCTAGGCTCCTCTCATCTTATTTCTGGTATTTACATGTATAATACTTATGTTTTATGACTTTTTAATGTTTATATGTACTGTGTCCCTAGTTGCACATGATTATCTGCCTTTTCGTGGTGGTATCTCTTTTGTGGCATGTTTTCCCCGTGGAAGGACGTTCTAAGTTTTGGAGAAGAAGCTCTAGAGAAGCTTCTACCACAAGAGTCCCTTATTGATCGCAATGATGAAAATGTTGATGACCCTTGGAGTCAATGGGAAGAAGTGGTAGAGATCACAAAGAAATTAGTAAAAGAACAGATGCATTCGGCTTACCTCCTAAAGTGCTGTAAATCTAAAATCATCCCCAGGGGGCTAAGAATGAACAAAGCACCAGGGATGTACACAACAGAGGAGGGGTTCATAAAGTGTTGGAATGCCATACTTAACAAGTGTTCTTTAGATCTTATGATTCTTTTAATTTCTACTGCAAATAAAAAATCAGAGATTCTCAAATCAGAAATAGATGAGAAGTTGTCCAAATTGAAAGAATGTGACAAACAATATGATTCGGTTTATGAAGATTATAATAGAAATATTCAGCAGTTTAAAATAGAAGTAAAGAATAAGAAAGTAGAAAAATTTAAGAGAGACGAAGATGACTACCATGTGGGATATGTCTATCATTGGAGTAAAAAAATTGATAATGACCGATTGTGGTTCAAAAAGAGGAGCACTATTTTTGACCGGAAAGAGAGCATAACTACTGAAGAAAGGAGAGATAGTCCCTTGGAGCAGAAAAAGAAGCGAGGCAGGAGCGAATCTGGTGAGTTTGATGCCTCTGCTTCTCTATTTACCTCCCAAAAAGAAGTAGTGAAATCACAGAGAGATAAAAAAGATACACATAAACATATTCAGGAGGATACACCGAAGCATTTTTTCCGCATGGATTCGCTCTGGAAAGGAGGTGGATGAGACAACTCACAATCCCGCCCGCAAACGACCAAAAGAGAATACGACCAAGAATCGGATCGAACAATCGGCCAGTATTACGAGCAATCTCACAGGGGTCGGGGCCGAGGTCATGGCTAAGGAAGAGGCAGAGGCAGGGGGCAGTGGAAAACAGACTGGTCCAAAGAAAGGAGGTAGTAGATAACTTGTCTCACGTAAATGGTCAGAGTAATGTGATTAATATTTCCAAATATTCTTTGACGCCTGATGAGGAATCGATTTTAAATAAGGGGTTGTCATTCGTTCCTAAAAATAAGGCAGACCCCTTTGAGGTGCACATTGATCTGTATAAGGTTTTCAGGAAGTTAAAGATACAACATTTCTTCTCAAGCCGAGATAATGAATATAAAGATATCTCTATTATTAGTAGGAAATCTACATGGGTTCCTCCGCAGCCATCGGATCCCATTATAGAAGCGTTTGAAAAAGTTGTGCTTACGCAAGTTGATACAGTGTTGAAAGGTAAGGTTTCCTCCTTTCATAATATCACCTTGGGAGAAAGGAAAGCTATCCGGTCCCTACAGAAGAACAGTCAGATTATAATTAAACCAGCAGATAAAGGTGGAGCAGTTGTTGTATTAGATAAAGAATATTATTTAAAAGAAATTAATAGACAGTTAAGAGATCCTGTTTTTTTTTACCAGAGATTAGACCAAGACCCCACACCAGATCTCAAGAGAAGTATTGACAATCTTGTCATTACCGCCTTTGAGATAGGGTATATAACTAAGAAGGAGAAAGATTTTCTTATCATAGACTCACCTGTGATCCCCACGATATACATTATTCCTAAGGTTCATAAATCCTTAGATGCACCCCCTGGATGGCCAATTGTCTCAGCCATTGGTTCAGTGTTAGAACCCATTTCAAAGTTTCTAGATTTTCTTTTGAGGCCCTTTGTTAATGAAATGTGGTCATTTGTACGAGATTCAGCTCATGTGATAGAGATTTTTTCCTCTTTTAAGGATTACAACATAAATATTATTTTAGTGACCCTTGATGTAGAATCTCTCTATACCAATGTGCCACAAAGAGAGGCGTTCGATATTATCGACCAATGCCTTCAGAGACGCACTGCTCACCGTCGGATTTCCACCTCTTTCCTATTATCTCTGGCACACATTGCACTATTTGAGAACTTTTTTTGTTTTAGAGATTTGTTTTATAAACAGATCAAAGGAGTAGCGATGGGCTCTGCTATGGCTCCCGACATAGCCAACCTGTATATGTTTAATTTTGAGAACAATTTTTTAAAGGCACATCCTATTAGCAGCTATGTTGGTCTGTGGATCCGGTACATTGATGATATTTTGATTCTTTTGCACGGGTCTGTAGAAAAACTCGAAGAGTTCAACATATGGATAAATGAATTAGACGTCAATTTAAGATTCCAATTGACTTATGATTTCTGTCAGATAGCATTCCTAGATCTCTTAATTAAAAAAGAAAAGGATGGTTTTACAACAACATTATACCGAAAACCTACTGATAGGAATCAACTTTTGCATTTTAATAGTTATCACAATCCTTCGTTGAAGAACAACCTTCCTGTGAGTCAATTCTTAAGAATCAAAAGAGTTTGCACCAAGCCACAAGATTTTGAGAAAGAAGCCAATAATATGAGAATGAGGTTCAATACAAGACAATACCCCGAGTCATGTGTAGAACAAGCATATAGAAGAGCGAAAGAATCTTCTCGCGATTCTCTTTTACGTCCTAAAACAAAAGAAGATAATGTAGGCATTGTGTGTCCTCTGCTATGCATTGAGTATTCCTCCAAGATCATCAAGATCCTTAGAAATGAGTGGCATCTCATTCAAGCTCTGCCATGTTTTCAAGACATTAAACTCACAGTTGCACATAAACGTAACATTAACTTACGGAATCTTTTAGTTCCCTCAGCTTTCACAGAGAAGGGATACATTCCGAAATATAGGGGACAGTTTCAATGTGGGAGATGTTTGGTTTGTCTAAATGTCCTTCCAGTTAGAGAATATTATACCCATCCCACCTCTAATCAGAAATTTTATATTAAAGATTATTCTAATTGTGAAACTCAAAATGTCATTTACGTCATACAATGTCCCTGTAGGAAACTATATGTAGGTAAGACCAATCGTCACATTAAAACCAGGATTACAGAACATAAAAGTTGCATTCGGAGGGGCTTGGCCGATAAGCCCTTAGTAGCCCATTGGCAAACTGAACAGCATGGCATCATGGATTTAAAATTTTTTGTAATCAAGCAAGTCAAAATCAACTGGAGAGGCGGCGATATGAATAAGACCATGTTACGATTGGAACAGAGGTTTATATATGCTTTACAGTCCCTGGATCCAAATGGTCTCAATCTAGATAGTGACCTTTCCGTATTCCTATAAATGTTAGTTTCCACAGTTTGGGCCCTAGATATTTATAGTTTTAGTATTTATTTATTTATTTATTTATTTATATATACGTTTCCTTTATTTACGGTTTTACTGTTTGGGCAACTGAGCAGTGCATACTGGCTTTGTACCCTTTTCGGTTGATGTTTTACTGCTGCCTCCCTGGTCAATACAATTCAGTTTTACCATTCTCCCCCCCTGTTTTTCTGACAGGGCAAGGCTACTTTTTATTTATTTATTCATTCTCCGGCTTATTTATTTATTTATTTATTGATTATTTGGTCCAATTGTCATATTTCACAGACATATATCTTTTTAGTTATTGTACAATTCAAATAGTTTTAATCATTATGATTTTATGTCTCTCTTTGGTCTCAGATTGTTTTAGTTAGTTTTCCTCAGTGTTCCCGTTAGTAACTATTCATTATTCACAATAATAAGTCTTTTAAGGTGAGTTTCACGATCCCGGTTCATTTTGTTTTTATGTTCATTTTCAATATCTATGGTTTTTATGGAACCCCCTTAGTATAGGTTGGCTTCCCGTCCCCTTATTATCGTAGTTCCTTTTATTAGTTTCTTAGTAAGTTTTATCGGTGGGATCCACGTTTCCTTTCCCGCGGTAATCTGTTGTGTCCCGTTGCTCCTCCCCCTATAGCTTCAGATACATAAGTAGAGAGTGCCTGCGCTGGCGGTTTTCTAAAGCGTTTATCTTGCAAGGCAAGGAGGAGTCTTATATGACTACGATTCGGTTTCCATTCAAGGATACTTCATTTCTACAACTACAAAAGAACATTAGTAGACCTTTCTATTCTGGCGGTGAATTGCAGTTTACACCAGCAGTGGACCCAGCGACAACGACGTGTGGTTTGTTTATGATTTATCATTTCGTTATCCAATTCCTCATAGTCCTTCATTTTTATCATTATGCTGAAATAAGGTTAAAGGTGGTTATTTAAACAGTTCCATAAGGCCTTCTTGCTCCTCACTTGGTTTTGTGGTTTGATTTTGGTTTGTAGATGGGGCGCCGGCATTGACTGCCAGCACTAGTCATTGAACCTAGCATCAGACTACGTTCAGTTGGTTTGTTTCATTATTCTTTATTTTTCGCTTTAATTTGAGCTTTAAGTTTATTTTACAGTATTTATACTATATTGAAGTCATCTACACTGAGGTTGGCCTTGCAATACGCCTGGTACAGCAGTCGTCTCCCTAGTTGAGCGATAACGATGTATCACTTGTACTTACACTTTTAAAGTAGACAGTTAGTGGCTCCCCCATTTGGCGGGTACAGCCCTGAATTTTTTTAAAAAAAGGCATCAATTTCACTTGACGCTCCTGCCACAGTACTTCACCTCCCTTTTTCTGCTCCTCCTTTTCTCTTCCAGTCTTTCAATTATTTATTTATACACAAGTGTTTCTTTTCTCTGATTTTAGTACTACTTTATATTTGTTTTGTTTCTTTTTATAGTTGAGTCCCATAGGATAAAGGATATCCACAAAGTAGTTCTCCTATGTTATTGCAAAGGTATTTATTTTTCTCCACTATTTGATTGTCATATTCTAGGCTCCTCTCATCTTATTTCTGGTATTTACATGTATAATACTTATGTTTTATGACTTTTTAATGTTTATATGTACTTATTAATTGGTAATTATTCATTTATTGATGGTTCTGCATTCACATTTTTTAACTCTTCACTACATGTTTCAGAGTTTGTATTTATTACTATTTTTTAAATATGAACTAGTAACTTATATTTTATGTATTTACGTTTATTGAGATTTAATTTAAATATGTATGTACTCGTATTTATGGTATTATCTGTTCTTTTATGTGTTTTTAATAATTATTTATGTGTTTATACATTTATTATTAATCTTGTCTATATGTTCATGTTTTCAGTCAATATCTGCCTGATCAGCCCCTGACGAAGTGTGCAAAACACGGCCTGTGTCAGGTTGGCAGTAAGAAGTATCAATAAACTCTAAATTTATAATCACGTTTTGTACTGTGTCACTAGCTGCACGTGATTATCTGCCTTTTCGTGGTGGTATCTCTTCTGTATTTCTCAGTCATGTCTAGCACTTATGTGCTATGAAGCACCCAGAATAGTGCATATCCTGTGTTGGTGCCATGGTTTCATGATGTAGGTAAAGGGGGGGTGTTTGGACCCATAGGCGGAATATGTACCACCACACAACCCACCCTCTGGGGCTCAGGGTGGGAAACAGGATCACCCACCAACAGATCCACATTCTATATCCCTGCAATGGTGGCAGTAGAGGGGACCATCAACCCCAGTCCTGCTGGGGAACAGACACCCTACAGGGCAGGCAATTGGGAGCTGTACACATCCATAAAGCAATAGCAGACAGAAGGCCTGGAAATGCCAGCTGCCCCCCACCACTATCTGACATGCTCCAGCAGCAAGCCTCCAGCTGCTGCACCCTGCAAGGTGTTCCAGCAAGACACATACTAGCTGCAGACACTCTACTAGTTAGTCCATAGTGCATGTTCCTGGAGGAGATGCATGTACCCAAAACGGGGATGTCAGCATACACACCAAACAGATAAGTCAGTGATTGGGCCCCAAAAGAAAACCCATAAATATTACATGAGAGAAATTCTGCACAGCACTATGGGGGAACCTAGCCATGCCGTGGTCACTGCTCAGTCAGGGTGAGAGTGACCTCCCAGCAGGACATGCTGTAGCCACCCTGTCCGTGCAGGTGGTGGCCGGCCACTACAATGTCCGAGCCATTGCTCTATGCTATGTACAGATGAATCCAGGCCAGGCCACCCTATCCTGGCTAGTCCCACAGTACCTTGCTCCTCATTATGCACATTGGCAGGCCAATACTGGCAACAGTGCTAGCAGTGTGGGCTGTGGAGGGTGTTTGCTGCCACCACACACTGCATAGACAGACACACACTCCCCACACCTATGCCAGCATTGTGCAACTATAGAGGTGTTTAGCAGCCCTGGCCACCGCACCAGTCCTGGGCACAGTGCAGGCATGGCTATGGTACACAATACTGTTGGGGTCACCCCCAGGGTGGTAAACATTGTCAGACACAAGACCTTTAGGACACTCCACAGACAGCAGAAAGGTTGCTATGATGCAGCTCACTCAGAAAATTGTACGTAACTTCAGAAGTGCTATCTGCCAGTAATCATAGCAACCTTTTGATATATGTGTACCGTATTCCCAGGTTTAGGGTGGCATTGCTAAGGTATGCAAGTGCTCGTATTGGGAGACGTACGCAGGGCCCAAAATCCTGCCTCTCCAGGAGGCATTGGATAATGGAGCCTGTGGGTGCGGGTGTGTCTGCCCCTGTTGGCCGCTGCTCTAGGGCAGAGGTTCCCGATTCCAGTCCTGGTGGGCCAGACACTGTTTGGGATTTCATGCTGTCCCTCATGAATATGCATGAGATACATCTGCATACCATGGGGGCGGCACATAGAAATGCAGCACAGGCATCTTTATTAGAGACAGCATGGAACCTGAATGGTGTTTGGACCTATAGGACTGCATTTGGGAGACTCTGCTCTAGATAATGCACATGTTTATGGTGTCTGTGCTCTGTAGGGTAAAATGTAGCTGTTTTGGGCATGTTTACGTCATCTGCAATAAAGGTTCTGTCTGTATTAGCATGTTTTAGTAGTGGGTAAAATATGGGGACTGGGTTGGCAGGAACCACAGCTGGGACTTGAACCTGTGACCTTCTGTGTCTGAACACACTGGCTGTGTGCACTGCACCACTGTGTTGCCACAGAGACAGTACATTCCCTGGAGATACCATGACTGTTTGTCAGACAGAGCCTGTCTGTTGCAGTGCACAGCACCCACCTAAACAGGGCTAGGCCACGGTCTGCTCTGGGCAGCAGCCACTGCCCCCTCCACCACCAGTATCCCTCTGCCACCATGCTGACATGCCCTTCTGCTGGTGGTGCTGGTGGAGCGCAGTCTCAGGCCATCCAGTGTGTGGGTAGGTGGCTGCCTATGGTGCGGGTTCTGAGGTAGGGGTGCCTGCATAGCTGTCCACGCTTCCCCCCAGCACCGCATGCCAATGTTCCGTGCCCTTGGGGGTACCTGCTGGGTACTATCCCCTGTGACACTGTGGGGAGCACACTCGTGCCTATGTTGGGCCCTCAGCAGTTGCTGTCTGGCTGCTCTACTGTTTCAGCATTCCTATGGGCCAGCTAGGCATCACCCTGGTCCGCACTGTGACCCAGCTGCAGCACAGCATGTGCCGCCTGCAGCCCTCTGTGTCCCCTTTTCCAACATCTGTCCAGTTGCCCGTTCCGACATGCCTGCCCTGCTGTTGTGGAACATGTGCATGCCATAGGAAACCTGGCCAATAGAGTCGGAAACCCTGCTCAGCGCAATTACACTGTGGGCTCATTCACCATGTATGGGGACGGAGCATAGACCCTTCCAAAATTCATATCTTTTTTTGGAGCTTTCTCGGGAGTGTTTTTTGATGTTTCCCATTGATGTCACTATTGGCCAGCTTGGTTATTTTATTTTTACATTTTCTTCTGTACATTTTCAAAGTTTATTTGCCCTTTTGTTCTGTGCACATGTATCACACTTATCACTTTTTGTAGGTTTCCCTGGTTTTGCTGTACATTGCCGACGGAAATTGTTTCTTTTCCCTTTAAATCAGCTCTAACGCCAGGGTTTCACTGGCGTTAGTTTTGAGCCTCAGATTTCACAGCGTTAGTGTGCGGGGAGCCTCTCCCCTCCCACTCTCCACCCATTGACCCCTTCTCTCCGCCCTTGGGGAGCCTTCCTCCGCCCTCCGGGAGCTTTTCTCTGCCTTCAGTGCTCGTTTGCACCGCTGTGTGCGTTATCGCGTGCTAAGGTACCTTATCGCCCAGTAAGGCGCCTTCATCAGGCGATAACATCGCAGAGCGCATGTTAAGTCGGTTTAGTAAACATACCCCTAAATTGAAAAGAAAATTATTTTTCTATCTTTGTTGTCTGACCATTTTATTCTCTGATCATGCTGTTCCCAATCTGAAGCTTCTCCTTTTCTCTCTCTTCTCTTAGCTCTCTTACTATGGTCTCTGTCCATCTGCCCTTTCTTGTCTTCCCTTTTATTTTCTTCACTTCCTTCTATCTTGGATATTGATATTTTCCTTTCCGCTTTCTTCCATTTATTTTTCTTTCTGTCCACTCAGATTCAGGGGCGACCCTAGGGTGATGCATGTGAAGGCAATATGTTAATTACAAAACTGACATGCTGCATTCGCTAAATTGAAAATATTATTTTTTTCTACCTTTGTTGTCTAGCCATTTTATTTTTCTGAGCTGGTTCCAACCTCTTTTCTACTTTCCTCGTATCTGTCTTCTCAGTGACTCGTTTCCATTTTTTTCTCTCTCCTCCTGTCTTCTTCTTTTCTTTCTCTACATTTCTTTGATGCTGAGCTGTTATCTTTTTCTTTTCTCCCACTCTCTCCTCTGCCTTTCTATCCACTCATATCTAGAATTTACCCCTTACTCTCCTTTTCTCTCACACGCCAATCTTTTAATCTCCCACTTTTTACCTTTCACCGATCTACCAGCTTTCCATCTTCCCATTCTTACCCCTCTCTAGTGCTCTCATTGCCCTCATTGAGTCTCTTTCCCTTGTTCCTATACTCTCTCTCTACCTTTCACCCACTCCCAATTTCCCTATTTCTACCCTTTATATCTACCTCTTCAACCTTCATCCACCATCCTCTGCCTCTCCTTCCTTCACCAGCCCTAGCCCTTTCCATCTTGCAGACCCCTCTGTCTCAATCCACTATCCCAAAGACAATCTCCTTCATCCCCACACTTTACTGCAAAGATAAACCACCTTGAGGACCTCCCTGTTCAAAGAGCAGTATAGCAAGTCCCATGAATAAAATAAATAAATAAATATATCTACCTTCATTCCATTCAGAGACACAACCACCACAGTTACACCTACATCCCCACTAACAATCCTCTTCCCCTCGTCCATCACACTCCTCATAGACATTCCCTCCCTCAATCTCACATTTATTTATATTCTCTTATATACCGCGCTATTCTGCATCAGTGCAGTTTCCATTGAACAAACTGAAATTACATTGAACAGGGTATTATAACTTGGAGATAACTATTTTACAGGGAACATGGGCTATGGAGGGTTAAGTGGTTTGCCCAAGACCACAAGGAGCACCTGTAGGACTAGAAACCCCAGTCCTTCTGGCCCAAGGTTGCTGTACTCTAGTGGGATTTGAACCCCCGACCTTCCGGCCTGAAGTACCTTGCCCCAACCACTAGGCCACTCCTCCACTCCACATAGATACCCTTCCATCTCTGAACCTCAAATGCCCCTCAAATGCCCTCGTTCATCCCACACATCAGACACAGCCTCCAGCTCCCACAAGCAACCCCCTCTCCCCATCTATAACCAATCTTACAAACACCCCTCCATTCCCACAAGCAATCACCTCCCTCATACAGCCCCCACATCTCACACACCCATTCCCCTAATCTCATACCACCCTCTATCCCCTCCCCCTCATTCATCCCACACATCACAGACCCCTTCACAAACAACCCCTCCATTCCTACACATACAGTCACCCACACAGAAGCAACCCTTGATCTTTCCACACCTTGCACCCCAAAGTCTAGGGATTAAGCTGTGCTGCATGTGAGGGCAGTGGGACATTTCTACTGCAGACACTTCAGGGCTGAATGAGAGCAGCCTGATTTCATTACCTTTGCCTCCTCTCCAGCCTTGCCCACCTCATTCTTGTCTGGGCCTGAACCCCCTCCCACCCCCCCAAGCAGGGTTTAGTCCAATGGTTCTCAACCTTTTTTGTACCGTGACCCCTTTTACTGTTGGTCAACTTGTGGTGACCCCCAATGATAAAATCAAATGCGTCTCTCTTCCTTTACCGTTAACGCATTGTCGCTGTAATCATTTGTTGAATTATTAATATATTATAGGCCTTTGGAATATGTTTTTATTTATAAAATACTTATTTAAACCACAATAATTAATCACAGCAAGTAACAATATTTGATTTCAAAATTATGATGATTTTGTAGTCAAATCACTAATATGAAATAAAATTATTTTTTCTACCTTTGTTGTCTGACCAATTTATTCTCTGATCATGCTGGTCCCGATCTGAGGCTTCTGCTTTCCTGTCTTCTCTTAGCTCTCTTTCTGTGGTCTATGGTCCATCTGCCATTTCTTATCTCTTCTTTCATTTTCTTCACTTCTTTCCATCAGCCTATTTCCAGTCCCAGTAACCCTCCCCAGTATCAGCCCCTTTCCAGTCCTCACTCCCAGTACCTTCCAATGTCAACTTGCATTCCCATGACTGCCACTAGTGTCCATTCCCTTCCAGTCCCCCTCCTTCCCCACTGACCAGTCCCTTCTAGTACAAATACCATGGCAGCCCCTCTAGATCCACTCCCGTCCAGTTCCATTCTCCCATCCCCTCATATCAGCCTATTTGTAGCCTTAGCCCCCAGTTTTCTTCCAGGGCCAGCAGCTCTATCCTCCCCTCCCCACAATCAGCCCATTCCCAGTCAAAGCCCCCCAATCAGCTCACTTCCAGTGCAAATCCCCCCTCAACCCCATTACCAGTGCTAGCCTCCCCTAATCAGCCCAATACCAGTCCTACCCCCCATCAGCTCATTACCAGTCCTAGCCTCCCCTAATCAGCTCATTTCCAGTGCTAGTCCCCCCTCAACCCCATTACCAGTGCTAGGCTCCCCTAATCAGCCCATTACAGTCCTACCCCCCCCATCACCAGTCCTATCCCCCCATCAGCCCATTTCCATTCCTAACCTCACCGATCAGCTCATTTCCAATGCTAGCCCCCCATCAGTCAATTACCAGTCATACCCCCCTATCAGCCCATTACCAGTCCCAAACCCCCCTTGATCAGTCCATTCCCAGTCCTAGCCTTCCCTAATCAACCCATTACCAGTCCCAGCCCCCTCCCATCTGCCCATTACCAGTGCTAGCTCCCCCATCAGCCCATTATAATCCTAACCCGCACTGTCTCTCGCCTCTGTCCAGCATTTATCCCCTCTGTCCAGTATATCCCCGTCTCTCCCCTTTGTGCATGCCAGCCCCCCTCCCTCCATCCCTGCATGTCAGTCCCCCCTCTGTCCATGTCAGCCCCCCTCCCTCCATCCATATCAGCCCCCACCCTCCCTCCAAGTCCGCCCCGATCCTTTCATCTGTCCATGTCAGCACCCTCCCTCACTCCATGTCAGCCCCACTGTACATGTCAGTCCCCCCTCTGTCCTTGTCAGCCCTCTCCTCCCTCCATCCATCCATATCAGCTCCCTCCCTCCCTCCATGTCAGCCCCCATCCCTCCCTCCATCCATCAGCAACCTCCCGCGATGTCAGCCCCCATCCCTCCATCCATCCATCCACATCAGCTCCCTCCCTCCAAGTCAGCCCCCCTCCCTCCCTCCATCCATCCATATCAGCTCTCTCCCTCCATGTACGCCCCACCTCCCTCCATCCATCCATATCAGCTCCCTACCTCCATGTCAGCCCCCCTCCCTCCATCCATCCGTATCAGCTCCCTCCCTCCATGTCAGCCCCCTCCCTCCATCCCTCCATGTCAGCCCCCCTCCATCCATCCATATCAGCTCCTTCCCTCCATGTCATCCCCCCTCCCTCCATCCATCCATATCAGCCCTCTCCCTCCATCCCTCCATGTCAGCCCCCCCTCTATCCATCCATATCAGCTCCCTCCCTCCCTGTCAGCCCCCTCCTCCCCCTGTCGATGTAGCCCCCTCCCCATGTCTGCCTTCCTTGTAATGTAGCCACGGCTCCCTGCCTCTTAGGGAACCGCGGCTGTGCTTGTAAAATCATTACGGAGCCCTTCCTGTCTCGACGGGCTCCGTGCAGCATTGTCCCGCCTCCAAAGGAAGTGGTAAACAACTTCCTTTAGAGGCGGGACAATGCTGCACGGAGCCCATCAAGACAGGAAGCGCTCCGCAATGATTTTACAAGCACAGCCGCGGTTCCCTAAGAGGCAGGGAGCCGCTGCTGCAGATGAAGGAGTCGATGAGTTTGCCGCTGCCGAGAAGCGGACTCGGCAGCAACTTCTGCGCATTTAAATTATTTTTTTAATGAGTCGACCCCCGCTAAATCCTGTGCCGAGCCCCATGGGGGTCGCGACCCACAGGTTGAGAACCGCTGGTTTAGTCACTCATTGGGCCCCGATCCAGCCTCTTGGGGTGTTTGGGGTCCTTTAAGGCCAGTTCTGCCCCCTCAACTTTCTCTAAGCAGCCTCTGGGCCTGCTCCAGTAGCTCTCAAACTCCGAAGTAGAGCCCAGTCTCAATCGTGGTTGCTACTACCCCAGCCTGCTCCTTCTGCTCTCCTCATGCCTCCCAGGCCTCCACCACCAGTGCAGCATCACTGTGGCCCTGATCGCGGCTCCCTGACTCCGGCCACAATTTCAGCTGTGGTTTCAACTTTTAAAAAACCCTTGCCGGCCACTTCTCCCTACAGCCGTGAAAGCCCAGTCATTGCATCTCTGTCATGACTGTGATTGTGGCTTTTTTAGTTTTTTTAAATTCTGCTCTTCCTCTTCTCCTGCTGGCTCCCCTCCAGGACAAAAATGATGGGCTCAAGTAATGGTCAAACGATCTTCAGATTTCACATCTGACTTCTTCCGTTTTGCAGAATAGGACATCTGGGTCTTAGTATTCAGTACTAGTTTGACCTTGCCTTCACTCGTCAGATTCACATCCACAATCCTGTCTCCATTGAAGCCAATCTCCAGTTTCTTGTATGTCCAGAGATAGTAATCCTCCCCATTCTCATTGGCTTATCACACAGTGCCCCATACTGGAAAATCATCAATATACTGGTACCAATAACGATTCTTTATTGCATACTCAAAAGCATCTTGCCCGAGTTTATCTATGTCGATCTCTCAATAAATTGTCTTAATCACATCCAAACCACTGAACTCCAGCTCCACTCCCTGCAGGGCTTCTCATAACGTCTCACGGTAGTGACTGATGCTTTTCTTGCTTCCCACACAGAAGGGAAGAGAGAAATATTATTATGTTTGTTGATTATGATATGCGCCCACTGTATTCATCCATAAACTAACTTCTTCTTTGTCATTATATGTGTGCTGGCAATCAAGAGCCCAGCTGCAGGGCAGCACACTATGCCCAAACAATGGTGGCCTCATGCTGGTAGGAGCACCAGGCCCTGGAGAACAGCAGTTCTTAATGCTCTTTTTATAAGTTTTTTATACTGCTTTATCATTTCACTCAAACTGGTTTATATTGTAGCTTAAACTTGGAATTAAACAGGAATGTTGATAGCTTGCATTTTTTCTGAGGCTGTGAAGGCTTAAGTGAGTTGCCCAAGGTGTGCTAATAGGAACTGAACCCTGGTTACTTGGGTCCCAAGCCAGTGTTGTAACCATTAGGCTACTCCTCCACACCTGCCCTACTCCTAGTAGGGAAAGTGTCAACGCCTCAGTCCCCAACCTCCTCTGCTGCTGTTCGCTACCAGGGATTCGGGGGCTAGTTGCACCTTTCCTGCTCTCCGGATGGCTGCAATGTCCCAGGTGGCTCCGTCCCTCAGGCTACAGCTGCTGAGACCCCAGGTCTCCTTGGCTGCAATCTCTCAAGCTGCTCTGGCTCTTCCACTGCCACTCCACCACATTATCTAGCTACAGAGCAGAAGCCGGAAGTGCCTCACCTGCCTCAGCTAGAGCAGGCTGGAAGTGCTGAGGTAGTGCATTGCTGTGCCTTCTGCCTGTAGGAGCAACATGTCCCATTGGTTGGATCTCTTCTGCCTTTGTTCTGCCCACAGGATATGGTGCTCCCGCGGGCAGGATCTGCATCTATGGGATTTGCTCTGCCATACTGTGTCATTCTGCGGAAGGGAGAGGCAGCTAACGACGGTGCCCCTCTGACATGGGTGCCCCTCCCCTGCCTTGCTTACCGCACAGCACCAGCTCTGTAGCTGAAATATGGCTTACTGGTACAGCTTTAGTGCTTCTACGTGAACTTTTCCTTCAGTTATATGGCACATCACACGTTTAGAGTCAAAGGGAGGAGGATAAGTACTGTTAAGAAGAAACTGATATCAGAATACTTCCATCCTTTTAGAATGATCACTCTGATTCTGTTCTTATTCATAATCATCATTTTGGATTTTGTCTTTTATATGTTTCTTCGTATTATGCGTTTCATGAATTAGATCTGTTGCCACTAACAATAATGGGCAACTTCAATAATACACACTTTGATGAATATGTTTTCATGTTTGACTGGAGACCATATTAACTCAATGGATGAATTTGGATTTTCCATGAACCGCTTGCAGGCACATGGGTATATTGTGGAAACAGAAACACAGCAAGCAAATGGTGTATGGAGGTCACAGGTGCCTTTATTTATTGAAAAACCCCTACGCATTTCGGTGTTTTACCAAATCGCATAGGGATTTTTCAATAAATAAAGGCATCTGTGACCTCCATACACCACTCATTTGCTGTCTTTCTGTTGCCACGTACTGCGAGGTCCTCACTCTCTTTGTGGTTCCCCTTCACATGGGTATATTGTTCTAGCAAACCTGCAAGTTAATTTTCAGAGAAAACTGCCTACATAGTTTCTCTTTGGAAATTTAGGGCCGATGGGCCATTGGGTACAAAGTTTACAGTCAACACAAGATAAATGCATCAAAATAAATATGAAGATTTCAAAGTAAAATGTCTGCGCATATGTATTGTACCTTGATGTAATTCCACTTCCTTTTCCCAGAGACAAAAGCACATGGTTTGTGAAAGAGCATGTGTATTTGCCCATTGGGGAGAGAGCAATATTCAGCTTGGGGTATGTCTTGGGTGACTGCTTATCCAGGCAGATTTCTTTGAAAATTGCCCTTTCCAAAGACAGAGGCACATTTCAAATGGGATGTCCAAGTGCAATCTGGCACAGGCCATGTTTCGATAACTTTGGTCAGGGGTTAAATCTGGCACACTAAAATCATAAATACATAAAATGTAAATAAAACAAACAAATTGCAAATTAAGACATAAAAGATATAAAACCATGTGGCAAAACATTACAAAATCAATAAATAATCAAATTATAACATGAACAATGATAAAATGATCACATATAAAAGTATAAAAATTATGAAAAAACAATGATAAAACCAAAATAGGGGTGTGACAAAACTCAAATATGAAACATATACGTGGGTTCCCTGTGTTTAAATGTTAGCCCATATAGGTCTTTGTATTGTTTACAACAAGATAGTCCCCTTTTATTCTCATGATGCATTAGATAGTTCTGTTTATGTTATTTTAAATATTGTTGTTGATTCTCCTTTAATTTCTCTTTCCAGTTTACAAAGACCTATATGGGCTAACATTTATTTTATTTATATTCTCTTATATATTGTGCTATTCTGCATCAGTGTGGTTTACATTGAACAAGGCATTATAACTTGGAGATAACTATTTTACAGGGAACATGGGGTATGGAGGGTTAAGTGGCTTGCCCAAGACCACAAGGAGCACCTGTGGGACTAGAAACCCCAGTCCTTCTGGCCCAAGGTTGCTGTCCTCTAGTGGGATTTGAACCCCTGACCTTCTGGCCTGAAGTACCTTGCCCCAACCACTAGGCCACTCCTCCACTCTGTTTAAATAGAGGTACCCACGCATATGTTTCATATTTGAGTTTTGTCACACCAATATTTTGGTTTTATCATTGTTTTTTCATAATTTTTTACATTCTTTTATATTATTATATGTACATTTATGATTTTTATTGTTTAATATGAAAAGTTTTTATACTTTTTTATATGTGATCATTTTATCATTGTTCATGTTATAATTTGATTATTTATTGATTTTTTAATGTTTTGCCATGTTTTTGTATATCTTTTATGTTTTAATTTGCAATTTGTTTGTTTTATTTACATTTTATGTATTTATGATTTTAGTGTGCCAGATTTAACCCCTGACGAAGGTTATCAAAACACGGCCTGTGTCAGGTTGTCCCTGGTTTATGATAAATAAAGCTCTGTCTTTCCATATTACCACGCCTAGAGTGGGTTCTTGTTCCTGCGTGGTAATCTTCTTTTCGTGGTGTTCTCAAGTGCATTTTGGGAGATCAAAGCCAGAATGTCTGAAAAGAAAGGCAGGCACGTGCAAGTTCAGGCACAATTACAGAAACATGGACATGCCTGATATGCACTTATATCAAATGTCTATAAAGAGAGCATTCTAGCACCAAGATGTCTAATAGCCTAATGGTTAAGGCAGGGGTCTGCAACCTTTAAGACATAAAGAGCCACTTGGACCCGTTTCCGAAGGGAAAAAAAAAACTGGGAGCCGCAAAACCATTGCGACATTTAAAACAAATCTAACACTGCATATATTGTTTCTTACCTTAATGCTATATACGACCCCCTACTTTTCCTGTTAAAATATAGGTGTTTGGCCTATACTCGCCATATAAGACTACCCCTCTTCCTTCGCACACCAAAAAAAATACGCCAGAAAATATCACAACAACAAGTAACAATATTTGATTTCAAAATTATGATGATTTTGTAGTAAAATCACTAATATGAAATAAAATTATTTTTTCTACCTTTGTTGTCTGACCAATTTATTCTTTGATCATGCTGGTCCTGATCTAAGGCTTCTGCTTTCCTGTCTTCTCTTAGCTCTCTTTCTGTGGTCTATGGTCCATCTGCCATTTCTTATCTCTTCTTTCGTTTTCTTCACTTCTTTCCATCAGCCTATTTCCAGTCCCAGTAACCCTCCCCAGTATCAGCCCCTTTCCAGTCCTCACTCCCAGTACCTTCCAATGTCAGCTTGCATTCCCATGACTGCCACTGGTGTCCATTCCCTTCCAGTCCTCCTCCTTCCCCACTGACCAGTCCCTTCTAGTACAAATACCATGGCAGCCCCTCTCAGATCCAGTTCCATTCTCCCATCCCCTCATATCAGCCCATTTGTAGCCTTAGCCCCCAGATATCTTCCAGGGCCAGCAGCTCTATCCTCCCCTCCCCACAATCAGCCCATGCCCAGTCAAAGCCCCCCAATCAGCTCGCTTCCAGTGCTAATCCCCCCTCAACCCATTACCAGTGCTAGCCTCCCCTAATCAGCCCAATACCAGTCCTACCCCCCATCAGCTCATTACCAGTCCTAGCCTCCCCTAATCAGCTCATTTCCAGTGCTAGTCCCCTCAACCCCATTACCAGTGCTCCATCCCTCCATGTCAGCCCCCTCCCTCCCTCCATCCATATCAGCTCCCTCCCTCCATGTCAGCCCGCCTCCCCAATCCCTCCATGTCAGCCCCCTCCATCCCGCCATCCATATCAGCTCCCTCCCTCCATGTCAGCCCCCTCCATCCCTCCATGTCAGCCCCCTCCCTCCATCCATATCAGCTCCCTCCCTCCATGTCAGCACCCTCCATCCCTCCATGTCAGCCCCCTCCCTCCATCCATATCAGCTCCCTCCCTCCATGTCAGCCCCCTCCATCCCTCCATGTCAGCCCCCCTCCCTCCATCCATATCAGCTCCCTCCCTCCATGTCAGCCCCCTCCATCCCTCCATGTCAGCCCCCTCCCTCCATCCATATCAGCTCCCTCCCTCCATGTCAGCCCCCGCCCTCCCTCCATGTCAGCCCCCCTCACTCCATCCATATCAGCTCCCTCCCTCCATGTCTGCCCCCTCCATCCCTCCATGTCAGCCCCCTCCCTCCATCCATATCAGCTCCCTCCCCATGTCAGACCCCTCCATCCCTCCATGTAAGCCCCCTCCCTCCATCCATATCAGCTCCCTCCCTCCACGTCAGCCCCCTCCATCCCTCCATGTCAGCCCCCCTCCCTCCATCCATATCATCACCCTCCCTCCATGTCAGCCCCCCTCCCTCCATCCATCCATATCAGCTCCCTCCCTCCATGTCAGCCCCCCTCCCTCCATGTCAGCCCCCTCCATCCCTCCATGGCAGCACCCCTCCCTCCATCCATATCAGCTCCCTCCCTCCATGTCAGCCCCCCTCCCTCCATCCATCCATATCAGCTCCCTCCCTCCATGTCAGCCCCCCTCCCTCCATGTCAGCCCCCTCCATCCCTCCATGTCAGCTCCCCTCCCTCCATCCATATCAGCTCCCTCCCTCCATGTCAGCCCCCCTCCCTCCATGTCAGTTCCCTCCCTTCTTCTGCAGCCGCGGCTCCCTGCCTCTTAGGGAACCGCGGCTGTGCTTTTAAAATCATCTCGGAGCCCTTCCTGTCTTGACGGGCTCCGTGCAGCATTGTCCCGCCTCCAAAAAGAGGCTCCACTATCCAAAACCTCATGGAGAGTCAGGCTGTTGGGCCCTGCGCGCAGCAGCATCTCCCAATACTAGCACTTGCATACCGTAGCAATGCCGCCCTAAACTTGGGAACACGTTCCACATATATTTATTTATTTATTGAACGGTTTTATATACCGCTTTTCAGCAAAATCAAAGCGGTTTACATAGAACAAAACTTGAAACATTACATTGTAACATATTCTAACAGTTAACATTACAGTGAACAAAGGGGAGTGTTATAGAATTTTACATAGTAGATTAAGTAGTTTTGAATTACAATGTTGAGTAAATGCTGATTAGAGAGTTAAATAGTATAAAAATATAAACAGATTTACAATATGTACAAAATTTATACATGTCTTTTCATCTTATCTGGCTCAGGTAATATGCATTGTACCTCACTAGAGTTATCAATGTGAAGGCTAATTGGAATAACTATCTTAAACCATGTAAAGGATTGGGAATTGTGTAGAATAGAGAGAGAGAGAGATAGGAAAAAGTAAATTGTTTTTTAATGAATATATATCAAAATATATATCATATATCAAAAGGTTGCTATGATTAATGACAGATAACAATTCCTATGTTAATCACAATTTGCTGATAGAGCTGCATCATAGAAACCTTTCTGATATCTGTGGAGTGGGTTTCAGTTTTTGTTTCTGACAGTGTTTACCACCCCGGGGAGTGACCCCAACAGTATTGCGTACCATAGCCATGCCTGCACTGTGCCTAGGACTGGTGTGGTGGCCAGGGCTGCCAAAAGCCTCTATATTTGCACAATGCTGGCATAGGTGTGGGAGTGTGTGTCTGCCTACACCAGGGGTGGGCAACTCCGGTCCTGGAGGGCCGCAGACCAGTCAGGTTTTTGGGATATCCCTAATGAATATGCATGAGATATATATGCATTAGAGATATCCTGCCAACCTGACTGGTTTGTGGCCCTCCAGGGCTGGATTTGGAGACCCCTGCCTTACACCTCTGTCATTTAAGATTGTGAGTGGGCAAGGTACAGATGTCCTAGACATCGAAAGAGTATATAGAATGTGTCACATTCCTCCTCGATTCTCACCACCACCAAAAAGTTGTCTAATAGACAATATTTTGGTGGTGGTGAGAAGTGAAGAGGAATGTGACAAATTCTATCTAACCTTCTTTCTACCTGTACCTCACCTCCCCTCCTCTCCCTTGCGTTTGCTCCTCAGATTGCCTCCTGTCTCTCTCTCTTGTTCCTAGTCTCCCCTCCTCTCACTCTATCTCGCCTGCTCCGCAACACACACCTCCTCACCTGCTAAAATCCTGATCTCACACTTGCCTGCTCTACAACTCATCTCCTTTCTCTGTCGCCTACACAAACCCCTCAGCATGTACCACGTGTGCATGTGTATTTATGTGTTTTCTTATGTGTGTGCATCCTTGCACGCGTTGCACATGCGCGGCAGCACGAGCGTTGTGCACATGCAGGGGGGTGATGCGGAAGGTGTGTGCCCGGGACCCATGTGACGAGTGCCGGCCGCATGCGCGTAATGGCACGCAGCACATGCGCACCTCTCACGTTCACACACGGAGCATTTGCGCAATGTGGTGTCCCCATGCATGCTATCTACCGCATCACCCCTGCGCGTATGCAATGCGCACAGCCTCCACGCTCACGCCGTTGTGCATGCACAATGTGTACACATAAAAACACACTACTGCGCATGTGCAATGCGCACAAGGATGCGCACACATAAAAACATGCTGCTGTGCAAGCGCAACGCACGCAAGGATGCGCAAACGTATAAAAACACATAAATACACATGCACACGTGGTAAACGCTGAGGGGTTTGTGTAGGTGAGGGAGACGAGGCGTGCGGTGTTGTTTGTTGGTGAAGCAAGGGAAGTGTCAGAGGCAGGTTTGGTGTGGAGAGTGGCTGGGTTGGTGAGTACTGGAGGAGTTGTGTGGCTGGGTTGCTGACTGTTGGGTGAGGTGAGTGTCTGGGTTTGAGTGAGTTTGAGGAGTTGAGGGGGATGGAGTTTATGGCGAGCTTTGTGATTGCTGCATGTGCAGTGGGAGGTGATCAGGGGCTGCGGTTGCCTGATGGAGGAGATGGTGTCCATGGGGCTGAGGCACAGGGCATGGGTTTAGTGCCGGGAACATTAAGACGGTTTAGTAAACATACCCCTAAGTGTGTTATTGTGATCTCTGATGTTTAAAAAGGTTTCTGAGGAAGAGAATTACTGTAAGTTAGCCTATCACATTCTGGTTAACAGAGTCTGTTAGTACCTTGGTTGAGTTCTTGATTGATACTAGAGGCTTGGATTCCTCTTTGGCTAATGAAAAAATATCCACTGGAAAGTGCAACTTAAGCTGATTCTTTGAGAGAATTTGATCTTTTCTTAAGTTGTGAATGCTAGAATATTGTAAGAAAAGTGATAAAGATTTGTTTGGAAACTGGTGATTGGAAAAGTTTAATTTCTTTTATGATACCAACTTAAAAGTATTATACTGGAATAAAATTATGCAGGTCTATTCAGAACTTTAATCCACCTGTGCAGAACTTTAAAGGGACTCGGTACTTCTTAAGTTCCAGGGAGTGCAGTGCCTGTACTGGGACTTCAACTGAAGCAACAGAATTATTGTGCTGTAACCAGAGTTATTAGTGGTTGCCTTTAAACTCCTTTCTGTAATGAGGTTGAATGACTTTAATGGTGTGCATGACTGGTGTGAGAGTGATTGGCCAGTAGTGTATATGTTGTTTGTTTGAGTGTGCGTGTATGAAAGTTAGGAATAGTTAGGGCTCCATTATCCTTTTATTTTATTAGATAAAGAAAGAGAGAGATTTTCAGAGAGAAATAAAAATGGTCTTATTTTAAAAGCAATCAAAATGGTAATATTTGATACTTATCTGAAGAGCAACTGGTTTCTTAAAAACAAAGTTGAAGATACTGGAAAACAAGAAGAGTTGTATTTACCTGATTGCCTATACAAAAGTGTTATAGCATATACTGTTTTAAACTAGGTTATCTGTTGGATGAATCTTCAACATTTTAACCATTTTAATCTTTTAATTTATTTAAATAAAAACAAATGTAAACATCCCACCTTAATTGTGAATATAGTAATTCATTTATCACTTATGCTAATATACATCAGAGATACTTAGTGACATCGGATTGATTCTTAGACCCTCCAAGAACATTTGAGTATCCTCAAAATTATATCTATTTTCCTCCAGAAGTTTCTCTTTTTCATTAGAAGAAAAAGATTATTGGATGTGGTTAGTTTTTTCTGGCAACCTGTGAGAGTATTTTGGTCTGAGGTATTAATCAGCCTATGACCTCAAAAGTTCCATCTTTAGGGTAAAAGTAAAGTTGAACTGCTCTGCAATGTATTGACAGTTATAGTAACTATAGGCTTCTTGGCTAATATAAGACCAAATTTAAGATTAGAATCATGAGCTGATTACAGTCACTTATCGCACGATAATGCAGCGGTGGTGTTAAGGCACACTAACGCTGTGAAATCCGGGTCTGAAGGGTAGAGTAAGGCTTCCCAGAGGGCAGAGAGAAGGGGACAATGGGCGGAGAGTGTGCAGGGAGAGGCTCCAGGTATACTAAAGCTGTGAAATCCGGGTCTGAACACTAACGCCAGTGAAACCCTCGCCTTAGGCACATTTGCAGGAAAGAGAAACCATTTCAGTCAGCAATGTGCAGCAAAGGCAGGGAAACCCAGAAGGTGATAGTAGTGATACATGTGCAGGAACCAAAAAGGCAAATAAACATATAAAATGACCAGAACCACATTTAAAATCCCAATAAACAAGCTGGCCAATAGTGATATTAATGATAAACATAAAGCAACACTATTGACAAAGCGTAAAAATGAAGATATCATGTTTGGAAGGGTCTATTCTCTGTCCCCCTACAAAGTGAATGATCCCACATTAAAATAGCACTGATCAGGGTTTCTGTCATTTAGATTGGGCAGGTTTGTTATGCACATGTGCAGCAACAGCAGAGTGGGCACGTAGGAAAGGGCAACTGTACTGATGCTGTAAATGGGATCAGGGGGCTGCAGGCGGCACATGCTTTGGTCGAGCTGGGGCACAGAGCGGACTAGGCAGATGCCTAGGTGGCACATAGGAATGCCAAAACTGTAAAGCAGCAAGACAGCAACTGACAAGGGTCCAACATGGGCAAGAGTGTGTGTCCCACAGTGTCACAGGGGATATTACCCAACAGGTACCCCCAAGGGCACATAACATTGGCAGGCAGTGCCAGGGGAAAGCACGTATGTCCATGTAGGCACCCCTACCCGAGAACACACACCATAGGCAGCTGCCTACCGGCACACTGGATAGCCTGGGACTGCGCACCACCAGCACCACCGGCAAAATGGCATGGCAGCATGGTGGCAGAGGGTTGCTGGTGGCGGAGGGGGCAGTGGCATCTGCCCACAGCAGACCAAGGCCTAGCCCCGTTTAGGTGGGTGCCGTGCACTGTAACAGACAGGGTCTGTCTGACGAACAGTCATGGTATCCCCAGGGAATGATCAGTCCCTGTGGCAACAGTGTGGTGCAGTACACACAGCCAGTGTGTTCAGGAGCAGAAGGTCACCAGTTCAAGTCCCACCTGTGGCTCCTGCCAACCCTGTCCAAATATTTCACCCAGTACTAAACCATGGTAATAAAGACAGAACCTTTATTGCAGATAAAATAAACATGCCTGAAATGCCCATTTTTTACCCTACAGACCACAGACACCATAAACATGTGCAATCGCTAGAGCAGAGTTTCACAACTGCAGTCCTGGAAGGCCAAACACCATTCAGGTTTCATGCTGACCCTAATAAATATGCCTGTGCTGCATTTGTATGTGCCATCCTCATTGTATGCAAATGTATCTCATGCATATTCATTAGGGACAGCATGAAAACCTGAACAGTGTTTGGCCCACCAGGACCGGAGTTGGGAACCTCAGCCCTAGAGCAGCGGCCAACAGGGGCATAAACACCCACACCCACAGGCTCCACTATCCAAAGCCTCATGGAGAGTCAGGCTGTTGGGCCCTGTGCGCAGCAGCATCTCCCAATACTAGCACTTGCATACCTTAGCAATGCCGCCCTAAACTTGGGAACAAGTTCCACATATATCAAAAGGTTGCTATGATTAATGTCAGCTAACAAATCCTAAGTTAAACACAATTTGTTGATAGAGATTCATCATAGCAACCTTTCTGATATCTGTGGAATGTGTTTCAGTTATTGATTCTGACAGTGTTTACCACCCCGGGGAGTGACCCTAACAGTAGTGAGTACCATAGCAATGCCCGCACTGTGCCCAGGACTGGTGTGGCGGCCAGGGCTGCCACAAACCTCTATATTTGCACAATGCTGGAATAGGTGTGGGAGTGTGTGTCTGTCTATCCAGTGTGTTGTGGCTGCCTACACCTTACTGAGCCCACATTGCTTGCACTGTTTCCAGTGTTAGCCTGCCCATGTTCATAATGAGGAGCAAGGTACTGTGGGTATGGCCCGGACAGGGTGGCATGGGCAGGATGCATTTTCACAGGGTATAGGGCAATGGCTGGGACATTGAAGTGCCCGACCACCACCTGCATGGACAGGGTGGCCACAGCATGTCATGCTGGGAGGTTGCTCTCACCCTGATTGAGCAGTGACCATTGCATGGCTAGGTTCCCCCATAGTGCTATACAATATTTTTCTCAAGTGATATTTATGGGTTCTCTTTTCTGGTGCCCAATCACTGCTATACCTGTGTGGTGTGTGTGCTGACATCCCAGTTTTGGGTGCACACAGTTCCTCCAGGAACATGCACTATGTACTAGCTAGCAGACTCTTTGCAGTTAGCATCTGTATGGCTGCACCACCTTGCAGGGTGCAGCAGGTGCACACTGACTGCCCTCTGCTGGTGAATGTCAGATTGTAGTAGGGGGCAGCTGAGCTGACTGGGCCCACTACCTATCTGCCAGTGGCCCTGTCCCAAGTGCAGATCTTCAGCAACTGTCTGTTTGCCACCAGGACTGGGGTTGCTGGTCCCACAGCATGTCCTCATGTACCTCCACTGCCCCCCTTGCAAAGGGTGAAAGTGCAGGTCTGTTGGGGGCAGATCATGTCCCCCACCCTGACCCAGAGAGGGTGGTTTGCTAAGTACATTGTTGCCATGTGAGCCCTGACACACCCCTGCTCCCTAAACAGGTGACCATAGCACTATTGTTGTGTGCATCACGGTCCACAAGGGCCAGACATGACTGGCAATTACAAATGGACACAGAGACCTCCTAAAGGTGTCTGCAACAAATACTTGTCACACACTAGAACTGATGGAGGCCTGCAGCACAGCCCTCCTCAACCAGCTCGGGTACTGCGGACCTGGTGCTGGCCACTCCACCTCACCCTCAGGGTGAGCACAGAACATGCACATTGGCATGGCCTGTGGGTACTCTGTGCCAGTAACACACACGGTCATTCCCCCTACCAAGCTGACGTGCTGTAGAGGTGTATACCCCATCTGGTGAGCAGATGTAGACTGCTGTTCTGCATGTGAATTGCATTATGGGTACTGTTGGTTCTATCCTATCCTGGTAGCCACAGCAGACAGTTTTATGGTGACATGCACTCTTTCTGTAGCCAGCCATTGGGATGGTAACTCCCATAGTGATGTAGCACAATGGTTAATGCAATGACTTCAGTAGCGGAGGTTGTGGGTTTGATTCCTCTCTGTTCCCATTTTTTTATGGCAGTCCTACACAACTATGTTTCATTCATGTAACAGTCATATCTGTGCAGATCTGTGCTTCCGCCACATTATACCCTCATCACTGTTGCCATCCATCCTTCTGTCCGTCTATGTGTGTGTGCCAGCTGTGTGGCGGTCCTGCCCTAATGTGCAGGCTGCTACCACATGTCCTGCACTGACACACTTTTCTGCATTGCAGCTCTTCATGCTTGCCTCTCCTGTGTCTGCTCTGCATGACACTGCTCTCCTCTGTCCTCCTGTCATTGCACTTATCCTGCCACCTCTACCTCCTCTGGTGGGCAGGTATCCCCATCCTCTGCCACACACTGTCATTATTGCACTGTACATTACCATCACCCTGTACATCGGTACAGCTGCCCCCGATATGTTTGTCCACTTTACCTGCTGCCACATGGGCTGCATGCAGATTTGGGTGGTCCATGAGCTCCATCATCTACTTCCTTCCATCACTTGTTCATTGCCTTTCCTTAGTGCTCTGTGCAGTGTTATGGTTACATCTGTGTTTAGGCCATACATTTCATGCTTGTGACTTTGGGGCACCTTTGTGCCCCTGGGCACCATCTCCTGTGTCACCTTGGCATCCCTGGGGCATCTTTCGCAGCACCTTAGGTTTGGCCAGCTTATGGGGCACCTTATATGCCGCCTTGGAGGGTGCCAACCTTTCCTGCTGCCCTCTGGGGCACATTATGACCTGCCTTGGATGATGTGGTGCTTTATGATCTGCCTTATGGTGCACCCTAAAAGGTGCATTAGGTTGCGGCACTGGGGTGAGACCTTTTTGGCTGGCAGTGCAAATTGTTGGGATGTGTCTGACTGTTACAAGCAGGAAAAGGGATTGTCTCAGACAGTCTTTTAACTGAGCTCACTGGGGGATCAAACTCATAACCACTGTATCAGCAGTCAATGTATTAACCATTGTGCTACACCTCTGTTGTTGTGTTTGCAGGTCAGCATGCCTAATTAAGGCTAACGCGCGTTAACGTGCCGTGGCTCCCTCTATCGCGTGATAACGGACTTTATCGCGCGATAACAAAAAATGCTACCTTAAGTCCGGAACGCCCACTACCTTATATGGCATTCGTCACAGTAAGACTGCAACTAATGCCGGTAACATTAAGACGGTTTAGTAAACATACCCCTTAGTTTTGGCCTGAGTATAACATGGAGAAGGAAGCTAATACCCTGTAAGGATGTGAATTTGTTATGTGCATTTGATTCGACATGGCTGCATTCTTTTTGATACCTGTTTAATTTATATGCAGAATAAATCATCACAGAAACAGGGCTGTGTTGAAGAAAACCAAGTTGTGAATTTTGGTGGAAGAATCTTCATCGCTATTTATTTATTTAATCGTTTTTTTATACCGCCCCTTCCATCGATCGGGGGCGGTTTACATTGAACAAAACTCACAACTTGGTTACAGAGAACATGTAAAACTATAATACAATGAACTATTTACACATCAGCTAGATATCTAAAAAGAGGTTTCGTGTGAGCTGAGTCTAAACTATTTACAGAATATGATGACCAAAAGACAAGTTACAGGGGACGTTCTAGGGGGTGTTATTGTCAGAGGGGTATTCTGACAATAACACATTACTGGAAGAAAGTGAAGATGATCTGAAACATCTTCTTATCAACATCAAGGAGAACAGTGTAACAGGCAGGGGGCACTGAAAGCCAGTTCTGCTTGTCTGAATCTGGCTTCAGGACCAGTGGCATCTCTCGTCGCCTCCAGTAGCAATCCTCGATGGGCTAACAAAAGAGCTTCCAGACAATGTTAGCAACAAGCACTGGGATTTTACTGTTCCACTCATAAAATGAACACATCCAAAGAAATCAAAATAGCATTTGTCTCTCATAAAGAAACCATCAGTCACTGCACAGATAAAGGGCTTCAAGCAATCATCATAACCTGACTGCAAACAACAGCCAGAAAAAAAATGCATTGACCTTTTAATAAGTGGTAGGCACAGTATCTCTCTTGTCTTGCAGACCTCTAAGAGCTTCTCTTCATCAGAATCTGCTATTCCATATCGCCCAGCTAGACCAGTTCAGACAAGTGATTCTTGTTCCTTGTAGCAGCTGATTGGTAAAAACAAAGAACCAATGAAAAGTCCAGGTTTCAATGATATCATTCCCATACCTCTATCTACCTCAGCTACCAGCAGATGATGGATGGATTTTCTACACTCTTAAGACAATTTGAATAATTGAGAGGAAAAGATTGATTTAAACACTCATGAACAACTACCTTGAGGGTGACTCTCTCACTTGAGCATGATGTGGGAGGCTCCAGTAGACTGTGGTCTTTTCAGTAGCCATAGGAGGAGGGAAAATTGGTTCAGCTCCATGCTCTTATCATGTTAAGGGCCTGTTGAGCAATCAGAAAATTGGAAGGATATGGAAGAGTTCAGCAGTCTCACACAATCTCAATTCCCCCTGTATCCTCCTCTGTCACCCTTCCTCTCTCCCAAAGATTGCAGAAGGCTCTCAGAGGAATCTGCCTGTCAGCCACCTTAAACACAGTGCCTGCAAGGCAGAGAAACAGTTTTAAAGGAGTAGAGCTGAGCCCAGCATGAATTTCTGCCTGGGGCTCTCAGGGGGCGAGTACCAAAGCTTGACTTTGTCATTTTCCATGTTGGGGGCTCCCAATTCAGTCCATCTGTGATGCAATTCGGGGTGGACCACTGGCAACTATTGGTGCAGTGTGGAGGTTTCCCACCGTTTTCTGCATGCGTTAGTAGTGTCTTTTGCTATTGTGTGCCCGGTGGTTGTGCAATCTGTGTACGCATTCTGCCCAAGCGGCTCGATTGTGTGTTCCACACAAGTATTGGTAACGTGTGTTGCTGTGTAAGCACCATTAATGCATACCTTTTGGGCCACCGTGGCCTTAGCACGTGCTGTTGTGATACTTGCTTTAACTCTCTATATCTTCTTCCAGGAAATTTTGTTTGGCCTGTGGCAAGCAAGGGGCTTCATCTCCAGCTTCTGGACTATGCATTGCATGGCAGCTTTTGAGTCATTCCTGAGTGGTGTCCTTTCTGGTAAGCCTTGGCTGGGTGATCAATTTGGGAAAGAACCAGTTGTTGCTTTTTCAGTCCCTGGAGTTCCTGGGAGCACATTTTGATACTCAAGTGTGCAGAGTCTTCTTGCCAGAGGAGAAAGTCAAAGGCTGTTTGTTTGCCTATTGCTGTTCTGTTTGCAGCAGACTCGCAGAGTCTGGGATTCCCTTCAGTTCCTTGGATTCAAAGCCAGGCTGTAAACTCACCTCTTCGATGCTGCTTTTGGATCTTGACTCACCTGATCTTCTTTTTTCTTTCCTTTCCACCTTGTTTTATCCCTGTCTACACCTTCTGTGTTGTCTGTCTTGACTATATTGTATGCTTTGATGAGCAGGGATTGTCTCTTACATGTCTGTGCAGCGCTGTTTATGACTTGTAGCGCTATACAAATGCTCAGTAGTAGTAGTAATAGTAGATTCATGGCGGCATCAATCGAAATGATGCCATGGGCACATGCTCACATGCAGCCACCCCAACAGTCCTTGCTGACTTGGTGGTCCCCAAGTGCTCAGGAGTTCGAGCTCAGGGTCACGCTCCTGTTGATGGTGAAGGCCAACCTGCGATGGTGGCAGCAGCCATATCATCTGAGGAAGGGCATGCTGCTGGACAATTTCTCATGGATCCTTCTGATAATGGATGTTAGTCTCTCAGGCTGGGGAGCCCATTTACAAGGCCAAACGGTCCAGGACCATTGGAACCGCAGGGAGGCAGTGTGGTCCATCAATTGCCTTGAGAAAAAGGCCATCAGGTTGGCTCTTCTGTGTTTCCAGCCCCCGGTCAAGGGCCAGGCAGTTTGAGTGTTCTTAGATAAGGCAGCACGAGGGGTACCGGGGTAGCCCTAGAGATGGATCTCCTGTTGGACTGGGTAATCCCACTAGAGGACAGCAACCTTGGGCCGGAAGGACTGGGGTTTCTAGTCCCACAGGTGCTCCTTGTGGTCTTGGGCAAGCCACTTAACCCTCCATAACCCATGTTCCCTGTAAAATATTTATCTCCAAGTTATAATGCCCTGTTCAATGTAATTTCAGTTTGTTCAATGTAAACCGCCTTGATATCATGAAAGGCGATATATAAGAAATGTTAGATAGATAGATAGATAATGAAGAACCTCCTGGTTCCTTGTCAGCTCTGCACATTGCCGGGGTGGATACTGTGTAAACAGATTTTCTCAACTGGAACTCTCTGGTTCCAGGAGAGTGAGAATTGAATCATGAGGTGCTTCAGTTATTTCTGCGCCACTGGGGTTGCCCTGAGAGAGATCTGATGGTGACCCATTCTAATGCCAAATTGTGCCACTTATTCAGTTGTCACACAGAGACAGAGTCCGAGGTCATCAGCACCCTGACTCAACCTTGACCAAGTCAATACCTGTTACATGTATTTCCTCCATGGCCCCTGGTGAGGTTTGTGATTTGGCGTATGGAGCGACTCCTGGGAAGGATTATTTCAGTGGCACCTGGTTGACTGAGGAGAGCATGATTCAAAGATCTGATGTGGCTCCTGCAAGCGCCACCTCTTCATTTGCCTCTGTCTCAGGCCCTATTGTATCGGGGACCACTTGTCCTGGAGGACCCAGCTCCCATCTCATTTACAGCTTGGCTCCTGAATGGAGACAGCATGTATGGGCTACTCTCCGGCAATGGTTTTCCACTCCACTCAAAGACCGGAGAAGGTCTACCCACCTGGCATAAGTACAGGTCTGGTGCCTTGAGTGCTGGTGCGGTGCATGGCAGCTGCTCCTTAGGTGGCTAAGGTGCCGTCTCTGTTGGCCTTTTCTACAGGATTGTCTGGAGAAGGGCTTTCCTCTTAGCTCCATGAGGGTCTAGGTGGCAGCTTTGGCCTGTTTCAAAGGTCCATGTGCTGGTAAGTCTCTAGCCTTACACACAAATGTTTTGTGCTTTCTTCAGGGGGTTCAGCATCTGTGTCCTCCCCTCCAGTCTGTGGTCCTTTCCTGGGATCTGTGTCTAGTGCTCGGAGCCCTGATGTCAGAGCCCGTTGAGCCACTAATGTGTGCTACTCTGAAGGTTTCGATGCTCAAGATGGTCTTCTTAGTTGCAAAATATTCCAAAAGGAGAATTCTGATTTGCCAGCTCTGTCTTGCCAAGATTCTTACCTATCTTTTTCTGAGGAGGCCATTTCTATTCAGCCTGTGCCTTCACTCTTCCCTGAGGTGATTTTTCCCTGTCATATGAACCAGATAGTTTGCCTGCTCTCCTTCCCTAAGGAGTAGTGTCCAGGGAATGGTAAGGATCTTCATCTTGTGGATGTCTGGAGGGTGCTTCTCCGGTTCTTGGAGGTTACAATTCTTTTTGTAAGGCAGACCATCTTTTTGTGCTGTTTTCTGGTCTGCGCAAGGTGACACAGTGGCTAAGTCTATATTGGGGTACTGGATTAAGGAGGCCATTGCCTCCTTGGATCTGTTGTGGAGCCAGCCGGTTTTGGAGGGTTTGCGCACCCATTCTACCCAAGCACAAGCATCCTCGCAGGCAGAGCAGAGCTCGGTAGCTCCCACAGACAATTGTCTGGTGGAAAAAAAGGGCATCATTTTCTATTTTTGTCAAGCATTTCCACTTGGATGTCCACACTCGGGCAGACTCAGCCTCTGGCTCTAAAGTTTTGCAAGCTGCTGTGCCTTCTTCCCGCCCAGGGGTGGTGTAACTTTGGTATGTCCCACATGTCTGAATTGGTCTAGCAAGATTTATTTATTTAGACAGACTTGTATTCCACCTTATCCTACAATCAAAGTGGTTACATCACATCACAATTGGGGTTACATTTAACATGTGGTGCTTTACAACATTCAACATGAGGGTATTTAACAACATTAAGACAGCACAATTTGAGGGTTACATTTATCATGAGGGTGTCGTGATTCTAGTTGGGTTGATTGGGTATTGAGTTTGTGGGGGTATTTACATTGCAATACCGCTCGGGTGGGGACTGTTGTCTATCTGCTTTTGAGTTGGCAGTGGTAGTTGCAATACCGCTCGGGTGGGGACTGTTGTCTATCTGCTCGTAGGTTTCTGTAAAGAGCAGGGTTTTAAGGGCCTTGCGGAAGTCTGTGATGTCCTCTAATGCACTTAGGCTCGTTGGGAGGGAGTTCCATAGTGTGGATGCCAGTAGCGATGGAGCTCTTCTTGATGTATTTTGTTTAATCTTGTGATATCCTGAAGGTGTGCTGATCATGTTGTCATTATTGTTCCTTCTTGGTCTATTACTGATGTTCCTTGTTATGATCTCTTGTAGTGCATCTGCCGAAAGCTGGTGGATGATTTTGAAGATGATCAAGATTATTTAAAATTTTGCTCTGGCCACCATTGGGAGCCAGTGTAGTTGCTGTAAGATGGGGGTGATGTGTTCAGATCTTGGAGTGTCGGTGATGATGTGTGCTATAATGTTTTGTACCATTTGGAGTGGGGTGTAAGGTCTGCTGGGGGAGGCCTTGATATAATGAATTTCCGTAATCAAGCAGAGGTGTGATGAGTGCTTGGCACACTGTGTGGAAGTGGTCCTGGCGGAGTAGTGGTTTGATCTTTCTTATGGTCCTCAAATGTTGATAGGCCTTGTTTGCGGTTTTGGCGATATGAGATTTCAGGTTCATATCTCTGTCCATTGTGATGCCCAAGTACCTAACTTCATCTTTGACTACTATGAGTTTGTTTAGAATGCTGATATTCTGTGGTGGAATGAAGGTGGGGTTCCTGGTGATAAACATTGGCTCGGTTTTATCGTAGTTGACTGTCAGGTTATTGTTTGTGAGCCAGACATTCATATCTTCAAGGCATTTGGTTATTGTTGTGGTGTTAGGTGCTAATAGGTTCATTGGAGCATACACCATGATGTCATCAGCATATATGTGATAGTGGAGTTTGTGTCGTCTGATGATGTTGCATATGGGTTGGATGTAAATATTGAAGAGCATTTATGACAGGGCAGATCCCTGAGGTATTCCTTGTGTTGCGGGGAACTGCAATGATTTCTTTTGGGCACATTTGACTTGCTGTGTTCGATCTTCCAGGTATGAGGTGAACCATTTCAGAGTGTTCTTGCGCAATCCTATCTGTTGCAGGGGCTGCAGTAGTCTGGTGTGGGACACTTTGTCAAAGGCTGCCGAGATGTCTATGAACACTAGCAGGAATCCATTTTTTATATTATCTATACCTCTTATGAGGTTGTCAAAGAGTGATGTGAGTAGCGTTTCCACACCGTGCCAGGGTTTAAAGCCGTGCTGATGGATGTCCAGTGGGGCATTCATGTCAATGTGGACCTGAAGTTGTTTTTGCACTGTCTTTTCAACTATTTTCACAAGGAATGGTAAACTGGAGATGGGACTGTATGATTTTGGTTCAGATGGGCTTAGGTTATTACTTTTAAGTATCAGTCATATCATGGCATGCTTGAGGGATTGCGGCTTGTGTCCTTGTTGGAGTGAATCTTTGATAATTTTGTGAATGTGCTGGGATAGCTGGCTTCTTGTGACTTTTATCCAAGCCACTGGGCAAGGGTCTGACGGTGAGATTGTTGTGTTGAGCCCATGTATTATGTCCTCTACTTGATGTTTTGGTGGTATGCTGAAATCCTCCCAGGTATGATGTTGCTCTTTCATTTCATGGTCATTCATTTGTAGCGCGGTGAAGCATGTCTGGGTAGTGTTTTTCGCTCTCATGTAGTCAGCAAATTCCTGTGGGTCAAGATGATGGGTACAATGCTGTGTGGTATCCCTAGTGAGCTTTTGAACAATGCTAAAGAGTTCTCTCAGTTTGTTGACAGATTTCATGATTAGGTTGGTGTGGTGCTGCTGTTTGCGCTCATTTATCAGATTGTTATAGTCCAGTAGCTTGGCTCTATATAGAGTCAGGAAGTTATGCGATTTGTACCGCCTCCATTTTCTCTCCAGTCTTTGGAGATTGCGCTTTGCGTCTCTGATATCATTTGAATACCATGGGGCGTTGAGTCTCCTACGTGCTTGTGGTTTTATACTCGTAGGGGCTGATGCTGCATTAGATATTATGGAGTTCCATTTCTCTATGCTTATGTCAAGAGTGTCGCATTCTTTCTGGAGTTGTGGGATGATTTAATCTATGAATGAGTCTTTATTGAAGGCTCTATATCGCCTGGTAATGCTCTCATCTTCTATGTGTTGGGTGGAGTTGTTTAGGGTCAGGGTGAATTCTATCACGTGATGATCTGACCAAGGAACTAATGTAATTGTTGGTGTTGTGGCCTTGCCAAGATGATATGGAGGTGACATTTAACTTTCCAGATAATGTCCTTTCCTTGAGTCCTGCTAGACCAGTCCTGGGCCCACCCCTTGGAATTGTGTTTACTCTATTCTTCTGCTGTGGTACCCCGGAGTCCACTATGATTTATATCATAGTGGGGTCCTTCATAGAGCCTCTAGGAATGACCATGTGATGCCTATCCTGAAGCAGCTCCACTGGCTCCCCATACATGGAAGGCTTGTTTTCAAGACCTTAGTACTGACCTTCAAGGCCATCAATGGTCTTGCATCCTCCTCACTAACAGAGCTCATTCACGCCATTCCACCTAACAGATCCAGAAGACCCACAGAAATAAACACACTAATAATTCCGAAGGCTTTAACAAAATGCACCCTGACAACGGCAAGCAGGGCATTCAGATTTTGTGCCCCAAGATGCTGGAATGCTCTACCATCGAACATTCGCGCTATCACTGACCTAGCCCAGTTCAGGAAGGCACTCAAATATCACCTGTTCCTCAAGTACTACCCAGTCAGCAATACGTCTAGCTAATGCCACCAATGAAAGTAGCTACACCTTCCTTACTAGATAGCCTCATCAACTTTCTCAGTGCGATATCCGAGATCATTGAGCTTTGTCATAACGCCTGTATGTAGATAGTACATGTAAATAGTTCCCCTATGTTATCCAAGTTTGTACACCTGTTCTCTGTAAAAACAGAACAGCTTGTTGTTCTGGTCATTTTGTTTCATGTAAACCGCGCTGATGTCGACTAGTGCGGTATATAAGAGATTGTAATAAATAAATAAATAAAATATATTTGGTTCTGCAGGTCCATCTTCTATGGACAGCCTTCTGGTTATGCTT
The DNA here is from genome assembly GCA_033557465.1 of Ichthyophis bannanicus. NCBI lineage: Eukaryota > Metazoa > Chordata > Amphibia > Gymnophiona > Ichthyophiidae > Ichthyophis > Ichthyophis bannanicus. The sequence continues at coordinate 1,383,956,087 of CM066032.1, read as the reverse complement.
TCCTGTACATACTACTGTACTGTTTAGTTACTCATTGTTGCCTACATTGAGACTGTATGAAGCTTGTCATGTTCTCCCATATGTTTTGGGACAAATACCAAAGAGACCTCTGGTGGCTCAGGTAGATAGTGGCATGGGAGTGATGTCCCTGAAACCTGGGCTTTTCATTGGTTCTTTGCCTCCACCAATCTGCTGGTAAGGGAACACAACCCAATTGTCTGGACTGGGTCTAGCAGGACTCAAGGAAAGGATATTATCTGGTAAATAAAATGTCACCTTATATGGTCCAGCAGTCTCAACAGCAAAATAAAAAAAACACAACAGTGCTGCAAAACCAGAAGTGTTTATGTGCAAAAGTACTTGTGGCAAACTGTTCCATTGCTGGTTTTCCAGCCAATCTCATAATGCTAGGGTAGTCAGCTCTTCCTTCAGAGGAAAAGGAAAGCTTCCTTTCCCCTCTTTCTCAGCATCTGCTACAGCTCCCCTACTAAAAACAAATATCAACAAATCACCTTTCAATTCATTTCACAGTCATTGCCTTATCCTCTTTTCACAGCTCAGTGTTGCTTAAGGAAAGGGAGGGAAATTGCAGCACCTTCCATAGCAAGAATTTCAAGTGCAGAGATGTATCTCTGCATACAAAGATTTGACTTATCCAAGCCATGGTATTTTCAATAACACCATATGGATGCAAAAGCTGGACAGTGAAGAAACAAGACAGGAAGACAATGGGAGCCTTTCAATTATGGTACTGGAAAAGAATACTGTGTATACCAGGAACTGCATGAAGAACAAATTAATCGGTACTAAGAACATAAGATATGCCATACTGGGTCAAACTAAGGTCCATTAAGTCCAGTATCCTGTTTCCAACAGTGGCCAATCTAGGTCACAAGTACCTAGCAGCAGGACCATACTGAGCCCTGTGTGAGCGCTGTGGCCACACAGGGCGCAAAGACTTCAGGGGCCCATTTTGGCTTTCTGCCGTTGCTTGCCGCTGGCAGCAGCAGGCAACGGCAGAGAGCCGAAATGCGCCCCTGCAGTCTTCCTGCTGGCACACTAAGCAGGTCTGGCCTCTCCGGGAGGGACCAGCCCTGCTTAGCGTGCCAGCGGCAGGCGGCTTGCACATCGGGTGCGCGCCTCTTCTCTCCCACCCCCATAAAGTGGCTAGATAGGGGTGCGGGGGGGGGGGGGGTCGCGCCCGATGTGCAAGTCGCACAGGGCGTATTTCACCATCGGCATGGCCCTGCCTAGCAGTTTCCCCAAAAGACACAGGTTCCACAATGCTTGTATTGGGGCAAGCAGTGGATTTCCCAGGTCCTCTTTAATAATGATTTATGGAGCTTTCCTCCAGGAACTCGTCTAAACCTTTTTAACCTAGCTACACTAAAAGCTTTTACTACATTCTCTGCTAATGAATTCCAAAGTTTGATTACATGTTGAGTGAAAAAATATTGTCTCTTATTAGTCTTAAATGGGTTATATTATAGCTTCATTGCATGACCACTAGTTTTTCCACTTTTTGATGCCATAAAGAATCAATTTACTTTTACCTGTTCCAAACCAGTCATTAATTTATAGACTACTATCATATCTCCCCTCAGCTGCCTCTTTTCCAGGATGAAAAACCCTAACCTTTTACGCCTCTCCTCATATTAATCTGGTTATCAGTATGCAGGGGTAATTTGGAATATTTAAGCTCTGTCTGCTCTATACTTAAGGGCATTTGGGTTATTTTTGTCTTTATTGAAACCTCTCTGTTGATATGCCCTAACTTCAATCTTTTGCTAGTATCCTTCATGGATACATCGTTCCAAACCATTCACTCTTGGGCGACTGTCGGCTTTCCCCTATTATCTAGTTTAAAAGCTGCTCTATCTCCATTTTTAAAGGTTATTGCCAGCAGCCTGGTTCCATCCTGGTTAAGGTGGAGCCCATTCCTTTGGAAAAGCCCCTCCTTTTCCCAGACTGTTCCCCAGTTCCTAACAAATCCAAAACCCTCTTCTTTCCATCATCGTCTCATTCACGCATTGAGACTCCAGAGCTCTGCCTGCCTTTTGAGTCCTGCGCATGGAACAGGAAGCATTTCAGATAATGCTACCCTGGAAGTTCTGAATTTCAACTTCCTACCTAAAAGCTTAAATTTGGCCTCTAGAACTTCCCTACCACACTTTCCTATATCAGTGGTACTAACATGTACCAAGACAGCATACTCCTCACCAGTGCTATTTAACACCTTGTCTAGATGGCACATGAAGTCTGCGACCTTTGTACCAGGCAGGCGTGATACCAGGCGATCCTCATGTCCACAAGCCACCCAGCTATCTACATGCCTAATGATCAAATCACCCACTATAACTGGAGAAGATCAAATTTAAGCTTTCCTTGGAGGCTCAAATGGAAAGACTTCAGCTTCCATTCCTTGGACATAAGATGTGAAGAGAAAGATCATTCGAGAAAAACATCATGTTTGGCAAGGTTGAAGGTCAGCGCAAAAGAGGAAGACTGGCAGTGTGATGGATTGATACAATAACAGAAGCTATGCATGCCAATCTACCAACAATTAGCAGGCTTACTGACGAGAGAACATAGTTTAGGAAAGCTATCCACAGGGTCTCCATGTGTCGACATCAACTCAATGGCGCTTAAGAACAACAACAATTTGGGACAAATTTGGGACAATTGTTTGATTAAAAAATTTAAGTGAGCACTAAATGAATTGAATGTACATTAACCTACAAATTAACACATATCAAGTTGATTATCATGCATTAAAATGATTTAATGCATATTTAGATCTTTTTATTTATTTGATTTTATATACTGCACTATTTCAAAATCAGAGTGGTTTACAGAGAACAAGTATCAAAGCTTTACATAGAACAGGCTTTACATAGAACTGGTGTCAAAGAACAGAACAATAGTGTCAGGTATTGCACTATAAACAATAAACCTTTTACATTAAACAGGGGTGTCAACTTGGGTAGTAATAGGGCGAACTATCTACAGGCTGGTTAGTGGACTGTGAGAGGTAGGTAGGTCTGAGCTATGGCTGGCTATTGAAATAAATGAATGGCACAAACTGAAAAAATGTCAAAACTTTTGGGAAAAAGTCCAACGGGGTTATGATAGAAACCCTATTTGTATTTTGGACATCTGAAAAAGGGTACGCAACATAGAGTTCAGAAAGGCGCCTCTGGAGCCATTTAAGAAACTGGGCTTATGGACATCTCTTGCCCAAGGACATTCAAGTAGAATGGGGGCGTGGTGGAGGCATGAGCCGGGAGGAGCAAGGGAGATGCACTTTGTAGTGCGATTCATAGAACAGCACAAGCATGTCCGGCCCTTGTTGGTGAGGTGTCCATGCCTATATCTTCTGCTGAGCATGAATAGGGAACAAAAAAGTGCTTGTTTCATGGTAGCAACACTATGAGGGGGAAGAGCACAATGCGCTGTCATTGTCATTGTCAATATTTCCTGGGCAAAGAAACCTACGTGTAAACCTCATACAAACCCCAAAGAGTTTACTAACCTGCCATCACACCTCTGAATGTCTGCACTGGGTCCATACTAGGAGGATTAAATCTCCCGTTCAAAAAATAACTACAGAGGATGTTGTTAAGGCTTTAAAATAATATTTCAAGTTTATATTTACAAATCTATTTGGTTCTTTGCAACTGCTCATATTGTTATAGGAGAAAAGTTTTAAAGTCTAACACTGATAAGGTAACTTTTCCTCAGGAAATCAATCTGCCTAGACATGAAGCTTTAATTGCATTTTTAGGATCTACTCTTCTAATCTGTGGCCTTCTGTATGAGGAGAGACATGACTGTGGCTTCAATAGTCTTAACACTTCTAAAGCCCGAGTAACATCAACAAATTAATTTAAACTGTCACAACAGTGAGCTTCAGTGTGACAGCAGTCAGAAGATAAGACCTTTCTTAGTGATCTGACCTGCTAATTTGGTGACCCATATTGATCTTTTGTTACATTAATAGAATCTACAAGCTTTTAAACCTTTGTGGCTTTTATGTCATAGTCGTTTATCGTAAGCTCCTTTGTCCTGGATGGTGATAAGTAAGCTGCTTAATAGCCTGTTGTTGAATATAGGGGATTTGAAAATAGATTAGTCTCTCCTCCCCCTCATGAGAGTTATTATCACTTTGTTCCACTACACTTGACATTATTCTTTTAGACTGCATAAATTAGTGTAAATGAGTGTAGGAAAAATATGAAAAAAACCCCAAACTTACCTGGGTCTCACAGGCTGATGGCAGTGATGGGCCTGGAGTGATATCGCGATGCGGCTCAGTTTGAGGCCAAGGAAGAGAGCCATGGTTTCAGGGCCTGGGCAGGTGGTCCATAAAGGTAAGACAATGCATTAAATAAAAAGGGGATGACCCCTGGCTGGTAAAGGGGCTTGTGCAGAGCCGGCTTCAGGCTGCAATAGCAGTTTTAGAGTTCGGGCAGGTAGGCCGCTGCAGAGCACGGCATCAGGAGAATAGTGGGGGTTTCAGGAAGAAGGCGGTAGTCAGAAGGAGGACCAGAGTGTCAACAGCACCAGGCCGCAAAGATACAAGAGGTTGCATTCAACTATAAATAAAAAAAAATTGAACCGAGTTGAAGAGAGCCATGGTTGCATCTGAGGAGTGCAAGAGACCAGCTGGAGCTGTGCGTGGCTGAGCCATAGCTATTTAAAAGAGCTATGCACATATTTTTAAAAGTTTAAAAAAGGTAAAGAGAGCCACGGTCTGTGGTTAGGGGATGACAGGCAAGTTTAAGTGCAACACCTGTTTTTAAATTTAAAGAGATGATGGTCCCAAAATTTGATGAAGCTGAGCCAAGGGTGATCTGGGTCCCTGAGAGATTCCTTGATGGGAGGGTGTAAGGACAGAGGAGCAGGGCGGGAGCAGCACAGTAAAAAGTGTATAATTGGAAGCCAGTGACCCAAGGGGGACTAGTTAGGGTCAGATGCTATGGCTAAAATTAGAACTGAGGGGTTGGGACTCAGGAAATAGATTTTTAAGTTAGCAAAAAACTGCCGTGAAGCTATAAAGCAATTATAACAAAGATGGGCGTGGCAAGAGATTATATGGGGGAAGTGGGGACCCTGGGGAGACACTATGGGAATGCTACAGCAACTTCCAAAGTCAGTACCATTTCCTTAGGAACACAGTTTAATCCTAGTGAGAGATCACCAGAGCCTTAAATGAAACAGACCTATGTTTGAATGGCAGAGCATTTGAGGCCTGAAGAAACTGGAAAATTGTGAGATTTTGATCTTTCCCCTCTTTTTGAAAGAGGGAGAGAGTATATTAAAATAAATTTAAGTAGCCCTGTGCACAATTTGCTGCTTCAGGTGTGGTTCAGAAGTTTGAATCTGTTTAAGAAGTAAAATCACTCAAATAAAAGTTGAATTGAAGGCTATGATATCAAGAACCCAGCAGGGGGTAACAATGAATTGATAAACTGAAGCATTGGCTTGGAATTGGGCACTGGTAGCTTGCTACAAAGGCAGGCCTAGAACTGAAGCAAAGGCCGAGAGGCCATGCTAGACTGGCTGCAAGAGGCTGGCATTTAACGGTGGTACTCAAATATGACTACTGAACAGAGAAATGGGCTGATGGGGGGGGGGGCTAGGAGAGGACTGGAAAGGGTTGTTGGGGTCTAGAACTGGAAATAGGCTGATGGGGGGGGGCGTGGACTAGAAATAGGCTGATGGAGGGGCTAGGATAGGACTGGAAATGGCTGATGGGTGGGCTAGGACTGGAAATGGGCTGATGGAGGGGCTAGGATAGGACTGGAAATGGCTGATGGGGAGCTAGGACTGGAAATGGCTGATGGGGGGCTAGAACTGGAAATAGGCTGATGGGGGGCTTGGACTGGAAATGGGCTGATGGGGAGCTAGGATAGGATTGGAAATGGCTGATGGTGGGGCTAGGACTGGAAAGGGCTGATGGGGGGCTAGGATAGGACTGGAAATGGCTGATGGGGGCTTATGATTGGAAGTGGGCTGATGGGGGGCTGGGACTAGAAATGGGCTGATGCAGGGGGATGAGAGAATGGACTAGAAGGAAGCTGATGCTGGGTGGGGCTGGAACTAGAAGGCAGCTGATGTTGGGGGAGGACTAAAAGGGGGATGTGGCCGGGGGAGCGAGGATGGAGAGGGAAAAAGATATTTTGTGTGGGAAGGAAGAAAGATCTATGATTGGCCGGGTATTGGGAGAGTAAGTGGGGAATGAGAATGGGGGTGGGGGGGGGGTGTGTGTGTGAAATTTGAGTGGATGAAAAAAGAATAAAGAAAGAAATGGAGGAAAGAGCAAAAGCAGATGTAGAAAGAGTATGGAAAAAACTAGAAAAGAGAAGAAAGGACAGCAGACCATGGAGAGTTGGTAGAAGACATGAAGAAAACAGGAGAAAGTGACAGGGGCAGTTGCGACTGAAAAAGTGACAGGGGCAGTTGCGACTGAAAAATAAAATACCCAAACAACAAAAGGTAGAAAAATACTATTTTATTTTGAATTTATTAATTAGAATATGTCAGCACTGGGAAATGTGCATTGCTAACGTCTTTGTGTTTTGTTTAGTATAAGGGGAAATAAAATTTATAGTTTTATTTCTGCAGTGTTGTTGTACATTCCAAGTTTGGCTTTTGGGGTTCCTAGTTTAATTATTGTCTTCATATTTCTAAATTGTGATCCCTTGTTCTATGTTTGCTGATGGTCTATATTTTGCATGTATAACCGTGCTGCAGTATTCTGTTTATGTAGTTTCTATGTGACAGTCCCACTTGTTCTCTTTCCCCAGTAGGAGATGTATTGGTATTCTCTGAGGTATATTGGTTTAATATTTGCAGTGTTGCCTTTTGATAGGTAGAGTTTGGTGCTTTGTGAGTCCTGGTAGTGCTATTATGATATGGTGGGTTTGCTATGGGTTCTAAATCAGCAGAGTTTATAGTATTCCTGGCAGTTGGCACTGGAGTATAGTAATGTAGAAATCTGATAATCTTTCTTTATCCTCACTGCCCATGCAAATGGTATTCAGACACTCATTAAGAGGCATGTTCAAAAAGTTAATGTGCATTCACAAATGTTAATGTGCGCTAAGTGCAAGAACACTCATTTATTTCTATTGGCGCAGTGGCACTTAACGCACATTAATATTTAGTAAACATGCCCCTAAGACAAAAGAGAGGCTTGTGAATGGCTCCTTTGAAAGCTGCCTAAAATTTTAGTTGGCAACATATACATTTTAAAATAAAGTAAATTAAAGTTATGCAAATGAGGTCCACTGAATATGCAAATGACACACTGAAATCAGTCTCCGCACATGGCCCCATGCCACCCTTGGGCCGGCCCTGGGTAACAATACCATGTTGGTATCAGTGTGCCATGATTTGATGATGCTGCACATAGCTGGATGAGTATCTAAAACCAAATCATGAGCAATAGTAGCTTTATTTTTAATTGAACATGGATTAACATAAGCAACATTTAAGGAGTCAGGGGGTTGAAGAAGAGAAGGAGCTCCATTTACTTGGCAGATTGGGGTATAATGATGTAAGCCAGCCTCCTGTGTGTAGTCCTTACAACAGTGTTTACTGCAACTCTTGCTGTATGATAGGCAGGGGATTACACCAGTCCTAGGGCTTTGTGCAGTCTCTTTCTTTCTCTCGGAGCCAAATATCAGGGTTCTTCCTTCAATGGGGGCCAGCAACACAGGGAAGAATATTGGCGTTATTTCACTCACACCTCTTCCCTTCTCATTAACCAAGTCTAGGCCGGAAGCTGTATTCTGAACCAAGGGCTTATTTTAAAGTTTAGGGATCACATAACTGCAACAATAATAACTGGCAGAGGCAGAAAATTATGACTACTGTATATTAAAAGCAGTTAACTCCTTCTTAATTAAAATGACTACATGTAGATTACTCCTTTCTCTTCTCTGGTATGCTACCACACTCTCTTCAATTAGTTACTTCCTCTCTTCAATTAGTTACTTCACTCTTCACCACTCCTGTACCTTTGTTACTTAGCTTAGTTTCCTAGACTGGGAATCCCTCGCTCCTATTTCTAGTGCTCTTTCCCAGTGTTCCTGAAGCTGGTGGTGATGCAGACACAGGTCCTTGATACTGTGCTGGACTCGCTTCTGGATCTGCTATCACTGGTGAGTGATGAATGCATGGGACCTTTTTCCTTTCTTTGGAGCTGGTGACTTCTGTAAATGCAGGTCCCTAGAACTGCCCTGCAGGGCTCCTGGCTCTGATGCACTGGAAGGCTTGGTTGTGAGTACTGTTCTTAGCAGCTCTCTCGCAGACTGAGCTCCTCTCCTTCTGAGATAGTGAAGTGATGATAGGATTTGCACAGACGTCACCCTCTGCTCTTTTCTCCTGTGCCATTACTCTAAGTCTGTTGCTTGCTCTGGATGGTATCAGAAGTGGCCTAGTGGTTGGGGCAAGTTACCTTGGGCTGGAGGACCAGGGGTTCAAATCCTGCTAGGGAATAGCAACCTTGGGATTTCTAGTCCCCCAGGTGCTCCTTGTGGCCTTGGGCAAGCCACTTAACCCTCCATTGCCTCAGGTACACAAACATAGATTGTGGGAACAAGTGAAAAATATATATATACAGTATATGAATGTACACTGCTTTTACTGGTAGAAAGGTGGTATATAAGCCTAGCTAAATAAAATATGACTGATTGTGAGCAACGGACCTCTTTCAAAGGGCAGAAGCCTTACTCTCTCCTCATCATGCACTGGCTGGGTGACAAAAAAGAGTTCTGTCTTTGGGAGTGATTTATATATGAACATAAGATATGCCATTCTGGGTCAGACCAAGTATCCTGTTTCCAACAGTGGCTAATCCAGGTCACAAGTACCCCAAAGGTACACAGATTCCATGTTGCTTATCCTGGGGTAAGCAGAGGATTACTCAGCTCTTTAATAATGGTTTATGGACTTTTCCTCCAGGAACTTCTCCAAACCTTTTTTAAACCCAGCTATACTAACAGTTTTTACTATATCCTCCGGTAATGAATTCCAGAGTTTGATTACATGTTCCAAGAAACCATGACTGCACCCCCAGTAATGATGCTTAATGAGGCAGGTACCTATTGAAGCAGTTGGCTTGGTGAGACTTTTGGCAGTCCTGGATATCACACAGTCTCTGTTATATACATTAGGAGAGCTGCATCCCAGACGCCTCTTCACTGAAGCACAGACTACCCAAATCAGATTTGCCTGGTTAACAGATGCCAGGGGTGGGTTTCCAGGCCCACCCTCCAATTAATACAATCTAATCCTGATGCAGCATGACACTTGCAGCACCTCCTCCAGTGGGTGCATTCTGAACCAACCAATACCATTGTGCATTGCAATGGTACTGCCACACCATAACTGACATGACAGGCCACTCAAGGAAGTGGGTCACATGGCAAGTGTGGACGTATCATACAGCACTGCAATGCAAATGTCAAGCATGAAGAGGCGTACACACTCAGTCGCTGGAAACTGCTCACCGGGGACCCTGAGTAGGGGTTGGTGTGCTCCCTTATACTGCAGAGTGGCTCTTTTACCCAGGGGCTGACGTATCAAGCTTTGTCAGGTGTGGGGTAGAACCAGACCATAGGCAATGGAAGTGAGACAAGTACAGTAAGGAAGATCAGGGATTGCTCTGAATCCCCTTATATGCCTGTCCTCTACATTGCTTAGGTTTAACCTGTGTGATTTATACTGTAGTGCTCCTGTAGCTATCATTTCGGAGGTATTTGATGTCCGTTAATCTTATGAATTGAGCATGTAAGCACAGCCATAACATAGAGCTGTTATGTATAGCTTATTATTTACACTGAGGTCTTTGTTCTCCTGTGTTAGAGTGTATGCAATAGACAGAGAGAATAATATCTTTTCTCACCTTTCTACATGAGCCCAAAGTATGCAATTAGGTCTCTAGGCATTGACGTGTGAATTATTGTAGCTTGTACTTAATTTCCTGCTGGTTATTTCTGAGCATGTTTATGCTATCTGTTATTACCAGTTCCTGATTGTATACATGTAGAGCATTGCTGTAGGTCACAAAATGTGTCATGATGACATGCTCAGAGATCGGGGATTGCAAAGGACCATCACTCCCACTACTGAATAACCGGGGAAGTATGCATCCACACAAAGTCATGTGTCACAGCGGTCCCATCATGTGTCGCATTTTGTCTGTCTGAAGAGGAGCTGTTTCATGGGCACACAGTCTGTACTTTTGTCACTGTGGAAAGGACACTGATAGCTGTGTGTCCCTGCATCTTCCAGCTCATCATGCTTGTGTGGCAGACAGGCCCCAGATACCTGGCAGTGAAGGTCATCAACATCCCGCGGCAGGATGGGGAGAGAGGGATCTGAATATCAATCTCTTGTTTGGGTCCCAGACATGTTTGCCACCCCTCCAGCAATGCAACTGAGCCCAGTGCTGATAGTGCATCCTACACATAAATCACTTACTATAGAGCAGTGCAGCAGCCATCTGACTATTTGATATGCGCTGTCTCACCACTGTCACACCTAGCTGCTGTATAAGGGGTGTGCGCTTATAAGGGGTCAGCTATGTAGCATCTTTCAGAGCATAGGCCTTGACAAGGGGAGAGTAGACAAGATGCCTCTCCCCCAGGAGTCCTATGGAAGTTGGTGGGTCACATTCATGTGCAGAATGTTACACAGTTCAAGTTTACTTGAAGATCACACAACATCAGAAAACAGAGATGTTTGACTACAGCTATACTGCAATCACCAAACAAATGGACAATACAGGCATGATGGCCTGAATCCCTAGTCCTTATAGGTGGGATGAGAGACAGCCACACAGAATGGAATGGTGGACACCAGTCACACATTGGTGACAACCCGCAACATCAGGGGATAGCAGGTACAGTGTGTCTCCGGCAGCTGGGGCCTGAGATAGCAGGCCCTGGAGGCATCATAGTGACATTGGAGCACAGAGATATATTGTTCATATGAGTGGAAATGGGGAGAAAAACAAAGGATGGACAGATGGAGTGCAATATTTTCTTTCCCTTCCCACTACAATGGAGAGCTAGGGAAATGTGTTACCTATAGAGACACAATCACAGCCATTGCGGACTGCAGATGAGTAATATTCATAAATGACCTGGAAATGGGAATAACAAGTGAGGTGATCAAATTTGCAGATGACACAAAATTATTTAAAGTTGTTAAAATCCAAGAGGATTGTGAAAAATTGCAAGAGGACCTTGATAAATTGGAGGACTGGATGTTTAAATGGCAGATGAAATTTAATGTGGACAAGTGCAGAGTTATGCACTTAGGAAAGAACAACCCATACTATGGTTATATGATGCAAGGATCCATATTAGAAACCACCACCCAGGAAAAAGATTTAGGCATCATTGTGGATAACACATTGAAACCCTCTGCCCAGAGTTCAGTGACGGCCAAGAAAGCAAATAAAATGCTAGGAATCATAAGGAAAGGAATGGATAATACAACTAAGGATATTATAATGCCTCTGTATCATTCCATAGTGCGACTGCACCTTGAATATTGTGTGCAATTCTGGTCACCATATCTTAAAAAGGATATAGTGGAATTAGAAAAAGTACAGAGAAGAGTCTCTAAATGGTAAAGGGGATGGAAGAATACCCCTATGAGGAAAGGCTTTAAAGGTTAGGGCACTTCAACTTGTAAGAGAGACGGCTGAGGAGGGATATGATAGAGGTCTATAAATTAATGAATGGAGTGGAATGGGTAAACATAGATTGATTGGTTACACTATCAAAAAGTAGAAAGACTAGGGTATATGCAATGAAGCTACAATGTAACCCATTTAAGACTAATAAGACTAATCAAGCTCTGGAATTCGTTACCGGAGGATGTAGTAAAAGCTGTCAATGTAGCTGGGTTTAAAAGAGGTTTGGACAAGTTCCTAGAGGAAAAGTCCATAAACCATTAAATAGGACCCGGGAAATCTACTGCTTACCCTGGGACAAGAATTGTGGAACCTCTGTGCATCTTTGGGAACCTGCCAGGTACTTGTGACCTGGATTGGCCACTGTTGGAAACAGGATACTGGGCTTGATAGTCCTTGGTCTGTCCCAGTATGGCATTTCTTATGTTCTTATATTCTTAAGTACTGGTAGATGGGAAGGGCCTTTCTTAGAGGACACCAGCAGTTACTGGAATGTGGCTTCATGTAAAGAGGTGTCGTGATAGCAGGACCACGTAGTGGCAGGGGCCTAGGGACAGCAGTAAGTTACAGTATCCCATGTCTACAGCTACTATGTTGTCTGTTTTGACTAGATTGTAAGCTCTGGAGCAGGGACCATCTTTTACATGTGTCTGTGCAGTGTTGCATACGCCTTGTAGCGCTAAACAAATGTTCAGTAGTAGTAGTAGTAGTAGTAGTAGTAGTAGAAATAGTACTAATATGTTGAGATGTATGTTCAGCACAGAGGTGCGATTGTCTGTTTGTTAATGCCTTCACAGCTGCCCAAGCTCCAGCAGCTGATGCAGCAGGAACTGCCATTCTTGAAGCACCAATGACCTCAGAGTCACAGCCAGTCACTGCAAGTAGTGTGCAGGAGGTAGAGGCAATGAGCTCTGGCATGGAGGAGGAAGGATCCAGTGCCCCCTGTGTCACCTAGGACAGTATGGAGATTCTGAAATTGACCCAAACAGGGGGAGAGCAGGCATGGGCTGAGCTATTGGTAACATCTGAAACAACAAGGAGCAACAAGGAGGGCAGCGAGCTGCACCTACATCTGCATTCAGCATCAGAGGAGAATGTGGAGTGGTCCGGTGCACAGGAGAGGGATACCAGAGCCCTGGAGGCAGAGCCACCAGAAGAGGAAGCAGGGCAGATGGCCCCTCCATATGCAGAGGTTCATGTGGCACACAGGAAGGCTGCACCTGGTTGGCAGTGGGAACTTCTGGAGGGTCTCCAACAGAACCTGACAGATTACACAGTAGCCATCCAAGAGGACTTAACAGGTGGGTTGGGGCTGCAAATAGACTCTGTGTTTGTGTTGCTACTTTGGATAGGTGATTATATGGAGTTATCTCAGAGCATAGGGGAAGGTGGTGGGGCAGAGCTGTATACTGACATATTGACTCAGAGTAGACGTGACTGATGTAATGGGATGGATGGTTGATTTAGCCATAACCTCAAGACCCGTGCTGAGCAAGAATCATTTTGGAAGCTAGTGCCTAGAGACAAATTTCCCACTGTGAAGCTGTGGGAAGATGCAGTGAAGGTGTGAGAAGATGCAGTGAAGCTGTACACTCCTGTTTCGGTTCAACTTATTTGTGTGAATCTGCGTTTTCCCATCTGAAAATGACAAAGACTACACAACGTTCCAACATGACAGATGAACATCTCCAGGATTCCGAGACTGGCCGTCACACAATATTCACCCAACTTCAAAAAGCAAGTGGATGAAATGCAGGCTCAGACGTCTCACTAATAAGCAAGAGTGAAATATTAAAGATTGTGGAAGATCAGCCTGGATCAATACTCAACATAAATTTAACACAAATTACTCAATAAAAGTTAAAGAAAGTTATTAAGACGGTTAAAGAACGTTATTACTCAATAAAACTTTAAGAAAAAAATGTACTTTCCATTTCCCCTCGCAGTTCTTACTGGATCTTCGTCTCTTTGTTTTATTTTTGCTTAATTTGCTTAACAGCTGATCACATCCAAGTAAATGACAGAAGGTTCATTAAAAATGGGGGGGGGGGGAATCCTCCAACTTTATTGGGTTAAAATTTAATTTGAAGCTTAATTTTCATGGTGGTAGATCACCAGCACTTTTGGCCAGAAAAAGTAGATCACGACCTGTTCGAAGTTGGACATGCCTGTTCTAGCAGATCCACTGACTGACTTTTTCACTGCTTCTTTTGATTTGGGAGTGGACCCAGAAGACTGGAGAAAGGCTCACAGGGTTATTTACACAAAAACAGAAGTAAGGATGAGGTTGAGAACTACAGGCCAGTTAGTCTGACATTTGTGGTGAGTAAATGAATGGAAATGCTGCTAAAACAGAGGATAGTGAGGTTTCTGGAGTACAATGGATTACAGGATCAGATGCAGCATAAGTTTACCAGAGGTAGATCTTGTCAGACATATCTGATTGATTTCTTTGACTTGTGACCAGAGAGCTGGACAATAGGAGAGCTTTAGATGTGGTGTACTTGGATTTCAGTAAATCCTTTGACACTATTTCACACAGGCAACTTATTAATAAACTGAGCACCCTATGGATGGACCCTAAAGTGACTGACTGGGTAAGAAATTGAGTGTGAAGCGACAAAGTGTACAGGTAAATGGAGCTCAATCTGAGGAGAACAATGTTACCAGTGATGTGCCACAGAGATGGATTTTTTTTAACATCTTTGTTAGTGATATTGTGGAAAGGCTGTTGGGTAAGGTTTGCCTCTTTGCAGATGATACCAAAATCTTCAATAGAGTAGACTCCCAGGAAGGAGTAGATAACATGAGGAGGGATCTATCTAAGCTTGAAGAATGGTCAAGAATTTTGCAGCTGAAATGAAATGCAAAAAAATGCAGGGTCATGCATTTGGGCTGCAGGGGCACCTTGTTAAGCAGAGAGAAGGAAGACAGTATGAGGAGGAGTAGGACGAATGGAATGAGGAATGAAAGTGGATTGAGCCCACGAGTGAGAAGGCAAAGGACGTTGGAAAAGCAAGAAGCTCTCTTGGATGCAGAATCCTTTGACCTAGCAAGAGAAACACTGCCCAGCCGTAATACAAGGAAAAGGGATTCAGAACCAGGAAGTAGATACCAGGGATACTCAGTGCCTGAAAGAACCTTCTGGGAGCAAACAGAGGTTAGAAGCACTGAGAGACCCAGGATTAAAGCCTAGGTTTTCGGGAAGACACAGTTGACCCTTGGAGAGAAAGGCAACCGTGGCAAGGCATTCTCAGAAAAGCCTCATTTTAAGGTACCTGCTGTATTTAATTCATTATGATAAGTTTTATGAGAAGCCAGAAAGAGGTGAATGCTGACTTTAAAGTTCAGGACAGTTTCAGGCAGTGTGAGAGCCGTTGGCTACAGCCTGAAGTCTCTTTAGGACAAACCCAGCCTTTTCTCACCAAACAGCTCCAGCTTTTTAGCAAGCAGGGCTGACATAAAGAATTCAGCTGAACTGTCAGAAGAGAATTAAGCCAAGCTAATTCAGGAGGTCCTACATTTGAATCACTCTTTAAAAGCAGATCTCGTGCAGAGGAAACTTGTTAACCCACACTGCAAACAGAGATAAGTGGGGGAGGGGTAAACTCCATGCAGGCATGATTGTTTAAACAGAGACGGCATTACTTGCTTTCCAGAAGTAAATAATCACTTACCCAAGCAAGGAGAATATCCTCACTCTAGCCCAGCTAGAAGGCCAGGCTGAACTTCTTCTCAATGAGTTTAAACAGTTTTAGATGGAAAGAGCTGTTGCTGAACAAAACTCAGTCCAAGCAGGAAATACTCCTGAGACAGGAATACCATTACCTGCTCCGTTGCCCATGATTGAAATTAATCAGCCAATGGACTGCTCAATTGGGCTGATTGACAAAACTGACAACAGCAAAGCTTGAATGGTTATTTTTCTACCTTATCCTGAATGGTATGCTGTTCAAATACCTGGATGCAAAGCTTATGAAAATGAGTAGTGTTTATGTACCTGAATGAAGAGCTTATGAAGCACTAGGAAAATAAGCTAAAATATAATCTGGTTACAACACATGAGCATTATTGTTTCTCACTTAGTTATTTGTGAATACAGAGTAAAAGGACACATGATGTAATGTGCACTCCAGTGTGAAAGATAATTTAAGCACAGTATTGCAAAGCCTGGATTTTTCCTTTTTGTTCCTGTTTTGGTAATCCTCACGCCTGTTCCATTCCACCACGGAGTGGGGTAAATAAATCCTTACAAAATAAATATTCTTGTTCCCGACTATCATTTGGCCCCCACAACTACAAAAGGCCCATCCCTCCTTAACCCTCAAGGTTAGGGAGTGGGTGCAGGGTAACAAGCTACAATGTAGCACATGATAGACTAATAAGAGAAAATATTTTTTCACTCAACACATTATCAAACTCTAGAATTTGTTAGCAGAGGGTGTAGTGCAAGCTGGATTTCTAAGAGGTTTGGACGACTTCCTGAAGGAAAACTCCATAAACCATTATTAATGGGAACCAGGGAAATCTACTGCTTACCCATTGGACAAGCAACATGGAATCTGTATACCTTTTGAGAACCTGACAGGTACTTGTAACTTGGATTGGCCACTGTTGTCTAGTACTAGGTTAACACCCATTGAATGCAGGGACTTGTAGTATTCCATTTCTTAGGGAGTGCAATGCAAAAATCAGAACATGTGCCTTCATGCAATGGTCCAAACCTAGGAGTGGGTCAAGGTTGTTAGGTGCATCTGGAGGTAGTTGGCAACCCTAGTCCTGGAACTGGCCAAGTGGTAGACAATGGGTGAGTGGGCAATGTAAGCAGCTCCTGGGGGGACATCATACGTCAGTGCAGGCTTTTGGACAATGTCATCCTGATGCTTCCTCGGATCGGCAGATATTTTATTTATTTATTATTTAGCATATATTTGTATACCGCTACTTCCAGCAATCAGTAGCGGATTTAATTACATACTGGAAACTGTCAAATAAGAACAGAGAAATTTGAGGCATATACAAAGTGATTCGTAAGGTAAGCACAACACACAGTAGTTAGGTAAATTGGGTTTACGTATGTGCATTTTTACATATATACATCCTTGGTTTTTCTGGTTGGCACGGTTTGGGCCACGTGGACTATATCAGGTTGTACTGAAACTGAAATAGGTGAGTCTTGAGTTTTTTTCTAAAGTCGATTAGGTCTTTGCTAGCTCTCAGCTCTGGCGGCAGTTGGTTCCAGAGTGTCGGTGCTGTGTAAGAGTATGCTCTGTTACTAGTACCGGTTTTGACAGATCTTATATCTACCAGTACACAGAGGGTGTTTGAGTTGGTGGTTCTTCGGCTTCTGTTGGGTGGTTGTGTGCAGATTAGGTTCGAGAGGAAGGATGGTGCTATGTTGTGCATGAGTTTGAAAGTGGTTGTTAGAGTTTTATATTTTATACGAGCTGTGATGGGGAGCCAGTGCAGCTCAATCAACAAAGGTGTGATGTGTTCAACAAAACTTTTCTTCATAATGATTCTAGCTGCCACATTCTGTGCCATTTGTAGTATGTTTAGGGTTTTCTTTGGTAAGCCCTGTAAAATGGCGTTGCAGTAGTCGAAATGTGGCATGATGAGAGCTTGTGCCACGGACCTAAAATCATGAGGCTCAATAATGCTCCGTAGTGGTTGCAGGATTCTTAGTTTGTGGAAGATGGCTCTGTTTGTTATGCGGAGGTGTTTTTCCATCTTTAGGTCACTATCGAACCCCCAGATATTTTATTTCTTTCTTCGTTTGGTAGGTATTGTTGCATAGGGTGATCATTGTAGGGGGGTTGAAATTTGGTTTTCTGGAGATATACATCACCTCTGTTTTTTTATGGTTGATCGCCATGTTGTTTTGTTGCAGCCAGGTTTGCATTTCATTTAGGCATTCTTCTAGTTGGATGTAGTTTGGGTTATCCACATCAATTTGTGTGTACAGCATGATATCGTCTGCATAGACGTGGTAATTGATTTTATGCTTTTGGAAAGTTTCGCAAATTGGTTGCATATACACGTTAAAAAGGAGTGAGGAGAAAGCAGAGCCTTGAGGTATGCCTTGGGTTTGTGGGAAAGCCTCTGCTTTTTCGTTGTTGAATTGTACCTGTTGCATTCTGTTTGTTATATATGATGAGAACCATTTTAGGGGGGTTCCTGATATTCCAATTGACTCAATTCTGTTCATGAGGGTTCCATGGTGTACTGTATCAAAGGCCGCTGAGATGTCAATGAATATGAGTAGAAATATTTTCTTTTTGTCTTGCAGGCCTTTGAGGAGGTTGTCAAGCAGTGCGAGCAGGGGTTTCAACCCCATGATGTTGCCTGAACCCATATTGCTGATCATCAAGGGTTTTGTTGTCATCTAGGTGGTCTTGCAGTTGTAGTAGGACTGCCTTTTCAATGATCTTTGCTAGGAAAGATATGCTGGATATTGGGCGGTAGGAGGCTGGGTCATCCTTGTTGAGTGCTTTGTTTTTTAGTATAGGTCTTATGATGGATTTCTTAAGTTGCGTAGGCATGATTCCTTGTTGTAGTGATAGGTTTACTAAATGTGAGATGTGTAGGGCAATTTCTTGCTTCGCCGCCTTGATCCTTGTGGTTGGGCAGGGGTCCAGTGGCGAGGTGGTGGTGTTGATGTTTGTGATTATGTTTAAGATTTGCTGGTCTTCAATTTTGCGAAAATTGCTCCATCCCTGGTCCTTATTTGCGCTGGTTGCCCTGTTGAGTTATGGCGCTGGGTGAGCTGCGTCTATGGATTGAGTGGGTTTTGTAGCCATAAGTTTGCTTGAGTAGTGATGTGCCAGGGTTTGGGCCTTGATTTTGTTGTCGAAGTGGTCCTCCTGTGGTGCTTTAGTTAGTAATTTGACCAGTTCGGATAATTCTCTGGGCTTATTGATGGCCTTTGTTAGTAGGTTAGTGTGATGCGTCCTTTTTGCCAAGTTGACTTCATTTTTGTATTTTGTGAGAAACGTCAGGTATTCGGTTTTGTGTTCGATGGTTTTGGTTTGCCTCCATTTTCTCTCAATTTTACGGAGTTCCCTCTTCAATCTGGTCAGAGTTACAGTATACCACGGTTCTGTTCCATATTTTGTTGTGTTAGGTGGTGCTTTCCATGTTGGATTTGAGGCAGTTTGTATTCCTGAGTTCCACCTGTTTATTAGATCATCTAGGTCCGTGCGTCCCAAATCTATGTGGGATGCAATGCAGCTGGTGAGATCTTCTTTGTTGAACTTATTGAATCTCCTTTGAGGGTGTATTGATCTTCCAGTTTTCAGGTTTCTGGGTAGGGAGGGCAGTTGTATTTTGAGATCAATTTGGTGGTGGTCTGACCATGGTACTGGGGTTATTCTTATTATGGGATTTTCTTCGTTTTGCTTCTGTTTGGTGGGTATGAATACCATGTCTAGGGTGTTTCCCTTGTCGTGGGTGGCGTCACTTATTATTTGCTGGTACCCAAGTTGGGTCATGGCTTCCAGGAAAGTGTCCGCCTGGGTTGGTGGCATTGATGCTAAATTTAAGTCTCCCATGATGATTTGGAATTTTTTGATTGGGGTGTTGGAGATGCTTTCTAGGGCTGAAGCCAGTGTTTCGTGGTGAGACGAAGGGGATCTGTAGATTAGACAGATGGATAATGCTGTGTTTTCGATTTTGAGTATGTCGATGTCCACAGTTGAGTTTAGGGAGGAGGTTGTTAGTTGTAAGTTGGCTTTGGCCACTATTTTAGAACTCCTCCTCCCCTTTTGTTGGTGTGTGGGCAGTTGTATATTTTATATCCGGGTTTGTTTATTTGGTTTATTATTGCGGAGTCAGTGTCGGTGATCCAAGTTTCCGTGATACAGAGGATGTCGGGCTGTTCGTCTGTGATGATGTTGTGGATGATGTGCGTTTTGTTCCTTATAGATCTGGCGTTGATGAGGATGATGTTGTATGCGTCATGCGCCAGCTGGAAAGCCTGTAGTTGTTTGTTTTGAGTCACCATGAGCTTGTTTCCGTGGGTTCTCTGTGGCTTGGATTTGCGATAAATCCGTGACTTGTTTTGTTTGCCGAGGATAGGACTCTGAGTTGGTTTGGTTGTTGGTTCGTGGTATGTAGTGTGTTGAGGCAGTGAAAGTATTAAGTGGGGGTAGTAAATGTAGACTGGGCTGCAGATGTATGGCAGAATGTAATGCAGATTTGGGTTGAAAGTGTGCGTTGGAACGCATATGCACATACATAACATCAGAATAATGTTGACAAGCTCCATTTCTCGGCTGCTTCAGAGGACTGCTATGGACAGTTGATTATTGGGTTGTCCTCTGATTGCTGTCTTATTGTACAATTATCAGTCAGTGGTTTAGAATATGCAGTAGGCTTGCAATAAACAATATGTCAGACATTGGCTTAGAGTAAGCAGTTGTTTGCAGTAACAATATATCAGACAATGGCCTAGACTATGCAGTTGGTTTGTAGAAACAATGTATCAGACAGTGGCCTAGAGAAAGCAGTTGGTTTGCAGTAACAATGTATCAGATGGCGGTCTAGAATATGCAGTCAGTTTGTAGTAAAGTATATCAGAACAGTGGTTTGCAGTAACAATATATCAAACAGTGGTCTATAATATGGAGTTAGTGGCCTAAGTATCTGCAGTTGGTTTGCAGTATCAGTATTTGGTTTTAAATTTATCATATCACTCAGTGATTTGAAAGAGTGTCTCAGTTTATAGGGTTCTTAGAGTCTTCTGGCCTGTTGGCAGCAGGCTCCAGATGCGCCCAACAGGCCAGATCCACTCCTGGGTTTTCTCCATTACATGCAGCCAGTTCCAGAGTTGATGTTTAAAGTCAGTTGTGGATTTCTGACAAGCTCATTATGATGTATTATTGGACCTGCAGCACTGATTCCAATGGGTATAATATGGGATTACAAATCCATGATGCAGTGCAATGCTACTGTATTTTCAAATCAGATCTGGCCACTAAAATCATGACTGGAACTGGGTAACATGGCAACTACGCAGTCCTTGGTTTCTACTGGTCTCCTCCTGTTACATGCTAGGACCTGGAGCCATGATTGCCACAGTCTAGATCCGGGAACTACAAGTACCATACTGCATTACAAGACCAACTTTCACACAGCACAGGCACAACAACTGCAGAGCTGGCAAGTAACCAGTTCTAGAAATGAGATTTTTTCCCCCAGATCTCTGGTTTTAAAACTGCAGGGCAATGCAGTATGCTATTTGTAGTCCCTGACTATATCCATAGGGATCCTGACTGCAGGTCCCATAATGCATCATAAATAGAGGACTGGCTTACAATCTCACTCCTGGAACTAGGTAACTTGGAAATTCTGCAACTGCGTCCTGGACATAGTTACCCTGGCAACTCAGTCAAAGGGGGTGGTGGTGTGCCCTCACCAGCAATTATGAATGTTAACATGCAACAGCCCTTTCTTCTCTGAGCAGCCATATGTGTGTGTTTGGTATACTCTTTGCCTTCAAACTAACACCTGAGTGAGAGAATCACTGAGGAGGTGAGGATTGGGTGCAGTAACCTCACTGCTGGTAGAAATTGCTGACTGATTCCCACTCACATACAGCTCTAGTAGATGCAGGGCTGACTCGTCCACTAGTCAAGATAGGTGGCCACCTAGACTGGCCGGCCCAGGTGGGTGGCAGTGGCAGCGGCACACATGAGTGGCTGCACTGCCCCCCCCCCCCAGCTGTTGCCAATTCCATTTGGGAGGCAGCAGGCAGCGACAGTATTTCCAAAAGCAGCAGCAAAATGCCAATGCTATTGGAAATACTGTCACTGCTGCTGCCTGCCTCCCCCTCCCAAGACCGAATTGGCAGCAGCTGGGGGGGCAGCGGCAGCAGTAGTGGCAGCTGAGAGGGGGTGGTGTCAGCTGGGAGGGGTGTCAACTGGGGAGGTGGCATCAGCTGGAAGGGCAGATGTAGTGGCGGGGGTGGGGGGGGGGGGGTAGTGAGGCTGAGGTTTTTGCCTAGGGTGGCAGAAACCCTTGGGCTGTCTCTGAGTAGGTGCAGCAGAAAAATAACTACTTAATAATTGAAAGATCACAAGTTCAAGCACAGTCCCAGATCTGAGTTTGCAAACTGATTTTACTGTGTGGGTCTATTTCCTATGACGTAGGTTGCAGCATGCAGGTGTGTGCTGTTACTATGATATTGGCTTTTCTTCTGCCCTGATTGGCATTTGTTCCCCATCACTTGCAAATTTCCAGTACAGCAGATATTACTTACTGAGCAGCCATCCATCTCCAAACCACTCCTCCTCGAATTGCTCGAACAGTGCTGAGTGTTGCAGGATATATGAGTCGTGGGTGGATCCAACAAACCTGACCACCACATTCAGAATGAGCATGGCGGGAGGAGTGGCCTAGTGGTTAGGACAAGGTACTTCAGGCCGGAGGGCCGGGGGTTCAAGTCCCACCTGGGGACAGCAATCTCAGGCCGGAGGGACTGGGATTTCTAGTCCTATAGGCACTCCTTGTGGTCTTGGGCAAGCCACTTAACCCTCCATTGCCCATTTTCCCTGTAAGTATTAGTGTATGTGTGTCATATCCCCTCATGTTAAATGTATCTCCCAATTGACCGCTTTGACCCGGTGAAAAGCAGGATATAAATACAGCTAAATAAATAAATAAAATATGGGCATCACACATCACCTGCACATTCAAGGAATGGAAGTGCTTTCAGTTATGATACACTGCTTCCCTGTCTCTGGGTGGGATACATACCACATGTATGCAGTCTATGGCTCCCATCACAATTGGTAGGCCTGCTATTCTCTCAAACTGCTGGTTTATGGTCACCCACTGTTGCCTGTCATTAGGAAATGCTATGTAATTCCTAACCTGGCTGGTCATGGCTCGCAGTACCTGGTGGAGGCATCTGGAAAAGGTGAAATGGCTTATTCCTTGTATTGCAACCAATGAAGTTTGGAAGCAGCCAGAGGCAAAGAAATGTAGAACACTCAGACACTTTACCAACCTTGGTATGGCATGTGACCGGGCAGTCAGAGGCTTGATGTCAGGCCTCAGATCCTCATACAGCTCTCGTATGGGCCCCGGGCTCAAACTATAGAGGGAGGCCACTGGGTCCTCAGAAAGGCTGAGGAGGGTGGGTCTATCTCAGAAGATATGCTGCCTTCTTACCTGGACTTCCCTTCTCCAAGGATGCAAGCACCACTGCTCTACAGGTTGCCATCCCTGCACATTCTCACCCGCTGCCTGTGGGGGGAGGGGGGGAGAGAACAACCCCTGATCACCTGCTGCCTCTGGAGGCACAGTTCCCTCAGTTACTTTCCCAAAGAGGACATTAACCACAGCCACAGTATGTGCATTGTCATAGTGTTACAGGGAACACCCAATAATCATTTATGGTCTGGAGTGTGGGTGAAGCATACTGCACACACCTGGCTGGACTTCGTTTGCAGTTTGTAATGCATGAAAACTGCATTCTTCCTGCCAGGAAGCCCTCAGTGCCTGTTCTTGAGCTGGCATTAAGGTTTCCGCTGGCATCCCATCTAATATGTGCTACTCTCCCCATGCGTTAAAGGAGCACACGTTGTCTCCACCCATATAGCACCCTTTTTTCACCCATCACCCACCCTTTCCTGTGTTAACGGCCTAATGCCTGATTAACCCGTGTTATCGTTGCTTTCCTCCATGCTAACTGCTAATGCAGGCCGATAATGCATGCTAATGGCCACATTAAGCCATTAATGCACTTTAATGGAGTGGAGGAGTAGCCTAGTGGTTGGGGCAAGGTACTTCAGGCCAGAATGTCAGGGGTTCAAATCCCACCAGAGGACAGCAACCTTGGGCCGGAAGGACTGGGGTTTCTAGTCCCACAGGTGCTCCTTGTGTTCTTGGGCAAGCCACTTAACCCTCCATAGCCCATGTTCCCTGTAAAATAGTTATCTCCAAGTTATAATGCCCTGTTCAATGTAATTTCAGTTTGTTCAATGTAAACCGCACTGATGCAGAATAGCACAGTATATAAGAGAATGTAAATAAATAAATAAATATCCTTAAGTGTGTGACTGTATGGATAGTAAGTGACTGGGTGCAGTGTGTTTTAAAGGGTGCAAAGAGTGAGTCTTGACTCCAAATGAGGATTTTTTGACCTCATTTGGGGTTGCGACCCACAGTTTGGAACCACTGGTCTAGGTGCTCTTTTATCTAATAAATTGGATTAATAATTGAGCAGGGCTTATATATTTTGTCCCTGCACTGTAGAAGATGAGGTAAAAAGTGCATGAGGGGTCAGGTAACAGGCATGGGGGATATGACATTGGTATTGGGTTGCATAAGGAATTTTTAAATATGCATCTACCCAGACTGAATGAATCTCATCTGAGAAGACTGGATGGATAATTTTGACCTTCATCTGCCAACAATGGTAATTCTGTTATATTTTCCAGGCCATACCCTGGAACTAGCTGCACAGTATACAGCTCTTTGTATAATCATAAAGTATAAGAATTATAGGAGCTCTAAGGCCAAGCAAGAAGCCATGTCTCAGAAAGCAGTGTAATCCTCCTGCATATGTAATCACTGAAGAGTTCAAAAATGACTGGTGCTTACCTCTTGCTCTTGTCCTAAAACCAGACAACATACTTTGTTTTGTATTGATCTCTTCCAGGTAAATAAAGTCTCCAAATTAGATGCCAGTGATGGCAAGAAATAAAGAGCTATAGGTGCATGATTTTGGATTCCGTATTTAGGATTCACTACCCAGAAAAAAATATTCTTGAGGTCAGTGTGGACAATACATTGAAATCATTCATCTTATTATGTGGTCAAAATAGAACATGAGGGATTATTCAGAAAGGGAAGGAGAATAAAACAGGGAATTTTATAATGCCTCTGTTTCTATGCAGGATGTGAACACACCTTGAGTACTGTGCACAGTTCTGGTCGCCCCATCTCAAAAAGGTCAGTGGGACTAGAGAAGGTACAGAGAACAGCAACCAACATGCTAAAGAGGATGGAACAGCTTCCCTATGGAGAAAGGCTAAACAGTTTAAGGCTCTTCAGCTAGGAAAATAGATGACTGAGAGGAGCTATAGTAGAAGTCCATAAAATCATAAGAGTAATGGAACAAGTAAATAGGAAAGAGCTATTTAGCATTTCATATAGTACTAAGATGAGGCAACACCCCATGAAATTAATAAGTAGCACATTTAAAACAAATCAGAGAAAGTATTTTTTCACTGAAAGTTCAACTAAGCTATGGAATATTTTGATGGGAGATGTGGTTGAGTTACTGGAGGAAATGCCCATAAACCATTACTATTCAGGTAGACTTGGAAAAGCCACCACTTATTTCTGGCTTTGAACAGCAAGTAATGGATCTACTCCTTGAACCCTGCTGGATCCTTGTGATCTGGATTGGCCCCCCTTGGAAGATAAGATGCTTGATGAGATGGACCCAATAGA
This sequence comes from Ichthyophis bannanicus, assembly GCA_033557465.1. NCBI lineage: Eukaryota > Metazoa > Chordata > Amphibia > Gymnophiona > Ichthyophiidae > Ichthyophis > Ichthyophis bannanicus. The sequence continues at coordinate 1,383,930,913 of CM066032.1, read as the reverse complement.
ACATCCATATTAAGGGATGCAAGAAAAAAGCTTCTTTTAATAAGCCTGCTTTGGATCAGTTTGACTTTCAGCTTTTTTAAAAATTTGAATTCCCTCATATTGGGTTATATTTATGTGAATTTTTCAGGCTCATATTATTCAAAGTATCAAGGAGAACAGCTCTTGAAATTCTTTTGAGTATGTGCAAATCTGTGACTATTCACATCTGTAATAGCACCTGGAACATCTCCAGAGACAGAATCATTTATCATTCTAAAAATGAATGTCTGACCTTTAATGTCTTTGTTCTAAACTACATCCCTAGAAATGAGATGTTCAGCCACTCCACAGTGTATTGCCTTGTTTTCCCCACTTTGAAAGGACTAACTTTAGCAGTTCAATCCTCTGTGATTATTCATGAAGCCTCAAAACAGTCATCCTTTAATTTTTTTTTAAACACAACCATATCATTCCAGATATTTTCATTTACTCATTTTGTTGCAGCTGAGCTATAAATCTCTTTCTCCTTCTCTTGCTCTTTCTTTACATATATTTATGTGAGTTTGTGTGTCTATTTGGTCACACTGCCAAGAAAACCCAGGAACTGCTGAGTCGTCAGGAGTCAGCATTGACTCAAAGGCACATAGATATATAACATTTTACAACATACAGTAACTGGCATAAAATCCAGCTTTAAGATGTGAGATTTCTTATTTTTGGTGATGAACCGGAAAGGGCAGAAGACTTGGTATTTTGATCTCTGTTTCTTTGAGTTTTTTGTGGTTTGCTGTGGTGGGTGGCCCACTGATTAAGGGATATTTAATTCAGGGAGGCTGCTTTCAATGAGAGTAAGCAGATGTGGATGTCAAGTGGTACATCAACATTTTTTTGTCTCTCTCCCTCTCTCTCTCTCTCTCTCTCTCTAAAATACTAGAAATCTCCATTCCTTCAGTTTTCTTGGGTTTTATAAATATATACAGCCATAACACACATAAAGATACACACCCACAGACACACATCAACAAAATTGAGCAGTTTTACATCTTTCAAAAATGATTTTATGGCAAATTATGTCTTTAGCCTTCACTCCCAAACATGCCAAATTCCTTATAAAACTAATTCCTCCCTGCAGAACTTGCCAAGGAACCTTCCCAAGGGATTGCCATGCTGAGTCAGCAGGAGATCAGCACCTAACCCCCTCCTCAGCTGGTGTCTAGCAGTGATCAGATACACTAACCCACACCTCAAAACTGATAGCTTGAGGTACAGCTAGGCTGCACTAGAATATGACTATATGCCAAGATGCCTTTCTGTCAATTCGTTATGCAGGACATGAAGGTATTTAGGGGGAAAGAATATTAGGGCACTTTGTTTTGTGCTTGGGGTCTTGTTTTCTAGGAGGTCCACAAGAATGAAGATGTTCCCTTTTGGGTTTGTTTACACTGAAAGTTGCCTATGTATTAATACTTCAGCTAGGTACTGCATAATGCAAGTACACTATGAGGCCCTTTTACTAAAGGGCGCTATGGTGTTGCACCTAATGCGTCAATAGCACCAAAACCATGGCACGTTAGGTGCAACAGCACTGCGTTAACTGTCAGGGTATGGAAAGTATGTTCCCAGCAGTTAATGTGGAGCCCTCTGCCCTAATATGGCAGAGAAATAGTGCAGATGCACTTAACTCCACCTATTGAGGTGTAAGAACATAAGAACATAAGATATGCCATACTGGGTCAGACCAAGGTCCATCAAGCCCAGTATTCTGTTTCCAACAGTGGCCAATCTAGGTCATATGTACCTAGCAGTTTCCCCAAGAGACACAAATTCCACAATGTTTGTACTGGGTCAAGCATTGATATCTTCGGTCACTTCTTAATAATGGTTTATGGACCTTTCCTCCAGGAACTTGTCCAAACCTTTTTTAAACCCAGCTACACTAACAGCCTTTACTACATCCTCCGGTAACAAATTCCAGAGTTTGATTACACGTTGAGTGAAAAAATATTTTCTTTTATTAGTCTTAAATAGTTTACCCTGTAGCTTCATTGCATGTCCCCTAGTCTTTCTATATTCTGATAACGTAAACAATCGATCTACGTTTTCCCGTTCCACTCCGTTCATTAATTTATAGACTTCTATCATATCTCCCCTCAGCCGTCTCTTTTCCAGGTTAAAGAGCCCTAACCTTTTTAGCCTTTCTTCATAGGAGTATCCTTCCATCCCCATGCTAAATGTGCAATGCTGACTATACCCACTGCCCTCCCTAACCCACCCCTTACCACCCAAATATGTGATTCATAGCATGGAAATTGGCCCACATTAACTGTCATGGCCTCACGCTAGCCGTCAACGCATGTCCCAGTGTGCCATCAGCACATGCCAGAACACGCACTGACAGCTAATGCCCTTTAGTAAAAGACCCCCCCCCTCTGTTTATTGCATAAGTCATAGCATACATGTGCCATGCACATTATTCTTTTACTACAGAGGTACCAAAGTGAGCTTTTAATGAATGTGCTATAGATGTGCACTGATTTGAAGCTCAAAATTCTTTAAACTCTCCTAGTAGGTAGTCTCCTGTTTAATATTTTCCTAAGCTGGATGTGTCTGTATGATTGTTAAGACTGTGCTGATAATCTTACCATGTTAACATTAGCATTTAGAGGACAATGTTATAAGGAGCCGTCTAAAGTTATGCACGTAACTAAGGTGGTCACTATTCTGAAAGCATGTGCGTCAGACCAGTTGCCACTGTGGGTGTGCACATGGGCAGAGTCTGGGCAGAACTTTGGTGGAGCACATAAGTATGTGTGTAAATTATAAACTAGGATAATCTACATGGATTCTTTATGAACCTAGGAGTGGGCAAGTGCACTAGCTTTAGGGCTGGTGTAAGTGATTGTGCCTCAGATTAGTGCATGCATTTGACCACTTACACTAATATTCTATAAAGAAAAGTAGGCATCTACTTTTCATTATAAAATAGGCTTGACGTAGGCATTTGAAAATGCAAGTTAGCCAGGAGGGTCTTTATAAAATTACCCTATTAAAGTTATTAAATGGCGCCAAGAAAGAGATGGCTGTTGTGGTACATACTTTCCAATTCTAATTCTTCGAATTCACCATGAACCATTATTAAAGACAACTAGTAAATCACAGGAAGTAAATAAATAAACAAAAATGTGCCCTCTCTTGTTTCCAGTACAGATCATATCTAGATGATATAGATCATTACCAAGTTTACTAGTAGAACTGACAACAGAGACTTCTCAATAGGGATGTGCATTTGTTAGTGCACATCTGGCTAATTAGTGTGTCTTAAGAAATTTAGGGCATGCTAAGGTGATAAATGCATACTAACCTACAAATGAAAGCATATTAAATAAATTAGTACATATTACAATGCTATAGCATGAGATTTGGGGACTAACCTAATGGAGGAGAGCTCATGCCATCAGGAAGAGTAGCTTGGGAGCTGGTGAGAGTTGCGGTGGAAGAAGGCTCTGGAGTGACATCATCTGGTGGCCAACAGGTTCCTATAAAGACCAGGGCCTACTGCTGTGCTGTGTGATCTGGGGCTGATCTGACAGAGGGGAGTCCCATGCCAGTGGGAAGAAGAGCTTGCAAGCTGGTGAGAGCTGTGCTAGAAGGGGGGACGGTGGAAACATCATCTGGTGGCTAACAGGTTTCTATAAAGATCAGGATCTAGTGCAAGATTCAGTAATGGGCATGTGCCCAAAAGGGCATGTCCAAAGGATGATGCATCCCAGAGTAGCCCCTCCGGACCACCAAGGGAGGACAGTAAGAGTGAGGAATGCGAGTTTTTTGCACTCTGTTCCTCTGAGTATCTATGGGGAAGAAAAAAGGAAAAGGAGGTAGAGTGCGGAAAGAGTGCCAGTTTTACATGTGGCCTTGTGGATCATCATGTTTGGCCTGTTGGGAAGAGAGAGGACACTCTTCATACTGTGAGTACACTCTCACCCACCACCCCCTACCACAGCCTACAGGATCTGTTGTTTAAGCAGTGTGGCACCCCCTCCTTAGGGCAGGGTCAGCTTCTACTTCTGTCTCTTTTCAAGATGGGAGTCATAGCCTAGTTACTTCCTCAGATGCTAGAAAGCCGAGTTGTGTTTCTCTATTGCAAGTGGTACCTTTTGCTGGTTTGGAGAGTTTATCTTTGCTTGTATTTGTCTCTCAGCCCGATATTATTTTTTAAAATGATATTTGGGTAGTGGTTACTATAACAGAGGCCTACATCAAAAAAATATTGCATGAGTTTTGTGCTTTTTTAAAGAAAACTATGAAAATTTTCTGAGCAGGATGGTCAGCTGACTTTGTTGGAAACACTCATTGGGAAGGTGGAAAGTTAGGTGTCTACAATTCAAGTGGTAGGAGCTACTACTATAAAAGATAGTTTAGCAATACATAGCAAATGAGAACAAATAGAAAACCAGAATAGAGCTAAGAATTTGAGGATATCTCCCCTTGAACCTCTTTAAAAATATCTTAACAAAGGGGTATGTTTACTAAGAACCATTACAGATGCACCCTTTAGCATGCGCAAATGGCAGCAAATGGAGGCATTCCCATGTAAAGGGTGCTAATCGATGGTTAGAGGGCGTTAAGTGGACAGTGGGTGTTAGGAGCACCAAGTGTGCAGGTTAACATGCTTTAAAGAAGCGAGGTAAGGGAGCCTATGGATCGGTCAGAAGTGAGGTGCTGTATGGGAACAAAAGAAATTGGTGATGGACAAGTCACATCCATATGTTACATGGGTGTGAGCCAGTGAGTGTGAGGATAATGTAGGAGGCAGTTGGACTGTATCAGTGAAGGGTGCTCATGTAATCCACTGTGATATCAGTGGGTGGCGTAGGATTGGGTAAAAGTGTGCCATTGAGTAGTCATCATGGCCACAATGTAGGCATAGAAAGAATGCCTGGATGGTAGTGGTGACCTGCACATCAGCTGCAGGTGAGGTGTGAGTGATATGCCCTAATGAGTAAAATGCCACTATGTGGGCCAGGGTGTAGCAGCTGGCAGGAGAAGACATGACTGAACAGGATGGATATATGCTGATGGATGGGCTGAAGGATGGATGGGGGTAGGTGATAGTGCTGTATGGCCTTACTACCCCAATGTACCTGATGCAACTTCTCACTGTCCAAGGGCCTGGTCGGTGTGAGAACTTAGCAGAGGCAGGTGCTGAGCAGAGAAGGGGAAGTGTTCCTCTTATCTTTGGACGTTAACACCCTCTCTGTTCGTGGGCACTATTAGCGTCCTCTGCCATCCAGCTGATGTTGGTGCAGCTTCTCAGTATTGCTGGAAAGTGTGAGAACTCATGCTGGATGGGATGGGGAGGGTTGCACCTGCAGATACAGCTATGGAAATGTAGGATAAAATTAATGCACCTAGATACATCATTCTTGATCCACAAGCTGGTTCTAAACCCATAGCTCTTTGCTCTCACACAAAGTGGCCATGTGTTAAGAGCCACAGAGCAGCCATGTGAGAGTGTGGGTGCATTACTCCATGTGTATATATGTGGGCATTGTCAGGATGCATGAGGGGAGTAGCTAATGTCTGTGTAGTTCTCTGCAGGCTCCATGCCATACTTGCCTCTCTCAACTAACTGGCCTTTGTGTGGTAGCCAGGTTAACTGTTACTTTAAATTAAATATCTCTCCCTGCTCTGTCCCCAGAACCTGCTGTGTTTTAAACTTTTTTTCCTGCTCTAGCCTACCTGAGGGACTAACCCCCTCCCCCCCTGCTGAGGGTACAGGACAGGGTACCTTGTAACAAGTTAAATGCAAAGCATTGATAAGGCAGGCAAAGTGAGAATTTGAGAAGGAACTTGCTATGGAAGCAAAAACACGAAATAAAGACTTTTTCAAGTACATTCGTAGCAAAAGGCCTGTGAGAGAGTCAATTGGACCATTAGATGATAGAGGGGTAAAAGGGGTAGTAAGAGGACACAAGGCTATAGCGGAGAGACTGAATTAATTCTTTGCTTCAGTCTTTACTGAGGAAGATGTAGGGATGTTACCCAAGACTGAAGTGGTATTTAAAGGTGATACTGCAGAGGAATTGAGAGAAATATCGCTACACCGGGAAGATGTATTACAACTATTTGATAAACTGAATAGTAGCAAATCACCTGGACTGGATGGTATACATCCAAGAGTGTTGAAAGAACTGAAATATGAGATTGCAGACCTGCTATTAGTAATCTGTGAACTTTCATTAAAATCATTTGTAATACCTGCAGATGGGAGGGTCGCCAATGTAACGCCAATTTTTAAAAAGGGTTCTAGGGGTGATCCGGGAAATTACAGACCGGAGAGCCTTACGTCAGTACCGGGGAAAATGGTAGAAACCATCATAAAGAACAAAATTACACAGCATATAGATAGTCATGGCCTAATGGGAGACAGCCAACAAGGAAGACAAGGAAGATCTTGTCTTACTAATCTGATATGTTTTTTTGAAGGTGTGAATAAACAGGTAGACAAAGGTGAGTCGGTAGATATAGTGTATCTGGACTTTCAGAAAGATGCATGAGGGGAGTAGCTAATGTCTGTTTAGTTCTCTGCAGGCTCCATGCCATACTTGTCTGACAAGAAATGTTAGGCAGGTGTGGGAGAGGGGCATCTTGTTAGGTCTGTATGCAGGTCTGCTAGAGAGGTGGATGTTTAACTCCTGTGACAACTTTGCTGTGAGTTCTAGCTGTCTATTTAATTATTTATTGTTGTCTTTATTGGTGTGCTACTTCACCTCCCTGTTCCCTTTAGTTTTGCACTTCAGCTTTCTCAGCTGTATAACTTACCTTGCCTCTCTCAACTAACTGGCCTTTGTGTGGTAGCCAGGTTAACTGTTTCTTTAAATTAAATATCTCTCCCTGCTCTGTCCCCAGAACCTGCTGTGTTTTAAACTTTTTTTCCTGCTCTAGCCTACCTGTGGGACTAACCCCCTCCCCCCCTGCTGAGGGTACAGGACAGGGTACCTTGTAACAGTCCTCTTTTAATAAGTCTTATTTCCCTCCCTCCCTCCTCAACACCCACCCGCCCCTGGGGTAATTGTAGCTTCATAGGTACTTACACGTCTTAGAGGAAAGGGGCTGCTCTCAGGTGCAGCTCTTTATCCAAATCAGTTATAAATTGAGGACCTGAAATTAATTAAGCTTCAGGTGAACAAGGTATATTAGAGGTATTAGATACACTTTTATTAGTATAAGCATCTACACCAACCCTTAGTAAATATAGAATTTAAAGACCTAAACACAAGCTTTTTTTTTTTTTTAAATACTTTATATTTTCCAACTCAAAGAAACAATGACATTCAACAAAAAAACATAACATCAAACTACAAGAAACAACACCTCCCCACCTCCCCCCCACCCCCCGCCCCCGAGGTCAACCCATGAGCTACAGCTCTTTACTGGGCAAAATATCAGCACTAACCCAACCTACTAACTCAGGACGATTTCACAGCTTTAGGGCATCCCACACTGGGCCGCCTCCCCAAATTCTAACAGAGCTTTCCATTTTTCTCTGTGTCTAGGTGACTTCAGTTCTCCCCGCCGGGGCTGCAGTTCAAATTTACAGTAGTCACATACGAGACCCCACCATGCTTGCCAGTGAAGGGAGGTAACCTCCTTCCAGTTCCGTATCCTACAACATATGGCAACACCTAGTAAAAAATCTAAGAGAAAGCCCTTCCTGCTACATTTCACTAAGATATCTGAGACAGAGCGATAGACCAAAATCTCCCATGAAAGGGGGGTATTAAAGCCCAATACCCTTTGGATACACTCCCAGACCTGCAACCAATAAGTTTGGACATTGAGACAGTCAAAAACAACGTGTCTAAAAGTGCCAATTTCTTTTTGGAAAATCCAACACTTATTGCTTGCCGTTTTGTCCCATCTGCTAAGGCGCACAGGTGTAAATGTAAGCTCTATGCGTAAAGAAAAACAAAGTTTGGGTAACAGAGGCGGATTTGGTAATCCGTACATGAGAGGACCAAAACTTTCCCCACCCCTTCTGAGAGAGGGCTACCCCAGTGTCCACTTTCCACGCCCCTCCCATGCTACTAGGAGGCCGAAGACTAGTTTGTTTCAGCACTTTATACAAAAAGGAGGCTTTCCCCGCCATGTCCTGAACTTGCTCGATTATGGCATCCAGCTTCCCCCCAGCTTTCAACTGCCGAAGGTCCCCAAGAACTCTCCCGACACAATGCTGCAGCTGAAGCCACTGAAAATAGGCCGAGCTCGGAAGACGATACTCCTCCTGCAGCCTATCAAAACTTTTCCATTTTCCGTGAACTGACCAACTGTCCAAATATGCCTACTATACCAGGGCTTCCACGCGAAGGATTTATGCTGGATCTTGAAAAGCGGGTTGAGCCACAAAGACAGACCCAACGATAGCACCTCTTCTGGACAACTACTGCTCATTAGAGTCCGAAAAGCCCTTTGTGTGTCCACAATCATTCGAGGCTTTGGGGATACCTCACTAAATACCATACCAGGAAGCAAGGACAGTGGAAAGGGGGCTGCCAATTTCTCCTCCAGCCTCAGCCAGACCGGACTTTGGTCACTCAGTTGTTCCGACCACCTCGCCCCCTGTTTCATTAAAAAAGCGTGATGATAAAGCCGAACGTCTGGAAAATTCATGCCCCCATCCTCTTTCCCCAGCTTAAGTTTACAAAGGGCAATTCTGGGAGGCTTACTGTTCCACAAAAACGAGACCAAAAGCCTCTCCATCTGACAGTAGACCAGTGCCGGAAGAAACAAGGGCAACATTTCCAAAATATAAGTTACTTTAGGTACAATTGCCATTTTAATGGTCTCCAGCCGCCCCCACCACGTTAAGCGCAGTGGAGACCATTTGGTAGTCATCGACTGTATAGTCAAAATCAGTGAGCTGGCATTGAAATTAACCGCTTCCTCTAAGGGGTAACAGTAATGAACACCCAAGTACTTCACTGGGTCTGACACCCAAACAAAGGGAAACTCCGAAAGCATATCCTTGTAGGTAGAAGAGTTGAGGGCAAAGGCTACAGACTTAGTCCAGTTGATCTTGTATCCCGACAGGACTGAGTATCTTCCTATCTGCTCAAGGATATGGGAAATCGAATCAGGGGTGGGAAATAGGAGGAGATCATCGGCATAAGCTGAGAGCTTAATTTCCATACCCAAAGTAGCATATCCCTGAATCCTAGGATTCTGCCAGAGCAACAAGGCAAGAGGCTCCAGCGCGATGTTAAAAAGCATAGGGGATAAGGGGCACCACTGTCTCGAACCACGGCCCAGCAAAAGTTCACGGTATTGAGTGTTGTTCATGCAAATATTCGCTAATGGACGGGCATACAACACCTTAACAAAATTAATGAAACCAGGGCTGAATCCAAACCACTGAAGAGTAGAAAACAAAAATGACCATTCCAACCGATCAAACGCCTTTTCGGCATCTAACGACAATCCCACCAATGGGCCCTCCACCTTCTCTGTCCCGGCCAGAACATGACAAAAAAGCCTAGCATTATCAGCAGTAGACCTTCCCTCCACAAAACCACACTGATCTGGGTGTATCAGAAGGGGTAACACTCCTGCAAGGCGCCACGCTAAAACTGTCGCATAAATTTTGTAGTCCACGTTGAGCAAAGAGATTGGCCGGTAATTGCTTACCAACTGCGGGTCTCGCCCTGCTTTTTCAATCACAACCACCTTAGCCGAAACGAAAGCGCCCACCTGAGGACTTTCATCCAATAGTGCCAGGAAGTACTGTTGTAGAAAGGGACCTAACTCTTTTGCAAAAGTTCTAAAGAATTCCGCGGGCAACCCATCCGGTCCCGCAGCCTTCCCGGTCGCTAAGGAGATAATTGCCTTCTGTATCTCTTCCAGAGATAATGGCTCATCAAGACAGTTTGCCACCTCTGGATCTACCATTGGACATTGGGTCTCTGATAATAACTGCAGAAAAGTCTCCGGGGAAGACCCCGTCTCAGAGGTATACAGCTGCTCATAGAAGGATCTAAAAGACTCCGCAATGGCTAAGTCGTCTAATAACAACCCCAAACTGCCCTGATAGCAGCAATTCTACCAGATTCTTTACGGGCTCTCAACGCGTTGGCAAGCAGCCTGACGGCCTTATTTTCTTCTCTATAGTACACACTCTCCTGGGCCTTAATGTACTGTGAGGCCTCCGAAGTTAGGATCTGATTGTATCTAAAGCGCAACCTTTGCAATCTCAGCAGTATACAGGGGTCAGATCGCTTAGTCAAAACCCGCTCCCCGGCCTGTATTTGCGACTCCAAGACCTTGAGCTGCTCTTTACGCTGCTTGGCCTGTCCAATGCTAAAACTAGTGATGACGGCTCACAGGGAAGCTTTCAGCCCCTCCCACCTAGCCCATCCTTTAGTCAAATGAGGGGTATTGAAGACAAAATACTCCTGAATGGTCTTTCGAATCATTGAGCAGAAGGTCTCGTTGTCTAGCAATGCTCTATCGAAGGACCATCCAGAGGTTGAGGAACTCAAGACCCCATCCTGCAAAACCACCGATACAGCAGCATGGTCAGAGATATGCATCAGGTGAATTTCAGCCGCCACCAGGTTTGGCATCAGGGGCTTCGATACCAGGATATAATCTATTCGTGACAAGGACTGGTGAGGGGGCGAAAAAAAGGTGAATTCCAAATCACTAGGGTGCCACATACGCCATGCATCCACAAACCCCATTTCTCCCATCATAGAAGTTAGAACCTTCTGCGCCCTAGTTGGTCCCAGGGTTCTGTGACAATGCAGAGGTTGTTCTCAATAGCTTCCTGTCCACCAGGCCATCCATTACTAGATTCAAATCCCCGGCTAGGATTTTCAGGGGTGAAGAGTGAGAATGCAATTCCTCCGTTATCGTGCGAAAGAACTCCGGACAGTCCCTATTAGGGGCATACACATTCATCAAAAGCAGATCCAAAGCCCCCACTTTCAGACACACTTTGACCCACCTCCCTTCCTGATCAGCCCTAACGCCAGACACAGTAGCATTAAGAGATTTACGGGCTAAAATAGCAACCCCGTTACGCTTGCCCAGTGCAGCAGAAAAGGCCAGAAGTGTGAAAGGCTTGATATTTAATTTAAGCGACTCTTTCCCGCTGAGATGAGTCTCTTGAAGGAGCAAGACGTCACATTTTTCATGTTTCCCATATAGAATAATCTTCTTCCGCTTAATGGGGTTATTTATGCCCTTAACATTTAAAGAAAGAACCTTAATAGGCGCCATATCTCATCCAGCAATTACAAGTCATATTCCCCTTGATCAAGTAGCTGAGTTCTTGAGATACATTCAACACTATCATACACAATGCCCCGTTATACTTTGCCCCCCTTCCAAACCACAGCTGTGAAAATGACAATACAATACAATCAACTGTAACTAACCCATAGCAAGTATCAAAGACCAAAGTAATCTTAATAGACCCCGGGGGGGGGGGGGGGGGGAACTGAAACTCCACCAGGTAAACCCAAAGCAAGCAGAGCAGGTACAGAGGTGCCTTATAGTGACTAAGTAGACATATAAACAATTGCGCTATCAGTGGTTATACAGCAAGTGACACTAACAGTGATGTCAATAGTACAAGTGAACAGAGCCCCAAAGTGCTACGCCCAGGGCGTATCCCACAGGTCCTGTGAAAGTTGGTCCAACATATAGGACCACCATCCAGGCACGAGTCTCTCTCTGCAGGCCTCAGCGCATCAGCTCTTATTCTTTTTCATCCAGAAAGGCATACAGCAAATCAGGGTCTTCAAACGTCCTCGTGCTATTATGGAGCGTAATCCTCATCCTGGCAGGGTGAAGCAGTTCAAATCTCGCCTGCAGCTTCTGGAGCCTGGGGCGCATTTCCAAAAACCTTCTCCGCTTATCCACCGTGCTTTTGGCAAAGTCCGGGAAAAACATCAGTCTATGCCCTTCAAATTCAACAGGTGCTCGAGCGCGAGCCGCCTCCATGATCCTAAGTACCTGCTGGTGCCGCAGCACTTTAAGGATTATCGGCCGCTTGTTACCAGCTTGGAGTTGTGAGGGCACCCTGTGCGCTCTTTCGATCTCAAACGGCATGTCAAAAGTCAGGTGCAGTGCAGCAGGAATCAGTTTGTACAGAAAGGCAAAAATATCTGTCCCCTCAGCCCCCTCAGGGACACCAACAATACGAATATTGTTTCTGCGGGATCTGTTATTATCTTCCAACTCTTTCTGCAATTGCTTGATTTGCCTGGCCTGCCGGTCCAAAGCTTTAAATCTTTCCTCGTGCGCCTGCAGTCGCTGTTCCATCTGCTCTTGTCGGAGGCTAAGGCTCTCCATACCACTTTTAAGCTTGCTCATGTCACCCTGAACAGTAGCCAGCGTTTCGCTATTTGCTGAGACTATATCCTTTATTGCCCGCACCTCTGCGAGTAGCTCTTGAAGAGCCTCAGGATACTCTCGCGCCGCCGCCATTTTCTGCGGGGACGGAGGCTCCTGCTTAGATCTCTTTGTACCCGTGGTTTGCCCCGCATTGAAATCCAAACATGCGGGTTTGGGTCCCGACATCCTTCCAATCTTCAGGGCGCAGTGCTCTCGGGCTTCTCCATCAAAATTAAGCACAATTGCAGGATCCTTGACTAGGCCTCTCTGGAGCTAACGCTCTACACAGCCACCCTGCTTCACTCCAGGCTCCGCCCCCGACCTAAACACAAGCTTTAAACTAAGATACAGACAACAGTCCAGCAGCGAGATGGGGTCTTTCCAGTCTTTTGCATTGAGTGTCACATGTATGATTTTCTCCCAGTTGGTGAGAGGTCTTACGTATGCACTAAGTGCAAGGAGCTCTTTGCTCTCAGGGAACAAGTCCGTTCTCTAGAGGCTAGAGTAGCAGACCTGGAAGACATAAGAAAGACAGAGAAGTACATGGACAAGACCTACAGGGATATAGTCCTAATGTCCCACCTCCAGTCTGGCAGCATCCCTGTTGCCATGGAGGAGAGAGGTCATGTGACAGGAAAGCATTACCCTGGTGTGGCAGGAAGTGATCCTGTAACTAGGACCTGTCCTCCAGGTGACGTAAAATCCTCTCGCACCGAGGACGTTTCTCCAAGGCCATGTGCCCATGAGAGGAGGGTTAGGTCAGCTGTTATAGTTGGTGATTCAATCATTAGGCATGTAGATAGCTGTGTGGCTGGTGGATGTGAGGATCACCTTGTAACATGCCTGCCTGGTGCAAAGGTAGCGGACCTCACGCACCACCTAGATAGGATCTTAGATAGTGCTGGGGAGGAGTCTGCTGTCTTGGTACATGTCGGTACCAATGACATAGGAAAATGTGGTAGGGAAGTTCTGGAGGCTAAATTTAAGCTTTTAGGTTGGAAGTTGAAATCCAGAACTTCCAGGGTAGCGTTCTCAGAAATGCTTCCTGTTCCAAGTGCAGGACCCAAAAGGCAGGCAGAACTCCGGAGTCTCAATGCGTGGATGAGACGATGGTGCAAGAATGAGGGTTTTGGATTTGTTAGGAACTGGGGAACATTCTGGGGAAAGGAGGGGCTCTTCCAAAGGGATGGGCTTCACCTTAACCAGGATGGAACCAGACTGCTGGCATTAACCTTTAAAAAGGAGATAGAGAAGCTTTTAAACTAGAAAATAGGGGAAAGCTGACAGTCGCCCAAGAGCGCATGGTTCAGAAGAAGGTATCCTTGAAGGATACTACCAAAAGCAGTGAGGTTCCAAAAAAGAGTAAAGTAGCCCAAATGCCCTTGAGTATGGTGCAGACAGAGTGTAAAGATTCCAAATTACCCATGCCTACCAATAGCCAGATTAATATTAATAAAATACAGTCTCTAAAATGCTTGCATGCAAATGCTAGAAGTCTAAACAATAAGATGGGAGAGTTAGAATATATAGCACTAAATGAGAAGTTAGATATGATTGCAATCTCAGAGACATGGTGGAAGGAGGACAACCAGTGGGACACTGTGATAGCTGGATACAAACTATATCGTAATGATAGAACTGATCAAATTGGTGGAGGGGTTGTGCTCTATGTTAGAGAGGGCATTGAGTCAGAAAGGATTAAAGATTTGCAGGAAACAAAATTTGCTGTAGAATCTCTATGGATTGAAATTCCATGTATGAAGGGGAAGGTGATGGCAGTGGGGGTGTACTATCGACCGCCTGGCCAGAATGAGCAAACGGATGATGAAATGCTCAAAGAAATCAAGGAAGCTAACAAAAGTCACAGCAGAGTAGTAATAATGGGTGATTTCAATTACTCCGGTATCGACTGGTCAGTGTCATGGCAGGACATGCTAAGGAGATAAAGTTTCTAGATGAAATAAATGACTGCTTCTTGGAGCAGCTGGTTCATGAACCGACCAGAGGGGAAGCCATACTGGACCTAGTCCTTAGTGGAACACCAAATCTGTTGCAAGAAATAAGGGTGTTGGGACCACTTGGCAATAGTGATCATAGCATGATCGTGCTTGATTTAATTAGTGGAGGAGGGATAGTAAAGAAATCCACAGTACTACCTTCTAACTTTCAAAAGGGAGACTATGATAAAATGAGGAATATAGTTAAGAAAAAAACAAAAGGAGCGGTTGCAAATGTTAAAGACTTACATCAAGCTTGGGTGTTGTTTAAAAATACTATCCTGGTATTCCACGCATTAAGAAAAGTGGAAGAAAGTCCAAAAAACTGCCAGCATGGTTTAAAGGTGAGGTCAGAGAGGCTGTTGCTGCCAAAAAAGCATCTTTCAGGAAATGGAAAAAAGAGCCAAATGACGAAAACTGGAAACAGCATAAGCACTGGCAAGTTAAATGCAAAGCATTGATAAGGCAGGCAAAGTGAGAATTTGAGAAGGAACTTGCTATTGAAGCAAAAACACGAAATAAAGACTTTTTCAAGTATATTCGTAGCAAAAGGCCTGTGAGAGATTCAATTGGACCATTAGATGATAGGTGGGTAAAAGGGGTAGTAAGAGGACACAAGGCTATAGCGGAGAGACTGAATTAATTCTTTGCTTCGGTCTTTACTGAGGAAAATCTGCATTGACTCTGCTGTAGGGTGCTTGTTCCCCAGCAGAAGTGGGGTTGATGGTCCCCTCTACTGTCACCATTGTAGAGATGTAGAATGTGGATTGGTTTGTGGGAGGTCCTGTCCCCCATCCTGAGCCACAGAGGGTGGGTTGGGTGGCGCTACATAATCCGCTTTTGGGTCCAAACACCCCCTTCACTTATAACATATGACCATGGTACCCACACAGGATATGCACTAGTCTGGGTGCATCATAGTCCACAAGGGCTAGACATGACTGGGAAATACAGATGGACACAAGTGTATCCTAGGTGTGTCTGCAAGGACTACCTATCACACACTGGCAGTGATGGTGACCTGCAGCATAGCCTATCTCAGTCAAGCCAGGTGCTGCGGACCTGGTGCTGTGCGCCCCACTTCACCCTCAGGGTGAGCACAGGACCCGCACAATGATACGGTCTCTAGCTACTCTGTGCCAGTAACACACACGGTCAGTCCCCCTACCAGGCTGAGATGCTGTGGGGGTGCACATGGTCAATTCCCCCTACCAGGCCTAGGTGCTGTGGGGGTGCATACCCCATCTTGTGATCAGCTGTAGACTGCTGATCTGCATGTGCAGTGCATCATGGGTACTGGTGGGTTTACCCTATCCTGGTAACCACAGCAGACAGTTTGTGTGGTGACCTGCAGTCTGTAGCTAGCCAGGGGTATGTTAGTAGCTATAGAGAAATAGCCCTCTGGTTACTTCAATGACTGTAACAGCAGAGGTCATGGGTTTGATCCCACAGTGGTGTTATTTAATAAGGATGTCTGAGGCTTTTCCTTTTCATTTAAATCAGTGCTGCCAGCAAAATTGCATCCTCACAGTGCTGTAACCTTAAGGTGCCTCATAAGGCGCCCTATATAGCGCCCTATAGGGCACATTATAAGGTGCCTTGGCGGACAGTGCACTTTAAAATGTGCCCTATGGAGTACCTTATAGGATGCCTTATGCGGCACTTTAGGTTACAGCACTGTGAGGGTGTTTTTGCTGGCAGCACTAATTTAAATTAAAAAAGGAAATGCCTCAGATGGTACTGATTTAAATTAAAGGGTAATGCCTCAGACAGCCTTCTTATATAACACCACTGTGGGATCAAATCCATGACCTCTGCCTCCACAGTCATTTCCCTAGAGTAATGTGGCCTGGAAACTGCCTTAGCTGTGGGTCTCAGCTATCCCAGTAAGCACAGCAGAATGTATGTGCATTGACGTGCAGTTGTTGTGTAGTCAGTTCTAGCTACAACAACAGCCATAGAGGCATAGCACACTGGTTAGTACAGTGATTCTACAGCCAGCTCTCATAGGTTCAAATCCCCAGTGCAACAGCATCAGGAAAAGTGTCTGAAGTGGCACCTTTTTGCATGGCTGTAACAGTTAGACACATCTCTGTAGTGTGCGGGTAACACCAACATACCCACTCACCCTAGTCCTGTAGACTATGGTGGTGCTGAGCATGGGCCGTAGAAGGTGCATTACAGGGTGCCGCAAGCTAAGGCGCCCTATAATGCGCCCGCTGGCCAACACCGGGGAGCCTCACCGCCGTAACGTAAACACCAATTCACAATTAAATTAATAAATGGTGGCGTGGCGGCGAGATTAGGTCTATGGGGACTGGAGAAGCGGCCCATACCGTTAGCGGCGCATTTCACTGTTCCGATAAGAATACTATGACGTGATTTGGCCATCAAAATCCCACGTGTGCTGTGCGCCATAATTGCGCCAGGTAGCACGCAGTACCGCGAGATTGCGCGTGTATGTGCGTGACATGGTGCATGCGCCATGTGCATCATTAGTGCATGTACATGCGTGACAGTTCATCTCGAGTGTTAAAAAATGGACAGACGTTCACGGAAGCCCGCATTTACCCGGAGGGAGCTCAGGATCCTGAGCGAACTGATCTGCACCAGACAGAGCCGTTTGTTCCCGGACGCAGCAAAGAGACAGGACCTTGCACGGCTGTTGCCACTGTAGATGTGTATGTTGTGGATTGCAATCCTGCCCTATCCCCAGAACGCCCACAGACCTGATCACATGGGTCTATTACACATCCTGGAGTTATGTTACCTGCGTGTGATGTGGTCCCAAATGTCTGCTCTATCCTTAGGAGGCGTCACGCATGGTTACAGAGGTCTAGCATAGATCCTGGTTTTAGCTTAACTGCATCTGTGTCAGTCTCAGAGCTCTGCCCTAACCCCAGGTGGCCCTTGACCTGATTACAGTGGTCCATTAGAGATCCTGGTGTCAGGGTACCTGCATCTGTTTCATTCTCACAGCTATGCCCTAACTCCAGGAGGCTCTGGACCTGATTACAGAGGTCTATTATAGATCCTGGTGTCAGGGTAACTGCATCAGTTGGAGTTTCACAGCTCTGCCCTAACTCCAGGAAGCCCTGGTCCTGATTGCAGAGGTTTATTATAGATCCTGGTGTCAGGGTAACTGCATTAGTTGGAGTTTCACAGCTCTGCCCTAACTCCAGGAGGCCCTGGACCTAATTACAGAGGTCTATTATAAATCCTGGTGTCAGGGTAACTGCATCAGTGGGGGTTTCACAGCTCTGCCCTCACTCCAGAAGGCCCTGGACCTGATTATAGAGTTCAATTAAAGATCCTGGTGCCAGGGTACCTGCATCTGTTCCATTCTCATAGCTCTGCCCTAACCCCAGGAGGCCCTGGACCTGATTACAAAGGTCTATTATAGATCTTGGTGTCAGGGTACCTGCATCTGTTTCATTCTCACAGCTCTGCCCTAACTCACCTTGCTGTGAGTTCTAGCTGTTTATTTAATTATTTATTGTTTGTCTAACTGTTTATTTAATTATTTATTGTTTGTCTTAGTGGTGTGCTAGTTCAGCCTTCTCAGCTGTAACTTACCTTGCCTCTCTCAACTAACTGGGCTTTGTGTGGTACCCCCCTCCCCCTGCTGAGGGTTCAGGACAGGGTACCTTGTAACTGCCCTCTTTAATAGGACTTATCTCCCTCCCTCCCTCCCTCCCCAGCACCCACCCACCCCTGGGGTAATTGTAGTTTTATAGGTACTTGCACATCTTAGAGGAAAGGGGCTGCTCTCAGGTGCAGCTCTTTATCCAAATCAGTCATACACGGAGGACCTGAGATTAATTAATTAAGCTTCAGGTACACAAGGTGTATTAGGGGTATTAGATACACTTTTATTAGTATAAGCATCTACACCAATCCTTATTATATACAGAATTTAAAAGACCTAAACACAAGCTGTAAACTAAGATGCAGATAGAAGTCCAGCAACGAGATGGGGGTTCTCCGGTCTTTTGCATTGAGTGTCACATGTATGATTTTCTCCCAGTTGGTGAGAGGTCTTACGTATGCACTAAGTGCAAGGAGCTCTTTGCTCTCAGGGAACGAGTCCGTTCTCTAGAGGCTAGAGTAGCAGACCTGGAAAACATAAGAAAGACAGAGAAGTACATGGACGAGACCTACAGGGATATAGTCCTGAAGTCCCACCTCCAGTCTGGCAGCATCCCTGTTGCCATGGAGGAGAGAGGTCATGTGACAGGAAAGCATCACCCTGGTGTGGCAGGAAGTGATCCTGTAACTAGGATCTGTCCTCCAGGTGATGTAAAGCCCTCTCGCACCGAGGACGTTTCTCCAGGGCCATGTCTCCATGAGGGGAGGGTCAGGACAGCTGTTATAGTTGGTGATTCAATCATAGGAATGTAGATAGCTGGGTGGCTGGTGGACGTGAGGATTGCCTGGTAACATGCCTGCCTGGTGCGAAGGTAGCAGACCTCACACACCGCCTAGATAGGATCATAGATAGTGCTGGGGAGGAGTCTGCTGTCTTGGTACATGTTGGTACCAATGACATAGGAAAATGTGGTAGGGAAGTTCTGGAGGCTAAATTTAAGCTTTTAGGTAGGAAGTTGAAATCCACAACTTCCAGGATAGCATTCTCTGAAATGCTTCCTGTTCCACGTGCAGGACCCAAAAGACAGGCAGAGCTCCGGAGTCTCAATGCGTGGATGAGACGATGGTGCAAGGATGAGGGTTTTGGATTTGTTAGGAACTGGGGAACATTCTGGGGAAAGGGGGGGCTCTTCCGAAGGGATGGGCTTCACCTTAATCAGGATGGGACCAGACTGCTGGCATTAACCTTTAAAAAAGAGATAGAGAAGTTTTTAAACTATAAAATAGGGGAAAGCCGACAGTCACCCAGGAGCGCATGGTACGGACGAAGGTATCCTTGAAGGATACTACCAAAAGCAGTGAGGTTCCAAAAGGGAGTATAGTAGCCCAAATGCCCTTGAGTAAGGAGCAGACAGAGCATAAAGATTCCAAATTACCCATGCCTACCAATAGCCAGATTAATATTAATAAAATACAGTCTCTAAAATGCTTGTATGCAAATGCTAGAAGTCTAAACAATAAGATGGGAGAGTTAGAATATATAGCATTAAATGAGAGGTTAGATATGATTGCACTCTCAGAGACATGGTGGAAGGAGGATAACCAGTGGGACACTGTGATGCCTGAATACAAACTATATCGTAATGATAGAGCTGATCAAATTGGTGGAGGGGTTGCGCTCTATGTTAGAGAGGGCATTGAGTCAGAAAGGATTAAAGTTTTGCAGGGAACAAAATTTGCTGTAGAATCTCTATGGATTGAAATTCCATTTATGAAGGGGAAGGTGATGGCAGTGGGAGTATACTATCGACCGCCTGGCCAGAATGAACAAATGGATGATGAAATGCTCAAAGAAATCAAGGAAGCTAACAAAAGTCACAACAGAGTAGTAATAATGGGTGATTTCAATTACCCCGGTATCGACTGGGTCAGTGTCACAGCAGGACAAGCTAAAGAGATAAAGTTTCTAGATGAAATAAATGACTGCTTCTTGGAGCAGCTGGTTCATGAACCGACCAGAGGGGAAGCCATACTGGACCTAGTCCTTAGTGGAACACCAGATCTGGTGCAAGAAATAAGGGTGTTGGGACCATTTGGCAATAGTGATCATAGTATGATCATGTTTGATTTAATTAGTGGAGGACAGATAGTAAAGGAATCCACAGTACTACCTTTTAACTTTCAAAAGGGAGACTATGATAAAATGAGGAATATAGTTAGGAAAAAACTAAAAGGAGCGGTTGCAAAGGTTAAAGACTTACAACAAGCTTGGGTGTTATTTAAAAATACTATCCTTGAAGCCCAGACCAGCTGTATTCCACGCATTAAGAAAAGTGGAAGAAAGTCCAAAAAACTGCCAGCATGGTTTAAAGGTGAGGTCAGAGAGGCTGTTGCTGCCAAAAAAAAGCAACCTTCAGGAAATGGAAAAAAGAGCCAAATGATGAAAACTGGAAACAGCACAAACACTGGCAAGTTAAATGCAAAGCATTGATAAGGCAGGCAAAGCGGGAATTTGAGAAAAAAATTGCTACGGAAGCAAAAACACGAAATAAAGACTTTTTCAAGTACATTCATAGCAAAAGGCCTGTGAGAGAGTCAATTGGACCATTAGATGATAGAGGGGTAAAAGGGGCAGTAAGAGGAGACAAGGCTATAGCAGAGAGACTGAATGAATTCTTTGCTTCGGTCTTTACTGAGGAAGATGTAGGGATGTTACCCAAGACTGAAGTGGTATTTAAAGGTGATACTGCAGAGGAATTGAGAGAAATATCGCTACACCGGGAAGATATATTACAACTATTTGATAAACTGAATAGTAGCAAATCACCTGGACCGGATGGTATACATCCCAGAGTGTTGAAAGAACTGAAATATGAGATTGCAGACCTGCTATTGGTAATCTGTGAACTTTCATTAAAATGATCTGTAATACCTGAAGATTGGAGGGTCGCCAACATAACACCAATTTTTAAAAAGGGTTCCAGGGGTGACCCTGGAAATTACAGACCGGTGAGCCTGACGTCAGTACCAGGGAAAATGGTAGAAACTATCATAAAGAACAAAATTACACAGCATGTAGATAGTCATGACCTAATGGGAGACAGCCAACATGGCTTTAGACAAGGAAGATCTTGTCTTACTAATCTGATATGTTTTTTTGAAGGTGTGCATAAACAGGTAGACAAAGGTGAGTCGGTTGATATAGTGTATCTGGACTTTCAGAAAGCTTTTGACAAGGTCCCCCATCAGAGACTTTTGGCGAAGCTAAAAAGTCATTGGATAGGAGGCAATGTACTATTGTGAATCGGGAACTGGATAAAAGATAGAAAGCAGAGGGTAGGGCTAAATGCCCAATATTCCCAATGGAAAAAGGTGAATAGTGGAGTACCCCAGGGATCTGTACTGGGTACGCTACATTTTGACATATTCATAAATGACCTGGAAAAGTGAATAACTAGTGAGGTTATCAAATTTGCAGATGACACAAAACTGTTTAAAGTTGTTAAAACCCAAGAGGATTGTGAAAAACTGCAGTAGGATCTGGATAAACTGGAAGACTGGGCATCCAAATGGCAGATGAAATTTAATGTGGACAAGTGCAAAGTTATGCACCTAGGAAAGAACAACCCACACTATAGTTACACGATGCAAGGCTCCACATTAGAAACCACCACCCAGGAAAAAGATTTAGGAGTCATCGTGGATAACATGTTAAAACCCTCTGCCCAGTGTGCAGCAGCGGCCAAGAAAGCAAATAGAATGCTAGGTATCATAAGGAAAGGGATGGAGAATAAAACAAAGGATATTATAATGCCTCTGTATCGCTCCATGGTACGACCGCACCTTGAATATTGTGTGCAATTCTGGTCACTGTATCTTAAAAAGGACATAGCATTATTAGAAAAAGTACAGAGAAGAGCCACCAAATTGGTGAAGGGGATGGAAGGCTACTCCTATGAAGAGAGGCTAAAAAGGTTAGGGCTCTTTAACCTGGAAAAGAGACGGCTGAGGGGAGATATGATAGAGGTCTATAAATTAATGAATGGAGTGGAACGGATAAACGTGGTGTTTTTCAACCTTTTTTATGCAAAGGCACACTTTTTTCATGAAAAAAATCACGAGGCACACCACCATTAGAAAATGTTAAAAAAATTTACCTCTGTGCCTATATTGACTATATATAAAGTAATTCTCTTGAATAGGAATCAAACACTCACACCAACCCTCCTCCCCTGCTGGTTCACACCAACCCCCTCCCCTGCTGGTTCACTCACACCACCCCCCCCCCCCTCCACTGCTGGTTCACTCTCCCCCCCCCCTGTCACTTACTACACCCTCATTGTTGGTCACTCACTCCCTTACCCCCCCTCCCCTGCTGGTTCACTCACACCATCGCCCCCCCCCTTGCTGGTTCACTCACACCACCCCCCCCTCCACTGCTGGTTCACTCACACTCCCCCCCCTTGCTGGTTCACTCACACTCCCCCCCCCCCCTTGCTGGTTCACTCACACACACACACACACCCCTCTGCCCAAGCCGCTGCTTCTGCTTTGTACAGAGCAGCGGCTGCACTACACTTACATTGAAAAGTAAAGAGAAACTGTGTCAGGAGCCCTCCGGTCATCGCAGAGCCCGAGGAAGTGATGTCATGGGGGCGGGCTTCTCACAGGCTATCTTTCCTTTTCAAATTAACTTTATTGCAGCTAAAGTTAATTTGAAAAGGAAAGACAGCCTGTGAGGAGCCCACCCCCATGACATCACTTCCTCGGGCTCTGCATGATCGGAGGGCTCCTGACACAGTTTCTCTTTACTTTTCAATGTAAGTGTAGTGCAGCCGCTGCTCTGTACAAAGCAGAACCAGCGGCTGCACTGCTATAGGGAATCGTGATCGCGTTCGCGCCGCGGACTTCGGCACAAAAGCCGGTTTTTTGCTCTGGCCGCTCCCGATCTTGTGGCCAGAGCAAAAAACCGGCTTTTCAATGGCCGGTTTTACAACTGTGCTGGCAGCCGGCCTGGCCATGGAAAAACTGGCCAGGCCAGCTGAAAACCGGCCGGTTGGTAACCCTAATTTGTGAGCCGAGGCCACATGTTACGGATGTAATTGGAATTTTTCCCACGGCACACCAGACAATATCTCACGGCACACTAGTGTGCCGCGGCACAGTGGTTGAAAAACGCTGGTTTACGCTATCAGAATATAGAAAGACTAGGGGACATGTAATGAAGCTACAGGGTAAACTATTTAAGACAAATAAGAGAAAATATTTTTTCACTCAACGTGTAATCAAACTCTGGAATCTGTTACCGGAGGATGTTGTAAGGGCTGTTAGTATAGCTGGGTTTAAAAAAGGTTTGGACAAGTTCTTGGAGGAAAGGTCCATAAACCACTATTAAAAAGGGACCCAGGATATCAATGCTTGACCCAGTACAAGCATTGTGGAACCTGTGTCTTTTGGGGATATTGCTAGGTACGTATGACCTAGATTGGCCACTGTTGGAAACAGGATACTGGGCTTGATGGACCTCGGTCTGACCCAGTATGGCATGTCTTATGTTCTTATGTTCTAACTCCAGGAGGCCCTGGACCTGATTACAGAGGTTTATTATAGATGCTGGTGTCAGGGTAACTGCATCAGTTGGGGTTTCACAGCTCTGCCCTAACCCCAGTAGGCCCTGGACCTGATCACAGAGGTCAATTAAAGATCCTGGTGTTAGGATACCTGCATCTGTTTCATTCTCACAGCTCTGCCCTAACTCCAGGAGGCCCTGGACCTGATTACAGAGGTCTATTATAGATCCTGGGGTCAGGGTAACTGCATCAGTTGGGGGTTTCACAGCTCTGCCCTAACTCCAGAAGGTCCTGGACCTGATTACAGAGGTCAATTAAAGATCCTGGTGCCAGGGTACCTGCATCTGTTTCATTCTCACAGCTCTGTCCTAACCCCAGGAGGCCCTGGACCTGATCACAGAGGTCAATTAAAGATCCTGGTGTTAGGGTACCTGCATCTGTTTCATTCTCACAGCTCTGCCCTAACTCCAGGAGGTCCTGGACCTGATTACAGGTGTATGCCTGATTACAGGTATATGCCGGACTCCACAGGGGTCAAGAAACACCTCCCCTGTAGACCAGCATACCTACCACACACATAGCATGGTGCTGCCATGTAATTCAAGAAGAGCATAGGATCTGGGTAAGGCTGGTCTGTGGGGTTGCCCAAACGACACGTAGGTGGCACCCCACACATGCCCAGACCCACAGCCACACATGCAGGCGGCGCTGGCAACAGGTAGTATAGCACCCACTGGCATGAGCAGCAGCAGTACCCTGCTGTACGCAGTGATGTGGGATATGCGTTGGGCACCCACCAGAGATATTTGGCCCTTAATGTTCCCACCCATTGCATTCCCACCCAGGTGGAGGACCTACGGAAAAAGGGACATGAGTTGTAGCTGCGCTGCCCGGGTGTCCTCGAGTGGCTACAAAGGAGGGCACTGCATCAACGTGGTGGTGAGTGTTGCGTCCCCTGCAGTGCAGTACAGCATGTCACAGTGGGCCAACAGCCTATGGGAGGCCACACTATGTTTATTTGGCATTGTAATTGCATGATGGTATGCTAATGACTGTCTTCCCCCACAGAAGCTGCTGCTGCTGGTGAGGGGACATCAACCTCAGGGCCATCCACAACATGCCCCACAGCTGCAGTCCAGCCGGTGGAGGAGGAGGAGGAGGCGGCAGAGGAGGAGGAGGCAGCTAGGTGTGTTGGTGCATGCTCCTATTGCAGTCGGCCACAAATGCCCTATTCACAGGAGGCCCTAGTTGTGTCCACACAGGTAGAGTACACATCCTGGTGTTCTGGTAGTGGTTCCTGGTGATGTGTTCAGGGCCACCCAATCCCCACGCGATGCCAGAACACATCACACATGTTCCGATACAGATATCATGGTGGCATGGTGTGTGTGTCTGTGGATGTGTGTAGGTTATGCAAACACACAGGTGTATGCCGGACCCCACAGTGGTCAAGAAACACCTCCCCTGTAGACCAGCATACCTACCACACACATGGCATGGTGCTGCCATGTAATGCAAGAAGAGCATAGGATCTGGGTAAGGCTGGTCTGTGGGGTTGCCCAAACGACACGTAGGTGGCACCCCACACATGCCCAGACCGACAGCCACACATGCAGGCAGCGCTGGCAACAGGTAGTATAGGACCCACTGGCATGAGCAGCAGCAGTACCCTGCTGTACGCAGTGATGTGGGATATGCGTTGGGCACCCACCAGAGATATTTGGCCCTTAATGTTCCCACCCATTGCATTCCCACCCAGGTGTAGGACCTACGGAAAAAGGGACGTGAGTTGCGGCTGCACTGCCCGGGTGTCCTCGAGCGGCTACAAAGGAGGGCACTGCAGCAACGTGGTGGTGAGTGTTGCGGCCCCTGCAGCGCAGTACAGCATGTCACAGTGGGCCAACGGCCTATGGGAGGCCACACTATGTTTATGTGGCGTTGTAATTGCATGATGGTATGCTAATGACTGTCTTTCCCCACAGAAGCTGCTGCTGCTGATGAGGGGACATCAACCTCAGGGCCACCCACAACATGCCCCACAGCTGCAGTCCAGCCGGTGGAGGAGGAGGAGGAGGCAGAAGAGGATGATGGGGACATGGAGGGGGTGGAGGGTGGGGAGGGAGGGGAGGGTGAGAGTGTATGTGGTGTTTGGGGGTGAGGAGGAGAGCGTGGAGGGTGGCGAGGGTGGGTGGGAGGTGCCAGTGGGGGAGGAGGGGTGTGTGGAGGGGGTGAGGGTGGGAGGGAACACAGGACAGCACAGGGCACTGTGGGTCCATGCCAGCTGCTGCATGTGTGTGGTGAGGTTGCCCATCTGGGTGTAGCTACACCACCCATTGCCACAGACAGGGCCCACTCACATGCCACAACACAGACACCTGGCACCTTGTGTGTATGTGGTGGCAGGTGTGTCCGGGACCTGTATGTGGCAATGGATGGTGTGCTGCAATGCCAGTGGACCCAGGACCGCACCATCTGGTGGATGGCAGGCTCCATTCAGTGGATGGCTGCCGAGATGCAGCGTGTGGCTGGTATGGGTGGTGCATCTCGACAGCCATTCCCTGATGGGCATCCCAGGAGCATGTGATGGTCTCTGTGGTGCCCACACACGTGCCTGTGCTGTCCTATCTCCCAGGACCCAACATGTGGGCTTTGGTATATAATACCTGTTGTACATATGTTTTTAAATACAGTTGGGTTACTACATCACAATGGTCATGTGTCTCCCTTACAGACAGACTGTGGACATGAGCATGGGACATGTGTGTAGATCCCTATGTGTATGCGTGGTAGGCATTGGTAACATACATGGACCGTCTCTACATGCAGTTGTGGGGGCTGCCCATGTGAGTAGGCATCTGTGTCCCATGGTGCCCCTGTGATGTGCCAATGTGCAGTGTGTCCCAACAGTTATGGTTACATGCATGCTGCCTGTGATGTGTGGGCACCATATCTGATGCACCATGCTTGTGGGGCAATAGGGGAAAAGGCAGGCAGCAGGTATGTGGCAGGAAGGGTAAGAGGGGATGCTGTACCCAGGAGCTTTACAGGGGGATAGCTGGTGAGGGCGAGACAAGTTGATGCAGGTCCCGAGGATGAGCGGTGGGGGACTACAAGCGCTGGTGAACTGTGATCAGCTGACTGAAGCAAGCTACCTTTGTCTGCCTGTGCCGCATGCAAGCCTATGTGGGTAGACAGCCACGTATTCCCTGGTGTGGGCAGGGAGGATGGTCACACATGTGTGTCTAATGATGGAGAGCATATGGGGTGGGAGAGGGTGACAGATCCTTACAACAGACATGTACCACCGTGAACATGTTGATGTGCAACGGGTGAGGTTGAGTATACCCCCACGCATAGGTAGGAGGGTGACCACCTGCCACAGTTCATGGCACACAGTGCATGGTATAACCTATGTGCAATGATTGGTGGCAGTACAGACACCACACCCCTGAGGGATATGGGTAGGCACATGTGGGCAGGGTGACAACATGGGGTGCAGGGTATGTAGGGGATCACAGTGCCACACATTGGAAACAAACACATAGGTTGTAATAGGTTGTGATGTATTTATTTATAATGTTCACATCCTCTGTGACCGGCCACAGCGACCACGGCCCAATCCACCCCTCTGTCTCGGGACTACTGGTGCCGCCTCTGGTGCTGGTGCTGGCTGCTGTGTACAGGAAGCTATGGCCTCCTGGGCATCTGCAATATGGAGGAGCGCCCCTGCCATTGTGTCCGCTGTGGCACACAGCTGGTGGATCTCCTGGTGAATGGCCAACAGAGCCTGATGAGTGCCTGTGGGTGGGACACAAGGTGATGTGTGAGACACCTGTTACAACCCCCATTGTGACACATGCACATATCAGGCATATCCCACCAGATCAGTCTGCAGAAAAATCATGCACACAACTAGCAATGCACGACCATGTTTACATATGTGTGTCCCATGAGCCATTCTCATGCCAGGAAAGGGTCCTGATTAGGGTTCGTGTGAATCATGGATCTCACACATGGTACAATGTCGCAGTTCAATGTGTGAATGCTTGATCTGCGCACTGGTCATATGAGATAAGGCAGATGACGTGAGGAGTCATGGCACACACATACATATATCTGGGGAGCCCTGTTTTCTATACCGCTGGCACACAGTACAGATTATGCTGACAAACTATGCTAGGTACCAATTCCCATGGGGAGTGGTCAGTCAAGTAAGCTGTCTTGGTGACCTGGGATAGATGTTTACCACTGTGCGCTTCCGTGGGGTATATGGACGTGAACAGTGTGTATGTGTCTGAGTTCCTCACACATGCTGACACCTGACAAGCCATGCTACCAGAGGGTGGAACGCACATGGCACAGACCCCCCCCCACACACATATGAAACGATCTGCTATGTTACCAACATATTGTGGTGCAAATGCAATCACATTGTGGATGTTACGTCAACCCCCATGGGGATTGTTGTGTATGCTGTTACCCACATTTGGCATCATGCCTTGCTGAGGCACTGTGAGCCCACAGCTCTGCCAAGATCATAGCCATGTTTGTGGGAGGGGTGGCTGATGTCTCTGGTGCCTGCACGGTGTGGCGACTCCCCTCCATCTCCGTACCCTCTAGAGCCTGTGAGTTGCTGCTAGTGGCCCCCACTGGAGCATTGACATCCGGTGGCGTGTCCTCTGCCTCGGCCAGCAGATTGTTTCCTGTTGTGCCTTCGCCATTGCTGGAGGTGTCCAGTACATTGCAGGCTCTGGTCCCTCACCTTCCTGAGGCCCTGCCACACCTCATGTGCCTCCATGGTCCTGTAGTCACCTGGGGGTTGGAAAAGGGTACAGAGCACAGATGAGTTTGCACAGTGCACCTATGTACACCTGTGTAGTACATCCCCACCATAATCAATGTGTTGTGCGCCTGTGCCTGCTGTCGGTACACCTACAATAGGGACAGCAGAGGTGCCTACAGTGTGCTGTGCCTGGCAGGGGGTGGGGGGGGGGGTAGCAGCCTCATTCCCTGGTGTAGCTGAACCACATGGGATGCAGTGTGTGGGGGATGGTGTTTTGTGTGCCGCACCCTCTATCTGCAGTATCAGGTATGGACTGGCTGCCAGACTTTGTACGTGGCCTCAGCAATACATGTGGCCGTGGCACATGTGGGAGCCCTGAGTGGGATTGTGTGGCGTCATTGTGTGTGTGAGCAATGTGCTTGCATTGCTCTGAGTGGTATGCACATTAGGTGTTGCAGGATGTGTCCGTGTCAGCCAGACGTCTCTGTGGGCCCTCCTCTTTGCAAGACACTGTGCGGTGTGGCTGGACAGATATCCCATACTCCATGGGTGTGGTGGGTTGTATGGGGGGATGGGTGGAGCACTGCTGTGTATGGGGTTGCACCATGTGTGGGTGTATGGGAATGTGTGTGTGGCACTGTGGATGTGTATAAGGGCTGATCCCAGGTGTTGTGTGGGTTGTGCTATGTGCATTTGGTATGGGTGTGGCAATGTGCCTTCCAATGTCTGGTGAGGGTGGGTGCAGTAGCCCCACTGTGTGTGGGCCCCAACAGAGTGTTAAGTGTGTGACATGTGTGTGATTTTTTTGCTGGTGTTTGTTTGCGTCTACGTCATCATCCCTGTGTGTTAGTCCTTTCCCTGTCAGAGGTCTGTGATATGTCCCTGGATAGGTAGGTGCATACTGACGTTCAATGTGTTTTGTTGGTGTGTGTGTGTACCCCCAGACCAATGTCTTATGGGCTAGTTGTATGTCCCTCTTGTATGTCTCCCCATGTCACAATGTGCTCGGTGACTGGCTGCAGAGGTATGATGACTGGCTGTGACCTATATGCCAGATACTATTTTAACAAGTAGACCTCAGGGTGACAGAGTACGCAGGCTAGTACTCTGAACACACCCCAAAAGGTGTATGCACCAAACAATAACTCAATGTAAGCCCTCATAAGCCATATGTGATGAAGGAACGCAGGACCAATCTGGGTAGGACAACTCCAGTAGTAGAGGAATCTGACCTCAGTTAGTCCCCCAACCACATATCCTTAGGAGGAGGAGTACTTTGAAGGACAGAAAGTCCCTGTACTCGCATGAACTCTGCATACATCAGTGGCCAAACTCACCTATATGTACAGCCCAGTGGGTCTAGCAGAACAGCCAAACTTCACAGCACTAGAGAGAAACAATGTAGAAATGATACAAGGAGGTTATCTGAATACTGTCAAATGATATCCCAATGTGGCTCTTTACTGTTACATTGCTGCTCAGGTATGCTGTGATGCTCTTTGATTACAGTGGGATATCATTAGCCACTCCTCAGATATGTCCTTTACATCTCTGTTACATTGCTGATCTGTAGTGCTGTGAATTGTTGCTATGCAGCTTAACCCTCTGGGCTTTGCATGTATGTTTTCTGGACCACTGATGTATGCAGTGTTCAATCAGATATGGGCCTTGTTCTCCACTGCCCCTGCCTCTCCACTACATTCAGGACTGTGTCTATCATGCACACAGGCCCAGGTACCTATCACACACACCCTGTACCTACCCTTCCATGTGCTGCTGTGTCATTACCCCATAGTTGCCTGTGTTAAGGCACACATGCTCTCAGGACATGGCCCCCCACCAATCCCCTCCATGTGCCACATGTGCTTGGGCGTGCCCTGTACATGTGCTGCATATCTACTACTCCTACTCCTAAGCATTTATAGGGCGCTACCAAGCACACACAGCACTGTAAAAGTGAAAACACAAAAAGACAATCCCTGCTCAATGGAGCTTATAATCTAAAAGGACAATGCACTAACAGGTGTGGAAGGAGGTATGGAACAGGAGCAAAGAGACAAGAGCAGGGGAGACAGGTCAAAGGAAGGAGGTAGGAACAAGTGTGAGAGGAAGACAGAAAGGTGAGATTAAAAAGGGGATGAATGGAGAACAGCACACTCTTGAGCCAAAGGCAGAGGCAAACATATGAGCTTTGAACCTAAGTGGGAGGAGGGCCATAGAAGATGTCTGACGCATAGACAAAGGACGTTTATTCCAAACCTAAGGAGCAGCAAGATGTAAGGTGCATACCCATCTGCCTGTGGATGGGCAGTGTCCAGTGCTTCTGACAGTCCACGCAGGTAGATGGGCCCAAGACAGTCTGCAAGCTCCAGCTCCAGGGGTGTGAGAGTTGGGCAAAGGGGCACCCCCACCGGTGCCCATGGCATGTTGCCTCTCCACCACCATGTGTGCATGGACACCACGCTTAATGTCATTAAATCTCTTTCTCAGGCTGTCCAGGTCCCTGGTTGATCCCCCTGCTTGGGCTATGGCCTCCTGTACCTCCTCCCACACATGTGTACGTGTTGCCACAGTGGTGCTATTGTTGAGCCGGCCATAGAGCACCTCATACTGCTCCAACACACTGGCCAGCAGGATGTGGTTTTCTTGCTGGCTGAATCTCACAGCCCTCCTTCGTTCCTCAGCTGGGATTGGTATATGCTTTCGTTTGGCACTGGGTGGCCCCTGTATGGGCTGCGACACACCCGATGGGCCTGCAGTTACCACCACAGGCCCAACACTCCCTGCCGGCTCTGGGTCCTGCTGAACAGGTGCCCCCCTCCCCTCCTGCCATGTCCTGTTGCTCCATCTCCCTGCCCTCTATGCCCTCTCCAGCTTGTCACACATCCCTGCTCCTTGGCTCCTCTGCTACACCTCACACCTTCTCCTCGCCCCACCTCCTCTCCCTGCTGCCTGCTCCTCAACTCAGCTCCTGTCTCTGTCGCCTGCTCCTTGCCTCCCCTCCTCTCTCTCTCTCGCCTGCTTTGCCACACACCTCTCCACAACAACCCTGCCTCTGACACTCTCCACCATCACTCACCAACCCAGCCACTCTCCATGACACAACTGCTTCTGACACTCTTCACCGACAACGACCAAGACCTTGCGCCTTCTCTCCCTCGCCTACACAAACCCCTCAACGTGTACCAGGTGTGCATGTGTATTTATAGGTTTTTTAATGTTGCGCGTGTTGCGCATGCGCAGTGGCACGAGCATGTCAACTGCGCGCATTGTGCATGCACCACATAAGGTGCGTGTGTGGAACACCATGTTACGTATGCGCTGTGCGTGAGCGTGAGGCTTGGCACATGCACGTAACCTCACGCAGCACATGCACATCTCACGCTCATGCTCAGCGCATCTCACACTCATGCACAGCGCATGTGTAACATGGTGTCCCACGCACGCACATTCCACGTCTCTGTGGTGCATGCACAACGTGCGCTACCGCTGTGCTCGCAACACTGCGCATGCGCAATGCGCGCAACATAAAAAAAACTATAAATACACATGCATACCTGGTACACTTTGAGGGGTTTGTGTTGGCGAGAGAGAGAAGGCGTGCACTGTTGGTTGTTGGTGAAGCAAGTAGAGTGTCAGAGGCAGGTGTGTTGTGGGGAGTGGCTGAGTTAGTGAGTGGTGGTGAGGTTGTGTGGCTGGATTGCTGTGTGTTGGGGGAGGTGTGTGGCTAAGTTGGTGAGGTGAGTGTCTGAGTTTGAGTGGGTTGGAGGAGTTGAGGGGGGTGGAGTTTATGGCGGGCTTCGTGGTTGCTACATGTGCAGTGGGAGGTGATCAGGGGCTGCGGCTGCCTGACGGGGGAGATGGTGTCGATGGGACTGAGGCACAGGGCATGGGTGTAGTCCCGCTGCAACACAGACCTGCAGCTGTGGGGGCAGGCCAGGCAGAGGCTGTGCCAGCATGGCACAGGAGGCATGCAGAGGCCCAGCTCCAGGGCATGTGTGAGGACCAGGTAATCTCCCTCTATCGCCTGAGCATGGAGGCTATTAGGGAGCTCTATGAGGATCTAAGACCTGACCTCGAGCCCCTGACTGGTCGGTCACATGCCATACTGGGTTTGGTCAAGCTCCTTGTTGCCCCACATTTCTTTGCCTCTGGCTGTTTCTAGTCATCTGTGGCCGCAGTGGGTGTCATGAGCTGCCCCACCTTCTCACACTGTCTCCACCAGGTACTGCATGCCATGATCAGCCGGGTGGGGAATTACATTGCCATTCCCAACACTAGGCAACAGTGGGGGACCCTGAACCAGGCCTTTGAGGCATTTGCCGGGATACCACACGTGATGGGAGCTATTGATTGCACAAATGTTGCCCTGGTCCTGCCCAGAGACAGGAAGGTAGTGTTCTGCAACCACAAACTCTACCGTTCCTGAATGTTCAGGTTGTATGTGATGCAAATATGCATATTTTGAATGTGGTCCCTGGGTTTGCAGGGTCCACCCATGACTCCTATATCCTGCAGGGTGTGTATTTCTCATCTCTGACATGCACATGGTGATCCTGTGACTAACCGTATGTGCACATGTCTGTCTTTGAGGTGTAACCCTAGTTGTGTGTGTGTCTCATGTGTCTGTGTGTGATCTAACGTTGGGGGGGGGGGTTGTGCCCTCCAGCTCTACTGTGCTACGGTGCTGCGTGTTGATGGTAGAATGGACGCTAGCATTTGTGTCGTGGTTACAGATTATGTTGATTGCAATCCTTACACCTACCCCTTATTTTATGTGTCATAACGTCACACGCTGATGCATAGTTGTGGTGTCCCATCATGTGATGTCATATGTTTCTGTCCAGATGTTTTGTGCATTTGGTTTGCATGTACATACTTGTGTCCATTTGGGTGGACATCAGCTCCTGCTTTAACGTTCCACATTTCTTTCTGCAGGTGATTCAGGATATGGGTGTCGCCCCTGGTTGCTGACCCCTGTGTGTCAACCACGGACATATGCAGAGAGGAGTTATAATGAGGCCCATGCCTCCAGCTGCTCCATCATAGAGCGCACCTTTGGCATTTTAAAGGGTCGCTTCAGGTGTCTGGATAGGACAGGCGGGGCCTTACAATACAAACCACAGACTGTGGCAGAGATCATTATAGCCTGTTGCATCCTGCACAACATTGCTCTCAGGCACCATATCCCTGTCCAAATTAATGAAGATCTGGAGGATGATCCTACGTGCCCTCCTGTATGTGGCCGTGGTGACACACATGAGGGCACAGCAGTCAGGCGGCAGGTGATTGAGGAGGTGTTCTCATGTAAGTACTGCATATATTGCCATATACCTTTGTTTAGATATGTGTGTACTGCTACTACTAGTGAACATTTGTATCCCAATAGCACCTTGAATATCGTGTGCAATTCTGGTCGCCGTATCTTAAAAAGGATATAGAGTTATTAGAAAAGGTTCAGAGAAGAGCCACCAAAATGGTAAAGGGGATGGAAGGATACTCCTATGAAGAAAGGCAAAAAGGTTAGGGCTCTTTAACCTGGAAAAGAGATGGCTGAGGGGAGATATGATAGAAGTCTATAAATTAATGAACGGAGTGGAACGGGTAAACGTAGATTGATTGTTTACGTTCTCAGAATATTGAAAGACTAAGGAACATGCAATGAAGCTACAGGGTAAACTATTTAAGACTAATAAAAGAAAATATTTTTTCACTCAACGTGTAATCAAACTCTGGAATTTGTTACCGGAGGATGTAGTAAAGGCTGTTAGTGTAGCTGGGTTTAAAAAAGGTTTCGACAAGTTCCTGGAGGAAAGGTCCATAAACCATTATTAAGAAGGGACCCAGGATATCAATGCTTGACCAGGTACAAGCATTGCGGAACCTGTGTCTTTTGGGGAAACTGCTAGGTACGTATGACCTAGATTGGCCACTGTTGGAAACAGGATACTGGGCTTGATGGACCTTGGTCTGACCCAGTATGGCATATCTTATGTTCTTATGTTCTTAAGATGCAACACTGCACTGACATACAAAAGACACTGCTTGGCCATCCCAGCTTACAATCTAGTGATTACTGAAACACGGATGATGTAAGCAGGGCATAACAGTGGGTGGTGGTGGATTATGTCTGTCAGGTGTAATAGGCTTGTGGGAGATGTTAAGCTATCACACATGATTTGTGGCTGATTGGGATAGGGGCTGCTGTATAGCCATAGGTAGTTAGTTTGGGGCTTTGGGTGCAGCAAGGTGAAAGGCGTGTAGTATGTGGTCAACAGTAGGAGGGCGGCCCATAGATGGGACCAGTTGCCTAGACATATGTGTTTCACATTTTGTAATATGAGCTGTTGAATGGATGGTATATTCTGATGGGCAGGGAGTGTGTGTTAGTTGTTTCTGTATAGCGCTACATGTGACATGTAGCACTATATACATGCTCAGTTGTAGTTGGATTACTGGTAATTGCGATCATTAAGGGAAATTACTAGAACACCACAGTGTGCCTTCATGTATAGGTCAGCAGGAGAGCCTTGACATGGATGTGGAGACGGATAGGGAACCTGTGAGGTGTCCTGATAGTGGGGGTATTATAGCCATTATGTGTGTGGCTGTAGAATGGCCATGCAGTGCAGTGTTGCATATTTTCACGCAGACAGAGATGATTCAAAGCCAGATCAGCAAAGTGTAGGTTACAGTAGGCAAGCCGGGAGCTGATTAAGGTGGTGGATTTGGGTTTTAGTTGTGTGTTCAGGGAGGACTGGGGAAATATAGCTGATGACATCTAGACAAAAACCACAAGCCTCATCTACAAGCTGGGTATGTGTGTAGAGGTGGAGAGTGCAGTCCAAGACAACACCTACATTGCTGACCCTGGAGAAAGGTATGACCACACACAGAAAGACGCTCTGACGGGAGGGGAGGGTTTAGGTGCACATATAGGATATCCATGCTTTGCCATTATTAATTTCACACAGTGGGATGACATGCATCCATCAATGTCAGGTGGTAGGAAGACATCGGGGTGTGGTTTGGCAGACATAACTCAGGCGTGGAGAGATATATTTGCAAATCATCAGCACACAGTTGGTAATGTAGGTCAAGGGATGAGATAGCCACACCAAGGAAATGTATATCGACAGAGGATAAGGAAGAGGCCCCTAGATATTTCCCTGTGGTACAGGAACTGACAGCAGGGTAGCAGAGGACATTGAGACACCAGAACACACACTGAAGGGGCAGTGGGCACGATATGGGGGACACAGGATAGAACTGCAGCCTTAGAGCCAAGCAGGGACATGGTAGCAAGGAGACAGTTCTGTTCAATGGTTTTTACGTCAGCAGAGAGGTGAGGAAGGGGACGGACAGAGTACGGGTCCTTGTAGTTTGCCACCACACTTCAGTGATAACTTGAGCATGAAGCGAATCTGTACAGTGTGATGGGGAACAGTCAGTCTGTAAAGGATCTTGGGGGATCTGCGAGCTGAGGACGTGAAGGTGTAGTGTGTGTTGCACAGCTCCAACATGACATATGTATGTTTCTCTTGTGTTTCTCAATCCACAGGACATACTTGGTGACCCTCCTGGTGCTGTGGTGCATTGGCAGGTGACTGTACATCATCCAACATGCAGTAGTTTGTGGTAGGTGGACCTACAGCTACTTTGTCTGTGACGATAGTCAGAGGGAGCACATGTTTGCAGTGATCTGTCATATTGTACATATGTTGCTGTTCACCTCTTTGCCCTGCACCCCCATACCCCATATGTTGCTGTTGGCACACATATCCAGATGTGTTCCTGGCCAGTTTGTCTTCTCCAACACTGTCTCTGGGACACGTCCAACAGAGCTGCGTGTGTGTGGAAGTCCTAAGTGTTTGGGTGGTGGGCTGCACGTACACCCTTCCCTGACATTGTAGCATCAGCCAACAGTAGTGTATCATTGCATTTGACAATCCTTTATCTCCACTAATCTCCAATTGTGCACATACAGGCCATATGCTACTGCTGGCATGCTCACCTTAGCATACTCTGTGGGTGGGTGTTTTTGGGTTGGCTGTGTGATGATACAGTGTGCAAGCATTTTGCATTATCATGTGGTGTGAGGGGTCTGTACACCTGGGGAGCAGTGGTGACTGTGCTATCTCTACCTTACTGCTGTTTACCTTGTGAATATTCTGGACATGTGTTGTGTGTTGTGAGCTGACCTATCTCTTGTGTGCTGACAGACCACTGCGCGACAGCATTTTTGTATCACAGATATCGCCATAATGTGGACATGCATCAACAGTAGCTGGACATGGGGACATGGTGATTCTACATATTTCGATGACATCTTCTCCCTTCACTGTGACATGTTGTGGCCTTTGAGAGCCTCAGGGGATCCCAAACAGACACTTGATGCAAACACACGATAGGTTGCACCTTTGGTCTTTTGGAAATGACATTAGCCTTTTAATGATTTACCGTTTGTTTCATGGACATTTCATGTTGGGTCTCTGTACACAAACGCTGATGCACATGGGGTGGAGCTGTGAAATGCCTGTGTAACATGGGCATGGACATGACCATATCCATGTGACACCCTCATCTGCAGTTCCAATTCCAAATGTCCACAACATGCACTGTGTTCTGTGTTGTGATCGTGTTATGTTTGTCTGTGTGACATTTCATTACGTACATATTGATGTTTGACTCTGCAATTTGGGTTGATGTTGCAAGCAGCATACCAATACATTGTTTATCCTCTTCTGACACAGGGCAGAGGACACACAAAGCACATCTACTACAGTGCATCCAGCATCACCATCACCCACCTGTTGGAGGACACAACAACACCATGGAACTATCCATGGGAAATGGTGCCATAGGATGTTTGACCTCTGCAAGTGGGACACATGCCTAGGATGGACAGTATTATTGTTGGACTGCTACTTTGGACATGACAGGCCTGTCCAACACACCGTTGCTGCCATGCTCTGGCTGGGTATCGTGTTCATCGCAGGAGACACACATGACCTTTCCACTACTGTGGCATATTGGGATGTCACACTTGACTATGCATGCCCAGGGTTTCAAGGCCAGTCTTAACGGACTTGTTGGGTTGCAGACACCCTTTGCACTGTGGACACTGTGGTACTGGTCCCCACGTGTGCAGCAGGGACTGACATTGTCGCTGTATGTTGTACATCCTTCTGACATTGTGTTGTGTTTTGCCCATGTGTGTGACATGGAACGCAGGATACACACATCTGTTTGGTTCCCTGTAAAATAGTTATCTCCAAGTTATAATGCCCTGTTCAATGTATTTTCAGTTTGTTCAATGTAAACCACACTGATGCAGAATAGCACGGTATATAAGAGAATGTAAATAAATAAATGTGGGTTGCTGCCCTGCAAAATGTGTTTTTGATTTTTGCCCTGTTATCCAATCACCTTGATATTATGATAGGTGGTATCTACACTATCTCTGATAATTAACCAAAATAAATATGTGTTGGACGTACATTTGTCTGTGCTGCTGCTTGACCACACTGACATATGTATTTAGTGATTTCATGGTCATGTACATGGCCCACCTGTGATCACATCCTTGTACGGTGCCAGCTGTCTATCTGCCAGCCATCTGCCACATCACTGGATGTTATGGGTGCCCATACACACATTCCCTTTGAGGTAATATCTTTGCATTGTGCTTGCTGTGGTTGTTTGGGATAGTGGTTCTGGACATGTATAATGTCATAGGTTGCAGGTTTGATTCCCACATGGGGTTTTCTTATTTTTTGTGTTGTGCTAACCTGACCATGAGCTACCTGCAGGTTCATCACCTATCCACACACCCTTCCATCTCTTCACTGTACACCAAAGTGTGCCCTCTGTGCTGCCTAACCATCACATATTAGCTGTTACATATGTCTTTTTCTTTGTAGTGCTCATATAAGCAGTCCACTTGGGGGATTGGCATTGCTGTGGTTCAGCTGGTCTGTGCCACACCTGTTTGCAGGTTCAATTCTCACATGCTCCTTTTCTGTTCTGTTCCATATTTCGCCCTGCTCCACAGAGCATCTCCTGCCGCCCTTTGGGTTTAGGTTATTTACTCTTTTACATGCTGTATCCACTGCATAACATTTCATTGTGTATGTGCATGTAGTTATATGTGTCTCTGGTCTCAATTACAGACTGTGATCTGAGCTGTACACACCAGATCTGAATGTGCATTCCATCATGGTTTCTGTTGGAGGTTTGCCTATCCTGGCAGTCAGCAGGCTTCTTGTGTGATGCCCTGCAATATTCTTGTATGGATCCTTTGCTAATGACCTCACATTGGTGGTGTAGCCTACTGGCTTGTGCATTGACATTTGTGCTAATGGTCATAGGTTTGATCCTCTCTGTTATCTTTTATTTGTATGTCTGTCCTGCACAGCTACTTTTCATTCCTGTATTAGTCATATCTGTGCAGATCTGTGCTGTTAGCACATTGTACCCTTATCACAGTTGCCAACCATCCTTCTGTATGTCTATGTGTGTCTGCCAGCTGTGTGCCATCCTGCCCTGATGTGCAAGCTGCTACCCCATGTCCTGCACTGGTACATGTTTCTGCATTGCAGCTCTCCCTGGTTGCCTCTCCTGTGTGTGCTCTGCATGGCACTGCTACTCCTCTGTCCTCCTGTCATTGCACCTATCCTGCCACCTCTACCTCCTCTGCTGGACAAGTCTTCCCATCCTCTGCCACACACTGTCATTGTTGCACGGTACATTACCATCACCCTGAGCATCGCTACAGCTGCCCCCAAAATGTTTGTCCATTTTTCCAGCTGCCACATGGGCTGGATGCAGATTTGTCTGGTCCATCAGCTCAGATCTATTTCCTTCCATCATTTGTGCATTGTCTTTCCTTGGTGCTCTGTGCAGTGTTAGGGTTACATCTGTGTTTGGCCCATGCCTTTCTTTCTTTTCAACTTGGGTGACCTAAGTGCCCTTGGCCAACATTTCTTGAGTCACCTATACATCCTTGGGGCATCTTTACCACACCTTAGATTCATCCAGCTTGTGGGGCACCAAATATGGTGCCTTGGGGGTTGACAACCTTTCAACATGCCCTCTGGGACACATTATAACCCGCCTTGGCTGACATGTTGGTTTAGGATGTGCCTTCTGGTGCACCCTAAAAGGTGCATTAGGTTATGGCACTGGGGTGCGGGTATTTTTAGCTAGCAGCACAGATTGTTGGACTGTTACAAGCAGGAAAATGAATCGCCTTGGCCACCCTTATTCATTAAGCCCACTGGGGGATTGAACTCGCGACCCCTGTCTCCAAACTCAATGTATTAACCAGTGTGCTACACCTTGGTTGCTGTTATTGTAGGTCAGCATGCGAAGTTAAGGTTAACACGCAGTAACGTGTACAGCTCCCTCTTTCATGCGATAACGGACATGGCGCACTTTATCGCGCGATAACCCATGGTTGCTACCTTAAGACGGAATGCCCATTCCTTATATGGCATCCTTCACATTATTGCTGCAACTAGAGCCGGGAACATTAAGATGGTTTAGTAAACATACCCCTTAGGGTATCTTTTACTAATGGGTGTGAAGTGGTTGCACGTAACGCGCCAAGGTTTGCGCGCTATTAGCATGTTATGTGCAACACCACCGCATTAACTGTTGAGGGTGTGGAAAGCATTTCCCTGGCAGTTAACATGGAGCCCTCTCTCCTAGTGTGTGCTGTATTAGCCAGTTATTGCAGTCAGCGCATGGTAGGAATACAGTGCTACACCCATTCTCCCCAACCCACTCACTTGCGACCCTAACATGGGTTGCACAGTTAGCGCAGGAATCATCCTGTTCTATCATGGCCTTGCACTAGCCGGCAACCTCCGTCCCAGCTCTCCTTCAGCACATGCCAGAATGCATGCTGCCAGCTAGACCCGTTAGTTAAAAACCCCCGTAAATGTGTAAGTTGCCAGGTTCCCTGGTTGATTTTTCTATGTGTCTATTTCTGAAATGGCTCCTCCGGCTGCACTTGGGAGTGTATTTTAGAAATGGCACCACATTTAGAGGATCTGCCCCTAAAATACTGTCAGAACTGAACACGTCCTGACTTCAACATCTCAGTTTTGATCTCCACATCCTAAAATGTGCCTGAATATGTTCCCATATTTCAGATTTGACATTGGAGTCAAAGAAAGAAGTTAGGCTTTTAGGAGTAACATTAAACCCTCCTTTAAGCATGCAGAGCCAGATTAGAGAATGCAATGTAACGTGTGCAGTAATCAGTGCTGACTCCTGGGTTTTCTTGGCAATGTGACTGGAAGTAGACTGCCAGGCCTTTCTTCTGAGGCTATGGAGGGTTAAGTGACTTGCCCAAGGCCAAAGGAGTGCCAGTGGGAACTGAATCCTGGTCTTTTGGTTACCAAGCCAGGGCTCTCGCTACTAGGCTCTTCCTCCACTCTGGTTGGAGCATGCTGGCATCATTTTTGGAATATCTGGCTTATTCATTCACATTTAGAGAAAGCTGAACTAGTGACTGTAGTTCATGTATTCATAGCAGCCCTCCTAGGCTACCGTTACTCATTATACAAGGGTCTTTCCAAGAACTGACAGGGAAGACTACAGTTATTGAAGAATACTGCGGCTAGGATAGCGACTAGTATGAAATTGTATGATCATATAAAACCTTTGTTTAGAGTTTCTCATTGTTTGCCAGTAGCTCAAAGAATAGAATTAAAAAGGCTTTTTTTTTAAATAAGATTTTGCATCACTTAGGGGTATGTTTACTAAACCGTCTTAATGTTACCAACGTTAGTTGCAGTCTTACTGTGATGAATGCCATATAAGGTAATGGGCGTTCAGGTCTTAAGGTAGCTTTTCAGGTTATCAAGCGATAAAGTCTGCTATCGTGCGATAGAGGGAGCCGTGGCATGTTAACGCGCGTTAGCCTTAATTAGGTGCGCTGACCTGAAAACAAAGCAACAGAGGTGAAGCACAATGATTAATACATTGACTGATGAAACAGGGGTTGTGAGTTTGATCCACAGTGGGCTTAATGAGTAAGCCTGTCTGAGGCATTACCCTTTACTTTAAATCAGTGCTGTCTGAGGCATTTTCTTTTTTAATTTGAATTAGTGCTGCCAGCAAACACACCCTCACAGTGATGTAACCTAAGGTGCCGCATAAGGCACCCTATAAGGCAATCCAGAGGGCACATTATAAAGTGCACTGTCCTCCAAGCACCTTATAATGTTCACTATAGGGCGTCTTATAAGGCACCTTATAGGGTGCTTTATAGGGCACTTTATAGTGCGCCTTATGAGGCACCTTAAAGTTACAGCACTGTGAGAGTGTTTTTGC
The DNA here is from genome assembly GCA_033557465.1 of Ichthyophis bannanicus. Lineage (NCBI taxonomy): Eukaryota > Metazoa > Chordata > Amphibia > Gymnophiona > Ichthyophiidae > Ichthyophis > Ichthyophis bannanicus. The sequence continues at coordinate 1,383,889,256 of CM066032.1, read as the reverse complement.
TGGCAACACTAATTTAAATAAAAAAAGTAAATGCCTCAGACAGACCTATCAAACAACACCACTGTGGGATTGAACCCATGACCTCTGCCTCCACAGTCAGTGAAATAACCAGTGAGCTACAACTCTATTGCTACTAACAAGCCCCTGGCTGGCCACAGAAGGACTGCAGGTCACCACACAAACTGTCTGCTGTGGTTACCAGGATAGTGTTAACCCACCTGTATCCATGATGCACTGCACATGCAGATTAGCAGTCTACAGATGATCACAAGATGGGTTATACACCCCCACAGCACCTCGGCCTGGTAGGGGGAACTGACCGTGTGTGTTACTGGCACAGAGTAGCTACAGACCGTCACATTGTGCGGGTACTGTGCTCACCCTGAGGGCGAGGTGGGGTGCCCAGCACCAGGTTCGCAGCACCTGGCTTAGCTGAGATAGGCTATACTGCAGGTTGCCATCAGTACCAGTGTGTGATAGGTAGTTTTTGCAGATACACCTGTGTCCATCTGTATTACTCAGTCGCGTCTAACCCTTGTGGACTATGATGCACCCAGAATAGTATATATCCCGTGTTGGTGCCATGGTCACATGATCTAAGGGAAGGGGGGGGTGTTTAGACCCATAGGTGGATTATCTAGTACCACCCAACCTGTCCTCTGGGGTTCAGGATGGGGGACAGGATCTCCCACCAACAGATCCACATTCTACATCCCTGCAATGGTGGCAGCAGAGGGGACCATCAACCCCAATCCTGCTGGGGAACAGGGCAGTCAATGCAGATCTGTATGCATCCATAAGGCAATGGCAGACAGACAGTAGGCCTGGAAATGTTCAGCTGCCCCCCACCACTATCTGACATTCTCCAGCAGCAAGCACAGTGAGTCTCCAGCCGCTGCACCCTGCAAGGTGTTCCAGCCATACACATACTAACTGCAATCTGCTAGCTAGTCCATAGCGCATTTTCCTGGAGAAGATGCATGCACACACACCAAGCAGATAAGTCAGGGATTGGGCCCCAGAAAAGAGAACCCATAAATATAACTTGAGAGGAACCCTATATAGCATGATGGGGGAACCTAGCCATGCCATAGTGACTGCACAATCAGGATGAGAGTGACCTCCCAGCAGGACATGCTGTGGCCACCCTGTCCGTGCAGGTGGTGGCCGGGCACTACAATGTCCCAGCCATTGCCCTATGTCCTGTGAAGATGCATCCTGCCCAGGCCACCCTGTCCGGGCCATACCCACAGTACTTTGCTCCTCATTATGCACATTGGCAGGCTAACACTGGAAACAGTGCAAGCAGTGTGGGCTCAGTAAGGTGTAGGCAGCCACAACACACTGGATAGACACACACACATCCACACCTATGCCAGCATTGTGCAAATATAGAGGCTTTTGGCAGCCCTGGCCACCACACCAGTCCTGGGCACAGTGCAGGCATGGCTATGGTACGCAATACTGTTGAGGTCACTCCCCGGGGTGGTAAACACTGTCAGAAACCAAAACTGAAACACACTCCACAGATATCAGAAAGGTTGCTCTGATGCAGCTCTATCAACAAATCGTGTTTAACTTGATTCAACAACATTCGGTCTCAGTTTATATCTACGCTGACGATATTATTCTCCTCTTCCATACTTCCCCGGTTAACATTGATATTACTCCATTTAATACCTGTCTCTCCCATGTTGCTACCTGGCTTTCTGCTAATTTTCTTCATTTGAATCCGTCAAAATCCACAGCCATGTGGTTCTCTTTGAGTACGTCTTGTCCAGCCATCATGCCTCAAATAAATTCCGTCTCTATTCCTCTCACTTCTTTCCGTTATTTAAGTGTTACTCTAGATTCTTCACTATCTTTCCATGACCATATATCGAATTATCGAATCTATCCCGCCGTTCTTTCTTTGTGTTGCGGCAGCTTCGATCAGTAATGTCTGTTCTGTCTTCCGAGTCCCTTTTTACCCTCTTACTGGCCTTGGTTATGTCCAGATCGGACTACTGTAATGTAGTCTTTGCTAATCTACTGCCCCCCCCCTTGCATAGAGTGAGAGTATGGGTCTGTTGGGGGCAGATCATGTCCCCCACCCTGACCCAGAGAGGGTGGTTTTCTAAGTACATTGTTGCCATGTGTGTCCTGACACACCCCTGCTCCCTCAACAGATGACCATAAGCACGCACAGGGTATATGCACTATGTTGTGTGCAGCATGGTCCACAAGGACCAGACATGACTGGCAATTACAAATGGATACAGAGACCTCCTAAAGGTGTCTGCAACAAATACCTGTCACACACTGGCACTGATGGAGAACTGCAGCACAGCCCACCTCAACCAACCTGGGTACTGCAGATCTGGTACTGGCCACTCCACTGCACCCTCATGGTGAGCACAGAACAAGCACATTGGCATGGCCTGTGGGTACTCTGTGCCAGTAACACGCACGGTCATTCTCCCCTACCAAGCTGCATGCTGTAGAGGTGCATACCCCATCTGGTGAGCACATGTAGACTGCTGTTCTGCATGTGAATTGCATTATGGGTACTGTTGGTCCTATGCTATCCTGGTAGCCACAGCAGACAGTTTTATGGTGACATGCACTCTTTCTGTACCAGCCATAGGTCTGATAACTCCCATAGTGATGTAGCACAATGGTTGATACAATCACTTCAGTAGTAGAGGTCATGGGTTTGATTCCTCTCTGTTCCCTTTTTTTATGGCTGTCCTACACAACTATGTTTCATTCGTGTAACAGTCATATCTGTGCAGATCTGTGCTGCCGCCACATTATACCCTCATCACTGTTGCCATCCATCCTTCTGTCCGTCTATATGTGTGTGCCAGCTGTGTGGTGTCCTGCCCTAATGTGCAGGCTGCTACCCCATGTCCTGCACTGGCACACTTTTCTGCATTGCGGCTCTTCATGCTTGCCTCTCCTGTGTCTGCTCTGCATGGCACTGCTCTCCTCTGTCCTCCTGTCATTGCACTTATCCTGCCACCTCTACCTCCTCTGGTGAACATGTATCCCCATCCTCTGCCACACACTTTCATTGTTGCACTGTACATTACCATCACCCTGTACATCGGTACAGCTGCCCCCAATATGTTTGTCCACTTTACCTGCTGCCACATGGGCTGCACACAGATTTGGCTGGTCCATGAGCTCCGTCATCTACTTCCTTCCATCACTTGTTCATTGCCTTTCCTTGGTGCTCTGTGCAGTGTTATGGTTACATCTGTGTTTGAGCCATACATTTCACGCTTGTGAATTTGTGGCACCTTTGTGCCCCTGGGCACCATCTCCTGTGTCACCTTGGCATCCCTGGGGCATCTTTTGCAGCACCTTAGGTTTGGCCAGCTATGGGGTGCCTTAAATGATGCCTTGGTGGGTGCCAACATTTCCTGACGCCCTCTGGGGTACATTATGACTTGCCTTGGATGACGTGTTGCTTTATGATGTGCCCTAAAAGGTGCATTAGGTTGCGGCACTGGGGTGAGGCTATTTTGGCTGGCAGTGCAAATTGTTGGGATGTGTCTGACTGTTACAAACAGGAAAAGGGATTGCCTCAGACAGTCTTTTAACTGAGCCCACTGGGGGATCAAACTCATGACCACTGGATCAGCAGCACTGTTCCCTCTAAGCTGTGCGCATGTGCGCGCGCACACACCTCGCCGAGCGAGCGCACATACTTTACAACAGAGCGCACAAAAATTATGGTTCTGATTCTGATAGAAAACAACACAGATGTCTTAAAATTTAAAAGTTGTGATTGTATTTACTATAAATTTTCCACTTCATTTAGTAATCGTCTATTTTCATTTAATTTGATTAAAATGAATGTGGTGTAAATACTGTATTCTGACATGTAGTCAAATTTTAAAGTATATAACGCCGAGTGTCGTTATGTGGCGCACAAAAATTTAACCTTCCTTCAAAAGCTGCACAGCTGATATTTTATGCACACACAACCTACAGAAAATTAGAGGGAACATTGATCAGCAGTTAATGTATTAACCATTGTGCTACACCTCTATTACTGTGTTTGCAGCTCAGAGCGCCTAATTAAGGCTAACGTGCATTAACATGCCATGGCTCCCTCTATCGCGCGATAACGGACCTTATCGCGCGATAACCCAAAATGCTACCTTAAGACCAGAATGCCCAGTACCTTATATGGCATTCGTCACAGTAAGACTGCAACTACCGCCGGTAACATTAAGACGGTTTAGTAAACATACCCCTAGGAAGCACAGCTTTAGAAGAGCAACAGTCAGCAGATTCTTCTAATTTTCTCAGAAGAAGAAAACAATTTTAGACAGCTAAAAATGAAAATTGGCAGCATGGAAGTATAGTAATCAGAAAAGTAGACAGTTGTGTATGTTTATATTATCTCTTTTTTCTATATATCTACATCTATTTGCAAGGTATGTTTATTTATTTATTTATATAGATGTAGATTGTAGATATATATAGATTATATATATAGAGAGATACTATCTCTCTATATATAAATAGATATAGATATGAGAGAGACAATATAAACACACACAACTGTCTACTTTTCAAATTATAATACTTACATGCTGTCAGTGGTTTATACGGTTCTTTTGCTTTCCAGTTAATCATTTTTACCTGTTTTCCTCTTCGGAAAATTTTAGAAGAATCTGCTGCTTGTTACTTTCCTACTGATGTACAGCAAAAGGTTACTTTGGGACACAGGTTTATTGTTTTACAAAGTTCTCCTTAGGCTTTAATATAGGAATTAATACAGACAATGCCTGCACAGCTGCTCTACGGACTGATATCATTTTTAGTGGGTTCATTTAGGACCACATGGCAAAACTAAAAAAAAGAAGAAGAAGAAATGCTTCCTTTTCCCTTACGTCTCTCTGCTGTTGCTGCCTGCATCACTCTGTTAAGATAGGTAACTCTATATGTTCAATACAATCTGAAGAAACTGAAGGCTAATGAACCATTATAAGGCTCTTAATTAATTTTCACTGTGAAGGTCTCAGACTTATCGGCATTCGTTGTCAGGCTAACATCTGTACTTCAATATATGCCTTATATTCGCATCAATGACCTTCATGTGGATTCTTTTTTAAATTCTTTATTACTACTTTCTTAAATTATTTAAAACATGGAACTTATTTCAGGGAGTCGATGCTTTCCATTTTTCAATTCAGAACACCAGTTCTATATATTCGATAGTACTTAGCTTTCACTGATGTTACTTATAACTTTTAGTTATGACACTCCTTAAAGAGCTCCTCTCCTAGAATCACGATCCCTCTCCCCAGGTACCACTTTGGCGTTTCACCGCCTCGGTTTCATCAGGGGATCAGTTCCAAGCCCTTGTGTGTTCTATATAAATGAAATAAAATAAAAAATCAGTGCCTTCTATTTCCCTCTAAAACCATTTTAAATAAAAAAAACTTATGTATAATATATACAGAAAAACTCACCCGCCTTGATTAGTCTGACAACTCACCCACCCGTTAGTCTGACAAAGAATGCCGATAAGTCCGAGACCTTCGTAGTGAAAATTAATTAAGAGCCTTATAATGGTTCATTAGCCTTCAGTTTCTTCAGAGTTTTATTGAACGTATAGAGTTACCTATATTGACATTGAACGTTCAAAGAATAGACCACAGTCAGGCGTGCATCGCTCTGTTGGCACTGTTGTCATGGCTAGCATCACTGCTCTCCCTCTCGCCTCCGCTACAGATTTGGGTGGTTCATGCCACTCTTGTAGCGATGTGACTCTGCAGCTAGTGTGCTTTGGTTTTTTCAGGTGTCATTCCTCATCACCCTCCTTCTCTGCACTTTTGAGGATGCCTTAGGCTTCTCATTGTATGACTTTCACCTTCTTTTAATTCCATACTGGAGTTTTTTGCCATCCTTCTAGCTGTGTGGCTCTGTAGCCAGTGTGCTTTGGATTTTTCTGGGCCACTCCTCACCCTCTTCTTACATTTCATTTTTGTAGATACCTTTGGTTTGTTATTAGATGCCTCTTTAGTTGTTCTTCTGCCCACTTTGACATGCAGTTCCTAGCAACCTGAATCTTGGAGAAACTGAACCCAGCATGGTGGTGGTAGGGGAGGGGGTCTGGGCAATACCAGGTTACCATCATTGAGGAGCCTTCAGCTCTCTCTCGAAAGTTATTTTCAAAGTTCCATTACTGTACTTGTTTGGAGATTCTAGCAGGGGAGTACAGCTACTGTTATACCCTTGACCTAGAGCAGTATTCTTATTAGTAGGCATGAGCACGGAGCACTGAAAGAGGAAGGAGACAACCAAATCAATCCTAGGTATCATGGGATGACATATTTCCCTCACATCCACCATTTTCCATTACCATACATGTTGACTAAGAAACTATGGGCCTGATATTCAGTTGGACAGGTTATGTGCCACAATGGTACATAGCTGTGCCCGCCGACCCTTAGCCCAGGTTATTCAGTGCTGGGGTCATATGAAGCCCTGACATTAAATATCCGGGGATCGCTGCACACGCTGGAAGCCGCAGTAGGTAACCGTTTTTTCCTCGCTTATCTTTTAGGCACAGTTTTTTTTTAGGGGTTATTCCTCATGCAATATGAGTTGGAGTGGCATAGAGTGGAGGAGTAGCCTAATGGTTAAGAACACTGGCTTGGGAACCCAGAGGCCAGGGCTCAATTCCCACTAAACCTCCTTGTGGTCTTGGTCAAGTCACTTAACCCTCCATTGCCTCAGAAAAATCCAAGTTATCAATGTCCCTGTTTAATGTACTAAGTTTCAATGTAAACTGCTTTGATTGAAATGATATAGAAAACCTGTTAAATTAAAATATCACTGCTGCCTGGTTATCTATCATCTCTGCTTCTCCCTGGAATGCTGCTGACATGCCCCAGTGGTGGATAAGGGCCATAATCAGGGATATTCAGCAGCACTAACAGTGTCAGTGCCGTTGAATATCCCTCTCAGTGACAGTTACATGGTTTACAAGTCTTTAAATATCGGGCCCTATATCTTTTGTGTCATTTACTAAGAAACCCTAACTTGATCCGAATGATTAGAGTGCACTCCATGAATGCTTCTCTCACCCCAGTACCTCTTCTTGTTTTTGTTTAGGTTTTTAAAATTGAACATTCAGTGAACATTGCCATTGAAATAGTAAATACAAAGAACATACAAAAAAATACATTAAAACAGCCTGAAGAATCAATAGACCCACCAGTCACATGGAAGAAAAGACCCATGACTGGTGCAGAAGGACATCTATTAAAGGTGATTAAGAAAATGATCGAAAGGCCTCGAGGTTTAACAAATGATTCAATATGTCTGTCTAAATGCAGCAGCTTCCTCAAACTGTCAAGATAAACATACTAGTGAATATCAGGTATGATGGCAGATGTTTGAGAGCTCTTCCATTTGGGACAAATTACTTTACTTCAATCGTTAAGGGGCCTGTCTACCAAGAATTTTCTCCATAGGCACAAAATATGAAAAATCCTTTGGTAGACAGGCCCCTAAATCTAAAATAATATTAAATAGTTTACAATGATAGCCTAGTAAAGGTTGTGATAATGATGATGATGATGATTGTGATAAACCATTGCTATGCCAAATGATAATGGATGATGTCAAGTCTCCCTTTAACTCAACCTTTGAATTTCTATCCAGACCTCATCCCATATCACGTTGTTTATCTTAAACAATTTCAGTGGAATCCACAAGAATAAGCACGTTTGCACAAGAGAGGCAGAAATGCCTACTATAAGAATTAGTCCAAAGTTGATGCCATCAAATGGTACTGATAGTCTATTTTCCAGACTTCTTTGATTTCCATTGGAAGTCATTGATGTATACTCTGTAATAGCTCATAAAATTTAGATGCAAATTAAGTTTCCTCGGCAAAGGTCAAACAAACCTGTTCAATATACAACATTTCATCTACTATTGGGAGATAATGTTGGATATAAGACAGCATTGCAGCTGGATCCATTGACTGAGAACTGAGGCAGGCAGACCACATCATTCCTGACTTGCAGAAAAGGAAAATACCATGTACCAGCTGAGCTATAAAGCAGAGGCTGTGAATTACCCACACCCTCTAAAAGATCATATTTTGGGGTACTTTAATTCCATGGTTGTTCCAGATAGAGCACTACAGTAGTTAGACTCTGACCATCTAGCATCTGCTTTCATGTCCAACATCTTGAAGGCCTTAAGGATAGCAGCAGTAATCAGATGACTCAAAATTCTGTCAGGAAGATGCATGCCCAAAATATACTCAGTGCCAGCAGAGACATGTGCTCTCTCCCAATCTGCAGTCAGCGAGAACATTCATCCAGATTATTACATATCCACCAAAAATCCTTTCTATGTGGATATGTATAATGACACAGGAAAATCAAGGAAAGTTGGATCCAAGATGGCGGTTGGTAGGCATGTGTGAGCGGCATGATTTTCCTTAGGGGGAACAAGCAGAAGGCTAAGGGGGATAAGCCATAGGGCCTCTTGATACCTTTTTTATTCAGTTATCACAGCAACCGGCAGATTCAGGGGAGTGTAGCCGGCTGTTCTAGCATCAGAGTCATGTGGCTTGACGTTAACTTTGGGCAGTGACTATCTCCCCCAATTTACAGCTCTCCTCGAAGTCGGCATGTTTACACAATTCCCCGGAAGAACTGCAGCAAGAAGCTCAATCCATTGTGACTGAATCCGATAGCCAATGAGTGTCGGATCTGGGGTCTCCATTGGCTGGCACTCCTCCAGAACAGCATTTGCACAATTCAGTATTGGAGCAGGCAGCAGGAGCTCAGGTAGCCGAGGTGGCTGCTTTACGGGGCCAGATGCATGCGCCAAGTAGAATGGTTGGTGCTATCCCGGTAATGGAGGAGTATTCTTTCTTTACCCTTCAATGACCGGAGACAGTTACACTGGAGACGATATGGTCTGCTATAGGACAGCTGGGGGAGGCCCTGGTTCCCTAGGTTTCTTGCCTTGCACAGAAGATTCAATACAATTATTCTGCCATTGAAGAGAATGCTGCCAAGGTACTTGTGGTTCAAAACTCTTTATTTGTAGTTCAATCAAAGCATTCAGATTCTTTTGTGAAAAACCTTTCTGCAAATTAACCTTAAGCTGGAACAGTTGGAAAATTCAGCCAGAGAAGCAAAACTGAGATTGGTGAACTTTCCTTGGGTTTCATTGATCGCAACTAGGGATATGTTGGGTATTCCAGCTGATATTTTAGGTATTCCAACTGAGTCACATCCACTGATGGTGAAAGGTGAAGGTATACTATCTTCCTATCTCTAAGAAAGCTGCCAATTCGGGAAATGTGCCAGGTTTGTCGCAAGTGGATGTTTTCAACATATCAGCTATTTTGGAGAACTCTCAGGAAGAATCAGTAATTCTTGTTACATTGCTTATTACCTTTGCTTTATTATCAGATAAAGAATGGTTAATGAAACTTTTCTTTAGGAAAAGGAATCTGCGGTTCAAGGGTCTCTTGGTCCGTATGTTTCCGGATTTGGCTTGGGACACACAGTGAAGGAGATGGGAATTTCTTCTTCTTCATCCTGGAGTCCAGCAGCTGGGAGCACTCTTTTTTTTCCTAAATATCCATGTAAGTGTATGGTTAAATTTCACTCTTGTTCCTATGTATTTTATGAGCCCTCCCAGTTGTCGGCCTTCCTAAACACTCAGCGCTTGGCTAATCTGGTGGTGCTATTAGACCCTCAAAACAGACAAAACAAGAATGTGTAATGAAAGACTGAGAAGCCTACATACCAGCCTGAGAAATGGAAACATGCATAAAGGATGCCTCAGACAAGGAGACTACTACTACTATTTAACACTTATATAGCGCCACGCACGCAGCGCTGTACAGACATGAATATATAGAGAGTGACAGTCCCTGCTCATCAGAGCTTACAATCTAATCACGACAACATAATATACACAGAGTAGTAATCTAGTTCGGGCAAAGCCAGATTGGCTGTCTCCCAATACTACTACTAGTACTACTGCACATTTACTACACACACAGTATAAATAAGTACATACCTTACAATTACACCTAGAGTACAATTACATCAAGAGTACATTACATCAAGAGTACAATTACATCAAGAGTACAATTACATCAAGAGTACATCAGGGTTACATGGGCTGGGCATTATGGCGTACATTACATAAGGGATAAATAAAAGTATGCTGTAAAATATGCTTACATGGTGGTGTGGAGACTGAGTCGGTGGAGGCAAAGTGACCATGAGTGCTCATGCTTTATTGGGGTCATGGAGGCTGGAGTGGATCTTTTTTTTTTTTTTTTTTTACATTGGAATACGTCTGCAATGGTTGTAGTGTGTAGTGGTTGTAGTGTGGAGAGAGAGAGAGAGTAAGGAGAGCGGGATTACACTAAGGTGAACCAAACGCCTATTGCAAAGCTATCTCCGCTTGATCTCCTTCGATGTCAATCATAGGCAATAATGTATTTTACTTTTTTATGCATTTAAAATAAATAAAACACTTAGTTGTAGGTAGAGACCCCTCAGTCAAGACGAACACACTCTGTCACGCTGGAAATGTCACAAAATGAATGTCAGTGTTGATTTGAGTTTCGCCTAAACAGTTTCAAAAGGCTGCATCAGGACAGGACAACCAGCATCTCTAACATTCCTCTTTCATTACACATTCTTGTTTTGTCTCAGTTTTGAGGGTCTAATATTAAGTATTGATTTTGATATTGTGCATATGTTGTAGATGACCCCTATTTGTTCCCTAAGTTTTCTCTCAAGGGCTTTTGTCTTGGATTCAATTCAATTCAAGCAACTTTTGCCATGTTGATGGATCCTGTTAAGGATGAGACCTCTAGTAAACTCCTGGCTGTGCGCTCTTTATTGGTTTCAAACTAGGAAATATCTTTACAGTTGATTTGGGCTATTGCACCGTGGAGATAACTCGAGAGAAGAATCTCCCAAAACATGGGGCTGATTATGGTATATGTGCTCTGAGGTCCAGTTGCCCCACCTGCATTATATAATCAATGCAACTATGATAATGATTTAGATGGAACTCACTCAGAAGAAAGGAAGGTGCATAGTGACATGCCTCAGAGATCGGTCCTGGGACCGATACTGTTCAATGTATTTGTGAGTAATATTGCAGAAGGACTGAATTTTATTTATTTATTTAACCAGTTTTGTATACCACTTTATCCTTCAATCAAAGTGGTCGACAACACAATGGGTCTACATTGAACAAGAGGAGTAGGGCAACGAGACGTACATATAGACTTCAGACATTTGGTACTCATTCTCTTCTATGCATGACAGTAGGACTTGGTATCCTAGATTAGATGTGAAAAGTGTTCTGTGAACAGGTTTTTGAGTGATTTGCGGAAGTCCTTGATGTCACTTAGGGCTCTTAGTTCATCTGGGAGGGAGTTCCAAAGAGCTGGCACCGAGAAAGATAAAGCTCTATTGGAGGTGGTTTGCTTTGTCTTCTGGTATCCGGTGGGTGTGCGGAGTCTGTTGATGCCGTTGACTCTTCTAGGTCTGCTGGTTGTTTCTCTGATCAATGTGTTGTACAGAACATTTGCTGAGCATTGATGTATGATTTTGAAAATATTTAGTGTTGTCTTGAATCTTGCCTGTGCTGCTATGGGTAACCAGTGGAGTTGCTGCAGTACAGATGTGATGTGTTCATGTTTTGCTGTGCCTGTGATGATGCGTGCTGCAGTGTTTTGCACCAATTGAAGTGGGTGGGTGGATTTCTTGGGCAGTCCTTGATACAACAAGTTTCCATAGTCCAGTACAGGGGTGATTACTGCCTGACACATGGTGCGGAAGTTGTCCTGATTGAGGATTGGTCATAGCCTCCTGATGATTTTTAAATGGTAGTATGCCTTTGCTGAGGTTTTATTTGTATGCGATTGTAAGTTCAAATTCTTGTCCAGGATGATGCCTAGGTATTTCACCTTGTCCCTTGTAGATATTGTTTTGTTTAGGATGTTGATGACTTGAGGTGGGTTGAAGGTGGGGTTCCTGGAAATGAACAATGCCTCTTTTTTGTCAAAGTTAATTTTCAGGTTATTGTTAGCCAGCCAGTTGTTCATGTTCTCAAGGCATTGGGTCATACGGATCATGTCAAGTGCCAGTGTGTCTATTGGGGTGTACACCATGATGTCATCAGCATATAGGTGGTAGTGTAGTCTGTGGCATTGAATAATGTTACAGATGGGTTGGATGTATAAAATGAATAGGGTGGACGACAGTGATGATCCTTGGGGTATCCCCTGGGTGATGGTAAACTGAGTTGATTTCATTTGGTTGCATTTGACTTGTTGTGTTCTATTGTTCAGGTATGAGGTGAACCATTTTATGGTATTGTTGTGCAGCCCGATCTCCCGCAGTCAGTTTAGCATTATGGAGTGGGACACGGTGTCAAAGGCCACTGAGATTTCTATGAAGACTAGCATGAATCTGTTTCTCAGGCTGTCCAATCCTTTTAGAAGTTTGTCAAAGAGGAATGTAAGCAGGGTCTCCACGTTGTGCTGTGGCTTGAAACCATGTTGATGTGGGTCTAATGGGACATGCAGGTCAATGTGATCCTGCAGTTGTCTCTGTACTGCTTTTTCAATGATCTTTGCTATAAATGGAACGTTTGAGATGGGGTGGTAGGATTTTGGGTCAGAGGAATCTAGTCTTGCGTTCTTGAGGATGAGTCGGATCATTGCATGTTTGAGGGCTTGTGGCATGTGTCCTTGTTGGAGGGATTACTTCACCATTTTGTGAATGTGGTGGCTTAATTTGTCCTTGGTGTTCTTAATCCACTCCACTGGGCAAGGGTCAGAAGGCAAAGTTGTTGTATTTAGGGTGTTTATGATGTCCTCTATTTGTTGGGTTGTTGGCACACTAAAGTCATCCCAGGCTTGATTTGTTTCTGCCCAAGATGGGGGGCATGGTACAGGGAGGTGAGTTTGGCTAGCATGCTTACTCATTATGTAGTTCACATATTCTTGGGGGTCTAGTTGTTGGTTGCTTTTTTGAGGGCTGTCACTGGTGAACTGAATGGAAAATTTTGCCTTTGCCTGACAAGAAAATTTGCAACAGAGTGGACACTTCTGAGGGAGTGGACAACATGAGGAAAGATCTAAAAAACCTGGAAGAATGGTCTGACGCTTAGCAGTTAAAATTTAATGTGAAGAATTGCAGAGTCATGCACTTGGGATGCGGAAATCCAAAGAAATTGTATGTGATGGGGGAGAGGTGTTGGTGTACATGGACCAGGAGAGGTATCTCAGAGTGTCAGTGTCTGAGGATTTCAAGGTGGTGAAACAATGCAACAAGGTAGTAGCCAAAGCCAGAAGGATACTGGGATGAATACAGAGAGGAATAACCAGCAAAAAGGAAGAGGTATGCATGCCTCTGTACAAGTCATTGGTGAGGCCTCACTTGGAGTATTGTGTTGAGATTTGGAGAATATATTTCACAAAGGAAATAAAGACTTGAAACTGTTCAGTGGAAGGCGACCAAAATGATTTGGATCCTGCATCAAAAGACATATGAGAAGAGACTTGAAGACCTAAGTATGTATACCCTAGAGATGAGGGACAGGAGAGATATGATACAGAATTTTAAATACTTAAAAGGTATCAATGAACAAACAAACCTTTTCCAAAGAAGGAGAAGCTATAAAACTAGAGAACATATGATGCATCTGCAAGCTGGTAAACTTAAAAGCAATGTCAGGAAATACTTTTTCACTGAAAGGGTGGTGGATGCTTGGAATGCACTCCCAATGGAGGTGGTGGGGGCAATACAGTGATAGAATTCAAATTGGCATGAGACAAACACAGTGGATCCCTTTATAGCAAGAGGATGAAATAAAAGCAAACTTAAATATCTTTTATACTTCAATAAGTAGGGGGGGGGGGCTGACCTGCGCAGAGCAGCAGGTACAACCTAAACACAGGCATAGAAAAGGATGACCTGCATGGAGTTGCAGTTACAACTACTCTAGCCACCTTACTGAGCAGACTAGATGGACCATACTGATCTTTATCTGCCATCATATAATATGCCCCCAGGTAAGAGAAACATTAAGGGGTATGTTTACTAAACCATCTTAATGTGCGCTCTGCCACGTTATCGCACGATAAGGTACCTTATCGCGCAATAATGGCGCTTTATCGGGCGCAGAGGTACCTTAGTGAGTGATAACGCGCGCAGCGGTGCAAATGAGCTCTGAGGGTGGAGAAAGGCTCCCAGAGGATGGAGTAAGGCTCCCCAGGGGCGGAGAGAGAGGGTCAATGGACAGAGAGTGGGAGGGAAGAGGCTCCCTGCACACTAACGCTGTGAAATTCGAGGCTGAAAACTAACGCCAGTGAAACCCTGGCGTTAGAGCTGATTTAAAGGGAAAAGAAACCATTTCCGTCAGCAATGTACTGAGGAGGGCTCTCCCTTCCAATACATCACAGCTGGGATGGCCTTGTATATGCAGGCCTGGATCAGCTACCCTGTGCCACAATCAGGTGAAAGATGAATCTACAATGACTTTCCTCTGTTAGCAGCTTTTCCCCTGCTTAGATTTGCCTGACCATTATCTCCAGCAGGAACAGGACACAGAACAGCTGTGCTGACTGCACCCTCCCCCACCCGAAGATGTTTTTTTCCCCACTTTGTGTCCACCTCCCAGCCAGTGCATCAACCTTTCTGCCACCACTGACTCCTTCTGAGAGTGATGGAATGAATGGGTTCTGTGCTGCCACACCTCCACCTCCAGTGGTGGCCTTCCACGGCTCCTGCTTTGCTGACCAGTCAGTGAAGATTGCTTCCAATGGCCTCCAGGGCCAGTCATTCTATGTTCTGGCCTGGAGGTAGGGCCCATGGGGGGAGGGACTTGATTGTGCAGTCATGCCTGTTGGGACCACTGTTCCCTCTAAGCTGTGCGCGTGTGCGCGCGCACACACCTCGCCGAGCGAGCGCACATACTTTACAACAGAGCGCACAAAAATTACGGTTCTGGTTCTAATAGAAAACAACACAGACGTCATAAAATTTAAAATTTGTGATTATAATTACTAGAAATGTTCCCCTTCATTTAGTAATCGTCTATTTTCATTTAATTTGATTAAAATCAATGTGGTGTACATACTGTATTCTGATGTGTAGTCAAATTTTTAAAGTATATAACTCCGAGTGTCATTATGTGGCGCACAAAAATTTAACCTTCCTTCAAAAGTTGCACAGTTGATATTTTATGCGCACACAGCCTACAGAAAATTAGAGGGAACATTGGTTGGGACATGTCTCTCCCGACACCCACCAATCCATTCTTTTGTTAAATAAACCCATGAGAAGATATCTGTACTAGACTCTAAGCTGCAAGAATCAAAGGTTTGTTGTATATGCATTAATTAAAGATAAATTATTGATACACTGTAAATTAGAACAGTTTGAAAATCATTTGTGATGATTAAATATTTGTTGAACTTTCCCAAGAACTGAGTATCTCTCCCATGAAATCTTTAAGAAATATTTAATGAAAATCTTATGAATTCCTGAAAATGTTTTACCTCCTATTATTTCCTTCAACTTTGAATGTCTCAGCTTTATTGGAATTCTCTCTATCTGAAGTGCAGGATAGAGGTCCCCGCCTGGGAAACTTTGTTTTTGAACAAGGTAGGAGTAGGAGTATGTATCAATATTTTAAGAAGATATAGGAATCTTTCCTTGGACAGACAGTAAAGATATACCCAGATCTAGCATGGTCCATTCAGGAAAGGAGAAAGTTATTTCTGGCAATGCATCAAGAAAGTTAAGAACTTGGTGCTGTTGTTTTGTCTGTGTTACCCTAAGTATATGGACACTAGATAAGAGCCTTTTTGAATTTAAAGAAGCTTCTTGGTGTGATATCTACTCCCTAGTCCTCTGAACTGTCGGAGTTAGATTGTCAATGGGGAAGAATTGTGCCTATAGCCTGTGTTTCCTTTGGAGAATTTTCCTTTCATTGTTCCACATTTTCTTTAATTCACTCCCTCTCTCTTAAATGTGGTCTAAACTAAGGAAGACTGTCATATTATTTACTTTTGAATTTTTCCTTAATTTTTGTTATTTGACAGCGTTTTTCTTTTATGTTTCTTCAGCAAGTAGATATTTGTGCATTGTTAAAACCTATGGGGAATATTCAGTGGCGGCAGCTAGTGCCTGTAAAGTGCATAGTCGTCGTGACTGAAGACTTACCCCGGATATCCAATGTCAGGGCCATTTCCAGCCGCGGGCTTTGAATATCCGGGATAGCTGCAGAATGCAGAAGTTAACCAGGCAGCGGCAATATTGAGTCACTGCACGGTTAGCATCTGCAGGTAAAGGTAGGCCAGCATTTGTTTCGCCTGACTTTACATGTCTTTTGCTATCCGGGTAGTGGCTCAATATCACCGCAGCACGGTTAGTGATGTGTGCCATCTCCGCTCCACCCTTGAACACCCCAACATGCCCTGATGCTAAGTATCAGAGTAACATTGTTAATAATAGCTTGATTCATAAAATCTCCCTAAAAGATATAGGTCATCAGTCATAGAAGCATACAAGGAGACTGGTCATATCATATCTACTCCTAACCTGAAGAATTAATTGCACCCAGTGCTTATCAATATCTGAACATTATAAAATGATTTGAATATCTGTGTGCTAAAAATTCAGTCCTAACTGATTAGTGCATGATTGAGCAGGGATTGGGTGGATTAGGGGCAGTATGTAGATGTTGAAAGGAAATGGAGTGTCAGAGACCTTTGAAAGAGTTAATATGGAGAATGGCCTAGAATTCACTAGCAGCCGGGAGAGATATGTGTATCCAAAATCAAGGCCATGTTTAGCAGAACGGGATAGAATGTTTTTGCTTCTTCTAATTCAGCTAAGCAATATGTCTCTGCTTACTTTGTACCGTAACAAGACTTGTAACAAAAGTGGTGCTGACAATGCAGTTTTTCTCTCAATAAATGAGGTGCTCTGGTCTAGCCAGGTTGAAGGGGATTTACAGAAACAGCTCGAGTTTGCAGGACTGTGGACTCCCTTCCCTTAAGGCCTTAAGAGTACGGTGTTTTTAGCATAATTCTGTGTTGGTGAATTGTTTTATTACTTATTATTACTCTCTCTCTCCCATTGATTTGAATGAAGGGATGAAGCCCAAGAGCCCAGGTTCTGTTGCTGGGGAGGGGTGAAGCAGAGTTCATTCAATAGGAGCTGACAGCATAGCACAGTTAGTGCAGGTAACTTTGGTGCATGCTAACTGTGGCTGTTGCTATTAGCATGAGTGTACTTAGTAACATCTCAGTGGGTGGCATTAAGTGCATCCACATGTCAGTTAGCACAGTGCCACATGGTTGCAATGCGCTAATGGCAGGGGGATGAATGCACAGGCCCACTGATGTTAGCGCGGACCTCCGCATTAGTTTCACAGCTCAATCATGTGATAATGTAGCCAGTAGGCTAAATTAAAGATTTTTTTACCTGCTGGGGAGTCCGCAGGCATCCCAGAGGTGGCTGCTCCCTGCAGCCAGTATTTCTTTGGCTGCTGGAGCGGCAGAAGATTGACAGCAGCTGTCTGGCCCATCCTGGGCCAATTAGAAAGCAGGGAGAGCAGGAGACTGGCAATCGGGTACAGCCACGGTGTGCACGGCTGGCCCTGACTGTCAGGAATGCATGCCAGCAGTAATTGGTGCAGCCACGACTTCATGCGGCTGCTCCGATCATTTGCGGGACAGCCTGGGGGCATCTGTGATAGACATGGGGTTGTGTGGCTGTCTCCGATGAGTGCAGGAGGAGCTGGAGTTTCTCTCCTGTCATCGGGGAGGCTGGCAGCTGCTACTGTTTCTCTCTACGATGACAGAAGGGAAAGAAGGGGAGTTCCAGAGAGAAATGGGTCCATGAAGGGCCCGTTTTGAGGCAGAGGGGGGAACGGATGCATAGTGGGCCCAGACAAGCCCATTTCAAAATAAAATTGGGTGTCCCAGTGACAAAAGAAGGGCCAGGAAGGCCTGTGTAAGAAGGGGGGACTCCTTGGAGGTTCTGTGAGGGCTGCGAGTGGCCCGGTGTCAAGGGGGTGGGGCTATGAGCACCCAATCACCCGTACAGTGGCAGGGGGTCTTGGAATTAGGCCTAATAGGGCAAAAAGTAGAATGGGTGTCACAGGAGGGCCTGAAAATAATTTAACTGGCCGGGTGGTCCTGGTTAAAATTTTGGATTTATTGGACCTTTATTAAATAAATCGGACCCTAAAAATAGGGACAAATGCAAAATTAATAAAATTAAATAAAATAAAAGTGCCCCCATGGAGGGGAGGGGCAGAGAGATCCCCGAAAGTGGGCTTTGGGCTAAAAAGCCCTTAATTAAAGAAAACAGAGCTAAAAGAAGCCAGAGGCTTCAGGTTTGCTCTGGGCCTGTGTAGGCCTTATGCAAATGAGACTGTGATGCATTAAATGAGCTGTAATCTCAATGTAAAAGCCCCGATTTTTAGTGATTCTAAAAGTTGAAAATTAAATTGTTTCAGTGATAGAATTCAGGTGCAGGAGATGTGCTCACACCAAACATATGGTTTGTTTCTATAAAAAACGGGGTTTTTTTTAGGCTAGAATTAGTTTAATTTCCCCTGGGGGAGGGTTTTAAGCACCTGAAGTTAAAAATAAAATTGGAGCTCTAGTTTTG
The DNA here is from genome assembly GCA_033557465.1 of Ichthyophis bannanicus. Taxonomy (NCBI): domain Eukaryota; kingdom Metazoa; phylum Chordata; class Amphibia; order Gymnophiona; family Ichthyophiidae; genus Ichthyophis; species Ichthyophis bannanicus. The sequence continues at coordinate 1,383,870,552 of CM066032.1, read as the reverse complement.
ATTAAAGAAACTTAAATCAGAGTTTTGGAGTTATTACAAGCTTACTTAAGTGGTAAAATGTCAATGTATAAAAAAAGGAGTCCTGGCTCCATAGGCTTACATGTAAGAGCTACAGGGGAGTGTAGGGATCCATTTTAAAAGCCATAATTTCAGGCGGGAACTGTGGCAGGGAAGTGATTAAAAATAAAAATGCAGATAAGACTTAAAGAAATACTTCAGAAAAGTTTGAAAGGTCCAAAATAGAGCATTTAGAGTAAATAGGGATGGTTTCTAAGGACCTTTTTAAAGGTTTGCCAGTGGAAGAACACAAATGCTGCTCCTTAGAATGAGAGAATGTGTGCCTGAATGTGATAGCTGGGGCTGAGCTGTGAAGAAGAGAAGAAGTGTATTTAGGGTGCTGTGTAAAAGTGAGATTGATTTAAGGTTTTAATCTATTGATTTCAAGAGGAAACTGGTTAGTAAGCGATTAGATGTATTTTCAGTGCCTTTTGTGAAAAAAAAACAGTGGTAAAATTTGCTGTGTTTCTGTCTGCTAGAGAAATCTAATTCATCCAGATTTAATTGAGCTTGGGTGAGAAGTATTGGATTTGGATTTGGCAGAATTTATTAAGGTATTTTGGCTTGATTTATAATTGAAAAAGCTGAAATTCCAATTTAACTTAAAGAGAAATCTGTGACAAATGGTTAAAGATTCTGTGTATTTTGGAAAGTGCTGATCTTTGACAAAAGATAAAGGAATGACATTCTTGGATGATAAACTCTGACATTGTACTTTAGTGTCAGAAAAAGAAGTTGATTGGAAAACTTTGACAAAAAGTTTGAGGAAAATAAAAGAAATCCTCAGTGTTATCAGGTTCAGTGGAGACGTTGAACTTTGGATTTGACATTGAACTTTGGATTTGTGGAAAACAGAATACATACAAAGCTCTTATACAGAAAGTGGAAGAATATCTACTGAAAAAAACAAAGCTAGTTAAAACTTCTGTCAGTACAGAAGCGGAAGTTAAAAGCAAATGGAATGTTGAGAAGCTGAGAGGCTAGGACAGTGATTAGAATACACAGAAGCTTTAGATTTAAAGGCTGGTTATCCTGTCTGAAGGCACTTACAAAATGCTAGTTTCTTATAAGGAAAATATTCAGAAAAGAAATATTTATGTAGATACTGAATTTTCAGAGAAATAAAAAATAGTGAGTGAGTGAGTGAGTGAGAGAGGGAGTCAGAGCAAGTGAAACTTAGGGAAATTTAATTAGGCTTTTGTTTTATATAGTCAGGGACAGCATCTTATTTTAAACCCAATCAGTCTAAAACTAAAAAAAAAAAAAACATTTAGACTGTAAAGCCCCACATTTTAGTTAAGGTTGTACTTTATTGATTTGGCAAAGTCAGGGAGTAGGCACTTCTTGACTACAAAACAACAACACTGCAAGGGAACCTGAAGATCCTGAAGCCACTGAGTTCAATGGACCCTGCGCAAGAGAGCTATGAGGATGATTGAGTCACATGTGCACGACATCTGGACAGAGACATGTCTAGTTTAAATAAGGTCATTTCATTAAACACTACAGTGAAAATTTCAGAGTACTCTGATTTTAAGAAATACTTTACTTATTAAAAGGTGATTCCAATGAACTAAAGATACTGTGAAAACCAAAGTTGGAATTTTAAGGAAAGGAAGAGTGTTTTTAAAAAAGTTCCTTATTAGGTTTTTTAAAGAAGCATTCACTTTAAAGCAACTTTTTACTTTAAAAAGAGAATTACTTAAGCTGCACTTTCTACCATCCAGGTATAGACAATGCTTAAAACGCTTGAAGGACTACCAAGAGGGCTGCTACTGCTGGGAAGAAAACTGCACTCATGAGTACTTATCACCTGAGACATTCTTTAAATCTTGGAGAAAAGGGAATTCTTGGAGTAAAACTGATAAAATCTTTATATTTTAAAATTCAGTGTTTTATCAAGTCAGTTAGGGCATAGTACTACAAGCCAGAGTGGAGGATGTGCATTGTAGCTAGGCCTTTCCATCTGACCTGAAGTTTACCTTGAAGGAACATGCATTTCTCTCTGCATTTGATTATGATTATCTCCTGCTCCACTGCCTATTGACTCTACCTACTCCAAAGCCTCTGCTCCTTCTCTTTTTTCTCCTCACCTCATTTGCTGCTTCTCCTCATGCTTCTCTCCTCTGGTAAGTCCACTTCTATCTCATGATGAGGCCACTTCGTAACTTGGCTAACCTGATCTACGTCTTCCCCAATTCTGGTCTCCCTAAATCCACCTCTCCCTCTTTGAGGTTTCCTACCCTCCCTAAACATCTCTCATATTAGAACTAGGCCTTTTCACAATCCTTCTAACCTTATTCACATTCCTCTCCTCTCCCCCTTTCTTGTGCCTTATGGAAAGTTCACTCTGTCTCTAATAAACTTGCCTTTGTATATGACCTTTTTATTTCCCACTCTTTTCACCTCTTTTCCTTAACTGAGACCTGGCTTCTTCCTGAAGACAATGCCTCCATTACCGCTCTTTGTCATGGGGGCTTCCAGTTCTCCCACTCTCCTTGGCCTACTGGTCGTGGTGGGGGTATTGGACTTCTTCTGTCTCCCTCTTGTCACTTCCAGTCTCTCATCCTACCTCAATCTCTTTCCTCTCTCTCTTTTGAACTCCACTTGATCTGCCTCTTCGCTCCTCTCCCACTCCGAGTAGCTGTTCTCTATCGTCCTCCTGATACTTCTATTTCCACTTTTCTTTCTGACTTTGATTCTTGGCTGTCTACCTTTCTTCACCCCTCCTCCCCCACCCTTATTCTTGGCGACTTTAACATTCATGTTGATGATCCCTCCAATCCCCATGTTCTAAAACTCCTCTCTCTTACCGCCTCGTATAACCTTCAACTCTCTTCCGCTGCTCCTAGTCACCAACATGGTCATTGCCTTGACCTAATTTTCTTCTCTAACTGCTCACCCTCCAACTTCTCTAACTCTGTCCTTCCTTTATCTGACCACCACCTTTTAAGTCTTATTATTCATCATCCTCCACCTCAGCCTCGTCCTGCTTCCACTAATATATTTAGAAACCTTCTTGCTATTGATCCCTTAGCTCTCTCCTCCACTATTTCCTCACCCCTTTCAACCATTCTTTCTTCTAATTCTATTGCTGAGGCTGTGACCTCTTATAATGCTGCACTCTCCTCTGCTTTGGATTCTTTTGCTCCCCTCATCTCACGTCCTGTTAGGCATTCTCCTCCACTGCCTTGGCTCTCTCCTTTTGCCCTCTATTTGAGCTCCTGTGCCCGCTCTGCTGAGCGTGCCTGGCTCAAATCTCACTCTCATGCTGACTTTCTCCACTTTAAATTCATGTTCTTCTCCTTCCAATCAGCCATTGCACTTGCCAAACAAATCTACTTTACCCATCTGACTAACTCTCTTGTCTCTAATCCTCATTGTCTTTTTTATACACTCAATTCTCTCCTCAGTGTACCCCCACCTCTGGCTCCTACCTCCCTTCCATCACCAAGTGCACAAACCTTGAACTATCCTTGCAGGACCCCAAAGGATGATCTTCAATATTTACATACAACCACTATGCAACATCATAAGACATCATAACATTCAATACAAACTATATGCAAATGATATTATGATATTTACCTCTATAAACACAAACAACCCAGACTACTCCCAAATTACATCATGCCTTGAATCCATGGCAAAATGGCTCAATGAACAGAACCTATACATAAACTTAAAAAATCAGAATTAATGCATATAACCAGGAACAACACATTCTCTCTACTTGACTACATAAAAATACAAGATGACACCTTAACCAACAAACAGGAAGTTACATATCTTGGGATAACTTTTGACCAGCACCTCAACTTTCAACCCCACATAAAAAGAATAATTAAATCAGCCTACCAAAAACTCAGAACCCTACATAAGCTTAAACCACTACTCGACGACTATCACTTTAGAACAGTGTGCCAAGCCATAATAACACCAATACTGGACTATTGTAACATAATCTACTATGGCTTACCTAATAAGACAATACTCCCCATGCAACTGGTAAAAAATATGGCTGCAAGAATCATTACTGGAACAGCAAAGTACAGCCATATAACACCTACCCTTCACTAACTAGATTGGCTCCCTATCAAAACATGCATTAAATATAAGAAAATAATGATAATATTCAAAATACTAAATAATCTATCTCTGCCCACGCTTCAACCACTGATCAAAAAAACGTGTCCAAATACAACTAGAAGAGGAGCAGACGACAACACCCTAGAAATTCCATCTAGCTTCAGAACCTCAAAGCATTCCACCAGCAATAGAGCCTTCTCCCTCTACGCTCCCCATCTATGGAATGAACTGCCCAGATCTATATGTGCAACCAAAAACCTACTGGATTTTAGGAAAGCTGTAAAGACACACCTCTTCCTAGAATACTATGACCCAACCATGGAAGAAACTGAACTATAAGAACTCACTGGAGTAACCTAATAACCTACTAATATGATAACGTTAAATTTCCTGCAACAAAAATTCATGAACTCAATCCATACTGCAACAATGTTGTCTCTAGATAATAACTATAAAATATAACCACAAGACCCACTTTCATGCAAGAATGCAGATGTACATAGTTTAAGAAGTTAAGGGGTATGTTTACTGAACTACGTTAGTGCAATTCGCATTAGGAGCCGCGGTAGAGACAGAAACCCCAAATAAGGACATGGGCGGTACATCGTTACCGATAACGCGCGTTACCAGGCGCCATAAATGAACGAGCGCAACAGGGCACGTTACCGCGCGTTAATCTTAAGAAGGCACGCAGGCATACAAGCATAGCAACAGAGCTGTAGCACAATGGTTACAACACTGACTGATGGTACGGGGGTCATGGGTTCAATTCCCCAGTGGGCCTAATGTATAAGGCTGGCTGAAGCAGCACCCTTTACATTTAAGTAGTGATTGTTGAGGCATATTTTAATTAGTGCTGCCAGCAAACACACCCTCACAGTGGCATAACCTAAGGTGCCGCATAACGCACTCCATAGGGCACATTATAAAGTGTACTGTCTGCCAAGGCACCCTATAATGTCCCCTATAGGACACCTTATAAGGCTGTGAACAAAGCCCTGGCTGGCTGCAGAAGGACTGCACGTCACCACACAAACTGTCTGCTGTGGTTACCAGGATAGGGTTAACCCACCCGTACCCATGATGCACTGCACATGCAAATCAGCAGTCGAGAGATGGGCACAAGATTGGGTATGCACCCCCACAGCACCTCGGCCTGGTAGGGGGAACAGACCTTGTGTGGCACTGCCACAGAGTAGCCACAGACAGTCACATTGTGCGGGTACTGTGCCCACCCTGAGGTTGAGGTGGGGCGCCCATCACCAGGTCCACAGCACCTTCCATGGCTGAAATACGCCATGCTGCAGGTCCCAAGCAGTGTGTGATAGGTAGTTCCGTTAGACACACCTAGGATACATCTGTGTCCTGCTGTATGTCTCGGTCATGTCTAGTCCTTATGGGCGATGATGCACCCAGAATAGTGCATATCCTGTGTTGGTGCCACGGTTACCTGCTGTAGGTGAAGGGGGGTGTATGGACCCATAGGCAGATCATGTACCACCACACAACCCACCCTCTGGGGGGAAACAGGCTCACCCACCAATATATCCACAGTCTACCCCCTTGCAATGGTAGCAGTAGAGGGGATCATCAACCCTAGCCCCGCTGGTGAACAGACAGAGCAGTACACATCCATAATGCAATAGCAGACAGACGGCAGGCCTGGAAATGCTCAGCTTCCCCCCACCATTATCTGACATTCTCCAGCAGCAAGCCTCCAGCTGCTGCACCCTGCAAGGTGTTCCAGCAAGACACATACTAGCTGCAGGCAGTCTGCCAGCTAGTCCATAGTGCATGGCCCTGGAGGAGATGCATGTACCCAGAACGGGGATGTCAGCATACACACCAAGCAGATAAGTCAGTGATTGGGCCCCAAAAGAAAACCCATAAATATCACATGAGACAAATGCTACATAGTACTATGGGGGAACCTAGCCATGCCATGGTCACTGCACAGTCAGGGTGAGAGCGACCTCCCAGCAGGACATGCTATGGCCACCCTGTCCGTGCAGGTGGTGGCCAGGCACTACAATGTCCGAGCCATTGCCCTATGCCGTGTGCAGATGCATCCAGGCCAGGCCACCCTATCCAGGCTATTCCCACAGTACCTTGCTCCTCATTATGCACATTGGCAGGCCAATACTGGCAACAGTGCTAGCAGTGTGGACTGTGGAGGGTGTTGGCAGGCACCACACACTGGATAGACAGACACACACTCCCCACACCTATGCCAGCATTGTGCAACTATAGAGGTGTTGGGCAGCCCAGGCCACCACACCAGTCCTGGGCACAGTGCAGGCATGGCTATGGTACGCAATACTGTAGGAGTCACTCCCCATGTTGGTAAACACTGTCAGACACAAGACCTGTAGCACACTCCACAGACATCAGAAAGGTTGCTATGATGCAGCTCACTCAGAAAATTGTACTTAACCTAGGAATTGCTATCTGCCAGTAATCATAGCAACCTTTTGATAGATGTGTACCATATTCTCCTGTTTAGGGTGGAATTACTAAGGTATGCAAGTGCTAGTATTGGGAGATGCACGCAGAGCCCAAAGTCCTACCTCTCCAGGAGGCTTTGGATAACGGGGCCTGTGGGTGCGGGTGTGTCTGCCCCTGTTGGCTGCTGCTTTACGGCAGAGGTTCCCAACTCCAGTTCTGGTGTGCCAAACACTGTTTGGGTTTTCATGCGGTCCCTCATGAATATGCATGAGATACATCTGCATACCATGGGGGTGGCGCATAGAAATGCAGCACAGGCATCTTTATCAGAGGCAGCATGGAACTGGAATGGTGTTTGGTCCTCCAGGACTGCATTTGGGAGGCTCTGCTCTAGGTAATGTGCATGTTGATGGTGTCTGTGCTCTGTAGGGTAAAATGTAGGTGTCTTGGGCATGTTTACGTCATCTGCAATAAAGGTGATGTCTGTATTAGCACGTTATAGTAGTGGGTAAAATATGGGGACTGGGTTGGTAGAAACCACAGCTGGGACTTGAACCTGTGATCCTCTGCTTCTGAATACACTGGTTTTGTGCACTGCACCACCTTGTTGTCACAGAGTCAGTACATTCCTTGGTGATACCATGACTGTTTGTCAGACAGGGCCCATCTGTTGCAGTACACGGCACCCACCTACACAGGGCTAGGCCACGGTCTGCTCTGGGTAGCTGCCACTGCCCCCTCCACCACCATTATCCCTCAGCCACCATGCTGACATGCCCTTCTTCTGGTGGTGCTGGTGGTGCGCAGTCTCAGGCCATCCAGTGTGCAGGTAGGCAGGTGTGTGTTCTGGGGTAGGGGTGCCTGCATAGACGTCCACGCTCCCCCCAGCCCCACCTGCCAATGTTCCGTGCCCTTGGGGGTAGCTGTTGGGTACTATCCCCTGTGACACTGTGGGAAACACACTCGTGCCCATGTTGGCCCTTCAGCAGTTGCTGTCTGGCTGCTCTGCTGTTTCAGCATTCGTATGGGCCACCTAGGCATCACCCTAGTTCGCACTATGGCCCAGCTGCACCACAGCATGTGCCGCCTGCAGCCCTCTGTTTCCCCTTCTCCGGCATCTGTCCAGTTGCCGTTCCGACATGCCTGCCCTGATGTTGTGGGACATGTGCATGCCATAGGAACCCTGTCCAATGGTGGGGAAAACCCTGAGCAACGCTATTTCACTGTGGGCTCATTCACCTTGTATGGGGACGGAGTATAGACCCTTCCACGATTTATATCTGTTCTATGGAGCTTACTCGGGGGGGGGGAGGGGTTGATGTTTCTCATTGATACCACTATTGGCCAGCTTGGTTATGGTTTTTTTTTGGTATGTTATGGTGGGGTCATTTTCAGTGTTTATGTGCCCTTTTGTTCTGTGCACATGTATCACACTTATCACTTGTTTTTGGTTTCCCAGCCTGGGCTGTACATTGCTGACACTGAAATGGTTTCTCTCCCCTGTAATGTGCATTTAACGGCAGGTTTTCAATCGCGTTTGGATTCAGCTCTTCAGATCAGCGCGTTAGTGTGAAGGGAGCCTCTCCCCGCCCACTCTCCGCCCACTGACCCCTTCTCTCCGCCCTCTCTCCACCTTCTGCGGTGTTTTACGCATCTCCACCTTCTGCGGTGTTTTACGCATCTCCACCTTCTGCGGTGTTTAGCGCATCATAACGCGTGTTATGATGCGCTAACGATCGTTAACGTTACATAACGCACGTTATGTACCGTTACCGCAGTTTAGTAAACATACCCCTAAATATTATATACTCCATGTAACCCAATAAGTTATTCCTCCCTGTTCTATGTAAAGCTTGTTGCTGCAATTGTTACAATATATGTAAACCACTTTGAATCTATGAAAAGGCGATATATAAAACCTGTTAAATAAATAAATAAATAAATAACATAGCTGAGCATCAAATGTATGCCCTTTTCATGCCTCTGGTCCATAAGCACACTCATTCTGCTCTGCAGTACCATTCCCCTCTTATCTCTCCCTACACCCCTCCCTGTGAATACTGCTCTTCTGTCAAATTGCTTCTATCTGTGCCCTTCCCTTCTGCCAAATTTGGACATTGCTCCCTTCATTTTTCTGCTTCATATGCCTTGAACAAACTACTTCGTCTCTGGCCCCTCTCAAATCCAGGCTGAGTGCTCGCCTCATCGTTGCCGCTGTTGGATCAGATCCACCTGAACTATCTTGTGTTTCCTGCCCATTCCCCTGTATGTATCATGTTCACAGCTGCTGTGTTGTCTGTCCCAACTACATTTTAAGCTCTGCTGAAAGGGGACCATTTCTTAGGTGTGTCTCTGCAGCATTGCGTACAGCTTATAGTGCTATATAAATGATCAGTAGTAGTTGTTGTGGTTATAGCAGGGCCTTCTGACTACAGCATCTGAGGCCCATCTATCTGGGTATTGGCATTTATTACAGCAGCTACATCTGTCTCATCATGAAGTATGTTTGTCTGTATAAATCCGCTACCTGTGGGGCAACCCTGTCTGCCTTCACACAGTCTGCTTTGTGGCACTGCTCCCCTGGTCAGGCCTATGTGGCCATGGGAAGGGAGATCGCTATCCCATCACACCACAGTAGCCAGATATATCACCACTCTTGCAGCTCTCATTGTTCCAGGCCTGGGTAGGGACTCAGGCTGAATGGGACAATCTGGGGAATGTTGACACTACATCAGTCATGTCTCCCAGTGCCTGGCACAGTGGATGTACAATATCTGATCTAATTAGAGTACCCTATGTAAAATAATCCAGGAGGAACCAGCATAGTTTCCCTATGGCTAAATGTCAAAACATATCCCTGTCAAATAGGGACTCTCAGAATAAGGGCATTCGGCAGTGCAAACATAGACACATAGAAATATAGAAACATGATGGCAGAAAAAGACCACACGGCCTGTCTAGTCTGTCCTTCCATATCAACTGCAATAGTCCCCTTTTTACCTTTAGAGATCCTTTGTGTTTGTCCCATGATTTTTTGAATTCAGATACTGTCCTTGTGTCTACCACCTCCATTGGGAGACTATTCCACGCATCTATCAATCTTTCCATAAAGAAATATTTTTGCATATTACTCCTGAGTTTATCCCCTTTCACCCTCATCCTATGTCCCCTTGTAGCAGAGCTTGCCTTCAATTGAAAGAAACCCTCCTGTGCATTTATACCATGGAGGTATTTAAATGTCTCTATCATATTGCTCCTGTCCCTCCTTTCCTCTTAAGTATACATATTAAGATCTTTAAATCTGTCTTCATATGCTTCATAACGAAGACCACTAAATATTTTAATAGCCATCCTCTGCACCAACTCCAACTTAATACATGCTTAACAGCAACATCATTTATCCTACAAAATATGCATTATGGGCATGCATTAGTGCACTAAACATTTTAATAGCCACCCTCTGCACCAACTCCAACCTAATACATGCTTAACAGCAACATCATTTATCCTACAAAATATGCATTATGGGCATGCATTAGTGCTGTTTCCACTGTTGAGCGCCCTTATTCTGAGGGTCCCTTATTATTGATATGTTTTGACATGTAGCCATAATGAACTCTCTCTAAGTTGACTGCCCAAACACACTGGCACATAGTGACACTTCAGACATTCATACTGGTACTGGCCAGGTTTTCATGTCCCCCTTAAATTGCAGATGAGTATAGCAGATTCTCCCATGCATTCCTCAAAACACACACACACACACACACACACACACACACACACACACACACACACACACTCACTCACTTTCTGTCGCAGAAACATGATTCCGCCAAAGAAATGTCCTGAACCTATACATAACAGCTATGACATAACATAATTTTATAGGGTACCAAGACTAAATATATGATCTCCGTTTCTCATTCAAAAATGAATCCTTTCCCTGCTCACACCCATATTATCCCTGCATCAGCAGTCCCATTTTTCTGAACATGGGAATGGTTAAGATCCCATAGACTGGCTGCTTTAGCACAAACAGCACATAAGTGCATAGCCTGAATAAACACTGTTCTTCTTAATATTTCTGTAAGGGTGTTTATAAATGTTTTTTTTTATCTTACAACATTCCCTCACTTCTGCTCCCTGTACCATAAGAATGCATCTTGTATTTTTCCAGACTGAAGTCACACCAGTTCAAAATATACTTGTCACAACCGATCTTCTATCTGAGATGAATTGCAGAGCACAGCAGAATATTTTCTAAGTTCTAGCCTTTCCTGAATACACTTTCTATGTCTCCACAGCTGACCACACCCCCGCTCCATCCTCTCCCGCCCATATTCTGAGATCCCCGTGCTAGCACCATAGATGTGCATGTCAGCCATGTTTCAGAATGCAGTTGGGGACATTTTCAGCACATAAACATCCCTGCCGCACATACTAACCCTCTATTCATTTTCTGGAATGACCCCCATTATGTATTTAAAAGGTTAATGGAAACAGGTGTAGGATAGAATATAGGATGTCTTACAATCCCTTTCAGCCACTTTCAAAATCTGTGAAGATCGTTGGCTTTAAAACATGTTGTAAATAAATGAAAGGACATTTCATAAACTGACTGTAATGTATGATGCAACAAAATTTGCATTATGAATTAGCCAGCAGGAATACGAAGCAAATTGCTGGCATAGTTAGTGCAGAAATTGAATGCTCCAGAATTGATGTTATCATCCACCTGGGTACAAATGACCTGGCTAGAAACAGTGCCTCTACAGTTCAGAGGGAATCCCAGATTCCGGGAGAAAAACTTAAACCCATTGCTAACACTATAGCATTCTCAGAAGTTCTACCTGTTCTTGATAAGGAGGCAGAAAGGCTGCATCACATAATCAACTTTAATACATGGCTCCAAACCTGGTGCAAACAAGAAAGATTTAGATATATAAGCAACTGGGGAAATTGATGGAATAACAAGAGGCTATACTGCGTTGATGGACTACATCTCTCTGTTGCAGGGAAAAGGATCCAAAGTGAAAATTTCAGGCATTATGTGGACAGGCATTTAAACTAGGGAAAGAGGGTGATGGATGGAAAAGAACAAGTTCAGGATGTCACTCCCAGCAAAAACATAATAACATTGGAAACAGCTGCAGTATTAACCCTCACATCAATGCCTATTGGGAAGAGGCATGTAAAACAAAATCCATGCAAAATGCAGGGAAGTCAGTCAACAAATGCTGGAAAGCAAAGAGCACAAATGCTCAAAGCCTAGCCAACAAAGTTCCTGACCTGGAAGCCCTAATGATGGAAATGGACTTGGACATTGTGGCCATTACAGAAACATGGTTTAAGGAGTCACATGAATGGGATATAGCCATAGCTAGCAGTAATCTATTTAGAAGAGACAGAGAAGGCAGAAAAGGAGGAGGAGTAGCCCTATATATATCAAAAGCAATATTAAAGCTGCTGAAATGCAGGGGATGTGTGGAAAAGAAGAAGCGATGTGGATTATGTTAGAAAGAGGAGATGACACTATCATCCATACTGGTGTAGTCTACGGGCCTCCAACTCAAACAGAAGAAATGGATAGACACTTGATTATTGATATTGCAAAGATAGCCATGAAGGGGGAAATGATCAAATTGGGTGACTTTAATCTACCCAATGTAGATGGGAGTATTCCTTAAGCAAATCTGGAAAGAAGTAAAAAAATTGTGGATGCCTTCCAAGATGCATTACTTAGACAAAAGGTGATGGAACCAACCAGGAAAAGCTTGATGCTGGATTTAGTACTCACCAACGGAAAAGTGTGTCAAATATCTGGGTAGGTGCCCATGTGAGCAGTAGCAATCATCACATGGTGTGGTTTGAGATAAAAGCCAAGGCGGAGTCCAGTCACAGCAAGCTCAATGTCCTAGACTTCAAAAACATTGACTTCAGTGAAATGGCCAAGTACCTAAAGGAGGAGTTGGGAGGGTGGGAGGGGATAAGGGAAGTGGAATTGCAATGGGCTAAACTAAGGGAGGCAATAAAAGGTGCAACAGATACATACGTAAGGAAAGTAAAGAAAAACAGGAGGAAAAGGAAATCTATTTGGTTCTCCAAAGAAGTGGCTGCACAAATAAAGGCAGCACAGCTTTCACAAAATTCAGATGCTCACAAATAGATGAACACAGAAAAGAATACATGATAAAACTAAAATAGACAAAAAGAGAAATAAGGATAGCAGAATCAAAGGCAGAAGAAAAGATGGCAAAAGATGTGAGGTGTGGCGATAAAACTTTTTTCAGGTATATTCGACAGAGGAGGAAAAACAGAGGTGGAATTGCAGGACTCTAAAGTGCTGGGAATGGAAAGTAACATTGAAAAAGCAAAAATGCTAAAGAAATACTTCTGTTTTATTTTTACTAAAGAAAATCCTGAAGAAGGACCACCTGTGATTGACAAATATACAAATGGGAATGGAGTAGATACCACACCATTCACAGAAGATAATGTGTTAGAACAGCTTGCAAAATTGAAAGTGGACAAGGCCATGGGATTGTTTGGGATACAGAATATTGAAAGAGCTCAGAGAGATTCTTACAGGGTTGTTAAAGGATGTTTTTAATAGATCACTGGAGACAGGAGAAGTTCCACAAGACTGAAGAAGGGCTGATTTGGTACCTCTTCACAATAGTGGTAATAGTGAAGAAGTGACAAACTACAGGCCAGTAAGCCTTACCTCGCTGGTTGGAAAAGTATTGGAGGTACTCCTGAAAGAACAAATAGAGGACTTTCTTGAAACCAATAGGTTGCATGATTCGAGGCAACATGGTTTTACCAAAGGAAGGGTTAGGACATCCGTTAAAGTTTGTGATTCGATCATTAGGCATGTAGATAGCTGGGCGGCTGGTGAATGTGAGGATCGCCTGGTAACATGCTTGCCTGGTGCAAAGGTAGCGGACCTCACGCGCCACCTAGATAAGGTCTTAGATAATGCTGGGGAGGAGTCTGCTGTCTTGGTACATGTCAGTACCAATGACATAGGAAAATGTGGTAGGGAGGTTCTGGAGGCTAAATTTAGACGTTTAGGTAGGAAGTTGAAATCCAGAACTTCCAGGGTAGCGTTCTCTGAAATGCTCCCCCTTCCACGTGCAGGACCCAAAAGGCAGGCAGAGCTCCGGAGTCTCAATGCATGGATGAAAAAATGGTGCAGAGATGAGTGTTTTGGATTTGTTAAGATCAGGGAAATATTCTGGGGAAAGAAGGGGCTCTTCCGAAGGGATGGGCTTCACCTTAACCAGGATGGAACCAGGCTGCTGGCATTAACCTTTAAAAAGGAGATAGAGCAGCTTTTAAACTAGATAATAGGGGAAAGCCAAGAGTCACCTAAGAGCTCATGGTTCAGAAGAATGTATCCTTGAAGGATACTACCAAAAGCAGAGAAGTTCCAAAAAAGAGTAAAGTAGCCCAAATGCCCTCAAGTATGGAGCAGACAGAGCTTAACGATCCCAAATTACCCATGTCTACCAATAGCCAGATTAATATGAATAAAATACAGTCTCTAAAATGCTTGTATGCAAATGCTAGAAGTCTAAAAAATAAGATGGGAGAGCTAAAATATATAGCACTAAATGAGAGGTTAGATATGATTGGAATATCAGAGACATGGTGGAAGGAGGACAATCAGTGGGACACTGTGATACCTAGGTACAAGCTATATCGTAATGATAGAGCTGATCAAATTGGTGGAGGGGTTGCACTCTATGTTAGAGAGGGCATTGAGTCAGAAAGGATTCAAGTTTTGCAGGAAGCAAAATCTGCTGTAGAATCTATATGGATTGCAATTCCATGTAAAAAGAGGAAGGCGATGGCAGTGGGGGTGTACTATCGACTGCCTGGCAACAATGAACAAATGGATGATGAAATGCTCAAAGAAATCAAGGAAGCTAACAAAAGTTACAGTGCGGTAATAATAATGGGTGATTTCAATTACCCCGGTATCGACTGGGTCAGTGTCACAGCAGGACATGCTAGAGAGATAAAGTTCCTAGATGAAATAAATGACTGCTTCTTCGAGCAGCTGGTTCATGAACCGACCAGAGGGGAAGCCATATTAGACCTAGTCCTTAGTGGAACACCAGATCTTGTGCAAGAGATAAGGGTGTTGGGGCCACTTGGCAATAGTGATCATAGCATGATCGCGTTTGATTTAATTAGTGGAGGAGGGATAGTAAGGAAATCCACAGTACTACCTTTCAACTTTCGAAAGGGAGACTATGATAAAATGAGGAAAATAGTTAAGAAAAAACTAAAAGGAGCAGTTGCAAAGGTTAAAGACTTACATCAAGCTTGGGTGTTGTTGAAAACTACTGTCTTGGAAGCCCAGACCAGTTGTATTCCACGCTTAAGAAAAGTGGAAGGAAGTCCAAACACTGCCAGCATGGTTTAAAGGTGAGGTCAGAGAGGCTGTTGTTGCCAAGAAAGCATCTTTCAAGAAATGGAAAAAAGAGCCAAACGACGAAACCTGGAAACAGCACAAGCACTGGCAAGTCAAATGCAAGCCATTGAAAAGGCAGGCAAAGGGAGACTTTGAGAAGAAGCTTGCTGTGGAAGCAAAAACATGAAATAAAGACTTTTTCAAGTACATTTGTAGCAAAAATCCTGTGAGAGATTCATTTGGTCCATTAGATGATAGAGTGGTTAAAGGGGCACTAAGAGGCGACAAGGCGATAGCAGAGAGACTGAATAAAGTCTTTGCTTCGGTCTTTACTGAGGAAGATGTAGGGATGTTACCCATGACTGAAGTAGTATTTAAAGGTGCGGAAGAATTGAAGGAAATATCGATATATCGGGAAGATGTATTACAACTATTAGATAAACTGAAGAGTAGCAAATCACCTGGGCCGGATGGTATACATCCAAGGGTGTTGAAAGAACTGAAATATGAGATTGCAGACCTGCTATTAGTAATCTGTGATCTATCATTAAAATCATCTGTAATACCTGAAGATTGGAGGATCGCAAATGTAACGCCAATTTTTAAAACGGGTTCCAGGGGTGAGCCGGGAAACTACAGACCAGTGCGCCTGACATCAGTACCGGGAAAAATGGTAGAAACCATTATAAAGAACAAAATTACTCAGCATGTAGATAGTCATGGCCTAATAGGAGAAAGCCAACATGGCTTTAGACAAGGAAGATCTTGTCTTACTAATATGTTATGCTTTTTTTAAGGTGTGAATAAACAGGTGGACAAAGGTGAGTCGGTTGATATAGTGTATCTGGACTTTCAGAAAGCCTTTGACAAGGTCCCTCATCAGAGACTTTTGGCAAAACTAAAGAGTCATGGGATAAGAGGCAGTGTACTATTGTGGATCAGGAACTGGTTAAAAGATAGAAAGCAGAGGGTAGGGCTAAATGGCCAATTTTCCCAATGGAGAAAGGTGAATAGTGGTGTACCCCAGGGATCTGTGCTGGGTTTGCTGCTTTTTGATATATTCATAAATGACCTGGAAAAGGGAATGAGTGAGGTTATCAAATTTGCAGATGACACAAAACTATTTAAATTTATTAAAACCCAAGAGGATTGTGGAAAATTGCAAGAGGATCTTGATAAATTGGAAGACTGGGCATCAAAATGGCAGATGAAATTTAATCTGGACAAATGAAAAGTTATGCACCTATGGAAGAACAACCCAAACTATGGTTACACGATGCAAGGTTCCACATTAGGAACCACCACCCAGGAAAAAGATTTAGGCGTCATTGTGGATAACATGTTAAAACCCTCGGCCCAGTGTGCAGTGGTGGCCAAGAGAGCAAATAGAATGCTAGGTATCATAAGGAAAAGAATGGAAAATAAAACAAAAGATATTATAATGCCTCTATATCGTTCCATGGTGAGACCGCGCCTTGTATATTGTGTGCAATTCTGGTCACCGTATCTTAAAAAGGATATAGTGTTATTAGAAAAGGTTCAGAGAGGAGCCACCAAAATGGTAAAAGGGATGGAAGGATACTCCTATGAAGAAAGGCTAAAAAGGTTAGGGCTGTTTAACCTGGAAAAGAGACGGCTGAGGGGAGATTTGATAGAAGTCTATAAATTAATGAACGGAGTGGAATGGATAAACGTAGATAGATTGTTTACGTTATCAGAATATAGAAAGACTAGGGGACATGCAATGAAGCTACAGGGTCAACTATTTAAGACTAATAAAAGAAAATATTTTTTCACTCAACGTGTAATTAAACTCTGGAATTTGTCACCGGAGGATGTAGTAAAGGCTATTAGTGTAGCTGGGTTCAAAAAAGGTTTGGACAAGTTCCTGGAGGAAAGGTCCATAAACCATTATTAAGAAGGGACCCAGAATATCAACGCTTGACCCAGTACAAGCATTGTGGAACCTGTGTCTTTTGGGGAAACTGCTAGGTATGTATGACCTAGTTTGGCCACTGTTGGAAACAGGATACTGGGCTTGATGGACTTTGGGCTGACCCAGTATGGCATATCTTATGTTCTTATGTTCTTAAAGGATGATCTTGCCAAACTAATCTGATTCAGTTCTTTGACTGGGTGACCAGAGAACTAGATCAAGGCCATGTGATGGATGTGATCTACCTAGATTTCAGCAAATCCTTTGATACTGCTCCTCATAGGAGGTATATCAATAAGCTCAACAGCTTGGGGATGGGTCCCAAGATGGTCAACTGGATCAGAAATTGGTTGACTGACAGATGACAGAAGGTGATGGTAAACGGAACTCACTCTGATGAAAGGAAGGTGATTAGCAGTGTGCCGCAGGGTTCGGTCCTGTGACAGGTACTGTTCAATGTATTTGTAAGTGATATTGCTGAAGGACTGATTGGAAAAGTCTCTCTTTTTGCAGATGACACGAAAATTTGCAACAGAGTGGATTCCATTGAGGGAGTGGATAACATGTGGAAAGAACTACCAAAGCTGGAAGAATGGTCTAATGCTTGGCAGTTAAGATTTAATGTGAAAAAGTGCAGTGTCATGCACCTGGAAAGCAGAAATCCAAGGGAATTGTATGTAGTAGGGGGCGAGAGGTTGGTGTGCACGGACTAGGAGAAGGACCTCAGAGTAATTGTTTCTGAGGATCTCAAGGTGGCGAAACAGTGTGACAAGGCGGTGGCAAAAGCCAGAAGGATGCTGCGTTGAATGCAGAGAGGAATTACCAGCAGAAAGGAAGAGGTACTAATGCCACTGTACAAGTTGCTTGTGAGGCCTCACTTGGAATATTGTGTTCAGTTTTGGAGACCATATCTCCCAAAGTATATAAAAAGACAAAATGGTTCAGAGGAAAGTGACCAAAATGATTTGGAGCCTGCATCAGAAGACATATGAGAAGAGACTTAAAGACCTAAATATGTACATTCTGGAGGAGAAGAGGGACAGGAGGGATATGATTCAGACCTTTAAATACTTAAGTGTATTAATGAACAAACAAACCTCTTCCAAAGACGAGGAAGTTGTAAAAGTAGAGGGCATAACATGAAGCTGCAAGGGGGTAAACTGAAAGGCAATGTCAGGAAATACTTTTTCACTGAAAGGGTGGTGGATGCTTGGAATGCCCTCCCGATGGAAGTGGTGGGAACAAATACAGTGACAGAATTCAAAATGGCATGGGAAAGACAAATTGGATCCCTTCATAGCAGAAGGATAAAATCAAAATAAACATTACTATTTCTTATAGCTCAACAAATAGGGGTGACCTATACGGAGTGGTGGGTACACCCCTAAACAAAGGCATGGGGAGGGGTGACTTGTACAAAGCTGCAGGTGTACCTACTCTGGCCACCTTGCTGGGCAGACTAGATGGACCATACTGGTCTTTATATGCCGTCATATACTATGGGGTATGTTTACTAAACTGCGGTAATCGTGAATAACGTGTGTTATGTAACGTTAACGATTGTTAGCACGTCATAACGCGCGCTATGATACGCTAATGATCGTTAGCGCTTCATAGCGCGCATTATGACGCGCTAACGATCGTAATGCCCCGCGGCACGTTAAAACACCGCAGAAGGTGGAGAGAGGGCGGAGAGAAGGGGTCAATGGGCGGAGAGTGGGCGGGGAGAGGCTCCCCTCACATTAACGCACTGATTTTCAGAGCTGAATTCCAACGCGAATGAAAACCTGCCGTTAAAGGCATATTAAAGGGGAGAAAAACCATTTAAATGTCAGCAATGTACAGCCCAGGCAGGGAAACCAAAACAAAGTGATAAGTGTGATACATGTGCACAAAACAAAAGGGCACAGAAACACTGAAAATGACCCCAACAAACTGGAAAAAAAACAATAACCAAGCTGGCCAAGAGTGGTATCAATGAGAAACATCAACCCCTTCCCCCCCGAGTAAACACCATAGAACAGATATAAATCGTGGAAGGGTCTATACTTCGTCCCCATACAAAGTGAATGGACCCACAGTGAAATAGCGCAGCTCAGGGTTTTCTCCACCATCAGACAGGGTTCCTATGGCGTGCACATGTCCCGCAACAGCAGGGCAGGCATGTCAGAACGGCAACTGGACAAATGCCAGAGAAGGGGATACAGAGGGCCGCAGGCGGCACATGCTGTGGTGGAGCTGGGCCACAGTGCGGACTAGGGTGATGCCTAGGTGGCCCATACGAATGCTGAAACAGCGGAGCAGCCAGACAGCAACTGTTGAAGGCCCAACATGGGCACGAGTGGGTTTCCCAAAGTGTCACAGGGGATAGTACCCAACAGCAACCCCCAAGGGCACGGAACATTTGCAGGCGGGGCTGGGGTTGAGCGTGGACGTCTATGCAGGCACCCCTGCCCCAGAACCCGCACCATAGGCAGCCACCTACCTGAACACTGGATGGCCTGAGACTGCGCACCACCAGCTCCACCAGCAGAAGGGCATGTCAGCATGGTAGCTGAGGGATACCGGTGGTGGAGGGGGCAGTGGCAGCTGCCCAGAGCAGACCGTGGCCTAGCCCTGTGTAGGTGGGTGCCATGCACGGCAACAGACAGGACCTGTCTGACCAACAGTCATGGTATCACCAGGGAATGCACCACCTTGGTGATGACATGGTGGTGCAGTGCACAAAACCAGTGTGTTCAGAAGCAGAAGGTCACAGGTTCAAGTCCCAGCTGTGGTTTCTGCCAACCCAGTCCTCATATTTTACTCACTACTATAACGTGCTAATACAGACAGAACCTTTCTTGCAGATGACGTGAACATGCCCAAAACACCTACATTTTACCCTACAGAGCACAGACACCATAAACATGCACATTACCTAGAGCAGAGCCTCCCAAATGCAGTCCTGGAGGGCCATACACCATTCAGGTTCCATGCTGCCTCTGATAAAGATGCCTGTGCTGCATTTCTATGCGCCACCCCCATGGTATGCAGATGTATCTCATGCATATTCATGAGGGACAGCATGAAAACCCAAACAGTGTTTGGCACACCAGGACTGGAGTTGGGAACCTCTGCCGTAAAGCAGCAGCCAACAGGGGCAGACACACCCACACCCACAGGCCCCATTATCCACAGCCTCCTGGAGAGGCAGGACTTTGGGCTCTAAGTGTATCTCCCAATACTAGCACTTGCATACCTTAGTAATGCCACCCTAAACCTGGGAATATGGTACACAGCTATCAAAAGGTTGCTATGAGTACTGGCAGATAGCAATTCCTAGGTTAAGTACAATTTTCTGAGTGAGCTGCATCATAGCAACCTTTCTGATGTCTGTGGAGTGTGCTACAGGTCTTGTGTCTGACAGAGTTTACCAACCTGGGGAGTGACTCCTACAGTATTGCGTACCATAGCCATGCCTGCACTGTGCCCAGGACTGGTGTGGTGGTCTGGGCTGCCCAACACCTCTATAGTTGCACAATGCTGGCATAGGTGTGGGGAGTGTGTGTCTGTCTGTCCAGTGTGTGGTGGCTGCCAACACCCTGCACAGCCCACACTGCTAGCACTGTTGCCAGTATTGGCCTGCCAATGTGCATAATGAGGAGCAAGGTACCGTGGGAATAGCCTGGATAGGGTGGCCTGGCCTGTCCGCATCTGCACAGGGCACAGGGCAATGGCCGGACATTGTAGTGCCCGGTACCACCTGCACGGACAGGGTGGCCATAGCATGTCCTGCTGGGAGGTCACTCTCACCCTGACTGGGCAGTGACCATGGCATGGCTAGGTTCTGCCATAGTGCTGTATAGTATTTTTTTATGTGATATTTATGGGTTTCCTTTTGGGGCCCAATCACTGACTTATCTGCTTGGTGTGTATGCTGATATCCCCGTTCTGAGTACATGCATCTCCTCCAGGACCATGCAATATGGACTAGCTGGCGGACTGTCTGCAGCTAGTATGTGTCTTGCTGTAGCACCGTGCAGGGTGCAGCGGCTGGAGGCTTGCTGCTGGAGAATATCAGATAATGGTGGGGAGCAGCTGAGCATTTCCAGACCTGCCGTCTGTCTGCTATTGCATTATGGATGTGTACTGCTCTGCATTGCCTGCCCTGTAGGGTGTTTGATCCCTAGCAGGACTGGGGTGATGGTCCCCTCTACTGCCACCATTGCAGAGGGTTGAAAGTGGATCTGCTGGCGGGAGATCCTGTCCCCCACCCTGAGCCCCAGCAGAATGTGGGTGTGGTGCTGTGCAGTCCTCCTGTAGCCAGCCAGGTGTTTATTAGCAGCTTTAGCCCACTGGTTACTTCAATGCCCATGGAGCCAGAGGTCATAGGTTCACAACCCACAGTGGGGTTCATCGATAGGGCTGTCTTAGGCATTGTCTATTTGTATTGTATATTAGTGCTGCCAGCAGAACCACCCTCAGGGTACTGTCAACTATAGGGCGCCTTACAAGTTGCCCTATAGGGCATGCCTAAATATTCCTATCAAATGGTATATAATACATGACCATGTCAGAGGGAACGTCACTATTGGAACATATTGCATAAGACGGGTACAATTTTCCTGACATATGCAAACTTTAACCCGGCTGCAGACTGTGGATTAAAATATTATAGTTGGCTTTCAAAGGGTTACACATGACACCTCAGCCAGCCTTATTCATTAAGCACACTGGGGAATCGAACCCATGACCTTTGTACCATCAGTCTGTGTAGTAACCATTGTGCTACCGCTCTGTTTCTGTATTTGGGTGTCTGCGCGCCATCTTGTGCTTAACGCGCAGTAACGCGCCCTGTAACGATCGTTGCTGCGCGGCGCGTTATAGCACGTGTTATCACTAACGATGTACCGCCCATGTCCTTTTTTGGCATTTCTTCCACTAACGCAGCTCCTAACGCGAATCACACTAACGCAGTTTAGTAAACATACCCCTATGTTACTATGTTACTATCAATCAGTTGCAGAGGAGACACATAATAGGCCAGGACATCAAACTGCTATTTTGGAGGGCCAAAAATCAGCATAGTTTCAGGATATCCCCAATGACTATGCATGATATATAGTGAAAGCAGTGCATGGAAATAATGACTGCAAATATACCTCATACATATTCATTAGGAATATCCTTAGAAATTAACTAGTTTGCAGTCCTTCAAGATTGTATTTTGTCAATCCTGCAATAGCCTATTATACTTTGCCATGCCTGGAACTCTTTGTTATAAGTGTACAAACTGAAACCAACAATAATTCATTCTGTGTTCTTGGATTTCTGCCTTATATGCACACAGAGTGACTGTATGTTGTATTACACTGTCAAAAATAAATTAACAATGTGAACAAAAGAAGGAGATGAATGCTATAATGGTGATCTGATTCCAGAAAAGTCACTGAGCAACATATATCACACCATGAATTTTTATGAACCTAGGTGGAAGAGATGTGGGCACACTTTATTTTGTGATTGTTAATGCAAACTTAAATTATGCTTAGATATTATTAATGGGAGCTGACAGCCCAGGCTGTAATGAGACAATTAATAGGAAGTACAGACATGATGGAAGTAATTTACTATAGATGGACAGGAGATGGATTGCTGATTTGATGATTTGTTTTACACTGAAACTGGATGAGGGAACTTTGGTCTCTATGACAGCATGAAAAAATGTGAAGGATTTCTTTGCACGTGTACATTAAAAAGAAACATGAAGAATGAGAAAAGAATTGGTGTATTTGAACATTGACAATTACCATAGCTAATAGTAGAAACATTAGGAGTTAACGATGTGATGTCTTCTATGGAAACCAGCTGAGGACAATTTGATATATTCAAACAGCAACATTAAGCATACTTAGAAAAATAAAGATAATAATTACACATGATCATAGTTAAATATGGTTTTCATAGACATTGAAATCAATTTTTAGTGTCATCTAACCACTTTAATAATAATGAATATAACCTGTTTGCCCATTTGAAAACAAACCCACCTCAATGCAGTAAAAGGTAAATCATACATACTTTTAGCTGTGCCAGAAAACGGGAAGGGGACAGGGGATGGGAATAAACATGCAGGGAACTTATTTGAGCTCTTTGGGGGTGCTTTTTTTCATGCTGACTGCATCTGCAGAAAAACAGGTGCAAAGACCATGGGTATTTTAGGATTCATAATTCCATTTGCTGAAATTTTCCAGAGTCAATGTTCCCTTTCTAAATAAGCTAGCACCTCCATAGGTACATTGCCACAGACCTGCAATCCCTCTCAGCCACTTTCAAAATCGCCATCAATATGGATAATAGCCTGAGGAAATCCAGAAATCTGATGGACTAAAGTGTTGCATATATTCATAATAATCTATGAACAGAGTCAAAGAACAACATGAGGTCTTAAATTATCTCCCTTTTAAGTCCCTAAATAGAAACATAGAAACATTTCAGCAGAAAAAGAGCATAAGGCCTATCTAGTCTGCCCTTCCTTATCAAATACTATAGTAGAAACTCCTCTATGTTGATTCCCTGTAACAATTCCCTTGAATGGTTATGTTTTTTGGCATGATGATGAACACCATGATACCCTGAATGTGAAACGGTTAAATGTAAGATCCCTACCTGGATCTGTATTAAACTGTGGCAGGTCATGGCCAAGGTGACTAACATAGTAAAGTTCAAAGGAGGATTGAACAAGCTGATGGAGGAACAGTTTATAAAAAAATGATTAGATGTCAGAAAGTCGTTGCTTATCCTAGGAAATGAGCTATAACAAATACATCTACTTTTTGGGACCTGATGGTGGGATAATTGTGGTCCAGACTGGTCATTTTCTGAGGCAGGCTGTAGACCCTGAAGGACACTAGGGGGCATGTTTACTAAACACCGTTGCTGTGCGGGTTCCCGTTAGTGCGCTGGTGCCATATAAGGAGTGGGCGGGCCAGGCAGAAAAAAGCAAAAAACTGGACCGTACGTGTGTGCGTCGCGCTAATGTGCGGGACCCACATTAGCGCGTGGGAAGGCTAAGTGGGGCGCTGCTGCAAAACCAAACAACAGAGCCATAGTACAAGGGTGAAGACACCGACCAATGGGGCAGGGGCCAGGGGTTCAAACCCCCATTGCACTCAACAAAAAAGACCAGCTGAGGCACCAACATTTATGGGCAAAAGTGGTTAGGAGGCATATTAATTTTGGGCAGCAGAAGGCGGCGCACTGTTATTTTTATTACGGCATGAGGCGGCGCACTGTTTAGTGTGGGCGGCAGATGGCGGTGCATTGTTAAGTTTGGGTGGCAGAAGGCAGTGCGCTGATAAATGTGGGCAACAGAAGGTGGCGAGCCGGTGGGCAGAAGGCGGTGCGCTGATGTGTGAGGGGGCAGTCCAATAGTGGGAGGGATAAGTGGCGCGCTGATGTGCAAATAACAGGAACGGAGCCATAGCACAATGGTTAAGACACTGACCACTCATGCAGGGATCA
The DNA here is from genome assembly GCA_033557465.1 of Ichthyophis bannanicus. Taxonomy (NCBI): domain Eukaryota; kingdom Metazoa; phylum Chordata; class Amphibia; order Gymnophiona; family Ichthyophiidae; genus Ichthyophis; species Ichthyophis bannanicus. Next base: position 1,383,846,094 of record CM066032.1, on the reverse strand, counting down.
TGGGTTCAATTCCCCACAGTGCCCATTGAAGACACCTGGCTGAGGCATTATTTTAGGGGCATTTCCATGTTGTGCGGCATAAGGTAGCGCGCTGTTAATTTAGTGCGCCACAAGATGGCGCGCTGATGGCTACAAGGCTGCGCGCGGATGCACAAACACAGGAACAGAGCCACAGCACAATGGTTAAGACACTGACCAATGGTGCAGGGGCCAGGGGTTCAACCCCTCACAGTGCCCAGTGAACAAGGCTGGCTGGGGCAGTATGTATCATGGTGGGAAGTGCTGTAGGAGGCCTTCCATTTATATTTTATTTCCCACCACTAGTAAACCCGCTCTCACAGTGTGTTAACATACGGATGCCCGTAAGGCACATGTTACAGTGCACTGTCCGCCAAGGCACCCTAGAATGTCCCCTATAGGGCACCATGTATGTTGCGACACAGGATAATGTATAGTGCACCCTATATGGATGGCAACCATAAGGTGGCCTATAGGGCGCCCTATAAAGCACCCTCAGAGGCACCTAATGGGTATAGTAAGCTGTGTGTGGTTTTGCCGGCATAGACATATGTACAGTAAATAAAAATAAAGCTGTGGACAGCCCTATCAAAGGGACCCATTGTGGGTTTGAACCAATGACCTCTGGCTGTACAGGGAGTGACATAACCATTGGGCTACAGCTGATAGCAAGCCCCTGGCTGGCTGCAGAGAGCCTGCACGTCACCCCACAGACAGTCTGCTGTTGTAGACAGGATAGGGTTAGGCCACCCGTACCCATGATGCACTGCACATGCAAATCAGCTGTCCACAGATGCACACAAGATGGGGAATGCACCCCAACAGCTACCTGGCCTGGTAGGGGGAATTGTCCATGTGCACCCACACAGCACCTCGGCCTGGTAGGGGGTCCTGAGCGGGTGGACTACCAGCAAAGAGTAGCTACACACCGTCACATTGTGCGGGTACTGTGCTCACCCTGAGGGTGTGATGTGGTAGCCAGGACCAGGTCCACAACACCAGCCATGGCTGGATGAGGCCCTGACAGAGCCCCAAAACAGTACTAACCTGTGAGATAGGAAGGTGCTGCAGAAACATGTTGGATATCTCTGTCTGTCTCAGTTAGTGGAAACCCCCATGGACCCCCCCCCCCCCGAGGGTGGCAAACAGATTTCCACCCCACCCCAGCAGAGTGGACCATCAAACCCCAGTCCTGCTGGGGAACAGACAACCTACAGGGCAGTCCAAGCAGCTCCACACACACATCCATAACACAATAGCAGACAGACTTTAGGCCTGGATATCCAAAGATGCACCCCAGCACTATCTGATATTCACCGGCAGCAAGCCATCAGCCACTGCACCCTGCAAGCCACTCCATCAAGACACATACCAGCTGTGAACAGTCTGCTGGTTAGCCCTGATGGAAATGCATGCACCCAAAACTGGGGTGGCAGCACACACAAGCAGAGAGTTCTGTGAGGAGGCCCCAACAGGAAACCCATATATATCACAAGAGAGAAACACAATACAGCACTATGGGGGTGCCTAGCCATGCTGTCATCACTGCACACTCAGGGTGAGAGTGCTCCCCCAGCAGCACATACAGAGGTCACCCTGTCTGTGTAGGTGGTGGCCTGGCACTACAATGTCACAGCCAGTGCCCTATGCCCTGTGCAGATGCATCCTGGCCAGCCCACCATGTCTGACCTATACCCATGGTACCTTGCTGTCATTATGCACATTGGCAGGCCAATACTGGCAGTAGTGCTGGCAGTGTGGGTTGGGGAAGGTGTTTTCAGCCAACACACACTGTATAGACCAGGGGTGTCCAAACCTGTCCTGGAGGGCCGGAATCCTGGCAGGTTTTTGGGATAGCCCTAATGAATATGCATGAGATATATATGCATTAGAGATATCCTGCCAACCTGACTGGTTTGTGGCCCTCCAGGGCTGGATTTGGAGACCCCTGCCTTACACATCTGTCATTTAAGATCGTGAGTGGACAAGGTGCAGATGTCCAAGACATCAAAAAGGTTAGATAGAATTTGTCACAGTCCTCCTCACTTCTCACCACCACCTAAAAATTGTCTATTAGCCACCTTTTTGTAGTTTGTACATGCAAATTCGGGCCCGATACTGTGCGGGGAGCCTCTCCCCTCCCACTCTCCACTCATTGACCCCCGTCCCTCCGCCCCTCCGGAGCTTTCCTCCGCCCTCCTTTAGCCATTCCACGCCTCTATCGGACATTTGCGGGCCCGCACTTGTACGGGGCCCGTTAGTGTGCCGCGCACCTTTGCGGGGGTGACACGCACGTGTGCGGGGCGTTTACACGCGTTTATTAGCTTTTCAGTGCCGCGTTTCCGTGCGCTATTTTGCGGCGCGCACATTTCCGGTTTTTAGTAAACATCCCCCTAGGTCTGACTCAACATGGCTTATCATAACTTCTCATATAGTTTTATTTTCAGCTGGAAATTTAGGCATCTAGATTCAATCAAAAATAAGCTAAACATAGAAAGCCAAAATTTGTCCAATTATTAGACCCTTAGGCATTTTTTAAAAAACATGGTCTGTAAGTTTAAATTATATTTTTATTGACATATTATCATTCTTATAATTTCTACTAAATGGAGGCAGCCCTATGCTGTAATTCTCTTCCCTAAAGAGCTTGCAATCTAAGTTGATTCCTGAAGCAAAAGGGAAGTAAATTGATTTGCCAATGGCTACAAGGAGTGGCAGTGACAGAAGTAGGATCTGAACTGTGGCTTTGCTCATCCTCAGCCCATTGCTCTAAATACATCCTTCCCTTTCTATGACTGAAAAGAAATGATTGTTCTGTGAGAACAGTGATCTCTAGCAGGACAGACTAAAGTGCTTGCGCAACTTTTTAATTTCCACCATTTCTTCTTTTTTCCAGTTGGCAACATTAACCCCTAGACTATCACAGCCTGTTCATATGATGTTAAATATTTACTACTCGGTACTTATTTTTATTCCTGCTATGCAATTGCTCCTTCACTCAAGTTTTCTTGTTACAACATTCGATTTGAAAGAAAAAATACTAGCTCTTGGAAAACTTCAGAGTGATGATAAATCTTCCATTGCTTAACATGACTCATCCATTTGGGCCTAGTAGGTTGTAGTATTTATTTTGTTATTTTATGTTACTTTGAAATCTGCCATAAAGTGTGAAACAGGAGTCGTGGAAGGCCTATATGAATGGGGGCCCGAAGTTCTACCTTAGTTCCATCACAAACTCCATCCTAACTCTAATCTGACTCTGCCACAAGCTCCGCCTAAGCTTCGCTTCTAGCTACCCAAGGCCTTACCCTCCTGTTTTGCCTGCTGGGTTTCTATCTCCCAAGGGCAGAAGAGAAGGGGATGGTTGCAATCTCACCAAAGACTCCTTCTGTCTATGTGTGGGAGATCAGATCCCTGTGGGCAGGCAGGAGTCTTTGCCGTGAACACAGCTGTTCTTTGGAGATGGGATCCCCCTGGGTAGCACAGGAGGGGAAGGCCATGATTGAGGCCTCCATGCAGGTTGCAGCTGGCCAGCAAAACTTTGGCGAGGCCAGGGTCCATGTGGCCCGCCCTGTTCTGACACATATGGTGTAAAATATAAATTCTTTAAAACAAATAAATAAAATGAAAAATAAATTAAGAATTTAGAGATTGTGCTCATTTTCCTAATATTATGCATAATCATTCATTGGCTGCCAAAACTGGTAGGCTATACCTTTTTCTCCATCAGGTCTGGCACTACCCGGTAAGTATGGTAAACATGGTGGGGGGTGCCAATGGTCAAGAATGCCAAAACTGCAGCGAGTGCCTGCCCTATAAAATAATTGAAGAACGATGACTTATCATGCCCAATAATCAACAACAGAAACCTAAGGTTCACCAAGAGGCAATATTTTCATTTCCCGTTGGAACAAGGTCTCAGACAAACTATCAGCACTTTATCTTAGACTAGAAACTAGTCTTCATAGTGTGCTAGTTTTAACATCAATGACCTTCAATTTTTTCTTTTTATTCTTATTAACTTATTTCCCCAACATTACTTGTCCTTTAGGTTTTAAAAAACAAGTACTTAACTCATTTCGAAAATGCTGCCATTCTTTTACAATGTCTCTCATTAGGTAAATCCCGACGCCACAATATAAGGCGCCCAGAGCGTTTCACTATCACTTGTTTCTTCAGGGGATTACCACCATACTTATATCTCTGTAAAATAATTAAAAACAGAAATGAAGTTATGTAGCTAAAAAAATGTGTTTCGCATGTTAGTTTCTCCATTTTGCATTCTTATATCACTGGAATTACTAAAAGACACAAATCTGATGCTGCCCACGTATCCTCAAAGCACTTGAAAAATCGTGCTGTCAAACTGCTTCTTCCAGCTGAAAACGCCGCACATGCGGATTACAGGGTAACCCCTGCAGTTTAAATACTTCACGTAGAATACGTATCAGCACGCCGTAGCTTTCATTGATGACGTCAATAATCTATGAACACTACTTTACATAATGAATATTAAAAATCTTCTCTTTCATGGAACTTCTTCTATTTGATCATTTCTAATGATGTTCCGATCATTTAAAAGTAACCAAAAATCCAACTCCATCATCCGTACTTCCATTTATCATACACAAACTGACCAATCCTGTTTTGCATTAAGGCCAAAAGGAACCACCATGTTTAAATCAAATATTCATTTCTGTTCTTTTATCAACAGCATTTGTTCAACAGATTTACCCATTATACCGGACTCTACTTTATCTATACAGAAGCACCTCAATTGCTCAAATATATGCTCTTTAAATACACAATGTTGCACTAAAGGTGCTTCCAATGATCTACATTTTAAACGACTATGGTGCTCTCCCATTCTAATCTTAAATGATTGAATTGTTTTCCCAACATAAAGCAAATCACATGGACATGTGATTGCATATATGACATGAGAAGAAGCACATGTTGTCTGTTTCATCAACTGATAAGTGATTCCTTTATGCGTAAACCGCTTATGCGTAAACCGCTGAACTTCCATTGTGATATCACAAATGCTGCATTTGCCACATTTTTTATGACCCATATTTTCTATTGTTACTGTTGAAATTAGTGGGCGCAGTATAGCAGGGCTTAATTGTTCCTTCAGATTGTTATTCCTACGCCAAACACAGCACATTTTTTTATCCTGTAATCCTGAAACTGTTTTTATAACATTACTATGTTTTTTTTATAATTCTTTGTATAGTTGCACTCATTGGTGAAAATTTAGTAATCAGATTAACATGATCCATGTCATTCTTCCAATCATTGTGCTGTTTTCGCCCTACAAGCAACCGCTGCCGATCATTATAAAGGGCCCGTATATATGCTTGTTTTACCACCTTCAGAGGATAACCTCGTTCCACAAAGTTCTTAATCAATTGCTTGGACAAGTTCTTAAATTCCTCTACAGTAGAGCAGTTCCTTCGCTATCGTGAAAATTGTGACAACGGTAGGCTGTCCTTCAATTGTTTTGGATGTGCACTATCATAGTGTAAAAAGGTATTGTGATCTGGCGCTTTGCGATGAACGGTGGTCTCCCAACATGCAGGTCCTAGTTGAATTTGAAGATCTAAAAAAGTGATGGTATCACTATGGCAAGTGTATGTAAACTTAATATATGGGTCACATTGATTTACCTACTGAAAAAATGTGGACAGAGTAATCATAGGGCCCTGCGAAAGCATAAATACATCATCTATATAGCGTTTCCAGACCTTTATATGGTCCTTATATGGAGATGTCACAATCCAAGCCTTCTCAAACTCCCCCATATACAAGTTCGCAATTGAGAGTGCACAGGTTGCCTCCATGGCTACACCCGCTATCTGTTGGTAAAGTACCCCTTCGAATCCAAAAAATTCTCGTAAATGGCTAAATTCGCTAATTTATTTATTTATTTTCCTTATATACCGCGCTCTTCGATATCAGTGCGGTTTACATGGAACATAGGAGAGTTTTACAGTGGGGGTTACACTGTAATTACATAGAACAGGTAATACAACTTGGATAACAGTATTAACTGTTTACATCTGAATGGCTAACAGTATTTACACCTATATATACAACACTTTGAGGGTGGTTACATGTGGCTGTGATGCATTGTTGTGAGTGGGGGGGATGCTGTAACATCTTCCATGTAGCACTTGAGGAAGAGGTAGTGCTTCAGTGCTTTTCTGAATCTGGTTAGGTCCGGGATTGCTCGTATATGAGGTGGAAGAGCAGTCCAGCATCTGGGTGCACAGAGACTGAAGGCCCTGTTTACAGTTGCTTGTGTACAATGGATCATTGCTTTGAGGATTACTAAGGTGTTTATTGCAGTAGGTCGTCTGATTCTATTTGGGGGGATGACACGCGTGAGACCAGCAAGTGATGAGGGAGTGAGTCCGTTAATGGATTTGAATGTTAGTAGTAGGATTTTGAATGTGATCCTGTGATGAATTGGGAGCCAGTGAAGACTTTTGAGGGTAGGTGTTATGTGGTCACGCCTTGAGGTCCCATTTAGAACTCTCGCTGAAGCGTTCATGGCCAGTTGGAGCAGGCTCAGGGTGGATTGTGGGAGTCCTTGGAGGATTGCATTTGCATAGTCAAGATGAGGGATGGTTAGTGCTTGAAAAATTGTTCTAAAGTCGTCTGGTTGAAGTAGGGGACATAGATATTTGAGGGACTTGATTTTATGGTATGTTGATTTTACCATGTTGCTAATGTGAGTCTTCATATCTAGTCTCTGTTCCATTGTAATACCTAGGTATCGAATTGAGGATTTAGATTGCAGTTCTATCTCTCCAATTTTTAGGCAGGCTGGAGGGGAAAAGTTGCGGTTTCTGGAGATGAACAGCACTTCGGTCTTTTTGTGTTGTATTCGGAGGTTCTGGTTTTGGAGCCATTTTTCCACTGTGCTAAAGCAGTTGGTTAGTGATGAGAGGTCCATCTTGTCAATCTGAAATGGTTTGTAAAGTAGCACGTCATTGGCATAGATCATGCATTCGACATTGAAGGATCGTATGAGGTCACAGATAGGCTGCATATAAATGTTGAACAGTAAGGCTGATAGAGAGAATCCTTGCGGGACGCCTTGTTTCTGGTAGAATGGTTTAGAGGTGGAGGTCTCTGTTTGTACTTGTTGCCATTTATCGGAAAGGTATGATTTACACCAAGTTAGTGCTAAGTCGCAGATACCCTTTTCTTTGAGTCACTGTAGAAGGGTTTTGTGGCACACAGAGTCAAACGCTGCAGCTATGTCTAGGAATATAAGGGCAACTCCATGATGTATGTTATCAATTGCGCTGAGAATATTGTTGAAGAGGGTGGTAAGTAACATCTCCACCCCATGGGACTCTCTAAAACCGTGTTGGGAGTGGTCTAGTGGTGAAGTATTGTTGATGTGTTGTTGAATCTGGTAAAGGACTTCTTTCTCGATTATCTTTGCCAATAGTGGAATGCTGGCAATTGGTCTATATGATTCTACTTTCTGGGGGTCCAACTTGCTGTTCTTAAGTAGGGGTCTGACGGATGTGTGTTTGAGATTTCGGGGGAAAGTGCCTGACGTGAAGGACGAGTCCATGAGTCTGGCTATGAATGGGCTAAATTCTGACCAAAGTTCCTTTATCCAGTAGGCTGGGCAGGGGTCTGTCTGAGCGGTAGTGGTGTTGATTGTAGAGATGGTGTCAATGATTTGCTCATTGGGTGGAGTGGTGAATATTGTCAGAGTCGTTGTGTTTGATGGGTCCATGATGAGGAAGGGTGGATCGGTCTTGTCGGTTTGGCAAAGTTTTGATTGGAGGAAGTCAGAGTAGTCTTGGGCGGGGATCTGAGGTCTTTGCTCTGTGGCTGGTTCTTTCGTTAGGTTTCTGACAAGATCAAATAGGTCATGGGGTTTTCGAAGTGATCGCATTAGTGTGTCTGTGTGTCTGTGTGGGCTTGTCTCACTTTCTCGGTTATCGCCTCGTGGTGTCATGTGAGGTGGATGTTGTAGGCTTCCAGATTTTCCATAGATCGTGATCGCCTCCATCGCCTTTCGAGTTTTCTGAGTTTGAGGAGGGAGGACCTTAGTTCGTTAGAGAACCATGGTGCGTGATCTTTTTTTTCTTGGGGCTTTGTTGAGCCCTGTGTGCAGTGCAATGGCACTGAGGTTGTCATTCCAAGTGGAGACTAGCTTATCTGGACAAGTTCTTGTCATGCTGAGGAGTGGTTGTGCGTTGTGCAGGATGGTATTCTTGTTGAAAGGTTGGAATCATTGTGGGGGTAGGTTCGTGGGATTTTCCTTGTTTCCGTGGTTTTTCCTGGGTGGGTCATTCAAGGGAATTTGAAACAAAATTAGTTTATGATCGGACCAAGGTACTGCAGTGTAGGTGGGCGAAGTGAAATTGGTGGCGTCATGGACGGTTAGTGGGGCGAAGATCAGGTCAAGCATGTTTCCCTTTGTGTGAGTTGGTTTGTCAATTAGTTGTAGGTAACCTAGATCCTTAAGAGCATCAAGGAGCGCTGATGCTTGCGAGTCATGAAGAGTTGGGAGATTGAAATCTTCTAGTATCCAGTTTGGGGTGCCTAGGTTAGGGGGGCTGCAGGCTAGCTCGATTATAGAGGCTAGGTCATCAGGGGAAGGTGACGGGGCTCAGTATATTAGATTGATGGAGCATAGATCATTTGATATGACTACTATGTCAAGGTTGGTTGTGTTGGTGCTGATGGAGAGGTGGAATTTGAGGTCGGTTTTTGTGAGTATGAGAACTCCTCCGCCCTCTTGTTGACTCGGTGGCAACTGTGTAGAGTGAAGTTGTGGGATAGAAGGTGGTTGATGAGGACATTGTTATCGTTCGATAACCATGTCTCTGTGATAAGAAGGATGTCAAGATCATAGAGGGCTAGTAAGTCTATGATGACAGGCCATTTGTTGCGGACTGAACGCACGTTTATGAGGGCAGCTTTTAAGTCATGGGGAGGCAAGCTATCCTTTCTTATCCTTGGGGTGTGTTGGATTGCAATGTGTAGTAGGTGTTGGTAGGTTGGTTGTGTGCCTTTTACAACCTTGTGTATGGGGTCCCTTGACCATCTCCTCCCATAGTCGTATAGGATGGGTACCTGTTTGTGGGTGCAAGTTAGGGCTAGGGAGCTACTGATCAATTCTAAAAGAAGGTAGCTACAAATTATGGATGTAGCGGTAAGATCTATTTTGAGTTTGATCTGGTTTATGTTTATGGGGTGAGTGTGTGTGTGGGTATTGGGTTGAGTCGATTAAGAAGGTTGTGCATTAGGGGTGGTTAATGACCACGCAGTAGTTGCAATATGTTAGTGGTAACAGTAGCAGTGGGTCAAAATAGTAACAGATAGATTAGATTACTGGCAACAGTATCAGGGGTCAAATATCAACAGATACAGTAGATTACTGGCAACAGTAGTAGAGGTCAAGTAGATTACTGGCAATAGATTACTGGCCACAGTAGCAGAGGTCAAATATCAACTGGCAATAGATTACTGGCAACAGTGGGGTGGTCAAAATAGTAGCAGTTACAGCAGATTACTTGGGAGCAAATTACTTGGTAGCAGGTAGCAGAGCAAATAATATATAATTGTTATGGCAGATTACTGGCAATAGTAGAGGAGGTCAGGCTATCAGTGGTTGGGGCCAGTTATTGGTAACAGTAAAGGACATAAAGCGTGATATTGGTAATACGAGTGTTAATGTCAGGGTACTTGCGAAGTGAGGTGAAGGCAGCTCCTATGGTCAGGTGTGGTGGGAGACATATGGATCTTGGGGAGGAATGGCCTTGTGTTCGTCACAGAAGGAGTTGTGGCTCAGATGATACGTTGAGCTTCAGGTGCTGCGGGCAGGGAGGCAGACGGCGATCCTGGTGGCAAGTTGGGAACGTTGATTGTTTGGAGGTGGAGTGACGTAGATAATGGGAGTAGTAGTGCGGAGTAGAGGGACTCTCGTTGGCCCGTCTCGTTGGGCCCGTGCCTAAGGGCCAAGCCAAAGGGCCCTCTGGTGAGGCCCTCAGGCGTGGGCCCACATGGCGTGGGCGCGCCGGACGGCGCCTTCTTTTAAATTGGTCGGCTGGCTGCCCCGATTGGGCAGCTGAAGATGGTGGAGGCGGTCCTGGTGCCCCGGCTCGCTCGATCCATGCCGGGAGAGCTGGAGGAGAGCTGGGGTGCTGGTGGAGAGAGGGACACGCACCGGACAGCGCTTTCTTTTAAATTGGTCGGCCGGCTACCCCTATTGGGCAGCTGAAGATAGTGGAGGCGGTCCTGGTGCCCCAGCTCGCTCGATCCACGCCGGGAGAGCTGGAGGAGAGCCGGGGTGCTGTTGGAGAGAGGGCCACGCACCGGACAGCGCTTTCTTTTAAATTGGTTGGCCGGCTGCCTTGATTGGGCAGCTGAAGATGGTGGAGGTGGTCCTGGTGCCCCGGCTCGCTTGATCCACGCCGGGAGAGCTGGAGGAGAGCCGGGGTGCTGCTGGAGAGAGGCCACGCGCTGGATGGCGCTTTCTTTTAAATTGGTCGGCCGGCTGCCCCAATTGGGCAGCTGAAGATGGTGGAGGTGGTCCTGGTGCCCTGGCTCACTCGATCCACGCCAGGAGAGCTGGAGGAGAGTCGGGGTGCTGGTGGAGAGAGGGTCACGCGCCGGACGGCGCTTTCTTTTATATTGGTCGGCCAGCTGCCCTGATTGGGCAGCTGAAGATCGTGGAGGCGTTCCTGGTGCCCCGGCTCGCTCGATCCACGCTGGGAGAGCTGGAGGAGAGCCGGGGTGCTGGTGGAGAGAGGGCCATGCACCGGACGGCGCTTTCTTTTAAATTGGTCTGCCAACTGCCCCGATTGGGCAGCTGAAGATGGTGGAGGCAGTCCTGGTGCCCCGGCTCGCTCGATCCACGCTGGGAGAGCTGAAGGAGAGCCGGGGTGCTGTTGTAGAGAGGGCCACGCACCGGACGGTGCTTTCTTTTAAATTGGTTGGCAGGCTGCCCCGATTGGGCAGCTGAAGATGGTGGAGGCGGTCCTGGTGCCCCAGCTCGCTTGATCCATGCCGGGAGAGCTGGAGGAGAGCCGGGGTGCTGGTGGAGAGAGGGCCACTTGCTGGACGGCACTTTCTTTTAAATTGGTTGGCTGGCTGCCCTGATTGGGCAGCTGAAGATGGTGGAGGCGGTCCTGGTGCCCCGGCTCGCTCGATCCATGCCGGGAGAGCTGGAGGAGAGCCAGGGTGCTGGTGGAGAGAGGGCCACATGCCGGACGGCGCTTTCTTTTAAATTGGTCAGGCGGCTGCCCCGATTGGGCAGCTGAAGATGATGGAGGTGGTCCTGGTGCCCCGGCTCGCTCGATCCACCCCAGGAGAGCTGGAGGAGAGTCGGGGTGCTGTTGTAGAGAGGGCCACGTGCCGGACAGTGCTTTCTTTTAAATTGGTTGGCCGGCTGCCCCAATTGGGCAGCTGAAGAAGGTGGAGGTGGTCCTGGTGCCCCAGCTCGCTCGATCCATGCCGGGAGAGCTGGAGGAGAGCCGGGGTGCTGGTGTAATATAAATGTATCTGGCCCTCCTGTAAATCTCCTCGATCATGTAAAGTCCGTTCCACTATTGTAAATGCAGCTGCTTGTGGGATGCTGGTGTACAGGGACACTACGTCCAATGTTACAAATATCACATCTGTCGAAGAAACCCAATGAGCTACACCATCCAGGATAGTCAAAAAGTGCGTTGTATCTTTTACATGAGAAGGAATTAATTCTATCAATGGACGCAGAAAAGAATCTAAAAAAGTTGAAATTGGTTCCAGTAAAGACCCTTTAGTTGATACAATGGGTCTACCAGGTGGATTCCGGTTATTCTTATGGATCTTGGGTACAATGTAAAATTTTGCAATAACGGGTGCTACAGCATTCAAATATTGATATTCTTTAAACTCCAAAAAGTGATTTTGTAAAGCCTCGTGAGTTATTTTCTTGATATCAGCTTGAAGAATTTTACTCGGATCCTCTACTAACACCTTATAGGTCGCTGGATCTTGTAATTGCCTTAATGCTTCAGAAATGTAATCCTCTCTATTTAACACCACTATTGCTCCCCCTTTATCTGCACGCCTTATCACAATATCTGTCCGTCTTTGTAAATCTCTTAAAGTGCTTTGTTCTTTCCGGGGTAGTCAGGTGTGATGCCTTTTATGGATGTTCCCCACCTTCCGAAGCTCCTCCAGAACTAATTCTTTAAAGACCTGCAATGCTGGATGTATCAGCCCCGGCGGGTTCCATGTTGACAGTAAGGGAAGTTTTAAACGTGTCATTGTATGACTTTGTGGATCCAGAATCTGTGATCCTTCAATTGCAGTTACCGCAGTGGCTAATGGCTGAACGGATGCATTTCCTTCACTGTCAGTCAAGGCAAAAAATTTTTTCAAAATTAACTTTTGCATGAAACTTTCAAAGTCTATTCAAAATTGAAATGGATCAAAAGTGATTGATGGAACAAACGATAAGCCTCTGCTTAACAAACTGATGGAATCTTCCGACAATGTTTTATCTGACACGTTGACTACTAAATCACGATCAAAAAAATGTTTAACCGGACTCTTCATTTCCTTCGTTGGTACCGTCGCTCTTGCTGTTTTCCTCTGCCCTCGTCTTTTTTCTTTTTCTTTTTTTCGTCCCTGCCATCGGACAAAAAATCTTCCCTAGAGGACTTACTTGAGTCTGAACTAACTTGTTCATCAGATATATCCTCAAAACTTACCCATTTTTTTGTTTTTTGCTTCCGGTTTAAATTAAGCCACGGATATACATATCCCACAGTGTAATCAGAATCATCTTGTTTCAATTTTTTTGATTTCTTTGCCATAACCTCCTGTCTAACTACTAATGCATTAGTTTTTGCACTAAACGCATGTAAGGTGCAAAACCTTAATGCATTTTACTAAAACAAACTCCTATATGTCATTATGAAAAAGGCTTTAAAGAGCATCTGTGTGCTTTACTGAGCAAGTGTTTTATAAAATTACCCTTCACAAAATAAACTTCAATGAGTACAACTTCACATGATCTTCAATATTAGTTCACAGGAAGAAAGTAATCTCTCACTTTTGAAGCATTTTGACAAATGGAATAAATATCAAAATGCACCTTTAAAATTAATTTAAAAAAATATAACATATGCAGGAACATTTTAAAATGTAAAACTGTTCTTACTGATCTAGCCATATATAAATGCAATTTGTTTACTCAATGACTAAACCTACTTGAGCCATTAAAGGAGACGCTCAGGTTGCTTGTTGAAAATGGACCTGTGGCATGCAGGTTATATAAGCCTAGCTTACTGCTTAAAATTCACTGGGGAGATAGATAACTCCATAGTCTATGTTTTTTTTTAATGGCAGCCACGTCACTTAAATAAACTATGGGGCATGTTTACTAAAAACCGCTAATTTGCGCGCCACAAAATAGCGCACTAAAAGCGGTACTTAAGAGCGCTTAAACGCCCTGGAATCGTGCGTGTCACCCCCGCACAGGTGCGCGTCACAATAACGGGCCCCGCACAAGTACGGGCCCGCAAATGTCCGATAGAGGCGTGGAAAGGCTAACGGAGGGCGGAGGAAGGCCCCGGAAGGGGCGGAGAGAAGGGATTAATGGGCGGGGAAGGGGAGGGGAGAGGCGCCCCGCACATTATCGGGGCTGAATTTCAAAGGAAAAATAGCGCGAGTGAACCACTCGCGGTAGAATGCATTTAAAGGGAAGAGAAACCATTTCCGTCAGCAATGTACAGCAAAACCGGGGAAACCTGAAAAACGTGAGCAGTGTGATACATGTGCACAGCCCAAAAGTGGAATTAAAAATAGAAAAGGACCACAACAAAAATGGTAAAACTAGGAATTCAGCTGGGGAACAGTTATAGTAATGGGCAAAACTAAAAAACACACCCAGGATAGCTCCAACTAAACGAAATGATTTTTGCAAAGGTGTACGGAGCGGAGACTCTTCCAAAAAACATTTCCTTTTTGTTGGAGCTTTCCTGGGAGTGGTTTCTAAGGTTGCCCATTAATATCACTGTTGCCCAGCGTGGTGATATTGTGTCCCCCATTTTCCGTGGTCATTTCCGGGGTTTATGTGCACTTTTTTCACCAGACAGGGTGCATGTGCCCACAGTAAAAATGCGTAGAGCAGGGTTTGCGACTCCATCCTGCCAGGTTTACTACCTCCAGGGGCTGCACTGTTTCAGTGGGCAGAGTGTGGTGCAGCAGACAGAGCCAGTACCTCTAGAACCAGAGGGTCAGAGGCTCAAATCCCAGCTGGGGCACTTGCCAGCCCAATTCCTATATTTTACCCACCACTAAACAAAGATAGCACAGACACCCCTGTATTGCAGGGAACATAAGCATGGGGAAAACACCCATATTTTACCCAACATCACAACAATGGGCATTACCTACAGCCAAGTCCCCCAAATGCAGTCCCGTACTGCCACATTGCAATCATGTCATCTGCTTTTTCTGAGAGAAGCTCATGCCAGCATGTTGGCGGACGAGTACATGTGGTGCAGGGGGCAGTGGCTGCTAGCCACAGAAGACAGAGGCCTAGCCATGTGCAGGCTGGCACAGTCCACTGCAATAGACAGGCCCTGCCGGATCCACAGTCATGGATGTTCCAGGGAATCCAGCCAATCTGTGGCTACACAGTGGTGCAGTGCACACAGACAGTGCATGCAAGACCAGAAAGTCACAGGATCAAAGCCCAGCTGGGGCTACCACCAATCCTGCCCACATATTTTTCCCACAACTAAACAGTGATAGTAAGGACACACCTTTCGTGGCGAGGACATATGCAATGGTACTACGTCTATGTTTTACCCCACTGAGCACAGACACCATGAACAGGGGCAGTACCTAGAGCAGAATCTTCCAAATGCAGTTCTGGTGGGCCACACACCAGTCAGGTTCCATGCTGCCACTCATACAAATGCCTGTGCTGTATATCTATGCACCACCCCCATGGCATGTAGATGTAGCTCATGCATATTCATGAGGGACAGCAGGAAAACCCGAACAGTGTGATGCAAACCTGGACTGGAGTTGGGAATCTCTGCTGTAAAGCAGCAGCCAACAGGGCCAGACACACCCACACCCACACCCACAGGCCCCATTGGCCAATGTCTCCTGGAGAGGCAGAACAGTGGCCCCTGTGTGCATCTCCCAATACTAGCACCTGCATACCTTAGCAATGTCACCCTACACCTGAGGTATACGGTACACAGCTCTGAGACGTTTGCTAGGAGTACTGGCAGATAGATATCCATACGTTACGCACATACTGCTAGATGACCCCATCAGAACAATCTGTTAGGTGTTTGCGGGGCGTGCTCCAGGCCTGGCCTCTGACGGTGTTTACCACCCTGGGGAGTGACCCCCAGCAGTACTGCGTACCATATCCATGCCTTGCCGTGCCCAGGACCGGTTTGGTGGGCAAGGCTATTTACCGCCTCAATAGTAGCACCATGATGGCATAGGTGTGGAAGTGTGTGTCTGTCTATACAGGGGGTGTTGGCTGCAAGCCCCTTCCACAGCCCACACTGCCAGCACTGTTGCCAGTATTGGCCTGCCAATGTGCATAATGAGTAGCAAGGGACCATGGGTACATCTCAGACAGGGTGGGCTGACCAGGATGCAGCTGCACAGGGCATAGGGCACTGACAGGGACATGGTAATGCCCGGCCAACACCTACACAGACAGGGTGACCTCTGTATGTGCTGCTGGGGGATCACTCTCACCGTGAGTGTTTAGTGACGGCAGCATGGCTAGGCACACCCATAGTGGTGTATTGTGTTTCTCTCATGTGATATATATGGGTTTCCTGTTGGGGCCTCTTCACTGACTTATCTGCTTGTGTGTGCTGCCACCCCAGTTGTGGGTGCATGCATTTCCATCAGGACCAACCAGCAGACTGTGCACAGATGGTATGTGTCTTGATGGAGTACCTTGTAGGGTGCAGTGGCTGATAGCTTGCTGCAGGAGAATATCAGATAGTGGTGGGGTGCATCTGTGAATATTCAGGCCTAATGTCTGTCTGTTATTGTGTTATGGATGGGTGTGGAGCTGCTTGGACTGCCTTGTAGGGTGTCTGTTACCCAGCAGGGCTGGGGTTGATGGTCCACTCTACTGCCATTGGTGTGGGTGGGGTGGGGTGGGGTGGGAATCTGTTGTTGGGTAAACTGTGTTTTATCTGTCGGGGGGGGGGGGGTGTTCCACTAACTGAGGCAGACAGAGATCTCCAAGATGTTTATGCAGCACCTACTATTTCACAGGTTATTGCTGCTTTGGAGCTCTGGCATGGCCACATTTAGCCATGGAAGGTGTTGTGGACCTGGTCCTGGGCGCAACATCACAAACTCATGGTGAGCACAGTAACCGCACAATGTGATGGTGTTTAGCTACTCTTTGCCGTTTGTCCACCCACTCAGGACACCCTACCAGGCCGAGGTGCTGTGTGGGTGCACACAGACACCTCCCCCTACCAGGCCGGGGAGCTTTAGGGGTGCAGTTCCCATCTTGTGTGCATCTGTGGACAGCTGATTTGCATGTGCAGTGCATCATGGGTACGGGTGGCCTAACCCTATCCTGTTTACACCAGCGGACTGTCTGTGATGTGACGTGCAGGCTATCTGCAGCCAGGCAGGTGCTTGCTTACAGCTATAGAGCTGTAGCCCAATGGTTACGTCACTGCCTGTGCAGCCAGAGGTCATCATGGGTTCAAACCCACAGTGGGGTTCTGTGATAGGGTTGTCCAAAGCATTATTTTAATTTACTGTACATATGTTGATGCCTGCAATAACACCCTCAGCGTACTGTACCCATAAGGTGCCTCTGAGGGTGCTTTATGGGGCGCCCTATAGGGCACTTTATGGTTGGCATCCATATAGGGTGCACTATACATTATCCTGTGTCGCAACATACATGCTGCCCTATAGGGGACATTCTAGGGTGCCTTGGCGGACGGTGCACTGTAACATGTGCCTTATGGGCCGCCTTATGTTAACATGCTGTGACAGTGCGTTTGCTAGTAGTTATCACAAAATAAAATTAAAAAGCCTCCTACAACACAAAACATACTGCCTCAGCTAGTCTTTTTCACTGGGCATTGTGAGGGATTGAACCCCTGGTCCCTGCACCATTGGTCAGTGTGTTTACCATTGTGCTGTGGCTGTGTTCTTTTGCTTTAGCATCAGCGCGCCACCTTGTGCCCATCAGCATGCCGCATCCTGCTGCCCACAATTAACAGTGCGCCGACTTATGCCACCCAAAATGAACAGTGCGCCGCCTTATGCCGCCCAAAATGAACAGTGCGCCCCCTTATGCCGTACAAAATTACTTTGCCTCCTGACACACTTTTCCACATTCAAGGTGGTGCCTCAGCCAGTCTTTTTGGATTGCACACTGGGGGATTGAACCCGTGGCCCTTGCACCATTGGTTATTGTCTTCACCGTTGTGCTACAGCTCTGTTCCTATGTGTGCCTAGCTGCGTCCCACTTAGCCTTCCCATGCGCTAATGTGGGCCCTGCACATTAATGCGACGCGCACACGTACGGTCATTTTTTTTCCTTTTTTGGCCTGAACCGCCCACTCCTTATATGGCACAGGCACACTACCGCGGCCCTGCACATTAGGAATGTTTAGTAAACATGCCCCTATATATATTTAGTGCCACAATCTGGATAGTGAGCAGTGTTAAATATATACAGGGTGGCCCAAAAAAGTGAGAACATCTCGTAGCATATAAGTTATTTAAAAATTCAAAAAGATAGATGTAAATGATTGACAAATTTTTAAAAAAAAGATGGCGACCGGAAATTGTCAAAATAAAGACGTTATATAGCTAAAAAAGGTAAATAAGTAAACTATTTAAGCTTTTAATTTCCGAGATGTTCTCACATTTTTTGGGCCACCCTGTATATATAGTGCAGTCAGTGCCGGAATTATCTGGAAAGCAGAGATGTTATAGTCTGCTATCCAAATAATTATCTAGATAAAATTAGAGCAGCTTTTTTACAACAATCTGGGCATGTTGGCAGATAACATTAGATAGATATGGTCCTATGAAAGTGAAAGCCATGTTGGTGTCTATTTTTAGCCTATTTTGTAAAGACACATAGGCAACTAGGGAGAGTTAAGTTTCTGGAGAGGACATGGTAGGGTAGAGCCTACATTCATATTTTTTTGTTATTTTGAGGGGATTGCTCTCGATGGGGTTGGAGCTTCAACTGGGTCTTTACTTTTAATATTTATGCCTCTCGTAGGAACTGGAAGGTATGCAGAATTTTATATCACCGCTCTGGAGGCCCCTGGAGGCCAGGCCAATAATTCAGAAATGAAAACTCTTTAAATTTTAGCAGCCATTAGCACACAAAGTGGGCCTTTATAATATTTTTCATATGTTACTGCTGTTTAGACTGTACAACGTTCTTGATCATTGCAAGTGCACAATATTTCTTTGTTGTGGGATATAGATGAGCCAGGAGTTCATTTACGTCTTATAGTTAATTTTGCAAAAGGAGTACTAACTCATGTACATTGTCATGGTTTGGTTCAGGAGGGCCTTCATCAATAAAAAAAAGTCAAGGGGTGTAAGGTGATGTTTTACTGTGCTTCGGCAACTGGTTAAAAGATAAGATGCAAAGAAAAGGACTAAATTGTCAATTTTCCCAGTAGAAAGAGGTAAATAGTAGAGTGTTTCAAGGCTCTGTGCTAGGGCCAATATTGTTTAAAATATTCATAGACACTTTGTCATAGAGAACAATGAGGAGATTGCTATTCGTAGATGACAAAAACATTGAAAGTAGTATAAAACATGAGTAAACTCTGAAGAATGGTGGAAATACCTTGACAGACTAGAGAAAAGAACATCAGAATGGGAGATGAAATTGTGTGTGGACAAATGCAAAGGGATGCACATAGTGAAACATATCCTAACTTTCCATATACAATGCAAGGCTCCCTAACAGGAGTCACCACTCAGGAAAAGTATCTTGGAGTCATTATGGATAATAGATTGAAACAATTCAAAAACTGTTGAACATTAGAAATTATACAGAAAGCAATGCAAAATAAAACAGAAGGTGGCCAATTCAGGTCTGGGTGCCTCCGGCTCATCCGGGTGTCCAAAATCTGGATGGGCCAGATTTGCACCTGATTCTGATCCCAAGGGGCTAGATGCTCCCGTGGGATCAGAATCAGGTGCAGCTGGCTTGGACAGGCTAGCTGTGCCCCGAATCTGGTCCTCTGGACGTGCAAGTTCTTCCCCAGTTAGCCCAGCCAGGCTCCTGCATTCCATTGCCATGGCACTGCACTCCATGCAGGAACTATGATCCCCGGCAGATGCAACAATGGCTCTTTCCCCACCACCTGACCCCCAATCGGGTCTGCTGTAGCCGGGGCCGGGCTGCGGGGAATCCCCTGCACCTCCTCACCTCTTTTTCCAGCCTTGGATTCTTCCTTTGCTGCTGTCTAAGGGGACTTATTCCACTTGCAGTGGAATAAGCCCCCCCCCCCCAATCCAGATTATCAACCTTGGATGTACAGGGTCAACAACACCTGCCCCCATCCAGAGATCCCTGCACATCTCATCTCGTGAAGCAATGGAGGGTTAAATGACTTGCCCAAGGCCACAAGATATGCCTGTGGGAGTCAAACTGTGATCTTTCTAATCCCACATTGCTACCCTAACCACTAGGCTACTTTTCAACTCCTGTCTCAAAAAGAATGTAGAGTAGCTATAAACAAAGGATATTAGAATACCTCTGTATCATTCCATGGTGCGACCGCACCTTGAATATTGTATGAAATTCTGGTTGCCTTATCTTAAAAAGGATATAGCGTAATTAGAAAAGGTACAGAGAAGAACAACCAAAATGGTAAAGAGGATGGGATACCCCTATGAGGAGAGGCTAAAAAGGTTAGGGTTCTTCATACTGTAAGAGACAGCTGAGGAGAGATATGATAGAGGTCTATAAATTAATGAATGGAGTGGAACGGGTAAACGTAGTCAATTGTTTACGCCATCAAAAAGTAGAAAAACTAGGGGGCATGCGATGAAGCTACAATGTAACCCTTTTAAGACTACAAAGAGAAAATATTTTTTCACTCAACATGTAATCAAACTCTGGAATTTGTTACCAGAAAATGTAGTAAAAGCTGTTAGTGTAGTTTGGTTTAAAAAATGTTTGGACATTTTCCTGGAGGAGTCTATAAACCATTATTAAAGGGGGCCCAGGAAGTCCACTGCTTGTCACAATACAAGCATTGTGGAATCGGTGTGATTTTTGGGAAACTGCTAGGTACTTGTGACCTAGATTGGCCACTGTTGGAAATAGGATACTGGGTTTGATGGACCTTGGTCTGACCCAGTATGGCATATCTTATGTTCTTAGCTAGAAATAGCACATAGAAAGAAAACAGAAATACAAAATACAAGAATGATGGCAGATAAATACCATACAACTTATCCAGTCTGCCCATCCATACCAACTACTAAGCTATAGAATCCCTTTTTCTCCCTTAAAGATCCTTTATATTTTTCCCATACTTTCTTCAATTCTTATACAATCCTTCTCTGGACCTCTTCTACTGAAAGTCTATTCTACACATCCACCATTATTTTGTAAAGAAATATTTCCTTAGATTGCCTCCTTATTCCAGTGTGTCCTTTCAAATAGAAGCTCTCTTTCTGTGCATTTATGCCATGAAGGTATTTAAACATCTTTATCATACTTCCCACTCCTGACCATTTTAGTAACCACCTTCTGCACCAACTTCATCCTGTTTAGATCTTTTTGAAGGTGTGATCTCCAAAATAGCACAGAGTAATCCAAATATGGTCTCACCAGAGACTTATACAGTCACTATCACCTCCTTTTATCTGCTGGCCATTCTTCTCCCCTAGCTCCAAAGCATCCTTCTGGTTTTTGTTGTTTGCATTTTATATCAGTTTGGCCACATTAAGATGATCCAATATGATCACCCCCAGGTCCTTCTCTTCGTTCGTGGACAGAAGTACTTCACCTCCTATACTGCACCATTCCCTAGGGTTTTTGCAGCCCAAATGCATGACCCTTCTTTTTTAGCATTAAATTTAAGCTGTCAAATTCTAAACCATTCTTGAAGATTCACTAGAACCCTCTCTATGTTATGTACACTTTCCCTATTGTAGATTTTGGTATCATCTGCAAGGAGGCAAATCTTAATCAATGGCCCTTCTGCAATATCACTTACAAAAGATGAGAAAAAACAGATCAAGGACATAAGAACATAAGATATGCCATACTGGATCAGACCAAGGGTCTATCAAGCACAGTATCCTGTTTCCAACAGTGGCCAATCCAGGTCACAAGTACCTATCAGGTTCCCAAAAAGGCACAAAGATTCCACGTTGCTTATCCCATGGTAAGCAGTGGATTTTTCTGGTTCTCCTTAATAATGGTTTATGGACTTTTCCTCTAGGAACTTGTCCAAATCTTTGTTAAACCCAGCTACGCTAACATCCCACAGTAACAATTTTCAGAGTATGATTATGTGTTGAGTGAAAAAATATTTTCTACAATTAGTTTTAAATGAGCTACATTGTAGATTCATTGTGCACCCAATAGTCTTTCTACTTTCCACTCCATTCATTATTTATAGACCTCTATCATATCTCCCTTCAGCTGCCTTTTTTCCAAGTTGAAGAGCCCTAAACTTTAAAGACTTTCCTCATAGGAGTATCCTTCCATCCCTTTTACCATTTTGGTGGCTCTTCTCTGTACCTTTTCTAATTCTTGTATATCCTTTTTAAGATATGGTGACAAAAATTGCACACAATATTCAAGGTGCGGTCACATCATGGAACGATACGGAGGCATTATAATATTCTTGGTTTTATTCTCCATTCCTTTTCTTATGATTCCTAACATTGTTTGTTTTCTAGGTCACCACTGCACACTGGGCAGAGGGTTTCAATCTATTATCCATGATGATGCCTTGATCCTTTTCCTGGGTAGTGATTCCTAAAGTGCAACCTTGCATTATGTAACTGTAGTCTGGGTTATTCTTCCCTAAGTGCACAACTTTGCCCTTGTCCACATTGAATTTCATCTGCCATTTGGATGCCCAGTCTCCTAGTTTATCAAGGTCCTCTTGCAAGTTTTCACAATTCTCTTGTGTTTTAACAACTTTAAATCATTTTGTGTCATCAGAAAATTTGTTCACCTCACTCGTTATTCTCATGTCCAGGTCATTTATAAATATGTTAAAAAGCAGTGGATCCAGTACAGATCCCTAGGGCACTCCACTATTTACTTTTCTCCATTGAGAAAACTGGGCATTTAGCCCTACTCTATGTTTTCTATCTTTGAAGCAGTTCCTAATCCACAATAGGACTGATCTCTGTGGCACACAACCTTACCTAGATGGTTTTGTATACCACCTTATCCTTCAATCAAAGTGGTCACAACACAATTGGGGGATACATTTAACATGAGGGGATATGAGACATGCACACTAATACTTACAGGTAACATGGGCAATGGAGGGTTAAGTGGCTTGCCCATAACCACAAGGAACATCTGTGGGACTAGAAACCCCAATCCTTCCAGCCCAAGGTTGCTGTCCTCTAGTGGGATTTGAACCCCTGACCTTCTGGCCTTAGGAAACTTACCCCAACCACTAGGCCACTCCTATTCAGAGTGTTTCTCAATTACCACTACCCTTTGTTGCCTCCCATTTAACCATTTTCTGTCCCAGTCAGTCACGTTAGTGTCCATCCCAAGGGCACTCAGTTTATTTCTAAAACACTATGTGGAGCAGTATCAAAGGCTTTGCAAAACTCCAATTATACAATATCTAGTGCTCTCCCCCTCAGTCCAATTCTCTGGTCACTCAGTTAAAATGTAGAGGAGTAGCGTAGTACTTATGGCAGCAGACTGTCCCCAGGGAAGCCAGGTTCATATTTCACTTGGAGTATGTCACTTAACTCTATTGCCTCAAGTACCAACTTAGATTACTAGCCCTCCAGAGACAGGGAAATGCCTACTGTACCTGACTGTAACACTCCTTGAACTACTACTTGAAAGGTGTGAGTTAAATACTACTAAATTTTAAAAAATCAGAGTCTTCTAACAAGACATACCTCCAGTAAAGCCAGGCTGCCTCAGAATCTGCAGTTCATTGGAGTCTAGTAAGTGTTTCTTTCCCTCCCGCCCGCCTTAACTCCTACACACCTCAGGCATAATCTTAGATATGTAGGCTGTTACAGGGACAGAGCTAGTCAAATTCACTTTCAAATGTAGTTGGTTATCCTCATCAGTTATAGCTTAATTAATTAATGCCCTGAAATTAATCCTGATGTGAACAAAGTCCCTTAAACCTATTAGGTATACTTGTATCTAAACAACTATCCCTAGCAACTTTAAGTAAGTAAACAGCTTAAATATCTTAACAAAACCTTAAAATTAAGATGCAGACAGCAATCCAGCAGCGAGATGGGGGCAGTGTCACATGTACTGTACAATTTTCTCCTATTAGGTGAGGGGTCTTATGTGTGCACTAGGTGCAAGGAGCTCTTTCCTCTCAGGAAATGAGTCTGCTCTTTGGGGGCTAGAGTAGCAGACTTGGAGAGAGGTATATAGATAAGACCTACCAGGGTGTAGTACTGAAGTCCCACCTCCAGTCTGACAGCTTTCAGTTGCCAAGGAGGAGAGAGATCACGTGAAAGGAGAGCATCGCCTAGGTGTGAAAGAAAGTGATCCTGTTGATAAGACCTGTTCTGCAGGTGATGTAAAACCCTATTGCACTGAGAAGGTTTTTCCAGGGCCATATGCCATTGAGGGAAGGGTTAGGACGGTCGTTATAGTTAGTGATTCAATCATAGGCATGTAGATAGCTGGGTGGCTGGTAGATATGAGGATTGCCTGGTAACATGCCTACCTGATGCAAAGGAGTGGACATCATGCACGACATAGACAAGGCTGGAGAGGATCCTGCTGTTCTGGTACATGTTGGTACCAGTGACATAGGAAAATGTGAGAGGGAGGTTCTGAAAGCCAAATTTAGGCTTTTAGGTAGGAAGTTGAGGTCCAAAACTTCCAGGGTAGCATTCTCTGAAATGCTTCCCGTTCCACACACAGGGCCCAAAAGTCAGGCAGAGATCTGGAGTCTCAATCCATGGATGGGATGATGATGCAAGGAAGAGGGTTTTGGATTTATTAGGGACTAGGCAATATTCTGGGAAAGGGATGGGCTTTTCCAAAAGGATAGGCTCCACCTTAACTGTAATGGAACCAGGCTGCTGGCATTAACCTTTAAAAAGGAGATAGAACATCATTTAAACTAGATAATAGGGGAAAGCTGACAGTCGCCCAAAAGAGCATAGTTCGGAAGGATGTATCCTTGAAGGGTACAAGCAAAAGAGGGAAGTTAGGGCATCCTGATACAGAGGCTACAATAAAGATAAAAGTAACACAGATATCCTTAAGTACAGAGCATACAAAGCTGAAAGATTTCAAATTACCCCTATAAACTGATAATAACCTCTAAAATGCCTGTATGCAAATGCTTGAAGTCTAAAAAATAAGATGGAGGAGTTAGAATATATGACACTTCCAATATATCACCTTTAAATACCATTTCAGGCATGGGTAACTTCCCTAAATCTTCAGTAAAGACCAAAGCAAATAATTAATCCAGTCTCTTTGCTATGGTCTTGTCCTCCCTTAGTGTCCCTTTTACCCTTCTATTATCTAATGGTCCAAATGACTCTCTCACAGGTTTTTTGCTATAATTGTGCTTGAAAATGATTTTATTATGAGTTTTTGCTTTCACGACAAGCCTTTTTTCAAATTCTCTCTTTAGAAGAATTCAAAGAAATATCAATAAACTGGGAAGATGCATGACAACTATTTGATAAACTGAAGAGTAGCAAATCACCTAGACACCTTCCACACTCACATTTCCTCTGTCATTCGTTCCTCCTTCTTTCACCTGCGTCGTATCAAAGCTGTCCGGTCGTCACTTCCCCCTTCCTCCCTTATCACTCTTGTGCTGTCTTTGGTAGTTTCGTGTCTGGATTATTGCAATATTATTTATGCTGGTCTCCCTTCTTTCCAACTTCGTCGCCTTCAGATTGTTCAAAACGCTGCCGCACGCCTGGTTACCTTCATTCCTGCTCGATCCCATGTCTCCCCCTGTCTCCTGGCTTTACATTGGCTCCAGATCAAGTTTTGTTTCATTTACAAGATTCTCATTATCACTCACCGGGTCCTTCACTCTGATATCCCTCAATACTTAGCTAATACTATCCGTTTCCAGCCCTCTCCCTGACTTCTCCGCTCATCTTCTGGTGGTCATCTGCTCCTTCCTTCTCCCTCTCACGCTCACCTAGAATCAACTCGCCACTCTGCTTTCTTTTTCCTGGGCCCCGCCCTTTGGAACTCTCTCCCTCTTCCCCTCCCCATCGAACCCTCTTATCTTCGCTTTAAAACCCTCCTAAAAACCCACCTTTTCTGTCAGGCTTTTGACATTCCTCCTTCCACTGACGGCACCTCATCCACCAGTTCTGCCCTCCAACCCCTTGAATCACCTCATCCATTTTCCTATTTTCCTTCCCCCTCCCCCTGGTTCTTTTTGCTTTCTGTCTTAGCCTGCTATTCTCTCTCTGTCCTATCAGCTTTGGCGTTCTTTTCTAACTTTTATTTTCTGCAGTTGTCATTTTGTTATTGTACACCGCCCTGATGCTTCGGCCTGGGCGGTCAATCAAGCACTTCAATAAAGATAAAGATAAAGATAAATCCATGTCCAGGTTTGTGAAACCACGTCAGCATCCGGACATGCCTGAATTTTTTTTCAGATGTTCTGGTTTAGATGTCCCAGGTTGCACCTGGACGTCCCTTCTAAAATTGCCCTCCATGAGTCTAACCAGGGCCGGCCCGTCCATTGAGCGAGAATGTTTTTTGCACAGGGCCCCGCGTTTCAGGGGGCCCCGCGCAAAAAACATTCTTTTTGAAAAGTAAAATTGAAAAAAAAAAAAAAACCTGTCTGCTGCCGCGGTCGGGGCCGCCGCGGCAGAATCGAGCGTGCCGCGGGGCCCCCCTGTGCACGGCAGAGCCTGCCCTCCTTGTAGCAGCTCTCTCTTTGGAGCTGAAGTCAGACGCGCCAGCTTGCAGAGCGCGAGGTAAGAGTTTCTCCCTCGCTGCTCTGTTAAGCCCGCGGGGGCTGATGGGGAGTTCCCATCAGCCCCCGCGGGCGTAACAGAGCAGTGTGGGAGAAACGCTTCCCACGCGCTCTGCTCTGCAAGCCGGCGCGTCTGACTTTTCAGCTCCAAAGAGAGCTGCTACATGGTGGGCAGGCTCTGCCGTGCACTGGGGGGCCCCGCGGCACGCTCGATTCTGCCGCGGCGGCCCCGACCGCGGCAGCAGACAGGTTTTCTTTTCTTTTAATTTTCGCTGGGCTGGGCTGGGCTGGGCTGGGCTGGGGGGGGGTTTAGGAGTGTTGATGGGCTGGGCTGGGCTGGGGGGGGTTAGGAGTGTTGATGGGCTGGGGGGGGTTAGGAGTGTTGATTGGCTGGGGGGGTTAGGAGTGGTGATGGGCTTGGGGGGGGTTAGGAGTGGTGATGGGCTGGGGGGGTTAGGAGTGGTGATGGGCTGGGGGGGTATGAGTGGTGTTGGGCGGGTGGGGGTTGAGGAGTGGTGATGGGCTATGGGGGAGCTAAATCTGTATATGGGCTGATGGGATTAGGACTGAAAGTGGGTTGATGGGGGGTTAGGACTGGTAATGGGCTATTTATTTATTTTATTTATTTATTTATTTTTATTTTTTATATACCGCGCTATTGAAATCAGCTCGGTTTACATTAAAACTGAACAGGCAACAATGCATAAATATCACAATGTGCTTACATAGAACATGGCTTACATGGAACATGTGCTTACATAGAACAATGGCATAATCAAACTGGGATAACAAGGAAAACTATTCACATGGTATATACAAGTATTTACATAGAGTTATCTATTCTCGTAAACCGTAGGTATTTATAGGTCAGGTGGTAGATTTATGATGTGTATATCTAAAGGAGAGGAGCATCTAGCCATTTTCATGTTGGGTGATAGGGCAGTTAGTGTGTGGTGTGAGTGCAAATGACTTGTGTTTTTCGGGCATGGTTTCAGGATAGTGCATTAGAAAAAGGTGGTGTTTTATTGCCTTTCTGAAGGAGGTGAGGTTGGTTATGGATCTTATACTAGCGGGGAGTTCATTCCAGGCTGTTGGGGCATAAATTGAGAAAGCTCTATTGGTAGTTGCCTTTGTACATCTTGTGGTGAGCTTAGGTACAGTTAGCATGTTCAGTAGTATAGGTCTTCTGACTCTAGTATTGGGTATGTTGTTGAGCAGTTTACTAATTGGTGTGGGAGATTGATTATTCAGTGCCTTGAAGGTCATGACCAGTACCTTGTATTGAGTTCGGGCTTGTAGTGGCAGCCAATGAAGGTTTTTCATTACTGGGGTTATATGTTCTAATCTTGATGTCCCTGTGAGAACCCTAGCAGCTGAGTTCATGGCCAGCCGAAGTGGGTTGAGGGTTGCTTGTGGAAGACCATGGAGGATGGTGTTCGCGAAGTCTATGTGTGGGATCACTAGGGCTTGAAAAATGGTTCGATAGTCTGAAAAGTCCAGTAGTGGGCGGAGGTGGCGAAGGGTTCGTATTTTGTGGTATATTGCTTTGGTAACGGTCTTTACCTGGGTTGTCATAGCCAATCGCTGATCTAGGGTGATGCCTAGGTAGCGAATTGTGTCTTTTGTCTTTAGTTCAGCGTTTTTAACTTGCAGGTTGGGTGGTGGGGTGAATTTCTGATTCCTTGTGACAAATAGGACATCGGTTTTGCTATGATTAATCCTCAGGTTTTGTGTGAGAAGCCATTCAGCCACTGCATCAAAGCATCTGATGATAGGGGAAAAATCAGGTTGTTCTATGGTAAATGGAATGTAAAGTAGTATGTCGTCAGCATATACGAGACATTCTACATTTAATGAACGTATCAGGGAGCAGATAGGCTGCATATAGATGTTAAATAATAGAGCAGACAGGGATGATCCCAGTGGCACTCCCTGCTTCTGTAAGAATGGTTCAGAGGACGTGTTACCTGCTTTTACTTGCTGCCATCTGTTAGTTAAGTATGATTCACACCATTGTAATGCAGTTCCCAGTAATCCTTTTTCTTGGAGGCGTTGTAATAGTATATTATGATTCACAGAGTCAAATGCGGCAGCAATGTCAAGAAAGATGAGGACGAAACCTTGGTGTATGTTGTCAATTCCTGTGATTAGCTTATTGAATAAGGTAGTTAAGATGGTATCTACTCCATGCGATTCCCTGAAGCCATGTTGGGCTGGATCGAGGGGTGCCTCGTCATCGATGTGCTGATGGATCTGACGCTGGACTATTTTCTCGATGATCTTAGCAAGCAGTGGAATGCTTGATATGGGTCTGTACGATTCAACTTTGGATGTATCAAGGCGACTATTCTTTAGCAGGGGTCTGATCGATGTATGTTTTAAACTTTGGGGGAAGATGCCCCTTGATAGTGATTGGTTAGTTATTTTACATAATGCATGGCTTAGTTCATGTCGAAGTTCCTTTATCCAACTTGCTGGACAGGGGTCATTGGGAGCTGTGGTGAGATTGATGGAGGCAATAGTGTCTTCAATTTCTTTAGTAGATACTGTAGAAAATTTAAGTAGTGTTGTAGGTTTTGGTGTACTAAGTATATTGGACAAGCTGCCGTTAGATGAGGTCATGTTGGATTGTATCATTTTGGATTGTAAGTAGTCCGAATAATCCTGTGGTTGAGGCATGTGTGGGCTTGCTGGTGAAGGGTCACCTGTTAGTGATTTTACTATATTAAATAGGTCGTGTGTTTTATTCAGTGATCTTTTTAGGATCATTGAATGATATTGTTTCCTTTTTTCACTTATCTTCTCTCTGTGTAATGCTAGGTATGAGTTGTAGTTTTGGTGGGCTATGGTAGTTTGCTTTTTTCGCCATTGTCTTTCTAGTTTACGTAGTTGTAGAAGGGATGATCGAAGGTCAGATGAGTACCAGGGTGCATGTCTACGTGCACCCTGGTACTCATGAGTACCAGGGTGCACGTAGACATGAGTACCAGGGTGCACGTAGACAAGCACCCTGGTACTCATGCGTACCAGGGTGCATGTCCACGTGCACCCTGGTCCTCACCCTGGTACATGTCTACGTGTACCAGGGTGCATGTCTAGCTATGGGGGGGCTTAAAATAAAAATTGGGTGATGGGGGATTAGGACTGGAAATGGGCTGGTGGGATTAGGACTGGGAGTGGGTTGATGGGGAGGTTAGGACTGGTAATGGGTTGGGGGGGTTGCTAGGACTGGAAATGGGCTGAGTGGAAGGGGGCTTGAACTGCAAATAGCTGATGGGGAGGGGGGCTTGGAATGGGCTCTTAGGGGAAGGAGCTAGGACAGGAAATGGGCTGATGGAGGGGCTAGGATAGGACTGGGAATTGGGTGTTGGGGGAGCTAAGATTGGAAATGGGCTGTGGTGGGGGCTTGGATTGAAATGGACTCATGGAGGGGCTAGAACTGGAAGTAGGTTCATGGGGGGCTTGGATTAGAAATGGGCTGAGTGGAGGGGAGCTAGGATTTAACATGGGCTGATGGTGGGGCTAGGAAAGGACTAGAAATGGGCTGATGGGAGGCTGGTATTGGAAATGAGCTGATGAAGGGACTCGGATAGGACTGGAAATGGATGGGGGAGCTAGGACTGGAAATGGGCTGATGTGGGGACTAGAAGGGAGCGGATACTGGGTGGGGCTGCAACTAAAAGGGAGCTGATGTTGGGGGAGATTAGAAGGGGATGGGGCTGGGAGAGTGAAATGGAGAGGGGAAGAATATTTTGTGTGGGAGGGAAGAAAAATCTACAATTGGCCGGGTATTGGGAGACTAAGGGGCTTGTTTACAAAGCCGCGGTAGTGGTTCGCGATCGCAGCCGCGGCCCCATTGAAATCAATGGGGCCGCGGCTCCGATTACGATCGCAAACCGCTACCGCGGCTTTGTAAACAAGCCCCTAAGTGGGGATTGAGGATGGAGGGGTAAAATTTGAGTGGATGAAATAGGAATGAGGAAAGAACAAAAGGAGAAAGATTATTATGTTAAAGCAGATGTAGAGAGAGAATGGAAAAAAACTAGAGGAGAGAAGAAAGGACAAATGGACAGCAGACGATGGAGAGTTAGCAGAAGACACAAATAAACCAGAAGAAAGTGACTGGAACAATTGCAACTGAAAAAAAAATGCACAAAAAGTACAAAGATATCTCTTTATTTTGAATTTATTAACTGGAATATGTCAGCTCTGGGAAATGTGCATCATTAATGTCGGTGCTTTGTTTAGTACAAGAGGAAATTAATTTATAGTTTTATTTCAACATTGTTGTACATTCCAAGTTTGGCTTTTAGGGTTCCCAGTTTAATTATTGTCTTCCTGTTTTTAAATTGTGATTCCTTGTTTGGTGATGGTCTATGTTCTGCATGTGTAACTGAGCTGAGGTATTCTATTATGTAATTCCTATTTGACATTGCCACTTGTTCTCTTTCCCCAGTAGGTCATGTATTGTTATTCTCTGAAATGTATTGGTTTAATATTTGCAGTGTTGCCTTTTGATAGGTAGGGTATGGTGCTTTATGAGTCTTGGTAGTGCTGTTAGGATACGGTGGGTTTGCTATGGGTTCTAAATGGGCAGTGTTTGTAGTAGTTCCTAATGTGCCTGGCGGTTGGCACTGGATTATAGTAATGTAGAAATCTTTGTCTTTCTTTATCCATACACTCATGAAGAGGCATGTTTACTAAAAGTTAGTGTATGGTAACATTATGCAAATATTTATGCAAATGAGGCCCCTTATGCAAATGAGGCCCCGCACCGAGTCTCCGCACATGGCCCCGCACCCCCCTTGGGCCGCCCCTGAGTCTAACACAAAACACTTAAGAGGTTATACCCAAAAGATTTAAAGGCATACACACCCCAATAAAAGTAAGGTTCATAAAATATATGGAAGCACCAGATTTCACTCTATGATGAAGCTGCAACAGCACTATGTTAATTAGTTTTATCTTTTATTGCCTACAATGGTTAACTATGTCACAAATATCTCGATGCAATAAAAGCCTTTCAATGTATTTTATATGATTTAGTAATGTGCATTCTGTGAGGATTGTTTTAGCCACTTTGAACCTTTTTCTTTCTCCTTTCTCCCATTTCTCTTACTCTACTGATTTCTTGTGCCCAAACTCACATTTTCAACAAACTTGTCTTTGTTGCTCCGCATATCCATTTTTCACCTTATCCTCTCAACTCCAAACATATACTAGTACAAGTTGTTGGAGATATGACCCCTAACCATACCAAATAGGTGGCTCTTTTGAGGTTATATATAGAGACATAAAAGCACCTTTATATCTTTATAAAATAATTTCTTAACACTGTCAAAATCTGAGGAAAAATGTCACTGCAATATGTATATTTACATGTAATCAGGTATAAATGTACACAGCTGATATATGCATGTAGGTGAGTATTTTATATCCTATTCTCCACCCCATCTAGGCCCATGAACTAAAGGCTATGAGAGTGGTGCAGCCACACAGGACGCAAGCACAGAAAGGGGTGCTGATATCATCACTGAGTTTCCAGGAAACTCAAAAAGATTGAATTACTGAATGTGGCTGGGTGGAGGGGGGCATCAAATTTGTTAGTCGCACGGGGTGCATTTCTGGCTTGGTACAGTCCTGCCATAAACACATCTGCACATGCATGCTTACTTTTGTATGCCATAGGGCAGAGGTACTCAAATCCAGTCCTGGAGGGCCGCAAACCAGTCAGGTTTTCGGGATATCCCTAATGAATATGCATGAGATGGATTCAAATACAATGGAGGCAATACATGCAAATATATCTCATGCATATTCATTAGGGGTATCCCAAAAACCTGATTGGTTTGCGGCCCTCCAGGACTGGATTTGAATACCTCTGCATAAGGTAATTTTTTTAAGAGGCTTACACACACAGATGTCATATTTGAGAAAGTCTCTTAGATTCCAGAATTCAGTATAAAAAAACCCAATGAGTTTTATAGAATATCATCTCAAACAACCAATTATGTCTCGTTTTCTCTTTCCTTTTTTTTTCGTCAACTTAAACTTCCACAATTATAAATCTAACGAGTTGTAGAAAATAACTCTGCACACACAAGGTTAATCCTGGAACAAATTGCCTAAGGACATTGGTGCTGAATGATTCTGAGGAAAATGCCAAACAGGATAAGGGCTTTTACAGCTTTTGCTGTGAGCAAGGTTAAACAAAATATTCCTCTGTGATTAGCAGAGGAAGAGCAAAAAATTGAGTAGGAACTGTTTTAAACAAATTTTAAGTCACTTCCCTGTGGTTGTGAGCAGATTTCCTTGCCTTTGGCCTTGAGCAGGAAAGCCCCCTGCTGAGCAAGTTCACTGGAGTGCACTGGCGTGTTCTTAGATGACTATTTTCAAGGCTGCTTTCTAACACCTGGGTGATGAATAGGTTTTCCAGCTCGTAATTAAACCCCCTCATGCAAGCTGTGGAGAAAAATACTTTTCTAATGCATTTTTAGCAGAAATGGGTAAAAGAGAAGAAATCAAAAAAGATTGTAGTAACTTGTTTTATCCTATTAACTCTTTGATGGAAATAAATACAAGAATTTAAGTTAAATGCATAAAAACTAACATTTCTGGCATGTTATAAAAAGAATTTCCTTAACACCTCAAAGCCACATTACTGCTATTGAAAGCCAATGTGTTTTACCAGTTAATGAGCTGTTTCTAAAAAAGATCTCTACACTGCAGCCTCACATCTTTTTTCTTTTTCCTTCTCTTTCACATATGCACTCCCTGTATGCCCAAGAAAGTTATTATTTACTGAAATCTCCAAAGGAGATTCATTTAAGCCAAAAATAAGTGTTTCTTTTGATTAAATTATAGGAAGTGCCCAGAATGTTGACAATTTGAAAAGGCAACAAAGGATTCATTAAGGGTAAATCCAATCCTTTCCTGTTCTGAATTGAGTCTATTGAAAAAGTTTAAATGACAAATGAAAAGCCCCCAAAGAACATTATCTGGAAGTCTAGGGCAAATTGGTTTGAATTTTTAACTTTTAGTCCTATGGGCAATTTATTTGAACTGAAGATAAATTTGTCAAAATCCATAGTTATGCCAACAAACTGATTTTTTTAAATTGCCCAACTGTGAAAAAAATAAGCAGCTCTAAAGCATGTCTGTTTCATTGTATGTTAATTATATGACCTGTTTTCCAACTTTCTATCCTAAGCGGTGAATGCATGAATGCATATTTTTAAATATACATAGAGGTTGCTCAGCTACAGAAATGCTCGTTGTGGCAATAGAGATATGTAGATAAGAAGGTCAATATTTAAAATACGTTATACATTTGACTCGATGCTAAATGTATAACTGCTTTAAAAAATATTGATGTCATTCTATGGGGTATGTTTACTAAACCCTCTTAACGTGCGCGCCGCGTTAGTCTGCAGGATGCCATAAAAGGAGTGGGCGGTCCAGTCAAAAGTAGCAAAACGGGATTAGCGCGTGCTGCGCTGCGCGCTCTT
The DNA here is from genome assembly GCA_033557465.1 of Ichthyophis bannanicus. Taxonomy (NCBI): domain Eukaryota; kingdom Metazoa; phylum Chordata; class Amphibia; order Gymnophiona; family Ichthyophiidae; genus Ichthyophis; species Ichthyophis bannanicus. Next base: position 1,383,812,382 of record CM066032.1, on the reverse strand, counting down.
GTGCGCCGCGCACATTAGCGCACGAGAAACGCACGCGGGAAGCATAAGCAGGCATGCTGATGTGCAAACAGAGGAGCAGGGCTGCAGTACAATGGTGAAGACACTGACAGATGGTGCAGGGGTCATGGGCTCAATCCCCCACTGTGCCCAATGAACAACGCTGGCTGAGGCACTACCATTTATGTGTAATATTGCATTATGAGGCTTTTTAATTTTATTTTAATTACTGCTGCTAGCAAACGCACTCTCAAAGCGCTGTAACATAAGGTGCTGCATAAGGCACCCCATAAGGTACCCCAGAGGGCACATTTTAAAGTGCACTGTCTGCCACGGCACCTTACAATGTTGCTTAAAGGGTGGTGTATAGGGCGCCATATAGGGTGCCCTATGAGGCACAGCAAGGTCATAGCATTGTTTTTGATGGCAGCACTGTGCATTTAAACGCATGGAAATCTTAAGTAGGTGCACTGACATGCAAGGAGGAACAGCAGTGTAGCACAATGGCTAAGGCACTGACTGATGATACAGGGATCATGAGTTCAATCCTCAGTGTGCCTAATACTTAAGATTGGCTGAGGCATCAGCTTTGACATGTAAGTGTTTGGGTTTTCATGCTGTCCCTCATGAATATGCATGAGATATATCTGCATACCATGGGGGTGGTGCATAGATATGCAGCACAGACATGTTTATAAGAGGCAGCATGGAACCTGAATGGTGTTTTGCCCTCCAGGACTGCATTTGGGAGACTCTGCTGTAGGTAATGCACCTGTTTATGGAGTCTGTGCTCTGTAGGGTAAAATGTAGGTGTTTTGGGCATGTTTACGTCATCTGCAATAAAGGTTCTGTCTGTATTAGCACGTTGTAGTAGTGGGTAAAATATGGGGACTGGGTTGGCAGGCACCATAACTGGGACTTGAACCTGTGACCTTCTGCCTCCAAACACACTGGTTGTGTGCACTGCACCACCGTGTTGCCACAGAGACAGTGCATTCCCTGGTGATACCATGACTGTTTGTCCGGCAGGGCCTGTCTGTTGCAGTGCATGGCACCCACCTACACAGGGCTAGGCCATGGTCTGCTCTGGGCAGCTGCCACTGCCCCCCTCCACCACCAGTACCCCTCTGCCACCATGCTGACATGCCCTTATGCTGGTGGTGTGCAGTCTCAAGCCATCCAGTGTGCAGGTAGGCGGCTGCCTAAGGTGCGTGTTCTGTGGTAGGGGTGCCTGCATAGGCATCCACGCTTCCCCCCAACACCGCCTGCCAATGTTCTGTGCCCTTGGAGGTACCTGCTGGGTACTATCCCCTGTGACACTGTGATAAACACTCTCGTGCCCATGTTGGGCCCTCATCAGTTGCTGTCTGGCTGCTGTTCAGTTTCAGCATTCCTTAGTGCCACCTACGCATCTGCCTTGTCCGCACTGTGCCCCAGCTGCACCACAGCATGTGCCGCCTGCAGCCCTCTGTATCCCCTTTCCCAGCATCTGTCCAGTTGCCCATTCTGACATGCCTGCCCTGCTGTTGTGGAACATGTGCATGCCATAGGTAACCTGTCCAATGGAGAGGGAAACCCTGATCAGTGCTATTTCACTGTGGGATCATTCACCTTGTATGGGGACGGAGCGTATACCCTTCCAAAATTCATATTTATTTTTTGGGGCTTTCTTGGGAGTGTTTTTTGATGTTTCCCATTACTATCACTATTGCCCAGCTTGATTATGATTTTTTTTATTTTGTTGGGGTCATTTTCAATGTTTATTTGCACTTTTGTTCCATGCACATGTATCACACTTATCACTTTTTTGTAGGTTTCCCTGGTTTTGCTGTACATTGCTGAGAGAAATGGTTTCTTTTCCCTTTAAATCAGCTCTAATGCGAGGTTTTCACTTGCGTTAGTTTTGGCCTCGGATTTCACATCGTTAGTGTGCGGGGAGCCTCTCCCCTCCCACTCTCCACCCATTGACCCCTTCTCTCCGCCCCTGGGGAGCCTTCCTCCGCCCTCCGGGAGCCTTTCCCCACCTTCAGCGCTCATTTGCGCCGCTGCGCACATGAGCGCGCACTAAGGCACATTTGTGCCCCATAAAGCGTCATTAGTGCGCGCTAAGGTACCTTAGCGCGTGCTAATTGCACAGCGCGCACGTTAAGAAGGTTTAGTAAACATACCCCTATGTATCCAAAAAATATAAGTCCCAATGTCAGAATGAAGAACAGAGAATCATCCAAAGCAAAAACGTCATCCTACAACTAAACACAATTGATGATCCATACCTACTTCCACAGGGAAAACCAATGAGCATTTCAGATCCAGGTCTGAAACACTAGCTTCGGACCAAGCTCAAGTACATCAAGGATCCCAAAAACTCCCTCACATCAGACTTTTATAAAAAAAACATTAAAAAATCACAGAATTATTAGTATTCCATTAATTGCAACAATGTAATTCCACAAAATCCAACAATGTAAACCTTGTTCAAACAACCTGCAGCATTCATATGTTCTTTTCACAGCTTGCAAAAAATCTAGCATAATAGCAGTGGATACTCATCAGCAAACATAACTTATCTTTCATTCTCCCCAATGCCACTCCAGATGCCTATACAGCATTTCGCTTTAGCTTCACCGGGGGTGGGGGGGTGGGGGGGGGCGGGGGGGGGGGCAGAATGTATCCACAAAACCTCATCACCAAACAGCCTCACTTGCTGATAATTTTGTGATTTTTCAATGAGTATTTTTTTTATAAAAGCTTGATGTGAGGGAGCTTTTTGGATCCTTGATGTACTTGAGCTGAGTTCTAGGCTATTGTTTTAGGCCTGGATCTGAAATGCTCATTCCTTCTTAAGGAAGCCCACCGGTCTAATGGGCTTTGAACTATTGTTATTTTTGCATGAAAACTCATCTTGCAGTAAATTACCACAAACCACCTCATTTATTTGAATACTAACGAAGTGATTGACATGCTCTGCATGCCATTAGTATTTAACTTGCATTGTTGTGGCAATTTGTGTGTTACAGTGAAAGAATACACATTATTGCCCTTTAACGAGCATTAAGGGTCAAACAGCGTGCATTATTGCCATAGCACACTTTAGTAATGATGAGGCTGCAGGGCAAGGTCCCGGCGGCCGGTGGTAACCGGGCATGAGGCCCGGCATGGGGACCCTGCTCGCGGCAGCACGTGTGGGCGCGTGATCGAGGGAGGGGGGGGGCATTGTTTAAAATCATTGGCTCGCCGGTGAGGGACAGCTCGGTGAGCCAATGAGGGGAGCCAGTTCGGTAGGAGTTGTGGGAGACTGGCGTGGTGTTGCTCCTGTTTGTGTGGGGTGGCTGAAGGAGCAGGTCCTCTGCTGCCCACCCTCCCACCCTGTAGTTCAGTGCGGAGGGGGGTTATTTGTTTCAGGGTTGTCGCAGCGGGGGGGGGGATCCCGGAGGTTTCCGGGGTCCGGAGCCTTTAACTGGAATTGGGGCGGGGGCGGGTGCCCCCAACCCGGATGACCCCTTGCCGGTCTTTGCTAGTGATATGGCGAGGCCAGGGAAAAGGGGAGCTGGCATTTGCCGCTGGCTCGGCCGCGGTAGGAGTGGAACGAGGTCATCTTGCTAGTGATATGGCGGGTGATAGCTCGTTCCGCTCGTTGGGTTATTATTAAGGAATTTGTGTTACAAGAATTGTTTGGAATTTTCCTAATTGTTAATAAAGCTGCGACCATATAAGCCCAATGAAAATGTGTGGTGTGTTTGTATTGGATGGTTGGGGGATATAGGAGGTGGGGGGGATGTATAGGTTAAAGGAATGGGGGGAGGGGGTGTACGAGCGGGTTTGCGCCGGGTCCGAATTGCCTCGGTTACTACCCTTCTGAGTGTGTAAATTGAACTTTCAAATCTATGTTTGTTATTTTCAATGGAAAACATATCCACATAATAAGAAGGTGCAAATATTGACAGGTAGAAAGTTTCAGAGTGAAAATGCAGCACATACTTTAAATACTGGTGCAGAGTCCATGGGTATAATGGAATTTGTCCCAGTGTCTAAGGATGATTCTTTGTTTTGAACTGAGAAGTGTAATTCTTATTGATTTTTTTCAACCTTATGCCACTAGTCTAGCTGTTTACTTATCATAGATGTTTTTATTAACCAACCACAATGTCATATTCAACTCAACATTCAACTTCTACTTCAATGTTTGTGCGGAGCTGAACATCAGGAGTTCAGGGTGCCCACATGGAGCTATTATATTAGTGGTGAAGGTAGGGGCAGCCCAAGGGGAGTGCGGGGCCCTGTGCACAGACTCATTGTGGGGCCTCATTTGTATAAAGGGCATAATTTGCATAAATATTTGCATAATGTTAATGTGTGCTAACTTTTCGTAAACATGCCTCTTAATGAGTATCTGGATAAAGAAAGACTACCAGATTTCTACATTACTATACTACAGGGTCAACTGCCAGGCACATTAGGGAGTACTATAAACACTATTTAGAACCCATAGCAGACCCGCCGTATCATAACAGCACTACCAGGACTCACAAAGGACCAAACCCTACCTATCAAAAGGCAACACTGCAAATATTCAACCAATACATCTCAGAGAATACCAATACATCTCACTGGGGGAAAGAGAGCAAGTAGCACTGTCAAATAGAAACTACATGAACAGAATACCTCAGCTCGGTTATACATGCAGAACATAGACCGTCATCAAACAAAGAATAAGGGCTCACAATTTAGAAACAGTAAGAAAATAATTAAACTGTGAACCCCAAAATCCTAACTTGGAATGTACAACAAAACTGGAGAAATAAAACAATAAATTAATTTCCTCTTGCACTAAAAAAAACATAAAGATGTTAGCGATGCACATTTCTCAGAGCTGACATATTCCAATTAATAAATTCAAAATGAGAAAGTATTTTTCTACCTTTTGTTGTTTGGGCATTTTATTTTTCAATTACATTTGCTTCAGTCACTTTCTTCTGGTTTCTTTGTGTCTTCTGCTAACTCTCAACTATCTGCTGTCCATTTGTCCTTTCTTCTCTCTTCTAGTTTTTTTTTTTCCATTCTCTCTCTACACCTGCTTTAACATGCTGATCTTTCCCCTTTTGCTCCAATCCTAACCCCCCATCAGCCCATTTCCAATCCTAGCCCTCCATCAGCCCATTTCCAGTCCAAGCCCCACCATCAGCCCATTTCCAGTCCTATCCTAGTCCCCCCATCAGGCCATTTCTGGTCCCAGCTCTCCCCCCCAAAGAGCCCCGCGCCTCTCTGACTGGCTTGAGATGGAACCAGGAAGGCTCTAAGCCCTGGCTCACCTCTGCACAATGCCAGAGTGAAGAACAGCGTGTTCCTTCTCTCCAGCAGTTGTGTTCTCCTGAAGCACACTAGTGCGCCGGAGATTAAAGGGCATTTCCTGTTTCCCCACACTCAGCGCGCTTTAGGAGAACAAATCTGCTAGACGCCACTCTTCACACTGATGCTGTGTAGAGGTGAGCTGGGGCTTCAGGCCTCCCAAGCTCTCTCTGAAGCCAGCCGGACCTGCAAACCGAACACCATGTGCAGAATGGAGTTGGCGCGGGGCTCTGTGCGAACAACATTCTCTCACAATGGACGGGCCGACCCTGGGTGAAGGCACCAGAAGATATTCACCCTAAAATTCTGAAAAAAATCAAGCATGAAATAAGTATCCCGTTACTAGTAATCTGTAGCTTATACTATCAAACAGTCACAGTACTTGAAGATTAGAGGCTGTCTAATGTAATAGTGATTTGTAAAAACGAATGCAGGGGTGATCCAGGAAACTATAGATTAGTGAACCTGATACTGGTGTTGGACATAATGGTAGAAGCTATGCTACCCCCCCCCCCCCCCAAATTACCGATCATACACATAGGTACAGCTTAATGGGAGTGAGTCTTCATGGATTTAGCAAAGGTATATCTTATTTTTCTAAGTTTTTTTTTTAAAGATATAAACAAATATGGATAAAGGTAAGCCAGTTGATATAGTGTGTATGGATTTTCAAATGACATTCAATAAAATTCCTCATGAGAGACTTCTTAGGAAATTAAAAAGTAATTTGCAGTATGACCCTGATTCAGTAAAGGACACGTCCTGGCCATCCAGTAATCCGGGAAAGGGATGGGCTAGATCGTACCTGATTCTGCAACGCGGGAGCTAGACATTCCCACAGTGGCAGGATCGGGCACTGAGCCAGCCCAACATGCCCCTGTATCCACCATGGGAGATGTTCACCTGCAGCACAGCCAGCAGCCCGATGCTCCCTCTGGTGTGCTGATGCCGTGGCGTCTTGTCACCATGGCAACAGGATGCCCAGCAGGAGCACAGAAGGCCCCACATGCACCCAGAACTCATTTCCCCACCACCTGACCTTCAGCAGAGTCTGACGGGGCTGAATCGGGCAGCATGGCCTCACCTCTCATGTCTCTATGTCTGTTGAGTTGCTGCCAGGACTGCTCGTGTAGGAACCCAGTGCTTATTCCACCCACAAGATGGAATAAGCTGAATGCCTTCCTGACGTGATCTGAATCATCCCTGTATGTCCAGGTGCCTGTCCCACCCCCGCTCTGCCCACTCTCTGCCACTGTGCTACCCCTGTCCAGTGCAGCATGCACAGCCACTCTGTGCATGCATGGGAGACATGAGGCAGAATACAGTGCAGGCAGATAGTGGGGCTCCATGTCCCACCAGGACGTACAGTCCCGCTATTCACTTTACAAAATTGGGCCCTATCTGAATTCAAGAAAGCATGAGACAAACCCAGAAGATCTCTAAAGTAAAAAAGTGGACTATTGTAGTTGATATGGAAGGTCTGTTTCTGCCGTCATATTTCTATGTTTCTACATATCTATGTTTCTATGACCTGGAAGGAGCACAGCATTTATTCATAGTCTGCCTATAAGCCAGAATATCCATTTAAGGAGAACACCACTTTCTCCACAGAAAGAACAAGTACAAATGTTGATTCTGTAAGAAAGATCTGGAAACAGAGACTCACCTCATAGTTGGTTGAGAAGTTCTGATGGTGGAACATTTCTGTACAGAAAGGCATAACAAAGTAGCACCCCTCATCCAATGGAAACTCTGTAAATACTACATCACTGTACCTGAAAAGCACCTTGGATACTCCCATTCTGACTGATAAAAAGCAAGATGCAAGGAAACCGGACATAATGGTAAAGGAGAAGAACACCAAAATGGCATTGATTATAGAGGTGTCAGTGAATTGCATTGAGAGGGAGAAGATCTTCAAGTAGCTAGAATTGCAGTCAGAAATCAAGATAATGTGGCAGAAAGATACAAAGTTATTTTCCATTGTGATGGGTGCCACAGGCTTGATTAAGAGGATTTCCAAGCACACCTTGATAAATTACCGACACAGGTTGTTACATCTTATGAACTCCATAAGAAGGATCTCTTTTTCACGAATCAAGTACTATGCTGACCATTAGCAGTAAATTTGAGAGACTGAGATCCTACTACACATACCCTGGCTTAGAAGCGAGGTTCATGACTGTCACAGTAAGTGCAAAACTAATCTACTTGGGAGTCTTGAAGGACTACCAAGAGGATTGCTACTGCTGGGAAGAAATCTACACTTGTAAATACTTACTGTACCTCCTGAGAAATTATTTTAATTCTGGGAAAAAGAGAATTCTTTGGGTTAAAACTGATAAAGTCTGTGTATTTTAAAATTCAGTGTTTTATTAAGTCAGTTAGGGCATAGTACTACAAGTCAGCTTTCAATTAAATTAAAGCCAGTTAGGGTATATCTTAACATAGGATAGAATAGGGTAAATATTCTTTGTGTATTGTCACAACGCCGCCCTGGTGGTTAATGGTGGTCAAGGCAGGTCGGACATAAATAAAAGTAAAGTTGGGTTTGGTATGTTTCTCTTTCTAGGGCCCAAGGTTGTATAGCCTCGGTAGCGTCCTGTATTACCAAAAATACCCAGAGAACAAAAGGTCATCGAGTGTAGGGAAAAAATAAGGCTTTATTTCCCCTGGTTTGCACAAAGGTTCAAAGGATCGGCTTCAAACACCAACAGAAATCTCCTTACATCAGGTTATAAAAATCACAACTCAGATTCTAAACAAAAACTGTTCTTTTCACAGAAAGGTTACAAAGGCAGGCATTCCTATTTACACTGGTTTTAGTGCTCACTGGTTACACAAGCATTCTACGCTTCCCGTGATGCAATAGCTGCAATCCATGTCTTCCTCTGAAAGGGATTCTACCTCTTCCACTTGCATCGGTTCCTCCAGCAAAGTATCTGAGACAAAGTCAACAGTTCCCGGCAAGCTATAGTTAGGTTTCTCACCCAAATGCTGTATGACCTCCCAGTGTTTGGAGTTTAGCGTGGGGCGTCGGCCATGAGCATTGTTACAGTGTGAATCTCTCTCTTTCTTCCCAGGGTTTATATGCACTTCCTGCAAACCTGGCTTACTTAAAAGTTTCTTATTCAATAAAAACTTTTCATACCTTTTCTTTTGAGCAGTGGGACATGTACAGGGAGCTTCTATCTCTTGCCCTTTCCATAGGCTGTTTCCAATACAATATGGTTTACCTTGTAACTCTTGCTTCTTTCCTGAGGATGAGGCTTGTGGCCTACTCCTAGGGAGATTCTGCCTTGCTCCAGCAATATGGCTTGGGTTCTGCCCACAGCAATCACAATGCAGCTTTTGCGTACCTGAATCTCTTGGACCCTTCTGTAGTCTCTGCCCATTCAGGTTCCTTTGGCTTGTACCTCTTTCCTGCACTCCAGCAGTGTCTGTAGCTTCTGCAGCTCCTGCCGCTCCTTCGGCTTCTGAAGGTTCTGCAGCTTCTCTGCGGCCTTCTCTGCTGCTTCTGGCTTTAAGGTTACTTCTGCCTGTCCAGTCACTTCTGCTCGGCACAGCACTTCTTCCAGAGCTCTCACTGCTCCTACTTCTCCTCCTGCTCCTCCTGTACTCCCTGCTCCTCCTGTTCTCCTTCCAGTCTTCCTGACTTCCTTTAAAAGGAGTTCCTGTCTTTCTGGATTGGAGGCTGGCTGGTTTCAGGTTACACCCTGTAGGGCGTGGATCCTCGGTCTTCCAGAGGTCCCTCTTGCTCCCCCTATCAGGCTCCTGCACATACTGCAGCTTGTACACGTCTTTTTTCAAGTTTAAAACATTTTTCTTCTATGCCCTGCTGGTTTGCTGCATCACAGTATATAGAGAGAAATAGTTTTCTAGAGACTTTTTACAAAGAGGCCTTCCAGTTAGGAGGCAAGAGAACTGTGAAATTGTTTTAAAAAGATGTTAAAGTCAAACGGCAGATCAAAGGGGCAACTTGAAAGATTCTCTCTATCAAACCAAGGGCAATGTGAATCACCCAAGAAATTAAGAAATTGTCTTAGAAGCACAGATACAAATAGTTCATCTCTCCCACCCTCTTCAACTCCCACCCACCCCAGGCATAATTCTTGATTTATAGCCTCCTAATCCAGTTAAGGGGAAGGGGGGGGGATCTTATTCAATTTCAGGTTTAACTGATTATCTTCATCAGCAGGTTTCTAGGCCTTAGGCATAGATTAAGTCCTTGTAGTTCACCTTGAAGTAAACTCTAAAATTCCTTTATACTTATTAGGTATAATTTGACTCAAGTATCCCTATTCCCCTAGCAACTTTATATAACTTCACAACTTTAAATAGCTAAAAGAAATCTTTAAATCTAAGATGCAGACATCAGTCCAGCAGTGAGATGGAGGACTATCCGGTCTTTTGCACGGAGTGTTACATGCAGGGTCGGCCAGTCCATTGTGTGGGAATGTTGCTCACCTTGGGAGGCCCTGCGCCTGCCTGACCGGCTTCAGAAGGAGCCGGGAAGGCCCAAAGCCCAGTGCTCTGGATCATCTCTGCAGAGCTGCGGGAGAAAAGAACAGCATTTTCCTTCTTTCCTGCGTCTCTGTTAAAGTTGAGCCTGCCGGTGCACTGAGTGCTGGGAGGTTAAATGGGGGAATGTAGTGGGCATTGCAGAGTGGCACCCTTCACTAACCAGGCAGTGGTGATATTGAGCCGCTGTCTGATTAGCGGCACATGTCTAAAGTAAGGTGCAGCAAATGCTGGCCTTACTTTAGCTGCAGAAGCCAACTGGGCAGTGGCTCAATATCACCACTGTTGCCTCTGGAATTGTCTACATCCTGATTTCAGTGTCTCAATTCTATTTACTATCAAAAATTTGCCTATGCATCTATTGTTAAGAGAAGAATTACTCATTATTTAATCTAAATAAGTAGTTAGCTGTTATTGTGAAAAGGTTTCCTCTTATCCTCTTAATTGGCATCACAGACTAAATGTAAATCAAAGAATGCACTTGGGATGGGTGAGAATCAGAGCGGGAAGGGGAAAAATGATATTGAAATAACCTAACTTGTTTTTTCAAGGCAATTAAATACATATTATTATTATTATTATTATTAATAAACATTTGTAGAGTGCTACTTGCTGCATGCAGCACCTTACAAACACAGATGAAGACAAGCCCTGCTTGTTAGAGCTTACAATCTAACCAAGACAAACAAGACAAAGAAGGAGTAAGGGAGGGAGAAAGACAACAAAGGAGACACAAGGAACAGAGGAATAGGAACCAAAGGCAGCCTTAAAGAGGTGAGTCTTTAGCAGAGATTTGAAGAGGGAGAGTGATGAAGCCTGCCAAACAGCTTCAGGAAGAGAGTTCAAAGCATAAGGCGCTGCAAGGTGAAAGGACCAAAGTCTGGAGTTAGCAGAAAAAGAAAAGGGAAAAAATAAGAGCAGACTTGAAGAACGAAGTTCTCGAGGAGGGGAGTAGAGGGAGAGGAAGGAAGAGAGATGGAGCAAAGCAGCAGAATGAATGCATTTGAAAGTCAAAAGGAGGAGTTTCAATTGAATACAGTAATGGGGGGGGGGGAGTTAATGAAGTGGATTTGAGAAGAGGGGTAATATGAACAAAACAAGGCTGGTGAAAGATAAGACATGCAACAGAGTTTTGAACTGAATGAAGTGGAGAGAGATGACTTAGAGGGAAGCCAGTAAGAAGAAGGTTGCAATAGTCAAGGCGGGAAGCAATTAAAGATTGGATAAACGTTTGTGTAGTGTTAACAGAGCGGAAGGGACAAATTTTATAAATACAGAATCAATCAGTTTATTCCACTATCACTCTTCTCTTCCAAACTTCAAGTTATAACATTTCCAGCAAAGCAAAGTTCACAAATCCCATTTGTTCACCAGCAAAGACAATTGTTGCCCTCAGTACTTCCTCATGCATAATGAGGAGTTGGTACAGTATATTGTATAGTGGTGAATGGAATTTACTCTGAAGAAAGGAGGGTGAGTAGTGGAGTGCCTCAAGGATCGGTCCTGGGACCACTACTGTTCAATGATTTTGGGATGATATTACCAAAAGGTTAAAAGGAAAAGTTTGCCCTTTTGGCAGATGACATGATTTCCAATAGAGTGGACACTTCAGAGGAAGTAGAAAACATCAGAAAATATCTAAAAAGATTAAACAATGGTTTAATGGCCAGCAATTAAGGTTTAATGCAAATAAGTACAGAGTGATGCACTTATTTATTTATTTAAAAGTATTTATATCCCGCTTTGTCCTTGAATCAAAGCGGATTTCACTGCAAACCAATCAAGTAGGGTAGTTAGGGGTTGTTGGCATGCAGTGGTTGTGAAGGTAGTGTTCGTGAGTGTGTGGATAGGTAAATCTTGATTTGGGGTGCAATATATACAGGTTGAGCTATCTACATTTGGCTATATACATTTTAATAAGAGTAATAGGGTGTTTTTATGTTGTGGATGTCATGTCTTGAATTACAGAAACCCAAAGAAGCTGTATGCAATAGTGGATGAGAGGCTGGTGTGTACAGACCAAGAGAGGGACCTCGGTGTGATAACATCTGAGGATCTGAAGGTGACAAAGCAGTGTGACAAGGTGGTGGCCAAAGCCAGAAGGATTTTACACTGCATACAGAAAGGAATAACCAGCAAGAAGAAGGAGGTATTGGGACATGAGGCAGAACATTGGTGTCAATGATGAGCGCAAACAAAATGAAAGAGTAGGGGAAAAAAAAGGATTGGAACAGATTTTGTTATGGGGTGTGGGGGTGTGGGGGTGTGGGTGTGGGGTGTGGGTGTGGGGGTGTGGGGGTGGGGTGTGGGGGTGTGGGGGTGGGGGTGTGGATGTGGGGGGTGGGGGTGGGGGTGGGGTGTGGGGGGTAGGGGGGTGTGGGGGTGTGGGGGTGGGGGTGTGAGGGGTAGGGGTGGGGTGTGGGGGTGTGAGGGTGGTGGGGGGGGGGTGGGGGTATGAGGGGGGGGGGGTGGGGGGTGAGGGGTGAGGGGTGGGGGGTGAGGGGGTGAGGGGTGGAGGGGTGGGGGGGGTGGGAGGTGAGGGGTGAGAGGGGAGAGGTGGTGAGGGGGTGGGGGTGGAGGGGGGAGGGGAGATGAGAGGGTGGGGGTGAGGGGGTGAAAGGGGAGGGGTGAGGGGTGGGGGTGAGGGGTGGGGGGTGAGGGGGTGAGGGGTGAGGGGGGGAGGGGGAGGGGGAGGGGAGAGGGGTGAGGGGGGAGCTGGAGGGGAGGCGGGGAGGGGGAGGGGGGGAGGGGGGAGGAGGTGAGGGGGTGGGGGTGGGGGTGAGGGGGGATTGGACCCATAGGTGAAATATGAACCACCACACAACCTACCCTCTGGGACTCAGGGTGGGAAACAGGATCGCCCACCAACAAATCAACATTCTACCTCCCTGCAATGCTGGCAGTAGAGGGGACCATAAACCCCAGTCCTGCTGGGGAACACACACCCTACAGGGCAGGCAATGCAGAGATGTACACATCCATAAAGCAATAGCAGATAGATAGTACTGCACAGCTGCCCCCCACCACAATCTGACATTCTCCAGCAGCAAGCCTCCAGCCACTGCACCCAGCAAGGTGATCCAGCAAGACGCATACTAGCTGCAGACAGCCTGCTAGCTAGTCCATAGTGCATGGTCCTGGAGGAGATCCATGTACCCAGAACTGAGATGTCAGTATACACACCAAGCAGATAAGTCAGTGATTGGGCCCCAAAAGAGAACACATAAATATCACAAGAGAAAAAAGCTATATAGTACTATGGGGGAACCTAGCCATGCTGTGGTCACTGCTCAGTCAGGGTGAGAGTGACCTCCCAGCAGGACATGCTGTGGCCACCCTGTCCGTGCAGGTGTTGACCGGCCACTACAGTATCCAAGCCATTGCCCTATGCTATGTACAGATGAATCCAGGCCAGACCACCCTATCCTGGCTATTCCCACATTACCTTTCTACTCATTATGCACATTGGCAGGCCAATACTGGCAACAGTGCTAGCAGTGTGGGCTGTGGAGGGTGTTTGCAGCCACCACACACTGGATAGACAGACAGAGACGCCCCACACCTATGCCACCATTGTGCAACTATAGAGGTGTTTGGTAGCCCTGGCCACCGCACCAGTCCTGGGCACAGTGCAGGCATGGCTATGGTACGCAATACTGTTGGTGTCACCCCCTAGGGTGGTAAACACTGTCAGACACAAGACCTGTAGCACACTCCACAGACATCAGAAAGGTTACTATGAAGCAGCTCACTCAGAAAATTGTACGTAACTTCGGAAGTGCTATCTGCCAGTAATCATAGCAACTTTTTGATATATGTGTACCGTATTCCCAGGTTTAGGGTGGCATTGCTAAGGTATGCAAGTGCTCGTATTGGGAGATGCACGCAGGGCCCAACATCCTGCCTCTCCAGGAGGCATTGGATAATGGAGCCTGTGGGTGCGGGTGTGTCTGCCCCTGTTGGCCACTGCTTTAGGGCAGAGGTTCCCGACTCCAGTCCTGGTGGGCCAGACACTGTTCGGGTTTTCATGCTGTCCCTCATGAATATGCATGAGATACATCTGCATACCATGGGGGCGGCGCAAAGAAATGCAGCACAGGCATCTTTATTAGAGATAGCATGGAGCCTGAATGGTGTTTGGCCCTCCAGGACTGCATTTGGGAGACTCTGCTCTAGGTAATGTGCATGTGTATGGTGTCTGTGCTCTGTAGGGTAAAATGTAGCTGTTTTGGGCATGTTTACGTCATCTGCAATAAAGGTTCTGTCTGTATTAGCACGTTTTAGTAGTGGGTAAAATATGGGGACTGGGTTGGCAGGAACCACAGCTGGGACTTGAACCTGTGACCTTCTGCTTCTGAACACACTGGCTGTGTGCACTGCACCACTGTGTTGCCACAGAGACAGTGCATTCCCTGGAGATACCATGACTGTTTGTCAGACAGAGCCTGTCTGTTGCAGTGCACGGCACCCACCTAAATAGGGCTAGGCCACGGTCTGCTCTGGGCAGCTGCCACTGCCCCCTCCACCACCAGTACCCCTCATGCTGACATGTCTTTCTGCTGGTGGTGCTGGTGGAGCGCAGTCTCAGGCCATCCAGTGTGCGGGTAGGTGGCTGCCTATGGTGCGGGTTCTGGGGTAGGGGTGCCTGCATAGCTGTCCATGCTTCCCCCAGCACCGCATGCCAATGTTCCGTGCCCTTCGGGGTACCTGCTGGGTACTATACCCTGTGACACTGTGGGAGCAGACTCGTGCCCATGTTGGGCCCTCAGCAGTTGCTGTCTGGCTGCTCTACTGTTTCAGCATTCCTATGGGCCAGCTAGGCATCACCCTAGTCTGCACTGTGGCCCAGCTGCACCACAGCATGTGCCGCCTGCAGCCCTCTGTGTCCCCTTTTCCAGCATCTCTCCAGTTGCCCATTCCGACATGCCCGCCCTGCTGTTGTGGAACATGTGCATGCCATAGGAAACCTGTCCAATGGAGTCGGAAACCCTGCTCAGCACAATTACACTGTGGGCTCATTCACCTTGTATGGGGACGGACCATAGACCCTTCCAAAATTCATATATTTTTTTGGGAGCTTTCTTGGGAGTGTTTTTTGATGTTTCCCATTGATATCACTATTGGCCATCTAGGTTATTTTATTTTTACATTTTCTTCTGTACATTTTCAGTTTATTTGCCCTTTTGTTCCGTGCACATGTATCACACATCACTTTTTGTAGGTTTCCCTGGTTTTGCTGTACATTGCTGACGGAAATGGTTTCTTTTCCCTTTAAATCAGCTCTAACGCCAGGGTTTCACTGGCGTTAGTTTTGAGCCTTGGATTTCACAGCGTTAGTGTGCGGGGAGCCTCTCCCCTCCCACTCTCCACCCATTGACCCCTTCTCTCCGCCCCTGGGGAGCCTTCCTCCGCCCTCCGGGAGCCTTTCTCCGCCTTCAGCACTTGTTTGCGCCGCTGCGCGCGTTATCACGCGCTAAGGTACCTTTGCACCCGATAAAGCACCATTATCACGCGATAAGGTACCTTATCGCGTGATAACGTCACAGAGCGCACATTAAGACGGTTTAGGAAACATACTCCTTAGATCCTTGAAGTATAACCAAACACCTACAAGTATAAAGTAGAAAAAAAGATGCCCCAAGGGCCAACAACCTCAGTCTAAGGGACAAAAAGTCCCTGCTTCGCAAATGGGTGACATCTGGAAACAACTGAATTCTTGCACCACAGAATACAAATGCTTTGTTCTTGAAGTAACTTTAAACACAGAAATCTTATCCTGTTCTGAAAGGAATGAAACCAGAAGAGTAGCCCTAGTTGAACTAGCATCCTGCGAGTCCTTTAAAAACAGTGTTACATTGAAGCTTGATTGAGACTGCAAAATTCCAAAACTCTCAGAGGACTCACTAGATGTCTTCCAACCAGGCAAATAAAATATCTTTGACAGCAACATCGAGTCAGCATTGGCTAACCGCAATGCTTCCTTGAGGTACTTCCGGAATAAAACTTCTGGAGATAACAAATGACAATAAGGAAAATTCTAAAAGCGGATATCTTTTGCTCTTGAATTATTCTCAAACATTTCTAATCTACAATGTATTACAAGACTATCATTAATATTAGAAGCACTCAGAGCTTGCAGAGAGGAACATTGACTATCACATTTAAGGACCTGACTAGCTAATAAATCTACCTGCTCCTTAACTTTACCCAGCCATGTAACCATTTCCTGTGAGAATGTACACAGCTGGGAGACAGTATTAACCAAAGTCTGCTCAGTCCAAGTGACAACTCTCCATATATCACCCAGAGATATCTGAGAATCATGCATCTCCTTAGCATCCAATGGAGGGGAGACCAGGCCACAGCTTTAAAGTGTCCAGAGGCAATAGAAGGTTACCATCCATTGGGTCAGGTGGAGTCATAATAGAAGGGCGAGACAGTGGAGACTTTTCCGGGGAACTCAAAGATGCCCTCCTTCTTGGGCTTCACGTGTTTATCCATTGGAACTGTAGCTACATCCACAGACATCGCTTGTTTCTTCTTGCACTTTCCCATAACACTCTACTCACAGCCAAAGTGGTGCTCTTTTTGTGCTCCCACGGGGCCTGAAATGCCCCTTGTATCATGCCCCTTAGGCCACTCCATGACCACGCGCCAACGGCCATGTGCCTAGCAACCCAAATAAAGATATACAATCCCCTGATGATGTCAGAGCAGCCCGGGGATCAGCTTGCCTCCTCCTCTGTGCACAGCTAGGGAAAAACACTTCCCCAAGATGTTTAAATACTTAAAGAGTACAGACAAACCTTTTTCAAAGACAAGGGACAGACACAGAGAATCACTATGTTGCATGTGGATGGAATCAAAGCAATTGTAAATAACTTCATAAATGGAGAGGGGTGACCTGCCTGTAGAAGGGGTGCACTTCTACATCTCTAACCATTATTGGGCAGACTAGGTGGACCATGCTGATCTTTATCTGCCATCATTTAGTATGTTTCTATGTAATGATAGTAATAATGAATTCTCTACCTTCAAGCTGTGCCGGTCCCCAAAGCTGGACTGAAAATTCATTATCAGTCTATGGATTTTTCCTCAGTCTCCTGAGGCTGACTTCTTCAGTTTCAAATTGAAGTTCAAATTATTTGGCTGACTCTCCCAAAAGGCTATTCACAACATCTGCATTTCTAGTAACTATAGGTAAATTGAGGCCAAAGTTATTTAAAAAACACACACAGTTCTTGGAAGCCCACTGCATTAGTTGCCATAGGTCATCTTACAATATACTAGGACCACACAGATTGCTGAAGTCTCCAAAAAAGGAAAATCCCCAGTTTTCCATTAGGAATGCTCCTTCCCAAATCTTTCTTTTAAATTTCAGCATAATGAGAAATGCACCTGGAGAAAGATTTTTTATAGCTAATAAAAACAAAGTAACATACAAATGCCAGCACTACTATTCAATCCTTAAATTTGAAGCAAGCAATTAGTAGTTCACTGTTGTGTTAAACTTACATAAAATATTCAGAGGAGTAGCTTAGGTTATAACATGAGAAGCCAGGGTTCAAATCCAACTGCAGCTTCTCGTGACCTTGAGCAAATCATTTAACCCTCCATTGCCTCAGATGCAAACTTAAGGCCCTCTATTGAAAGGGATTAACATGCTAACCGTGTTAATCCCCTTGGCCAGGATATTCAGCAACACTGAGATAATTACTGCCCTTGTTGCATGTCCTGATGCCAACCAGCTAACATCGGGGTGGAATGGGGGAAGCGATATTCAGCCGCTGCTCGGTTATCCCTCGGTGGCAAAAGTCAAGCACCATAAAGACTGGCCTAACCTTTGCTGCTGAAGTGAACTAGACAGCGGCTCAGTATCACCGCTGCCCAGTTAGCTTCCTGACTATCCTACTGATACAGATATGTTAGTGGCTGGATATGGCACCGGCATTTAATATACTGGTCTAGGGTTCAGCAGCGATGAGCAGTCACTGTAATCATGCCAGAGCTGCTGCTTCTGAATATCAGGTCCTTAGATTTCAAACCTTCCAGGGATAGGGAAATAGCTGCTGCACCTGAATATAACTGAGGTTGAAGAACTACAAGAAAATGAAAAATAAAATAAATACTATTTAGGAAGATTTTCACTTATTGCTTGGATTCTGCAGAATTGTTTGACAATACAACTTAAATTTGCTATCTCTTTGCCCTTACAAAAGTCATATCTTTGATGTTAGAAAGAAAAAAATATGTTTACTCTGCCATTGAAAACTATTTATGTGTTGCTAAGGATTAAGTACGATTTAGGAAAATGTGAAAACATAACCATGTGTGAGGGCAACAGCTGTGGTGTTATCTCATCTTCCGGCTTAAGTTTACTGTTTTTCTGATGTGTTTTTTAAAAAAAGGAAACCTTTGTTGGCAGTAGCAAGTACATTCAACACCTGTGTTTAAATGCAGATGTTTGAAACTTAAAACAATTCAATAATTACATAGCTTATTTTGCAATAGTCGAACTAGACAAAAATATTACCAAAACGTGATTGCTTTGTTTACAAAGAAGAGCCTTGTGATTGCAGAAATGTTTAGAGGTAGAAAAACTGTGCAGTACCAAAATAAGATATTTTAAAACTCTTCAGTCACTGTCATTGTGGCAGCTATATTGTCTTTGGAAGATAGGCACCCTGTTAACATTTGGAAACTAATTTTATAACACAGCACTTAGGCAGGAAAGGCATACAGGCACATGTGCTGTACCTTGTTGTTGTTAAGTGCCGTCAAGTCGGTGTTGACTCATGGCAACCCTCTGGATAGCTGTCCCAAACTGTGTTCGATCTTCAATCAGGCGGCTCATTGTTGACGGAGTGGCACCCATAGCTGCTGTTATTGTATCGATCCATCTCATTGCTGGTCTTCCTCTTTTGCATTGACCTTCCATCTTGCCAAGCATAATATCCTTCTCTAATGATCTCTCTCTTCACATGATGTGTCCAAAATATGAAAGCCAAAGTCTTGTCATCTGAGCTTCTTAAGAAAGCTTAGGTTTGATCTCTTCTAGTACTGACTGGTTTGTTCTTCGGGCATTCCATGGTATACACAGTATTCATGCTGCACATATGTGATCTTTTAAAATAGCCTACTTGAAAACTCCCATACAAAATTACTCTGAGGAATTGGTGTCATTGGGTGATGTATGTGCCAGTAAAAATCAGTGCATATTTGTAAATCAATACAAATCTTGCCTCTTTCCCCACATCTGCAAAATCTATACATGGAAAGGTACAAAGCATGTTGGGATTTGAAGTGAGATATGCAGATTAAGGCATGCTCAATTGCAGTCGAATTTTACAAAATGTTCTGTCAAACATGGAGCTTTTTTGCAAAATATGAATAAGGACGTGCAAAGGTGCATGTGGATTTGCCGTCATGCACAATGGGAGAAGCCATTTTACCAGTCTACACTGTCTAGATAGATAGTTATACTCCACACAGATATCTCTCCAAAAGCCTCAACCCCAAAATGGCTCTTACAAATTCCCCTATACTAAGACTACTTTACATTAGCATCACTATAACAACCTTAATCATCCTGACCCACAGCCTAAATAGCAATAACGTCAATAACATCCCGATCATACATAATACACCAAGATTTAATCCCTTTCCATGGAATCACTACCATCCCAAAGTGAACTTTCACAGACTAATCCACATAAACTATACCTTACCTCACCAATTAAATAACCATAATGTCATCAAAAACTCAAAACCATTATCGATTATACTAATAAATGCTAGATCAATGAAAAATAAACTTCCTATATTCACAGACGTTCTAACTGACCTAAAACCAGATATACTGTGTGTCACGGAGACATGGTTAACAGATGCTGATAATGTCTTCATAAACCAGCTAAATAACAATGACTACGATATTTCATATACACATAGAAATCACAAAAAAGGAGGTGGTGTACTAATGATGACAAAAAACACTTTAAAAGCTAGACAACAGTCATCTAACTTATCTACAAACATAGACACTATCATTATGAAAATAGGCCATCTTAGAATTTGTCTAATTTACAGACCACCTGATCAACAATCAGAAAACCTAGATACCTTAATCGAATTCCTAAGCTCCTCCACTGACAAAAATCCAATAATAATGCTTGGTAATTTTAACCTCCCCTCACTGCCAGCTTCATATTCTACCTTCTTCTTAGAATCAATAATAGACATGGATTTTCACCAAATAATTAACACTAAAACACATAACAAAGGAAGTATACTCGACCTTGTCCTCCTCCCTGAAGTAATCCACAATTCATTTAATCCTAACTCACTCAAATGCTCTCCAATACCATGGTCAGACCATCATCTTATTAACTTCAACATTACAATCAACAACACAACAGACAAAAATAGACCAACACAGGTCCCAATCCCAAGATTCAAAAAATTTAATGAAGAAGAGTTCCTGGATTTAATAATACCACACCTAGATACTTCACCACTTGACCTGGATGAAACGGTAGCGAACTGGCATAAAATTGTCAGTAATGCAGCTACTAATAAATATGTCAACAGAAAGAACATACATACCAGAGTTGGTAATGCCCCTTGGTTTAATAATACTCTAAAACAAATGAAAAAAGGACTAAGAAAAGCAGAAGAAGTTAAGTGGCATAAATGCAAAAAACACCATTAATAATGAGATATACCACAAACAACTTAAAATGTATAAGGAAGCAATAGACAATGCTAAGAAAAATTACCATGCATCTATCCTAACAAACTCATTAAACAGACCAAGAGAATTATTTTCAATTGTACAAAAACTAACGAGTAACGCTAACAACTCCAGCAATGACATTACTGAAATTACCCCACAGATCCTAGCTAATTACTACATAAATAAAACTAAGCTCCACCCACTTTTACCTAACTCCACACACACATATCAAAACCTCTATATAGACGAATGGTCTGAATTCAACCCCATAACCAAGGACATACTCAAGAACACTGTTTTAAATCTAAACACAACAACATCCAACCTAGATCCATGCCCAGTATCTTGGTTAAAGAACACTCTCCCAATTTTATCTTCCTTCATACTCCCTATAGTCAACTTATCCCTTAAAACTGGATATTTACCCCCTTCACTAAAACATGCTCTGATCCGCCCAATACTCAAAAATTCCACCCTTGACAAAACATTGCCTAATTCCTACAGACCTATATCTAGTATTCCTTTCATGGCAAAACTAATTGAGAAAGTTGTACAAATTCAGACTCAAGAACATATTGACACTTCAGCCCCACTCGATGAACAACAATATGGGTTTCGCCCAAGCCATGGTGTCGAGACACTCTTAACAGTACTCATCGACACACTTGTAAAAGGAATAGACAATCCCAAGCAAGCCTTTTTACTCCTATTCATCGATATCTCTGCAGCATTTGACAGCGTAAGCCATTCTTTAATGCTCAAGAAACTCAAACAAATAGGAATAAAATCAACTGTACTTAATTGGTTCACCTCTTATCTAAGCAATAGAACACAAACAGTACAAATCGGTAACCTTACATCCAAGACGTACAACCAGGAACTAGGTCTCCCTCAGGGATCGGCACTGTCAGCCCTCCTATTTAATATCTACATAAAGCATGTCTGTAATACATTTAAAAAATTCAACGTTTACTATCACTTATATGCAGACGATATAATGATGTACATCCCATTTACAATTCCCAATTTACCAATTCAATTACTCGTAGAGTGTTTTAATGAACTAACCACCTGGCTAAATGAAAATAACCTCTACATCAATCATGCAAAAACAGAAGCCCTAATTGTAACAAAAAACCTCTCATACTCACCCCCTACACACATCACTCTACAAAACCAAGAAATCAAACTAAAAAATGAAGTACGATATCTAGGTGTAATACTTGACACACATCTCAACATGGAAACACATATAAGAAATACAACGAAGAAAGTATACTTCAAACTTAAAATCCTAAAGCAACTATGCCCACTAATGTACCTACAAGACTTCCAGCGAATAATACAAGCCATAATTGCACCTCACTTCGACTTTGCAAATCTAATACTTCTAGGCACAACAAAACAAAACTTGAAAAGACTTCAAATTGCACAAAATGCAGCGGCCAGGACCATTATGAAGGTCCCCCCATTTCAACATATCATTCCGATTCTGGAGAACTTACACTGGCTACCGATACAAAGCCGAATAGTATATAAAACTCTAACAACTACCTTCAAAACTCTAAACAACCACGTGGGGTGGAGGGGAGGGGAGGGGGTGGGGTGGAGGGGAGGGGAGGGGGGGTGGTGGGAGGGGAGGGGAGGGGGGTGGGGTGGGGTGGGGTGAAGGGGAGGGGAGGGGGTGGGATGGAGGGGAGGGAAGGGGAGGGGAGGGGTTGGTAGAGAGGGGAGGGGGGGGGAGGGGGTGTGGGGGTGGAGGGGAGGGGAGGGGGGTGGGGTGGGGTGGAGGGGGGTGGTGGGGAGGGGAGGGGGTGGGGTGTGGTGGAGGGGAGGGGAGGGGAGGGGGGTGGGGTGGGGAAGGGAGGGGGGAGGGGAGGGGAGGGGGTGGGGTGGAGGGGTGGGGTGGGGAGGGGAGTGGTGGGGAAGGGGGGTGTAGGGGAGGGGAGGGGGTGGTGGGGAGGGGGGGAGGGGAGGGGGGTAGTGGGGAGGGGAGGGGGGTGGGGAGGGGTGTGGTGGTGGGGTGGGGAGTGGTGGGGGGTGGTGGGGAGGGGGGGAGGGGGAGGGGGTGGTGGTGAGGGGAGGGGAGGGAGGAGGGTGGTGGGGAGGGGAGTGGGGGTGGTGGTGGGGGGGTGGAGGGATGGAAGGGGGAGGAGGGTGGAGGAGGTAGGGGGGGTGGTGTATGGACCCATAGGCAGATTATGTACCACCACACAACCCACCCTCTGGGGCTCAGGGTGGGAAACAGGATCACCCACCAATAGATCCACAGTCTACCTCCCTGCAATGGCAGCGGTAGAGGGGACCAGCAACAGCAGTCCTGCTGGGGAACAGACAGAGCGGCACACATCCATAACGCAATAGCGGACAGATGGCAGGCCTGGAAATGCTCAGCTGCCCCCCACCATTATTTGACATTCTCCAGCAGCAAGCCTCCAGCTGCTGCACCCTGCAAGGTGTTCCAGCAAGACACATACTAGCTGCAGACAGTCCGCCAGCTAGTCCATAGTGCATGGTCCTGGAAGAAATGCATGTACCCGGAACGGGGATGTCAACATACACACCAAGCAGATAAGTCAGTGATTGGGCCCCAAAAAGAAACCCATATATATCACATGAGAGAAATGCTGTATAGCACTATGGGGGAACCTAGCCATACCGTGGTCACTGCTCAGTCAGGGTGAGAGTGACCTCCAAGCAGGGCATGCTGTGGCCACTCTGTCCGTGCAGGTGGTACCGGACACTACAATGTCCGAGCTATTGCCCTATGCCCTGCACAGATGCGGCAAGGCCAGACCACCCTATCCAGGCTATTCCCACGCTACCTTGCTCCTCATTATGCACATTGGCAGGCCAATACAGTGCTAGCAGTGTGGGCTGTGGAGGGTGTTGGAAGCCACCACACACTGGGATAGATAGACACACACTCCCCACACCTATGCCAGCATTGTGCAACTATAGAGGTGTTGGGCAGCCCAGGCCACCACACCAGTCCTGGGCACAGTGCAGGCATGGCTATGGTACGCAATACTGTAGGAGTCACTCCCCAGGTTGGTAAACACTGTCAGACACAGGACCTGTAGCACACTCCACAGACATCAGAAAGGTTGCTATGATGCAGCTCACTCAGGAAATTGTACTTAACCTAGGAATTGCTATCTGCCAGTAATCATAGCAACCTTTTGATAGATGTGTACCATATTCCCAGGTTTAGGGTGGCATTACTACGGTATGCATGTGCTAGTATTGGGAGATGTACGCAGAGCCCAAAGTCCTGCCTCTCCAGGAGGCTGTGGATAATGGGGCCTGTGGGTGCGGGTGTGTCTGCCCCTGTTGGCTGCTGCTTTACGGCAGAGGTTCCCAACTCCAGTCCTGCGGTGCCAAACACTGTTCTGGTTTTCATGCTGTCCCTCATGAATATGCATGAGATACATCTGCATACCATGGGGGTGGCGCATAGAAATGCAGCACAGGCATCTTCATCAGAGGCAGCATGGAACCGAAATGGTGTTTGGCCCTCCAGGACTGCATTTGGGAGGCTCTGCTCTAGGTAATGTGCATGTTTATGGTGTCTGTGCTCTGTAGGGTAAAATGTGGGTGTTTTGGGCATGTTTACATCATCTGCAAGAACGGTTCTGTCTGTATTAGCACGTTATAGTAGTGGGTAAAATATGAGGACTGGGTTGGCGGAAACCACAGCTGGGACTTGAACCTGTGACTTTCTGCTTCTGAATACACTGGTTCTGTGCACTGCACCACCATGTTCTCACAGAGATGGTGCATTCCCTGGTGCTACCATGACTGTTGGTCAGACAGGGCCTGTCTGCTGCAGTGCACGGTACCCACCTACACAGGGCTAGTCCACGGTCTGCTGTGGGCAGCTGCCACTGCCCCCTCCACCACCAGTATCCCTCAGCCACCATGCTGACTTGCCCTTATGCTGGTGGAGCTGGTGGTGCGCAGTCCCAGGCCATCCAGTGTGCAGGTAGGTGGCTGCCAATTGTGCGTGTTCTGGGGTAGGGGTGCCTGCATAGCTGTCCACGCTTTCCCCCAGCACCACTTGCCAATGTTCCGTGCCATTGGGGGTAACTGCTGGGTACTATTCCCTGTGACACTGTGGGAAGCACACTCTTGCCCATATTGGGCCCTCATCAGTTGCTGTCTGGCTGCTCTGCTGTTTAAGCTTTCCTATGGGCCAGCTAGGCATCACCCTAGTCCCCACTGTGGCCCAGCTGTATCCCCTTTTCCAGCATCTGCCCGGTTTCCCATTCCGACATGCCCGCCCTGATTTTGTGGGACATGTGCATGCCATAGGAACCCTGTCCGATGTTGGGGAAATCCCTGAGCAGCGCTATTTCACTGTGGGCCCATGCATCTTGTATGGGGACGGAGTATGGACCCTTCCACGATTTATATCTGTTCTATGGAGCTTACTTGGGGGGGGGGGTTGATGTTTCTCATTGCTACCACTATTGGCCAGCTTGGTTGTTGTTTTTTTCCAGTTTGTTGGGGTCATATTCAGTGTTTCTGTGCCCTTTTGTTCTGTGCACATGTATCACACTTATCACCTTTTTTTGGTTTCCCTGCCTAGGCTGTACATTGCTGACACGTAAATGGTTTCTCTCCCCTTTAAAGTGCTTTTACCGGTAGGTTTTCATTCGCGTTGGAATTCAGCTCTGAAATTCAGCGCATTGGTGTGAAGGGAGCCTCTCCCCGCCCACTCTCCGCCCATTGACCCCTTCTCTCCGCCTTCTCTCCCCCTTCTGCGGTGTTTTACCGTGCCGCGGAGCATTACGCTCGTTAGCGCGTGATAACGCGCGCTGTATAACGTTAACGCTCGTTAGCGCATGATAGCGTGCGCTATCATGCGATAATGAGCCTTAACGTTATACAGCGCACGTTATTCACGATTACCGCAGTTTAGTAAAGATACCCCTAAGCATGGTTATCCACATGTAAATAATGGCTTTCTGAAATCACGCATACCACTGAATTCTGTTATACATATGTAAATGCCATTATTTGTGTATGGAAGTGCTTCTAAAATAACACCCATTGCATATGTGCTTTGTTCTGTGAGTGTCTACACTTATATAGAGACCACTGGGAGATGTTATAAGCACTTACTTGATTGTGTGGAATGATGTTCTACACATTCAAGTTGTTGATAAAGTTGTTCCCATCTGTAAATTCAGTGGCAACATGGTATTAAAACATCTTCATTTGCCATTATAAGATACTGAATGTAACAAAACTCTGATTCATCCAACTGACCATTATAAAATCTGGAAAGACAAAATGAATTATTTGCTTTGGTCTTTAATGAAGAAGATATAGGGAAGTTACCCATGACAAAAATGATTTTTAAAGGTGATAAATAGGAGGAATTGAAACAAATCTCAAGGAACCCAACAGATTTAATGAGGCAAATTAATAAACTAAAGTATAACAAATCACCTTGATCAGATGGAATACATCTCAGGGTACTGGAAGAACTAAAAAATGAAATTGCAGACTCACTATGAGAACTTTGCAAACTGATCTTTAAATAGTCTGTAGTACTTGAAGATCGGAGAGAGGCCAACATAATGCCTAATTTCAAAAGGGGTTCCGGAATGATCCAGTAAACTACAGACTGGTGAGCCTGATGTCAGTCCCAGGCAAAATGATAGAAACCATTATAAAGAACAAAATTATTGAACATATAAGTAGTGGTGGTTTAATGGGACAAAGTCCATATGGATTTAGCTAAAGGAGGTCTGGCCTCACCAATATGCTACTTTTAATTTACAGATAGATATTGATAAGGTCCCTGTGAAAATTAAAAGTCATGGGATAGGAGGTAGCATCCTATTGTGAATTAGGAAATGTTTAAAAGATAGAAAACAGGGAGTTGAACTAAATGCTCCATTTTCTCCATGGAGAGAGATGAATAGTGGAGTTTCCTGGGATTCAGTACTAGGTCCATTGCTTTGTAACATATTTATAGGTGACCTGGAAATAGGAACAATGAGTGAGATGATCAAATTTGCAGATAACACAAAATTAATCAAAGTTGTTAAATCACAAGGCAAATGAGAAAAATTGCAAGACGACCTTGAAAAATTGAGAGACTGGGCATCCAAATGGATTTAGGGAAAAACAACCCAAATATAACAACACAAGGCAAGGTTTCACATTAGGAGTCACCAGTCAGGGAAAGGATCTAGGCATCATCATTTATTTATTTATTTATTTAACATTTTTATACCACATTTTCCAATGTTCAAATGCGGTTTACATTAAACAGAATATTGAATTGTACAGAATGATACATATTCAGTTACATAAAAACATTTAACTATGTACAGTAAAACAGAATAACATAGTGAACAATTTGCTAGTTACAAAGTGGGGCCAGATGTCGTCCATGGGATTTCCAGTAAAGAGAAGAAACAAATGCCAAGGAGACAAGCTTTAAGAGACTGCACTTTGGTTGAAATCCACCAGGGAGGCAGGAAGCCGGGGAGCCTCTGGGAGGTAGAAGTGATTGTGATCAGAAAACTACTGACCCTGGGTCAAGGTGCATCCACTCCTGGCCTTTGTCTGCAGTCTCCATGCTAGCCCCCTTCCACCGGTACCATCTGTGCACCATTTATTTCTTTATTTTACAAACTCCTACCTTTCCATTATAATCCCCCCACCCAACTGTCCTCAACCCTTCATCCCATACAATTCAGTGACCCTTATTAACATTTTGTAGCTTAACTTCCCTACCCTCCTCTTGCCTGTCCCAAGCAATATGATTTATTTTCATACCTCCAACTAGTCTGTCTACTGTATTCTGCAATATTTGTAACTGTCTAAAAGCTTTGTGATACCGCCCTGCAGAAGAGGCTGAGCCTGCATCATCCTTCTGCTTCTGCCACTGAAGCTCATTTTGCCTAGGTGGGAGTGAGCCCAACCAATTCATCCACATTCTCTTCTGCCACCCGAGGCCCAACTCCTACTTAGAGCATAGCTGTACAGTGTCATGAGTAGTTCAAAGCAGCAATCGAGCTCTGGGCAGCAGATAATGGATAATAAATGATTGCCCAAGATCAGAAGGAGCACTAGTAGGATTCAAAACAGGATTCTCTGGGTCTCAGCCTACTGTGCTAACCATTAGACAACCAATAAGCTATTCCTCCATGCTCGCAAGTTAAGGAGATTGTTGCCTAAATCTTTCTAGGAGAATAGATCTCTCTCCCCCTGACCAAGATGAGGTTCTCAATCTTGAATGAAAATTGACTTGTAAGTGCACAGGCAATCCAGCTACACATAGGGGTATGTTTACTAAACCGTCCTAATGTTACCGGCGCTAGTTGCCATGATAATGTGAAGAATGCCATATAAGGTGTGGGCGTTCTAGTCCTAAGGTAGCAAGAATATGTATCGCGTGATAGTGGGCGCTGTGGCACGTTAACGCACGTTAACCCTAAGTACATGCCACTGCAGTGTTAAAAGCCATAATGATGTAGCCCGCTGGTTACTGCAATGACTGTGGAAGCAGAGGTCATGGGTTTGATCCTGCAGTGATGTAATCTAAAAAGGCTGTCTGAGGCATTCTCTTTTAATTTAAATCAGTGCAGCCAGCAAAAACATCCTCACAGTGCCGTAACCTAAGGTGCCTCATAAGGCACCCTATAAGGCGCCCCATAGTTCACATTATAAAGTGCCCTGTCTGCCAAGGCACCCTATAATGTGCCCTATAGGGCGCCTATGAGGCACCTTAGGCTACAGCACTGTGAGGGTGTTTCTGCTGGCAGCACTGATTTAAATTAAAAGAAAATGCCTCAGACAGCCTTTTTAGATTACACCACTGCAGAATAGAAACCATGACCCCTGCCTCTACAGTCATTGAAGTAACCAGTAGGCTACACCTCTATAGCTACTGCCACACTGCTGGCTGGCTACAGAAAGACTGCAGGTCACCACATAAACTGTCTGCTGTGGTTACCAGGATAGGGTAAACTCAACTGTACCCATGATGCACTGCATATGCAGATCAGCAGTCTGCAGCTGATCACATAATGGGGTATGCACCCCCACAGCACCTAGGCCTGGTAGGGGGAACTGACCGTGTGTGTTACTGGCACAGAGTAGCTACAGACCGTGATATTGTGCGGGTTCTGTTCTCACCCTGAGAGTGAGGTGGGGCACCCAGCACCAGGTCTGCAGCACCTGGCTTTACCAAAATAGGCTATGCTTCAGGTCTCTCTCAGTGCTACTGTGTGATAGGTAGTTTTTACAGCTGCACCTAGGATACATCTGTGTCCATCTGTATTTCCCAGTCACATCTTGCACTTGTGGACTATGGTGTACCCAGAATAGTGCATATCCTGTGCGAGTGCCATGGTCACATGTTATAGGTGAAGAGAGATGTTTGGACCCAAAAGTGGATTATATAGCACCACCCAACCTGCTCTCTGTGGCTCAGGGTGGGGAACAAGATCTCCCACCAACAGATCCACATTGTACATCTCTGCACTGGTGGCAGTAGAGTGGACTATCAACCCCAGTCTTGTTGGGGAACAGGCACCCTATAGGGGAGTCAATGCAGATCTGTATGCATCACATAAGGCAATGGCTGAATGCTGGAGTAGCTCAGCTGTCCCCTACCACTATCTGACATTCAACAGCAGAGGACACAGTCAGTCTCCACCCACTGCATAGCATTTCAGCCATAGACATGCTAACTGCAGACAGCCTGCTAGCTAATACATAGTGCATGTTCCTGGAAGAATTGTGTGCACACAAAAACAGAATGTGAGCACACACACCAAGCAGGTATGTCAGTGATTGTGCCCCCCCCCCAAAAAAAAATAACCCATAATTATCACTTGAAAAAAATAGCATAAAGCACTATGGGGGAACCTAGCCATGCCATGGTCACTGCTCAGTCAGGGTGAGAGTGCGGCCACAGCATGACATGCTGTGGCCACCCTGTCTGTGCAGGTGATGGTCGGGCACTACAATGTCCCAGCCATTGCCCTATACCCTGTGCAGATGCATCCTGCCCATGCCACCCTGTCCAGGCCATAGCCACAGTACCTTGCTCCTCTTTATGCACATTGGCAGGCTAACACTGGAAACAGTGCAATCAGTGTGGGCTCAGTAAGTTGTAGGCAGCCACAACACACTGGATAGACCAGGGGTAGGGAACCCTGGTCCTGGAGATCCGCAGACCAGTCAGGTTTTCGGGATATCCCTAATGAATATGCATGAGATATATATGCATTAGAGATATCCTGCCAACCTGACTGGTTTGTGGCCCTCCAGGGCTGGATTTGGAGACCCCTGCCTTACACCTCTGTCAGTTAAGATTGTGAGTGGGCAAAGTGCAGATGTCCTAGACATCGAAAGGGTATATAGAATGTGTCACATTCCTCCTCGATTCTCACCACCACCAAAAAGTTGTCTAATAGACAATATTTTGGTGGTGGTGAGAAGTGAGGAGGAATGTGACACATTCTATCTATCTAACCTTTTTGATGTCTTGGACATCTGCACCTTGCCCACTCACAATCTTAAATGACAGAGGTGTAAGGCAGGGGTCTCCAAATCCAGCCCTGGAGGGCCACAAACCAGTCAGGTTGGCAGGATATCTCTAATGCATATATATCTCATGCATATTCATTAGGGATATCCCGAAAACCTGACTGGTCTGCGGCTCTCCAGGACCAGGGTTCCCTACCCCTGGGATAGACAGACACACACTCCCACACCTATGCCAGCATTGTGCAAATATAGAGGTTTCTGGCAGCCCTGGCCGCCACAATAGTCCTGGGCAAAGTGCAGGCATGGCAATGGTATGCAAA
The DNA here is from genome assembly GCA_033557465.1 of Ichthyophis bannanicus. Lineage (NCBI taxonomy): Eukaryota > Metazoa > Chordata > Amphibia > Gymnophiona > Ichthyophiidae > Ichthyophis > Ichthyophis bannanicus. The sequence goes on along the minus strand of CM066032.1, from coordinate 1,383,781,944 downwards.
ACTGTTGGGGTCACTCCCCGGGATGGTAAACACTGTCAGAATCAATAACTGAAACACACTCCACAGGTATCAGAAAAGTTGCTATAATGAGTCTTTATCAACAAATCGTGTTTAACTTAGGATTTGTTATCTGACATTAATCATGGCATCCTTTTGATATATGTGAAACGTGTTCCCAAGTTTAGGATGGCATTGCTAAGGTATGCAGGTGCCAGTATTGGGAGATGCTGCTCCGCGCAGGGCCCAACAGCCTGACTCTCCATGAGGCTTTGGATAGTGGAGCCTGTGGGTGTGGGTATTCATGCCCCTGTTGGCTTCTGCTCTAGGGCTGAGTTTCCCAACTCCGATCCTGGTGGGCCAAACACGGTTCAGGTTTTCATGCTGTCCCTAATGAATATGCATGAGATACATTTCCATACAATGGGGCATATAATTGCAGCACAGGCATATTTATTTGGGACAGCATGACACCTGAATGGTGTTTAGCCCTCCAGGACTGTAGTTAGTAAACTCTGCTCTAGGGATTGCACATGTTTATGGTGTCTCTGCCCTGTAGGGTAAAATATAGGCGTTTATGGCTTGTTTATTTAATCTGCAATAACAGTTCCATCTTTATTACCACAGTTTAGTACTGGGTAAAATGTAGGGACATGGTTTGCAGAAGCCACAGCTGGTGCTTGAACCTGTGACTTTCTGACCCTGAATACACTGGCTGTGTGTACTGCACCAAACTGTTGCCACAGAGACAGATTATTCCTGGGGCTACCATTAGTGTTCGTTAGACAGACCTTGTCAGTTGCAGCGCATGGCACCCACCTAAACAGGGCTTGGCCTTGGTCTGCTGTGGGCAGATGCCACTGCACCCTCCACCACCAGCAACCCTCTGCCACCATGCTGACATGCCCTTATGCCAGTGGTGCTGGTGGTGCTCAGTCCCAGGCCATTAAGTGTGCCGGTAGGCAGCTGCCTATGGTGTGGGCTCTCGAGTAGGTGTGGCTACATGGACATGCGCACTTCCCCCCGGCACCACCTGGCAATGTTATATGCCCTTGGGGGTACTTGCTGGGTAATATCCCCTGTGACACTGTGGGACACACACTCGTGCCCATGTTGGACCCTCATCAGCTGCTGTCTTGCTGCTTTACAGTTTCGGCATTCCTATGTGCCACCTAGGCATTTGCCTAGTCCGCACTGTGCCCCAGCTGGCCCACAGTATAACGAACCTGCCCAATATAAACGACAAAACCCTGATTACCACTATTTCACTGTGGGATCATTCACTTTGTAGGGGGACAGAGCATAGCCCCTTCCAAACATGATATCTTCCTTTTCACGCTTTGTCAGTAGTATTGCTTTATGTTTATCATTAGTAGCACTATTGGCCAGCTTGGCTATAGGGATTTCAAATGTGGTTCTGGTCATTTAATATGTTTATTTGCCTTTTTGGTTCCTTCACATGTATCACTACTATCACTTTTCTGGGTTTCCCTGCCTTTGCTGTACATTGCTGACTGAAATTGTTTCTCTCTCCTGCAAATGTGCCTCTAGCGTGAGGTTTTCACTAGCGCCAATTTTCAGACCTTCATTTTATGGCATTAGTGTGTATGGGGCCTCTCCCCGTCCACTCTTTGCCCATTGACCCCTCATCTCCATCCCTGGGGAGCCTTACTCCGCCCTCTGGGGAGCCTTACTCCACCTTCTGTGCACCTTAACGCCACTGCAGACGTTATTTTATTTATTTATTTATTTAGACAGTTTTTGTATACCGCCTTATCCTTCAATCAAAGCGGTCACAACACATTTGGGGGATACATTTAACACGCGGGGATATGAGACACATACACTGATACTTACAGGGAACATGGGCAATGGAGGGTTAAGTGGCTTGCCCAAGACCACAAGGAGCATCTGTGGGACTAGAAACCCCAGTCCTTCCGGCCCAAGGTTGCTGTCCTCTAGTGGGATTTGAACCCCCGACCTTCCGGCCTGAAGTACCTTGCCCCAACCACTAGGCTACTCCTCCCTACGCGCGATACGTGATGTTCTCGCACGGTAAAGTGCCATTATCGTGTGATAACATCACATATCGCGTGATAACATCGCAGCTGCGACCTTAGCGCCATTTAGTAAACATACCCCATAGTTTCTTCTGCTTCCCCCAAGATCATACCGTAGGTGATTTCCCTGCTCATTCTTCTGGGAACTGTTTTATTTTCTCTGTTAGCTAGGGTGTATGCAGGGCCGGCCCGTCCATTGAGCGAGAATGTTTTTTGCACAGGGTCCCGCGTTTCAGGGGGCCCCGCGCAAAAAACATTCTGATCCTAAAGTAAAATTAAAAATAAAAAAAAAAAACTGTCTTCTCCCGCTGCCGGGGCCGCCACGGCAGAATCGAGTGTGCCGCGGGGCCCCCCCTGCCCAGCAGAGCCTGCCCTCCCCTGTATCCGCTCTCTCGTTGTAGTTTCAGTCACACGCGCCGGCTTTCAGAGCGCAAGGGGAGAGTTTCTCTCTCGCTGCTCTGTTAAGCCCGTGGGGGCTGATGGGAAGTTCCCATCAGCCCCCGCGGGCTTAACAGAGCCACGAAAGGGAAACTAGTCCCTTCGCGCTCTGAAAGCCGGCGCGTGTGACTGAAGCTACAATGAGAGAGTTATGGGGTTAGGACTAGTAATGGGCTGTGGGCTGTTGGGGGGTTTAGAACTGGTAATGGGCTATGGGGGGGTTAAGACTGGTAATGGGCTGTTGGCTGATGGGGGCTGTCTGGTAATGGGCTATGGGGGGGTTAGGACTGATAATGGGCTATGGGGGGGCTAGGACAGGAAATGGGCTGATGGGGAGGGGTTAGGACTTGAGGTGGGCTGATGGGGTTAGGACTGGTAATGGGCTGTGGGGGGGCTAGGACAGGAAATGGGCTGATGGGGAGGGGTTAGGACTTGAGGTGGGCTGATGGGGTTAGGACTGGTAATGGGCTGTGGGATGATGGGGGGTTTAGGACTGGCAATGGGCTATGGGGGGCTGACTGGAAATGGGTTGATGGGGTTAGGACTGGAAGTGGGCTGAGGGGGGGTTAGGACTGGAAGTGGGTTGATGGTGGGCTAGGACTGGTATTGGGGTGGGGGGTTGCTAGGACGGGAACTGGGCTGATGGGGGGCTAGGACTGGAAATGGGCTGATGCAGGGACTAGAAGGGAATGGATGCTGGGTGAGGCTGGAACTAGAAGGGAGCTGATGTTGGGGGAGGATTAGAATGGGGTGGGGCTGGGAGAGTAAAATGGAGAGGGGGAAAATATTTTGTGTGGGAGGGATAAAAAATCTACAATTGGCCGGGTATTGGGAGAGTAAGTGGGGATTGAGGATGGAGGGGTAAAATTTGAGTGGATGAAATAGGAATGAGGAAAGAGCAAAAGGAGAAAGATTAGTATGTTAAAGCAGATGTAGAGAGAGAGAATGGAAAAAAAACTAGAAGAGAGAAGAAAGGACAAATGGACAGCAGATGATGGAGAGTTAGCAGAAAACATAAAGAAACCAGAAGAAAGTGGCTGGAGCAATTGCAACTGAAAAAAAAATGCACAAAAGGTAGAAAGATATCTCTTTATTTTGAATTTATTAACTGGAATATGAAAGCTCTGGGAAATGTGCATCATTAACGTCTGCGCTTTGTTTGGTACAAGAGAAAATTAATTTATAGTTTTATTTCTACAGTGTTGTTGTACATTCCAAGTTTGGCTTTTGGGGTTCCCAGTTTAATTATTGCCTTCCTGTTTCTAAATTGTGATTCCTTGTTTGGTGATGGTCTATGTTCTGCATGTGTAACTGAGCTGAGGTATTCTATTTATGTAATTCCTATTTGACATTGCCACTTGTTCTCTTTCCCCAGTAGGTCATGTATTGTTGTTCTCTGAAATGTATTGGTTTAATATTTGCAGTGTTGCCTTTTGATAGGTAGGGTATGGTGCTTTGTGAGTCCTGGTAGTGCTGTTAGGATACGGCGGGTTTGCTATGGGTTCTAAATGGGCAGTGTTTGTAGTAGTTCCTAATGTGCCTGGCGGTTGGCACTGGATTATAGTAATGTAGAAATCTTTTAGTCTGTCTTTATCCATACCTCATTAAGAGACATGTTTACTAAAAGTTAGTGTATGTTAGCATTATGCAATTATTTATGCAAATATGTATGCAAATAAGGCCACTTATGCAAATGAGGCCCCGCACCGAGTCTCTGCACATGGTCCCGCACCCCCCTTGGGCCGCCCCTGGGTGTATGTGCATCTTTGATTATTTTTGCATTTCGCACACTACAAAAAATGTAGTGTGCAAGGCACCCCTTGTGGCCTTGGGCAAGCCACTTAACCCTCTGTTGCTTCAGGTAAACATAGGGGTATGTTTACTAAACGTCTTAATGTTCCCGGAGCTAGTTGCAGCGATAATGTGAAGGATGTCATATAAGGAGTGGGTGTTCCGGTCTTAAGGTAGCAATCATGGGTTATCACGCGATAAAGTGCGCCATGTCCCTTATCATGCAATAGAGGGAGCCGCGCACGTTACCTCACGTTAACCTTAACTTCGTGTGCTGAGCAGCATTCATAGCAATGGAGGTGTAGCACACTGGTTAATACAATGACTGCTAAAGCAAGGGTCATGAGTTTAATCCTCCAGTGGGCTTAATGAGTAATGCTGTCTGAGGCATTATCCTTTACTTTAAATCAGTGCTGTCTGAGGCATTTTCTTTTCTAATTTAAATTAGTGCTGCCAGCAAACATACCCTCACAGTGCCATAACCTAAGGTTCTGCATAAGGTGCCCAATAAGGCTCTCCATAGGGCTCATTATAAAGTGCACTGTCTGCCAAGGTACCTTATAATGTTCCCTATAGGGTGCCTTATAAGGCGCCTTATGAGGCACCTTAAGGTTACAGCACTGTGAGGGTGTTTTTGCTGGCAGCACTAATTTAAATTAAAAAAGGAAAAGCCTCAGACAGCCCTACTAAACAACACCACTGTGGGATCAAACCCATGATCTCTGTCTTCACAGTCACTGAAGTAACCAGTGGGCTATATCTCTACAGCTACTAGCAAACCCCTGACTGGCTACAGAAGGACTGCAGGTCACCACACAAACTGTCTGCTGTGGTTACCAGGATAGGGTTAACCCACCCGTACCCATGATGCACTGCACATGCAGATCAGCAGTCTACAGATGAACACAAGATGGGGTATGTACCCCTACAGCACCTCAGCCTGGTAGGGGGAACTGACCGTGTGTGTTACTGGCCCAGAGTAGCTACAGACCATCACATTGTGCAGGAACTGTGCTTACCCTTAGGGCGAGGTGGGGTGCCCAGCACCAGGTCCACAGCACCTGACTTAGCTGAGATAGGCTATGCTGCAGGTTGCCATCAGCGCCAGTGTGTGATAGGTAGTCCTTGCAGCTATACCTGTGTCCATCCGTATTTCCCAGTCATGTCCAGCCCTTGTGGACTATGATGCACTCAGAATAGTGCATATCCTGTGTGGGTGCCATGGTCACATGATTTAAGTGAAGGGTGGTGTTTGGACCCATAAGCAGATTATGTAGCATCACCCAACCCGTTCTCAGGGGCTCAGGGTGGGGGACAGTATCTCCCACCAACAGATCCACATTCTACATCACTGCAAAGGTGGTAGTAGAGGGGACCATCAACCCAGTCCTGCTGTGGAATGGACCCCATACAGGGCAGTCAATGCAGATGTGTACACATCCATAAGGCAATGGCAAACAGACAGAAGACCTGGAAATGCTCAGCTGCACCCCCACCCCCATATTCTCCAACTGCTGCACCCTGCAAGGTGTTCTAGTCATACACATACTAAATGCAGACAGTCTGCTAGCTTGAACACAGTGCATGCTCCTGGAGAAACCGTGTGTGCCCAAAAATGGGATGTGAGCACACACACCAAGCAAGTAAGTCAGCAATTGGACCCCAAAAAAGAAAACTCACAAATACCACTTGAGAAAAACACTGTGTAGCACTATGGGGGAACATAGACATGCCGTGGTCACTGATCAGTCAGGGTGAGAGGGACCTCCCAGCAGGACATGCTGTGGCCACCCTGTCCGTGCAGGTGGTGGCCAGGCACTACAATGTCCCAGCCATTGCCCTATGCCCTGTACAGATGCATCCTGCTCAGGCCACCCTGCCCGGGCCATACCCACAGTACCTTGCTCCTCATTATGCACATTGGCAGGCTAACACTGGAAACAGTGCAAGCAGTATGGGCTGAGTAAGGTGTAGGCAGCCACAACACACTGGATAGAAAAACACATACTCCCACACCTATGCCAGCCTTGTGCAAATATAGAGGCTTTTTACAGACCTGGCCACCACACCAGTCCTGGGCACTGTGCAGGCATGTCTATGGTACGCAATACTGTTGGGGGTCACTCCCCGGGGTGGTAAACACTGTCAGAAACCAAAACTGTAACACACTTCACAGATATCAGAAAGGTTGCTATAATGCAGCTCTATCAGCAAATTGTGCTTAACTTAGGAATTGTTATCTGCCATTAATCATAGCAACCTTTTGATATATGTGTAATGTATTCCCAGGTTTAGGGCGGCATTTCTAAGGTATACACATGTTTATGGTGTCTGTGCTCTGTAGGGTAAAATATAGGCATTTCAGGCATGTTTATTTTATCTGCAATAAAGATTCCATCTTTATTACCATGGTTTAGTACTGGGTAAAATATGGGGAAAGGGTTGGCTGAAGCCACAGCTGGACTTGAACTTGTGATCTTTTGCTCCTGAACATACTGGCTGTGTGTACTGCACCACACTGTTGCCACAGGGACAGTTCATTCCCTGGGGATACCATGACTGTTCGTCAGACAGACCCTGTCGGTTGCATTGCACGGTACCCACCTAAACGGGGCTCGGCCATGGTCTGCTGTGAGCAGATGCCACTGCCCCCTCCACCACCAGCACCCCTCCGCCACCATGCTGACATGCCATTATGCCGGTGGTGCTGGTGATGTGCAGTCCCAGGCCATCCAGTATGCCGGTAGGCAGCTGGCTATGGTGTCGGTTCTCGGGTAGGGGTGCCTACATGGACATGCGTGCTTCCTCCCCCCCCCCCCCCCAGACCGCCTGCAAATGTTATGTGCCCTTGGGGGTACCTGCTGGGTAATCTCCCATGTTGGACCCTCGTCAGGCGCTGTCTTGCTGTTTTACAGTTTCAGCATTCCTATGTGCCACCTAGGCATCTGCCTAGCCCGCACTGTGCCCCAGCTGGACCACATGTACCGCCTGCAGCCCTTGTATCCCATTTACAGCATCAGTTCAGTTGCCCTTTCCTACAAGCCCACTCTGCTGTTGCTGCACATGTGCACGCCATAACAAACCTGCTCAATTTAAACGAAAGAAACCCTGATCAGCCCTATTTCAATATGGGATCATTCACTTTGTAGGGAGACAGATCATAGACCCTTCCAAACATGATATCTTAATTTATATGCTTTGTCAGTAGTGTTGCTTTATGTTTATCATTAATATCACTATTGGCCAGCTTGGTTATTGGGATTTTAGATGTGGTTCTGGTCCTTTTATATGTTTATTTGCCTTTTTGGTCCCTGCACATGTATCACGACTATCACTTCTCTGGGTTTCCCTGCCTTTGCTGCACATTGCTGACTGAAATGGTTTCTCTCTCCTGCAAATGTGCCTCTAGCGCGACGTTTTCACTGGCGCAAATTTTCAGACCCTGATTTCACGGCGTTAGGGGTATGTTTACTAAACTGCAGTAATGTTACATACCACACGTTATGTAACGTTAACGATCGTTAGGTAACGTTAACGCGCATTATGTAACATTAACGCGCGTTAACGTTACTTAACGATAGTTAACGATCGCTAATGTCCCCAGCCACGGTAGACACCGCAGAAGGTGGAGAGAGGGCAGAGAGAAGGGGGTCAATGGGCGGAGAGTGAGCGGGGAGAGGCCCCTTTCACACTAACGTGCTGAACTGAAGGGCTGAATCCTACCGCGAATGAAAACCTGCCGTTAGATGCACATTTGCAGGAGATAGAAACCATTTAAGTGTCAGCAATGTACAGCCTAGGCAGGGAGCCCAAGGATTGTGATAGTAGTGCTACATTTTCAGCAACACCATAGTGCCAAAGTATGAATGGCCACTATGGCGATGGTGCAAATGGGGCATAGGGGGCCGCAGGCGGGACATGTAGTATGGGCAGCTAGGGCACAGGGTTGACCAGGTGGGTGCCTAGGTGGAACATAGGAACATAGAAACCGGAAATCAGAAATACAGCAGCTGACCAAGGCCAAACACAATCCAGCTATATCTACCTGGTTCACCCTAGCCAATAGTTGCTAGGGCACTGACCCGACATCCCCCAGCCATCCCGCCCCCATGTGGAAGGGACATAATATTGGTAGGCAGTAATGGGGGGGATGTGAGGATGTCCAAGTATGCCCCCCCACCCCAGGATCAGCTACCTAGGCTGGCGCCTACCTACACATTGGATGACCTGGGACTGCGCACTACCAGCACCAACAGCAAATGGCCATGTCAGATTGGCAGGGGTGTGTGCCCGTGCTGGAGGGGGCAGTGCCACCTCCCTGCAGTGGACCTAGGCCATGCCCTGCATCAGTACATGGTGTGCAGTGCAATATACAAAGTCTGGCTGAGGAAAAGTACAGGTAGCCCCAGGGACTATTGTACATCTGTGGCAACAGTGTGGTGCAGTATACCCAGCCAGTGTGTCCAGAAGCAGAGGGTCACAGCTTCAAGCCCAAACTGTGGTTTCTGCAGAGCATGTCCCTATGTTTTACCCTACAATGCAGATACAACAGCAACATGTGCAAAACCCAAAGCAGCGGCGAACAGGGGTACAAACACCCACCTACACAGGCTCCACAATCCAAAGATGCATGGAGAGTCAGGCTGTTGGCCCCAGCATTGAGCTGAAGTTATCGCCAGAGCACTACCACTACCCCTTGCACAGTTTAGCAATGTCAGCACTGTGATCAGGACCAGTGTGGCAGGCAGGGTTGCCAACCACCCCTATCTTTGTACAATGCTGCAATAGGAGTGAGCGTGTGTGTATGTCTATCCATTGTTCTGTGGCTGCCCACACTTCACTGGGCCCAAAATGTCCCACTGTTACCAGCATTAGCCTGAATAGGTGCATAATGAGGAACAAGGTATTTTGGGTATGGCCCGGACTGGGCAGATTGGCCAGGATGCATCTTCACAGGGTGTAGGGCAGGGGTGGGGAACCCTAGTCCTGGAGAGCCGCAGACCAGTCAGGTTTTCGGGATATCCCTAATGAATATGCATGATATATATATGCATTAGAGATATCCTGCCAACCTGACTGGTTTGTGGCCCTCCAGGGCTGGATTTGGAGACCCCTGCCTTACACCTCTGTCAGTTAAGATTGTGAGTGGGCAAGGTGCAGATGTCCAAGACATCAAAAAGGTTAGATAGAATGTGTCACATTCCTCCTCACTTCTCACCACCACCAAAATATTGTCTATTAGACAACTTTTTGGTGGTGGTGAGAATCGAGGAGGAATGTGACACATTCTATATACCCTTTCGATGTCTAGGACATCTGCACCTTGGCCACTCACAATCTTAAATGACAGAGGTGTAAGGCAGGGGTCTCCAAATCCAGCCTTGGAGGGCCACAAACCAGTCAGGTTGGCAGGATATCTCTAATGCATATATATCTCATGCATATTCATTAGGGATATCCCGAAAACCTGACTGGTCTGCTGCTCTCCAGGACCAGGGTTCCCCACCCCTGGTGTAGGGCAATGGCTGGGATATTGTAGTGCCTGACCACCACCTGCATGGACAGGGTGGCCACAGCATGGCATGCTGGGAGGGCACTCACTCTGACCGAGCAGTGACCATGGCAGGTCTAGGTTCCCACATAGCGGTCTACATTATTAGCCTCCAGTGATATATTTGTGTTCTTCAGTGCTGGGGTCCCAATCACTGAGATGCCTGCTTGTTGCACATAGTTCCTTTGTGAGCATGCACTATGGACTGGCTGGTGGATTGTCTGCAGTTAGACTGTGCATGGTCAGAACACCTGTAGGATACAGTCTGGCTGTGCTGTCTGCTGGTGACTGGCAGACAGTGGTGGGAGGCAGTTGGGGGTCTTCCAGTCCTAACCCCAGCATTGCTGTTGGTCTGCCACTGCCCCAGTCATATGTATGGCTCTTGCCCACCAACTCAGGAGGGCTGTCTCATACAAACAGGATGGAGGTTGTTTCCCAGGGGCAGGGTTACCTGTTCTTTACCTACCCAAAGGGTAATATGGGCCCTTTGGGGTATGTAGTGTATATCACTGCAACCTATAAAAGCACTGCTACACACACACACACCTCATGCAATTCTAGTGACCCCTCTGCCCTGATAACAGATGCCCATGTCAGCCAGACCCTAACACGGGGTACACACCAATCTGGCGGGTGTTTGTTCACACAGGGCCACATGTGACTGCAGGATACAGATGGACACCAAATTACCTTCAGTTGTACTGCAAGGAACACCTGTCACACACTGGTAGTGAGGGGTATGTACAACAGGACCTATCTCTAGCACCACATGTACTGCGGACCTAGTGCTGGGCACCCATCCTATCCCTCAGGATGAACACAGAACCTGCACAATGGCATGGTCTGTAGCTACTCTTTGCCAGTATCATGCACTGTCAGTTCGTCTTTCCAAGCTGAGGTACCGTAGAGGTACAGACCCCATTTGGTGATCAGCTGTAGACTGCTATTCAGCATGTGCATTGCATCATGGGTACTGGTGGGGTTGCCGTATCCTGGCACTCAGAGCAGACAGTCTGTGCGGTGACCTGCAGTCCTTCTGTACCCATGCTGTGACATGCATCACGGAGGTATAGCCTACTGGTTATTACAATGCCATTCTTGGCAATGTTCATGGGTTCAGTTCCTCATTGTTCCCTCCTCTCATGCCTGTCCTACTCAAATAGTGTGCATGCCTGTAGAGGTCATATTTTTGCATATCTGTGCTTCCAGCCCATAATACCCTTGCCACAATTGCCAACATTCCCTCGGTCCATCTATCTGCGTCTGTCAGCTGTGTAGAGTTCTGTCTGCCAGTGCAGGCTGCCAGCCCATGTCATGCACTGCTACCCTTTCCTGCATTGCGCCTCTTCATGCTTGCCTCGCCTGTGCCTGATCTACATGGCACTACCACTCCTCTGTCCACCCATCATTGTAACTATCCTGCCACCTCCGTCTCCACTGGGGGACACGTATTCCCATCGTCTGCCACCAACTGTTTTTCCGGTACTTTACATTGCCAACACCCTGTGCTGTGGTACAGCTGCCCCACCATGTTTGTCATCAGTACTGGCAGGCACATGGGATGCCCGCAGATATGGCAGGTCCAGCGGCTCCCACCTCTCCATCCTTCACTCACCTGTTCATTGCCTTTCCTGAGTGCTCTATCTAGTGTTAGGGATACATCTGTCTCTGTTCTGCACAGGTCATGCATGTCATCTGAGGCACCTTGCAGTCCCTAGGGCACACTAACCTAGGACACCATAACCTTGTTAGGCCACCTTAACCTATGGTTCCATATCCCAGGGTGCCTTCTGCGGTGCCTTGTCCAAGGGTGCCTAATATGGCGCTTAGCCTAGGAGGCCCTATAGGGCTCCTTATGAGGCACCTTACAGGGCACCTTACATGGCACCTTATAAGGGGCCTTACAAGGTGCCTTGCAAGGTGCCTTACAAGGCAGCTTGTAATGCTCATTAGTCTAAGGTGATTTGTAACACGCATTAGCTGCTACAGCTTGCTGTAACGATGCAACGCCCACGCCTTTATATGGACATCTGTACCTTTACCATGGAACCTAACGCGAATGACATTACCGCAGTTTAGTAAACATACCCCTTAGTGCGCATGGAGCCTCTCCCCGCCCACTCTCCACCCATTGACCCATTCTCTCCGCCCTCTGGGAAGCCTTACTCTACCCTTCAGGCCCGGATTTCACAGTGTTAGTGTGCCTTAACGCATCCGCTGCATTATCACGCGATAAGTGACATTATCGCATGATAATGTTACATTATCGCGTGATAACGTCACTTATCGCGCCATAATACCACCGTTGCGACGTTAAGACGGTTTAGTAAACAGTCCCCATAGATTGTGAGCCCTTTGGGGACAAGGGAATGTATCCAGTACCTATTTGTAGTGATTAGATAATATAAACCACTTTGATTGAAGGATAAGGTGGTATAGAAAAAAAGTCAAATAAATAAACAAGTGTATTTCTGATTTGATTCTCCCAGTGTTGTACTACATGAAGAGTCTGGCTTCTTTGGGTTTCCATTTCAATTTTGTCTGTATATTCAACTTCTAATGTGTAGTTACTTAATCTGTATTTGGTGAGGTCTACTTATTTGTCATGTTTGTGACCCAAGTGAAGTATTTTGCTAGCTTGGTATTTCTGTGTAGGAAATGAAAGCATCTCAACGTATGATTTTCCAACCTGCACATCCAAACAGAAGATATATTTCTGTTACACAGTATAATATAATATGTGCAGTGCTGCCTTTGTATAGATGGGGTGTTTGCTGTTTGAGTCCTGTGGTTTAGTGCTGCTCTGAGTTAGGTCAATAATATTTCTAATGTAGAGAGTAGGTGTCACTACTATTGTACTACTATTGTAGTGACACCAAAGTTTGAATACTCCTTTTTTTGCATGGTGAACAGAAGAAAATAGTTTACTACAATTCTGTATTCACTGTTGGAAGTATTTCTGTGGATGTGGGGTGTAAGAATGTGTATTCATTATCATGGATTTGGTTTCTTACTATGCCTTAAAAATTTTAGGAACAGGTTAACTAAAAGCTTAGCATGTGCTAAGCGCTTCATGATCCATAGGAATATAATGGGATTCAGTGGCAGCTAATATGCTGATACATTTAGCCTGTGCTAAGTTCTTGTACAGATGGCCCTTGAGAGCATCTTTACTAAAGCTTGCTAAGAAGTGGACGTGTGTTTTGGTGCACAGTAAATGTGCTTAGCGATCAAGGGAGCATGGAATGGACAGAGAATGCACCTCTGCAAATCACACTTGGTACATTAGCGAGCACTATTAACATGGCAGATATCAAAGGACATTTAACACCACTTCAAGAGCAGGCGTTAAGTTAAACGGCAGTAGTGCACCTCACTTAACATATGCTAACCTGCAGAAAACTTTTCCCCTTGGACAACTCCTCTTACAAGTCAGCTAATAAATGTGCAGTAAACCTTTTCCATTGTATTTCTCTAACATGGAGTTCTAGCTAGTATGGTGCATAATGGAAACTGATGTATCTGTAGGCATAGCTGATGGAATGAACCATGCCACCATGTTCTGATATCTCCATCAGGTAGAATAGACCATGAGGAGCCAGGTTAGGATCTAGAAGTCTTCCTCTACTGACAGGCAAAAGTAGAGAGCTTGGAGAGAGATTTCAGCATTATTGCTGGCCTACCTTAAGTAGTGGGAGCTATTGATTGGACAAATGCAGCCCTTATCCCACCCAGTGACACGGAAACTACCTTTTGCAACTGTTAGCACTTTCATTGCTTGTGTATGCAGGTGTTCTGTGATACCCACAAAAGGTCTGCAAGAGAGACAGAGAAGGCTCCTAGTGGCCTTTAACATCCAGTGCCTCGTACTGATGCATCTTTTGATATTTTGCCATCATTGCCATGCAACGTAGCCCAAAATATTAACTTTCCTTGTAAGCTGTTGGGGAAGGCACCTAACAATGCATCCACAGCTATTTTCATTCCTTTTGCTCAGAAATGGATGTATTCAAGTATATATGCCTTGTGTTTTTGCCCTACCAGTGGACCCTAGATTTACCATGGTCCTTGGCATTATTCTGAACAGAAAAGTTCAAGAACGTTCTGTGACCTGAAAATTATCCCTGACCCACTGATTGCAGTTCTACTTTTCTGTCACAGCACCTGTGCACTTGGAATCCCCCAGGCTGCTCAAGGGTCTCCCTATGACTTTCCAAATGGCTTTCACAAAGGCTGTTAAAATATTGAGACTGCTTTTCAAACAGCTGTGAGTAGTTGGGAATCACCATCTCCAGTAACAAATCATTCTCTTCACTGCAGAAGCAGATACATTGCACTGAGACAGCTCAAGGCATGTGGGGAAGTTTTGTTGTGAGGCTGGCAGCTCTTGTTTCTTTCCTCGCTGTCTGGCACACTTTCAGACTATCCAGTGTTCCCCATCCTCCTCGCAGAATGAGCATTCATGCAAAGGGCAACTCCTCTTACATAGCAGAATGGAGGGTAAAGATGGGAGATGGCGATGTGCAATAAATTACCACATGTTAACATGTCATTTATTAATGCAGACTTTTGATATACTGCTAGGGACGTAGCTTAAAAGCGGTTTACCTCTAATATAGGACATGTTAACTGTTAAGCAAGTTAAATGGTTGCCACTATGCTCCCACCTCCTCGACGTGGGGGCACACCCCCATTTTAGCCAAAAAGTATAGCACAACCGATTTCCTGCGTGTGTGGTAAATTTAGGCATCAATGAGTGTTAACGGCAAAAATGTTTTGCACTATAGTAAGCAGTTCCCTTAGGGGTAATTTTATGTGGAGCTATTGAAAGGTACATGTATATATCATACATTTTCAGTGTCTTACGTGCATGGATGGGACTTTACGCAAATTTTAGCCTGTCGCTATTCTATAAAAACACACGTCAGGCCAATGGTGTATTACTATGGGCATACACAGGGGCAATGCTTGGGTGGGGCATTGACAGTGTGTCAATTATCATGCATAAATTGCAACATGCTATAATTTACGAACATCCTTCTGAAATCTAGGTGCGGGCATTTACACCTGTCCTGGTGTTGGGGTAACTAATCAAGATTTGAGCACATATGCAACAACTTACACCCCTTTTTTTAAAATTTAGTATATGCTTACTTGACTTTATATAATAGACACAATGGGGTATGTTTACTAAACTGCGGTAATGCCATTTGCGTTAGGTTCCGCATTGATGATACAGATGCCCATATAAAGGAGCAGGTGGGGCAGCATTAAAGCTGTGTCAGATAAGGCGCGTTAGAAGGCACCTTATGAGGCGCAGTACAAGGCACGTTAGAAGGCACCTTATGAGGCACAGTACAAGGCACGTTAGAAGGCACTTTATTAGGCGCAGTACAAGGTGCCTTCTAACGTGCCTTGTACTGCACCTAATAATGTGCCTTCTAACGTGCCTTGTACTGTGCCTAATTAGGAGCCTTGTAACGCCTTATAGGATTGTTGCCAACTGTGGCGAGGGTACTATGGGCTGGCAGCACAGATCTTCAAGTCACAGGCAAGCAAAATATCTGCCTTGGACAGGAGGGAGCAACAAGGAATTGAACCCATGACCTCTACCTAGAACGTCAGCTTACTAAACAGTAGGCTATACCTCTATGGCTTGCTGCATAGCAATGGCTGGGTACGGAAGGACTGCAGGTCACAGCACAAACCGTCTGCTCCGTACGCCAGGATAGGGTAACCCCACCAGCACCCATGATGCATTGCAAATGCAGTACAGCAGCCTACAGCTGACCACCAAATGGGGTCTGCACCTCTCCGGAACTGCAGCGTGGTAAGATGCACTGACAGTACGTGATACTGGCACAGAGTAGCTACAGACCATGCCATTGTGCAGGTTCCGTGTTCACCCTGAGGGATAGGATGGGCACCCAGCACTAGGTCCACAGTACATGTGGTGCTAGAGACAGATTTTGTTGCACATCCCCAGCAGTGCCAGTGTGTGACTGGTGTTCCAGCTGTGTGCTGCAGTCATATGTGGGACTGGACACCACCCCAATTAGTGTTTACCTGGTGTTAAGGTCTGGTTGCCATCGGTACCTGTTATCAGGGCAGTGGGGGAGTCTAGACTTGCATGAGGGCTATGTAGTACTGCCACTATGGGTCTAAGTAGTATGCCCCATATACCCCAAGGGGCCTCAATCACCCTATTTGTAGATGAGGGTGTGGTGAGACAGGTGGCTGCACTCTGTGGAATAGCTGTAGTACCAGCAACCACAGTCCTGCTGGCGGATGACAGCCCTCCAGTGCTGCTGGGCCAGTGCCATACCTGTGACCATTGCAGACCAGCAATGTAACGTTAAGGTGCCTTAACAGCACATAACACACCTTAATGTAGCTGCTGCTACGTTAATGCAGTTTAGTAAACATGCCCCAATAGATATGCACCAACCCATGCAGTAACTATGCATAACTTTATAAAATTACCCTTTTCGTGTACTAATCATTTAAATTCACATTATAGTTTATATTTTATTAACATTTTATATATTGCTCTTCATTACATAGAGCAGTTTACATAAAAACAAGTAGCAAAAGAGCTGAGAAAGGAACTCCAATATAATAATAGAAAAGTCTACAGTCACACGGGTAGGGAGAGAGAGAGAGAAAGAAAAAGAAGAGGAAGAGGGTGGGCGGGGTGTACTGTTATACAGGGCATTCACAGTGAGAGACTATAAAGATAAGGTAAATGCTATTTGGAACAGATATGTCTTGAGAGCTGATTTGAAGATTCTGTAAGAGGGCTCCTGAATGGAGTCAGATAGCAAAGGTGGGGGCAAGTGAAATAATCAGAGATGAAAGGGAGGAATGCCAGTGTGTACAATGTTAAAAAGAAGTGTCCTTACCCTTTCCTCAACCCTGCTTGCACTTCAGGTAGATTCTAAGTATGGTTGTAGTCTCCATTGAATTATGTTGAGTAGAATCTTGCTGGTGTGTGAGATCAGAATGATTGCATGATAATTTACACAGTCACTTGGATCACCTCTTTTTAGTATTGGTATGAACACAGATCTTTTCCAGTCAGTTGTCTTCCAAATTTCCTTGCAGAGCCTTGTAAGTATTGTAACAGCTGCATATGATTGCCGTAATACTTCACTGGCAATGCCATCAATGCCTGGTGCTTTGTTCTTTGATAATGCTTTCAGGTACAGTCTTAGATTGTAAACCCTCTGGAGACAGGGTAATATCTACTGTATCCAAATGTAACTTGCCTTGAACTACTACTGACAAAGGTATGAGCTAATCCAAACAATCAAAATCCAAAAAGGCACATAATCTGAGAATAAGATACTTTACTTTAGTGCAGAGGTTCTCAATCCAGTCTTCAGGGCATACCCATCCAGTCATGTTTTCAGGATAACTATATAACAGATAAGTAGTAATAGTAGTAGTAATGGTAGTCAATAGATTCACAAGGCAAAAAAAATCCAGTTAGAATTTTACATAGAGCTGCAGGCTAAACTTCAGGTCAATCAGAAAACAGGAAGGAAAAGTATAAGCAATACAGAAAAGCTTGCTACAGCTAGCACCAGGGAGACCTGATGACATATCTTCAGTACTCTTTTGTACGTGGAAGGTCACTGATTTGATGCCAGCCTCTGTCTGGGAGAAAAAAGGCAACTGTTTTTTTATTTGCCTCAATCCATATTTTTTGTGTTTTTTCCTGCAATAATGACTCCCAAGTGACATGAACCTACATGCTTGATAGTATTTGTGGAACAAAGACATTGATAAATACTGGCACCATTTTGAATCCAGGCACTTGATGAAGCAAGAGTGACTGTCAACAGCTACCAAGGAAACAACCCTAATAGATGCTGGGGAGGTAGGGGTTGTGCTTTATGTTAATTTAATTTTTCGCACTATCATATACTTCAAGAAGCTAATGGGCCTGACTTGAGGCCTAATATCTGCATGTCTGTAGCCAGGAATGCATGATGTTCCCAGCTGCAGTGATGCAAATTTATTTTTATTGGTACTGAGGTATGACAGATTAGTAACTTCCATCATAAATATTGTTGTGGTAACATGGGCTAATTTACTTCAGCTCATTTTCCTATCCACTCCATATTTGCAGGCAGCAGAGGGGAAAATGGGGATTTTTACAGGGATATTTTTTTTTTCGTGCATGTATTTTATGAATATTCTCTTGCAAGTGTCATCACTAATTATTTTCTTTTGTTTGGAATCCTTGCCACATAATATATTTATGAGAAATCATTGGATTGATGGTATAATGAAGAACGTTTTTTTTTAAATACACATATTTTCATTTCAGTTATGCAACCTAGGGGTATGTTTACTAAACCATCTTAAAGTGCGCCCAGCGTTAGTGTGCAGGATGCCATAAAAGGAGTGGGCGTTCCTAGTCTAAATGTCGCAAGCGTGCGTTATCGCACGCTAATGTGCGCCGAGCGCATTAGCGCCCAAGAAAGGGACCAGCGCATCAATGCACGTTAATCTGAAGTAGGCGCCCTGACCCAGAAGCACAGCAGCAGAGGTGTAGTACAATGGTTAAGACACTGACTGATGGTACAGGGGTCATGAGTTCAATCCCCAAATGGGCCTGATGAATAATAAAACTTTTACCCAGTGCTGTCTGAGGCATATTCCAGTTTAATTTAAATCTGTGCTGCAAGCAAACACACCCTCAAAGTGCCGTAACATAAGGTGCCACATCAGCCGCCCTATAAGCCACTCCAGAGGGCATATTATAATGTGCACTGTCTGGCCAGGCACCCTAGAATGTTGCCTATAAGGCGCTTTATAGGGTACCCTATGAGGCAGCGCAAGGTTTCTATGTTCCTATGTGCCACCTAGGCACTCGCCTAGTCCACCCTGTGCCCCAGCTGCCCCCGCTACTTGTCCCTCCTGCAGCCCTTTATGCCCCATTTGCACCATCGCCATAGTGGCCTTTCATACTTGGGCACTATGCTGTTGCTGAAAATGTAGCACTACTATCACAATCCTTGGGCTCCCTGCCTATGCTGTACATTGCTGACACTAAAACGGTTTCTCTCTCCTGCAAATGTGCATCTAACAGCAGGTTTTCATTCGCGGTAGGAATCAGCCCTTCAATTCAGCGCGTTAGTGCGCAGGGAGCCTCTCCCCGCCCACTCCCCGCCCATTGACCCCTTCTCTCCGCCCTCTCTCCACCCTCTGCGTTGTTTACCTCGGCTGGGAACATTAACAATCATTAGGTAACGTTAACGCGCGTTAACGTTACATACCGTGCGTTAACGTTACCTAACGAGCGTTAACGTTACCTAATGCGCGGTCTGTAATGTTACCGCAGTTTAGTAAACATACTCCTAAAACAAATTTGAAAGTCATTTCAGGTAGTCCACAAGGATCATGATTGGGGTAAAGCTGGTAAGTCACATCCCATACATATATACACAAAATTAGGCTAGCTAATAACCTTTTTGGTTTTGCATCTTATCCTCACCATGCTTTCATGAGATGTCCTCATGAAAGATATATTTTTGACGGGGTCCACAGTTTCAATAAATATGTCAGTGAAAATATGACATCTAATAATTTTTATGGCCTTACATTCAATGCTGTGTTAGGTCACAGGGCCTGACAGTTAATGTGGTGGTGCTGCATCAAACATGCCCTAGTCTTCACACTATTGGCCTGTTAGGTGCAACACCATAGCGCTCTTTAGTAAAAGGACTCCTAAGTATTCCATTCAATTATGTCATCTTGAATATTTTTGAATTTTTAATGAATCCATGAATTTTCAGAAATAAAGAATATGAACTTGCATGATTATTGCCTTATCCACTAGGAAAATGTTTCAGTTTGTTTTTAGGTCATTTTTTGTTTTTCTCTGATTTGGGGGTATTTTTTTAATTTGTTCCACAGATTCATTTTAATAATTTTATCATGTTTTTACCAACCTAACGCACATTAATTTATAGATTAATATGCATTAAATTTAGTTTAGAACATACAAATATTTTAAGACATGTTAATAAATCAAATGTGCACTAACAAATGAATGACATAGGCGTAGTTTGCAGGTGCTAATGGTGATCTGGTACCTCTGCTCCCACTGTCAATACAACTTCCTTACTCTTTGCCCCCTCCCCCCAACCAAAAAAAAATAAAAAGGCAAACTACACCAATGAGGCATGCCACTATAGGCATGTGCACATCCTGGGATTTATTTATTATTTATTTAATCGCTGGTTCTTGATATCCCTGTTGTGGCGCCCGATTCTGAAAGGGGCACATCTAGGTTGCCCGGATGGCCCTGAGCAGGATGGGCCCATTAAGACCCGATTCTGTACCGCAGGAGCAAAAATTCCCATGGCATACAGAATCGGGCCCGAGGATGGCTGGGCATGCCCCTGCTTGCCTGCAGGGACTTCCTCCCCGCAGGCTCCCACAGTGCAGAATCTCTTTCATCTTCCCTGCCCGACCCACGGCTAGGCAGCTGCGCCTGGATTGGGCGATGGGGACTTACCTACACCTGGCCCCGGCCCCTGTGGTAGTTCCGGCCCTGATCGCCTCATTTGTTCTGCTTATTCCACCTTCAAGGTGGAAAAAGCAGCATGTCCCCCTGACCCACAGGACATATAGGGCCATGACTGGAATCGGCCCTATATGTCCTGCCGCCTTGACTCACCCCTGCTCTGCCCAGACAAAGCTCCCTCCCAGCCCCCACTGGCTCTCCCCGTACTGCTGCTCTAGCTGTGCGGTGAGGGCCTAAGGGAGAATAGGGGCAGGATGGCTTGTGGGGCTGGGACGTCCAGCCCTGCAAGTCAAGACTTGGAATTGAGCCCATAGCCTTGGTAATGTCAGCATTACACTAATCTATCCTGATATTACCAAAGTACAGGTAACTGTCAAAGGATCCTTCCGATCAATGAAAGGATACAATTTTCAAGTTTACCATAATGATGAGATTTGTACTGCGCATAACCATTGACATTCGGCCATCCTGAGCAATTGATTACCTTCTCAAACACACACTTGAAATATATGCCTTAGATTCCAACTGCACTCCTTCTAAATTTGATTTCACCATAAGCATTCTACCTCTTCTACTGCTCCAGGCCATTTCAGTCTTATTAGGATTCAGTTTTAATCTACTAGTGTGCACCCATGTAGCAATCCAGAAAATCACTCATTAAAGCAACAACCTGTTGCTGATCCTTGCTTGACTCAAATGAAACAATAAGAGTCACATTGTCAGCATACAGGTGACATTCTATTCCTTGTCAGTCTAATAAAAGTACATTTTACCAAGGACATCCAAGTGCAATCTGGGACGTCAAAGCCATAATGTCTGAAAAAAAAAAAACAGGCACTTGCAAGTTCAAGCATGATTTTACAAATCTGGACATGCCCGATATGGATGTCTATGGATATATCTACATAGATGTCCCCAAAAAAGCATTTCAGAATAGGGATATCTACCACCAGATGGAGACTGAAAACAAATGGGTTTGATGATCTCAGCATTTAAGGGTCCTCTGCACACCTCCTCTGACCGGTATTTCTTTATCAAAAGAGACTCTAGAAGAAATGATTATTAGATATACTTTCATTCCATACTTCACAAAATATTTGTACAGAAAATCCACTCTAGCTCAAAGATAAATCTGGAATAAAGGATATAAACCATTGGTTTCTTTTATTTTATATTTATGCATTTTAACAATATATCAAGCAACACGCTTGTACAGAAAGATACATCCTTGTTGAAAAAAGAAAAATACAAAGAACATAATTAAAGGCAAATATTACAAGTGTATCAATAGTCCTCTATAAGAAGGGGAAGCAGCATTAAACAAAGATACTGAGGGCAGGAAACGCCCCAGAACTATTAAGGAAATACAATAAACCACAAAACAAGAGAGGGCAGAGGACCGAGAACATCTAATTAATAATAAGAAACCACTTAGGAAGGAGAAGATGTAACAATATGAGTGCTGATGAAGGAGGACAAATCTTCAGGCTGGAAGAATACATATTTATGTGACTGAAACAAAACAATATATTTACAAGGAAATCTAAGCACAAAAGAAGCACCCATCTGAATCACCCCAGGGCATAGCAACAAAAAAGATTTTCATCTTTTTTGAGTCTCCTTGGCCACATCAAGAAAGATCAATATTCTGTTATCCATGAATAGGTTGGCACGTTTTTTATAATATAACTTAAGAATCCATTCTCTATCTGATGAAAGAGCAAAAGTTACTAACATAGAAGAAACAGCAAGATCATCTTCCTCAGGAGTCTGAAGTAAAGCCGAAACATTCAGAAAATCCATATCTAGTGAACCAACAGCCATCTTTCCCTCTTTTCAGCCAGATGGTAGAAAATAGGCTTTCACTACTGGAGGAATTAAATCAAATTGAACCAATAATGTAAATATTTCTTGAATAATTCCAAAGGAGCTACCACTGGAATCACTGGAAAATTGAGTAACCGAATATTAGAGGACCTAGCAACATTTTCCAAAGCCTCAAGCTTTGCTCTTAGAGCCACATTGTCTTTTACTAAGGATAATGACACTTCAGAAACCTGCAAGAGTTTCCGATCCGAAACTTCCGCTTTCGCTTTTATATCCACTATTAATTTTAAAGACAGAGTTTTCAAGTTTATCTACCCGAACGGTAGACAGAGCCAGCTGTTGACTTACTACAGTAGATAGTTGAGATATCGCCTCCCAGATGCTCTCCAAGGAGATCACAGCAGGACGTGACAGAATGAAGACAGGTGGAGGCTCCAACACTGCAGTTCCTAACAGAGAAGCCTTTCCTTCACCAGCGCTGCTCCGTCCTCGAGCGGAAACAGCCAACTCCGAAGATAGAATTACTGCCGAGCCTGTAGCCGCACACACAGTTGGCTGCCCACCAGAATCCACCTCCGACAGGCCCCGCTGCAGAGTTGCAGTCACTAACACATCAGGAAGAGACGCGGCTCTGCTTGCAGGAGGAGTCACCAGATGGCTCGGAGCAACAGGAAGGACGCGCCCATTAGGGGAGAGAGACACATCCAAGGTAGGAAATACCAAAGCCTCCTCAGCTAGCGCGACCAAGCCTGCTCGAATCTCCCCAACTTGATTCTCGGTAAGCCTGACAAAACGATCCATGGGCCCCACACTGGCAGGCACGGACTCCACGGGAAAAACTCTCGGCTTGCCTTTACGTTTAGGCATTTTGGCTCAAAACAACTCTGCCGCCATCTTGTAAGTTAGCCACTCCCCTACGAGCATAAACCATTGCTTTTTATCTTTAAGGCCTAAATATGGATCCCAGACTCATCGTCCCATGACCTACTGGCTACGCCCCACAAATGAGCTGTAGAAGCACCGTCACAGCTTGGTGATACCACATTAGTACAATTGCTCACTTCAAAGATATCCATACCTCAGATAGATAGAGTAGTGGGTTAGGAATAATGTAGCCAGAGTTCAAATCCTAGTGAGAATCTTTATGATCTTGGACTAGTCACTTAACTCTCCATATTTTCTACACTCTGTTGATATTTTAAGGCCCAAACATGCACTTTCCTGATGCCTGTTCGTGCCTGCAGCAGATCTAAACATGGACATGCCTGCAGATGTCCCCAATGTTCCTGAAATCAAATGGAGACGTGTAAATCCATTGCACCTCCTCAGACACGCCTCCACCCTGCCCTCTTGCCTACTTGGACATTCTTGCACTGGAGACATAATGTAAAGATAATTTGTGAAATGGCTTTGAAGACATCTCTGTAATTTTGACATCCACGTGCACATCTTTGGAATACAAATCATGACTAAGGGGTATGTTTATGAAACTGTCTTAATTTCTACTGATGCTAGTTGCAGCGACAATGTGAAGAATGCCATATAAGGAGTGGGCGTTCTGGCGGCAAGGTAGCAAGAATCTATATCGCGTGATAGTGGGTGCCGTGGCACGTTAACGCGCATTAACCCTAAGTTCATGCCAGCGCAGTGTTAAAAGCTATGAAGATGTAACCCACTGGTTACTGCAATGACTGCAGAGGCAGAGGTTATGGGTTTTATCCCGCAGTGGTGTTATGTAAGAAGGCTGTCTGAGGCAATTCCTTTTAATCTAAATAAGTGCTGTCTGAGGCATTTCCTTTTTTAAGTTAAATCAGTACTGCCAGCAAAAACACCCTCACAGTGCCGTAACATAAGGCGCCCTATAAGGCACTCCATAGGGCACATTATAAAGTGCCCTATCCTCCAAGGCACCTTCTAATGTGCCCTATAGGACGCTTTATATGGCACCCGATGAGGCACCTTAAGGTTACAGCACTGTGAGGATGCATTTTGCTGGCAGCAGTGATTTAAGTTAAAAGGAAAAGCCTCAGACAGCCTTATTAAATAACAACACTGTGGGATCAAACACATGACCTCTACCGCCACAGTCATGGAAGTAACCAGTGGGCTACATTTCTATAGCAACTACCACAACCCTGGCTGGCCACAGAAAGACTGCAGGTCACCACACAAACTGTCTGCTGTGGTTATGAGGATAGGGTAAACCCATCCATACCCCTGATGCACTGTACATGCAGATCAGCAGTCTACAGCTAATCACAAGATGGGGTATGCACCCCCAGAGCACCTCGGCCTGGTAGGGGGAACTGACCATGTGTGTTACTGGCACAGAGTAGCTATAAACCTTGACATTGTGCGGGTCCTGTGTTCACCCTGTGGGTGAGTTGGGGCGCCCAGCACCAGGTCCGCAGCCCCTGGCATGGCCGAGATAGGCTATGCTGCAAGTCCCCCATTGGTGCCAGTGTGTGATATGTAGTCCTTTCAGCCACGCCTAGGATACACCTGTGTCCATCTGTATTTCCCTGTCACATCTAGCCCTTGTGGACTATGATGCAGCCAGAATAGTGCATATCCTGTGTGGGTGCCATGGTCACATGTTATAAGTGAAGGGGGGTGTTTGGACCCAAAAGCAGATTATGTAGCACCACCCTCTGTGGATCAGAGTGGGGGACAGGATCTCCCACCAACAGATCCACATTCTGCATCTCTGCAACGGTGGCAGTAGAGGGGACTATAAACCCCAGTCATGCTGGGGAATGGGCACCTTACAAAGCAGTCAATGCAGATCTGTATGCATCACATAAGGCAGTGGCAGACAGGCAGAATGCTGGAAAAACTCAGCTGCCCCCACCCACTATCTGACATTCACCAGCAGAGAGCACAGTCAGCCTCCACCCACTGCACCCTGCAAAGTGTTCCAGCCATACACATGCTAAATGCAGACGGTCTGCTAGCTAGTACGTAGTGCATGTTCCTGGAGGAACTGTGTGCACCACAAAAGGGTATGTGAACACACACACCAAGCAGGTATGTCAGTGATTAGGCCCCAGAAAAAAGAACCCATAAATATCACTTGAGAAAACTAGTATATAGTACTATGGGGGAACCTAGCCATGCTGTGGTCACTGATCAGTCAGGGTGAGAGTGACCTCCCAGCATAACATGCTGTGTCCACCCTGTCCGTGCAGGTGGTGGTCGGGCACTACAGTGTCCCAGCCATTGCCCTATGCCCTGTGCAGATGCATCCTGCCCTGGTCACCCTGTCCGGGCCATACCCACAAAACTTTGCTCATCATTATGCACATTGGCAAGCTAACACTGGAAACAGTGCAAGCAGTGTGGGCTCAGTGAGGTGTAGGCAGCCACAACACACTGGATAGACATACACACACTCCTACACCTATGCCAGCATTGTGAAAATATAGAGGTTTTTTGCAGCCCTGGCCACCACACCAGTCCTGGGCACAGTGCAGGCATGGCAATGGTACCCAATATTGTTGGGGTCAATCCCCATGGTGGTAAACACAGTCAGAAACCAAAACTGAAACACACTCCACAGATATTAGAAAGGTTGCTATGATGCAGCTCTGTCAACAAATTGTGTTTACCTTAGGATTTGTTATCTGCCATTAATCATAGCAACCTTTTGATACATGTGTAACGTGTTCCCAAGTTTAGGGCGGCATTGCTAAGGTATGCAGGTGCTAGTATTGGGAGATGCTGCTCTGCGCAGGGCCCAACAGCCTGACTCTCCATGAGCCTTTATAGTGGAGCCTGTGGGTGTGGGTGTTTGTGCCCCTGTTGGCTGCTGCTCTAGTGCTCTTTGGAGGATCGCCAATGTAACACCAATTTTTAAAAAGGGTTCCAGGGGTGATCCGGGAAACTACAGACCGGTGAACCTCACGTCAGTACCAGGAAAAATGGTAGAAACCATCATAAAGAATAAAATTACTCAGCATGTAGATAGTCATGGTCTAATGGGAGACAGCCAACATGGCTTTAGACAAGGAAGATCTTGTCTTACTAATCTGTTATGTTTTTTTGAAAGTGTGAATAAACAGGTGGACAAAGGTGAGTCGATTGATATAGTGTATCTGGACTTTCAGAAAGCCTTTGACAAGATCCCTCATCAGAGACTTTTGGCAAAACTAAAGAGTCATGGGATAGAAGGCAGTGTACTACTGTGGATCAAGAACTGGTTAAAAGATAGAAAGCAGAGGGTTGGGCTAAATGGCCAATTTTCCCAATGGAGAAAGGTGAATAGTTCTGTACCCCAGGGATCTGTGCTGGGTCCGCTGCTTTTTGACATATTCATGAATGACCTGGAAAGTAGAATAACGAGTGAGGTTATCAAATTTGCAGATGACACAAAACTATTTAAAGTTGTTAAAACCCAAGAGGATTGTGGAAAATTGCAAGAGGACCTTGATAAATTAGAAGACTGAGCATCAAAATGGCAGATTAAATTAAATGTGGACAAGTGCAAAGTTATGCACCTAGGGAAGAACAACCCAAACTATGGTTACACAATGCAAGGTTCCACATTAGGAACCACCACCCAGGAAAAAGATTTAGGCGTCATTGTGGATAACATGTTAAAACCCTCGGCCCAGTGTGCAGCGGCAGCCAAGAGAGCAAATAGAATGCTAGGTATCATAAGGAAAGGAATGGAAAATAAAACAAAAGATATTATAATGCCTCTATATCGTTCCATGGTGAGACCGCACCTTGAATATTGTGTGCAATTCTGGTCGCCGTCTCTTAAAAAGGATATAGGTGCATGTTTAATAAAACCCCGGTAATGTGCGGGCCGCGGTAGTGTGCGGGTGCCATATAAGGAGTGGGCGTTCCATCCTGAAAAAAGAAAAGCCGGAATTTACATATGCGCTAAGGTGCGCGGCACCCATGTATGCCCCGCACCTTAGCGCATGAGATAGCTGCGCGGGAGGCATAAGTGGCGTGCTGAAGTGCAAGAAAAAGAGCAGAGCCACAGCACAATGGTTAAGACACTGACCAATGGTGCAGGTATCAGGGGTTCAATCGCCCAATGAAGACGGCTGGCTGAGGCATTATTTTAGGAGGCATTTAAATGATGGGCTGCATAAGGCGGCCCCCTGATGTTTTAGGAGGGTGTTTAATATGGGGCAGCATAAGTGGCGCGCTGATGTGCAATCACAGGAACAAAACCACAGCACAATGGTTAAGACACTGACCAATGATGCAGGTATCAGGGGTTCAATCCCCCAAAGTGCCCAATGAACAAGGCTGGCTGAAGAATAACATGTTATGGGGATGATTGCTTTAGGAGGCATTTTATGCATATTTTAATTATCACTACTAGCAAACGCACTCTCAAAGCGTGTTAACATAAGGCGCCCTATAAGGCACATTTTAAAGTGAACTGTCAGCCAAGGCACCCTAGAATGTTGCTTATAGGGCGCTTTAGAGGGTGCCGTATGAGGTACCGCAAGGTCAGTGTACTGTTTTTTATGGCAGCACTGTGCAGTTTAAGGAATGAAAAGCATAAGTAGGTGCGCTGACAGGCAAGGAGGAGCAGCAGTGGAGCACAATGGCACTGACTGCTGATACAGGGGTCATGAGTTTGCTCCCCAGTGTGCCTAATACGTAAGGCTGGCTGTGGCATCAGCTTTGCATTGTACATATTTTGTCCTGCAGCACTTTATTTTTATGTTATTAATTGCTGCCAGCAAACACGCCCTCACGTGCCGTAATTGAAGGTGCTGTATAAGGCACCCTATAGGGCACTCCATAGGGCACATTATAAATTGCACTGTCCGCCACAGCACCCTAAAATGTCCCCTATAGGACACCCTGTAGGTTGCGTCACAGGATAATGTATAGTGCACCTTATATGGACGGGAACCATAAGGTGCCCTATAGGGCGCCCTATAAAGCACCCTCAGAGGCACCTTATGGGTACAGTACGCTGAGGGTGTTTTTGCTGGCATCAAAATATGTACATTAAAAAAAGATAATGTGTTGGACAACCCTATCAAATAACCACACTGTGGGTTGGAACCCATGACCTCTGGTTTTAGAGGCAGTGAAGTAACCATTGGGCTACAGTTGCTAGCAAGCCCCTGGCTGGCTGCAGAGAGCATGCACGTCACCACACAGACAGTCTGCTGTGGTCACCAGGATAGGGTTAGCCCACCCATACCCATGATGCACTGCACATGCAAATCAGCTGTCCACAGATTAACACAAGATGGGCAATGCACCCCCACAGCACCTCGGCCTGGTAGAGGGAGAGACCAGGTGCACCCACACACCACCTTGGCCTGGTAGGGTGTACTGACCGTGTGTTTTACTGGCACAGAGTAGCTACACACCGTCACATTGTGCGGGTACTGTGCTCACCCTGAGGGTGCAATGAGGCGCCCAGGACCAGGTCCACAACACCTTCCATAGCTGAAAGAATCTATGTTGGAGGTCCAAAGCAATGTTAATGTGTGAGCTAGGTAGTTTCTGCACAAACACCTTGGATTTCTCTGTCTGTTTCATTTAGGTGTAGTCCCCATGGACCCCTAGGTGGGCCATGTACCACCACCACCACCACCACCACCCCCACCCCTTCCTCCAGGGTTGAGGGTGGCAAACATGGTCTCCTATCAATAGATCCACATTCTACCTACTTGCAAAGGTGGCAGTAGAGAGGACAATCAACCCCGGTCCCGCTGACGAGCAGACAACCCACAGGGCAGTCAATGGAGCTCTATACACATCCATAACACAATATTAGACAGACATTAGGCCTGGAGATGATGAGCTGCACCCCACCACTATCTGATATTCTTCTGCAGCAAGTCATCATCCACTGCACCCTGCAAGCTGCTCCATCAAGACACATACCAGCTGCAAACAGTGTACTAGTTAGTCCACAGTGCATGTTCCCAGTGGAGATGCATGCACCCAGAACTGGGATGTCAGCATACACATCAAGCAGATAAATCAGTGACTGGGCCCCAAAAGGAAACCCATATCTAGCACATGAGAGAAATACTATACAGCACTATGGGGGTGCCTAGCCATGCTGTGGTCACTGCACAGTCAGGGTGAGAGTGATCTCTCAGCAGGACATACTGAGGTCACCCTGTCTGTGTAGGTGGTGGCCGGGCACTAAAATGTCCCAGTCAGTGCCCTATACCCTGTGCAGATGCACCCTGGCCAGGCCACCCTGTCCGGCCTATACCCATGGTACCTTGCTCCTCATTATGCACATTGGCAGCCCAATACTGGCAACATTGCTGGCAGTGTGGGCTGTGGAAGGTGTTTGCAGCCACCACACACTGGATAGACAGACAGCCACCCCCACACCTATGCCAGCATTGTGCTACTATAGAGGGGTTCAGCAGCCATACCCACCACACCAGTCCTGGGCACAGTACAGGCATGGATATGGTATGCAATACTGTTGGGGGTCACTCCCCAGGGCGGTAAACACTGTCAGAGACCAGACCTGCAGCACACACCGCAGACATCAGAATGATTGTTATGGTGGAGCCCAAGGAGCAAAATGTGCTTAACGTAGGAATTGATATCTGCCAGTTATCATGGGAAACATTTGATAGCTGTGTACCATATACCCAGGTGTAGGGTGGCATTGCTAAGGTATGCAACTGCTAGTATTGGGAGATACAGGCAGGGCCCAATGTCCTGCCTCTCCAGGAGGCATTGGCCAATGGGGCCTTTGGGTGTGTGTGTGGGTGTGTCTGGCCCTATTGGCTGCTGCTTTACGGCAGAGTTTCCCAACTCCAGTCCTGGTGTTCCAAACACTCTTCGGGTTTTCATGCTGTCCCTCATAAATATGCATGAGCTACATCTGCATACCATGGGGGTGGTGCATAGATATGCAGCACAGGCATCTTTATTAGAGGCAGCATGGAACCTGAATGGTGTGGGGCCCTCCAGGACTGCATTTGGGAGACTCTGCTCTAGGTAATGCGGCTGTTTATGGTGTCTGTGTTTGGTGTGGTAAAATATAGGCGTATTAACCATGCGTATGTTCTCAGCAATAAAGGTTTGTCCTTACTATCACGGTTTAGTTGTGGGAAAAATATGTGGACAGGATTGGAGGTAACCCCAGCTGGCCTTTGAACCTGTGACCTTCTGTTTGTGCACACAATGTCTGTGTGCACTGCACCACCGTGTTGCCACAGATATGCTGCTTTCCCTGGGGAGTCCATGACTGTACATCCAACAGAGCCTGTCTGTTGCGGTGGACGGTGCCAGCCTGCACATGCCTAGGCCACTGTCTGCTGTGGCTTGCAGCCACTGCCCCCTCCACCACCTGTACCCTCCGCCAACATGCAGACATGTCCTTATCTTGGAAAAAGCATATGACCTGATTGAGTTGTGGCACTCCAGGACTGAATTTGGGGGACTCGGCTGTAGGTAATGCCCATTGTTATGGTTTGTGTGCGGTGTAGGGTAAAATATGGGTGTTTGAACCATGCTTATGTTCTCTGCAATAAAGGAGTGTCTTTACTATCACTGTTTAGTGGTGGGTAAAACTATGGAGACTGGGTTGGCAGGAGCCCCAGCTGGGATTTGAACCTGTTACCCTCTGGTCTTACAGAGGCTGGCTGTGTCCATTACACCACACTGTGGTCACAGAAACAGTGGGGTCCCTGGAGATAGGAAACCTGGCCTGACGAGTCAGAAAACCTGCTCTGCACAATTTTACTGTGGGCTCATTTACTTTGTACGGAGACAAAAGTGCAAATAAGCCTCAAAAATGACCTCGGAAAAAGGGCCAAAAAGCCATGACCAAGCTGGGCAACAGTGATATCACTGGGCAACCATAACAAACACTCCCAGGAAAGCTCCAATAAAATGCTATGATTTTTGAAAGGGTCTACGGAGCGTAGACCCTTCCAAAAATAATTTCCTTTTTTTGGAGCTTTCCTGGGAGTGTTTTTTATGGTTGCCCATTAATATCACTGTTGCCCAGCTGGATTACAATTTATTTGGAATTTGTTGTGGTCATTTTCAATTTATATTTGCTATTTTGTTCTGTGCACATTTATCACACTGCTCACGTTTTGCAGGTTTCCCCGGTTTTGCTGTACATTGCTGACGGAAATGGTTTCTCTTCCCTTTAAATCGGCTCTAACGCGAGGGTTTCACTCGCAGTATTTGTTTTGCCAAAATTCAGCCCCGCTCCTGTGCGGGGAGCCTCTCCCCTCCCACTCTCCACCCATTGACCCCGTCCCCCCGCCCCTCGGGAGCCTTCCACCGCCCTCGAAATGCCTTTCCACGCCTCTATCGCACATCAGCGCGCCCCGCTCTTGTGTGGGCGGAGCGCACTTGTGTGGGCGGCACGCACGCGTGTGGGGCACCAAAAACACACTATTAGCGTGCGCTAAGGTACCTTAGCGCACGCTCAAGTGTGCCCCGCACATTTGCGCGCTTTAGTAAACATACCCCATACAGTTATTAGAAAAGGTTCAGAGAAGAGCCACCAAAATGGTAAAGGGGATGGAAGGATACTCCTATGAAGAAAGGCTAAAAAGGTTAGGGCTCTTTAACCTGGAAATGAGACGGCTGAGGGGAGATATGATAGAAGTCTATAAATTATTGAACGGAGTGGAACGGGTAAACGTAGATCAATTGTTTACGTTATCAGAATATAGAAAGACTAGAGGACATGCAATGAAGCTACAGGGTAAACTATTTAAGACTAATAAAAGAAAATATTTTTTCACTCAACGTGTAATCAAACTCTGGAATTTGTTACCGGAGGATGTAGTAAAGGCTGTTAGTGTAGCTGGGTTTAAAAAAGATTTGGACAAGTTCCTGGAGGAAAGGTCCATAAACCATTATTAAGAAGGGACCCAGGATATCAATGCTTGACCCAGTACAAGCATTGCGGAACCTGTGTCTTTTGGGGTAACTGCTAGGTACGTATGACCTAGTTTGGCCACTGTTGGAAACAGGATACTGGGCTTAATGGACCTTGGTCTGACCCTGTATGGCATATCTTATGTTCTTATGTTCTTATGGCTGAGTTTCCCAACTCCGTTCCTGGTGGGTCAAATATGGTTCAGGTTTTCATGCTGTCCCTAATGAATATGCATGAGATTCATTTGCATACAATATGGGTGGTGCATACAAATGCAGCACAGGCATAATTATTAGGGACAGTATGAAACTTGAATGGTGTTTGGCTCTCCAGGACTGCAGTTAGGAAGCACTGCTCTAGGGATTGCACATGTTTATGTTTTCTGTGCCCTATAGGGTAAAATATAGGCATTTCAGGCATGTTTATTTAATTTGCAATAATGGTTCTGTCCTCTCACTTGGTTTGCAGCTTGTCGTGCTGTGAGGGCTTGCGTGCATCAGTGATGCTGAGAGCTAAACTACTGGCAGGGTCTCCCAAGATGGACAAGTCTCATCTGAGGTGCCAGACCAAGACAAACCACCCATCTGGGCAGCAGCAGAATGGGATAGTGTTGACGGCGGAGGATCACATTTTTGTGACAGCGGCAACAACACCAAACTTAAATTGTGAGGAAGAAAGGTCCAGAAATCTACTTCTGTATCTTGCCATGAAAACCCAATGGATGGTTACAACAAAACAAATTGTACTATGGTGCTGGAAGATGAGACCCCCAGGTTGGAAGGAACTCAACTAGCTACTGGGGAAGAGCTGAAGACTTTTCAGAGTAAAGCCAGCATTTATGATGTGGTTGGATCAAAGCCCTCGGGAAGTCTGACTGCTGATGTAGCTGTGCATGAAATGAGAGTCAGAAGCTGTAAAGATGTCTTACACATTGGAACATGGAACGTACGAAGCATGAACCAAGGGAAGTGGGAGATGGTCAAGAATGAAATGGAACGTGTACAACTTGATCTGTTGGGTGTCAGCGAACTGAAATGGACTGGCATCGGGCACTTTGCATCAGATGATCACATGGTCTACTCAGGGCCGGCCCGTCCATTGAGCAAGAATGTTTTTTGCACAGGGCCCCGCGTTTCAGGGGGCCCCGCGCAAAAAACATTCTTCAGCATCCCAAGTTTTAAAAAAACAACAACAAACCGTCTGCTTCTGCCGCGGCAGCATCAAGAGCTCTGCCGCGGGGCCCCCCCCTGCCCGGCAGAGCCTACCTGCCCGGCAGAGCCTCCCTGCATCATCAGCTTTCTTCAAGTCCCAAAACGCGGGCTTCTTTCAGAGCCGCGAGAGTTTCTTTTCTCGCGGCTCTGTTAAGCCCAGAAACGCAGAGAAGCTAAAGCCAGAGGAGAAAGAAAGACAATCGCAGAACTCAACAGAGATTTCCAGCGTGCAGCAAGACAGGACAAGGAAAAGTACTACAATGACGCATGCAAGGAAATAGAAGCAGAAACTATTAGAGGAAGAACAAGATCAGCTTTCCTAAAGCTACGAGAGTTAAAGAAAAAGTTCCAGCCTCAAATTGGAATGCTACAAGATGCTCAAGGTTCTATGTTGAATGATGCTGAGAAGATCAAGAAAAGGTGGAAGGAATATACAGAGTTTTTATATGATAAAGATAAGTGGACCAACAGCCGTTTCAACCTGTACCTTATGATCGGGAACCATTGGTGATGAAAGAAGAAGTTGAAGCAGCATTGAAAGCCTTATCAAAGAACAAAGCACCAGGCATTGATAGCATTCCTATAGAAGTATTGCAGCAATCTGATGCAGCTGTTACCATACTTACAAGGCTCTGCCAAGAAATATGGAAGACAACATCATGGCCAACTGACTGGAAAAGATCTATGTTTATACCAATACTAAAGAAAGTTGAGCCAACTGACTGTGGAAATTATTGAACAATCGCTCTGATCCCACATGCCAGCAAGATTCTACTGAAGATTATTCAAAAGAGACTACAACCATACCTGGAACAAGAACTACCTGAAGTGCAAGCAGGGTTCAGGAAAAGGCAAGGAACGAGAGACATCATTGCGTGGCGTAAATTGAAGAACAGCAAATATATATAAGAGCTATTAATTTGTATAGTTATACTCTTTACAATTCCCTCAGTCTATCTTTCCCTTTGGCTGCTCTTCCGTTTAGAGGTATGTCTGTATTACATGTTAACCTGATGTAGTCTCTTTGTTACCTATATATCCATTGCTTATCACTTTGATATTTTGATAAGGTGGTATAAAACTGGATGCATTGTTTTGTCTTTATAGTCTGATGTTTTTATGTCTGTATTTTATGTTAACCTAATGTACTCTTGTAACCGCTTTGATTGTAAGAAAGGCGGTATAAAAAACCTGTTAAATAAATAAATAAATAAAAGGATATCTATTTGTGCTTTATCAACTATAGCAAGGCTTTTGACTGTGTAAACCATGAGAAACTCTGGGCCACATTAAGAAGCATGGTATACCAGAACACCTGATCGTTCTCTTGCACAATCTGTACATTAATCAAGAAGCAACAGTTCGAACGGAACAAGGAGAAACAGAATGGTTTAAAATAAGCAAAGGTGTAAGACAAGGCTGCATACTTTCCTCCTACCTGTTTAATTTATATGCAGAACAAATCATCAGAGAAGCAGGATTGTATGAAGACAACAGAGGTGTGAAGATTGGTGGAAGACTCATCAACAACCTTCGCTGTGCTGATGATAATACATTAGTGGCTGAAAGTGAAGATGATCTGAAACATTTGCTTCTCACAATCAAAGAACATAGTCTCATAATGGGCCTGCACCTTAATGTAAAGAAGACAAAGATCATGACAGCTGGCATAATCAACAGGTTCATCGTTGAAGGAGAAGAAATTGAAATTGTGAACAACTTTAACCTACTTGGATCAACTATCAATAAAGAAGCAACAAGCAGTCAAGAAATCAAACAACGCATTGCTCTTGGCAGAATGGCTATGAAAGACCTAGATAAGATTCTCAAGAGCAGAGATGTCTCTCTCCATACAAAGATTTGACTTGTTCTAGCCATGGTATTTTCAATAACATCATATGGATGTGAAAGCTGGACAGTGAAAAAGACAGACAGGAAGAAAATTGATTCCTTTGAATTATTGTGCTTGCGGTGAATACTGTGTATACCATGGACTGCCCGAAGAACAAACCAGTCGGTACTAGAAGCTCAGATGACAAGACTTCGACTTTCATACTTTGGACACATCATGTGAAGAGAGAGATTATTAGAGAAAGACATCATGCTTGGCAAGATAGAAGGTCAACGCAAAAGAGGAAGGCCAGCAATGAGATGGATCGATACAATAACAGCAGCTACAGGTACCAGTCTGTCAACAATGAGCCGCCTGACTGAAGACTGAACACAATTTAGGATAGCTATCCAGAGGGTCGCCATGAGTCGACTCCGACTCGACGGCACTTAACAACAACGGTTCTGGCTTTATTACCATGGTTTAGTACTGTGTAAAATATAGGGACGTGGTTTGCAGGAGCCACAGCTGGGACTTGAACCTGTGACTTTCTGCCCCTGAACACATTGGTTGTGTGTACTGCACCAAACTGTTGCCACAGAGGCAGATCATTCCCTGGGGATACCATGACTTTTCATCAGACAGAACTTGTCTGTTGCAGTGCATGGCACCCACCTAAATGTGGCTTGGCCGTGGTCTGCTGTGGGCAGATGCCACTGCCCCCTCCGCCACCAGCACCCCTCCGCCACCATGTTTACATGCCCTTGTGCCGGTGGTGCTGGTGGTGCGCAGTCCAAGACCATCCAGTGTGCCGGTAGGCACTGTCTATGGTGCGTGATATGGGGTAGGGGTGCCTGCCTAGACATCCACGCTTCCCCCTGGCACCGCCTGCCAATGTTATGTGCCCTTTGGGGTACTTGCTGGGTACTGTTCCCTGGGACACTGTGGGACACACACTTGTGGCCATGTTTGCCCTTGGTCAGTTGCTATCTTGCTGGTTTTCTGCTTCTACATTCATGTGTGTCCCCTAGGCATCTGCCTAGCCCACCCTGTGCCCCAGCTTCCCCATTGCATGTCCTGCCTGCAGCCTTCTGTACCCCATTTGCAGCCTCACAGTAGTGCCCTCTCATACTTGGGCACTATGGTGTTGCTGCACATGTATCACTACTATCACTTTTCTTGGTTTCCCTGCCTTTGCTGCACATTGCTGACTGAAATGGTCTCTCTCCCCTGCAAATGTGCCTCTAGCGTGAGGTTTTCACGGGCGCTACTTTTCAGACCTTCATTTCACAGCGTTAGTGTGCATGAAGCCTCTCCCCGCCCACTCTCCACTTATTGACGCCTTATCTCCGCCCCTGGGGAGCCGTACTCCGCCCTCTGGAGAGCCTTACTCCACCCTCTGCACACCTTATCGCCACTGGAGATGTTATCGCATGATATGTGACGTTCTCGCATGGTAATGCACCATTATCGTGCGATAATGTCACTTATTGAGTGATAACATCGCAGCTGCGACGTTACCGCCATTTAGTAAACATACCCCTAAGACTTTTAAAATGACCCCCAAAGTTGACACATGGATACCATGTAAATATTGAATAACGGTGCTGATAGCACAGATCCTGGGGAATCCCACAATTCAGAGATTTTGGATTTGCATACCAATCCTTCAATAATACTTGAACACTCTCCTTCAAAAAGGAATGTACCCATGACAGCATCTGCTTCCCAAAAACACAAAGTTCCTAGTCTCTGAATCAACCTTTCATGAGGCAGCTGTCAGACCTAATGCAATTCACTGTGTAACAAATTTTTACTTTTTTCTTGTTTCTGGATAATAAGTATTATTTTGCAATATCTTATGTCCCAAAACCATAGGAAATGACAATTATGGCCCACAAACATTGCTTTTGGGACCAGGAGAAAATCACCTATTTTGCAGGACATTCTAGATAGATTTAGTGCAAAGTAAACTTGGAGTACCTTTTGGAAAATTCTAGAACTTTTTAGAGCTTTCCAGAACTTTGCAAAACTTTTGGAACTTTGCATAACTTTTGAGAACTTTTAATAAAAGCCTTTTGGTGACCATTGTCACGTCCTCCCACCCTGGCCGGTGGCTGATGAGCAAGAGGGCTCGCCTTAATTGCCCTTCTGAATACTGTCCCCAATATGGCTGCCAGCATGGACTGCTGGGATATGTAGTTTCAGCTATTCTTTTGAGCAAGCAGTGTGACCACACGGTTTGTTTTGGCAAAAACAGAGAAATTTATTTTCAGGGTTTCCCCCTCGCATCAAATTCGTTGCACTAAACACAGGTAAGGATAATTTCTCCCAAAGGCAAAGGATAAATAAACTCCCAACAGGCTTAACTCAAACAGACAGGAATTTCTTCTTCACAGTGTCAACTCTTAGCTTCCTTCTGGTAACTACCTTCTAAAGCTAAGGCTGTTGACCATATCAAAGTAACTTAAACTTTCAACAAGTTTCTTTTCTTTCACAGCTTCCATAGAAAAGAGGTTATAACTGTTTTCTTTTAACTTCCAGCAAGTTTCTTTTCCTTTACAGTGTATAGAAACAAGCCACAATTGCCCTCAAACTTCTAGCAAGTTTCTTTCCCTTCTCAGTTCATAGAAACTAGCTTATAATTGCTTTAGACAAACCCTTCCTTCACATGGGCTTGAGCTTAGCACATGTTCAGTTCGTTTGCCTTGCAATAAGAACATTGCATTTCTTCAGTATCACTTTCAGATGGGCTTTCACACAATTCTATTTCTATTTCATGAGTAGACTCACTAGAGCCATCTTCCTGTGGACGGGTATCATAGGATTTATGATTTACACCCTGTAGCAGCTCATCCAGCTTTAGCAGCAAGTGTTCTCTCGGCTCTGTAGCAACAGGCTTTAAAGACGGAGTTTCTCTCTCCCTTATCAGCCTTTCAATATCTCTCACTGCTGAGTCACGGCAGTCACTGGCACACTTCTTATTTCTGTCTGA
The DNA here is from genome assembly GCA_033557465.1 of Ichthyophis bannanicus. Lineage (NCBI taxonomy): Eukaryota > Metazoa > Chordata > Amphibia > Gymnophiona > Ichthyophiidae > Ichthyophis > Ichthyophis bannanicus. The sequence goes on along the minus strand of CM066032.1, from coordinate 1,383,743,838 downwards.
AGTTTGCTTTACAGCCCTCTGGCTAACACAGCGTTTGGCACTTTTTCTTAGCTCTCTAACCACTTCTTCAGAAAGAGCTTGCTAGGAACTTTAGGCAACTTATTCTCTCTACCTCCAGGGCTCAACTGGCTCCCCGAGCTGTTTCCCCACCTGGGAATTGACTCCTCCAGCTTCCTTTCTCTGAGGTACCTTGAGACACGTTTCTGCCTTGATTCCAGGGCTCTCTGCTGCTCAGCTCCCAGCTGTTTCAGACTCTCTTGCTGCGTGCTTTCCTGCAAGTTCTGCCGTGTCTGCTGCTGCCTGCTTTGCTTCTCGCCTTCCTCTTCTCCCTCTTTCTCAAACACTGAAGCAGTTTTAAAGTGGTGCTTCTTAGGCACCATGCCTTTCTCCCTGCACACGTAACAGCTGTTAGAGCTCAACCTAGCTCTAACGTCATTAAGTGGGCAGGGCTTAGTACTAGCTGTAGTCTGCCTCGGAGGCTTGTGGTTACTATGGGAACTCTGGTGATCTCTGCTTTTAAAGGCACAGGTCTCACTTTCTTCCCATTCCATCCCTTCTATACAGCTCTCTTTACCACACCATTAAAACGTCACTTCCGCCTCACGTCTATATAAGCAACGGATTTGCACAGAGTGAGCACAGTCATTCAGCAACCTCCTTACCAACTAGAAACCTAAGAGCAAGCAACAACACCACGTGTCTTAAGCTCACCAGTTTATTTTCACTCTAGCTTCTTAAGTGGACTGACATGGCATCAAGAGCCTGTAAGCATCTGGCAGACACATTTTGCTATGTCTGTAGTGAAAAAATACTCTGTGGAAGCATCTGCCAAGATGTGTGAAGCTTACAAGGCATATTTCAGTATGCCTGTTGGGGATCAGGACAAACCCTGGGCACCTCATTTCACTTGCGAGCACTGCAAGAAAACGCTGGAAGATAAGATGGACAATTGATGCTGGCTTAGACTGTGGCATTTTATGTTATAAAATCTTTATTGTTACTGAATTTTTACATAATGTATGAAATATTTAGCAAGAACATCATTAATTTAAATTAATTTTATCATCATAATTATGAACATATATAATTATTTTTTATTTTTTATTTTTTATTTTCACATTTTTATTTTTTCTTTGGCAGAATGGTACAGAGGGGAAAAGAGAGTCATTAAGTTCGCTATCCCAAGAATTTGGCGGGAACCCACTGACCACTTGAGCAATTGCTACTTCTGCATGGTGGATCTTTCCAAACATCGAACTGGCAGTAATGCTCCTTCTGTCATGTTTCTGAGCATTCCTTCATCCATTTCCCTGGTACCACACTTCCCAGAGCTCCCTTTACACACTCCTCCGCAGAGGAAGCAGTTGTCTTCAGAAGAAGGCAGCAATTCATAAAATGAAAAAGACATTGCAGATCTAGATTACATGGTTCATGATTTACTATCACAGCACTCCCTTGACGCTCTATTCCTTACTGAAACCTGGCTCCGTGAGGGCGAAGATGGTATTCTTCATCGCTGTCTTCCCCACGGCTACTCGGCCTTACATGTCTCCCGTCTTCACCGGACCGGTGGTGGTGTGGCCATTATCTACCGGTCCACTCTCCCTGTCTCACTTGTCTCCCCCCAGCCCCGCTATCCTGAGGCCCTGTTGATACGTTTGGGGACCTCCACCCCTGTTTTCTTCCTTCTTCTTTATGCCCCACCCTCTATGCGCTCCAACCTCTGGGAATCTCTTCTCCTCACCCTTTCTGAAACATCCCTTCTCTCTCCCCATCTGGCTATTCTTGGCGACTTCAACACCCACCTGCTCTCTCAACCCCGTCCACGTGATAAGGTCCTGGGGTCCCTTTTCTCCGACCTCAATTTGATCCAACATGTTGATTGCCTGACTCACTCTTCCGGCAATACCCTCGACCTCATCCTTACCTTTTCCACATCCCCTTATATTCCCTCTGACATCTTATCCAGTCCTTTGCCATGGTCTGACCATTGCTGTCTGTTGTTCTCTTTCTCTCTTCCGCCCCTTCAAGCTTTCGGCTCACTTGCTGCTGCCACTTCTACTGGGACTCTTCGGCGACGTCTCACGCCTCTCACCTTACAAGCCTTCCCCCCGGCCACCTCTCTCTTCCCCCTGAGTTTTCCTCCCTCTCTGTAGACCAGCAGGTCGATTCCTGGTCCTCTATCCTCACTGACACCCTCGACACTCTGGCCCCTCTCCGTCCTACCCCTCGCTGTTCTATGACCCATCACCCCTGGTATCACTCGGGTCTCTACCTCCAGCGTACCCACCTTAGACGCGCCGAGCGGCATTGGCGCAAACACCCCTCTCCCGTCGCTCTAGCCGCCTTTCGCTGTGAACAACGTCGCTATCGCATCATGATCACCGAGGCCAAAAAGACCTACTTTTCAGACCTCATCTCCTCCTCCTCTAGTTCCTCTCATCGCCTGTATCAGGTATTCCGCTCCCTATCTTCCCCCTCGGTCTCTCCTCCTTCCTCTGCTCTTCCTCCAACTGCCCCTAGCCCGACAAGCCTTGCTTCCTTTTTTGTGGACAAGATCCAGTCTCTCCGCTCTTCCTTTCCCTGCTGTCCCTCTCCTCTTTCCTTCCTTCCCTCCCCCTCTCCTCCCCCACCATTCCGTCCCCCCCTTCCTCCAGTGTTTTTTCCCACACTTGGCACTCCTTCCATCCCGTCACTTCCGCTGAGCTTCTTAAAGAAATTTCCTCTTCTCATAAAACAACCTGTCTCCTCGACCCCCTTCCCTCCATCTGGCTCCTAAATCCCTCTCTCCAACTCCTCCCGTTTATCCTGACCATAATCAACACTAGCCTTACCTCTGGATGCTTTCCCACCCGCTGGAAACATGCCATGGTCCGCCCTCTTTTGTTTTTTTTTTTTTTGTTTTTTTTTTTTTAAGACGTTTATTTTCATTTTACAACAAACAAAAGTAACAACACACCAAAAGATACAAATACACACATACAATAAGGAAAACAACCCCAAATAACCCCCACCCAATGCTTCTTCTCTAAGCTAATAATAGTAAAAACAAAATCGCTTACACACATCAGTTATTGTACATCAAACAAGCAGAAAGGGTATTTATTGTACAGGCTAATCCAGTGACAGAAATTTATACAAAAGTAAACAGCCAAATGAGAGAAGTTAGCAGTTAGAACATAATCATGCAACACCATCCATTTAAACAACCAGAGAAGGGCTAGAGTGGAAGAGATTGACAAACGAGGTAGTTGCTCATAAGTAAAGTAAAAATGGACATAATTCCACCAATCATTGAGGTTCAGAGGAAGCCAATTTCCAGTATGTCGTAATGAAGGAGATAGGAAATAGCTATGCCCAGTAAATGGCCTCCCTGAAAAAACACTAACTCAGAATAATCATGATTAAGAGAGCTAGGATTGTCCTTCTGTGGGATGGGACTATTGATGCCTTTTACAATCAGTAATGATAACGTACATGAAGCCATGCCAAATAGTTAAACAATCTGAAAAGAAACATAATAGCACACAGAGGTACACAATGTCGCTCATAGTACCAGTAAATGACTGCAGAAACAACATGATAGGAATTAAACTAAGGAAAAACATGAAGCGCCCCTTATAACAAAATAAGCACCGGAGTGCCTTAGAGAAGAAGCAATACCCCGAAGTTACTGCGGGCCTGATGTCTGCGGGGAGAAGAAACCCCAGAGAAGGCCTGAATTGAAACATAAATCCTACAATTGCTATACAGGCTCCGAGACTAACCAAGGATCTCATCGTGGAAAAGAAAGGAGACCAACAAGGTATATATAAAGAGAAAGAAAAGTCCAGGCAGTCTCCGTTTCAGGCAGCGATCACCACATCGGGCCATTCAAAATGGCGGACAGTTCCAGCGGATTCCATCCAAGCTGTTGGATTAGCGCATCTGGTCTGCTTCTTTAGAAGCTAGAAATGTTGCTAGCAATCAGGATCTTCGAAGGTACGAGTTTGGTTATGGAGAGTCACTCTGAGCTTCGCTGGATATAAGATGCCGAAGCGAGCCTGTAATTGTTGAAGTCTAGGTCGAAAAGCAAGGAGTCTCTTTCCGACGGTCAGCTGTGGGCTTAGCCAAGTCAGGAAGAAGGAGACTTTATGATTTCAAACTCCAAATGACGATGGTCGCCCGGGCAGCATTTAGAATTTGCTCAACTTGCTGATATCTCAGTAGACGGAAAAATGATGGGCGGGGGTCGTCAGATTGAGCGCCATGCTGGTAGGAACACGATGTGCTCGGTCAATTTCCAGATCTCTGTGAAAAGTAATCTTCAGCAAGGAGGGAAGAGTTTTGACCAGGAATTCTCTCATATCTCCTGCTTCCGCGCCCTCCGGTACACCAATGAGCCTTACATTGTTGCGACGGGCGCCGATTATTGCTATCCTCTAACTCTTTTTGTAGATTCTGTATCTGACGCTCAGCCTCATCCAGTTTCCACCAAGCGCACCACGTGCGAGTCGAGGACCCCCGCCATATTGTCCTAGCCGTAATGAAAGACCTTCAAAACGATCCTGAAGTAACACCAAAATCTTCTCTCATGGCTCGGAGCGCTTCTCCGTTGGACTGCACCAGTTCCTTCACACCACGTATTTCCTCCAAGATCTCCTGTTGCATTCGGGGTTATCCCGAAATGGCACCATCTTTTGGTGGGGAAGGCAGCTCTGTCTTGGAACGTTTTCCGTGTGAAGAAGAGGGAGATCCGAAAGTCTCAGCGCGCTGGTTTATGGGCCGCCATCTCCCCCGAGGCACCCCGGTAAGTTCGGAGCAAAATATTAAGTTAATGTAGGTATTAAGTCAGGATTCTGAGTAGGCCCCTCGGGAGCTTCAGCGCAAAGCGTCTAACCCGCTGGACATCAGGCTCCGCCGGTCCGCCCTCTTTTGAAGAAACCCACCCTTGACCCTAGTCTCCCCGCTAACTGGCGGCCTGTCTCGAACCTACCCTTTCTTTCCAAAGTTCTTGAAAAGTTGGCTTTTGCTCAGCACATCTCGACACCACCCTTTCTCTTCACCCCCGTCAATCTGGCTTTAGGTCTGGTCACAGCACAGAAACTATACTTCTTGCCCTTCTCAGTGAACTCCACCGCTCTCACGACCGGGGTGACCTTTCCATCGCCGTTTCCCTGGACCTCTCTGCAGCCTTTGACGTTATCGACCACTGTGCTCGCCTCACCCACCTGTCTGACTCTGGTGTTCGGGGCACTGTGTTGCGCTGGTTCCGGTCTTTCCTTTCACTTCATTCCTTTGCTGTCCCCTCAGGTCCTGCCGTCTCTGCCTCCTTCCCTCTACACTGTGGTTTTCCGCAAGGCTCTATCCTTGCCCCTCTGCTCTTTAACGTTTTCCTCGCCCCTCTTGCTCTCCTCATCCAACAGTCTGGTATCTCTTCCTATTTTTACGCTGATGATATTCTTCTTATTCATCACACCAGCTCTGTTTCTCCAGATCTTTCTCCTCTCAATGCCTGCCTTGATCTTGTCGCCTCCTGGTTCTCCGATAATTTCCTTTGTGTCAATCCTTCTAAATCCTTGGCTATCTGGTTCTCCTTCACCACCCCTCCTCCTACCCTAGTCCCTATGATGTCCTCCCTTCCCATCCCCGTCGTTCCTTCACTCCGCTATCTTGGTGTCATTCTTGATTCCTCCCTCTCCTTCCACCGCCATATTTCTTCTCTTGTCCGCAGTTGTTTCTTTCATCTCCGCCGTATCAGATCTCTCCAGCCCTTTCTCTCTGCAGATGCCCTTACCACCCTCGTCATCTCCCTGGTGATTTCCCGTTTAGATTACTGTAATTCGATCTTCGCTGGCCTCCCCTCTTATCAACTCCGTCGTCTTCAACTCATCCAAAATACTGTCACCCGCTTGGTCACCTTTTCTTCTCCTTTTAATCATATCACCCCCTGTCTTCTCTCTCTTCACTGGCTCCCTGTTAAATTCCGGTTTGTTTACAAATACCTCATCACTATTCACAAGGTTCTTCATACAGGTATCCCCCAGTATCTATCCGATCTCATCTACCACCAGCCTGTCCCCCGTCTCCTTCGTTCTTCCCACAGCAATCATCTCTTCCTTCCCTCCCCCTCTCAGGCTCATCTAGAACTCACCCGTCACTCCGCTTTCTTTTTTCTAGGCCCTGCCCTCTGGAATTCCCTTCTTCACCTACTCCGTACCGAGTCGTCATTTCCACAGTTCAAAGCTCTCCTCAAGACTCATCTCTTCTCCCAGGCTTTTAATCTCCCAGCACCCCATGACCTTGACCCGACAGTTGCAATGGTCCTACGTCATATAACCCTTTCCTCCCCCTCCCCTCGCCCTCCCCCTTAGTGTTCTGTCTTATGTGTCTATGCCTTCTATCTCTCTCTGTCTTTTTATCTGTGTTCCTCTGTTGCTTTCCTGTCAATTGAATGGCGTTCTTTTCTTTCTTTATTTTCCAGCAGCCTGCTTTTGTTTGTTTGTACACCGCCCTGATACCTCGGTTTGGACGGTATATCAAGCCTGCTAATAAAGATAAAGAATATCAGAGGTTGAGCTGAGGAGAGAAACCCCTACTACCAGAACTGAAATGACATCAGAAACTTGATCAGAGATCTTTGTCTCACCAAGTCCAATGCCAAGCTTTTGATGTCCAGGTTCAAGCAGTCGAACTTGTTGAATGAAAGTGTGCAAGTCGCAGGTCAGAGGAAATATCACCACACTTTTTCTAGCTTCTTCACTTGTCAAGTTGAGCTCTGCTTTTGCCACAAAGTGACTGGTCTGTTTGACACTATCAGAATTGCATGTAACCCAAAGGAGTGGAGCCTGTTCATTGACAGCTCATCCAGGATCCTCAAAGCCATGCTGCTACATAACGGGACAATTATTATTATTATTATTATTACTAAGCATTTATAAAGCGCTGCAACATACGAAGTGCTGTACAAACATAAAAAGAGACAGTCCCTGCCCATTAGAGCTCACAATCTAGTCAAGACAAAATATGAAATAAATTAGATAATACAAATAACAATTAACAAGACAAGAATAAATGTTTTATGGAGAGAACAAGAAAGGACGAGTTAGGAACAAAAAGCAATAGTGAAGAAATGGGATTTCAATTTGGATTTGAAGATGGCCTGGGAGGAGGCTTGGCAGACAGAGACAGGTAGAGAATTCCAAGAAAAGGGTGCAGCCAGTTGAAAGGAGTGAAGTCTAGAATTAGCAGTACGAGTAAAAGGCATAAATAAACGAAGACAATTAGATGAGCGGAGTAGGCGAGAGGGGATGTAGGTAGAGATGAGGGATGAAAGGTAATGAGGGGCAGAAGAATGAATACATTTATAGGTTAGAAGGATGAGTTTGAACTGGATACGGAAGCGGATGGGGAGCCAGTGAAGTGAGGACTAATGTGTGAAAAACGAGACTGACGGAAAATGTTGAATAGACTGGAGAGGAAAGAGGTGGTTAGCAGGGAGGCCAGCAAGGAGAACGTTACAGTAATCAAGGCGGCAGGTGATTAAAGAGTAGACAATCAGTTTAGTAGTGTTATCAGAGAGAAAAGGGCGAATCTTGGAGATATTGTAAAGAAAGAAACGGCATGTTTTAGCAATGTTTTGGATATGTAAAGAGAAGGAGAGAGATGAGTCAAAGATAACACCAAGATTCCGTGCCGAAGAGACAGGAAGGATAACAGAGTTATCCACAGAGATTGAGAAAGGGGAAGGAGGAGCGGAAGCATTAGGGGGAAAGACAAGGAGTTCAGTTTTGGCCATTTTCAGCTTCAAGCGGTGGTAGGACATCCAGGAAGCAATGTCAGAGAGGCAGGCCGAGATCTTAGCTTGAATTTCAGGAGAGATAACAGGTGTAGAGAGGTAGATTTGAGAGTCGTCAGCATAGAGATTATATGAAAGCCATGGGAAGAGAAAAGGGCACCAAGGGATTGGGTATAGAAAGAGAAGAGGAGCGGACCTAAGACAGAACCTTGAGGTACACCCACAGGTAAAGGGGTAGAAGAGGAGGAGGAGCCACCGAAGTACACACTGAAAGAGCGGTGGGAGAGATAGGAGGAGAACCAAGAAAGTACAGAGTCTTTGAAACCGAGTGAAGACGACAGGGTGATAAGAAGAAGATTGTGGTCAACGGTGTCAAAGGCAGCAGAGAGATCCAGAAGAATGAGGACAGAATAAAAGCCTTTGGACTTAGCCAGAAACAAATCATTGGCGACTTTGGTAAGAGCAATTTCGGTAGAATGTAGGGGATGGAAACCGGATTGTAAAGGATCTAGGAGGGCATGAGAGGAGAGGAAGTCGAGACAGTGGTGGTAGACAGCATGCTCAAGTAATTTAGAAATGAAGGGAAGGAGAGAGATGGGACGATAGTTAGAAGGACAGGAGGGATCGAGTGAGGGTTTCTTGAGGAGGGGTGTGACAATAGCATGCTTGAAGTCAGAAGGGAAGGTAGCGGTGGAGAGTGATAGGTTGAGAATATGAGTGATGGAGGGGATGATAGTGGAAGAAATGGTGCTAAGGAGGTGGGTGGGCATAGGATCAGAAGGGCAGGTAGTCAGCTTAGAGGAAGAAAGGAGGAGTGTTGTTTCCTCATCAGAGACTAGAGGGAAGGAAGAAAGGGAAGCAGAAGTAAAGGGGGAGAGTTGGGAAAAAGGGGGGGGGGGGGGGAAAGAAGAGGAGGTAGTGAAATGGAGGGTGATTTTATGGATTTTGTCATGGAAGTACTGTGCCAAGGTTTGGGCAGGAAGGGAGGTAGGAGCCAGAGGTGGGGGCACACTGAGGAGATTTGAGTGTATAAAAAAGACAACGAGGATTAGAGACAAGAGAGTTAGTCAGATGGGTGAAGTAGATTTGTTTGGCAAGTGCAATGGCTGATTGGAAGGAGAAGAGCATGAATTTAAAGTGGAGAAAGTCAGCATGAGAGTGAGATTTGAACCAGGCATGCTCAGCAAAGCGGGCACAGGAGCGCAAATAGGGGGCAAAAGGAGAGAGCCAAGGCTGTGGAGGAGAACGCCTAACAGGACATGAGATGAGGGGAGCAAGAGAATCCAAAGCAGAGGAGAGTACAGCATTATAGGAAGCCACAAGTACCCGTCTCTTCCTCTAGCTCACTCAATGAGCCTCAAGAAAGATTACAGCAGCATCAAGACCTTGCTAAAAGCCTTGAAGTATGCTGAGTATGGCTGGGAGGTTATCAGAGATTTTAAAATAGTGGCATTTCTGAAGGGTCTCCAAAGTGGTTTTACCAAGTTTCCATGTTATCTTTGTCTTTGGGACAGCAGGGACACCGTGGTGCACTACCACAGGTGGGACTGGCCACAGCAAACTGAATTTTCTGTTGGGACAAAGAACATGAAGTGGAAGCCACTGGTGGAACCACAGAAGGTGCTGATGCTACTACTGCACTTCAAATTGTTCCTTATGAAACAAATTGTCACAATTCTAGAAAGAGTCGACTTCTTCCCTAAACTGTCTGAGGCAAAGGTCAAAGCTGGTGGCTTTGTTGAACCACAAATGAAATAGATTCTTGAGTGCATAGAATTTCCCAAGCTGCTTACTAGGAAGGAGAATGCAGCTTGGAACAGCTTTGTTGTAGTGGTTCATGGCTTTTTGGGAAATCATAAGGCCGAAAACTATGTAGAGCTGGTTGAGATTATGGTTGCAAATTACAACAAAATGGGCTGCAGGATGTCTCTCAAAGTCCATATCCTTGGTGCTCATCTTGATAAATTCAAGGAGAACATAGGAGTATACTCAGAGGAGCAAGGCAAACGTTTCCACCAGGATATACTGGAATTTGAACGCCGCTACCAAGGACAGTATAATGAGAACATGATGGGAGACTACATCTGGAGTGGAGGAGTAGCCTAGTGGTTGGGGCAAGGTACTTCAGGCCAGAAGGTTGGTGGTTCAAATCCCACTAGAGGACAGCAACCTTGGGCTGGAAGGACTGGGGTTTCTAGTCCCACAGGTGCTCCTTGTGGTCTTGGGCAAGCCACTTAAGCCGCCATAGCCCATGTTCCCTGTAAAATAGTTATCTCCAAGTTATAATACCCTGTTCAATGTAAACCACACTGATGCAGAATAGCACGGTATATAAGAGAATGTAAATAAATAAATAAATAAAAATCTGGAGGCTTATTCATGAAAGTGATTTACAATATAATTGTAAATGTTGAAAATCTACTCACTTCTAAATGTTTGATGGTCTTTCTTGAATAACTTAAATATAAGTAAATGTTATATGTTGTGTTTTTTTATTTCATGTGAACAAAAAGTCACAAGTAAGCCTGTTTTAACAATGGAAATACATAAATTTCACAAATATCACAAAGTTTAATGAGAATAATAACCATTTCCCATACTTTTAAGTTATAAAAAATTAGGAAATAACTGTCACTACATAGGAACAAAAATTGTGTTACACCGTCATTCAATTTCCTGATCAGCACAATGTCTCACCAGCACTGCTATTTTGTGTATTCTAGTTTGTACATGTCCATGCAACTGTTTACTAGCATTTGCTTTAGCAATATATACAAACATATGGAAATGTTGACTATAACGATGTTAAGCTATTTTTCCCACTGTTGTTTAATAAGCAGTTGTTTCGCTTACTGCTGGGAAAGTGGCTTCCTGGCTCTCTAGGGATCTATTTCTGCAGCAGTTGTCATTTCTTCCTTACCAGCAACAATGCAGCTATCTGCAATTTTCTTTTTTGCTGTTTAAACATCAGTCCTTCATTTTATTTTTTCAGCAGTTTTCATTTCTGCTTAACTAGCAGTTCTCTGGCTTGTTTAACAAGCAAATTATACTCAATACTTATCTTCATTTCTTACAAGGTAATTGTAAAATTCCCACAGGTAAAACTGTGTTTTATGCACAGAAAAGTTTTTTTTTCATAAAATTGACACCCCCCCCCCATATATGGGTAAAAAAAGCATGTGCATAATTCCTGTATGGACAAATGTTTACATTTACAGTATTTATGATTTAAATGCATGTACATTTGTCTGAAAATATTACCCACACTTAGAAATGTGTGCAGGTACATTTGCTGGGTTAATTTTAGAAGCAAACTTACATGTGTAAGTTCATTTTGAAAATTTGTATAACTTTTTTCTAGGTGCATAACAGCCTGAAAATGTATGTGGGCTGCAAACAGGGAGGCCAGGGCTCAAGAAAACTGTCCTAAAGTTATCCAGTTAATGGACTAAGTATGAGCACCGACAACATTGTACATATACTGAGCACTACCCGTGATGCAAATAGTGGCACTGAATATAGGCAGTGTTCACATATTAACCCATAAATGTTTTTCCTCTTATGACATATCCAGTCTGCCCATCCACACCAAGTGCTAAGCTCCATAATCCTTTCTTCTCCTTCAGAGACTCTTCATATTTGTCCCATGCTTTCTTCAGTTCAGATACTGTCATCATTTCTATCACATCCACTTCCTGTTTACACTCCGCCTCCCTTTCCATGAATAAATACTTAGGGGTATGTTTACTAAACTGCGGTAACATTACATACCGCGTGCTATGTAACGTTAATGATCGTTAGGTAACGTTAACGCTCGGTATGTAACGTTAACGTGCGTTAATGTTACTTAACGATCGTTAACGTTCCCGGCCGTGGTAAACACCGCAGAAGGTGGAGAGAGGGCGGAGAGAAGAGGTCAATGGGTGGAGAGTGGGTGGGGAGAGGCCCCTTTCACACTAACGCGCTGAACTGAAGGGCTGAATCCTACCGCGAATGAAAACTTGCTGTTAGATGCACATTTGTAGGAGAGAGAAACATTTAAGTGTCAGCAATGTACAGCCTAGGCAGGGAGCCCAAGAAATGTGATAGCACTGCTCCATTTTCAACAACACCATAGTGCCAAAGTATGAATGGCCACTATGGCGATGGTGCAAATGGGGCATAGGGGGCCGCAGGTGGGACATATAACATGGGCAGCTAGGGCACAGGGTGGACCAGGCGGGCGCCTAGGTGGCACATAGGAACATAGAAACTGGAAACAGCAAGACAGCAGCTGACCAAGGCCAAACCCAATCCAGCTATATCTACCTGGTTCACCCTAGCCAATAGTTGCTAGGGCACTGGCCTGACATCCCCCCAGCCATCCCGCCCCCATGTGGAAGGGACATAATATTGGTAGGCAGTGATGGGGGGGATGTGAGGATGTCCATGTATGCCCCCCCACATCGGGATCCGCTCCCTAGGCGGGCACCTACCTACACAGTGGATGGCCTGGGACTGCGCACTACCAGCACCAACAGCAAATGGCCATGTCAGCTTGGCAGGGGGTGTGTGCCCGTGCTGGAGGGGGCAGTGCCACCTCCCTGCAGTGGACCTAGGCCATGCCCTGCATCAGTACGTGGTATGCAGTGTAACATACAAAGTCTGGCTGAGAAAAAGTACAGGTAGCCCCAGGGACTATTGTGCATCTGTGGCAACAGTGTGGTGCACCCAGCCAGTGTGTCCAGAAGCAGAGGGTCACAGGTTCAAGCCCCAGCTGTGGTTCCTGCAGAGCATGTTCCTATGTTTTACCCTACAATGCAGATACAACAGCAACATGTGCAAAACCCAAAGCAGCGGCAAACAGGGGTACAAACACCCACCCATACAGGCTCCACAATCCAAAGATGCATGAAGAGTCAGGCTGTTATTTATTTATTTATTTATTTATTTACATTCTCTTATATACCGCGCTATTCAGCATCAGTGCGGTTTACATTGAACAAACTGAAATTACATTGAACAGGGTATTATAACTTGGAGATAACTATTTTACAGGGAACATGGGCTATGGAGGGTTAAGTTGGCCCCAGCATTGAGCTGAATTATCACCAGAGCACTACTATTACCCCCTGCACAGTTTAGCAATGTCGGCACTGTGATCAGCACCAGTGTGGCAGGCAGGGTTGCCAACCACCCCTATCTTTGTACAATGCTGCAATAGGAGTGAGTGTGTGTGTATGTCTATCCATTGTTCTGTGGCTGTCCACCCTTCACATGGTCCAAAATATCCCACTGTTACCAGCATTAGCCTGACTAGGTGCATAATGAGGAACAAGGTATTTTGGGTATGGCCCAGACAGGGCAGATTGGCCAGGATGCATCTTCAAAGGGTGTGGGGCAATGGCTGGGACACTGTAGTGCTTGACCACCACCTGCATGGACAGGGTGGCCACAGCATGGCATGTCTAGGTTCCCACATAGCGGTCTACACAATCTGCCTCCAGTGATATATTTGTGTTTCTCAGTGCTGGGGTCCCAATCACTGAGTTGCCTGCTTGCTGCATATAGTTCCTCTATGAGCATATACTACAGACTGGCTGGTGGACTGTCTGCAGTTAGACTGTGCATAGTCAGAACACCTGTAGGGTACAGTCTGACTGTTCTGTCTGCTGGTGACTGGCAGACAGTGGTGGGAGGCAGTGGGGATTTTCCAGACCTAACCCCAACATTGCTGCTGGTCTGCCACTGTCCCAGTCATAGGTATGGCTCTGGCCCACCAACCCTGGAGGGCTGCCTCATACAAACAGGATCGAGGTTGCTTCCCCAGGGCAGGGGCACCTGTTCTTTACCTACAAAAAGGGTGATGTGGGCCCTTTGGGGTATGTCTTTGTATACCACAGCGATGTATAAAGGCATTGCTACACACACCTCATGCAATTCTAGGAACCCCTCTGCCCTGATAACAGCTGCCCATGTCAACCAGACCCTACGACAGGGTACACACCAATCTGGCTGGGGTCTGCTCCCATAGGGCCACATGTGACTGCAGGATACAGATGGACACCAAATTACCTTCGGCTGCACTGCAAGGAACACCTGTCACACACTGGTAGTGATGGGGATGCACAGCAGGACCTATCTCTAGCACCACATGTACTGCGAACCTCGGGCTGGGCACCCATCCTATCCCTCAGGGTGAACACAGAACCTGCACAATGGCATGGTCTGTAGCTACTCTTTGCCAGTATCATGCACTGTCAGTTCGTCTTTACAAGCTGAGGTACCGGAGAGGTGCAGACCCCATTTGGTGATCAGCTGTAGACTGCTATTCAGCATGTGCATTGCATCATGGGTACTGGTGGGGTTACGCTATCCTGGCACTCAGAGCAGACAGTTTGTGTGGTGACCTGCAGTCCTTCTGTACCCAGACATTGCTGTGACATACACCATGGAGGTATAGCCTACTGGTTAATACAATGTCATTCTTGGCAGTGTTCATGGGTTCAGTGCCTCATTGTTCCCTCCTCTCATGCCTGTCCTACTCAAAAGTGTGCATGCCTGCAGAGGTCATATTTTTGCAGATCTGTGCTTCCAGCCCATAATACCCTCACCACAATTGCCAACATTCACTCAGTCCGTCTATCTGTGTCTGTCAGCTGTGTAGAGTCCTGTCTGCCAGTGCAGGCTGGCACCCCATGTCATGCACTGCTACCCTTTCCTGCATTGCACCTCTTCATGCTTGCCTCACCTGTGCCTGATCTGCATGGCACCACCACTCCTCTGTCTACCCATCATTGTATCTATCCTGCCACCTCCGCCTCCACTGGGGGACATGTATTCCCATCGTCTGCCACCAACTGTTTTTCTGGTACTTTGCATTGCCAACACTCTGTGCTGTGGTACAGCTGCACCACCATGTTTGTCATCAGTACTGGCAGGCACATGGGTTGCCCACAGATATGGCAGGTCCAGCGACAGCCACCTCTCCCTCCTTCGCTCACCTGTTCATTGCCTTTCCTGAGTGCTCTATCTATTGTTAGGGCTACATCTGTCTCTGTTCCGCACAGGTCATGCATGTCATCCTGAGGCACCTTGCAGTCCCTAGGGCACACTAACCTAGGACACCATATCCTTGTTAGGCCACCTTAACTTATGGTTCCATAGCCCAGGGTGCCTTCTGCGTTGCCTTGTCCAAGGGTGCCTAATATGGCGCTTAGCCTAGGAGGCCCTATAGGGCGCCTTATGAGGCACCTTACAGGGCACCTTACTAGGCACCTTATAAGGCACCTTACATGGCACCTTAATGGGCACCTTACAAGGCACCTTATAAGGTGCCTTGTAATGCTCGTTAGTCTAAGGCGCCTTGTAACACGCGTAAGCTGCTACAGCTTGCTGTAACGATGCAACACCCCCGTCTTTATATGGGCATCTCTACCTTTATCGCGGAACCTAATGCGAATGACATTACCGCAGTTTAGTAAACATACCCCCTAGTCTCTTAGGGGCATGTTTACTAAACTGCGGTAATGTCATTCTGCGGTAAAGGTAGAGATGCCCAATAAAGGAATGGACGGGGCAGCAGTAAAGCTGTGTGTCAGATAAGGCGCATTAAAAGACACATTATAAGGCACCGTAGAAGGCACATAGAAGGCACCATAGAAGGCGGTCAGTCTATAGAGGGTTGACTAATATGTCATTAAATGAAACAAATCCCTCCAAGCAATCTCAGGCTATGATCTTATCTAGATATGTACCACATAATTTTATTTAATGAAAGAACTTCCGGTCTCAGACTCTAAATGGGCACTATTCTGCAGACTTCATCAATGATATGTGCCACTTTTGCATCAACGACCTTAGTTCTTTCTTGTAATTAACAATTAGTTCTGTATTATTTGACAGGCAACTTGATATGCGTTTGATAGTAGAAAATGATGCTTATCTTATAGACTCCCCGACGCATTTTCTACTATCAAACGCATATCAAGTTGCCTGTCAAATAATACAGAACTAATTGTTAATTACAAGAAAGAACTAAGGTCGTTGATGCAAAAGTGGCACATATCATTGACGAAGTCTGCAGAATAGTGCCCATTTAGAGTCTGAGACCGGAAGTTCTTTCATTAAATAAAATTATGTGGTACATACGAGTAGATAAGATCATAGCCTGAGATTGCTTGGAGGGATTTGTTTCATTTGATGACATATTAGCCTTTTACAGGAGGCATTATGGGTGTTATCTTCCTTAATCCCCTATTCTTTATTTCTCCCTCTAAATTGAAATTAATTAAAGATAGAGGCGTCTATAGTTAATTGATGGCATTTAAACATATAGGTTTCCAAAATACCAGCTTGCATGTGTAAGTTGCAAAATAGAAACTTATGCATGTAAGTGCAACACTTAGGGGTATGTTTCTTAATATTACCGGCGCTAGATGCAGCGATAATGTGAAGAATTCCATATAAGGAGTGGGCGTTCCAGTCTTAAGGTAGCAAGAATCTGTATCACGCGATAGTGGGCGCCGTGGCACATTAACGTGCTTTAACCCTAAGTACATGCCAGTGCAGTGCTAGAAGCTATAACATTGTAGCCCACTGGTTACTGCAATGACTGTGGAGGCAGAGGTCATGGGTTTGATCCTGCAGTGGTGTAATCTAAAAAGGCTGTCTGAGGCATTTTCTTTTAATTTAAATCAGTGCTGCCAGCAAAAATACCTTCACAGTGCTGTAACCTAAGGTGCCTCATAAGGTGCCCTATAAGGAGCCCCATAGGTCACATTATAAAGTAGCCTGTCTGCCAAGGCACCCTATAATGTGCCCTATAGGGCGCTGTATAGGGCGCTTTACAGGGCCCCTATGAGGCACCTTAGGCTACAGCAATGTGAGGGTGTTTCTGCTGGCAGCACTGATTGAAATGAAAAGGAAAAACCTTAGATATCATTCCGAAATAACACCACTGTGGGATCAAACCCATGGCCTCTGCCTCTACAGTCATTGAAGTAACCAGTAGGCTACATCTCTATAGCTGCTACCACACTGCTGGCTGGCTATAGAAAGACTGCAGGTCACCACACAAACTGCTGTGGCTACCAGGATAGGGTAAACCCACCCGTACCCATGATGTACTGGACATGCAGATCAGCAGTCTACAGCTGATTACATAATGGGGTATGCACCCCCACAGCACCTAGGCCTGGTAGGGGGAACTGACCGTGTGTGTTATTGGCACAGAGTAGCTGTATCGGTCCTGTGCTCACCCTGAAGGTGAGGTGGGGTACCCAGCACCAGGTCCGCAGCACCTGGCATGGCTGATGTAGGCTATGCTGCAGGTCCCCATCAGTGCCAGTGTGTGCTAGGCAGTCCTTGCAAATACACCTAGGATACATCTGTGTCCATCTGTATTTCCCTGTCACATCTAGCCCTTGTGGACTATGATGCAGCCAGAATAGTGCATATCCTGTGTTGGTGCTTGGACCCAAAAGCGGGTTATGTAGCACCACCCAACCTACCCTTTTGGCTCAGGGTGGGCGGACAGGATCGCCCAACAACAGATCCACATTGTACATATCTGTAATGGTGGCAGTAGGAGAACCATCAACCCCAGTCCTGCTGGGGAAGAGTCACCCTACAGGGCAGTCAATGCAGATCTGTACATATCACAAAAGGCAATGGCAGACAGGCAGAACGCTGGAGAAGCTCAGCTGCCCCCCACCACTATCTGAAATTCACCAGCAGAGGGCACAGTCAGTCTCCACCCACTGCACCCTGCAAGGTGTTCCAGCCACACACATGCTAACTGCAGAGAGTCTGCTAACTAGTACATAGTGCATGTTCCTGGAGGAACTGTGTGCACCCAAAAATTGGATGGATGCAAGCAAGCACACGCATGCACACACACACACATCCACTAACAAGGTATGTCAGCGATTGGGCCCCAGAAAAAAAGAACCCATAAACATCACTTGAGAAAAACACTGCATAGCACTATGGAGGAACCTAGCCATGCCGTTCTCACTGTTCAGTCAGGGTGAAAGTGACCTCCCAGTATGACATGCTGTGGCCACCCTGTCTGTGCAGGTGTTGGTCGGGCACTACAATGTCCCAACCATTGCCCTATACCCTGTGCAGATGCATCCTGCCCAGGCCACGCCCACAGTACATTGCTCCTCATTATGCACATTGGCAGGCTAAAACTTGAAACAGTGCAAGCAGTGTTGGCTCAGTAAGGTGTAGACAACCACAACACACTGGATAGACAGACACATACTCCCACACGTATGCCAGCATTGTGCAAATATAGAGATTTTTAGCAGTCCTGGCTGCCACACCAGTCCTGGGCACAGTGCCGGCATTGCTATGGTGCGCAATACTGTTGGGGTCACTCCCCGGGGTGGTAAACACTGTCAGAAGCAAAAACTGAAACACACTCCACAGATATCAGAAAGGTTGCTATGATGAATCTCTGTCAACAAATTGTCTTTAACTTAGGATTTGTTATCTGAAATTAATCATAGCAACCTTTTGATATATGTGGAACGTGTTCCCAAGTTTAGGACGGCATTGTTAAGGTATGCAGGTGCTAGTATTGGTAGATGCTGCTCCGCGCAGGGTCCAACAGCCTGACTCTCCATGAGGCTTTGGATAGTGAAGCCTGTGGGTGTGGGTGTTTGTGCCCCTGTTGGCCGCTGCTCTAGGGCAGAGGTTCCCAACTCCGGACCTGGTGGGCCAAACACTGTTCAGGTTTTCATGCTGTCCCTAATGAATATGCATGAGATACATTTGCATACAATGGGGCGGGGCATACAATGCAGCACAAGCATATTTTTTAGGGACAGCATGAAACCTGAATGGTGTTTGGCCCTCCAGGACTGCAGTTGGGGAACTCTGCTCTAGGGATTGCACATGTTTATGGTGTCTGTGCTCTGTAGGGTAAAATATAAGCGTTTATGGCATGTTTATTTTATCTGCAATAAAGGTTCCGCCTTTATTACCATGGTTTAGTACTGGGTAAAATATAAGTACATGGTTTGCAGGAGCCACAGCTGGGACTTGAATTTGTGACCTTCTGCTCCTGAACACACTGGCTGTGTGCACTGCACCAAACTGTTGCCACAGGGGCAGCACATTCCCTGGAGATACCATGACTGTTCGTCAGACAAACCTTGTCTGTTGCACTGCACGGCACCTACCTAAACGGGGCTTGGCCGTGGTATGCTGTGAGCAGATGCCACTGCCCCCTCCACTACCAGCACCCCTCCGCCACCATGCTGACATTTCCTTCTGCCAGTGGTGCTGGTGGTATGCAGTCCCAGGCCATCCAGTGTGCCTGTAGGCAGCTCCCTATGGTGCGTGATATGGCGTAGGGGTGCCTGCATAGACATCCACACTTCCTTCCGGCACCGCCTGCCAATGTTATGTGCCCTTTGGCGTACTTGATGGGTGCTGTCCCCTGGATCACTGTGGGACACACACTTGTGGCCATGGTTGCCCTTGGTCAGTTGCTGTCTTGCTGGTTTTCTGCTTCTACATTCCTATGTGTCACCTAGACATCTTCCTAGACCACCCTGTGCCCCAGCTGCCACACTGCATGTCCTGCCTGCAGCCCCCTGTACCCCATTTGCAGCCTCACCGTAGTGCTCTCTTATACATGGGCACTATGACGTTGCTGCACATGTATCACTACTATCAATTTTCTTGGTGTCCCTGCCTTTGCTGCACATTGCTTACTGAAATGGTCTCTCTCCCCTGCAAATGTTCCTCTAGCATGAGGTTTGCACAGGTGCTAATTTTCAGACCTTTAGTGTGCATGGGGCCTCTCTTCGCCCACTCTCTGCCCATTGACCCCTTATCTCCGCCCCTGAGGAGCCTTACTCTGCCATCTGGGGAGCCTTAACCCACCCTCTGCGCACCTTAACGCCGCCGGAGATGTTATCACGTGATACGTGACTTTCTCGCACGGTAATGTGCCATTATTGCACGATAATGTCACGTATCGTCCGATAACGTCGCCGCTGTGACATTTGCGCCATTTAGTAAACATACCCCTTAGATTTGTAAGCTGCTACATGTTGGATTTATAAAATGGCTTCTTCCAGCTCTACGTGTCAGCAAATACACTGTGCTCTGGCATCTAGTTGGGCAAGCAGCTCTGTAGTCATTCCCTACAGATACGTCACCTTGAAGCTCATTGAGTTTGATGTATACCAGAAGCCTTGCTGCACATCTTGGTGCATAGCCATTACTTGAAGCAGGACTTATGGGTCACTAAACTCCTGAGGGATCTCATGGGGATCCATCTAGTCCAACAGGGAGGCAGAATAGACAGGCTTAGGGGGTAAATGCTGTAGTGGATTCCTAGCCTGTCCATCCACCTGCTCTAACTCTCCTCTTCTTCCCCTCCCCCTCATAGCTGTCCAGGGCCTTCCTCTATCATGTCATGCTTTGCTCCATCTCTCCTACTCTTTCTTCATCTTCCTAATATACAACTTTAACTTAATCTGTTCCCCATCGCAAGGCCAATCAGGGCCCGACGCTGGAACTTCAAATTCAAAGCGCCTCCCGGCGCGCCCGTGCCAGAGGACCTCGCCAGAGGGCCCTTTGGTGTGGCCCTTAGGCAGGGAACATAGGCGAGAAAGTCCTCCTCCTCTAACATCATAGGCTCACAGCAGTGCCTCGTATTACCATCTGATCTTAACATCAGACGCCGTCTTTCTCTCCTAACTCTCCCACTCATCATATTCACGATGTCAGGGCATCTTACATTCGTATTGCACCTCCTCTGCCTAGCCCAAATCATATCATGGGCAGACTCTTTTACACAGATCCAAGGTCTGGTACCCAACGTGCAAACCCCAGGATGCAGAAGCTATTATTACTCCCCCCACCCCGGCAGACCCTATTTGCCTGCAAACCAGCGCAGGTTGATACACATAACCTGTCTACCAATGGAAAAAACTAAAAAGCACAAGTTACCACACCAAGAGAACCTAAACTGCATGCTAATAAATACCCGATCCATCCACTATAAGTGGCCAGTTCTCATTGACTATGTCATCAACCGGAATTTGGACCTGCTCCTTGTCACTGAAACCTGGTTATCTGACTCGGACCAACCAGCTAAAACTCCCAGGCTATGACCTCTTCAACTGTCCTAGAATGAACCGACGAGGCG
This sequence comes from Ichthyophis bannanicus, assembly GCA_033557465.1. Classification (NCBI taxonomy): domain Eukaryota; kingdom Metazoa; phylum Chordata; class Amphibia; order Gymnophiona; family Ichthyophiidae; genus Ichthyophis; species Ichthyophis bannanicus. The sequence goes on along the minus strand of CM066032.1, from coordinate 1,383,722,908 downwards.
GTGGTGTCCTCATTTTAGCCAGAAGCAACCTCCAATTCCAGTGTACCCTAGCCCAGAGTACAAACAATCTTGACTACATCCTAATCTGAAATAAGACATTAGCAATCGGTCTCCTCTACCGCCTTCCATCATCAAATGCCGATGAACTGGCAACAATCCTCGACATGGCATGCAACCATAATACTCAACAAAAAAGGCTCTGGCTCTTAGGGGATTTTAATCTCCCTTCTCTCCCTGCCAAGCACTCTGCAACATTTCTTGATGCAATGAATACACTGGCCTACTATCAACTCATCCACAACCCCACACACGTCAGAGGTAACATCCTGGACTTTATCTTCACTCCGCTACCCCTCCACACCTTAAGCAACCTAACATCACCAACCATGCTACCGGTCCCCTGGTTAGACCACAATGCCATTCTCTTCAACATTCCACATGATAGAGAAAAGCAACAGATTTCCCCATCTAACTCTCCTGTCACCCGCTGCTTCGACAAAGAAATATTCCTCAAAAACACTCTGCAGAACCTCAACTCTGACACCAATGATCTGGTAAAACTAATAGACATTTGGAATAAAAACCTCTCTAGAGCTGCACTCCTTCCACCCTCCATTAAACCCACCTTTAAGAACCACACAGCCGTATGGTTCACTGCTGAACTACGTGAATCTCTGGTGCATCTCAGAAAGCTGGAACGCTGCTGGAGACGTTCTAGACATACAAATGACCAAACTGCATACCTGAATTCTCTACATCAACATCATAAAGATGTCAACCACAAGAAAAAAGAACACTACTCTAGCACCCTCTTGCGCTCCCTCAATAAACCTCTCAAACTCTTCAATCTCATCAGAACTCTCGCAAAAGATACATCCTCACAAAAACCAGCGAATACTCCTAACCCAGAGACCTTTGCCTCATATTTCCAAAGGAAAACCACTTCAACAACACCCCACTCTTATTTGGTCGACCTTTACAACCTACCTAGACATTTCTCATTTGCCAATGACACTCTCGTATCCACTTTAGAGACTTTCTACCCATACTCCCCCGAACAAATTGAGAAGATTGAAGATTATCTGCAGAATCAACACCACCACCTCCCCAACTGACCCATGTCCTGCATTCTGGATCAAGCAAACATGAACAAATCTCAGCCCAGTCATCTCCAGAAACGTTAACCTCTCACTGACTGAAGGAAGTCTACCACCTCCCCTCAAACCGCCTCCAACAGACCACTGATAAAGAATATCAAACTTGACCCATCAGAGGTCAATTCCTACAGACCCATCTCCAGCCTTCCTTACTTAGCCAAAATACCTGAAAAGGTTGTCCACCAACAAACACAGGACCACATTGACTCCCAGGCACCTCTAGACTCACAGCAGCATGGGTTGCAACAGCATCACAGTGTGGAAACCCTATTGACAACACTTCTAGATAGACTCCACACTGGCTTAGACAACAAGAAACAAGGATTTGTCCTAATATTCATGGACATCGCCTCTGCTTTTGATTCAGTCAACCACAATCTCCTACTTAACCGCCTACACCAAATAGGTATAAGGAACATAGCCCTAAAATGGTTCAAATCCTACCTTTCTGATTGCCAGCAGCAAGTCCGCATAGAAACGCAATCATCCAGACAATTCCAGCAGACACAAGGAGTCCCGCAAGGCTCATCCCTCTCCGCTCTACTCTTCAACGTGTATATACAACCGATCTGTGCCATCATTCAATCTTTCAAAATCTACTACCACATTTATGCCGACGATGTCCTACTCTATGCCCCTTTCTCCATAGGCAACTCTGACTATTCTTCCATCACAGAGTGCTTCAATGCAGTCTCAGATTGGCTTGCCTCCCACAACCTGACAGTTAATAGTAGAAAGTCAGAGGTCTTATTTATAACTAAAGACAAGACTTTCACCTCACCAACTTCCCTCAGGTTGAATGACATAAGAACATAAGATATGCCATACTGGGTCAGACTAAGGTCCATCAAGCCCAGTATCCTGTTTTCAACAGTGGCCAATCTAGGTCATATGTTCCTAGCAGTTTCCCCAAAAGACACAGGTTCCACAATGCTTGTATTGGGTCAAACGTTGATATCCTGGGTTCCTTTTTAATAATGGTTTATGGACCTTTCCTCCAGGAACTTGTCCAAACCTTTTTTAAACCCAGCTACACTAACAGTCTTTACTACATCCTCCGGTAACAAATTCCAGAGTTTGATTATACGTTGAGTGAAAACTTTTCTCTTATTAGTCTTTTTTTTTTTTTAACTTTTTTATTTAAGAGTTTTCAAATACAACAAGAAAATAGCTGATAACATTATTAAACAAGAATAGTAAATTACAATCAAGAAACTATTCCCCCCACATAAAATAAAACACATCAAGGAGAGAATTGTCAAAAATTATTATAAGATCAATCAAAATACAAGAAAAAAGGGGAGATTGAACACCCCACAAAAAGGAGCTGAAAAACAATTAAATCATTCCCCCTCAACACTTGTACCTCCCTCTGCTTTTAAATCCAAAAAAGATTTCAAGGCATTAACATCATTATACACATAAGTACGCCCAGCCAAGGTAATCACACAGCGACAAGGAAATTTAAGGAAAAAGGTCGCCCCCAATGCCAACACCTGTGATTTCAACAGCAGAAACTGCTTACGCCGTAACTGCGTGTGACGACAGACATCTGGGAAGACTTGAATGGACTGACCACAAAATAAATTAGCTCGGTACTTAAAGTATGCTCTCAAAACCCGCAGCTTGGCAGATTCAGAGATAAACTGAACTACCAAAGTGTTACGTTTTGAGATGTTGTCCATTGAGTCTTCCAAGAAGGCTGTTAAATTTTGATCCACTGAAGAGGGTGAAGGGGTCAAAGCCCCTACAACCCAGGGAGTGGACGAAGAACCCTGAGGCAAATAATACATATGAACTGTATGGACCGTATGAAAATCCCCATCCAAATGCAAAATCTCCAAAAAGTATTTACCCAACAATATGTCAGAGGACATTAGGTGTGTCATAGGAAAATTAAGAAAACGTAAATTGCTTGCTCTAGCACGATTCTCAAGAGCCTCCAGCCGAAAGGAGATAGCTGAGGAATCACGAATAAAGGCCAAATCAGAAGTACGGCTGGATTGGACCTGAGAATTAGTGCTATCAGCAAGTTTTACTACAGAACCTAACTGGTTATCCATAAGCTGTAATTTATCCACAACATCTTGGGAAAATTTACACAAAGAGGACACAGTAGAGGTTAAACGTGTATCTATCTTTTGAATAGCAGACCATATATCATGCAAGGTTATCTCCCCCTTAGGGGAAACTAAACTTTCAGGTTCTACTACAGGTGGAAGAACAGGACATGGAAAAGGGGGAAGCCGCTCAAGGGGACTACCAGAGAGGGTAGAAGAAAGAGCAGGAAGAGGAAAGGGAGGGGGAGACCGGAGAACAGGACTCAAAGAGGCCTCCTCCGAAGAACGATTACCAGGCAGCAAAACAGTCACGTGTTTGTCCATAGGGCCCGCCGCTTTCCTTTCTGTGGCACCAGCCCCCGATCTTTCATCCAACTTCGCTTTCCTTTTGCCCATGATGCTGTATTCGGCTCCAAGATGGACACACCACACGACACCTCACGTGCACCGCAGGGGCGCCAAAGGGGCGTAACCTGCCCCTTGAGCCACGCCCCTTTAGGCCACGCCACGCAGGCCGCGACACGCGGCCGCGTGTAAACACCGGAGGGCTTTATGGGGCACAGCAGGGTCCTCCGGGCCAAGGCACGTCCTCCTCCCGCCTGTCCCGATCACAAGCCAGCCGCCTCCTGGTCTCGCTGCGCTGAACCGTGCAGGTGAAAAGCACGGCAGCTCCCTCACAGCGACGCTTCTCTCCTTCTCTTATTAGTCTTAAATAATTTACCCTGTAGCTTCATTACATGTCCCTTAGTCTTTCTATATTCTGATAACTTAAACAATCGATCTACGTTTACCCATTCCACTCCATTCATTAATTTATAGACTTCTATCATATCTCCCCTCAGCCGTCTCTTTTCCAGGTTAAAGAGCCCTAACCTTTTTAGCCTTTCTTCATAGGGGTATCCTTCCATCCCCTTTACCATTTTGGTGGCTCTTCTCTGAACCTTTTCTAATAACTCTATATCCTTTTTAAGATATGGTGACCAGAATTGCACATAATATTCAAGGTGCGGTCGCACCATGGAACGATACAGAGGCATTATAATACCCTTTGTTTTATTTTTCTGTTCCTTTCCTTATGATACCTAGCATTCTATTTGCTCTCTTGGCTGCCACTGCACACTGGGCGAAGGGTTTTAACATGCTATCCACAATCTTTTTCCTGGGTGGTGGGTCCTAATGTGGAACCTTGCATCGTGTAACCATAGTTTGGGTTGTTCTTCCCTAGTTGCATAACTTTGCACTTGTCCACATTAAATTTCATCTGCCATTTTGATGCCCAGTGTTCCAATTTATCAAGATCCTCTTGCAATTTTCCACAATCCTCTTGGGTTTTAATAACTTTAAATAGTTTTGTGTCATCTGCAAATTTGATAACCTCACTCGTTATTCCCTTTTCCAGGTCATTTATGAATATGTCAAAAAGCAGCGGACCGAGCACCGATCCCTGGGGTACACCACTATTCACCTTTCTCCATTGGGAAAATTGGCCATCAATCTTGTGCCTAAACAGGAAGTATGTTACCTTGGAATCACATTGGACCAGCATCTGAATTGGGAAACCCAGGTACAAAACATCACCAAGGCAGTTTACCATAAACTGAGAACACTCTGGCATCTATGTCCCCTTCTCGAACCCTCAGATTTCCGCATAGTTTGCCAAGCCCTTATTTTTCCTCACTTCAACTACACCAACATAATTCTCCATGGCATCTCAAAGCACACTCTCCAACCTCTACAACTGGCTATGAACACAGTTGCCCGAACGCTTCTGTCAGTGCCCAGATATGAACACGTTACGTCCCTCTTGATACAGCTACACTGGCTCCCTATAACAAGTCGCCTGATTTAAAAAGCTCTCCTACTTACCTTCAAAGCTCCTAATGGCATGTCTGCATCCTCTGTTGCTGAACTCATACAACGGACCCCGGAGACCAGAACCAGGAGATCATGCATTGTAAACTCTCTCGTCATCCCTTCTGCAATAAGGTCTTGTACTCAATCTACCAGGAATCGTGCTTTCTCATTATATGCACCAACCAACTGGAATGCTCTATCCCCAATGATCCGAAGCATCCCAAATTTAACATCCTTTAAGAAAGCATTAAAGACTTACATGTTCCAATCAGTCTACAACCAACCACCCTAAACAAGACCTTCTCTTTTTGCCCAACCTTACTCATATCTCCACATCCACATTGACTATGAACAATCAACTAGATTTTATTTTTACTACTATTATGCTGTTTTAGTTAAAGTTCTTTATTCTGTTCTATAAAAAATTTGTTCAGTGAAACCGTTCCACTATTTTTGTTCTTGATATCTCCAGTTCTATGTAAAATGTTTTGATTGTTCATGTTATATGTAAACCACACTGATTTGAAAAAGCGCAGTATATAAAAGCAAATAAATAAATAAATAAATAATCTTCTACTTTTTTTCTTCATCTCCTTCTCCTCCTTTGGCATTCACTTTGCCCTCCCTATCCCCTCCTTCACTATCTTTCTACTCTAGCTCCGCTGCAGTGCCAGTGGCAGAAGTGGCAGATCTTGGAGTGGAAGCATATGTTAGAATATGGTGAAAATATAGAGTTTTGTAGCACACGACATGGCTGCGATCAACTGAAGGTTGTTACTACTACTACTATTACTACTACTAATCATTTGTATAGAACTACAAGGTATACGCAGTGTTGCACACCAAACTGCTTACTATTTATTTAGGCAGTTCTGGTCTTTAGTCTGTAGGGAACTTGCGGCCAGGGCAATGATTCTGCTTGGTGATGTTATTTACATAATATAGAGAGGAAGGTATAACTCTGATGATCCACTGATAGTTGTATCCTATCAGTGGAGGAGAGGTTGAGATAGACATCTTAGTGTCATGGGAGTGCAACAGTTCCTTTTGATATGTGGCCACAACATGGCATAGCTTGAATTAATGCAGCAGCTACAGCTGCATTAAGGAACTAGTGTAGTGGCAATGGCACCAATCAAGACCAGCTGCCATGTTTCCTTTTATCACCATTTTGCATGGGTATGCTGAGTCACTTTCTACAGCTCTTTTACACGTGACTGTGATGGGCTTAGGGATTCCTTCCAGGTGGTGAATTTTGGGTCAGGTAATTATTTTGCAGCTAATATAGGCAAGCAATATACTGTTCTGGAGTCATGGATTATGGTGTGCGGGAGGCTGTCACTACTGGCAGTTCAAGACAGTGGCCAGCCCTCTGCAGGTCTTTATACTTTGCTACCATCACTTATGTACTGTAAGAGGCAGCCACTTTATACTATAGATACTCCAAGGGCTATTACATACTTTTTTTCTTGGCCACCTCCTGTCATACCTCCTGAAACATATTTTCAGCACCTTTATATCTATGAAGATTCTGAGAGAAATAAAAAGTTTTAGTTCATAGTCACCTAGCATGATGTTCCCTGCCACCCTCAGACCAGATTTCAGCTATAATCTACTAAACCAAAGCAAATTAGTGGGTAGATATTGATTTAGTACATAGAGTGAGGACTATGGCATGTTAACAACCAGAGTTTGAATCTTGCTTCTGTCTTTACCATTTCAGAGGAAAGCATTTGTGGGGAAAACGTCTCTGGTGCTTCTGGACTTTGTCGTATCATCTATTCTTTGGATGTGGTATTTATTGTTCCTGTCTGTAAACACGGAAGACCTCAGTGTGCATGCATTAGTCATATTAGTTATGCCACAATGATAGTTGTGTCATGCATTTTTTGGGAGGAGGTGGTGGGGGGGGGGGGGGTGGAGCTGCCTTCCTGTCTCTCCTGCCTCCTTATGGGGTCATCCCTGATGGCAGACTGAGTGTCAATGTTGTATCTATGAAAGAAGCAACTAGAATATCTTGACCTCTTCCTACATGGTTTTCCTGTACAGCATAGCTACCATAATGTTTTAACAATCCTCTGACTGCATGGGATTATATTTGTGTGTGTATGTTTGGGGAGGAACTTTTGCAGGATGATAGAACATCAAATAACGGGGAACCACAGAGAGCAAAAAAAACCACACAGGGAACAGGAACCACAGACAGCAGGTCTGTAGGACAAGTGGTGAGGCTCTTTTATTATAAACAGCCCCCCCCCTTTTTTTTTTTGCTTACATCTCCCTGAGGAATCTGATGACAAAGAAACCTCCTACACGATTCCTCCTACATGGTTCATGTAGGAGGTGAAGATAAAGAGACCTGTGTGTGTGAGCACCTACTGGCTGGTCCTGCACATACACAATGATTATTCTTCAACAATCTTGAAGTTAAATAGTTATTATTTTTTCAGTTACAGACTGTTTTATGTGAACTTGATTTATGAAACTATTTTGTATGGAAAGTTATTAGCCAGTCCTCCCTCATTTGGGGTATGGGAAGCCGTGAAGGCCCTACAGAAGTATGCATAAACTGATGCCTGTTGCTTTAAATAAGGTGAAATGTAGTGGGATAAAACCAGCAGAACAGCACAGTAAAAGAAAATAAAAAGTCCTGATAGAAAAAGCAAAGCTCAAGGCCTCAAATGGAGGGAAATCAAGACACCAGGCAAAAAGAGAGAGGAATACAATTTTCAGTATTACACATAGGGGCATGTTTACTAAAAGCCGTACAATTGCGTGCCGCACAATAGCGCACGGAAACGCGGCACTCAAACGCTCAGAAACGCTCTTAAACGCCCCGCACAAGTGCGCTTGGGCCCCGCACAATTGCGCGCCGCACTAACGTGCCCCGCAAAAGTACCCGGCCCGCAAATGTCCGATAGAGGCGTGGAAAGGCATTCTGAGGGCAGAGGAAGGCTCCCGAGGGGCGGAGAGACGGGGTCAATGGGCGGGGAAGGGGAGGGGAGAGGCTCCCCGCACAGTATCGGGGACGAATTTGCAGGTTAAAAATAGCGCGAGTGAAACACTCACGGTAGAGGGCATTTAAAGGGAAGAGAAACCATTTCCGTCAGCAATGTACAGGGAAACCGGGGAAACCTGCAAAACGTGAGCAGTGTGATACATGTGCACAGAACAAAAGTGCAAATAAAGATAGAAAAAGACCCAAACAAACATATTAAAAATAGGAAGTCAGCTGGGGAACCCTGATATTAATGGGCAAACATAAGAAACACACCCAGGAAAGCTCCAAAGAAATGAAATGAAGTATGGAAGGGGCTACGGAGCGGAGACCCTTCCAAAAACCATTTCCTTTTTTTCTGAGCCTTCCTGGGAGTGTTTGCTATGGTTGCCCATTAATATCACTGTTGCCCAGCTTGCAAATATTTATCCCCAGATCGTCGTGGTCGGTTGAGGTGATTATTTGCACTTTTGACACCAGACAAGCTGACTGAGCCCACAGTACAAATGTGCAGAGCAGGGTTTGTGACTCATTTGGTCAGGTTTCCCACCCCCAGGGACTGCACTATCACTGTGGCCACAGTGTGGTGCAGCAGACAGAGGCAGTACCTCTAGGACCAGAGGGTCACAGGTTCAAATCCAAGCTAGGGCTCCTGCCAACCCAGTCCCCATATTTTACCCACCACTAAACAGAGATAGTAAAGACACTCCTTTATTGCAGAGAACATAAGCATGGTTCACACACCCATTTTGTACCCAACACCGCACACACACCATAACAATGGGCATTACCGACAGCCGAGTCCCCCAAATGCAGTCCTGGAGTGCCACAACTCAATCAGGTCATATGCTTTTCCAAGATACGGACATGCCAGCATGTTGGCGGTAGGGTACAGGTGGTGGAGGGGGCAGTGGCTGCTAGCCACAGAAGACAGTGGCCGAGCCATGTGCAGGCTGGCACGTCCACTGCAACATAGGCCCTGTCAGATGTACAGTCATGGACTTCCCAGGGAATTCAGCACATCTGTGGTAACACAGTGGTGCAGTGCACACAGACAGTGTGTGCAGGAGCAAAAGGTCACAGGTTCAAAGCCCAGCTGGGGCTACTGCCAATCCTGTCCACATATTTTCCCCACAACTAAACCATGTTAGTAAGGGCAATCCTTTATTGCTGGGGATATACGCATTGGTCATACGCCTATCTTTTACACCACCAAGCACAGACACCATGACCAGGGGCAGTACCTAGAGCAGAGTCTCACAAATGCAGTCCTGGAGGACCACACACCATTCAGGTTCCATGCTGCCACTCATACAAATAACCGTGCTGTATATCTATGCACCACCCCCATGGCATGTAGATGTAGCTCATGCATATTCATGAGGGACAGCAGGAAACCCCAACCAGTGTATTGCAAACCTGGACTGGATTTGGGAACCTCTGCCGTACAGCAGCAGCCAACAGGGACAGACACACCCACACCCACACCCACAGGCCCCATTGGCCAATGCCTCCTGGTGAGGCAGGACATTGGGCCCTGCGTGCATCTCCCAATACCAGCACTTGCATACCTTAGCAATGTCACCCTACACCAGGGTATATGGTACACAGCTCTCAAACGTTTGCTATGAGTACTGGCAGATAGATATCCCTACGTTACGCACAGTCTGCTCTATGAGCTCCATCATAATAATCTATCTGATGTCTGCGGTGTGTGCGTCAGGTCTGGCCCCTGACAGTGTTTACCACCCTAGGGAGGGACCCCCAATGGTATTGCATACCATACCCATGCCTGTACTGTGCCCAGGACTGGTGTGGTGGGCAAGGATTCTGAACCCCTCTATAGTAGCACAATGCTGGCATACGTGTGGGAGTGTGTGTCTGTCTATACAGTGTGTGTTGGCTGCAAACACTGTCCACAGTTTTGGCCTGATGATGTGCATAATGAGCAGCATGGTACCATGGGTATAGCTCAGACAGGGTGGGCTGGCCAGGATGCATCTGCACAGGGCATAGGGCACTGGCAGGGACATTGTAGTGGCCGTCCACCACCTCCACAGACAGGGTGACCTCTGTATGTGCTGCTGGGCTTTCACTCCACCCTGACTGTGCAGTGATGGCAGCATGGCTAGGCACCCCCATAGTGCTTCATAGCACTTTCCTCATGTGATATATATGGGTCACCTGTTGGGGCCTAGTCACTGATGTATCTGCTTGTGTGTGCTGCCATCCCAGTTGTGGGTGCATGCATTTCCAGTGGGACTAACCAGCAGACTGTTCACAGCTGGTATGTGCCCTGCTGGAGTGCCTTGCAGGGTGCAGTGGCTGATGGCTTGATGCAGGGGAATATCAGATAGTGGTGGGGTGCATCTTAGCATATCCAGTCCTACTGTCTGTCTGATATTGTGGTCTGGGTGTGTGTGGGGCTGCTTGGACTGCCCTGTAGGGTGTCTGTTCCCCAACAGGACTGGGGTTGATGGTCCACTCTACTGCCATCATTGCGGGGGGGGGGGGGGGGTATAATGGGGATCTGTTGATAGGAGACCCTGCCGGTTTGCCACCCTCAGCGGGGGGGGGGGGGGGGTTTGGTGGTACATGGCCCACCTAGGAGTCTGTGGGGTTTCCCCTGACTGAGACAGACAGAGATATCCAAGGTGTTCCTGCAGAAACTCACAGATTATGACTGTTTTGGAGCTCTGCCATGGCCTCTCTCAGCTGTGGACCTGGTCCAGGGCGCCTCATCGCACACTCAAGGTGAGCACAGTTCCCGCACAGTGTGACTGTGTGTAGCTACTCTGTGCAAATTAAACACCCGGTCAGTACCTCCTACCAGGCCAAGGTGCTGTGTGGGTGCACACGGACACGTCCCCCTACCAGGCCGGGGAGCTGTTGGGGTGCATTCCCCATCTTGTGTTCATCTGTGGACAGCTGATTTGCATGTGCAGTGCATCATGGGTATGGGTGGCCTAACCCTATCCTGGTTCCCACAGCAGACTGTCTGTGTGGTGACATGCAGGCTCTCTGCAGCCAGCTAGGGGCTTGCTGGCAACTATATAGCTGTAGCCCAATGGTTACTTCACTGCCTGTGGAGCCAGCGGTAATGGGTTCGAGCCCACAGTGGGGTTTTTTGATAGGGTTGTCCAAAGCTTTTTTAGATTTAATGTACATATGTTGCTGCCATCAAACACACCCTCAGTGTACTGTACCCATAAGGTGCCTCTGAGGGTGCTTTATAGGGCACCCTATAGGGCACCTTATGGTTGCCGTCCATATAAGGTGCACTATACATTATCCTGTGACGCAACATATATGGTGCCCTATAGGGGACATTCAAGGGTGCCTTGGCGGACAGTGAACTTTAACATGTGCCTTATGGGCCGCCTTATGTTAACACGCTTTGTGAGTGCGTTTGCTAGTAGTGATAACTGAAATAAAAATAGCTTGCCCCTACAGCACTCATCCACATAATACACACTGCCTCAGTGAGCCTTCTTCATTGGGCACTGTGGGGGATTGAACCCCTGATCTCTGCACCATTGGTCAGTGTCTTAACCATTGCGCTGTGGCTCTGTTCCTATGCTTGGGCATCTGCGCACCGCCTTATGCCGCCCAAACCTAACAGTGCACCGCCTTATGCCGCCTGAGATTAACAGTGCACCGCCTTATGCCGCCCAAAATTAACAGTGCACCGCCTTATGCCGCCCAAAATTAATATGCCTCCTAAAGCACTTTTACCCATTACAGTTAATGCCTCAGCCAGCCCTTTTTGTTGTGCACAATGGGGAATTGAACCCATGGCAGCTGCACCCACAGTCAGTGTTTTAACCATTGTACTATGGCTCTGCTCCTTTGTGTGTGCACATCAGGCGCCACTTAGCCTTCCCATGCACTATTGTGCCCCGCGCAAATGTGCGATCGCTTACCCCGTTTTTTTTCTTTTCTCTGCCTGAACCGCCCACTCCTTATATGGCACAGGCACACTACCACGGCCCCGCACATTAGGAATGTTTAGTAAACAGACCCCATAGTTTTTAAGTTCAATATCTCTCTATTTGATATTCATTATGAGCTAGAATCATACTGTAAACTCTCAATTAGTCATATTTTTCCCATAATGTTTTCCTTTTATCCAGAATAATGATGGATTATGCAGCCATCAAAAACGTTTCTTCAGCTGAGGTGCCCGAAGGAGAACACTAATCTGCCTTTTCTGAACGAGCAGCCATTCTCCACAGGCCACAAATTCCATAAAGAATACTCTGTTGCATCGTCTCCATTTTCCAGTCTGTCCCCAGTGGTCACGCGCACACACACAAACACGCACACACACACACACACACACACACACACACACAAAATCTTTCTCTCATTTAGGAGGCAGGTCGGATTGTAAAATACAAGACTTAACTCCTGCATTTTTTATCATAAAGCCTTTCAATCTGATTAACTTGACTTTCCTCAAAGTCTTTATGTTCTTCTCCATCTTTCTTTGGAGTTGTAAAGAAAAAAAGAAAGGGGCCGTGAATGTATAAGCTACTGCTTAAAAATGCCCATTTTCTGAGATACTTAACCCATGTAGTGTCACAGAGGAGGCAGAGGAGAGAAAGGACTTGAGGATGGAAACTTTCAATGTGGCTAATGAAAGCCATGGGGTGTACTAAGCTTACTGGTGGTCTCTTGGTTATGAATAATAGAAAGTAGGAATAAATGCTGAGGTTAAACCTACAAAACAGTCCTGTGTTTTCTTTTGTTCTTAGAGCAGCATTATGCTCTTTCCTGCTTTGCCATGACCGATGACAGAAAGGAAACCTTGTCTATAGAAAATCTGTACGATGAGGTCATTACTAAATAACCTTTCTTTTGTGACACTCTGCTAGAGTACCTAAAATGTGCAATTCATTCCAGGCTCATGCAGGGCTTTTCCTTATTAGTGTTTTAATATTTCATTTTACTTTGATTTCCCATTGTAATCCTAAATAGCAATTTTGCTGAATTCTGCAGCAGTTTTTTTTAATGAAACAACATTATATGAAAACGTTATAGCTATTAATTCATGATGCAAAAATCATTTAGAGTATGATTTACTAGTTTTCCTTTCCATGGACCTAGAATCAAGCCCCAAAGTTACTATTTCTGCATTGAAAAAAGTCTTTAGAAACATTTATTTTTCCTTTCTATTAGTCTGGGTTTCTATTATCAGATGTATTTCTTCAGAGTAATCTAAAATAGTAGTTTAAGTTCTTAATGAATTTATTAAAACAGTATAGTGCTTAAGTTCCTATATTTTTCTTTATTCTAGGTTTCTTTTTCTTAGATGTCTACATTTCTTGTAATACGTATACTATTACTGTTACCATGCGAGAACGTCATGTATCGCGCAATAATGTGCCTTGCGGTGTTAAGCTGCGCAGAGGGTGGAGTAAGGCTTCCCAGAGGGCGGAGTACGGCTCCCCAGGGGCAGAGAGAAGGGGTCAATGGGCAGAGAGTGGGTGGGGAGAGGCTCCATGCACACTAACGCCGTGAAATGAAGGTCTGAAAATTAGCGCCAGTGAAAACCTCGCGCTAGAGGCACATTTGCAGGAGAGAGAAACCAGTTCAGTCAGCAATGTACAGCAAAGGCAGGGAGACCCAGAAAAGTGATATGAGTGATAAAAGTGCAGCAGTAGCATAGTGGCCAAGAACGAGAGAGAACGACAGAGAGGCTGCAAATGGGGCACAGGGGGCTGAAGGCGGGACATGCAGTGGGGCAGCTGGGACACAGGGTGGACCAGGCAGATGCCTAGGTGGCACATAGGAACACAGAAACATAAAAACAGCTAGACATCAACTGACCAAGGGCAAACATGCCCACGAATGTGTGTCATACATTGCCCCAATGGACATCAACCAACAGGTATCCCAAAGGCCACAGAACATTGGAAGGCAGTGCGGTGGGGAAGCATGCATGTCCAAGTAGGCCCCCCCACCCAAGAAACCACACCATAGGCAGCTTCCTAACAGCACACTAGATGAGCTGCGACTGTGCACCACCAACACAACCGGCAGAACAGCATGGTAGCGAAGGGGTGCTGGCGTTGGAGGGGCAGTGGTATCTGCCCACAGCAGACCAAGGCCAAGCCCTGTCCAGGTGGGTGGCATGCAGTCCAACAGACAAGGTCTGTCAGACGAACAGTAATGGTACCCCCTGGGAAGGAGCTACTTCTGTGGTAACAGTTTGGTGCAGTACATACAGTCAGTGTCTACAGAGGCAGAAAGTCACAGGTTCAAGCCCCAGCTGTGGCTCCTGTAGACCATGTCCAAATTTTTACTCTACAGAGAACATACACAATAATAATGTGCACTCCCCAGAGCAGATGTTGGCAACCCCAGTTCCGGCGGGCAAACACCATTCAGGTTGTCAGGCTGTCCAAACTAAAAATATGCATTAGATGCATTTGAAGGAACTGCCCCCATTGTATGCAAATGTACCTCATGCATATTCAGTAGGGACAGACTGACAACCTGAATCCTGTCCGAACCACCAGGACTGGACTTGTAAACCTCTACCCCAGAGCATCGCCCAACAGGGGCACAAACACCCACACCCAAAGCTCCACCATCCAAAGTATAATGAAAAGGCAGGCTGTTGTGTCCTGCGCATAGCACCAGCCCCCCACTACTAGCACTTGCATACCTTAGCAATGCCGTCATAAACATGGAAACACATCCCATATATATCAAAAGGTAGCCATGATCAATGTCAGATAAAAAATCTTAACTTAAACACAACTCTATAACAGAGATCCATCATAGCAACCTCACTGATTTATGTGGTGTGTACCCCCTCATCCATATCTGACTGTATTTACCACCCTGGAGAGTGTCCCTAACAGTATTGATTACCCTACCAATGCCTGCATGAAGCCCATGACTGGTGATGCACACAGGGCTGCCAACCACTGCTATCATTGCATAATGCTCAAATAGGTGTGGTAATCTGTGTATGTGTGTCCATTGTTTTGTGGCCGCACACGCCCCACTGAGCCCCCAATGTTTGCACTGTTTCCATTGTCCCACCTCCAATGTGCATAATGATGAGCAAGGTATTGTGGGTTTGGCCCCTACAGGGCCATTTATCCAGGATGCATCTGCATAGGGCATAGGGCAGTGACTGGGATATTGTAGTGGGCAAACGCCATCTGCACAGACAGGGTGGCCAAGCAGGTCATGCTTGGAGGGCACTCTCACTCTGATGGAGCAGTGACCATGGCATCTCAACCTTCCCACATATTGCCATACAATGTGTTCAACAGTGATTTAAGTGTGTTCCTTTTTCTGGGATCCATTCACTAACATAACTGCTTGGTGTTGGTGCAATTATCCCACATCTGGGTGCACATTGTTTCTCTGGGAGCATGCACTAAACATGGGCTAGCACACTGTGTGCAGTCAGCATGTGTCTGGCTGCAACACCTTGCTGGGTACAGCAGGTGCATGTTGACTGTGGCCTCTGCTGGTGAATGGCAGATTGTGGTGGGTGGCAGCTGAGCTGATCATGTCTGTCACCTGTATGGCTATGGCCCTGGTACAGGTATCTGCATCAACTGTCAGGTTCCCCAAAAGAAGGTGTTTTCTGGTTCCACAGCCTGTCATCGTGTTGCAGTACTGCTCCTTCTGGGAATGTTCAGAACGTGAGTATGTTGGGGCCAGATCATGTCCTCCACCCTGACCCAGAGAGGCTGGTTTGATATGTACATCATCATCATATGAGTCCACACACACCCATGCTCCGAGAACAAGTGACATGGCAAGCACACTGGCTATGCACCTGTTTGGTTGCATCACGGTCTACAAGGGGCAGACATGACTGTCAAACACAAACAGGGCATTTGCAGGCATCTCTGCAAATACCTCTCACACACTAGCACTGATGGAGACCTTCAGCAAAGCCAGCACAGGCAACTCGGGTACTGCGGACCTAGTTCTGGCCACCCCACCCCCTCACCCTCAGGGTGATCACAGTACACGCTCAATGGCAGGGACACGCACGGTCAATCCCCCCTACCAAGCTGACATGCTGTAGAGGTGCATACCCCATCTGGGGAGCAGATGTAGACCGCTGCTCTGCTTGTGAATTGCATTATGGGTACTGTTGTCTCTATCCTATCCTGGTTACCATAGCAGACAGTATGTCCGGTGACCTGCGTCCTGTCTGTGGCCAACCATTGGTATGAAAAACCCCATAGTGATATAGTACAATGTTTAATAGAATGTCCTCAGTGGCATACGTCATGGTTGCAATCCCACAGTGGGCTCCATGTATGTTTGGGTCTCCCCTACCCCGTGCAGCACCTTATAAAATTTGTGGGATGACTTGCACTCCTTCTGAAGCCAGCCATTCATGGGATAAACACATGTTGTTGTAGCATAATGGTGGTCAATCAAGTCAGGGTCAGACGTCATGGGTCCAATCCCTCAGTGGTCTGTCCTTAGTAAGATTGTCAGAGGCAACTCCCTTGTAGGCCTGTAACAAACACACATATGGTGTTAAACATGTTTTAATGGGAATATTGTTTTAATGTATAAATGAAAATAGCACCCTCACCTCATTTGCCAACGGTAATGTGGCCTGGAAACTGCCTTAGCTGTGGGTCTTCCCTATCCCAGTAAGCACAGCAGAATGTATGTGCATCAACGTGCAGGTGTTGTGTAGCCAGCCCTAGCTATGGCAATGGCCATAGAGGCATAGCACACTGGTTAGTACAATGACTATGTAGCCAGCTCTCATGGGTTCAAATCCCCAGTACAACAACATCAGGAAGAGTGTCTGAGGTTCCACCTTTTTGCATGGCTGTAACAGACACATCTCTGTAGTGTGCGGGTAACGGCAAACATACCCACTCACCCTAGTCCTGTAGACTACAGTGGCGCAGAGTTGGGCCGTAGAGGGTGCTGCAAGCTAATGTCCCCGCTGGCCCATGCCAGGGAGACTCATCCCCCTTAACGTAAACAGCAATTCACCAATTAAATTAACAAATGGTGGTGTGGCGGCGAGATCAGGTGTATGGGGACTGGAGAAGCGGCCCATACCATTAGCGGCACGTTTCACTGTTCTGAGAAGAATACTATGACGTGTTCTGGGTGTCAAAATCCCACGTGTGCTGTGCGCTGCAATTGCGCCAGGTAGCACATAGTACCGTGAGATAGCACATGTACATGCGTGACACAGCGCATGCACCATGTGCGTCATCGAGCCGTCATGCATGCGTCGTGTCACGCAAGTACACGTGCTCTCTAGAGAGAAAAATGGACAGCCGTTCATGGAAGCCCGCATTTATCCGGAAGGAGCTCAGGATCCTGTGTGAATTAATCTGCACGAGACAGAGCCGTCTGTTCCCGGGCGCATTAAAAAGGCAGGACCTTGCACGGGTGAGGAGGGCATGGGTGCGTCTCACCAGGCGGTACAAACCGATCTGCCGACTACCCATGTGAAGTAAGTGTATGGGGACAGGTCACACAATGGCGGTTGTATAAACACAATATACAGCAAGCATCACATATCATACATGCAGAACACGGTGGAAATACCAGTCTGTGGGCCAAGCTGTTGCCACTGTAGATGCGTATGGTGTGGATTGCAATCCTGCCCTATCCCCAGAAGGCCCCTAGGCCAGATCACACGGGTCTATTACACATCCTGGTGTGATGTTTACCTGTGTGTGTTGCGGTCTCAATGTCTGCTCTATCCCCAGGAGGAGTCACACAAGGTTACAGAGGTCTAGCATAGATCCTGGTGTTAGGTTAACTGCATCTGTTTCAGTCTCACAGCTCTGCCTAACCCCAGGAGGCCCTAGGCCTGATGACAGAGGTCTATTAGAGATCCTGGAGTTAGGTTAAATGCATCAGTTGGGGTTTCACAGGCCTGTCCTAATCCCAGGAGGCCCTGGACCTGATGACAGAGGTCTATTATAGCTCCTGGTGTCAGGATACCTGCATCAGTTGGGGTGTCACAGCTCTGCCCGAACCCCAGGAGGCCCTGGACCTGATTACAGAAGTATATTATAGATCCTGGTGTCAGAGTAACTGCATCAGTTGGGGTTCAGAGCTCTGCCCTAACCCCAGGAGGCCCTGCACCTGATGACAAAGGTCCATTAGAGATCCCAGTGTTAGGGTACCTGCATCTGTTTCATTCTCACAGCTCTGCCCTAACTCCAGGAGTGCATGGACCTGATTACAGAGGTCTATTATAGATCCTGGTGTTAGGTTAAGTGCATCAGTTGGGGTTCACAGCTCTGCCCTAACCCCAGGAGGCCCTGCACCTGATTACAGAGGTCCATTAGAGATCCTGGTGTCAGGGTAACTGCATCTGTTTCATTCTCACAGCTCTGCCCTAACTCCAGGAGTGCCTGGACCTGATGACAGAGGTCCATTAGAGATCCTGGTGTCAGGGTACCTGCATCTGTTTCATTCTCACAGCTCTTCCCTAACTCCAGGAGTGCCTGGACCTGATTACAGAGGTCTATTAGAGATCCTGGTTTTAGGTTAAGTACATCAGTTGGGGTTTCACAACTCTGCCCTAACCCCAGGAGTCCCTGGACCTGATGAAAGAGGTCTATTATAGCTCCTGGTTTCAGGGTATCCTCCATCAGTTGGGGTGTCATAGCTCTGCCCTAACCTCAGGAGGCCCTGGACTGATTACAGAGGTATATTATAGATGTTGGTGTCAGGGTAACTGCATCAGTTGGGGTTCACAGCTCTGCTCTAACCCTAGGAGGCCCTGCACCTGATGACAGAGGTCCATTAGAGATCCTGGTGTCAGGGTAGCTGCATCTGTTTCATTCTCACAGCTCTGCCCTAACTCCAGGAGTGCCTGGATCTGATTACAGAGGTCCATTAGAGATCCTGGTGTCAGGGTACCTGCATCTGTTTCATTCTCACAGCTCTGCCCTAACTCCAGGAGTACCTGGACCTGATTACAGAGGCCCATTAGAGATCCTAGTGTCAGGGTACCTGCATCTGTTTCATTCTCACAGCTCTTCCCTAACTCCAGGAGTGCCTGGACCTGATGACAAAGGTCTATTATAGATCCTGGTGTTAGGTTAAGTGCATCAGTTGGGGTTGCACAGCTCTGCCCTAACCCCAAGAGGCCGTGGACCTGATGACAGAGGTCTATTATAGATCCTGATGTCAGGGTAACTGCATCAGTTGGGGTTCACAGCTCTGCCCTAACCCCAGGAGGCCCTGGACCTGATGACAGAGGTCTATTATAGAGCCTGGTGCCAGGTTACCTGCATCAGTTGGGGTTTCACAGCTCTGCCCTAACCTCAGGGGGCCCAGGACCTTATCACAGTGGTTTATAGCCCAGCTAGGTGTGTTGATGCATGCACCTGTTGCATTCAGCCACAAATGCCCTTATTCACAGGAGGCCCTAGTTGTGATCACATAGGTAGAGTAGACATACTGGTGTTATGGTAGTGGCTCCTGGTGATGTGTTCAGGGCCACCTAATCCCCGTGCAACACAAGAACACATCATACATGTTACAATACAGATATGGTGGCATGGCGTGTGTGTCTGCAGATTTGTGTAGGTCAAGCAAACACACAGATGTGTGCCGGACCACACAGGGGGTCAAGAAACACATCCCCTGTAGACCAGCATACCTACCCCACACATGACATGGTGCCGCCATGTAATGCAAGGACAGCATAGGAACTGGGTAAGGGTGGTCCGGTGGGTTGCCCAAAGGATACGTAGGAGGCACCCTACACATGCCCAGATCCACAGCCACACATGCAGGTGGCGCAGGCAACAGGTAGCAGAGGACCCATGGGCATGAGCAGCAGCAGCACCCTGCTGCTCGCAGTGATGTGTGATATGCGTTGGGTACCCACCAGAGATATCTGGCCCTTAATGTTCCCACCCATTGCATTCTCCCCCAGGTGGAGGACCTACGGAAAAAGGGACAGGAGTTGCAGCTGCACTGCCCGGATGTCCTCGACTGGCTACAAAAGAGGGCACTGCAGCAATGTGGCAGTGAGTGTTGCAGCCCCTGCAGCGCAGTACAGCATGTCACAGTGGGCCAAGAGCCTATGGGAGGCCACACTATGCTTATGTGGCATTGTAATTGCATGATGGTGTGCTAATGACTGTCTTCCCCCACAGAGGATGCTGCTGCTGGTGAGGGGACATCAACCTCAGGGCCCCCCACAACACGCCCCACAGCTTCAGTCCAGCTGGTGGAGGAGGAGGAGGAGGCAGAGGAGGAGGAGGAGGAGGCAACAGAGGCGGAAGAGGATGACAGGGACATGGAGGGGGTGGAGGGTGGGGTGGGGCGGGAGGGAGGGAGGGGAAGGTGAGGGTGTGTTTGATGTTTTGGGGGTGAGGAGGAGGAGGAGGAGAGTGGGGAGGGGGCAAGGGTGGGTGGGAGGTACCAGGAGGGGAGGAGGGGGTGGGAAGGAATACAGGACAGCACAGGGCACTGTGGGTCCTTTCCAGCTGTCGCATGTGTGCGGCGATGGTGCCCGTCTGGGTATAGCTACGCCACCCATTGCCACAGACAGGGTCCACACACATGCCACCACACAGACACCGGGCACCTTGCATGTATGTGGTGGCAGGTGCGTCCGGGACCTGTATATGGCAATGGATGGCATGCTGCAATGCCAGTGGGTCCAGGACTGCACCATCCAGTGGCTGGCAGGCTCCATTCAGTTGATGGCTGCCGATATGCACATGCAGCTTGCGGCTGGTATGGGCGGTGCATCTCGACAGCCATCCCATGATGGGTGTCCTAAGAGCGTGGGATGGTCCCTGTGGCGCCCACACATGCCCTGTGCTGTCCTGTCTCCCGGGACCCAACATGTGGGTTGCAGATGACATTTTAGCTTTGTTTTAGTGCCATCAAGTCAGTGTTGACTCATAGCAACCCAGCTACTTCTGGGTTTTCAGGGCAATGTGTTACCGGAAGTAGAATGGCAGCCTCTTCTTCTGAGGCAATGGAGGGTAAAGTTACTTGCCCAAAGCCACAAGGCATGCCAGTGGGAATCAAACCCTTGATCCTCTGGGTACTAGGCAGTTGCTCTAAACACTAGACTACTCCTCCAACAGATGACTGTACCTTATCTAATGTTGTATTTAAATACAGTTTGGTCAATACATCCCAATGGTCATGTGTCCTCCCTTACAGACAAACTAGTGAAGTGAGCATGGGACATGTGTGTAGATCCCTATGTGTAATGTGTGGTAGACATAGGTAACATACATGGACCGTCTGCACACTCAGATTTTGAGACATATGCTTTGTCAGGTTTGTGCTACCTGTTTTTTGAGGACAGATATGTTTTGGCTATACCTTCATGACTGGTGTGCGTTGGGCTGTCATCATGCCCTGCCTACTGTCTACATGCACACATATGTGAAAAAGGCATTTGGACCATACAGCAGAATGTGGGGGGTGTGGGGATACTGCATAGTACACACCATGCACCTACTGCATATTATCTGTACTGCTCATCATCTGTGGGGTGACCAGTGACTTGTACGCAACATGTGGGTAGCTGGCCTACTCAATGTGGTTTCAGTTTGTTCACTGTAAAACAACTAGCTTCATATCATGACACACAGTATACACGACATGTCCAGTAACTTTCCAAAATAAAATATATGTCTTTATCGCACATTTGTCTCTGCTACTGATTCAACACACTGACTCATGTATTTTTTGTTTAACTGGTGATGTGCATGGCCCACCTGTGCTCACATTCTTGTACAGTGGCAGCTGTCTGACACATCATGGTGTTATGGGTTCCCATATACACATTCCTTTTATGGAACATATTTGCACAGTCCCTTGTAGTGGTGGTTTGGGATAGTGGTTACAGACATGCATTGGGCACCATAGGTTGCAGGTTTGATTCCCACATACTTTTTCCTTTTACCTTGTGCTGTGCTAACCTTACCTTAAGCTGGCTGCAGCTTTGGTCAGCTCTCCTTTACACCCTTCCATCACTTCTTTGTACAGCATAGAGTCCTTTCTGCAGCCTATGTGCCACATATATGCTATTACATATGGCTATTCCTTTGTACTGTCCATGTGGCTGGTATGCTTGGGTGACTGTTATTGCTGTTGTTGAGCTGATCTGTCCAAGCTTCTGTTTGCCGGTTCAATTCTCACATGCTCCTTTTCAGTACTATTCCCCATTTTGCCCTGCTACATACAGCATCTCCTTTTCCTTTCTCTTTTGCATGCTGTTTGGACTGCCTAACACTTTGTTGTGTGTGTGCATATGTTGCTGTCGTCCCAATTGCAGACTGTGATATGCGCTGTGCACAGCTCTTTTACATGTGCATTACATTATGGTTACTGTTGCGGTTGCCTTTTTCCTGACACACAGCAGGTTTTTGGTGTGGGGCCATGCAGTGTTGTTTGACTCATGTTGGTGGGGTAGG
Source organism: Ichthyophis bannanicus (assembly GCA_033557465.1). NCBI lineage: Eukaryota > Metazoa > Chordata > Amphibia > Gymnophiona > Ichthyophiidae > Ichthyophis > Ichthyophis bannanicus. The sequence continues at coordinate 1,383,700,410 of CM066032.1, read as the reverse complement.
CATACCGGTTTTGTATTAAATTATGTGCTAGTGGTCATGGGTTCATTCCCACAGAGGGCCTCCTTTAGTCAGAATGTGCAGCCCAACTTCCTTTTGAGGCTGTGTCAGGCAGACATATATTGGAGACCACCCTCACCTCATTTGTGTGACCCTATGGTGCCCTATACAGTACCTTGCCTGTGCTATTACCCTGCCACAGTATGCACAGCAGATTGTTGGTGTGGTGACCTGCAGTTGTTGTGTGGCCAGCCATTGCTATGATGGCTACCTTAGAGCATAGCATAGTGGTTAGTACAGTGACTTTGTAGCCACTGGTCCATGGGGTTTGATTCCTGTGTGTTTTTTGGTTCTGCCTGTCCTACACAACTATGGAGGAGTAGCCTAGTGGTTGGGGCAAGGTACTTCAGGCCAGAAGGTCAGGGGTTCAAATCCCACTAGAGGACAGCAACCTTGGGCCAGAAGGACTAGGGTTTCTAGTTCCACAGGTGCTCCTTGTGGTCTTGGGCAAACCACTTAACCCTCCATAGCCCATGTTTCCCTCTAAAATAGTTATCTCCAAGTTTATAATACCCTGTTCAATGTAATTTCAGTTTGTTCAATGTAAACCGCACTGATGCAGAATAGCACAGTATATAAGAGAATGTAAATAAATAAAACTATTTTTCCTCCTCTGACAGTCATATCTGTGCAGTATGTGTGTGGCGACACATTATAGCCTCATCACAGTTGCCAAGCATCCTTATTTCTGTCTATCTGTCTCTGCCAGCTGTGTGGCATCATGCCCTAATGTGCGGACTACAGCCCCATGTCCTGCACTGTGACCCTTTTCTGCATTGCGGCTCTTCATGATTGCCTTTCGTGGTGTATGCTTGGCATGGCACTGCTACTATCCTCTGTCCTCCTGTTTATGCTGCCATCTCTACCTGCTCTGGTGGACACATTTTCACATCCTCTGCCACACACTCTCATGTTGGCACTTTACATCAGCATCACCCTATGCATTGTTCCAGCTGCTCCGATATGTTTCTGCACTTTTCCAGTTGTCACATGAGCTGCACGCAGATTTGACAGGTTCTAGCAGCTCCACCATGTGGTACACTCCAGATGTTGTTTGGCTTTGGTAGGGTTTGGCAGTGGTAGGGTTACATCTGTGTTTGGGCCATACATTTTTATGATATTCAACTTGGGGCTCCTTACTGCCACTGGCTGGCCACCTTTTTCAGGTGTCACCCTCGCCCTCCTTTGAGCATCTGTTTCCTGCACCTTAGTTTGCACCAGCTCATGGGGCACCTTATATGGTGCCTTGGGGGGTGGAAAACTACGGTGCATCACAGAGCGCCTTGGGTTGGGCGCCCCTAATATGCGCATATGGTTACTGCACTGCAGCATGGGTTTTTCGATTGGCAGCACACACTGTTCAGATGTGTCTGTTACATGCATTAAAAGGAATGTCTTGGACTGCCATATTTTATGCACCAAGAGGAATCAAACTCATGACCGCTGTCTCGGCAAGCATTGTATTAGCCAGTGTACTACACCTCTGTAACTATTAGTGCAGCACTTCTACGTACTTAGGCTTATGGCACGCCAATTGTGCAGCGCCGCACACTATCGCATGAAAACGGCAAGGCACCCTCTATCATGCGATACACGGCTTAACGCCGGAACGCCCACATCCTTATATGGGATTCTTCATGTTAGTGCTGCAACTAGCACCGGTAACATTAAGATGGTTTAGTAAACATACCCCAAAGTTATTCAAAGTTGTTAAAACCTATGAGGATGTGAAAAAATTGCAAGAGGACCTTGATAAACTGAAAGACTAGGCATCCAAATAGCAGATGAAATTTAATGTGCACAAGTGCAGTTATGCACCTAGGAAAGAACAACCCAAACTATGGTTACACGATGCAAGATTCCACATCAGGAACCACCCCCCAGGAAAAAGATTTAGGAGTCATTGTGGATAACATATTGAAACCCTCTGCCCAGTGTGCAGCGGCAGCCAAGTGAGCAAATGGAATGCTAGGTATCATAAGGAAAGAAATGGAGAATAAAACAAAGGATATTATAATGCCTCTGTATCATTCCATGGTGCGACTGCAACTAGAATATTGTGGGCAATTCTGGTCAACTTATCTTAAAAAGGATATAGATGAATTATAAAAGTTACAGAGAAGAGCCAACAGAATTTTAAAGGGGATGGAAGGATACCACTATGAAGAGAGACTATAAAGGTTAGGGTTCTTCAACCTGGAAAGGAAATGTCCGAGGGGAGATATGATAAAGGCCTAATAAATGAATGAATGGAGTGGAACGGTAAATGTAGATCAAATATTTATGCCATCAAAATATAGAAAGACTAGGGGACATACCATGAGCTATAGGGTAATCTATTTAAGACTAATAAGAGAAAATATTTTTCACTCAACATATAGTCAAACTCTAGAATTCATTACCGGAAGATGTAGTAAAAACTGTTAGTGTAGCCGGGTTTAAAAAAGGTTCAAACAAGTTCCTGGAGGAAAGGTCCATAAACCATTATTAAAGGGGATGCAGACTACCACTGCTTGACCCAATACAAGCATTGTGGAACCTGTGTCTTTTGGGGAAACTGCTAGGTACTTGTTACCTAAATTGGCCACTGTTGGAAACAGGATACTGGGCTTGATGGACCTTGGGCTGGCCCAGTATGGCATATTTTATATTCTTAAGATGAATGCTTTTTGCTTTTGATCTAAATAAGTGAGAAATATAGACTTAATTTTACCTAAATATCAAACAAGCTTAAGAATATTCAAATATTTGGAGGTGTAGTTGCAAAAATGTGTTATGGGAATAACACACATATTTGTCATGTTTTGAATAATGAGATGCAAAACATGCTAATGCGTGCAGAACACTACAGCTTGGGAATTGCAGACACCATGTTGAACTTGGCATTGGCTGCGAGGCTTGTTTCATGGGAGGCCTGGGGGGACATAGGGGAGTGGGAGGCTTCAGATTGGGGTGCTGGTATGGGTAGGTGGGACTAAGGGAAGAAATGGACTGTGGCTTTGGTGGGGGGAAGACTGGACACTTGTGAGGGTAGGGATGGGGTATTCGGGGGGCCTTGACTCCTTAAGGTGACAGGGGGATGGGACTCACAGGCCCACCTAGTTGTAAACTTACCCACATGGCCCTCTTTAGGATTGGCAGCCAGGAATAGTGGTCCTGATGCTCCTGGTGGAAATAATAACACCAGTCCCCATAGACCTTCCTTGCTAGCCCGCAATGTGGTGGATTAAAGAATCACGCACAGGACTTCCCAGGGGGACATCCCAAGGTTTTGGTGGTCTTAGTGTGATGCAATACCCACCCTAGCTCTTGATGCCAGAACTAAAATATTGAACAAATACCCCTCAGGAAAAAGTCAAATCCCTCTTAAATTGTACCCTCCCCAACACCCCAGGAATCAAGAAAAAGTCTGTGGGAATGTCAGGGTGAGATTGGATCCATACTCACTCCTTTCCCTAGTGACTGCTGCATTTCAGTGGCATAAGCCCCTGGACCCCTAGAGATAGATAGTCTTATGGTACTAGCACTAGGGGAAGACTGCCAAAGTAAAGCATTTCCACACATAAAGCAGTGTTTGCACGTGTTTAAATTGGCTATTATTTTTGATTTATTTAATATACACTTGTTGAACTGTTAGCTGGATTCAAGAAGACCGATTACATTTAAATGCTTGTCATGGCACAAAATAAAGAGCAGGTCCCATGAAAACATTGCAAACACATTATTAGTATAGAAGCACCACTGCAGATTTCATATTCATTAATTTTGAGCCTCATTACAAATTATATTTACTAAAGTTTTGTGCTTTTTATCATTTCTCATATTTTCAAACAATGGAGCTGTGTGAGTTGGTGTGATTAATTTATATGATTAGACTTTACCTGGCTGTGTACAACATTTTCCACAAATAACATATACAGCGCACCTGTACAACATCATCTGGTCCGTGCTAAGTTCATCAGGCATAATAACATAAATTGTCTTCCAGGAATTAAGACTTGAATTTTTGTTTTTTCCAGATGGAGGGATAGTTGGGAATCGGTGCCAGATAAGAACTCCCAGTACGAACTACACTTGTCATGGCATTATATTTGCAATAATCTCCTATAAGCCTCAATTTAAAACACCATTATATTCTATTTCTTACTTTTCAAATCTCCAGTAGATTTCTTTAACATTAAAATACTTCATGTGCCTGATCACTAAAAAATTCCTTGATTTTACAAACTGAAGTATATGATAAGCTGAGTGTGTCATTATGAATGGACATATTACCAAAATGGTGTATGTAAACAGGGCTCTTTGGGCTGCAAGTCTGTGAACCATGGAAGAAAGGGAAAATAAGTGGGGAAGCTAGCTCCCAACACAGGCACCAGCTACAAAAAAAAAGACAGCCACCCTACCTGGATGGAAGGCACATAGAGGAGGACTGTTGCAGAGTGCAAATTGGGAGATGCTGGCCTGCCCAGGAACCAGTACAAGCAACCAAATGTATGTGTGGGAGGATAGCAGGGCCTGCCCGTCCATTGAGCAAGTAATGTTTTTTGCACAGGGCCCCGCGTTTCCAGGGGGGCCCGCTGCGCAAAGAACATTCCTGCTTTTTTCAAACTAAATTTACCAAAAAAAAAAAACGACTGACTGCTACCGCTGGCCGCTCGCCGCCGCGGCACATGGACAGTCCCCGCGGGTCCCCCCCTCCTGCCCGGCTGAATCCCTCCCCCCCTCCCTCCCTCCGTGCCGGGCTGAGCCCCTCCGTGCCAACTTGTTGAGAGTCGCGAAGGGAGGAGTGTCTCCCTCGCGTTCTCTTGTTAAGCCTGCAGGGGCAGATGGGAAATTTCCCATCATCCCCTGAGGGACGTTAACAGAGACGCGAGGGAGACCACTTATCCCTTCGCGGACTCTCAAAGACCGGCACGGAGGGGCCTCAGCCAGGCATGCGATGGAGGGAGGGAGGGAGGGGGGGTAGGGATTCAGCCGGGCAGAGGGGGCCCCGCGTGAAAAGTCCATTCTGCTGCTGCTGCGGCGGCAGCGGCAGCGGTAGCATCCCGCGTTTTTTTTTTAAATTTAATTTTACTTGAGCCGCATGGGGGGGGGTTGGGGGGGTTAGGACTGGTAATGGGCTATGGGGGGGCTAGGACTGGAAATGTTGGCTGGGGGGTAGTTAAGACTGGAGGTGGGATGGATGGGGTTAGGCACTGGTAATGTGCTGTTGGGGGGGTTAGGAATGGTAATGGGCTATGGTGGGGGGGGTGTTAAGACTGGTAATTGGGCTGTGGGCTGATGGGGGCTGTCTGGTAATGGGCTATGGGGGGGCTGACTGGAAATGGGCTGGGGGGCTTATAGACTGGGAGGTGGGCTGATGGGGTTAGGACTGGTAATGGGATGTGGGCCGATGGGGGGTTGAGGACTGGTACTGGGCTATGGGGGGGTTCTAGGACTGATAATGGCTATGGGGGGCTAGGAACAGGAAATGGGCGGATGGGGAGGGGTTAGGACTGAGGTGGGCTGATTGGGGGGGTTAGGACTGGTAATCGGGCTGTGGGCTGTTGGGGGGGGTGTTGTTAGAACTTGATAATGGGCTATGGGGGGTTTAAGACTGGTTAATGGGGCGTGTAGGCTGGGGGGGCTGTCTGGTAATGGGTCTATGGGGCGGTTAGGACTGATAATGGGCTGGGGGGGGCTAGGACAGGAAATGGGCTGATGGGGGGGTTAGGAACTGGAAGTGGGCTGATGGGGGGTTAGGACTGGTAATGGGTTTTCTAGGGGGGGGGGGCTTAAACTGAAAATGGGGTGATAGGGGGTTAGGGACGGAAGTGGGTGATGGGGGTGGCTAGGACTGGTATTGTGGTTTGGGGGGTTGCTCGAGACTGGAAATGGGCTGATGGGTGGGCTAGGACTGGAAATGGGCTGATGCAGGGACAGAAGGGAATGGATGCTTGGTGAGGCTGGAACTTAGAAGGGAGATGATGTTGGGGGAGGATTAGAATGGGATGGGGCTGGAAGAGTAAAATGGAGAAGGGAAAAATATTTTTGTGTGGGAGGGATAAAAAAATCTACAATTGGTCTGTGTGATTGGGAGAGTAAGTGGGGATTGAGGATGTATGGGTTAAGAATTTCGAGTGGATGTGAAATAGGAATGAGGAAAAAGAGCAAAAGGAGAAAGGATTAGTATGTTTTTTTAAAGCAGATGTAGAGATGAAGAATGGCAAAAAACTAGAAGAGAGAAGGAAAGGACAAAATGGGACAGCAGAAACGATGGAGAGAGTTAGCAGGAAGACACAAAGAAAACTCGAAAAGAAAGTGGCTGGAGCAAATTGCACAGCTGAAAAAAAAAATGCACAAAAGGTAGAAAAATATCTCTTTATTTTGCAATTTATTAATTGGAATATGTCAGCTCTGGTAAATGTGCATCAATGAAACGGTCTGCATTTGTTGGCGTACAAGATCAAATTAATGGATAGTTTTATTTCTACAGTGTTGTACATTCCAATTTTTGGCTTTTGGGCATTCCCAGTTTTAATTATTGTCTTCCTGTTTCTATAATTGTGAATTACTTGTTTGGTGATGGTCTATGTTCTGCATGTGTCACTGGAATCTTGAGGTGTTCTGTTTATATAATTCCCTTTTGACATTGCCACTTGTTCCGCTTTGCCCATGGTAGGTCATATATTCTTGCTTGTTCTAATGAAATGTATTGGTTTAATTATTTTGCAGTGTTGTCTTTTTGATTTGGTTAGAGTTAGTGGTGCGTTGTGAGTCCTGGTAGTGCTGTTAGGATAACGGCGGGTTTGCTATGGGTCTCTAAACTGGGCAGTGTTTGTAGTAGTTCCTAATGTGTCTGGCAGTTGGCACTGGATATAGTTTGTAGAAATCTTTTAGTCTTCTCTTTAATCCATACACTTCATTAAGAGGGCACACGGTTTTACCTAAAAGTTAGTATATGGTTCAACCTTGATGCAAATAATTTATGCAACATGAGGGCCATTAGTGCAAATAGTCTCCACCATGTCTCCCAGCAAATGGCCCGACACCGAGTCTGCCACACATGGCCCCGCACCCCCCTTGGGCCGCCCCTGGTAGAAAGGAACAGATTGCTGGGACTGGAAGCAGTCTGATTTGGGAGAAAAGGCAACTATAAACATTCCCCCAAATAAGGAGCTTATAATGATACTTAGCAACCAGGTGTGGCCATAAAGATGAAGTGACTTTTGAAAATGAAACTCTTGTTTCCAGGGGTTGTTAAAAATTGGGGAGGAGACTACCTTTATGCTATTCAAAGCGTGGAAGCTTTATAATTCTAGATAACGAAGGCCATCCCAGGACTTAGGGACTGATAAAGAACACTACATGGTGCCCTAATATTAAATCAGCATTCTGCAGTGGATTGTTTGAGGGAGTTGTACAGACAATTACTGTCATGCACTGTTATTGTTGACGAAGAGTCACAAGTAAAATGCTGGACTGGATTCAAAAGCAAGCTAGGCCTCAGTGACTGCTTTGTTGCTGCTAGAAGTGAGAATTAATGAGCATACATTCTGGAGCATCAGTGTGGTAGGGCTCCCAGGTGTACCTCCTGGTCTGCCCCAAGAACCCATTTATAACCAGCGTAACTTTATAAAGTCTATGTATGATTATTTATTTCATTTAATTTATTACAAGTTCTGAGTATACCGCAACTATTCGGCTATCAGCGCGGTTTACATTATAACATAAAGACCATAACAACAAGCTGTTTGGCTTTACATCGAACAGGAGTACCAACGTGGAGAAACGGGTTAAACTATAAACAGGAGTAGATTTACATAGAACAAGAATATAGTTTTATGGTGCACCCATCCAGATAGCCGGTATCACATGACAGCGGCGGATGCCGTTCTCTCTCAGATTTGCATCTTAGGCTGAAGAAGGTAATACATTTTTCAAGACTGGAGAGAAAAAGAGGATTCTGAAACTTTGAGGACTCCCAGAAGGATAATGCGTTACAGCATATCTTAAGCTGACACCATTGGCAATTTAGAGAAATCAATTACACACATTCCTATGTCATATCATATTAGCTAAATTTTTGGATATTTATTTGATCTTGCGTATATACCATGCTTATTCTGCCCCCCATCCGTGTGGTTTACATTGAACAAACTGAAATTACATTGAACAGGGCATTATAACTTGGAGATAACTATTTTACAGGGAACATGGGCTATGGAGGGTTAAGTGGCTTGCCCAAGACCACAAGGAGCACCTGTGGGACTAGAAACCCCAGTCCTTCCGGCCCAAGGCTTGCTGTCCCTCTAGTTGGATTTGAACCCCCAAACCTTCCGGCCTGACAGTACTTGCCCCAAACACTAGGCCACTCCTCAAACTACTGATTATGAAGAACATTCTTATTAATTAATAACAGATAATAAGGCTCCAAGATTTTAAACGTATCTTACTGGGAGTCCATGGCTTTTTGACAATCAGCATGCAATTTGAATCGCCAAACCTGTGTTGCAGAAACAATGCAGTTCATTTGAAACAATGACTCAAGCCACTTGAATAAGTTAAATTTGAATAAAGGGAAACAATTTTACGAGTTTTCTCTCTTGAGTTAACATTGTTTACCTGCCAAAATATTCTTATAATAATTGCCTTGCGCTTACACCATGAAAGGAATGAGGGGTGGTGGCCACAAGAAGTATTTTGTAATATGTGGTATAGAACATTTTAATAAACATAAAACAGGGGTTGCAGGTTATCTGCAAAAAGTAAAGTCACAGGGATTTAATTTAGAAATCCCTATCTCCCTGCTGTACCACGTTTTAAACCCACATACATTTTTTACCTGTGGGAAGTTGCTCTTTCAAAAATAGCTTTCAGGTTCATAAAGGGGTTACAAGGGTATCTGTAAGCCAACAAGTCCCACAGAATAAGGCTGAGAACTTACCTAAAAATAAAAAAAAGACATGTATTAAGATAACCAGGACGAAGAATGAACTCATTGGATCCACAGGCCCATCTTTCAGATTAACCAATTCTGCCGCTTTCCCAAGAGAGAAATTAATTTCCTGCTAAGTGCAGAGGATTATAACATCTGCGGCCATCTTCATGTTCATTCACAAACTGATACAAAAGGATGGATAAAAAAGGATATCAGGAATAAAAGGGAAAGATATCGCTCTTGTAATATTGACGGTATATCCAGGTATTGGCATACTTCCGCAGCTAAGATATCGAAGAACCATTAATTGTGGCTGCTAAAATATATGCAGAAAGCCTTAATGGTAGCTCATTCTTGGAGGGCTTCAAATGATTGCAAACACCATTTCGATGTCCTAAGTGGGTCAGAACCATTCCAATTGAGTTGAAGGCAGCTCTTTTTTGAAATCTAGAAAATAAATTTTGGATCGGTTATTACGCCCTTTCATAAAACACAAAAACACTTACAATACATTTTGTTTACCTTTTTAATTAGAGTGCTCCTTTTATCTTAGGTTCTAAAAATCAAATTGAAAGGCCACTTTGTTCTTGTTCTTTTGCTTATCACAGACGTCAAATTGAAGAGACACTTAGAGCTTTTAGGTGCCGGGTACAATGAATGAAAAATGACAAGTATAGTAAAGTAATTGATAATTGGCATCACTAGGGGGAATTTCCTGAATGACAGAAATGAAAGTGATGGGAAAAAGCAGGCACTCTAAATGTGCATAGGCACTAAAGCATAATCAGGACTGTGTCAGCCGTCTCCAGCTGAGTAGAGAAGA